>JAWNOO010000019.1:8250000-10750000 GCA_035045905.1 Drosophila anomelani
ATCTTTTCAAATCCTTAAACATTGTCTTAATTTATATATTCTGTAAAACATGTTAATTAAAAATATTACGTATACGTAAACATTGTCTAAATGTAGATATTCTGTATAACATATTATTTTCAAATATTATGTATACGTAATATTCATAAACTCTTCATACTTCCCAAATTTATTTGCTTACTAATAGTTTTAAAGTATTATTTTAAATATATTTTCTTTTATTGTTACGTATACGTAATATTTAATGTTGGAAAACCCCTTGAAATTCTTTGTATACACTTTCTAAGAACTGCAAACGCACTATAAATATAAACAACTCTCCAACCTAGATCACAGTCCTCATTATAGTTAATATTTTCAAATTAAATTTCATTAGCATCTAATGAAATTCCTTTTTGATTTCCATCGAGCATCCTCAGGTTGGCATTCAACTTTCTTGCAGTGAGTCCTTGGCTTTTATATCTGTCGCACTCGTACCCCGTCTTCCACTGTTGCTTGGTTTTTGTCTTGATAAATTACCCCGTCCTTGGCAGCGATTTCGACGTTGTCGGGCGACACAGTAAAGTGATATTTTTATTTGGAGTCCGCTTCCGTCCTTCCTCGCTGCTCAACCAAATCTTTCTCTTTCTTCACCTCGTACCCTCAATTGCTGCCATTTTTAAATCTTGCCAAATTGTTAACGATGCTAAAGTTGCCATTGAACGAGAGAGTTAAGGCGTTCCTGAAAGTCCTGCCGCTGGCCGAGATGGAATAAAAAGGAGGAGAAGCTGGAGGGCTGGCAGGACGTCTTGGAGCAGCTAGCGACTACGTCGAGGACGATGCGACGACAAAGTTTAGTAAATGAAAATAATTTTCAGTTGGAAAATTATTTAAAGTAGTTCATTAAGTGGGTAACATTATTTTCTTTTTTGTTAATGTTTGGACGAAATGAAAGTTACAACTATTTACAAACTATTTTAACATTTTTCAGTAGTTGGCCAGTGATTTGTATGCTTAAAGGAATTGAATGTGTTAACACAAGATATTTTCATTAAATTAAACACTTTGCCATTTTACTCTTTGCTTTAACACTCTTATTTATTTGCTTCGAATAAAAGGTATTCATTCAACGTCCTTTTAAATATCTTTAAATAATCTGCGACTAACCGAGCTCATGGCAAAACCAGTTGCCCTAACCGCACCATCAACAGTCTCCATCTTTTCAATTAAAATCACATTAGATAACCACACGATGGCCACAAGACCCCCTGTGCCCCTGTGTTTCCTGTGGAAAGCTCTTCTCCACAACCACCACCCCCTTCCCTGTATCGCACTTTCTTTATTCCAGCTTGACAACTCACTTAAATCGCAATAAATAAGGCAAAATAAAGGAGCAGAAAAAAAGAAAGGTAGAACGCACACAAACACCTGACAACACACCGAAGGCACTGCGATCCCGCATCACTGATAAGGAAAATCCTTGGAAATCCCATTCAGGCGAACGGAAAAACGGGACAAAACCCCTTCACAAATCCCGGCATCGGGCATTAAAATAAAATTAATTTTTCCCTTACTCTCAAGCAGGCAGGAGAGTGGCGAAATGACAAAACGATTGACTATTAAAATGGATAAGGCATAATATTTTTCGCATTTTGCGGTTGCCAGGAGGAGGGTGGGGGTGGGATGGAAGGGAGCGTCACGTAAATGCAAGAAAAATAGTTTACAGTCGGAGCTTATCTCACTGAGCCAATAATGTTTGCCTTTTTCAAAATGACAAAAGCACTCAAGCACAGAATGGAAGGAAGGTCTGCTGAATGGAGGGACTTTAAGGACATAAAAAGCGCCAACAGAAGGCTTAAAATAAAAATGAGCAAAGTTTTATTTTTCCTGATTGCATCACGGTGCAGGATGTGCAGGAAAGCTATGGGGATTCAGACTTTAAATTTCTCAAATATACAGATTTAGTCAGGATATATTTTTGAGGTGGATTATTGCGAGAATCTGAAATGAATTAGCTGTAAAATAATAATAATATTAATAAAATGAGTAGACTAGAAAACTTGCTGTGAATTTTATTGCTTATATGTATTTAAATATGTTTTATTTATCTTCTTAGTCATTATACATTTCTGACTTTTTCCCAACCCTTTGACCCACTCAAAAATATTTTTATTATAAATTTCCACAGCTCTCTGTGGCCCGTTTGTTGCCATCGCTGGTGCTCTTAATGTTTTCGCAACGGCAATTAAACATTGAGTTTAGGAAAGCACCACCACCAACCCCTTAGAAGCCGCAGGAAGTTCAAGTTGAAGATGCCATGAATAATTTCCTGCTGCTGACCAAGGAGATGAAGAAGCAGCAACAGCAGGGGGCAAAGAGATAAAGCGTAGCTCACACACAAAAGACAAAGAAACCGCAAAAAGCTGGTGGTGGGTGGAGTCAGGATCCTGCCTCCTGCAAGGGCAATATGTGATGATGAAAGGATGTGTGTGTAAGTGTGTGTGTGTGCATGGACTCGGAAAAAAGTTTCTCCAACTGCGGTTTGCTTGGCTTTTGGGGTTTTCTTTTCGGACATAAGCACACCCTCCTTGAACCCACTTCACTCCCTCAGTCTCTATAGTGCCCGCCTCTGTCGCCCGAGATTATGGCTCGCTTAGTGGGCAATTATCGCCTGCAGGGCCCATAATTATTATCATCACCCAGGACCAAGTTGCACTTTCATTTCATATTCAAAAGGCATCATGTCCTTGCTCTCCTCCTCTCTGGAGGACGCTCTCCGGGTTGCATGTTATCTGCTGCCACACATGAGCGGCATGAGCAAACCGAGTAAAACTACTGCGAGCACATGCTGAAAACATAAATATAACAGAGATATATACCCCAGGGAGCTTGAATTGGGGCAGAGGCGGTTCTCGGGGTAGTAAGCCGAGCCTCTGCTTGTACTCCATCCACCTCCTCCTCGCACAATGGACTCCGCGTGCGAGTGGAATTGTAAGTGGACCTACAACCAGCCCAGGACTCTGATGAGCGACTGCCACTAAAAATAATAATAAACGTAAATTTCTCTAATTTACACACACACACACAGCAACACACGGAGTCGCACAGGACAAAGAAGTTGGCGACACCCACACACACACACATGAGGCGAAAGGACCTCGTGACAGGCACACTGACACAATGCCCCATAGAAATGTCACAAAAAGTGAAAGGACATGAGAAACATTAATACCCTGTAAAAGGTTGGTAAGCTATTTTTTATGAAGAATTCTAAAAATTCTTCAGATTTTATAATAGCATTTTAATATTTAACTGTCTGACATTGCATTTTTCCAATAGGCGGTATCAAACCGGATAATATATAAATTAGTATAAAATATGAAGAACATTTTAAAATATTTTTTTATATTCCTTTTCCCATTGTAAAAATGTATGGAAATTTTTAGAAACTGCCTGCTTTTTGTGATAAAATTCCAGTTTTTGTTTTTATATTTAAATCTTGAAATAAAAATGGTGCTGGATTTTGACCAATTAAAAGCCGGACTTTCAGTAAGCTCTGAAATTTCCAAAAACTAAATAAAATTAAGAGAAAAGAAAGGAAAGAACAAATTAAATGCACAAAAGTCAAATGTGGAAGGCTATTTAAGTTTATTTTGCCAATTTGATTTAAGGGTATAATAATGAGACCAGTTTCCTTGCTTTCCTCCCCCTCGAGATCAGCAGAATTCGCCAAGCTATTCCCCAAGTCATTATGCCCTTTCCTCAGCCCTTTCCCGCTATCTCTCCCGCTCTAAGCCAGCGCTTTTCTCACCCTTCCTCCCCCTCCCATCAAATAAACAACAAAGTCACTGAAATTTAATTTCCAAGCGGCAAAAAAGTAGAAGCGGGAGACCGGGCGAGAGATGAAGAGCACTTGGCAGCATGTTCATGTTGCTGCTGTTGTCATGTAGCGACAGCGTTCTCCCTTCTCTGTCTCAGTCTCCCTCCCTCTCTTCCTCCGCTGCAGTAGCCGAAAAGTTGCCTTATCACTTGGGCGCATTTACATAAAAAAACCACAAATAAAAGTTGCCAACTAACGCAGAGCCAGCGAGAAGAAACAGCAGCAGCAGCAGCATCAGAATCGGAATCAGAAGAAGCCCAAGAAAATAGAAGCACAATCACAATTGCGTATGCCCCATGCACTGAGAGAAAATATGAAATAACCGAATGGGTTGTATATAAATAATAATGTTAAAAGAATAACATAAAATTAGATAAAAGTAACAATTTTAAACTACATTTGAGATTACTTTTCAATAAATATTATTATGCACTTTGATGTTTGTATTTGTACATATAAACCTCTTAAAAAATAGTTTACAAAATATTATTATATTTTTGAATACATGAAATATATTATTGATTAAATACCCGAAACTTCAAAATTGTAATGTTGTGAGACACCAACTGTTGGTAACAAAATTGTTCAATGTAGAAGAAAAGTGTAAACAAATTAAAAATTATAGATCATAAATAATGATTTAAAGCAATTAATAAATATTAACCCATTTTCTTAATTTTAAATTTTCTAAAACTAAAATTACTTTTTAATTCAAGTACAAATTATATCCGACTTAAATATATATAAGAAATTTTCCAAATAAATTAACATGATACAATTTTGATTAAAAATCAAAGTCAGAAATATTTTGTAAAGAGAGGAAACATAAAACTTTTTAGATTTACTTATTCTAAGGATTTTTTTTCGCTCAGTGCAGCCCTCCCAATGCCTGCGACTGAGTGAGACAGTGACTCTGTGGCAGTGAGTGACTTTCCAACTGAAATAAAGAGGACTGGGGCAGGGCCGAGTGGCAGAAGCGTAATGAAGGGGGCATGGGCACAGCTTAAGCATTAAAAACTTTTCACATTAAAGCACATTACAACAACAAATCATAGAGCAAACAAAACAAATGCACAGATACACACACACACACACTCTCGCATATGTAGAGCAACACATTTAGATAATATGCTACAACTGCTGTGGCACAAATGACATCGCGGTGAGGGGATCGCAGGGGGTGGATTGGAGTGGCGGTGGTGTGTGGGTAAAACTCATGTGAGTTGTAAAAAGCTTTGGCAACAATGTCGCCTGAATGTCGCGCATTGTTTCCAGGCCGCTGCCTCTGACACTACCAAAAACTGAAGAGCCAACCCCGCCTTCATTTTCCAGTTCCCCCCGCTCTCTCACTTTCCTACACCCCCATACTCTACCCTCTACTCACCCCTCGGCGTTGAAACTTTTTTAAACTTTATTTTTTGTTAAGCACATTTGCGCATTTTCCTTACTTATAGCGTACTTTTAAGCGCCAAAGCGCATTAGCCAGGCAATGCATGAAATTAAATTACATATCGGAGGCATCTTCGGGCGAAACATGACAGGCGAGGAAAGCTAAGATAATGAAAGTCTGATCATTGGAAAATTTTTAAGAAAATTATATTAAAATTTATACAGAAAGGTGATTAATTACAACCTTGTAAATGCCCCCTTGACAATAAAGATTTTAGAGACAATTTAATTTAAATTAACTTTTTTCTGTTTATATTTTTGAGTCAGTAAACCTCGAATTCTTCTACAATTTATTATACTTATTTCTATAACAAAAGTTTTCAATTATAATCTCTGTAAATTTCCTTAAAATGAATTCAGATATAATAATGACTATAAACTCTATAAATTTCTATAAATTTATAGCCTTAAGATAGGAATTATATCAAAATTATATTAGTCAATTCCAGCTCAAAATATATATAACTTCAAACCTGAGCCTTGAAAGACAGCTCTGAATTACATCTGACAAGTGCAGGATGACAGCTCCCATCAAAGTGGAAAGCACTTGCACTCGACTGTTTCCGTTTCAGCCATAACTTGCCCGAATTAAGCTCTCCGAGCAAGGCATCTCGAGATCTGCACCCCGGCACTCGAAGATTGTTTCATTTGCAGCTAACAATGCGCTTTGCGCCGAGTGGATGGCACTTCTCATCTGCTCTCCTCGCTCGCCCGCTTTCCTCCTTTATGAATGAAATGACCTGCACTCAGAAATCAACGCGTTGCTGCTGACAACCCTGAAAATACGGAAAACCCTGGACATTGTCGTGTCGCGAAGCGGGGCGCGACAAGGATACGCGGACATCGCTCGGCGAAAACTTGTTATGTCGTTAAGTGTGAAACTTATTTCGCACATGACGCCGGTTCACAGGAGTGGAGGGATGTGGGGGTGTTAAGGGGGGTGTTGTGGGTAAGAGAAAGGAGGGGACAGTGGCAGGGGCAGCTGCCGAAAATTGCAAAAGAAATCAGCAACAAAAGTTTTCTTTTCCGTTGATGTTTTGCCCCCTGTTCCACTTATTTTTTTGGAATACACTTCTATAGAGGATATATATATTTCCTAGGGGTTTTTAGAATCAAATTCAAGCTATATTCATTTAATGTATTGGGGAAATATATTTTTAATAAAATAATAAATACATTTTTATACTATTGAAGGCCATCCTAATAACTATTAATTTTTTTGCATCCCTTAATAATATTTGGTGTGATGATAACCCCAATTTTTTACCAAAAAACATTGCTAAAACTGTACTCATGTTTGGAAATATAATAAATCAAAACATATCATATATAAAATTAATTAAAAAGTGGGAAAAAATATAAATTCTTAAACATCAATAGAAAATTTCCCCATTCGGCTTTCCCTGTTTAATTTTACTCAACTTTCCCTCTCTCATAGTCCCCTTCATACTCTCTTTTTGTTTCTTAAAAATCAAAATAGCTAAAAAGTAGCGACAAGTGTTGAGGAGACTGGGCGGGGGGACGGGCTAAAAGTGTGACGAGAGTGGAAAAGTTTCGACCAGCGGAAAGTAAGCGAAAAGCGTCAGCGATGCCACCGAAATAAGGCCGCACAGGCGGCGGCTGAAGAGAAGAGGGGGAGTGGTCAGGGGATTTCCCCCAAATTCTGAAGGAGGCACCACCCGGCCAATCTTAAAATAAACTGCAGCTGCGCGTAAAAAGTGACAAGTTTTGAGCGGACGAGGACAGTTCCCAACTAACAGGAACATGTGTCCGCTGTCCGTAACAAAATGTCCCCCGTCCGCTGTCCGTAGTCCTTAGACCCCGATATCCTCCTTTCCGGACTCTGTACGGTTTCTATTTTAGTTCCTTCACTTATTGGCACTCGGACATTTTAGCACGTGACATATTTTGCAACAGAAATGTGTTTTTTCTTGCCGTACCCTCGCTTACTTTTTGTTCTTCTTGCGGATTTTGACTTTAACTTGAAGCAAGGTTACGTAACCCAGAAGGAAGGATGAAGGAGGGGAAGCTAATGGGTCGATGTGATGTGTTGACAGACCGTGCGGTTTCATTTTGACCACAAATTGGCGGGTGAAGGGGCGAGATATTCAGAGGAACTCAGATTTTTAGATTACGAAGTGTCAGTTTTCGGCGTTTTTTTATTTTTCGGAGAAAAACCTATAAACCTTAGTTGGACATCATGGATTGCGAAACCTATAATTAGCTTTCTTTAAATGTAAAATATAATATTTAAGCTAAATCTTAAAGTTAAACATTAAAATATTCCAGAAATATCCCTTAGTTTTTTTCTTTTTGATTTGATTAAATCCTTGATTCCCTTAAATTCTCAACTTAATACCAAAAAAAAAGTAAGCCAAAATCAATAAAAACTTTAAGTTTTTATCAAAGAATTTCTCACCTGCAATCCCACCCAAAAGTTGATCCAACCAAATCTCTTATTCGGAAGACCCCTCCCTCGGAACTCAGAACTCGGAGCTGGGAACCATTTTCAGTTGCATTTGCTCAGCTGACAATTCATCTCTTAAGAAAGTTGCGCGAGAATATTTTCTTCTTTATTTTGCAAGGGTTGAAAGATGGTTTTCCCTTTTCTTATTCCCTTTTTTTTGGCGGGAAAGGATCTACGTTTGTGGTTAAAAGGGGAAATGCAAATGCCGAGGCAATTTATCAGCTTGGCGGCAACATTCAAAATTAAACGCAATCACATACAAAAAACCCAAAAGTGCGAACAAGAATCGGGGATGGGAGGGGGGCATCGGGGCGAGTGAGAAAAACTAAAGAAAAAGCGGTGGGTGGAGAAAAGGCTGAGCGCAGGAAAAAATACAATTGAAAACTTTTGCAATACGCGGCTGAGTGAAAGAGGGGCTTGGGGTAAAGGGGAAAAGCGGTAGCTGGTACTCGACTCGGTGCGTTTTCATATCAAACTTTGGCTATTGCATTTTCATGTGTCTTACTTTCTTTTTTTTCCTCAGCTCTCCCTCGATAAGACGGAGTGCAGGGCATATCGTTGTCAGCCAAATGCACTTTAGCCGAGTTATCAAAGAGTTGAAATTGCATTGCCCAGGCCCAATGCGGCGGCTTCAGCCGAGAGGAAGCTGAATGGGCCGTTCCTGGCAACAATTTCAAGCGCATTATCCAAAGAGCTCTGAAAGGAAAGTGAGCAGAGAAAGCAGCTGAGCTGTAAGCGCATCACCACCTATATGACACTGGAATTATAATGGTTAAAATGAGCTGAAGAACTGAAATATGTGAAATAAAATGTATCACATTAAGCAAATGAAGTCTTACAAAATTAGGGTTATAGGTAAGAAAGCATTACTTTATTTCCCCATATTTAATAGTTTTTTATTTATAAACAATATCTTTTATATATTTTCCTATGTCTAGTGCCACACAGCCAGCTTTAAGCATGGATTCGCTGCATTCTGGCTTTCGAAGCACAAAAGACAAAAGTCAAACTTGGCTGCTCAGACAAAGCCCTGCGTCGGTCTGTTTATCTTGTAAGGTAAATCATTCGAGACTGAAAGTCAAACAGCAGCCCGGGGAGTGCCCATGAGAAATCGAGAGGGAAGTGGTACATGGAACAGGGATTCGAATGGGGCATGGGAATACATTGGAGGGAAAAGTGCCGGGCGTGCGAAACTTTGGCCAAAGAAGTTGAGGCGACAAAGGCGGGAATTGAATTTAAACAATAGCCGTCTAGGGGACAAAACCAAGTTGCACCGGGTCTGGCGTCACCTGCTGTTCCAACTCCTGCTGTTCCTTTCTCCTGATCCTTCTGCTGATGCTGCTCCGGCTGCTGAGCCTGCAACTTGCAACCTGCAACCTGTAAATTCACCCACTTCCCATCGGACTGTGTGCCGCATTGCGTCGCTGTCGTGTCCTGCAAATTAGTTGCATATTAAAAACTGCCCTGGCCAAACAATGACAAGCCTTGAGGGAAACCGAAGCCGAAATTTCGCCAAAGTCCCATGAAAGCTAAGAGTCCTGGTAAGGGCACTTGAAGAAAAGATACAGGATTTAATAGATTAAAATAAATTAAATAAATGATATAAACATTTATTTGAATTTATTACAGAACCTTAAAAAATTCTAATTAATTCTATGAATCTTTAAAATGATTGTAAATTAAAAAATATATTTCAAGTGCATTGCTTATCGAGAAGTAGGTGCATCAACCTCCTTGCCCCTCTTCCTAGCCAGCTCCTTACTCCTCATTGAGCACTCGATTGCAAAAGCAACAAAAGGATCAGTGGTGGCAGGACGAAGTTTTGCGCTGGCGTCGCTGCTGCCGCCGCTGCCATCAAATGAGAAAAGTTTAAATGACGCTGCAGTTTGCAAATGCCAAGCCGTTAAAAACGAGGATATCTGTATAAGGAGGGGATCCAGCAGCAGCAGGAGCGGAAGCGGGAGCTCCTGATTGGCAAGGAGTAGTGCAAGTGCAGCCAAAGGAAGTACAGCAAAGCAGGAGCAACAGGACAAGGACCAAAATGCCATTTTGGGGGGTGCTAACAAGGACGAGGACCTTCTTCTAGACGGAGATAGAGCACTGCAGCCAGCCCAATTTGTTATCTGCAGCCAAGTCATGGACCATGGTCAGGGAATCATCAGTTAGCCGGCCGTCGCAGTGGCCCGATCCTGGGCAAAAGCGAGAATGGGAAAAACGTTAAGATGATTGACGATGCGGCAGGAAGACAGCCAGATAAATGTGCAAATTATTCGAGTTTCGAATTGGTAAAGTGTACTCCTTGGGGCGGGGAAATTAAAATTGGGTTACAAATTATACCAAAAGCTAGTTGGAGTTAGTCTTATTTGTTGGACTGTGAGTAATGTGATTATTGCTAGTCAATGATAGCTTTTAGTTTGTTATTCTGTCATTATTAGGAGTTGAAAGGAATTTAAAATTTGAGTATATATTTAAGAAATTAAAATCTGAATAGTATTAAATAAATTGTTTAACTAACTATAAGTACCTCCTTTTAATTTGTTCGAAAGATAAAAAGTATATTAATATAATAATCCTGTCCCCTGCTGCTACCACTTTGTATATTCAATGTCTTAAATTTTTTCCCTTCTCCCTAATTTCAGAGGTTCCGCTTTTAGTTCAGTGATCAATAGAGTGCTTTCCTGGTATTTTTGCTTCCTTTTCGAACATCGTTTCCCCCATTCCCCAATCTCGTTTTATTCACCCATAACTGGCATTAAAACGCAATCAGTGTTTAGCATGCCCGGGGATTCATTTTCCTACTTGTTCCTCTTGCTTACACCAAAATCACATCAAATCCGCTGTGGGTGTACACTGTATACACTCGTGTAGTATGTGTGGGTGTGGATTTTTCCCATTTACCCATTTTCAGCCACAGCCCGAAAGGCAAGTTTGGATTCAACGTTTTCCGATTTTTCGCCTTCCCACGCGACTTTGTCTAACTTTTTCATTAAATGTATTTCAATACTTTTTCCACCCATACCGTCCATGACCATCTCCTCTGCTGCTTTCCGCCAAGAGCACTGCCAATTTTTCCACTTGACCAATTCATTTTTGGCCAAAAACCACCCAGTAACCCTCCGCTCGCCCTGGCAGCCCCCAATTTGATTTTGTTTTTTCTTCGCACCAACTTTTAGTTGATTTAGCTGCCCCGCGACGCGAACTGGACTCTGCTCAACTGATTGCTTACACTGAGTGCAAACAGTATTCTGATTTCGATTCTGATTGGTCTAAAGGGCAATCAACGGCAAGGGATTCCACGGAAAATATATATGTGCAAGGAACTTTGTACAATATTTTCTTGCTCTTTTGAAGAAATAAATGGGAAGTATTTTCTGGATGATTTAAAAAAGTGGTTTAGCTTTTGAAGGTTGATTTGAGGTCAAGAATATGTGAATCTGAAACAGGATTTAAAAGAGATTTCTTGGATATTTGGGATTTATTTATATTTTAGTTACCTTTATAGTAATTAGTATTCAAACAAGCTGAGGAGTATTTCTACACTTTTCTTGTAAAATATTTAATGCTTTAGCTTAATGTCCTTTCAGTCTCTATTAATTTATAATAAATTACTTGTAAGTATAATATCTGTTTTGAATTATAAATATATCTAAAAGAATTACATAAAATAAAATTTAAATAGAATACAGGACAATTTTCTTAAAACTTGAATGGCCCTTAATCAAAGAAAATTTCAAGAATCTCAAATATTCTTTACTAGAGTCCACTTTAAATACGTTACCAGCTTTAAATCAAGTAGTAAACTTTCCTGGAGCACTGTTTTTTGGGGGCTATTCTGGCCAAGGATGTTCGAAATGAAACTCGGCCGTCAAGGTGATTGTTTTCAAACCTCAAGCGCTCCACTTGGTTTACTTAGAGGGCCAAGTTTACAACAGTTGTTGTTGTGGACATGAGCCCCTCTTGCCTTCCTCGGAATCCCGGCTAGTCATTCGTAGGCGTTCGTTTGGCTTAACTGGCATATATACATATACATTTTTACGGTCAATTGCCGCTTGTCTGTCCCGGAACCCTTCGCCTTTAACCCCCTGGTGCCCTAAATTTACCACCGGCTCGATCTCCAGTTACTCTGTTTGTTTGTTTGCCCAACTCGAATTTGATTCGACGAAACGAGAAACAAAAAAGTAAAAAACAAAAATATCGAGAAAAACCCAAAGAGATTTGTGTGTGTGAGTGTGAGAAGAGAGCCGCCTGGCGACGAACTTTTGACCGGGGCAAAAACGTAGAGGAAAAGTTTTTAATTTTATTTATTGAAAAGTTTGTCCTGTTATTTATTTGCTAGCCATGTTGAAAATATGACCAAACACGCTCGGCCCGCTCAACTAGCTTAAAGCCACTTTTGGCCCATTTCACTTTGTTTGACTTGCAGATGGAACTGAAAACTGAAAACACAAACTCAACCAGAAGCTTTCAGGTTCTTTCCATCACACTACAAAAAAAAACTATATAAATGCAGCTACAAAATTGAACAACCTGGTATTATCCCAGATCCAACCAAAAAAACTATAAAAATGCATGTGCAAAATTTTTACCGCATTTGTGCTGTCAAACGTTGAATGCATTATTTTTTTCAATCCAGTTTGTATGTTTAAAAAAACAGCACACAATTATAGTTATTGAATTATTTTTTTATGTACTCCGAGGGGTGTTGCATATTTTATTTCGGAATTTCTTTGAAGTTTTGTGCATTTTTCAGCAGGATTCCGCTTGTATTTTATAAATTTTATAGGAAAAAATGTATTTACTATTTTTAAAGTGAAATATCAACGGACTTGTAATTCTTAATAAAATTTTAAAAAATAAATAGCCTTCAAATTAACTTTAACAATTTTTTAACAAACTTTCAAACTGCTCTAAAATTTATAGAGAATATTACAAGAGTTTTTTAAATTAAAAATACAAAACTACATATTTGTTAAACTTATATATATTATAGATTATAAGTCTATAAATTCTACTTTATAAATTTTCTGTAATTAATTTTTTGAGTGGCACTCCAAGGCTTTCTGCTGGACATGCCGGGCTTCATTAAAAACTCATTGCCACTTGCAAGTTTCGTTTATCATTAGAAGGATCTGTCAACTGTTACGGTTTTACAGTTTTCCACAGTTTTCCAGACGCGCGAGAGGGGCGGGGCTATGCGGAAAACTCGCCAAAAATTTTGTTTGTTTGCTTGGCCAAAAGTTTCTTGTGTCCGAAGCCCATTTAAAAATAGCTTAAGACATGGACATGGTGGAGCTTCAGGACCCAGGTCCGTTCCCCTTGACAAACTTTTCGCAGCAGCATCATAAATTATGGTTAGTTAAAAGTTGATATTGCCGAAAGAAAAACATGCTCAAGCCCATTGACGGTACAGTCGCGTACTCTAATTAACAGTTGACTTTGGGATTTCCCTGCCGGAAAACGGAAATGTATTTGGAAATAACTTTTCCCCAGCAACAAATTAGTGGCAGTATTTGGCCAGCTATGGGGAGTTGAATTTGCAAACTAGGATTACTATAATTTATATTAATTATAATTGATATAATATAATAATATTCAAAGAATTAAAGATAAAAAAATGTTTACCTTAGTACAAAATACATCGCTTTTGTTATCATTATTAAAATATTCTCTGCATAAATTACATAAAACTTATACTTAAATTACAATTATTTCCATTTTCTAAATTCCACTATTTTCTTTCTTGGCTTTCTCCAAAAATGTTGGCCAAATTTCAATGCTTCATTTAATTTGCTTGCTCATAAAATTGTGCAAATAATTTTAAAGGAAGACGAAAGCTAAGAGTACGAAAATTTTACATTTTTAATTGCTTGTTGCGTTTGTTTTGTCAACATTTGTTGGCTTTATTGTTGATGTTGTTGTTGCTACTGTTGCTGCCGTTGTTAATCTAATTTACTGCCTGCAACTTTGTCTGCTCAACTTCTGTTTTTTTTTTTTGGTTTATTATTCCCAGGACTTGTAGATAACAAGGGTATATTGTTTTTGCTTTGGAATTTGTAAAGAAAAGAGAAGAAATATTTAAAAATATTTAAAACAAGCTGAATTATAAATTTAATGATTAATTGGAATTCGTGTTCTCTGCACCCAAACCCACGTAAATATCTAACGTTTTCTGTAAAACTAAAACCCGGGTATTTTATGGTCGACTTAAGTCTTCTTATTTATTTTATTTTTGCTTTTTTCTCTGTTTTTGTTTGGTGGGCTGCAGAGGGGCCACGCATTATGATGGGAGGAACATTCTAATTAACTTTTGTTTTAGACCAACTTGAGTGGAGTGGCTTGCCTTTTTGCAAGTCAGAATAGGTCCTGTATCTAGCGGATACGAGACAAAGACTGGTACTCGCACTCGCACTTATTTATGAACTTGTGCCCCGCGTGCAGTAAAATTAACATTGACAAAAGCAACAACAACAATGGCTGAAAAGGACCTTTATTCGCTCTCCTTTTTGGCCGGGGACAAGCAATTAAATTCCCTTTGTGGGCGTGTGTTTATTGTTTTTCGGTATATTTTCTCCTTATATATAATATTTTTTACATTTAGAAGTCTCTTCGTTTTTTTTTCTGTTTTTGCTGTTGTGTCATTTATTTGGGCGCTTTTCCCGTCGCATCTCGCTTTTGTTTGAGTTTTGGCTTATTTGACAATTTTACTCTCCTCTTTTTTGTTTTGGGAATTTCTTCTTTTTGTACTTTTTTGTCTGTTTTAATTCAACTTTGTTTGCACATAATTTTTCGGAAGCAAGCGTCAGAAAGCAAACAAATGCATGAATAAATACACAGGCACACACACACCCAAAATGACAATGAATGCGAATGAGTGAATTGTTGCTGTTCATATGGCTGCTTTTATTGTTGACATTTTGTGTTGAAAAATGCAAAAGTCAAACAATAACCACCATCCTCGCACAACATTTATTTCCTTTGATTTGATTTGCTTAGCGGGCTGAATGGCGGCAAAAACGGGTGCGTGACTATTGAAGTTTAATGATTGATTATATTCTTCGGCCCAGTTAACAGCAAATAGAAATAGAATCAAAGTGAAAATTCAGGAATATCATAATTTAGGTTACTTCGAATGGGAGAATGCCCTCAGATAAATCGGAAATTCAATAAAGGAGGTTGGAAATATGGGTTGGACATTTCTATTATTCTGTCGTTTATTTATTAATTTAAGGAGTGCATACCTATGCTTGATATGCTTAAAATCAATCAATTTGTAATTAAACATAAAATTACATTTACTTTTAATATTAAACGTAAACGCGAACCATTTTAATTATTGAAAATACTTCTAAACTAAAGAGTAAAACCAAATATCAATAAATTCTTCATCCAAACAAAGATGAGTCAATATGAAATATATTCACTAGATAAATAATTCCTTGTTGTTCAATGACAATGATTAAATGGAAATCGCTCTGATTGATTTGCTTTGCAAAATTGCAAATAACAATATAAATCTTTAAAGTGTTGAACAAATAAATAGTCAAAACTACCACAAAAAAACAATTTCTGCTCATAAAAACCTTAATTTGATATTCAAAACTTGTTTGTGCCAAAAATATTAGCAGAGATAAGTTTTAAAAAATTCCTATTTATAAAACTTAATCCCAGAAAAAATTTAGCAAAGTAGCTAAAGAAGCAAAGCCATTTTCCAAACGACATACCAAGTCAATTTTCGACTCAATTTCAGCGAGTTTATCATGGGATAATTCCGCTTAAATATTCAAAATGATTTCCCAGCTCCCTCTCTCCGTCACTTGCCCTTCTGAGAAGCATCCGCGCAAAGTTATCCTCTGGGTAAGCTCTTTGCATCGACTACTTCAAAGTTACAATCTCTGGCCTTTGATTTGTGCACAAATAACCATAAACAAATTACAAATTAATAACATACTTCACTGCTTAGTGGCAGACAGGGACACACTCTCTCTGTGTGTGATACAGGCAGACAGGAAGACAGGATGGAGAGTAGGGAAAGGCGAGGGCCAGCTAGGGCCATAACTTGGAGCTATCAAATGTGGCCGATGAAAAACGGCTGAGATAAGAGCCACACTCGAAAAAATATAAATATATAATAAATAATATATTAATCAATATTTTCATTTGGAACTTATTTTTAAAAAAATATGTAATTAAATAAAGAAAGCTTAAAAAGAAAGCAGAAAGCATATACATTTTTCAAGTTAAAGAAAATGTAAATAATATGTAAACCTTACAAACTACGTTTTTATATAAATATTATATGAGCTACAAATAAGCTTAGAACTTTAATTAGTCCACTTTTTAAATAAAGTTAAAGAAAGCGAGACCAATTGATTGATCCCATTTATTTCTCAAGTGCATTAAGAGTAGGGTCCTGGACCAGGACCAAAAACCCAGGCCATGGTCGAAAGATGACAGAGGAGAGGAAAAAGATGAGAGAGCAGAAGGAGGACAACAGAATGCGGTATAAATTTACATATTTTATTGAAAATTGAATAGCGCCAAGCAGCAGCAGCAACCGCCAGCCAACAGTACCCCCAACAACACCAAAAATAACAAAGTTAACAAAATCCAGAAGAGCATTTCTCTTCCCCCCTCAAATCGGGGGGATCCCCAAAGAACAAAAAGCAGCATGCAGAAAAGAATGAAACTTTTAATACGAAAGAAGCATTCAATAGAATAGGGCGGCGAGCACAATAATAACAAAGAGAACAACTCTGCGGCGGGTATGGATTTCAGGGGGGAATATGGCTGGATAAAGCGGAACCATAGCTAGATGAAAATATGACAGTAAGTTATATGCCAAAGCCAAAGTCGAGCCATGAAACAGAAGCGGAAATGGCAGCAGGAACAGAAACAGTGCCACAGACAGGAGTATCGGCAAAGGAAAGAAAAACAGACACCGAAGCTGGTGGGTGCAAAATTTGCAAAAGTTGAAAATGAAACAATTTGTAGCACCGAATGGTAAGTGTAACTGTTAAATAATTAAAATAAAATATATGACAGAAAATTATATATTTGATTTAAAAATAAGTTTATTATTAAATGGAATCAATTTACGAGGGTTTACTATCAGAAGAAATTAAATATATCATTCCAAATTAATTTTTATATTAATATGAATCTAATTCAAGCTTTTAGAATATTTTTAAATAATAATGAAAACTTTTAAAATCCTTAAAGCTATTAAAAAATAGCTTTAACCCATTGGCAGGGCATCGAAACATTGCAATTTGTTGCGGGAAAATTTTCAATTGGGCGGCTTGGTGGCGTTCGGGGGCGTGGCAGTGGCGAGATTCCAGTTAGAAAAGTGCTGCTGATTCCAATTCTGGAGCGGATTCTGCGCTTGGCCTCGCTTACACGGAGATTCATTTCAAATCAATACACATAAAGAATAAAAGGTAGCAAAACCGCTGAACCCACACCCGATTCCAAAGGGCAGGCATTGGTAGGTGGGAAAATTGTGTGGAAAATCGGGTGGAGAAATAAGCTGCTGCTGTGTATGTACCTAAGAGAGACAGAGCGAGTGCTTTTCCACTGCATCGCATAATTTAGCCCCGTCGCCTGTCAATGTATTCGACCGACCGAGCAGGAGTCCTCCGAAATCCTGCATTCAATTTGGGAATCTATCTCAGGTGTCGAAACAATGTGAGATATTTGCCATGTGCCAGGGAGCTGTCATAAACTTGGCTTATGCATGCGGAATCGAAAATACGGCTCTGATCGAAGTAATCCGATGATTTGAATTCAGCCAGTTGATGGCTGGGACAAGAGCTTATTTAGCATAACTACATAAATTTTCAGAGATATTTATAAAATGCTATTCGTTAGCATTTGCATTCTATAGTATTAAATTCCCCTTTTAATTTTTAGTTACTCAAAGAATATATCAATTTAAATAGCACAGTATAAAACCCCTCTCTTATAGGAAACATTTCGAAATCCTTTAACCAAATCTGACAGCTATAAAACACCCGCCGCACAAGCTCTGATTCTGTAAAATTCCTGAAAACTTTTGCCCCAAAGCAAGCACAACACGAAAATCCCTTTAATATGCTGGATCAACCCCATATTTTTGTATATTTTTTTTTTGCAGCTGTAAAACAACAAAGTAATGCCAGGTATGTCTGCTATGACACCTGGCCATGGAAACACCAACCGGCAGCCACCGACCGACAGCCAGACAGATTGCTCATACGCCGTGTTGGTCGCAACTCCCCCTGCTGCCACAATGTGAATTAATTAGCTTTATTCCGCAAGTTTTGCTGCTCTCAGCTTTACTTATCGATTGGTGAGGGAGGATATACGGAAAAGGTTTAAAGCTGCCACAAAATCTCAACTCAACGTGGGAGAAGGTTCGGGTTTCGGTGTTAAAACTCAGAATAGAACAAACACACACACATTAACACCAAGAGAAAGTTAGTATTTAATTTAAAGAAATTATTATTATATAAATTATATTATAAAAGCGATAATATTAGTATTTATATTTTAAACTCATAAATATTCAAAGTGAGTTGTGTAAAGGAGTAAAGCTCACGTTAAATTAATTTCTTAATGTCCGTTCTTATTTGTATTTTATGTTGCAAATACGTTTTATTGTGTAAAAATATTTTAGCCTTTAATATATTAATTTTAAATTCTCAAATAAAATAAATAAATTAACCTAAAAATACTACTTTACTTAATTAATCATTTCTAATTCTTGCTATACAATTTTTCCCCTTGTGCAGCCTCAGCAAATCATTTAAAATTGTACAGACACGTGCCACGCCCCCGCCGCCTCGGCCCCGCACCCACACACTCGCACACACACACACACATGCTAAGAAGAAGCACCAGCAGCAGCCGCAGAAGCTGAAGCTGAAATTGTTGCTGAAAATGCGAAGCGTAAAAATGCAGCGTACGTGCAAAATCTACCGCAAGCGGCAAAGGGGGCGTGGCTGCTGCTGGCTGGGGAGCAAATCGCCCCGGCGGTAAGTCATGTTGCCCCACGGAAAGCCAACAAACCTTGGCTCAAAGTTTTCAATGCTCGCGTACCGAAAACAAAAGATTTTTTATTGAATTTTGAAATGTTGCGCTGAGGTGAAATCCCCATCCTCCTCTTTGTTCACCTGACAGGCAGCCCCGGCGACCCACATTTCAATAGAGGGTGGAAAGAGAGAGGAAGCACACACACACTCACACACACAGGTGTGTGAGTGAAAAAGCCGCGGGTGTCACGCTGCATTTGCCGCGGGAAGCGGCAAGAAGCATTCCGCGAACAGAATCCATAGCAGCTCGAGGCGGAGGCGGACAAAGGAGACTCAAGCAAAGCCGGCACGTGCTCATGAGGGAGTCGTACACCTAAAGAAATATTTTGTTAATATTTTATATATTAAGCAAAGTGAGTTTTTGATCATTTACAAGTTTTCTAAATACCTTAAGCTTATGCTTATAATATTATAAAAATTTATTCTTGGGATGAAATTAAGACAGTTAATAAATCATTTCAATAATAAAGGATTCCTAACTATCCATATCATAGATCATAGTTATTGAAAGCTTTCATTATTCTCACTGCAAGAGATGCTCCATTCCGGTTTTCCAGTTTTCCACATCGCCTGTGCGATCAAAGTTTTAGCGGCGATGTTTTAAAGTTTGTCAAAAGCGTTGCAATAAATAAACGACTAAAGGCTGCAGCGTTAAATGTCTTGGGGGGGAAAACAGGAAGAGAGGAAGCTATTATAAAAGGGATCCTGTGGCTGTGGCTGCGTTTGCGAAACATTTGAAATCGCTTTCGGGTAAATAACATTTAACGGAAATGCTTTCACCTTTGGCTAGTTGACCTCCGGCACCTGTCAGTATCTGAGGTAACGAGCCGGAAGAAAACCAAGTGAAGCGAAGGAAATTTAATTTAATTCACAGCTCAAAAATTAAAAGCAGATGCAAATGATGAAGAAATTTAAGGCAGCGGAAGCATTAATTCCATAAATCGTTTGTAATGAAATTTGGAGCAGGAACTAAATGAAGTTTTTTAACGAATATTATAAAACCATATTTTAAGAAAGACTTAAAATTAAATGCTTACATTAACTTATAAAATCGTAAACCACATTTAAAGGCATCACCTTCAATCCTACAACTCATATCAAAATCATCTTCTTTGAGTAAAATTCTCCACAAAAACCGTAAACCAAATTAGGACACATGTTTTTGCTGCTCAGGCAAATGAATTACCAAGAAATGTCCTGGCAAATAAATTGATTAGCTCCTAGAATAAGTCGAGACTTCTTTTCATGGGAAGGACTCACAATTAAGCCTTTGCTCAATTCCCCTATACCCACCCCTGCCTTTTCCGCCCAAATGCTGTGATTACATAAATCCCAACGAAAAAAAGGGGAGTCCCCTTCTTGAAATACGAGTGGTGGTGGTGGCTAGGTGGATCCTTTTTTGATTATGATTGGGGGACACATGGGGCAGATGACTCTGCTGGCCGGACTCAATAAGGCTAAAAGCCAAACGAGGATGCCACGAGGTCCTTGGGTATTAGGCTAATTGCCGGCCAACCTGAAAAGATATCCGGACCGAGATTGAATCTGTGGAGTGGATGCAACTCCTCGGCTCATGTCAATGCCAAGCCAAGTTTAATCAACGTTCCACAGACTTTTTTGTTATTTCTTGTTTAGCTGGTGACTTTTTTCGCATTCTTTAGACCGTATATTACACTTTCTGAGAGAGTATTTATTATTAAGATATGGATTAGAATCATTCATGAAAAATAAGTTAAAAACTAAGACTGGGAAACGGAGGTTTTATTTACAATTCAACAAAAGAAGAACTTGAAAAATTATTAAAAATGTTCTATAACATTTAAGGCATTCCTTGTGAATAAATACATTTTTAATTAAATATTTTTTGTAGTATTAATACAATTTACAACTAAAAAATTATAATTTGACCATTATTTTATTTATTATTTGTATTATTTCAGGGTATTAACCACATCGTTCTTTTCGTTAACTTTTTATATAGTTTATATGCATTCTTTTTGCTGTATATGTGCTGAGCCTGATGTTGGCAAATTAATTCAGGAAATTCAATAAAAACAAGCACCGAAACATGGCAAACAAAACTCGTCGAGTCGTCGAGAATTTGCCCTCAATGCTCGCAGCTCCATGCAATCAAAGAGTGCATAGATAAATCACCCGGCTAAATCCGGAGGGGTTCTCCATAGGTTTTTCGATGGGGTATTCCGGTGGATCTGGTGGTTCACGGAGTCCGCATGCCGTCGCTGGGTGGCGGCGGGTTAAAAAACACGGCCAAAATGTCAATGCAAATTTAATGGCTGACAATTTATATGCATGCCAAGTGACTTTTGGCCAACTACTGAACTTTGTGTGAATGCGAAAGCAGCCGGGGAACTGGGGACAGTTTGGAGCATTCAAGTGGAGTGGAGTGGCGCAAAAAGCTGGATGGTATTGGGATTGGGATTGGGATTGGAAATGGGAATGGCTAGAAAAAGTTCCGAAGGTGCCAAGTGGCTGTCAAACTTTTGCCACGGCGCCAGCGGCGGAGGAACGGAAACGGAAGGGGAATTTTCGCCCAAATCGAATCGAATGGAATCGAAATGCGAAATCGAATGAAATTCCTCGTTTGTCCTTGTTGCCGCGGCTCATAAATTAAGGCAAAGGCAAAAGGCACGGCAAGGCAGGGCAAGTCGGGCCAAGCCAACGCAACGCATCGTCCTCCAATTCGTCCTGCATTCGCCGCCCCGCAACATTAACGCTTTATTTATGCCGCCGCCGACATTTAAAATGCATTTCCTGTGACCAGGTTCGGCCCCAAAGATGGAACCGGAATGGCCAAGAGAAATGGCCAAAAAGCCACGGATAAACAGAGTCGGCGGTGAAAAAAAAAATAAAAAGGATAAAGAGCTACGGCAATTGGGGGCTGCATAAATGTCTTTAAGACGTGTATTTATAACGCAACTTGGCAACTTTATAGCGACGCATCGGGCGCATAAATACGACAGGGTGTCGACGTGACTTGAGAAGCGATCAGGGACATAACTCCAGAAACATGACCAACAGTAAAGCAGTTAAGTTCTCCAAAAACTAGGTCATCCCATAAAAAACAGATGAACATAACATCAAAGTGTTTAATTTTAAATACAAACAGTAATCTTTGTTTATTTTCCTAAAGGTAATTGGTAAAAGTAATTGAATTAAATTCCCTGTGAAAATATTTACTATTTATTTTAATGGTTTAAATAGTTAGGTAAAAATTCTAAAACTTTAAATTAAAAATGAAATAGAAATAAATAAGATAAATTAATACTTTATAAAGATAATAAACCCTCCATGATTGGGGTAACCAAAAATGAAGCGATAACTTGGTGTAGTCCTTTGGGTAGAAAAGGTAAACAACAGGGAGGATGATGAGGGTTAAGGGCTACATCTCCTAAGGTGATGATGTGGCCTGAAGAAAAGGGGTTAATATTGGGTGAAAGGGGTTTGCTAATGAAGTTTAAACAGGGGAAAATTAATGATAAAGAATTTTATTGGTGGAGACACTTGCCATATGAAAATGAGAAAAGTAAAATGTAAAACAAAAATATATAAAAATAAGATAAATGTAAAATTAATTACATAGAAAATTGATTTGTATAAAAGGAGAACAAAGATATAACTTCCTGTTCAATATCAACTATGATCTTTCATTCCCAATTTAACACAATAAATAAATGTCAAATTTGTTAAACCAAAACTTAAACACACGCATACATCTTAGAAGTCCGAAGAACCCAAATATATTTTGACACATCTGCTGGTTCCCTATTACTTCCCCCAAAACCCTCAATTTCTTATCTCTTCACCGATATTGTGGCCAAATCCCCTCGGTTGTTATCAATCAACCGCATACAAGACACTCACAAGTGGTCAATAAATTATTAATTAAGTTGAAAATCAAACAAGCAAACGGCAATCCTCATGATTGATGGCTAATTGGGCGGAGGAGTCGAGGGGATTGTCTCGAACCGAATCCATCATGTGACTGTCGCCGAATTTAACCAATTGGAAGTCAATGAGGCCCACTGTGCCACTTGGGCATTCGGTCCTCTGTTGGTCTTTGGGACTGGTCATCATTTGCTGTACGAAACTCGATTCGGTTTTGCCGTTTTGCAATGAGCAGCGTAACAAAAGTCGCTTGTTTTTGGCCAACAGCAACAGCCAGTGGCAAGAAAAACCTCCTAAACCACAAGAAGTTGGCCAGTTCGAAGGGTTTTTTCAGTTTGGGACAACGTTATGCACTTAGAGGCGAAAGAAACATGGGAAAAACAACCAAACAAAAACATAATATAAGAGAGAAAAAAGAAAAGGAAAGATACACTGGGACTGAAAGATACCTTAACTGAATTTTAATTATATTAAATCGACTATTTTAATATATTAACAATATAAATTAAAACTTATTTACTAATTCCTTGTTCACCATTTTAAAATAACAATTTTTAAGTTGCCTTTTTTATTTTAATATATCAAAGTCCCATTTCCAATCTTACCTTTCATCACAATTCCCCTATAACTACAAATACCTCTTACCACATTCAATACACCGAGACGAAAATCTAGTATCAAGTGGGGCAAAAAAGGGTCGGCAAAGTTGGCAAATCAGCCACAAACTGTAACTCCCAGCCGGCAAAGAGCGAGGAGAGCTTGCATAAAAGGCTTCAGCGCCTCGAGGCGAGGCCAGTAGACGACGACAAGCGGGCGTGGCAGCCGCACCAGAAATTCCAGAGATTACGTAGACGAAGCTAAGAGGAAAAGAGGAGGAGCCAGAAGGAGGCAGGATTCTAGTTGTAGCACGAGAGACCAGCTGCAGTGGCATCACGGCCATGTGGCCAACGTGGCAAGTGATAACGCTGCTGGGGCTTCTGGCTGGAGCTTTGGGTCTCCACTCGACGCCGGACAGGGCCATGGCCATAAGCTCGCTGCTGCTTGGCCAGGACTTTGAGGATTTTCTGCCGTACTACAGCCAGAAAGAGAAGCAGGTAAGAGAACCCCACCATTTGCGTAACACATTTTTTAAAGAGTTAAACGGAAAATTCAGACCTGCTTACTTAAGTAAAACCTTCCTTCGCTGATTTTCCAGGAATCCGATCAGCTAGTGGCCGCTTCGAAGCATGACGAGCACTCTGAGCACTCGGAGGGTGGCGAAGAGGAATCCGGCGAAGAGCATCACAGCGAGCACTTTAAGAAGCACGGCGGCAAGGGCAAGAAGGGTCACAAGCACGAGGAGCACTCCGAGAAGGGCGAGAAGGGTCACCACGACAAAGAGGGCAAGAAGGGCGAGCATGGTGAGGAGGAGGGCCACGAGAAGAAGCACAAACACTCCGAGGCCCATCACAAAAAGAAAAAGAAGGGCTCCAAGGGCGAGAAGGGCAGCGAGTTTGAGGATCACGGCTCCTACAAAAAGGGCCATTCCATCAAGGGCAAACATAATGTGCACAAACTGGACGAGAACAAGAAGGAGAAGAAGTTTTACGACGAGGATCACGACGAGGGTGGCGAGGAGAAGCATGGCGGCTTCGAGGAGGGCAAGAAGCACAAGAAGGGCAGCAGCTTCAAAAAGGGCGGCCACAAAGGGGGCGACCACGAGGAGCACTACGGCAAGAAGGGACACAGCAAGAAGGGGCACAAAAAGAAGGGTCACAAGGGCCACAAGAAGAAGCACGAGGAGGCCAAAAAGTGGGGCCACAAGAAGGAGCAGGGCAAGAAGGGCGGCGAGGAGCACAAAAAGAAGTGGCACAAATCCCACAAGCAGAGCAGCGAACATGACCATGGACACCATTGAATAGGCATATATCCAATATCTCCTATGTTTATATAGTTTTCTTTTTTAAGCATTAAAAACAGATACTTCAGACCCAAAACAAACGCAAGGTAAAGAGATCATAAGGGTTTGATAATACCTTTTTTTTTGGTTAGTATTTAATTATTATGCAAAAGCTGACACAGTTTGTGAAAGATCCTTATGTTCCCAAAGACTAATCCCTTTTACAGGATATTCAGGTCACCGGCAATCCCCTCTAGCTTAACATATTTAATGCACACAGAGCCTCCTTAGAGGCCCCCTGTATATATGTAGTTATCTTTAAATTACCTTTGCAAAAGCCCCAGAATATTACTCTGCATCTGCTTAGTAAGAGATTATGCTGGACACATTCCCAGTCGGACAGGCAGATGGCAGATGGAGCATGAAGCACAGATTAAAGAAAACATAATTACAGAGAGAATCGGAGGCAAGTTCTTGGGGTTCCGGAGATCAATTGGCGCCGTTTGGCCCCCCTCACCGCTTGACCCTTTGCCACACACCTGCAGTGGACTAATTGCCAAAACGGTAAGTGAAATATGAATATGCCGGAGACGGCGACGGCGACGGCAACGGAGAAGGGCAGGACAGGACCAACCTGCCGTGTCAAAGGTTAATTACGCATACTGCAGGTCCTGTCCCAACACGCACACACACACACACATTTATGGGAGTTTGCTTAAGCCATTTCCGGTTCGATTTTAGCCAAAATCTTGTCCATTTTCCAGCCTAAGCAAACAAAACGGAAACTGGCTTAGTCGGAGCAGCAGCCGCACCAAGGGAAGGGGGATGGCTAAGGGATAAGGGTAAAAGATGGAGATGAAGGCAAGGGAGCCGGCAAGGACAAGCAGCTTTGTTTGGATTCATATGCTAATCCCTCAGACCAGCGTCATAAATCATTTTCAACCAACTGGAGAATAGTCGGCGACCCGGGTAAGGCTCAACCGGACAATCGAGGTCGGGGTTAAGTAAAGTTCGTCTGGGCCTAAAAGCCTTTGCCAGTGCCGAGATGCCCTCGCAGCCATTCTGTGGGTTTTGCCCAGAGATATTCGAGGAGCATGGCCAGGCATAAATAGTTTTTCCAAAAAACAACTTAAAGACCCTAAACCCTGACAGGGAAAATAAAGAATTTAAATCACAAAATAAAGTCCTTTTCTAGCCTAGATACACATATTTAATAATGCTTTCAGGGGAGGTTCTTTAAAGAATTTCAAGTTTGTGTAAAAATTTAAATATAAATGTAAAGACAAAAATGTAGTTTAAAGCCAGATTTATTTTTAGCAACAAAGAGCATTTCCGACTTGGTCTTCCTAAGCTAGATTTTCTTTTTTGATTCCTTTCCATGTTTTCCCGTCACTTTCTGTGATGACTTATACAGCAAGGATCCCCAGATCCTTGGGGATCTCCAATGCCTGCAGCATAACTGCAAGGGCCAATACCATCACCATGAATATATGAGAAACAGGCAGCAGTCCTAAAAAGAAGCTTCATCTTGGACTCAAAAAGCCAGTAGTTTTCGTCTCAGCCTTTTGTATCTGAGCTCCGGGTGAGTTTGCGACTGTAAGGTAAGCAGTCAACAGTTGAAATTATACTCTAACTCTACGGCAAGTGCACAGAAAAAATTATATATAATATTAAAGATTTAAAAGTTCTGAATATAGAGAAAGGATTTTAGAAGTAAATATTAATATTCTTAAAGAGAATTATAAAAAAACTTACCACACAATAATTAACTAAATAAGTTGTAAATGAAAAGAAATAGCTCCCCTTATAAATTTGGATTTTATGCTCAAAACTCTCTTATTTAAATCCCAAATCCCTCTTATTTTTCTGCCAGTGCATATATAAGTTTGTGCGTATTTGCAGCTTCTCTTATTGTTTTTGGAAAATTGCCTGAGCAGCAGAAGCAACAAGAATCCCACATGGCCACTGGGCAAATGCATTAACGAAAGTGGCTGAGAGTGCAACACAAGGGGTGTGCGCTGGGAAAGCCTAGAGAAGAGAGAGGGGGCTCAGAATGGAGGGTTCTGCAGGAGCGGAAGGATACGAAGCGTTGCCGTGTGTGGCTTGGTGTATCAGCACTAAGAGATCATAATTCACACAAGTCGGCTAATAATTCAGTTAAGTTGAAATGCGCAGCACACAAGTTGCACAGTTGCCACAACCCAAAGAGGGGGAGCATCCAGGGGTATCCAGGATATCTGAGCAAGGAGAAGGAGGGATCACAGGGGTCACACACACACACACTGCCACCCACTGGGGAGCCATTCGAAAGTGCGAGAGAGTTGGCAAGAAGCTCTACAATTTGCGTTTATAGTTTTAGTTTTTGAACTTTAGTTGTTGGCTCTACAGAAACAAAATATAAAACAAATAAAGTATTAGGAAAACCATAAAATGCCAACTAATATGGGTAATTAGGAATTATTAAGCTGAAAATATATAACTTAATATTTTAGACATAAAGTATAAGAAATCCTTTAATAAACATAATCTATAACTGTCATTTAATCAATTTATTTTCCAAGATTTAAATTATTTCAAACGAATTTTGCTCTGCAACTTTTAATGCTACTGCAATTTAAAAGGGATTTTCAATGTTCTTGCAAATTAGTTTCCAGGCAGACTTTATGGGTATATAAGAAAGAGAGCATGTGAAAAAGTTTACTGGTTACGAGGGACCAAAGGCTTGGCTTCATATGCTCCTTTAGCATTTCGTCCTGTGTGCTGGGATCCTTCGTTTTTTAGTACTGCCGCTTGGCTTCTTTGCTGTTGCTAAATCTTGGCTTTGTTTGTTGTGGTAAAGTGCAGTAGGACTTTTCTGCCGAGAGGCTTAAAAACTCATTGGTGGGGAAACGATTCGCGAAATTTCTTTAGTTTTAAGAATTTTCAAAGAACTTGGCAGGGTTTTAAAGGAAGTTCAATTTTCATTAATTATTTAAGGTTTAAAAAGACTAAAAGCTGGTACATAACCATCAGTTGCTAGGATCTAATTGCATCTCCTTGCGGACAATTAGGACAGCTCGTAAATATGCCAGAATGCGCTCGAATGCATCAATGAATGTGTCAATGATTAGGCCGGCATGGAGGACAAAGGATATGCGCTGCCCACGATGATGACGCCCATCGAAATGTTGCACTTTGCCGGCGCCTCGATGGCGCCTAATGCAACTGCAGAGTAATGGCAGGGAGCAGGCAGCAGGCAGCAGGACGATGCAGGACTGCAGGCCATAATCAAGCGAATGGAAGCGAACGCCGACGATGGCCATACTCGAAAAATGCACGACCAGAAAAGATATAGAGATTTCTAGTAAATTAAGTTAAAAAAATTGTATGATTATAGAAATTAATGTCAAAAGATTTTAATTAAACAATTTATACGACAAAATATTAAACATAATATGATAGTATATTGATTTTTTATGTAATGTCTTTTGTAATTTATTTCTAGACTGAATAAATTTCATTTATTTAGATAGCCAAAAATTCCCTTATTATTATTTAATTAATAAATACATTTTAGGCTATTTTTCTTCGATTTAAGAACGTTTATATATTTCTATAATGAATGATAATTTAGATAATTTCATGAATTTGTATATATATGTTGATAAGTTGATAAGAAGCCCCTATAATCAGTTTGATAAGAAAAGAAAACACCATTCACACACCACGTTAGAAAAGTATGTGGAAATGTAAACATTTGTTTATTTTCCTATTTTTTCCCCAGTGCAACATACCCTCACACCCGATTAAAGACAGACACACGGTCGGGGCCATTGCAGTCAATTTATTGTGACCAATATAACGCCCGGACAGACTCGGATAGCCGGAATAGCTCCCGTTCCGGCAGAGTAGGAGGAGGCAGCGGGAGTGGGTGGAACTCACTGGGTGCATGTAAATTGAAAATTATGGCAATGCGCAACAAGATTAGCCAGTGGTGTGCCGTCGGTTTGGAACCTTCGACCGGGTGGGCAGGCGTTCCCTAACAAGACCCAAATGAATTTATCGAGATGAAGAGAGAGAGAGAGATACGCGAGTTGCACAAACATAAACTAAATGAATGCCCCATGGCAGCCAAATGAAGTTATGACTTAATGTATACAGTTATCCATATATAGAACGGGAATGGAAGAAGCCTTAGGACCTCTGTCCAAATATCTATGCACGAAAATAAAGTTATAGCGAATATATCCAGATGATATGCAAATATTCAGCATAAAGCACTAACAAACAAAGTTCATTATCTGAATATTTCTAAAAGTTTAAATTAAAATAAAAATGTAACACATTTTTACACTCAATAAACAGTTGCTTGCCACCATTTTCTTATGGAAAACGAATAAATGTCGCGAACGGAAATGTCTAATCTTTTTCTGGCACAAATTTCCATGCATAATTCCCCCAACTAACATGGAAAGGATTTTTAACCAGGACACCACTTACACCCACCGAGAAAATCCTATGAAGTGGCTGGGAAAAATGTATGTGTGTGGGGCTCTGACATATCTCAGCTTCGACGTGTCAAATTCATTCCACTTTGGCGCTCTGCAGTCAGCAGCTCCACTCGAGCATTTTTCTGCGCCATTTTGACACAGAATCCAAAACACTCGGCGTGGTAGTAGGGTACATCTCACACATCTGCACAGCAGGCGAAGGGGAATCCCCGCCACTGAATCGCAGGCAACTACTCTTCATGCCGCATGCAATGACGGGATGCTGCTGCTGCTACTCCTGCCTTATTATGCAAATGTCCCGACTCGAGATGCGCTGCCAACGTCATCGATTTATAAGTTATGCAAAAAGCCAGTGAGAGCCTTAGAATTCGGAGCACTCCTCCTGCTTTATCCCTATCTGTAGCATCGGAAAACACCCAACGACTCTTTGACTGTTTGACTACTTTGTAAGCAGGGTTTTTGCGCTGTAGATGCCACTTTTGCTGACTGCAATCCGAAAATTTAGTAGAATCAATCTGGCAGTAGAGGTGCACTAAGAAGAATTGTCCAAGGACTTCAATTGGGAATTTGTAGAATTTTTATTAAACATTTTATGTGGTTTAAATGGGTTATTAAATCTAAATATACAATTATAGTTTTTAGGGTATGTATTTCCGATAGCCTGTACAAATTCGTAGTACTTAAACCTCAATTACTGACAGTTTGCTAATAATTTGATTTAATTTTTAAAGTATTTTAATTTCAGAGAAAAATAATTATGCATTTAATTTGTAAAATAAATAACCTACTGTGAGCAATTAATCCGAAATATTATTATTATTGTATTTTTAAGTCTCTGCCAAAACTTACATGGAAGTATAGTTATTAGAATTAATTGACAATTAACCATATTCATATGTAAACTGTGTTTAGTAATATTTAATCATTTTTCAATTGAATTAAATAGTGGGATGTTGTAAACTATTTAATTTTATAAATATTTCTCTTCTAAGATCTTTATAAATCGATACAGCATCTATATTATCTTCCTGGGTTACCAATAATGTGTTTTTATCTCTCCCCAACTCCATTCCCATTGATTGCATCTGCACAAGCACAAAAAGAGATACAAAATCGAACTAGAACAACAGCTGAATGAAGAAAAGGTAAAATAATGGTTAGAGCAGTATGGACTACAAAAAAAAACAATGTAAATCATTGGTAAATATCTTTTTACAATGAGAATTTTAATCAAAGTTTTTGCACTGCAGCCTTCGATGCATTTTCATTTGTCCTGAAAGTGGGGAAAAAATTTACAACAAAATTTAAAGGGAGGTGAATAAAATACCATTTTATGGGACTGTTGGGGCATCCCTCGAGCCAACAATTTACACGAATTGATTCATTTTAAATTGCATTTCAGTAACTTTAAATAGCAAACTAATAGCTTTTGTAATTAATTAATTGCACTTTTTATTCGCAGCATTTAACACTTGCATACATATATTTATGTGTGTTGAAATGCAGCTTGCAGGAAATTAAATTTATATTGATGTTAATTTTAATTGGACTAAAAATATCATTAGACTGAAGAAATAAATTGGAAATTTATATAAAGATAGGTGAATATTTTATATTTACATATTTTATTTACTCGAAAAATAGATTAATAATAATAATATTTAAAAATGTTGGTTATACCTTATTTTAATACATTTTAAAATAAATACAAAAAAAATTGGTAAAGCGCTGAAATAATTCGAATAAATATTATATGATAAATATTATAAGCGATCTTGAAACTTAACAATCACCCCTCTCTCGCTCTTTCCACTCTCTATCTCCCTCACTCTCATTTACCGATTACCGAAAAGCTCCGCTCGCAATCGATATCGGCTCACAACTCTCTCAACTCGCTTGCAAAGCTGGAGCTTCGCAGATCGCCGCCGAAAGCTCGCGATCGGATTGGATCGAAGGCGAAATCGAAATCGAAGACAGGGAGCTTTCGAAGTGCGAGCGTCAACGTTTTATTTCTGCGGCTCAGTCGGTTTTCGGTTTGGAAAAAAGCAGCAAGCACACACGTTCGCAAGGTGAACGCGAAGACACAGCAAAGTAAGCGCCCGCCCCCACCACCCCCCATCGCCAGCTCACACCCACAATTAAAAAACACTAAACAAATATCAGTTAAATATGGATAATTTCGCTTAAATTCAAAGCGGCGATCTTATTCGCAGTTCCACCTTGAATTCGCCTCGAAAAAAAGTGACGAAGCAGCGATCGAAGCGGGGAGCGAAAACACGCAGAGCGCCTGCATTTGTGTTAGATAATAAATGCAGCCTAAGACACGCCCCAAAGTGCAGAACAAGCTCGGAAAAATCCGAATAAATACCAGTATTGAATGCAACTCGGAAAGTGCGGTCTGCGAACGTGAAAATTTTGCGCGTGGAAAATTATTTTGCCTTGTCAGCTGACCCCGCTCCCCGTGTTCGCCCCGTCCCGCTCACACTGCGGGTCTTGTGATCGCTGCCGCCGCTCATTTCGAAATTCGAACTGAAGTTGTACACTTCTTAGGTTCTCAGATAAATAAGCAATTAATCCAATATGGTGGTTCTGAAGCCATGGAAGGGCAAACCTAAGATTTCTTTAGTTTTTTCGTTAACCACTTTTTTCATTTGTCAGCTGACAGCAATGACAGTAGTCTTGTGATCAACGTCAAAAAGCAATTGTCAAATATTCGAACTCGAATGGAGAGAGAGAGAGCTAGAAAGAGCGTAACTTCCCCCACTCTCAATCTCTTGTTATTTTCTATTTTTCTGATAAAATAAAACCCGCATATTTTTGTTCCGCCAAGTAATCGAGTGTTTCAGTTACATTTCGTATTTCACTAGATAGGAAGTGTTTTTTTAGCACTTATTTAATTTTTATTCTATTTATTTAGAGATTTAATGAAGAGAATTACTTTTCGAACTTGCGCAAAGCTCTGTCACGTGAAACGAAAGCTCTGCTTTTAAAGTTTTACGCAGCATAATCGAAGAACGGGGGGAGTTAAAAAATCGAGAAATCACTGAAAATTAGTAGTCCAACAGCAGTAGATCGAAAACGATTTTATAACCTTAAACCAGGTAGGCAATTCTCCATAATTTGTATGGCAGACCCAGGGGGAGAGAGCGAGCGAGGCACTCGCTTACACCTGTTGCTTGTCAGCTGACAAAAGGGCCAACCAGCAATTAGTGATAAGAAAATTTTCACCTTTATCTATCTCCCCTTCTTCGTTGGATTTTAATTTTATAATTTTTCATATTTTATTTAATTCACTCTTTGCAGTCGTTGAACCAGAATAAAGCAAAATGTCCAACCTCAAGCGTTTCGATGATGAGGAGCGTGAGTCCAAATATGGACGTGTCTTCGCTGTCTCTGGTCCTGGTAAGTAATACTAATTGTTTATTAATTAATATTAAACATAATATAATGTCTCTATCAAATTTATTTCTACAAATTAAGGTTTTTCGTAATAGATATTGCTGTATCTTTTGTACATTTAAAGGAAATCGTTATAGTAAAATAAAAAAGTGATCTTCAAATTGTCTCTGTTTAAACCTTTTGAATTATAGTCCTCATATATGAAACCAGCTTCTAAAATTTACATTTTTTAAAATTCTATCAAAAATCGATATTCCTGAGAAAAAAAACATATTTAAAAGAAAAATTTTCGCTCATAAATGATTTAATATCTTTATTTCTTTGCTAAAATTTAAAATACTTTAAGTTTTATTGAGATAAAATATTAATACAAATAAAAATAACTTCAAGTTAATTTTTTTTTTTATTATAATATATTTATTCACATTTATACCAAATCCCTCTAATCCGATTAATCACTATCTTTCTTCCAGTCGTCACCGCCGAGTGCATGTCGGGATCGGCTATGTACGAGTTGGTCCGCGTCGGCTACTACGAGCTGGTGGGTGAGATCATCCGTCTGGAGGGTGACATGGCCACCATCCAGGTGTACGAGGAAACCTCCGGTGTGACCGTGGGCGATCCCGTCCTGCGTACCGGCAAGCCCCTCTCCGTCGAGCTCGGACCCGGTATTATGGGCAGCATCTTTGACGGTATCCAGCGTCCCCTGAAGGACATCAACGAGCTGACCAGCTCCATCTACATCCCCAAGGGCGTGAACGTGCCCAGTTTGTCGCGTGTGGCCAGCTGGGAGTTCAACCCCCTGAACGTCAAGGTTGGCTCTCACATCACCGGCGGAGACCTGTACGGTCTGGTGCACGAGAACACCCTGGTCAAGCACAAGATGATCGTCAACCCCCGCGCCAAGGGAACCGTGCGCTACATTGCCCCCTCGGGCAACTACAAGGTCGATGATGTCGTTCTGGAGACGGAATTCGATGGCGAGATCACCAAGCACACTATGTTGCAGGTGTGGCCTGTGCGTCAGCCCCGTCCCGTGACCGAGAAGCTGCCCGCCAACCACCCCCTGCTCACTGGACAGCGTGTCCTCGACTCGCTCTTCCCTTGCGTCCAGGGCGGTACCACCGCCATTCCCGGAGCCTTCGGTTGCGGCAAGACTGTGATCTCGCAGGCCCTCTCCAAGTACTCCAACTCCGATGTGATCATCTACGTCGGTTGCGGTGAGCGTGGTAACGAGATGTCTGAGGTATTGCGTGATTTCCCCGAGCTGTCCGTGGAGATTGACGGCGTCACCGAGTCCATCATGAAGCGTACCGCCCTAGTGGCTAACACCTCCAACATGCCTGTGGCTGCCCGTGAGGCCTCCATCTACACCGGTATCACTCTGTCTGAGTACTTCCGTGACATGGGTTACAACGTGTCCATGATGGCTGACTCCACCTCTCGATGGGCTGAGGCTCTTCGTGAGATTTCGGGTCGTCTGGCTGAGATGCCTGCCGATTCCGGCTACCCAGCCTACCTGGGCGCCCGTCTCGCCTCCTTCTACGAGCGTGCCGGTCGCGTCAAGTGCTTGGGTAACCCCGAGCGCGAGGGATCCGTGTCCATTGTCGGTGCTGTGTCGCCTCCTGGTGGTGACTTCTCCGATCCCGTGACCTCCGCCACCCTGGGTATCGTACAGGTGTTCTGGGGTCTGGACAAGAAGCTGGCCCAGCGCAAGCACTTCCCCTCCATTAACTGGCTCATTTCCTACTCGAAGTACATGCGCGCCCTGGATGACTTCTATGACAAGAACTTCCCCGAGTTTGTGCCCCTGCGTACCAAGGTCAAGGAGATCCTGCAGGAGGAGGAGGATCTGTCTGAGATCGTGCAGCTGGTCGGCAAGGCCTCTCTGGCCGAGACCGACAAGATCACACTTGAGGTGGCCAAGCTGCTGAAGGACGATTTCCTGCAGCAGAACTCCTACTCTTCGTACGATCGCTTCTGCCCCTTCTACAAGACCGTCGGCATGCTGAAGAACATCATCGACTTCTACGACCTGGCCCGCCACTCTGTTGAGTCGACGGCTCAGTCCGAGAACAAGATTACCTGGAACGTGATCCGTGAGGCTATGGGCAACATTATGTACCAGCTGTCGTCCATGAAGTTCAAGGTAATCATTCGAAGTTATAGCCGATCAAGAAACATATATTAATCCATTTTTTATCCACTGCTTACAGGACCCTGTTAAGGATGGCGAGGCTAAGATCAAGGCCGATTTCGAGCAGCTGCACGAGGACCTGCAGCAGGCCTTCAGGAATCTGGAGGACTAGAGCGACCGACCGTGTTGGTGGCCCTACTTTTACACTCTAATCTTATATTTGTTATATAGTTAACTTTTAAAAAATGAAAGCAGTCGAAAAACCAATACCGAAAAAAGCCTCCTAATCAGAAACAACATCAAGGCGCTGCTGCATTCGATGAAGAAACAACAAAGTCCAACACACACAAAGTCCATAGCTCCTTGGAGCCAGCAAGAGATGTAAACATTCCGGCCTGCGGTTGATACTTCCCTTAGCAACGCCTCCATCAGCCTTCTCCGCCCCTCCAGCAAGGGCTCAGCTCCACCAGGGCAACCACAACAAGAGCAGCAACAACCAGAGCCACAACTTATGAACGTCCTTTTACGTACTTCCATTTACAACAACAGCAACAACAAAAGACATCGTTCTTGGACACATACACACACACACGCACACATACATAAAAAAAGACACAAATACAAATGCATGCATAAATAGTATTATTGTTTAATGAATGGAAATTCTTGTTTATTTGTGAAAAAGTCATGTTTTCTCCCTGTTTGTTTGTTAAATTTATGTAAATATTTAAAGTATGAAAATATTAAATGTACGAATAATAAAGTGCAACAACAAATACATTTAATGTAACTGAAAGTGACTTTCATTGAGTTTAGGGTAGCTCAAAGACATTATAATATACTTCTTTAGCTCCTAAAAATGTTTAGTTTGCAGGAATCGAGACAAAACATAACCCATAATTTATGTTTTATAAACCAATGAAGCAAAAATTGGCTTTTAAATTATACATTATCCTTAATGTCTTTTAATTGTTTAGGATTGATTTTAAATACGTTGGTATAATATTTGTAGAAGGTTGCAGGGTATCATCATTTAAAGCAGAAGTTTGTAAGATTATTTAAACATATATATGTATACCTATCTTCATCAGCATTATCAAGTCAATGTAAACATGACTGTTATAAAAAATATTTATTACATTTCTAACACTTTTTTAAATTTTAAATGGAATTTATAATGGAATCAATCAATTTTGGTATTTTTAAACTTTTATTTCCTCACAACAATTATATAGATAAATATCGATTTAGGGAATACTTTCTTTTTATATTTATTATATTTGTTTTCATTGCCCTTGTTTGTTTGTTTTCATATTTGTTATTGAGTTAATAAAAATAATCAAAACAATAAAAATTATTTAATAATTTTTTTACTTCATATTATTATACTCGGCGGTAAGTTTATGCTTTATAAACTTGCTATACTTTTAATTTAAAAATTTCGAAAACAATCCTCTCGCTCATTCCTTGTTCTGTCACCTGATTTTATATATTTATATTTTCAACACAGTTAATAACAAAATAAATCCTACTCGTAGATAAAATTATATTTTGAAAAACAAATTAATCATGAGCAGTGGTAAAAAGCCTTGGATTGCTCCCATTACCTCGAACACCGGGACATGTGGCTCGGATCCTCCGCCGATGCAATCTCCGTATTCTCCGGAGTTCATCATGGAAGAAGAACCCCCAAAGCCTTGGTTAGCTCTTATCACCTCTAATGACGGTACTTGTGGCTCGGGATCTCTGGAAGTGGAATCTCCAATGACATCTGGCTCCTGTACTACACAAATGAAATCTCCAACGAGATCTGGCTCCTGTTCTCCGCAAGTGAAATCTCCAATTAGATCAGGCTCCTGTTCGCCCCAAGTGAAATCACCAGTTAGATCTGGCTCCTGTTCTCCGCAAGTGAAATCTCCGGTGAAATCTTGTCCCTGTTCTCCGGAAGTGGAATCTCCAATGACATCTGGCTCCTGTACTCCACAAATGAAATCTCCAACGAGATCTGGCTCCTGTTCTCCGCAAGTGAAATCACCGGTTAGATCTGGCTCCTGTTCTCCGCAAGTGAAATCTCCGGTGAAATCTTGTCCCTGTTCTCCGGAAGTGGAATCTCCAATGACATCTGGCTCCTGCACTCCACAAATGAAATCTCCAACGAGATCTGGCTCCTGTTCTCCGCAAGTGAAATCTCCGGTGAAATCTTGCCCCTGTTCTCCGGAATTGGAATCTCCAATGACATCTTGCTCCTGTTCTCCGCAAGTGAAATCTCCGGTGAAATCTTGCCCCTGTTCTCCGGAATTGGAATCTCCAATGACATCTTGCTCCTGTTCTCCGCAAGTGAAATCTCCGGTGAAATCTTGCCCCTGTTCTCCGGAAGTGAAATCTCCGATTAGATCTGGCTCCGGTTCTCCGCAAGTGAAATCTCCAATTAGATCTGGCTCCTGTTCGCCCCAAGTGAAATCACCGATAAGATCTGGCTCCTGTTCTCCTCAATGGAAATCTCCGGTGCAATCTGACTCCTGTTCTCCGCAAGTGGAAGAGGAAAGTGAACCCAAGCCGGTGGAAATCCCAAAGAGGTGCACCTGCCGGCAGAACCCTAAGCCCTATAAACCTCCTCAACCACCTCAATATTATCAACACCCCTGTAAACAAAGTCCACCGAGTCCACGTAGTTCAGCGTGTCAACCCTGCCGACGGTATCGGCCCTGTCAGCCGTGTCAACCAGTGCCCATCTTCGAGGATATATGCCCCAGAACACCGAGCGAAGAATTAATCGTGGAGGAATCGCACCATGTGGACGAGCAGGTGATGAATTCGATAAAATACTCGCTGAACGAAACCGATGAGGAGAGTCCACACCTGGGTCGAATCTTTGGTGTCTCTGGTCCAGTGGTGAATGCTGAGCAAATGGCCGGAGCCGCCATGTACGAGCTGGTGCGTGTTGGCCATTGCCAGCTGGTGGGCGAGATCATTCGATTGGAGGGCGACATGGCCACCATCCAGGTGTACGAGGACACCTCGGGCGTGAGTGTTGGCGATCCGGTTTTTCAGACGGGCAAGCCTCTATCCGTGGAACTGGGACCCGGCATTATGGGCAGCATATTTGACGGTATCCAGCGACCCCTGCGGACGATCCATGAGCTGACCAACTCTATTTATGTGCCCAAGGGCATCGATGTGCCCAGTCTGCCCAGGAAAATCCAGTATGCCTTTACTCCCGGCAGTTTCAAGGTAGGTAGCCTAATCACCGGCGGTGATATCTACGGCACCGTCTTCGAGAACAGCATGATGGAGCACAGGCTAATGCTGACACCTCGGGGCCAGGGTCGCATCACCTGGCTGGCTCCTCCGGGTAACTACAGCGTGGAAGATACGGTCATAGAGACAGAGTTCAATGACGAGGTCACGGAGCACTGCATGCTTCAGGTGTGGCCGGTGCGTAAGAGTCGTCCCACAGATGACAAGCTGCCCAGCGTCAGTCCACTGCTTACCGGCCAGCGTGTCCTGGACGCCTTTTTTCCGTGCGTCCAGGGCGGCACCACTGCCATTCCGGGTGCCTTTGGCTGCGGCAAGACTGTGATCTCGCAGTCCCTCTCCAAATACTCCAACTCGGATGTGATTATCTACGTGGGCTGCGGCGAGCGTGGTAACGAGATGTCTGAGGTACTGCGTGACTTTCCACAGCTGGAGGTGGATGTGAATGGGACCATGGAGTCCATTATGAAGCGTACCGCCCTGGTGGCCAATACCTCCAACATGCCGGTGGCTGCCCGCGAAGCCTCCATCTACACGGGAATTACCCTTTCGGAGTATTTCCGCGACATGGGCTACAATGTATCCATGATGGCCGACTCCACCTCACGATGGGCGGAGGCGTTGCGTGAGATCTCCGGTCGCCTGGCCGAGATGCCGGCTGATGCTGGCTATCCGGCTTACTTGGGCGCTCGACTGGCCTCCTTCTACGAGAGAGCCGGCTTGGTCAAGTGCTTGGGTAGCCCCGAGCGCCAGGGCTCTGTATCCATTGTAGGTGCCGTGTCGCCGCCCGGCGGTGACTTCTCCGATCCCGTGACCTCCGCCACGCTGAGCATAGTCCAGGTGTTCTGGGGTCTGGACAAGAAGCTGGCCCAGCGGAAGCACTTCCCCTCGGTGAACTGGCTGCAGTCGTACTCAAAGTATATGCGAACCCTGGACGCTTTCTACGAGGAAACAAATCCTGAGTTCACCATTCTGCGGGCCAAGGCTAAGCAAGTGCTGCAAGAGGAGGATGACCTGGCCGAGATTGTTCAGCTGGTGGGCAAGTCATCCCTAAACGAGACGGACAAGATTACGCTCGAGGTGGCCAAGATGCTAAAGGACGACTTTCTGCAGCAGAACTCGTACTCGACCTACGATGCCTACTGTCCCTTCTACAAGACCGAGGGCATGCTGAAGAATATGATGGCCTTCTATGATGGTTGTATACAGGCCGTGCTGAACACTGCCGGGGAGGATGCACGGGTCACCTGGAGCCTGATACGGACGCAGGCCGCCAATGTCCTCTACGAGCTATCCATGATGAAGTTTCACGATCCCAAGATGGGACAGGAGGCCATGGAGGAACTGTTGGAGAAGCTTAACCAGAAAATCTGGCAAACCTTCCGGGAAATAGAAGATCATGTCGGCAAATACTAATTGAATTTAGGGAAAACATTATCCAAATTACTTATAAAGTGTAAAATGTTATGTTTTCGTCTATATTTTAGAATTTAAACTGTTAGTTTTTAAAGTATTTAAAGCTATAATCGAATACTTAAAATTTATGGTGAAGAAATTATTTAAATAAGCATTTTACTCTATCTAAAATTCTATAAAATAAAAACTACCTATAGGCCTATATATTTTTCTTTTCACCTGGAAAACCATCTATATTTGTTTTGCAAAATCGATGAGATTTTATCATTCCCACTTCACCTCGCTGCACTGAAGTCCTATCAGTTAATCTAAATTATATTTACATTTCCCGTCATACTATTTTCCACTATCGCCTGCTGACTTTCCCCCACAAAATCAAATCAGTGACTGCGATTATCGTGCGATTATATCCTCACTCCCTCAACCCTGCCCCCAACTTATTGCGATAATTTTCCTAGTCGCGGAAAAGTCATTTACCCTCTGACGCGTTTTGCTCATTAGAAGCCTTCGTGGTGCAATTTCTTCAGACCCGCTCACGATTTTCCTGCGGATTCCCTCTGAGCACTTAATCCCTTTGCCAAAAGCAAACGGGGTAAAAAATAATTATAATTTCTTTGATTTATAGGAAAAGTTTATTAATGCCAAAGCCAAAGCCCGGAAACCCAAAAATCCAGCAGCACTGCAGCTCGAATTTCCCGGCTTACACCTTTACCAGCCCAACACAGCCGCCGCAGTCGAAAGGCAAACGTCAAGGCCCGGTGGAAAGCTTTTTCCGCTTTTCCGCAGCAAGGGAGCGAGAGATCGATTTCGATTCAATTAGTGGAAATTAAATGTAAGTATATATGTAGAGTCGCCTTCGCATTTGCGGAGCCCCGTCATAGCCCATCCTCAGCCCCATCTCCCATCTGCGGATTGCGATGATTACATTTCCGCACCCCGCCACTTCCCCACCCACTATGGCGTACCAAGTCAGCCATAAAATGAGCGCCGAGCAAAAGAAGCAAGCCAAAAAATCAGAATCAGTTCAATTGCAAATTGAAAATCCCCTTACAACTTCCGTTTCCGCTTTGCGAGGGCCAGACACTGTACGAAAAGCGGGCATAGAAGTACATTTTTTTAAACAAATAAGAAATATTTTATTGTTTAACAGATTCACAGCCTTCTCATGAATGATAATAAATATTTTCCTTTCCTTTTTATTTATTATTCCAATAAAAACCATATACATTTTTCCTCAGTGTACATCCAACTCTTGCATATGTGTGTCAGAGCCTGCCAGGGTCTATGTGTGCGAGTGTGTGTGTGTGGGCGTCTGGGTGCCATGACAAACGTGGCGTATGAGCAATGCGCGCTAATTGGCTGCCATTCGATGCTCGCTCCGTTCCGTTCCGTTCTGTTCCGTTGGCATCGCTTTGGATCTGTGAGCAGCCGAGTATCCTTGCTTCGCCCCATATCCCAGCCACATCCTTGCCACCCTGCAAGTCCCCGATCCATTTGCCATTTGCCAACTGCGAGCTGAAAGCTGCTTGGGCTCAGCCTGGGATTGCGTTTGCTGATGGCGGAGTTTCACAGGATTCGAGGCTGGGTTTCAGGGGAGAGGATTTCAGGATGAGGGGTGTGCGAAAGGGTCCTGGGAACGTATTGCATAATTTGAAGGGGTTAAGCCATTGAGCTTTAATGCAAAATTTCAATTGAACGTCAAACAGTCAATTCGCTTTAGCGGCGATAATCGTAAAAGGATAATGGCGCTAAAAGCGCATAAAAAGGCAGCAGTGAGGCGGCAAGGACCCGCTACCCATGTGCTCGTGAGTCCTGCCCCCTTTATATTTTTTTCTTTTCCTTTTCCCGTCTGCTGGCTGCTGCCCTAAGTGTGCACTCAATTAAAGGATTTCTTTTTTTTTTTTGGGAGGCAGAGGCTAACGGCCGCAGAATATTCGAATGGTTAGATAAGCCTCACACATCCCATTCTGTGCCTTTGCTCTGTCAGATATTAACTTCATATTTACGAAGCTTTGAAGTGGGGTTTTTGAGCTCACAATGTTGAGTACATATAAATATGTAGAATATAATAAAAAGGGGTTTGAATTTATGTGAAGAAAATTAAGTAAAATTTAAATTGTTAGGAAGGGATTGCGAAATGTTTAGTTTTTAAATAACAAATTTAATCAATTTTCTGAGTATTTAAAACAATTTCCTTGATTGTTTGCTTGTTATAATTCATAAGCAGCAAAATCAGAGAATTATTTACACTGAATCTAATCGCATTATTGATTATTTACGCACCAATTCCGATTAAAGCTGTTTATTTACCTGGCTAATCGAAGACTTTTCCTATTCAATAAGCAAGCTAAGCATGGACTCCCTTTGAGTTAAATAAAAGATATATTTTTTTAACAAAAAATCATCTACATTCCCTTTCAAAACCCTTGAAAAATCCAGCAAAATAATTATACTACAACAAAAATATTTATATATGTATATTTAATTTTCAACTGATGACTGAAAAAGGATCTTTGTACGCGCCTTGCCCTTCAGAAACCCCGCTCCTGATATCCATCTGTTAATTTAAAGTCTCAGCACCCAATCCTTAACCCATGCCACAATCGCTGACAAGTTTAACCCAAATAGGAAGCGTGTGCCGAGGCCAAGGACATGTTTCACTTTTTGTTATTGTTGTTCCTGGTTGTTGTTCTTTGGCCGCAGGGGCCAAAAGGATATCATAAGCACATAAGATGATGAAGTTGGAAACGCAACGGAAAAACCCGGAATAACTGAAGGGAAACCCTAAAAGGGGGGGAGGGAGTAAGCGAAACAAGGACACGGACAAATGGGAAACTGGGCGTGGATGGGAATGTAAAAATGAGAGTGGAAGTGGCAAGCAAGGACGAGGGCAACTTAATTTGCAACTTATACGCAAAATCCTTTTGATTTTGTTATGTCGCTGCTCAAAGGTCTCCAGTGTCCTGTGCTTATTCCCTGGAATATCCTTTCTTGAGCGTGTTTCTGTGTGTGTGTAAGCGCTCGCCTGCAGTTATTTGGCCAAACTTTAGGGGTGCAACCTTTTCGCCTTGTTTTTCTCTGATTTTCCACGTTTCTTTCGGTTTGCTTCTTCGGTTTCGTTCTGGCCAAGTTTTCGCTTTCCTTTTTTTCGGTGGAAAAAAGGTCCAACGATCATTGTCCTTTTTGGGGCCTATCCACACACACACACTCCTAGGCAGGGACATATCGGGCTGCTGTTTAAGGGAATTTAAATTAAGCCTATGCAAATGCGCCGCAGGATGCTTTTCTTTACCCAACTCCTGTTTTTCTTTCTGCGCCGTATTAACGCCGCATTATCGCTGCAGCCACGCCCACTTTTTGGTCGTCGCCCCCACGTATACAGTAAGCTGGAAATAAATATAAAGAAGCTTTCATAATTAATTTTTAGCTTATAAACAAACAAATAACGACAGATTATATTATTAACTTTCTTTATTAGGTGTTGAGCGGGTAATTAAATATTTATTGCTTAATTATAACCTAACAGAAGGTTATATATATATAAATTAATTCATTAAGAAGCCTTGATAAAACCCTATTTTTCGATACTATTTTTCATTATTAACAAATAAAACAAATACAAAATTTCTCATTTAATGAACAAGTAAATACTAAACCCATTATATGACACATTTTATGCACCATTAAACCTCATTATAAATATTCCCATAAATATATAACTTTTTCTTTTGAAATATTTTGATTTTTAAAGAGTTTTCAAAGTCGTTTCTTACCATGACCAATTTAGCCAATCCTCACTGTGCCACACACATGAATCAGCGCCTTAATGTATGCTCTGAAAAATGCTATGAAAAAGTTTTTGCCATAAAAATTTGCTCGGTCCTTGGAGCCCTCGAACAGAAAGGGAATGGTTAGGGGACAGGGATGGGGAAGAGCGAGTCCTTTGCCACTTGCTGCGGCGTGTCGCCTGTCACACAACAACTGCCCTATCACTCACTTTCTCCCAGTTTCCCTCGCTGCCATTTCTCCATTTCTCCGCAGATAATGAAATTGTTGCGAGCGAAGAGCAAAAAAAAAGCAAAAGAAACTTTTGGCTCTGCTCCGTGTTCATCAGGCGAAGGCAGGCAAACATTTTAAATACAAAAGGATATGCGTGGGCCACCAGGACAAGGAGTCCTTTTGCAGTGACATTGATGAAACGCTTGAAATTTACTGCGTTTCGACCTCCACGTCCACCCCCTCCCGGCTGGGCTTCTTTAAAATAAAGTAAAGCACACTTGGGAAAATTATAATTCTAAATTGTAGTGGCAAGCACTTAAATCTTTAATTATAAATAATGTTTAACATAAATATAATGGTAACAAAATTGTAATCTATTTTTTGGAAATAAATAAGTAAATAAAGAAATATTAAGTAAAATATTTTAAAAGCATTTAAGTAAAGTTCATCTTCAAAAAATATCTATTAATTTAAAAATTAAAATCACTAGAAATATTATATAAAAGGATTATGATTTTTAAAACATTCTTCCAATCAGAATTTATTTCCCCCAGTGCCTAGCCGGACTTTTTTTCATTTTCTTTTTTTTAACTTTGCGGTTTCCCCGCTCCTGCTCCTCGTTTTGGTCCTGCTTCTGTTTCTGATTCTGCTCCTGCTAGCCGGCATTGTTGTGCTTACTTATCCCTGTCGAAAAATTGCCGAAACTTGGTGGAGCGCGTCCTTGAGCCGGGAGTGAATGTTGGATGAATGAACGAATGAAAGGCAGCTGGCGGCGGCGAAGAGCTCTCATTCTCGGGCTTCCCCCGCCCCCAAACCCTCCTCCGCCTCGCAGTCAGTGCATTTAGTCAAAAGTGATTGAAAAGGCATTTTGTTATAATGCCAACTTAATGACAACGAAATTACGCCAAAAGCCAAGCAAAGCCAAGAGCAACAGCAGCAGAGACCGGAGAACGGAGCAAAATGAGTTTCCAAATACTTTGAGACCGAAACTTTGTCTCCGCCACGCATAGAACGCAGCACCCGAAAATACACAACAATTTCCCGGCATTTTCCAGGGCCTGCTGCCAGTTCTAATAGACCCGTGTGGGCGGACGGCCTTCACCCTATTTTCCTTTACCATCCATCGCACCCCCCGCTGCTGCTGCCGGTCTGTCATGCTGGGAAAGCGTTTTAATTGTTTGTCGTGGCCATAGATTTCCCAGAATGTTTAAGTAATCGAATCAAGGCGAAATCTTCCTTTAAGATTTATCCAGTTGCTGAAACTGATGGCACAACTTTTGCCCAAACTGAAGTCGGTATAATTATATTAAAAGCCGAATTAAATCTATTTTTCAGAGAGGGGAATTAATGTCCAGAGGCGGCCACGGAGCTGAGTCTTGGGGGGAGAACTTCATATATCTTAAGGTAATCTTTAGGGTTTTTTGATTATATTTTTGATAAATTTTATAAAATATATAATAATATAAATTGTACAACAAATTTAATGAAAGAATACAAAATAATTTGTTTTATTTAGGTTTCTAAATAGCTGTTAATTATTGAAACCTTAAACGCCTTACTATATTTGCCCCCTCACTATGCTAATGCGTATATATCTCTTATTTCTGTAGAAGTCGAACATGTGCTTCCTGCAGGAAACTTTACCGACTCGATCAACTGAGAAATTCGACAAAGTTTACCGTCTTTCATTGCCAGGCATGGGTTTAAAGGGCGTAAGGATATTCAATTATTCACATTGGATAAAATGCAATGGAGCAAGCACACACACTTGCAGCCATTATTTGAAACAATAAAGGAGAGAGTTTTAGGTACACTTTTAAGATCTTCATAAGGATAAATTTCTTTATATAAAAATTGTACAAGTTTATTAGGAAACCCCTTGTTGAACACTAATTTAAATTATATAAGAAGACTATTTTCACCAGGCTTTCTTTGAATTTCATTTTAATTTTTCTTGATTTTAAGAACCATTATTTTTCTCCCTGCTGTTCGCCAATTGGAGTTCGGTGTTAAATGCAGATCCGAATCCGGATCAGGCGTTGCAACGTTGAAGCACGTAGCTGAAAAGTATGCTATTGAAATATTTATGCCTCGTTCGCTGCTGCTTTTCTTTGTTTGCAGGATTCTGCTTTGCTTTCTTTTTGCGTGTGTGTAAGGGTGTGTTTGTGAGATGTGTGTGTGGAAGTGCAAGTGTGTGAGTGTGTGTGCGGCTGATTAAGCATTTGACATACATAGTTTCCTGCTGCAGCAGGCAAGGAGTTCAAAGCGCATTAGACATGCAAAACAAACACGTGCCGCCACGCACAGGCCAGAAGCCGTGTCCTTTACTCAATAGGCCTTCTCTTTTACTCTCTTAGTGAGTAGCAGAGGCTCAGGCAGGTCCTTGTTTAATAAATTGAAATTGATATGATTTTCTAACATAATTTATATAATTTTTCAAAATACTTATACTTTAACAAAATCATTTTCAAGTTTATCCAATTTCTCAATCTATTTTTAACCCCCCAAAAGGAACTCTTTTATACGCCCCTGTTTTCCATTCAATAGCCTATGTGTCGCATTTTCCTATTAGCAGGCAGCCGAGCAACAATTCGCAACAAAATATGCAAATGCAGCCAAGCGAGTGAGCTCATCTCCTGCACCCATCCTCGTCTCTTTCAAAGTCCTTGCTCTCCGTCTCCCATAAAATCTGTCCTTGCTTCGGCGTTTGCCGCATTGTTTTTCCGTCTGTGTTTGTCTGTTGCCGCCTGAATGATTCGTAGCCGAACGTTTTCCAGACGAATTTGTAGCACGTGCTGCTAAATAAAATAAAAAAAAACAAAAAAAATAAAAAAAAACTATATTAAATACTTGTGTCAAAGGAAGAGGTAGCAGAGCTTGAACAGATTTGAGATTTGGGGATGTCCTGGCACTTTTAATTACATTTAAATCTATGAAATACAACTGGCCTTTGATGTCGCTAAATTAAATTGAAAGTTTGTTAATTAAAATTGAGTCAATGTACATTATTTAGATGAGCTGTGGAAAACATTATTTATTTTTAAATAATATTACCAAGTGTAAGACGTAAAAATGATTGATTTATAATAACATTTTCGTATTTATTTAAATACACACATATATCTGAAAGTGGCTTCCTAACTTCCTTCTTTTAAATATTAGTTTGTTTATAAATTTTTATAAACACAGCCACTAAAATAACTAAATCTAGGCCTGTATTTTATTAATAAATTGAATATTTATTCAACTTATCTTATCTCTTGACCGCAGCCCAATTTTAACAGCTCTTTATCCCAACAGTTACCAACCGCATAATCTTAAGCTTAAAAACTTTTAAAATAAATATATATTTTACTTGGCTAAGTATGAGCTTACACACACCAATCGAAAACTAATCGCTTCAAAAGAACATTTCCTTTTATTGCCTTTATTGGCAAGGGTCCTTTTGGCCCACTAAAACCCCATCGGCAGGCTGCTACTGCTTCTGATTTTCACCCAAATCACCATCCTTTCCCCCACATTGTTTTCACTTTTCCAGCCTTATCTCGGTGAGTTCAGCTGGCTAAATGGGAAAATGGGTGAAAAGCAGAGCTCAAGACGACGACAAGAGAAATGTGATGTTGGCTTTTAATTGAATTTTGAAACCGCATAACTGAAATCGCAAAGCCAGCCAAATCTTGACCTCGGCCTCCGATTCTCCTATCTCCCGCACCCGTTCGACAGCCAATAAAAATGTTGTAAAAATTTCGCCAAAAGTAATTTGTGCTAAGCAAGAGTTGAGTTTTTGAAAAAGGATTCTAGTGAGAAGGGAAATACCCTTTAAAAAGCTGAAGAATATATTATAAAAACTTAATCTTTAGGGATCTTGGATCATAATTATTTCATATCTTAGTAGATTTCCCTAAAGCTTTAGAAGTTCTACGATTTCTAGAGACTTTTCTATAGTTTGAGTTTGATAATAGAAACCTAAAATCCTTTATTCAAATTAATTATTTTTTTACTATTCTTTTTAAGAATTTGTAATATTTAAAATCTTTTAATTAATTAAAAGACTGATATACCCTTTCCAAGTAGTTTAATACTCTAACCACTCGACTTAGTTTTTGGCGGCTGCGGCGCGAAGCTACCCAGCAGATTACAAGCGATTGCCACTTGGCGATAAGGCTGCCAGGAAGGAGCCCCACCTCCTCCACCTCCACCTAGTACCAGTCTGAGTCCGACTCCCTGCCCGCATGGCCCCGCTCAATTAGTTAGCGCATTAAAGGGGATTCCCGAGCTATTGAAGGCACGAGTTGGACGACTGGCCAGGGCCGGTCAAGGAATTTATTGTGTTCCCAACTCCAAGTCGGTTATCGCTGGAACCAGGCGGCTTCTCGCCTCCGGAAGAGGGATGGGGGAGGCTCTGGGAACAATTCCTGGGCTCGGGATACGACTCGAGTTGAGTCGTAATTGACTTGTTGCCAAGTAATCGTTGCCTGTTAACTGCCGTTGTCAGGGGATTATCTACAGTTCAGTTGAAATCGACTGTTCCTCCGCTAGCATCCTGGATACAGGATCTGGAATCTACACACACACACACACACACACACCCATAGGTAGCTTGTACAAGTCAATGCCCAGTGAAGTGTGTAAAAAGTGAAAAACAATAAACATCATGGAGCCTGTTATTGTTCCCACTTGAAAAAAGGAGAGAAAAGGTGGTGTTGGCTGATAATTTAAATGAAAATTGATTTTAGTTGTAGTCCTTGTACATTTCCCCCAGCTCCGTTGAGGAGGGCTTTGTTAGACTCCTCACATTGCAGACACTGAAGGAAAAGCTAAGGAAATGTTCTTTTGTAAATAAATTAAATTATAAATAAATGAAGCTAAGAAATCGTATAAATATAAAGATTTATTTTTATCGAGTTGAAGCCACTACCCTTATTCATTTATTAAATTATTAAATTAAATAATTAATCGCTTTAAAGTTTCCTTTCGATACCCAATCCCATTTATATATAATTTTCCCTGTGCAGACTTCTCTTCTCTTCATGGAAATCCCACTGCTCTTGAGCTAATTGGTTCTGCAATGGTCGAGTGTCCTAGAATATTTACCTGGACACCCATCCACACCCCACACCATCTCGGCCATCCATCCATCCATCATCGAGCCCCAGCATGCTCAATCTCTGTCTCTGGCGCTCCGGAAGTGTGGCCGCAGCAATCAACGCGCCAAGTTGGAAGTCCTTCGTGCCACTCAGCTCTACAGCCCCTCAGCCGGGGGATGCACCGCAGCATGGCTGCACTAGCGGCCATTTTGGGAGCTTAACCATAAATGTTGCATTTCGCTTTTAAGCCATGTGTGGGGGGAGGTGCGTGTATGAGCGGGAATTGATGGAGGACGGGTTAGGGGTTCGAGGGTTTTAGGATGAGGCTTACCAGCAATTTGGTTTGGCTTTTCGAGAGTCAAGGATGCAGCAGAAAGGGCGTGGAATCCAGGGCAGTTGGCTGGTAACCAGGCAACATCTGGCCACCTTTTTACACGTGCCTCGACGGCGCGTTGCCGCGTTCTATAGCCAACAACCGCTCATCTCCGGCTAATTCTCTATGCATTCCACTCCCGCAATTCAGGAAGAATCCACCTGCCATTATGGGCCCTTTGAGTCCCCTGCATCCACCTCCCACGAACTCCCTTGGCCAGCAGAAGATGTGGTCGTGGTCTATTTGAATCTTCCACTTGTTGGAGGACCAAGTTAGAATATGGTTTAAACCTTGTTAGGCATCTTATTAACTTATATATTCTCTTCTAAAATAATTAAAAAATTGACAAAAATCTTAATTTAACAATAAGTTTCTTTATTTCTAACTTTGGTTTAATTTTTAATTTAAAACTAAGACTACCCGTTTAATCCCTGATTGCGTTAGGGCATCTCCTGGCTTACATCTTTTGACCTTTGGACGATTTTCCTAATTGGCGACCATTGCACACACGCACACCCACACTGAAGCCGTAATGCAACCGCACACATACACACACCCACCCATTCACTGGCCTGTTTCACTTTTCTTGCCACTTTTTTTCTCTCACATTTCTTTTTTTTCGACCATTCAATGAGCTTTTAAGGACGCTAATTAAAAATGTGGCAACTGCAAGCGACGCAGACACACCGCACCACCACTCCGCACATTTTGCAACCGCTGCAGCCCCCGTGTTTCCCGCTTTCCCCTGCTTTTCTTGATGCCATTAAGGCCTGGCCCGAACGCATCGCATCGCACATTATGTGGCGGGCTGCCGTCGTCGCCTCGCTTTCTATTGGCGGCTGTTCTCAAGCGTTTTGCGTCTCTGGGAGAGCGTAATTAACGCCTTTACTCTTGGCATTGGCTGCCCTAAAAAAAAAGCAACGTAGGAAAAGCATTTACCCAGCTTTTCCAAGCCCGGAACCTCTGTGGTTATTGCGGCTTTGTTTGTGTGGAAAGCGTTTTTAGATTGCATATTTATTAAAATGCAGCAAAAGTTGTTGCAGATGAAAAGCGCACAAACGCAAGATGACGGAGCGGAGGAAAAGCTAAAATGTAATAACTCTTGTAGGAGCCATCCATATCCCGCTAACGGCTTCGCCTCCCCTCCGCCATCTTGGCCTGCTATTCCTTGGCTGTGCATTTCCGTAAGCAGCTTTTGTCCGCAGGTGTTTGCCATTGTGTTGGCCCAACGCTTAGCGCTCGATGGAGAGCTATGCGAGGTGGGTGAGGCACTGCAAAAAAAAAATATATAGTGTATTAGGTGTTAGTTTTCATCGAAAAATTTGATGAATTTTAACTTGAAACTTTTCTTAAAATTATTTAATATTACCTATTCCATTTTTATTTAATAAAACCTAAATTTTCCAACTGTTTAATGCCAGCTTCCTTAGCTTCCTTAACATTTTTCTTCGCCTGCTGTTGGCTGGCTCACACAGCAGCAGCGTTCATTTTGTTGCCAAGGATTTTTCAAGACCAAGCTGCTTATTATCGCGGCGAAACAAAAAATAAGAAGAGAAATAATAAAAATGAGCGCCAACTAATAAGCTTATGGCAACCTGGCATCGTCCTGCCGGCCCCCCAACCCATCATCCTTTGGCCGGGCTCTGCTAATTGTGAGCTAATTCTAATTATCAGCAACACATTCGAGAGGTTCTGGTCCGCGTTCTGGTCCTGGCTCCTCCACAGCCTGCGCTCCTGTCTGGCAGCTAACGAGTGTTTATTAATGGCGCTAATGGCAAGCGACGCCTTTGATGAGCGTAAAATGCTTAAGCACACAGATCCTGGGCGAAATCCTTGCCCCCCGGATCCCCCGGCTCCTTTATTCGGGGCCACGCAATTAGCGCACAAATATTTCCGCATACATTTCGCTTATATATACTCGTTTCTTCTCAGTTTTTATACCCGCTACCCATAGGGTAGATGGGTATTATAACTTTGTGCCGGCAGGAAATGTATGTAACAGGTAGAAGGAAGCATTTCCGACCCTATAAAGTATATATATTCTTGATCAGGATCAACAGCCGAGTCGATCTAGCCATGTCCGTCTGTCTGTCTGTCTGTCTGTCTGTCTGTCTGTCTGTCCGTCTGTCCGTATGAAACACTGGATCTCAGAGACTATAAGAGATAGAGCTCTAATTTTTTTTCGAAAGTATTTCTTATGCTTGCACGCAGATCAAGTTTATTTCAAATTTTTGCCACGCCCACTTCCGCCCCCGCAAATCATAATAAAGCGTATTAAGCGTATAATTTTAAAGCTAGAGTCGCGAATTTCAGTATGTATATTAAGAACTATAGTCTGTGTGATCCCTGAAAATTTGGTTGCGATCAAATAAAAATTGTCGAAGTTATTAAAGAAATAATTTTGTATGGCCACAAACGGCTGCTGGCAGCATGCCTCATTTGGTTGACCAATTAGACCAACTAAATATTCTTATCCGTTCTTGGTTGTGTTCGGAAAATAATCTTATAAGATATTCGAGAAGCAATTTTAATAAATGGTACAAATTATTAGCCGCTTAAATGCAATAATAACGCGTTTTTACACACATAGATACACGTGTATGTATTTTTGTATGCATGTGATTATATTACACTTGCATTTGCATTTGTCCGTTATGTTCAAAATTGTATTAACTGTTTTTTCTGGCGTTCTGACGCTTTTCTGGTTTAAGTATGGGTAGCGGGTATCTCACAGTCGAGCTCACTCGACTGTAGCTTTCTTACTTGTTTTTTTTAGCTCTACTGCCTTTCCTTTTTGGCCATAAAAATGCTCAACCGAATTGTAGTAATTACAACAATTTGCATAAGAGCGAGACAGAGAAAGACAGAGCGAGAGAGAGAGAGAGGAAGCGGAAATCAAAAAGCGCAAAGCAACCGAGCCGAGCTCACAAAAGTATGCTTCGCATTTGCCAATTAATTCAGGCAGACAAAGGGGGTAAAGAAAACCCCGGAAATTCACAAAAAAAAAATTACCAAAAAAACGCTAATTATGTAATATGAAAATTCGAGGACAACGTTGAATTATTTGCATATGGTAAGCAGCACAGAACAGGACAAAATAGAACCCTTTTTTATGATCCTTTTTGCAGGGTCTCTTTTTCCAGCCATTAACAAATTCAATTAACACTCTGCATGCGGTGGTGAATATTTATTTATTTTTTATGTACATTTTGCATTACCATTGCCGTGGCAAATCAAAAACCACAACCGAATCAAATCCGCATTTATTTCTGGGCTTACAGTGCTGTGTCTATGTCTGTCTGTGCTCAACTGCAGTTGAAATTTCAATTAGTCCTGAAAATTTACAATTGAATAAACTCGAATCAAGAGTGGTTTTTGGCAAAGAAAGCCTAGGCAAACCTGGTAAAACCTTGTGCCTTGCTGCCTGTTGTCGATTAGTGCAACAAAACAGAGTGCAACAATCGACCGGAAGACAAAAACACGATTGTGAATATCATAAATTCTGGTCATCGAAGGTGGAAAATTCTCATTCTCATTTCCAATACCAAAACCATTCCCAGGCCGAAAGGAAGTAAATCAAATCTGCTGGAAATTTCATCGAAGCTTTATTTGCATCGAAAAAGATAGAGAGACAAGAGCTGGAATTCACTCGAATATGTAAATTGTTCTTTTATTGAGTTGCATGCGATTCTTTTGGCAACAACGGAAGCAGATTGTGGAATAGGAAAAACATAGCACATGTATGTATTTATCATTTATGGGGGTCTGTGCTTGGCAAGGGTAACTTTTGCTTTACTTTCTGTAAGGCAAATAATGGTTTCAGCCCGAATAAATACGATCTTTATGGCCATTTTCATAGTCTTGATGACTGTGTATTTTTAAGGGTATTTAACATAAACTAGTGTTTATTTTTGGCTGATTTGTAAAAGCCTTTATAATAATAATTCTCATTTTTAACAAGACAGGAAATGAAACTCGTTATTAACTCTTTTTTACAAATTTTAAATGAATAAAAATTATTCAAATACATTTTTCAATAAAATGGCTAAGTAAACATTATTTATATATATTTTTATACCTTTTAAAAAACTTAATAGAAAATGTATTATTTATTTATTCATCCCCCGCAGCAGCATCGTTGAGCTTTTGCCCGTCAGTTCTCGCAATCGATTTCATTTCCAGGTTAATTCTCACCTCAATGACGTAATACCCGTATAAATTCAGCCAACGAAATGCCAAAGTTATTAAACCAAAAAAAAAAGGAAAAAACAATAATAATAATAACGGGAAGCAGGAAAGAAAAAAAAAACGAGCACTTTGCCCGAGTCGTCGTTAATTTTGCATGCCCCAAAAAGTGTTCACTGCAACGGAAACGGAAACGAGAGCGCGAAATTCCAATATGCTGCTTTCGCCACTACAAAAATGCACACACATATGTGCCAGTAGCAGCGTGTGTGTGTGTGTGATGCAGAAAAAAAAACCAATTTCAATTTGTTAACCATTTTTTTTTTGTATTCCCAATCAAATTTATTACATCGGCCCCCACAACAAAAGAATTGAGTAAAGAAGAGCCACCCGAAAAAAATACAAATTCGCAATCGGCGCTTATTTTCTTAAAAATATACATATCCATGTGTAGTCTCCTCTTGTTGTTTACTTCCTCCTCCTGCTCCAAGTCTGTGTATTTGTTGTGCCAGACTATATGTGTGTGTGTTTGCAGGACAATTAAAAGCTGGCAAACACAACATCGACGAAGGGGCGGGAAGAGTGGCCTTTGGACGAGCGAACTAGTGGCTGCCCGTGGCCCTAGTAAATGGTAATCAACGCAAATCCTCCGTAGAGCACCGCACACGGATAGGCAATCAGCAGCTGTTGATGGTCCATGGAGAAGGCGGTGGCGAACAGTTTCGAGGCCGATATGGCGCACCAGAATATGGAGATGCCGCTCACAATTAGGCCGAGTGTGCCCCTGCAAGAGTGAAACGAGATACGATGAGAGCTCAGTACTGGATAGATATAGACAGTGGGTGAAATCAATAAACAATGCATATGCATGAAGCAACCAGCTAGTGAGAGAGTATACAGAGAGAAAATAAAAGTTATATTAGTACGTCGTGTTTGCAGCTTTACTTTTATCAAAGGTACTACCCTATATGGGATGAACAAAAGGAACAAAATTATCTATTATTATCAACTTAAACCAAGGCGTAATAAGAATATATTTAAAAGAGTCCTCATGAACATTAAATAAGACTGCTGAACTATAAATTATAAATAGTATTATGGTATTGTATCAGTCCCTTAAGGAAGGAATCATTTTAACTTATGTCTATCGAAACAGGTATGATTTTTTATAGTCAACTAAAGTTAGAACTATTTATTATACGATTCATTTTAAATAAAAAGAATACTTTTCACCTAAAACAATATTATTTTTTTTCACTAAATAATTCATATAAATAAACTAAATTTATTTACTTTCAACATTACACATAAAAAATTCACTCTTTATAAATAAATTATTTTTAATCAAAAACCCCAAAAATAAGGCCTATTTTCCCCATCTGTATTAGAGATATTTCATAAAAAAAAAGTACAAAAGAGACGGTATGACTGAATGCATGTACGAGTGAATGGGCAGAACAAACAAAGACAGCAGGCGATGTACCAGGCCAAAAGGATGGGAAAACAAAGTCTAACAGCAAAGCGAACAATGAGCACACACAGTGCCTAAAAGAAAAGCCAGCGGGAAATGAAACTATAATCAAAGTGCAGTATTTTACCAATATATGTATCTTGAAACACTAATGAAGTTTATCTTAAAATTCAGGCAAGATAAATCACAATGAAATTCGTAAGAGACAAAGAAGTCCTAAAACTAATTAATTGCAAGGTGGCATAACTTTCAAAGACTTTAATTGTATGGAAAAGTCTGAAGTTCTTTAACATCTCATTTAAATTACAAGATTTAGGTCTAGTTTATTTCTTCTTAATATTCTTCTAAAACTAGATCCTGCTTTTCTTCCAATATTTTATTTTTACAGATCTAAAGGCAGATTTTCTAGGCTCTCAAATATTTAAGAGCCTTTCAATCACTGACTAAAAAATAAATGTAGAATATTATAAGATTATTTTACAAGTGTTTCCTAAAAAACTGTTAAAAATACATAATTTTACCCAAAATAAACAAAATACGTTCGTAAAAGTACAAACTCTTGCTTTAAAGACCTTTAACTTCTAACCCATAAAATCTGACCCCGAAATCAATTTACGCAACCAAAACATAAATCCCCATATTCCCCAAAAGTTCCAATTTCCAGCTACACGCACGCGTTTAATGGATTGCCTTTCTGTGGTCTCGGCGGCTCAGCTGTCACCCCTGACCCCCAATCCGCCGCCTCCAATCCTGTTCCACTCATGCTCCCACTTTTTTTTTTATTCCTGTTCCTGCAATCTTCCTCTAGAACTTTGTTTGTTGTTAGTCCCTGTTGCTGTTGCCGGTGCCAAGTGATTTTTTGGCCCCAAACCGGACCGGACTAGGCTAAAAACCAATCAAAACAATACTATGTAGCCCCGGATAACTCGACTGTCTGTGTAATTTTTGCGCACTTTTGCATTACCAAACAAACTCAATTAAAAAGTCTGTCCTAAAAAAAGAACAGAAGCAGACACAAGAGGACAGCGGGGAATCGCAAAAATATTTACTGTAAACTTGGACTGGGTCCCACTGTGTGTGTGTGTGTGTGTGTGTGTGTGTGTATGTGGGGACTATATGAACATCAAAGCCAACAGACGCAGCGCCAGAGCCAGAGCCACAGCAAGTGCTGCCCACAAAGTGCAAGCGCTTAAAGCCGGCAAATAAAAAATGCAAGCAAACAGGCAACCAAAATGGCAATTGCACCGGGCAGTTGGACAGTTTGGCCATGATGATGGCGGGTGGGTGGTGGCGATGGTAAAAATGGCATAGAAAAAGGGTTGCGAATTCCGGAATGGTTGGCAGGGAAGGGGTAGACAAAACGCGCTTGGTGTCGAGTAAACGCAAGCCATGGTTGTTTTATACACACACCACACACACACACCAAACCATACACATCCCGCCCTGTCACAGCCCAATGCACCACTTAGTTTCCCCTCGCTGCTCTGAAATTATGACGTGCCAAAGGGGGATAGAGTTGGAGATGGCTGCGGCGCCACCACCAAAGGAAGCGCTAAAAACTCACGCAGCATTTGCGTGTTGCTGCTACTCGCATGGCCATCATAAAAAAGCGTGGCGAGTGTAGCCATCAGGACAAAAAAAAAAACGGAATACGAAAGAGAACCTAGAGAGAAACGACGGGAAGAAAGTCCGGCCAGCAAGTGCTGGACACATATTTGAAAAGGAAACTACGTGAACGAAACTCAACGGGTGGCAAAACAGGACACGGAACGTTAGACAGATGGACACGGGACCTGGCCTGCTGCCACCCACTCGACCCACTTCCAATTCGCAGGTCTTCATCCTCATCCTCCCACAACAGTCACATCCATGCCACCATCCTGCTCTGTTCTCAGCGCGAAAATTAAACGGCACATAGTTGGCGTTATTTTGCTCCGTTTTTTTTTGCTGCACTTCTTGCCTTGGCTTCAATGGAGTCCGAGCTACGGCGGTCTGTAGTCCGTAGTCCACAGTCCAGAGTCCGGTATGCCGTAGTCCTTGTTCCTCTCGCAGTCTGTAGTTTGGCAGTTGTGGCCCTCGAGTGCACTAAAAGCGCAAATTAAGTTGGCTACTCTCCTTTTTTTTCTTTTTGCATTTACCACCATGTGTATGCATCGCTGGCCCAAAACTGCAACAAAATTAAAAACCTAAATTGTGCGAAAAGAGGCAAAGGGAAATCAGCCGGAAACGGATGCAGGAAGACAAAAAAAAAAAAAGGAGAAATTAAATGTCTGCCCAAAGGGAGTTGGCTAACGAGGCAAATCGCAGTTGGCTTTTGGAACCCAGCATAGGATCCAGCCTAATAAGAGATTATTTAAGAAAACTATAAAGAAATAATCAAGATAATTTTGATTTACTTGAAATTAAAGCATTCATTTTCCTTCATTGACTGATTATCTTTACACCTTGAATCTCCAACAAAGGAGTGTGTTACTCCCCTTAATAAACATTTTCCTACCTCAACACCAACTGCCGGTTCAAATCAAACAATCAAAAAACAACACTCCCCGTAACAATACCAATAATAATAATAATAATAACAACAGCCAGAAGTGATCAACTTGAGAACAGACGAACTGAAGCCGGCACAGAGTCGGCATCAATTGAACCAATTTGTGGAACTGGAAAGCGGATTGAAAACGTGCTGCAGTCGCAGCTGGACGAGCTTAGGCAAAAGTTTGTAATTACAGGCCACAAACAATGAGGAGCAGCGATGGGACGCCAATGCATTGGCAACTTTTCAATTAAAAACATAAATATAAAGAAGCTGGCTAACAGGGAGTGGAGAGTACGGGGGGCATGCAGTGAATGGAATGAAAAGCCAGCGACTTGTGTCAACAATTACTTACTGAATGGTGATTAAAATGTTGATGCCCGACAGCACCACCATGGGCAGCAGACAATAGCCGAGCACGGAGGCCACCGCCCCGAAGGTCACCTGAGCCCGGATGACCATCAGCGACAGCAGGCAATAGAAGAAGATGCAGCCCATGACGCCGATGCCGTAGATATAGGAGAATGTCACCTTGCCGCTCTGAAAACAGAATGAAAAAGTATTATTAGAGAAAGGAAGTCAATATTTAAATCAATTAACTTAATTACAAATAATTTGCAAACAAATAAATCAATTTCCAATTCGGTTATTAAATCAAGCTTGAAGTTTAACCCACCAGCAGCAGGAAGCCGCCAAGTGTGAGGCAAAAGACCAACGGGCCCGCCATGTCCGTGTCCTGCAGAATTTGCTGGTCGGTGCCCCTCAAAGGATTGAGCACGGCCAAAGTCTGAAAAGAAAAAAAAAAGAGGAAAAGCGAGGTCAGTAATGCGATTAAAATGGAAACAAGTGAAGGATTACACAGCGAGGGGCGGCGAGACTAGGACGAGGTCCATCATCACTCATAGTGCCTGCGGCTGGACACGGGATTCCGATCACGGGACTCCGGGACACAACACAACACAATTCATTTGTTCGCACAGCGGTCATAAAACGTAGCCCAGCACCCGCTTTCGCCAAACATTTGTTCTTGCAGCGTTTTTGGGTTTTCCCCCCCTTCGTGCCTTGCGCAGAGAAATTTGAAAAATGGAAATTGATGATAAATGATATTGCTGACCAGCCAGCCAGCTAGCTAGCTAGCTACCCGAGCCTGGGAACGCGGCCAGCAAAAGCTGTCAACGCATTTGACGCATACGAATGTGGGCCAGGACAAGAGGCCATGAAATTTGATATTACAACTCTGACAAAGGACCCACAAAAATGGTTGTCAATGGAATTCCGAGTGACCCACTGTGCGTGGTTTCGCTGGCTTTAATTGAGATTGAACTGAGTTTAAGAGGGGCGGGAATGTGACATCTTTTAGGGAAGGAATACGGATAAAATCTATTAAATTTAACTAAATTAAATACTTGTATTCTGTGGATACCAACTGGAACTGGTGATTTAATGGTTAAATTATATGTTATATTATATAAATAATTGAAAATATTTATTTTTGTAAAGTAATTATGAGAAATGAATCAAAGACTTTGCAACTTTGTACACTTTAAGAGAGCTTCAAAGCACTGAATATAATTTTCCGTCACAACTACCTTTCCCTCCCCCTACACCTACTCATATCCATATGTAAGGCATATCCCAAACACCAAATACATAATTTTGTTGACTTTTGCCACCGATCTTCCATTACATTTACAAACAGAGAGTCAAAATACACAAAAATCTAACCATAATTCCGCCCCAAGCCATGTAGCTGATGTACTATTTAATTAGCATTTCATTTCATTTCAGTTTTATGATGGCGCACGGACTCTCATTAACATTTTCATTTTTCAATTAACACAAACGTAATAAATTCCGTGCCGGAGCGAAAGAAATGAGAGAATCAGGCGCACGCAAATTTTTTACAAAATGGACAAAAATGCAGAAAGTTACACACAGCAAACTGGACAGGAAAGGAGCAGAAAAAAGCAAAAAAAAAAAAAAAAGCAAGCGAGAAAAACTTTAATTAAAAACACAAAAGTTGCTTTATTTATTTAAAAACAACTATGTCCAGAGGGCCCAGGGCGAAAGTGCAATGAAAAAATATGTCTTCATTAACGACACAAACCGGCAAGTGCAGCGACAACAATGCCGCCGACCAAAGCGCACAATAAAAAATGCAAAAAAATATATAGAAAACCAAACAAAAAACAATAGAATTATTGCGGTAGGAGGAGAAGCTCGCAATAAATACAAAAGCGAAATGCAAAAACATTTAAATTTCAATTAAAACGGAGTTGGAAAGGGAGCGCGTGGCGGCAGCGGAAAATCGCGCAGCCTAAAGTGGCCGCTCCAAAAGCAAAGCGCCGCCCCGCTGCGTTGCACAAATTAGAAAAAGGCAACGGTTCCGGGGGCGGAAAATGCGTAAAAGGCAAAGCAGGAATTATGCGGTTGAGGTTGAGTTGGAGTAATTGTTCGGCCAAACAAAGTGGGCAACTCAAAACCGGAGGAGCCTCCTCCTTTGTGCCTGCTGCTGTGGCGGTGTTGGTGGCATCCGGCTTGAATCGGCCGCATAAAATATGCAATTTGGCTCCGGCTACGTCTCCTTCTCAAGATGTCTAGTTAAAAATGCGTTCAAGTGCAGCAGGGAAGGATGCCTTTCATCTCTGCATCCCCACCTCGAGGCAACTCCGAAAGTGGAGAACAACGCCAATTATGGAGAGCCTTCTTTGTCTTGCCGTTTCCTCTTACCTTTTGGAAAATGTGATTCGGATTGATGCCCAGTTCTGGAAAAGAAAAAGAACAAAACAAGTCCCATTAGGTAATTGCCAAGTAAATGAGGGAATGGTTTAATATTACAAGTACACCTTAAAGAAAACCAAGGTTTGAGGGTTTAAAAACTCGAAAGTTAAGTGTTAATTTTGAAATTGTGTAAGTTTAATTGAATAAATAGATAAATATAATTTATTCATTAATGGTCAATTTGTTGTAAAATAAAATCGGTAATTTCTATTTGGTATTTAGCACAATATACACCTCTACTAAATATCACATTTGGGAGTTAATGGAATCTGAATCTATATATATTTAATATTTAAAACTAAAAGCTTATTTCTTCTTCTATTTTTAATTAATTATTCTAAAAGTATATAATAATATGTATACTTTTATAAGACTATTCTCAAGTTTATACTAGTAGTTTATGACTAAGTATTGATAAATACACCCTTCTCAGAAAGAGATAGTTATAGGCTTTAAATGTGTTCAATATATTTAAGTGGATATTTTGTAAATTCCTAAGTAAAAACCTAAAAAAAAACTATTAAGAAATATCCATAAGTAACTTAGTTTCCATAAAAAATCCTATATAAGGAAAAGATTACTGAACAAATCCTTAGTCTGCCTCTTGTTCGGCTTTCTCATCTCTTTAAAATATTTAACAAATTTGTAAAAACTTTCAAACCCTCAATCCAAGTCCACATATACACTAATCCCTTATAGGAGTCCCCTCTTACCCTCCAAAAGTGGCGGTTCATCATCGAACTCGTTGCCGGCTCCACCCGCAGCGCCTTGTTTCCCGCTCTTGTCTTGACCATAGCTCGTATCTGTGTACGCAGTGGGATCATAGAATCCGCCCAAGCCCTGCGCCGGAGGCTGGGCATAGGTTGCATCATAATTGGGCGGCACCGAGGGCTGTGTGTTGTCGAAGCTCTGGAAGTTCCTGCAATCCATTCGAACAATTCATAAAAGGCGGAAACGAGGATGGTAGCAATGTACTCACAGTTCCTGGCCAAATTCCGGCATATCGAAGTTGTAGCTGGCATCTGCCGAGGGCCCGGAGGCGTAGAAATCATTGGGTCCACCAAATTGAGACATTTTTACTGCAATTTAAGCACTATTCGAATGGAATATTTACAAATTTTTACAAAACAATAACACGTCACGAAGTTGTCGATAAATCAAAGTATGAAGATATCGATATTTTTAAATTAAACATCTGTATCATGAGTAGGGCACACTAAAAGAATGATATGGCATCACTGTTTTTAGTTTGAAATTTAACGGTTTCTAAAAAACCAAACAAAATGTATTTATTATTATGTATTTTTTAATTAACAAAATTAACAAATTTCTTTTTAATTAAGAATATACTTAATTTAAGATATTTCTAAGAAATAACCAATAAATAATAACAAATTATGACATTGTACTCAATTTGGGAAAGTCCTGTAGTGCTTTGAAATTAAAATATAAATTTAGATTAATTATAGGTATAACCATCCTATAATTTTAATAATAAAAGGAATAGAAAATCTCTCTTTTTTTTAAGTTAAACAGCTGGCAACTGAAAAGTTTATGATCCCTACCCTTGGCCAATAACCTCTGTGAACAAACTATTTTCAAATTTAAGTTCAATTAAGATAAAATGCATTGTTGTTCTGTGTCATCGAGAGCTATCCCTATATTTGTATATTTATACTTAAAAATTAATAAGCAGAGATTACCAATACGTTGTTTGTTTTGTCCGAGTTCATCCGACACGTTTCTTAGAACCAATTAATAAATATGTATAATATTTCCAAGAAATATGAAATAATAACAATAATTTAAAAAAGCTTGCAAGCATGTTGATCTCAATTGGCATTGAATGCAGCACACATACATAGTCTTAGAGCTTGCATTGCGGATTTTCTTATCAGCAGCATATAAATATAGCAGGTCCCTGTCTCAGTTAATCAGTATCTCGCAGACTTTCCTGTTGAATCCAAGATGTCTCCGAAATTCGTTCTATCATTCCTACTTCTTTGCTTCGTCCTTCTGGGATTCAGCGACGCCCAATATCGACAGCAGCAGCAAAGGAACCAGCCACATTATCGACAAGGCGGGGTAAGTCTTATTACTAGTAATAACTTTTTGTTTCGTTATCTGAATAAGGATTTATATTCTCAGAAATACCGGAATCTGGGAGGAGACGGTAGCTTTGGAACAGACGCCAATCCCCCACCTTTGGATGCACCAGGCGATTGCAATCAGAACAACTTGGCCGGAAACCAAAGGAATAGGTTCCATGCCAAGGGATAGGGGTAAGGGAAACGGAAATTGGACCCGGACATCATTGCCAGGACTTCACGAAACTCAAAGGAAAATTAATAATTGTAGTTATTGAACGGGAGTCCCTTGTTTTAATAAAAACATATTAAATTTTCTACCAATTATATTTCTGTACAAATTTATTTGCGGGCTTTTAAAGAAAAAAAAGGAATAAGAAATCATTTTAATAAAAAAAAATAAACCTATTTTCTTACCTCGCAGACCTAGAGATGCCAAAGCCCCTTGTTTACAAATAAGAACATCATTTTGGCAAATAAAAATACATATATGCATATAAATATAGCATTTTGAATGAAAAGTAAAAGCAAAAAAAAATGAATCTCTTCACAGAGTTCTATGCACGCAGATAAGGTGAATTCTAATCAAAAGTTGTGAATGTCGGAGAATTGTCGTCAGTTCAAGCGAAACTTATTTTGCAGGTGTTAGTAATTTCTCATGGACTCTTTCACCTCTCTTTTTCTTTCCATTTTATAGTTTCCATTATTATTATGAAAATTAATATGATTAAGCACTCCCAAAATAAAATGAAGAGCATAGCCAACGATCCTAATTGACAAAAAATTTAAAGTAATATGCATTGAGTAAGAAGACTGAATTTTCGATTCCGCAAAAACTAAATATGTCAAATTAAATGAATAATTTAAATATTAATATTTAATACATGCAGTAATTCCACCGATATTAAAACACGCCCCTCCTCTTTTTGGTAACATTCATAATACATTTTTATTTCCATAGCTCCATTGTAGCAACACACACAAGTTACTGAAATAAGTGGCTATTCTTCTGCTTCGGTAGCATGTTGAGGTATGCGCATCTGGGGCTACGTTGTTATTGCGTTCTTTAAGGGTCTATAATATGTAGGAATATATATATAATATTGTAATTCGTAAAGTTTCAAACTCTCTTAGATTCGTTTAGTTGGTTTTTCAGTTAGTTTCACGCAATGGGGAAGGGGGGGGGGAACGAACACAATCGATAACTTTATGAAAATTTACTAACAATAAATAGCTGAACTATAATTACATATATATCAACATAGAATAGGTATACATATGTCTCGTATATGTACGTTATTTATGTTTATGGCTGGCTTAATCCGTGTCGTGTGTCGTGTCAATGTTTCATTTGCGCTACCGACTAATTATTGTTCGTCATTCCTAACTGGTCGCCTGTCGTCGTGTTTTTTGTATGTTTTCTGTGATTCTTCGATTCTGACCTGGACTAGACCTGAAGCGGGCCAAAAAACGGTTAAACTTATAAGTAAACTTGGATTCAAATATCTTATTATGCATTATGTAAATATGACTAGATTGAAATGGGGAATTCGAATAATAAGTAACCTAGCTGTGGCTTCTTATTTCGTTTTCTGGTTTCCTCCGCATCCCGCTGGCATCGCTTAATCCTCCAGATTTCGGAACGCCTGCTGCAGGTCCTCGTACAGCTGATCGTAGTCCGCCTTGATCTTTTGCTCGCCATCTTTCACAGGGTCCTGCAAAATAGAAAGCGTTTAAACAGCCATCACGCCAGTAAGTCCCCAACCCCCGGACTCACCTTGAACTTCATCGACGACAGCTGATACATAATGCCGCCCATCGACTCCCTAATGGTGTTCCATGTGATCTTGTTGTCCGACTGGGCCGTGGACTCGACAGCATGACGAGCGGTCTCATAGAAGGACAGGATGTTCCTCAGCATGCCCACTGTTTTGTAGAAGGGACAGACGCGATCGTACGGCGAGTAGGAGTTCTGTTGCAGGAAGTCGTCCTTTAGCAGCTTGGCCACCTCCAGGGTCACCTTGTCGGTCTCGGCCAGCGAGGCCTTGCCCACCAGTTGCACGATCTCGGACAGATCCTCCTCCTCCTGTAGGATCTCCTTGACCTTGGTACGCAGTGGCACAAATTCGGGGAAGTTCTTATCGTAGTATTCGTCCAGAGCTCGCATGTACTTCGAGTAGGAGATAAGCCAGTTGATTGAGGGGAAATGCTTCCTCTGGGCCAGCTTTTTGTCGAGACCCCAGAACACCTGCACAATACCCAGGGTGGCAGAGGTCACGGGATCCGAGAAATCACCACCGGGCGGCGAAACAGCGCCCACAATCGAGACGGAACCTTCACGTTCTGGATTGCCCAGGCACTTGACGCGTCCAGCACGTTCGTAGAAGGTGGCCAGACGGGCGCCCAGGTAGGCTGGGTAGCCGGAATCGGCAGGCATCTCAGCCAGACGACCCGAAATCTCACGCAGCGCTTCGGCCCATCGGGAGGTGGAGTCGGCCATCATGGCCACGTTGTAGCCCATGTCACGGAAGTACTCGGACAGAGTAATGCCAGTGTAGATGGAGGCCTCGCGGGCAGCCACAGGCATGTTGGATGTGTTGGCCACCAGGGCAGTGCGCTTCATTATAGATTCGGTAACTCCATCGATTTCGCAGGTCAGTTCAGGGAAGTCGCGCAGCACCTCGGACATCTCATTACCACGCTCGCCGCAACCGACGTAAATGATTACATCGGAGTTGGAGTACTTGGAGAGGGCCTGAGAAGAGAGCGATAAAAAGAACATGGATTTATTATAATTTATAAGAAAATTGGGGTTTGATGGTTAAACTTTTACATATAATTAAATGCAATCGATCCAAAGTTTGGATCGATTGAACCCATAAATAAATTATATTGGTCTTTGTGTCGAATGGGTCAATAACATACATTTATTTGTAAATAAATTAAAATTAAACGTATTGCTTACAAATACCAAGAATTCAAGATTGTTTTTTAATTATTGCAAGTGCACTTTGACATATTTCTTAGAACCAAAGTACTGATTATTCCAAGAATAAATAAATAATTAACACAATGAAAAAGCTCAGCCTGAGGAGATTGCACAGGGACCAAGATTGTTGATCCCAATAACGTTGCTATCAGCTGCTTATAAATAACGCATCAATGTCTCAATACTCAGGTAGTATCTTCTTGACTTTCCAACTCAAAATGTCTCTTAGATTTGCTCTAGCATTTCTTCTACTTAGCGTCGTCCTTCTGGGACTCAGTGACGCCCAAAGACGGCAGCAGCAGGACCAAAAGCCACGCTATCGAACTGGCGGGGTAAGTTTCATTATAACATTTTGTTTCGTAATATAAATAAGGATTTATATATTCTCAGAAATACCGTAATATGGGAGGAGATGGTAGCAGTGGAACAGACGCCAGTCCCCCACCAGTCGATTGCAATCCGAACAACCTGGCCAGTAGCGGTGGAAACAGTGCTAGGCGAGCACAAGGCGTATGTGTGATAATTATTTAATTCTGTTTAGAAATTGAAATATTTTCTTATTTTCAGAGAGCCTCTGGCCGCAATACAGCAGGTGGTATAACTGATGCTCCCGATGGAGCCGATGTTGGACCCGATGGTGGAATTGATTGCAGTAAGAACCAACTGGCCAGCAACAATTATGATAGATTCAAAAAACGCCCTTAAATTGTGGGTTTAAATACACGGAATACAATTGATAAATCTTAAGTGATTGTAATGGTAATTTCAGAAGATAAATCCCTTTTTAAATAAATTTATTTAATTTAAATTTTCTACAATTGTAATTTTTTAAATACGGTTAATGGCTTTCCCTGATATTTTTTAGAAAAAGCTTTGAATTCCTTACAGATTATTACGGGTTTAAGAAAAATATGGATCAATTGAACTTATAGAATCTATAAATGGTAAAATATCTCACTCACCTGTGAGATTACAGTCTTGCCGCAACCAAAGGCACCGGGAATGGCAGTGGTACCGCCCTGGACGCAAGGGAAGAGCGAGTCCAGGACGCGTTGGCCAGTGAAGAGCGGATGGTTGGCGGGCAGCTTCTCGGTGACAGGACGCGGCTGCCTTACGGGCCACACCTGCAGCATGGTGTGCTTGGTGATCTCGCCGTCGAACTCCGTCTCCAGAACTATATCCTCCAGGTTATAGTTGCCCGCCGGGGCAATGTATCTTACGGTTCCCTTGGCCCTCGGCGCCACAATCATGCGCTGCTTCACCAACGTATTCTCGTGCACCATGCCGTACAGGTCACCTCCGGTGATGTGAGAGCCAACGCGGACATTCAACGGATTGAATTCCCACATCTCGGAGCGGGACAAAGCCGGAGTATTCACGCCCTTGGGTATATAGATGGAGTTGGTCATCACACCAATGTCCTTAAGCGGACGCTGGATGCCGTCAAAGATGCTACCCATGATGCCTGGACCGAGCTCCACGGACAGGGGTTTTCCTGTGCGCAAGACGGGATCACCCACAGTTACGCCGGAGGTCTCCTCGTACACCTGGATGGTGGCCATGTCGCCCTCCAGACGAATGATCTCGCCCACCAGCTCGTAGTAGCCGACGCGGACCAACTCGTACATAGCGGATCCCGACATGGCTTCAGCGGTGACCACTGGAAAAGGGGAGAGCGGCAGAGAAATCCGGATTAGACCGATACACGGGGTCAGCGAGTGAAGGACGCGGGTGACGTCGCCTACCTGGGCCAGAGACCGCATAGACGCGGCCGTACTCCGACTCGCGTTCCTCGTCTTTGAATTTCCTCAAGTTGGACATGGTCGCGGTTGCTTCTCTCTTCTTCTTCTGCTTCGGTAACGGTCAAAACGCGCGATCGCTGTGGACAGATAGCGATTTTGAATTAGATTTCGATTTACCAATAAACAAAAACACATTTTCCATGCCCCCGAAAGAGAGAGAGAGTTTTCCGAGTGTGCTGAGCAGGAAAATGGTAGATGGCGCTGCTGTGCAGCAGCAGCAGCAGCAGCCCCCAGTGAAAAGCTTCACACCCCCGCAGCCCAGCATCGATTTTCCAATACAATTTTCACGCATGCCACGGATGGCGAGCTGAATTTTCACAATTTCCACAAGCACAAGCGAGATTTTCACACTTTCAGTTTATTCTGAGGCTTAATTACTGGGTTCTGTTTGCGCTGTGCGGTAATTAATCTTTTTTTGGCTGCCCTAAAATTAAATATGCTCACATTTGTTTCAGCAGCTCTTATGAAAATTCTCTTGCTTTTTGGTTTCAGTGCGACCAAATTGTGCAAGTGAAAACAAGCTGAGAGTTTTCCGCCCTGTGGAAAATCCTTCTTCAAAATGCAGTTTTCCAAAGTTTTTAGGAAATCAATTTGGGTTTTATTTTGAAATCATATTATCTACACTATATTATACGATTATTTTTATTTCAATCGGAAAAAAAAATTTAACATTAGCTTAATTTTTAAAATTTTACAAATCCCCAAGGATTTTTTAATGGAAAATTCAGGCATTAAAGACGAACTAAGAATTTCGCAATAGTAATTCAAATCGAATTTAAATTCCAATTGTTTTTTAGGTTGAAGTTATATTTTCCTTTGTAATTTTCAACTATAAATTCCTTTTATATAATTTAAAATATCCTGTTAAAATGTTATCCCGCAGGATAATCATCGATATCGATATTGATAGTCGCACCCCCGTCGATAAACGAAAACCGTTCCGCTGGTATATCGGCTGCGGCCTTCAATGGTCACTCTGCGGTTATTTTATTCGGCTGTAATTATCACAAAAACTATATAAATCCGCAATTAAACTAATAAGAAAACCTGCATCTGTGTGACAGTGTTTCGGGGCAAGTGCCATTATGTGAGAGCCTTCCGGCGGACCAGTGTAACGAGTGCACAGCCCACCGGGGCAACCGAAAAGATAACCTCCAAAGTCCAGACATCGCAGACATCGATGCACCTGCTTCGGCTTTGCCAGCTCCTTTGCCCCCCTTTAGGCATCTGAAACAGACCCTCTAATTAGTGGATAAATACTGCAGCCCCGCCATGTCGACGTCGTCGGTGGTGCAGCAGTTCGTGAACGGGCTAAAGTCCCGCAACCGGAATGTGCAGAACAAGGCCACCCAGGATCTGCTCTTCTACGTGAAGACAGAGCTGCGCGAGATGTCCCAGGAGGAGTTGGCGCAGTTCTTTGACGAGTTCGATCACCACATCTTCACCATGGTGAATGCGGCGGATATCAACGAGAAGAAGGGCGGCGCCCTTGCCATGAGTGAGTCCTTGAGTGAGGAGTAAGCCGGTAGACCGGTTTGGAATGCAGGCTATTTTCTCACTTTCAGAGTGCCTCATCAACTGCGAGGGCAGTTTGACAGCCAGGAAGGGCATTTCGCCCTACTTGAACCGCCTGCGGGATCTCCTGCTGATTAACGATGTGTCCGTAATGGAAATTGCAGCTCGCTCCCTAGTCAAGCTGGCCAATATGCCGACCTCCAAGGGAGCCGACTCCTTTGACTTTGACATCAAGAAAGCCTTTGAGGTGCTCGGAGGCGAGAGACAAGAGGTGAGTATAGGGTTACCATGGATAAACCCATTTAAATCCCATCTGGAACATCTTTTAATATATTTTATTTAATTTTCCAGTATCGTCGCCACGCCGCTGTCTTTATTCTTCGCGAGCTGGCCATTGCCTTGCCCACGTACTTTTACCAGCACATCCTCACCTTCTTCGAGGTCGTATTCAATGCCATATTCGATCCGAAACCGGCCATTCGGGAATCGGCAGGCGAAGCTTTGAGGGCGGCCTTAATTGTCACCGCCCAGCGCGAGAGCACAAAGCAGTCAAGTGAACCGCAGTGGTATAAGATTTGCTACGATGAAGCCAATGGAAGCTTCAGTGCGGATTTGGCCGTCGGAAAGGAGCAGAAGGGCGTGACCCGTGACGATCGCATCCATGGCGGCCTTATTGTCTTCAATGAGCTCTTTCGCAGTGCAAATGCCACCTGGGAGCGTCGCTATACGGCTCTAAAGACGCTCTTTCCCAAGACCCAGCACAACAAGTTCCTTGAGGCCAGCAGCGCCCTGAGCATGGGCTCCCAGCTGAACACACTAGTGCCGCGGCTGAAGGTGCCCTTCATCGAGCGGCTCGGCAGCAGCCAGACGCACATGAGCGAGGGGGAGCAGCACAATGGCGTGGCGAAGTTCGCGAGCGTGAGTCAAACGATCCATTATTCCCACAAGCCATAATGTATTTATTTTCATTTATTTTTTATTATTTTTATTTATAATTATATTTGTAATTAAATTTAACTGATATTAATATTTATTTTCCACAGCATAATGTCCTGGAATCGGCTTACGCTCACGAGATCCTGCAGGAGCACTACACCACCATTTGCGACAATGTACTGGAACAGCGATCCTCCAAGTCGCCGTATGTACAACAGGCCCTGCTACAGATCCTGCCCCGACTGGCTGCCTTCAACCGCGAGGTATTCGTGGAGAAATACCTACCGACATGCATATCCCACCTGATGCTCATTCTGCGCGGAAAGGAGAAGGATCGTGCGGTGGCCTATGTCACCATCGGCTACATGGCGGTGGCCGTGCAGAGTGCGATACAGGAACATCTATCGGGGATTATGAGCAGCGTGAAGCTAGCCTTGCCAGCCAAGGATTTGACCAGTAAAAGGAAGGTGCCCGTTGACCCTGCGGTTTTTGCTTGCATCACACTGCTCGCGCACGCCGTCAAGTCTGAGATCAGTGAAGATGTGAAGGAGATCTTGGAGCAGATGTTCTACACGGGCCTCTTGCCGGCTCTGACTGTTTGTCTGCGAGAGCTCTCCGAGAATGTGCCGCAACTGAAGTCCGCCATCACGGAAGGACTGATCGGTGTGCTATCCCAGGTGCTAATGAACAAGCCGGCGGCTATTCCGTACTCTGCCGTGCCCCTGATCGCCATAGATGGCTCGCTAATCATGCAGAATGCCGACGGAGCCACCACAGTTCTGGCCCTCAAGACCCTAGGTACCTTTAACTTTGAGGAGCAGAACATGCTGGACTTTGTGCAGCGGTAAGTCTAACGTAATATGATTTATCTTTATAATTTTTAATGATATTTTTTTCTATAGCTGCGCCGACTATTTTATTATCCACGAACAGCAGGAGATTCGCCTGGAGGCGGTGCAAACCTGCACGCGGCTCCTCAAGCTGGCAGTCCAATCCTCAGAGAGCATGGAAAACTCCAAGACGCTCAGCGACACCGTCTCGCATGTGATCGAGCGCCTTCTGATGGTGGCCATCACGGACATGGACTGCAATGTGCGGATACGAATTCTGCGCTCCTTGGACGAGACTTTTGACACCAAACTGGCTCAGCCCGAGTCGCTGAATTCGCTTTTCATCACGCTGCACGATGAGATCTTCGAGATCCGGGAACTTGCAATGGTCACCATCGGCAGATTATCCTCCATGAATCCGGCCTATGTGATGCCTAAACTGCGGACGACAATGATTGAGCTGTTAACGGACCTCAAGTACTCGGGCATGAGCAGGAACAAGGAGCAGAGTGCCAGGATGCTGGACCATCTGGTAATAAGTACGCCCAGGCTGATATCTTCCTACATGAATCCGATCCTCAAGGCTCTGGTGCCCAAGTTGCACGAACCGGAGTCGAATCCGGGCGTTATTCTGAATGTGTTGCGCACCATTGGTGATCTGGCGGAGGTGAATGGCGGCTCCAATGAAATGGAGCTGTGGGCTGACGATCTGCTCTCCATTCTCCTCGAGATGCTGGGCGATGCCGGAAGTCCGGATAAGCGTGGCGTTGCTCTGTGGACCTTGGGACAGCTGATCAGTGCCACGGGTAGGGTGGTGAGCCCCTATCACAAGTATCCCGTGCTCATCGACATCCTCATTAACTTCCTAAAAACGGAACAGCGCCGCTCCATCCGCAGGGAGACGATCCGTGTACTCGGGTTACTGGGAGCCATGGATCCCTACAAGCACAAGATGAACAAGGGCCTGATCGACAGCCAAAAGGATAATGTTCTGATTGCCTATTCCGATGGCAAGGTGGACGAGAGCCAGGACATTTCCACAGCAGAACTGCTAGTGAATATGGGCAACGCCTTGGATGAGTATTACCCGGCGGTGGCCATAGCCGCCCTGATGCGAATCCTGCGGGATCCCACGCTCAGCACCCTGCACACGAGTGTGGTGCAGGCGGTGACCTATATCTTCCAGAGCCTGGGCATAAAATGTGTCCCCTACCTGGCCCAAGTGCTGCCCAATTTGCTCGACAATGTGCGCACCGCGGATAACAATTTAAGGGAGTTCCTGTTCCAGCAACTGGCCATTCTGGTGGCTTTCGTCAAGCTGCACATCATCAGCTATATGGGCGACATCTTCAAGCTGATCAAGGAGTTCTGGACAATAAATACGCCGCTGCAAAACACTCTGATCAATTTGATTGAGCAGATCGCGGTGGCCCTGGGCTGCGAGTTCAGGGATTATTTGGCCGAGCTGATCCCGCAGATCCTTCGGGTGCTGCAGCACGATAACTCCAAGGACAGAATGGTTACCAGGCGGCTGCTCCAGGCTCTCCAGAAGTTCGGCAGCACTTTGGGCTACTACCTGCCGCTAATTGTGCCGCCCATCGTCAAGCTCTTCGACTCCCACTACGTGCCTCAGCAGGTGTCCATGGTAGCCCTGGAGACGATCAACAATCTGGCCTGCCAGCTGGATTTCACCGACTTCTCTTCGCGAATCATTCATCCGCTGGTCCGAGTGCTGGACGCTGAACCGGAGCTGCGGGACCAGGCCATGCTTACGCTTCGCTCCCTGGTCAAGCAGCTGGGCAAGAAGTATCTGGTATTCGTGCCAATGGTGCAACGCACCCTCGCCAAGCACCGCATCGCCGACTCGGAGTATGAAAAGCTGCTGAGCAGCATCCAGTCCAACAGCACGCTGGCGGATGCCTCCGGGGCGGGGGAATTCGGCCTGCGCCCGGCCAAAATCAAGAACTACGAGCCCTTTGTTACGGACAGGAACAGCAATATCAATAATCTGCAGGTGAGGACCAATGAGCTGCGCACCTCGTGGCAGGTGACACGCCGCGTCTCCAAGGACGACTGGGTGGAGTGGCTGAAACGGCTGTCGATTGGCCTGCTCAAGGAGTCGCCCTCGCATGCCCTGCGCGCCTGTCGCTCGCTGGCCCAGGAGTACGACACGCTGCTCCGCGACCTCTTTAACGCCGCCTTCATCTCCTGCTGGACTGAGCTATCGCCGGATCTCAAGTCCGAGCTAACCCAGTCCCTCATCCAGGCTCTGCAAGTCACCGACATGCCGGAGATCACGCAAACGATCCTCAACCTGGCTGAGTTTATGGAGCACTGTGACCGGGACCCCATACCCATTGAGACGAACCTTCTGGGCACTCGGGCCATGGCATGTCGAGCCTATGCCAAGGCGCTGCGCTACAAGGAAGAGGAGTTTTTGCTGCGCAAAGATCCACAGGTATTCGAGTCTCTGATCCTGATCAATAACAAGCTGCAGCAGCGGGAGGCGGCCGAGGGCCTCCTCACTACATATCGCAAAACGGCGGACGAGCTGAATGTCCAGGGCAGATGGTACGAGAAGCTCCACAACTGGGACCAGGCTTTGGCGCATTACGAAAGGAATCTGAAGGCGGATTCCTCGGACCTGGAGGCACGCCTCGGTCACATGCGGTGCCTGGAGGCGCTCGGCGATTGGTCGGAACTGAGCAATGTCACCAAGAACGAGTGGGAGACGTTCGGCGCGGAGGCCAGGGCGAGAGCGAGTCGCGGTGCTGCCGTGGCCGCCTGGGGCCTTCAGGACTGGGAGGCTATGCGAGAGTATGTGAGATGCATACCGGAGGACACCCAGGACGGTAGCTTCTACCGCGCCGTGTTGGCCGTGCATCACGACGACTTTGAGACCGCCCAGCGTCTGATAGACGACACCAGGGATCTCCTAGACACGGAACTAACGTCCATGGCGGGCGAATCCTACGAAAGAGCCTACGGTGCCATGGTCTGTGTGCAGATGCTGGCTGAGCTAGAGGAAGTCATCCAGTACAAGTTGATACCCGAGCGAAGGGAGCCCCTGAAGACCATGTGGTGGAAGCGCCTGCAGGGAGGACAGCGCCTGGTGGAGGACTGGAGGAAGATCATCCAGGTGCACTCGCTGGTGGTGAAGCCGCACGAGGACATTCACACCTGGCTAAAGTACGCGAGTCTGTGTCGAAAGAGCGGCTCCCTACACCTGTCCCACAAGACGCTCGTTATGCTGCTGGGCACCGATCCCAAGGTGAATCCCCTCCCGTGCAATCAGCCCCAGGTTACATACGCTTACACCAAGTTCCTGGCGGCCAACAATCAGCTGCAGGAGGCCTACGACCAGCTGCGGGACTTCGTCAACACCTACAGCCAGGAACTGAGCTGCCTGCCGCCGGAGGCCCTTAAGCAGCAGGATCAGCGACTGATGGCGCGCTGCTACCTGCGGCTGGCCACATGGCAGAACAAGCTACAGGACAGCCTCGGGCCGGAGGCAATTCCTGGAGCTCTGGAGTGCTTCGAGAAGGCCACCAGCTACGATCCGAATTGGTACAAGGCCTGGCACCTGTGGGCCTACATGAACTTCAAGGTGGTGCAGGCCCACAAGACGTCGTTGGACAAGCAGCAGCCGCAGGGCGCCGCCAGCCTGGGCTTGGGCATGGGCATGATGAGCCTGGGCCTGGACAGCGACCTGATGATTATCCAGCAGTACGCCGTGCCGGCTGTGCAGGGCTTCTTCCGTTCGATCAGTCTCATCAAGGGCAACTCCTTGCAGGACACGCTGCGCCTGCTGACCCTCTGGTTCGACTACGGCAACCACGCGGAGGTCTACGAGGCCCTGCTCTCTGGCATGAAGCTGATCGAGATCAACACGTGGCTGCAGGTGATCCCGCAGCTTATTGCCCGCATCGACACCCACCGCCAGCTGGTGGGGCAGCTGATCCACCAGCTGCTCATGGATATTGGCAAGAATCATCCACAGGCACTGGTCTATCCCCTGACAGTGGCCTCCAAGTCGGCTTCGTTGGCGCGACGGAATGCTGCCTTTAAGATCCTGGACTCGATGCGAAAGCATTCGCCCACCTTGGTGGAGCAGGCGGTCATGTGCAGCGAGGAGCTGATACGCGTGGCCATTCTGTGGCATGAACAGTGGCACGAGGGCCTGGAGGAGGCCTCGCGCCTCTACTTCGGGGATCGCAATGTCAAGGGCATGTTCGAGATTTTGGAGCCGCTGCACGCCATGCTGGACAGGGGACCGCAGACGCTCAAGGAGACCTCCTTCTCGCAGGCCTACGGACGCGAGCTGACCGAGGCCTATGAGTGGTCGCAGCGCTACAAGACCTCGGCCGTCGTTATGGACCTGGATCGGGCCTGGGACATCTACTATCATGTCTTCCAGAAGATCTCGCGCCAGCTGCCGCAGCTCACCTCGCTGGAGCTGCCGTATGTCTCGCCCAAGCTGATGACCTGCAAGGACCTGGAACTGGCCGTTCCGGGGTCGTACAATCCGGGCCAGGAATTGATTCGGATAAGTCACATCAAGACGAACCTCCAGGTGATAACCTCCAAGCAGCGTCCCCGCAAGCTATGCATCAGCGGGTCCAACGGCAAGGACTATATGTATCTGCTCAAGGGTCACGAGGATCTGCGTCAGGATGAGCGGGTGATGCAGCTGTTCTCCCTGGTAAATACCCTTCTCCTGGACGATCCGGACACTTTCCGTCGGAACCTGGCCATCCAGCGGTACGCTGTGATCCCGCTCAGCACCAACTCGGGTCTGATCGGATGGGTGCCGCACTGTGACACGCTGCACACGCTCATTCGGGACTATCGGGACAAGAAGAAGGTGCCGCTGAACCAGGAGCATCGCACCATGTTGAACTTTGCCCCTGACTACGATCACCTCACGCTCATGCAGAAAGTGGAGGTATTCGAGTATGCGCTGGGCCAGACGCAGGGCGACGACCTGGCCAAGCTGCTCTGGCTGAAGTCGCCGTCTTCGGAGCTGTGGTTCGAGCGACGAAATAACTACACACGCTCCCTGGCCGTCATGTCAATGGTGGGCTACATCCTGGGTCTGGGCGATCGCCATCCGTCAAACCTAATGCTGGACAGGATGAGCGGCAAGATCCTGCACATTGACTTCGGCGACTGCTTCGAGGTGGCCATGACGCGCGAGAAATTCCCAGAGAAGATCCCCTTCCGACTCACTCGGATGTTGATCAAGGCCATGGAGGTCACCGGCATCGAGGGCACCTACCGACGCACCTGCGAGAGCGTAATGCTGGTGCTTCGCCGGAACAAGGACTCGCTGATGGCCGTGCTGGAGGCCTTTGTCTACGATCCGTTGCTCAACTGGCGTCTATTGGACGTGGACAAGAAGGGCAACGATGCGGCGGCCGGGAATGGAGCGCCGGGCGGAAGAGGTGGCGGCGGCGGCGGCGGTTCCGGTATGCAGGATAGCCTTAGCAATTCGATGGAGGATTCGCTGCCCATGGCCAAGTCCAAGCCCTACGATCCGCAGCTACATCAGGGCGGCCTGCACAACAACGTGGCCGACGAGACGAACAGCAAGGCCAGCCAGGTGATCAAGCGGGTCAAGTGCAAGCTCACCGGCACCGATTTCCAGACCCAGAAGAGCGTCAACGAGCAGCAACAGGTGGAGCTGCTCATCAAGCAGGCGACCAACAACGAGAACCTCTGCCAGTGCTACATTGGCTGGTGTCCGTTCTGGTAAATCGCGGGATCCCAACTCTGACTGAGCGAGATTACGAACTACCACTATTTCTACTACTATTACTACTACCCATAAATGAATTGAGAGCACCCATTCCTGGAGAGGATTCGGGGATGAGCGCGGACGCAAGTAGGCTTTAGGTATAAAATATTTGTATAATTTATGTTAGACATACGCTTTATTATCTTTTTATTTGTGAATAAAAAATTGCAAATAAATTCCAATTTTGTAAAAATCAACAAAATGCATTAATTTTTTTACACCCAAAAAGAATTTTATAATTTGGTTAGAAATTAACAAGGAAGTGAAGGAGTTATTTCAGCGAAATAAATCCTGGGACCTCAATTAATAAGTCCTCCAAAATAAACTAAATCTTAACCGCTTTATTCATTATTTTTATTTGTGAATTCAATTGCAAATAAATTCTATTTGTTGTTTTTTAAATCACCAAAAAACCCACACATCTTTTTCGGGGTGAATAAATCGCGATATTACATCGTTGTTTTTTTTTTTTTACAAAAAGGAAACGAAACATTGCAAATTTTTCAAAATATTTTTCAAACATCCAAAACGGTCTATACTCCTATGGGGAGTCGCGATTGATGATTTACTGGTGGTACTTGCCGAATGCCCGTGAGGTGGGCGCTCTACAAATACAAACTAAATCCTGCACAAAGAATATTTATATATATATAAAGATGTAGAATATAGGTAGACACTAAAACTGCACATTAAACTAGTCCTAGGCGTAGCTATAGAGGCGAGGGCGACCGAGGCAGGGGCGGGGCTTAGCTGTTGTTCCGCTTGCCACGCTGCTCCCGGCGCCAGGCGTCGATGCGCTGTTTCAGCTCTATGTTCGGCACCAGCATGTCCTCAGTGAGGGGCTGGCGGTTGAAGGGATCAGTGCAGCTGTTGAGCAGATGTCGTGTGATGATTGCACGGTCCATCACTGTGCCGGAGGGCAAAACCACGGGATCCGACATGAGGGTGTCCATTAGTGGATCCTTGAACTCGTCCGGCGCATCGGCGCATTCATCTTCAGTCTGTTGGTTGGTAACTGCAAAAGAAGTGTATTTTTAATTGTTTTTTGCCGATATAAAAAATGTTTAAATTCTTACTGAAGATTTCGTGGGCTCGCTGGGTGAGGGCCTTGAATCGTTCCACCTCCACCGCTGAACGGATGGCCAGACGCTTGATCCTCGCCGCTGCCTCATTGCAAATTTCCACGTTAAAGGAGCGCTCATCGGCGGCCAGGGCCTGAGCGAATCTATCACAGTCCAAGTGCAAATAAATGTCGAAGATCTGGGCCAGGAGGCTGCGCGGCTCCCAGCCGTACTTAGCCGGGTTCTTAACCTTCAGGTCATTGCACTTGGGCCCGGCCAGTTGCTTCAAATTGAAGTTCAGCATAGAGCTGAGGCGATCCACCAGCTCGGCACGCATAAACGGCTCCTTAATGTCGCTCTAAAAAATAGATATATTTATTTATCATAAATTTTATGAAGTGTTTAGCGTTCACTCACCGTCAGATAGTGAAACAGATCGACTGTCTCGCGAGCCAGCGTCAAGTAGGAGCGGCACTGGCGCTCATCCGTTGCCAACTGGGTCAACCGGCTCTGCTGCTGATCGGCGCTCATCTTGCTTAGGTTCGCCTTGTCCGAGAGCAGCTGCTGGGTCTGGTGAATGCGCTTCAGGTTCTCCAAGCACTCGTCCAGCAAGAATGTTGTGTCGTTCATTAGCATGTTGACGAACTTCACAAACTGATTGCCCACACGAGACTCACAGATAACGGCCTGCCGATGGATGGGATTCTCCCACATGGATTTGAACAGATGGCTAATATGGTATCTGTGGGAAAAGGGAAAGATTAGAGATGTATTAAACATCAAACATGTCAACTTATGGTTCTTCTAAAGCTGCTGGCCTGCTTACCTTATGGTAAACTTATCGTAAAACTCAGTGCTTTGGCCCGTTGTCTCTACGTCGACATAGAATCTCATTAGGGCGCTGACCAGGGCGTTTTGAGCCAGTTCGTGATTCCACATCTAAACAGCAAGAAGATTAGTAAGCAAAATAATTTACAGAATTCCATACTCACCGCTGTGTTCACCGAGTTGGCCGGCTTCAGGGAAAACACAAACATCACCTCGACCAGCTTGGCAGTCACATAGGGATTCTTGATGAGGTGCGAGGCGCAGACACAGGTCAGCAGCCAGGTGATGATGGAGTGGTCGATGCCCTGGCGTATGTCCACGTTGGCGTGCTGCATGGTGAAGAGAATGAATTCGGCGATATCATCGATATACCATTCGGGCAGTGCGGAAAATGCATCCGTCGGCTTTAACTGTTGCACGGGCATCTTGGAGATGAAGGGTCCCTCGATAGGGCGACCCTCGAACTGGTAGAGCATGAATTCGCAGACCGTCGAATAGAACTCCGTGCAGCGCTGGAGCAGGGCGGGATCGAGGAGGGTGATCTCGCTGCAGGTCTTGGAACTAAAGAGAGATTTCAGTTGAGGTTCCACAAAAGGATTGAGTTATAATACTCACCGATTGAGCTTACGCAGCTGCTTTTCCCAGCGCTCTTTGAACTGATTGTTGCGGTTGGCATAGCGGGAGTTGACCCAATGGGGCTTGGTGCGGTCCAGCTCGTCGATGAGCTTCTGCAGCTCCTTGATGGCGCGCACCTTCTGCCGGTAGCGCTGGATGGCGGGTAAATAGCCCAGGTGGTGGGCCTGCAGGGTGAGGAACCAACACTGCGTCTGGAAGTTAGCATTCTCCACCGGCTGGCTGAAGTCACGAGCCAAGAAGTTGCGATACTCCTCCTCGTTATACCGGATCTTTGTGTCCTGCTCGATATTGACCAGCGAGTTTTTGTGGTAGTGAAAATTTGGATCGATGCGATCCAGCTTTATCTTCACCGCCAGCTGCTGGAGCACGCTCATCAGGTTGATCACAAAGCCGTCGCGGGCCAGCAGCTTCTCGTCGCTGGCGAACTGAACGCGCCGATCGTTGTGGCGCAGGATCTTGGCAATATATTCCATCGTCTTGGAACGGCTGCTGGCATTCACGCACAGTGAGTGGAACACGACATGCATGTGGGTGCGCATTGAATGCAATTCCCAGCGCAGACGCGAACTAGCCGCATCCTCCAGCTTGTTCTTCGTGCTAAACTCGGCAAACTTGACATTCTCCTCGGCGAACAGGGAGACGGACAGAAAGGGTCCCAGGAAGCTGCACTTGACGATTTCCCGTCCCGAAATCTTTGTGCAGATGGGTGGCAGGAAATTGGGCTGCCGGGCGACGAGATCGGCAATTGGCCGGACGGAGCCCACCTTGATCACGACCAGCTTGGCCAACCATTCGATCTGCTGCACATTGATCTTGGAGGTGCAGATGTTCCGCTGCATGCCGGCAAAGAGTCCACGCAACACTTGGCCGAAGATGGCGTCGAAGGTGTCGCCATCCGGATGCGTGTGAGCGATCAGATCGATGAGGAAGGACTCGCTCACCTTCTCCATGTACATCAGCTCGAGCAGAGCCGACTGGTCCATGTGTCCGTTGAGATTCTGGTGGATGCGATCGGTCAGCACCAGAACCGTCATCCGCATAATGTGCTCGAAGGCGAGTTGCAGGACTGGCTGGTTGTAGGCCATCTTGCGGCAGCACTCCGTCTGGTAGTTCTGATAGCAGCGGATGAGATAGAGCAGCACATTGTGCTTGGTTGTGGTCACTATGCTGAGCACGGAGGGCGCCACACAGGCTATTCCGGGCTCGCTGCTGGTCGCCTCCATTGGTCCCGATGCTGCGCCAGCTGCTGCCTCTTCAGCGGGCACCGTCTGGGCCACCGCATTCGCCAGGATTTCCTGCACTTCTGTATCATCGGATTTTATCTTTTTGGCAGATGAGAACTCCTTGTCTTCGGCCAGAAGAGAGTCGCCCTCTCCCTCGTTCAGCTCATCGTTGTAAATCTTCAGCGCCGCCTCCATCAGCACATTGGCCACGATGCACTCAAAATCGAATCTGCGGCTGGGCTGCTGCTCCAGGAAACTAGCGCTTTGCGCGCAGATGATGGAACCGCTGCCGAATTCATTCCAGGTGGCGTTTAGCAGGCGGGAGAGCAGCTGTTCGTTCTGTTCGTCCACGCTTTTGGGCGGACTGTTCACCGACTCAATGGCTTCTTCGGGATTTCCCGGGGATATCTTGCTGCTTTGCAGAACACTCCGCTTCGTGCTCTCGTTGGCAGCGGGCAGGCTGAGGGCCGGTGTCATTTCCACGTCTTGCACTGGCGTGGAGGCGACTGACTTCATTTCCACATCCATGTCCGGCTTGCCGCCAAGTTCTGGCCAAACGGAGACGGGAGCTGGCTTAGGTGTGGGTAGGGAGACAACCTCCTTGTCGCTTGGTGTGGCCTCTCGGACCAGGCGAGACTCGCCCGAGACATTGGTCTGCTTGCGTGGCGTCTTCTCCGGACTGGGAGTCAGCGGGGCCAGGGAGCCCTGCAGGCCACTGCGGGCGGCCAAGGTGCGTAGGCGGCGGGCTCGCATCTAAGAGATTAGGGAATGTTTCTAGAAGCATTCGAAGGAAGTAAATGATGAAATACTTGCCTCCTCAGCTGTTAATTCTGTAGCCACGACAACCGGCTCCACTGGCTGCTCTGCGGGTGAGTCTTGTGCTTGGAGCTCCTCCTGCTGCTGCTGTAGGCCCTGTGCTAGCTGCGGCTGCTCATCCTCTACCTGATCCTGGTCCTGTTCCTCATCCTCCTCCTCTTCCTCCATGGGCTTCTGTGGCGGCTCTTCTTCCGGCATTGCTCTGTTGATCCGTTGGGAAGCACTACGCAGTTGCTACGAAATGGCTTTTCCTCTCTCTCTCTGTTATTGTTTGTTTGTTGCGTAGTTTTCCTCCTGCGAACCAGCCAAGCGGCGGTGATGATGTGGGTTAATGAACCAAACAAAAGAGAGAGAGAAAGAGAGTGTGCCAAGAGCGGCACGCGCGCAGCCAACAAATAAACAACAAAGTCCAGCGGTCAACGTCAAGTTCAAGACAAGACAATGCCGCCTCCGCCGCCGGATCACGGCTAGAATCTCGATGGAATCCATCTCTTTGTCGTGAACTACGCACTACATGCGGGCATGGGCATGGCAAGGGCAGGACAACTGACCTGCCGCAAAAGGCAGACAGACGCACATCGTCCGAGGTTGACAGCGGCAGACAAAAAATGCACTGCTGCAACTATTTATAGACGCAGAATAGCAGAAGAGGCAGCTGGGGGATGCCATTGGGATGCGCGGATGCGCCGCCACCTCGCCCAGTCAAGTGCAGTAAACAATATCATAACACACACGCGCAATTCGGAGGTATAAACCTTATATAATGCAAGCCGATCGGGCTAATCCGCCCCCTCCCCAAATAGGAGAGTTGGCTGCGCATTGGAGGAAGTACACAAAAACCACCGAGATATATAATCGGACATAAGGGTGAGTGAGTTGAGTGACTGAACGCAGCGGAGTGGCGAGCGGAGGGGGCGACATACTGATGCGAGGGCGGGGGCGCAGTGCACTTACCTGGCTGACTTTCACCTGCGAAACAAATTGTTTATGTTCCGGCCCAAAACTATTGCATATTACTGCCGGGCCTGGTCTCCCGAAGCTCTGCCAGTCTTTCCGTTCCGTGCTGCAGTCCCGAACCAAACAGTCGTCTTCCCGACTGGTGACCAAGCAAAATTTCTCTTTTGTTCCGATTCGAGCTGAGTTATCAGGCCTCTGCCAGCTATATCACCTCTGTCCAACTGTGGCTATAGGGACTGACAATTAACTAGCAAGCAACTAAGTTCAGCTAATGTGGCATACGTCCGCACTGAGCTCTAAATTAATTTTAATTTTATTTTTTTTTTTTTGGTTTTCGCGTCCGTTAGAGCTGCCAGAACATCGATGTTACTGCTATCGATGTCGTTAGGAAAATGCGATTCATCGATTTTCGTTTGCCAACATGTTGTTTTCACGTCATTATACAACGTTTCCACTAAATCTACAAAAATACAAATTTTAAAATTAAACCTTGAAACGAGAATTAAAAAAGAATTATAACTGAAAATAACGTATATTTTTAAAAATTGATAGATAAGAATCTTAGTTTTTACGTAGTATAGATAGAATGCAAGCTCAATTAACTATTCATCGATTAAGAAGTATTTCTCGTGTTTTATTATTTAACACTAAAATATATTTTTATAAAATGAAATTTACAGGAAAAATGTCAAATATAGTATTTATTTTATTTAAGCCAATATTTGTTGTCATTTACATATATAATTCGTTGATTCCGAACTTAGAACACAAAGGATATTTGAATATCGACTTCTTGTGTGCTAACCAACTGTTTATCCTTATGGAAGGAAAGAACGATTTTCATAAAACTTCTCGGCACGATAAGCGGCCAATTGTCAGGCTTTAAGAGAACGTCTTTGACATAGTAAAGTCCTTTCGGTATGGGATCTGTTAAGCTCTTTATAGGAATATTGGTATTAACACCGAATTCCAGCGTAGGAATAAATACCTTCCTGTAGGTTACAACCGTTTGGCAAGCCTTGCCGTCAGATATTGAATACGGCAGAAGTTTATAGTTGCCACTGCCAAAGGAGTCAAGGTAGGTCTCTGCCCCAAACGTGAATCGATCATCCGTAATATCCTCCTGAACATTTAACGTTCCATTGATCCTGTGATCACGACCCAAAACCCGAAATTTACAATCTAAAAGCGTTCCGGCCAATCTCCAAGATAAAACTCTTACTTCCTATGGTTTCTTTAAGGACATCTGAAGGATCAACAAAAAAGTTCAAATTTCATTGTTGTCAAATAAGCATAAGCCTTGGCAATCCACATCAGAAAAATAATTGGTCCAAATACCTTCATTGTTATTCAGCTAAATTGAAATATAAATTGTAAAACTCTGTGCGGTACTGGATCCTTATAAAGCTATATATTATCTGATTACTAATTAAATTATTGTAAACTTGATCACTTTAATTAAATCTATTGTAATATTTAATTGCGTGTCAAACGTAAGTATTATAACAATGTTATAACTAGGCGTGTTCCGATTTCCATCTTTGAAGTTAATTCTCTGAAAGTACACCAGAATGTTGTCATAAATCTGAACTTATATTATAATAGTTCTCGGCCCTCGAAATAAAATCGTAGCTTTGTCCTTTTTGTTCAACAAAAGAAAATCATTTACTTCATTTTACAAAAACGTTACAATTATATGGAACCTAATCAAGAGCCTAAAACCTAAGCAGCCGCTACTAGAAATCCGTGTATCGCTGTCGCAAACTCTGCCTTTTGGCCACATGATGCATCTGTAAAGACAAAAACAATTGCTAGTCATAATTAAAGATACTTAAAACATAACAATAGAAACTAACCAATCGCTGTTGACGGCGCTCGCGATTCTTTTCGTAGGCCTTAAGCAGCGTGGGACACCTGCGCTTGATGAACTCCTCCGATTCCCAAAAAAGTCCGCCCTGGTTTTCGTAGCGCAAAAGAAATTCAACCTGTTGGTAAGGATAATAGTTTAATAATTCATTTAATCAACTAAAAATAAATAAATAAAGTATACTTGCCTTGCCCGCCTTTGTCTCCTTGCCCAGAACACGTTCAATGCCATTCTCTGGCTTGACGTGTCTGTAAAAGTCCTCCTCCCGGTTCGCCGGCACCACCTCTTCGTATTCGTTGCTATGATCCGACATGTCCTCGATGCTGAGGAGTCCGTCCTGCGGCCGCTCACCATTCTGCTCGATGCGCCGCACGAATGTCAGCGGATGCTGCTTGAGGTAGTCCTCCGCCTCAGCGATTGTCTTGGCTAGATCGAACTCCTCCTCTGGTTCTTCCTCTTCCTGATCATCTTCACATTCAGCATCCTCAGTCTCACCATCGAGATCCATGCTATCAGAGGTGGCGCTGGTGGACGACGAGGCTGCCCGTTTGGCCTGTGCGGCGCGTCGTTTCTTCTTCACCCAATTGCCACCGTCGTTCTCCTTGACGTCCGGATGAAAGCGCACCTTCTTCACTCGGCCTGACGACGACGAGGTTGACTCGTCCGTGGAGGAATTGTTGAGGGCCTGCGGTTCCAGCAGGCTGCTGCTGCTGGAGGCAGATGTAGATGTGGATGCGGATACTGATACTGCTGCTGGTGCGGAGGCGGTGGCCGAGGCTGCGCCTGCGGTGGTCTCTGCCAGCGTGGTCTCTTTGAGGTTCTGTGAGATTAGCTTGACTTTCGTCTCGAAGGCAGTGCAGGCCGTGGACGACGATTGGCTGGCCGGATGAGCGCCTGAAGATTGGCTACTTTCCGGACTGTCGCCCTCGCCCCGCGTCCCCTGTGCAGCGTCAGTCTTTTGGTCCTCCTGCTTGCCAGCTGTAGCTCCCGTTCCTGCTGCACCCTTGACTGCCTTTGTTTTGCCCACCTGTGACCCCGTTTCGGCAGCGGAATCCCTGCTGCAGTTGTCCAGCGCCTCGCGCTCTGGCGAGGCGTCCACTGCGTCCACAGTGGAGCCCGTTGTCTCCACCATCACACACTTTATTTGCATAGATTTGTCTAGCGAATCACTGCCAGCCGAGTCATCATTGGACTTGGTATCCATGTGGCTGCGGCTCCGGGTGCTCCGCGTTGGCTATCGTTCGTTAATGTTAACTGCTACAGACTAATTTCGCTTAAATGCATCGCAATTTCAATTAATTGTAATCTTTCATCAAAAATTTTGTTGCTTTCCACTCGGTGTTACCGTTGCTGAATCTTTTAAATTTACCATCCGGCCGAGAGAAAAAATACCGAAATCGACATCTAACTGGAACAATAAAGAAGTTTTTAATTTTAATTTAAACTGAAAACTGATTAAAAACTTTAGTTTTTATTGAAAATATTGTTTAGCAATTGCTAATATATTATAAGCACTATAATGAACAGCAAAATATAGAAATCTCGTATTTTACAGGTTCCACTGCCGACAACGTTTTCAATAACGATTTTATTTGAACTGCCAACTTGATTGAAATTTCAAAAATGAAATTAAAAACCAAATGTGAAGTCAAAACTTGTTTAGTTAATTTAGTTATATTTTTACTGAATGTGAAACTAAAGAAATACTTTTATATAAATATTAAATGTAATCAAACCTGTAAATAAATACGAGCGGCCACAACAGCTAATGCTCTATCTCAAAAGTTAGCTTTAAGTTTAAAATATCTTGTTAGCTTCATATAAATAAAAAAATAAATTATTAAATGAAGAAACTAACTGCAAAATGTCTTCCATATTAAATAAAATATTATAAAATTATGTGAAAATACTCCCTAAAATTTAAAATTTATAAATTTCCTTTAAATATAAATAAAAGCATTGAATTGTAAATGCAACTTGTGTGTATTCCTTTTTATTTGATTTCTTTATTAACAATTGTTTTTTGTACATTTTCTCTGTTTTGTAATTTAATGCCGTAAATCTTCGTGTGTGTGTGTGTGTAAGTGTATTGTGTATCTGTGTGTGCGTAGTAAACAAAACTAAGTTATTTACACTAAGCTTTAAGTTTAATTGTAGTTCAATGTTAAGGACTATTTTAATATATAATAATATATTGTGTGTATAGATATCGTTTCGATATAAGATGTATATATGCATATCAAAGGCGGTTTGCAGTTTATTTTTTTTTCTGTTTTGTTTTATACCCAAGTAAGTTTTTCTGTATACACTTTTCGCTTGTTTAACTTCTGGTTTTTAATTTGCTTCTTGTTTAAATATTCCTTTTTTTGTTTGCTTTAAACTATTTAAATATATGGCCCCGCTATTCCACATGTGTGTTCTTTTCCGTTGCTTACAGTTTATGATAACATTTTGTTTGTTTTGTAGTGTTGATTACGCCTACACTGTGCTACAAAGATAAACTGCTGGAGGTTGAAAAACGATTAAAGTAATAATAATGATAATAATAAAAATAATAATAATGATAAGAACAAAAGCTAGAAATTATATACTAATTTTAACCGTGTGCTGCACTTGTACAAAAAATAATATTGCAAATATTGCAAAAATTTCCCTATGCTCTCAGTTGATTTTTGAATTGCCTTTTAAATTGTGTGTTTCATCTACCAGCAGCTGTGTGTAAATATATATATATATGTAAAGATTTATATATAGTATGTATATAGTACCATATTCATTGCATGATATTCGCGATTCTTTTTTTTTATAATTTTTTTGTTTCTTTCATTTACAATTATCAATAATCACAGTTCCCATTCAAAATAAAAATTAAAAAAAAGCAAGATTTAATTTGGAATTTATCTTTTTTTTTTTTCGTTTAGTTTCTTACAGTTTTATCTACAAATGTATTTCTTTGAAACGCTTTTGGATCTCTTGCTCGTGTGTTGGGTTTTAGGTCTTCTTGTTACATCTTACTTAATTAGCCAATAACCTATACTATATACGTAGTTTGCTCTCATTCTGATCATTTACACATTACCATTAGTTTAAATTACATTTTGCACCGTTCTAGCAAAGAAATCATTTATAAAATATTCGAATTGCTTTTCTATAAATTATATGAATAACTAAATGACTAACTTATGGCTTAAAGAAGATTTTAAGTGCAGGAACATGTTCCAACTAGGTGTGTGTGTGTGTGTGGGTGTGTGTGGGTGTGTGTTAGTGACAATAGAAAACCCTTTAAAAAGGTGCCCTAAAAACAAATCCCAAACTCCACAAACTCATACCCCAAAAAAAAGGTGTGAAAACAACAACAAAATATTAACAAAACCAAAACTAAATTAAAAGGTTCGCCCCCCTTTTGGGGGCGGCCTACTTTCTGGAAATGACTTTGCCCGTCTTGGCATTGACCAGTATCATTTTGTCCGGTGTTGTGGGTCGTTCCTGGGCCGGCGACTCCTCTGAATGGTTGGCACTTCCCCGCAGGATCCTGCGGCGCAGGCGATCGCTGATATTCTCACTCTTCAGCGACTCCGAGGCGGCAGCGGGCTCCTCCTGGGAGGCAGAAGAAGGAGGCTTCACACTCAAGTTGCCATCGGTCTTGTAGAGAATCAACTTGGTGCTGGGCTTCTTGGCCGGCGGCTCCTCCTCGTCAGCTACGTCGTTGGCAGCTGTCTGCTCTGCATTCGGATTGGTGTGCTCCTCCTGCTGCACATTGGCGTTCATCACATTGTCCTGGTTGTTGTTGTGCTCCGTTGCCTGCTGCTGCTTGGACTCACCGGAATCCTCCGGCTCCTGCTCCACACTGATCTCCAGCTGGTCGTAGCAGGTGAAGAACTCCACGGCCTTCAGTTTCTCACTGGCATTGAAATGCAAGGCCGTGTGCTCCTCCATTTCGGACTCCCCCTTGGCACTGTAATCACAGTGGGCACATTTCTGGGCGTTTGGTGGCGGCGGATTAACGCACGCATGCTTTTGGAGATGCTGCTGCAGGTCCTCGTGCCGCTGGGTCTCGAACGGACAGTGGAGACAGCGTTCGGGTGCCGAGGCGGACTGAGGCATGTCCACGGAGCCGGCATCACTGCTGGCATCAGCCGCCAGGTCACTGGTGGCCACCGAGGCGCTAGTCGAAGGCGTTGAAGTGCTGCGTCGCTCCTCATCCTCCTCGGCGGTTTCCTCTGGGACTTTGGTGGCAGAATCATCATCGTTGGCTTCATGGGGAATGCTGACAACCTGACCACCGCCCGACTCAAGCTGCTTCTTAAGCAGGGAATTCTGGTTATCGAAGCTTCCGGTCGAGGAGCTGACCCCCTCACCGGTGGTCTGTTGGAGCAGCTGCAGGCTGAGCTCATTGTCCACCACCCAAATGGTCTCGGGACCTGTTAGCTGCAGCAACTTGGGCGCCGGATACTCAACATCCTCCTTGCAATTCTTGTACAGCTGCTGGCACTTCTCCTGGTAGTGCGACATGTGCACGGCCCTGTGCAGCTGCAGCAGGGTCTCCTCGGCGGTGCGATACTCGCAGTAGGCGCACACATAGCTCTGCTCCAGCTCCATCTCCTGATCGCTGCCGGTGTGGGCCAGCAAGTGCTGCTCCAGCTCCTGCTTGGCATTGCGCTCGTCATTATGCTTCTGGGCAAAGCGGGCTGGACACCGAGGACAATAGCTGATTAGCTTGTACTGATATTCCGGCGGCAGTTGCTGCGGATTGAGCTCGGCATCCGAGGCAGCGGCGTCCAATTGCAGCTGCGAAAGGTCAATGGACAGCGGCGTGGAGGCGGGCAATTGCTGCACCTGCTTGGCGGCAGCTGCCAACTGGAGGGCCACGCTAAAGTCCAGGCCCAGTGAGGGAGCACTGGCAGGTGCTGTTCCTGTGGCTGATCCTGCTGCTGCTCCCATATGCTGCTGGTGGACACTCCTCATGTGGCTGCTCAGGTGCTGCTTCTTGGCGCACACAAAGGTGCAGAGGCGGCACTCGTACTGCGTGGGCTTGTGCAGGGACACATGGTAGTTCATCTGAGACTTGCTCTCCGAGATGTAGGGACATACCGGGCACTTTTGCTGCTTACTCTTGGTGTTGTTGTTGTTGTTGTTGTTGTGACCTCCATGCTCTGAGGCCGAGGGCAGCCGGGTGATCTCGATCTGGTCGTTCTGCTGCAGCTGCAACAGCTCCTCAGCGTTGGCGCCGCTGGCCACTGCGGCCTTGTAGGCAGCTGCCCAGTAAGCGGCCGCCGCCTGGAGATCCTGCTGGGTATTGGCCGCATTCACCGCGGCCGCCGCACTGGCGGAGAGCGGCGAATGGAGTAGCTGTTCCAGCTGCTTGGTGGTCATCAGGAGCTGGGCATTGCTCGGGTTCGTGTTGCCGGACTTCAGGTTGTTGGTGGTGGTGGTGGTGGTGTTGATGGTGCTGGGATTTGACGGGATGTGGGACTGGGATTCGTTGCTGGCACCTGCTCCCAATGGCCGGTAGATGGGCGGTGCACTTGACGAGACACTGGCTCCGCGCTCAAGGGTCTCGATCCGAATATCCCCGGAATGCTTTAAGCGACAGTGCCGCTGCAGATGGGAGAAAGAATCGAGAATTAGTGACTTGAATTTGTTAATTGTATTAATCGAGTGTCCTTCTGTCTTTATGTATGTATTTATGTGGTGTGTGTAGGTGTGTCATGTGTGTGTGTGAGTGTTTATGTATCCTTTTTCAAGGCGAGAACAACCATGAGTTTAGCCCAATCGAAAACCCTCGCACCGTAATGGGAATCCCTTAGAGGTTAGCTTGGTTTTTAAATTATATTTAGGTTTCATGGTGTCATGGGTTTTGTTTTTTTTTTTTAATGATTTATCGAATTTATGGATTACATATATATAGAGAGAGAGAGCAAGCAAGACTTTCACCAATGATTTTCTTATAGTTATAAATATATGTATGTAGGGTACAACAAAAGCAAGACCAGACACCACACATAACGTATTTGAACAGACAATTGACAACTATCAATTATTAATTGGGTTTTTGGGAATAATAAAATATCGGGTTGGGTACAAAATTGACTTTGCATATTTACCAGCGCAGCGCAGGGACTACGGACACAGATGGATTTTTGTGAAGTTTTTTGATGGCAAAGGGTGACGGATCGGGGACGACGGCTAAAGCTCACAGGGATTATCTCAAGATTTAGTCATCGTTGGGGTATTTAACTAGCAGGAATTCATATTTTTATATGGTCTTTTGATACCTAATTTACTCCCCAAATGATTAAAATTTTGACCTTTAGTAAGAACAACTGTTGACCAGTGTTTTTCTTTACGTTTCAGCAATTAATCAATTTTTTTAAGGTACTATTTCAAATATGCATACAGTTTTGCTGATTTTTTAATTAATTTCAGAAGAAACATTTAAATATTTAACTATTAAAATCCTATTTTATGCATTAAATTCCAAAACATTTTAAAGCTTTTAAGATTGAGTACTTTTCTTCCAAATTCTCCTCCTATTAACCCCCCAAATTATCACAGATTTCCTCTCCCTAAATTAACCCGCTTCTGGCTCCTCCAAAAAAGATTTTATTTTCGATCAAAAACGAAACTTTCGGGGAATCGGCGGCGGCTCGTTTCGGTTTTTGAATGGGACAAAACACAAAACCATTAAAGTGCACTGGGCCATACCTGGATGACATGCTTCCAATTCGACACCTGGTGGCAGTGGCCGCAGCGATATGGCGACGGGTCGCGTCGATCGCCATCGGCCATGGTCAGGAGGCCGGGACTACCTGGACTATGGCTATGGAATCTTGTCTGTGGATGCGGCATCTGCACGGCCACTGGTGCCAGCGCCTGTGCCTGCTGCTGCTGCTGTTGTTGCTGTTGTTGCTGCTGCTGCTGGTGCTGTTGCTGCTTGGCCATCGCTGCCAGGTAGGAAGATGACGCTGGCGGCGGCGGCGGTGAAGATGTTGTGGAAGAGGAAGAGGCCGATGCAGAGCCCACTGCCGATGAAGTGGAGGCCACCGAGGATGCAGATGACGAAGACGACGACGATAACAACGGCGACGACGATGACAGGGGAAAGGAGTTGGGATTGTGGCTATGGCTGGATGGATTATTAGTGGCTATGGAGGAGTGGACATGAGTTAGACCCGCTGCCAGGTGATGTGGTGGAGTGCAGGCATGTCGCTGGCTGTGATTGTGGGATGAGGAGGATGATGGGGATGAGCCCGCACCGAGTGGATGAGCCAGGGACTTGGAAAGAGCTGATTGGGTGGCAGTAGAAATAGGAGTAGGAGTGGTAGTTACTGGCAGAGGCGTTGATGCATTGGGTGTTGTGGTATTGTTGGTGTTGTTGTTGTTGTTCTTGGTGGTGGATGAGGCGACGTAGACGGCATCCTGACGAAGGAGTCCATTATTTCCCACAACCAAGTTACTACTGTTAGCGTTAGAGGTATGATGAGTTCCATTTCTGGCGCTGCGCGGTGAGGTGAGCAGATCCTGCAGTGATCTGGCGGTGTCTTTGGTGGTGCTAGTGGTGGCTTTGGTATTCGTATTGGTGGTGGTGGTGGTGGTGTTCGGCGACGTCAGACTGTCGGCACTTGCCTCGTTTTGACTCGCTTTCTGCTCACCATGCTCTAAAATGGAGGCGGCACTGGCTTTCGTCGTATTGGCTTGTGGCTTCCCGCCCGCCAACGCCAGAGCGAGCCCGCTCAGAGCGCTATCGTTGGGCGTCGGTGTGAGGTGTTGGGCCTCCTGGATGGCCCTCTGCAGCAGTCCAGCCGGTATGACCGGACTGGATCCTGGCGAGCCGGAACCCGGTGAGCCCTGTGACTGCGTCTGCGACAGGCACATGGCGGCGAAGACCTTGTTCATGTAGAACTGCTGATTACCGCCGACGGACACCTGCAGCGGCGAGGTGCTGCTGGCCGCAGAGCTGGACTTGGGATAGCTGGCATCCTGATAGTGAATCTTCACATGCGCCAGCACAGCATCCCGGTTTTGGTGGCTAATTGAAAATAATTATTTTATTTTATTTATATTTTTCTCTACAAAATCTAGTCTCAGACTCACCCAAAGTTGCACTTGCGGCAGCGATAGACGGTCCTCTTCTCGTTGCCCTCCTGATGCACCTCGGTGATGAGATCGTCGCTGGGCTTGCCCTGCAGCCCGGATCCCTGATTCTGTCGCTTAACCGGCGATATGGTCACCGAGGGTGTGATCATCGTCGACTGGTGCTCCTTCTGCTGCTGCTGCTGGTGCTGCTGCTGGGCCATCGCTGCATTCATCATGGTGGCCAGCAATGGAATCCGTATGAGATTATCCGCCAAATGGGCATCGTCCAAGGCACTCGGCTTGCTCGGCAGCACGGGCTCCAATGTGATATCCTGACCCGTCACATTGCCCACCTTGGTGTAGTCCTTGAGGAAGGCCAGCGAAGCCACCTGATTGGGCGTCATTTCGCCGGATTTCATCAGCTTGGGATCGCCATCCTCCTCGGTGACCTTCATTAGGGTTATGTACTTGTTGTACTTGGTGTAGTTGCGACGTCCCGTCTCATCGTTCATCAGCACCTTGGCGGTCTTGTGCGAGGGATCACGAATGGTCTTCAAGCGGATGTGCTTGGTGATGTCCCAGCGCCAGTTGGAGCGATAGGAGCACAGGGAGCATTCGAAGGGCTTCTTGTTGAGATGACCCACAATGTGGACATGGAAGCGGGAGGCTGTGGAGGCCCAGAAGCTGCAGTGCGGGCACTTGTAGACCTTCTTCAGGGACGAGTTGGCGGCCTCCTCCTCGGGCGTCATCTTTTTGGTTACCTGCAGTGCGTGAGAGAGTCAAATTTCATTTTGACGTGGCATATGCTCGTGCTGGGGTCGAGGATGGGGGCATTAAACAAAATACTAAGTAACGGAGGTCCCTAGGTCCCTAACAATTAATATTTTGGGGCATGAAAAACTCAGGAAATAACTAAGAAAACATCTCAAATCAAAGGGAACTTTGTGTGGCTTCGGTGCTTAGTGGAGTCCGGACTTACCTCGCCGTAGCCGGGCGCTGTTTCCACTCCATAGTAGCTATTCTCCTCGTTGCTGGTGCCCTGACTTCCAGCCGGGGACTTGACCAGACTCTTGCTGCTGCTCTCCTGCTGCACTACAGCAGCACAAGCGGCGGCAGCTATCTCCTTGGCCGCCTTGTTCCAAATGCACACTCGCTGCTGCTGGACGGCGGCCTGTTGCTGCAGGCTCTGCGAGTCTGGACGACGCTCGCCGCCGCTCTCGCCGGAATTCGAGTCATACATCTCGTTGGCGCAACGAATGGCCTCGACGCACTGCGTCAGATGGTGGAGAAGATCCGTGGAGGACTTGCAGCGGTGCCGGCAGTGCTGGCAACGCGTCGAACCGGTGACACTGAGATTCAGAGCCGAGTGCGACTGATGGTCATCGTCATCCTCATCGATCTCCAGCCGATCGTCGGCGTCGTCTTCATGGAGCCCGGCATCGTCGTCGTCAATGATCACGGCGGAGGCGTGACAGGTCTTGCCATGGATGATTGATTCCGAGAGGCACTTGGCCACATGGCCGCACTGGCAAACCAGATTCTCCTGATGGGCACCCGTCTTCAGCTTGTCCATGAAACTGGACTTCCTGGTCAGTTGGCTGCGCGAAGAGTTGTGCGAGGCCACCGTTGTTGCTGGCGACAATTGAGGGACATCCGATTTGTCAAGCATCTCCGAGATCTGCTTCTCATTAAAGAACATGGAGGCGATTTCGGTGAGGGAGCTGCGCGAGGCATTGGTCTCCTTGGATAGATTCAAAACGCTAAAACAAGGATTAACATTTAATAATAAAATCATCCTTGAAACTTTACAAAACAAAATACTCACTCCTTGGGTCCCTTGCTGATGGGTATAAGATTGGGCATTGGTCGCTGGGCACGCGGCGTGGTGGTGCCCACGCTGGAGGTGTCCGAGGAGCAGCCCCCCTTCTGCGACAGATCCGTGGGCTCCTCCTCGTCGTCGTACTTGCTCCGCTTGCCATAGTGATGATGCAGCGCCTCGCGCTCCTCGCCGCCGCTCATCGCCTCGTCCACATCCTCCACGCCATCCAGATCATCATCCACATTGTTGTTATTGTACTGATCCTCCAGTTCGGCGGAATCGCTTAGGAAATCGTCGCACATCTCACTCGCTCCGACCTTGTTCTGGCGCCGTGGCCAAATGGAGCCGGCATTGCCCACCGGCGGCACATGGTGGTTCATCTCGTGCACCGTCAGCGACTGCTTGATGTCGGCGGTAAAGTCGCAGGCGGCACATTTAAAGGCACCGGCACCGCCATGGTTCTTCATGTGCCGATCCAGATTCCATTTGTAGGGCGTACGGAAGTCGCAGGTGACGCACTTGATCATGGGCATCGAATGGTACTTGACGTGCTTGCTGAACCGCGCCTTGATGTGGGTCACATAGCTGCACTTGTCGCAGCGGAAGAACTTGGTCTTGCCGTGCTCGGCCAGCTCGTGGGCCCGCAGCTGGGTGCGGTAGAGGGTGGTGAACTCGCAGGCGCTGCACTTAAGCAGACGATTCTGTGGCTCCTCCCCATTGGACGGGGGCGTGGCAGAGCCGCTGGTGGGCGAGGGCGTGGGCGGTTCGGCGGGCGACTGGCGTTCGTAGTCGCGCAGGCCCTGCATTTGTCGCTCATACGCACTGGTGGCCACCAGCTCCAGCTCCCGCTGCTGCTGTTCGCGCTGCTGTTCCTCCTGCTGGCGCTGCTTAAAGGCCTGTATATCCCGCTGCAGCTTCTCCTCCTGCAGCAACAGCTCTCGCTTCACCTGCTCCAGCGTTGGCACATCGGGCACCGTCACCGACAGCGACTGACCGCCCATCACGCCCACGCTCTCCTCGAGACGGCGCTTGCGGGCCTCCCGGCTCATGCCGCGCTTGCCCCTCGCCTGGCCATGGCCACTGGGTATGCCATCCGTGCAGCCATGCACCATCTTCATGTGCCTCACCAGCTTCTGGAAGTGGCGCGAGGCATACAGGCAGAGCTTGCACTTATTGATCACAATCTTCTCGCCGTGCACGTCGCGCAAGTGCGTCAGGTGGTAGCGCGGGTTCTGGGTGAAGTAGGCGCAGTGATTGCAGCTATAGTTTCGCTTGATCTTGCACTGCGGCAGGCCCTCCTCCTTGGCGTCCAGGCTAAGCACCGCCTGTTGCTGCTGCTGCTGTTGTTGCTGTTGCTGCTGCTGCTGCTGCTGCACACTGTTCACAACAGCTGCTGCGGCGGCCTGTTGTTGCTGCTGCAGCAACTGCTGCAAACGAAAACGCTCCACATGCCGCTCCAGGAGCGACGAGCTTACTTGGGAGGCGGCATTGCCGTTGCCGCTGTTGCTGCCGATGAGGCTGGCAATATTGTTCATACTGCCGGTGCCGGAATTGTGGTGATTTTGTCCTTGTTCAGTGTACAGCTGATTGCCGCTGACCACGCTGCGCACGATGAGCGTATCCCCTGAGCGCTGTACCATGGACGGCAGGTCCATGTCGCTGTGGCTGCTGCTAGGTCCTTAGATTGGACAATGTCCTAGTTAACTGTAAGGAGAAGAAAGGAAAATCCGGTTAGTTGTGGTTGCAAATGTCTTGATGGGGATTTAAATAATGAAAGCAAAACGAGAAGATAATTAGGATTGCTGAATCAAGGTGGCAAACCGATTTAAATTACATTTTGCAGACCGAAATTGCATAATTTATGAGAGTAATTAGGGATGGTTTTCTCTAAAGCCAGTTGGATTTATTGGTAAACTTGACTCTTGTAATTAATTTTGTATTTTCTATAATATTTAAGGAAATATAAGACTTGAGCCTTGAGATAAAGCATAATTTAGATTTGGTTTTGGTGAATATATTGGCAATAAATATTAAATTAATCTTTATTTATATAAATAAATTTTATTTTAAAGTCTCTTCAGGGTTACTCATCCTCCTCCATTTATAGGGTATCAAAAAGAGAGAGGAAATTAAATCCCAAATGTGATACAAAGGCGGCCGTAAATGCAGATTTCAACACTTGGCCAACTCATCACACATACATTAACGCACAGGGCAAACACATGAATAGCAAGCGGGTATGTGTGAGTCTCATAAATATTTCCACATTTTCCCCCAGACATCGCCCCAACCCCTCCCCAACCAGCGATTATCAACAAAAGTTGTTTCGGTTTTGCCAACTTCCTTTGCAGGATATTAAAATGAAATGTTTTCTCTTTTTTTTGCTTTTTTTTCTGTCCGCCAAAAATGCGACAAAAGTAGCGTAAAATCAACAGGGAAGTCAGCCAGTCAGCCGGGGGAAATTGGGCAAGGGATAATGGAAAATCATTCGAGAGTCCTGGGAGTCCTGAGAGAGAGAGGCAAACAAATCTCGAAGGTAAATGTATTGTAGTTTGTGCGTAACACAAATCCATTTTAAGGCTAATTGGAGTTGGCCAAGTTGAAAAGGGAAACTGGGTAAGGGAGCAGAAGGGGAAGGCTGACTAAGGGAGCTGGAAAATTTCAAATATACACACACACACACAGAGGCATAAATAAAAGGCCAAGACCCAATGAAGGTCAACCTTTTTGCATGAGTGAATTTTCGGGGAGCCTTCACCGCTTTTCAGCACACAACACTCCCTCCCGGATCCCTGGGCTAATCCTTGGGGTGTCGTTTTTATCAAATGCAGTAATTTTGCTTTTTAAGCGTTTTTTATTGCCCGCTCAAAGGGTGTGTGTGTATGTGTGTGTGTGTGTGTGTGTCTAACTCCCCCACAAAAACCGCAATTGTGTTTTGGCTTAGACAAGGCAGAAAAGGGGGGGAAAACGAAGCAATTTGATGGAGCATCTCTCTGGTGTCATCATTTAAGTAACATATTTAATTATATAAAAAAAAAGAGAAAAGAGAGATAGCGCGGAAAATACATTAAATCACACACGCGAAGAGCTGCACAGAGAGAAATGAGTGAGCCATAAATGTAATTCAATTCAATTAGAAAATATTTCAGAAACACCAAATATTGCGATATAAAGTAAAGCTTAAATTAGCTTTTCATAATTAAGGATTATTTTGCTGTTTTTCTTTAATATTACACCATATTTTCTTCTTGTGTAAACATTCATCTCCCACACAGACTTAGGCTTATGCGTGTGCCTCTGTGTACTCTTGACATTCAACACGTTTATTGTCGCAGAGCAACAAGCTCATCATCCTTCCCAGCAGCCGAGCATCCCTGCAGCCCAGCATACCATCATCATCTCTACATCCCTACATCCTACATCCTCATCAGCGTCAAGGCGGAACTCATTAACAGAGGCGTCCAAGTGTGTGTGTGTGTGTGTGAGTGGGTGGGTGTGCGTATGTGGGGGAGGCTAAGTCGTATTCAGGGTTGGAAGGACACTTTATAAAGGTACACAGGTACGCAGGAGTCAGTGCTAACGATCACTCAAAAGATAAATGTCATTGGGGGTCGGTCAAAGCGATTGCAATTGCTTCACTTGCCTGAGTAGCCTTGAGCTTAATTTAAATTTAAATATTTAATTTAATACCAATTTAGGCAAGATTTGTTTATCTTTTAAAGCTTTAAGATTATACAACAATTTTAAAGCATAAAAAATTACGTATTCTCAAAGTTTCTCTCAAGTTATAAAAAGGTTTCGTACTTTAATTTCGTTTGACATTATTTTAGATAATTTATAAATTAAACAAGACATAAGAATTTAATATATTTTAATTTTATTTTTCACTGACTTCCTTTCAAGACAATTTCACCAGCTTAAAGCACTTCCTGAAATACTTTAAATCCCATATATTTCCTAAAGATAAACAGTTTATTTATGGCAGCCTGTCCTGTCTCGCTACGCAGTCACTGTTTTATGTAGCCCTCGTTTCGTCCTGGACAGGATCACCTTATACTTATGCATTGTTGACGCCGTGCTTATTACGGAAGTAAAGGAGGCGGTGGACGAGGACGCTGCTGCTGCTGCTTCCTGCTTATTTGCCTTTGTTTACGTTTGGTTTTTGTTATTTTTGATGTTTTCCTTGTTTTTTTTTTTGCTTTCTCAGTTTTCAGTTTCCAGTTTTCAGATGTTGGTCCTGTGTTCGCTTCGTGTTGTTCTTGGCTGGGTAAATACGCACACACGTACACAACCTGCTTATGCTTATGCGGCAACACGTTTCGCTTTGAAATTTTAATTTCTCACGCGATGCCAAAAAGTATGCTACGAAGGATAAGGCAAGCCAAGACAAGGATGTTCCGCGGGGTTGGGTCCTTGTTTTGTTGTTGTTCTTGTTATTTTACTTGTTTCCCGCCGCTGCTGCAGCCCACGCGGACTTAATTAATCTCGCTGTGGGCTTAGCCCGTTGTCCTGGCAATCCCCCAGTTATCCCTGTTTCGTCGCCCATTCTGACGCTCTAAGACTTCTTTTCTTTGGTTTTTAGTCCGTTTTTTTTTGTGGATTTTTCTGTTTTTCGGTGATAATGAGGCGACAGTGGAAAGCCTTTTCCTGGCGTTTCGCTTGAAACTGTAGAGGGTTGGCGAGTTTGATTGATGGTTCTGGGTTTCTTTTTTTTTGGGGGACAACTGACTTGGCTTGTTAACTTTTTGTCATTACAATCAAATTTTTAATTATGAATCAATATGAAGGAAATGTGGGTCTTAAAACGAAAAAGGAAAGTCAAAAAACTAAAGACAGTTGAGCTAATTTGATTAAAATTAAAAGAAGAGCTAAGCTAACTCTAAAAGTATGTTTTTATTTATATTTTAAATAGTAAAGGAAATTCTTTAAGGAGTTAAAATAAGCTTAACCTTAAAAAGTTAAGTTGAAATACTTTGTTTTTGCTGCAATGCTATTTTAAGGCATCCTAGAAAATCCCCCAATTGTTCCTGCTAGTTTCATAAAATTACGACTCCAAATGTTGTTAAAAATAAGGGAAAACAGCTACATAATTTCGTATTTTCATCGAATTAAATGCCAACATTTCGTTTGAATTTTCGCCGCTTAATTGGCACTGCAATCGTTAAGGTCCTGTGGACTGAGTGGCGTCCTGGTAGCCAATTTCCTTGTTTGGTCATTTGGTTGCCAGCCAAAAGATGGCGAGTGCGAAAAGGGAAGTGTGGCGAGCGGAAATGGGAGACGGAAAACCGTGTTGTTGCTACAAATTAACTGCAAACTGCAGAGAAGTAAATAAGAAACCCACCAAGAGGCAAAAAGAGATGGCGAAAAGGGTCTGAAAATGTTTATTCATCATCAATGTGTTTATTCGATGGCAACTAACGCTTTCGATGGCAGCACTGGCCATTCCCATTTTAATTTCATGATCCGTTCGACAGGAAGTTATCGCCTGGTTTATGGCCGAGCGAATGGTACGAAAAATGTACTAACAGACCTCGTAAAATGGGAGACACGCAGCCGGGAATAAAAGCCAAGTTAATAATTAACAATGTCCTTAAAGTGTAAAAGCTCTTCTAAATGAAAGTTATATATATTTAAAATGGAATTTAAATGCCCACATTTAAGTTTCAAACGGAAATCATCCCGAAATTAAAATGGAATACAAGTTGGGACCAAAAACTTTTCACTAGCTAAACTTGGTAGTCTGTGGTGTTATTACTTAAAGATTTTTGTTGCCGAGGCAGTCAAAACTTTTACACAACAGTCAGCCACTTTTCATCCTTTTTCCCCTCAGCCCCTCCTCTTAAGCAAGGCTGCTTAAGATAAAGACTGAAATTTGCAGCAAGCTAAGCTTTTATATTGCCTTCACATAAATCTCAACAAACGTCAAAGTTTATTTCGCATTTTTGAAATTAAATAAAGATTTGTCACGTAGAAATCCATTTCGGTGAAAGTCACCCACACATATTGGCAAATCACTAGCAAACACACACACTCACACACACACACGCATATGGGAAAACTGCCACGCTTTTCTTTACTTTTCCTAGACAAATACCAAGGTCGAAACTTTGTCTACTGTGATTTCTTTTGGTTTTTTTTTTGAAGGAGTTTCAAGTCTTGGCCACGCCTCGCCAGCAAATTGTAATTTTTTTTCTCCGACACTTTGGCATTTAGCTCTTCGTTTCTTTATTTCTGTTTTGGTCGCGAAAAATAAAGTTTATGCCGGAAGTTGGGAGCGCTTCCGCTTCCGTTTTTGATTAAAGTTGAGTGGCCGGAATTTACTAGAGGCATCTAGGCGGAATATTAATATAGAAGTTTTTACTAAAAGTATGGATTTCATTTTTTTATTGGGTTTGGGTTTCACTTTTTCCCATTGGGGGTTTATTATGGGTTGTGTGCGAGCATATGTTGGCATATGTTGTCAGTCACCTGCTGCGATGCCCTGCGGCCATGAATATGTGCATATATTTCCACATTATTTCCCTAAATATGTCCCTTCATTCTTTTGTTTATACTTAAAAAAAACGAGAAGTTGTCAGCTGCTTCTCTCATATTACTCATACGCCATGTTGGCTCTGAATTTAAACCGCGGCTAATTGGAAAAGAAAGGATAAATCATACAAATTCTTGGCTTTAATAGCCTTAAAATCTCCCAAAAAGTAATTTTAAATATTTACAAAATAAAGAAAAGTAAGGAAAACAAAACAAGAGGTGAAAAATCATTCGTAAAATAGTAGAAAAAATAATAGTCTCAAATATATATCCGAAAACCAAATGTTGAGAGTATAAACCGCAAGTAGAAATCCATGAAGCCGCGCACATGCAAATTAACAGACAGCCAGAAGGAGGAAAAAAAAAGGAATACAACAACAAATGGCAGGACAACGTTGCTAATGCGCCCCGTTTGCATTGTCTGCACTCACACAAATGCACTCGCAGCCGCACACACTCACACAGACACTTACTTGATTCGTCTGTCGTCGGTTTTAACAGCAGGATTTTCTTTTGTTTAACCGAAGCAGCAGCAGCAGCGGCAAAAAATGAAATAAACCGAAAACAAACACACTCGCTCTCTCTTTCGCTCTCTCACACTGTCTCTCTCTTTAATGCCAATGTTAATTATTATTTTGTTTTGCTTAAAAATTTTCATCCGCCAACACAACGAATCGCTCTTGCGGTCCAACAACAACTGAAGAAGTAACCGCGGCGGTTGGATTTCCACAGGGAAAACGAAGCTGCGAAAATGATGCTGCTTTTACTGCTTTGGCTTAGTTGGTTGCTCTTCAGCAGCAGCAGCAGCAGCAAAGGACATCAAAACTGTTAAAGGATGTGGTAACAGTGCAAGAACAGAGAGAACTGTTGCAGCTCTTTAAAGTAAGAGAAATGTGAGAGAAAGTGTAAGAGTAAAGGAGCTGTCTGCTCTCTTTGGTAATGTAAGGATAATGTTAGCAAAACAGGACTCTGTATTCTGAAGGATGTTAATTTAGGCAGGCTCTGGAAATTATCTTTGGTTTATAATGTTAATAGTTTATTAGGAGAATTTATTTCCAGAAAACTTAAACTTATTTAAAGAATATAAGAAAAGGGAGTAAAAATTCATTAAAGGATAATTTAATCATATTTTTTAATTGAAAAATACAATAAATAAATAATTTTGTGAATTCTGTTGCAGCAAGAAATATATTTTTGCAATTTAAAAATATTTATCTAAACATTATTTCCTTTAAAATTCAAGTTTATAGGTCTCAATGTCTTTCTATTTATTTATTTTTCTTAAACACACTACAAAACCTACAAATCTCCCAACTCAAATTCAATCTCTTTCAAACACACACACACATCTCATTAATAGCTGAGGTATCCTTTCAATTTAAACCATTTTAATTTGTCCCAATCCCGATGCCGCACTTAATTTGTTAACCAGCCAGAAGGACGACGAAATCCACTTGATGGGAAAACCGGAAACTGAACGAGAATGAAAAAAGAAAGCCATCTGAGGAGAAAATAATGTGGAATTGAAGCGCACTTCAGCCGGGCGGCGGCAGTTGTTGGTCGAGAGCCCTAAGTCGAGGCCGTAAAACGAGACGAGCTGCGATGCGGGTTCGGTTTTTCGGTATGGTTACGCTGCCTTGGTCCCTTGGCCGACGGATTTTGCCGTGTCCTTTTTCAAGGCAATCAACACAAATGCTACTTAAAAATTTATTTGTGACACGCACGAGACGCCGACACAAAGGCTGGGGGAGAGAGAGCGGAAGGAAAGGGCATCCAACTGAAGGCGTTGCAAAGCACAAACACTTAACACGCACACACACACACACACACGGCCAGACAGGCACGCACACTTGCCCACATACAGGAAACAGACACAGACACATGAGGCGCCGACAAAAAAGGACAATCAACATTTTAACACTTTCGAGCCAAAGGGATACAATGAGGACCAGAGAGGGGGGTCGTTCGGCTGAGAAATGTGTTGCGGTCATGCATTTTTATACGCTGCTCCACTGGGGGAAAAATCAAAGAAAATCTTTACCAGAAAATATAGATTAATATTTGCCATTAAATGAATATAAAAGGTTAAAGAAACCTCTTCAAAATATTACTAAAAATATTTGCAATAACTCCCATCATCATCTTTTTTTTCTCTGCATCATAGACAAGGCCAAAAAGAGGACCCATCGTCGAGTTAGAAGGACATCCTCGTCCGGAAGGATGCCTTGGTCAGCATCAGACACGAACACTTGACATTTAAGCCGGCCATCGAGGCGGGTCCTGCATATCCTTGTGTGCCCTCTAGGCTCGTGATAAATGCAGGCAACACTTTTTCTACATTCAGTTAATTTCCGAGCCCCTGTCTGTGCAATTATGAACCCGGACATGCCGCTGATTCTGGAAGCTGCTTCAATATTGACCAGGCCAAGAGGGGTGTTCAGAGGAAGCCAAATCTTTTGAGCAACTTTTCTGTAAACTTTTCTAATCAAACACTTGGCCACGGAAGCACTGGAAAGTGTGTGTGCTCCGAAAATGTGTGTCCATGTCCAAAAACTCGACTTGTTTGTTTGCTGCTGGTGCTGCTGCTGCTGCTGCACTTGTTTCCAGGAACTCCTGCTCCATGTTTCCTACCCTTTTGGCCCCACAGCTAAATGAAGCAGCTCAATTTCGCCCACAGAGAGGGGCAGATGGGGGAAAAGTTTCCCGAGTGCAACATGTGAAGCTGGGAGCCTTTCCATCTGCAATCCTCCGGGCACACAAGACCCACACACACACACACAGTAGTCTTGCCTGCTTGCCTGTTTCCTGCTGTGGTTGAAAAAGTGTTGCTTGGTCAGTGAATGCCGACGAGGAGGAGGATGTAAATGGGGTTGGGTAATGGCAAGGAGGTGTAATGAAGCCGCACAAATGCAGACAGCATTGTTCAGGGGCTTTTTGGCAGTAATCAAAAGGAGGAAAAACGAAAAATAATTTGTTGCAGTTTGCTTGCTCGATCCTCGAATGAAATGGGGAAAATTAAGGAAGCATTAAGCGAGTGCTGGAGAATTTCTAAACTTGTTTCTCAACCAGAATTCGTTGATTAAGGGTAGAACCATAAATGGCTTTTAAATTATTCTATAGAATTATTTTTATAATATTTATGGTTTTATTTCAAAGTTTTACACAAAGGCATGTAATTGCTATGCATATTTCACATATTATTTATTTAATATAAGCGTCGCTTTACCCAAAGGACCCAAAAATAAATACTTATTATATAAATACCATACATCAGAGGCTTTTAGAAATATAAAATCAACGAAATATAGTCAATAGCTTTTAACAAAATGCATAAATCGCGGCTGCCTGTCGACACAACTCAATCAGCAATATTTCATTTATATTTCATTGCCTACCTTTCAGCGCTTTTGGTTTTCTACAGGTTTTCTATCGCTCTACAGGTAAGTTCGATTTGCTCTCGGGATGGAAAACCCGTGTACACGTGTGCTAAAGTTTTTCTTTTCAGGCATGCGGCAAGGATGCAGGATGCACGCACTCGCCTCAAAAGTTGCTGCAAGTTGCAGTCAAAGCCACAGCCGCAACCGAGAGCGGCACTTCATCAAACGAACAACTTGCCGCAAGGTAGCACATATGTATGATCAAGTTATTAGCTACAATATAATAAAAATATTCCTTAAATATTATTTCAAAATGAAATTTTATTTCTATGGCATTTTTAATGAAGTTTTTCTGGTTTGAACCTAAATATTTTTAATCGAAACTCTCATATATCCTTATAAAATTTTAGAAGCCACTAATATTTTAAACGCTGCTGTTGATGAAAAGCATACAGTAGTTGAGAACTCCTTGCTTTGGTTGCAGCCAGCAGCAACTAGGAGCTCGCCACTTGTAGACACGTGCACAGTTATAAAAGCATATAAAATTTCCTATTTAACTTCCGGCATGTTTCAGCACACCCTCGCACAGGACTGCAAGGATATATGTATGTACCTACATATATAGAGAGAGAGTTGGGTCTGACATGGTAAGTCTAAAGAAAACATATCCGTGACAAAGTAAACCACCTCCAGGTGCAACCAACAATAATAATACTTTTAGTAGTTGATTTTTCTCCTCGCTCTCGCTTCGCCTGCTTCACTTCGCACTTTTTTCTCCCGGGGCTTTTCTACGGACTTTTCCTTTTTCTTTTCCATTCCGGTTTTTATAGACTTGCAACCGAGTTTTCCAGTTTCGGCTTTGACAAGATGGCAGAGGCACTAAGCGTAGGACAAGAAATTGAATTCGGCTGCAGGTGGCAGGCAGGCAGGACTGGCAGGATGTGTGACAGGATTTTGAACGGAGTTTTTTTTTCTTCTTTTTTTTTGCGGCACCTTGACAGCCGCAGGATTTAGCGGTCCCCAGTCGAGGCTTTAATATTTAATAAGCCGACTACGTTCTAGACGAGTTCAGAGCTCGAAGCTCCGGTGCGAAAGAGCCGAGCTAAGCTAAAACGGCAGCAGCAGCAGCAGCAGCAGTAGAAAAAAAGCTGAGCAAGGACCAGAAGCAGCAGGAGTCGCCTTCAATTATGCAAAAGAGGCGTGGCAAAAGGCAACTTGGCCCAGACGGTGACATGGCCAATGAATTGCGGCAAAAACAAGACCAAGGCCGGATGAAAATTATGCAGTGGTGTGGCAGATTGGAAAAGGTTTTTCTTTTCTGTGGAATAAACTAGTGAAAAACTTGGTCTGTTTACTTAGGATAATCCCAAGAAAACTTGACTTGAAGAATAAGCAATAATCCTTGGTAATAATTGAAGAGTCTGCTTGGATATTTAGGTAAATTTAGAGATGAGTTTGGTAAGGAATTAAATTGAGGTTGAGGGAAATATTAATCTACTTTCTCTTGTGAAACCATATGTTTTTCTCTCCTTTTCTTTAATTAAACTCCCAAGTACCTTATGATTTCATTAACTTCCTACGAGTGCGGCCACTAGCCCCCTGACTTTAATCATCAACTTTGTCGTCTTGCTATTTAACACATCCCCTCTAATTATTCACTTCGTCACATATTATCACGTAATGCCTGCCAAGTTTCCATGTTTGTTGCCCCGCAGAGTTCATGGCGGCGCATATTTTAATACACACACTCACACACACACACATGAGTCGCCATCAAGGACTCGACTCTGGGGCTGTTTCTTTGGCTTCAGTTCTTTGGTCTTTTGGTCTTTAAGTCTTTCAGTCTGGCCTCTTTTGTCTGGGATTTTGTTAGGCACGTCCAATGCTGTCGCCCACGCTTTATTCGCACGTTTTCGGTGTTCTCGGGCGGGCAAGTTTATTGTTTGTTGTCGGCACATTAATCATAATTTAACGATTAGCGCAAGTTTTGTTTATTAAATATTCTTCGAGCCAGTCGCGTCTCGAGTGTTGTCGAAATTTATGGAGCGACGGCAACGGCGACGCCGATGCCACGCGTCGATAGGCCACAAAACTCTCATAAATTGCAATTATTTAAAAAAAAATACAACAAAAAAAAAAGGAGAGAGGAAAAGAGAAACAATTTATGCAACTTTTTTGCCCTGACTAAATTTATGGCTCGCATTTTAATTATGTCGGGGAAGAAGGGCGGCAGGAGAGCTCTGACAAAATTATTGCATTTTCCACAGGGAATGAGGAAATTTCCGAATTGTGAAATTTATTAATAAAAAAATGTCTGGCCAAAATGCCGCAAAATGTGGCACAGTTTACATATTGCTCCAGTTTCCCCCCTTAAATTGCCGCTGTCACGTCCTTGTCAGAGGAAGGGGGGACTTCCAATTCCTATTTGTTTCACCCCTTTAGCCGAGTTCATATTCCTCCAGCTGGGTTTTATTTTTATTTTGCTTTGCTCTTTGATCAAGTTGGTTTTTTTCTTTCTGGCTTTTTTGGGGTCGCTTGGGGTTCTCTGAAAATGTCACAGTCAGTTTTGCTAGGAATTTAAACTTGAAACAGACAGTATTTTTAGGCAAATGAATAGCTGGTTTGTTCAAATTAAAATTAAAGTTGTGTTCAAAGTAAAAATAAAGCTTAAATAATATATTTTAATAAACTTTTCCTAAAACCAAACAAACGATGAGCAAACAGAGAAGTATATATAATTTAGTTTTTAGCAAAAGGAAAACAAATGCAAATTTCAATGGTTTTGCATGTGACATTGGTTTCAGTTTTTTTTCAGGCGTTGAGCGTTTGCTTTTAAGGGGGGTGAGGAGCCAACACCTCCACTATCTAAAGCTATCTGCCCCGCTAAGGTCAGCCACTTGGGCCTGTACGAAACTAATTGATTATAATCAAACAATTGTCCACACACTTGCACACACACACACTTGGTTGTTTATCTGCCTGCAATCGCTAATTAGTTGCATTGTCCGAGGCGAGGTCAACGCTGCGTATGCGCAATGTGCAAATATGGCCAAACACACGAATCGCGAGTGCAAGGCTTTGTGGGGCATGGAAAAGTGCAATACAGACAAGGAATGTGCATAAAAATCAAGAAAATAAAGACAATATATAATATATTGATAACGAACTATTAATTTTTGATATGATCTTATTTTTAAGGCCTTTATGGATCGGTATTATCCATTTCTATACCCCATTTGAATCAGTTATTATCCATCTCAATCCTAAGCTGATATATCGCTTTCATGCCACCTCTAAGTCGCACCATCGAAGTCGTATTCATTACGCATGCAAGTTCAAGTTTATTACGCATACGCCCCGTTTCCACTGCGGGTTAAAGAGAGATTCGCATATAATCGAGAAGAGAGAACAATTCTAATTTATTGATGCTAGTCAATGCCATGGCATGCCTATAAATGTAACTCAAACAATTTTCAGTATCTGTGTCTGTCTGGCCGTGACAACGACTGTTGCTGTTGCTGCTGCCGTTCTGGCTGCGTTTTAGCAATTTGCAATTGGTTCAAGATCAGCAGCAGCAAAAAAAAAAAATTAAAAAAAGAGAGAATAACAAAAACCGAAAACGTTTTGGCTTTGCAGCAGCATTGCGTGGCTGGTGGGGATGTTGAAAGGGGTTTGGGGTAGGGGTAAGGGGGAGAAGGAGAGCTCGAGCCAAAGTCTGGCCTTGTGACAATTGATTTTCGCAGCCACAAAGAGCGACAATAACAACAGCCACCCCAGAGTGAACCACTTTGGCATCCACTTTTGTGGTTAAAGCCTGACTCATAATTTATTCTTAGCCGCAGAGGCCTGAATCGCTTTGGAAAATAACAATAATGCAAATGATACTTAAATGAAAATTCATATTAAGCCAAGCACGCAAGGCCTTAAATGAATGCTCTTTCGTTGTGATGGCTGCGATGAGAGCATTAAAGGATTGAATTATAGATAAAGTTATTAAAATATTTATTGGAATTTAAAGAAAGTAAGGAAATTATGGAGCAAAACTATATCATAAAACATACAGAAATAAAGTGTTGCCTGAAGACTCAATTAAACAATTATCTTTGTGGTTTTGTAGTCATAAATATCCCCTATTCTATCACTTAAAACTCTTTTAAATTAACTCAAAACCAGCTGCTCAAGAAATAACCAATTATTACATAAACAACCTTCTGGAATCCCCAGTTTCCCCAAAACATAATTAATCCCCCTTACGAAAGGGTAACGCAAAATCATTGCAAGGTCCCCGGGTTTTATCAGTGGCAACTTCTTGAGTCATTTGAGTCGCAGCTTGGCATTGCGGTTGCCGGCGGAGCAGCAGCAGCAGCAGCAACATCTAAATCCACAACTGCAGCAACAGCGGCGGCGGCAACTGATGATGAGTGCACAATCGAGGCTGCCAAGTTGCTCAATGCTATCTCGCTCGAGTCTCCTTGCCCGCCTGCTGCTATCTCTGTTCGGCGCGGTTTTCAGGGTCTCCGGTCTCGGTCTCTGGTGCATCTAAATAAACACAGCGTCTGCTACACTCTATAGTATATAGTATAGATAAATTCTGTTTCAGTATAGTGTGTTATGGTCTGGCACTCGATGACTTTGAGAGCTGTTTTGCACTGCAGCTCGTTGACAATGGAACCGCAAGAACCTATATAGATTATGGGAACAATATCTGAAATTACTCCGATCTAAGCGGCCAGACACTTGAGGATAGTTTGCTAGGCAGCACTTGCATTATGAGTGCAAAAGTTGGACTTGCCAAGGCCTCCTTCTCATATATATGTATATATCTGTCTGTATAGGCACTCTGTATGCACGATGAGGCGACGCTGGTTGGGGGCCACGTGCATCAATTTTCATTTACTTATGAAAATTAATAGCATTTTCGCTTAACTTGCGCTCGAGTTTTCCCGCCTGGCAGCAGCACAAAAGGGGTGGCGGAAAAAAAGTGGAGATTGGAAAAGGCGAAGGCTTCTGTGCGTGGCCAGCCATTTATCAGAGGGAGAATGTTGCCACAAACAAAATTAAATTGCTGCCTGCAGCTGATGGAAAGCGCTTACCTCCTGTAATCCCCCTGCATTTTCCTTATTTTGTTACCACTTTTAATGATTTTTTTTTTATTTTGCCCTACCTGACTTGACAATTTCATTAAAATTTTATTAATTATGTTGTGTGTATCCCAATTATTATAATTTTATTTCATATCGAATTGCATTCGTAAATATGAAATTTGATTGGGGAAGAGAGAAAGAGTGAAAAAAGCTTTAAAATGGAAAAAATTTTGAGAGGATTTCGAGTGAGATGAGCTTAATTTCAGTTGAGGCAATTAACGTATTGCCCATGAATATATAATGGAGAATATGCTGAGTATGGCAATAATACAAACATATTTATAAAAAAAGAGATTTATGCATCCAACAGAGATTTAAAACGGAGGATTTTTATAGTTTAAAGGACAAATAAAATATTCGTAAATGTTTTAATTCAATTTTAATTTTGAAATAAGATGAAGTCATTAAGAGAAATTATATATTATTATTGAAATATTATTTATGTATTAAAAATATTGATTAAATTATCCTGATGATAATATTTTAATCATCATTAAAGTTCGGTAATATTTGTGGGCGTTTCCTAACATCAAAATCCTTTCCTTTTATTAATCATTTGTAAAATATTTCTTACCCGAAAAATCTCTTAAAATATCCCCAATAAAGATAATGTTAACTCTTTCCACTGACTCCTATCCGGCTTTATGGCTGGATCGAACCCAACTGAATTGCAACTTGGCCATCATCAAACATGTTGCACGATCACCATTAGCCCCTGGGTGTCTCCCTCTATCTCTATCTGTCTGTGTTGCTATCTCTATCCATATCACCCTCTGTCTCTTTCTTTATATCTCTCTCTGTCTTTGTCCAATGTCAATCAAACACATGTGTACGCGAACTTGACTTTCAATGCAAAGCGCACAAGGCGAAAGCTGCGCTGCTCTGCTGGCGCCGACTGTGATCGCCGAGGCGCTGCATTGGAGCAACCTTGACCTGGTTCTTGAAACTGCAATGGCAACAGCAACATCCACAGCAGCAGCAGCAACAACAACTTGTGCAACATTGAGAGAGGCTGACAAACAGGTTTCCCATTGGCTTCATGCCGGCAAAACGCAGTGTGACGACTGCAGCAGCAGTGGCTTTGGTTTTGGTTTTGGTTTTTCGATTTTGGGGACCGCGCGCATGCGCAAAATTCGCAATGCACGCCAGCACGCATTTAATAACTATGTAATTTATATCTGCACTGCGAGAAAAGGTTTGAAATGATGAGGGGATTTTATGGGAGTTTTTAATTTAAAAATGATTAAGAGATCACTAAGAAATTAATTATTTCGGGTCTTAAACTTCTGAGAAGCGACTCAAAATTAAGAATAAGGATAAAATATGAATATCAATTTATATTTAATAAATCTTCTAATATTTGTTAATAAATATCCCAAAGATTCGCCAAGTGTCACAATTGTGCAGTTGAAAAGTTGGCTTTTTGGGTTTATTATTGATGTCTTTATGTGGCAATTGGCGATGGTCAACTGGAAATTGGAATTGGATTTGAAGCGGCGACTTTTGTGCCCACGATGTCCACCACGATGGCGAGTCAAGTATATCTGATGTCTGATGTCTGCTGTCTGATGCCTGACGTCACCCGGCTGTCGTCGTCGTCGTCGTCGTTGCTATAGTCGTCGTTATTATTGCAGTTGTTGTAAGGAGAAGGTCGAGGTTAATTAAGTTGTCTTCACCAGGGGCAACCTTGTTTGTCGCAACAGTCTTGACATTTCGGCTTGAGCGCCGGCGACAACCCCTTCCAATTTCCACAGCCCCGTTTTGCGTGTAATTTATTATTAATTTACGAAGCATCTCCTTGTTGCGCTGACTCCTTTTTGCCGCTTAATTGCAATGCAATTTGATTAAAATTAAACTGCATTTGCGGTCCAACGGTTGTGCAGTGCATTGTGGCATGACATTTGCTTAAAGCGGAATTATTTTCCCTCTCCTCGATTACCATTTCCACTGCTCTACACTGTGTCACGTCCCTGGCAGCATATTTTCTTATTAAATTCCTGCGCTTGGGAAACGTGAGCGAGCTAGCTGTCCTTCGTCCTGGCAGAAATAACAGCTTCTCTTCCGCCGAGTGACAACCGTGCAAATTTAGTTGCAAATTGGCAAAGTGAATGCAGTTGAGAGGAGACAAGTTGTTGGAAAAAGGTGCTTATGACCAGGAAAAATCAATGAAATCAAAAGAAAATTCTATATACAAAAATTCGAGTTAAATGTGTATGAATTTTAGGTACTCTGAGGTAAGCTTGTATTTAATTAATTCACAATGAACCATGGAAACAGAGATTTTTCCTTAGAACATATTTATATATATTTTCTTCAGATGGAACATATATAAAAATTTTCAGCTTTAAATAGAAAATAGCTCCCAAAATACCCTTGAATTCAGTAAGCATTAAAAATAAAAATGTAGAAAAACGTGCGCCATTGGAGAGCAACATGAGAAAAGCAATTGAAGTCTGAAGACCGTCACACTTGACTTCCGGGAAATAAAATAGAAAAAAGCAAAGGCAATTCACAGCGGAAATTTGTCAGGGGAATCAAAATAGCTGCAACTGAAGCAGATGTTTCACAGAGATGAAAATCTCCAAAGCGGATTGCTCAGAAACAAGTGGAAAAGCATAAGAAAAGTGTTGTTTTCTGATATATTTTAAAGTTAATTGGTGCATTTTCTTACGTTTAAACAACTCAAAAAACATATTAATGCTTCTTAATTTTTCAAGTCAAAAAGGAAACGTGGCTTACATTTTTCAGGGCTTTATCCCCTGGCTTACTTGACTATTCCCATAATTATTTACTCAAAGCAACCGCCAACGAAGAAGAAAAGGCCAATATAAAACCCCAAAAGTAAGCAACAAGTGAGCATCCATTCCATTTCGACCCAAAAAAAAGGAAAACCCCGAAATAGAGAAAGGGAAACCCCGAAAAAAAGCAAACAAACTTTTCCTGCTATTTGCTTAATTAAATGCACAGCCAATGGGGGCGTGGCAGGCGGCCATCAGATAGTGAGCAAAGCTCAAAATAATCAACGAAAAACGTTAGGGAAATGGTAACGAGAACAGATAGGTAAAAGTGTATTTGATTACAAAGCATTAATAAGGAACAGCAGCAGAAGCCGCTGAAAGATAAAAAAAGAGCGTTAAGGATAAAACAGAGGAAAAGCCACGCTAAAGAAGAGTCCTTTTTCCAAACAGAAGCCGCAGCGGAAGCAGCCGCAAAAGCGAAAGGTGCAAAAAACGGCGGTGTGGCAGACAAAGTGGCAGGAATCAAGAAATAATAAGGCAAAAAAAGTAGGAAAAAATTATATATTAAAGTAATTATACAGTGGAAAAAATGTTAGAAAGTTTGTATATTTATTACTATTATTTTAAAGATTTTTATACTTTATTGGATGAAATGAAACTAAATATATATCTTCAGGAAATAAACAATGTTAGTGCTCAGTATTCAGTTTTTGACTAATATAATTAAATTTTTAACCATAAATTTTCTCAACATATTTTTGCTTGCATAATTTAAGTTCAATCACAAGGATTTTCCCTTTTATTTACCCCCAATTCGAATTACAAGTGTAGGGTCCTCCCAAGAACAGCAATAACCGTAAGAACAGAGCAACAGCATCTGCAGGTAAATCATTAGGGCTCCGACTGCGGGCCCGGACTAAGCTGTAATTAATGAGCGAGTGGAACATCGTTGAGCCAGGCGCCGAGCAAATTAACTTGAACTGCCTGCGTCGCGGTGACTCTGGGGCGACTGGGGGTCGAAGGGTCAGAGATGTGGGTCGAGGGTTGGGGCTTCAGGTGCAATTAAAGCAACGCCGCATTTTGTCTTGTAATCATCTAACTTTGCTGCTCCACCTTTCTTTTTTATTTTAGTGCTGACTGGAGAGGAGAAGGAAAAGCGAAAACCGCAGGAAAAGTGAATACGAAATGGGGGGAAAATATTTCTAGAAAAGAATGGGAGAAAGTCCACTTGCGGAAACTTGTTAAGTTTCAAGGTATTCCTTGGAGGAGAATTTGTTTGATTGGCTGAACACCGCCGCCAATTAAATGGATTATAATTTGACTTTAAGCATAAGAAAATCTTGCCTTACAAATAACTGTTTTCCCAGAATATAGCCGACAGCTGTTTTTCCACTAAAAAGTTAATAATAAATTCCTATTAGCTCCCAGCTTATGTTAGCCTCCGGATTGGATCTCATTATCTTGTCTATCGCCAGTTTAATTAAATGCACACACGACTAGTCCTTGGGGGTATCTAATTCGATTCCTGGAAATCGTTTATTATGCCGCTTCGATGAATCGCAATTAATCTGGCGAGTGAATCGATTCGGAAGAAGCTCATCTCAAGCTCTTATCGGAGTCTAATCTTACTTTTGATTTTCGGCACTTTCTATTCATGGCAACCCCTTGACCTTCGGCTGGCACCAAACTCTCTTCCCCACTCAGTTAGCTATATTTCCAGTCTTTTGTTGGCAAAAACCTCAAACTTTTCACGCCCCCTGCCTTCTGGTTAATTATTAAGTAGGATACACAAATTTATGGTGAAGGTAACACAGTGCTTCAGGCCACCGCCACCCTTATTTCGAGTGTTTGTTGTGTGCGTTGAGGTGTAAACGTGCGGATTAAGTGTCTCAGTGTCTGCTCTCGGCCTAGAAGATGTATATCAATGGGGATTTTGTGGGCTGTGGGATGAAAACACCATCCTACATCCTCCATCCTCCATCTCCCCATCAACCTCATGAAATTTCCGCTTCTCCCTTAACTTTGCTAATTTCTGTTGCTGTTGTTTCTTCTGCTCTGCTTTCCCGCCAGGTGAGCATTGAAAAATTGATGAGATTTTGTTTGCTCTGGTTTGCTCTTGGCTGAAGTTAAAGTTTCTCGACACTTGAACTTTTCCAACCATCCATCCTTCGGCTGTTGCTGAGGATTTTGAAAAGGAATTTCCGCACAAAAGGCCAAGACGAAAGGGATGGAAAAACGAGTTTTCTTTTTAGATAGTTCAATTGGCGAAGAAAAAGTCAAACAGAGAAAAGGCTGGCGGAGTGAAACTTTGCAGCCCGAAAGGATAAGCTGGAGAGAAAAAAAAAAAACTGTCATAAGAAATGTGCCCAGGGCTATGCAGCTTATGTACGTTTATGGCCAAAATAATAGTTCTAAGGACATACAAATTATATTTAATTTACAAAAAACTAAATAAAAATTCGTCTACAATTATGGTTAGTCAGTAAAGGATGGATATAGGCTTCCTTAATATTTTATATACCATTATTGTTGCTATATTTTCCATCTCCCCCGTCTATATTCCATTTCATTCATATTCATGCCGGGTTGCCGGGGATAAAAAATAAAGAAAAAAAACGCCGGACATGAATTTATAACGAGTCTGCCTAAGCCATATTGATTGAGGCAGGAAAATACGGCGACAGACAATGCGAGAAAAGGGAAATAAAGAAAGGGGAAATGGAAGTGGCACTGGCAGCGGAAGACTGAGCACTTCGTACATTTTTTTTTTTTGTGTCTCCATTCTCTCTCCTGGGCGCTGCAAAGTAGGCAAGGAAATCGAAATAAGGGAAAAGAGTCGCATGCAGGAAATCAAACTTCACTTTTGATTGAGTTTCACTCGGTTTCCTTTGCATTTCATTTCGTTTTGCAAGTCGCTTTATGGCCATAAGCCGATTTGTGGTCCCCTCAGAGGGGCTTTGTTTTGTTTTTTCCATTTTTTTTTTTGAGCTGGGTACTGCTGCTTTTTGTGCTTTTTTAATTGAATATCTTAACGAAGGCGTTCGACTGACCGGAATTGAATTTACTAAGTTTTGGAGGAAAAAAAGGGTTAAACAGGAACATATCTCTCATTCCAAGGACCTATAACTCACTCACACACGCACACAAATGAATATCAATGAACTGTCATAAAAGCAGCATCCTGTGCAGACGAGAGAGCGACTGCCAATGACAAGAGTGACACGTAGGCAAACATTTAAGCACCCGACAACAACAACAGATGCCGACAAACAAGCACATATACACACTCAAACAAACACACACACAGGCAACCACACAGACGCACAAATTTCACACTTGATGCGAGTTCATAAGCGTATGGAAGGATGTGTCATTAAAAGGGGGATTGAGGGGGGGCTTTAAGTATAAAAAGTATTACAAGAAATTAAAAAAATGAACTTAGTCAGATCTAATTTTTGTAATAATATTATCCTTAAATTCGAACGAGAAAATGTACATAATTTAACATTAAAATATCTAAAATATCTTTCTAAGCCTTTCTATAACTTTGTTTTCTATCTGCCAAGTCTTGCTGTCAAAGAAGATTCATTTAACAACGCATATAACAAATAGGTTTCGCTATCTAAGCCCCAAAAGAGTCAGCCAACCGTAGTGTTACCTTCGACCCGAAAAATTTTCACAGCTTTTTTTTTGGGCACCCGAAAAGGTCATCGGTATCTTTTCCCCCAGTGAGACCTTTTGACCCCCGTTTGGCTACGCCTTTCTTTTGAGCCTTCCATGACTGGCACGCTCATCGTCGTCGTTGGGTCACTCTCTGGCCCTGCCAATGACATGTGATTTCAACTAATGACAGCTTTTTGGGGCGTTTGTCATCGCAGCAACAGCAACAGCAACGAACCCTTACCAGATTCCGGACCCATAACAGACCGACAGACAGTTGGAGAATAACAAGCTTAAAATTTAATGAAATTTTCATGTGCCGGAATGCTGAATTTCTTTTTTGCAACCCAAAATAATCTCATAAGTGAGATTGTGTGTGTGTGGGTGTGTGGGCTGGTAACACATGGCGTATGATTAATGCGGCTGAGCGGGGGATCCTAGAACGTTGAGCCTGTCAATTAGGTTAACTCTTGTCAAATATTCAAAACAAAAACTTTGAAAACTGCCAAACACATACACACACACACGACTATATATGTATATAAATATTCCCTTTTCAAAAGAGAGTAAAATGCCAGCCAGCATGAACATTTGAATGAAATTTCCTTTTCGTTTGGAGTCTCCCTTTGCCAAAATGTTCATTTGGTATTTGCTCAGCGCCTTCTTAAGTACTCTTTCCCCTTCGTTGTTGTCGTTGTGGTGTCAATATGTATTTTTGATTAGCTTCAACTTCAGTTTGCCCTTTGACTGCCACCATGGGAACCCAAATAAAATGTTGAAATTTGCATATGCATTCAATTTTTAATGAGCTTTTAAGTTGAGCGTAACTCGTGGATAAATTTGGAGCAGACAAATTTCCACTTACCGATATGTAAAGTGAAGCGTTCCTCGTTGGCTTTGAACATGTCAACTGCAAAGAAAATAAAAAAGGATATATGAAAAATAAGAGTGTGATGAGAATGTTAATGGAATATTTTAAATTCAATATACTTTTATATAAAATATATCTATTATAAAATTTAATATTATCTGAAATATACATTTTACAAGCCAAATATTATTCATATTTTATATTTTTCCGTTGCATGATTTTTTTGTCGAGTCAGTGTAAAGGCTTAAATTTAGAAACGCTCCTAACACTTAGTGCCAATGGCCCAGATATCGTTTGCCCATCGATGCATTAAGTGATGCACTTCTCCCATCACACACACCCTGGCGCCACACAGGCAACCCTTCAACATTTTCCCACACACTCTCATTGGAGCTTTCATCGTTGACAAGCGCTCCTCTTTTGACCCTAAACGCAGGCGCAATTGATCGCTTGACTGATTGATTGATTGACTGATGGATGGCTGGGCGAAATGGTTGATTGGATGCATCAATTCGAATTGGGATTGAGTTGTCAAGTGGGTCATCATGCATTTACACATATTGTCACATCATTATGATGACCAGGACATTTAGCTTGGAAATCGTTTTAAAGGATTTTGAAAGATATAGAAATAGTTAAGGGATAAAAACCTATTTTATTAACTTAAGTACTTTCCTATTCAAACTATAAATTAAAGCAAATTGTATTGTACTTTTTCAGCTTATGCTGGCTGCCAGCAAGTCAAGGCAACAAATGTGACCTTTTGTTTTGGCTTCTGCCCACCAAATGGTATCCTCCATTTCGACTGTCCTCATCTCATCTCATTCCACTCGCATCCTCTCCACTAATGTTAATGGCTTGTCTTGGCATATACAATTGGCGGCGGCTGCTGTTGTTTTGCTGGTTTTCCACCCACAGTGTTGGCCTAATTAGCAGCTCAAAGAGAATGGCCATTTTCCACAGTCACAGTCACACTTGCACACCAGCCACCATCAGCACCCAGCACCCACATACACTCCACTCCACCCTCAATACCTACATAGCATACAGACACTAACACACTGACATGAGCATTAAGGATAAGCCAAATGTTGGCTTGCATTTATCACGCATACGCCGTGTTGGCCAAAAACCACACAAAGTGTGGCAAGATCCGGCGCAAGTGGCTGTGGTGGCGAAATGGCCCCACAACAAAGCGACTAAAAATGTAATTTTGGCATTAGTCGGAGCTTGGCAAACATAAAATTACCTTGATTAGAAACTCAAATGTGGCTCTTGCCAAATAAACGTGGATGGGATGGCGGATATGTGCCATGGGGGAGAACTGGCTATTGCCACGTGGCCATATACATATATCAGCTCGAACCTAAGCCTAAAACGACTTTGGCCTCTGCCTTTACCTCGGCTGTCTCTTGGCCAACCCCAAACTCATATATCAACGTGCACCTGTGTGCCAAAATGGGGAAATGGGAATAAAACGGCGCCCAAATGAAGCTGCGTTGGGTGTGTGTTGGCCGCCATCTGAGGAATGGCTGAGGTTTTGGCCTGCTTTGGTCTTGGCTTTCCAAGTGGAAATGGGAGCCTGAGGGTGGTTTCTGTGGGTGGGTGTGTCTGTGGTGTGGTGTGAATACACACATTCAAGCATCGCCCGTTACCTTGAGGCAAGCCAAGTCGCAATAAAAACCAAGCGTCACACATAAAAAGAAAAGCAAGGAACCAAAGGTATTCTAAATGGAGATGATGCTAAGGGCAAATGTTGGAAAAATATACCCTATACTTTATGCAATCAAGAATTTGAGAAAGGAAAATGTTAATAGAGAATAGAAAAAGAAAACAAATATAATATATTTAATATTCAGTTAAATATTAAACATTATGGCATTGAAATGTTAGGCATTTCTTTTAATATAATTACTATATTAAAGATTAATTCCTTTTTTTTTAATATTTGTATCTTTATATAATTTTTTATATGTATATAGGATGAACATTTACGTTGCTTCTTTACTTTTCTGGACAAAGATTTACTCCAAACCATTTATAAAATAATTTCCAAATATTATTCCCTACTCTATATGCATCCCTAGACTCCTATATAGGTAAAAATTTGCTATCCCCCTCTTCCCTTCTTCCTCACTCTACCTTTTCGTATCAATTACATGCCATCTTTGTGTGTGTGTGTGCGCGTTAACGTTTAGTTTTTATGTTTAGCCATAACAAACAGGATAAAGGGGGCGGAGTGAAAGGTGGGCGTAGTGAAAGGTAGGCAGCAATGGGTGGTGGGCGTTGGCCAGTGGGCGTTGTGAGGAAAATTCCCGCAGACACAAGGCTAATCAACGAAATTGCTGCAGCCTTTTAGGGGCCGAGGCAGCAGACAGAAAGACCAACCTCGCTAGTGGGCAACATATGGCTGGCATAACCAGAGCCCACTCTCCGTTCGACACTTCATGTTTTGATTAGAGGGCGTGGCAATGATTGATGAACCATTGAATGACCCCCAGAGTGCCCCAGCAATGCCCTCCTCCCCCCTCAAAATGCTGTCCACGACTCGGTTCTATGCCGGCAAACTTTGAATGAAATGAGTGTTAAAAACTTTATGCCACCCCGTCGTAAGCCCGCTTTTCGTTTGGGTTTTCGCAGCAGGACCAGTGGCAACATTGAAAAAATTTGCAATGCAGCATGAAAAGTGGCACAAAAGCCCCGACGGCAAACTTTTATTCGTTGATTTTTTTTTTTGCCCCTCAACAGGAGAAGCAGCAGCAGCTAAAAATTAAAATGAAGCTAAGCAACAGAAGCTGCTGCCTGCAGTTTGCATAGCCGGGATTCTATCGCCGTTCAGGGAATGGCATTAACAAACTTTCAGGTCAGTTAAAAGGCAAAGTTGCCGACATTCAAGGTGAGTCAATCAACAAAAGGATTTCAGCAAGTGCCAGCTGCTGCCGTTCTTGCTGAAAGGGAGGTTTATTTACTGTCCACTTGGGAGGATAAATTAGAGGGATAAATCAAGTCAAACAGAAGGTGAAGATTTGAGAGGAATTTTATGATGAAATATTTAAGATATTTAACTATAGGAATTATAAAAAAAAGATTGTTTAAGAAACCCAATTTGAAGGTAAGGAATTTCTACCTCTAATTTCTAACTAACCACAATTTCAGAGTCTCCTTTTTGATAAAAACCTTCTTTATTATTCGCCATTCTTCTTTTCAAGAACCTCTAATCAGGCCACGCCCCATCGCCCTAAATGAGTCACTCAAGAAGGCTCAGCTTGTACTTGCAGATCAAACATATGTTCCCCATTGAAGGACACTCTCAATACGAACGGGAAAAACCCCCTCGACAGCGGCAATCAACATTGCCATGAGCGTGGCAAACAAAGCACTTGAGGAGCTCGAAATTCGCTTGGCTTTGTCATTAGGCGGCAAGTCGAAAGGACATACTTGAGTGAGTATAGATGTACTCACTGAATAGATGTGGAAGCATATTCAAAACACGCAACACTTGTCAGCAGCAGGCGTCGGCAATCATTCAACATGAGCACACACCCACAAACACCCAGACACAGTTAAAAAGAAACAATGAACTGCACAGAAAGAAAATTATGTCAGTCGATTGAAGGATATATTACAGAGAGAGAGCTTTAAGTGTAATATATCTTTTACTCCTAACGGGAGTATTAATTTAATTTAATTTAATTTAATTTATTATTATCTTATTTCTCCTAGATTTTCTTTTGCTGTGCCTCTTTGAGCTTGGCGGCAGGAAATACTTTTGGTCCTTGGCTTTGAGCTGAGTTTTTCTCCCTTTGGCTGAGGCCTGTCATCATTAAAGCAGCTTCATCGCCGCCGTTGTTGCTATTTCTGTTGTTGTTCCTGTTGCTGTTATGACTTTTAGTTGCCGCTCGAAGGCATTTGGCACACGATTTTAGTCCTGCGAGCAGTTAACGGCAGACCTTAACACTCGTTCGCCCGCCGTGTGCATGTTCACGCCTTAACACCTGCAACGACTTTGTTGACAGGCGACGGATTGAATCGAGAGAGGGGAGGCAGGAGCAGCACTGATTGTTATTTACGACATTTATATGATATAACTGAGTGATTTTGTCGGTTATAAAAGGGGGTCTACTTGTGTGTTATAAACGATTTTTCTTTGTTGAAAATAAATCTTGCTGCTTCTAAGGGAAAGAGAAAGTAGAGTATGTTTTTCTCTCGATAAATTATGGTCCCTTAAATGAATGTATTTCCTTGGAATGCCCTTATTTTTCTTAAATATTCTATTAATCATTTTATGTCCTTAATGTGGGCTATTCTGATTTCGCTGCTAGAGAGTCCTGGCATTGCCTTCTTGTGGGCGCAAGTGGAGTACCAAGGCAAACAATTGTTTTGAGGTCGCCTCCTCAATTGCCTCCGAGAGTTTGTTTGCATTGGTGTCGCATCCTTGTCCGGATTTGTGTCTGTGTGCGCTGCTTATTTGTGTGGCTTGCACTTCACTTAATTGAATCAGTGTGATTGACATGTCTCCTCTGCATACATCTAGTATGTATTGGCACATCGGAATGGAATACCATGGACTGTGGTGGTCTATGATCTCTGGTCAGCTTCGGTCGAGTGTGTGGATGCTGGGACAACATCCTTTTATGCAGCAGTCACAATGTTCATCAATTATCAACTAAAAAGATCCAGGGAAGGGGGCACAGGCTCAGGCGCAGGCAGCGAAGACAAACAGAAAAAGCAATAAATCTAAACAAAAGGCCTCCGGGGCCAAGTCGAATGATATGGGAGGATAACAAGGACATGGCCAAAGGAGTAGAGCAGTGGGCCCATCATAGATTATGGCCATCTATTCAGTAGCTAGAAAGTCTTGTTTATGACCAGCTTTTTCCCCTATTTTGTACCAAAGCAGAGGCCAAAAGCCAATGAATTGGCTTCACTATTTTGGTTCGTTGCCTTGTCTCGTTGGGAGTGGCTATATAGCAGCTGGATCTGCTTTATATATATCCAGGAATTACCTTCATTCTTCTCTGTATATATGTTTTTTTTTCATTGTTTCAGAAGGCAAAAAGTCAGGACTTACTAACCGGCTGGCGGTTTAAAACTACAAGTTAGCACTTTTTTGGCAGCACCCAAAAAAATACGCGAAGAAATATATTTCACAGTTCTTTTTTGGGTGTAAAGTGGCAGTGTTGAAGCCTTGTACAAATACAATTTAAGTAAAACAAGCTCGGCAACAAAGTTTGTGCAGTGGAAAATTTTCGCTTCTCTTGCCTTGGTTTTTCCTTTTCTTTTTTTTTTTTTTTTGGTGTTAGCTTTGCACTTTTGCCTTGGGATGCAGTCACATGAGTTCGTGTGTGTGAGAGTGTAAAATGGGGGCCAGAGGAGGGGGTACAATGCCAGTGAAAGGCAGGATCAGAAGCGAAGCGGGAAAGGCGGCGAACAAAGGCGCAGAAGAAAAGCGCTTGCCAAGGGAAACCCATTGATTGCAACACACAGACAAGAATGTAAGGATACCAAGAGATGTTAGAGCAAAAGGACGTACCAGAGGCGCCGGTAAAATGGGTAAAAAGGGGGCATCGATGGGCGTCAAAGGCGTTCACATGGCAAACATAAGTCGCACACTCAAATCAATAGCATTGACAGCTTGGCATTGTTTGAAAAACGAACCCAAAGAGTCAGGCCAAGAAAGGAAGGTTGATCGAATAAGAGATATACAAGTGCAGAGGGTGGCAGGGGGGTGGTTTGGAAAATGCATCCATGTATGCATGTGTGTGTGCCAATTGCATTCATTTGACTTGACTTGGCTGCCAATTGTCTCGATGCAATGGAAAATTTCTAGCAGACGTCAGTGGGAAAGCGAAAACAAGCATAAAGCTAACAAACTAAATGGAAGAAAATTCTAAATTGAAATGCGAAGAAGCTTTTCTAAGTTTGTAAATCATTTAAATCAGAAGAAGGGGGATAGAGGCTTTGTCTGTGGTCGGGAAAGAATGAACTTAAAGATTTATTAACCCAAAATAAATACAGAAAATTCAAGATAACAAAGAATTTTAATAGGATATTTTATTGAGCATTCTTTGTATAATATGAGTTCCTAAAATCTCTTAAATGTTTCCCAAATTAACACTTTTTTTTGCCTTTTCTTCCCATTTTTGCTTCTGCCACAAGCAAAAATAAATAAAATTAAGCGCCTGAGTAATGCAAAATTAAAGAGACAGCAGAGAAAATGTGTAAAAGAAAAGAGAACAAAAAAATTGTTCAAGGATTGCAATTACAAAAGGCAACAAAATCGGCAAGAGCTGCCAGACGGGCTAACAACAACAACAATAATAAGAACAACAAAAGCAGCAATCACATCAACAATAAAATGGCAAAGTAAAAAAGATAAAAACTACCTTGGCCCAGTATTGAAAGCGCCTATAAAACTCAGAGCCCCTTTCCCCCCCCTGCTCCTCCTCCTTCTGTGTGTGGGTGTGTCGTCTCACATGTAGATACACCCGTGCATTGGCTATATAGATATAAAGATATAGACACTCGGGCAGGGACCAACCAATTCTACAGCAACAGCAGCAAAAACACCACCAATAACAGGCAACAATAAATGTCACTGCACACCGCCCAAAGTCCCCGCACGATTTCCCCTGTCCCCCGCGATTGAGAAGCAAAGTGCATTGAAGACGTGACCAAGTCCCAAAAAAAAAGAAAAAAAATATCATCATAATAATAAAACCAAGACAACTTTCGTCTCGTTTGATTTCAGTTTCAGTGCAACGTGGCGTATGAGTAATATGGTACTTCTTGAGGTACAGAGAAAGAATAATATTTTCATAATATAAGAGTGTAATATAAGAGTGTAATATAAATTGGAAATATTTAAGAAATGTTAAAATATTAAAAAAATATATAATAAAACATAATATTGTAAAACATTTTGTATATTTTCTTAGGTAAAATATAAGCAAATATGTATTTTTCCCTATTTGTAGTTATAGACCAACAGAAATACTTCTCAATAATTTCATTTGTATAAATATTCAATATTTTATTCCAGTGCATCAGCATAAAATTGAAGAGCTTCTGGATGGGTGCAAGAGCAAAAGAAGGCGGCCTGAACGGGTGTGTTCAACAGTCTTATCAGTGACAAAGTTTGCCCAAGTCAAGCACTCGACATATTTGTCGACCAAAGATTGGAGGAGCAGGAGGAGGACCCCATCGCCAGACGACACGGCCAAAAGAGTGCAAAAAAATCACAAAAAAAAAGTAATGGAAGAACCTGGCCAACCTCAATGCTGTCGCTGCAGCCTGATAAGACTCACACTGTGCAAATTGGCCAGGCTGTAAAGGCGAACTCAATTTGCTGTTGATCACGTTTTCTGGCCAACTAGTGCAACAATGGAAGTCTTTTTATTACCAAAAAACTAGAGCAGCCCAGTAAAAGAGTAAAAATAAAAGCAATACAATTAAAATTATTTATTAGCGGGCCGACAACAGAAATTGGCCGAGAGAAGAACTGGGATGGGATGGGATGGGATGGGAGGCTGGCTGGCTGACTTTTTGGATGATGATGGCTAAAAACTGGCGCACATTTGGCCATGTCTTTTTGGCCAGTTGCCAACCATAACAGTGGCAGCAACAATGCGACCAAGTTTCGGCATTCGCAATTCGGTATTCGGCCCATTCTGTTGCCTTTTTGGCATCTTGGGTCCACAGCTTATTTATGTGCGTTGCCTGCAAAATGTGGCGCGGCGCAGAAAATGCTCGTATTTTCTTCTATTGCCAGCTTTTCATCTGCCGCTCGGGTGTGTTTTTTTTTTTTCTCTTCTGGCTCTTGTATATTTTCCTTTCTGCGGCTTATTTACTGCACAAGCAGCCGAAGCTAATTGGGTGGGGGGGTAAATGTAATATAATGCATTGTGCATATTTAACAATATTTATTATGACTGGGAAATGCCTTGAGTGGCATCACTCCATCGGTTATAGTTTCTTACCAATTCTATATACTATTCATATATTTATAGCTCAACAAATGGTGTTGTATTTCCCTGGATTTGTGGCATACTTTGCCGGGTTTGCCTGATAACAAAATTGGTTTTTAATTATTTTAGGTCATAACAAGCGCATCAATAATTTATGGAGTTTGTAAAGGTTTGCTTAAGTAAATGGTTATGAAAATTATTTGGTATTTTATTTTAATTGTCCTTGAATTTAGTTTGTATTTAAAGGGAATATTATTCATTGACTCTTTTAAAAACCCAGCGATAAAGTTGTTTTCTTCTCTTCACATTTATTTGATTAACTTAATTCAAAGAAATAAATTCAAGTTCATAATTCTCCTTCTCTTGTAAAGCATCCAAAATGCAGAATAATCTTTGCTTCGGTTTTCATTTCTCCTCAACTTCAGCTTCAGCCATTCTTATCTGTAGAAAAGAAACAAGAAGCCAGCAGAACGAAGACCGAAGACCGCAGAATGTTGAGCCAAAAAGTTTCAGCAAACAGTGACCGAATGCAGTGATAAAGTCGAGTCACTGAACCCGATCTCAACGTCAGGCACATAATACTCAGGTCTTATCAACGCTACGTATTATTTACATTATTTCATTTTTCGGGGTGCTGCCTGCTCTGTCTCTAAATAATTACCAAAATGTCTTGGTTGGCAGAGACATTCCATGAGGTTGATTGGCAAATCGTGGGAAAAGGTGACAGCACGAGACCGATAAATATATATAGAAAGTGATCTATATCTGAGAAGGAAGGGCAAGCCAGGACACATTACTAGGGTTCAATTACCTGTTTAAGCGAAGGTAAACGAGCCAGATAATAGACATTTTGAGTGTGAATAAACCCATTTCTCTGATGCACTCGCATCCCATCATTTACGCTGATGTATTACCTACCCAAAAACAGATTTGCTAATTAAATGGCAAGCCGTTCATAAGTATATATATGTATATACAGCGCAGTTCCAACAAAAATTAATTAAAGAATTGTCACATCAATCAGGCTGCAAATTATGGCGCTCTCGCTTTTTGTTCTCTTCCTCGAGAAAGAATTTTTAAATAAACAAATAAAATGCAGAAAATAGATTTATGTGCGAGTGCAGGGAAATTTATGACAGATGTAAAAATTGTCAGGCTGCGTGTTTTGCAATTTTTGTTGTTGTTTATTTGCTTCTCCACCTCCTCTGATTTTTGTGAATGACGTTGATTCCGGTGTCCACCTCCGCTGCACCTTCAAACTGACCCCACCGAATGACACTTCTACTTATAAAAAATTAAGAAGAAAAAAAAGGAAAAGTAGGAGGATAAAGTACAAAAAACACTTGCGTTGATAATGAGAAAAGTTCCCCGTCTTTTTATTTTCCTTTCTCGTTTTGCCCATATTTGTTGTTCTTTCTTGCAATTCTCCCCTTTTGTTTTCACGATGATGATCCTTGGTCTGGTAACGAGATATGCACTCGGGCACTTTTGTTTACACTACTTCGGCCATGGGCACAAATGGGTATTATTCTTTGTATATATCTTTCAATTTTCTGCCTGAGCCTGTGCCCAGGTGTTGGTGGCCGCCGCTTTTGATGCGAAATGGAATTGTTTTCCGCGGAAAATCTGTTCAATTACCTAAACCCAGCTGGTAATGTTTATTCCAATTAAATCGTCTAGCAGTTGGTTGAATTTCAGGGCAAGGGTTTGGGTTTTAGGAGTTGTAATTCAAAGATTCTTAACTAAAATTTGTTGTGAAGTTAAGAAAATCTTTTATTTGTAAACCATAAATGCGGCATATAATTGTATAACTTATGCTAATTAATAAAATTTCAAATTTATGAAAAATCATACGTAATTTTAAAATTCCCTAATAGCTTTTTTACAGTTTAAGTTATGTTTTTACAAAATCATCCTACTCTTTATTGAAATTCTGAATTGTATGAAATGTTTTTGTTTTTTTTATTTTTAAAGGCCAAAACTTAACGCAAGTGACGGAGAGAATTTAAAGCCCAATTATAATTTTGAAAATTATATTTCTTAAATTTCAGTTTTGTTTCGTTAAACATTTTTCAATAAATTGATTTTTTATATATTTTATTTATTACTTAATTAAGCATATTTTTCTCACACTAATTTTGTTGATTTTATTTTGTGTTAAAATAAATAATTTTATTTTTGATAACAAAAAACACATTTTAAACCTCTCTCATTTTTAAGAAATAAAACCTTTTTTTTTCAAAATTCCTAAGAAACGTATTTATAAATTTCATGTACAATTTGTTGTTCGTGTTATCTTCTCCTTCGATCAACAAACACCACCAATATTTTCTTGTTTACACTTTTCTCAGGGCCATTTGCTGCTGGCTCACAAGCAGATTCTTACATTGGCCAACCTGTCGTATGCTTAATGACGTGTGCATAATACAAATATCTTGCGACGGCAATAAATGGATTTCTTTATGCCACAGCCACAATCTATTTATTACTCAACAAATTGCGGGGAGAGCACTCACACACTTCAGTGTTGTTGTTGTTGTTATTTACTGACCTTTGTGAAATTATTTCCTTGCAAAGTTCCAGATCGATCGGTAATATAATAGGAAGTATATAGTATTTATCCAAGAGAGGTGCTGCTGCAGTATTCCAAAATGCAAAAGTTCACGAAGTATCCAAGAGTTAATTTAATTCAACACTTTAATGCGGAACCAATGGATTTCGCCTTCTTGTGGTTTTTTTTTGTTTGTTTTATATTCCGAAAAACGAGAATCTTTATAAAATGCACAAAATCCGTGTGGAAATGAGAAGAACTATCTTTAAATTTGTTTATGTTTTGGCAGAGAGGATATACAAAAAATATATTTTTGTGTGTTTTCGCACTTCACTTTGACACTTGGTTTTAGTTTTGTTACAAAATGCAGTTTTCATGTAGAAAATAGTAAGCAAAAAATATATATATTCAGTTGCTACTTTGTTTCGGTGTTTTTTAGTTTTATTTTTTATTTTTTGTGTATTTTAAGAACACGCACTTCTTGGGCTTTTGGTTTTGGTTTTTCTCTTGTTTTCTTTTAGAAATTCTTTGTTTGTTTTGGCACTTTCGAGTTTTTACCCTTTGGGTTTTTCGGTTTATTTCTGTTGTTTCTGCGGCGTTTTTTGTGTGTGGTTTGTTGCTGTCTATTTTTAGCAGTGAAGATATTCTGCGGTCAGCAATTTATAAATAACAAATGGCTTCGGGAGAAGGAAGAACAGAATGCACTTTTAGTTTCACTGGTCTTGTACTCGGTGTTTCTTAATATTTAATTTTTAATTGTAGAACCTTTCTTTGGAAGATTCTTTAGTTAAATGGAATTATATTTTATTTTGATAAGAACTTTACTTTGATTAAATTGGTTTGCTGGCTGTTTTGTGCTGTTGTTGTTGTTGTTGTTTCCACTTCCACGAAGCATCCACGAGATTGTGCTTGGAATTGAATTTCAATTCTGTTTGCGATTTCGGAAGCGAGCTTCTTCGGCTGCCAAGAGAGTCCGAGTCCGAGTCCGAGTCGGAGTCCACTTAAAAGACCGTTCGTTCTACCGCTGCGGCGTTCCACTCGATCCGATGAACATCTTGTAACTATTTTCGAAAAGCGCACGAACGCAGCTGCAGAGCGAAGTCAAAATCAGAATCGAACCAACACCAACAGCAGCGGCAGCAGCAGCAGCAACAGAAGCGGCCGCACCAGCCGCAGCAACGCAGAGCGAAGAGATACGAGTTTGTAGCTTAAGAGCGAGCAGCGGCGGCGGCGGTTATTTTGCGGACGAAGAAACACCGAGGCGTAGCGTAGCATCCGCGGTGCTGTTGGCTATTGAAAGAACTCATCCGCTCCGTAACACTGCCGAAGCAACAACCGAAGTTAGCCGAGGCGCCACCCGAAGCTCTCACGCGGGGGAGAGAGCCCCAACGAGCCCCAAAAAGAGAGCTTCCAAAAGCCAAGCCCCACATTTCTGCTGCTACTTTTGCTGGTGCTGCTGCTGCTACTGGTGCTGGCTGCTGCTGCACTTGGTGGCCATTAACAGTGCGCGACGGCAGTAACAGGCTCTGTTAATGTTAGCCGCTTGTTGTTTTTGCCCAGATAGAAGCCATATGTTGGAAAATTTCATGGCTAAATGCCCAATCTAATTGCCCAAAGAAGCCGCAAAATGGCATTAGAAGCCGACGCCCCAAAAGTTAGCCCTTTATGGGGAATGGAAGAGTCAGTAGAGGCTGGCAGGGAATACAAGGGAAAAGGCTTGCAGAAGAATTATTACTTATTTGTACAAGTCCTTTTGTATTTCAATGTATATATTTTAAGATAATTTATCAATTCTCTATTGTAACCACTCCCTAAGCTTCCTATCTTTAACCAACTCCCCAAAAGTGATTTCTTGCAATTGAGCCACAAATCCTGTTGCTCTTCTGGGTCTTTGCTAATTTTCTGGCTAAAGTTTGCCACTTGCCTTGGGGGCTTATTGTTCTTTCCTGGCCATTAAAGTCGCTGAAAGTATTAACCGAACAACACAAATAACTATGGTCGTCCAACAATGGGGCTTATGGGACAATAAGCGCTTATTAAATGCCCTGGATGCGAATCAACTTTCAGCTAAATGGAAAGTGGCAGCCGAGGACGCAGTCGACGCAGAAACAATGGAGATGCCATGGCCGGAAATTCACGCAACGGAAGTTGGCGGAAAGAAGCAGATGAAGTTATGCAAGTTGGGGCCTGCTTTTTCCACTCGGGGAAAACGTCAGTCACCCACAAGATGATATCCCCAGTGTTGGGCTCCATGCCAGCATTTCCCATTTCCCCAAACAATGATGGCCAGCTGCTACTCAATGAGTTTTCCTTTTTCATGGCAGTATCCCGTTGCGTTTTCTTTGACTTTCCTGGCATTTATAAGTTTGTAAAGATATTTTATACACATTTCTCAAAGGAAACACGCTCTTAGGGATCTCCGGAAAGCCATCAGGTAAGTTCCGGCATTTACTATTATAGGTTTCATTCGAGTTCAGATAAATGGGAATAAACTTGGCTTGGGTTTTGACCTACTTTAACGTGTTTAATTTTCTTGGAACTGCGAAGATATTTTAAATATTTTTCCCGCTACTTAAATTGGCAACATTGTTTAAAACTTCGACCCTCGAGCTAGTCCTTCGTTGCTGTTGCTGCCTCGTTCCACATCCGTTTGGACCATCTCCGGCGGCTACCCCTTGTATCTTTCTGCTTTTCATCCCCATCGTTTTCATCGTCTTTTTGCCATCTAAAAATTTTGCATGCCTTGGCAGAAACAAAGCAAGCGCAAAATGTTTCGCCGCCTGGGAATAGAAATGGCTAAAGGAAGTTGGCTAAAAGAGGTTTGGGGGAAAAGGGACAAGGCTAAGGAAGCTCGCCATAACGATTGAATTTCATCTAAGGCTCGGTTAAGGGATACAAGATGTTGGTCACAGTATCAGGCAGCCAGAGTGCACTCGAAAATATATATTCTAAAATAAGAAAATCAAAAATAATATTCCTTAGCATAAATCAAGGCGGCCAAACCGCCTCCGGTCTACAGAATTGATTAATGGATATCCCTGCTCTTAGCACGTGCTCTCAGTCAGTCCTGGGAGTCAGTCACTCAGTCAGGTACCAGGTACAAGGACGCATATATATATATATATATATAAATATATACATAGGATATAGGATTCCCGGGACATTTGCAAAAGTTATTTATGGGCCTGCGGGTGAATGCAATTTGTTGTGGTCAACAAATCGCTACACACGATTTTCGGTTCCTTGCCGAAAATTGAGCAAGATCATTAGAGTCGGGACACAAAAGTTTATTAGTCACGTCCGAGGAATGCGAATCCCGAGTGGCGACCGTGATGGCACCACCAAAAAGGTGAAGATGAAGCTGATGCCGAGGGTGAGGCTTCAAATATCAAAAACTCTGCGCTAAAAGCAGGGCCAAAGAAATCAGCTTAAGCCAAATGGCGTTAATCCATGAATTATTGCCTAAAAGCATGCCAAAGCGCATTAAAGTCAGAGGGGTGACATCGCCCCAATGGCGACCGAGAGCAATTCCCCCGGTGGAGGGGGAGGCGAGGAAGCGGATCAGGCAGGTAGTCAAAGGACAAGCCAAGCAACAAGATATCAATTGTGCGTTTAGATACAAAGCGATGTTTCCTATACTCTTTAAAATGAAAATGTTTAATGGACATGATAATTAATATTTCATAAATGAATAATTTATGAAATTTGTCAATAAAATATGCAAAATATTTACTGTAGAAATGCTATTTATATTTAATAAAACCTCATGACAGAGACAATATTTTTTGTTAATTAAGAATCTGTTTTAATTAAGGTAACTCAAAATATATTAAACAAAATTACTGATTTCTAAATATTAAAAATAGATTTCCCTCGAAAAACATGATATTATTTATTTAAAGTTTCCTTCAACTTTTTTATACCTTACCACTCTTCCAATTTAAATATAATAAATTTAAATGATAATAAAAAACTAAACAAATAAATTTCAGTAGTCACAACTATAATTTAAATTGAATAATTTTGGGGTACATAAAATTAATTCTCAGTCTTTTACTTTTAATGAGCAACGGGCCCCATTAGCTCAACAAGTTAATCGCCAAGACCCAGAGATATACCCTCACCTTTTTGCCATTAGTAATGCCCATGGAAGTGCCAATGAGCCAATGGAGAACATGAAACATACATTTTGATTTTTTAGCCCCAAAGAGACATGCCAATAAAACAGCAATACACAAATATACTGACCGCAAAATAAATAAATGCAAACAATAAATGGGGTAAAAGGTAAAAACAAGCCAAATGGTTTGGACCGCACCCAAGAGGAGGAGGAGAGGCGAACCCAAATATATGTATATATATATATATGTACCTATATCTTTCATTTTTTGTACTTTGCGTTGTGTCGCAAGTTTAGAGTTATACATTTTTTAGCGAACCACTTTTTTTTTGTACGAGTATTTCTGTTGTTTTTATGAGTATTGACATTATAATCAACGCCGTTTTCAATTTCAACCAAACCTTCCTGGGTTGCATCCCCTTCCCATTCGCTTCGGAAAATAAAATAAAAACTTCTGTTTACTTTTGGGTTGCTCACTGCTCTTTTTGTTATCGGCCACAAGCTTTTTGCTCCTTCTTATTTCCACTTTTCGCTGGCTAAAAAATATGTAAATTATGGCTGAATGCATAAAAAAAGTGTGTGTGGTGTGTATGCTGTTTGGGCCATGCGTCAGTCACCTGTGGTATTCCATTTTTTGCGGGCCAAATATGGTCTCGTTTTTATTGGTCGGACAGAGATAGTTTCAGACCCAGGGAGGTGATGCCAAAATCCCCGAAAGAATTTCGATGCGAAACGTATTCCATTTCCATTTACCTGATGATGGCCAAGGGAGGGGTCTTAAGGGTTGGCGGGAGAGTGGAAAGTTTCTGGGACTGAGTGCAAGTTTTATGGTCGAAGACAGGGTTAGAGGGTAATAAAATGTGAGTTGAGAAGTCTTTGATGGCCCTTAAGAAGGGTATAAGAAGAAAATTTTATAATTTACAATTTAAATTTGAAGGAACAAAGGTGTGACTCTTCAGCAAGTTTAAGAAAATGTGGTTACAATTTGCCATAAGGCCTAGCGTTTAATTCTAATTAAAATACAACATTTAATACATCTTTAAGCTAAATTAAAAGCCTATAATCAACCCAGATTTATTTTATTTTAAATATAATTTAGTATCTTTAAGCTGTTTTCTATAAACTGTAATTTTTCAATCCATTGATTGTCGTCGACTCAAAAACTTCCTTCCTGTAATCCAAGAAGTCCAACCTTAGATCTCTTCTGACTGACAATTAGCTTAAACTGTTTCCCTTCCCGGTGACCTAAACCAATATTGGGACACCACCGAAGCCAGTCAGGTCATCATTGTGATTTATGATGCGCCTTAGCCCGGCCGCCCCTGCAAAAATGCAGCAGTTGAGTCAATATTTTTGCAGTGGCCATTGGCCACTGGCCGCCAGCCAAACCTATTCGATTTCAGAGCTCTTCCTATCGGGTTATCGGGGGGATTTACAGTGGGGCGGTGGCGGTGTCAGTTGACCTTTGTTTCAAAAGCAAACAATGACAATGAACGATGTGAAAGACAAACCAATGCCAGAAAGCAGAAGACACACAAATCCACAGGCAGAGAACCCAAACCCAAAAACCAAATGAAAGTCCAAATGAATTAAGTTATGGTTATTGACATTTAATGCACACACACATTTGAGACTTGTTGGCTCGTTCTGGATTCTCGCTGATAGATGAGAGGGGTTGTTGGGTCCAAGGGGTTGGGGTGTTACCAGGGGGTGTCAGCTAAGCTTTAAATATGAGACACAAACACAAAAGACCCAGCAAACACGAAACCTTCTCTGGAGCAGTGGGTGACTCCCCCTTCTATCTGAATCTTCGACGGCCTGCCGTTGTACCTGAATCTGTCGAGTCTGCTTGTGTCTTGAGTTTAGCTTGGAAATTCAATTCCCAACATAAACATTTCCAGGTGAATTTTTTTAAAAAGAGAAAATGAAGATTTTCTAAGGGAGAAGAGCTGCAGTAGAAGCAGCAACTCCATTAACAGCTTTATATTAAGTTGAATTTTGAGGGGGTTGTGAGGAAACTCAAGAAAATATATAATTCAGATTTGAATTTTAATATAAGAAAATTATTTATAAGAAAAGATACAACGAAGCCCCTCTCTTAATTATTTGACAGATGTTCTAAAAAAAGTATACATAAAAGATGAATACAGATTCTGAATTCAGTTACTACGAAAGTCAGAGAACTAAAATGCATTATTCTTGTTGTGCACTTTTAAATTAATGAATTTTGAATTAACTTAAATAATTTAAACGTTAATAAATAAAAAAGATAATAATTTTCCCTAGCACTATTTCTCTTCCTCGTTTGCTTCAAAGATTATTTAAATTTTCCACTTACATCCGCTGGCTGGCCGGCAATCTGCGTTTCTGCCTCCATTCCCTCCCTTTCAGTTCCACCTCTAACCTTGTGATCTAATCACCGACAATCCATTCATCATTACAAATTTTCCATTGTCTTGAGTTTCAAGTGCAATGTCTCAGTGTTTTTTTTAGTGGCACCGCCCCGCAACTCCCACCCACAACGGCGAATATTTCCCACTGCGTGTTTCTTGTTGTTGTCTGGGTCGTTTAGCTGTTTTATATTTTTTATTGGTCGCCTTCAGGGGCAGCCGGCCATCCCCCAGAACCCCTCAATCCCCCGAGAAGCGACAATTAGTCTGCGCATGCGTCGCCGTTTCATTGTCAACTTGGTTTTAGTTTCTTTTTTTTTTTAGCTTGGGTTGTCCGCCAATTGCCAGCTGTCCGCACGTCCATATGTCCGTTGCCCGCTTGTCCGCCAGTTTGTGTCTCGTATTTTTTTGTGTGTTGCTTTCGGCGTTGCTTTTCCCATATCCAAAGTATCGAGCGTAGTAAAATGTTAATTAAATTCAATTAAAATGCGCTGCCAGTCTTCGACGAAATGTTATTCACATTTCAAGGTTAATTTGGCGTTTTTTTGAAGAAGTGCCAAACTTTACACGAAATTTTCGGCTTGATTTATACACAAGTGTGAGCCGGAGACCTACTGAAAGGTTCAATCGCACAGCTTTGGTTCCGCAACATCGGATTTATTTTATCTGCGATTTAGTCGTCGGCTAATCAAGGTAAAGTACACAATGGAAATGTTTTTTAATGGCATTTACAAAGTAAAAAAAAAAAAGTGCCCGAAATGTTTATTCTACTTTTTGGGTACAAATTGGGGACAAGGGTATTACGACTTAGGGAAAAGGAGAAATTATAGAAGAGGGGACCTACATAGATCTTTTCTATTTTTTCTTTGAAATTCAAGAATATTTTTAAGCCATAATAAAGCATAGAAAAAACTATCGTCAAATTAGCCATAAAGTTCCATATGTTACCTAACCCAATGCCATATATTTTTCCAAAGCCAAAAAAGCGCAACAGCCACACGAGAAAATTAATAATAAATTCACTAAAAACAACATTAAGCCGAAACCGAATTGTAATAAAAATTATTTAGCTGGCCACAAATTGTGGGAGCAGTTTTCCCAACATCCCATCCTACCCTCCCCGCGGCACAGCGGTGGCCACCCCCTGCGGCGTCAGCTGCCACTTAATGACTGAATGAATGGCCAACACGTTGCCGCGAAGGGGCGGATAAGGATGGGAATAAGGAGGCAGTTGGGGATGGGGGGGAGGCATGTCCTGGCAAAGGGACCAAGGGTAGTCATGGCCAACAAAGCATTTAATGTTTTTATTTGCGGGCGGCAGAACCTGAAAGTGGCAGCCTGTTCCTCTTTAGTGGGGCTTTGCGGCAGGACTCGTGACAAAATGGTTGCCACCGGAGGGCAGGCATTGGCGGCGGGATAGGTCGTGCAACATGTTGTTGCTGTGGCCGCACGCTTTAAAGAGGATTGTTGGTGACCCCCAGCATTAAATTCGGGCCCTAGAAACTGTTTAGCTCAGCGGGATTAATTGGGGCGAAGCCCTAAATGATCCACGGATCAAAGATGAGGCTTAGCCGGCTTAGAAATTGACAATTCTCGAAATTATAACAAAGCTGTAATCCCTGTTGTTTGAATCTGTTTTTAAATACGATTATTAATATTGGCTTTAGGTGAATAAAGTGTGAAACAATTTGGAATTTATTTAAATATTTATTTTATACCATATAAAAAATGAAATTATATATATTTGGCTCTTGAAAAAATATTTTAAAGTTCTATTTTATAAAGTTATTAATTGATAGCTTTTATAATAGAAAATATACATTTTAATTAATAAACAACCCTTAATTTAAACACTTATTTTACATACCTACATTATTTTTCTTGTTTTCCTTTTTATTTCATGGCATTTCCCTTTCCATTCCTGCTTAATTTTCGTCTTCAGATCTTTGGATATATTTTTCCCACATTTTCCAATGGGCGGCAGCCTTGAACCCGCCTGCGCCGCCTTCGGTCTGGCGATCGCGCCTCGAGTACTGTAGTTCGTCTGTGTTCTCGTTTCTCTCAATGTATTTCCATTTCATCTTTATTAGTTTGGCCTCCTTTCGGCGCGGTCTTTAAACAAGAACTTTGGCACAAATTGCACACGCAGAGCGAACATTCCGATTTGCCTCGAGATTTACAGAGGCCGAGAAGCACAGACACAGAACGCAAAATTTATGCAGTTCGTCTGATGGTGACCACAGAAATAGAAGCGTGGTGAAGGGAGAGGAGGTGTATGGGGGTGGGAAAAAAATAAGGGATGGGGGAGGGGGCGGAAAAGCATTGGCCACTTCAAGGCGCTGACTGACTCAGCTCGACTGCTGTCGGCCCAATGTTTGTTTAATCTGTCTGCCTTGGGATTTTCCTTTATTTCCCCGCCGCTGCTCTGTTTTTTTTTTTTGGGTCAGTTTGGTTTTTGCGAGGAAATATAGAATTTATTCTTCATTTTTGCTGCTGAATTCCCAGACCGCTGAGGTCCCCCTCACAAGACGAAATGGCTCGTAAACATTTAAAGTGATTATTTACCTTGTGTATCTCTCTCTGTATCACGTCAAGCGATAAGCGAAATTAGCAGCAAATCCCGGCCACCAAATAAATGTTGAGATAGCCCACAAGAAGCCAGAAGAAGTGGCTTTCTGGGCTCTAAAGGGCCCATAATAAATCCGTGGCTACATCACGAGAAAGCCGAGTGGTATGAATGATGATAAGACGGCGGCCAATCAACCCTAGACAGTCAGTGTGTGCATAAGGTTAAGTTCACTTAAGATCGGCTAAGACCATAGCTTATCTAGTTTTCTCAAAAAGAAACCGTTGAATCTAATAAGCCAGGTAACACGTGGTGTATACACATCAAGTAGTTGGTAAATGGTTGTTAAGATAAATAAATTAATAAAAACTATAAGGATATACGTCAAAATGTACTCTCTTCTTTCTTAAAGTTTGTTGGAAATTTAATGTTTCAAATATATATCACTACAATTCGGGTTGAGAATTCTTTTATAGTCTACACTGAGCTAGGTTTATATTAAATATTCTTGGTCTAGACAAAGTGACCGCCATGAATTTCTCTATAAAAAATACCCCAAATAATCTTAATGTTTAAAAAAAAGTGCGTCAAGCTTGCTTTAAGCACCTTCAATGGCCCAGATTAGGATCGTTTAAGAGCTACATAAATTTCCTGTTAAAACTATTTTGAATCCCTGCACGAATCGAAGCGAAACCCCGAACCCTTCGGTAAGTAATTTATGACCCAACGAGGAGTGCCTTCATCAATGGCAAAACCAGAGCCATTTATAGAGTTCCCAAATCTGCGATATTCTCGGACAGAGTTTCGCGTGGGGCGACAAATCGCTGGCCATTTCGTATCCAGCAGATACATGTGTATCTGGAACTGCAAAAGTCGACTAAATAAATAGTTACGGGATAACGGGATGAGGAGAGAGATTTAAGAGGACTGAGGGTGAGGTTAAGGCACTCTCCACATGTCGCGCACAATTGCCACTAATTTAACGTTGGCTTTTCCCTCATTTTCCCTCCTTTTAGGAACGAGCTTTCTTCTTATGCTGAAATCTGCCAGCAAAGCTGACACTTTGTGCTGCTACTTACACACACATTACACTCGCACTTGTGTGTGCCCGCAATGGGAATGGAATGGAATGGAAATGGGAATGGGAATGGGAATGCGTCCACACACTCGAGAGCATTACTAATCTGTGTCTTTTTATAAAGCCAAGCCACAGCGAGGTCAGGCCCCAGAAGACGACAGAGCCACCAGAAGCAGCCTCGCCACCATCAGCAGCAGAAGGCAAAGCATCCACAAACAACGACGATGATTCGCCGGCAAAGTATCTCTAATGAGACATAAGCACAGAGCACTTCAGTGCCCAACTTAGTTGGACATCTCTCTCACGGAATCTCGCCACCTCAGACCTCAGCCTCTGCTCTCTTTTTACTACCCTAGATAGGGTCATTTTGGGACAAGACAAAACTGCAGAAAAATATTTATAAAAAACTTACTGAACAACTATTTTTATATTCCTTATAATTCCACCTTGACTGGGGGTTTTAATTAATTTAAAAGAGATAATTTCGAGAGCTGTTACCACTCTGATAACTTTATTTTTCAGGGGTATCTGAAGTACCTTCCCTTCTTGTTCACTTCTTGTGTAGAATGCTTGTGGTGTCTATATATCTCTTGGACATAGAAAATGTCACTTTCTAGACAATTTATGTAACCGAAATTATTAGTGGGCGTCGCTGGAACTCCTCCTCAGGGAAACCAGAAAGCCAGAGAATTACCTAAGAAATACAAATATATATTTCTCAGACGATAGATGGATAGATATTAGGATAGACGAGGAGCGGGGCTAGGGGGCGCTACACTGAGAATGTGCATTGTAAAGATCTGGAAATCAACGCTGGGGCCCCCGCAACCAACGCCGCTGCGATAAGAATCTCAAGTGCAAAGCAGCCAGCGAAGCGTTCGACAAAACCAAACATAGATACTCTCTACACTTTAACACACACACACACAGTGGCCGGCAGAGATACGAATACAGATAGGGAAAAGTATCTGCTACCGCTTGGCTTTGCAGCCTCAATAGTTGGCTGCTATTTGAATAAGTATTTTTCATTGAATTTCGTTTCGTTGTGGAAATTTTCAGCAGAGAGCCAGAGAGGGACTGGAGGGGGGAGGCGAAAAAAAAACCAGTAATTAAGATGCACGAGGCAAACGGCGGAAGCAAAAAGATGGCGAGTCTAGGGATGGCAGACTATAAACTATATACTAAAAAAATATAATGTCAATGAGGAGGGTAGAAAATTTATAGAAATCAAATTTACTTGGTTAGGAGAAATTCAATAGGGAAATAAAAGATAAATCTAAACTATTATATACTAAAATATTTGTAAATTCTAGATTGCATTATAATATTATCGATTTAATATTAATATTTTCAATATTACATTTCCTATTGCTGTTCATGGCGGGGGATGGCATGCCACTGATGCACTATGGGGCGAACGACCACTAAAAGTGGCATAAATTAATTTTTTAAAAGTCGTTAAATTAAATTTTTTTTAACTGGAATGTGTTAAAAAAACCTTAATCTATAATGTTACATACCAGAAATTTTAACAGAGCTCGTCACTGTTAAGTAATACGCTGTTAAATCAGCTGCTACGTACGCGTGACTCCAGCGATAACCGATTGTTGGTAAAATTTAGAAAAATTGCGCAAGATTAAAGTCAAAAAATGTCTATAAACAATTAATAAAAGAGCTACTTTTAACATGCAGCCCATTGCTTATGGTTTTTAGTATGTGTTTGTGATAGTCGATTGTAGAAAAACACCGTGGTGTCCCAATAATCTTCTGTAAGGTCTAACCCTATTAAAACCACAATTTTTTAGTGTATTTTAATTTTTAAATAGAGCAACAAAGTGAGTCCAGCTGACTCCACTTCTAAAACCTATTTTATGTTGTAGAGTTATCAATTCTTCTTATATGTTGTTAATATAAAAGTGCACTTTTGCGCACTTTCTCTAAAATTTAACTTTTAAGATACTAAACTCAAGGTGAAAAACAGCGATTTGTTCGTGAAATGGAACGCAGAGACAACGGGCAATGCAATGCATCGAATGCAATTTTTAATTGTTTTAATGCGATAATACGTGGACCCTGTTCTGACCATGACGAATAAACTTTATTAGAAATAAATAAAATTCTAGATTCTTAATTTTGATGTTTTTTTTGGAAAAATTACATATTCTTCCACTAATTGTTGGAAAAAATGCAAAGCAATAAAGTAAAACTTCAAATTTATGTAAAAACAAGGTACCACAACCCCAATTTTTTTTTTTTGTATTATTTTGGTAATATATCTTAATTTTTTTGGAAAAAAAAAGTTTTTAAAAGTATACACTGAAAAAAAATTTTTTTTTTTTGTATTTGAATGTAGAATTATGTCGTTTTTTGTTAAAATATATTACTATTCTTACTAATAACCTTAATCAAAAAACAGAACATTAATATCTTGCTTCGTTTTAAAGATATTAATTAATGCCACTTTTAGTGGTCGTTCGCCCCATAGTGTGATGGCTGTAAGAAAAACTCAAAGCGCGTTTCACATGAACAATTCGTGGCTATAATTTATAGAATAAATGAAATGCACTTCATGGCAAGCACAGGAAAGACAGAAAAAAACCATTTTGTTTGTAAAAACCTCCAGCGTCGACCAAGTCCGTTCCGTAATTAATCTATCTGCGGTTTTTGACGTGCTTTGAATAGTCACAAGTCGCTGCGATTATGGCTCGCTGATCATCATCATCGTCATCAGCATTAGCTTCAACATCAACATCCCCATCATCAGCGTCTCGACTCATCATTGTGTGGGCTTACCACAAAAGGTACAGAGCTTATTAGAAGCCACCTTCTCCTCCTCCGACCCGACTCGACTCTCTGACTTATGACAAAACAAATGTAGTATATGTATATAAACGACGCGACAGCCAAAAGAATGCAACTTAATTTGTATGCCAAAAAAATTATAATAAAAGACCCAAAAAAAAAAAAAACAAAAAATAAAGCAAAACAAACCGAAGCATAACGAAACGAAAGAAGCGACAAGTCAAACAAAAAAGTTGAGCACTCAACAAAGGAACGGCAGACAGCAAAATGTCTGCGATTCGTATTCGGACTTCAAATGAAATCAAAAGTGCAAATGACAACAAAAGACAGGAATCGGGGGGACTCAGGTTTACGAGCCAGTCCCGAGATTGAACAAGATATGGTGGAGGGGAGACCAGTATGGTTAATGAGGGAGCCCACCGGCCACAGAAAGAAAATAACAACAATAATACAAAAGGCCAAGAAGAACCACCACAGAAAAATCTCTAGTTGAGGTGGTTGTGGTGGTGGCACTGGAAGGTACTTATTGATTAGCATTTTGCATATTTCAGGCAGTAAAGTCAGGTCAATATAGAGTCGACTGTAAGATACTTTATATGCTATAAATTTATGATGAAATTTCAGTATTTATAATCCCTCGTTAAGTGTAACTAAGTATGCTTAACTAGCATTTAGCCAGTTTTTAATATTGCAGAATCAACAAATTTTACCTCATTTCTTATTACCAAGTACAATAAACGATAAAATATGGACACACTTTATAGGTAGTTAGCTTGACTGAAATCTGTTTATTGACCCAACTGAAGATTATTTAAGAAGGGTTATTTGTACAATTGGTTGTTTCTAAGGGGATTTACATAAAGATTTCACTAAACTAATAGAGAAGATTGGCTTCAGCACTAGCTTTCTTATAAGATACATTTTTTAGAGAGACCTAATGGGAGTTCAGGTTAGTTCTGTTGTGTTTTGCAGACTTTAGATTATTTCTAAATTTTACAAATTTAAGAAAATGTATATCTTAAAATTTTCAATAAGCGTATACGTAATATTTATTTACTTTACACGGTATCAACCCAAAATGTAAATCATTGTGCTGCAAAAAAAAAAAGAATCAACAGCAGAAGTAACAACAAAAAGCCAGCGCCAATAATCAATTGAAGTGTCTGTCTTTGGTTTTTTTTATTTGTATTTTTCGGGGCGTTGATGAGAGGGCGGCGGTGGTGAAGCAGTCCGGTGGTCCGGTGGTGGTTCTGGTGCGGATTTGGTGCGGTTTCGGTACGGTTTGGTTAGTTACCGCCAGCGGCGACCACATAAAGTGGAAGACAAGTGGCGGCATGGACAAGTGCCATAGAAATTGTTGTTTGTGGCTGTGTGTGTGGGGATTGCACAAGAGGCAAATGAAAAGAACGCAATGCAAACGCAAGACACCAAAAAAGCAATAGCAAAAGAACAAGAAGAGGATGGCTGGATGGAAGGCGGAGGAAAAAGGCAAAGGCAAAACTCAAGCACGCACTTCAGACGCAAAAAAGACGGACGGAGAGACATCCGGACGGATAGCGAGGATGGACAGATATTTCAGATACTCTTTATGGGTTAGTATCTGAAAAAAGTGTCTCTATATAATCGAGGATTCAAAGAATTGGTTAAGTTTTCGTAAGATAAATTTACAATAAAGATACTTTAGCCATATCAATATTTTTAATTAAAATAATTTATTATGTTTACTTTAAATAAATATTTCATGATTTTAAACAAAATATTTGAAGCTAAATAAATACTCTTCTATATACCCAACAGAATCTACAGAAGTCTACCCATAATACCCACCCTTTGAAGGGCATTTCCGAGATATAGACAAGGCACAGGCTATTTTATAGCTTCAGGCTGATGAATGCCATGGACGGAGGGCGGATTGGCGCTTCAGGGGGCGGCAGGTGCGGAAATGTCATTTGAACCATTGGAGTCGATGACGGTATAGATGACGATAATGACCAGAGCGCTGATGATGATGACGAGCTACGTCCGTCCAAAGAGCTCTTGTTGTGCACGTTCCTTGGCTCCGAGTCCCAGCAATTACACATGCGAACTTTCAATAGTCGGAGACGGCAGTGACAAAAGTGGAATAAAAGAAGAAAATAACAAAAAAAAAAAAGAGGAACACAGTCACCAGTTGGCAGTTCAAGTGTTTTTTTTCCAGAGGCAGAACAATGGAGCAGTAGCAGTAGCAGCGTCGAATAATGCAAACAAAATTTGTGTTACGAGTACGAAGAGCTAATGAAATTACGCAATTGAATACCCAGGATTGTGATGATACAAAGAAAAAAAAGAAAAACTCAGGGGGAAGTTTTAGAATTGATTAATACCAGGGGATGTTGCCCAGGAAGCACTTTAATTAAATGCAATACTTTAACCTCTTTGGCTTAATATAGTTATTATAAATCAATCTAAATTCCCATATTTTCCGTGACTAATTTATGCATTAATATTACTTCCCATTGATAACAACAATTCATAATATTTATTCTTAACCCTCAAGAACAGAATAATGCATTTAAATATTAAATTCACTTCCCCCAACTCAATTAACGCCATCGAAACATTGCGATGTCAACTCGGGACTTGATTGCAATCCATCAAATTGAAAGATTCAATGAGAGCTCAGACCGAAGATATAGAAAGGAATGGCAGAGGGTGGGAGATAAGTATAAACTTCCCATAATGGCGCTAATTGTACGATATTTAAAGCTGATTATTAAGCTGCCACTCAGAGAGCAAATAAAGCGCATTTAACAATAAAACAATTAGCTTTAGTAGTTTTTGTATATCAATAAAACATAACAGCAATTAAAATGTCACTGGCGAAAAATCACTAGCCACACTGCAGTCCCTCGCACAAACGTAGATACAGATACATTTGTACATTTGTATCTGTATCGGGGAAGCTCTTGACATTGCAAAAAGTTTGTGCTTGTCTGGGACTGGCTTCAGCGTCCAGCTTTATTTATTCGTATTTATGGTTGTGTATATTTTAATTTAATTGCCAATGATACGCGTCATTCAAACCTCGAAGCGATACATTACCGATGACGATGATGACGACGATTGAGCAGTGACCAAGACAGCAATATAAATATATATACATTCATGTATATGGAGTTAAGTTCGATGGGGGTTTTTATTATGCTCTATGATAGTGCACAAAGTTACATCGATGTGTGGGCATAGGGTTTCATTATCTGATAAATGGTGTATTTCCGGTGGGAAGCAGAAGAAGAGGTCTCAAGAAAAGAATTTGAATTGTTTAAATCGTTTTATTATCATGCCCATATCTGGAGTATCAGGCCATATAATAAATTAAGTGATTATGTGACTTGAATAACAAGAGAGTCTTGAACAATATCAAACGGTAATTAATACCAAATATAATTCATTAAAGACTTTTGATTTTGTATATATTTCCATCAAGAGTATTGAAATGGCCATGTGTCACTGGAATTCCAAAGTTCTTTTCCCCTTTATATAACTTATCTTGTTTATTTTTAAATTTGCTTGCTGGTAAATGGTACCAGATGAACCGATACCATCTGTAATGTTACCCTAGGGTCCACTTTTCTTTGCTCATACGAAGTAAAAGTTAGAATTGAAATTCAGTTAGCTTTAAATTTAAGGCTCGCCAAAAACTGCCTCAGTTACCGCGGATGCGGATTCGAAATCAAGCTTGATAAATTGTTTGACAGCCCATTGAAGCGTGTAATTTTTTCGCATTGTTTCACTTGCCATTAGAAATGAGTTTGGATTGGATCTATCGCTAGCAACCGATCTGACTGGATCGCTTTTCTATCTTTGTTTTGTTGTATGTGCTGGCTGGGTGTTAAATTTAATTTATGGCGCAACACAAACGCTCCATGCTCTACATATTCCGGCTACCAGTTGGCTAAAGGTGTGCCACAGCCAGAAAATGTTTGGGCCAGAGGCGAACATCATCCAACCATTCCACACGCGGCAGTTCGATGGCATCCCAAGCCAATCGCTAATTGTCATCGACACGGGTCTTTGTTGTTCTGCAGCTGACTGAAATGAATGGATGGAAAATTGGGGATGGGCTTTGGTGTGCTGGTTGCTTCTGTTTCTGAATGCACTGGAAAATAAAAGAAGATTTATTTTAGAAATAAAGTTAACTTGAAATGGACTTTTTAGAAATATTTTTTGATGGTTCTGAGTAACTTCATAAAATAGTTTTACAAGTTTAAATGAGGTTGAAACCAATGTGATCCAAAAAGAGTTTTGTAAAAAATCGTAATATATATTTATTATAAAAGAAAAATAGACTAAAGTCTGTATGAGATTTATTTATAAGAAAAAAGTCAGGAAAAATTAACCAAGACATCTTAACTTCATGTTGAACTTTAATACAATTCTATTTTAATTCGTATATAAACATTTTTTAAATACAAAACTTTGTTCACTTATTTATTATAATTTAGTAGAGTTTACATTAAATTTTTTTCCCGTGATTTTTTGTTATTGTTAAATTCAACAAACTCTAAGCTGTAGCTGATGATCTCCATTCCCTGACAATTGCCTATCTGCCGAAAATTATCAGTGAACAGTGAGGTCTCTTCTGAGTCTCTGGCCGAGTGACCTCGCCCCTTCTTTTCATTTATTTGGTTCTTCAGTTGCTGCTGCTGCTGTTGCTCCGAATTTATTCAATTTATTTCTATTGCTGCTGCTGCTGCTGCTATGCCTCATGTCGTGCGGTTTGTCGTGTAGAGCTGAGTTGAGAGCTAAGTCGTCTTCTTTAACATCTCCTTGGTCTTTGGCCACAATTGTCATTGTACTAATTCCATTAAATGATGGCGACTTGCGTGCTTTTGTAATTGAAGTGCTCATACAAATGGAAGAGGAAGCCAGCCCAAGCAGCAGAAGCAGAAGCAGCAGCAGCAGCAGCAGAGGAAGTAGGACAGTAAAGCTTGCCTAAAAAAAAATATTATCTAAATTTCAGTATTAAGAGGTCATTAAGTTTCTAAATATACTTATATATAAAATGATTAGAAAAGTCTAAACAAATTTACAGAATTTTTGAATAAATGATCATTAATAAACCTAAAATCGTTCTGCTGTAAAATCTTCTTCTGTTATGATTAAAGATTTTTTTGGTCTACAAAATGCAGTAGATTATTTTCTGTTACCTTTTTTTATAAATTATATGTTATATTAGATGTTCCACTGTATAAACAGATCATCATCAAATGGGACAAAGCGTCGGCATACGTAAAAAGAAGCTGGCATGATGAATCCAAAGAAGCGATAGTGTGTGGAACTGGAACTATAAATGAAACTGAAACCGAAACCCAGGCAGAGACGAAGACATCGACGGGAAGAAGAGCAGCTCGATGGCTGGAGCCACGCCCCATTGAACGTAGTACATATGCGTGCTCGAGTGGCGAGCAGTTGAGCCTCTTCATCGCATTGAGACATTTGACGCCGCCACCGATGTTGCTTCTGTGTCCGTGGATGTGGATGTGGATGTGGCTGTTGCTGCTGTAGATGTTGCTGGTGTGGTTCAGTGTGGCGCGGTCCGCTCTTATCAGTTTTTTTGAAATTCCTTCAAGAACGGAGGGGAAATTCTGTGACTGGGTCACAGCGAAAATGCGCTGCTCTTATTAACAGATGGTTCAACGAATATTTAATTAAAAATATTCGTATTTGGAATTTTGGTTTATCAGATAAGCGGGAAATAATTTTTACAATATTAAAAGGAATATATGTATGGGCAAAGGGTTATTTGAGAATTCAATGTAAAATAGTAAAAATAATGATAATAAAACAACCTTTAAAGTCACAGAGATTTGAAAAATATATACAAATTAGGACTTTGTCAAATACATTTTTAAAGATTTTATTATGCTTAAAAAGTGGTTGGTTTCGGAATGTGTTTGGATTAATAAATTTAACTGTTAATAACTATATTAAATATTTTATCTTAAACAGAAAATAACTTTTTAAGAACCAATATCTTTCCAACTTAGGAACGTTTGCTCCAAAGATAAGAGTATTCTAGTCGGCGGTCTCTGGTTTTCACGCCTTTTCCCCCCTATTTTCCCCCATTCCATTAATTTTTCTTTGCTCTTGCAGCGAACTGCTTATCGTGAGGGCAAAAGCAAAGCCAAAACGAGGCCGTCGTTGTTGCTGCCTTAGAATGCAATTTTCTAATAATTTTGCGTTTTCATTTTGCTGTGTGTGTGTGTGTGCACTTGTAATCACCATTAAAAGCGCTTGAAAGTTTCAGCTAGCTTCCTTTGAGTTTTGCAGCCCCCACATATTTAGTTATGTAACGCTTAGCAGCTTCTTGCCCCAACTGCCGCTTCTGCTGCTCAAGTTCTAATGAATATGTTAAATCTGACCTAATTTTCTAGCGCGAAAAAAAAAACAAAAAAATTACAAAATTGTGCGCTTAAATGAATTCGCATAATTAGATGCAGTCGCGTCGAAATGCATGTGAGGGGCCAAGGGGCGTGTCTGCAGTAATGTGTGCATAGAAAATGGCGCATTTGGGGTGCAAAGTCGGGGGTTAAGGGTAAAAAAAACTTTGATGCGAGAAGGCATTCCATTTCGGTCGATTTCATTTGGCAAAAGTTTGAAAAGATTCAAGGAATTTTTATATTACTTTTTTTTTTTGGCAATTATTTTCATATGAAAAATTAGCCTGTAAATAGGGCAAGAAAGTTGAGTAATTAAGATAAAAGTTTGTCAGTTAAATATTCAAAAGTGGAAAGCATTTACAGGCAGTGACGATTTTCCAGGCGATATTTTCCAGGTGTTAAAATAGATATGCGATTTTCCGTAATACAAGTAAAGAGCTTAAATGTTTAACTTAAATGAAACTTAAGTATTGGGCAATTTTTATATTGTATAGGTTCGGGTTTAATAACCTTTATGACTTTACCTTTATAATATTATTACCTATAATATAAGCCAATAAAATGACCCTAAAACATCGACCAAAAACAAATCAAAAGGCAATCAACTTGTTAGCATTTTGTTTTTTTTTTTTCCTGACCATTTCACCTCCTCTCTAATATTCCCGCAGCGGCAATTGGAAAACAATTCACTCAAAGTCAAAGAAAAACAAAAACAATCAAAGAACAAACCAAATTAAAAAGCAATTCCCAGTAAGGAATGCGATAAGAAGTTCCCAATGCTGTGACCAAGTGGACAACACTTCCAACCTATCATCAAAACGAACCCAATCGCCGCCACTGTCCCCCCATTCCAGCGAGCTGCTTGCCCCCATAAAATGTCTCAATTTTGCGCTCGACAAAACTCCGAAAGCAGGCCAAATAATAAACACATAAAAGTAAATAAAAATCGTAATAAAAAAACAACAAGAATACAAAATAATACAAAATCTAAGGAACGGAAAATGGACAAGTCAAGGCGTAGATACTGAGAGAGAGAGATATGATGGGATGGGGCAAGATGATGAAAAATATTGGGCATTGCCAAAAATACAACAAAAAATGGCTTTTTGTGCCAAAACAGCAATAAAGTCGAAAAACAGTTTATCAAATCTCCACGCACCGAGGAGGGTGGTGGTGGTGCTGGGAGGATGTGGCAGAGTAGAGTGATGTCTCCCCGATGCCACAAAACAAACAACAAAAGCCCCTGACGATTACGCATCGTGTGTTGGTCTCCAGTCTCCTTCTGACCAAAAAACATACAAAAGAAAATTAAATAAATGGCATTAGGCGAGTTTTGAAATACCCTTGATGTTTCTCATTTCTTTTTGATATTTCAAAGGTAAGCTGAGATATTAATATAATATTAATAAAAGATTGGATAACACAAGAAAAAAATTGTGTTTTTTTAATATTATAAGTTTAGTGTGTAGTTCTTAAAATATTTTAATATTGGTCACAGCAAAGTTCTTTTTGAAATAAACTAAATACATTTTACTACAAATTTCTCCTTCAAACTCTTATATTAAAAATAAACATTGTTTCATTTTATCAATTATAAATCTCTGCAGCGTTCAAAAATTAATGTACAGTTAACAAACAATTAATAGAATACTTAAAATGTTTCCTCAAGGCGTCACAAACTTCTAGCCAATTTCAGGGTGCCATCGCTCGAGTGGTCCTTGCAGCAGCCAAGACTCTGGAAAACTTTTCCTGCTGCCTTCAAACCACAAAATTGCGGGGGAAAAACAGGAGCTGTAATGAAAGAAGCGTTAAATGTCTTAATTTTTCTTGGGGAGAACTCTCTTGGCTGTTGTCAGTTTTGTGCTTAGTGAAAGTAAAACGCGTGACAGGCAATTTTCACAGAAAAGTTTTTTCTTTTTTTAAGAAACTCCCCGCAGGGTTTCGGGGGGTAGCACCCACAGAGTCCAATGAGCCGAGCAAGTGAGCATTGGGTCGCCACTTGTGCGGTCAGTTTTTTTGGTTTGAATTATTGACATTTGTGTCAGGTCGCCTCCACCCCAAAAATATTCCCCTCCTCCCCTCTGGTCCCTGAATCTCGAATTTCTGTGGCAACGGTTCCAATTTCTGTGGCGACAGCTGCAAGGGGGGAACTGCGGATTATATAGAGTCGTCGTGCCATGAGCACTGGCTATTTGTGGAATTTATGCAATTTGAAGTGACTTCTGTTTGATTCTGTCTCTTTCCCCTTTTTGCCATTTTGCGGTGAGTCGGAATTTTCAATTCATGTGGAAAACAAATGAAATGCAAACTCTAATGAATAGCTAAAGTGTGGATAAGTGGGGTTCGTTATTTAATTTATAAATGAGCTCCTCAGATATGTAGTTTGAGTTAAATAACGTGGCAGGAATTTAGATTGCAATTAGTTATTGCATTGGCGGAGGATATATAGGATTGTGGTATGTGAAAAGAGGAATGTTTTGCATGAATAGATAATTCTAGGAGGTAATTAGATTACTTTGCTCACTGTATAATTCTAATAGTGGTTAATTTTAAACATCTTTGTATTACATTTAATGTAGGGCATGCACAAATATAATACGAATTTATTTTCAATTAAACGATATTAAATTTATCTCATATTTCAATTTAAAATATACATTCCCTCATGCTTTAAGAATCACATTTAACCACAGAATTGCGAATATGTCACCACTTCGTCGCAATGTCTGCGAATTAAATGTGTTTATTTTCTACATTAAATTTTTATTGGCTGCCATATAGATTTAATTATATTTAACGATATCATTAAATTGGCCAAGAAGAGGCTCAGAGTGTCTGATATTTTTCTGGAACGTTTCGCTATGAGTAATACTTTTATGGTTTTGGCTAACTTTTCGTTTCTGTTCGCCTGTAATTGTTAACAATTATTGTGCGAGCTTGTGTATGTGTTGTATATATATTTCTAGGGCTCTTGTATTTTTTTTTTTGTTATGGCAACAGCTGCTGCAGTCCAACAATAAATAAACAGCGGGCCACTTGAAATTGGATCGCCAAAAAAAAAAAAGAAGAAAAATAAACAGCGGGACGACAGACGGCAGCCGCCATAAACACGACGGCAAACACAAACACACTCGCCCAGGGAGTTTTCACTTTTCTGACACTTGACTTCGACTTGGCCAAGTCCGAAGTGGCTTGACCCTGCCCCTGCCCTCTTCAGATCCCTTTCAGGCCACGATGATGTCACAGCCTCGGCCATAATAACTCATAAATGAAAAGTGAAAATCATGAGAGCATGGCCCTGCCTGCCTTCCTGCTCGCCGTAGAAAGTTGCGCAAATTCTTTGGCCCTGGGGTTTCGTTTCAGTTAAATATTTGTTGAATTGTCACGCTTCTTTACATCATCAGCATCTGGGGGCCGATTGTCATCGGATTCATCATCGCCATCGCCATATCCACAGCCATTGCCATCGTCATCATCGTTGGCAGCCGCCGTCTTCACCTTCGTTCCAGCCGCATCCTGCGTACGTTTTTGAGGACAGCCTTCGCTCGATTTGTTTTATTTTACATTTCTCTCGGTTGGGTGAAAAAAAACCCCAATGGCAAGTGAATTTTCATACCCTATGATTCAAGAGTGTAGATGGTTTAATAAGGAAATATGTTGCCCAAAACCACATGACTTATGTAAATGATTTTTGTAACTTGAATTACTTTGGTCTTTAGTAAAATTACATTTTTGTGGCTAAATATTTTATTTTTACATTTTAGAGTATTAAAAATAATATTTAATAATATATTTAACTCTTCTTAGAAAGATTAGTTTGTCCATTAAATTCTAGAACAAAGTAAATTAACAAGAAAATCGATTAGTTTTGAGTTTGAATTTTTTGGCTTTAAAATAACTTAAAAACTGAATTCTTGGGCTTTTAAATTTCTATTTATTAAACCAAAAATCCCTATGATATATAATTTTTTTATTTATGATCCTTAATTTTAAGACATTTCCTTAAAAGGGTACATTTCGTTCGACGTTCCCTAATCTTAAATCGTTAAAAGCCGACTCTTAAATTTCTTTTATATCTATTGAATGCATATCTCGGCATTTACGTGCAGTTAACGCCCCAGTCTCGGATTTAATTCCACAGCTTCGGGCGAGTTCAACTCGAGTTGCTGATGCCGAAGTATCTGAATCTCAATCTGAGTTTGTATCTGCAGCTGAAGCTGAAGCGGTGGCTGTTCGCCTGCGGCAATTATGAAACGGCAGGAGGCAGACGGCGACTGGCGTTGACATTGATAAAATCGCTGGACGCGTGCTGCGCCCAGACGACAGATCAGCCAGAGATATGTACTATATAGTATATATACCCATACGGATGACAGAAGGTAAAAGAAAGAAGAAAATGGGGAGCTCCGGAGCCCGAGGCTCATAACCTTTTGCCAAGCGACTTTTGCTTTCATTGGAATGAGACTCAACTTCTTGGAAAATTGTATCTATTGACCGAAAGCCTGCATTTGCTTAGCATAAATTGTCCAGACTTCTAGGCTTCTTCCTTCGCTTGACATTCACTTTTCAGTGGGAACTCTAACGTAATTTATGACGCGGGAAATGTCCCAGGGGTCAAAGAAGCAGACAGAAATCGAAAGTTGTTATCTGCTTAAAGAAAGAATATACATATTGTTAGAGTTGGAAGTGTCTTAGAAAAGTCTTAAGAATGGTCAATGAGATAGAGATATACGATAGGAAATATAAATATAAAATATAGGATTTTTAAATAATCTAAATAACTTAAGAATTAATTTGTTAAAAAAAAACTTGCAATAACGCAATATATCCCTTTAAACATTTTTTACTTTACCGCTTACTTAAATGCTTTCAATATAATTCCTTCTTAAAATGCTAAGTCTTCGAGCTAAACAAAAAAGTTATTATGAACTCAAGACCCATAAACCGATTTAACTTTATCTTGAAGTCTTTCTCTGCCATGAACCCATGAACTCACTCTGCTGGCTAAAGAAGACGAATTTCCCCCCTTTTGGATTTTCGGGGTGGATGTTTGGCTGCCGCCTGGGAACCGGTAGCGACGTCATTTAAATAAACAATGTGCACTGGTTCAAATTTATGCGCATATCAAGCTGACAAGGTTATGAAAATGCTAACACAGCCTGCGACTGTCAGACAGCCTGGATCCAGGCATTCCCCCCACCCACCAACAACTCCCTGATCTGCTTGTTGGCTTGGATGAGTCCGTATCCGTGTCTCTCTGTACCTTTCCTCTTAGTCACAGTTTACCTACGATTCATGCCTGGCGTCTTCCAGTTCTGCATAATTTTCGAAGGCGGGGGCATAATTGAAATGTAAATTCTCGAGTAGAGCAGAGACGACCCAGCTGAAATTAATATTTTGTTTGCCAACAAAATAAACTAGAAATGGCATAAGAAATTAAGGTGTCATAACAAAAACAGGCCAAAAGTGTGAAATGTGTGTATGTGAATGGTGGAAAGTTTGTCTGTTCTAAGGAGTACGGATAATAGAGAATAAATTGTGTTATGCATAGAGAAGTTTTGCAAAGTTTAAGCTAGAGTGGGACTCGAAACATTATTTTAAATATTTCAATTAACATTTTTCTTTGACTATTAAAACGTAAAAGGATGCACAAAAATTTCTATGAATAGAAAAAAAATCCTACCCTATTTTTATATAATTTCAGCTCTGCCATTGTTCCCCGGCAGCCAACAACTTTATCATCAGCTGCATTCCCCCGAGCTTCAACCCAAAACCCCAACCCCATCGTCATCTACACACAAAGCAACTCATTTCCCTTAAGCATATGCAAAATACATATTTAACATATTTTTTGCGCTGGCATTTATATTTACTTTTTGCTCTCTGGTTTTTTAGGTGGAAATACTAGTACATCTTTATGGCGGCCATTTGGTTACACATTTGGTAACTGGCGACGACGAAGCTCTCTCAAAACGTGACTTTGCCTGCATTTTTGTGCCACTTGCGGGTGGATCTCACCCCGCTGAAAAGCCAGAAGCCTTCCCCTCCACACCCCGTCCCGCCCGCTTGACCCCACCGAGCAGACACACTTGTGTAAGACCCACTTTGGCGGTTTCATAATCAACACATCCAAGTGCCGACGCCGACGACGACGGCCATTTTGCGGCCGCCATCGGGAAAATGGCCAAGCTAAGTGCCACCCACGGCAGGAAAAACTCTTGGGAAAACCCTAGCCGCCCCCTCGGAAAAACCAGCCTTTCACGCGCCTTTATTCTCTTAGTCGGCCTGCATAAAATGCTGCTTATTAAATTTCGCTCAATTTTAATAAGCAACTTTTTTGTGCGCACATTCCCAAGAAACAAAGTGAAAAATGCTGCAATTATGAGTTTTCCTCCTCAACAAGATACTTGAATAAAAAAAAGAACAGGAAGTTAAGGCTTATGAAAGTTATGATAAGAAAATACCCTCTTTTATATTTTGGGGAATTTTTGTTAATTGAATAAATCTGAGATAAAGTAAGATAATTTATCAAAGATATTTTGCAGGCTGTAAATTTTTTATTAAATATATTTGAATATATATTTGCCATAATATGCAATTTGATTTTAAAGTTGGAGATTGCTCATTCTCCTCTGTGGATTATTTTCCAATTTATACCTAGAATTTAAATCACACATTTTCCCTTAAACACAAGAGATTCACACTGAACCCCCCTGAATTTTTTAAAAGCCCTTTCCTGTAGATACCTTGCCCCATCTAACTCTAGCAAAAAAGAAAGGGTATTATGAACCAACACACACACCGTAGAAAAAAACCCGGCGATGGCAGCTGGCGGCTCGGACTGTGATGACTTTTAATGAATTTTTCACGCGCGCTTTTGCAAATGAAAACTCATTTTGCAGCGGCACGTTCTTGCCGCCTTTTTCCATCAGCTCTCTCGCATCTGGCGGGGCATTTTAAGCAGATTTGCTCGCATGAAAGCGAAAACTAGCGAAACTAAAATGTTATTACGCATACGCTCTGTTGGCCGACGGATGGCCCTAAAATTTGGGTCAATTTGAGTTGCTTTTTTTTGCTGGATCTTCTCTGTAAACGGAAAATAATTCCAAGCACAAGTGTTTCTCACTTGGTATCTTTTGGGGAGTCCTCTGTTTGGGCGACAGTTCAACGACTGCAAATTGTTTAAACAAAAGCTGAAGAAGCAGCCAGGTTTTCTCTAGTTTTTTGCCAGCGAAATGAAAGAAATGAGTTCACCTGCCCGTTTCGTTTATTTTAATTTGTAAGATATTGTTGTTATTGTTATCCCCCTTATTTTTTCTTTTTTTGCTCTGTTGGCCAACAAATAAAACAGAAATGAGCTGGGTTTTGTGGCCTAATTAGTTTCACCTGTGTCAATGTGCAAACAAAGCCGCCAAAGCACATGGAATGTATGCCAGGAGCTATTCTGCCGCTGTTGCTACTGATGATGATGATGATGATGAAGAAGACAGACAACGGCAGACATATATGCAAATATATATATATATGTATATATATATAGTAAAAATATTAAAAAGGCCAGTGGATAGAAGGAGTGGAGGAGGAAGCCAGACGAGACTGCAGCCAAAACAATGCCAACATTTAATGAAAATCCATCCACAGCAAAAAAGGTTCATTTTCGCTATTTTTCTACACACAAACAAAGTTTAAAATAAATAAGCAAAATGTACAGGCTTTAAAGTTGTTGTTTTGCCTTAAGTTAACTAATTAAAACTCTACAAAATAATTAACAGAAAAATAAATACGAAAAGGTATGAATAAAGTAATTTAAGATTAAACATTTCTAAGGAAGAGATTCATTCGTTAAATCCATATTTATGAGTGCATTTGAATTAGAAGTTAGAATCATGAGTGGGTGGTTTACGAATGACTCACTAACAAAGGCTGGGGCCAAGCCAAGAATGTGAGTAGTTTGCACTTTGCTGATAATCATAAAAAGCCTTTCCCGAGCTATGACTAGTTTGAAAAACAAAGAAGATTACTTACTTGGGTAGGTTGAATGATGCAATCAAAATTCATTTAATCTAATTATTAGTAATTTAAAATATTTTAAAACCTATATCGAGAGTCAAAGATACTTGTAAGATGATTCAGTAAATGTGATTGAAAGTCACACCGTAAAATAAGACATTTCAAACGAATAACTTCTATTATAACAACTCTAAACATATCCTTAATTATACATAAATTAAACCCAATTTGTTTATATAATTTTCCCAATCAATCTCATTAATATTCCCTTGAATCCACCCTAAAGTAAATCCCCCATCTGAATCATCAGGCATATCCCCTCGACTCTCAAAAAAACGTCCGGACTAATAATGTCTTGCGAATGCGAAGCACATAGCCGGGAACTACACACACTTAAAGCGGTTTCATTATCACTTCCGAGAAGTGTTTACCACCAAGTCTGGCTCTATATAGATGGTGTTCTTGGTCACCTCCAGCCATAACTGACGATTCTTGGAACCTATTGAGCTTAGGAGCAGCAAAAACAACCTGAGCAACAACAACTAGCGAAATAAAAGTTAAAGTCGCACACGTAAAACCAAATAAATTACGAGTCAAATAACACAAGAACCTGCAATCCCGCTCGACTCATAAATAAATAAATAAATAAATAACTGATGAAAATAGAAAAACAAAGAGCCAAGAAATACCCAAGAATACACGAGGCAAGGTAAAAAAATATAAATTATTGAACGAATTAATTCAAAGTTCAAGTCACACGTTTTACGTGCGAAAAAGACAAACGCAAAAGAGAAAAACAAAAACAAATCGAAATAAACAAAATGAAGACAAAACGAAAGCAAAAGGTATTTGTGTTTTGGGTAGAGACGAGGGCACGAGGGGAGGAACCAGACTAGAATAAATTTTTAATTTCAATTTCAGTATCAACACAGCGCAGACTTCGATGAGGGCCAGCATAAAAAATCACTTTCTATGGGTCGCCGATAAAACACAACCTGGTTCTGGTTTTTGGTATGCTAGGCATTTGTATTTACACTTTAAGAAATTTACAAAATATTCGAAATATACACTTGATTTTTATAAATTTTTAATGAAGAATAATTATGGAAATTTAACAAAAATATATAGAAATTCATAAAACTGGAAAATATAAAATTCTTTGTACAAAACAAATTTCAAAAATTATTTTCCACCTGAATCATATTTTCTTATGTTCATATTTAAATATATTTCCATATTTACTATCACATTTCTTAAAGTGTACCATTTATGTGGCGGCAGGGCAACCCGCTAATTGCGTAGGCGCTGTCCCGCATGACCAACTAGATTTACTCTAGGTTGGAAAGAGATGGAAACCGATAGTAGATAGAGATAGAAATAACTACAGACAGAACGAAATAGAGGTGGATTATGAGGTGGGTCTTGCCTCGACTGAGTTGTAGGTGAAGGTCACTGCTGTGTTGTTCTATTTGCTATTTGTTATGCTAATTTTACTTTGGTATTTTTGTAACGATGCCTTAACATTTAAACAAAAATCATTCATACATTTCTTTATCATTTTAGGAATTTATTTTAATCTTATTAACACTGCGACTTTGTATAATTGGAGCTATTCCTTTGGGGGCATTCTTGTGTATGTTTCCTTTAGTTTCAACACTTGAAACTCTCTCCAAAGACTAATTAAATTGTTAGTTGTCTTTGGGGATTTGCGGTAATTTATGGCAATGAAATTTACTGACTGAAGATTAGAATTTAAACATTTTTGTGGGGTACGAGGAACGTATTTCTTACAAAATATGCACCATTAACTTGATAAATATTTGTGATTTGTATTCAATATAATTTAGTGCTATACAAAGAATAAATTTTCATTTAATGTATTTCTTTAAACATTTAGGTTGGAAAATACTGTAGCTCTTAATTAAGTAAGTGTTAAATGAAATATTAAAACTGTTTAAATTTAACTGAGAATAATATTATATTTATTCTAAGCAGAAGCCGGAAGTGTTCCTCAAGTTGCTTTATTAATTCTCAATGAAAACAGGCCCAACATTTAAATCAACATTTTGTAATCTTCTCAAAAATTACGTATACGACGCGTGGTGCGTGTCTTACAAAGAAGCTCACCGCCAAAGAGTAGAAGAAAAGATAAAGATACAGATACGCGAAAGAGAGATAGAGAAGCGAACCGCGTAAAAATAAGATGAAGAAGAAACGCCAACTGCAAATTGTATGGCATTAAGAGACATTGTTGCCATAGCTAAGTGCTTTTAATGTTTATTAATTATGCAATTAAATTTTGCTGGCCATTTAATTGTTTAATACTCATACATATATAAGATATACATTTGACCGGCCAGCTTCTGCGGTTTTCCCTCCTGTTGTTTTGTGTCTTTTTGTAATGACGCGACTAATGCGCATTTAATTTGACACATTTGACTTGGCTTTTCGACTTTTCGGCATACTCAACGCGACTCGGGCTCGTGCCTAATGGGCCAGTCTTTTACAGCTCTTAGCCAAGCGGAATTATGTCAGCTAATTATTTAGTTAACATCGTTATGAGCCACACAGTCCGTCCTCTCCCATTCCACAAACAATTGTTAGCAATTTTTCTATTCATTGAGTGGAAATTGTTTTTGTAGCGAGTTTTGTTAGGTGCTGCTGCTGCTGGCTGCCATATAGCTGGCATATAATTTTCAAGACCCTGAGACTGGGAGCCAAGGTCAAAGTATTTAGCATTAGTTAGATGGCTCAGCGGGGTCCGCAGATCTTTTTTGTGCACTTTTGGGAGTCACGAAGCGGCACGAGAGACGTCACCAACGAACAGAACTCTTCTTTTTCAGTTCGCTTTCATTTCCAGGCACACGAAAGAGCAATACTGAGATATATCCCACATAAAACTCGGTCGCCCCCAAGGCCATATAAATTATGATAATCATAAGAATTACTTGTGTCTCCCTCAGCCTCCCTTTAAGAAATTCTCTTGCTTCTTAGCCTCATTTGCGTCTTTGCATGTTGTGTAATAAAGCTGGAAAAAACGTATAAAAAAAATAAATGAAAACGAAACAGCCACAAAAGGGGGCACAAAACACAATATGTACATATATGTGCGAAAATTCAGTAAAATTGAAATTGAATTGAAACAGCAGCTTGGTATACTTTACGATTTCTTTACGTGCCTCACTTTAAAGATTCTCCTTTCTGCGGTCTTCGATTTAATTCTGCAATGGATTTCTCAGTATATAAGGAAAAGCCTTCTCCTTCTTTTTCCCTGCCATTCATTGGCTTTAAAATTGATGAATGTTCTTCTTTCTGGTTGTTTGGCGAAGGGTCGCCTTTGCCCGAGCAAATCATTTGAGCAACGAGAATGCATTTTGATGGGCATTAAACCTTTCAAATCGGGCTTATCGATAAGCTCTTTTGTGTTGCCAATGGAATTATTTATGGACTCCTCTGGCGAAGAGCGAAAGCAGAAAGATGTTTTCAATATTTGGAGATGGCTTGGAACTTTAAAATATGATGGGGCACATGTGGGTTACGAGCGCAATTCAAAGTTTGCTATAAAATAAATGAAGGAGAAATAAAAAGGAAAAAGTACAAGTGCGGAAAAAATAAGCAAATAAAAATCTGTTTGAATAAACACTTTTTATGGCTGACACTTTTTGAATGTTTTATTAAATCAAAAGATGTGCCTTTTAGGGAAAAATAGAGGACAACAAATTTAAAGTTTATTGCTAGGATGATAAAGTGATTTATTTTTTACATCATATTTAAAAATAAATAAAAGATATATCTACCTTTATTTAAAAAATGTATAAAGTTATATAAAAAAGTATACCTAATTCTCAGATTTATTTTAAATAAAAGAAAATATCTATTTTGAAATTCTACTGACGTTCTTGATTAGATAAATCAATTAATTTCATCTTTGTACCCGAATCAAATATTTATTGAAGTTTACTTTGATTTATTCTCTCAAAAGTCGGAGCTTCTATAGCTTTTGTTCTCCCATTTCTTGGTATTCCTTACCTGATCCCCCTACACCTTATGATTAATGGTCTCGATAAGCTCGGAAGATAAATATTTAATTATTTCATTTAACCAAAAACAAAATCTCTGGCACATTATTTATCTGCATGACATGACCAAACAATTTCAATTGTCACAATATTTATTTTATTTCGTCTGTTGCCCATTGTTGTTGGCCAAATTTGTTGAAGCCATTCGATTGAAATCGCATTTTGTATCGATTTAAAATTCAATGCATTCTGCATCCGCCATCAGCCACGCCCACACCACAATCGTGTGGCGGATGGATCGCCGGCCGCCTCCCAAAAATGGTTTTGCCAAATCGTTTTCGGGGTGATTTTCATGGATTTTTATATTCAGAAGCCATCGATGAACTGCAGCTTTTGTGTCATGTACAACATGCTGAAGTCACTGATGAAGATGATGATAATGATGATGATGATGATGGAGATGTAGACTGGAATGGACATGATGATGTTATTGATGGCGATGACGATGATTGCTTGTGCGCTTTAAATTTATTAAATTCATCAGCACTGACAGTTGACAAAACAAATCGCCGCCTCACAAAACAGCAGCGAAAAACAAATTGCTGCCCAAAAAATGTGACAAAGTCTGATCTAAAATAAAATATGGCAATAAGAAGACATGACTTAAGAATGAACATTGAATGATGAAGTGGGTTTTTTGTCATTTGGCGATACCCTATACGAACGGGTGAGTGATGATGTTGGTTTAAAGTGAATTTCATTTGGCATTTAACATATTTTAAGTAAAGAGAAAGCAAGGGTTCATTTTTGGAATCATAATGTTAATGTTCTAAGTAAGTACATTAACTAATATATCTCGAAAAGAAAATAAACATATTTTTAAACACCAAAAATGCTAAGGGTTCATTTTAGGAATCATAATGATATAAGTATATTAAGTAATATATCTATAAAAGGAATATAAACATATTTTTAAACACCAAAAATCTGAAGGGAATAAATATTAAGGAAATGCATATAAAAAACCTTCGTAATAAATAAAATAAGCGACAAACAAATAATAGAACTTTAATTACTTTTATATTTATTTAATATTAATAACATATTTATTTATAGGGTATCCATGGCTTGCTTGTTGCCTCAAAGTGAACCATTCTTTATTCTTGTTCGCGAAGCCGCTGCAGCCATCCAATCATCGACCACACGTTTGGCATATGAAATGATTTGTGCCCATTGTTCAATTGTTGGACGTGTCGGCTCCTCGGGCTTTGTGGTGAGTGCGGACTGTTACTGGGTTCCTGGCCTGTTCGGAATTGATTTGGTCGGCTTGGGTTCCCAGTTTTCAGAGTTTGCCTGCCGCCTGTCGCCCGCTGTCGATGGCGCGTATTGATAATTGAAATCAGGCATGAAATCGCTGCGGCCACTTAAATTATGGCGTTTGCCTGGCGCTTTTGTTCTCGCCACACACACACTCCCTTCGACCCCCAAAGACATCCGACACACAGTAGCGACTGCCAATTTGCATAACAACTTGAAATTCTCGGCCAGTAACGAGCCGAAGGATGGAGGATGCTCCCAGCCCCCACAAGTGCCTCCCTCTGATTGATTGCCACACGCTTTGGCGCTTTCTGATTGTGAGCCAGTTCCCACTTTGGCCATATGGCTACTTTAAATTCCAACTTTTTTGGCCAGCAGCAATTAATCGGATTCCTTGGATAAAGAGTGGGCTTCCCTTCTTCCCTTCTTTATTGTTCACCAAGATCCAAGGGAGGTAACGAAAAATTTGAAAAAAAAAGATATATGTTTTTAATAACTTTGGGAGCACATTGTGTTGGCTTTGACTTTACTTGCATATGAATGCCTGCAGCCAAAAAAAACTTGTCAGGCCGCAAAGTGAAGGAGCAGGGACCTTCGGAGACAGTTGAAAAGAGCAGCCAGAGCACCAAGTTGCCAAAGTTCGCGTAAGATACTGTAGCAGAAAGAGCTAAACATTGAGAAATATACATTTTGAATGCTCTTATAATAAATATAATGTTTCGAAAAAATAAATCAACTTTATGAAGCCGAAAAATAAAGAAACTATTATGTTTTCTACAGATTATATATAATATTATATTTTAAACCTGCTTTCATAACAATCAAAAGCTACTTTCAGTTGTACATCCTTAAGAAAGGGTATTAATGAGGCCATTTAAAGGAGCCTTCGGGCCACCAGCGAAGACAGGGAGCATGGACTACGATGTGGATGCTTTGGAGACAGCAGCTGGCAAAGACAGTGACTGGGTTTTCTTTATGGTTGCCATGTGGGTGGTCGTTTCCCTCCTTCAGCTCCTGCAGTTGCATTTATTAGTTCTTGTGAAAATGTCTTACGCTTGAGCGCAGCAATTAGCGTTGCTATGGTAAAAGCAAGAATAGATGAGGAAAATAGGGGACAACAAGAAGAAAATGGTGTCGAGTCTGAGACATCAAACTCTCATGTGTTACCCTGCTTATGTAAGGGATATTAAATGTACTCAATATTATATAAAAGAAAGTTTGTCTGTATTTAATATGCTCTTTAATAAAAAAGAGAAGTTTTATTTAATATAAATGTAAAGATTTCAAGTCAGCTTTTACTGAATTAATTTCGCAAAAATTCAAACTCTCAATCGATGGCCTTAGCCATGACTTCTTGACACTTTTTACACTTTTTGTGCGGTGAAAAAGCAACTGTTTTGGGCCCCGATAACCCCTTTGGAAGCCCCTAGAAATCCCCCAGATACTCATATATGTGTGTTTAAAATTCTATCTGCGGACTGTGCAAGTGTCCGTGTTTGCATTGCCGCGCTCGTTTGTCGTCTATTTGCTTAGACATTGCGCTCGCATCGTATGGAATCGCATCGCATGGCCCGGCGTACATGGCGTATGCGTAACCTTGAGCTTTGTATTCCGATGATATTGCACAGGCTAGTGCTTGTGAGGCAGACCGACGTCGGCATCGATGATGATGATGATGATTATGATGATGATGTTGCTGCTGCTGCTAACGACACGCATATGACTGCAATATGCTTGAAAAAATATAACAATTATGGCTAGTTAAGAATTCTATCATGCTTTCCTCCCCCCTCAGATCCCCTTTTTCCAGCTTTTCCAGCCATCTCTTTCTGTGGCCATGCAGTGCAATTAGTTACTTGAGTGCTGAGTACATAGCAAACTCGTAATCGATGGGAATGATTGTGGATTGCCACCGGCGAAGCAGAGTTCTTCGAGGTCTTTAATAAGCTTATAACTTATTGGGTTTTTTGATAAATAAAGGACAACTTCCTAAAAATACATGTTAGCTTATTTAGTTTCAATTTACATACATTCAATTTCGAAACTTGTCATCCTGCTACCTCACAAAACTCTTTATAACTTGAAATAAATTTTCATTTTAGCTCCTTCTTACATTTCTAGAGCATTCTCAATCGATATGATTCGCATTCGGAGTGCCAACGCTGCGTATGCGTAATCGAATATCCCATATTGCGCATACGCAATGTAATCCATACGCAACCTTGTTCCGTACTTCCACTCGGACAGCGACTATCTTCCGCTTGGAATAAGTACAAAGGAAATTGGCTACAGCGGGAATAACTTTGGTTAGAAAAACAAAACATCAACAAGTGCAACCGGTCAGCTGCATTAATGCCAAGAATTTCTAATAGGAAATGCCAAACAACACACACTGAAAACTGAAAATTGTTCCAGCAAATCTCTCAGACAACAACAACAACAACAACAATATCGAAGTCAACTAGCCATTAAAAAGGCGCGACATTGCGATAGTAAGAGAGAGAGAGAGAGAGCAAAGTAGAAAAAAGTTTTGCTTACGTGACCACAGCAGCAGTGAAGATTTACACGTCTGACCTTGGAGGCGAAAATCTTGCTGCAATCTTCAATAATAAAATTAAATATAATTGCTGGAGGGAGACGTTAGAATAGAGCGCTGCCAGGCAGCAGCCCAACAACAACAACAGCAACAATGGCAAAATGCAAAAGCAAAACTGCCAATCAAATTGTCAGTCAAGTGGAAAAGAGCAAAAACTGCAACACGAGCGCGCGCGGGTAGCAAAGAAATTTTCACAAAAACCCAAAGCCAATGGCGATGAGAAAGAAAGATAATTTCACACAATTCGAAGATTGTATACTCTAGTTATTATTTAAGAAAATATATATAATAAACCTTTAAAAATGCATTAGCCATCCCAAACAGCCCAACTTCGCGCTCTTCCCCCAAACCATCAAGAGAGGAAGAGAGATCGGGGCAGAAAACTAACACCCCCTCTATATACCAACCATATATATACATATATATATATATATATATATATATACATATATATATATATATATATATATACATATATATATATATATATATATATATACATATATATATATATATATATATGTATATATACTGTAGGGGATGTGTGCAAAACTTGGCAAAAACAAATAGTGCAAAGACCTTGAAATGCTGCTGGGATTGGAGGCAGCCGAGGCAACAACAAAATGCAAAATCACCCTGGAATAACCGCCAATAACAACAACAAAAAACCCACAAACAACAATAACAACAACAACAAAAACTGCAACACGCAAACTTAGAACCGAAACGAGCGAAACAAATCGACAAGCGGATGGAAGAGCAGCAACAATAGCAGCAGCCGCGTCGATGTTAAAAATAAAGAAATAAATAAACAAAATACTTGCAACTAATTTCCCAAGAAGAAACTATAAATTTTAAACTAAACATCAACGAATTGGAATGACCCTTTTATGGATTTAAGGAGAAATAATAAGGGAACATCATTAAATCCTTAAATTAATTTAATTAAATAATTTTCAGGAACCAACTTCTCTTTGATAAAAATTGAGCTTAAGATACAATACACAACCTGCCTTGTAAATTAATTAAATAAATAGTTATCAATATATAAATTAATTTTCTACATAATTATAAGTTTTATAATTCTGATTTTTATACAGCTTTTTAATCTCTGAGTTCCCTGAATTCCTTAGAAAACATTTTAAAATACAAGAACCTTAAGTAGATCCACCTTAAATGCTAATCTAGTGTACCACCTTTTTCTTAAATGAATAATCTAAAAATTATTCCCAGTTAAAATTCCAGTATTTTCAATTTATCGTCAAACCAATCAATATTAACTTGTCTGCTTGCTAAATAGGCTTAAGGTAGGAGCACCCCCTTACGTGGCATCATTTACCTACCTACACAGCTTCCTTACCTTTGATTAATCAACCATTATAGCCAATTGAATATTAATCACACGATTAAAAGCTTGTGCAAATTACTTAATTATTTGTTAGGGTATTTCAAGTTGACCTCAAACGCTTTGCTAAAGATGCATTCTGCAGCAGAGGCGGCTGCAGTCGAGAGCAATTTGTAAAATGAGGGGATTGCAGATTGTGGAGCTGCCAGCTGCCAGATGGAGGAGAATCCGGGAGGGATGCTGGGCGAGGCAAAGGCTTGTGGTTATGGGTTTGTACTTGGCACCAGCGCACATTTCATTATCATCTTCATTAGAAGAGCCAGAGCCCAGAGCCCAGAGAGATAAGCTGAGGCGGATTCTCCATTACAATTCAGAAAAGCGCCGCTGCGGCGTCGGCAACGCCGTCGTCATCGTCGTCTTATGGCGCAGTAAAGATTTATTTTCCATAGCCGCCGCCGTCGCCGCTGCTGCTGCGAGGGATGCCTATAAACTATACAGAGTCTGACCGTACAGTGAACACTGTTTACAGCGAGTCAAGAAAGGGAAGTAAACTAATGGAATAACTAATGGGGATTACTTAAAATACTATAAGTCTAAAGGAAATATCAATAAATATTTAAAGTAGTAAATTAATTGCTTCTGGCAAAATATTTATTAAAACACTAAACTTTTAAGTACACGTAATTCTTGATTTTAAAATATTTTAAAGTAATAAATTCTAAATATCCTTAAAATAAAATAAGCATTTCCTGAACCTTTATGCTAGGCTTTCAAGCCTTCTCTGTACTCATTTTCTGCTTTAGTTTTTCCCTAACTTTTTCCTGCTGTTGTTGTGCGGAAATTTGTGCTGTACTTTTTTATTATTACTAATTTTTTTTTTGTTACTCAGCACCGCCCATTTGACCGCAAGAGTGCGAAGGAGACCGCAGCTCGAAGGCAACTAAATCATGTGACTTTTTGTCAGAAACGCTTTTTGCTGCTTCCCCAAATGGACTTCTAAAGTGGCTTTTTTATGCGAGAATTTTGGTTATTAAGCAAAGTTCAGAACAATGCAGTTTTCGCTGATTTGCGATGAGTTTAAGTCGCGCTTTATGGGAAAGGGGGATTTTTTTTCGTTCCAGCGGCTATATGTCTTGTGGGGTTAAAGGGTGTTGGGTGTTACAGGGGCCTGGTTATGGTGTGGCGAGATGGGAATTACCTCAGCGAGAGCAGCAGCACATCTATTGAAAGATTCTGGTTATTATCGATGAATTCTGGGAATTCTGAGCTAATAAGAGCTCTATTCTAAATTGTTTAATTATTCCGAGTTGTTTTTGGGTTGATGCATTGTTGTGGCAGTAATTTATTTTTATATGCAAGAATTTATATTAGGAATAGTTATTTTTTAATCCAGGAATATCCGTGGAAATCATTTTATTCTTTACATGGGGAAATGGAAGTCCCCTTTCAATATTTTTATTCACTAATTCACTTTTAATAAACTAAATAAATAACGCCTTCATATGTCAGTAAAATTTAAACTACAAATCCTACATTCCATGGCTGTTTATTTCCAATTATAATTAATAGCTCATCCAATCAATGATATCAACGGAATTTCAAACTAATTGCTGCCAGAATTCGCTCCACTTGAAATTTGACATGGAATTTGGTTTATTAACTAACAACTTCCAGCTAATACAGAGGTCATGGCATAATAATTCAGTGCCCATTTTCCACTAATGATATCTAATTAATTTCACAAATAGCTACGATTCAGCCGGGGTTACCTCCTCCTCTTCCTCCTTCCCGTTCGCATCCTTCAGCATATTTCTGGATGGATGGGACAATTGATGAGAGGAGACACAACAGAAGGCAGCTGGAGAGAGTAAGCATCGTCTGGTTTCCATGGAAATGCAGGAAATATTGTGGCAAATGACTGATGGAGCCGTAATCGTTGCCATTAGCTACCCTCCGCTGGCAAGTTGGTGGAGGGGGGAACGGAACGGACCTTATTGAATGAAATACAAAACTATGAGAGTGCTCTCGACCGGCTGACTGACTCGTTGACTGAGTGACCGACCGGCCTTGGGCACAAGATTGGCCAAGTTTATGCTAAAAGCAGAATTTGCAATAAAATCCAAGCCAGAAATCAAGTTGACAAAAAGGTCGGACGACGGACTGTTGGTGGCGGTGCTTCTCGGTTGGTTTCTTGAGCTTATTATGAATGCATATTTCAGGCTTAATCCCAAAGTGGCAAAACGAGAATGTTGCAGGGAGCATCGAGATCGTTGGCGGAACGACTTTTGGCCAACAGCCATCCGAATGTGGCAACATTCACATCAAGTATCTTGTATCTGGTATCGCGGCGAATCGCTCTGGTTTTGCGTTGCGTTCCCTGCTTTTTGGACCGCTCTCAACTGGTTTAGCTTCTTCTTTTAATCGAGTTCATCATTGTTCATTATTGTCGCCATGGCTTTGCAAGTGTTTAATTTTATGCCGCCTGCCGTTGGACTTGGTCTCGGCTCACGAGTTGAAGTTGGAGTTGGAGTTGCCGCTTCTGCATCGAAGGTCAACAAGTGCCAAGGAGGAATTGGCCTGGCCAAAAACTGGAACTTTTTTCGATTCCATATGCCTACGCCTTCGATGGAAATTTTAATAAGCAGCCGAAGGTCAACGCCAAACAGGAGATCTGTTAAAGTCCAGCCTGGCCTGGCCTGCGGTTTGGTCAGCAATTTTTGCCTTTCATTTTCAGGCTTCTTGAAAGTCGACTGCCAACGCAACTTCTGGCCACATCAAAAGCCCGAGAAACTTCCACAAGGAATTCTAATCGGAAAAGTTTCTTTGGCCAGCTGGGCCTGGGAAAATTGTCCGGTCGAGAGCCAACAATTTCCACAAGGTTGCCAATTCAATCCAAAAGCCTCAATTTGCCACAACCGCACGATGACAATTGCATGTCACAAGCGATTTTTCCTCCACACAAAATGCACGCGAAAAGCGGAGAGCCACCTGAGGAACCGATCAACTTTCCGAGGGGGGTGGACAGGTGGGCGTGGCTCGGCCGGAGTTGACACACAAATTAGTGGCTTTCCAGCGGCCAGCCAGCCAGCCAGCTCGCCAAGCACTTCAAGTTCAAGAAGGAAAAAAATATGGGTAATTTGCATCTGTTAAACATAGGAGAAGGACAGCGATAAAAAAGTGAAAAACCATTGCAAGGAAAGGAAATATTACCAGCACAGGTAGAAGTTTGAAATACACTGAAATAGCAGTTTATTATAATCGTACTTTAATTTTATAAATATTTATCAAAAGAGACTGATTTATTCTATTGTGGAACTTGAGATAAACATGAAGGTGAAGATGCAAGTGGTTTCGTTGCATAACTAATATCTAACTAAATTAAAGTTACAGAAATATATTTAAACAATTTTATTCTTGGTTTTCATCAACTAACGTCTAGTGATTAGAACCTCATGATATAATATCAATTGGGACTGATCTATGTAAGTATATTTCCCCCCCCCCCAGCAATCTCACTGACAGATCGGCTGATTATGATGGACAAGGACACGAGTCTGGAAGGTCTCGGGGTAATTTGATTTCATTGGATTTGTTTATAGATTATTTTAAGATTATTTTTTTAATATGTTCATAATTTTCTAAAAGGAATGGGCATAGAAAAAATACTGCACATTTTGAACAAACCTTTAAAGAAATCGGGAATCTTTTAGTAAGTCGAAATTGTTAATTCTAAATCTAAAATCTAAATGACTCTGTTAGTCAATTTGTAGACTTTTAGGGTATACAATCTTCGGTTTTCTTGAGTAAGCTTAATTAGAATGAGTGTGAGATACTCCTTATGAAAATAAATATCTTGACGAAAACAATTACTTTATGCGCTGGGAAAAATATCATTTTTATTTCATTTTGATATCCCCAACACCTGCTCCCATTTAGCATACTATATCCCCCCCTCTTGGGCGGAGATTACACACTAAAAATGTATCTGGCAATGCAGTTGCCATTTCAAGTGCATACACAAATTACCAATGCAAACAGTGCACAGCAAATAGCACTTGGAGCTCTCTCGACTAGGCATATTGAGTCACCAAGTGCGGCCATCATGGCCAGCAGATACATTTGTATCTAGAGTGCGGCTACAGATAAACCAGACACCGATTTAGTGATACAACGAATGCCCAAACACATTCAGATACATATCTCAGCGCTAACCGCGCTCGAATTACACGAAAAATCGTGCAAATTGTATTTGCTCTTTTCGGGCACACAAATACGATACTCAATCACTAGTCTGTCATTTTCCAGACACACAGATACTCGCACTTACATTCGCAGAACGTGTTTTAGCCATGATGGACAAGGGCAAGGGATTTTTCACACTTTTGCCGTTTGCATAAATGATTCGAACCGACAAGATTGGAGGTCGCCACGAGCAGCAGCAGGTGTTGTCCGCCCCAAAGAACTTTAATGAGATGCCACGCCATGTGGATCGATTAAGTTAATTCTGGGGTAAACAGAAATAACCACGAAATCGGTCTAATTAAGTGAAATCAAACATAGGCTGAATCAGAAGTGGATGGAGGATTAATAAGAGGGTATTTTTTGTCTTTTAGATTGATACTCAGTTGAGGCTTAAATTATATGTTTTTTTTAGATTGAACTTGTGGCTAATTACAGGCTGATTTGTATTTATGAAATGGTGGGAAAATATATTTATTTGAAATATAATTATACCTCCAATTTTCTAGTATGTTTTTGAGCCTTTCTTAATTCCACAAACATGTATTAAAAATATTAACTTACAAGTAGAACTTGTAACATTATTTTAATTGCATATTTTTATGATTTTAGTATTTTAAAATTACATTTTTCTCGCAATTTATCTCATTTTTAAACTCACTTAGCCACTTGCCTTATTAATATCTACACAAATGGCCACCGCAAGCGCATTTAAATGAATTGATGCAAAATGCAAATGCAGAGACAAACAAATGATTGACATAAATTACGACTCCGGCTCTAACCATGAAGATCATTTAACGTTGGCTTCTGCAAAAATCTTTTCCTTTGCAATTGAAATCATAAATTCTAGCAGCTTAATGACCAGAGTCAAAGTGGAGCCAAGCCAAGTGGAAAATTGACTAAGAGTCGAGGCTTTGTGTATTTGTGTTGTTTGCTTTGTACGACTTGGTTCGGTTTTGTAATTATATTTTGAACTTTGCCGCCAAGCGCTGCAAAACGTGCCTAATTGATATTCTTAATGGCCATGCACAAAGATAGACGGCGAGCCGCAACAGAGAGACTGAGCAATTCACACTTCATTTGAAAATTTGCATACATAAATGCCAATACAGATTGCATATGATTGCGGTAGATGGAGACGAAGGCGACGGAGACTCTCTGGCCGAGTCTGAAGATTAACCAACTTGTAATCGATGACAGCAGAGACTTTCAAGGGGAGCCCGCACTGTCAGAAGATTCAATATCTTTCAGATATAATAAGAATAATCTTACAAAACTAAACCCTTTTTTGTAATTTTTTCAGAGTGCATTTGGAGGGCTTAAAGGCAGCTTGAACTTGGCTCTCACGTTCCCAATATTGCGTCCAATGTTGAGGCTTCGCTTGTTCACTGGCCCGTTAAATGGGTCGAAGACAAAGCTGTTGCTGTGGCTGTTGGCCAGCTGATGGTAAACGCCCCGCAGAAGAAGACCAAATAAAACGCAAGAGCAGAAGCTGGCCAACGCGTTGACAATGACAACAATTGTAAGCGACAAAGCAAACATCCATTCAGGCTGGCCACCAGACCAGCAGACCAGCCATCCATCTAGCCATCAGACATTGCCGCAATTTTAAATGACCAAATTTGTCTTGTGGTTTGTACTTGAGAGCCCCAAAACTGGTAAACGAAATGCTGCTATATAAAAAACATATATACATATATAAGAGAGAACAACTCAACAGCAGCAGCTGTCAAATCGAAACCGAAATGAAAACGAAAATAAAACCGAAACCAAGTCGAACTTTTTTCTTGGATTCCCTCTTCTTTAAAGCCGTAAAATGTTAAAATATGTAGCCATAAAATTGAATGCAATAAATGAAATGTACAAATGAATTAAATGATTGAATTGATGGCCGAAGAGCAGACAGAGAGATTAAGTAAGGGTTGGAGGGAAAATTTCTGTTGAAATGCGTTTACTTTTGATGTGGCCTGACTAAATGATAATTTAAACATTTATTCCACAAGATTTCATGGAGTTCGTGCTGTGAGTGAATGTATAATCAGATGTCAAATGGGATGAAGTGAAAACCGACACAAACTTATGGAAGATAATAAATTTAAAGTCACTTTGGATAAAAGAAAATCGATTATAAGAATTAAATAGTTATAGATTAATTCCCAGAAATTCAAGTCATATACCTTTAATATTTGTGTACTCACTGAAAATGGAAACTCTTTGTCGTTTGCAGTTCTAAGAACGTTCTAACAAATATTTTTTCAACGTTATTTAAATAAAAACCGAAGCTTTTTACTAGCAAATGTTATTCTGCAAAAATTTAAATCCTCAGTAATTTATTTTGTTTTTGCTTTCATTAGAAATTTGATCATGCGATCAGCATCATTTCATTGCCTGATCAATCTCTGAGTTGCTTGGAAATATGTCTCATCGTCACTAGATGATTAGCAAAGGCTGACAAGAGTTCAAAGGGTTAGGCTTTCAAGGTCTGGGGAGGAGATAAGATTTATGTGTGTCCAGTAGTCTTCAAGTTCTTGTAATATTTTTTGTAGCTCATATTATCACGTACACGTGTTTGGCTTTGAGAACTGCCCCTCATTCAAACAATAACATTTGTCTTTAATTTTGACATAATGTTCGACCAAAAGTTTCCACAGACACATTTTGATTTACAACCTCAATTACTCAGCCACCGTTTTGGGCAGCCCCCAGAGACCAGGCCATGCCATATAGAATTCAGAACCGAAAAAGAACTGAAAAACCGAGAAGCACACACACTCCATCCATCCACCGCCATCTTAGGGGCCATTTATGGACCTGCCAATGCCAAAGAGACCGACGAAAAAGAGAAGAATTCTTGCGCTTGTATTATTTATTTATTTATTTCGTGTATCGCCTAACTGCCGAAATAAACACGATCAAGGCTAACAGCGACATCGGCGATGACAACACGGGGCTGGAAAATATATTTCGGCACCGCTTCAGCTTCAGCTTCAGCTATAGCTTTAGCTTCTTTTACTCGTTGTTGGTCCGAACTGAAAACAAGTGCAGATATCTCTCTCTTTTTTTTTCTTGACGAAGGTAAAACATATATTTATTTATGCAAATTTCCCACTCGGCTGCCAAATGAAGAACATGTGGCAATGGCGCGCACTGCCCCGATGCTAATGATGTTGGCAAACGTGGAGCGGCAATGCAAATTCTTGTTTCCCCACAAGTTCTTGTCGGTCGCGGGGTTGCGTATACGCAGCGTTGGCCTGCTAGATGATGTCGGGCGGTGGTGGTTGGTTGGATTTTGCTAAGTATTGGCAGACAAGTGCTGGGAGCCATCAGTTTTATAGGTCACTTAAATAATTGATGCTCATTTGTCGCGCCATTTTGATGGCTTAACTTAAATGCATTTATTATGGAAGCGATGGCAGGGTGATTAAAGAATAAAACGGGGAATTACATAGCTTAGAGTGAGGGGTTCCTGGGAAATGGTGTGCAAAAAATATATCATAAATAAGGTGCGATTTTAATATTAAACGTTTTCTTTATTAAAAGTTTAAATTTTCCACATACAAAAGCTAGTTATTTTTGGGCGGAAACTTCATGTTGCCTGCTGCTGACACTCGCCGGTCAAAGTTGTGTCATGTGAAATAATTGCAATTTGCAGTCAGCGAAGCTCATCATCATAATGGTGCCGATGATGATGATGATGATGATGATGGTGTTCGTGGACGATGAGCTGCTGTGCCATGGGGCGTATACAGAATGTAGAATTCGTTTCAGCTTCAGCTCTGCGGCGATGATCTCACATGCACTCATTGCATGAAAGAGACCATAGCGGGCAAATTATCTCTTTCTCTCTCTTCCTCTCTGGTGCTGGGTAAGTGAGAAGGCAAGATAGAGGGAAAGAGAAAGAGAGAGCCAGTAGAGCGGCAGCGGGAGAAGTAGCCTTTGTCACTTGGAGCTTTACAAGCCATTACATAACGTCGTAATGAAGCGTCAATCTGCGTCGCAGGTCCAGTGAAACAGGGAAAGAGATAGCAGCAGCAAAAAAGCAGAGAGGGAAGCAGCGTTGTGTGAACATTTCATGGTCACCCATACCACGAAAAACCCATCCACAGCCTCTGTGTTTGTGTAAAGTAAATATTCGCATTGTAGGGAAAAAAGTAAGAAAAAAGTTAGAAGAAAATTGCTCTTTTTTTTCAAGTCGTTAGGACTTTAAGATGCTGGAAAGGCACTTGGTTACATATAAATCAGGATAATATTTACTAGATTTGTTTACCATTTTTATAGCTATGTAATTATTATGTTCAAAAATAATATGCATTAAATGAAAATTCAGCTGACCCCTAGAAATTTTAAAAGCTTAGTTTTATATTTATATTTAAGACATCAATTCTTTATCCATAAAATGTAGGTTTTATGTAAGAAATTTCTTTATACTCCATACTCTTCCTTGAAATCAGTATAGAATAATTTCCCTACAAGCAAGTAACAAAAAAAAAAGAGTAACAATCGAGTCAAATAATTTTCCTGTGCAATGTGAACTGTTCTCGCATAGTGGAAACTTTTTCCATGGCATTAAATACATCCCAAACAGATGAAAATGGGAGAGATGAAGAGGGAGAGGCTGTGGCACCGATGGGGGAGTGGTGGCCCCTCTTTCCCACCGAAAGAGAGAGAATTTTGCTGTGTAATAATGCAATTGGCTTGCAGCTCCCCTTCTTTTTTTTGCGCGCCCAGTCGCCATATCTAAACCATTGGCTGGCGGGGAGAGGGGCGGACTCAAGGGCTTGGCAGCCACTTTTTGTTGAGTTTCTGTTTCGAATTTTACATTTTTTGCACTCAGTTGAGCTTGTATTTATTTTATTTTCAACCAAGTTTAGCTCTTTGAGCTCGTTTTAAATGGAATTTTTAAACCTGTGAAGAAAAAGTGAAAAATATGTGGAAAATAAATAAAATAAATCATAGAAGGGAACCAAACTACTATTAAAGCACGTTAGGTTTTATTGTTTTAAGAAAATCAAATGAAAATTCAAATGCAGAATAATAGTTCATCCCTTTACAATTTTCCATTCTTTTCCTTTAGAAAATGTGGAACACCCATGAACCCAGTCAGGCTACCCGTCATACATATGCAACAGTTTTCCCAAAATAAACAAAGAAAATGCTCGAAATTTGTTGGCCCAAAACTAGTGCATCGAAAATATATTCTCTGTCTCCTTGTCATGCCCCAAAAAATCGTCCATTTGTGCATTTGCCATTTAATAGTTTGCCTGTTGACGACGGACTTTTGGTTCTGTGATTCCATTGAATTGCATTTGCAGTGGCAATAGCTTTTAGCTGGAATCTAAACAAATCACACGGTGCCATGGTGCGTATGAGTAATGTGAGACCTATGCTGGTATAGCTTTTCTTCAGAACATTTAGCTGGAAAACAAGCACCGGCTGAGTCATCCACCTGGCTGGTTGGCCATAGAATCTGCGCAGCTTCCAATTACAAAAACACATAACAAAGAACACAAACACTCTAGGATTAGTCACTGCAAATTTCGTTCTAGGGCTGGGCCTGACATTACGTATACGTAATATTCAGTGCAGTTCGTGAGAAGCATTCGCCCGGCTTGGATTTTACAACGTATAATTACAGATGGCTGACGGCCCTTGGGCTGCACCCCTCTTAACCGCTTCCCTACCAATCCGATGGCTTGATTTATTTAGCATTTTTATTAGTGCATCGGCGGCGAGTTAGACCCGTTTCTGGCTGGCGGCAATTGCAACCTTGAACTTGATATTAGATACGAGCCGTGGCGCGTGAGTGAGATTTGCGAGAGGAATATTTTGTGGGGCTCTCACAACCGGTTTTCGCATCGTTCCACTGGCCCCAAGGGCAATGGAATCTCTGGCACATCATTTCCATCTTCCCGCCCAGTCATCAAAATTTAATTTAAAGATACTTTTGCCAGTCTATATGGCCTGACTTATCTCTCCCTTTTTTTCTTTCTTTTTTTTTTTGGGTTGACTCATATCAGCAAAAAGAATGGCAAATATTTGCTAGTTATGTGCGTTTAGCCAAGGCAAACATTCCACTGCCACCACCTAATCCCCGCCCACTCATCCTGTTTGTGTGTGCAAATATGTAAATCAATGTGGGTCACCCCTAATGGCAAGGGCCCGAAAAGGCAGGCAAGGAAGCAAACGAAAGGCAACAGCCAGTCGCCCCCTGTCAAGTGCTTGGCAGGCTACATAAATTGTGTGACAACCAAGGAGGCGATCAGCCACCTTCCCAGAAACCCTGCACCCGTTGCCCGTCTTCCACCCATGTGGGGGTATGGCCTCTGGGGAGTCTCGTCATATGGAAAATAATTTTATGGGCCACGCATTGCCATGTCAACGTAAAGTTTAAGGAAAATAATTGCACATTAAAATGCATTAAATGGACAGCAACCGAAGCCAAGTAGATGTGAATATGTTGAACATATATCTTGGGGTATTTTAATCGCAAGTCTTAATACTCTCAGATGGGGTATTTTCAGTAAAATTGGTTTGGGAAATAGCAGCAAGTCTTCGGTTATCCTTACTTCTAATGCCAAAATGAGCTTAATTTAATAATATTTAAGATAAAGACAGCAAGAACGATATTAAATATAAACTAAATCATAAGATTTATAGGTTGTCCCGTTTACTCATGCGTTACAAGATTTTTTTCCCTTCTTAATCATTCATAGTATTTATATAAATATTATTAAGCTCAATGTTTGATATACTTCTCCCTTCTACATAGAGTATTTTCATCATAAAAATAAACTTACATTAACTGGGAAAACTTATTGGAATGATCTATGTATATACATATGTGCATATGGCCACAGAAACGGCCTACAATAAATTTCATCCAAATTACGTTTCCATGCCGTTGGCGTGCAATTTTCATTTAATTGAGGCTTATTGCGGTCTTTCGGGTGGGTGGTTTTTGCCCGCCTGTTGGCTTGGCCAGCTCTCCAGCTGCTCAACGTGACTGCGACTGGATGTCCATCTGTCCGCCGGACGGGGAACTTGCCTTGTGCGGTCGTTGGCGCAACAGATGCGCCCCGCATTTCAAAGAACAATACAAAAATTAATCATTAAAGACTTTGACGATGGAGAGTATAATGATGACTACGCGACGACGTTGACATCGAGAGCTAGCATAAAGAACACTCTCCTCATGTATATATAGTATATACACACGGCTTGTATCTGTCGGAGAAGGCTTTTTGTGGAAGTGGCGGCATTGTTTATTAACTTGAACGCCACTTTACTGTTTGATATATAACATTGAGCGTTCTATAATTAAGCGAAAATCCCTCACAATGCTGCAGATTGAGAGATGATGACAGGAGGCGTCAGAGGGCTGGCATACAGCGCATTGCCACCGTAAAAACCCATTCAATGTCATCCGTTTTTGATGGAAAATGCAACCCACAACGATTCCACATTTATTTTCACTTAGAAAATATATATTTTCCACATGCCCACTTACAAAGTACATTCGTTTCCCCTTTTTTGTGATTTGATTTCCGCATTGCATTTTCTTTGTGACAACTTGATCAGGTTGAGTGAACCCAAGAGTGAAAATGCTCCTGAACTTTGACAGAACACATTTATTATATTCGAACACAAAACTACATACTTGTGACACACATATCATCGATCCGAGCACACCGAACGCAAATAAAAATAAACAAATTCCGTGACAATGACCTTCTATCTGAAGCAGATAAATAGAGCTCCCAATAAATGAGCAAACATTTTCAGCAAACCAAACCCGACGCCAAATGTTCAAAAATCCATACAAACAGAGAGTGAGAGCGGAGAGAGTGTCTAGAGAATCTAGAATAAATAAAATATATGCATATATAAGCGTGTAAACAAATATATGCCTAGAACATTTTGTATGAACGATAATGAAATAAAAACAAGTTCACTGCTCGGAAGTATCAAAACAGACGCCGTGTGGGGGCGGAGGGAACTCGCTCGGAGACAGCGTCACACAAATCCAAATCGAAATAGAAATAGCTAACGAAATAGAAACAAAACGATAATAATTAAATACTGAAGCGAAAAACGACAACAATTTCCATACGTCATCGTTTCATTTGGGGGCAAAGTGGGTTTGGGTAGGCGAAAATGATTAATTAAACATTTCGCAGGCAATCCGAAGTGAAAGTGAATTGGCACAAAAAGGTGGGAAAACTCTCTCAAACAATATTCCGCAAATATAAATTGGGAAATATCATGAATAAGTAATTAAAAAAATGGTTGATTAAATAACAAATAAGTTAAAAAGATAATAAATAAAGCGAATGTCATGAAAAATGTATAAATGTGATTGAGTTAACAAGTGAGCCGTTAAATGGATAAAAGTGAATATTCGATTCTTAAACTCTTGAAATTATATGAATTTTTAAGTGTATATTTATTTTTTCGTTTGAATTTTTCATAAAATGATAATATATGACTTTATTACGGATTTCTTTGAGAAGGTACTATTAAAATTTATAAATCTTAAATCAAAAGTAAACCACAATATGTGGAATTAATTGTAACATTTATTTAATCAAGAAAAGCCATAATTTGCAGTTCCTACCCTAGGTTCCCCTTACAGCACTTACAGGTCCTAAATTAATTTGATTCACTTGAGTTTCATTTTCAGCGGTTTCAGTTTTTTTCTTTTGATTCTGCTGGCCGTTTCCAAAAACTGGCCTGACAGAGTTGCCGAAAAAGTGCGAGCTTCGGATCTCGAGATACATTTTATGGACATCATCGTTAAAGTAATCAGCAGTAACAGCAAGAATCATCAGAGGCGGCAGACGGCGGCAGCGCACATTAAGCCAAACCGAAAAATACATGCAAAAAAAAAGCTGGCGCAGCGAGCGATATAAAGTTAAAAGACTTTAACCAAATTCAAGGTCAACTTCGTTTCAATAAATTGCAAACGGAATGGTAAAGCCAGAAAGCCAGAGCTGTGGGCAGGTCGCAGTCGCAGGAGGAGGACAGAAGGGGACCTGGACGAAGGAGAGATCTGCGACTTTTGACTGCATGACGCAAATGAGGCAAAAGCCAAAAAACCAACAACGAAAATCATCAGCAGCTTACCTGTAACAGAATCACTCTCACCTAAACAAAAAGAAAATAAAAATAAATAAATAAAAGAAGAAAGAAAAAACTCCCGCCATCCCAATCTCCGACTGCGATTTTTCAAGCGAATTTTTTTAGCGTGTTAATAAAGACTGTCGAAAATTTAAAGAATGGCTTTGATAAAGCACAAAAGCAATAACATTAATGAAGCAAATACAAGAACAACTGGTATAATAAATGCCTGCTCTCCACAACGATATATAATATAATAAAAAGTGCAATTTTATTTTTATTTACCCACAACACAAAAGTTTATACATGCTCGTTTCGGATTTGTCGCCATCAATTCCCAAATCGAAAAGGAGAACATTAACCAGAAGAAGTATTGGGTTTAAGATCAGACATGCTGGAAAGCAGGTATTATATATCGCAGAGGTTTAATTAATTTATAAAAAATATACAAAGAATAAATAGAAAACAGATCAATTAGCTTACTGGGTCACGGATTATAATTCCTTAATAAATACAATTAAACTATTTAATACCTCAACAAAACCAAACGCATTTAACGCTAAATGCATTCTCTCTTCACAATTTCACCCTTAAAAAAGAAACCGCAAAATATATAAATATTTCCAGCATTTATTTAACTCTGTGCTTAATTTGTTTATTTTACCTGTTAACCAATTTATTTCTGATAAATTGTTTATATGTCGTTGGCACAAACACACACAAATACAAGTCGGGATCTGGTATCCGTTTCTGCTGCGGCTTTTGTTTACACATTTTAAATGAGCTTCATGTATTTTAGGTTCAATCAACTTTGCACCGCAGCCAAAAACAGCCAACAGCACAGCCACAACCACAACAATTGATTAATTAATGAATTATTTATTGAACATGCAGCAATCAAAGATGTGTTTTTCCACATTTTACGCTTTTGCATTAGTCAAAGGTTGCTGGGGAAAATAATAAAGGAACCAAATACAATTCGACTTGTGATAGAATCAAATTTGGGGATTCATTTTGACGAGTTTGTTGCTTAAACTACCAATTTAATATTTAACACGTGTTCTAAAATAAATTGTTTATTGTACGTATTCTAAAATATATTTTGGTTGGTCATAGGATTTAAAAAATATACCAATTTAAAAAACGTATTAAACAATACAAAGCCAAAATCAAACTACAGAAATGGCTACTTCATTACAATATTACAAATTTTATTATAAAATAATTTGTTAACAAAAAATACAAGTTCTAATTTATAAATATTATGAATCTTCTATTAATTACATTAAACTGTGGCCCAACATATTTAATACTATTTATTCACTGAAATATTCAACTTGTGGTTTAAAGTTATGTTCATCTCCAGACGAATTAAAAAATCTGCCATGAAGTGTCTATTAAAAATAAGTCAAAAATCCACAGACATCGCAACTAAAAGCATAGAGAATTATATACAACATACTCATATTCAAGACACTACACACATTTATTTGCTGAGCTGTGGAAAATCTAAACATTTGCACTTCGCCCACTTGCTAGAACCGAAACAAGATAGAATAGAAATAAGCCGGAGAAAGGGAGGGAGGAGTGGGGATGGGAAGGGATGGATGGATGGTTTATCGCAGCAGCTCGAGAGCAGCTCCTCAACAGTGCACTCGTCGAATGCCCTTCACGACAGCAGCCAACCCAGTGACGAGCTGCCTCCTCCCTTTGTCACACTTTTCGCTTGAACTGTGCCAATGGCCTTGAAATTGTTTTGCGCCTCAGTTGTTGCTGCAGCCGGCAAACGAGATTAGTGGAATTATTGCACTCGCTAAGATCTTAGTGCGCCCATAAGGAAATGCATATGCACATATACTTCATATAATTCTTGATTTGTTTTTCACACTCTCTACGTATTTATGGGCACACAGTGCGTATGCGTAATACATGTTCTTTGTGATGTGCAGGAAATAGTTGAAAAGGAAAAGTAATAAAAACTTAGCAGAGCTAAGAAATTTCTTTTCTTGTTACATTTTAAAAAACTATAAGTTCTTAATTATATACTTATCTATTTCTTGATAATTCTTCAGAATTTATATTATCAATTTCTTGAAAACAATTAGGAAGAGTAAAAAACCGAGACGCATTCATGCAAAAAAAAAACCAAAAAATATATCATAAATCTTTGTAGAAAAAAAAATATATGTATAGTAATACTATTGTAATCTTATTTTTATTTATTTCTTCTCACAATTCTTCTAATTCCTGCCTTGAAGATTCTTCTCTTTGAATTCCAGTTTTTATCCCCTAACCCCATGAAGCAGGAAATGCTCGCTATTCGATTCTTTCAATTATTTCCTCTTCGGCTGCTCTGTGTGGTTTCTCATTGTCAGCTTTGAATTTTTTTTTTTATAGTTGTGGGACAGGAAAAAGATTGCGCTACAAGGTCAGCCTAAGTAAACCGCATTATGCTGTTTTTTTTCTGTTTTTTGTAGCCGTTAATTTACAACTGAGATGATGCGCAGAGATGCTAGCTAACGATAATTATATTTTCTAGGTTTGCTTAGACAAATGAATTGTAAAGTACAACAAAAAACGTGCAAGGAAAATAATGCAAAGAAAAAAATTAAAGATTACTTGAAATAATAGAATATTTTGAGAACTTGTTTGTGTGTTTTGGAAATAAAAACTAAATTTAAAGGTGAATAAAATATGCATCATAATAATTTTACTATGAAATGTTTTCTTTGCTTTTATCACAGAAAATGCTCTTTGTAAATATAATTTAAAGAAAAGCAAATGTAGCATTTATACATTTTTACTTAAATATCTGATATATTTTAAGAGTCTTGCGACAAGTCCACCTCTGGCTCATTGACTTTACTAAACCCCTGACTCCACCGTCTGGCCATAAAAAAACCCCACCACACACTTCCAAAGTGCAGCAGCAGCAGCAGCTGAAACAAGACTTTAGGACCGAGCAAGTGTTAATTTGTGGCCACATCAACCAAGCTCTCGTTGAACCCGGCAACCCTGAAAAACCCTCAAGTACTGCCCTCCGGCAAGTGCAACACAAAAATAAAGCAGCAAAAATTAAGAGATTAATGCGAGACAAGCAAATGCAAAATGCCAACCATAAACAAGTCGAGAGGACAGGACAGGGAATGTGATAATAAAAATAAGAAATGAAGAGATAAATTAGGGAATCGAATATGGAAATACTCTGGGAAATAAAGGTTTCTTTGGTGTATAATTTTCCAGATAAAAAAATTATTGGCATAAACTAATATTTCGTATATTTAAATATAGTTTGAATGTATTTATTGTTTAACTTGATTTGCATTTTGTTCATTAACTTAATTTCTAAACCCAGAAAATATTCTTTACATTAAGAGCACCCAGAAACCTTTACTTGAAATTAAATCTTGAATTGACATTATCTAAATGCTTTCCTCTCAGTTGTTCTGGCCAGAGTCTTGGGGCAATTAGGCCTGCAATAATTCAGCAAAACAAAACTTGAACTTCAGCCTGTTGGCACCTTGAGCCTGCCTGCCTGATGTGTGTGTCTGTGTGTGATATCTGGTAATTGCCAGCATCAATTGCATTACTCATACGCCGCGTTGTCGTTGGCTGTGGCTCGACTGCTGCCGAGTGCGGTTTGCCTTAGGCCAGAGATCGAGAAAAACTAATGCCTGGCGTGTGACATTGTAAGAAAATGCAGTTGCACTTGATGCTGCCAACTAAAGATGCGAGTCGATGCGAGATGAGATGACATGAGAGGAAAACGTTTAGCTGGCATCAAATGCTGTTTTTTTTGCTGCTGCCTTTGTCGAGTGTAAGATTTCCAGTTCACCGTGAAGCGGGACACAGCTGGCTCAGAGTTTCAGGGTCGCGGTTTTGAACCATTTTTGCCAAGAGCTGGAAGGCAACAGAGAGAGGGAGAGAAAAAACCCGTTTGGTGACCGCCACACTTTTGGCCAGACAGATGACGGCCAGCAACCTTGACCCGGTTCTACTTCTCGCCTCCGTTGGAGCTTAAGCTGCTCTATTGCTGCCATTTGACTGAACTTTTTGGACGGACACAGAACCTAATTAGCATTTCCGCACGTTCACGTCAGTCAGTTTGAGTGGGATTTGCTCAGGGAGAGGGGAGGCGTTGCTCCTCGGGGAAACCTAATTAAAAGTGCTTCTTGAACTTCGCCTCCAACGCGGATTAATGCCTCCGGCAGCCTGCCGTCTTTCAGTTAACACTTTAAGTCCTTCCCCATCAGCAAGTCAACGAGTTGGCCAAGCAGGAGACTACGGGTTTCCCATCAAGATGCAAAAGTTTTCAATTAGACAATTTTCTCATTTACATTTCAAATAGATTTGTTTCGCCACTTGCGCCCATTCTGCCCTATCTTAATTGGTTTCTATGACAAAGTTTTCGGCCAAGGAATGGATTTTGTTGATTCAGAGTTGAGGGGGCATTAAATCAATGGACTGTTTAAATATATTACAGTTGAAGTAATCGTAAATCTACCGAGCTCTGGAATTGTAATTAGTTTGCAATGATTAATTTGTGTGTGTGATAAATCTAAAAATGTAAATAGTTTTCCAAAAGCTTTAAAATATTTATAAGAAAATTTTATTCTAAATAAATTTATATAAAAATTCAAGATATTTTCTTTTAAATTTCTTACCAAAACCACCCCATTCATCCACTACCATTACCTTGCCCACCACCCTTAAGGGTTGAAGGGACCAACCAACTGTTGGCCGTATCCTGGTTAACGTTGCCAGGACACTTGACAGACAACAAACAATGCGGTCACCATGGAAATCCCTCACCAGGGACCATAACAAAAGCCTTTCGAGTGGAATTTTTCATTTAGTAACGAAGCGTTCGGTGGGAAAGAGAGAAAATGTTGCATCAGGGAATTATCCTGCGTGAGGGACATGTAACCAGGACAATATACAATCTGGTAAGCCATGGCATAATCTTAAATTAAACACACGTAATGAAGGAGGGGCGGAATTCCGCAGATCAAAGACAAACGCTACGAGGATGTAATCGAGTGCATCACCAGTTTCGGCGAGGCGGCCAACACGAGAGCCGGTTTGTCCACGCTGGGACACTGCTACTACCACGCCCAGAAGTACGAGGAGGCGGCCACCTGCTACGAGCAGCTCTGCCAGCTGGCCCCGAAGGAAGCCAAGTACAGGTGGGGTGGAGCCCTATCCGTATATCACATACATCCTTAAAAAAAATATCCTTTACAGGTTCTACTATGCCCAATCACTCTATCAGGCTGGCATCTTCGCTGAAGCTCTGCGAGTGCTGAAGCAAATCGGTGACCAGGAGGACGAGCTGCGGGAACAGTGCCTGCAGCTGCAGAGTGCGATTCTCTATTCCAGCGAGGACTTTGCCGGGGCCCAGAGTCTGCTCAACCAGAGAGCCGGCGGCACGGCGGATACCCTCAACGATGAGGGATGCCTACTCTTCCAGGCGGACCAGCATGAGGCAGCAGTGCAGCGGTTCCAGGCCGCTCTTCAAGTCGGCGGCTTCAATCCCCTGGTGGCCTACAACGTGGCCCTGGCCCACTTCCAACGGAAGCAGCGGGCCCAGGCACTGGACTACACCTCGGAAATTGTGGAGCGGGGAATGAGGAATCATCCGGAGCTGGGCATTGGCGCCCAGGTGGACACCGATGGCAGTGCCCGGAGCGTGGGCAATCCCATCACCATGGCCGTGTCGGGCATTACCCAGGCACTGAATCTAAAGGCCGCCCTTGAGTTTCAGGATGGCAATGAGGAGGCGGCCAGGGATGCGCTCTTGGATCTCCCTCCGCGAGCTGAAAGCGAACTGGATCCGGTCACGTTGCATAATATGGCCCTAACCGATGTTCAGGGTCCCGTGGCGGGTCTGAGGAAGCTGGCCTTCCTGCTACAGCTGGGTGCTCCCTCCTGTCCCAAGGAGACTTTTGCAAACATCCTGCTGATCTGCTGCCGCCACGAACTGTACGAGACCGCGGCCGATATCCTGGCAGAGCACACGGACCTCACCTACAAGTACCTCTCGCAGTATTTGTACGAGCTTCTGGATGCCCTCATTACCGCTCAGACCAGCGCCGAGCTGGCCGAGAAGAAGCTGGGCACGCTGGCCTCCAGTCTGGCCGGCAAGCTGCGCAGTTTGGCTGCCAAGGTGCAGGAGGTGAGGGCCACCAATGAACAGCAGGCACTTAGGGATGCCCTCAAGGACTATGAACAGGCACTGGAACTGTGAGTTTTTCCTGGCAAAACTTTAAAGTTTCGTATTGACCAATTTTCCTTTTCTATTTTAAAGCTATTTGCCCGTGGTGATGGCTCGAGCCTGGATCTCCTGGCGCGATGACGACTTTGTGGGAGCCGAAAGGGAGTTCCATTCAAGCGCCGAATTCTGCTCGGAGAACTCCATTTGGCGATTGAACGCAGGACATGTGCTCTTCATGCAGGGCGACAAATACAACGAGGCGGCAGCCTTCTACGAGCCCATTGTGCGCCAGCACTCAGACGATGTAAGATAATGACCAACCAAGCATTCCCTCAGATATTTCCAATCGGAATACCTTGGGTTTCAGGGAGTTCAAGGACTTCAGGGAGTAAATGTCACAGAAAAAGTGAAGAATTTTTAGTTGAATTTTGATAAAAGGATTCGTTAAGGAGTTTAACGAGATGTTTTCGATTTAAGAATTCTATTTTAATATTTTAGTATTTCTTACAGTCCATACAACTTCTCTGTACCCTTTTCAGTTGTTTCCAATTATAATCCTCAAAACCCTTTGACCATTTTCCTCAACCAGATCATGTCCGTATCGGCTGCGGTGCTGGCCAACCTGTGCGTGTCCTACATCATGACATTCCAGAACGAGGAGGCCGAGGAGCTGATGCGCAAAGTGGAGAAGGCCGAGGAGCTGAAGGGCAACCTGGGCAAGCAGTATCACCACCTGTGCATAGTCAATCTGGTGGTGGGGACTCTCTACTGCGCCAAGTCCAACTACGAGTTCGGCCTGTCCCGCATCGCTCATGCCCTTGAGGGCGGCTCGGGGAATAGGCTGTATGCGGATACCTGGCTGCATGTGAAACGCTGCATCCTGGGGCTACTCACCGGCATGGCCAAGCAGAACATAATCCTGCCGTATGCCACCGTTCAGGAGGTGCTCAACTTCCTGCGCTTCTGTGAGGCTTACGGGCTCTTCACGCCGGCCAATATTTTTGCTGCCACCGAGCAGGTGCCAGATGAGCCCCTAACCATCGGCCTGGAGGCCAGGAAACTGCGATTGCTTATGCTCAAGCTAAGCGAATATGAACATTTTTAGGTTCTAACTGAATATTTGTATAATTAACTAAGGAACTGTATGAAATATATGCAATAAAGTTTATATTCTTTTAAAATTTAAAGTGGAAAAATATTTAAAATCGAAAATCATATTAATCCTACTCCACTTTCAATATAAATTCAATTCTTGACTATATTTCACCTTCATCAAGTCAAAAACCATCTATAATTTATGGCAAAAAGTGTGATAAAACAAATGCCGCGCCCTTCTGGGGAGTAACAGAAAAATCTGCTGGGCAAATCACCCTGGGGATCAACTTGTCTTGGCTCTGTGACAGCTGCGGATTCGTCGCCAGGACCTTCTAGAGGCCTAAAACAGTAGCAGAATAGGCAAAATACGGCGGGTAATAAATATAAATTACAAGTGGAAGAGCAGAAATCTGTCATAAATCACATTAATGGCAGATTTTCATCAGGCAGAAGAGGCAGGTTGGCGCAACCAGGAAGTGGATTGTATGCCAATCTATTGACAAAGAACCTGGATTGAGCAGCAGCCGGAGCACGTGCTAACCCAACTGAACTGCCTGCCCATTTATCCAGTTTTTTTCCCCCGCAAACCCCCAAAGCCGTTCTGCTTGGCGGGCACGTGAGCACTCACGCGTTCGATTTGACAACGTGTTTATGTCGCAGCTCAATTCCGCATTGACAGCCCCATCGACATCATCAGCATCATCGCCTGTTATCATCATCATCATCATCTTCAGTATCGTCATCGTCATTGTCATTGTCATCAATGGGGCAGCAAAATAGAACAAAAATTACTGACACGAATGAATGCCAGACTATGAGATACCCGACAAAGATGCGTAGGAAAAGGTGTTGCCTTTATATTTAAAATATATTTAATTGGATCTAATCATAAATGATTTTTAGACTAATTTAAACCCTCAACACTAATTTTTCCTACACCTTTGAAATAAACTGGAAATATATTGTTAATTTTTTAGTATTTAATAGATTTTAACAAAACTTTTCTTTAGATAAAGCTTTACAATAGGCTACCCATATATTTTGTAAGCTTTATTAGCCCATCATCTACTTACAAATACTCTCTTTTCCCCCTTTATTCTTACCAAATACCCATACCCTTTCCTTGAATTCATGAGGTGAAAGAAATGGCGACAACAAAAAAGCGCCTAACAAGCACTTTAAGCTGCTACTGGCTCCACATCCACATCCTTCTCGCAGGACCCATTCCCATCATCATCAGCATTGATGTTGTCATTATACTCATCGACATCCTCCCTGTCATTACGCGACGCATACGAAAAAAAAAAGAAAAGCTGAGGAGGAAAATATACAACATGGAAACACTTGTCATTAACACAAACAGACAGAAACGAGGAAAACTCGTATTTTCCCAGACACTGGGGTTGAAGGATGGCGCCTGCAACGGACTCCAAAGTGAGATAGTAGTAGCACCTTTTTGCTCTTTTTGTTACACTCTATCGGTAAAGGTAGCACTGAAATGGAATGGTTTTTGAAAGGAAATACTCTAAGGGAAAGATAGACTCGTTTACTTATTAATTTTTTATAATTAACCTATTTTATTTTAGAGTTTTAATAGTTGAAAACATTCTCCAAGTTTACTAAAAATAATTAGACCTTCTTTAACTTGCTAAAATATTATTAAAATAAATTAAAAATAATAATAAACCGTTGCTAAAACTATTAATATATGACTTTATTACATTCATTAGACTGCAATTAGAGTTATAAATAATTTAAAAAGCATTTACCTGTTGATATATTTTACCCTTGCCTTAAAATGAGAACCTGCAGCGATTAAAAAATCAATTAGAGCATTTGTTATGCATAATTTATAAATGACATATTTGTTTGTGGATAATTCGTGGACTTAATAAATATTTAAAATATGCTATGCATTGAAATGAAACTAATTGGTTATATTTAATTTATTATTCATTGCCTATTAATCCCATGTAAAGGTTTGCCTTATGGGCAATTAATTAATTGATTAAGCAAATCTATGACTTCCGGTGAACACAACACATGCTAAATGTCCCCGAGGAACAATATAATAATCAAGAGTCCGTTTTAATTGAGTGACAAGAACTGCGAACTCCTACGAAATGCTAATTAAATTCCCAAAGAGTATTTCGGGGGTCGCACAACTAAAATAAATACAGCGAAACTTAAGTTAACTTTTTTAACTCTCTTATTTTCTTGCCGTCGCCGTCAAGTGTTGCTCATTTTGTTTTACTTTATCATTTTTGTTGGCCCTCTTGCTTGTTAGCCGTCTTTTGTTGGTGGCACCACCCGCTACCCGGTTTAATCCGGCTTCTGTTTCTGCCCAATTCCATTTACAGGCTGCCAGCCTCCAGTAAATTGTGCATTTCAACTTTGCCTTAACACTTCTCGTTGTTCCCTTTAACCCCTCGATCTGCGTGTCGATTGTTAATATGCCTTTTAAGCAGTTCGTCCTTTCGAGTTCGAAGCGAAAGTTGCCCAGGACTTTTTGGGTTCTCGGCAGCAGCAACTCTAACTAAATTTTTGTGCGGCACTCTGACTAATTTTCCAGGCCATTTAAAGCGACTAACATGGATACACAGACACATACACACAGAAAGGAGGCACCTAAATATGTATTTTTGTGTAAATGTCCTGGGCTTGAATGCAGTCGCCGGCTCTGCTGTCTGATCCTGTCACCCCTCTCAACGCCATTGTGATTGGCTCTAACAATGAACAAACGAGGAGGATATTTTGTATCTGGCAAGCTGAAGATTTTATGCCCTTTAAGAAATTATAATAAATTACAAACAAATGAAATATGTTTCCATATGCTTTATTTAATAGCTTCTTAAGATATAAAGTCCTTAAAAACCCTCAGCTTATTAAGGAGAACAAAATCCTTTGAGACTCGGTTCTTATCTTTTACATTTCTCCCCATACTTTATATTTTTCCTTCATTAAAAATTCAATTTTTTCATCTTCTTGTATTAAAATGTTGATTCCCTTACCGAGAGTATAGCCGCATTTTATAAACCGCATTCAAGTCAAAAATCAATAAGGCTTTGTCGGTGTGTTCCCGGTTGTATGGGATTCTTGTTGTTTTTGTTGACCATCGGCATTTGGCGGGGGCAATTGTTGCATGTCGATGGGATGTGTATGTGTTTGTGACCGCTTAACTGTAAACGAGGAAATAACTCAGGCAGCCACAGGAAACCCCAACAATGAAAACGGGAAAAATCCGAGGAAAAAACCGGAGAAGTACTGGTATTTTCAAGAGGAAATCAAATATTTTGCAGTCCCGGTTTAGCGACTGTGAAGAAAAAAGAAAGGATTTTAACCAGAAAATTTACTAACTGCATGCGGATTGTCCAATGAAAAATTGGAACAAAAATACTGAAAAACAAGAAAGGAAGCTAACTTCGGCTTACCGAAGTTGTATACCCTTGCAGAATTTAAACAAAAAATTCAAACCGAAATTCTGAAATAATAATTAGTTGCCAAATCTCAAATTTGATGGCAATGGTTTGAAACACGGCTAAGATATGGTTTTTTATTTTCCTGATTGTTCCTATGAAAGCTATAGGATATAGTTGTCCGATTTTCATGAAATTAAATCCGAAATTCGGAAATAATAAATAATAAAAATATAAATTTTATTTAAAGATTTATCTTTGCACACCTATTATTATGACCAGCCGAAATTGTCGATTTTAAGGATATATTTAATTTACTTGAATATGAAGGCCTTTGTGAAACTTTTTTACTTTTCGTTTAAAGACAATTAATAAACGTTTCCAAAAAGCTTTGATTTGTTGAGATTGGAAAAGAGGTGGCTGAGAAATATCAAATTAAAAACGAAAACACACCCATTATATTGTCCATGAGTGTACATAAATATGTACATATTTGCAAAAATCTTAATCCATAAAAATTCCAATTTTGCTCATGGGTGCAGGCTTATCAGCTATGAATATAAATACAGAGTATATCTGTACATACATATAAAAATACAATACAATATTCCAAGTATTGTACTTGGATTATTCCAATAAAAATATACATAAATAAGTGACTTTTTTTATACATCCAAATCAGTAGCCACCGAGTCTCTGCGCCGAAGTGTTCTTTTTAATAGCTCTTCAAAAATTCGTTTCATAAATCATGGCAAAGTGTAGTCTCGGTGATCTTTGGAAATATAAAAAATCAAATCGAGAAAAGTTTTTTTTCCCTATAACCTTTATTGCTTTGATGTTCCTAAGTTGTAGTTATGCGGACCACATTTCTGATTTAGATTTTGACAATTTCTTTAAAGAAGTTGAGAATCAACCCAACATAACAACAACAACCACAACAACAACAACGACAATATCAACAACAACAACAACATCAAAGCCGGTTTCTACAATTAAGCGTTGCGGCTTGCACAAAAATAAGTCTTGTGTAAAACGCGCTGAGTGCTCGACAACTAGAAGAAGTAAGATTGTTATTAACCTCAAGAAACCATCCCTAAGTGGCTGCCACTACCTCGAGACCTGCTGCCATCCCAAAGATGTGGTGAGTATGTTGAACCATAACCTCTGCACTAATTAAATTTTATTTTTACTTGTTCTCTTGGAGAGATTCGTTGCACCTACAAGAGAAACCAGAATCCTTGCACTTATCTGAGAGAGATCTCTAAGGTATATACCGTAAATATAAAAGCCAAATATTATATTTTTCCTTGCAGTTATTACCGGATGAATATTCGATGGACTCGAATTTCGAGCTTTGTGGACGCACCAATGTGGACGGCCTTTTCATGACTGTAAAGGGCGGCGATTTGGAGTCAAGCTTTGCCGAGTTTCCCTGGGCGGTGGCTATTCTCAACACGAACCAAGAGTTACTCTGCAGCGGGGCTTTAATAAGCTACAAAGTGATCTTGACCACGGCCACCTGCCTATTTCCTGAACAACAACTGATTGTTAGTGCCGGGGAATGGGATCTTAGGACAGACAAAGAGCCAGTGCCGCATGTAAATCGCAAAGTCCAGGAACGTATTATTCATAAAAGTTTCGATTGGAACGACGACAACTATAATATTGCCATTTTGATCCTGAAAAATGCGTTTCCAAACCTAAAGCACATAGTACCTGCGTGCTTAAATGACAACGACACCGATCTTGATTTTGACAACTGCTTCGTCTCTGGCTGGCATGTGCGGCAAGCACACCAAACCCCTGTTCCGAAACGGGAAATAGTTCTCAAAATAAAAATGGACTTGGGAACTACATCCGCCTCGTACAGCGCTGGCAAAACGTTTAATGGCTATATCAAATCCAAAAGGCCAGTTGTTGCAAATGGTGCCCCACTGGTTTGTCCCACTGAGGACAACAGATACCACTTGGTGGGAGCATGGAGCGCCGGAATGAATGCCACCTCCTTCACTGATGTTAGGCAGTACGGAGAGTGGATTAGGGAGGAGCTGGAAAACCACAACATTGAAATTTAAATAAAAACAATGATTTTGTAAAAAATAAAATGGAATGTATTAAAATATTTTTGTCTTGGACATTGAGAAATGAGTTGGACAATAAAATTGCAAGGAAATGAATTAAAATCCTCGAACACTTATTCAGCATCCCGGTCCGCACTGGGAACCCCTGCAGATGTCGCAGAGGAATGAGTCCACCTGGTACTCCTCGCTGCAGTTGCGTTCAGATACATCTACGACGACTATATCATATAGCTGCCATAGGAACAATCGGAAAAATCTATGAAAAAAAATTTTAACTTTGTGAGTTTTCAACCGATTTTCACCAAATTTGATATTTGCCCATTTAACGTTCTCATTAACAGTTAACATTAACATTAACGTTCTCTAAATGCTGTTATTTAATTTCTTGAGTCATAAATTTCTTACATCTTTTTCTTGTCAGAAACTCTTGTAAATTTTGACCAAACACTTTCCTGTGCCCAGCCAGATCTTGGACATTTCTTGCCCATGCATTTATTTATTCATTCATTGGGGCTCCTTTCGACACAGGCCCTTGGCTATGGTGGACCAATTCGTGGCCCTAGCCCCGCGGCCTGTCGGAAACTGGTGAGGACAATAAATCAAGCTTTGATTGCTTTTATCGACAGAAGAGCCACACAAAAACATGGCTAGGGACACAGGGGCCGAGGGGAAATACTAAATCACTTTGTGCTGCTCTGGTCAGAAGCAACAAATAATACTTTCAAATGGCAGAAGTACTCACTCGCTCTCACACACACACACACACACACAAGCGGTGGCATTGAAAAATTGTTGCGAATTCGAGGGGAATCGAGAAAGGAAATTGTCAAGGCGTGTGCGAAGCTTCGACTAAAATGTTCTTACATCCATTACGTATACGCAGCGTGGAGAGGCGCCAGAACGGAGAGGGAATCGAAATCAAATATCAAATAATTGTTGGCCATTTTGAATGGCTGCCAAAAAAGCAGCAGCATTGGCCATTTGTTGTTTGCACACACACACACACACAGATGCAGACAGTAAGTAAAAATCCGTCTAGGAATTAAATTGCACAATTAATGAATTTCTCAGAGCTGGCTGTGAAATGCAATCTCCGGACCATTTGTTTTAGTTAATTTGGTAACTTTTCGGGACCAACCCTTGTCATTGGTCTGCCGTATTAGCCCCGACCATTAATCAAAGGCTTATTTGAAGGCCAACTGAGCAGAAGAGCGATCCTTATTGGCTTGTCCACTACTTTCTCTCACTCATGATTGATGCAGCAATGTCATTCACGGACTTCAATCGCCCGGAGGGAAGCACTCTTTTCGCCACCAAGAAAGTGTCCAGACAGCCAAAGCCTCGAGGATGTTGCTCTGGGGGAGCATTAAAATTTTCTACGCCATTTGGCCAAACTGCCGAGGCTTCCAGTTGGGTCGGAGTCCTTTAACAGCGGCCAATAACCTTAACAGTTCAATGCTTTCGAAGCTTAGATGATCCTGAAAATGGTGTTGGAGTATTATATGCATCATCTACCTAAAGAGTATATCCAAAAAGGGAAAATAAATAAATATCTTAAGAAATACTAAAGTCTGTGTAAAATTCGTTGTATAAACATTTTAATAATATTAATAGAAAGTTTTCTAAGTAAAATATTGATGGTAAAAAATCAAGTATTGATATTTAACTCAACAAGTAAATAAAATTATTAGATAGCCTTCTAAGTAAAATATTAGTAGTAAAACATTAAAGCAGTAGAATTTTAAACTAGAGTCTTAAAATATTTACCTTTTTCAACTACAAACATTGAACTCTAATAAAAAATAATTTTCATCATGTCATCAGCCTCTTCTGAAATATAAAATAATGAAACCATAAGGCTAAAACCCTCTGAAACAACACTTGAATATCATAAAATTCCCTAATAATATAACCTTAATAAAGATATAAATTTCACTTAAAATAAATAGTAATAAACTACTAAAAATAAAGCAGACATCTGTCTAATCTTCCTATCGCTGAGCACACTATAATTCCTCTTATTTCTGTAAAACCGATAAGACGATTTTCTAACATTTCCACGGAAAAGTTTAACATTATCTGGCCAACTTAAGAGATGCCAAAAGACAACTGCAGCATCAGTTTGCTGTTAACCTAAAAAGAGAGAAACCAAACCCACAAAGAGAAATACAAAATCTCTCTTACAAAAACGAAGCTTGTCTACCTTCTCTTATATATAATTTTAACATTAACAGATTAGCGCTAGAAATCAGACTAAGCTTAGGTGATTTATTTAAAAAAGACCGCTTAATGCAAGAAAGAAAAGAACGTTTACATTTCATAAAAAAATTTAAAGAAAACATATATATTTAAATGGAATACATGGAAAAGAAAATGAGGAAAAGTGTGGAAAAGAAATTGAAAGTTTCGGAAAACCCCTAGGCAAGGCTCGGCTGAAAAGTCACAATCAATTTGCTTTTCTTTTGAGAAAAGAAATCAAGAAACTGAAACAGCCAATGCCAAGGCAAATTTTTCACAATGCGGCGAAATAAAAATAAAAGGCCAAACAAATTGTGCATGAAATGCTTTCCAGGACTGGACGCTGAGCTATATATATTCAGATGTATATATATATTAAAAGATATATATGTATATACGCAGTGTGTATCCTTGAGTCATTTGAAATTTGCACAAATGAAAATTGTGGCAGTAAATTGAATTACCCAAACAGCAGCAGCAGCAGCAACAACGCAAGACTACCGCAGTGAAAACAGGACAATAAAAGCGACGGGAAAAAGAATAAAAGTTGAAAGGCCGAAACCGGCCTCCTGGCTTCCAACTCCCGTCTCCGTTTTCCTTTCCCCCCAATCTCCTTTTTTTTTCTCCTTTCTAAAACAAATAACTTGGCCCCATCGACGTCAGCTAAAAGGAACAACAACTGGAAAAAAAGTGTAGAAAAACAACAGCAAGGATTTGGCAGAGGTTAGAGACTATATAATACCCAGTAATCCCATAAAGATATTGATTTATGCAAATATCAAATATTTGGACGATTTATTGAATTATGAAGAGTCATAAAATGTATGTTTTTCAGGGAAAAACTCTCAGATAAATATATATTCTTTTCCCTTAGAAATTATTTGAAATTCTTTCTAAAAACCCTTTATATTTTTTTAACTTTTCTTTAACAACAAATAAGATACCCTTGTTTCTTAGTGAATACCGTGTAGAAAACAAAATAAATGCTAGCTACTGACTGCAAAGTCAAATGAAAATCCCCCCGGGGTTGTCTACGCCGCCTCCTCCTCATGCCTCATGCCCCACCCCATCCTGGCCCCACGTTGTTGTCACATTAGCCACGCCACGCTGTGCGTCCTTAATGAGCATCGCAGACATATGCCACGGGCCATGGGGCCATGGGCCATGGCAAAACCGACCAGGAGCCTTGAGCCCTTCGGAGGCGGAGTCTCTGTCGGAGGCGAGGGGTCAGAGGTCGCGGGCCATGTCCCGGATGCCTTTATCACTGGCCAAATCTCTTTCTACTCCCGGTCCCAACGTAAATTGGTATGTTTAGGTTGCCCTTGAATTGCTACTGCAAGACAGCTGGCAGAGATCGAGGGAACTGGTAACTGGTAGCTGGGGTCTTATGTCTCATCAGAGGACACCCCTCCTTGCCATATGTAAATGTCTTTATTGTTGTTCATCCGACACTGACACTGACAGGGAGGTGGAGGAGGGTGGTGGGCCGGCTAAAGAAGAAATAAAGAACATATGGCGGGGAGTTAGCAGGACCCTTTCCTAATATGGTTTAAAAATAGATCAAAAAAAAAACCATAAAGTGCAATAAAGTTATATTTATTTAAATGCTTTAAAAGTTAAACTTTGTGATAATAAATTATATTATTAAGAAATCAAGAGCAAAAATGAATGACTTCAAATTAACATAAAGTCTTTGTAGAAAGGAAAACCTATATCAGAAATGAAACTATCTATAACCATCTAAACGTGATCAAAAACCAATGCGTGTTAACCGCATTCCCCCACCACTCAACCCCCATGATTATCATCATCATTTCATGATTGCAAACATTTTGCGGTTCCCGAAGGCTCTGCATTGAAAATGATTTTGAAATGCCATCACCCAAAAATGTTACTATTTGGCATTCTTCCCAACGCGAGTTTTTGCCCCTCCACACTTGTTGATGTTTAATGCACATTACGTATACGCACGGTGGTCGCTTTTATTTCTCTCTTTTCGCATTGCATTTCGCATTTGCATACTTCTTATTTTAATGCTGCACTTTAGGAACATGCCAAAAATTGTGTGAGGTTTGGGGCTGCGTAAAACCTCCAGATAGTACAAATAAAAATAAAACATATGTAAAAGAAAATGAATAGAAAAAAGATAACTTTGCCTGGCACATTTTTTTCCCTGTGTTCGCTCGCAACGCTGATTTTCGGGTTTCCCATTTCAGCGACCAGCGAGTCCCAAAGACAAGAAGTTGTCTAAACAAATTGCAGATGCATGTCGGCATTGTTCACGAGAGTTCCACAAAAGCCGCTGACGTCAGGCGAACAGAGGCAGCCGCCACACGAGCCGTGTGGGAACAATAATCCGGGCAAGCGTCAGTCCATCCATCTAGCCATCGAGTTGGGAACTTTTAGCTAAGAAAATTACAAATTGCAGACATTTAAGGAACTTGAGATTAGCATGAACATCTGATTTAGCTTTTAAATTCAAAGAAAGCTAAAATTAAATAGCAAAATATATTGTATTTAAATTGAATTAAAAGCTTAGCAGGCATTTTTGTGTTTAACATATTATGAGACTTTTCGAAATTGATTCGAATACCCCTTCATTTTAATTCAAAGTCCTTTACATCTTAAAATTGTATAAAAAAAAACATTTCTTTGTATTTATTACTTATTATAACCCTTTAATTCTAATATATAAACTGTTCTTTTATTTGAAGTTATACCTTAAAAAATTGTGCCATCATTGAAGTGATAATATTTGATTAAATTTATAATTTAATATTTTTAAAATAAATGTAGCAGTTTTATTTTAAAAAGTAGCTCTTTTTCATTGCTCATTTCCAACTTAAGATTGCTCTTTGCTCTAGATTTAGCTGCTTTTATTCTACTTCTCTCATTTTCAGTTTTCTCGCCTTTTTGTGAGTTTTCTCAAAAATGTTCCCTGTTTCGCCGAAAATTGTGCGCGATGTTCGCTCCGCTTCTTCCGTTAGCTTCTGTTTGCTGCAGTTTTGCTCGATTTGCCGCAAATTAAGTTGGCCTGGCCAGCAGACCATGTTCGTCCATGGGTGCACACCCACTGGTGCCCCACACACAGCCTTTGCCTTCATGGCGGCTGTAACCGCCCCCATCTAGTCGCCAGGCGGGTGCATTGTTCACGCCGTCGTCTGGGTTCGGATTCGGTTTCGGTGGACTGAGGGGCTGGGGATTGGGGGGGCCTGGGGTCTCTGGGGTCTGGCTGCTGCCCAAAAATGCAATAAAATTAAATGTTTTTGTGTAAAAACTTTATGACTTTGTGTTTATGTTCGCAACACGCTCGCCACTCGGAGCACTCTCGTCCAAGCAAGTTGCCTGCGCTGTTGTTTTTGGACTTCTGGTTGGACGCTTGGCCTGCTTTAGTTTCTGTGGCTGATTGGCAATTGTTTTTGGCCGCGGCGCAGCTCTTCTTCGCATGTGTTGACAGTAATTAATTTAACCGGCATAAATGCAATTTATATGAGCAACACATTTGGCGATACTTTGACTCTGTAATATGATTTTTTCGAAAATAAAATTTGGGAAAATGGTGAACCGAAATACAATGCCTTAAAGTAAAAAATATGATTTATTATATTTTCTAAGCTATAAATGCAATGAAAATTAAACTCTTTTACAACTTATTTGCTTTACTCTTCGCTGTCTTTAAAGTTTGGTGTAGCGTTTAAATAATAAATAAGAAATGTAAAAAAATAAAATATAATTTCTAATGATAGCCCTCAGTAATATATATAAGCTTCAGCGCTAAAACCTCTTGAAAATTTATTATATATTCAGTCAATATCTCAGCTCCTGATCTCTGTTTTGCTCTGCCATTTTCTTAATTTTTATTATCCAAGTTGCTATCTCATCTCGACGCTTTATCTTATCATCAAATTAACTCGTTCGATACCAATAAAATACGAACTCAAGTAACGCATAACTCAAGTAATTTCAGGCTCCTCACAAATTATGGTTTCACTTTTCTCCCGAGGTTTTCTCTTCGCCGCCCTCGAAGACTGCGCCGCTGGTGAAATCATCGAGTGCCGGGGCACGTTCGCCCTTCAATTGAGGGGCGTGCGAAATGCATCATAAAAATCAAATATGAAGTACACATTTCGAACGGCTCACGCTTTTTGACAACATCATTGGAGAGCTCCTCGAGGTGTGGCCAACTAAACGCTTATTAATTATGAGTCTGCAGGCAGGCATTCCATAAACACCCAACCGACCGACCAACCAACCGACCGGGTTCCGCACTTCAACAGCAAAAGTAATTAACTTAATATCGTTGTAAAAAGAAAACTTTTTTGCCCCAACTGTCGTAAAATAAGAGATTTCAGCTGGAGAAGCGGCGAAAACGAGTCGTAAACAAATGAAGCTGAAAACTGCAATAATGTTCAACATTTTATCTGGCAGAACAAGCTGAAACAGTTGTAATTATAATTGGCTAGCACAAAGATCATAAATTGGACACGAGGAAATGTAAAGCATCTAACTTGAAACTGTCAGGGAAATTCGGAAAAGTTTAGTTTTTGGGTGTTTAATTTAAGATATTCATTGTTCACCTTTTTGTCTTCTTAAAATTACTCAATAAATGCAGGTTTAATTTTAGTTTTAAAATCGTATGTGATGGTTACTTAGATTCGTATTCAGTTTGAAAATTTCTTAAGGAACAAATATAGAAGTTATAAGTTTAATGTTTAGTTATGATATTCTGACTTAGTTAGGATATTATTTAAATTTCAAAGTCAACTTCCTTTTCAGTTAATTTTAAGTAATAAATTTGATTTCTTTATGTTTTCTTTAACTCAAGCAGAACATTGTTATTAACCAAATCCACTTGCTTAAAATCAAATTAAGTATTTAAATCCATTTAGACCTTTTTGTGCTAGAAAATATCCCCATATCGGCGGCCCCATCGTTAGGGCGGAAAAACTACGGAAATCGCTGAGAGGATCCCCGACTCAACTGGCGATTGATTCACACAGCGAACTTCCGCAGGGGCTGCAAGCAAACAAAAAGTTTACGGTTCATAGCACAAATTGAATAAATCATTTGACGTTGTCGGGTAGCTGCCATCATCGTCGAGTCAGGGGGCCGCGGGTGATAAGCCAGGGCCAGAAAGGTCGTGGGCTCACATAATTGTTGCGCAGAATTGACCAAAAATAAAAGCTCCCACTGAGCGCAAAATTCAGCAGCAGCTAGAGGAGGTGGCGAAACTGAACAGATTTTAATTGAAAATAAATAAATTATTCTGTTTAATGCCCTTAAAAGTAGGGCAGCCCAGGCCTGAAAGCAAACACTTTGCCATCATGAAAGTTAATGAAATTTTAACAGGAGTGCCGCCTTAGGTTTTATAATATTCCTTTTTAAATTTACCATAAATAAAACTCTCTAAAACTTAAATGATGTTTATAGAAATATTTATAAATTTCGAATAAAATTTGTAGACATTTTAACCATTAAATATGTTACCGGGCGCAACAGTTCCACTGGGGATTCTCGCAATAGGCAGCGGGACACTTGCAGCATCTGCTGGCCTTGGCGGTTTCCATGAAAATTAGTAGCAGTGCCAACCAAATGAAAATAAGTCCTGCCAGCTTTGCCATCATCCCAACGACTAAGAAAATATTTTCTATAGCCCGAGGAGATGTGGATTAAGCCATGTCAAATGAGTGAATCAAATGCTAATGACAAAATCGAGGCAACAACAAGCGATGCAAATTTGAATCGTTGGAATTGAAATCAGAAACTGCACTGCAATGACAGAGTTAATATCGACGACGATGCAGGGTAATTGCGAATGTCCGTGCCCCGTTTCCGATTCCGATTCCGATGCACGTTTCCGTGATGGAATACATGTGAGAAGAAGTGCAGGCGTCACTCGTTATGCAATCATCAGGCCCAACAATAACGAAATGAATTCGAAAAAAAATACAAATCAAAAACAGAACAGCACGTATGTAAACTCTGACAAGAATGTAAAAACCATGGAGACGCTTTAAAAACCACAACAAATTCATTTGTTACACAATGATAAAGCCTGAAAACTCTCGAGTAACTTAAAAACATTGTTAAATTGTGAGCGAGGATGGCTGGCTACATAAGGTTTAGTTAAAGAATTTTGTAAAAAATATGTATATTAATATATTTCTGCAGTTTTAGGTCCTTGCTGTTATTGCTTGTAATGTTGGCAGTAAGTTTTGCTGATGAATCAAGCGAGACAAGTGAAAAAACTCGCCTAGAAAACATTAAATGGGATTTTGTAAGTAGAACAAATTTGAAGAAATGTCCCGAAGGAATACAGCCTGTTCAGAATGTGGATAAAAAGAGGGTATGTCAATTAGAAAATTAAGTTTGAATTATAGTTGTCCCTATATAGCTATTGGGTGTTTGGTTTGCCTATGCCACAACTTCGATAAACAACTTCTATCGGCGACGCTGTGCTTCCTACAATGTGGAAAATAATCGTTAGTAAATCATTTATCATTTATGCACTTGCCTTCTCTTTAATCCTAATCAATTGCATATATTTTTAAAGCCTATTTCGACACCAACATCATTTTTACGGACTATGAAAATTTGGTGATAACCTATGCCTGTACCTACAACCATAAAACCATGAAGAATGAATGTAAGTGCCGAACTAAAATTACATTTGCATTAATCCTAAGTATTTTTCCAGATAAATTGCGAGTCCTAACCCGCACCAGAACTCCCATGATCAGTGTCCTGCCCATAGCTGGAGCCTTTCTAAAATCCATTAACTTTCCCTTGAACAAGTTGGTATTTTTGGAATCTGTGGCTTTCTGCTTCGAATGGTACATGTTGAAGTACCATCAGAGGCCGAGACCGGGTCAATATAGCGTGCCCATGAACCCGTATTTCGAACACTGATGATGGCCACCACGATGACAGCTCGAATTAATTGCATAACTATCGCTAATTATAACAACATAATCAAAGGGAATGGAGAAGGAAATCGTATAACTTAATTAGATGAGGCGGGGGGCCTGGCCAAAATCAATTACAAGCGACAGTTTCACTCGGTCCTCTCAAGGAGCCCAATTGTCCTGATTCCCGTGTCCTTGTTCCCGAAAATCTATACACTAAAGCAGTTGGCAAAAAATTGATTGGATTTGCTTGAATAAAATTAATAAATTAATGAGAATCAAAGATTAAGCAAGATACGAATTACATTTTATGAAATATTTATTTATTAAAATAATATCAATAAATAATAATAATAATATACTTTTCTTAGAATTCCTTCTTTTTTTAAATTTAACAGTGTTTCTCCTTGTGTATGCAGAAAGGCACATATGGAGAGCAGACAGCCTCCTGGTATTGAATTGATGCCTTGCCCATTCTCCCGTCGCTTCAATTCAATTTACCAAGGAGGGGGAGTCCCCTTTCTCTCTCTCAATCAAAAAAAAAGGAAAGCAGCAAACAAAAAAAATGGGCAACTTGGAAAATTCAATGGGCCTCAGAATTGTGCGTGTGGGTGTGGGTGTCTCTGGCCATTTTCATTTTCACATTTTTTCCGTTCGACTGTTTGGCTTCATCTCTTTCGCTTCCTCCTGCCAAATTGCTTGGGCCACGCACAAATTGGCTCTGGCCCTGAGGGTTCAGGTCCAGCCAGCCAGCGATGGGGCAATAAAATCAAACCCATACTGGGCCCACTTGGCGTATGCGTAACTCACAATTATCCCTCATTGTGTGGGCGTGTCCCCATGGAGGGAGGATATAACATCCAACTGACGGGGCCTTGCTGTAATAGTCACTAGTCCGAGATAATTGTCATTGTCATGCGAATTTCGTTCGGGTCCACAGGACACGAGAATTTCGCTTCCGGCTATAACAATTTTGGCCCCCGGCCAGTGGGATACACAGTCTGTCTGTCCATCCGTCCGGAGGACAATCCAATTTTCGAATTTGAATTCGCATTTGCATCTCGTACTTTGCTGCTAATTTGTTTGGCACTAAGCGGCTTCCTCGAATGACTTAACCCACAGTGACATTTCATTTGGCTGCCACGGAAAGCGAAAACAAGGCTTCTCTTGTTTGTTTTTGGCCTTTTTGGGTTAATTTCCTGGGTCCTCTCTCTCTCTCTGAAGGATTTCGAGTTGCATTAAGCTCAAGGTCATATTTCCTGAGATTTGCCATTTTCCTAAATGCAAAATAAGCTCAGTGTTGGCTTGCAAATCGTAATTGCACGATTTCAAGATAGCCATCTTGTTTGACAATGTGGTCGGATTCAGATTTGTCTTGGCCAAGAGAGTCGCCGTTGTGTTTGTGAGTCAGAATGGAAGCTGACATAAGCTCGTTATCAGATCGCACCAGGTAGAATATATCTTCCAATTACATTTCACACTTGTGCAGGTCGCTGAAGGTGAGTAATATGGTGTTTTCTTCATTCACTTAAGCATAATGTTTACATGCATGTGGCACTATTAATGTCTTTATTCACGAGTGAATGGCCAAAGCATTTGCATTTGCTTACAGTTGATGAACACTAACTGAGTTCGAGTGAATTTAAATATAAATTTTATGAAATATTCTCTTAAATATTAGCTTTACTTTATTATTGAAGCTGCAGAATAAACCCTTCTTATCCCACAAAATCGATTTTAATTTAAAGTTCAGCCTTAAAGGCACATTAGCAACATCTGCAAGAGAAATACATGCAAGTAAGCAATACCAAAAACCACAGCAGCATCACAAGAGCCTATGGTTATGGCAAAAACAATATCAGTCGGACATGCGATGCCAAAAATTCACAAGAGCAAAAAGCTGCAACACCAAAGGCATCAGCAAAAATACATCAACAAATGTATCAGCAAAAACAAGAACAAAAAAGCCAGGAAAAACTACAACAAAAACACCAATAACAACAGCAGGCAACATCTGTTACCAAAGCATTCTAACAGCGGACAGCAATTGCACTGACAGCAGCAATAACAGCCAGAACACGAATGTTAAGTGCACTATATTTACTATACTTTACATATATACGGAGAGAGAAGTACTATATAGTACATGTACATGGTTATAAGCCGCCTAATTGATGCGCTCTCTGCGACTCTGGCTGTGCTGATCTTCTGGTTATATAGCCGACTATATAGTTAAGGCTGTTATTCAATTTGATCTACTGGCAAAAGCGTTGCGGTGCTGCTGTCGTTTTAGCCATTGCCTGTCCGCTGTCATTGTAACAATTTTATGGTTAGTACGTTTTTATTTCCACCGATTTCAGTGATTTTCTCTATAGCCTCTCTTTTTGTTTTTGTTACTGCCTCGTTTTATTTTTATTTTTTTTTGTATATTTTGTGAACAAGCTACGTTTTTTGCCATGTATTTGTTTCAATTGCATGACGCATTTAGCCATTTCAAGTTCATATCACTTTTTATGGGTCTTTATGTAATCACGTAAGCGTCATTTGTGGAATAGACTTTGTGCGCTAAGCAATTCTATCCAGCAGAAAGACTCTCCTAATAGAGTTGCATTTAAATTAATGGCCCAAGATTGAAGATTGAGGATGGAAGATTTCGAGAACGTAAATTTATAACTGGATGCTGCTGGCTGGCGCTAACCAAAACTCTTAATTAGACGAAGAAGTTCTTTTTCGGTGGGTTTGGTTTTTTGTTTTTATGGATCTTTAGTCTTTTTGTCGTTCGACTGGTTTCACCAGTTTCCGTTTCATTTCGATTTCGGTTTCGTTTTCGCTTTTTCACGTCAAAGAACAAGAACAACATGAAGATGAAGACGAAGACGAAGACGATGATGCTGCGACAAAAAAATAAATATATATAAGAAATAAAAAACGAAAACCATTTATTGATGTGATAATCTAAAGATCAAGGTCTTCCTTTTGCCATTTCAATAAATTTGTTGTCGAGCTGCGTACACTTCGTGGACCCCCGGCTCGTTCAATCTTTGATTCCGTAGAAGCGCCAACGAAACTAGAATTCCGATCTGAGAGATATAGTGGGGATTAGTGATAGGACAAACAGGAAGTGCCGGGGCAGCAGCACTGCGAAAATATTCTATATGTTATTGGCTTTGTTTTTTTACTTACAGAAAAAAGATACTCACATGGACAAACACAACAAAGAATTCAGAGTTTTGTTACAAGTTAAACAAAGATTTTATAAGTTTAGTTAATAATCAATGTATTTTCATTTCAAAATCTTATGAAAATTTTTCTAAAATGCAATTATACAGAAAGTGAATGGTAAATTAATAAATATATCTTATAATTCTTAAATATAATTTTAAAAACCTATTAAAACACTATTTTAAAATATTTCAAAGTGAATATTTCAGCTTAATTAAAATTCTCATAAATTTAAGAACCCAAAAAGGTTAAAATATGGCTGCTGTAATATACAAACTAATATTTTCTGTGTAAAAAATAAAAAGAAAATCGACCGGCAACGGGGAAAAACAAAAAACGAAAGTTCAGACTGGCAGAAGTGGAGCATAAGCCGAGGATTCAGTTCAGCTTTGGGGAATAGACGCAGACGCAGCCTCCGGTTCCGACTCTCAGTTATGTAAAACATATGCTAAACTAATGTGGGTAGTTGCTCCCGAGCCAAGCAAAGGGCCGGGCGGAAGGGGCCGGCTTGTGTGGGGCTTGGGTTTGGGTTTGCAATTCAAATGCAGTTTGCAACTTGCTATTCATTGGGGATTTCCACGAGTGCAGCAGCAGCAGCAGAGGCACGACGGCGACAGGAGACTCGGAATCGGAATCAGAATCAGTGCAAGCGGCGATGAGAGCGATGAATGATGATGTTGTTCCCTGCCATCTCTCTGTCATTTGAAGGAGGCTTCCCTGAAGGATTTAAAGAAGGGGTTATATTTTAATAAATATCTGATGATTTAACACTTTGTGGGGTAGTTTTACTTGTTTAAATATTTGTTAAGTTCCCTAATATTTCATAAGAATTTAAATTATGTTTGTTTAAAGGTTTGCATTTAAAAGAAAAGCAGCATCCCTTTTTATAGCCTCCTTTAATATTTATTCAATATATAAGATCAGTTTTAAATATTAATATTTCGTAAATTTTGATTTATTTACTATTCCTTCTCTTGTCCTTTTAACTACTCTTATTTTCAGAAGATTATAAAATAAATGTACATATTTTAAGCATTAAAAGCAATATTTTTTCATAATTTATAGCATGAATCCCCTTTTACCATAATCATAGAATTATTTATTTAATGACTCACACTTTAAATAGTTTAATTATTAAAAAATCCTCAACCTCAACGCCGCCACATCGATCCCTGTAAAAGATAGGCCCCCCAGAGAACCCCATTTTAGCCTTAATATTACCCATCCTTGACAGAAAAGCTGCTATTCCGAAAAGTGGAAAAAATAGAGTGCCAGACAACAAATCCGAGTCAAGCATTCAGCCAAACAAATGGTTAGCCCCAAAAGGGGAAAAGTGAAGAGTCAAATGAAATGCTCACACAAATATGTCACGCACAAACAGCAACTACGGAACAGAGCAGGGGAAAAAAACCAACAAAAAATTGAAAAAAATGAAGAAAAATAGAAAAAAATGTAAAAGGGAACAGAGCAGGGTTCGGCGGGTTCAAATGAGGCGAGCTAGAGACACAAAAAAAACCAAACCAAAGGCCCTAATACTTTTTTTTCGTCTCATTTTTTTGTACGCTCGTGTCGATGGCAAAGCAACAGTTCCGATGATAAGCAAAGCGGTACGAAAAACAAGAAAAACGAAGCTCTGGACTGAAACCGAATCCGAAACTAAGAATGAATGAGACCGAGGGTAAAATATGCTCGAGAGGGCGTCAAAGTTGACGCTTATCTGCGCCTCATTTGCTAAAGGCAGCGACAAAGGCCTCATCAATTTCAAAGGCCTCGACGACCGTGGCAGCCAAAAAGATTGGACAACTGACAGCTGTCTGTAGGAGGATAGGCTCTGGATTGTAGGAGGCTATGAGCCAAAATTATAGGAATATATAATCCAAGGCGGCCCAGTGATTTCCCTTACTAATAATATCTTTTTAGCCACATTAAAAAGAGATTTTTCATAGGACTTACTATGTTAATTTACACCTTTTTTTGTTTATATTTTAATTAAACATTATTTTTAGTTTAATTTTCGGTTCACAAATATCCATAATACCTCTCGACTTCCCTATAAATAACCAAATTAAGAGCCTGGCAGTGGACACTGTCGCGCCAAAGTTCACTCAACTTTCAACTCGTAATTTGTCATTGTGCCAGGCGCCGTGAGTGGCCAACGGAAAGCGACTCCCGACAGCTGCCACCGCCTTCCACTTTTCACTTTTCCCCCCCTAGCCCCCTCTCTCTTTCACTCTCTCTTTGCGATTTTCCGCAGAATCAGGGCAAAGTGAAAAAAAGTGTCCACCAACGGACAACGTCATCGCTGGCCAAATAATAAATATGATTGCGAAAATTGTTTGAGGCAGCTTCCCCGACCCTCAGATACAAAAATCTTGCTTCGACATCTGCCACTGCAACGCTGCGTATACGTAATAAATTTTATGTTAATGCAAAATGCTACGGACTGTCGCATTTTTGTGGAGAAAACGGCTAACGAGAATGTCAGATCGCAAGCACGAGTCCCGTGTGGGGGTGGTGATTAATTTGCGTATTGTTCTTTGAGATATATTTCTCCTTTATGCTTTTCGTATTCTTTTTTACTTTTGCTGCATATATTTTATTTTTATTATTTCCCCGTCGCGACGATTTTCCCCAGATGGTTGGCTGGCTGGCTGACTGGCCGGCAGTTGGCATGTGCATTCAACGCATTGTCCAAGTGTGCATTGTGCGCCACGGGATGTGCAGCTTAAATGCGGTGGTTGTCCCGACTCTTTAGCGGGGAAAGGGCATCGGATTATTAAGGTCGGGTAGTTGAATCAATGTAAGAGATTTGAAAAAAGGAAAGTCATAAATTATATAGAATTATTATATATAGATCAATCATCAATTCAATTATATTTAGCAGGATAATCAAATGATTTATTTCCGTTAAGCAACACAAGAGCAAATAATGTTCGACTTGGCCACCAAACAGACTTTTCACAGCCTTTCAACATTTTAACTCATTTCCTGCCAGCCTCGAATGCAACTTAAATCAATTTGCTGCTTCGCTTTGACTCTGCGCAGGATGCGGATTTTATTTGTATATTTTTTTTCCTTCAGCCAGCTCCACTTTGCAGGCCGCCATATAATTTGCAATGCAAACAGGACTCGCAGGACTCTGCCATATACATACGTGCGGGGAAATCGAAGCGAAAATGCTTATATATATTGGCAGAATTTCAACTTTGACAGACGATGACGTAGAGGTTCTTTTGTGTCGTTAATAATAATAATAACAGCAGCAGCGAGGGGGAATCTGTATAATGAAATTTATTTCCCTCGAAGAAATCAGGCATTTAATACGCTCAGACAGGGCAGGGAGCTCATTTCCTCCCCCCAAAGGAAAAATACAGAATCTTTACTTCAAAAGCTTCAATGGCTTCAATGAAAATTCCTGGGATGTCTAAGTGAATTGGCCTTGAAATGGGATTAGAGGTGGCTTTTTTCCAACGCCCAATCATCATTATCGGCCGTCGAGCGTAAAGTGTAATTTATAGATACTAAGAACTCTGGCCAACAGGTTGCCAACTGGTTTTGCCATACACTTTGTTACAACAAGTCCCAAAGCGGAAGCGAATTCAACAAATTTCATTTACAAACAGTCCTTGACAGACACGCAGACAGGTGCAGCTGGACAGGTGAGTTACCAATTAGCACATTACATCGAAAGAAAATCAATGCGAAGAGAGGGAGTAGCAGTGTCGCTCCGTCTTCGGATTTCGATATGGAGATGAAGAGGCGCTTCGCATAAATCGCATAGATATGTTAATTAGTTTCGAACGTAAACACATTTTGCGCTGTTCGTTCGCTTTGAATTTGTTTAGAATTAATTTCAGCTTCATTTCATTTGCATAAATTGTTTGAATGTTTAATGGACTTGTTTGAAAGCAATCAAAATAGAAGCGAAATAAATAAAAGAGCCAGCGGAAAGTAAAAGTTAATTATCGCATAAGACTAGAATCGTCAATTTGGGGTCTTTTTTTGGGTTAAAATTGGGTCACTGGAGTTCGGGAATCAATGAACGCGATGGCTTTCACAATTCATGATAAGATTTTTGGTAATACGAGGAGCTACAAATAATTGTGAATTGACTTTCTGAGGCACTTCTTAAATTAAGAAAAATGTCTAAAAAAAAAATACCCAAGACAGATAAGCCGCTAAAGAGGTCGTAAAAAGGGCGAAATTGAATGAAACGGGCAACGCACTCGTAAGTAGTCGCAACGAAATATGAACTGGCAGCACAGACAGTCAGCCAGAGACAGCACCAATCTTAAACCAAAAACCCAAGATAAGTGGAAGCTGAAATTAAAGCTGCCCAAGAATCGGATTCGGAATCGGAATAGGCTGCTGAGACAGCAGCACCAGCAACGGAAGCATTGTCGTTCAGCCAACTGATTAAATTTATTTATTATGTCACCCCCGCCCCACCCGTTGTCTCCTCTGACTTAAGTGAATGGATGATGGGCCCCTCCTGAAACGAGTGCTGGCTTTATGGTCTGTTCTAGCTCTTAAGTCCCATAATGACAGAGCAATCGTTGGCTTAGCTCTCTCCCCTCTCCCTTTCTTGCCTTATCGATGGAGGGCAAATTGAATTTGGACTGCTTACTTATCGGCTGAGCCAGTTTCGCACTCAGGCTTTTGTTTGACGATTGTCGCTTATCGTCTCCATCGGATACCGTGGAATCTCTGCAAATGATACAAGATATCGTGACGGTCCCTTGTGCCAAATATTTCACAGATAGCGCAGAAGTGGAACCAAAAAGGAGCAGCAGCAGCAATCGTAACAGCACCCAACCCGAAACACAAGTACGTGCCTCGAGTGATGTTTGTATTTTATTTTATTTCTTTTTTTTTTTTAGGAGGAGACCACTTTCGCCGGTGTAAAAACTGTGATTTTCACGGGGAACCGCTTTGGGTCGGGTTACGTGGCTTACTCTTTGGGCTCTGTGTGTCACAGGGCGATAAAAATTAGCTACACCGAGCTGCGGTGGCGTTCTTTTTGGGTCTAATCCACGTCTCATGTTTACACGTGCCGGCACTCGACGACTGTCCATTTCTTGATGGGTTTCTCTACAATGGGTTAGGTTCTCTTATCAACGAAACCTGAGCGGCTGCTTAATAATTTCGGTTCAATTGGGTTCGACTCCGGGGCTCTTGGAATGGTTCCACGCTCTCCGGACATGACTCAATGCGGACATTAATCATGCATCTCAAATATTTCAGCTAGAACGCGAACAAAGGGTGTTAGAATACTTATTGTTTCAGCATCGCTGAGCAGAGATTTAAGAGAGGGAAGCGAAAACCACACAATAACAATAAAGAAATCCAAACGAAAATTACTTTTCTACTAATTGCAACTCTGGAACAACTGCTGAGGTCATCAGGTGGGGGAGGCGGAGATCATCATTTGGCCAACAGTTCAGAAACAATGCACAGGAAATTCGCATTTACTCGGTGCCAGAGAAAATGGCAACAAATATAAACCAACAAAATCGCTATGCAACATCAACATTTCCCTTTTTGCTATTTTAGAGAAGGAATTTTCACAAAGCTCTGGATTGAGTAATGATGCCAGCGGGTTTCGGGCCACCGGGGCAATGGGAAGCCAAAGCAATTGCTTATTTTTCAGATTGAAATTCTTCTTTCTGCCACAACGATGAACCCCAAGCTCCTTTCAGGATTTAAGCAAGTGAAATATAGCTTTGAAGGGAATTGCCATTTTATCAGGAACATTTGCTTCGATTTTCTTACACCAAATCCTTGGGGAAATGCTCACAATTTGAAGTTAACTATTTTTAGGTGTTTAATTTATTTGGGAAAGGTATCAGATTTTCTTTTTAAATAATAAGTTCAGGTTTACTTTCTTAAGATGCAATCGTTAAAGCACCTTTTTCATCTTGGGCTAATTATTTGAATCAATACCAAACGGTGTTTATAAATAGGAACCTCTCATTACTACCGCTCCTTCCTCAAAATTACCCCAACTTCAATGGAATCATATGGCTAAACTGAGTCGCCAATTGACATGGCTGCTAACCCCATTGCATAACACCTCACAAATGCAATTCGAGGCGAAACCACTGAATGCAATGCTGCTGCTGATGATGATGATGACGGCCTCAAGTGAAAAACACTCATGCAAACACGCGACGCACTTTGGGTGGCTCCATTCCGATGGGTTTGGGTTTGAGCTCGGGTTCGGATAGGGCTACAGGGTACTTTAATAAAGTGCAGTCCAAATTGTGGGCCATCAGGCAGCCTTGTTTTCGTAGTAGTTGTTGGTGGTGCATTGCTGGCAATGATGCGGTGCTGCTGGTGGCAGTTGCAGCCACCGTGGCGTCAATTATCGCCGCTGTACGCAAAGTGGGGCAGGTAAATAATAAAAAGAAGAAAAAAATAACGCGCCCAAAACGCAGTCGTCAGGCTCGAGAAAAAAAAAGCACTTCATTGTCAAATGAGCTTAAGCACACGCCCCCTCGGCCCCGATTTATCCGCTGTATGGCTGTATGGCCCCCCCTTCTCAACGCTGACCCTTCGTCTCCATCTCCTTAGCCATATCCCACATTCTTCTCCATCTCCGTATCCATCGCCATTCTCGTTTTCATTTGTGCAGCACTCTTTGCTGCATTTTCGTTTTCATTTTTTCTGCAGATACCCTAACAGAAAAAGCTTGAAGGGGCTTACAAAAATATTTATAAAATATTATTAAAAATATTCAAATTACTGCTTGCGAAATTCGTATCATATTTCATGTTAAGGTATATAAAAATTATTTTTTTACCAAATTTAAAATGTAATTTTTGACCTATTAAGAAATAATTCAATTCCCTGTTGTTTTAACTTAATATGCATTAAAAGTTTTAGGCTGTTTATATTAATAAATAAAAGGTTCAGGCTTTTCCTTTCTCATTCTTTAAGTAAAAATATATTTTGGCCCAAAAAAGGGATCTTAAAGATTCGACTTGATAATAAATCTTACCTCTTCTTGGTTGTTTTTGTCTTTTTTGCTGCAGTTTGTTCGCCGTTTTCACGCCTCACTTGCCGCCTTGTTTGCCTCGTTCGCTGATTTGCTGATTGATGGCGACGTCTGCAATTGAGACGATGGGGGGAACTGGGTAACTGGGAGGGAGATGGAGACGACTGCCGGGGGTTTGGGAGACCCAGAAGAGACCTGTGCTCCGTCTCCGACGGCGACTCCGCGCAGGTGTCGCCGCCTAATTAAATGAAGGCAACGCTCACGCATGCGTAACCTGCAAACACTCCCATTGGCAGACCCCCTTCTGCCCTTCGCCGGTGCATTGTTAAGAAAATGGGTCAATATGCAATTATTGCACACTTTTTTTGCGCCCAGCTTCGTTTGCGTCACTTGCGGGGAGAATGGAGAGTATCGAGAGGGGTTCGAAGCGAGTTCGCAATAATCATAATATGGCTACTTCACTTGGCAAAGCAAAAGCAATCCAGTCGTGGCCTCCGCACTGTTGATTTTGTTAATATTTGCTGCCAGTCAATCCGGCCTTCTGCCCCCAGCTGTTCCTCTGACTCGTCCGACTCGTCTGACTCTCCCATTTCGCGGAACTGGAGAAGGAATCGATGGATGCATCGATGCATTTTGCGGAAAAGCACCAAGTTCTATGGGGTAATGGGGCGAGGACAAGATGTTCTATGTTCCAATTTCAACTTATTTAGCGCAAAAAATAGAGTTAAAAGTGTGAAAATTAAAGATATATTTTTTTACTCGACTTCGTCTTTTAGTTTTATGTCTAAATTTTATTTTTTATATATTTACACAATACCAGAAAATACACAAAAATAATACATACATACTTTCGGCCTCCCTACATCGAAATTACACACTTGAAGTAGCCAATATGAGGGTCCTTCTAGGTACCGGAGGACTCTTAACAAATGTAAGATCTATGGATCCTCTTAAGGTATACAAAAACTACTAAAAACTAAAACCTGCAGTGCAAGTATCGAATAAAATTGTTCATCAAACAGAAGACATTTCTACCATCGAAGGACATCAGTGAGGGGACCAGGAAAGCTAATGAAACCAAGGAGAGAAGGATAAAGCCTGTGGCACGCCTCAGGACTGGCTATGGCAAGGAACCTGAAACACCTGCTCTGGATATTTTATGTCGAGCCTTGGCAAGCTCTTCAGTATCTTCTTCTTCGAGTGACAAGTCAAAGACGAAAATAAACACTGGCTCGGCTGCAATAAGCAATAAGCCGCCCCATATACCTCTGATTTCCCCTGAAAATATAAAGCAGAATCCGGCAATAGGGCCAGATGAAGCCAACTCAGGTGAACTCGAAATAGTTAACTGTAAGACCTGCCACGAAAATAGCTCTGGCGAAGATCTAGAATCGGTCATAAAGTTACAAGACTGTCAGAATCCTGAAGTTACTCAATCAGTACTGAAGCAGGAGCCTTCGCAGAGTCCTGAACCCTCAAAGCCTCTAGTGGATGGTGCTCAAAAGCAAACTCAAGTTCAAGATAATATTGCAAAGCCACAAGATAAACCTCCGGTTAAGGAAGCTCAAGATGAGGCAAAAGCAGCAAGTTCTCAATCAGAAAAGCCCGAACAGAGCCCAGCCATTCCCTCAGATGTCCCTTTTCCGCCGGGAAGAAATCCCTGTAAAGATGGCAAACGGGGGAATGGCCAGATATCTCAGGGTACAGCCATAAAACAGAGTTCCAACACAGAAGAAGATATGAAGTCCGTGCCTTGTCCTAGACCAGATGAAGAAAATGAACAACAAATTAAAGGGGGTGAGGAGGAGGTGCACACAAAACCACCTGTTATGGAAACTACTTCGCAGGAAGCTATCGCTGAGCCAAAGGAACAAAAAGCTAAGCCAGCCAGTTCTCCAGTTAAAAATGATGATCCTTCAAAGGCAGATGAAATGCCTTCAGAGTCTACCCCTAATCAATGCATGGCCGAGTTGGTAATGAAGCCTTTGCAGGATATTCTTGCAGATCTAAAGGAACAGAGAGTTAAAAAACACGATCCTTCTATGTCGCCATCTCAATCGCAGACTACAAAGGAATGGGAAAAACCACCGTTGCCAACTTCAAGATTTGAGTTTCCTTTAATGTCGGCTTTTCCATTGGGCAGGAATCCTTGCAGAGATGGACCCCAAGGAGAAAGTAAAAAGGACCTTAATGGGAAGGGCAAGGAATCCGAAGCGAAGGGCAAAGAATCCGAAGAGAAATGCAAAGAATCCGAAGCGAAGGGCAAAGAATCCGAAGAGGAATGCAAAGAATCCGAAGCGGAGGGCAAAGAATCCGCAGCAGATGACAAAGAAGCCAAAGTGGAGTCCGAAGAGGAGTGCCAAGAACCTAAGATCAAATCCAATGAAGAACCAAACTTAGAAACCTGCCTCTCTTGGGCCGAAATGACAAAAGAATCATGCTTAAATAAGACCGTTTCAGATGCTATCAAGAAACCAAAGGCAAAAGCTGAAAAGATTTCGGTTTCTGCCAAAAAAGGAAAAGCTCAGAAACCAACCAAGAAAATTAAAGGTCAATCGGATCATCCAAAGGGTTCCACTGGCGCGAAACCACCTGAATCTGTACCAACGAAACCCATTAAAAAAGCTGTTAAATCATCCGAAAAAGTGAAAGCTGATGCTCAAAAAGATTGTGGATCAGTTTTATGCCAAGAAAAAGTAAAGCAGCTTGAAGCTTCCAAAAAATTAAAATCAGAAGCTGAAAAGGCAGGAAAATCAAATAATCTTGATGTTTCTAAAGTAATAAAAACTGAAGCTGAAAAGGTAGTTCCAAGCCACGAAAAATCAAAGAAACTCAAAAAAGCTGTCCAAAATTTAAAAACTGAAACACAAAAGGCATCAGCATCAGTTTCTAGCAAGGAAAATTTAAATAATCTTAAAGTTGAAGCTTCTAAACAATTAAAAACTGAATGCCAAAAGGCAAGTCAGGAAAAATCCAAGAATCTTGAAACTTGCAAAAAATTAAAAACTGATTGCGATAAGGTAGTTTCAAGCCAGGAAAAATCGGAGGATCATAAAGCTTCAAAACAATTAAAATCTCATTCAGAAAAAAAAGAATCAAGTCAGAAAAAACCTAAAAGTATGGAAGAGTGCAAAAAATTAAAAACTGAACGCCAGGAAAAAGCAAAGAAAGCTCAAAAGGATTCAGCTGCAAGCAAGAAAAAATCAAAGCAACAGAAGGATAAGAAGAAACTTTCAACCAAAGAAGATCCTTCAAAATCGGGCGAACTTAAGAAATTTCCAGCAGCTCCGCTTAATCGCACCCTCGAGGCATATCTGGATAGCATTCAGCCGTTTTTCACAGCCAAAGAGTTCGAAAAGGAGGTGAAGCTAACCGAGGAATTCGAGAAGAATGAGGGCCCGGAGCTCCAGAAACTGCTGAAGGCGGCGGCCGAGAGTAGCAGCAACTGGTTGACTCCCCGATGGACCACAGCCGCCTACTTAGCCTTTCAGGCCCCCGTCACAGCCTTCACCAGTGCGGCACTATCATTCCCGATGCAAAAGTTCGAGAAATGTACGGATTGCCTCCTCTTTACGGCCCGAGCGATTCGCATCATTTGCGAGTTCAAGACGCTGGTGGATCAAAACAAAATTCCTGTGTCCTATCTTGGTAACAACCAACTGGATAATAGTCAGTTCTTCAATATCTTTGGTACGGTCCGTAAGCCAGGAAGATTTTGTGATACCATCGAGCAGTACCCCGATTCCAATTACGTGGTGGTCGTCTATCAAAATAATGTGAGTTCTAAAAAGGATCTCCAAGCTCCTCCGCCTCCTAATTAATCCTTTTGCCTTCCTCTAGTACTTTCAGTTACCAGTTATTTCGTCTTCTGGAAATATTTTAAGTGTCACAGATTTAATGGATGAACTGGAGGCCATTATCAATTGTCGCCTGGAGAAGGGCGATCCCTATGGATTGCTAACCCACGATAATCGAGCCAATTGGGCGGAGGCCTATGGAGCGATGCTATGTCTGCCTGAAAATGCGGATACCCTAGAGGCGATCGAGCAATCCCTGTTCGTGGTCTGTCTGGATAATTGTGTGCCCATTCCCAAGGGTCAGGGTCAGGAGTACACTGTGCAGGCCCATCAACTGCTGCATGGCGGAGGACTGGAACAGAATAGTGCCAATCGCTGGATGGACAAGACTATTCAGCTGATTGTGAATCCAAATGGACTGGCAGGATTCTGTTATGAGCATTCACCCGCCGAGTGTCAACCCTTGGCCATGCTGATGGACTATGTGATGGAGAAAATGTATGTTAATTTAATTGTATTTATTTTTTTCTATAATTAACTACCTTTTTTAAATAGCAATTGCAAGTGTGTGGACAATTTTGAGCAATCCAACAACGGCAAAAATTCAAATCTCTCCAAACATCTGAGATTCCATTCACTGGATGAATGCATCAACATGTGGATCCATGTCGCCATGCGAAATATCAATAAAATCGCCCGCCAACTGCAGATGCATGTCATCGAGTATGAGTGCCATGGAAAGGACTTCATCAAGGCGCAGGGTCTCAATTCGGACAGCTATATCCAAATGGCTTTGCAGCTGGCTTACTACAACATGCACAAAACAGTGCCCGCCCAGTACGAGTCGGCACACTTGAGAATGTTTGTCGATGGGCGAACTGAGACCATACGTTCCACCTCCAACCAATCGAAAGCCTTTCTCCTGGCCATGAAGGACGCCAATGTGTCGGAAGTAGATAAGTTAAAAGCACTCCAAAATGCGGTGGACTTTCACGAAACGTTGACAAAACGTGCTCTTCAAGGCGAAGGCATCGATCGTCATCTATTTGGCCTACAGCAGCTGGCCATTGAGAAAGGTCTGCCGATGCCGGAGTTCTTCAATTCCAAGGGATACGTGCGATCGCGGACCTTCCAGCTCTTCACCTGCAATGTAGCAACCACGCACAAGTCCTTCATGGCCTACGCTCCCCTGACATCCGATGGCTATGGTTGCTGCTACAATCCCAAGGAGGATAAGATCATTTTTGCCATCTCCGCCTGGAACACAACGCATGGGGTAAACCCCGAGCAGTTTGGAAAAGCGATTAAGAAATCTCTGGATTCCCTCAGAAAACTGATCGTGGAAACGGGAGGGACGCGCGTGGGCGAGGATCCTTGCCGTTGCGAGCCAACGAACTAGAAGGAAACCTCTTTCAGATATACGTTTAATTCTTTAATTCTTTTCATTATAAAACAAATACACAATCGTTTTATTTTTTAGTTGCATTAAGCAATCCGCTTTCAGCTGAATTCTCTTGGGTTCAGGGTCACCGAAATACGAATTCGGATTACTCATGCCGCAGGCATTCTCACCTTTGACAAGAAATTAGCCGGAGACTCGTTAAACACTCTTCGCAGAACGTTGGCGATCGAGAATATGAGCCTGACTCAGTGAAAGAGAACTCAGATCAGTGGAGATCGCCCACCGAGCGCACTCACTCACTTGCTAATTAATAACTCGGCCAAGTCGAGAACGTATAATGAGGATTTTGGGGGAATATTGTGTAGGTATTAGTTAATGCACAACAATTTTAAAGTCAGCCAGAATTGGATAGAAGGAATTTCATCAGAGAAGTGAGTCAGTAGGTGAATAATTGGTAACCATTTAACAGCAAGGGAAGATATTCCCCTCGAACCCCATCCACTCAATGCACCACTGACCCACTTGCCTCATGAATGCGGCGCCTTCTTCTCTGCGGGGCCAAAGAGTCAACCCCTTGTACCCCCTCTCTGCCTCCATTATTATCTCATATTTGCCCCGCCAGTGGTTATGCAACTTTTGCAGACGCAATTCGCGTTCTTCTGCCAGTTTCTCTAGATTCTCTGTGCTCAGTTCTCTGCTCTCCTTTCTGCATTCTCCCTTCTCCATTCTCTATTCCCTGCTCTTTGCAATTTTATTGCTAAATTAAGTAATTGGTACAAGAAGCTGCCTTCGCCAGACCCCTCAGCGAGCATTTCTATGAGGAAAATGTATCTGTATCTATCTGCATCTGTGCAACGGCAATGAGGAGCGTGCTCTGTGTTCTTTGGTATTCCACTTTTGCTTTCCACTGCGAATGTGTTCTGCAGATGAGCGTTCAGTCGGTTGAGAACCATATCTATTATATATATCTGCATTTAGGTTTTGTGCTCTCTACAATCGTTCCAGGGAATTGCGACTTATTTTCGGCTGAAACTCTGGCATATCGCATTGCAGTCATTAGCCAAATTGCAGGCATTCTAATTGGCATACTCCGCCGCGCTTCAAACCAATTGAGTTCACCTCCGGAGGGGGGCAGAGGAAAGACTGCCTGTGAATCACACGCCACTGATTCCAAAGGAGATCTCTGGTCCGGTCCGCCTCTCACGTGCTGCTCGTCATCCGCAGCAACGATGGCGATGGCCACAATCTGATCTCATTTTAATCGCAGTTAATGAATGTCAACACTAATTGCCCCTTGAGTGCCGCCACTCAGTGGGGTGGGGGCCGGGTGCGGGGGTGGACCCAAAAGTGATCTCAAACAACAAACAAAACACAGAGCTAACAAGCAGCAAACAAAAAATAAAACAGAAAAAAAGAGTCAAACAAAAGCCTAATTACGGGTTGTTATAACTTATAACTAAATGGAGCACAAACCACTTCGCAGGGCGGAGGAGTGCGTCACTTAAACGACTTGATATTTACACAAAATTTACACAAATTAATTAACCAATTAGGTGAGCGTAGAGCAGACAAGTTTGGTCATTAATCATAAAGAAACCGATGACGATCCATGGCGTTAATGATGTGTGGTAAAAACTCAATTCAGAGATACTTTAATGGGTTTATTCAATAGGATGATAGATGGATTAACACGATATTGGGGAATGGTCCAAGACAAAAGAAATATTTAACCTTTGTTAGCCATTTGTTTGTATTATTGGGGAAGTTATTGTTTAATTTAAAAGGTTTTTCTTATGATCTCGTAAAAAGGGAATTTTTATTAAAAAATATATTAAATAAATTTAGATACGATATAAATAAATTTAATAATAAATTTATAAATATTATAATGAAAGGATTATTTGTTATTAATTAGTTAAACTTGTCCTGGAAATATTTTTTCCCTTCAGAAACCAATTGAAACAATTAATGAATCCTTTTAAGAAGTAAATAATAATTATTTATTCCCATTTCGAACCCAATTTATCATAAAATTCCTTCTAAACTTTCCATTAAATGAACTTAAGAGGGTTAAAAGTTTATCATCTAACTCGATCTTAGCCTTTAATCCAACTGCAGGCAGATGGCGGCAAGTGGTTCGTTCCGCCGGCCACATGGCGTATGAGTAATCATCGCCTTAGCCTTAGCCATTTATGGCACCCCATGCAGCCATCGATCGCTCAGCAAGCTCGGCCAGCATCTCGCATCTCAGCTTGGACAACGAATTCGATTCAACGATTGTTTGTTTGTTTGTTTGTTTATCCGTTGGTTGGTTTGTTTAACTTGCCTGGTCTCTTGGCTTTCAGTTTCGATTCCGATTCCAATTCCAATTCCAATTCCGATTCCGAGAGCTGGTTCTGCTGGCCATTATATGGTGCCTTGTCACGCTGCTGCAGTTGCTTGAGCTCGGTTTTTGAGGACCAAGTTGGGGTCGCAATTCTTTATTTGTATTCCGAGTAATTGTCGTTGCCCGTCCCCGTCGTTGGCGATGGTGATGTCATCCGGCAGGTAGAAGTGTGTGCATAGAGGTGCCGGTGCCGGTGCCAGTGCCAGAGGTGACTTTTTTTGCAGCAGTCATCGTCGTCGCAAGCTGTGTGTCGTTGATGGATTCGTTTTGGGGCGAATCTCGGCTCGACTCGGATTGGATTGAATTGGCCAGTGGAGAGTGGAGTGGCGGCGGCTCTTGGCCCGTCTTGGCCCGTTGCTGCGCATTTTGACCAAGTTTAGCCAAACTCAATTAGTCTTAACTGATGTTTCGGTTTGGGCTTTTTATAGAACTCAAACAGAAGGAAGGCAGGGGTGGCCTATGGATTTGTGATATCATTGGGGTCAAGGCCAGCTGGAGCACCCAAGCCAGAGCCAGAGCCAATCCCAATCCCAAAACCGATCCCGCCGTCTTGGCTGCTGCGCAATTCAAAGAAGAAAGCCGTGCACATAAATTCAGTTGGCAAAAAGGCATTCTCTGAGCTGGCTTCGATTCAGCGTCTTTAATTAGCACTGAAATTAAACTTTTTTTTGTTGGCTTTTTGGTTGCTTATTCAGTGCTTTTTCCTTTCATTTGTCGCATTACCTGAACTCATCTCGTTTGCGAATCCCCGAACCCAGCCTGGGATCTTGCTGATTCCAGTTTCCAGTCCCAGCAGCAGCTCCCGCCGACTAATTCTTCTTTAAACAAACCGCGAAGAGGCAGCCGAGGCGGCAAAGTAAATTCTGAAATCTTCATAAACACGCTAACGAAAAAGTTCTTTTGCCAGCGACCTTGGGAATTTCTTTTCATCTGCTTTGCGTGCTTCAGTTTATTGCTGCCCCCTGGCCCTGCTTTATTTATTAATTCGTAATGCCATTTTACGTCTGGCCATTTGGTATTCCATGGAAAAGTTCATTTTCAGTTTGCTTAGACTTTTATTTTGTTTTGAAAGAATCTTCAGAATGCAAGCACCAGAAGCGAGACCATTTGCGCTCTCTAGCAACGAGTATCTGCAGAATTGCGCAACCCCCCAGCCATAGAGAGAGATACTTACGTACATACATATATCGAGTGCTTTGACTTCGTTTTCCTTTCTTTGTATTTTTGCATTATTTTGGTTTCTGCCGCGGCCTGCATTCAGCATACGCCCTGTTGCCCCGCCCCACTCCGCCTCCAATTGCGTCTGCAAAACACATTCGCAATGGAAAGCAGAAGTGGAATACCAAAGAGGCGAAAGAACACAGAGCAATGCTCCTCATTGTGCCCGCCTCGGCGATGCCCAGATACTGATGCAGATGCAGATACGAGGCCGGTCTAATAGATACAAATACAGATACAGCTACAGCTAGAGATACAGATGCACGAGGCTCGCACAAAGGCAAATAGCAAAGCAGACAGCCGCCGAGCATTTGGATTGCAAGAATCGATGGCAAAGGGCGGCAAAGGGGTCTTCTTGTACCAATTACTTAATTTAGCAATAAAATTGCAAAGAGCCGGGAATAGAGAATGGAGAAGGGAGAATACAGAAAGGAAAACTGAACACTGAGAATCTAAAGAAACTGGCAGAAGAACGCGAATTGCATCTGCAAAAGTTGCATAACCACTGGCGGGGCAAATATAAGATAATAATGGAGGCAGAGAGGGGGTACAAGGGGTTGACTCTTTGGCCCCGAAGAAAAGAAGGCGCTGCATTCATGAGGCAAGTGGGTCAGTGGTGCAGGGACCACCAATGATCTTATTAAACACTCAAAACAATCCCACCAAGTAGCTACATAGTATGAGTTCTCTGGATCCCATGGATAATTACCTGCAACACCCATATACTTACTCATTTCTTCCCCTGAAGAACCCTCTCCCCTTTTCTCTCAGTACACTTATATATGGTATGATTTAGTGCCGCCACCGCCACTGACTGGGCTGAGTTATTAATTAGCAACGGAGCTGGGTGAGTGTGTGTTGTTCTCTCCTCCTCCCCGGCCCCAAGGCCCGTGGGCGTTCTCGGATGAGTTGAACTGAGCTGAGCTGGCTGCACTTGACTGATCTCCCAACGAGCTGCGTCCCGGCCCCCCTCTCGAGATTTTCCCTGCCCGCCTGTGAGTCAGGCGGCTAATATTCGCGATCGTTTTGGGGGCCTTGTCAAAGGTGAGTAATAAGCGGGGAGCTCGTATATGGCCCGGTGGATGCTTCCACAGAAAAACGCCAAGTTTCGAGGCAAATGTTCACCTTGAACTTGGCCAGACAGCGGACTAAAAGAGAGAGAGAGACAGAGAGGGGGTAGACTAACTGGTGGAGCTAACTACATATTTGAATTTGAATTTTCCTATCTATTTCCCTTTGAGTCTTCTCTTTTTTTTTTGCAGTTGCATTGCGCTGCTCAGCGAAGCTGAAAATATTTAAATGCTGAAAACAAATGGTGGCTTTTTTAGCGGCAGCTGCTAAACAAATATGAATGCGAAATTTGTGTGTGCTTGGTGGGGCCTGGGACTCACCCACGAAACCCCGACAATGCTGTTGCTGCTACTGCCGTTGATGATGATGATGACGATTTTTGTTGGCCTGGCCAAAAAGCAGAACCACAAGCGACAAAGTAATTACGTCGACTGGGAGAGAGAGAAAGAGAGCTACAGCACAGGTTATGCAAGTTCAAGGCCAAAAACTCTGCATTAATTATAATTATTTTTGCATTTGTTAAACGCAGAGGGGCAGCGGCAACAACAGCAACAACAATGAGCTCGTCGCTGCCTGTTAATTGTCTGGCCGAATGCAAAAGAAGAAAAACAGGTAAATGCAGAATTTGTTTTTGTTCGCGAATGTGGTAATTAATTGTGGCCAGCAATCGATGGCTGAGAATCCCCCCTATAAAGCCCACGGGGGTTAATGCCACTCGAAAGAATCGAACTCCCCCTCGGGAGACCTGCAACTGACTCAAGTCTCCCCCCTTTTTTTTTTTGCAACCATAAAAGACTGAATCAGCTTGTGTTTCAAAGCCAATACTTGGACTCTAATTTTTATCACCCTGTTTGTACACAAAAAAAGGGAAAAACTGAGGAAAAAACAATCAAAACAACACATGTAACCCGACCAGAACTGAATCGCTGTTGTACTTCGAGGGGAAAACGCTTTTTTCTGCACAGAACATGGGCACGTACTTTGGGTTCAACTTTAGTTGTCTGTAAAATATATATATTTGGGATAAGAAAGCAGCAAAGATTTAACAAACAAGCAAAGCAAACTCAATTTTCACTTTATCGATAAGAAATCAGTTGCAGAAGGGGAAGACCTGCTTCTGCACTAAGAATTTCAAGACCTTTAACAGATAATTATGTGCAACTCTGGTTATAATAAATAAATTTAATCCCCTTTAACTCTCGGTTCAGTTAATAATTCAAATATTTGTTTCTTGCCCTTTTACGACGGCTTCATTATCAATCTTATGCCTAGGAATCCTTGGGCCACATTGCGTATACGCAATCTTGAACTCCCGTTTTTTATTCAAAACACTGGGACACACAATTTCGTGTGTGTAACTCTGAGCGAGTGTTCATAGCTGCCAGCCAACATACTTTTCCAATTATTTCCCCCACTCTGCACAGCTTTTATTAACACATTCCATTTGGTGGCAACTGACAAACTTTGTTTCCCTGATTTTAACCCTTTCTTCCTTTCGGCTGCTTGTCTGTTTATTTTTTCTTCCTGGAGAGATTTATTCACAATTTAAATCATGATAATATTTAAAGTCGCAACACAAACAGAAAAGCGAAAATATGCCCTGTGGATGATTTAATTTAATGAGGAAAATTTATTTCAATTTAAAGTAATTTTAAAAGGCTCTTTTTTTCAGCTCATCCTCACAACAACCAATGACATTGCCTTTATTTATTGTTGCTGTGACAGTGGAAAATAATGTGTAAAAGGAATCGTTTAAATTTAAGTCAAAATTTAAACGTGAAATTGTTTAATTACACACATTAATTCGTGCATTCGAATGCGAGGCAAGTGAATTTGCATAGTAATTGCAGTTCAATTGAAATAATTGATTGTTCAGTTCGATTGAAATGAGGCAAGAGTTTGTTTGTTTTTGATTGATTTGCCAGATTACATAGACAATATGTGGGTTTAAATACGGGTAATTAAATCTAGATTTATTTTTAAGCTAAGCCTTGATTCGTTTTTGATGAATTTAAATAAAAGGGTGCTAAAGCGATTTAATATTTCAAATAGTTTTATTCAAAATGTTATATCAAAAAGAACCTTATAGACCTTAAAGTCTTGTATTAACATTTCCACTGATTGGACCTGAATAAAATCATAGCCATATGATACGGAAATCGATTTAATATTCCCCGATAACCTTCTATTAGCCATAGTTATGTATAACTGGTTAACGCGTTTGGTTAAAGAGCGAGCTTCGGCAATTAACACAGAACGTTGGCTCGACCATCGCATAAATATGCTAATTTATGTTTTCAGCGACCAAGTAGTATATTCTAAGCCCCGATTCGATTCGATTTGATATATTTTTTCTCCCTCCTCTATTTTATTATTCAGCTAATTAGCATAAGTTGCGCGATTAGAGACATTTCGAGTTGAGTGTGGTTGCGTTTCATGAAAAGTAAAAGTAGTATTTTCTAAATGATGACGCAAGTTGAAATCGAAATAAAAAATGGGTCAAGGTTGTTGTTGAAGCGAGTAATGTAGTTCTGGAGTCGAAAGTTGAACAAGTTGGAGTTTTATGGTTATGGAAATTAATTATATAAACTAGTACAGGTATGACTTTAATAGCGCTATTAATTAATGCTGCAACTAGCTTTAATTGCTTGTTTTTATGCCACTAATAAAGATAAGAATGTTGATTAAATAAGGAAAGTTTATTAGGATTTATTTATTGATGTTTAATAAAGTTTACACAATTTATCAAAGACGTATTACGTATTTTCTACCAATAAAACATTTGTAATAATAGCTCTTTTATAATAATTTAATATAACATTATTATATCATTTTTTAAGACTTGTGTCCAAACATTTTATTGACATTTTCTAGCTTATCTTAAGGCAAGTTTCAATGATTTAATAATATATTTTAACATTTATTGATCCTTAATTATTTGTTTATTAAACTAATTTTAATTTTAGCCTTCAATAAACTGGATTACCCTCTCTGCGGAGTCATCTCTGTCCGTATCGAATCCAGAATTCCGGGCTGCATTGTTTCCCCAGTTATTTCTATCATCGCCAGAATTATCAATTGATTCCAATCTCTTCAACAGATTATCAACATCGGAACTGTGGACACTCAAGGTCCTGTCATCGTCATCGCCACCTGAGAATGATCTTCCTCCTTCTCCACCAAATCCACCTATATTTATACTCTGAAATTGAGCGATCGTCGAATAGATTAATGCGCAGATCAGCAAAAGGCGGAGAATGGCCTGCATTTTGTTGTTTCCTTTCCAGAGCTCTGAACGCAGTTGACTGAATGTCAGTGGGCTTCCGAGTGGTGCTTTTATAGCCTAGCCTGGCTCTTGGGTTATCAGACATTCTCGTTGATCAATATAGTATAAATGCACAGAGGTTATTAAATACTGATTGAGGTGGGAGCGGGAAATTCCAGCTAATGCCAGCGTTCCTGTTTACCACAATCATTATTGATACGTTGAGCGAGTCTCGGTGTTTAGCGTTTGTTTATAAAGAATTCTTGTGAAGACTGGGGAACGCCAAAACAACATACATATATTCTGAGATAATATACATATTATACAATTTCGTTTCTTTATTATTTCCAAATTTTAATGTTTATCAAAAATACAATTTTAATATTTTTACAAAGGCCGGAGGACTTTAATCCGGGGCCCCAAGATTTCCTCCTCATCAATGTAGTCGCCACTTGAGTTAAGCGTTTCGTTGTGCTCCTCCTCCCACAGCTGGGTCCGTGCCTCCATTTCGTTCATGAAGGCTTCGGCACTGTTGTTGTCACTCTCAGAGGATACCTCCAACGTGCCCTTCTGGGCCTCTTCGAACCAATCGTGCGAATGGGCAGCAGCTAGCGGCGCACAAACGATTCCAACCAGGATCAGCAGCGAAATAATGTGACTCTTCATGTTGCAAGATGATTTGCCTAACTGCAACTGCAGTTTCCAGTTGTAATTTCTTTCGTTTTTATACGGATCGATGGAGTAGCAGATCGCGGTGATAACTTAAGCAGAATTCTAGAAAATCCAGTCTGGGTAAAGCCCGTCAGTTGTTGCAATTTCCTCATTCATATACCAGACAGTACAACTGAGTCAGCCGCGGTCCAAGTAAAGTCAATAAAAAAGCATCGCGCATACGACACGTTGACACCTGCGGTTAGACAATCAAAGCTGATATGTCTGTTATATGCTTTAAATAATTGTTTAATTAAGTTTTAATTTATATGTACAAGATGATAGTAAAGATAGTATTGTTTTGAGAACTAGAAGATAGTTTTTTTTTTTTGTTTTTAAATTCTACTTTAGAATCATTAAATTAAAAAGTAATATAATATAATCCTCAAGACTAGGAACGTATTCTTGAGGCAACCGTTTTATGAGTCACCCTTGTGGGCGGGCTAAAAAAAACAAACAACAAAACATAGATGGGATGCTGCAGGCAACCCCTAAATGACTTGGCTGAGAGAACATCGAGCACTTTACTCCGCTTCGTTGCCTCAATCCCTCTTCGACTCCTCTGGCACTTTATTCAATTTTCCAAAGCGCGCGCACAGCCACATACATACATACCCCTCCATCCACCCTCTCCCAAAAACCTCTGCTGAAACATGCAATGTACTCACGAGGCTAATGCCCTTTTATGGCTTTGGAGTGTGCCGCATCAGCAGAACATTGCAGCAGGCAAGGCAACCTCCTAACCGCTATGCGAACACGACCATTAGAATGGGGGCCAGCAGACTGGATTCGTGGTGCTGTGCAGCAGCTCATTATACCCACACAAGCACACCGACTGCTCTGTGAATATGTCTCACACATTTGCATCATCCTTATTGGAGTCTGAGATCCTGTGCCATAAAAGTCAGCGTATGGCTTTTACTTAAATCGCTTGAACCGATTTTCTAAACGATTTTTACACTTTCAGTTTCGTTATTTTGTTTTATCTACAAAAGAAAATGCTGCATGGAAGAGTCTAACGATTTTGTATGAAGCAGGAAACCGATATTGCATTATCTTAGTCTTTCTAAACAATTAGAAATGTTTTCATCAAGGCTTATATGCGACTTTAAAGACATATTCTTTTAATTTCAATTTTATTTAACCTCCACAAATATTAAATTCTTCTCCCATCAATCCGCTTAATCCAATTTGTTCAAGTTCAAGTGTCCAAACAAAGAATTGGCATGCCAAAAGCATCTAAAGCTAAGCTCGTTAATGATATCTAATTGAAATACATCATATTTTTTTATTCAACTGCGTCAGCCGTTCAAGAATCTCTGCATTCCAGCGACGCAGCAACAAATCAAACTCGATTTTGAGTGTGGTGTTTCTAAGCCCACATAAATACTGGACTGTAGAACCTTAGCAAGTGTCATAAAACGAAAGAGAAAAAACAGCTCCGACTGAAATGGCCCAAGCACTCCGCCATATATGTATGTATGACAGCCAGTCGTCAAATTAACATTTCAGTCACACAGTGACCTTCACCTAGAAGCCATCAAAGCGTACCCAAGCGGCCCAGCCCTAGCCCCAAATCCCAAGCCTCAAGCTCCGACGGAAACTGAAGCCAAAGCCAAAACCAACTTTAACGCAACGCGACCAAATAACGTATAAAAACTAAAGACAATAAACAAAAATAAAATAAAAACAAGATAAGGAACTAACGCAGTTAAAGGCGAAGTTGACACACACTTTTATTTATTACAAAAATATATAACTTAAGAATTATTTAAAATATAGAATGTAAAGTATTTAATAGAATTTATATGTACCTTTATACTTAACATTACAAAAATATATTTTAAATATAATTTCAGAGATGTTCGAAAATGTTAAATATTTTTAAAGAACTTTAATATAATATTGAATGCTTTTTAATATAAATTTTAGTGGTACACAAATAAATCATAAAGATATATAAAATATAAAATATTTGAAAATCTCTATTCATTAATGGTTTTAAATTGAAGTTTTACAGCTTTAGGTTTAGAAAATAGCATTTAAATACTCTCTTTAGTTATTACATTCCATTAACAATTTTTTAATTTATTTAATCAATCTTCAAATTATTTTAAACCCTTAAAATTAAATATATACCCGCCCAGCAAGGGCAAAAAAATATATATTTAAAAATGAGACAAAACCTAAGCTGGCTTTTGCTCAGTCGGTCGCGTAATTTTGTTTTTGGAGCCACTTGATTAGCACGCTCTGAGCCATGTTTAGACGTGGGCTGTTTAACCAAACGGCAGCCACTATACACCCGACCTGGCCGCCGACCAATCCGTCGTCCAATCCCACAACAGCAACAACAAGAGCGCCGATATTGGCGGCGGCGAGCAGAATTCAGCTAAAGACCGCACTAAAGACTTTGACGCAAAAAACGTGCGAGTACGTGCCGCTGATTAGTAAAACAAACAAATTAAATTGGTTTCTGCTTCAGCCTGTTTTTCTTCTTTTTTTTTGTATTTTTTATTTGATTTCGGCTTTTGGGCTAAGAGCTAGGCCAAAAAAGAGCGAGCCAAAGAGAGTTGTTAGGGTTTAAAAAGAGAAAAATATAGTATGTGTTAAGAGCAAGGGTTAAAGCATCTTTTAATGGGACAGATGTTAAAATATTTAACTTAATAACAAATAATGTTATATAGTGTTTTGTATTTTTTTTTTACAAATAAAAAGCACATCTATGAGCCGTAGCAAAATTCGATTTATGGGCACACGACTTGTTCAAACAATTGGTTATAAAAATGATTAAAACTTGATCAAATATTTATAACTTCAAGAGTCGTTTAGCTATGGTTATTTCCACTTCAAGTTAACCTTAATCCAGTATCTGTAGGAAGCTACAAGCTAAATCTTACGATCTAACACATGAATCACTACCTCCTGTTGACTGACCACATTCTTATCCTTTTTAAAGGTCAGGACATACTTAAAATAGCCGCGTGGCATAGCAGTTGGCCAAAGTTCCGTGTTAATTGTAATGTCCTTTAAAAAGTATTGACCCTTTGGTATGGGGCAAGGATGATTCTCAAAGGGTAGATTCGTTTTCTCACCATATGGCATACTCGCCTTCACGTAAAACCAGAAGCCGGAAATGGCCCTGCAAACGGATTGCATGGGAACATTGAAGGGCGTTTGCTTGAAATGGCCACTGCCAGTGGCGTCGTTGAAGGTCTCAATGCCCACCATATGGTGTTCTTTGTCTAAATCATCCTTGATTGTGATTGTACCATTGCCCCGGTGCTCTCTCCCCAATAAACGAATGCGAAAGTCCCAAACGGAGCTGTCATTTGAGGTCCAAGAAACGAAACTGACCTCGTAGGACATATTAAAAGTCTGGAAAATATAATGTTTAATATATTTTTTTCGTTTATAGATTAATTAATTAATATTCAAATATCCTACAAAGGCCTGGTTCATCAGCATCAGAACAATGTATATCCTTAATCCCAGCATGGTCACGTAAAAATAACTATAATGACAGAATTTGGAGTGGGATTTGATATTTATAGTGAATTTTTTGTCAATTATATAGTTTAAAATAGATTTGATATTTATAATAAAATTTGTGTCAATTATATTGTTTGAAATACATTAGTTGCATGTCTATCGTGATAATTAAACATTGTAATATAATGTAAAATAAAAAACACAAAAGCAACGCCATAATTTAAATACCCTTTGCAGCTAAGGAAAAATCATAGGACAATATCCCGGCCCAAGAACATATTCCTTTATTATTAAATTCTAAATATTAATTTTCATTTTATATTGAAGGAAGTAAATCATTTCATATTAAATAGTATACCTTTATAACTTTAAGAGTAAGTATAATTAACTTTACATTGGAACTTTTATGTGATTTAATCTACAACTTGTTATGTGTTATTAATTTGTACGATGTCATCATGTGAAAAATAATTGCAATAAACTTGTTAAATGGACTTGTAATGCGAACTAGTTAATATTACTATTAATAAATAAAAGATTAACTCTTTTGACCATCAAGGTCCACCACATCCAAATCGATTTGATCTTTGCGACCACTACTGGTCTTGGCTTATTGGCCATTGACAGGCACCTGTCGGCTCAGAGAGAGATCTATGAAGCTAAATGAATATTTATATAAGAACGAATTGCATTATCATGAGTAGGCAAACCTCTGGCGCATTCTTGGCTTTATGGCTCGGGCCGTGGCAAAAGGGTGAAGAGAGGGAGAGTCAGGTGGCTTGTTAATCCAAGCCAAATCAATATGCAGGTCGCGGCTTTGACTCAATTCTTATTTTGCTCGAGACGTCATTATAAACCGCAGCGTTTTCGGTACAGAAACTGGGGATGGGGGTTTGGGATTGGGCTAAGCCCATTACTGAACACCAGTTGGATAACTGCTGGCGATGCTGTCTGTTATGACACTGAAAAAAATACATTTTCGGTTGAATATACAGAAATAATAAAGGAGCTCTGGAATTTTAGACACATTTTATATCAACTTTAAGGTTAAAATTTTGTCTTCAACAATTTTTCAAATAATATATGTATATTCTTTTCAGTGCACTGCTCCCTCTGCTGCATTGTTCTCGGTGGCGTTCTTAACGAGCGCAGCATGCAAAACAAGGCGCAAGACGCCATTTGGCCAACACACACACAGAGGGAATCGCAGAATCGCTTTTATGGCCGATGCGCCCCTTGCATGATAATCGAGCTGGGTGCCTCCAGTGGCAGAGGCAGTTCCAATCCCAGTCCCAACTGGGTGACACTGTGACTTTGCCCTGTCCCTCTGCGAGTCCGTGCTGCTGTCTGATTGTGCGCACGCGCTCATAATCAAAGAGTCTTCTTCCCCTGCAAATCTGATTCACCCTTCGGCCGGCACGGCGTATTATGATGGATGGAGCGTTGGCGAGTGATTCGCCTTGACGTTGATGCGCCATCAAGGAAAATTATTGCGTGCGCGCAATTAAAACTAAAATAAAGTTGCAAAAATATGAATCCAAATTTGCATGCCGCCATACATGTGGCAGCAATTGCTTATAATAAACTGGACAATGCAGTCGCTTCTGGAATGAGTCAGTCCTGCGGTCAAGTTGGAGCTGGAGGGATTTTCAACTAACTGCCAAAGTGGCTGACAAGATTTTTGTGGTCTAAAAGCAAGACTTAATTATAGAATTTAATCTCTAATTTTAATACAATTTTTTTCTAATTAAATTTTACTGAAATATCTTAAGAATTTACTGAATTTTCAAGTTTCCTATCATTTCCTATGCTAATTTTCCTAGTTAATAATTATAGTTCAATTATATTACTTTATTTTTTACATTTTCTTATACAGAACTCTATTTAATTTTCTTTTTCATTTAATATGCTTTCCCATTTAATTGGGGTTTATCATTCACAAAAAGATTTTATACCATTTCTCTTCTTTTGCCTGTGAAATTCGCCTCATTTAACTATTTACTTTGCGGGCTTTAAGCTGCTCACGTTTCAGTTGGATGGATCCCTTTAAATGATTCAACATTGTGCATATTGTGCAATCGGATTTTATGCTGAAGCTTTAATCCATTGCTGATTCAATTTGTTGTATGAATTGTAAACGCTTGTACCTTTTTGCCAAATAGTTGGGCAATGAAGCGTACAACTTTGGCTGCCTTTATTGTTTTCGTTTTAAAATTTATATAGGTTGTATTTTTAATGCCACCATGACGCATTGGGAAAAATGTTTCCCTTGATTCCGACAGAGAAAGGGAGAGAGCAGCAGGATGGAACAGCCCCAAAAACCCCTTGGACTGCGGCGCTTAACGGTGACATTGTTGACATATCTGGACACTTGGATCGCGTAGCATCGGGACGCGTTGTTTGTGCCACGATATGTTGCCAGTTCCATTTCAAATATATATGTGTGACGGTTGTGTGGGAATTTGGTGTTTATTTGGCAGATTCGCTGCTTTTGAATTTATGGCTGGGCAGGAAGTGGAATGGAAAGGACAACTGACAAACAAGCTTGAAATGATGTCAGTGATACTTTATGGCAGAGGTTCTGGGAAGCTAAGAGTGTCAAACATAATTTATTCAGGCTTCTGTTAGCCTGAGATTACTGGAAGATTGTATTATGTTCATATTAAGATATTTTAATACTTAATAATAAAAGCTTCTTTTAAAGCCACAATAAACCATAGAAAAACCTTTTAACACAATTTATTCTTTAAACAAACATTTAAGACACAAATAGTATCTTCCTTAAGCTCATGTTTACCCACTGCTTTTCCTGGAAACTATTTGTTTTTGAATAGTTTATCTGCATCAGCTCTGAGCTTGTTTCAATTATTCATCTTCAAATTGAATTAGATCCCAGAAACCAGCAGCTATCGCTCATTCGTGTGTGTCATACACACTGAACACACACTGAAAATTTACATAGCTAAACATGCTATGCAAAGCAATCAAATTATAGAGCAATTTGAGATAAGTCCGAGCAACGTTTTCGGCTGTCAATATTTCATATTATTATCGATTTTATACATGTACATATATCCATATATCCAAGTACGCACACGAAAGCGAGAAGCAGTGGCAAATCATAACACATTCTGGCCCGGCCTGGCCTGGTCTGGGCCACTAAAGATGGATATCTGACAAAACATATTGCCGCAGTAACAATATTTTGCTTTCCAGGCCAAGCTCCAACGAATGACTGACTGACTGACTGACTGCCCCACTGACTAACTGACTGGCTGACATCAAAAACTGAGGGAATACTTTGAGGCTGTTTATCGCAGACATCAGAGAGCAGCAGCAGCAGCAGCAGCCTTAGTTTCTTGGCATCAACAACAACGGCGGCCCAAAGCCGCAGGCAAGCACGCGTTCTCCAAATATTTATGAGCCGCAAAAACGGAAGGAGGAGGCCAAGGAGGTGGAGTACTGAAGGGGGAGTGCTGGAGGCAGGGAACTGGCATTGGCCAGGGGGATTTCGGGCAAGTGATTTACCGAGCTGAGCTTCAAGTAGCCGGAGCAGCTGTCAATCAGGCTGCAATCAGCCTCCACTTTAAGCCTATAAAAACGTCTGCAGTTAGCGGTAAAGCAAAGCCAAAACCCAAAAGCCCACCGAAAAATCAGCCATCAAAATATATTGTATTGTATGTAAACCGAGTACAAAAAGTAAAAGTGGCTTACGGTAAAAAACAATCCAACATCCAACAGCGAGAATTTCATATATTTCATATAGCGCCGCCGCCGCCGCACCCAGATATCTCTTCATGAAATGGAGACGCGTCCGAAGTGTACAGAGACAATTAGTGACCTCAAAAACGTTTTGCAGTTAAAGATTTTGCTTCTTTTTTTTTTTGTAACTCTGCAGTTGATCTTTTATGGACGATCTTGGCGAGGAGACCTCATAATATCTTGGTCGTCGACTGCATTTAGTTAATGAGATCTTAAACATTGGCGGGCCCCGGGATTTTCACTTCCCTTATAGCAAACAAGACGTGATCGGAGAGAGAGACTCAGTCTCAAATGTGTTGATTGGCTTTGGGAGGAAGTACATATTTTCATTCGTACAGTTGCTGTGGAAATTATAGCACTAGATATAATTATTCGTTGACATTTTTGCTGATTCAATCCTTAAAATTGAACTAGCAACTTAAAAACTGGAAAACTGTAATTTTTTTACTTTCCAGTTAAGAAATCTGATGAATAATAATTTTTAAAACTATGAAACTTAATTTTTTGAGTACATTTTATGGAAAATTATCGGTTAATTGGTACTGGGCAATTTTAAAATACAAAAATATATTAGTTTTTCAAAATTATTTCGTGCTAATTGAGTTTTTTGTCATGCAAATCCAGGCCAAAGATTGTAAACTTAACTTGTTTTATAAAAAAACTCAAAGCTCATCAAGAATTTACATTAAATATGTCGGTTTATAATGTTAAAAATCATACATATTCAACTTTAGTACTACTTTTTCCCACTTCGCTGTATTTAAAGGGTGTGGCTGGGCTGTTGGTTTCCCCGAAGAATGGTCATCCAATTTGGGATATTGGTCAAGCTGACAATTTCTACCTGGCCAACACAAAAAATATATATATTTGGTTTTTTTGTATATCTTTTTCTTATTTTGCAGACCTTCATAGCGGCCTAACGCAAATAAAATCCAATCCCCAAGCAAATGTGTGTTTCTTTTTTTCTTTCTTTAGGCCAAAACACGAAACGAAACTGTCAATTGATGTCTTCGGCGCCGGACGAGGCGGCTTTTGGTATTTCCTTGGAATTATCTTAATGTGAAATCTTGAACTATGTTTGGGGCATGGTCACAAGGGCCTGGCTGATAGAAATACCTAAGACAATTTTTAATGGATTTCGGTCTTGACATGCCATGTCCGAAGTGTCTTAAGGCGCATTTAATTGCAAAGTTTTGTAACATCAACACAAGATGTCACAGACACTTGGCCCGAGGCGAGCTCCAAACAAAAACAAATAGACTTTAACTAAATATCTATGGCAGAACTTAAAGCCTTATCTTGCTTGCCATATTGTGTGCAGGTTAGTGGGTTGGGCGGGAAAACCCTTTTCATATCCCTGCGATTACACATAATTTTCATGTTAATGGCGGCTGGCAAATGCCAAGGTACGATAACGGGGAACCCCCCGCAGACACAAACAAACCAAAAAAGCCAGGAAAAAAAATGAAAAGGGAGAAATAAAATTGTAAGAATAACGAAACATATGCGCACTGACGTGTGCAGCTAAGCGGAAATCTAACCGACATACCAAACCAAAGGGAACCTAATGGAAGGATGCTGGGACCATTATGGTGTAGGATTTTTCAGACCTTTGAATGCTCTACTTAAAAATAATATTTATACAATTTTTGAATGAATATTAAGATCTCTTTAAAGCCTTTCTGAATCATTAAAATCGAACTTCTTTGTCAACTTATGAATCTCCAAGCTAATATTTGGTTAGTATGTCTACTTAAGCTAAGCTACAACTTTTTTTACTTAGTCATTACCCCAGTAAATCCCCGATTCATCTAGAATTTACTACAAAGCTTTGAACTTTTATAGCAAGCACGAAAATGTATTTAATAAAACGCTGGTCGTAAGGTTAAAGCAAGTGCACCGGCCTCGTAACCGCAACAATCTGCTCTAATCTGGCGAATCGTGACCTAATTTGGAATTGAAATAACTTCCAACTATATAACTTTTATGCATCCGCTCCTTTTATTAGTTTACACCCCCGGCCATAAGGAAGCGATATTGCCAGAGATTACGTCACTCCTGTACGCGACTCCTTCGCAGGACAACAAAGTTGCTGGGGCAGGGCGGGACTTTAAAACCGGAGGAGATTATATGACCAGACATAGCCCGGACGACTAAACCCATAATATCCCTCTGCAGCAGGCCATAAAAAAGAAGGGCAAATAAAATGGTCCAGAGACTTGAGGCTCAGGTGTGTGAGAGCGACGGCGGCGGCCTACAGACGAAAACCAGAGACTGACATTTGTTTTTTTACCTCTTCGTCCTACGGTGGTTTTTTTTGTTGAGTTTTATACATATTCTTTTTTTTTACAACGCTCGGAAACGGATGCGGATACGGATGCGGATGTCTGCCATAAACGAGCTCATTAGTAGGCACAATGTGGCGTGGCTAATGTGCTTCAATAGATACTCCTCTGGCATTCCATTCCTCAAGCGTTTGGTTTGCTCTCGTTTCGGTTAAGTTGAGCTCTTGTGTTATTTTGGCCACAGGGAAATCGGAGAAGGAGCGGCATTAAAGCGGACTTTTACAGCAGTTTTAAAGTCGTAAACACCCAATGAAAATTTAATGACGCCGAACAGGTTGCGGCCCCTAAAGCGAGTCGGTGTGCAGAGTCCAGTCAACGATTTTCGAATCCTGTTTAAAGTTGAAAAATCCAGCGGCTTATTGATTTTATTCGTCTTTTTTTTTTTCCTGCCGCTGCTGTCCGTGGCTGACGCTCGTTTCGTTTGATTTTGGACAGTTTAATGCTCCATTGAATGTTCCCGGAAAGTGGTGTAGGAGGAGTTGCCCCCATGGGATGTCCATGCTTACGCCTGGCTGCTCCCGTTACTTTAGCAGCCTTTTTCCTCTGTGCCAAGGATGCACACGAATATCCTTCGCCCCTTGGAACATTCGATTGGCAACTCTGTTTGGCAAAATTGTCTCCTCGTTGGAGAGGTCCTGTCGCCTGCACATTTCGCCTGTTTCCTAGAGTTTCTTCTCTCCTAGCTGCTGCTTGAAATGTCAATTGCGCTTATTAAGGGAAAAGTTCACTGCGCTCTAAGCGGGATTGGGTCTTAGAGATGCTCTTTAAATGAGTTAAAATAATAAAGAATGTCGAAAGGTTTGATTTCTGCAGAGTTTAATGTTATTAATTTTAAGAAATATAATATAAACCTTATTCCCCACTTCAAAAGAGCGAAAACCCCAGGTAAATTCTTAATAAAACCAAAAAATAAACAAATTAATAATTAAATAAAATATATATTTTTAAGATTGCGTGAATCCTTCACCCCTCACGTAACCATCTCTGATAATAAGGGATAGCCAAGTACCTAAAAAGCTGTCGCCAGGTTGAATAACAAAAGTGGAAACAAGTAAGAAAGCTACAGTCGAGTGAGCTCGACTGTGAGATACCCGCTACCCATACTTAAACCAGAAAAGCGTCAGGACGCCAGAAAAACAGTTAATACAATTTTGAACATAACGGACAAATGCAAGTGTAATATAATCATATTTATGTGTGTAAAAACGCGTTATTATTGCATTAAAGCGGCTAATAATTATTACCATATATTAAAATTGCTTCTCGAATATCTTATAAGATTCTTTTCCGAACACAACCAAGAACGGATAAGAATATTTAGTTGGTCTAATTGGTCAACCAAATGAGGCATGCTGCCAGCAGCCGTTTGTGGCCATACAAAATTATTTCTTTAATAACTTTGACAATTTTTATCTGATCGCAACCAAATTTTCAGGGATCACACAGACTATAGTTCTTAATATAAATACCGAAATTCGCGACTCTAGCTTTAACATTATACGCTTAATACGCTTTTTTATGATTTGCGGGGGCGGAAGTGGGCGTGGCAAAAATTTGAAACAAACTTGATCTGCGTGCAAGCATAAGAAATACAGTCGAAAAAAAATTAGAGCTCTATCTCTTATAGTCTCTGAGATCCAGTGTTTCATACGGACAGACGGACAGACAGACAGACAGACAGACAGACAGACAGACAGACAGACAGACGGACATGGCTAGATCAACTCGGCTGTTGATCCTGATCAAGAATATATATACTTTATAGGATCGGAAATGCTTCCTTCTACCTGTTACATACATTTCCTGCCGGCACAAAGTTATAATACCCTTCTACCCTATGGGTAGCGGGTATAAACATTCCGCCACTTGACGGAGGTGTTTTCGAAAGTTGTTCAAGTGTGTGGCATAGGCCGCAAAAAGGATACCAAGAAGCATGAAGTGGAGCCTGCCTCTGCTCCTCCTAAGCTCTTTCCAATAGACAGGCTTCCCGGCCAACGCTCATGGAACTGTGCAGCAGCTGTGACAAAACTAACTAAGATGTTTGCTTGTCTCCTAATGACAGCTCCCAGCAGATGGCAGTTGTCGTCGCACAGTTAATTCCTCTCGGGCAAAAGCATTTAGGCAATCAAATTAGTCTAAGCCAAAAGCTTAAAGCCAACTAATAGACATGGACTCAGGCAGTAGGACACAGGAGAAGCAGACAGCTGGCCAAAGTTCCTTGACAGAGATTGCGTATACGACAGATTGTTTTTGGGGGAGCCTTTGGCGAGATTTATCTTCTCGGACGAAACGACAGTCCAAGCTGTGATTGAGAACCCGGCAACGTCAGAGTAAATCAGGTAAAATATGTCGCTCAATTTATTTGAAAATGCAAATTGCGCTAAAAGGTGTTTCGCAGCTTAATTAAAAACTGAGCCAGCCACTTTAGCTACTTGCCAAAAAGCAAAAAGGTTTTCAAAACGTATACAGAGTGAAATAATTGCGAGTAGCATTTAAATAAAACAATGAATTCATTCACAACTTGGTATATGAGCTCATAGCTTAACATACCTTTCAAATAACTAGGATTAATATATTCCAAAACTAAGTAAATGTACCATATAGCTATTTTTGACATACCGGACTAATTTGTTCCTAAAATTAGGTCCATAAATTGTCACATTTAACTAGTTGATACTTCATTTATTCGCTTATGCAAATATTTATTTTATTTATAATTGCGTAGTTTTTGTGTAGCAATTTGCATATTTATTATTTCGAAAAATGTTGCTGCTGCGCATCACAAAATACGAGCTGAATATTGCATTTTATGCGATTGAATAATTTGTATTTAAATCGCTTTTGGGTTGAATGACCCCGAATAGCTAAAAGTTTGTTGTTTTCTTGTTTAAACGATTTTGTTGTTCGCTCGATAAATGTCAGCGGGGATTAGATGCAAAACAAATACGTTTCTTTTTTTTTGTGGAGCGAAGTAAATACACGCATCCCTCTCACGATTTAAGTGTGCTCAACACGGCGTATGATTAATCAGGCAGCGACTAATGCACTTAGCGAACAGGGCTATGACATTAAAACTTAAGTGTTGCCCGCACTTAATTTAAAATGCATGTTAAAACGCCATTAAGCCGAAGCAGGAAGTGCTGGCGATGCCAATATAATGCGGGCACCACTACTCTCATCTTCTTGGCGATGATCTGACCCGGGCTCGGGCACGGGTCCGGGTCCAGGTCCCAGGTCCCAGGTTCAGGGGCAAGCCGTAAGCGTTTATTGAACCCGGAGCGGAGACAAGGCAATTGGCTCATCCTCATCATATCATGTCACAATGCAGCCAAGCGTTGCATATAAATTGCCAAAAATTATGAAAATCCGATGCCTTAACAGGTAGCTCTAATTACAGGGTTCACAGCTCATATGACTAATTACATTTTTAATCTTTTTTTTTTTGCATTTATATTATCATTTTGGTTGCTTTGTCTGGCAGCCACTGCATTCACCAGCTGGAGCAGAGCTCTTGAACCCCGACCACCTCGTAAACAAGTCGAAACAATTAAAAAAATGCCTTAAAATACAGAGCAACTTGCCAGCCGCCAACCGATTTGTACGATAAAAAGAGGCGAGCGAAGAATTTCGTTTCTTGTTTCCCCGAAAAAAAAAAACACACGAAAATTACCTGTTGGCGACTGTCAGTGTGAATTATTTAAGGCTTATACCCGCTGTCGAACTTCTCGAAGTCGATTTTTAATACAGCCGAAGTTTGCTGTAATTTTAAGGGAAGCAACAAAAAATAAAGTAGAAACTAAGCTTAAAACTTAACTTTCTCATCTGATGAATTAAGAACTTAGGCAAAATCCTTACCAGGCTGTGTTGCGATGTGAAAGGTTATCCCTGAGTCCCTCGCATTTTTCTTAAATATTCCTCAAAGACTTGACTGACAGAAAAAATCAGATATTAATTTTTTGCTCTTCTAAATGGTTCTTTAAAATGTAAGAAAAATTATTAAAGTAGTTCTTTACCCATTTAAATAAATAAATAATTAAATAACATTATGACGCGCAGTTTAAGTCGCGCTCCTTACGTTCGATGGCAAACTCTGTTGCATGGAGCGAACTTGTTCGATTGCAACACCACCAGATCTTCGCAGCCACGGAGCAACCTTGACCTGGTTCTTGGATCTCGAAAAGGGGCGACAGCGCCACATGGCTGTCTCCGCAGCCTCAGCCTCAGCCGCAGCTTTTTAACTTCAGCTGCGACGGCAACAAATTGCAGTTGTCTTTGGCCAAAAGCAGCCACATGCAGCTAGCTTGGCAGCAGCTCGGCTAACGAACAGGTTTGCCTCTTTTTTCCCACCACTCGGCCGTGCTGTGCCGTGTGCAATTACCTGCTTTTTGCAGCTCTTAACTTGGGCAACGCCCGCGGGGCACTCACGCAATGTGCAACAACTGCTTTTCGGTGGGCGTGGCGCGGCACGTTAAGCTAAATAGGTTTTTTTTTGGCGGTCAACAGGTTGTCCATGTTGTGCGTGTAAGGCTGCGGGGGCGTGGTTGTAAGCAAATAAATACAGTCAGCCAGTTGGTGAGCCCCAAATAGGAGCTGCGAATCATAATGAAACCATAATAGAGTCCTTGGAAAAATCTGAAAGAGGAATTTGTTATTCATACTGAATTTTTCAGGGCCAATGAACTCCCAGTTTTTGGTTGAGTCAACACTTATATTAACACTAATTAATTTTAAAATGCACGTAAATGATTAAAAACACACAGGTTTTGTCTAAATTGTAGAGAGGAATGAAATTATGTAAGCTTATGAATTTAGATAGGGCTACCAGATCAGTTTGAATTCTAGGTGTGGTGAATTAGTTGAGTTTCGGGTATCCTTTTTTGTGTTATTATTGTTATTTTATTAATTGTGAATTTACATAGCAGAATAATGCTTGTTGATAAATTTAATAATTAAATACAATTCAAGTTTAAAAGAACACATATGTATATTTATTGTATCACACATAATAAGACAAGTATGTAGCTTCCATGTTATTAAAAATAATTACCTTCTTCCAATTATGTAATATTTAAGAAATTATACCTACTATATATTGAATATTTAACTTATTTACCATATTTCTCTTTATTCAAAATATTTCAAATTAAATTTGTAAGTAAATCTACTTGCCTGTAATCCAGCTTTAGTTAAAGCATCGCGGATTTTATATGAAATGCTTATCTCCAAATTTAAATTTTTAATGGTTACTGAATTTAAAGGTCGTTGAATTTAAATATAGCTTGTGGCTCCTTGTTTAATTAAGAGCCCTAACTGGCAGCTCGCCTTAACCCTTTACCACAGCGAGCATTCTTGGGGAGCGCAACATGTTGGTGTCGGGGTAGTGTTGCTGCTGCCGTTTTTTTATTTTTTATTATTTTTATGCATTGCCTGCGGCTGCTTTAAAAGGACTTTTGGGGTTTGAGTCTCCAGCTCTCTTTATTTAAATGGTTGGTCCTTCAATTAGAATTGTAATTGTACAGCAAGTGTTCCATAAACGACATCCAGCAACTCGACTGGTGGCCTGGTGATTTCCCTTATCGCTGGACAATTTTGCATTCAAAATGTAAATTAAATTTTAATTGCAGCCCTTTATTTCTCAGTGCTGTAATGCGGATGCAGAGAAAGAAATTAATATGTTATCTAAAACGTATGTTATGTAATAAACAATTCTATATTCATAATGTTATTAAAAACGAAATTTAATATATTATAAAGCTATATAAAACACACTATTTAGTGCTTAAAAATATAAAATGTTATGCAAGTTCTTCATATTTCATCTTATTATTTACTTAACCCCTCCCAGTGGAAATTTTCGTTCTGTGTGCTAATTTGAAATGGAAATCTTTGGAATATATTTCTAACTGGGTACCAGCTCTGCTTTTGCAATTGTTTTTCCAGTTAACCCTTTGGCAAGACGATCTCTCGCTGTGGTTGTTGTTGTTGGAATTGCCTCGTGCTTGTCACCGATTTCTTGCGCTTTGCCCATTAATTTGCAGTACAAAGAGCCTCCGAGAGCCGGAGCCGTCAAGTCAACCGGTTTTTGAGAGAGCTTCGCATCTAATACCAAGTTCAAGGTCGAGTCCGAGACCGAGACCGAGAGATCGCAGTGCATCGCAAAGGTGTGACTATATACCCGCCAAGCCAAGTGTCGGGCCAAAGCCAAAGCTAAAGCCAACCCCAGGCAACGTCCAATCCAGCAAACCATTCGGCCAAGTTCTAACCGTCGACACTGAGCGAAAAGTGGGACATTAATGAAGGTAAATAAAGAAATTAAAGAAATCGATGTTTTTAAATGTTAATTTGTACCTTTTTAAAGGGCAGACGATAAACTTTCTTACGTTTTGTAGGACTTTGTAGGACTTTAACAACTTCTTTGGGTTTTTAGGTCTATAAAATGCAGAAATTGTTTTTTTGAAATAAAAATTCGAAAACTGAAAATCACAAATTATAATAAATAATAACAGGAGGTTCTGTGATTAAATAAAAATAAATTCCTATTTTAAACCTTTTAATACCTATAATTAAAGTGTACAACTTTGTTAGATTTTAAATTACTCGTCTTGTATTTCCAATAGTCGTTATTATTTTTGTATGATATATATTTTGTTCAGTGAATCACAAGCTTTTCAATTTTTTATGGTGGGCGGTGGCGGGCGCAACTCGCGTACCGCATTCTCATTCCCCGGTCATTCAAATCTTGCTTAATTATACAGTGGGTAAGTCTAAACAGCTTTTGTTGTTTTTCTTTTTTATATATGTACGTATATTTATTTTTTGCAATTGAAAGATTTTTCCCACGAATCGCGAATTTCCATTAAGCCATTGGCTTTGAAACGTCAAGTGCTTGGCCACGAGAACCGAATACGGCACGTTTTCCAATTGAGCAGCGTCGAAGAATGCTCTTCACCTGAAGGGTACTTCCCAATATAAATATTTATTCTGCAGGTAATTTGGAATTTGCTCTAAAGACAAGAGAACAGCTGAGATTAGTGGCGAAAGGCAATGCACCTGGCTAAGATGATAGATTCTATAGGCCAGGCAAGAGGAAATTAAAAGATAAAATCTGAAAGTATCTCCACAATTATTTTATAGATTTACAATCGGAAATATAATTGATTTCATTACGAGTTTTGAATAAGCTAAACTTATTTATTTCTGTATCTAGAATGATCTCTATAATAGCAGCGATTTGTGTAATAAACCCTTTATATATGTAGAACGACAATTAATCAAACAATCAATCAATTCTCAAAGATATCTATTAGCAAACAAATGCAATAATTAACAGGTTAGTAAAGAATGCCTTATTGGAAAATATTTAGAGGGATTTCTAGAACTTTATCTTAGGTACAATTATCCCATAAATCACTCTTAATATTCCGATATTATTCGCCAAATTATGTACGAACAAGCCAGCTTTCCACCTTTTCTCCCCCAGATAATAATCGAAATCCAATCGCAAATGCTGCCAATTCGAAGCTCTCAACGGGTTGAACACAAATCACATTAAAAGCCAACTGAAAACACTTCCGACTTCAAACGCAGCAATGTGGCACGAACAGGAGGAGAGGGTGTGGGAGTGGGTTCGAATATTGATAAATGACCGGATTGAGCTGCAAGGAGTAAACTTTTTGAGTGGCCACATGTGCAGCAGCTTGATTTATGAACGCGCCGGGTTAAAGAGATTGCGGGCTTCATTAAGACCTCTTTTGATAAATGCGATAGATGTATAATTTGCATTTAGAGCTGGCTAAATGTTCCGGTTCACATCGTCAGCACATCCATTCGAATCCATCTGAGCCAGCCACTTTGTAATTATAATGCCGGAACGCCCCAGAAACCCAACAGCGTTGCAACGGAAGCCTTTGCCACCCAAAAAAAAATCAAACAAGAAGAAATAAAATCCCTAAAAGCCGGAGAAAAAATAACACAGCGGTGGTATAGACGGATATGGAGGGAAAATCTGGGAGGCAGGCACCAAATGCTGTTTAAACGGATATCCTAAATGTCTGCCCGGATGGACGAAGCTCCGCACTTTTGGCCTGACAGTCATTTCCGTTTCGAAGTTTTTCATTGCTTCCCATGGAGATCGACTGGGGAGGAAGGAGGCAGGGTCCTGATGAGAACCTGTTGCTCAAAGACAGATTTATGCCATCGTAAAATATGCCGTTTGAATCTGGGAATTTAATTTTAATGTCGCAAAGGCTGTGCCAAAAGGATGCGAGTGCGGGGGAGCGGAGGAGCGGAGGAGCGGGAAGGATCTGTGTTGGTTTAGGTCTGTGCATAGGCACACGAGTCCATCATTTATCCTTAGAGATGCCTAAATGGAGGATAGTGCGCGAACGTGATGTGATTGTATAAATAAGTTTAATATTTTCGGGCCATAATTCCTTGGTGAACATTTGTTAGTGTAATTTTTTAATATTGTATATTTAATATATAAAAGCTTATGATTTAAATTATGAATTTTGTGTTGTATACATTTGTTTGTAATACTTAGAAAATAAAAAGTATTTTTATAAGTTCAAAAATTATTGTTTGTCATAAAGTAGGCAATGCTTTTTTTGAGGCGGGTTACGCACTTTTATAAAATTATTTCCTTACATGATAATTATCAAATCCGTGAACATATATATTGCCTATGGAATTTTAGTAATTCGAACGATCTCATCTCATCTCTAGCCTTAAAATCGACCACAGAATCCGTTGAAACCAAGCGCAAACACACCAGCTCCTAAATCCAGCCCATCCTCCCACGCTAGCACATCCATACTCACACAACACGCACACACTCACGCTTCGGCCATTAGGCGAACGAGTGTCAGTGTTCAGCCATTTTCTCTTTTAGCGGAAGTTGTCTGTGTTAATGGAATTACATGAATTCCAACTCTGAACCGCAGAGTAAAAGCGAGAGGCGAATACACTGGCGGGCGACATTTCCGCAAATGCATGGCCCATAAACTTTGATGGTGGGAGGGGGAGTGGCAGGAAAGTTTTAGCCCAGAAAAAAACGAAAAATTGGAGCGCAAGAGAGGACGAAATCTAGGGAAAGCAAGTGAGAGCGAGACCGGAAATGATAATGGCCTGAACCGACGACCGACTTTTTATCGCATTAAGTCTGCTGGTTGCAACATAAACATAATCCACTCACGAATTTCCGTGTTTCGGTAAAGGAACAAAATCGAAACAAATGTGCCGAATATTTTCCATTCAATTTTATTTTAATGCAATTTCAACAAGCTACAAACAAGCTTTCATAAAATGTTCATTTAAAAGCACGCATATGTTTACGACAGCAGCCTTTATCCTTGCTTTCTTTTCTTTGCGGGAGTTTCCCACCCTTTTGCACTTTCTTTTTCAGTTCTCTCCCTGTCCCTTGTCCCTGCATTTTCCTTTTTCAATTTTCTTGGCTTAGTGCCAGTAATTGTAACTCTTTGGAAATTCCATTTAAGACGAAGGAAACCGTTCTTTAATGGCTGATTCTTACGAAAGAAATTGTACTGATACTTTACTTTACAATTTGAATTAAACTAATTTTTCTGAACAATACAAAAACAGTAAAACAAACACCATAAATGTGTTTTAAGATGAAAAAGCTGAAACTAAGTTACTATTTGCTATGGTGAATAAGTAAACATAATAATTGTTAACATATGCCACTTATTCACCATAGGATACATTACAACTAGGTGGCAATGCCGAATTCCGGCTTCGACAATGTGACTTCTGCCATTTTTAAAACTTTTATTATTTCATTACAAAAAGCTATTATATTGCACGCATTGATTTTAAAAATTGTTTCCTGACTTTCAAAAATGGGTAAGAAAGGTGGTTTCCAGTTTAATATTTCTGTTCTCAGCCACTCACACACTAACAACTAACCTCGCTTATTACCACAGGAAACTGGAAGCAACCCTTTAATATTGTGCGGCAAGAGAATCGCAACATACCGAATGTCATCACCAACGAGTCGATGATCACGACCTTTGCCAAAGATCGCATTAGCCAGGAACCAATTCAGTTGAGGGTCCTGATCAGAACGCTGATAGGGAACGGGTCGTTCGGGCGGGTGTACAAGGCCCAGATACGCGGCTCTGACGAGAAGAAAATTGTCGCACTCAAGCACTGCTACTACAATGCCAGGTACCAGCAGCGCGAGGTGGAGATTATGAAGCAACTGGAGAAACACTGCAACATAGTTAACCTAATCATGTACTCCTACATCATTATGGGCGAACCGCCAAAGAGTAGCATCATTCTGATCATGGAATACATGCCAATGAATCTGCTTGACTACATCAAACGCTTTCGAAATAATCAGCAGCCAAAGGATGTCCTCATCTATACGCGCATTCTCTCGTACCAGATGTTCCGGGGACTAGGCTACCTCCACTCGCTGGGAATCTGTCACAGGGACATCAAGCCAGACAACCTGCTGCTGGACAGCCGGACAATGCAGCTCAAACTGTGTGATTTTGGTAACGCAAAGACTCTGGAACCGAAGAAGCCCAACTTGAGCTATGTTGGCTCTCGGCTCTATCGGGCCCCGCAACTGTTTGCCAAATACGATCTCTACGATTGCTCTATAGACATCTGGAGTGCCGGCTGCGTCCTTGCCGAGCTACTGAAGGGAACTCCACTCTTCCTGAGCAACCTAGGCGAGCTGGAGCAGTTGCATTATATCGTCAGAATGCTGGGCACAGAGGGCTTGGATAGCGCCCCAGAAATTCAATTAGTATGTGCTGATGTCCAAAATATAGTCCGTCCCAGCTGGGATTTACTGCTGAATATGGATGTCCCACAGGATCTGTCGCATCTGCTAAACTCCTGTTTGGTCTATGCATCTGGTGGCCGTATCTTGCCCATGGTGGCCTGTGCACATGTCGCCTTCGATGAGCTGCGCGTCATGGACACTTTGGGTTGCCGAATGCCCAATGGCGAAAGCTTACCGACACTATTCAATTTTGACGACAAGGAGTTAGGACAGGATGAGAAGCTTCGGGTAGACCTGCTGCCCCTCCACCTATCCGAGCTGGAGCCAGAGCTCGAGCAGACGGATGTGGCTGGCAATGAGGATGTGCTGTCTTAGAACTGGATTTAATTATTAAACTTTAAAAATTTTACAACTTTACAGCAATGTGTAGTTCTTCGGAAATCACGTTGTAAATATTTAATATTATCTTACGTAATATTAGGCCAAACTAAAAGTTTACAAATATTTTATCGTAAGCAAGAAACTAAGAACTGAATAATTTGATGGCAAGTTGAAGTCATTTTATCTTAAATAAAAGAACAAAGAAGATTGCCAGCTTTTCGATTAAATTGTCCAACACTTTCTTACAGATTGCCATCATAGTAGTCCAAGAAAATTGAGCCGAAGACCTCAAAGGCATTTGACACATCGTTCAGGAAGCTCAGTCGAAAGGCAGCTCGCTCACGGAAGGCAGAAAAAATTTGGTAAAATAAAACAAAAGACAAATTTTCTCTATACTCCAGTTTTCTCGCTGAGTCATGGAGCCTCCATCTATGGTGGAGCGTTCAGGCGATGACCTTGTGGTACGCAGCTTAGTAAGCGGAGCACCCATGTTCCGTTCTTCCTTGGACACAGGTGAAGAGCCCTCTTTCGGTGCCAACCTTTTGACGTCTTTATCGGTTCCCTTACCTTCGCTGGGAACTGCAATGCTCTCGAACCCGGAAGTGGAGAGTGTAATGGATATCTTGCTGCCAGAAGATGGCCACGCCGCCATTACCAACGAGGAGGACTTGCCGCAGTGCAAAATCCGTAGGAACTACAGCTGCAACCAGTGTGCTTTCTACACCCAAAATCCGCGTAGTCATCTCTCCCATCTGCGCGACGTCCATGGCGAGCGAATCGTGATCAATGAGTGCAAATTGTGCCTCTACGCTTCGCGTCACTTTCAGAAGCTGGTGCGGCACATGAAGATGGTACATGGCTGTTCGGACGACAACGGAATGCCAGGATCATCCGTTGGTGCCATGCGTGCCAAGTACAATCTTAATCGCGAGGTTCGCAGGCGCCGTCTGGAGGAGAGCATTGAAGTGCCGATTACAAATGGGCCAGGTGCCAATCCGAACCTGCCAAAGATACCACAGAATGAGCCCACGCTGGAACAGCTTAAGATGGAGCTCCAGCGGGAGGAGCAGAAGCTGGTGAACAGCTTTCAGATGTACAAGCGCCAGCAGGATATGCAGCAGCTTCAAAAAATCGTCGACAATCACGACAACATCTTTGCCATGGCCTTCGAGCTCCAGCTGCAGTCGATGCCCTATGCCAATCCAGAGGAATCCATAAAGTTGGAAGTAAACAACAGCAGCTCTGATTCGGAAGAAGCCCCGCAGAGCCCCTCGATTGATATGCAAGCACCGGCGCCCGGTGCACAGCAATTCCAGTGTCATAAGTGCTCCTATATTACACCTATCCGCTCCAGGTACAAGAAGCACGTCAAGTACCACACCATGCCACTGATCAAATGCAGTTCCTGCGACTTTCACACTCCGTACAAGTGGAATCTGGACAGGCACACCAAGAATCATGGTTGCCAAGGCCTTTACAAGTGCACCGTTTGCGACTTTAGCACGGATATTAAGCAATCGCTGACCATACATGAGTTGAACCACCATGTGCCCACTGTGGGTCACCAGATGGCCGCCAGACGCAAGGCGACCAATAAAACCGATCAGGATCAGGAGGATCAGCAACCCAGTTCCTCCCGTAAGATTGTTGTTCCCCCCATTACAGCCCCGGACTCTCCGATTCCGGAGCCCATGGGCATTAGTTGCTCCCACTGCCAGCAGCGGATGCCCAATGCCGTTGCTTTGATCAAGCATCTTCAGGTATGCGCTCAAGCGCTAAAGAATAATCAGCATCTGCTGCGGGTTGCCATGGATGGAGGGGATACGGATATGATGGATGAGGACTTGCCCAATGCTGTCAGTGATCTCAATTATTGCGGTGTGGAAACTGCTCCTGGATATGGAGAGGTGATAGAGATAACCATTTGTTATCTATTTATAACTATAATTTGTTGTTGCTATTACAGGTCACTCAGCCGTTCGTCCCGGAGGAATCAAATGATAATACCCCTTTGAAGAAGGTCTTCAAGTGCCCCCATTGCACTTTTTGGGCAGCCACTGCCTCGCGTTTCCATGTCCACATCGTTGGCCATTTAAATAGGAAGCCCTTCGAGTGCTCCTTATGCTCTTACCGCTCCAACTGGCGCTGGGACATCACCAAGCACATCCGCTTGAAGACCATCCGTGATCCCTCGCACAAGACCGCCAAGGTGCTGATGAACGATGAGACTGGCAGGCGCAATTATGCCAAGTACAACAAGTACTTGACTTTGATGAAGGTGAATGTGAACCAAGCGGGCGATGTAAAGCATATGCGCACTGGCGAGATGATTGTCGTTCCCAAGCTGGACGATCTTGAGGAAGAAACATTTGAGCCCATTGAGAATGCTCTCGACTTGAGCAAGCCCAAGGAAGAGGAATCGTTTGCTTGTCAGATGAACACCAAGGAACCCACAGAAGGCAGCGAGACTCCCGCACAGATGGAGGAACTGCAGCCAACTGAAGAATCCATGGAGCTTGAATCAAATGACAAGGCAATCGACTTGCCTTTGGATTTGACCAAACCACAATGGCATGATGACACGGCTGACGGGTCTTCAATGTCCAACGAAAGCGATTAGATAGGATCTATTTCTAATTCCTATTTGTAATTTCTATTGTATTTATAACAGAAAATAAACCACAAATTAACACGTGGTTTTCGTTAATACTTTCCCAAAGCAAGACTTTATTTAAGGACAACAATATCAATTCGAGATTAAACAAAAACACAAATAGTTTCTAGGTATACATTTCCCAATACTTTTCACTCAGTGAAGTCAAATAAAATCTTAAAATTTCTTAGGTAACAATTAGAGATAAAGAATATATAAACAATAGCCCGAGTAAGTATGCACCACCAAAAGATTATCCATTTCTACGGGGTGAGATAAAAGGGTATTATGTTATTTATATTATGTGGGGTATTAGGGCAAGAGAAACAATAAATATCAGCGGGTAAATGTGTTAATTTAGCGTGGCTAATGTATTGTTTACATTCCTATTGAAGATCAGAATCAGCTATGCTTTAGTCTCGGATACTGGCGTTAGTTAGTTAGTATACTACGAATTTAGATCACGCGCTTTTCACAGCAAACATTCCTGTATGAAAAATAATACTATGCATATCAAGACGAGCAGCGGCACCAAGAAGCAGACCTCATCCATACTGAGTGTGCCCAGGAGCTGGCACAGATCGAGGCAGAGGAACCGTGCCTGCAGGAGCCACAACCACAGGCACTAAGCTGTCTGGCACTGGACGCCCTCGAAGTGCGGCGATTGTCCGTCCTCGTCGTCTTGCTGCTGCCTGGCCTGCGGCTTGTAGTCCGTCATTTGCACCTCTTCGGCATTCTTGGGTATAGTTATCTTCTCCCTGGCTGGCAGAATATCCTCCAGCATGGCCAGCTGGGGAGCTGTTGCAAAGTCGTTGTCGGGAAATTTTACCTTGAACTTCACATAAAGATCCCCGCATGTAGCCTTTTGGCTGAAATCGGGCATGCCACAGCCACACACCATCTTGATGTGGTTGTGGTGCAGTACTTCGCCCGGCAGAGTGCTTAGGCACACGTTCCGCCCGTCCAGGTGCTTGAAGCAATGCTTGTAGCCGCACAATGCCTCCGTGATGTTAATTTCCAAGTCATGCATGTATAGATTGGCGTGACGGCGCTGAAAGAGTGTATGGTCCTTCTGGGCGAGGACCACAATCAAATCTCCAAACTCGCCGCCACGCATCTGGTGGCCCTCGTTTACGAATGGCACTTTCAGCATGTGCGGTGCTCCCCGCTCCACCACGAAATCCCGCTTAACTTTCTCTTCCACAAAACCGCTGCCGTGGCATGGACTGCACTTCATGTTTTCCTTGATAGTAAAGCCACGACCATCGCAAGCCGGGCAGGTCTGTGAGGGGAGACAGCATTTTAGCATTGTTATAAACACTACAAGGACTCTCACATACCGCATCAAAGGGACTGAGTCCCATGAAGGTGAAAGCAGTTGCACGCCCCGCTCCGTCGCATGCCTCGCAGCTCTCGCGCGCTTCCTTGGGACCGCCATCGCCTTTGCACTTGCCGCACAACTTCTGGCGCTTATACTCCAGATTCTTTTTCATGCCGCCAACGTAGATTTCCTCCAGCGTCAGCTCCACCTTGATGACGACCTTGCCCTCTCGCCTACCACGTCCCCCGGTCGATGAGCGTTCAAAAGGAAACCACTGAGCGAAGAAGTCGGTGGCATCGCTGAATCCCTCGGCGCCCTCCTGGAGACCCTTCACTCCGTAACGGTCGTAGATGCGCCGCTTCTCGGGATCAGACAGCACTTCATAGGCGAAGGATATCTCTTTGAACTTGTCGCCCGCATCAGGATTCTTGTCTGGATGGAACTCTTTAGCCAATTTGCGATAGTTCTATTGGCCCAAATAAAAATTGCAATGGGACTTATTTACAAACAAATTTGCCTGCTACTTGCCTTTTTTATTTCCTCGGCGCTCGCATCCGGAGCCACTCCCAGCACTTCGTATAAATTTAAGTTGTCCATTTTGTATTGCTACCTCGCCCTGCCAACCTACAAACTAAAAGATGTACATTGTGATTGTACAAACGATTTTTAATAATTTATATATGACATTATTTTCGTATTTTGGTTGCTGGTGTGACCAAGGGTGACTAAGAATTGAAATGTTCCCACGAAAATTCAAGAGAAAATACTGATAAATATAACGATTCGCGGACAGTCGATTTTTGAGCTGGACTAAATATATATTTAAATATAATGTTTATAACATTGCTATTTAAATTCCAGTTAAAAAGAAATTACAATTTATTAAATATTACATACATATTGATTTGAAGGGAAGTTGTTGATGTTGGTCGGTGTTCTGCCTTGACTGTACATTTGCGTTGTAGTATATTTAAAAAAAGATTAAAAAAAGATCAAAGATACAAATAACGATATAAATATTAGTTGGTTCGAAATATATGTACATATATAATCGATTTTTTAAAACATTCGTACGTTTATTTTTTATTTTATATTTTAGTCAGTTAGCTAAGGAATAAAAGATATTTAATTCATTTTAATGTAAGATTTTATTCAAAAAAGGAAATCGAGTTAAATTGCATTTAAATTTGTGTACACTTTAACATTTTTTTAAACTTTTTTTCAGGCCTGACAAATGAAGAACCATTTAGTATAACAATCGTAATCATGCATTCCATCAAAAAACATCGCGATGCAGTCCTCCTTTTCTACATTGGGCTGATTCTTGCCCCACTTGATAAAGGGCGGTTCTTTGCCGGTGGCCGAAGATGTGTACTTAGACTTATTGGCCAGATTGGTGATATCCAGCCATAATGGACCAAAAGCTTTTGCCACAACAGCCCTCCGCTCCTCCTCGTTCTCAATGATCGCCAGCTGACCGCCCATCAAGCGACAAGTGTCCGAGGCAGAAAACCAATTTAATTTGATATTCCTTTCGATGTAGAAATACCTATTGCCGATTTTTTCAAATTTCGGTGGAATGGACTTGGATATCGCGGAATTCTGAAAACTAGAGAGTTTATCCTGGAGATTTTTGAGCTGGGTTTCCAGTGATCTCGTCTGGTGTTCTGAAATCTGCTGAGGCTGCTGTCTTTCCATTCTATCCAACTTTTCGCCCAAGTCATGCGAGATGATCCTTTCCAATTCGTTGAGATTGGAAACTACAATCCTGTTGAGCCTCACCTCCATGTCCTGCGGCGGCATGTTCGCCCGTATGGCCGCCTGCAAGACTTCAATCCTGTCCAGCTTAGTCTGGGTTTCATTTAGACCTAATGCATCAGAGATACTCCACTGGTCTTGGTGTTTAGCAATGTGATCGAGCAGCGGCTTTAGTGCGGTCAGGCAAAAGGATCCGCACTGATTTTTGGGATCCTCCAGCAGACATACAGAGCCTTCTGGGGATGATGCTAACACACACCATAGTATAATCGCGAATATAAAGACCGATTTAAGCATACCTTCGAGATTATAACCAGCTAATGCGAATGCTGTAATTAAACTGAATTCTAATAATCAATGAACTGTCGAGGAGACTTCAACCACATCGCTGATAAGCTTGTTTACAGGAATTACATAAAATTGCAACTAATCTTTAAGTTAATTAAATCGAATACATAAATAAAAATATAAGACAACCATTAATTACATATTTCGACGTCATACAGTGTATGAACATACATTTTCCAGAAAAAAACTCAATTATAAATGTTTAAATAATCAATTGTGGTTTGCTGTGCTATGAATAATACCATTTTAACATGTTTATTATCATTCAAAGAATTCTTAATTATCTTAAAATAAAAACTTTCTTCTAAATATTTTGGTTTTCATCAATTTACGTTATTTACTTGCATTTTTAAAATTCTTTTTTTTTTCGATAAGTTGAGGCATTTATCTGGTATTTTTTAAAACCATCGACAGGAACGATAGTGCTATCCGATTGGAAATCCATGCCTAATTTGAATTTCCATACAAAATCTGTTCCCAGCTATCGATTGGGAATTCAAATCTCAGTTGCCCAAAAATTACGTCACAACGAATTCTCTTTCGTTCAAATTCAAATTTAAATTATTCCAATTTATTTACCAGGTTTCTTACTTTTTACCTCCCAGCAAAAGTAACACTTTACTTTTTCAATCCAAACACCAGCTGCCGCTTTAGTGAATATTAATGTTAATAATTAATATATTTTCGCAGCAAAACCGGGCTTTTTTAAAATGCATTGCAGCGAAACGGCTAAAGAAAGCTTAAAAATATAAAAGCCACATTATAAAACAACATTTGGCAAATTAAGGACTCATGGCTATGTGCTCCATGGCTGACACGTATGCAAATAATTAAAGCAGGGCACATGCATTTTATATTTTAGTCAATTAGTTAAGGAATAAAAGGTATTTAATTCATTTAAATGTAAGATTTTATTCGAAAAAGGAAATCGAGTTAAATTGAATTGAAATTTGTTTAAAATTTAACATTTTTCTAACTTTTTTTAGACCTGACAAATGAAGAACAATTTACTATTACAATTGTAATCATGCATTTCACCATCATCCATTGCGACGCAGTCCTCCTGGTATACATTGGGCTGATTCTTGCCCCACTTGATAAAGGGCGGTACTTTGCCGGTGGCCGAAGATGTGTACTTAAACTTATTGGCCAGATTGTGGATGTCCAGCCAAAAGCCCACGTCGAAGGGAGCATTAACCTTTGCCGCAACAGCCTTCCGCTCCTCCTCGTCCTCAATGATCGCCAGCTGACCGCCCATCAAGCGACAAGTGTCCGAGGCAGAAAACCAATTTAATTGGTTATTCCTTTCGATGTAGAAATACTTGTAGCCGATTTTTTGAAAGTCCGGTGGAATGTACTTGGATACCGTGGAATTCTGAAGACTAGAGAGTGTTTCCTGGAAATTATTGAGCTGGGTTTCCAGTGATCTCATCTGGTGTTCAAAAATCTGCTGAGGCTCAGTGATTTTTTCCATCAGTTTCTGCTGCCAGAGTGTCTGTTGGCCTTCCATTTTATCCAATTTTTCGCCCAAGTCCTGCGAGATGATCCTTTCCGACTTAATCAGGGTTTCTTTGCCATTGGAAACAAGATTTTCTTGCTGATTTGCTATCCTGTTGAGCCTCACCTCCATGTCCTGCGGCGGCATGCTCGCCCGTATGGCCGTCTGCAGGTCTTCAATTCTGTCCAGCTTAGTCTGGGTTTCATTTAGACCTAAAGCATCAGAGATACTCCACTGGTCTTCGTGTTTAACAATGTGTTGGAGCAGCGACTCTAGTACGAACAGACAGTGGGATCCGCACTGATTTTTTGGATCCTCCAGCAGACATACAGAGCCTTCTGGGGATGATGCTACCACACACCATGGTATAATCGCGAATATAAATAAAGTGGCAGATTTAGACATATCAACGAGATTGTGACCAGCTAATGCGAATGAATCAATTGAACTGATCTATAATAATCAATGAACTGTCGAGGAAACTTCAACCACATCGCTGATAAGCCTGTTCCCAGAAATTACGAAAAATTGTAACTAAGCATTAAGTTAATTGAATCGAATTTTTAAAAATTAATATTTATAAATACAAATTGAAATTATTGTATTTAGGAGCGGCATTGAAGTAAATTATTTTCTTGCAACTAAATAGAATATGCCCATTACTGCTTTGGCACATACTTATAAAAATAAACATCACATTTATACACCCTATTTTAATTTAACAAATTTCTATAAAAATGTAATTCTTTTTATTAGCGTTGTTTTTTTAAGTGTACTAAAATCCAATACAATTTTCTTTTCTCTAATATTCTTAGAAAAATAAAAAATCGAATTCTAGCAATATAAGATTACCCTTAAATACATATTTCGACCTCAACAATATACACATGTAACATAAATACATTTTCCAGGAAAAGCTCAACGAAACAATTATAAATGGAGGGCTCACTTAAGGTCACCAAAGCGAAGTCTGCGTACTCGCTGTTCAAGGGTTGACTGCAGTACATTGTGGCCCAGTGGATCAGCCCGATTTCTTGCCCAAACTGCTGGAACCCGATCTGCGTCCGTTCGCCCAGTGTTTCGCACCGAACACAAGGAGCTGACCTGGCTGACACGGATACAAATAATTAAGAACATGTACTCGAAGCAGGGCAAATGAATTTTATATTTTAGTCAATTAGTTAAGAAATAAAAGGTATTTAATTCATTTAAATGTAAGATTTTATTCAAAAAAACATTCGAGTTAAATTTAATTTACATTTCAATTCAATTTAACAATTTTTCTAATTTTTTTAGGCCTGACAAATGAAGAACAATTTACTATTACAATTGTAATCATGCATTTCACCATCATCCATTGCGACGCAGTCCTCCTGGTATACATTGGGCTGACTCTTGCCCCACTTGATAAAGGGCGGTACTTTGCCGGTGGCCGAAGATGTGTACTTAAACTTATTGGCCAGATTGTGGATGTCCAGCCAGAAGCCCACGTCGAAAGGAGCATTAACCTTTGCCGCAACAGCCTTCCGCTCCTCCTCGTTCTCAATGATTGCCAGCTGACCACCCATCAAGCGACAAGTGTCCGAGGCAGAAAACCAATTTAATTTGTTATTTCTTTCGATGTAGAAATACCTGTAGCCGATTTTTTGAAAATCCGGTGGAATGGACTTGGGTACCGTGGAATTCTGAAGACTAGAGAGTGTTTCCTTGAGATTATTGAGCTGGGTTTCCATTGATCTCATCTGGTGTTCAAAAATCTGCTGAGGCTCAGCGATTTTTTCCATAAGTTTCTGCTGCCAGATTGTCTTTTGGCTTTCCATTCTATCCAACTTAACGCCGAAGTCTTGGGAGATGATCCTTTCCAGCTTCTTCAGTGTTTCTTTGCCATTGGAAACAAGATTTTCTTGCTGATTTGCTATCCTGTTGAGCCTCACCTCCATGTCCTGCGGCGGCATGGAGGCCCGTATGGCGGCCTGCAGGTCTTCAATTCTGTCCAGCTTAGTCTGGGTTTTATTTAGACCTAAAGCATCAGAGATACTCCACTGGTTTTGGTGTTTAGCAATGTGATTGAACAGCGGCTTCAGTAAGGGGTCGCAGAAGGATCCGCACTGATTTTTTGGATCCTCCAGCAGACATACAAAGCCTTCTGGGGATAATGCTACCACACACCATGGTATAATCGCGAATATAAATAAAGATTTAGACATATCAACGAGATTGTGACCAGCTAATGCGAATGATTTAACTGAACTGATCTATAATAATCAATGAACTGTCGAGGAGTCTTCAACCACATCGCTGATAAGCTTGTTCAAAGAAATTACGAAAAATTGTAACTAAGCTTTAAGTGAATTGAATCGAATTTTTAAATACAAATACACAATATACACATGTAACATACATACATTTCCCAGGAAAAACATGAAACAATGAAACAATTATAAATGTTTAAATAAACAATTGTGGTTTGGTGTGCTACAAATTGTGTTGTTTATGTCTTATTTTTCTGGGTTAATATTAATTCGTGGCAAAAGAGCGAACTTTTTTAAAATTCATTGCAGCGAAAAGGCTAAAGATAGCTTACAAATTTAAATGACACATAATAAACCAACATTCGAGGAATTAAAGTATCTGCGGAGTCTCCATTGGTTTGAATTATGCATCCTGTGTTAATTTATTAACTAATTTATTAAATAATTTTATCTTCTGGAATTTAAATAATTATAGGAATAACAATGGCTTGGGGGCGAAGATCATTTTAAACTTCGGCGCTTATTAGTCACTATTTTTTAACTAGCTAGTCACTCTTTTTTCCATTTTTGAACTATACGTTTACTGGTCACTCTTTTTTCCATTGCTTAACTTACTGGTCACTCTTTTTTCCATTTTTGAACTATCAAATTACTGGCCACTCTTTTTTTTAGTTTTTAGTTCGATAGTGTCATCGCTAGGTTTACGTTGCAGAAAAAAAGTGCAAAAACAGACGCCGCTGGTGAGTCGTAATTTGTTTATTTTGTGCAAAAATGCTTAGATATATGGAAAGGTGTCTAGATGACGCTGAGTGCATTGGTTACCTTTTGTTTGTTTAGTGAACTGCTGTGCCTTTCCTCTTCCGCCTTACTCAGTTTCTTTTGTTTGACTTTTTGGCGCAATAACACTCGCCACGCCGGTGCGAACAAATCTCGGTGCTCGCCCTAGAGATGACACAAATTTAACTAAACTCGGATCTTTGTTAAATCACAATTAATTAAATATAACAAAAATTTCATATTTAGTTAAAGTTACCTTTAAACAATTTAATATAAGACTTAAAAATGTATTTATTTTAAAATTCAATTCGTTATGTCCGATAGTTAGCTCTCGTTCACTTGTCACTACGCTTTGCATGCCACGCGGCGTGGCAACTCTGTTTGCTTGGCTCTAAAAAACAAAATTCCGGGAAAGAATTTGGTTTTAAGTTTAAGCATTTAATTGTGTTGTGAATTTTAATAATAAAAAAGGTGAGTTACTTGCCCTTGCGATCAGCTTACGCGTGCTGCGTTCGATTTAGGTTAGGGCGATCGGAGTGCAGAATGCAATTTTTGCTGATGGCGTTGAAAAAAATTTAACTAATCTTTTTTCGCACAAGAACAATAATGGCGTGGGTACCGAGCTCACGATTTGAGGATGATCTGGTGGATATGGAACCGAACTTCAATCTCATCCATGGCCAGCGGGACTACGAGGAGCGCCGAAAAAAGGAGTTCATTCCCCGGCCCAAGAATACCTACGAGTACCTGTCGGCGCGCGCGCAGCGGAATGCACAGCTGGACGGCATAGAAGGCAGTAGATCCTCAGGCGGAAAGGCCCGGGAAATCCGTCAAAGCCTGGAGATGATGGAGCGAATCCAGCGGATAGCTGGCACCAAGCCTCTGGGCGAACATGCAACAATGGCGGACTGGGACGATACTAGCACCGTTGAACGGGAGGCGGTGGCCATGATGCGACATTTTGGCATGATGTCGATGGCCGGGGACTTGTTGACACCTGATTCACCCCATGATGAGGAGCCCGCCGCCAGCCTGCCAGTGCAGGAAACGTTGCTGGTCTCCCGAAACGGAAGCCGCACCTTTCCCCTTATTACGGATCCCAACTATTTTATACCCCGTAAGACGCGTAGACCAAAGATCACCTCCTTCGAGGGCAATGATACTACAGCTTCTTATCACACAGCCGACAGTTGGTCCAGCTCCATTAGTGTGTACGGATCAGCTAAATCCGATATAGAAAGCAGCAGCAGTGCCGAAGTACCCAGAAAGCAGAAAAAGTACACTGAGATACCATACCAACTCCTAGAGGAGAGTATTGAGGAGGAGCCGGACCAGGAGCTGCCACCAGTCCGGGAGAAGTCAAAGGGGAAACGGAAAGGAAAGCGACCAAATCAAAAGCAACGACATAGCCAAATGTCCCACAAAAATAAACATTATCAGCAATAAATGCCAGTATTGATTTACTAAACAAACTAAAAATCAAAAGCATCGAAATCAAAATTATACAAACACAAGCAGAAAAAACGTGAAAATAATACAATAACAAAACACAAAGAAAATGAAACCAGGAAAAAACCTGTAAAAGAACTGAAACCAAACAATAATAGAAACTTTAAACAACTGAAAAAGTTAAACATTCTAAAAAGGTTGAAGTATTATAGTTTTTGTTAAGATAGTATTACTATTATTTTATTAAAGTAATTTTCCAACAACAACAACATAGTATCTTTCTTTTGTCGACTATCAGATCTATTAAATCTCCATAAAATGTTCTTAAACTTCCATTCAATTTCCCTAATTGAATCAGTGGATGAAGCGAACATTTCGCAAACTTATCAAGAATAATGGAGTGAGCTGTAATTCCTTAATCAATAATGCACCCCGACCCCTGCTGTTATTGTCCTTGTGTGTGGAACTATTATTAATTTGGCGAAACCGACGCGCCAATCAATTAAGCCTAATAATCTCTGTGCCACAGACTCGGGAGGAATATACGAAGAAATTTGCTCACAGCACGAAATAAATTCTTTGGGATTTTGGAGGAGGAGTGAATGTGAGGTGAAACAGTCGAACTTCGAAAACTTTAAATTATACATTACAATTTTGATTGTTTCCTAATACATTTTTTCAGCTTTTAAATATGTATAGTTTCAACTTAATTAGTTTCTGTTTTGAGGTAGCTTTTTTTAGGAAAGTATCACTGTATTTGGGTGGTGGTGGTGGGAGTTGTTCTGCCTCGTTTTGTCTGTCTCCTTTTCGCGGCGGCTGTTGCGCTCTCATCTCGTTTTTGCTCGCAGCTTCTTTTCTCGCCCATCGAGAGTGTGAAGATACCTTACTATGCCCCAAGAAGTGCAAGTTTTCAGTTTCCGTGGCAACCGCGTGCGTCTTTTGTTTCTTTTCTCTTCTTTATACGTTTTGCTTTATTCCTTTTTTCTTATTTTTGCGGGGTTGTCAAGCCAAAGTTGTTGGTGAAATTGATGCTGTAGTTGTTGTTGTTTTATGCACAAGTTCGCTATGTCGCTTTTGTTGTTGTTACGCAGTTGTACATAAAGATACACGCACACGGACACACATGAATAAATATTGATGTGGCAGGGGCAGTCCAGTCAGCAAAAGGGAGCAGAGTCGCTTGAAAAGGGGCGAGGGGGTATGGAAGGAGATGGGCAGACTCTATATGCTTTGTACATACATACATATATATTTGTCGTCTATATGTAAACGAGTCAAAGTCTCGGCCTCAGCTTTACGCGCTGAGCGAAAGACGAAGCAAAATCAAAAATAAAGAAGGAGTTCGACAAATGGGGCAAGCTATTAAAATAAATATGTACAAGCTCTCTTTTGGGGTGGACCAAATAGTAAAATATCCAACTCCTTTGAGTTTTAAATCTTTCGAATGTTTACAGCTTAAATTATTACGGTTCACCCCAATTCCTACGCACTCGCTCCGGCGAGAGTTTCTGACGCGACGTCAACTGAAGCTGACGCTCAAGCTGCCGAAAGGTGGGCAGAGGTAGGAATGGCAGGGGCTGGGGGAGAGCTCAAAGGAGCAACAGCCCTCGCCGGCTGCCGGCTTTCTGGCTCAGCTCAGACGCTGCCTCTGGTTACCATGGGCAGAGTTGATATCGCACAGTAGTCGCATAATGTGGGTCGAAAAAGATACATATTAAGATTCATATTTACTTGGACTTGGACTACTTTAACTACTTGAAAGCGAGCTGATACTGAAAGAGAAATTTTTAATCAACGTAGCAGGCGATTATCTCTGGGTTCCCAATAAAAACTTTTAATTCTAAATGTCACAACTTAAAAACGATATTTGCCCCACTGTCCATTGCTGAACTTGAGGCCATATGCCACATGCTGCAAGAGAGAAAAGAGAGATCCCTATGTATTCCTCTGCTTGGTTTTGGCGCGCGCAAGCGTAAGCTCTCTTCGGCTCTCCCGGTCTCTGGAAATTTTGGTCTCCATTAAGGCTTTCGGTGCGAGCTAGCGGCATTTGGAAATCAAGTCTCAAACAGGACGAACGGCCTGCGAACAGGATAATGGAAAATAACTGAAAGAAAAAAAACACAAAGCCGCTTCGTTATAGTAAATTAATAGTAGTACAACCAACTACTACTACTACACTTGTGGAGGCGCTTTTAAATCGAATCGAACGGCAGCCGACAGGGGGAAAGCAGAGATGGCGAAGTGCAAGGACCACGAGGCTGCGGCGGCTTCACCAAATTTTGGGATACAGACAAAACGCGGCTCGCAGGATACCGGATACGTCTCCTTCCCTGCCTGTCTGTGTGTGCTTACGCGCGTGTGTGTGTGTGTGTCATCCATTCAGGAGACTAAAAAGAAAAGAGATGGCAGTGGTGACTTTCTCGGCAAAATCCAAATATCCAAGGAAAACGGTTCGGTTCTTTTTCGGTTTCTCCGCTTCTCGGTATCGGGGTAGTTCCTAAACCTCCAAGAAGAAGACCAAGATGATGAACCCGAAGAAGATGAACAAGACGCGGGGAATCCTTCAAAGAAACATCTTCGCTGCTATTGTGCCACTATATTGCTCTAAATCGCCAACAAAAATGTGGAGAATCGCTGAAAAAGTAAGAAAATCTTTATATTTTTTGGGAGATTTGAATTTAAATATAAAATAGAAACTGTGCTTAAATAGACCATCATAATACCGAATGATAGTGAAAATCTTAAATAGTGTTTGTTATTTCCAGCAGTTTGCATTTTTAGTTCTAAAACTTAATATTTTCCAATTCCGTGTTTCTTGTGTATGCTGTCTTTTAATTACTTTCAAGTGTTCTACATTTGAAAAATAATACTTGCTACCATTACTTTATTATGATTTTTTTTTTAGAACTAAGAGGAATACCATCAGGTCACATCAAAATTTAATATAAACTAAAATACGCAATTTTATTTTTTTTAATCTTGGCATAGTACTGGGTTAAAAATCTTTATAAAATAATCTTCTTCAAACAGGAACTTGTTCGAAAATTTACAGATATTTTCTCTTGATAATAAACTCTTTTAATTCATAAAAATAATAATAAACAATAAAATATACAATATTTAAAGCTATAATAAATCACATTAGCCTACACTATTATGTTTCTTACGACAGAAATTTAACACAATAACAGCTTTATACAATAACTTACTCAAAATTAAAAATAAACAATTATCACCGAAAATTTAAGGCATTATTATAAATGCCATTTGTAGATATTCTGAAAATTCAATAAATTACTAATCATGTGAAGCCTTTAAACTCAACAACTAATTGCAAATGCAGCTTTTACTTTTTTTTTTTCAACTTTTTAGCTTTTGCATTTTCCCCGCTCTTTTTTTTGTGCAACGCCCGCGAAATAAAAAGGAAAAACTCGAGGTTACGAGCGAGGCAAGGGGAAAAGCAAGCAGAAAAAAACAGCAGATAAAAAATAAAATGTACAAGGAAAAAACTTGCTGCGCTGGTCTGGCCACTTGTCCTGTCCGTCGTGTCTGCCGGCCGGCCGGGCCGTCCTTTTCTCTCTCTGTACGCGCTAGTGTGTGGAGTATCTGTGTGTATTTTTTTTTTATGGCCATGCAATATCTTTCTCATTGCTGGCTTTCCTGTTCGCAGCCTCCTTGCGCTGCTTCATCTCGTGCTTGCTTCATGTACGGGGAGCATAAAATAAGATGGGAAAAAAGCGAATGTTCAAATTGAAATACTTTACAAAACTCGTATTTGCTTAGCCTTATCGGCCTCGCACAGATACTGGCGCACACATAGACAGCCAGACACACACCTCGGTCCTGGCAACGAGGTTTTTTTTTTTTACTTCCCCGCTGTTGCCAAGAGCCGCCTGGGTTACCCCCAAGTCTGGTCTCACGTCTGAGGTTCGGTTTGGCTTGGGTCTGTAACTGGTAAATAAAATGCAAAATGCTAAACAAGAAAAATATAAAAAAAAGTAATGGAAGACACAGACCCCTAGCCTGGCCTGGGCCTTGCATCTACATAATCCCCAAGCGATCAATAAAGCAGAGTAGCTTCTCTTCTGCAATTAGTGGGCTATATCATTCATCACAAACGAAAGACGGGTCATAAGGATCCTATAATGATGATTGGGAGTGTGCCGCATCTTGTGCTGGTGCTTTTGCAATATCAGAATTATAGTTCACTTGATCATATATTGTTTTAAAATAGTTTCAAACTAATTATATAAAGAAAATATAATTTACAAAAATATTTTAAGATACAACAAGTTTATTATAATAAACTATACATTTATATTCTGGCTTCTATAATCAAGTTTCATTATTTATAAAAGTAATGTCTTAAATTTTTCACTTCTAAAAAGCAAAGAAAGTTTAAATAAAATAATTATCTTTCCACTTATTTAAATTGATTAGTTCAAATTTAAATTAAAAATAAAATCCCTAAATCAGATTTAATCATTAATAAATGAAGTAATAAATAATTTAATAAAATAAGCAAAGTTTTATGCAAGTTTCCCCTTATATTGCCCTTTTCCATTGTAATTTTTATTTTCTACCTCAGCAACTGTCTGTCAAATCATAAAAGAATATTCATAAATATGTTTACTGCCATCCACTTCCTCTAATCTTTGCTGGAAATTGCTGAGCTCAGCTTACTGGCGGGATAAATCCAATCCGCTGCATTAGAAATCGCAACTAATGGGCTTCGGTTTAGGCCATTAGCCAACGTCGTTACAGGGCTTTCTGGCTTTAGCCAATAAAGCCAGCTTGCTGACCATGGCCTGGACTTGGACGTTGATATTCTGACTTACTCTCTACCGCTGGACTTGAACTCCGTACTCCAGACTGGATGTGACTTGCGCCACAATGTCATTAATTTTGCTCGTTGCCGGTTTACTGTCTGCTCCTTTGCCCACTCAGACGGCAACTAGTTTTTACCCTTCGACGCTTCGTTTCTTTAGAAAAGCCACTTGTCCAGGATTACACTTGAAAAATATGGATATAATATAGTAGGTTATGCTAATAATTACTTTTTATATTGGAATTAAAATGTATTTAATTTTAATATTGCCAAGCTTGAGCTTATTCTCCGAATTTAATGGGAAGAAATGGAAAAAATTAATATAATTGACAGTTATTTTGAATTAAAATTGGGGAAATATATGTATAATTGGTATCTAACTTTATTATAACAAATAAGCAAATTTATAACTATTTTTTTTCAGTATAGAAGTAGTTAGAGGAGACTCTCATCTCCTTCATTTCTGCGCGCAACACAATTTCCTTTTTTTAGTTTCTTTTTTTCCAACTTGACTCGCTTTTTAGCCTTTGCCACCATCTCATGAAAATCTTAGTGTGTGTGTGTGAGCCAACAAAGACACGCTCCAATCTCCACTGTACAGTATGCACTTTACATCACCCCACCATTTTCCACCCACTCAACAGCCACCCAACCTCGAACCCCACTCGCCTTTCAGTCTGCACTGTTGTGTGTGTGCGCTTCGTTTGAGTCTTTAATTTTATTTGATTTTAACTCTGTAACTTGTTTGTTTAGGATTCTGTTGTTGGGTATGTTTTTTCGGGTCCTTTCTCCAGCTGTCTGTGACTCACACACGCCCCTTTTCCAGGCTTTTCGGGTTTTCCCTGCTCCCTGTGAACTTCATTTCCCCAGAATTGTGTTTAGTCATAGGAAGTTTGCTCAGAATTCCATTACAAAAAGCTAATCAAAAGTGTTCCCAGGGCATGACATTTATCTGATCGGGACAGGAAAATCTCTTTCGATTTACTTTTGTTTTGTCCTAGGAAAAAGATGCTGATAAAAAAGGGGTCCCGGAAAAATTTATGTTTTTTGGCTGAAACATTTTCATCATTTATAAAGCATTGCCTTGACAGGTGACAATTTTTCAATGATTTGGGTGCACCTTTCCGGGGGAATTATTTAAATTGGGGATATCGTTATGTTTTACATATTTTGATTTAAAGATATTCAAGAGACTTTCCAAACTTAAAGCCTACGTAAGGGGTCTAAAAACTTATTCATACTTAAAGTATTTTCTTCAGATTTCCTCTGGCTAAACTTCAACTGCTAAGAAATGCTCTTGAAACTAATTTGGCCATCCGCTTTCCTTGCTTATAAGCTTGAATTTGGTCCATAACATACTTTTCCAACTTTGATATCTCTGGCAGAACTTTTTCACGATGCCCGGCTGCTGTGGAAAGTTTTTGCGCAAAACTTGTCAAAGTTTTTAGTGGAGTTTCATTACTCATCCGGTATCATCTGTCCTCCGTTTCCCGTTCCCGTTTCCCTTCCGTTTTGAGGTTTCCCCTTTAGGCTGTCGACACGTGCTTTGACACATCCCCTTTTTTCCCATTTTCCGGCCTCCTTGCCACCATGATTCTCACTTTTCAGTTGATATTTAACCTGTGCAACACATGTTATCCTGTCTCCCACATTATCGCCTTGTTTATCGTTTATATTTTGTCAAGGGACGGAAAAGGGGTTTGTGAATAATTTATCAGAGATATTTAATAATATTACCAAACAAAATAACAAAACTTTGAGCAAGCGGAAATGTGTGTTTGGGGAAACACAAGAAGAAAGATGTAATATTTTTACAGAAATTTAATTCTTGAAGGAAAATATTTGTTTCAGATTTTTTACAGCAATTTGCTTTGTTTAAAGAGATATTATAATAAAAAACTTACTGTAAGTCCAATTCATTTTTCTCTCCTTCTTTGCTATGTTTTTTATAAATCCTCATTTCTTCACATTGTTGTCTAACGGACAATACAAATAAGTCCCCTTTTGAGTAAATTTCAAACCGTCAACAACAAAGGATAACCATAGGCAACTACAATTCCTTCTATATATCCCCTCCATTGGTATAATAATCCCGCAATTCAATTTGCATGACAATCGAAGCTCATTGCGAATGCAGAAATTTGATACCTTGAAACTTTTCAATTATTTAAGGATTTTTCTAAAGGGAAAAAGTTATACTAGGAAGGAAGCTCCTTAAATGGCGGACACCTAAAAATAGCGCAAGAAAATTGCCGTGAAAAAAGTGCCAAGGAAAAGAAAGGAAATCCTTGTACGCACATTCACACAGATGCAAACACACACACACACATGAACATTTACTCGAACCAATACAGATGCAAAGGGAAAAAATTCCACTCTGTGGCCTGTTGAACAAGAAAAAGCAACAGCGGCAGCGCGGCATCAACGCAGCATCCACCGGTAAAGTGCAAGAAGAAGAAAAAGGCATCCTTGCCTCTCCCAAATGCGACCAACTCTCTGTCATCTCTGCGAGGCGCAAGCTCAGAGAGTCAAAAACGGCGGATATTTAATTAAAGCTAGTCAGGCATAACAACTACGTCATATTTTTGCAAGATATATAGAGAGAGAGTTGGCGAGATTTGGTGGTGGTAAGCAGCTTCAGAGGGAACCTGGAGGAGGACCAGGCAAAGCTTTTTTAGAGAGAGAGAAACATTATGTTACAGGAGAAGGGAGCAGGAGGACGAGGCAACTCCGACAGGAGTCAAGTTCGCTGACTGTTGATGCTGCTCTCTGTCTCTATATTTCTCATACCAAATCTCCTAACCACCCACACAAGTGCAACTAAAATAGGTACATACCTATGCCAAATCTGCAACATCTAGGAAGGATATAGTTGGTGGCAAAGAGGGAAAGAAAAACTATTTAAATACAAATGTTTTACTTTATTATATATTATTTAAAAAGTCTTAATATATTTCAATATTTTGATGTATTTTTTATAAAAAGATGAACAACCACTGTGCGTAGTTCCCTTTGTTCTTTACCCATTTCATATCCTTTGCTTTCATTCCCGAAAGCTAAAAAGCGACTGCGCAGAACGAGTGACGAAAGCAGAGCCGAAAAGGATAGCCGAACGAACAAACGAACGAAACCATGACCATGCCAAAGGATGAAATATTAATGCAAAAGGACGACCAAAATAGTTGACGTCGCTCTTCTCGTCTCTTCTCTACACCACCAAAATTTGTGAATTTCAGCATCCCCATGTGCTTTTCATTCTGCCTTGGTGTTGGGTAGTCCTGTGTGTGTGTGTGTCCTGCCAGACTGTGTGCGTAAATGTGAATGACAGTAAGGAACGTTGTGGAATCGTGAAACACAAATTAGACAGGATCCACAGTCCACAGTTTCCTCTCTGTTTTCCTTTTTCAGTTTATTTTAATCCTTTCTGCAAAACCCTTTAACTAATTGCCATATTTTTGTTTTCCTTATTTTCCCCGTAGATATGCACAAGGTGCCGAATGCCCCGCGAGAATTCCGCGGCAGATGACAAGGACAGCGCCACGAAAGCAACGCACATTCAGCAGCAGCAGCAGGGATACGGATACAGGAAGCGGCGGCCAACAGGATATTGAGCCATCAACACTAGCCAACAAAGCAACGGCAGCGGCAACAGCAACAGCCCAAGGGAACAGCCCACTGTGAACAAAGGACAAGCCCACAAATGGACTCCACCGTAGTGGGATCAGGAATGGCAGCGGGAACGGGAACTGGTCCTGCCACCAGGGAATTTGTCGAGGGATGGACCCTGGCCCAAACACTGGGCGAAGGAGCCTACGGCGAGTGAGTGTTGCAGCTCAGTTAATGTTCTATTTTATCATCCTTTATATTTATGCACAAGAATTTCATCACTTAAAGAATTTTATAATAAAAATATTAAATATCTGAGAAACAAGTTACTTAAACACAATTAAAAACTTAAAATATTAATTATTTGTAACATAAATTCTTGGAAAATTGTTTTTATACTTTTGTTAGGTGAACAATTTCATAAAATTTTGTTTAAATTTTGCAATGAATTTTATTGTAAGCTTAAATTTTCTTTCCAAAGAATTTACAAATATTCAAATACAAATGAGAAAATAATGAAAACATCAGGAAAAGCTTAGAAAAAATATTTAAAATCTTGGAAATTCCAACCTGCTAAAAATTATAAAAGAAAGCCTTAAACTTTTAGGATATTTTCCTAGTTGTACAAATGAATCAACAAATGGATGTCCTTCTAGTGTTATTTTAAATCTGCCTTTGCAAATCTCTTAAACGTCCGTGTGTTTTGCCGTATACCTCTGTGTGTGTGTGCGCGCATTGAAGTCAATAAACCGGAAATGCTGCAAAAGAGCAAAAAAAAGAAAGCCGTAACTGAAACGCACTTTTCCGGCGTATTCGCTGTATACATTCATCCCGAAAAACTCCCGCTCAGTGCCCGCTTTTAAGGCGCTCTCCAATGCGCATGTCCCCGGTGTCCGGATCCGGGGAATTCGAGGAATATAAGGGAGCACGACAATGGCATACGGCAGACTCACTGCACCCGGACGGAGAGCAGTCGATACACAGACACCAAAGTTGCAACTGCATTCTGCAGTCACCTCCCGCGCTCAACTAAAAAAATCCCAAACTAATCCTTTGATTTCTCCTGTGATGCAGGGTGAAGCTGCTAATCAATCGACAGACTGGCGAGGCTGTGGCCATGAAAATGGTGGATCTGAAGAAGCATCCGGATGCAGCGACCTCGGTACGGAAGGAGGTGTGCATACAGAAGATGCTCCAGGATACGCACATCCTGCGGTTCTTTGGCAAGCGGTCGCAGGGCAGCGTTGAGTATATTTTTCTGGAATATGCCGCCGGCGGAGAACTATTCGATCGAATCGGTGAGTGTTTATATGTATATAAATCTTGATATGAATTTAATTTATGTGCTGGAGATATGCCCAGGGAAATGAAGGGGAAATATGTTTGTATAAATTTATTGGTAATAAATCATCTTTTTTTTTCGGCAAGTCCTTTTTAGATTAAGGTTTATCTTAGATTTGGGTGTTTATTTATTGCAGTTAATATGCTGCTTAAAATACTGTATAAATGATTGTTTTATGGCATTCAAAAATTTGTTTAAATATGTTGGCTAATCATTGCTTAAAAATTCAATTTAAAAGGAGCTCTTAAACATGTTTTTTTCCTAAAAGTTTACTTTAAGCAACAACTTTTCTAAGAAAGAGATTCTCACAGAGAGATGATATTCATATTCCTCCAACAACTAAAATCCTTATCAAAGAAAAAGCCGCTCCTGGCAGCTACTTAAAGCTTATAAACTTCTTAAACTTGGCTTTAAGCCAGAATCCTGACTCAAATTCACTAAGATCTCGACAAAGTCGCCTAACTAAAACTATTCCTTAATGTGGGCTTAAGAGAAGGTTTTTTAAAGAATACTAACTTAATACTTACTCTTAAATCGTATAAAAAAAGGTCTTACAAATATATTTGATGCTTCCTGCATTTTAAACTATATTTTTACAAATTTAAAGCCTTTTTTTAAATCTTCTTTTGCTCCTTTCAATGAATATGCTTACAATTTAAATATTTTTCTTTAAGCATCCTTGTGTCAAATATGATTTGGTTAGACGTCTCTTTTAAATGGCATATTATTATTATGGCCTCTGTGTCGCGGCATTTCGACATCCGAAACTCAAACACAGACGGAACCGAAAAAGGGGAAGGAGCACAGACGCAGGAGCAGATGTCAGACCATATAGACGTCGGCCAGACGAGGCAAATATGCCAATATGCTGCTGGGATGTGAACCCAGAGAAATGCCACAGACAAGCTCCACTCTTGACTGACGGCGTAGAAATTGTTGTGTTGCTGTGTCCTTTTTGGTGGCCCACCCGCCACTCGGTGCTCGTCCAGCAAAATCATCCAACGAATCGAAATGGCACACGGACTCCTAGAGCAGCGGAAGGGAGGGAACAAATCAGACCGACAAGTTAGATACGGATCTTGATTACGCCAGTTTTCTGTCACTTGCAATGACAATTTGCCAACTGTCCCGGGAAGGGAAATTGGAAATGGAAAAGCGCGCTGGATGATGGGTGGGTGTATGTAGGGTATGTAGGTGCCAAGTTCGTGGCATTTTCATAAATATTAACAGCTTGGCTGGCAAAAGGTCAGCGGTGGAAAAACATAGCGAGATTGCCCCTAATGGAAGTGGCGTCCTTGCATTGATTGCCACCTCCCTCCGCCGTGCTTACCATTTCCTTGGAGTTCACCCCCCCTGATTTCACCTATTCCCTATCGCCGCCACTGCTGGCATCATCATCATCATCATCACCACTATTGGCTCTCTCGGTATCGTCCACCACTTTGCTCCTCCGTGGGGAATGTTTTGCATGGGGCGAGCTGGTGTAATAATCAATGTGGCAGCCATATTTAGTCCCCCGGTTGCTAAGCCATTTTTAATGATATCTAGTGATGTGCCTGCTACCAAGTGATGGGTAACTGAGATTTTTAGTTTTTAGATAATTAGTTGGAGAATTTTTAAATTAAAAAACAAGATGCTGTGGATATAAAATCAGTTTTAGGGAGTCCCCGAATTGTATTTATTAATTACTTGATAAATAAGCATTGAGTATTGTATGTAATCATAATCCTAAACATTATGGGTATCAATTCAAAAAATTATACATAAACACTTTAAATAATTATCTTTCCTTACAGGGACAGTCATTTATTTAAAGAATTTATATAGATTACCACACCTCATTTAATACAATTAACTCTTCATGCACAATTTTAATTTTTAAAGTGAAAACCAATTGTATTTTATTAATTTTGATAAATGGCTGACAGTCAGTTCAGTTCGTTTGCTGTTCGTTAAGTTAATTAAATACCACATGATGACAGCTGAATGGCATTTATTTGGTAAAATTATAACTGAATAATTGTTAAAATGACAGGCAGTGACTTTTTGTCTTGTTCCCTTAACTTGAATAATGACCCTAACAATTTATTAATTCAACTGCCAGGATATGGGGAAATCACGCTGCCATCTCCTAGAGATTTTAGGAACTGTGATGATGTGTGCAGTCTAGCGCCTGTTTGGGCGCGCCATGAAAATCCTGGGAAATGTAGGAAATTATGCAGGAAAGGGAGGAAGGATAGACACAGTGTGCGAGTGCAATGAATGGTGGGATGCCATAAATAGGTTCAATATGCAAATGAAACATAATGGAGCCCCGCACTCACACACGGTCAGATGTCCTCGGTGCTGGTGAGTGTATAAGTGTGTGTGTGAGTTTAATTGTCTGTTTGCCTCGAAATGCATTTATTAAGCTTATACGCCCAAAGGACGAGGGCAGAAGGAGAGCACCCCCTCCAGCCCCGTATTGAAATCATGATGGCTTATACATTGATTCCCCCGACAATTCCCCTTGTGATCTCTTTGGGTTTCGATATAAATTATGCTTCAATTACAAATGAAATTTTCGAGTAATTTCCCTCATTTCCATAGCCTTGCATATATTTTACCATTATTAAGTGCTGAGAGGGCGTGCGAAAGAGAGTCCTGTGTGAAATGCAATTAATTATGCTAAAATGTTACTGACATCCTTGCTGCATTTTTATTGCTTTCATCCGAGGACGTCTTTATTTCGCGGCTTCATATTTATGCAAATGCTGCACACTTTTCAACTTGCAAACACTTCTTATTTGCTTTATTCGAGCTTAAAGTCAGTAAATATTTATTCTTTTTATATGAAACAGAAAAAATAAATAGACAGAGACACTGGAAAATATAGGTTTTTATTTATTTTGAAATATTTCACCACTAGATTGAAAGGATCTTTTTTTAAGCAAGATTTTAAACCGTAGAACTTCAGCTGGAATACATAAATATCTCTCCTGCTTATTTTATCCATGAAAATCATAGCTGCTATAACCTTTTTTAAAAATATATTATAATATATCCTGAAATATCACGCTTTCCCTCAGTGGAGGATGCACTGGCTGGCACCTCCATTTAATTTCATCAATTTGCAAAAGAGTTGTGCAAATGGCGCCAAGCCACCAGGCAACATGCCACATGATAAATGAATAGCAAACAATGTGGCACACACCACGGAACGAGAATGGACAGATGGGGCTCTTTGCACATAGATGTGGGCGTGGCACACTTGCCCAACTTTATCTGTCGCCCAGCCAACTTTTAAGGCCTTAACAAATTGAGAGTGACAAGAAGTCAGCAGGAGCGACATAAACAAAAAGGAGAACATATTTGAGAGTGCTCTCAGGGGAAAATTTGTTAAAATTGTATGGAAATTGAAGAAGGTTTTCCATAAGGATTTTTTTTTGTTGGATTTTTTCCTGGTAATTTGGTTGAAATGCAAAGAAAAGGCATTGCAAATTGAGATTTTTGAGTGCATCCCAGTAAATTATATTATTCAAGGGATCCTTTGGATTTTCATGTATAAATTTAATTATAAATTATTAAGGCTGAGGAATTGAATGTTAAGTAAAAGTATGAAAGGGAGGCTTAAAATATTTTAACTGAGAATGGTTTTAAAAAATTGCTTTTTTGCTTGCCTAGAATAATAATAATTTAAAATAAACAAATAGTTAGATGTTAAGATCTTAATCACACAAAGACAATATTAATTTATTTTAATTTAACTCTATGTTTATCAACTTAATTATTTTCTCAAAGCACTTGCCATATTTTCTTCTTCGAAAATTATTTAATTTATTTATTTCAAGAACTCTTGCATTATTTCCATTAACTCGAAATTTCTTAACATTATTTTTTAAAATTTTTTTATCTTTTGACCTGCTTCAACCCAAAAGTCAGTTGCAAAAACAATGCACAGGAGAAGGAAAATCGATAGTTGATAAGAAAAGGCCACGGGATGTGAAAGGAAACAGGTTGATGACGTTTGATCCCTGAATTGCAGGATGCTGCGGCAGGCTTTGACAGTCAATCAAGTGAAAGGTTGTGGAAATGTAATCTGTCTAGCTTTTGGAACCCTCATTGTTGTTAGCCTTCTATTCCCTTGTTCCTGCATTCCATGTCCTTTTGTTTCGCTTTCCTGTCTGTCTGATTATACCCGTGCACTTCCGAGTAGAGCTTCACCTTCAAACTGGCTGAGAAATTAGACAAACTTAAGAAGTTTAGGCTTTTATTTTAAAGGTAGTTGAAAGTAATTTTACGCATTATTTTACTTAATTTTAATTCTAATAAACCATTTAAATCTTAATAAAAAAAATATAGGATGAAAACAATGCTATTTAGGGGAGAAGGCAGACAGGGAAACCAACAGGTAAACAAAACTTTTGGCATTGTCTGTGTCTGTGTTTGGGGCTTAGATTAAAATTGTATAAAACTTGATTACATTTTTGTTAGTGTTGCTGTTGCCACAGTTATTGCTGTTATTGTTTCAAGGGACAGGACCTAGTCGACCCGGCTAAAACCCATAAATCCCATACACCGACGCACAACAGAATGCATTACATTTGTTTTTTCACCTGTCCCTGGTGAGTTTTTGCTCTGTTGCACATTTTTCCCATTTTCCATGCGTTTGTGCACTCTGCAGGGAAATATCCGTGAAGGAAATAAAAATACACATACATAGACGGGGAAGTGAGGCTCTTTCAACATAAATTGCATAGCTGAAAACGTGTCACAAATTCTTATTCAATTTCCGCAATTAGTTTATATTTTTTATATATTTTTTAAAGTCAATAAATTAATTGATTATTTCCCCTTTTATTTGCAGAACCCGATGTTGGAATGCCACAGCATGAGGCCCAGCGTTATTTCACACAGCTGCTGTCCGGCTTGAACTATTTGCATCAGCGGGGAATCGCTCATAGGGACTTGAAGCCGGAAAATCTGCTGTTGGACGAGCATGACAATGTGAAGATCTCCGATTTTGGCATGGCCACCATGTTTAGGTATTAGGTACAACGAAAATTATTTAGTTTTATTAGTACAGAATATTTATAAGGTTTTTTTTTTTATTGAAACTTACTATTTGTTTGCAAAACTAATTTAATTATAAACTAGAAACTTCTTGTACAAATATTTGGCAACTTCTAAAATCCATTAACGCTGTGGCTAAACCTCTGGCAAAAAGTTCTTCAGCGAAAACTGTCCAACAAGCGGAATTGTTAATTGAAAGCGTCGCTTAAGGCCATAGAAACACACAGCCAAACTAAGCCAGACCCCTAGAGAGAGAGAGTTTAGTTGTCAACTAAGCGGAAAACTCATTTAAGTTCGCATTTAGAAAGAGTTTAATACACATATTAAACACATATTAAAAATGAGAGAAAATTTAAGTAAATAGTTAAATCAGACCCTTAAATAGATTTAACTTATTCCAGTTTCCCTCCAAATTTATTTTAAAGCTTCGATTTCTCAGTTTATTATAGTTTTATTAAAGAAACAGTTGGCGTTAATATGCAAAATATTTAAAATTATTATTAAGTTAAATTTAAATTTAGAATCTCTTAAACTATTTACTATATATTTTAACTATAGTTTTTACTTTAATCCAGAGATAAATATTAGCTCATAGAACCTTATCTTCTCCTGTCTCATCTCTAATTGCTTTAAAAAGCTTTTTAAATAATTCTTCTAACTCTCTTTTTCTTCTTTTCACGTTCTCTCCACGATTTCTTCAATCGACAATCATTTCTGGTCATTAGATGCAAGGGCAAGGAGCGACTGCTGGACAAACGCTGCGGTACCCTGCCGTATGTGGCGCCGGAGGTGCTCCAAAAATCGTATCACGCCCAGCCGGCGGATATTTGGTCATGTGGCGTTGTTCTGGTCACCATGTTGGCGGGCGGTAAGTAATTAATTCCAAAAAAATCGAGTGTTTGTTAAAATTTAATTTAATTTCATATTCTTATATAATTTAAGTGATTTTTCGTGCACTCTCATGTAAGAAAAAATACAAAAAAAAAGTGAAAGAAAATATGAAACTCCAAAGACATCGCCTTGCATATAACGGAATCACCTGCATATCAATTTTTATAAATTCGCCGTTTCTTTTTTTATTATTGGTTCTTTGCTCACATATATTTTACTCCTATCGCTCGCACTCTATTTTATAATTTTTGCTGTTTCTTTGGTATTCTAGCTGTAGATTGTTTCACACGCACATTGTATATCATCTAAAGCTTTTATACCAAAGCTCCAGCTTAAATTGCTTAAACAACGCACCAGCAACAATGAAAACAACAATAAAAACGGAATGATAAAATTATAATTTCTATATATATATTTTTTCATATTTTATTTACTTCTTTATATGATTGATATAAAAATCGTTATTAATATTTCCTGATTAATGGTTTCTTTCAGAACTGCCCTGGGATCAGCCTTCCACTGCCTGCACGGAGTTTACCAACTGGAAGGATAATGATCACTGGCAAATGCAGACCCCGTGGAGCAAGCTGGACACCTTGGCCATTTCACTGCTACGCAAAGTCTTGGCCACCAGTCCGGGAACACGCTTAACGCTAGAGAAGATCCTCGATCACAAATGGTGCAACATGCAGTTTGCCGAGCATGGTAAAAAAATAATTCATACATTTAATAAATATATTTACTTAAAAGTGTTGAAAAAGTGTAAGTGTTTGTGTTTTTTAAGTGCTGAATTTATGGCTCAGGTACTTAGTGACTCTCAAATGCCTTTAAAAGTTTTGAGAGTCTCTCTGTGCCTAGGCTGTCGGTGAGGCAAAATCATCCAAAGCGATTATTAAAATTTAATTACATTAAATTAAAATGTTTTTAAGTGTCGAGTAAAGTGATATCTGTGCTGCTCTGCCAAGGCTTTGGCGCTTTAGCTGTATGATAGATTTTTACTACTTCATAAAGCTAGATTACCAAAGCATTGGCGGTCTGCAGGTTAAAACATCATCAATACGAATAATAAATAAATAATAAAATTAAGAAATGTGTGTTATTATGGCGCGTTTAAATATTTTTTATTTATTTTAGCTTGTTGAGTTGCTCATTTTTTGTTTGCATATTATTTGCTCTTTGGTGTTTTAGCTGTATGGTGGTATTACAAATTTTCCATAGAGCTTGATTACCAAAAACCAAATGGTTTTTGCATTTATGGCTTGAGTTGTTGTGTTTATTTTGTGCTTTCTCTTTATAACTCCAAAAATTGCATCTCCTAATTCCTCAATTGCATCTCTATTATAAAACCCAACTAATTATTTACTTTTTCTTCCCGACCTCAAAACAGATCGTTCCTTTGACCTGGTTGATTCGGCGGCTGCCCTGGATATACGCTCGCCCAAGGCCAAACGGCAGCGGCTGCAGTCGAGTGCCCATTTGAACAATGGCCTGGATGATTCCATCTCGCGGAATTATTGCTCTCAGCCCATGCCCACCATGCGGACTGATGATGAGTTCGATGTAAGACTGCGCAGCGGTCGTACCAAGACCAAGGATAGTGGCGGTGATTGCCAGGATGTGGCCCAGGAGGCACGTCTTAGTTACTGCTTCTCACAGCCTGCCCTGTTGGATGATCTACTGCTGGCCACGCAAATGAATCAAACGCAGAGCAGCGGCGCCTCTCAGAACTATTTCCAGCGCTTGGTGCGCAGGATGACGCGGTTCTTTGTGACTACGCGATGGGATGACACCATCAAGAGATTGGTGGGCACCATTGAAAGACTGGGCGGCTATACCTGCAAGGTTAGTGAGGATGGCGTGGTCACAGTTTCCACCATCGATCGGCATAAACTGCGTCTGGTGTTCAAGGCGCATATCATCGAGATGGATGGCAAGATTCTCGTGGATTTCCGTCTGTCCAAAGGCTGTGGGCTGGAGTTTAAGCGACGCTTCATCAAAATAAAGAATGCCTTGGAGGATATTGTGCTCAAGGGACCCACCACATGGCCCATTGCGATTGCTACCAATTCGGTGCCTTAGTTGGTGACCTCCCTTAATTTTCGCTACTATTACGTTTTGTCTTAACTTTTTAGAGTTACTCATTTATCATCACCTACACTAAGCTTTATTTAACTTTTCTCCATGTGCTAAATTTATCATTATTTAATATATTATCTACTATTACGTTTTATCATTGTTCAGCGCGGAGTCTCCTACGATTTTAGTTTTGTTGAATTTTAAAATGAATGCAAGTATTGACACTAGTTTAAAGAGAAGTTATGAAACAATAAATCTAAAACGATTTTGATTGCAAATTTAAAAGGTTGTAATGTGTTTTTTATGGGGTCAATAAAAATAATATAAATATAAAAGAAGGTAATGAATATATTATTTAATTTATAATTAGTTATTAAAAGAGCGTGACAAGATAATATGAGCTGAGAATATGCAAACAAAGATCTAAGAACAAGAGCAATGAAAGCGCGAATGGTAAATGGTTTTAAAATATGAAAAACACGAATTATATGTTAAAAGCAAAGCTCATAGGCTTTTGTGCCTTGAATATAAATTAATTTAGTCTGAAAAATCACTGAAATATCAATATAAATTTACATTTTTAAACATAAACATAATCTGGGATCCCTGAACCCAAATTTCTTATTTTTGCAACCATCTCGCAACCGTTCAAATACATTTAAAAATACTAAATTATTCATATTTTTTTGTAATATTTTTTATTTTCACATCAACTAACAAATTGAATATTTGTACGCTTTCTCAATGTAAGTGTAATTTTGTTAAATATGTATATTTTCCTGTGGGGGATTTCTCGACTATTTTAAACCTCAAAAACTGAAATTCATTGTTCGATTTCAGGAATTTGTTTGCACAAATTCCGAACTCAAGAACTAGAATTAATTTTTAACCCTTTACGCAATGAGTAACGCCTTTAAGAGAGTGTTTTTTGTGGTGGTTATAATTCCCAGAGAATTACAGCTACTACAGTTGGGATTCATTCATTTCGCAGATAGTTTTTGTTTTAGTTTTTGTGTGTATTGTTTTGTTTTATAAATAATGATTAGATCATGGTTTAACATTAATAATAATGTCTAAATAACGAAGCATAAAGAGACAGCAAACGGTTTTGGTAATTTAATTCTGATTCATTTGTGCGCCAGACACAAATTCCGAAAGTGAGGGGATGACGAACACTTGCACCGAATCGCTCCACTCCGGTCTATGTTTGTGGTGGTCCAGGACCCCCTCTCCAGATCCAGATCTAGCAGCGGGTTGGATTACAGCCTTCGGCGCCTTCGGTGTGGTTGGGTTGGAATTTTGAAGTTGGCCACACGCTTACTGCGGCTTCCTGAAGCTCTTGCCGGCGAACTTGACGCCAGCGCCGATCTCCTCCTCAATGCGCAGGATCTGGTTGTACTTGGCCAGACGCTCCGAGCGGCAGGGAGCACCGGTCTTGATCTGGCCGGTGGACAGGCCGACGACCAAATCGCCAATGAACGAATCCTCGGTCTCGCCGGAACGGTGAGAGACCATGGTGCCCCAGCCGTTCTTCTTGGCCAGCAGATGAGCGGCAATGGACTCGGTGACGGTACCGATCTGGTTGACCTTCAGCAGCAGGCAGTTGCAGGCCTTCTTCTCCACAGCGGTGGCAATGCGCTTGGGGTTGGTCACGGTCAGATCATCGCCGACAATCTGGATGCTGGTGGCACCGGTCAGGTTGGTCCAGGCCTCCCAGTGATCCTGATCGAAGGGATCCTCAATGGAGACAATGGGGAAGTCCTTGATGAACTCCTGGTACAGGTTGGCCAGCTTGTCGGGCGACAGCCACTGCGACTTGTCGCTCTGGGGGTTCTTGAAGTCCAGATCGTACTGGCCATCCTTGAAGAACTCGGAGGCAGCCACATCCATGCCGATCTCAATCTTGCCGGTGTAGCCGGCCTTGGCGATGGCATCGCTGATCAGGTTCAGGGCCTCCTTGTTCGACTGAATGTTGGGAGCGAAGCCACCCTCATCGCCCACAGCGGTGGCATCCAGACCGAACTTGGCCTTGATCACGTTCTTCAGATGATGGTACACCTCGGAGCCCATCTTCATGGCCTCGGTGAAGCTGGTGGCGCCGGTGGGCAGGATCATGAACTCCTGCATGGCCAGCTTGTTGCCAGCATGGCTGCCGCCGTTGATGACGTTGAAAGCGGGCACGGGCAGGATGATTTCCTTGTTGCCAGCCAGATCGGCGATGTGTTTGTACAGGGGCACGTTCTTCTTGGCGGCACCGGCCTTGGCAACGGCCAGGGACACACCCAGGATGGCGTTGGCACCGAACTTGCTCTTGTTCTCAGTGCCGTCCAGCTTCAGCATGAAGTTGTCAATGGCAGCCTGGTCCACAACATCCAGATTAGCCTTGATCAGCTCGGGTCCCAGGGTGTCGTTGACATGGCCGACAGCCTTCAGCACGGACTTGCCATGGTAGTTGGCCTTGTCGCCGTCGCGCAGCTCCAGAGCCTCATGGACACCGGTGGAGGCGCCGGAGGGAACGGCAGCGCGGAACAGACCCAATTCGGTGGTCAGATCGACCTCCACGGTGGGGTTGCCACGGGAGTCGTAGATCTGACGGGCCTTGATAGCTTTGATGGTCATATTGTTGCTGTCACTGCAAAAAATCAAAGTCCAAAAAAGGCAAATTAGTGTTAAATTCAAATTATTTTAATCGGTGGGGTTTGGTGTTAAAAACAAAAGCTGACCGCAGATAAGAAGAGTCAATGCTGTTGTTGTTAAATGAATTCCAGAATATTCCCGACATCCCAGCCATTTCTTTAATTAATTATTGTCTTTTAAGTGCAGCTAAATTAATAATTATGAAACTACTAAAAAGGCTACTTTGTTATAAGTACTTTCTTATTGAAATGTAATTGAAAATTACTAAGAAAATTTTGTGGAATAAAACCAAAACAAATTAAAATTTCTTATCTAAACTTTACCATTTTACCGCACATAATCAGTGTCAAAATTAACATTGTTTTTACATTTAGCATTGGTTTTTGATAAATAGGACAGTTGATAAGGAAAACCAAAATATTTTTGTATTTTTGTTTTTCCAAAAACAATATAAATTGATCGACGAATAATAATTTGCAATACTTTTAAATTTATCATTAATAATCATAATAATGACAAATTACGTTTTTTTTATTTGCAAAATATGTATATATTGAATTTAAAAAATAAAACATTAAATATGCCATAATCTAAACAATTTATTTTAATTATTGTTAAAGAAAGAAATATTAAGCAAGCGTAAAAAAACCTTATTATAATGAATTTATATTTTTTGTATATAAAATATTTTAATCCAACAAAAACTATATGTATATAAATTATATAAACGATTTTCTATTTCGCGTTTGTTACTTTCTCCATGGAAATTTCTCAAAGTCACCTCCTCGGTTTTCTATATTTAATTTGTCTTCAGATTTCATTAATTGTTTCTAAAATTATTTAGAGTCAGTGACACGCGCGGCATTTTCCGCAAACGAAAATAGAATAGCTTTTCCTTGTCTCAGTGGAATTGAGTTTTCTCTTGCAGTTTGGCGGTAAAGTGCAGTGTTGCTGCCGTTTTTTGCGATGATAAATGCCAAAGTGCAGTCACAATAATCTTAGATTTGCGATAGTAAAGTAAAATTTTAAGTTTTCTTAATTTTCTAGCCCTCTAGTGTTCAAGCCCTCGAAAAAAGGTGGGGCGGGTAGCTAGGGAACCCCTACAGAGAGTGCGTTGGTCTTTTCAGCCGGAAAAGCTGCAAATTCAGTGAGAAAACTATGCAAAAGATGGCCGGGTGCCGGCAAGAAAGTGATGCCAGACCGTAAACAGTTTTTTATCATTTTCTTTGGCTTCAAATTTTCCGTCAGAGCTTTTTATTCCTTCAAATGAGTCTTCCCTTGCTCTCAACCCTCTACACCCCGCGGGAAATGCGTGAAAAGCCTCCCAAGCCTTCTGTATGCTTTGACCTTGTCCACGGTCACGGAGAGAGCTGCCGTATGTTTCGAGTCCGAACTGCGTCTGTATTGGGGCACACGCATTGGCACGATCCAAGTATGTGTGTGTTTGTTGTTAAATTGTTTAAAAGATTGGCGAGCATTCCAATTGGCAACCGTAAAAGTTAAATTTCACTGCTTAATTTAAGAAAAATAAAATTATTTTCAGAATATGCAAGTAAAGTTGAGATTACGTAATATAGAATCAGGCTTTTGTTGTTGCAAAAAATCACCTGAGATAAAATGGCAAAAAGCGAAAGTAGTTAGCTGTCAATTGACATAATTTAATTTAAGCAATAAATTTCTTCCGGAAAATGATAATTTGCCCCAATTGGGAATTTGCACAGCCTATTTGTTAGATAATCGCACGGAAATCGCTAGCAAAACGTTAATTTTTGGGATTTTTAATTGGGATAAACTTTTGTTGGATTAAATTATTAAATATTATTTTATAGCTGGAGACACACAAATATATATGTATATATACACCCACACTGGCACTGATACATACCAGGAGCTTGCTCTTAGCTGCAGGAAATTAAATCTGAATCCGGTGGACGACGATTTGTTTCTGAATGCGAGACTAAAAACGCCCGCCGCTTTGCTGCTCGTTCGCGACGCCGACGCCGGCAGCGAAGAGAGGAGCGCACAGCGCAGCAGCGAAAAGTTAACCATTGTTGTTGCCTTGTGGAACGCTTTTTTTATATGTACGCGTCTCCAGGGGTGCGTTTTTTGACCGGTGACCTTTCACAAGGTTAGAGGGTTTTGGATTCCACACACAGCTGTGGAACGCATGTCCGTCTGCAAGATAAAATTAAGAAGTTGTAAATGAATGTACCAATTGTGAAATAAATGAATTAAATGTTTACTGAGAAAGTTTGAATTTAAAATTTTGTATGCGCTTACATCAGCTCAGCTGTTTTTGCAAAACTTTTTGTTTATGTTATTTAACAGCTCATCTGTTAAGTTTGGGATGTGACCGTTTTGGTACAAATCACACATTTTTGGTATTTTCATTTCGTTTCCATACAAATATTTTAAACACGCGTGTTTTTGTTTCAAAACAATAAACGCGGAAATATTTAATTAAAATGAGCAACAGCAGCACAATTGTGATGCCCGGCGACCGGATTGCGGCTATAGAAGAGATGGCCAAGACGAAGCGGGTGATTCTCGGACCGGGACTGCGCCGACTGGACGAAACCGTGGTGGCCAGCAAAGCCGGTCCGCTGCGCCACAAGGAACCGAGCACATATTGGGTGGACAACTACCAGCGACGATATGTGCCTGCACGGGGAGATCTCGTCCTGGGCATTGTCAAGGCGAAGGCGGGCGACCAGTTCCGCGTGGACATTGGCTCAGCGGACATGGCCTCCATTTCCTATCTCTCCTTCGAGGCGGCCACGAAAAAGAACCGACCGGACCTAAATCCTGGAGACCTGATCTATGCGCGGGTTCTGGTCGCTAGCGCGGACGTTGAACCGGAGCTGGTGTGCGTTAATTCCAATGGAAAGCGCGGCAAACTCGGTGTGGTCGCCGACGGATTCTTCTTCAAGTGCAGCCTGAATCTGGGCCGAGTGCTGCTCCGAGAGAACTGTCCCGCCCTCGCCGCACTCAACCGGCAACTGCCATACGAGATTGCGGTGGGTGTCAATGGTAGGATCTGGGTGAAGGCTCATTCCCTGCGAGAAACCATTGCCCTGGCCAATGCCATCCTTGCTCTGGAGCAGGCGGGCTACGCGGAAATCGACAAGGTCTGCGACAATCTGGAGGACTTCCTGCAGGCATAGAATTAGTTTCTTAGTTAACTTACATTTATATAAAACAAAAAAACAAATGTTGAAACGTGTATTTTGGAATTTTTAGAGTGACTGCTGAGGCGATGTTTAATGGTTTTACATAAAAGCGGCGTTCTTTGTCAGAGATGAGCAGAGGGAAGAGCTTATGGTCAGCAAGAGAAGAAGTAGTACCTCATCCTAAATGCTATAATACAAAAACAAAACCTACATGGAATGCTTTCAGTTAGCTTTCTCTTATCCTCGCCCTCTTATTCTTTTCAGTCATTTTTTTGTTGGATTCCGAACTTCACCTGTTGATGCCCCGAATCTGTCCGTACCAGTCACTTTGCCATCTCTAATGTTTGCCCGCTCAGCTGATTATCAGGCGGAGCCGAGAACCTGCTGCTTTCAGTCTCTCCCGTTGCGGCATTGAGGGCAAAGGTTTCCCAATCATATCATTATTGCGCGCAAAATCTCGATGCAATGACTTTCCTGGAGTTCCTACTGCTTCTGCTGGTGCTGTACTACGTGGTCTACGTGCTCCTGTGGATCCTGCTCGACTGCAATGTGGCGCTGTGGTACAAATCCCGATTTGGCGTCTCCCTGTGCTCGATGCGGGGCCAGGTGGTTTGGATAACAGGCGCCTCCAGCGGAATTGGCCGAGCCTTGGCCTTGAGTCTGGCCAAGCATGGCGTTAAGCTGGTGCTTAGCGCTCGACGGGTGGAGCAACTGGAGCAGGTGCAAGAGGAATGCCTGGCGGCAGCCAGGGGTCTGCTGGCCACCAAGGATGTGATGATCCTGCCCATGGATATGCTGCAGATTGAGCAGCACAAGACCCACCTCTATGCGGTGCTCAATCACTTCGAGAGGCTGGATGTCCTGGTAAACAATGCCGGCCGTTCGCAGCGAGCCAGCTGGACGGAGATCGACATCGAGGTGGATCGGGAGCTATTCGAACTGGATGTGTTCGCTGTGGTTCATCTCAGTCGGCTGGTGGTTCGTTACTTTGTGGAACAGAGGGGAGGCCGGGGCCACCTGGCCGCCACATCCAGCATAGCTGGCTTCAGTCCGGTGCCATTTTCCGCCACCTATTGCGCAGCTAAACACGCCCTGAACGCCTATCTGCTGTCCCTGAAGGTGGAGATGCGCAAGCTGGACATTAGCATCTTTGCACCGGGTCCCATTGCCACGGACTTCCTGCAGGAGGCCTTCACGGGCTCGCAGGGTGGCAAGGTGGGCCTGAGTACCGCCAATCAAAAACGCATGACGGCGGAGAGATGCGGTGAACTCTTCGCTGTGGCCCTGGCCAATAAAATGGATCTCACCTGGTGTGGCCTCTTTCCGGTGAACCTGTTGGCCTATTGCGCTAGGAATCCGACATTGACCAAGATCTTGGGTCACTTTATGACCGAGAAGACGCTGAACAAGATACGTGAGGGCAAACTGTAAAAGACTTTGATTAACGCCTCAACCTCTCCCTGCTCCCAATGGTTCTCAATCAACTTTTATACAATTGTACAATTGTTTAAATATATATTTACAACGAAAATATATAAATATATACACAGAAGATTAGGAAAATGTGCGATTTTAAAGGGTGATAGTCTGGAGAGGGAGAATGGGAGCTAAGCGCAGTTTAAAAGAGAGCGTAAGCTATACATAAGAGTAAAACAGAGAAATCTGGAAATAACAATAATTTTAATTGTACAATGTTCTTTAAAAATAACCCCAATTACCCCACACATCTCTTTCTAAACAAACTGCAGTTTATTTGCCTTTTTTATCTTATATTTATCCTCTTTGAGTATCTAATCTTTCGTATCTTTAATCTTTGTTAAGAGCCGCCTTGACATGCGCCGGAATCTTGATACGTTTCCGTTTCGCCTTGGTCAGTGTGCTCTGCTCCTGAACTCCCCTGAGTGGTGTTTCTGCCTTCTGCTTTTTGCTCTTCTTGCACGACAGAGGATTGGGATTCTTGGGTCCTTTTCGCTTCTTGGGATTGGCAGGATTTTCACTTGGTTTTAGGCCCTGTTTCTCCTTCATGTAATCGATTTTGTCGGCCTGTTTGCCCAGCATCAAGTTATTGGCACGCTTTTGCACCCACTTCTTGGAGGCCTTGGAGGGTGCTTCCAGAACGGGTGTAGCCTTGTGCAGGTAGAGAAGGCAGCGACCGGGCACCTTGCGTAGACTCTCCTGCAGCAATCGATCCTGGGAAGCCACTATATAACGATTATCCTTGGTCTGCAGAAGAGGTAAGATTTATAGATACATTATTTTAAAGATTAAAAGTGTTTTTCACCATAGATTTAATGCAATCAGCAGCGGCCACAGGTTTCCCCTCGTGACCACATTTGTGAACATGGAAGCGCTTGACTATGGATGTGGCTCCTGTTAAAGGAGCTCCCAAGGCCTCCGACTCCAGGATCACGCACTGGGTGGTTAGCAGTTTGACGCCGCATTGGAAATACTTCTTTATCTGTTCGTCGATTCCAATTTTTTGCTAAAAATATAATCATGAAGTAACAGCTTTGGATATTTAATGGCAAATATCTCACCTGCAAGGCAGCCTGGCAAAAGGTGGCGTCGATTAGCACCTGGTAGGGTTCTCGATATTCAAAATTGGTGGCGAAAAACACCAGGGTTTTGTGGGATTTTTTAAAACGTGATATTTTCATTGCGATTTAGTTGATATTTCGTAGAAAATAAAAACAAAACAAAAACAGCGTGCAACTCGGCAGTGTGGCCAATTTCAATTTTTCTCATTAACATTACGCTAATATTTTAACAGTGTCAGCGGGAAACCTTTTTGATTTATTTTTAAAATTTAGTCTTATATATATAATAAAAATCTATTTCTGTGCTTGATTATGGTTTTTAGGAAAGTTAAATTTTCAACAAAAAACTCGGGAAGGCCATAAAAAAGCCTTGTCAAAGGTTTATAAAACGGAAACGCCTCTGCCAGACTGTTTTATGTTAACAGTCTGTTATTTTGCAGTTTCCGTCTGGAGAGAATTCAAATTGTTGGCGCCCTTTTGTGGAATTGTAAAGAGAATGCATTTTCAACCCTCTTTGAGCACTTTCACCCCCCTTTTCACCCTGCCGCAGCGGCTATTACGCGTTTTGTTTTCGTTTCCTTTTTTATAGTTCTTAGTTGCTCTCTCGCTGCATTTGCTGGCGCATCAAGTTGCGCTATTGAAAACTGCTTCGTTTGTTTGCAAATTTTTCCAGCTCAAAAGTTAAAGTTGGATTTTATATTGGAAAAGTGCAAGTAATTATTGTGTTGTGTGAGTTAAGCTATATTTTAATTTATGAGAAAGTGTTTTAACTTTAGTTTTCACTCTGATTTAGAGGTATTTATCATATGGAATATATTGCTGCGTAGTTACTATTTTGTTTTTAAAGATTCTTGCAATATTTATGTGCTCAATTTTAATACTCTGGGTTTTTAATTGTTTTTCTAAAAGCCAAAGTGCAGCTTATGGCAAATTGAAAATTTTCCGACCTTCGTTTTTTGTCCGGGTTTTCCTTCTTCTTTTTCTTTAATCTACTCAATTGGCATTCAATTGATGGATTTTTTTATTGCTAATCATGCTGATTGGTTTTAGCAGAGGGTCTTTTAGTTATGATTGTTTTACACTGGGAAATTTTAAATAATGAGTACTTCACAATGGGTTAATATTAATATTAATAAGAAAATAATATAATTTCTTTTAATAATCCTAATTCTTAATTATGTTTTCTCCCCAAATCATTTGAAAATAGTTATTAATTTCAATTTCAATTTCAATTTTAATTATATTTCCCCTAGTGTAAGATAAAGAATATTGGTCAAGTTTGCATATAATGCCATGTCGATAAAGCCGCCAGCAGAGTCTCAGCAGCTGTGTGTGATCCAGTATTGTTTTTCCTTTTGCTTTTCCAGCCTTAATCTCCGAAGGTTAAGCCATTGACAGGGAGCAGCCGTCATTATGATGGGCTTGAAGGTCGGTTGTGGTGGGTGCAATCACCTCAGCGATCTGGGAATCGATCATCATCATCATCATCTCCACTTTACGGTTTGATTATTGCAGTTTATTCAACTTCGGCGTCGGAGGGTTTAAAGACCAATTGAAATGACCAAAAGCATATTGATATTGATATGCATATCGGATTCGTATTCCTTTCGGAGCATGAACACACCTTTCGCTATAGAAAAAATTGGCTTTATTATATAGTATGGTCATGTCTTGCGTGTCTCGAATACTAATTACCCCTCCTCTCCTTTATATTCCCTTTGTATTCTTTCGCTGTTTCCGGTGGATTTTTCGGGCTTTGTTGGGTTCTTTCCGATTGGTTGAAAGAAAGTGACGCATAGGGCTCACTAGAGATGAAACAGCAAGGTGAGGGAAGGTGTTGTATGATCCGTAGAGGGTTGTGGTTTCCAGCTATAGTTTGCAGGGTAAAAATAGTTCCTGCAACGAATAGAAATTGATTTGTGGTACAAAGTACAAGCTTCAATTTAAGGAAGTTCCATGAAATTTATCTTGAGATGGCCTGCAGTCTTTAGTCATTAAATATTAGTGAAATCGTTATAAAACTTAGTTTTTGTTTTATGTAACACTCATTATCGCATTATTGGCCACGGTTCGATGAATTCAAATCCCATAAACTCTTCCCATCTCCAGCTAGTGAACTATATATTCCCCTCCAGTCTTAAAAGTAGTTAATTCATTCAGTTGTGGTCTACGTTACCATCGTCACGATCATCGTAGAATCCGCAATCCAATCGGATCATGATCATCAAACGATAGAGAATACGAGATGGGATCAGACCAAAATGCTAAGTAGCCAGCAAAGCAGTGGGAGAGCACTTTACTTATTCATTCATAGATTCATTCACATTTCGGCTAACGTCACGCCACAGTTTGTTGCAGTGTATGCATGTCAATAAGGCCGAGAGCGGGACCCAGTCCAGACAGTCTTGTGTCTGCTCCTCTGAGCCTTAATTGTAAGCCGATTTGGCTTTGGTTATATCTCTTCACATTTATATATACATATATTTATTCATTGTGTGTTTGGGCTTATGCCTCTCATTAGCAAAACATTTGGCGTTCATAGTGGACTTTTTAATAATGCGATTTTATTTTCTTGCGATTTCTGGCGGGGAATTAAAAAAGACTTCTCATGTTCAAAACTGTTTATTTATTATTATTGTTTTGCTATTGCTTTTTAAATTTCAAATTTCGCCATCAGAATAGAAGTATTGCCCTGAAACTATTTGACGTTGGCAAAAAAAAGCTGATCTTGAACCGAGATTTAACCCATGGGGATTAGCTTTGATTCCGTCTGCCCATGCTCTAGAATCGTGTCACCTCTGAGGGCTATCAAGGGGTTTTTGTTTTGTATAAATCTATATATTTTTCTAAGATGTATGAATACTGTTTCCTTTTGAGCAAACCCAAATAAAAAGTTGTCACAGTAAAACAGGGAAAAATGCGACACGCGATGTCTAATCAGTTATGGGACATATTTATAGTGTGAATCTATCAACAACGTGATCTTTTGCTTGCGTATTTGGAATTAACGTTTGTTTTTAAAGCTTAAGTTATCAACTCAGTTGCATAAATAATTTCAAATTTAAAATTTAAATGGGCTATATAAACTATTTAAATTTATTCACTGTAATATTACCCAATATTTATAAGCATATAATATATACAGCTCAGATATGTAGGTTAGATATATCAGAATTTATTATAAAAGTGACAAGAGAACTCTAAACGTGTCTGAGAATTTGCTTAAGCTTCATGGGAGATGTTTGTAAACAACTGAATCATAAAAAACAAGCTGTAAGCATTTAGAAAATGTAAATTAATAGGCTTAAAAATGAATAAAATTAACTCGAAATAAGGTGTAAAAAATGTCATTCACAAAACTATACAGCTGATAAGGTTATAAATTTATAAATCACTGAAGAAATATAAAGAGATATAAAACTAAACGCCACCAAATCCGGCAGTAACTACTTTTTATAGTCCCCCACTGACTCACGATTAAAGTCTAATAAAACTCTTGTGCATATTGGTAAACATTCATATTTTCTATTCAACCACAAGGGAAAAAAGCGTGACGTTGCAAACTGGAAATTATAAATTTAAATTAAACACAAAAGTGTGCTTGCGCCCCAGAGTCGTGTGTCGAGGAAATCCACATTGTTGAGATACATCATCTGAAAGAGTAATACTTTTGGCTAATAATAGAATACATTTTCCCCCTTTGGTTCAAAGTACATGGGAATTAAGGCAAATGTTTAATCAATATTCAAGTTTTTGGGGGGGGTGAGAGATACATATAAAGCTGGTAGCCTAATCAATGGATGCACAAACAACACTCGATCAACAGCATTATCAAATGATAAAAAACCCACATAATTAGAAGGCGATAGGCAGATAAAATATCTGTATTATCGTTATCTTTTATTGACCCCAGCAATGTGGAAATTAATTATCCACAAATGTGGAACATACTGCGCCATTTCCAAGAGGGTTCAATCACCATAATTTGTAACTATAAAAAATCGTAGACTTAACCTGATGTCTGGCTTGCAGATCACCGTTATTAATGATTAAAGTCTACGAGTACCTAGACTAATTGTCAGTTATCACAAGAACAATGTGTAACTAAGGAGCTTATAGATTTTAAGGTAGGGCCTATGGGAACTTTTGTATTTGAACTTTGACTGGTTTAACTCGGGCTTTAAAGGGATTCAACTAATTAGAGAGATTGTTAAGAGAGCTTTATAATTGCATTCAAAAAACTATATGCCACAAATTAACAACTTTATTAAACCTAACCCAGTGTAGCATTTCTAATTTTAATAAATTATAAATTGCAGCTGTATACTAAAAATTATATCTAATCAATTTAATTGAGATGTTAAGGTTTGCAAAGAAAAAATCCATATAAATGAAGTATATTAAGCACTTACCATACCTAAAACCATTTAATATTCCATTTAAGACCAGTTCCACAAACCACATTCAAAGTAAGCCCAGAGCCGCCTTTAATCACTGTTAAATCGGTACTTTAATTATACCTTAACCCATTAATTATTTATCTAGAATACCTGCAAGATTTCAACGTGACAATAATTACCAATAAAACCCAAAAAAAAAAAACTGTATAGGAGAAGACTGCAAAGAAAATGTAAGATGCAAGCAAACATAGTCATAGGAAAACTTGACATTGATTTGTGAAAACCACGCAATAAGCGAGATATAAAAGATATAAAAAACCCGAAAGATATCTGGAGATTTACCCAAGAGAGAGAGAGAGAGAGATTGGAGCTAGTGGTTGCTCCTACCTGAACGTAATGCTTAACGGGAATGAAAATGGGGGTCAGGGCTGCTAAATTACTAAGCATTATGCAAAAAAAAAGAAGTTTAAAAGCTGTAAGAGTAATGGATTTTTTAATAATAATTTTTTTAAATATACATTTAATTTGTGGAAAAAAAGTTAAGTAGAAGAAAATACAACCCCTTTCCCCGTAGACACCCGGCAAGCTGCAAAGAGTTTTCCCAAGAGCAGAATGGAGAGCGGAAAGCAAACAGCTGGCGGCGCGGGCAGCTGGAGCAAGTGAGTCGGGTTAGGAATGGTGGAGCTTATAAGAGCCCCGCGGAGAGCGATTCACAGTTTAGTTGATCGGCAGCGAGCGTTGCGAACGTTGGAGCGGACGTGTGCAGCGGTACCAGAATCGGGCTTAAAATCGGTTTAAGAACATATAGCGAGCTCGGGGCAAATCGGGAATCGTGTGAGGCAGAATCAATCGATCAAGAAGTGGTGTGTCCCAGGCACAATATAGTATGTACCCCGGCGTATAGCACACACAATTGAAATTAATTTACGCGTCGCTGCCCATCTGCATAAGTTCAATGGAAGCGGCAAGCGGCAGCTAGGAGTCGGAGCCGGAGCAGCAAAAACCTCAAAGCAAAAGAAAAAATGTAAAGAAAGTGCAGCGAAACCGAATTGAGAAACCAAGAAAATAGGAAAACCAAACTAAAAAACCTATAAAAAAAAACCGTGTGGCGACTATCAATCGCGTGTTCGTCCGTTAATGTTAATCAAAGGTTAATCAAAGACACTGCAACCAAACCTCAGCTGCATAACCAAAAGAAATAAATTTAAAAACAAAATATAAAAATATAAATATAACAATAAATAAAGGAGCAGAATTTTATTTGTTATTATTTGGTATTTTCATTCATGAACTGTGTGCTGTGTAAAAGTTTTTCCCGCTGTCAAAGTCTTCGTCGCCTTGTCTCTGTTCAGTTGCGCACTCGCATTTTACGTCTCAAGAGCAAGAATCCAACATAATTTGTAACCCAAGAAAAACACAGAAGCAGAGCTTGAGCTACAATATCTAAAAGCAGTAAAGAACAGCTGACAAAAAAACCTTCAAGCCAACAGGTTCGTTAACCACCAAACAGATACAACCTTTTGACCCAGTGAAAGAGCGGGTATTTCTGCTCATAAGAACTCGAGTGAAATAAATAAATAAAGAAAGCTCTTTGGGAGAGATCCCAAGTGGAGTGAGTCACCAAAAGAATTCTGCGGACAAAGAACAGAGAGAGAGTAAAGAAAGAGAAGTGCATTTGGGGTCAACAAAGTAATGTTTTGGGGAAAGAATGGGTTTGAAATTTTTTTTAAAATAAAATGAGTATTAAAAAGGATTCAATTTTTGTTAAAGTAAGTAAATATTAGTGAGAAAACGTGAATCCCTTTGATCATTATGAATTTATAATGAGTATTACAAGGATTTCATTTTTGTGAATAAAGAAAAATATTGGAAACTTAAATAGTCAAATTTCATTACGTTCTATTTAATTTTTATATTTAATGCTTTATGAAATATTTCATCTGTTTTAGTTTGACAGAATTGACAAATTTTTGATGCCCTCCTTTCAATAAAAGTAGTTTTAAAATGTGTACAAGAGTAACAATAAAATAAATAAACATTTGAAACCTTTTTATATAGTATAATTAATTTCAGAAAAATGATTTCTTACTTAAATATCAAAAATATTTATTCAATGAACTCCCAAATTTAAAATTTCCCGCAGTGTCTTTGCAATAGCAGCTGCACAATATTTTGTTTAGTTTTCGGAAGAAAAGCTTTCCTGCGCTCTCTCTGTGTTCGTTTGTTTTCCCCTCTCTCTTGCCCTTTCCCCTATCGTTGCACACAGAACTTGAAACTTTGAAAATGTAGGCCATCATCGAACCAGAATCTACTAAATATTTTTGTTTATCATGCGGCCGACTCCCAGCTGATTATGGCAACAGATTGGCTTGCAGCTCTCTTCTAGTTACATATATCACTTCACGATCCCATGACTTTTGTGCACTGCATTACAATGTGCGGCAGGCCTGAGGCTTAGAATTTCAGAGTCAGACCTATGGCTGTATTTTTAGCTTGGCTAATTTATGCACTTCTACCTCTAATTCGTAATCGAATGGCAAGTCGTTTTCGAAACAATTGAGATAATCATTTTTTTAATGCGGAATGCTTACTTGTACTTATGTAATTTTCATTTAGTGGGGAAATCAGTTGACGGTTGAGATAAATGGGATAAACAGGCATTTCTGTTAACTTAGTGAAAACGTACATGCGAAAATTTAAGAACAGGTAAATTAAGCTGAAGTTCTTTGGTAACTTGGAACAGAAATTATTTTTTTTGTACGATAAAAAATACAAAATATTTGGGATTTTATAAAAAGGTCTTTAAAATTAACGTAGGAAAAGTTTATACGGTCGAAGGGAAGGTAGAATCATTTTAATTAAAAACTAAAATAGTATATTAATGTAACATAATTTTAAACTATCATTTTTTGTATTAAAAAACACTTTTATTAATAAAAAAAGAGAGCTTAAAAGGAATGTGAATTTAACTATTTAAAAGCAATTCAAAATTCGTTCTTAGAAAAGCAAAAATATCTTTAATTTTCAAATTTATTTGAATTTATTAATTATTGCAATGCCACTTTATGCCTGACTACCATTTAATCATTTTAAATAATAACAAATTGTTCAAGGAGAATTAATACATTTTTTATTTATAAGTAAAAACAATTAATAGCGTATTTCTTCCGTATTTCGACATTCAATACATTTTTTAATTAGAAGTAAACAAATTGATACATTTTTCATTTATAAGTAATCTATCTTCTTAGACTCTCCTCTCGTATTCCCACATTAAATCATCTTAATTTCCATCAACCTGCTGCTGTACGTGAGTGCAGTCATATATTCAAGTCAAAATCAGAAAAGGCATCAATAAATAATAGCAAAATGAGGACTAATACATTCGTAAATGATAAACAAAACCGCATATAGCGGTCATTGGCTGGCTGACTGAGCGATCGCCACTCAAAAATCAAATAAGATATATAAAAAATAAACAAAAATCAAAACAAACGTTTTTAAGCCGGCAACTGCGACGTTGCTGCTGAGGGAGTTCTTCTGTTTGGCAGCTTCCCTGATTGGAATCACGTCACGCCCACTTTATTCTATGATAAACCCTGATCCCTTGACACACACTCCTGCACATGTACGTGTGTATGGCTGTCCACGTGCTGGCCTTGGCGATGTCACTTTTCTTCATCGCAAGGCAACAGCGGTTCTAGGGGTCGTATACGTAATATGCGGCTCACTGTGGGTTTTTTTCTCTGTTTTACCCTACTTGCTGCTTAGTTTGTTGTGTTTTTTTTATCGTGGCTGTTGTGTCCAGTAACCACACCGAAACGATCAATTGCCTCATTCCATTGTAGTTTGTTCTCTAATACTTTTTTTGTTTCAGCTGAAGTTGTTCATGATTTCTCAGTTTCGTGACTTTAATTGAAATGGCAACCGTTTTTCGTTTATGTATATATATTTTTTTTGCATGTCAGGCCAGCGGTAACAAAATACAAAAATTTGCATTGACTGAGTTATGGAAGAGAGCGAAAATGTCCCAGCGACCTTTGGGACGAAAATAAATTGGCTACCTGGTTATTCAGGGTTTCGTTTCGGTGCTTCTGAGATACTTTTACAGATCTGTGTCATGATCTCATATAGTCTTTAGTATTTGTCAATGAATAGGTCCAAATAAATGCTTCTAAATATAAAAAATTAAACATTCACCAAAACTGCAGCTAGAAAATTCTACAAAAAATTTTACCTACAAATTATCATAAATCATATGAAGAAAAAGTCTGAAATTGTCAATGAACTCAGTTCAGTTACTCATAAATCCCATTCCACGCCCCAAAAATTTAATCAATTTAATATGCATAGACATGCCCAGACGGTGTACATGTATATTAATATAATTATGTCATATGCCGTACATCATAAATTGTTTGAACTCGAGCTCAATCAATGAATGTTGTCAACTCTCAATGAAACTGCACTGGAAATGCACCCAAGACAGAACCAGTTGTACTTCTTTTTTTTTTTTTGCTTATTTTATAGCAAGATCACACCTACAGCTAGACGTGATCCCCTTTAGCTTTGCCGGCCAATTAAGGCCTGTAAAAAAATAGAGGGAAAAAGTGATTATGCACTATTCAAGACTGGTTTTTTTCAGTTTTGGCTTGTCATTCGGTTAACAAGCCAGACAGCCACCAAACTCTTTACATCAAAGTCAATATCAGTTGACTAACTTGAGACTTGTTTGGCAAACATAAACAGAAACTATATTTAAAGAGCGCTTGCCACTGACTGAAGTTTATAATGTAAATGGAAGAATTGAAAATAATTTGCATACAAAGAATAATAAGAGGCTGCTTAGCCTAGATGCATGTTCTTGACTTTATATTTTATTCATTTTAAATAATAATCACTTACAAGTATTCTAGCTTATTTAATTGTTTATTTATTTTTTATCGCCACTTCAGAATTTTCGTATGTTTATTTAGTTTGTTAGCAAGCTTAAAATCGTTCGAAAAAAACCTGACCTAAGTCAAGGGTAAGGGAAATTAGTAAACATTAGCTAATTTAAGAATAATCAATCGTTAAATTTACCTTCGACGCAGTTCTGGATAAAAACACATTCTAAAAAAAATTAGAGCTTGAACCTGGGATAGGTATTTTTATTGCTTCTCTGACAACCTTTGAAGGGCTATTTTTACATAATGTCGAATCATCAAATCTAAGAAGAGAAATTCCCTAAAAGATGACAAGCAAAATTTTAGTTTTTCAGACCCAACCTTCTATGAATAAATCAAAGTTTAATGTACTCCAAGAGGAATTGTGCCAAGATAAGTTATTTGCAGTCAAGAAGTTGTCTGTCCATCAGTCAGACATATTTCCAGACAGCTTTTATTATTCACAGAATTTCACATTATAATAACTTTCTTTGTTTCGCGTATGAAACTCACTTTGTAAAATATTTTATTGACGCATCTTTCAAGTTTTTGCGATAGCCAATGGACTATGCCTTTATACTATATGGATATGTAAGTGTCGGGCTAAATTGTGCAATCAGAATGTAAACGCCTCAAAAAAAAATATATATATTCAATTTGCTTTCAACAAGTCGTATTTTTTTGGGTAGTTAATTATCTAGAATAAACGAAGTTAACGCCCGGACGAACAAACAGGTCGTTGCTACCTAGATCCGCTTTTATAATTTTACTATATGCATGGGGGAAAACGCTTTAACAGGCCTGCAATTATTTAAGTAGAATGTGATCATAGGGGATATATAATTAATGGGTGAATTTACAAATTATAGGCAGGGGAAAATAGTTTAAATATTCATTTGAAAAGGTGGTTGGTGGGATGATTAACTTAATAATTAATAAATTATCATATATAGTTTTTTTTATTAATATTAAACCCTTTTCCATTATTTATATGTATTTATAAAATGTATTTGTTGACTACGGTCATGAAAGACTTTAAAAATATTTGATAAGCTTTATCTTCTGTTCTTAAAATATTGCGTAATTTGCAATCCATTATAATTGAGTTTTTTCTCTTAATTCTTTTCAGACTTTAATCCCCATTCCCGGAATATATAAGTAAGCCCAGAAATATGACGCTCTTGCCAGATATCAAGGCCTCGGATGCCTGCTGCGGTGGCGGTGGTAGCAGCAGCGACGCCTGCAGCAGTTCCGGTGGCAGCCACAAGGTTCATGAAAATGGTTGTCTGGGCATTAATTGCTGCACCACAGCGGCCAGCTCGGAGTTGTCCATTGATGAGACCTCATCCACCTCATCCCGAGGATCGGCAGCACTCACAACTAAAGTAACGAACGATTTGAATGGTTTGCCGGATTATCATCAGGCAGTGGCTCATGCTAATTTCGATCATTGCGATCCAGTGGATATCGAGTTTTCGGATGTGCGTTACACAGTGAAAAAGTTCTCTTTTCCGGAAAGAAAATTTAGTGAGTTTTATGCTTGTTAATTTTATTTAAATTTTCCCAATAATAATTTATTATTTCCTACAGTCACCAAGGAAATCCTGCATGGTCTCAATGGCAATTTTCGCGCTGGCGAACTAACAGCCATTATGGGTCCCTCGGGAGCAGGCAAAAGCACTTTACTGAATGTCATGTCCGGCTTTAGGTAAGTTTTTTTTTTATATTCTTGAACTTGAAAACTCATTTTCCCAAGCTAGCATTTATTTTTTTTTTTTGCTTTTTGTTAATTCCCATTAAATACTGCTGAGTATAAAAGCTGGTTTTAATTACATATCGTGTTCACATCGTGTTTGCATATAAAGTGCAGACGTTGCAATCATTCAATCAGTCAACACACAACTGAAATGTCAATAAAGTTAAGAAAATTGCCAGTTATACAGCCTGCACTGCATTATAATCAATTTGTTGAGGGTTTAATTAAACTGAAAAAAGGTCTAAAAAGATATAAAAAGTATAAAGGGTTAATTACCATGGAAATTAGCAAGGTTCTAAGTGGTTTTTACATTAAATAAAAAATACTTTGTAATACTTTCTGTCTCCAAGCAAACTGTAGAAAGCTTTTAAGAAATTCAATATCTGTTTCCAGGTTATTGGTACATTCTTTCATTGCAAATTGGCACTTTAAATTGTATTTAAATTTTATTAAAATTATCTACAATTTTCAATAATATTTATTCTACAATTTTCAAGTTTATTTAAATCTAAAATATGATTCACACTATCGTCTGATGCCTTCGACTGCTCTTAATCTTGGCCTCTTGCTCCGGACATAATCGCATCACTTCCTCTCAGTTCAAGATCTTGTGCATTGCATAAGTGGAACTTTCCGGGATCGCAAAATGAACCCCGATGCACATGTCTATGAGTCAATACCCTTTTAGATTGACGCATCTCAAAACTTAATCTCACTTTGCCTTTCTGATGGCCAACTGGCAGCTATTACAACATTTTATTTAGTTTAAAAAATATACACTTGACGACGGAGAATCATTTAAATCTGTGTTTTTGGGGGAACAAGACTTGCAAATTACTATTTCTGTGTAATTATCATACTTAATGTAATGGTTATTGTGTACCCCCAGAGGCGGTACAAGATTTTTCATTGCTACACGTTATCGGTCAGTAAACTATGAACTTGAAATCCCCCTTTACATACGTATTTTTTATATATATTTCGGTTTGAACCGAGTTCGTTTCACTACTCTGCTCCAGACGCTTGTGGAGATTTATTTTGTTACTCAGTTTATATATATACTTACATATATGTTTGTACTCAGCTCGTGCACATTATAATAATTATTTTAATTGCTTGTTTTTTGCTGATTTTCCTTTAAGATTTCTTCCACTTATTTTTACTCTTTTTTCCCCCCCACTTTTCCAACAGCTCTACTGGAGTGTCGGGCAACATACGGGTAAATGGAAAGCCGATGGATCCCAGCTCAGAGAGATTCCGCCAGATGCTGTGCTACATCCATCAGGATGATCTGCTGCGTCCCCAGTTGAAGGTGGGGGAAATAATGTTGCTGGCTGCACATCTCAAGTTGGGCTTTAAGGTGACCAAGGCCTACAAAATGGATCTGGTAAGGAGAAGTTTTGAAATAAATAATAATATTTTTAGGCTAAATTATTTGATTATTATTTTGAAAACAATTTATGAATGCCAATATTTGTTTACAGTTTGCTAAAAAATTATACAAAATATTTGAAACATTGTTGTGTTTACATTCATATTAAATCTCTGAAAGATAATATTTGTTTGCATTTATCTTAATTAATGTCACTTAAAAACATTTTCATTTATCAGAAAATAATTATATTTAACTTCATAGACTTTAAAGTTTGAAATTATAAAGGTGCACAATTTATTTTCTAAGATAAATTCCCAAATAAAAATGTAAGCTTATTTTTTTAGCTATATCTTATCTCATAAATCTATCTTTCATCTCTGCAGATAAAACACATCTTATCGCTGCTGGGCCTGGACCATCGGTTTAATGTGCACACCGCGAAGCTCTCTGGTGGACAGAAGAAGCGTCTCGCTATTGCCCTGGAGCTGATAAGTAATCCTCCCGTGCTATATCTGGATGAGCCGACGACGTGAGTGACAGTATATAAACAGACTTATGCAATTACAGTAGACGAGAAGCGATGATAATGATGATGACGATGAGTAAACTTTGCCTAGCGGAAATTTAGCGAAATCCAGGCCTGACCCACAAGTCAAGTTTGTCCCCGTCTATATGGGCATAGGGCTGCTTATCAATTCTCTATAATATATTAGAGACTAGAATAGTTTGGTTTCGCTTTGATAGCTCGGGTTCATTGAGCAGGAAACGGAATTCATTTAAATATTTTCTGTCACGTTGAATTTAATAACCGGCTTATTCGGCAGATTATCTCTCAATTAATAGTTGGATTAGAAAAACTTTGCAATTAAACGAGTTGTTCATCAGGCAGAAATTAAATGTATGGAAATAATCTGTTTAATAAGTTTAATGGTTGAGCAATTAAGGGTAGTAGGGTTCACATTTACTATATACTATAAAGTCATTATCTTAACTTGTCTGGCTACAGATTTAGCTGTCTCAAAAGGTTTCTTTTTAATGGAATGGAATGACTTTGTAGAAATCCCTTTGAGTCACACCTTATTAAGAAGCTTTTCAAAGTATCAAGTCATGTAGATATTTTTGTAACAAAGAACATGAGAGCTAAAAATAACAGAAATAATCTTCCTTACAAAGTTTCAAGATATATACCAAATATATATTTATTGAGACCAAAAAGCAGTTCGTTGTTCGTTAATCTTGTTCCATAAATCGTTAGCTGCAAGTTGATCAAATCTTTGTAATGCATTGCCTAATGGCTTTTTTGGGTACACAAACTCGTTTGTCACTTTCATTTAATTTCATTTCAAGTTCAAGCTCTAATCTCACCTATCATTAAAGTTTGCCCAAAAAAGTATCTTAATGTTCTCTCAGTCTTTCTTGCTTGTTGCTCATTGCCATAAAAACGTTTAATGGCTTTTTTTGTATCTGTGCACTTTCCAAAGGTTAGGCTAGCAGCAATTAAAAAAGGGGTTGAATAATATACTTTACAAATTAAATTTATAACAAAAATCTTTATTGTTTTCAGGGGTCTGGATAGCTCCTCTTGCAGTTCCTGCGTGGCTCTGTTGAAGAAACTAGCTTCGCAGGGTCACACGATCGTGTGCACAATCCATCAGCCCAGTGCCTTGATTTTCGAGATGTTTGATAAGCTGTATACGGTGGTGGATGGAAATTGCATGTACCAGGGACCGGTGAGGGAGCTAGTACCCTTTCTGGCCGACCAGCAACTCGTCTGTCCCAGCTATCACAATCCAGCTGATTATTGTAAGTGGAGAGGAGAGTTGCACAACTTTCTATATACTTTGTATTTCTATTCAATTCCCAACTCATTTTGATTTCAGTGCTCGAAGTGGCCGTGGGTGAGCATCAACGTGATCTGAATGAGCTGATCCATGCGGCTAATAAAAAGTATTACGAGGATGTGGATCGCTATCGTTATATGAGCACTACAGATATGTCACGTCTGGTGGCAACAATTACAGGTGAGGCGTCTTATTCTGTTGCCAAGCTGTGGGGTTAAATAATTGGCCTAGACTGGCACGTGTGTTTCCTTTACAAAGTTGTAGAATATATATAATATTCATTAAAGTCCCACAATTTCTCTATATATTTGTAACCTCTACCCAACGACTTTCTCTGAATTTCGTTTCCCATCTCCTCCTTTACAAATTATAGACAACATTGGCAGCAAGACTCTTAGCAAATGCAGTCAAGAGCTGCCTACAGTTGCGCTGGCGCAATTTTCCAGCTACGACTATGTGAAACCAGCGCCGCAGGAGCTGGCTCTGGAGGAGATCAAGGCACTAAGTGGCACACCAGAAATCCCCAGCCAACAGCAGCAGCTGCAGCTACCACTTGCCAATGTCAAAGAGCTTGCCAAGCCTTCGAATAAAGCCTCCAGTTCGGCCTCGTTCCTCATGCAGTACCTGCTCCTGTTGCAGCGCATCTTAATTTGTGCCAAACGCAATTATGTGAGTATCCATAATAAATATGATTAAAAAATATAATTAACAACAATTTACAGAAGCTAAAAATTCCCAAAATTTCACTTTATTTAAAGTAACTTTTAACTTTAAACTTTAAACCATAATTCCTTTTAAATCCACTTTTACCTAGTTTAAATATTCTTTTATTTAGAAGCTTATTCCTAAAATGCAAATGTCACTTAAATTTCTATATGTTACTTTGTTACTTTAACTGTAATTGTTTTAATACACTTTAAAAGTGGCTAACAATTTGTTTTGAAAGCAGGTTTAGGACTGCCTGTGACTTAAGCGTTGATGGCCTGTCAAGTTGATTTGGTAATTGGCGCTGTGTCCTCGACAAAAGTGAATCGAGTTAAGCCTGATCTTGTTTTCTGCGTAATTCTTAATGGTTTAATCCCCTTAATGGCTGCTTTTTATATTACGTTTAGCTTATTTTATTTTTGTGAGTAATTACGTCTCTGTGAGAGCTCTGCACATTATCATTTCGTTCATTGTACATTTTATAATAATTATTCATTTTTTTTGGCTTAGTTTGGAAGGTTGGTTGGTCTGTCTGTCTAAATGTCTGCTTGCAACGCTTTCGGATTTTTGCAAAACAAAAAATTGTGAGCTTGATATAATAGCATGCATTCGGTAGATTTCAAATGGTAATTGCTGAGGGTTTCCAACAGCCATAAGCTTGTATAATCACCATAATCGCAGTTTCATGTAGGGCATGCGGTTTACATTTTTATCTTTTGAGCTTTGCCATTATAAGTAATTCATATATAATGTTTTGGATTCCCCAAAATAAAAATGTAATTTTCATTTAATAACACTAGTCATAAAAGCCAAACAACCCAAGTTGATATTTTTTCACAACTCAACAACATTTTCCTCAACCGAATGTAAGGTAAATAATATTCGTGTGTTTAAAGCAGAAACTCTTGTAAAGATCAAAGCCCCCTACCCTGCTTGGTCAAATATTTAATTGAATGTGACATTTAATAATTCACACATTAATTTTGTATGCCAAATATTTATTTGCCTCTTTAGGCCACATACAAACTTATTTATTTATATACTAGAAAAATGTGACTCAGGGCAAAGGCTGAAATGTTTACCAGAATAAATAAATAAATTAACTTGGAAGCCCGGCAGCTATGCTACGCTATGCCACCGAGATTGATGGCTGACGTTTATCATTTGAATGTCTACAATTAGCACTTGGCATTTGTGTAAAATGTGAAATTGAACAGTTTGTTTGACGACCAATTAGCAAGTTAAGTTGCCTTTATGCGACTGCACACAATTAATATATGGATCTGCATACACTGCACTCGAGAATGGATGAATCTTTTAGCACCTCAACGCTGGGCTCAATCTCGATACTCGATATTGACTTGGCCAGTGTCACTGAGAACGTGGCCAGCGGCTGAGGTGGCGATCGAGAATCTCGAGCCACTCGACCGAGTCGTAACTCAAAAAGTAATGCCACCGCACGACCAGCCTTCACATAGATTTTTTCGGTTTTTAGAGTGTGTTCTAATGACCAACATCTCCGACTGACTGCACGATCGTTTTGTTAAATATTGGCTTGCCGGCAACTGCCCCCACCTAACACGAAGATACAATTGCGGCCAAGATAATAAATGTTTTATTAAAAATTAAAATATTTCCAGAGCCATAGTTTCATAAGCAGTACTTAACCATCATAGCGAAAATTGAATTTAAAATATTGGAAACATTTCTAATTGCTTCTTTTTATATTTCTGAAAAATCTTGAATAATTAAAGATTTAAATTTAATTTAATCTTAAAAGCTCACAACGATTTCACTGTGAAGATAATCCAAAGTTTTTTTATAGAATTTTTCATAAAGATGTTTGAATGTATCTCTAAAATGTATCTCTTTGTCTTGCAACTTTCAGTTCCTGCTGCTGGCCCGCATCCTTTCGCACATTTTCATTGGCGTCGTCTTTGGATATCTGTACATGAACGTTGGCAACAATGCCCAGAGTGTGCTGGGCAATTACGTATACCTCTACGGCTCCACGCTCCTCTTGGTCTACACTGGCAAAATGGCTGTGGTCTTGACATGTAAGTAGCTACTTGGGTATCTCAAAGATACGAGTACGAGTACGAATATGAGTACAAGTACTTCACCCCCCAGTGCTTTTCCAAGTGGTTCTCGAGTAGTGGTAGTAGTTCCAAGTGCCTCAACCTCAACCTCCCGTTTTCCATTCGATAATTCCGTTCCATTGGCCTGGCTAAAGCACAAAAATTATGCAAAAATTTGTCGCCAAATTTGGCAAAGACTGTGTGCAGCTGCAACCGTCGGGGTTCTCTCTGGCCGACCTCTTGTGCAACGCTTACTATTTATTTAAGGCAACTTGGCTTTGTCTCCCCGCCTTGCCGCATTCTAAATTGTCAACAGTTTTGCCTTTTTGTTTGCTCATTTTGTTGCCTTTTTGTTTTTGTTTGGAATGCGGATTAGCCAATAATAAGTTGGCATTTGCACAAAAGTCTTGGGGGTCTTAATTGGCAAAAAGGAAACAAGATTATGAGCTTAGATAGTGGATCATTAGCTGGTCTTGGTCTGAAGATTATTGCTTTGAGATTGGTTAGAAGCTTAAAAAACTTGGCGAAATATTTAAGTAGGTATATAAAATCGTGTTTGGAATATTTTAAGGAAGATATAGATCTGTGATTAGGAACTAGAAAGTAATGATCTATAATTAAAAATAAGTTGTAGGTATTATTGGATTTTTGGAGAATTTTTACAGTCGCATTCAACATTTTTTGTAAGCTTAACAAAAGTCTCTTTAAAAAGAAATATTAATAAAAATATTATTCCCCCAAAGTCATTGAATATTTATATATTTTTTTGTATCTCTTCTACATTTATTTAATTTAATTTAACCAAACAATTCAGCACATTAACCTTCTCAACGAGGCCAGACCTGTATGTGATCATCGCTTAAAAATCTTAGTCGAGACACTTTGTCATTTATAATTTCCATGTAAATGGACTCACAATTAATTTCTCACCTTAAAAAAGACCCCCGAAATTATGGCGATCCTGGAGCCTACTGAGTAAATAATTATTAAAATCCAAGATACAAGAGACAGGCGACACAAGCTTGTGAATATTGTATAATAAAACCGGTTGGCAAGCCGTTCTCAAAGCATATTAAAATAAATTCATCCAGACAGGAGGCACCGGCGGTGTCGGTGGAGTTCGAGATCTTTACCGGTTTCAGTTTACTGACCTGACCTAAATATATATGTACATATACATACATATATGTATTTACTATACCCTCACCTTCGTTAGCGCACACATTATTGCATCGTATTGGAATTTAATGATTTTTATCAATTAATTTTATTTGCAGTTCCGCTGGAAATTGACATGTTGACGCGGGAGCACTTCAATCGCTGGTACAAGCTGGGTCCCTACTTCCTCTCGCTGATCTCCTTCGAGATACCCTTCCAGGTAAGAATCGTACCCGATGCCAGCAGCATCATTAATCATCATTTAACCCAAAGCCCCACTATAGGTGGCACTTGGTGGCTTAATGAATTGCCGTTCGGTCATTAAGTCAAATTAACGATGTGAAATCGCTGATGTTTGAGTTTTTAGTTGCGTGACAGAATCGCAGAAGCTTAACCCGCATTTCAGCAGGCAATTGTTCTAATATTCTCCCTGACATGTGGTTGGAGAGAAGTTGTCAACGTTCTCTTGCCGAAGCTCACAAAAGGTTTTTTGGTGTTGCCTGAATTAATGACTTTGCTGGCTTAAAAAATAATGAATGAGATATAATTGTAAATTTCCTGGAATTCCATGTAGAAATGTGAAGAGAATTTTAAGATATTTTGTTACTTTTTTAGCCTCATTCATTTTTAAGTTTAAGCATATAAAAAATCACAGAACAGTTTTTAAAGAAACCTCATGGAAAATATATACAGGGATGCCTTAAAAATTGTTGTGGATTTTAAATTCCTCAACATTTTTTCTAAAGAATGCTATAAAACATAATAAAAATAATTAACAAATTGTTTTACATTAATTTAAAATATATAGAAATTTCTTTGTCACCTCTAATACATGGATATCAAAATGAAATTCATTTTATTTTAGTTATCCATAAAATTCAGTTTCTAAATTGTTATTAAGTTGAATTTAGAAGTTCTAATTTGATGAATAATTTATTTAATTTAATTTCTAGAGCCTCTGCACCGCCTTGTACATCATTATCAGCGTACATCTAACGGGTAATGATAGCGTGGATTCCTTCCGGATATATTACTTTATGCTGCTGGGTATAATGGCCTCATTAAGTGCTCAGGCCTGGGGCTTTTTCGTGGGAGCCACGCTGCCGACTAAGGTGAGTTTTGGGCATTCCTCCAATTAGCCAGTATATAAATTATAACAATTAATTATAACCCCGCAGCTTGCCGTATTTTTGGGACCCATTCTGGCGGTGATGTTCTCCGTGTTTGGATTCTGCACGCGGTACATTGACATCACGCCCCTTTTCCGTTGGATGTGGCATTTGAGTTATTTCCGGGCAGGATTCCATGGAGCATTGAATGCAATCTACGGAATGGATCGACCGTTCTTGGAGTGTCCAGAGAGCGCGATGTACTGCCACTTCCGCAGTCCGAAGGTTTTCCTCAAGTACATGATGATATCGGATGTGCATATGTCCGACTGCCTGCTCCTCATGGGCATTGTGATTGGTGTCATGCACGTCCTAACCATCATTACGCTGTGGCACAAGCTGAACAAGCGATAGGATAACTCTAAGCTTCAGATTTACTACCTTTGTACATATTCGGGTGTTTTTCAATCTCTTTTTGTTTTAAGTTCAAAATTGAATTTATGAGTTTCCCTTGTTTTGTATGTTTTATATCGATCGACCCATAAATGATCATGTGGAAAGTTAGCTTAGGTATTTATTTAAATATTCTCTGAAATATTATTATTTACGCACGAAGGCTTTAGGGTAGCTTATACCAGTGTAAGTGCTGATATACCAAAAAAAAAAAACAAAAGAAGAAACAGAATTCCAGCAACTATTTTCAATTTCCCAGTTTTCCTCTTGCCATTATCCTTATTTTTGTCGTCTTTCCTAACTTCATCAATTGAGTTTGGTTCCCCTGAAGGACCTGAGCTATGCCAAATCTTGAATATACATCCTAACACTCCGCAGCAACGATATATATTTGTGATCAACATTTTGTTTTGTCTCTTTTAAAGCTTAGTTTTAATTTCATATTCCTAAGTTTGATTTATGTGTAAATGGCAGATGATGATTATGTCTAAGTTGTGTAGCCAATGTTTTAGATTTTTTACTATATTGATTTCGTAATAAAATGTTTGGTAAATTTGAACAAAATGGGTTTCTTGCTTTATACTATGATTTTGGGTAAGATAATGTTTATTTTTTATTCAAGTCCCTGCTTCCCTGCTTTTAATATCCGTTTTAGAAAAATAAACAATGAAGTTAATGAAATTATTATTAAATATTCCTATATAAAGACAACAGGTTCCTAAGGTATATCAAATATCATATAGTACGATTGTAGTGAAACACTTTAAAGTTAAAAACAACTTGGGATATAAATACTGTATAAGAACTCGAAAATAAACAAAAATTATTATAAAAGTCCAACTGATTTTAATATTTTGATAATTTTAAAGTAAAAAAATTTTCATGCAAGTTAAAAGAACTTATAATCTCTTAATAAAACCTGTCTTTAACCTTTTGTAAATAAAAATACTTGAATTACAAATACTTGAAGTTTATTAGTTCCGAAATGCGGATGAAATACAAATATAATAAGTTAAATACATAATTAATGAAGGTGAGATACAGGGCTTAAAGACCTAGAATCTAGTAAATGCTTAAACACTAAACACAAAAATATATAAAAAACATATATATACTGATTTTCTGGAGTAATTGCACCTTTACATGGTGGACATGCGTGCATAGCGAATGATCTGATCGTGATTAAGAGGGGCATCCGTGGACAACTGAACCCTTTGCCATTGCCGAGACTCGTTGGATTTCCTAATGGCCTCCACTACAGCCTGGACATACAGGCCATCTTCGAATGTGGCCGCCGTGGAAACAGGTGCCTTGACCCAGGAGGATTCCTTGCTGCCAAAGGCTTCTTTGAGGGCGCCTACCATCTTGCAGAGTCCCTTAATGTAGGGACGTGGTAACAAAGAGTTGTTTGTGGCGAAATGTAGGTCCTGGACGTCTACGTAGACGGCTTCCTCCTTGGGCTGTCCCTCTTTGAGCACGAATAAATCTCCGCCGCGCACCACCAGGTGGCCTTTGCTGCCGTAAATGAGGACTTCCTGGGAGAAGGCCTTCGCCGGTACCGTATGACTGTGCAGGGCAACAGTCACCAGAGTTCCTGTGGTCAGTTCCATCTGGAAGTTGCAGAAATCTGGCGCTGTGATCTGCCTGATGCCATTGATGGCTGGCGTGGTCTTCGTGTATGAACGCAGAACTCCATGGACTCGAATAGCTTGCTGCTGCAGCAGAAAGCTGACCAAGTCCACCACAGATCCAACTAGATTGAGAGCTCCTCCACCCATTTGGGCATCGCACATCCAGTTGAACTTCTCGGGGAACAGCGTTCCCATCTGGACGCGCACATCCATGAGCACCACGTCGCCGATGGAGCCTATCAGCTCGTCCTGCAGGCAGCGCCGCATGTGCGTGAAGGCGGGCAGAAACCGCAGCGGGTGATTCACCAGAGAAATCAGCGTTGGATAATACTGCGAGGCCCGCACCATTTTCAGGGCATCTTGCTGGTGTAATCCGGCAGGCTTGTCACAAACGACGTGCTTGCCAATGCCCAGCGCCTTCACCGAGATCTCGGCGTGCAGGAACGGTTGACAGACAATAAACACCAGGTCCACGTCCTTTCGCAGCAGGACATCGTCGATAACGTTTGTGTGGAATTGCACATTTTGTGTGGTGGCAGTTTCCTTGGCTTCCTTCAGCGTTCGGCCCCAGATGGCCCGGACCTCGAAACCTTTTTCGCGGAGCAGCGGGACCAGGACGTTGGCTATTTCGCCAGTCCCAAATACTCCTACACCAGGCAGCATTGTTTAAATGCCACAAAAATTCACAATTTTAAGACAAATTTAGATTGTTTTTATTTTGCCACGAACACGGTGCTGCCAGATCGGTTGAACTGCAGATGTTAACAGCTGGTCGTAAAAATTGCTTAACATTTAAATGTAAAATAACATAAAGAATCCCTTTAAGAAAAGCCAATAATCATTAATTTTTTTCCAACAATTTTGCCAGCAGAGCGTAAAGCTGTTTGCGTTCCTCAAATTCTTTTTCCAATAGAAGGCAAATTCGAGGTCTTTGGCGGCCGTCGAAATTTCTTAACAATGTTTTTCAATCATAACAATAACATAACCAACATTGCCACCTAATTCAGATAGTAACGGCGGCGGGAGAATTTAAATCCTGATTTCTTACAAAAACTGCTTAAAATAATATATAAATTTTTTTTAATGCAGAAAACATAGCAATCGAAAGGAAAGTCAACATAAACCAATTCAAAATTCAATTCAGCAACCAAAATCTAGTAATACCGGAAACGCCATGATCTCGATTATCCAGTGGCTGGCCAGCTTTTCAGCAGGACTCTTGCTCTCCGTACAAACGATGAAGTTTTTGCAGCCGGTCAACGAGCAGGAGGGGCCAGCCAGGATATCCGACTTTATGGACTCGGGCGTGATCGATGAATCGGAGATTGGGGGTCGAGAGTGCTTGGGCTCCGAGCAGATTAGCAATGCCCTGCAGCGCATTTTAAATGGTGAACGGAACTCCTGCAGCATATATTTACCAGCGAAACACAACAATATTGTAAAGGGAAAGAAGTATGCTCTCGGTTCGGAGTCTCTCAATCGCATACTGGAGGACATAATGACCCCAGCTGAAAGTGTTACCACAAGGGATGTGTCCTTTGAGCCTGCCATGGATGTCTAATTTATTAATTTGAATTTCTTTATACCCTCGTTATTTAGAATAGAAATATAAATACATTTAGGTGTTCTTCATTGAGTGATTAAAATTACACAGAGATTGCTTTAGATTTAAAGTAAAACTAAATCATGATTTAGAGTAAAAAGTAAAATATTAAATATTTGTTTAAGCTACAAATCAATTCATTTCCAGCCAAGTTTCCTGTTTAAAGTAACGAGACTCCCTTTAAAGACCACCTCTTGTCCACTCAATGAACTAGGCCTGATCTCTTTTTGGGTCTCCATTTTCAATGTGGTCTACACCAGTTAAACACGACCCCTTTGCCATTTCCCCCTTTCCGACCCTTTCAGCCATGTGCGTTATTGCAGCTGTCAAAGCAGCCGGTGTGCGGAAAATGATCCTGCAGCTTATTACAAGCTGGTAACTGCGAATGCGACACTCAATGGAGGGAGAGACTTACTGGGGACACTGGCACAAAAAGGTAACAACAAAAATGGTTAACATGGTCCCAAAGCCTCTGATTATATTCAAAAATATAAGTAAAATCTTTAGGAATTTAAAAACCCCTAAAAAGGTTTCTACAAGGCCATAATAAAATGTTTTAGTTAGAAATTTAGGCTAAAATATACTTTAGTGTAACTAAATCCTTGTGATTTCTGTAGAATCTGTGACCTACAAAAATATGCATTGTTTAAACATTTCTAATATTTTTTTTTTTAAACTCTAGCATCTACAAGGTCTTATTTCACCTAATATTTCAGAATGATTTATTATTTAATAGATTTATGTTTCTACTTTCAGCCCAAGTTTTATGCTGAGTGCACAAGCCCGCTTGCTCATTTCAGTAAGCTTTGCGGGACGAAGGATGTGAACGGCGGACATAATGCAAGCATTGGCAAGCCATGGCAAACAAATGTCACAGCCGACGCAGTGCCCTGTCATATGGTAACCCAATTAGTGTAATTTGGTTTAAGGCAGCTGCTCACACACCACACCACACACCTCGCCCTCCATCTGCCGAGCTTTAATTAAACCACAAAGTGCACAGCAGCAGCACCACCACCAGCAGACGGCAAACAAACGGCTTTAAAGGAAAGCCAGGGGCCTCAGCAAACAGCTAATGAATGTTGCTCTCTCAGTGGCCACAGGGCATAAGTTATTGCCACTAAGTTATGGTTGACATCAAAGGTGCCACCCGAAGGGGCTGATGCGCTGAGAGATAATTCTCAGAAATGTAAAGACGTAAAGATCAGTTCAGTTATTTTTACCACATAAAATTCTAAATTTATTTACTAATTTCTTAAGCAAGAGAAAAGCATAATCGAACATATCCTCTAAACGCAGAAACAATTATTGCAGGAGCTGCAGGATTTAATGGGTTGCAGTTTCCCAGATTCACTAATTAGGAATTCTCTGTCTAAAGAACCTAACTAAAATTGGCACAATTCATTAAAGGCAATAAAGCGCCAGACATCTGCCAACACTTGCCTTAATTGAAAACTGTATGTTAATGTCCCTTTTTGATATCAATGGCTAAGCCCAGCTTAGTTTATCTTAGACTTTTGTCTGACCACAAACAGCAAACCTTTCTGTAACCCAAACATTAATCACATTTAAGCCAAATTAATACTAAATGCAGGGGGTGGCAGACCACACCGAAAATGTCTGGAATTGTGGATGGTAGGACAACTAAACATTTAATAAGCCAAAAACAAGCGGACGTCGACGCCATTGTACGTGACCTCATCTCGAGGTCTGAGCCTTGGCGAGAGCTGTGCCTCAGACTGGGACTCGAATGAATCAGACCGCACATAGATCTCTGTCAGAGGCATTAGCATTAGCAGCGGAAACGGGGACGAGCCAGCCAAAGATAGTTCATCAAAACTGACAAGCCCATTTCGCTGCTGGGAGTCGCAGTTTCCTTTGTCTCTCTACACTGGCTAAAAAAGTATATAGTGTTGCCAAGAAAATAGAACTGAGAATTTAATTTAATTTTTTTGTTTTTATATTTATAAAGCATAATAAATATTGAAAGCTATAATATTTATACTATAAGCCAAACACTTCTTATCACAACTTTCTGTACAAACTATGATGTACTTAAATATAATCCTTCTTAAATCCCTGCTTCTTCTACAAGTGTAGTTACGCCAGAAGCCAGCTTTGTATATCCTCGACATACTATAACAAAACTGCAGGGAAAGCTGTGCTCCACTAGCCAGCGCCTTGCTCCACCCACTTGAACCAGAAGAACCACGGCCAACAGATGAGAAATATTCATCAGCATTTACGTCACGCAGCGCGCAAAAGTCGCCGGGGAAGGATATGGGGCAGGACAGGAGCGGATGAGAGGGAACCTGGCGCACACTGGCTGTCAGTAGATTTATGTTGACATTTCAATGACAGTTGTGAAAATGCTTCCATTTTATGTGTGTGCCTTGCTGTGCTGCGGCTGTGGCTGTGGACGTCGCGTCCGCTCGAATGTCTCCTCTTTCATCTTAAATTTTCGCAAATTGGTTTATCACAGCAACACAGCAGCTTAAATTATTTCCAATCACGTATCACTCACGAATTGGGGAAAGGATATGTCGCGGCAGTCACGCGGATGTCACGATCCTGGCGGGCAAATAATCATGACACACGCACTGCTCTTGAATTTATGGAGAACAAGTCGTTTACTAAAGGGGAAATTGTCATGGAGTTCTAAAGATTTTAAAAGAATATATGGAGTTGGAATATCCTTGAATATTAAGGCAGAATAATAGTTCTTTAGAATTTCTTATGTATACAAAGCAATTCAAGAGTAAGAAAGATAATCCTGCGACAGCTAAGATTAAAAGAAGGGGCACAGCTCGCATATAAACTACCTGAATATACTTTCTTTTTAGGATGGATTTTCGATCTCACAGGCAAAACTGAAGAGGATCAAGGGCAAATGATAATGAATCCGAAACCTATTTATTTAGGGTCAAGATCCATTCGTTCAAGAGGACGAGTGTAGATGTTCCTTGGGTACCTGTTCTCGAAAAGAACTTCTTGATTAGAAATTCAACTGACTACCAACAATATAAATAGATAAACCTTCACATATCGAGAGTTTAGTCTTTGTGCAAGGTGACCCACGGAAAGTCCACTTCTTGACTTCTTGAAATAAAATGTTTAAATTAAAAATATATACTTTTTACATACTTCTTACCTTCAATTTAAATCGGTCCTTTGGAGCACCAAAACCAGAGTCTAATTTGCAACAGCGGTGGAAAGAAAATGACAACTGGAAAAAGATGGATAGGATTGAAGAGGAGCATGTGATCTCCAACTATGATTTGAATCACATAATTCCCTTTAGTCTTGCGGCGTTGTCGTCTATATTGGAAACCCAGAAGAATATCACAAATAATTTGGAAGTTTCGCTGGAAAATAATAAAGTTCAGCAGAAAGACATGCAGGATATTAAGACAGCACTCAGTAAAGTGGCTGTCTCGCAGGCTTACATTGCGAAAAGCTTGAAAACTGGATGGAACTTGTTGAAGAGGTTTATGGATCAGGCAAGATCTGCCCAAATGCAGTCGAAAATGCCATTTGTGCCACCCACGTTTTGGGAGGACATACCACCACCACCCTATTAAGTCAAACAAAATTTATAAATTTTAAAATAATTATTAATTAGCTCTAAATTTCCATTTTGTGCAGTATTGTGCAGATTAAACAGGAATAAATAATAAATAAATAATAAGTATTTACAAAGAGCCTTAGATGTAAAAAAATCATAATTCATTTAATTAATAATAAATTCCGGATATATGTAACACAATTAAAATTGTTCAATGCAATTTAAGAAGGAAAAAATATACATATTAACGTATATGAATATTTAATCTTTGGATTTGAATAAATTGTACAATAAAAACCTGTAAGTAATTATTTATTTATTTGATACTCTGCCTTTCTCGGTTACGAATATCAATCACAACTTCTTAAACATATCAACTCATAACAATTATTTGAAAATCAAAACCCCAAAGGTCCTTTATAGCACATGACAAAACATAGCTCAGGGATATTTACTGAATTTACCAAACTCATACTTTCGGCAGTCAAAAACAAATTGCTTGCGTGCCAGCCATCAATTTTTATTAACTTGATTAAGTGCTTTATGGCAGGCCTTGGGGATTTCTGGTTATGCAACAAGTTATTAGCAACGGAATGAAAATGCCAAGTGGTCGTGGAGGAGGAAGCTCGCCAGCCCACGCCCACCAGGCCACATCCTTCCGTGGGGATCCCAGTGACAGCAGCTGCCGGATTCGCTCGCCTCCACTACAGCTGGTGTCAAGGAATAATATTTGCATTGTTGTAGCCCAAAATGGGGGGCGACCTAAGTGGGCCAAGGGGGTTATCTGAGGGGGCTTTTGGGTGGTATTTCGGAGGGCGGATGTTCTCAATGTTCAGCATTTCAATAAGCTTAAGCCAGCCAGGGGTTAAGAAGTGGTGGCTGCTGATGGGGGAATTTCATTAAGCAAATAACATGAAGTTATGAAGCAGTTACCTTCATAGTTAACTGCCAGGGGGGAATTCCATGGGTCTTGTTAATTTAACTTCCTAAATTTCCCAGCTTTAAGCATCTTAACAGGACTCTTTTGGGTCAGTTACTCAATGCTGCAAGGATGCACATATTAGTTTTCAGCCAATAATTTTATTTTCCAACTTTCAGACTTTTCAACTTTACAAATTTCAGCTTAACCAATCCCCATACTTAGCTCCATTAAATAATTACCAAAGGAGTGAGGAGAATAATCCACATTTCAAAGTACATAATCCTTAGCTGGCAACTCCTAAATTCCATTTACTGGCACACACAAACAAATCAGAACGAGAAATTTCACAGTCGAAGGACTTTCGGGCTGCCTGAGAGAATTCCATTAGCAGGGATCTCGTCCTGCATATAAAGATGCTGAAGAAAATGCACACAAAATCAAGCATTTGCATATATAGTAGATATATAAATAAAGCTGGAAATAAAGCTGGCCACTTCCCTTAATTAAGCTTGAAGGTGGGATATCCCTCAGCTTAATTTTGTGTACGGAGTAAGGATGCGATGCACTAATTGAAACATATGTATTTGTTTACTCACAGCGGTGTTCATCGCATTGGGAATATAGAAATAATATATTAATAATATTTTAAGTTTAATATGAGGGTTATGTTAACCTAAGAAAAGTTAACATATAATTTTAATTTTTGTATAATTGGGGGTTCATTTTTGATGCATTTTGGAAGTATTTCTGGATTTATTATGAATAAATTTTCAGTGAATTTTTATTAATTGTCTTATATTATAAATTAAAACATTTAAAATTTTATAAACTTAAAAAAAAACAATCAAAAATGTAATGCCAAGGCTAGAAGAAGGTATGAAGATTTCCTAAAACATTTATTTATTTATTCTTTTCCGCTTGCTTCTTTCCGTTTAAGACAAACTGTTTAATTAAAATTTTCATTCACAATTTATCCCTATTATTTTCTTGGTAATTATACGCCACCGATTGTCGCAAAAGCCATATAAAATATAATTCAGAAATCAAGATTTATGTTCAACTCACTTTCCGTTGCTGTTTCGTTTGTCTGGACATAAATCAATGCATCCTGCCACAAGTTGAACATCCTGGCACCCGCCTGTAGAGATGATATTTCCACCGCATTTCCCCTCTTTTCCATGCCATTTGTGCAAACTCAAATTGCAAATTGTGAGTTTTGCATTTAAAGTGCATCATTTGACATTTGTGTGCAGATTTTAATTGTGCGTGTGACATGAGCAGAAGGTTGAAATTCCCTCGATTTGATACGCAAATTGGAATTATAATTACAATGTGCTCACCTGTTAACAATTAGTTGAGTCACCAAGATAACACTGAGCTGGGCAATTATTTCTCATTTTAAGTACAATTATTCTTTGATTTATTTTGTATTTTACTTGAATTATATTATATTTATTGATTCGTCTGAATAACTTAAATCTATTCCTTTTCTGGGCTCTTTCGTGTTTTATTTATGGGTTTCCTTTGTTAATTGTAGATATCAATTCATAGGAAATGTACACATGGTATATCACACTATCTGTCAAAAGTTGTACTCAGAAAAAGTCCAGCAAAGGCCATCAATCAACGCTCGAGTCACTGTGGTAGGAAAATGGACTAGTGGGAGGCTGCATCACTTAATCTCAACTAGACTTACATAGTTACTTCCCGGAACTTGATCTCCCGATGAGCGGGAATGCCACATTTTCAGAAAATGTTGCTCTTGACCGCGCTGCCAGCTGAGGACTTGCCTGCGGTGCAAGGAGGTCAGACGCTGTTGCTCGCGAAGGGAAACTTCCGGCAGCGGCTGACCTAGGTCAGGAAAAGCCGTAAAATCTAATTCATCAGCAGGGGCAGCTGTCCCAAAATCATTTTCCTATCAAAAACACCACAAAATTAAGGGATTACATAAATATTTACATTTAATATATAACATTTTCACCTTAATCTCTAGCGGTTGGCTTCCCTCGATGTCTGCCGAGATGCCGCCTCGTAACAGGAACTGCTTCTTGGTCATTAGGTTAGTTTCGCTAAAAACTATATCCACATAATTTGCCATTTTGGCAGCAAGTGATTAACCAGGTTCTTTATTTTCCAACTTCAATTGTAAATCCAAAGCCTGCTAAGAGATGTAAATTAATCGAGGATGTCAGATTCTGGCATCAGGCCAAAAAGCATGTCCATCAATCCCAAACAAATTGGCAAGGATACCGTCAAGTGCAGCTAAAAGCCTTTTTACCTTCGAAAATCCTCGGACCGAGGGCCCTCGATTATTTATGTACTAAATGCAGATAAAGTTTCGTTTTTAGGGCCTGGAGCCTCCTCTATTCGGGAATCCGAACCTTCTTTCTATGCACTTTTGCTGGCGGGGCCAAAAAATTAAATTTATTTACAGTTTTCCCGGCCGGAGGTTCGGTTCCGCAAAAAGCGGAAGCCAGCCTGTGGGCAAGGATTTTAAAGGGGAGTCACGTTCTGTGCGAAAATGGAAATGGTTCGGAATTTACGGCAAAATACAAAGTACAGCAAAAAAAAAAGAAGAGAAATACCAAAATGGGCGAAGCCCTAATCGTAGTGAAAGTCCTGCTCTATTATTTTCCTCACTCTATTTTCTTTTTTTGCTGGTCGGTCGGTAGGCCTAATGAAATTTTCGTTTTATGGCAAGTGCAACCGGGCAAATTGCAGGTGAAAGCTTTTTCTGTGAAAGCATTACCCTCTCCCCCGAACCCAGTGTTTCGAAAAATCTCATTTTTTGTGGGCACTTTAATTTGAGTGGTGCCCGAAATGGAACGGTGTTTCCTTGTATCATAAATAAACAAAGGCTGTAAACCATCTGATATTCCAGCCGTTCCCAAGAGCGGTCTCCCTATATCCTTTTTTCTTTTTTGCATTTTATTGCCATCTCTGGTTTGTGTCCCTTGCATATCCGGTGCGTAAGTTTATTTGTCTCCAGCAAGTAACAATGGCAGCAGCAGGTTATCCTGCGGCCCGAAAACTCAACTTAAAAAGAGATTAAAACAAAATAATATGGATAAGCTTTACGGTGGGATTTGTAGCTTTTCATTTTGTTTAATAATAATATTCTAGTATTCCTTGAATGCAAAGTCAATCAGTTGTAGGAGCTAGATCTCACTGAGAAGACATTCTCAATTCATTACGAATATTACTTGAGTATACACCAGTTTTTTAATACTTTTTTTTGGATACAAATAATATGAGTTCTCCTGCGAAAGAAGCTAAGGTTTTTAAGGAAGGCTGCCTGGAAGTCAGCAATGATATCATTCTTATTATCCTGGCCATGCTTCGGAAGTTCAAGTATGCGGATGTGAATCCCCAAGTGTTCCAGCCAGTGATCGAACCGATGCCAATATTAGCTGACAGGGACTTCTTTCGTGCACTGAAAATTCCAAATATTCAGAAGGAAACTGTGAAGTATGAGCCTAAGCCGCACTCAAAGGATATCGAAAGATCTTTGAAAAAGCTGCCGTTACCAGACAAACTTCAGTATATTGTTTTAAGGGGCAGATGGTCACCGATATTTAAAATAGCAATGTGCTTAAGTGCCTAATAATCAGAAGGAGCAAGTGTATGTGTATTGCTAGGATTTAGCAAGAACAGGGATTTAATAAGGAGTTAAAAGGGAGTTTACAAGTTAGCAATAATTTAACAAGGACTTAAATATGGACTTAACATGGATTTAACATGGATTTAACATCGATTTAACATGGATTTAACAATAATTTATCGAGGATTCATCTATTAGCAAGTATTTAACAACAAATTTTGGTGCAAGTAGAAATATTTTGTAACTTTTGAGCTTCGTTTTCTAAAAAGCATTGTAAAACCTTTGGACAGAGAATATGGAAAATGTATTTTCTTGGGGAATAGCCAGACATTGTACAGAAAATGAATAAATTTTGAAATGTAGTGTCTTAAAGGCGACTTTTAATTTTTTCAATTTTTTCAAGTCTTATCTTCTCTTTAGTTTAGACCTAAAATCACCACTGTGGCTGGGCAACAATGTAAAGTTTAACTAACCATGACTTTGGGGCTGCAAAATAACCCCCCGCACAAGCTGAACACATTAAGTTTCAACTTTAACCCCACCACCAACACACTGACACAGGTGTGACTTACGTCCCTCCCAAAGAGGCATTACCCCCTTTGGCACTAAACCAGAGCCACCAACAAGTCAACAAACATTTTTGTGCTCCCAGTTAGTTTCTATTTTTCGCTTTTGTCAACGCTTTTTAACTTTTCCTGTCACTGGTTTTTCTGTGTTTTTTTTTCGGCCATGTTTTAATTTCATATTTTATGCAGAGGGCAAGGGGCCGGGGTTCAAGCTGTTCTATAATGAAGCCAGCTTCTTGTAGCAGCTAAGCAGCAAAATATGACAAAATGTTGAGCCAGCGGGGCATATTTTAAGCCTTCCTCCAGAGCTTAGCAGTTACCACAAGAAGACTGAGAGAAATAAAGGGAATAGTTACGGGTTAACAAATGAAATATTTATAAAAGGCAGAGAGAGATTTTTATCTGCGGACTCTTTGCATTATAATTAATATATATAATTTACTTTGGAAATTGCACTCTTTTTATAATTTTCTACAAATGAAAACAATATTTGAAATATTTTCATTTAAGTGCACTACCCATAACCAGTCCCCCTTTCTCGGGGAAATCCCGAAAATTTCCGCGTGCTGACAGCGGAAAATGTCACAAAATGTTGGCGGCAGTGGCGTTGACTTTTCTGCATGAGTCTGCTATTTTATTTTATTTTTTATTTCAGACATTTTCGGAGGACGCTTTCTCTCTCTCAGACGACTATGACTATCGCATTCATATTTTTGGCCTTTTACGACTTTTCATAATCTTTATGGGCGGGCGGACGGGCTCTGTCGCTGGGGGCGTGGCTCAGCGCTTTTTACAGCTGAAGGAGTTACGACGCTTATGAGTGCAATTTAAATTCAAAAGCCGCTTAAATTTATTTCGAGCCGTAGCTTCCTGCACTCACTTAAGTCAATTTTTGTGTTACAAATTTTACATTTATGACAAGCAATTTAACTTTTGCCTAATTGCGCGACATGCAAAATTGCAAGTTAACTTCAGGGGATCCCCCTTTCTTTCTCTCCCTCTCTCCTTTCGCTGTCATCTCTCCATCTGCAGGATGCCCGAAGTTGTGTGTCCTGATGGTTCATTAAATGTAACTTTTGCCTCTGCCGGAAAGGCAGCGCAGCACGGCGGAGGCAATGGAAACTTTTTGTTCGGCAGGGAAAACTATCTGGAAGGAGGGGGGCAGGCAAGGGATCGAGGCTCAGGCTTAACTCTGGGGGTTAGCCAAATAGAATGGCTCATTAGGATAGTGCGGGAGGAACTTATTGGATTAGTTCTGCGTCCTCCGACAGCCCTCGGGGGCTGTGAGAAGATTTCCTGTGCTGTGATGCTCACTCTGCATATTGTCTTAGGGAGGAAAATATTGACATATCCTAAAGGATTTTCTTGGGGGGAAAAGATTACATAGAAATAGAATTCTGGCTGATTTTTATAAGGATAAATGGATAGCCAACGTTTAAGTTAGACTAGTTAAAAGTTTAGTTTAAAATTCGATTGTTTTTCTTTACATTTATAAAACATATTTTTTATATTTTTACTAACTTTATTCAATTACAAATTATTGTATCTATTTATGCCAATTTACATTTCTTCAAAACAATAAAAATATTTAAGTTCTACAAGTTTTCAGTTAAACTAAAAGTTTTTCTGCTTTTCCAGTACCATTTTGTCCTTCCTTTTCTCACCCATTTATTTATGAATATTTGAATGTTTCGTTAACAAAAATAATGCCAACTTTGTGAACAAGTTCAGAGTTTTGCTCAAAACTTGCACCAACTTAAGGACAACTTAAAAAGTTTCAAACCGGGCTAATCTCATTGGTGAAACTTAAGTTTGTCTATCCGCCAATTAGCAAAAAGCAAGATTTTCATTTCGCATGCAAGTGAAGATGTCAAAGTCTCGGTTGGGAAAATGGGTAAAGATTTTTCCGGCTGCGCTTCGAGTGCTCGAAGCGTCGAAGCGGATCGACTATTGTCTTAATTTCTCCCCACGGTCTCTTTAGTGCTCAAAGTGGCGGGAAAGCCGTCGAGGCAGTGGGGATGAGCTGCTGGAAAATGCTTTTTCGCTTTGGCAAAGGGATTTGCATTACAAACTCCATTTTGTAGTTGCATAAACTGATTTATTTAGCGACTTCACTTATGCGCCACTCAGCGTTCGCGGCAAATCCCTCCTTGCCAGTAAAAGCCTGAAAAAACAAACGCGAAATTAGTTTCGTTTGGTTTTAATATGCACAAAGAATTAAACGAAACGCTTTCTGCTAAGAGGAAGTCTGGAAAAAAAAGAAAATTATCAATGCATGATGTATGGAGAAGGATTTTTTCATTCGTATTTAAAAAAAATAAGGAAGTTTGTTTATATTGCGAAAATCTTTGGAAGACTATAGCAGATGGATTTCAGTTATGGAAAATTGTAAAAGAATTGAACGGAATCTCTACAGATTTTTATTGTTGTATTTTAAAAATCAATTGAAATAAATTCGTTAAAACCTAGCAAGAAAAACTCAAAAAGAAATTCCGTTTTTTCTCGATTTTGTATTATAAAAAAATTCCTCTTAGGTATTAAATTTAATGTCTGCATAGAACAAATGTTATTTAAAATTATCTTTACATTTCTTCACCCTGACCAACACTTAGATCCGAATGCAACTCAACGTTTTAGCCAAGTTTTCTTGCTGACGACATTTTTCGAGCCGCAACATGTTGGCAAAAACCAAAGTTTTCCTGGAGTTAAAGTTTGTCTTGGCAGGGACAGACCGCAGCAGCCCGACTTAGAGCCCCCAGTCTGTGGCCATGTGGCACTTGCTACTCCCCTTCTCCTGACCTCTGACCTCAGGCCCAAGTGGAGGCGTAATTTAAAAGACAAGACAAGAGGTTTGCATGAGTTGGCAACTGTAGTTTACCATTTTTATTTAGCCATCATTTGCCTTTATGACTGCTGTGGTAATCCTGTTGAGGATGTCCTGAAATCCCACCATGATTTGGCCATTTTATCGAGTTCATTGCGAAGTTCTTGAAAACTTTGTGCAAGTGTTGCAAGTTTTACTGACTTCTCTCGTTGTGGGCCAGGTTTTTTTTTCGGGGCCAAGTTAATGACAGCCACGTGGGGCCACTTTCTTTGTGGAAAATTGCTCATTAAAAAGTAATAAATGTCATTCGGGGAAAATTAACTTTTGGAATTTCTTTTTTGGATTAATTTTCAGAAAGACTGACTCATACTTATTTAATATTTTCCGTCAGCAAAAAATTTCAATTTTAGTCATCTTAGTTTCAAAATGAAATCTTAATACAAAGCCCAATAAAATGACTTCATCTGATGCTTCATTTAACTAAATTAAGCAGTTCTCTCTGATATAATAACCGCATGTGGATAGTGCTTACACAAGATGGGGGAAATTATTTCCATCAGCTAGTCGAAAACCACACAAAGAAGCAGCCAACCAGGACAAAGGACAGCTGATGCAGACATGGACAATTTCAGAGTATGTAACTGAAGTAGAGAGTGTCGGGACACGAAGGCAAGTGATAGGATGACCGCAGCAGCCACAGACGTTCATGAGGATGTTGGAAGCAGCAGCAGGTCAAGTGGATCTGATGGACAAAGTGGAGCAGACCAACCATCAAGCCACAGATATCAACAAGGCAACTAATTGTTCAGGTTATTGCCAAGATTGTTTGATTGGACGAGAATTTTCAATATTTCCTGAGAAACACCCAGCAGTCCCCAGTCCCTCACTTTCCTCAACTGAATTTCCCAAAGGAAAACCTCAAGAATTCCACCTTTCCGTAATTCCAAACAATAAGTTGCCATTTTACTGCCGAATGCTTAACCTTGTCCCCAATCGTAAAGGGAGCAGCCAGCCTCCAGTTTTTCCCCCATGCTTTCCCTCCAGATGTTGCCCAAGATTATTTTCACCATTTTCATTGTGCCCTTTGTTCGGTTGCCTAGAAGAGGAAAAATTGAGCAAAAAAGCAAGAGGAGGAGGAGGTGGAGGTGGAGTTTTCGTGGGCAGAAGCCTAATCAGATATTTACGCCACCGGCGGTGGCTCAAAGTAGAAAAATATCCCGCGGAACACCTCCTCTACACAGGGAATAAAATTCTGGTTTAATATATAATGTTGCAAAAGTAATTATTATTTTAAATATATTTAAAATAAATTTGTAGGTACTTCAGATATTGTCTTTAAACATCTAACATTTTTTATTTATTGTCCATAGTTTTTTTAGAGAATTCTTTCTTTCTGTTTACTCATATTACATTTGAGCTTTGGGCTTTCGACTCTCGCTGGGTGTTAAAATAAATGAGAAGCATTTAGGGCCAAATCCCCATGGCAGCCCAGCATCGGCCACAGTCCGAATCCGAATCGAAATCGGAATCGATATGTGAGCCCTCCATCTCTGTGCTTCTCTGCGTTTCCTGGGATATCCGAGTCCTGTCAAGCGGCCTTCATTTAATTGGCAGCATTTGTCAAAAAATCTCATGGCAATGCTGGCAAATTCTGCATAAATTTGAGTGTTGGTCGGGCTGAAAATTAAGGCTGGGCGGGGCGTGGCATAAATCCTGAAACACACATCTGCAGTGGAACGTGTCCAAGTAGGAGAAGCCAAGAAATCGGGTCGCAATTCCACTTTCCTCGCCTCGTAGCTCTTTGTGTGTTCCCTGTTTGATGTGTTGTGTGGAAGGCGGGAGGTTCTGGTTCGGGGAAAGGAGAAAAGTTTCTGGAGCACATTTCACTTGACCTGCTTGGAGGATTGAGATCGTTGAGAGCGAAAGGGAAATGGGATGGAAGCTGCTCAAGGAACGAACAAAGTTTGCTAAACATTTGCATTGTGTGCCAAGGCAGCCATTAAAGTGGATGCTGGGGGATAACAGATCGAACTGCGGACATATCTGCCTGATTGACTGCCTGCCCCTCTTAATTATCTCCCATTATGAGCTGGGATTAACACTCGATTGCATTTGAGGCGTTTAAATCGCTGCTCAACCGCCATTCTGCGATTTCCGTCTGCCCTCTGCTCCTCCTCCGGAATTGCACTTCCGGTTCAATTGGCCGACCCCGAAAACGGAAGGATATTGCGCCTTGAGTGCAAATTGTGGGCGTGGCCAGTCGATGGGTATTATTAATAAGAGGGCAGCGTAGTTCCATGGGGTTTTCCCCTCCTGCTTTCCATCCTGCAGCTGGAAATATGTATGAATAAATTATTGATAGCCGAATTCACTCTCGTGTGGAACTTGGTTCTGGCCAGGAGGCGAGCAGCATTCCAACAGTCGCTGCAAAAATGCAAATATTGAAATAGTTACGAGTGCGAGTGCTCCTTTGCCTCCTCCTGGGGCACCCTTAATCCTTGACTGCCTACCAACCACAGGGGATTAAAGGGGGAAAATGGGATATGGAATTCATAGGCAGATAGCTCCTGTTTCCCCTTCTCTCTCCTTCTGGCTTATTGAAAGTGTGTGCAAATCACGGCAATGGGAATTAGCAGGGGTCGAAGTGCATGGGGATTATGTTTGGTCAGCTGCATATTTCTGGTAAAATTGGCAAACAGCACGAGGAATCGGGCGAAGGCCCACATATTAGCAATGTCAGGCGGGTTTCATTTGAATTGTATCTATCGAAAGGTGAAATGAAAGGGGTTAATATGGCTTTTGAAAGAGTAAAGAGAAGAGTTCACTAGTTAGTCATTAACTTGAATGTCCTAAAATGATGTCACGTAAAATCAAATGTTAGATTTTGTTGATTAAAAATATATCCAATGTCAGATAATAAACTAAACTTTACAGAAATATATTGCACTGAATTAAAGACACTCTAAGTAGGACATGACCAACAATAAACCATCTTCAGAATGCAGTATCCACTTAAAGATAAGACCCCGCAGGACACAACCACGAAGTATCCACGTCACAAACAGGAACAGGACAACCAGCTTGAGCGGAGACGGCCAACGAGGACGATAATCAACTGGTAAACAGCCGCAGTTTCTCCTTCCTTCCTCCGCCAAGGACCGCTCTCATCGCCTCGCTGCAGGAGCAATTAAGTTTCCGTGATTCAGTAATTGCGTCAAGAACGGACAGCGAAATCTGCTAGACACAGCCACGCCCCATTAGCCCCGCCCACGAGTTAGTGTCTGCCTATTAAAAAATCATAAATTAAACGGGGGATTTCTGTGTGTTTCTCCTTTTCGTATTCCATCCTCAATTCCTTCCACTCGAGTTGCTCAAAAAAAATACTTTTTTGTTGCCAATAAAGTGCGCTTTGATTGCTGTTGGATGTTTATTGTGACGCACTGTTTGCTGCCACGCCCCCGATTCCCCAGTTTATTGCCACTGAAAGGAGCGATGAGAGAGAGAGACGCATCTGCAATCTGTTTTTCATCCATTTTCACTGCGTTTTCATAGCCTCAATGGTTAATTAATTTTCCTCTCTCTGTGGTTTGTTTCTTTGCCTTTCTGTTGTGCCTTAATTTTGTGATTGTGTTTGGTTAATTTTCCTTTTGTTGCTTGATTTTCTATGGCTTTCTACCGAGTTTCCCGGATGAAAGAAAGATATTTAGAAATTGTTTGCACTCAGCTGATGAACTCTTTAAAAATGCAGCCAAAGTTACCATCAGAAGGACTTAGCCAAAGGCATTTCTCCTTTTTAAATAAAGATATTTTTAGTTTTAAACTCTGAATCCTAATACTGGCAGCTCTGAGACATGGATTTTCCCTTACATTCTGTCATAAATTGTAAATAAACTGGGGAGCCGCACTGAAATCACAAGATGAGCCATAAACGTTTGAAAGACAAATCATAAAAACGGGGAAAAAACATAAATTTCACTTTGGGATGTGCGGCAGGAAAAAAGGAGGATTGAAAGTAATATATTAAATGTATATGGAACTCAAAGTTCTTAAAGTTGGAGTAAAACATATTCAAACATGAAATTCGATCAATAAAACATAAGGACTCTAATTGTACAATTTCATTGCATAACTTCTTCTGCTCCTCGGTTTCCCTTTTAATAATATTTTAGCAGCCTTTTGGTCACTTTCCCCATTCATTAATCAATTTCTCGACTCTCCTTCCCCATTCGTCACACCCGAGAGCAGAAGGACATCGTGATATATTACTAGAGGGCCAACTCTCCTGGAATATTTCTTTAATTAAGGCTCAGAGGCAACGCACATCCCGCTGAGAGGGAGCAAAGTGGCGGAAATTTAATAAAAATGTCACAGCTGAGCTGCAGAAAAGGACTTCCTCATTCCCGCTTTCAATTTCCCCAAGGACCTTGGCCACCTCCCACGATAATTATGAAATGGACGACATTTTTTCAGCTGTCACCGGGTGAAGTTTTTCCAGCTGCGAGCTGACCACCGGGAAAAGCTTAAAGGTGGGAAAATCATGGAAAGTGAGAGCAAGGAGATGGAGCGACTGATTTGCATGATGATGCTGCCTTCACTTCTCTTCCCCTATTTCTACCTCCTGCTTCTGTGCTCTTGTTCCTTTCACCACATCCGCATCCACATGAATAAATTCCAATGGCCAATTTTAGGAAAACTTCCTGGCATGTGGAGGGAGGTGGGGAAAAGGCGGCTTCGTGGCTTACACGTGGTGCCAATGTCATCCCGGCAACATTTTGACAATTTGTGGAAAACAAATAGGAAGCGCCGGAGGAAGAGTTTCCCCGTCTCGCTGCTGAATTATTCATAAATATGCAACGCATTTTCATCTTGTTTTTGGAACCTATGGAAAATTCCCCGGAAACCGATGACAGGCTAAGGAATATGGCGTCACAGATTTGTCGCACGAGAATCCTGCGACGGTGAGCCTGACGTTGAACCTCCTTTCGAACAAGTTGTAAGACATTTCCTGGCCTTCGGGCTATGTAAATCAGTTCAAGTTGGTTGGCAATGGATATCCATTGATGGGATTATGTTTGAAACAAGGAAAAGCAGGAGGGAGATGTGGATATCTAATATCCTGATAAACCTAATGGCTTGTTGGTTGGTTCATTGAATATCCTGATTAAATTAATGAGTAAACTACCTTTCTGTCCGATGTTTAAATATATCTTTAATTCCCTTCATCATAAACCACAAACTAGCTGAGGTCCTTTTCAGTTGTTCCGTCTGAATCCCGCATTATAATTCATTCTCCGCTATAGTTTCTCTCCGTTTTGTGAGCTTTACCCACAAACCAACCTGTTTCCCTACCAACCATTTCCCTCACTTTTTCCTTCTTGCCAGCCGTTTTATGGCTTTGCACTTAGCAATTAACGAGTTTACTTTTTTAGTGCTGCTCCCAGTGCCCGCATCAAGTGGACACATCCTCCTCCGCTCCCCTCTACTTTTTCTCCCCTCTGCAGACCCCCTTTAAGCCCCTGTCTCTGCCCCGAAAACACCTCCCAGTTGGCTCGTTGCTCTCAATTAGAGTGTCACTTCCGTTTGGAATTTAGTTCGCTGCTGGACAAATTTACCTATGTGCAGGTGCCGTCACCTCCGCTTTTCCAGCCCCCATTTTCCCCCTCTCCACCACTCTTTCTGTTGCCATAAAAACGGAACTCGGACACGAACTGCATTGCGGTCTTTTGCTCTTCGGGGGATGCTTAATGTTGGGCGGATAAGGCCAGAGATGGGGATGTGGAGAGACTCGGGCTGGGAGTACTCTTTGGGTTCGGTTGAGAAATTATTCGAGTTCAGAGAGTTGTTAATGTTAAGGGAGAAATACGAGGGACTTAATCAAGTTCAAGGTCCGAGAAGAGGCGTCTGTACATCCCTTCCTCCTCCTCCATCGCTTCGCTTCAATAGTTTTCCTCGCTGGAAATTGCCATTTCAATTGCATTAAATTCCGTTCTTGGACAAAGGAAACTTCTCACAACTTTCCTGAGTTCTGGCTACAAATGAAAGCACATTATTCTCGGGAGTTTTCAGCTCCCCAACAAATTATTACCTTTTCCCCCACAAACTTGGCTATTTTCTTTGAAGAAAATGCAACGGAAATTATTTCTAAATAAAAATTGCACAGCCAAAGAAAATGGGAAAATGTCAAAGAATTTTAAGCAGAGAAGCAGAGGTTGTGTGACGCTTGGGGAACGCAGGATGTATTGAAGCGGAGACTCTGATTGAATTGGTGTCGGAAAATCGGAAAATACAAACAGTCAGGAACATAAAAATAACAGAGAAGAACTTTCCACCTTTGTGGAAACGAAGGTGAGGCTGGGTGGCAGCTTCCATTTCCGGAAAAGGTTCCAAACACATGTCGCAGCTCACCTTTCACTTCCTTTTCCACTTTAATTTGCTTTGCGGCTTTCCTTGGGGCTTTTCATCTTCTTGCAGCTCTGCCTTTCTCCCTGCGGTTCTTCTGTAGGAAGTTAACATTAATTATAGGAAAAGTGCTTGCGAAAACATTTTCACATCATTAAAAATTATTTATGTGGGCCAAGTCAGGGATAACAGGGAGCCAAGGATACAATTTAAACGGAATTAATGTCTGTCTTCGCCATTTCTCTAAGGCTGCTTCCTGGGGCTGGAAACGGAAGTAGAGAGAGAGTTATGAGTGCAGACTGGACTGCAAGGATCTTTCTGAATCCTGGTACTGTCCCTTTCATTGAAATTTGCATAATTCGTCGCGAATTCTGTGGCCAGCATTTAACGAGCCAAACAATTTGTCAGCGGACCAGCCTCGAATTATTCATGGGTAACAAAGGGGGAGTTCTCCCTCAGAAGCAGGTGTGAATTTTGGGGGAGGTAGGTGACGCCATGAGGTGGGGACTTCCCCCTGTCTGCCGAGCAATCAACTTTTGTGTCTATGAATTTGTAATTGGGGAGAAGACAAAAGTTAAATGGCCTGGAAGCAGACTAGAATGTAATTCCAAGGACAGCAAAGAAGATGCAGGTAAATGTCTGGGATTCTCCTTAAAGTGAGTGAAATTATTCACAGACTGAATGCTCAAAGAAGCTAATGGTCAGGAATAGAGCAGCAAGTGAATAGAAAAAGTGCATGAAAAGTAGGGATTTTAGTCACAGACTAAACAATAAATATTTACTTAATTTTAGCTCACAGTATTTTTTATTTACAAATGAACCAATTCTGTGATTTATTTAACCATTATGGTGTACAGATGGTCTATTTACTTAACCTAATTCAATCGATGGCTGCAAACAACCAAAAAGTGATTAGTGGCCAATTAGAAACAACATCAGACAAAAGCCAAAACACAAATTGGGCAGCGAGGAAAAACTGCGTGTAAAATGAGAGAGTGGAAATAGGAAAAGACGCCAAATGGGAAAACAATTCATGAATGAATTGGGAAATTCCAAAAACAAACAGAAATTATATAGAAAGGGCGAAAAGCGAATGGTAACATTTCATTTGTGGTCATCGGTAAATAATTTAGGACTGCAGGACTGCTGCAGCAACCGCCGAATGGAAATTGTATTCTACACCCCGCAGCTTCCTCCTCTTCTGATCCTGATGATATATACCCCCGATTTCCACGACTGAGCTATTTAATCAGCAAATTATCCAGACAAACAATGGGGGCGGCTAATGGGCATGGGGGCGTATCATTCCGGCAATGACAATAGAAAATGGCAGCGTGAAAAATTGAAAATGATGGCTTTAATTTCGATTTCGTGTTTTGGACTTCAGTGAGCATGTGAGGAATATATTTGATGGAATAATATGAGAAGAAGGATGGAGATGTGACAGCTTTTCCGCATTGATTTCTGAATGTTTTTTTTAATAAGATTCGCACAATATCCTCTCGCCTAGAGACTATTATTTGCAATAATAAAGCAAACACTGCTGAGGTTTTCATTATTTATAATCCAACATTAATAAATTTATAGTTCAGAAAAGATTATTAATTGGATTTTAAAATATATTCACACTGAAATATCCCCTTTCGTAGGTCCTCCTTTTAAGCGTTGAGTAATTCCCAGTCGGACTTTGAGGTAGGAAATCTATATGGTTTTCCTACCGAATCGTTCATGGGGGATGCCATCCCCATTTCTGAAAAGCCTCATTCGCTTTTATACATGGGCGGCCGGGGTAGTTCATGATCCCCACGCCGCTGCTCCTTTCCGTGTGAAAGTCATGTGCAACGTTCATGGGGAAATGGAACATGGAACATATGGAAATGAAACAAAAAAATAAAAATAAAAAGTTTCGGCTGGACTGGGGCTCGAACCCGGGACTCTGCGGTTCTCAGTCCAGCCGCTTACGCAATGCGCCACGCAGTCGATTTGATTAACAACGCTTATATGCAGATAGATGCATAATGCTTTTTTATCAGCGCGCTGTTTGGTAAAACAAAAATCCCGAAAGAAAAAAAAAAATTTCCCTTTCGGGAAATAAAACTAAAATGACATCCCCGCTGCTGCAGAATTTCTTCCTGAGCAGTTCATGGGCATGAAGCAAAGTCCGACTGGGTTGTCTTCGGGCAGTTGGCATCTCAATCCACGAATTTTTTGGGAATTCCAATGATGGCCATCAACTTCATCATTCCCTGAATCATCCGCATCATCGTCATCGATTGATTCGCACGTGACCCAATGCCATGCGAGGCCCTGCTCCTCTACTTCCCCTCGAATCCTTCGCCGGGAAAACAAAGGAGTCGTGAAATGTCAACAAACAGAAGCGGAGAAATCGTGAGCAGGATATGGAGATGAGCGGGAGGGAGGGGAGGGAGAGGGGCCTCAGTCAATTCGCCAAGTGAATATTTTGTGTCGCCTTTGTATTTTGCATGCGTATTTCCCAATCCCACTGTCAATATGTCACGGAATGATAGGAGCAGGGCGAGAGGGACCCACATGAGGCGTCCTTCGCTGTGGCTCTCTCCTCACGTAGCCGTAAAACATTTTGGGGCCAAAAGCGAAAAAGAAGATAAAAGAGGCGAAGCCCAAACCAAGCTGAAACTACAAATTTAGCAATGGAGATGAGAGATGCCAGGACCAAGAGTCCTCCGAGTATCTCTGCCGTTTCAGCCAAGGAGAAAGCCTTTCCCCGCACAGCCTGAGGCGACTTTATTATGGGCAATTCTTCCCTGCAGGCCAAGGAATGGAGAGAGTCGGGATGCACGCGACATTTCAACGAAATTAAAGGAGCCAAAATGCGCAGAATGTCCTTCAGCCAGGAGAGAGAGGGAGCAGGGGAGCAGCCATTGAGCTTGCCAATTTAATTCGTTTCTGAATTCCAAATTCAGTGTGCTGGCTTTTGGCCAAAATAATTTACAATATTTACTGGGGAAAAGGGAAAGAAGGCGGACAAAGAAATGTAGGCCAAAGGGGGAAAGGGAAGATAAACATAAAATTAATATGGAAAATGGAAACATTCACGAGGAACTCGAATGCACATTGGAAGGGGAATGCCAGTGAGTTATGAGTTCAGAAATAAGCAAAGGAGGCGATGTCAAAGCTTGTTTGGCTTGAGGTTTGGAAATCGCAGCTCGGAGGATAAATGTAATCGAAGTAGGAGAGGTCACAAGTTCAGGAGAATAACTGAATGAATCGATTGCACACAGATAGAGGAAGTGGGGTTAATCGAGATATATTATAATTAATTTGTTGAATAATTGTATAACGATTTCCCAATCTTCTTTGTATGAATTCCTTTTCATTAGAATTAACTAAGCATAATGTAACTTTATCCGCTGCCACAAGTTGAGGTCTACACCTGACCCTAGGTCATTATCCTCTTCCTCTTCACTCCCTCAACATTTTCCACAGGTTTCACTTAAGTTCATTGGAAAACTTTCATCTCAAGTACAGTAAACTGAACTCCAGAGGAACTGAGCCTGATAAAAACTAATTTGCGACTTGAGAGACGGTCAGACGAATACTTCTGCTGCCTTCTGCCCTGCCCCCTCCACCTGAGCACATTGTTTCGGCCAGAGGCAGTTTCTCATCCTGGTTCGGGGATACCTTGAGATGAAGGATGGGGGAAGTCAGAGGAAGCCACATAATTCTTGGGCCACTGACAAATTTGAAACTTGCACCGCGAAATTTCGCGGACTGATGAGCAAACTTCGCCCACCGAGACATTCGGCATTCTCCGTCCTATTCTCATTCATAGCGAAGAGAAATTGCCCACAGAGAAATGGAGAATTGTGGGAACGAGGGGGAGAATTTCGCAGGATGCTCAAGTATCGTGTAAATGGCAACAATTTTCGGTAAAGTGAGCAGCGAATTCTGAATTCGTCCTACAAACACAGACTGCAGTGAGGGAAAACCAGGAATTAAATATGAAATAACTTATGAAGAAACCATATTACAATCTTAGTTGCAGTCACCTCAAACATCCTCTTATTAAAGTGATTATTATGTACTAATTTCCATCTAATATCCCTCCCCCAGTCCCGTAATTTTTCTCTCTGTAAAACACACACTTGCGGTTTGTGCTGAATGCGTGGCGCATTATTTAAATTTTCATTCTTTCAAATTTATTTCGCCACAGACTCGTAATTTAATTCAACTTTTTTCCTCTGGCATCTCTCTCCATCCCTCTCCCACGTCCTGTTGTCTCTGTCTCTCCTATCTCTTTGTGATAATACGTGTCCTTGTGTGTGTGTTTTAATGTGTGTTACTTTCCTTTTAGCGGAAATTTTTTGCTTCCTTTTCTGTGGCTTTTTCGGTGCTTTCAAATTATTCGGTGGCAGAAAATAACTCAAAGGGAAAACGAATGCCCTCCTGTCCCCTCCCCCTGCCTTTCCCCACGGCTTAGTTCCCTTGTCTCGCTTCCATCGCTGTAAGCCAAGCGCTCAGCATACAAAAGCAATTACGATGGGTGCTCCACTCTCCGAGGCTTTAAACGGGTCCTGCACCGCTTTCCTTCCCTCTTCACTCTCCAGTCTCCTCTTTTCTCACTTTCTCCTTTCTCCCAGTGAAAGGCGACACATAAAGTCAGAGGATTGACAGGTGCCACTCCCCTTTTTCAGCGGCTTTCCACCGCCTCTCGATCCTTCAATATGTCAAAGCGAAGGGAAATCGCTGGAAGGCCCACGAAAGTTTCCTCGACAGATTTGTGGCCAAAGGAAAAGCTGCCCGGCAAAAAAAGGGGAAGGGAAACCTAGGAAAACAATGGAAACTGTTGACTCCACACCGCTTTTCCACTCATTCATTCTGCTTGCATTTCATAATTAAGCAGAAACCTTTTTGGTTTATTTGAGGAGTTCCACGGAAACTGTGACACGACCCATAAATGCAGAGGGGAAAAACCATTTAAAGAAGTGCAAATAAAGCTGGAGGAGAACGAGGAAAATTTACTGCGGACTTTGTTTTCATTTATCGCGAACTTTTCTTTATTTTTTTCTGAGGCTTAGCTACAATCTTTCTTTGTCTTCTCGTGCTTTTCTTTGTGTCTTGTCTGAGGAATGAGGAAAAGTGATACAAATCAAGACGAGTGACCCAGAATCAAAAGAAAACTCAGCTCGGAGCTAAGCTGCTCAGCGAGAATTTGAAAGAAAATGGATGGAAATGTACCACGCATTTTAAAAATATATTTTCTTGAACAAATATTATGAACGGAATCAAAAAGGAAACATAAATCAGAACTCAAACTAAAAATAGATGTCACTTCCTGAGAACAGTTTTTGTTCCTCAGTTTTTCATCTTCTATAAATAAATATTATGCCAGAAAAATGAAAATATTTAGTTACACTCAACGAGGAGAGGATGGAAAACTTTCTCCAACAATCTAACTGAAAGTTACTAATTTTTTGTGGCAAGCTCAAAGAACAAACTTCGGGGTGAAGAGGATAAGCAAAAATATTAAATACAATTACCAAATTAATTTACATCACTGAGAGACTGAAAAACAATTAAAAAGTTAGCAGACTTTGACCAACATAACCGGAGATAAAGCCAACACAGATTTCAGAACATATTTACTCTGCAAAGTTTGCCAATAAATCGAAATGTTTGCAGACAAACTAATCCTGCATTCTTTATATCCCTTCGGTTCCTCGGATATTTCAATCGAATATTCCGTTTGCCCTGCGGATTCCTGATTCCTGGAACCACAAAGGTTTGTTTGTTGCCCAGTTTTCCTCGTGGTTTCTCCCATGTTTGCTGAGTGTCTTTTCCGGCAAAATAAATTTGAAAATTGCGCAGTTTTCCCTCTGTTTATCTGTTGATTCATCTGCCTCTGTTTATTCCCTCTTATTCTGCGGCAAACAAATTAACAGAAATGCTGAACAATGTTGTTCGAGCGACAGATGGAGTATTCGGGGGGTGGAAAAGTTTCCCAGCCACACAAATCAATTAAAAGTTGGCCCCGAGCTCAGAGGAAACTCTTCAATCTTCCATCTTTGTAGGGCTTTAAAGGAAGTCTCTCTCTGCCAGCTGGTTGGCTGCACAACAGATCTGTGGCCATGAATCAGGTTGGGACTCTATATATATATTGAATTTCCATTTGAACATTGATTGATGGCAGGATCCACGCTACGCATCCCCCGATAAACATTTCTAATTGATATTTAAATTGAGACTTTTGTTTGTCGCTCTTGAGAGGCAAACAAACCCCAAGAATCTAGCAGGCTCCTCCAATCCAAATAAATTTAAATTCCCAGCCCGAAATCGGGTGTCCAGGGTGGATAACCTCCCCTTTTTTCCGAATTTTTCTCCCTTCTTTAATGTGCGAGTCGTTGACATGAATAATAAGACTTTCGACTACGCACGAAGGACTGTCTGCGGACTGAGGACTCCTGACTGAGGACTCCTGACTGTGGACTATGGACTACGGACTACTGGCTACTGACCTCCCCCAAAATTATGGCAACAGAGTGCGGGAAGCTGGCAGAAGAGAGTGAAAGCTTTCCCGAGAATTATCTGAGAGATGCTCGCACTGAGAAGTCAAGAGAGAGAATGTTGCTGGCAGCTTGTGGCGAATGTCTGGCAACATTTGTTGACTAAGGAAAGCAGCATCCTTCGTCCTTTAGCAATCCCCTTACTCTCCGCTTCTTATTGATTTCCCATTCTGTTTTGGCTTCGATTTGGGGTTGAAAATGTAGGAAAGAGTAGGAGATTTCGGTTGGGGGTGCATTTCTGGGTCAATTGCTTGTAGGTTGCGTATTTCAGCCATCTCCTCATTGCTTGTTTGTGTTCGTTGGTGTCACTTTTTCGGGGGTAACCGCAGACATGCCTCTTTCGTGCCTCGCACACTTTAAACCAATTACGAACTTGGCCCAGAATGCGAGTCACAAACATTTAATTGGTTTAAAGGCCTTGACACGAAGTTTTCGCTGGCAATTTGAGATGGCGGAGCACTTCCATCCAATCCCAGCGACGTGTCATGACTCCTTCTATGTGGAACCCACAAAATTTATTTGTTTCGGTTTGCCGGGAGTGGAAATTACTCGGAATTCTGCGGACAAAGCCAAAAATTAATGAGCGGATGCAGGTCAATCTGCAGGGACACGTTCTCTTCCCCTAAATGCACCCCCCATCCGCCTGATCATCGTTCTTGCCCCCATTTTGTGATGGATGAAGCTGCCAGAGTCTGTTCCTGGCAGTCGTTTTAAATTCCGCTCACGCAGAGCATCCGCTTGGATCCTGTTCCTGATTTTGGCTGTGGTCCTGCCGTGTCCTTCGCTCAGCTGCAGCAGCGAGTTGTGGTCGCCAAAGGGGAGCGTGTCGGGACAGAGGGACACCAGGAACAAGGTGCAGCTGCAATTTGGGGCCTGGGTTGGGCTCACATTGTCAGCACTTTCATTATTGCCCGCATTTTTGGACCCAAAAGTGATGGGAAAGGAGGGGTGTGGAGAGGGAGGGGAGGTTGGCCAGACCCTGTTTAGGCGTGCGGGCGAAGGAGGCGTGGCCGTTCAGCTGAGTTCAGTTGATTGGAGAGCATTTTTCCACGTTATTCCCTGAAAGTCTCGATGAGGCAGCAAACAAAGCATTTTTCAGGCATTTTCAGGCATTCGATGAAAGCAAAGTAGATTGAGAATAAAATTGAATTGGTTTAAAGGGATTTTAAGTGAATTTAACCTTTCCTTTCTCAATCGATGCATAAAGTTTCACTTTCTAAAATTTGAAATAAATATTTTCATTATATTCCTGTTTGTTTGAAGGGTCAAAATTTCTATTGCGAGCTCGTGCGATGTAATTTTCTTACACTTCTTTATTATTATAACATAATTTATTTATTGTTTATATTTTATTTAAATTTTAAACATTTTTTCATCCCATTTTATTTCTCTTCCATGCTTCTTACATTTTTATTACTCATACGCACTGTTGGCCACAGAAATATTTGTTTAAGTTCAGTTCTCTTAGTTAAATATGCCTTAAAATATAAAAATAATAAAAAAAGAGATGTCCCTTCTACATAGTTTTACACTTATTGCTCATACGCAGTGTTGTCCACACTTGTCTGCTTCACTCGTCCGCTTAATCCGACTGGGGAAGTGCTTTTAGTTCCGCTTTCAGAATTTTTAATGAGTTCACAGTCCGAGACAAGTTCGGGCACAAATTCGAGGAATGTTTTCCCTTCTCTCTCAAAAAGGTCAAGGCTGCCATCTGACCTTGAACTTACACATGAAGAATCTCGAGTGGAAACCGCAATGAGAAATAAAGTATTTCCTCTTCTCTCTAAAATGAAAGCAAGTCACCGTAGGGAACCCCTCTGGCCCCTATTCCATTCTCTAATTTCTTTCCTTTTAGTGTTTTTCATTCCGGATTTTCTCATGGCCGCCAAATGCAAATGGAAACACTTGGCGAAAGTGGAAAATTCTTTTGTTTCCATCAAACACGCATGCCCGCGACTCTGCCAGGAAAATAAAGATTTTCCTCACCTTCTGGCAGCTCCTCCTGACCCCAATGCATCACTAGTTGAGGTTATCCTCGCCCAAATGGAGATGAGCAGCTTTGCTCGCTCTTCCCTCCTCGTCTTGGGGTCACATCAATTTGAATGTTTCGCCCTGTTTGAGATGCTAATGCTGCGGAAAACACGAATATCTCAGTTCTCGGTGAGCGGAGGATGGAAATGAAGAGGTAAGCTAGAGGCCAGAGGGGAAAGTCAAGCTACATGTGCCACTGAGTCACGTCCTCTGTTATCCATTCTCCATTCTCCGCTCTCCATTCTCAATTGTGCGACAGTTGAACACTCGGAAATGGGTCGAAGGTGTTGCATGATTTATGGATGACTGGATCCCGGGGAGATGCACTTGCTGTTTATGTTCCAGGTGGTTAATATCCTACGAGCAGGGAACAATCCCACCAACGGGGAGCTGCGAAAAGGCCAACGAAGGCTTCATTTGCATATGGATAACCCTCTGCTTACCCTTATCCTTGCTTCACCGAGCCACTTGCCGCGACTCGGCACAACAATCCATGGAAATGCGATAGAGACATCTGCTTTTCCCCGATATTCCCTCCTCCATATCTCCACTCCTCTCCCACATTGTTCACTGGGCGCCCATTGAGGCATGCATAAAATATGTTACAAGGCAACCGACCATGCCCACTTTAAGGGATGCAGCAGGATACAGGGGAGGTGCCATCCTGCCATCGATAAATTCGTTAAAATCTGAGCTCCGTTCAATTAAAAGAGGAAAACAAAATAAACCGAAAGCACGTCACCAGGACTAAAGGAAATTTAAGTGCAGAAGAGCAGGGATATGTAAAGTGAGATGTCATCCGCCATGGAAATAAGGCGGATGCCGCGTGGATCCGCTTCAGAATCGATCCGAGCTGCCATAATGAAGAAATAAAAGTTTCAATTTACTCGGAAAAGCGAGGAAAGGGTAAGGCGAAGAGCAACACGAAGACCAACTGTTGCAATGAAATTATAGATGGGGTCAGAACCGCTTTCTCCGCAAGGAAAATCCAACTTGTGGCTGAATGTTAATTAAATGCAATTTCAGTAAAAGTTGAAAACTTTTCCATGAACAACTCTTGAAACATTACGAAAAAGGAGAGGGAAATATTACGTAAATATAGAGGAGAGGCGGTAATAAACCCTGCCCGATTTTCGTTGTAAATTGTACTTTCGTTTGCAGTTTCCTTTTCAAATCCTTGCAAGTTGGTCGAACCTTTTCTTTTCAGTTACTCCCTTTGATTCTATTCACCTTTAGTGACCCCGACAAGTCCTCAGGCCCTGACAAATCGCTCCAATATACGCCTAGGAATTTTTCAAAGGATTCGAGTTCACCTTTCGCTGATTTTCGACACTTTTGAACTCAACTCTGGAGTATAAATCAACTGAATGCTGGAGGAAGTAAATAAATAAATCAATTGGGAAAGGGGTGAAAGGAAATGGATTTAGAAATGGAAATAGGAGAGTCGAATGGAACTGGAGTCGCATCTAAAGGGGCTGAATGAGGCGCATTAGCGAAATTAATGGGTACCGGTGGCGTATGAGTAATGCGAAACCGTTCTCACTTGGACTGTCAGGTGAAACTCGCAGCTTACTCTCAGTTTTCACCTGCTAATGTGTGAAGAGGTTCCTAATTAATTTTGTATGACTACGCAAATGAAGAGGAGCTCAAAGCTGCGAGCTGGCGGGAATTCGGGGACGGCAAGTCATGTGAACTAATGATAAACAGTTTCGGGGAGCCAGCAGGGATATGTGGAAATGGAATAGGAAACTAAGCCGAAGCGGATGCTCGGATAACGGACAACGAATGCCAGGAAGTGGGAGTTTGGGAGAAGAGCAGGAAGTTCGAAGGAACTCATCCGCTTCTGTGGGTGGCAATTGTTCACTGAACAATTCGCAACTTTAATTGAAAATACAAACAAAATTAATCCTTCATTTTCATTTACAATTTAAATATATGGAATAGCGAAGAGTCAGTTGCAGTAAATATTGTGACAGGTTGGGAAAATGGGAATGAAAAGCGGTTCAAAGTGTGTGGAAAGGCAGTTGCAAACAGTTCGATGAAGGCTCTTCATTGGCTAATGAGGCATTCAAATGGAACACATTCCAAAGGCTTTTATGCAAATCAGATTCGAATGGAAACCGATTAAAAATCACTGGGAAATGTAAGCAAAGCTAACGAGGAAAAGGAAAAACCATCAAATGCCTCGCTCCATTGGAGTTGGTAAACGGAAAGTGGCAAACGAAGCTGTCAATTATGAGTATGAGAGGATTCTGAAGCATTTGAGTTTGGTATGAAAACGAGGCAAACTTTGGTCAGGAAAAACATTTGGAAGTCGCCACCAAATGAGGCAAAGAAAATGGAAATGGAATGGGGGAAAGCCGGCTAAGCAAATGAAAAGAAACATGGAAGCTGCCGCAATTTGTTGCAAAACAAAGAAAGTTTTCCACGCTGAAAAGGAAATGCAACAAAGTTAAAGGAAGGGAAGTGCAGACTGGGAGATATTTAAATCCTTTCCCTTTGGCCCCTTTTATGCTTTCTTCCTCCAGTTGCAGCTGCAATCAGCCACGCCCCCCGCCCACTTTGATGACGCTTAATAAAAAGCAAAATAGGAAGAAAATAAAAAAAATAAAGAAAATGTTGATGCTGGAAAAGTTCACGTCCTTCCCTGTCAACTCTTTCCACAGTTGGCTGAAAGCGGCAGGCGAAATGGGGGCTAATGGAGCTAAGCAGTGGGGATGGGTTAAGGACACTTGCTGCTTGCATTTTCCTTGTTTACATCTTGTGAGTGACTTTTATTGCCTCCCATTTTGATTTGCATTTCAGGGCAGAAACTGAATGCCACCTAATTGAAAGTGTTGTAAAATGAGGGGAAAACTAGAATTATTTAAATTTAAGGTAAAAAGTAAGACTTAAGGAAAAGGGATCGAAGGTTCATTGAAAACCTCCACGCAAAGAAATCTTTTTAGAAGAACCACAGGCTTCCCTCTTCGCCCTTCGCATTATATTCCTTCTTGCCACATTGAGCAGCAGTTCTGAATGTGCGAACGTAAAACTAAGTGCGTCCTTTCAGGATCTCCCTTTCTGCTTTTCCACAACCGGGATACCTCGCTCTATTCCTCCTTCTCATCTTTTCTTCCTGCGCTTCCCTGAGTCCTTTCATTTCGTATTTAACTAAAGGGAAACGCAACAGAAAGGAAAATGCGGCTAGACAACAGCATGGAATAGCAACAAGAAAAGGACACAGGGACGGGTGGCAGGACAGTAGTCAACATTTGCTGACTTAGCTGCAATTATGGCAGATATTTTTATGAACTTGACGTCAGCACACACACCCTCCCCGACACATGACACACACATGGACTGAGAGCTGAGTGGATGGGGACATCAAGTTTACTGGCTGGAAGGAAACAGAGAGCTAAAAGGCCAAGCGGAGCGAGGAAAATGAAGATGAAAATGTCAGTTGGGAATTTTGCAGAGAGAGAGTTTCAAGAGAGTGGAAAGCAATGGAAATCTTTCTAAAGTTTTCCAGAGATAAACTACAGATCTAAATCAAATAAGGGTTGTAAGTAGAATCAACAGGCTATATTTTTATTTAGATAACCACAACAGTGATAATTCATTCTTTCATTTATTTCCTTACTTCAAGTATTAACCTCATTTAATAAAAACATAATGGAAGTTCCTGCACCTGTATCCAGTACCCACATCATAATTAATTCCGCTTTATTGTTTTTTCGGGTGGCACTTGAAAGGGAAAAAGGTGTAAACAGCGAAAAACCACACGAACTTCCACGGGAGGAAAGCAAAAAGCAGAACTTAATTGTTCAAATATTTCCAGGGCACACATGCATCGTCCTTTGACCACTGTCCCGTGTTTATCCTGTGCAACAATGGACGTTGGTGCAGAAATCAGCGTCTCGCTTTCGCCAAAATACTTCACCGCCTTTTCCCAAATTAATTTACGGCGCAGTTAAACATGCGTACATTTCGTTGGTAATTTTAATGGCAACGGAAAGGGGGGAGATTTCCCTCTTTGTTGCAGGTTTTCATTGTGGATGGAACAACGAGTTTCGGCAACGCACTTTCCATCACATTTTCATCGCTTTTAATTCGAGGCTCAATAAATATCATCAGCAACCCATTTCCCGTTTGATGGGGCTCCCATTCGGCGAGAGAGTTTTATTCCTCCTTAAAAGTCTCGCGAGGAGAACGATGAAATTCTCCATCGTAAAATTAAATTTCTCTGCAATTAATTCAGATCTCTCTCTCTTTCTTGGCCGAGAGTTTGCTGGAATTTTTATCGCTGACCCGGAATGACCTTCGCATCGATTTCACTGCCTCCCCTCCCTCCCTCCCTTCCGACTCTATTTTATTTTCCTTTAATTTATTTATCTTTTTGGAAATGTTTCGCCTTGAAGTTGATTTTATGCTCCAGCTCACTCAGTCTCTCTCTCTCTCCTTAACTTTTCCTTGTTTTTGGTCGTTTTTCCTGTCGCCTCTTAATTGTGTTTAAATTAATGCTGAAAGGAGGGTACGGGGCTTCGATTTCTGTTTATCTTTGGCAATTTCAACTGAAACTGAAATGAATTTTCTTTGAAATTTATTATTACGGAAATTGAAGGAAGTTCACGAAGGACAATGGCCTCGGGTTGTGTACTGGATTGGAAAATATTGATAGTAGTTAGGATAGGAAATGCACCAAGTATAAAATTGTGTTTTCTATAAGAAATAAATTCGTAAAAAATAAAGTTTAGGGATAATTATCCTCTATAAATTCCCATAAATATTTATAATCCGTTTATTGACCCAGACTTAGCCCGCATTTGAACTCCGCCCGAGAGATCACAGACCCATAAAACTTTCTCCAAAATACACACAAGAGTTTTCTATTTGTCCCTCGTTTTCATTCCGATTTTTATCACGGACACATTGAAAATTTACGAGTTTCCACAGCGCATAAATTCTGCGCCGTTTGCCAATTTTTATTATCTGCAAAATACTTTATGCGCATCTGAGGGATACACGCGAGTGGGGAGCCTCTAATGGATACATGAGCCCAAATTGAGACACTTTGCATAGACCGAAGCAATCATCGCTCCCTAAGCCAGAGTCCGGGAAACTTCTCCAAGGGAACAGCGTGGAAAATGAGCCAACAAATAATGATAAAAGGTAAAAAATGCACTTAAAAAACGAGGAAGTAAAGGGAAAATGCTAAGCGTAACTTATTATGGAAGAAGAACAGTGAAAGATGGAGGGAAAAGAAAACTTTCGCGGAAACTTCAGCTGCATGTGTCGCCTACTTTGTGGCGCTCCGAAGAAAGCATAAAAAATGAGGAAAGAAAATATTGCAAAATTTCAGCTCCAAGTAAACAGGCAAAACTAATTTTTAATGTTGCTCCCAGAGAAGGGAAATCGCTGACGGAAACTTTCCTCCTCCGATTGCAATGCAAAATGTTGTCACTTTGTTCCCTGACAGCAGGATCATCAATCGCTGTTCCTTGTTTGTGTCTGCAAAGGATCCCTCAAAGAAAAGATAATAAATAGGGCAGAAAAAAAGATATTTATCCAATAAATTTTCAATTTCCGTCTTGAAATTTGCAATTTTCTTTACTGAAGCAAAGATAATTTCCCCTCCTGCCATTACAGTTTTTCACACAAGCTCACAAGAGTTTATCGAAGGACATAAATAGCCAGCAAATTGCATTGTCTGCACACAAAATTGCACATTTTTAGGTAAGCGGGGAAAGGTAAACAACTGCCGGGATTCCCCTGCAACCCTTTGACAAGCCAACAACTGGATTAGCTCCCCTCCCGCAGTCATAAATCACGGCATTCTGTCAGCAATTTGATTTGATTTGCAGACTCTGTGAAAATATTTCATAAATATTTACCCCAATTCAGTTTTTTCATTTTTTCCATTCACCCCTCTTATCTCCGAGCGAACATTTGCAAATATTTTTCGCGTTTTGCGTTTGTTTTCCTTTTGCTACTTTGTAGTGCAAATATTTTCGCACTTTTCTGCTCGTGTTTCCTCCCATTTTGCACTTCATTTGCCTCGGTGGGCGGGTCACGGCTGTTTGTTTTTCTTTGAAGTGCCAAATTGGTGCACCGATTGCATTCGAAATGAGATTTGATCGCCCTGAAATCGTGAGAAGGTTCCTTCAAACGGGGTTATGGAAATGCTGCGAGTATCCTTAGCCTCTCCAGCCCTTTGGGACTGCTTCCATTTGATTTTAACGACTTGCCAGCAAAGCTTTCCCGCAGGCACTGCGAATCCTCCGCCGAGTGAAACATTAAACTTTGCCCCGTCAGAGGAATAAGGATAATAACAACATGGCGAGGGGATATCAGCAGCAGGGAGTGACAGCGAGGATAATGGCCAAACAAGACATGACGGCAATAAGGGAAAACATTTTCAATAATCCTAAGGAAAAGGTTAAAGGCGCGACGTTTTCTTTGCCTTGCTTTTGTTTTTGAGATATTAAAAATAATTTTCTTTAAGGGCGAGACATATTCCAAAGGGTTTGGCTATTATAAGTTTTAAATCGCTTTGCTAATATTAAAACCAACCAGAAATGGGAAAGGAACCGGAAGGAACCAAAGTCCTTACAAATCTTATTAAAATCTGGCCACCCGCGGGCTCTCCTAATATAATTTGTCTAATTAACTCATTCCGGGTTACCCCTTAACAGCCCTTGATGTGTCCTTTTATATTTAAGCTCAAGTCGAAGCTGGTAAAGGGAATCCCTGGGATTCCTTATATACGCCCTTTCAGCCTCTAATTATGAGAGTTGGCTAAAAGTGCGAGTTTCGTTGCCTACTTACAGGCGGCGGACTCAATGGCGGCTTACGTGGCGTATGCGTAATGCTTGAGAAGTTTTCCCTTTTAATTTGTTCCGCTTTAAGGTGATGTTTTAAAACATCTCATTTTAAATTAAGTCACGCACGTTGTCTGGCGAAAATAAATAAGTAAAAGGAAAAAAAAAATACCCTTGGAAGGGAAACCTTAAGAAGGGGATTCTCGCTGTCACAAGTATGTCCTTGTCTCCCCACTCAGTTGCCATCGTTTTGCGGTTTTTCACAGCATTGGAGTGTCATTGGATTGACAGTGGAACAGCTATAATTCGAGACAATTTTGCATTTAATTAAGCTGGTTGAAGGTGAAGGAGCGAGGATGCAAGCTGGATGAGCCACAGGATGTCCAATCCTCCCCTGCTTTGCTGCTCCCCTTTCGTTTGTTGTGGTCAGCAATTAAAAATTCAAATCACAATTGCGGCGGCAGCTGTTACGACTCCTTCTGTTTGCAAATTACGGAGCAAATGTCCCACAAAGGACACCTCCTGAATGCGGCTCAGCTGCTCTCGATTGTTATGAAAATGCGGTTCTCTTAATGGAAATTATCTGTTTGGGAAATTACCAGTCAAAGAAGATAGCAAAGTGCTTGAAAAATAATTGAAATATTTATGCTTGGGCTACGTTTGAAGTTCTGCCTAACTTAACTCAACTGACAACAAACAAATAGAAAGAGCTTTCAATTCAATATTTTAAAAGTTAAAATATGCCAAAAATAGCCAATAATGAAAATGGAGAAAAACCGTAGGAAGTGCCTGTGGGAATGGCATTTACACAGGTGACACCTGCTAAAAGTTTGGCAACAAACATAGCTGCCAAAGGAGTATGGAAGTTGGAAAAGTGTTAACTTGGGCAACAGTGTCACAAACTACAGGCACTTTGGAAAAACAAATTGAAAGCATTCCAAAGTTTATGGCGGCCATTGGGGAAAGGTAAAAAGGTGAAAGAAAACTTCTATACTTCTGGGCAAAACTGAATCAGTTATTGACAAGTCTCAAGCGTCAATTGAGGCGAATTAATCACAGGACCAAGCATCGATGCGAGTTCAAGGATCTGCAACGCTCGACTGGTTAGCCGTGATTATCCTGTCCCCCGACAACTTTGCTCACATCTCAGCAACTCATTGAGGCATCAAACCTGTCGTCTGCCGCACTAATTGAATGAAATTTCATTTGCACAACTTTGGAAGATTTTCAGAACCGACTGGACAGCCTCTTGAGGGGATATTCCAGCCCAAACTCGTACTCCCCTTCCATCTGGCAGAGAACCCTCCAGATGTGGAGATTAATATGCCAGGATATTATCGCACTCGAAGCTTTTCACAGATTTCAGTTGAATTGCTCTAAGGGGCGGCTGTTCTGAAGGATGTTTTCAGGTTTCCCTTCGGCCACTCGAAATTATTTTTACGAGCCTGCCATCGGGCTTTGACCCAAACGAGAGGGGGAACTCCGTCCGGGTGACGCCAGCAATGGCAGGAAACTTCAACTGGACTTCAACTCCATGTCCATCCAATTAATTAAATGATTTAATCGCAGCAAATGTGGCTCGCATTATGAGCACAAAGAGCTCGTTTGGCCTACATAATGTTTGTACATCAGTTAACACAAACAGGAGGGTTATGCATAAACACACTCAAAGAATATATTAAATATAAAAAAACGAAATTGATAAACTTTTAAAGAAGATTATTTTTTAAAGTCAAAATTAAGATATTCTTCTGCTAAAATTAAAATAACTGCAGTAGACATATCTCTATTTATCTTTCGTAAAGTCTTTCATTCAAGTTACTTCGCTCAGTGCTTGTTTGATGGCCACTACAATTAATCCCTTCATCAGCAATTCCCACACTGTTGTCGGAAAACATTTGGCCACCCAGCCATCCAGGCATCCTTATCGCAGCTGGCACTCCATGGCTTGATTTCACTCCGCTCCATTCGACGTCAAGTCTCCGGCCGGAATGTTCCGCCCAAGCGGAAGTGGCTACCGCCAGCAGCTAGTGGGCTTCACGCTGAAGGGTGCTCTCTATGGGTCATGGATCCTGGGCATTTTCCCCTTCACCTACGACAGCTGGACGCGGAAATTGCATCGTTCCCAGTGGTTAATTGCCTATGGCATCGTCCTGACCACAGTCCTCGTTGTGCTGGTGTGGACCAACGATACGGAGACCGAGACTCCGATGAGGATGGAAGTATTCCATAGGAATCCACTTGCCGAGCAGGTCAATGGCATTCACGATATGCAGAGCCTTTTCATGGTGGCCTTTATACTGCTAAGAGGCTACTGGAAGAGTGGCGATATAGAGAGGATATTTAATGAGCTGCTGGATCTTCAACACCGCCACTTTCGACACTATCCGTTGGAGGACTGTTGCAGCTTCGATAGGTTTGTCCTGTACAAAGGACTCTCTGTGATGCTAGAGTTCATATCCATGGTGATTTTGGAGCTGGGCATGTCCACGAATTTTAGTCAGCAGCTCCTGATAGGAGTCACCAGCTTGTGCCTGATGTTGCTCGGCGTCCTTCTGGGCGCCTCACACTTTCACCTGGCCGTGGTCTATATCTACCGTTGCGTATGGATCATAAACCGGGAACTCTTGAGGCTGGTCAATGAGCTGGCAAATGGAAAGGAGGTGCAATCGGATCGAGTGAATAAACTGCTTTGCCTGTACCATCGCCTGTTGGAAATCAACACCCGCCTTTCGGGCATCTACGACTATCAAATGGTTCTGGTAATGGCCAGCTTTTTGATTGCCAACGTTCTGGGCATCTTCTTTTTCATCATTTACACCATCAGCCTGAACAAGAACTTTGACTATATGCTACTGTTTGTGATGCCCCAGGCCTTGATCATCAATATGTTTGACTTTTGCCTCAGCATCGCTGTCTGTGATTTGGCCGAGCGAACTGGCAGACAAACTTCGGCCATTCTTAGATTATTCAATGACATAGAAAACCTAGATAAAAAATTTGACAGAAGTGTGAGTTTAAATTAGATTTATTTATTAACAAGTCACTGAATATAATTTTCCTTCTCAAGATTACCGAATTTGCACTCTTCTGCAGTCATCGCCGGCTTAAGTTCCATCATTGTGGCCTATTTTATGTGAATTACGAGATGGGCTTCCGCATGGCCATCACCAGCTTCCTGTACCTCCTTTTTCTGATTCAGTTTGATTTTTGGAACTTGTAAAGCAGACACATTAAAAGCGCTCTGGGCCCTCTAATTGGTTCACACTTCCTTGTGTGTCCCCGTCGTCGTCGTCGTCTGGAGTGTGAAATAGTCGAAGGGAGGAACAACTGCAGGACCTGCATACAAGTGACAGCTCAAGATGTCAGGGCGGAAGAACAAGTGGGATATGGCCCCACAAGGAGTCGTGTCTGAGAGAGTGCCTTGTTGACTTTTCAGCAGGGGGAAATGGGAAAGGGAATGGGAGCACAGCCGCAGGACATCAGCGGGAGAAAAGCAGCCGGAGAAATCCTTTTCTACCCGAAAAATGAGGCTATGCAAAAGCCAAGAGGAGAGCACATACACAAGTCAAAAGCGTCTGAGGAATGGAGTAGCTGTGAAAGCAGCGCAATTAAGGCCAACAAATGAACGGGCTCTGTGCTTTTTGTACTTTTTTGGCTGGCTAAGAATGCAGCTGGCTTTTCCGGTTAACAATGGTTTGGGGAGAGAAAGGAGCGAAGAGTGCAAAGCCGTGGCTAACATGAGCAGCTTTGGTGCATTTTCTTTGTTTGCCCTTTGTGTGTTTGTTTGTGTGAGAGATTGTGTGTGTGCTTTGCTAATTTCCCTGACTGCGATTTCCCAGCTGCTGCTTCCTCACTTTTTTCTCGCATTTTCCGCTGCTGGTTTTTCGTGATTTATTGTGCCCGGAGTTTGGCTTTTGTTGCGGATTTTCATTCAAACAAATGTATGTTTTGTATGGCTTGATGAATTATTCATTTTTAATTAGTTTTACCTGATGTCACAGAAATGGCTTTGAAATTGTTGGAAAAAGAAAGATCCAAATAAAATAATTGGTTTTGCAGTGCACAATACACTGTTTACGTTTAATTAATACAAATTAATGTATGAATATGTAATAAATACATCGAAAACAAGGCTAAAAAAAAAATGGAGGTGCAGACATAGTGCTCTTTCTTAGTCCTTCGGGAAGTACTTCTCATATCCGCTGCTTGGCATCATCGCCATATCCGTTTTAGGACAGAGGCCAACCGCTGTCAAAGCCAGGCCAAAGCCGCCATCCTACGCTCCTCCTTATGCGTATCCTTATCCCTTGCTGTTCCTGGAATCACTGCTATTAGCCTCGATTAGAACTCAAGAGGAAGCAGCAGACAGTGCCGAAGGGGACATCAGTTGGAGAAACAGAAACAGGAGTAAAAGCAGCATTGGCGTCTATAAAAACAACAACAAAGGACACGTCGCTCACAGCAAAAGTGCGTAAATTGATTTTTATTATCCTGAATCCGCCACTCTGGCTCACCACCACCTTCCCCTTTTGGCCACTTCAGCGATACCAATTCAGCTTGGCTCCGCAAAAACTTTCGGCCAATTGTTTGATGGGGGAGGCCAAACTCTCTCACCCGCTGCTCTCGTTGGCCTGGCCAATATATTTGATTTATTGGCTTTATCCGGAATGCGCGCAAATTGTTCATTGCTTTGTTTACACCATAAAAACCCGGATGGACGCATCAGTTCGCCAAAATGTACCATCGCAGGATCGTAAATTTCCCCGATAATTTCTCCTCTCTTATACTTGCTATCCTGTTTTTGTCTGGCGGAATATTTATTTGCCCTGCCATTATTTTATGAGAGTATAAAAATCACTGAAGGCTGGCGATGTTTATGTTATAACCCCCATTAAATGATATGTTATAGATTTCAAATTAACCAAGAGAATATATACATATATCGCATGTTTTTATGCCTATCCGTAATTTGGTAATTTGCAATTAATGTTTATTTCGCTTATAAAAATTGCACAAAAGGTTCACTGCCCTCGGCTGTTTCTTTCTAGAATCAGATAAAAGTTTAATTCGATGCTCTCACCCTTGTCTGACACCAAAGTTCACCTCAATTTCTAATTTGTTTTGTAAATTAATTAAAATTTGCCGCCAGGCTTTCCACGAAATTGAGCTGACTGACCATTTATTGTAATTAGAAGGGCGGTCCAAGCGCTTTTTTGTGCCTGGGGAAAAGGACGCCCAATGACCCAAAGGATTGCCAAGGGCTGCAAATGAAAGGTCAAAGTTTATCAGCAGATTTTTAATTTAAATTTATATGTTTTCCACCCACACCCCAAAAATGGGGCTATACTTTTGATTGACTTCGGAAGGGCTGAAGGGGGGTAAAACCCTCCCCCAGGAAAATTGTGTGAACTTCAGGGAAAGCAGTTAATGAATGGAAAATGCCGAGCCCAAACCCGAGGCAGCCCTTTCTCTAATTACGATAAATGTTCGCCAATTGTTCTATTGATTCGCCGCAGCCGCCTTAATTAGTTTGGCAATGCGTTAGAATTCTGGCCTCCAGCCCGCAATTTATATAAGCCGATCGGCGCTGGAAACTCGGCTCGAAAGTTTGGGCCTGGCCTCCTTGAAAGAAAACTTTGCGAAATTAAATAATTGCCAATTTGCTGCAAGTTGCTGGCAGTTTAAACAACAATCCAGAGACAGGGCAAAGCCGATTTGTGTCGCCGGCTAAAATGGAAAAGCTCGCGGAGGAGGAAAAGCGAAAATGGAGCGCTGCCAAGAGAGCCGGGCAATTAGTGGAAAGTCTGACTAAATATTGAAACTATAGAAAATTGCGTTTGGCGAAACTTAAATTAAACTTGGATGGGCGACAAGTTTGGGATGATAATAAAAATGGGAGCAGGAAAGAAAACTTTAAATTGCTTTGAAAACCAATTATCCAATGAGGGTTTATTGTTTTGTGTGCTTTAAGATTAATTTTTTATTATTATTACATTTATATTCTATATATTTTCAGTCAGAAAAGGTTTAAATATTTAATGAAAATGAATATAAGCTTTGGAAGCCAAATAATATTGATAATTTCCCCATAAACTTTATTGTATTGATCCCATAAAGAAAAACAAACAAATCTTTCTATTAAACAAAAATCGATGCAATAAAAAAGATGATCAAATAATGGAGAGGAAAATGGGAAAATATTAGCGAACTTATCACTACAAGGAAAACGTCGCTGCGAGCCTATTTCTGCTGACAGGGCAAATCATCATAAAACGAAAATATTTTTATGAAATTTTCTGGCCGTCCGGAAAATGAAAATGGAAATGTGCCGAGCTCAGCAGCGGCGATAACCAGATGCTGTTATTTTAATAAAAATATATTGAAAGCTGGCAGAAATCGGGAGAAGCGAATCGAATTATCCGAACGCGTTGACGAGTTGCTAACAGCAGGAATGTTGACCTAATGCCCGGCTCCACTGCTGGCATTTTATTGTGTAAACAAAGGATCGACCTGGGGAGGGAGCAGGAGGAAGTGGGGCAGGCAGGAGAGGCATGCACGTGGCCCAAACAATTGGCGGATGTCCTGGGCCAGGGCAATAAATCAAATGCTTGTGTACACTCCAGTTTTTATTTTGTTTGCTCGCCGTGCAGATGAGCAGGAAATTTGCCAGAATCTCGAGGATATCCAAGGGTGGCCGCGGAGCGCCCTCCAGCCTGCACAGGATAATAAAAATCAATTTACGCGATTGTGTCGAGTGTGGCCTGTGTTGGGCCTGCTATCGTGTTGCCTGGCTTTGTGCTCTCGATAATCGAAGATAATGGGGGTCCCTCGGCGAGGGCGAAATAGGACCGTGGGGTCTGTAGCTGACAGCCAAGGACGAAGGACCTGCCAATGAAAGCGTGTATGTGTATGTGTGTGGGGGAATCTTTTGTTTGACTTTTGTTGCCTTGTCTCGCATTGTTGGCCTAATTGTTGCCTGTCAGTTGTAGTTTTCTGCATTTACTACGCGGCCTAAATGTTGCCAATGTCTGGACAAACGAATAATGGAAAAGATAGGAAAATAAGCATAAATCAAACGGAAATTATTGGCTAGAGAAAAATAAAGGATCACTAGAAAAAATTTAGATAAATTACTCTTGAATATGTATATTATTTCGGGCTCAAGAATATGAAAAATATTTTCAAATAAATAAAAGTACCAAGAAAGTCTTGTAGATTTTAATTTAATTGTCTATTTTAATGTGGGTTTATTGAGATATTCGAAAAAATTGTAACTTATAAAATAACTTTCCAAATATTCTGCTTAACTGAATTTTAGCCCAATAAAATCTTAATGTATTTATATTGTTTGATTTAAATATTAATTTGCAGGATTACCACAAACAACAAAGAAAAACCTGGCCAGAGAAGGAGGTTCGCATGTAAGCTGATGCCATTGTACCTCTGGGAATGAATGAAAGGGGAAATACCTTAAGTCTTGGGCAGCAGCAAAAAAAAAGTACAAAAAACTCGTTCAGTTGCTGGCCTTAATTGCACTTCTTCTTTGTAGCTGCTCCATTGCTCACACTCCTGTGACTTGTGTGCTTTTGTGGGCCCTCTCCCCTGGCCTGTGGCACAGCCTTCTTTGAGGCAGAAAGTATGGCAAAGGGATGTGTGTTTATATTGCCGCCCTGTGGCGCCGTTCCGATTTTCCCCTACCCCCACATTCCCCAGCAGCAAGTCATTCACTTTATACGTTTGACGACATCGGTTGGCAGGACCTGTGATTCAGCTTTTATTGCCATGATGTCACCTGCTCAATATTGCATCTCATGGCTTGAAGGAAGGATTTAGTGAGAGCTTTAAGGTAAGTCCCCGCAAAGCGACTCGGAGAGTTACAAGTTCATGAAGTCAAACTGTACAAGGAAAAGCAAGTACAGGAAACTAGTGACAAGCATTTGAAATCCCATCTCGCGGTTCACATAAAAGAGACCGCAGTGAAGGAACTTAAATCTCCGATGGCTGCAAAACAAGGCAAAGTCGGAGATCTGCTGAAATATATAACTATTTATCAGTCGAAAAAAGAGTAAACTGCCAACTTACACTCTTTTCCAGTGCCTTGTCCATGTCATCGATGTCGTTAAATAGCTTCAGGATCATGGAGGTCTGCCTGCCAGTTCTATCCACCAAATCGCACACTGCAATGCTGAGCCAAAAGTCCAGGAAATTGTTGAGCAGAGCCAGGGGAAACATAATCAGCATCACGAACAAGGACATCTTGCTCAAGCTAACGCTGTAGACGATCATGTAGAAGGACACAATGATGTTGGCAGCCAGGAAGACGAACATCATTAGGGCCGTCTGGTAGTCGTAGCACTCAGTTAATCTCCCGTAAAGATCCACGAGTTGCCCAAAGAGTTTAAGGAGCAAGTGAACTCGCGAGGAGCCTCCGGAGGGATGAACCCTTAAGTAACTAGCCAGGCCAAGGAGCTCCCTGTTGATGGACCACACAAAGCGGTAGATGAAGGCCACTCCAAGATGAAAGTGTATGGCAAGCAGGAAGGTTCCCAGCTTAACCAATATGACGACAATCAGATTACTTAGGGGCAGCTCTTGATCGGGCATCCCGAAGTGCACCACCATTGTAGACGCCATTCCTCCGACTATGAGGATTCCCTTCTGAATAACATAGCCGTCGAATATCTGGCAATCCACTGCGTCAGAGCAAAAGTATCTCAGCTCCAGGTGCATTAGCTCATTATATATTCTTTCTAGATTCCTGCTTCGCCAGAAGGTTCGCACGTACATGGCACAGATGGTCAGGACTCCGACTACTCCAAGCAGCAGACTGATTTGATGCAGCACAAAGTTCCTCTCAAATACATCCAATTTTGGCCCATTTCCGTTCGCCTCTCCCTCATGTTTTAACATCAAAAAAAGCAGACCCGAGCTTAGCACAAATCCATAAAGGATTAGCCATTTGGAGCGATGCAATCTCCTCTGCTGGGGCTCATAAATAAAGGGGAATATGCCAAGCAGCCAGGAACTGTACAGAATTGATTTCAATATAAAGTAGACCAGTTTTGGACGAAAGCCAGCACGAACTCGGAACATCGTTTAACGACTGTCGACTCGATGCCTTATTATTAGCCATGGCCATAGAAATCGATGAAAATTTAATCCATTTCCTTGTGAATATCTAAATATCCCTTAGGAAAACAATAACACTAGCTAATAGAATAATCAGGATGTAAACAGGAAGCCAGAAATAAAAATACACAATTCTTTTAATATTTTCTTTTTACTAAACAAATTTATATATTACTTTGTTGGACGATAGAATCCTAAAGAATTGATTATAAGTCCATAAAATCAAATTGAATTAAATAAAGCAAGTACAGGATACTTGTGAGAATCATCAGGAATCCCATGTTTTTATTAACCGAAAATAGGCGAAGCAAGTGAAATCGAAATTTTGTGTGACTGCAGAGCCAAGTAAATTCATTTATCTGTAAAAAAAAATATATAAATAAACTTGTAAAATATCTTTCTGTATGCTTACACTTCTTTCCAGTTCATCATTAGGTTTCTCTAAATCACTGAAAAGCTTGAGGATTGTTGCAGTTCCCCTGCCAGTTCTCTCAGTGAGATCGCACAGGTCAATGCTCAGCCAAAAATCCCAGATATTTACCAGAAAACTCTGGGGAAATATCACCAAAAAGATGGTATGTTTATGCAGGCTAATTCCAAATACGATTAAGAAGAATGTGGACATTATATTCCCCGCCAAATTAGTTGCTAAAATAAGCGTCATATGCAACTCGTAAGCCGACTCTATTTTCTTCATCAGTTCCCAGAGGCGTCTGTACAGAGAAGTGAGAGCACGAATCCTGGAGGAGTCTGTAGCAGGGTTCACTCTCAACTGGTTGACCAGGTCCAAAAGCTGTCCGTTAATGAGCCTTAGATATCGATAGATAAAAAGCAGGGCCACATAGCAATGCATCACACAAAGATTCAGACTCAACTGGGTCAGGCACAGCGCAAATATAGTTAAGTTTGAAATTTGATTTCCGGGCATTCCATAGTGGATCGACATGGTGGATATCACCTCCCATATTATAGTCGCACTCTTTTGGATCACAAAACTGTTGAATTCCCGACATTTTTGCGTTTTTGTATTCTTAAAGTTGGAGTTTTCCAAAACCAACAGCTCGTTGATTATCTCCTCCACTTTTCCGCTTCCAAAAAAGTTCATAAAATGTATTATTACCATTGCGGAAAAGTCTATGATTCCGTTAATTGTATTTATTTTCTCCAGAAAATGATTCCGCTCAAAGGCCACCAATTTTCCTCTCGTTGGCGTCTCTAAGTAATAGTAAAGGGGTACGAATAGCAGCAGATAGTTTATAACTAAACCGTAGACTCGAAGCCATCTGGAGGCAGTTACTTCTTTTCTTTGAGAATGGAATGTGAAGGGAAATAAACCAAGTATCCAAGATCCATAGAGAGCCGTCTTGAGGATGAGCCACACCGAATTTGGATAAGAACCGTGACGTGGTCGCAGCATTTCAGCCTAACTAATGATTGACTCTAACTACAATTCCAAAAAATGTTAAGGAAGAAGGCTGAAGATATGAAATGATAATTCTGATAAGATAAGCAAACAAAACTCACCACTATTTGTTATACATACACTTAAGTTTATTAATATCTGATAAAAATAACCTGCTCCATTCATTAGTAATCCAATTAAATTCCAATCTTCTCTTCCCTTAAGAAAGAAAGAATTCACAGTGGCATTTTCACATTTACAACTAATTATTTACTTTTATATAATATATCTTTTATAGGTTCATAAAATCAAATTGAACCAAATAAACTAAGTACAGAAAACTGGTGATAATCATTTGGAAACCCATATTGTAGTTTACCGAAAATAATCCATACAACTGAAAGCGAAATTTGGTGTGACTGCAATGCCAGGAAAACTCATTTATCTGTGGAATAAGAGATTGTAAAATTAATAATAAAAAAAATAATATTTAATATGCCTACACTTTTCTCCAGCTCTACATCGAGATTTTCTAAATCACAGAATAGCTTGAGATGTGCAGAGGTTTCTTTGCCGGTTCTCTCGGTGAGGTCACACACAACAATGCTTAGCCAAAAGTCCCAAATATTTAGCAGCAAAGATTGAAAAAATAGCACCAAAAAGATGGAGGATTTATGCATACTGATTTCGAACACAATTAGGAAAAAGACAACCACTATATTGCCAGCCAGGCCAGATAGCAGAATAAGCGTCATTTGCAATTCGTAGGCCTTTTGCAGTCTCCCATATAGCTCCACGAGACGTCTGTATAGGGAGAGAAGTTCTCGAATCCTGGTGGATATTGGGTCTATCGTTGGTCCAGATTGATGGGCCAGATCCCAGAGTTGTCCATTGATAAACCACACATATCGGTAGATAAAAAGGACGCCCATATAGCAGTGCATCACATGGAGATTGAGACTCATTTGGGTTACGCACATGAGGACAGACATCAAGGGGTTCGTTACATTTCCTGGCATTCCGTAATGGACAACCATAAGGGTTATCGTCGCCGCTATAATAGTCACACTCTTCTGGATCACAAAGCAATTTAGCTTGGGACAATTACTCAAGTTCATGACCCCAAAGGGCCGATGTTCCAGGGCCAACAAGTCATTGACTATTCCCAGAACCTGTTTGCTGTCCAAGAAGTTCATCAAGTGCACTACGATGGCTGAGATGACACTCATCACTCCAATTATCAAGTTTATCTTTTCCAGCAAGGGATTCCGCTCAAAGGCCTCCAGTTTAGAAGTCTGCATAGAGTCAAAGCTAATGTACATTAGTGTAAATATTAGGAGGAAGTTTAAAATTAAGCCATAGACTCGGAGCCATCGGGATGGACTCATTTGCTTTTTCCGGGAATTGAATCTAAACGGAAACAATCCGAGTATCCAAGATCCATAAAGAGACGCCCTAAGGATGAGCCAAGCCCAATTCTGACAAATGCCGCGACGTGCTCGAAACATTTCTGACTTCGTAATGCTGGCCACCAGCAGTTGGCCAACAAATGTGGGAAAGTGAAAGGAAATAAACGGAATAATAATTAGCAGCGAACCGGAAAGTACATAGATTGCCGTTCAAGTTAACGCATCTAAGCAAACCCTTTTAGGTTTATTAAAATGGTAGTGAATTATCGATAGAAAAGCGGGATGTAGAAGGAGGGCACTCCCCTACTCCATATAGGAATCATATGGAAATAGTATCACAATTTCAAGTTATATTTATAAATATAAGAAGCATAAAATATATGTAAATACATTGATCTAATATACGATTTAATAAAACTACAACTATATTTACTTGAATTTTAAGTTCATATAATCAAACTGCACCAAAAAGACCACATATAGAATATTGGTAATGATCATTTGGAAACCCATCTCGTAGTTCACATAGAAAAATCCGCAGTGACAGAATCTCAGTTTTCGATGACAACAAAATAAGTTAAACTCTTCAATCTAATAAAATAAAAAATAGAGTAGACATTAGACAGAAGACATAAAGCCTTTAAATACATCTTACCCTTTGCTCCAGTTCCGCTTCCGTATTTCCAATATCATTAAAAAGCTTCAAGATTCTCGATGTGGATTTTCCTACGTTCTCAGCCAAGTTGCAAAAGGCAATGCACAGCCAAAGGTCCCAAAAGTTGATGACCAAGGCTTGTGGAAAGATCAGAACCATGATCCACAAGGAGAATCTCTTTATGTTGATCCAAAAAATGACCAAAACATGGCCCACAATGATATTAGCCGACATCAGAGTGCCCATAAAAAATGTCACTTGAATGTCGTAGATGGAGGCTAGGCGAGTGTTTAGTTCCAAAAGGCGGCCGTACAGCCAACGGAGTCGCTGCACCCTCTCTGGGTCTCCCCTCTGACCCCTTCTCAGCTGGTTGGCCAGGTGCAGGAGTTGCCCGTTGATAATCCATACATAGCGATAAATGTAGATCACTCCGAGGTGAGAGTGCGTCACCACAAGAAGGACTTCCAGCTGAACAACATAGATGCAGACGGCCTCATGCACAACCAGTCTGCTTTCCGGTATCCCAAAGTAAATCAATAGTGAAGAACCGACCTCTAGGACAATCACGAGTCCCTTGTGGAGCACATATTCGTCAAACTTACGGCACTCTCCCAGGTTTAGCTCACTGAAATGGAGCTTTTCCAGCATTAAAAGTTCGTTGAGGATCTCGGCTAGTTCCTGGCTTCTCCAGAAAATCCTTAGATGAGTTAGCACAGTGGTTACGAAGCCAATTGCCTCCACAAGGAATTCAACCTGCCGGACCAAGGGATTCCGCTCGAAGATCTCCACCTTGATGGAGTTGTGGTCATCGGTTTCTGGCAGCACAGAAAACACCAACAAAGTTAGGTTAAGGCACAGTCCATAGGCTAGGAGCCATTTGGACCTTTTAAGCTGGTTTTTCCTCGGGTCATAGGTATATGGAAACAGTCCAAGTATCCACGACCCATAAAGGGTTGCCTTCAGGGTAAACCGCGCCAGGCTCTGGCGAACGCGACTCGATTGTAGCATTCCTCAAAGCGTAATAAGGTTGCGACAAGCTAATAGCTTATAGAAGCCAATCCCGAATAGAGTGCTGATGGGGGATAGAAAAACTACAGCGGCACAGATAAGCCATCTAATTATACAGAAATTTATGGGTTAAGGGAAAATTACTTTCCCTGCCGAAGGGAAATTACTTGTAAAGGTTAAATTTAAGGCTAGAAAGGGGGGAATTCAAACCAACAATTTTAAAGACCTATCAAAACAGACCACTGACAGAAAGTTAAGTAAGTCTTAGGTTATGACTTGAGTTTAAAAAAGAAAAGGAGGGATAATCCTTTAACTTTAATCTTTGACTTTTAATTAGTCAGTATTACTTAGTAAAGTTACCTTCCGATTCAACACATTTCCTAGCATTATTTTTTACCTTTTTCCTAATGGCCGCAACAAACTTTCAAACGGTCTTAACTTGGCTACCCGAGGTGCCTGCAGTTTTTGACACTGTTGCAAAGTTAACACTTTTCCAACTCCCCTTTCCCTGTGTCCGTTTTGTTTGTTTTTGTAAACTTTCAGCAGGTGTCAGCGGCAAATGGCTTTCCAACTCGCCTTCCCCTTAACCATTTTCGTTATTAAAAGTATTTTTTTGAAGCTTGTCATTTAAGCTTAAATATTTTATTTATTTTATTTTCTAGTTTAGTTTATAATAAGAACCCGCAATCCCAGCTTTTTCAAAATCTTTAAGCAGTTCCTCCTCGTCGTTAGACCGCATTCTCATAACAATTGAGTGCAGCTAAGCCGCATCCTCGGGCTGTCCTTTGTCAGTCCTCTGGGTACATTCGCTCCAGAATTTGCAATTACAATTACAGTAGAAGCAACTGCTCGACACAATTGCAGTTTGAATTTTTAATTGCTGGCCACAACAAGCAAACTGCGAGTAAATAGAGGGCAACAATGCAGGCGAAGATCCTTTCAGGTGTTTGGACGTCCTGCGGCTCATCCAATTTGCATCGCAAAATGAGCGGAGCGGTTCCTCCCCTTACCTCTTTCCCCCTCGTGCTGGCAAAAGTGGCTTAAACCATTCGCAATTCCAGCTTAATTAAACACAAAATTGCCTTCAATTGTGGCTCATATTTCCCCATGAACGAGTTTCCTAACTTCTGCACAAGCTGTGAAAAGCCACAGCCGAGGGGGAGCAAGGACATACTTGCGGTGGGAAATAGCTGAAAAATTTACCCCATTCCCCAGGCCATTCTCCATTTCTAATTCGCTGATTAAACGCAGCATCCAAGCGTCACAGGCCTCACATTTTGGTGTTCCCTTTCCCAGTCTTTGGTTTTCCCTCCCCTTTAAACTCTCAAAAAACGTGCGTGATTTAATTTAAAATAAGGCGCTAAAAAACAACACCTCAAAGGCCAAAAGAAAAAGGGAAAGCAGCGTCGCGTATACGCCAAGTAAGCCGCCTTCAAGGCAGTCCTCTGCAATTAGGCAACGCAACTCACACTTTTAGCCAACTCGCATAATTAGAGGCTAAAAAAGAGGATGCAGGGATCTAAGGGATTCCTCCTGCCAACTTCTACTGAGGCTGGCACAATTCCCTGGAAAACGGGGACTACAAAAATCAGGCAGGGAAATGCTAAAGGGTGAGTTCAAAATGAGTTAATTAGGAAAATTATATACATATATACAAATTAAGAAAAGTAATGCCTTGTTTGTCTAGGCTTCAGAAAAATCTAAAATTTTAGGAATTAAAGTAAGAACTCGGGGTTCACAATACTATCCTTAGAATGATAACAAGAAAAAGAAGACCCTCGGAATAACACACGACAGCATTTAACCTTAAAGAAAATTATTTTTAATATCTCAAAAACAAAAGCAAGACAAAGAAAACGTCGCGCCTTTAACCTTTTCCTTGGGATTATTGAAAATGTTTTCCCTTATTGCCGTCATGTCTTGTTTGGCCATTATCCTCGCTGTCACTCCCTGCTGCTGATATCCCTTCGCCATGTTGTTATTATCCTTATTCCTCTGACGGGGCAAAGTTTAATGTTTCACTCGGCGGAGGATTCGCAGTGCCTGCGGGAAAGCTTTGCTGGCAAGTCGTTAAAATCAAATGGAAGTGGTCCCAAAGGGCTGGAGAGGCTAAGGATACTCGCAGCATTTCCATAACCCCGTTCGGAGGAACCTTCTCACGATTTCAGAGCGATCAAATCTCATTTCGAATGCAATCGGTGCACCAATTTGGCACTTCAAAGAAAAACAAACAGCCGTGACCCGCCCACCGAGGCAAATGAAGTGCAAAATGGGAGGAAACACGAGCAGAAAAGTGCGAAAATATTTGCACTACAAAGTAGCAAAAGGAAAACAAACGCAAAACGCGAAAAATATTTGCAAATGTTCGCTCTGAGATAAGAGGGGTGAAAGGGGAAGTTGAAAAAACTGAATTGGGGTAAATATTTATGAAATATTTTCACAGAGTCTGCAAATCAAATCAAATTGCTGACAGAATGCCGTGATTTATGACTGCGGGAGGGGAGCTTATCCAGTTGTTGGCTTGTCAAAGGGTTGCAGGGGAATCCCGGCAGTTGTTTACCTTTCCCCGCTTACCTAAAAATGTGCAATTCTGTGTGCAGACAATGCAATTTACTGGCTATTTATGTCCTTCGATAAACTCTTGTGAGCTTGTGTGAAAAACTGTAAGGAAAACTCTCAGAAAGTGTCCTCATGCAGGAGGGGAAATTATCTTTGCTTCAGTAAAGAAAATTGCAAATTTCAAGACGGAAATTGAAAATTTATTGGATGCGAAAATGTCCTCTTGGGGGATTCTTTTAAATATCTTTTTTTCTGCCCTATTTATTATCTTTTCTTTGAGGGATCCTTTGCAGACACAAACAAGGAACAGCGATTGATGATCCTGCTGTCAGGGAACAAAGTGACAACATTTTGCATTGCAATCGGAGGAGGAAAGTTTCCGTCAGCGATTTCGCTTCCCTGGGAGGAGCATTAAAAATTAGTTTTGCCTGTTTACTTGGAGCTGAAATTTTGCAATATTTTCTTTCCTCATTTTTTATGCTTTCTTTGGAGCGCCACAAAGTAGGCGACACATGCAGCTGAAGTTTCCGCGAAAGTTTTCTTTTCCCTTCATCTTTCCTTTTTCTTCTTCCATAATAAGTTACGCTTAGCATTTTCCCTTTACTTCCTCGTTTTTTAAGTGCATTTTTCACCTTTTATCATTATTTGTTGGCTCATTTTCCACGCTGTTCCCTTGGAGAAGTTTCCCGGACTCTGGCTTAGGGAGCGATGATTGCTTCGGTCTATGCAAAGTGTCTCAATTTGGGCTCATGTATCCATTAGAGGCTCCCCACTCGCGTGTATCCCTCAGATGCGCATAAAGTATTTTGCAGATAATAAAAATTGGCAAACGGCGCAGAATTTATGCGCTGTGGAAACTCGTAAATTTTCAATGTGCCCGTGATAAAAATCGAAATGAAAACGAGGGACAAATAGAAAACTCTTGTGTGTATTTTGGAGAAAGTTTTATGGGTCTGTGATCTCTCGGGCGGAGTTCAAATGCGGGCTAAGTCTGGGTCAATAAACGGATTATAAATATTTATGGGAATTTATAGAGAATAATTACCCATAAACTTTACTTTTTTACGATTTTATTTCTTTTAGAAAACACAATTTTATACATGCTGCTTTTCCTATTCTAACTACTATCAATGTTTTCCAATCCAGTACACAGCCCAAGGCCATTGTCCTTCGTGAACTTCCTTCAATTTCCGTAATAATAAATTTCAAAGAAAATTCATTTCAGTTTCAGTTGAAATTGCCAAAGATAAACAGAAATCGAAGCCCCGTACCCTCTATTCAGCATTAATTTAAACACAATTAAGAGGCGACAGGAAAAACGACCAAAAACAAGGAAAAGTTAAGGAGAGAGAGAGAGACGGAGTGTGCTGGAGCATAAAATCAACTTCAAGGGGAAACATTTCCAAAAAGATAAATAAATTAAAAGAAAATAAAATAGAGTCGGAAGGGAGGGAGGGACAGAAGGCAATGAAATCGATGCGAAGGTCATGCCGGGTCAGCGATAAAAATTCCAGCAAACTCTCGGCCAAGAAAGAGAGAGAGAAAGATCTGAATTAATTGCAGAGAAATTTAATTTTACGATGGAGAATTTCATCGTTCTCCTCGCGAGACTTTTAAGGGGGAATAAAACTCTCTCGCCGAATGGGAGCCCCATCAAACGGGAAATGGGTTGCTGATGATTTTTATTGAGCCTCGAATTAAAAGCGATGAAAATGTGATGGAAAGTGCGTTGCCGAAACTCGTTGTTCCATCCGCAATGAAAACCTGCAACAAAGAGGGAAATCTCCCCCCTTTCTGTTGCCATTAAAATTACCAACGAAATGTTCGCATGTTTAACTGCGCCGTAAATTAATTTGGGAAAAGGCGGTGAAGTATTTTGGCGAAAGCGAGGCGCTGATTTCTGCCCCAACGTCCATTGTTGCACAGGATAAACACGGGGCAGAGGTCAAAGGACGCTGCATGTGTGCCCTGGAAATATTTGAACAATTAAGTTCTGCTTTTTGCTTTCCTCCCGTGGAAGTTCGTGTGGTTTTTTGCTGTTTACACCTTTTTCCCTTTCAAGTGCCACCCGTAAAGTCAACAATAAAGCGGAATTAATTATGATGTGGGTACTGGATACAGGTGCAGGAACTTCCATTATGTTTTTAATAAGTGAGGTTCATACTTGAAGTAAGGAAATAAATGAAAGAATGAATTATCACTGTTATGGTTATCTAAATAAAAATGTAGCCTGTTGATTCTACTTACAACCCTTATTTGGTTTAGATCTGTAGTTTATCACTGGAAAACTTTAGAAAGATTTTCATTGCTTTCCACTCTCTTGAAACTGCCTCTCTGCGAAATTCCCAACTGACATTTTCATCTTCATTTTCCTCGCTCCGTTTGGCCTTTTAGCTCTCTGTTTCCTTCCAGCCAGTAAACTTGATGTCCCCATCCACTCAGCTCTCAGTCCATGTGTGTGTCATGTGGCGGGGAGTGTGTGTGTGCTGACGTCAAGTTCATAAAAATATCTGCCATAATTGCAGCTAAGTCAGCAAATGTTGACTACTGTCCTGCCACCCGTCCCTGTGTCCTTTTCTTGTTGCTATTCCTTGCTGTTGTCTAGCCGCATTTTCCTTTCTGTTGCGTTTCCCTTTAGTTAAATACGAAATGAAAGGACTCAGCGAAGCGCAGGAAGAAAAGATGAGAAGGAGGAATAGAGCGAGGTATCCCGGTTGTGGGAAAGCAGAAAGGGAGATCCTGAAAGGACGCACTTAGTTTTACGTTCGCACATTCAGAACTGCTGCTCAATGTGGCGAGAAGGAATATAATGCGAAGGACGAAGAGGGAGCCTGTGGTGCTTCTCAAAAGATTTCTTTGCGTGGAAGGTTTTCAATGTACTTTCGATCCCTTTTCCTTAAGTCTTACTTTATACCTTAAATTTAAATAATTCTAGTTTTCCCCTCATTTTACAACACTTTCAATTAGGTGGCATTCAGTTTCTGCCCTGAAATGCAAATCAAAATGGGAGGCAATAAAAGTCACTCACAAGATGTAAACAAGGAAAATGCAAGCAGCAAGTGTCCTTAACCCATCCCCACTGCTTAGCCCCATTAGCCCCCATTTCGCCTGCCGCTTTCAGCCAACTGTGGAAAGAGTTGACAGGGAAGGACGTGAACTTTTCCAGCATCAACATTTTCTTTATTTTTTTTATTTTCTTCCTATTTTGCTTTTTATTAAGCGTCATCAAAGTGGGCGGGGGGCGTGGCTGATTGCAGCTGCAACTGGAGGAAGAAAGCATAAAAGGGGCCAAAGGGAAAGGATTTAAATATCTCCCAGTCCGCACTTCCCTTCCTTTAACTTTGTTGCATGTCCTTTTCAGCGTGGAAAACTTTCTTTGTTTTGCAACAAATTGCGGCAGCTTCCATATTCCTTTTCATTTGCTTAGCCGGCTTTCCCCCTTTCGATCTCTTCATTTTCTTTGCCTCATTTGGTGGTGACTTCCAAATGTTTTTCCTGACCAAAGTTTGCCTCGTTTTCATACCAAACTCAAATGCTTCAGAATCCTCTCATACTCATAATTGACAGCTTCGTTTGCCACTTTCCGTTTACCAACTCCAATGGAGCGAGGCATTTGATGGATTTTCCTTTTCCTTGTTAGCTTTGCTTACATTTCCCAGTGATATTCAATCGCTTTCCATTCGAATCTGATTTGCATAAAAGCCTTTGGAATGTGTTCCATTTGAATGCCTCATTAGCCAATGAAGAGCCTTCATCGAACTGTTCGCAACTGCCGTTCCACACACTCTGAACCGCTTTTCATTCCCATTTTCCAAGCCTGTCACAATATTTACTGCAACTGACTCTTCGCTTTTCCATATATTTAAATTGCGAAATGAAGGATTAATTTTGTTTGTATTTTCAATTAAAGTTGCGAATTGTTCAGTGAACAATTGCCACCCACAAAAGCGGATGAGTTCCTTCTAACTTCCTGCTCCTCTCCCGAACTCCCACTTCCTGGCATTCGTTGTCCATTATCCGAGCATCCGCTTCGGCTTAGTTTCCTATTCCATTTCCACATATCCCTGCTGGCTCCCCGAAACTGTTTATCATTAGTTCACATGACTTGCCGTCTCCGAATTCCCGCCAGCTCGCAGCTTTGAGCTCCTCTTCATTTGCGTAGTCATACAAAATTAATTAGGAACCTCTTCACACATTAGCAGGTGAAAACTGAGAGTAAGCTGCGAATTTCACCTGACAGTCCAAGTGAGAACGGTTTCGCATTACTCATACGCCACCGGAACCCATTAATTTCGCTAATGCGCCTCATTCAGCCCCTTTAGATGCGACTCCAGTTCCATTCGACTCTCCTATTTCCATTTCTAAATCCATTTCCTTTCACCCCTTTCCCAATTGATTTATTTATTTACTTCCTCCAGCATTCAGTTGATTTATACTCCAGAGTTGAGTTCAAAAGTGTCGAAAATCAGCGAAAGGTGAACTCGAATCCTTTGAAAAATTCCTAAGCGTATATTGGGGCGATTTGTTTGGGGCTGAAGTCTTGTCGGGGTCACTAAAGGTGAATAGAATCAAAGGGAGTAACTGAAAAGAAAAGGTTCGACCAACTTGCAAGGATTTGAAAAGGAAACTGCAAACGAAAGTACAATTTACAACGAAAATCGGGCAGGGTTTATTACCGCCTCTCCTCTATATTTACGTAATATTTCCCTTTCTTTTTTCGTAATGTTTCAAGAGTTGTTCATGGAAAAGTTTTCAACTTTTACTGAAATTGCATTTAATTAACATTCAGCCACAAGTTGGATTTTCCTTGCGGGGAAAACGATTCTGAACCCATCTATAATTTCATTGCAACAGTTGGTCTTCGTGTTGCTCTTCGCCTTACCCTTTCCTTTCTTTTCCGAGTAAATTGAAACTTTTATTTCTTCATTATGGCAGCTCAGATCGATTCTGAAGTGGATCCACGCGGCATCCGCCTTATTTCCCTGGCGGATGACATCTCAGTTTACATATCCCTGCTCTTCTGCACTTAAATTTCCTTTAGTCCTGGTGACGTGCTTTCGGTTTATTTTGTTTTCCTCTTTTAATTGAACGGAGCTCAGATTTTAACGAATTTATCGATGGCAGGATGGCACCTCCCCTGTATCCTGCTGCATCCCTTAAAGTGGGCATGGTCGGTTGCCTTGTAACATATTTTATGCATGCCTCAATGGGCGCCCAGTGAACAATGTGGGAGAGGAGTGGAGATATGGAGGAGGGAATATCGGGGAGAAGGCAGATGTCTCTATCGCATTTCCATGGATTGTTGTGCCGAGTCGCGGCAAGTGGCTCGGTGGAGCAAGGATAAGGGTAAGCAGAGGGTTATCCATATGCAAATGAAGCCTTCGTTGGCCTTTTCGCAGCTCCCCGTTGGTGGGATTGTTCCCTGCTCGTAGGATATTAACCACCTGGAACATAAACAGCAAGTGCATCTCCCCGGGATCCAGTCATCCATAAATCATGCAACACCTTCGACCCATTTCCGAGTGTTCAACTGTCGCACAATTGAGAATGGAGAGCGGAGAATGGAGAATGGATAACAGAGGACGTGACTCAGTGGCACATGCAGCTTGACTTTCCCCTCTGGCCTCTAGCTTACCTCTTCATCTCCATCCTCCGCTCACCGAGAACTGAGATATTCGTGTTTTCCGCAGCATTAGCATCTCAAACAGGGCGAAACATTCAAATTGATGTGACCCCAAGACGAGGAGGGAAGAGCGAGCAAAGCTGCTCATCTCCATTTGGGCGAGGATAACCTCAACTAGTGATGCATTGGGGTCAGGAAGAGCTGCCAGAAGGTGAGGAAAATCTTTATTTTCCTGGCAGAGTCGCGGGCATGCGTGTTTGATGGAAACAAAAGAATTTTCTACTTTCGCCAAGTGTTTCCATTTGCATTTGGCGGCCAATAGAAAATCCGAAATGGAAAACAATGAAATGAAAGAAATTAGAGGAGGGAATAGGGGCCAAGGGGTTCCCAGCGGTGACTTGCTTTCATTCCAGAGAGAAGAGGAAATACTTTAGTTTCCCATTGCGGTTTCCACTCGAGTTTCTTCATGTGTAAGTTCAAGGTCAGATGGCAGCCTTGACCGTTTCGAGAGAGAAGGGAAAACATTCCTCGAATTTGTGTCCGAACTTGTCTCGGACTGTGAACTCATTAAAAATTCTGAAAGCGGAACTAAAAGCACTTCCCCAGTCGGATTAAGCGGATGAGTGAAGCAGACAAGTGTGGACAACACTGCGTATGAGCAATAAGTGTAAAACTATGTAGAAGGGACATCTCTTGTTTTATTATTTTTATATTTTAAGGCTTATTTAACTAAGAGAAATAAATTTAAACAAATATTTCTGTGGCTAACAGTGCGTATGAGTAATACAAATGTAAGAAGCATAGAAGAGAAATAAAATGGGATGAAAAATGATTTAAAATTTAAATAAAATAGAAGCAATAAATATATTATGTTATTATAATGAATACATCTTTACAAAAATGTAGGCAAATTTCACCGCCCGAGGTTGCAATAGAATATTTGACCTTTCAAACAAACAGGAATATAATAAAAATATTTATTTCAAATTTTAGAAAGTGAAACTTTATGCATCGATTGAGAAAGGAAAGGTTAAATTCACTTAAAATCCCTTTAAACCAACTCAATTTTATTCTCAATCTACTTTGCTTTCATCGAATGCCTGAAAATGCCTGAAAAATGCTTTGTTTGCTGCCTCATCGAGACTTTCAGGGAATAACGTGGAAAAATGCTCTCCAATCAACTGAACTCAGCTGAACGGCCACGCCTCCTTCGCCCGCACGCCTAAACAGGGTCTGGCCAACCTCCCCTCCCTCTCCACACCCCTCCTTTCCCATCACTTTTGGGTCCAAAAATGCGGGCAATAATGAAAGTGCTGACAATGTGAGCCCAACCCAGGCCCCAAATTGCAGCTGCACCTTGTTCCTGGTGTTCCTCTGTCCCGATACGCTCCCCTTTGGCGACCACAACTCGCTGCTGCAGCTGAGCGAAGGACGAGAGCGAAGGACACGGCAGGACCACAGCCAGAATCAGGAACAGGATCCAAGCGGATGCTCTGCGTGAGCGGAATTTAAAACGGCTGCCAGGAACAGACGCTGGCAGCTTCATCCATCACAAAAAGGGGGTAAGAACGATGATCAGGCGGGTGGGGGGTGCATTTAGGGGGAGAGAACGTGTCCCTGCAGATTGACCTGCATCCGCTCATTAATTTTTGGCTTTGTCCGCAGAATTCCGTGTAATTTCCACTCCCGGCAAACCGAAACAAATAAATTTTGTGGGTTCCACATAGAAGGAGGCATGACATGTCCCTGGGATTGGATGGAAGTGCTCCGCCATCCCAAATTGCCAGCGAAAACTTCGTGTCAAGGCCTTTAAACCAATTAAATGTTTGTCACTCGCTTTCTGGGCCAAGTTCGTAATTGGTTTAAAGTGTGCGAGGCACGGCAGAGGGATGTCTGCGGTTACCCCCGAAAAAGTGACACCAACGAACACAAACAAGCAATGAGGAGATGGCTGAAATACGCAACCTACAAGCAATTGACCCAGAAATGCACCCCCAACCGATATCTCCCACTCTTTCCCATATTTACAACCCCAAATCGAAGCCAAAACAGAATGGGAAATCAATAAGAAGCGGAGAGTAAGGGCATTGCCAAAGGACGAAGGATGCTGCTGCTTCCCTTAGTCAACAAATGTTGCCAGACATTCGCCACAAGCTGCCAGCAACATTCTCTCTCTTGACTTCTCAGTGCGAGCATCTCTCAGATAATTCTCGGGAAAGCTTTCACTCTCTTCTGCCAGCTTCCCGCACTCTGTTGCCATAATTTTGGGGGAGGTCAGTAGCCAGTAGTCCGTAGTCCATAGTCCACAGTCAGGAGTCCTCAGTCAGGAGTCCTCAGTCCGCAGACAGTCCTTCGTGCGTAGTCGAAAGTCTTATTATTCATGTCAACGACTCGCACATTAAAGAAGGGAGAAAAATTCGGAAAAAAGGGGAGGTTATCCACCCTGGACACCCGATTTCGGGCTGGGAATTTAAATTTATTTGGATTGGAGGAGCCTGCTAGATTCTTGGGGTTTGTTTGCCTCTCAAGAGCGACAAACAAAAGTCTCAATTTAAATATCAATTAGAAATGTTTATCGGGGGATGCGTAGCGTGGATCCTGCCATCAATCAATGTTCAAATGGAAATTCAATATATATATAGAGTCCCAACCTGATTCATGGCCACAGATCTGTTGTGCAGCCAACCAGCTGGCAGAGAGAGACTTCCTTTAAAGCCCTACAAAGATGGAAGATTGAAGAGTTTCCTCTGAGCTCGGGGCCAACTTTTAATTGATTTGTGTGGCTGGGAAACTTTTCCACCCCCCGAATACTCCATCTGTCGCTCGAACAACATTGTTCAGCATTTCTGTTAATTTGTTTGCCGCAGAATAAGAGGGAATAAACAGAGGCAGATGAATCAACAGATAAACAGAGGGAAAACTGCGCAATTTTCAAATTTATTTCGCCGGAAAAGACACTCAGCAAACATGGGAGAAACCACGAGGAAAACTGGGCAACAAACAAACCTTTGTGGTCCCAGGAATCAGGAATCCGCAGGGCAATCGGAATATTCGATTGAAATATCCGAGGAACCGAAGGGATATAAAGAATGCAGGATTAGTTTGTCTGCAAACATTTCGATTTATTGGCAAACTTTGCAGAGTAAATATGTTCTGAAATCTGTGTTGGCTTTATCTCCGGTTATGTTGGTCAAAGTCTGCTAACTTTTTAATTGTTTTTCAGTCTCTCAGAGATGTAAATTAATTTGGTAATTGTATTTAATATTTTTGCTTATCCTCTTCACCCCGAAGTTTGTTCTTTGAGCTTGCCACAAAAAATTAGTAACTTTCAGTTAGATTGTTGGAGAAAGTTTTCCATCCTCTCCTCGTTGAGTGTAACTAAATATTTTCATTTTTCTGGCATAATATTTATTTATAGAAGATGAAAAACTGAGGAACAAAAGCTTTTCTCAGGAAGTGAAATCTATTTTTAGTTTGTGTTGTGATTTATGTTTCCTTTTTGATTCCATTCATAATATTTATATGCTCAAGGAAATATATTTTTAAAATGGTAAATTTCCATCCATTTTCTTTTAAATTCTCGCTGAGCAGCTTAGAGCCCAGCTGAGTTATCTTTTGATTCTGGGTCACTCGTCTTGATTTGTATCACTTTTCCTCATTCCCCAGACAAGGCACAAAGAAAAGCACGAGGAGACAAAGAAAGATTGTAGCTAAGCCTCAGAAAAAATAAAGAAAAGTTCGCGATAAATGAAAACAAAGTCCGCAGTAAATTTTCCTCGTTCTCCTCCAGCTTTATTTGCACTTCTTTAAATGGTTTTTCCCCTCTGCATTTATGGGTCGTGTCACAGTTTCCGTGGAACTCCTAAAATAAACCAAAAAGGTTTCTGCTTAATTATGAAATGCAAGCAGAATGAATGAGTGGAAAAGCGGTGTGGAGTCAACAGTTTCCATTGTTTTCCTAGGTTTCCCTTCCCCTTTTTTGCCGGGCAGCTTTTCCTTTGGCCACAAATCTGTCGAGGAAACTTTCGTGGGCCTTCCAGCGATTTCCCTTCGCTTTGACATATTGAAGGATCGAGAGGAGGTGGAAAGCCGCTGAAAAAGGGGAGTGGCACCTGTCAATCCTCTGACTTTATGTGTCGCCTTTCACTGGGAGAAAGGAGAAAGTGAGAAAAGAGGAGACTGGAGACTGGAGAGTGAAGAGGGAAGGAAAGCGGTGCAGGACCCGTTTAAAGCCTCGGAGAGTGGAGCACCCATCGTAATTGCTTTTGTATGCTGAGCGCTTGGCTTACAGCGATGGAAGCGAGACAAGGGAACTAAGCCGTGGGGAAAGGCAGGGGGAGGGGACAGGAGGGGATCCGTTTTCCCTTTGAGTTATTTTCAGCCACCGAATAATTTGAAAGCACCGAAAAAGCCACAGAAAAGGAAGCAAAAAATTTCCGCTAAGAGGAAAGTAACACACATTAAAACACACACACAAGGACACGTATTATCACAAAGAGATAGGAGAGACAGAGACAACAGGACGTGGGAGCGGGATAGAGAGAGATGCCACAACAAAAAAGTTGAATTAAATTACGAGTCTGTGGCGAAATAAATTTGAAAGAATGAAAATTTAAATAATGCGCCACGCATTCAGCACAAACCGCAAGTGTGTGTTTTACAGAGAGAAAAATTACGGGACTGGGAGAGGGATATTAGATGGAAATTAGTACATAATAATCACTTTAATAAGAGGATGTTTGAGGTGACTGCAACTAAGATTGTAATATGCTTTCATCATAAGTTATTTTATATTTCATTCCTGGTTTTCCCTCACTGCAGTCTGTGTTTGTGGGAGGTATTCAGAATTCGCTGCTCACTTTACCGAAAATTGTTGCCATTTACACGATACTTGAGCATCCTGCGAAATCCTCCCCCTCGTTCCCACAATTCTCCACTTCTCTGTGGGCAATTTCTCTTCGCTATGAATGAGAATAGGACGGAGAATGCCGAATGTCTCGGTGGGCGAAGTTTGCTCATCAGTCCGCGAAATTTCGCGGTGCAAGTTTCAAATTTGTCAGTGGCCCAAGAATTATGTGGCTTCCTCTGACTTCCCCCATCCTTCATCTCAAGGTATCCCCGAACCAGGATGAGAAACTGCCTCTGGCCGAAACAATGTGCTCAGGTGGAGGGAGCAGGGTCTCTCAAGTCACAAATTAGTTTTTATCAGGCTCAGTTCCTCTGGAGTTCAGTTTCTGTACTTGAGATGAAAGTTTTCCAATGAACTTAAGTGAAACCTGTGGAAAATGGTGAGGGAGTGAAGAGGAAGAGGATAATGACCTAGGGTCAGGTGTAGACCTCAACTTGTGGCAGAGGATAAAGTTACATTATGCTTAGTTAATTCTAATGAAAAGGAATTCATACAAAGAAGATTGAGAATTCGTTATACAATTATTCCACAAATTAATTATAATATATCCCGATTAGCTCCCACTTCCCTCTGTCTGTCTGCAATTGATTCATTCAGTTATTCTCCTGAACTTGTGACCTCTCCTACTTCGATTACATTTATCCGCCGAGCTGCGATTTCCAAACCTCAAACCAAACAAGCTTTGACATCGCCTCCTTTGCTTATTTCTGAACTCATAACTCACTGGCATTCCCCTTCCAATGTGCATTCGAGTTCCTCGTGAATGTTTCCATTTTCCATATTAATTTTATGTTTATCTTCCCTTTCCCCCTTTGGCCTACATTTCTTTGTCCGCCTTCTTTTCCCTTTTCCCCAGTAAATATTGTAAATTATTTTGGCCAAAAGCCAGCACACTGAATTTGGAATTCAGAAACGAATTAAATTGGCAAGCTCAATGGCTGCTCCCCTGCTCCCTCTCTCTCCTGGCTGAAGGACATTCTCCGCATTTTGGCTCCTTTAATTTCGTTGAAATGTCGCGTACATCCCGACTCTCTCCATTCCTTGGCCTGCAGGGAAGAATTGCCCATAATAAAGTCGCCTCAGTCTGTGCGGGGAAAGGCTTTCTCCTTGGCTGAAACGGCAGGGATACTCGGAGGACTCTTGGTCCTGGCATCTCTCATCTCCATTGCTAAATTTGTAGTTTCAGCTTGGTTTCGGCTTCGCCTCTTTTATCTTCTTTTTCGCTTTTGGCCCCAAAATGTTTTACGGCTACGTGAGCAGAGAGCCACAGCGAAGGACGCCTCATGTGGGTCCCTCTCGCCCTGCTCCTATCACTTCGTGACATATTGACAGTGGGATTGGGAAATACGCATGCAAAATACAAAGGCGACACAAAATATTCACTTTGCGAATTGACTGAGGCCCCTCCCCCTCCCTCCCGCTCATCTCCATATCCTGCTCACGATTTCTCCGCTTCTGTTTGTTGACATTCCACGACTCCTTTGTTTTCCCGGCGAAGGATTCAAGGGGAAATAGAGGAGCAGGGCCTCGCATGGCATTGGGTCACGTGCGAATCAATCGATGGCGATGATGCGGATGATTCAGGGAATGATGAAGTTGATGGCCATCATTGGAATTCCCAAAAAATTCGTGGATTGAGATGCCAACTGCCCGAAGACAATTATTCAACGCTTAAAGGGAGGACCTACAAAAGGGGATATTTCAGTGTGAATATATTTTAAAAAGACAATCACAAAGAGTAATATAAAAGATACATAATCCTTTCTCAACTAGGAATATTTTAATGTTGGATTATTAATAATGGAAACCTTAGCAAATAATAGTCTCTAGGCGAGAGGATATCTCATTAAAAAAGCATTCAGAAATCAATGCGGAAAAGCTGTCACATCGCCATCCTTCTACCCGTATTATTCCATCAAATATATTCCTCATTCATATGCTCACTGAAATCCAAACACGTAATCGAAATTAAAGCCATCATTTTCAATTTTTCACGCTGCCATTTTCTATTGTCATTGCCGGAATGATACGCCCCCATGCCCATTAGCCGCCCCCATTGTTTGTATGGATAATTTGCTGATTAAATAGCTCAGTCGTGGAAATCGGGGGTATATATCATCAGGATCAGAAGAGGAGGAAGCTGCGGGGTGTAGAATACAATTTCCATTCGGCGGTTGCTGCAGCAGTCCTGCAGTCCTAAATTATTTACCGATGACCACAAATGAAATGTTACCATTCGCTTTCCGCCCTTTCTATATAATTTCTGTTTGTTTTTGGAATTTCCCAATTCATTCAGCAATTGTTTTCCCATTTGGCGTCTTTTCCTATTTCCACTCTCCCATTTTACACGCAGTTTTTCCTCGCTGCCCAATTTGTGTTTTGGCTTTTGTCTGATGTTGTTTCTAATTGGCCACTAATCACTTTTTGGTTGTTTGCAGCCATCGATTGAATTAGGTTAAGTAAATAGACCATCTGTACACCATAATGGTTAAATAAATCACAGAATTGGTGCATTTTTAAATAAAAAATACTGTGAGCTAAAATTAAGTAAATATTTATTGTTTAGTCTGTGTGTTTGTATACCCTAAACATATTATTAAAATCCCTACTTTTTATGCACTTTTTCTATTCACTTACTGCTCTATTCCTGACCATTAGCATTAGAGCATTCAGTCTGTGAATAATTTCACTCACTTTAAGGAGAATCCCAGACATTTACCTGCATCTTCTTTGCTGTCCTTGGAATTACATTCTAGTCTGCTTCCAGGCCATTTAACTTTTGTCTTCTCCCCAATTACAAATTCATAGACACAAAAGTTGATTGCTCGGCAGACAGGGGGAAGTCCCCACCTCATGGCGTCACCTACCTCCCCCAAAATTCACACCTGCTTCTGAGGGAGAACTCCCCCTTTGTTACCCATGAATAATTCGAGGCTGGTCCGCTGACAAATTGTTTGGCTCGTTAAATGTTGGCCACAGAATTCGCGACGAATTATGCAAATTTCAATGAAAGGGACAGTACCAGGATTCAGGAAGATCCTTGCAGTCCAGTCTGCACTCATAACCCTCTCTCTACTTCCGTTTTCAGCCCCAGGAAGCAGCCTTAGAGAAAAGGCGAAGACAGGCATTAATTCCGTTTAAATTGTATCCTTGGCTCCCTGTTATCCCTGACTTGGCCCACATAAATAATTTTTAATGATGTGAAAATGTTTTCGCAAGCACTTTTCCTATAATTAATGTTAACTTCCTACAGAAGAACGCAGGGAGAAAGGAAGAGCTGCAAGAAGATGAAAAGCCCCCAGGAAAGCCGCAAAGCAAATTAAAGTGGAAAAGGAAGTGAAAGGTGAGCTGCGACATGTGTTTGGAACCTTTTCCGGAAATGGAAGCTGCCACCCAGCCTCACCTTCGCCTCCTCGAAGGTGGAAAGTTCTTCTCTGTTATTTTTATGTTCCTGACTGTTTGTATTTTCCGATTTTCCGACACCAATTCAATCCGCTTCAATACTTCCTGCGTTCCCCAAGCGTCACACTACCTCTGCTTCTCTGCTTAAAATTCTTTGACATTTTCCCATTTTCTTTGGTCGTGCAATTTTTATTTAGAAATAATTTCCGTTGCATTTTCTTCAAAGAAAATAGCCAAGTTTGTGGGGGAAGAGGTAATAATTTGCTGTGGAGGTGAAAACTCCCGAGAATAATGTGCTTTCATTTGTAGCCAGAACTCAGGAAAGTTGTGAGAAGTTTCCTTTGTCCAAGAATAGAATTTAATGCAATTGAAATGGCAATTTCCAGCGAGGAAAACTATTGAAGCGAAGCGATGGAGGAGGAGGAAGGGATGTACAGACGCCTCTTCTCGGACCTTGAACTTGATTAAGTCCCTCGTATTTCTTCCTTAACATTAACAACTCTCTGAACTCGAATAATTTCTCAACCGAACCCAAAGAGTACTCCCAGCCCGAGTCTCTCCACATCCACATCCCCATCTCTGGCCTTATCCGCCCAACATTAAGCATCCCCCGAAGAGCAAAAGACCGCAATGCAGTTCGTGTCCGAGTTCCGTTTTTATGGCAACAGAAAGAGTGGAAGAGCGGGGGAAAATGGGGGCTGGAAAAGCGGAGGTGACGGCACCTGCACATAGGTAAATTTGTCCAGCAGCGAACTAAATTCCAAACGGAAGTGACACTCTAATTGAGAGCAACGAGCCAACTGGGAGGTGTTTTCGGGGCAGAGACAGGGGCTTAAAGGGGGTCTGCAAAGGGGGAAAAAGTAGAGGGGAGCGGAGGAGGATTGGACACATCCTCCTTGATGCGGGCACTGGGAGCAGCACTAAAAAAGTAAACTCGTTAATTGCTAAGTGCAAAGCCATGAAACGGCTGGCAAGAAGGGAAAAGTGAGGGAAATGGTTGGTTGGGAAACAGGTTGGTTTGTGGGTAAAGCTCAAAAAACGCAGGGAAACTATAGCGGAAAATGAATTATAATGCGGGATTCAGAAGGAGCAACTGAACAGGACCTCAGCTAGTTTGTGGTTTATGATGAAGGGAATTAAAGATATATTTAAACATCGGCCAGAAAGGTAGTTTACTCATTAATTTAATCAGGATATTCAATGAACCAACCAACAAGCCATTAGGTTTATCAGGATATTAGATATCCACATCTCCTTCTTGCTTTTCCTTGTTTCAAACATAATCCCATCAATGGATATCCATTGCCAACCAACTTGAACTGATTTACATAGCCCGAAGGCCAGGAAATGTCTAACAACTTGTTCGAAAGGAGGTTCAACGTCAGGCTCACCGTCGCAGGATTCTCGTGCGACAAATCTGTGACGCCATATTCCTTGGCCTGTCATCGGTTTCCGGCGAATTTTCCATAGGTTCCAAAAACAAGATGAAAATGCGTTGCATATTTATGAATAATTCAGCAGCGAGACGGGGAAACTCTTCCTCCGGCGCTTCCTATTTGTTTTCCACAAATTGTCAAAATGTTGCCGGGATGACATTGGCACCACGTGTAAACCACGAAGCCCCCCTTGCCCCACCTCTCTCCACATGCCAGGAAGTTTTCCTAAAATTGGCCATTGGAATTTATTCATGTGGATGCGGATGTGGTGAAAGGAACAAGAGCACAGAAGCGGGAGGTAGAAATAGGGAAGAGAAGTGAAGGCAGCATCATCATGCAAATCAGTCGCTCCATCTCCTTGCTCTCACTTTCCATGATATTCCCACCTTTTAGCTTTTCCCGGTGGTCAGCTCGCAGCTGGAAAAACTTCACCCGGCGACAGCTGAAAAAATGTCGTCCATTTCATAATTATCGTGGGAGGTGGCCAAGGTCCTTGGGGAAATTGAAAGCGGGAATGAGGAAGTCCTTTTCTGCAGCTCAGCTGTGACATTTTTATTAAATTTCCGCCACTTTCCTCCCTCTCAGCGGGATGTGCGTTGCCTCTGAGCCTTAATTAAATAAATATACCAGGAGAGTTGGCCCTCTAGTAATATATCACGATGTCCTTCTGCTCTTGGGTGTGACGAATGGGGAAGGAGGGTCGAGAAATTGATTAATGAATGGGGAAAGTGACCAAAGGGTTGCAAAAATATTATTAAAAGGAAAACAGAGGAGCAAGAAGTTATGCAATGAAATTGTACAATTAGAATTCTTTGTTTTTGATGAGTGAATTCTATGTTTCAATATGTTTTACTCCAACTTTAAGTACCTTGAGTTCCCTATACATTTAATAAATTACTTTCAAGCCTCCTTTTTTCCTGCCGCTCATCTCGAAGTGAAATTGATGTTTTTTACCCGTTTTTATGATTTGTCTTTTAAAGGTTTATGGCTCATCTTGTGATTTCAGTGCGGCTCCCCAGTTTATTTACAATTTATGACAGAATGTAAGGGAAAATCCATGTCTCAGGGCTGCCAGTATTCGGGTTCAGAGTTTAAAAATAAAAATATCATTATTTAAGAAGGAGAAATGCCTTTGGCTAAGTCCTTCTGATGGTAACTTTGGTTGCGTTTTTAAAGAGTTCATCAGCTGAGTGCAAAACAATTTCTAAATATCTTTCTTTCATCCGGGAAACTCGGTAGAAAGCCATAGAAAATCAAACAACAAAAGGAAAATTAACCAAACACAATCACAAAATTAAGGCACAACAGAATGGCAAAGAAACAAACCACAGAGAGAGGAAAATTAATTAACCATTGAGGCTATGAAAACGCAGTGAAAATGGATAGGATTGCAGAAGCGTCTCTCTCTCTTTCTCTCATCGCTTCAGTGGCAATAAACTGGGGAATCGGGGGCGTGGCAGCAGACAGTGCGTCACAATAAACATCCAACAGCAATCAAAGCGCACTTTATTGGCAACAAAAAAGTATTTTTTCGAGCAACTCGAGTGGAAGGAAATGAGGATGGAATACAAAAAGGAGAAACACACAGAAATCCCCCGTTTAATTTATGATTTTTTAATAGGCAGCCACTAACTCGTGGGCGGGGCTAATGGGGCGTGGCTGTGTCTAGCAGATTTCGCTGTCCGTTCTTGACGCAATTACTGAATCACGGAAACTTAATTGCTCCTGCAGCGAGGCGATGAGAGCGGTCCTTGGCGGAGGAAGGAAGGAGAAACTGCGGCTGTTTACCAGTTGATTATCGTCCTCGTTGGCCGTCTCCGCTCAAGCTGATTGTCCTGTTCCTGTTTGTGACGTGGATACTTCGTGGTTGTGTCCTGCGGGGTCTTATCTTTAAGTGGATACTGCATTCTGAAGATGGTTTATTGTTGGTCATGTCCTACTTATGGTGTCTTTAATTCAGTGCAAAATATTTCTGTAAAGTTTAGTTTATTATCTAACATTGGATATATTTTTAATAAACAAAATCAAGCATTTGATTTTACGTGACATCATTTTAGGATATTTAAGTTAATGACTAACTAGTAAACTCTTCTCTTTACCCTTTCAAAATCCATACAAACCCCATTGATTTCACCTTTCGATAGATCCAATTCAAATGAAGCCCGCCTGACATTGCTAATATGTGGACCTCTGTCCGATTCCTCGTGCTGTTCGCCAATTTTACCAGAAATATGCAGCTGACCAAATGTAATCCCCATGCACTTCTACCCCTGCTAATTCCCATTGCCGTGATTTGCACACACTTTCAATAAGCCAGAAGGAGAGAGAAGGGGAAACAGGAGCTATCTGCCTATGAATTCCATATCCCACTTTCCCCCTTTAATCCCCTGTGGTTGGTAGGCAGTCAAGGATTAAGGGTGCCCCAGGAGGAGGCAAAGGAGCACTCGCACTCGTAACTATTTCAATATTTGCATTTTTGCAGCGACTGTTGGAATGCTGCTCGCCTCCTGGCCAGAACCAAGTTCCAACCGAGAGTGAATTCGGCTATCAATAATTTATTCATACATATTTCCAGCTGCAGGATGGAAAGCAGGAGGGGAAACCCCATGGAACTATGCTGCCCTCTTATTAATAATACCCATCGACTGGCCACGCCCACAATTTGCACACAAGGCGCAATATCCTTCCGTTTTCGGGGTCGGCCAATTGAACCGGAAGTGCAATTCCGGAGGAGGAGCAGAGGACATGCGGAAATCGCAGAATTACGGTTGAGCAGCGATTAAAACGCCTCAAATGCAATCGAGTGTTAATCCCAGCTCATAATGGGAGATAATTAAGAGGGGCAGGCAGTCAATCAGGCAGATATGTCCGCAGTTCGATCTGTTATCCCCCAGCATCCGCTTTAATGGCTGCCTTGGCACACAATGCAAATGTTTAGCAAACTTTGTTCGTTCCTTGAGCAGCTTCCATCCCATTTCCCTTTCGCTCTCAACGATCTCAATCCTCCAAGCAGGTCAAGTGAAATGTGCTCCAGAAACTTTTCTCCTTTCCCAGAACCAGAACCTCCCGCCTTCCACACAACACATCAAACAGGGAACACACAAAGAGCTACGAGGCGAGGAAAGTGGAATTGCGACCCGATTTCTTGGCTTCTCCTACTTGGACACGTTCCACTGCAGATGTGTGTTTCAGGATTTATGCCACGCCTGCACACCTTAATTTTCAGCCCGACCAACACTCAAATTTATGCAGAATTTGCCAGCATTGCCATGAGATTTTTTGACAAATGCTGCCAATTAAATGGAGGCCGCTTGACAGGACTCGGATATCCCAGGAAACGGAGAGAAGCACAGAGATGGAGGGCTCACATATCGATTCCGATTCCGATTCGGATTCGGACTGTGGCCAATGCTGGGTTGCCATGGGGATTTAGCCCTAAATGCTTCTCATTTATTTTAACACCCAGCGAGAGTCGAAAGCCCAAAGCTCAAATGTTATATGAGTAAACAGAAAGAAAAAAAAACTATTAAGAGTCTTAGGATAATAAATAAAAAATGTTAGATGTTTAAGAAAATTTCTTGTAATAAAACCAACCCATAAATTGAACTTTAATATATTTAAAAAACTTAATTATTTAAGCACCATAAATAAGAATTTTATTCCCTGTGTAGAGGAGGTGTTCCGCGGGATATTTTTCTACTTTGAGCCACCGCCTGTGGCGTAAATATCTGATTAGGCTGCTGCCCACGAAAACTCCACCTCCTCCTCCTTCTCCTTACATTTTTTTGCTCAATTTTTCCTCTTCTAGGCAACCGAACAAAGGGCACAATGAAAATGGTGAAAATAATCTTGGGCAACATCTGGAGGGAAAGCATGGGAGAAAAACTGGAGGCTGGCTGCTCCCTTTACGATTGGGGACAAGGTTAAGCATTCGGCAGTAAAATGGCAACTTATTGTTTGGAATGGCCAGGCAAACAACGGAAAGGTGGAATTCTTGAGGTTTCCCTTTGGGAAATTCAGTTGGGAGAAGCGTATTTCAGGAAATATTGAAAATGTTCGACCAATCAAATGAAATATCCTGGCTCTAACCTGAACAATTAGCTGCCTTATTGGTATCTGTGGCTTGCTTTTGAGTCAGGACATAGCTTTCCCTGTCTGAATGCCATCTATTTGAACTCGTCCTGTTTTCACCATCGTCAGAAACGACTGTGGTTGCTGTGGTCCTCCTCTCACTTGTCTTCACATCCTGACTCTCGACTTCTGCTAGTTTGCCAGTAATTGTCTTTGTCTGCTTGGGTTATCCTTTGTGCGTGTTTGATGGTTATTTGAGGGGTTTTCTAATAACTAATGAAAATTATTTGCTCATTTCATGCGTGCACTTTCCCATTTGGGTGCAGATTCAGAGAGAATTATTTAATTAAGTTAGCTGCAGCCTGGAAATTATTATTATTATTATATTCTAGCTTTCAGTGGTTTTCGTTAAGTCCCTTCTTCTCACCTCATAGAATTTAAGCCAATTAAAAGTTTTCATTTGGTCTACTGAAGCACATAATTAGGAGAATTATTTTAGAGTTCAATAGACCAAAAATAAACAGATTATAATGGTGTACATATACCTAGAGAGAATCATAGATTTTAGTTGACATTTTTAGCTTGCACTCCATTTCTGTCTCCTTTATTTAAATCGCTTTATTTGCCGTCTGTTTGCTCTGAAATCTTTCCAATCGAATGCCCAAAATATATCCACCATTGTCCAACAAAGCGTCAGTTTTGCAAATTTATATACATATATTCCAGTTCCTCCCCAATCAGTCATAAATAACATAATAATCCATATAAATATTTACATTTTTTTTCGCTTAAATTTCAACAATTGAAGCTTTGAATGCATTTTATGTTCTAGTTGGGCGGTCTCCATTTCCATTTTTCGCTTTCCAATTCGATTATTTCTAGATGTTTGTTTTTTTTTATCGTCAGCCGGAAGTTTGCCCAGCGACTTCTCTGGGTTTCCGGTTTCACTTGCCAAACATTTAAATGGGGATTCATTGAGGTGCAATAAATAAACTTGGCACATAAATCATTTTAGCGGCAACTTAAGCACTCAGAATGGAATTTTCGCCAGTTATCTCCATTTTCCCAGCTTCACACGCAAAATGCAAAAGGACAGAGGAATGGGCATTTCAAAGTTTAAAAGAGTCGAAGTCGAAGGTTCTCTTTAATTTAATTTATTTAATTAAAATAGGAGCTAATAATAAAATATTTCTACCCTTTTAAAATGTTAAAATATATAAGCTTAATTTTAAACAAAAAAGTTATTGCTTTTTTGCTCTAAAATAAAGCGAAAAACAAATTGACTGCTGCTGCTCCATTTCATTTTTATGGCGATTCATAAAACATATTTACCTTCCTTGTCCGAAAAGATAGCCTGAAAGGAGTGTGTATAAATTTCCTTGGCCTAAGGACACCTTGGGGAGAGATTCAAGACGATTGCCGAGACGGGTTAGAGACCAAGACTAATTGGCCAAAAACAATAAAACTCAACTCGACTCGACTCCTTTAAAGTGGAGCACACAGTTGCTCCACCTACCCCTCTTCTCTCTTTAAGTTTTGGCTAAATGTTTGCCAGTCCATTTATAAATCCGAGCAGCGTTGGCTGCTCTATGTGCCCAGGGGATTTTCCCGAACAGGACAAGGCAAATATTGAAACTATAAAGCGTTCGTTTTTTTGTTTTGCTAGCATTCCTGCCATTCCACTCTTTAGCACCCTCTTCATTCATCCTTTACTCTGAATGCACAGCGAATAAATTTATATTTAAAATAAGCCTTTAATATTGATATCAAAAATAATAGCTGAAATTATTTATTAAAGATTTAGAAGTATTTAATTTGATTTCTTAAAAGTAATTTTCAATTCTGTGTAATGTTTGATAGATCTTTTTTGGTTGGAAATTATTTTATATCAATATAAATTTATATCTTCGATGGTTTGGTTCTGTATAATCAATTGAGATTTTATAATTTTTAGATAATCATAAAGTCAAGGGCAATCTATTAGTCAAAATATATTTATAGTTCTCTGAAATTAAATAAAACAGATACTTGTGGTTTTGTATTATAAAAGACTGAGTTTCATTAATTAAAATTATGTTTTAAATTTTATAATTTCAAAGTTTTTCCAATGTGTATATGTGCTCTGAGCAAATCCGCTATAATCCTAAAAAAGTTTTTGCTGGCGAGTGGGTTAAAAGTAAGAGCAAACTGCGAGAGGCGAGTACATGGTACATAAGCGGCTTATGCCATTAGTTCGGAATCGCAGCTTTGGCCCAGGACTAGACCACCTGCATTCCAGCCATATCCGCTCTGCTCTGCCTATCTATCCTGATGTCGATGTCGGCCAAAGTTGCCCCGCAGGTGGCCCATTGGCATCTGCCAACTCATGCGGCAAACTTTTAAAGACTCCAACGGCAGAGGCCACTAATTGGTAGAAGTTCGACGTGGAAAATCAAAAGTTATAACTCACAGATAATTGGCGGGAGGTCTGGCGCTTGGCTCAACTGCCAGAAACAGAAGTTAGAAGGAGGCAATAAAAAATGGGTTTGGGGGTTGGACATTCTTTTTGTTTATTTTAAGATCAACTTTAAATGGATATTTTTTTGCTAAGCTAAGGACATGATATTAAATTCTGTGCTCCTTAAAGTTCTACTGGCAAGACATCATTATTCTTTTGCTATCAGCTTGCCAAGAGCAGATGAGAATGCCGCCATCAGGTCTGACTTTATAATGACCCCGCCAAGTTAGCAGCATGCTGCACCTTAACCCACAGCCACTGCTTCTTGCTCCTCCCTCCAAGGGGCCCCTTGAGGCTGCAGCAAAGGCACCGGGAGCAGGATTCAGAAACAGGAACAGGACCAGCACCCGGGACCTGGAAGAGAACAACCATTTTTGTCGCATGCTCTGCGCGGATTTTGACTGCATAAAATATGAAATTAAATTGCTAGCCAACAAAATGGCGCCTGGGAAAATGACAGAAATATGAGACAGAAGTGTGCGCCACTCTGTGCATTTTCCCCGAGCTTTTTCCCTTGAATCCTTTTTTGTTTTTTTTTGGCACTTTGTAGCGAATTCTCTTGGCGCCGCCGACTTGATGACTTGCAGCTGTCGCATTTCTTTTCAGACTTTAGCAACGACTGCAGCGAAACGGAGGGAACGGCTGTCGTCACCTGGTTAGCCACCAGGTATATGTGGATGTGGATGCGGATGCGGATGTTGGGATTTCATTTGATGGCAAATATTGCGGCACCTCATGGGAAGTTCATTTCACACACTGTCGCAAAAATAACAAAACTTTATGTTATCTTGGCGGGAAGTTCACCAAACTGAAAAGATATTCGGAGAAGAGCCTTATTTTCCTTATTTTCCATTTATTTATTTAAAGAGTAACAACAAGTAGGCTTTATGAAACTTATTTTTTTATTTACCTTCAAACATTGAACTTTTCATAGTTTTAATATTAATTCTTAATCCTTCAAAATGGGCGAAAGATCTTTCCGGAAACTGGGTCTTGGCGTGATCCTGGCAGCCTTGGTTCTGTACTTTTACCTATTTATGGAAACCCAACAAACGGCTGGTAAGATTCGTAATGCGTTTTTTGTAAACACGCCAGGATGTCGCATAGTGGCCATGGATATAATGAATCCGATCATTGCCAAGTTCACTCAGCATGAGTTGCCACAACCCAAGGTTCATCAGAGCTGCTTGGCTACCTACTGGTTTCGTGCGGAGTTTGTGGACAGAAATTGGCATCTGAAGTTGGTGCTCGACATGGACAGGATTCTTGACAAATACAACTTCAATCACGAAGGACAGATTCACTGCTCGTGGTCAAAGTTTCGGAACACTGCACTATGGGGCGAACGACCACTAAAAGTGGCATAAATTAATTTTTTAAAAGTCGTTAAATTAAATTTTTTTTTACTGAAATGTGTTAAAAAAACCTTAATCTATAATGTTACATACCAGAAATTTTAACAGAGGGCGGCACTGTTAAGTAAATCGCTGTTAAGTCAGCTGCTACGTACGCGTGACTCCAGCGATAACCGATTGTTGGTAAAATTTAGACAAATTACGCAAGTTTAAAGTAAAAAAAAGTCTATAAACAATTAATAAAAGAGCTACTTTTAACATGCAGTCCATTGCTTATGGTTTTTAGTATGTGTTTGTGAAAGTCGATTGTTGAAAAACACCGTGGTGTTCCAATAATCTTCTGTAAGGTCTAACCCTATTAAAACCACAATTTTTTAGTGTATTTTAATTTTTAAATAGAGCAACAAAGTGAGTCCAGCTGACTCCACTTCTAAAACCTATTTTATGTTGTAGAGTTATCAATTCTTCTTATATGCTGTTAATATAAAAGTGCACTTTTGCGCACTTTCTCTAAAATTTAACTTTTAAGATATTAAGCTCAAGGTGAAAAACAGCGATTTGTTCGTGAAATGGAACGCAGAGACAACGGGCAATGCAATGCATCGAATGCAATTTTTAATTGTTTTAATGATATAATACGTACCCTGTTCTGACCATGACGAATAAACTTGATTAGAACTAAATAAAATTCTATATTCTTAATTTTGAGGTTTTTTTTGGAAAAATTACATATTTTTCCACTAATTGTTGGAAAAAATGCAAAGCAATAGAGTAAAACTTTAAATTTATGTAAAAACAAGGTAAATCAACCCCTATTTTATTTTTTTTGTATTATTTTTGTAATATATTTTCAATTTTTTGTAAAAAAAATTTTTTTTAATGGATACACTGAAAAAAAGAAATATTATTTTTTTATTTGAATGTAGAATTATGTCGTTTTTTGCTAAAATATATTACTATTCTTATTCTTAGCATAAATCAAAAAACAGAACTTAAATATTTTGCTTCGTTTTAAAGTTATTAATTAATGCCATAAAAAGTGGTCGTTCGCCCCATAGTGCACTGGGCACTGGGAAAACACACTGACCGATCTTGGCAAGTTTAAACTGGAGTATCCCTACGTTCTTGAGGTGCCCAAGGATGTATTTCAGTTGCTAGTTACATGCAAAAATTCGTTGACAAACGCCACTCTTTGCGATGAAGCCCATTACTTTATCAATCCTCAGCCACAGCAGCTGTTGGCCATGCCTCCTAGGACCTTATCCTACTGGGATAAAAAGATGAATACCCAGGATGGAACCTCACATCCACCCATCTCCCTTATGATCGTGGGCTTGGACTCTGTCTCACATCTTCATTTCCTTCGGCAAATGCCAAAAACGCAGAATTACATTCAACGGAAAACCTCCCACGTAGAGTTCTGGGGCTACAACAAGATCGGGGTAAATGCCTATCCGAACTTGATACCCATGTTAACGGGGCTGAGTGAGGCGGAGAGCCAGAAGTATTGGGACAGGAAGTGGAAATTGGATGACCTGCCATTTATTTGGAAGGAGTACAAGGCGGCCGGCTACAACACCAGCTTGGGCGAGGATTGGTCTCCCTTCTCCATGTTCCACAGCAGCAAGCCCGGTTTCGCTAAGCAGACCATCGACCACAACTTTCACGATCTGCTGACCCAAGTCTATGAGCAACGGTCAAGAAACCGGATGGAGGATGCAGCTTGCCTCTTGGATGTCCTGATGGAGATGAACTACAAACTGCTGCCGCACATGCAGCGATATCCTTTCTTTTCCTTCAACTGGTGGGGCCATGGCGGACATGATTATATGAAAATGTCCCACTTTGTGGACAAGAGATTCGTACGGTATTTCAATCGCCTCAACGATGCCGGAATCATGAACAACACCATCATAGTCTTTATGTCCATTCACGGCATGAGTTGGGGTCCCTACCGTCAGACTTTTCAAGGCATGATCGAGGACTCTCAGCCGTTTTTATCGATCCTATATCCTGCATGGATGCGAAATAAGTATCCGATGGCCACCAAGAATTTGGCTGACAATGCCCACAGTCTGGTGACCACTTTTGATCTTCATGAAACCTTTAGGCATCTCTTGCAACCCAATTCCCTGGAAGACGAAGCCATCTCAGTGCGAGCCAAGGAATTGTCAAGATGCAACGCTTCTCAAATCCCAAGAGGAGTGAGCCTTTTCCTGGCCATTCCACCAGAAAGGACTTGCAATACCTCGCATATATCCAGCCGGTTTTGTCTGTGCCACAAGCAAGTGGCCATTTCTGTGGATGATTCGATGGCCAAGCTCTCGGCCAATATTATCGTGAATTCGATTAACAAGTGGCTCGAGGAGTACCCCGTCTGCATGCCTTTGGAATTGGAATCGATTGTTAGTGCCCAATTTGCTGTTCCCGAAAGTCAGAATCACTTTGATATCCCGAAGAGTCACATGAGCGGCTTTTATTCCGAAAAGGATATCCTAGTGCGATTGAAGGCGAATCCGGGAGAGGCTTACTTCGAGGGAATGACCAGAATGCAGAATAACAGATTCCATCTCATTGGCGATGTCGTGCGTCTTGCAGGCGGCGATTCTAAGAACAATGATTGTATCCAGAATCCCGTCCTGGAACCATTTTGCTATTGTTCTTTGTAAAGTTTTAACTTTTGCTAATGAATATTACGAAATAAACATAATGGTAATATTATAATAGGATGATTATTTGTAGTTTTTGTTATTTTATTTGTAGTTTAATTATTGTACATGTATATGTTAATATTTAAATAGATTTATAACATTAGGAAGCACGAAATCAAATTAAAGCTTCAGCGTTGTTAATATTCATTTTTCAACTTCCCCCTTCTTCTTAAAAACTTCATTTTCATTCAACTTCATTTTAATGAAATTATTCATGCTGCAAAAGTTTCAAGGATTTTGTGAGTGGCTTAAATGCCATTTTCCACACTCGTTTCATTTTGGCCAGCAGTCGCAGCTTATTTCTCATTTAGCCCGAGGGTGCAAAACTGTTTTAGCCAATTGTTTGCCTGCTCTTGTGTCAGTCTGGTGCTGCTATTGTTGTATCAAACTGTTAGTTTGTTTGTTGATTTTAGCCAAAAATGTTGGTCAAAATGTAGAGTCAAATATCTGGTCTTGGCTTTTACCCTTTTGGGTAAGTCGATTATGGAGCAAACAGAATGCCAATGGGTTGGACTCAACGAGCAGATGGAATGCAACGTTGAGCTGAAATTAATTTATCAGAACTCTGAGCTCTAAACTGGTGGGCATATATACACGGAAAACTATTTCTGTTGGCAACTTCTGTGGTTTAAAGTTGAGCTTTGTGCATTTTGTTGTATTGTTTATTTTGTTTACTTTTTGGTTTTATGTTAGCCAGCGGGTAAACTTTAGCCTCCTCTACGAGAGATTATACATATAATACCTCAATTTTATTAATCAAAATTATAGCCCCCGGGCTGTGATTGATCCAAAGTGCGAACTGGTTAATGTTTCGGCTCTCTGACGATTTATTTAAATTAACTACCCGAGTCGAGTCCATAATGAGCCACTGCGTATGAGCAATATTTGTCTAAATTATGCTCCTTATTCTTCGCACTTTCCTCGCACAAATTGCTTGCAGTCAATTTGTTCAAACGCTTGGCTGCCTCTCGGCCATCACGATAATGCTGATGATGATGGATTTATGTCTCCCATTTGTTTTAGCTTTTCGGGCTCGCTTTCCTGCTGTTGTTGGTGGTCTTTTTTCCCTTTTGACTTTGGTTTTTGTTGCCTGTCATCGGCAGCAACGTGAAAAGTGAAGAGTGAAATGTGAGATGCCAGTGCGAAAATGCCATAAATCAATTTTCACAATTCGCAAATTGCCCCGCAACAAAAAATCGATGGACCCTGTAAGCCGAGAATCTTTTTTTTCCCCATCCTCAGGAATTAATTGAACCAATGTCGGCAGCTTTGGGAGTGAATTTACTGCCGAAGTGGGTAAATTGTAGTAAACTAAAAAAAATGAAGCTCGGAAAAGTGTTTGGCTACAATCGTAAATCATTACTGGACATTAAAGATGCCAGGGCCAAGCCAGCGACAAGAGTATTTGTAGCATTTCCACCTTCAAAGTCTATTTAATTTTTTTATTGTATATTTAAAAAGTGTGCTCATTTCGTAATCATCATTAGTTTGGTTTTAAAGCATAAGCAGTGCTCAGGTCCCAAATTATTAGTTCTATCCGGCTGCCTTTTATCCCATTTAAATAAAGGTGTTGGCCTGCCAGTTACCAGAGAAATGTACTCGTTGTCATTGGCTAGGTCGTAGATGACCAGCCAGTAATTGCTTCCGCTTAGCTTTTCCACAATAGCGAGTCGCTCCTCCTCGTTGAGCGGGACCGCCAGATCACCGCCCAACTGGCAGACATTATAATTTATTAAATAAATACATATAAATAAATGTAGATCTCAATTAAAAAATGATTTATGATTGGAGTAAGAAAATTAAAATCGATCGGATATAAAAATTCAAATTCATATTTATAACTAAAGACCTGAAATATCACCTTCGAGTCAAGCCTGCTACGTCTTTTAATACAATACAAAAATTATATTTTTCCTGAAATAATAACATCATCGTCTTGAGATGCAAAAGTGAGAGAAAAGAACATAAAAAGCCAAATTAGTAATGTTTCACATCAAAGTGTGCATTAAATCCGAGACGATAATCACACACACGCACTCACACATTGGCCAGACGACGGCGAGGTCGTCCTTTTTGCCTCTTGGTATGCGTAAGGACATACAAAAAACATAATTAACCGCGACCTGGCGACGACAACAAAGCCAACAACAAGGAGGAAAACGTCGACGACCTACAAAAAGCCGTGAGCCTGAGGGTTCCACAACATACACTGAGAAAATGTAGGGGAAGACAAAAAATGAATGAATGAAATAAAATATTATTGTATATTTACAAAGGAACTTAAGAAGAACTTAATTTAGGAGCCAAATAAGTTATCAATTTAATAAATCATGTTTAACTTATAAAACTCCTCAAATGACTTCAAATTAAATATTAGAAATACAAGAAGACCTCTTATTTTCTTCTTGTGTAATCTGCTGCGCACTTGGCCAGCATTTTGCCCCTGTTTTTCCCCCTGTGGCATCAGGTTAATGTGACGAACACAGCTGCTGCCGCTCGGTGCCTGCCGCCTGCCGCCAGGGTGTGCTCCCAGCACTGATGGCACCACCGCTCGAGCCGACATTTTTGCAAATTACACACTTTTGAATATAAAGTACTCGCATAACGCACCCGAGACAGCCAGTCTGTGGCCACTTTTAATGGGCCCGAGGCCCGAGTTTTCCCAGAAATTTATTAGCAAAACCCGGGTTCGGTGCGGGGTCGTCGCCGAGTCTAGACATTCGCCGACAATGCCTTTAGGTCAACTCTTTAGCTACCAAATTGCATTCCCCAGCTCTGGATTGCAATTAAGCTTGATATATGAGATGAAACTGGTTCGGCTTTCGTTTCTCTTTGTTTTCGCCTCGTTTTTGGGTAACATGGATTTATGAATTCCGAAAAAGCACTCGAAGCCTGAGTGGGGATGGACGCCAGCCCAATGCCATTTGTAAATCAAATTCTGTCCTGGCAGAAACATCAAAATGGTTAAAAAAAAAAAAGAAAAAGGAATTATAGCCCATTTTTGACTTGTCGCCATGCTAGTTGACCAAATGTAAGCCTCTTGCTAGAGAAATATGGGAAAATGTGGGAAATGTCGTTGCATATGGGGGAAAAAATAGAAAAATATGTGCTGCCAGAGATTTATCTTTGTGTTATATCTCGCAATTACCAAGGCTTGTACTGAACAGGAACTATAGACTAAAAAACACGGAAATAAATGAAGTTTTACTAAAGAAATTTTTCTTCTTTTTATTGCTTTTTATTACTAATATTAATAGTATAAAATAACTAACAGAATTTAAGTTTTATACAAGAAATTAATTTTACCTCTTTTTATTAATATATTTTCATGGATTTTAAATCAGAGTTGATATAAAAAAACTGTAGTTGTTAGAATGTGCCTAATAGACAGAGATAAAATATTTATTCTAAATAAAATTAAACTAATTTAATCACCAAAAAGTCTCCTTGTGATAACTCCAATTAAAATAGTTAAATTTATGCACTCATAAATCACTTTGCATTCGAATAAAGGAGCCAAGTGCAGTTTAATCCTTTTACAAACACATTAAAATGTTGCCAGCAGCTGTTGAGCCAGGACCATTGTTCCCAGGAAAAAAAAGATAAAAAAAAAAATTGGAAAGATTGGGAGGTGGAAAAGAAGAAATGAGGGAAAAGAAATAAAAAAGAAAGCGAAGCATTTAATGATAATTACAGCGACCATTAGCAATTGTCTGGCGGCAATAATAACAAAGTGAACATAAAAAGCAGACTGCTAAGTGAGGAGGTGGCGGAGGATTCGACGATCTCATTGGTGGGGGGATCAAAGGATGGGCTGGGTGGCGAATCGAGGGACTAGAGCGTGACGCGCTTTTCAATTACCACAGCGCTCCGGCTCAGTCTAATGAATTGTTAAATTATGTAATGAAGCGTGTACTTTAGATAAATGAAAACTAATTAAATTAACTCCGCAAGCAGTGGCTGGCAAAGAGCAAAGTAAACTTTGGCCGGAAAGAAAAAGGATCTAGCCGTGCCACTCTGCTACTCGTTTCTCCCTCCGACTGCAATTCAGGCGGATTTAATTTGTGTTGTTTGCAAACATTTTGGGTTTCCAAATTGGAAAACTAATTGTTTGCCACACACACAACCATTTGGACTAAGTAAATACGAAAAACCAGATTCCGAGTAGTGTTTTCTGGCAATTAGGCACGTTCGATGGCATAAGCTCTTATGGTTAATTGCCTTTCACCTAGCACACATCCCCCCCCATGGTCCTCCTCCTTGTTTTGGTCTTTTCTGCATTTAATGAGTCATTCGATTCGATTTCGAATGGGTCACGTAAAACATTAAAATGAATGAATGACACTGGGTTGTTGGAGGGAGGAAGGGAGGTTGCCTGAGAAAAATAGGGGTAGAGCATCGTTTGCACATGACAACCAGATGGTAATAAATTTTGAGTTCGCAGGAGACATAATGGGGAAAGGAGCCATAAATGGCAAAGTCATGAGGCGTGGCCAGCTGTAAGAATAATATAAAAGAAGAAGTGCAAAAATTATGAGTTAAAGAGGTCAAGAAGAGGCAGTTATGATATATAAAATTATTGGAAAAAATTGTATAACAAATATATAAATTTGGAATAAATTATTCGGAAAAAAAAATATACCAAAACCCCTTTAAATTTATTTTTATTTTTAACTAAGATTTCTGGAACTACTTTCAGAACATTTGATAATTTATGCAAATGCTCCTTTCCTGGACTTTACCATTCAATTTAATCCTGGCTCAACTCTCCGCTATTTAACCTTTTTCATTCCACCCTCCTTTCAAGGACCTCCTGCCACTTGTTATTCTTGGCCCCTGGTTGCTGTTAACTTTTGAGCCTTTCTGTCACCTTTTCGCTTGATCAAATTCGACACTTCAAATAACACTTTATCCCACTCACTCCCTTTTTTCCTTGTTCTTGTTCTTGGTACTTAAGTGTGAGTGTGGGTGTGTGTGTGTGTTGTCCTTTTGCACATTTGGCTGAATTTGAAGTGTGTGCTTAACAATTTTTGGACAACTTTTTTAAATTCCTTAAGCACGTCGACTGGGAAACTTTGCGCTGGCAAAAAGTAATTTTGATTTTATTAGCTGTGTAGCACCTGATGGCATTCCCTTCCTTCTCCACTCCCTTGCTTATCGTCCTCTTTATCACTTCTTGGCTTTCAGCTTTCAGCTTTCAATTCAATTTCAGTCAATTGCGTGTTGGGCGCAAAGTTTTTCCCACACACACACACATACACAATGGGAAATCCGAAACACCCGAAGCCCTGAAAATTCGGCGACAACTTGACAAAGTCAACAGCTTGATGGTCCAAAAGCGCCGCAGAAGGAAAAGAGCCAACTTCGAAGGGAAAAAATATAAGAAAAACACGACAAACAATTTGTTGATATCGACATTTGCCGTTGTCGATATTTTCCTGTCAGGGTTTGGAACCAAAAAAAAAAAAAAATTCCAAGACAAAGCCGGGAAAAAACTTTCCGGCCAAATGCCAAGGACTCGGCCAAACGATAAAAGACGGGGAAGAGGAAATTAATTTGACCCCTCAGCCAAAGCGAATTTCTACAAAGAATGGTAACTATTTGTTAGAAAAATCGAGCCCCAAGAAAAATATTGTGTTTCTCAAGGGAATAGGTTTTGAGATAAATCGCTATAGAGGACTGTACCTCGGCCTGAAACTCTATCTGTAGTCCATTTTTTATCTAGTTTTAATAACCTAAGTCTGGATATAAAGTCTCCTAACAATTGGCTTAACTTTATTTAATAAAAATCGTTAAGAAAATATATATTTTACCTAATCAAATATCAATTTAGTTTGTATTTTGTATATTTAATACGAGATAAATTAAGAAAGTAAAATACAACTCTATTTTAATACTTTTCCAAGATCATCTTCAGCTTGTAATTCCTTTGTATCACTCCTGTCTATCACTTCGGCATCCTTGCCATTACTCTCCATATCCTGATCAAGCACATAACCCACTATATTGAATTCAGCCTTGAGGCTCTGCTCCCAGCGATTTATTAAATCTTCTGCGCAGACGCCCATGGAACAACATGCTATTTGCAGGACCTGATTAGCATCGCATCCTGCCAAATGGGAGAAGAGACCTTGGTTGGAGAACTGCTCCCGCCCAGGACTCAGATCATAGATCTTGCCATTTAAAGCGGTATAAACAGGTTGATCGGGATTCAGGCCATCAAACGCAGCCAATTGCTTGAGGCTCAGTCGAATTACAATTTTTTCTTTGGGCACAAGTGGAATGTCTTCCTTCGCAAGCAAGTCCTTATCAGTTTGGAGTTCCTCAGAATTTCCTTTCAATTTGATATAAATTTGCGATAAGCTTGTGGTGACCAAGTAGCCCAGTCCGAAGGATATCACCAACTGGCCAATGGGATTTTTTAAGAAAGGCATAAGGAACCTTGAGTTTAGTTCTGTTTGGAAATTATTGAATTAATACTTTAAATTAAATATTACAAACCCTGGCACTAACTCTTTCCAGTTTTAAATATTTATTTAAATTTAAAGCCTTGGAAAACCATGTTACCTATGTGCCAAGGTAAGGACATTCAAGCCTTGAACTCACTTGCAGCATACATGTTACCCAGCAGCTGCATTTTGGCCATCAAAACTTGTGCTTCCATTATTTATTTTTTTGAAGTTTTTTGTTTAATATTTTATATATTTTTTTTTGATATATTATTCGAGCGTTACTTGAATTTTGAAATCAGCTACCAAATCAAGTTTGAGTGCAAATTCACCAGCAATTTGATTTATACTCAATTAAGCCGGGTTAAAAGCAATTTACCGCGCAACGGAGAGCGAATGAAAAATATTGGACACTCCACAAATGTTAAGCCACCTGCTGCCAGGCTCATTTACATCGCTCATATAAATTACATACTGCACATCCGTGGGGTCGTGGAGCGGTGTCTGCGCCATTTGTTATTAACATTAATGCCGAATGCGATCGTAAAAAAGCGGAGCTTAAAAACATTCTCATGTGAGTGCGCGAGAGTGTGTCGCCTGTCTGCTGTCAGTTGCTGTTTTTATCAAATTGGTTGTACTTGGACTTTAATATGACTTAATAAGCTCATTACAATTTTTTTTTTTTTTTTGCGCTATGTGTGCTTACAACAAGACTGTAATTTCGCGCCAAGAGCACATACTATATAGATCTGTGTGTGTGTGTGTGTAAATACAAGAACGACTGCAGGGCACAGCGGAAGGACGAAGGAGCATGGCGGTGATTTGGGTTGAATTTAAGCAATACCCTCGAAGCGATACTCTAGAATAGGAAATTCGGTAAACTTATTTTAAATAAATTAATTTTTTACTAAGAATGATTCAGAATATTTATTAAATAAATTTAATCGAATTATTTTCATAATATATTTTATTTATAGGCTGCTGAAAAGTAGGCCACATTTTTCTTGTAAGTAAATAAAGATTACAAAATACTTGCAAGTAGTTAAATTATTATTTAATGTCCCGCTTAAATTTCTAGATTTATTTATGTTTGAACAATATTCTGGTCCTCTGCTCCTCAGTCATACCCATTTAGTACCCTGTTAATACCCGTAACGGGATTCGAGAGAAAACTGGCAAGCGTAGCGCGTTTTCCTTTCCGCCTTATGCTCGCATTAAAATTTGCATAACGTTGATTTTGTTGTGAGCACATTACGCATACGCCGCGTGTGACGTTGGCTTAAATTGCTTTGGGCACTCGGTTTGCGGCTCGCTGCTTCCTTTGCCGGTTGTGTTTGCCTTTTTTTTTTCTTTTGCCATTCCAGTTTTGTTTTTGCTTATTTTAATTTAATAAATTAAAACATATTTCGCCTGCTGTTCAAATATAATTACATTTCCTTCCAGACCACACTGGCTTCCGCTCAGTTTTGCTTGCTTCGCTTTTAATTAAAAGTAAAAATCATATAAATAACAAAACATCCGAACACACAAAAAAATCCCTTTAAAGTTCCTATAGCCACTGCTGCTGCTGGTTATTAATAAACTTTTCAATTGCCCACCAACTGCTGTGTCGTATTAACTTTGTCTGCAGTCCTCGCAAATTTCCCTACTCCCCCGCTCCCACCACAGTCTCTCTTGTTTGGCTTATTAGTCCCGCTCTGCTGAAATTTGCTTTGGCAAATGTCGGAAATCCGACTGCCAAAAAAAAAGAAGGAAGAGGAAAAAAAAACACACAAAATTTCAACCACAAAGTGCCAAAGCTCATAAGCCCACAAACAGCATAAAAAGGGGCAAGGAAATTGGGCGAGGGAGGGAGGGTAAAAAGTGTGCGGATGCTGCTTATTATTCGAGTTAATTAAAGCAAATTTCGAAAGGATTAAATTGCCAGCAGATTTGCTTAGTTTACTTTCGCTGCAGGCCTTTGAATGGGGTTAGGACTTCACTAATGGGATAGACTTGGCAAAGAAGGAAGCAGCGTTCAAGGGCTAACCGAAATTGACAATTTAAGAAGGGTCCTTGAGTCTTTTTGCGAATGGAAAGCAAAATGTCGGAAGTTATTTCTCAAAGTTAACCTAGATTTAAATATATACAATTTTAAGGAGGAATGTTTGACTTTCATTTATGATTAAAATGTGACTTTGGCTTAGATTGATTTTATTATTTATCTTCCTGTAGACCAAAGACCACATTTCTTGGCCAAAATATTTATGCAACATCTGTGTTGCTCTGTCAGCATTCGAAATTTTTCTATTTGACTTGGCCACTCGGGTGGCATTTATGCAAAGCCCAAACGAGTACAAACATTCCTATAAAATATTATCAAACATTACCAGAGAAGTCTCTCACCCCATTTCCCAGAAAATCCCCCAACTATTCCCCTCGGTCCACAATGATTTATTCATTCGACTGAAGAGCCAAAGGAAAAACCGAAAAACTAAAATGGCTCCCACATAGTTTTTGGCCCCGTTTGCCGCCCTCACACTCTGCACTTGGGTTTTTCCGCTTGATGCTGAAATATTTTGCTGCACTAACCATAAATAAAAAAGTGCACAAAAAGGGTAAAGAAAAATTTTGTGGGGTAAACGGAAATACAGAAACTCGACAACAACGGGCACAAACAATGGGGGCGCACACAAACAAATTGAGCAAGAATAACAGCGGCTGAAAAAATATTTCCATGCGACAATTGCAAAAGTGTCAAGGTGCAGCCGGCGCCAGCCGCAACAAAATAAAAAAAAATAAGTCGTAAAAAATAGATAAAAAAAGCCTGACAAAACTGGGGCAATAAAGCTTGGTGCCAATTTTTTATAAACCCCTCAGCCCACACGAAAATCGAAAGTTGCCCAACTTTCAGTACTAAATTCAGTGAGTGAGCCAACGTTTTTTATGCCTGACAAATTTTTAATGCATTTTGTGTGGTGTGCTTGTCTGCCGATAGGGAAATATCAGATAGTATATGGAAGCATTTAGCAGACTATGTTGCCTGGGGAGAAATTGTCATTTTGTGGGTTTTTTATAAATCTTTAAGCTGCGGAAGTGAGATAAAATCGTATGGAACACGGAATTTCTATTCAGTGACTACTTTATATTAATTAATTATTTTTTTCTGATATTTTTATAAATATTGGGAAGGTATGGTAGTATCAAAATGATATTTAATCTAAAAAAGTTCATTTTTAATATGAAAGAAAATTAATTAAAAATGTCAGAGAACTAATCTTATAAATATTTTATATAATAATATGCATACACATCCTTCTATTATTAGCAATGTTTATAGATTTAGAAAACTAACTTTTAACTTTAATCTTAATATTTAACCCTGATATTAATCCTCTTAAATATATTCGCTCTGCAAAATGTAACAAAATATAATATAACAATAATATAATTAACTTGGCATATAATCAAAGATAAGTTTTACAAGTTTTGAAATAAATTCTTAAGAAGTAAACTCCCAAGTGTAGGCTTTTATCTTTTAATATCTCTTTATTTTTCCCTGTGCTAAAGTTTTTGCCAGATTTCACTGCTAACTCGGGCAGCCGAAATAAATCAGAAAACTCCACCAGCGCATTATTTTGGCAATGCATTAAATCAATATCTCACTCACTGTCAATCCGTTTGTTTGTCTGTCTAACTGCCGGCGAAAACTTCGCCGTGCATAATTGCGAGCTGAAGTCTGGCGAAGAATTAATGAACTTCCCAGGGAAAAGGAGTGCGGCGGAGGTTGGAAATGCCGAAACCGAAGGAATAAATATCATGCACGCCCTGGGAAGTTCCCTACTTAGTTTCGAATTGATGATGAGCGGAGGAGGAAAGTTTAGCGTGCTAGCACGAAGATTTTCACGCAATCATTTTCTGTACCACATTTCCCGCCAAGCTCCCGGGAAAGTTGCTCATTAAGGCGCCGATGAGAGAATTTGCGTAAAATTTCCCCCCCTCCCCACCTAGGCAGGATTATTAATAACCGTGGATATGGATGAGTGTCAGTGTGTGTGTGTGTGGGTGCGTGTAAATATTTGCAAATTTCTCATTAAAGTTTCACTTATGTACATATATCACGCATACGCCGCATTGTGCACAATTAGTTGCAATTTATTCGCTCTTACACAACCGACGAGCACTCGGCTTAATGATACTTAATGTGTAAATCATTATAATAAATTACATGCACAAGCGATGATAAAAATAATCCAGCTCCAAGAAAAATACAAATAAAGCAACCCGATCCGCATAATGTGTGCGCCGTCATGGAACTCACACCCTATACATATAAAGCGCAGTGCAAACAGAGCCAAGTCGGGATTCAAGAGTGGAGTCCTTATGCACGCATTAGACATAAAGGCCATAGACATTAGTGCGCATAATGAAAAGCGTTTCAGCATTTCAGTTCCAAGAGTGCGTCACACTGCTGATGCTGAAAATGATAATGATGATGATGATGATGATGACGGGGTAAGCCAATCCCCCCCTGGATACACACCAAAGTAACCGCCACATCAAACAGACACAGAAACCGGAAAAAATGTATATATATATATATGTATATGTTTATATTTATATGTGAAAGTATATGTCTGAGTAGGAAAAACGCTCCACAAGTTATGAAAGCTTTTGGACTCCTTACCATCCTCAAGTCATCAGCTGTTTGCCAGCTGTTGTGGCTGCCAATGTTTTGGGTAATTTCCAGATAAAACCACATTGTTCAGATACAAAACTTCCCTTGAAAATAAAACCCAAAACATTTCTCTCGGATGCTGGATGCGCATGTCGAGTCCTCGGCACTCTCCGGGAGCATTCGAGGCGCTCTCGGCGGTTTTATAGCAAAGCTCCAGGACGTTTATCTGAACATGGCCAGCATCCTGTGTGTGGACCAGTAGCGGAGTAACTTTGAAGCGTTACGGTTGGTCGCGATTTCGTGTCGGAAACGTGTGGCACATCCTCCTGATGGTCAGTCCAGTGTAAGCGCGTCGGTCGCAGTGTGTTTACATTGTTTGCAAACTAATTAAAGTGAGTTTACAGCCGACTTACCAAATCATCATGATTCTGCTCAAGAGCCTGACTCACTTGAGGCGATTCTGGGATTAAATTAAATTGGCCAAGTGCTTGAGAAATTCAGAATATGTATATATATAAAAGTGTGCATGGCAGCAACAAGAGTGTCTAAATTAAACAAAATATCCAAACGATTCGGTTCTAAAGAATATAAACTGCCTTCTGGCATACACAAACATCACTAAAATATTTATGGAAATTAGGTTTTCAATGGCAAAAGGCTTTAGGAGAGGCTTTTATATTCATTACCATTGCCATTGAAATGTATAAAAATTGTTATGCAGCGATTTATAGTCAGTTAAAGCGGTATTAGTTGAAATTTATTTATTTTTTGGTAGCTTTGTAAAGTAGTTGCCAAAGATTTTGTGCTTCTCTTAGCACAAATATAAATTGGGCTATTTAATATATTTTTCCAAATATTTATATATTAGGCAATAAATAAAATCTCTCAGGTTAAATTTTTAATTTTAATTTAAGAGATTTTTATTAAACTATCCAGGCCGCATTTTAGGAAATAAACTGTGTCAATGAAACAATAAATAAATTCCACAGAATCAAGAAATTCTGCAGTTCATTAAATACATCTTATACTATCGCCATTTTAATTGGAATAAAATCACAAATATTGGCAAGGAATCCTCGAATTTCACAATTTCTTAAGAAATATCTGCTAGCAAGAAACTAAAACTGAAAAAGCAGGCACACAAAAATAACAACCTGCTGTGGCTATCCACTGAGTTGTGTCCCAAAAGATAACATTTTATAGCCCCACAAAAAAATTCCTTGCAGTGCAAACAAAGTAAAATTCATGAAAAACAAACAAAAAGCGACAAAGTGAAATTAACAAAAAAAATAAACACAAAAATGGAAAAGTGCAAACAGACGATGCCGAGGTTGAAGTAAAAACGGTGAACCCAAACAAATATTTTTGAAATTAAAACTTACAGAAAGTGCGGAGTTCGTGGCCATTGGACACAGTTCGGTTCGGAGTTTGTACGTGATTTTGCTTTCAAGAACTACATTGAATAATATTTACCGGCAGATGTGTAAGGTCCCCGGTCTCCTTCTTTCCCAGATGCTTTCCCCCATCTGGCTTTCAGCACTTGAACTTTACTTAGCTTCTTGTGGGTTCCCCAGCCCCGTTTGGGTTTTTCCCCCTCAGCTTTTCATACTCGGTCCTCGTTTTTCTAGCTTAGCCCGGCGCTTCAAGTGCCGCACAAGAGCTTCGATTTTCCAACTGAAGGTATGGCACTGGATGTATGCGGTTGCCTGATGTTGTCACCCCACGAGGAGAGGCCTTAAGCGCTTCACTTTACATAGCAAAAACTAGAAGATTGTAGAGATTAAGCCCACACCCACCATTCTGCTACCCCTGACGACCTGCGACCTCCTAGGAAAGCCTCTTTTTTCTACACTTATGAAAATGGTTTGGATAGTTGAAAAAATATATTCTAAATAAGGCAACAAATTTATTAAAAGCTAAAAAATACTGTAGGCTCAATATTGGCTGAAATATAAATGAATTTGTTTTCCCAAAACATAATTTTATAAAAGGATTCTTTAGATTTGATTTTAGATATTTAAAATAAAAGATATAAAATCAAAGCTGAATCTAAGCCTAATATTTCTAAAACTATGAAAATAATATTTTTTAAGGGTTTTATTACATTTCCAAAACAAATAAAGTACAGAAATAATTATCTTTTGCTAAACAAGTTTATGCCTTAAAATCTTTGCTATTAAATCTTTGTATACGTGGGTATAGAATTCTCGGACTTTCATGGCTACTTTATCTATAATTTCGATTTATAATTCATATAGTTATATATTTTTTAATTTTATTATTTTTTTTCTATGTGCACTTATCGCACCTTCTTCGCTCTGTGATTTGTATGCGTTCACCGCCTTCAACATGGCCCCAGCTAATGTTGGCTTTGGCTTTGCCCTCAGGGCTACACAAAAGTGGGTTGGCGATGGGCGGCAGGGGCCATAAAGGGGGACGGGGAGGGGGGTCGAGACAGGGGGCACGGGTACACGCGAGTGCCAAAGTTAACTCCACCGACGGCAGCAGCCATAAGCTCCGTACGCCTCGCACTAAAGGCGCTGCCATGGCGCCCTCTCGTTCGCAGCTTTCCCTTTGAGCAAGTAGGTCTGTGCGTTTGCCGGCGTGTTTGTGGCATAAAAATAAAGATAAATGCGAGTTCTTTACAACGCAGCGCCGAACACTTTGAGTTGGGCCACCACCCACCCTCTTTCCAGAATCTCCCCCCTTCCGTCTACGTACGCCCCTTCAGACAACCCGAAAGCCAAGCACTGTGGCCAGCAAGTGTTTGTTTTAGTGCGTGGAAAAGTTAACTAAAGTTTGGCAAATGCAAAAATAAGTTCATTTTCTACGCTCCGGTTGGCTGGATAAATATTCGGTTTGCCAAAAATATTTGTGGAAGGGAATATTTATGAAACGAAATATTTATAAAAGGAAATGGCTGTAGAATACTTTTGCAAGAGAAATTACAAGATTCGAAGGGGTCTAGTTAGTCCACAAATTCACCGAAATTAATTCGAATTAAGAAGGATTCTATATAATATAGGAACTTAAATTTTTAAAAAATATTAATTAGTTAAATTTTGGGATCTATTTTCATTAAATAATTTCTATAACATTTTTTCCCTTTAATGAAACCCACATATGGCGTTTAATTTCTGATTGATGCTGTGAAACATTTACATCTTAGGAAATTTCTTATAAAACTTGATTCCTTCTCAGCGTTTAAGGTATACAACACTCGCTATAACAAATAAAATATTTCGAATATAAACGAAACACAAAAAAATCCATGATAATCATAATTTACTCTTCATAAATATCCGTTTTGCACAGGTGACAAAGACAGCCACTCACTCAGGCAAACTCAACTTTCAAGCAAATGAGGCAACACTTCAATGGGGCTAACAGGTTTCCCGGCAATATACCCACCACTGTGCCACGACACACCTTGTTTTAAGGTCCTGTTTGGCAAGTTGTGGGTCAAAAGGGGGGGCGGCTGTGGGTGGGCTTTAAAGGGGGGCTTGCCTGTGGCTGGTATCAAAAAAGCGTCACCGACAGCCCTAAAAACTTGCGGATGGAGTTGGTCTAGGAGCCGAGGGGAGTGGAGCGAAGTGGTTTTGCGGTTGCGAGTTTTAGATTTCTTCCTCTTTTAGCCTTTTTCCCTCCTGGTATGTTTGTGTGTGTGCGTGTGTGTGTTACCCCAAAAATGCGACCAAAGGAGAGCAAAAAAATAAAAAAAAAAAGAAAGCACACACATTTCTAAATATACTGAGGGGAGGAGGGAAATAAAAAAAAAATGAAGGAGGAAAGTTGCTTTGCATAGAGCGAAAAATGTTTTTCGCTATGTTTATCTGCAGCGGCCCATCTCTGGTGTAAATGCCACGCCTCCCAAGGACCCAACCGCCTCCCCTTTTGATATTAGCGCTTGTTTATGGGTCCCAGTATGTATGTGTGTGTGTGTGTGGGGCATGCTTCGTCGCATTTTAAATTAAGCTTCATTTCTATTTCTATTTACATTTTGCTCTTTCGCTTCTTTTTCCCTCTCGGCTGCAACTGTTTGCCCAAGGAGGAGCTGCAAAGTTTTTCCAGACGTAGAGGGCCACGCCCCCTGCTCACATTTTTTTTATTTGTTTTTCATTTTCACTTTTATTATTGCAGCATTTCTACAATATTTTTTGTTGATGCTTTTGTTGTTGCCTTTATTTATTTTGTGCGGCGCCAAGTGAAATGTTTGATTTATTTTTTATTTGCCATTGAATGTGTTTATTTCTGTGTTGTGCCTTCGCATTTTATATCCGACATTTAAGGATTACCGGGGTATATAATTTTACAGGAAACGTGTAAAGATTTTGGGTAAAACTAATGGAGATCACTAAGCCTGGGGGAATATTTATAATTAACTTAATGTTTCAGTTTAATTTCTAAATATTTTTATATTTCAAATACTACATTTCCCTACAACCTTTTCCATATTACAAAAAGCAACCGCTTTGGAAAGCGGGATTCAAACTGAATCCAGAGTATTCTATGGTCGGCCAGTAAGGATTCCTGGTTATTTTTTGCCTTGTTTATTTCCTACTTTTTTTCTGCTACTTCGCTGTTTTACAGGCTTACTCCATTTCAGTGCTATTTGGACTTTTTATTTATTTCTCCGCCGCTTTCCACGTTTTATTTGCCATTTTCATATGCCTGTTATTGTAAGCTGCAGTAAATTGGAAAATTTTTAAGTGTTTTTATTTTTTACTTTTCTTTCCGTAAGCTGGAGTAAGATTTGTTTCATTCTGGGAATTTGCTTTGCGAGCATGATTTATGACAGGAAACCGTCTGAGGGAGGTTGAATGTTGATCTCATGCCGGATTACAGAAATGAGTTTTTCTATTGGAATATATAATTTTTGGTGGGCGGGTATTTCGCTGATGCGGATAAGCTTTTCGTTTTATTAAATTTTGTAATGTTATTGCAAAATCAGACAGCTTTAAAATAATTGGTTTAGATATTCCCAAAAATTATTTAAATATGGTTTTATCCTTCTAAAGATTTTAATTGCAGAGCGGAATAAAATGATTATTATTGATTATTTAAATTAATATTATTTTTGGTGAGTAATGTGTGCAAGTTTTGTCAAAGAGAATATTTAATTAAATGATAAACTTTTGTTAGAACCAATAAAATTCGATTAAAGGTTGATTAGTTCAACAATTAATACAAATAATTGAAATTAGAAAAACTCAAAAGTTGCTTTTCTTTTTATTTAATTTTATGATTTTCAAAGCGAGATAATTAAATTGTTATGATAAAATAAATGCATAATCTTTTCAAAATTATATATATGTATCTTCTTTACCAATCTGCATCTATAAATATTCATTTATTAAAACCAAACATTTCTGCAAAGTCAATAATCTTTTCGCTTTTTCTCAATCCCACAAATACTCAAAGTAAATGTTGTGTCCTGTTGAGACAACTTAATTAAATGAAACGAAAGGCTAAGGATCCACTTCTAATTGAAGCATTCTCCCACAAAGAGTGGCATTGGCATAAAAAAGAAGCTCTGGCTGGTCAGCAAAAAATGGCAATTGCTGAACATAAATTCATTTCTCGTTTTGGCATGGTCCAAAGAGGAAATATGAAAATTCCCTCCACTTATCCTTCTTATGGTTTTTATTTTTTGGGTGGGTGTGTGTGTTGGCAGTCCTACCGCAAAAAGTTGATGGGTAAAAAACCGGGAAAAATCGGAAAAGGGAGACGTGAAAAGTTGGGCTCAGTTATCGAGGCTTACCACCGACTTGACTTTAAGGAGACTTTAAAAAAAATATATAAGGGGGGTCCCGAAGAGCCGGAACTAAGCGGATTTTGATTTGTTTTTCCTGCTGCTGTTTGCAGCCAAACAAAGAAATTCGCTTAAGTTGTTTGTGCCGTCAAATTCCCTGATGCTCTTAACTTTTCCCCAGTCACTGAATTTTCCACCTCCAACCGTCGCCTCACCGGGGGCTTAAAATCGGAATTGACATTCGTCAGCGGGGTTTTGAAGTCTGGTTATATAAGTTTTACCTACCTGACAGACAGACAGACAGGCAGACGGACCGCAGAGCATAAATATACTTTTCAATATGGCCCCAGCCGCAGCTTCAAATTGGATGAGTTTTAATTAATTTCGTCATTACAATAATTAATTGAATGCCTGCTGGGGGAGGGAGAGCGAGGCTGGCTCAAGGACATGTTTGTTGCGCAGCTGCAACAAATTGCAATATATTTTACAGCTACTTAGTCGGCATTACACATTGCACTGCAGGAGCCAACTTTTCGACGCCAGTGTGTGCGACTAGGGTTTTGATTTATGGCCAGCCATCGGGGCCCGTAAATAAGCGAAACCGAAACCAAGACCGGAATGGGATCAAATGCGTGTGCAGTCCTTGGAGAGGTATGGGGCCAAATTAATGATTTTCCATCGTTCTCTGTGTACTTTCAATGCAATATTTAATGCTGGGAAAATGTATTATTTTCGATATTCCCTCTACCTTTCTAAATCTCTGCCCCTTCAACACGCCTATTTAAGTCCTTTAAGCCCATTTAAAATTATCTTCAATGAAGCCAAATGAAATAGCTTTCCCTCACCCGACTCAGCTGCCTTTAATCAGCATTTATTCAGGCCAATTTAGTTTCAGCAGCAGTTTAACTTCAGCTGCCGTACGGTTAAAGCCATATTCAAACAGAATATCTGAGATGGCTTATCGCATACGGACTGGCCATATGAAACCATTTCGCAGAGCGAGCTCAAACTGGTTTAATCTGGGAAAATACGCCTATAAATAGCTCAAGGAGCCGCCTCCTAACCAGTCCTCTGCTCTCCTCTGGGCTACGCCACTGCCTCTGCTTGCTTCAGGATTATGGCTTTTCCTGATAAATCTGTCGCACATAAAGTACCACAACGAACGACTGTTGAACTAGATTCAACATTCATGGTCTTCTACACATGAGGATCTACACTGAGAGAAAGCAAATCATATTTGGGGGAAATTGATTAAGCTTTAAAATATGTTTTTTGATCAGCTAAGTGGAAAATTTGAAGGGAACATTGATATTTAAAGCTATAATTTAAAGGGAAACTTTTACATAATTTATGCTTATCAAAAAATAAACAAATCTTTCTGAAAATAACTGTTTTCTCTGTGCATCCGAGTAATTCATGGGGCGACTCTGCGTCTTCAACTGGGTTGACAAACTGCAAAGATAAGCGTGCAAAGGGGGAGAGGACGGAGGCTATACCCAAAGTACACAGCCAGTCATGAATGTATGACCAGTCCGAGTCTCATCCTAGTGGCAGCAGCACTCGACTCGGCTCAATGGGTGTCCCATCCAGTCCACTGGACGCAATCAACTGTGAGTTGTCAGCTGCCAAAAGCAGTGGCAGAGAGTTACTTGGCCGAGAAGGGCCCCGGGAAGGGGTGACGGCCGGGCATTAGTGGGCTAGAAGCGGTGAGCCGCAAATCAATTCGATTCCCCTTGAAATTCCCCCCAAACTGAATTCGGTGCCCCTTGAAATGCTTTGTCAATTATATAATTCCCATTCTTCTTTTTATCGGGACATCAAATTCAATTGCATGTAAAAGTTATTGTCCCCTCTGTCATTTATTCAATTTACCAAATGAATTATGAATGGCTTGAGCCGGATAAAATGCAAAATTGAAGTAGAAGTAACCCCGTTCCCGCTTTGCATTTATCCTGCCATTTTCAGTTCGTAAATATTTCCACCATGCAAATATGTCTAAAGTGTCGAGTGCACAAATTTGTTGCATACTTTTGGCTGAGAGACGAGAGGTTACGAGAGGTCCTGCAATTCGCAGTTCCAGTGAATTTACCAGTTTATTGTTTTAGCTGGAGTGGGTGGACGGGGGAGGATATGCCAAAATGCGTGCGGAATTTCAGTGGGAATAATGGATGACCGTGTGTGTGGGTCGGACTATGTATGGATTTTAATTAATATGTTTCCAGCTATTTGGACCCGCTTGAATTATAAATTCTATTTGTGCCATCAGATTTGCAATCGTCAAACAAACACTGCAAAGTGAAACCCTGCAAAATAAATAAATATATATGAATGTATGTATGTATATATGGAAATATGCAAATATTTTCGCCAGTAAAGCCAAACAACAGAAAGTCAGAAGGCAATGGATTAATACATAAAATATGGCATTTATTTTTTTGATATCCAGGGGCACAGGGCTTTATTGCCAGAGGAAAGCCGCTGCATTTATTGGAACCATTTTGTATAAATAAAGATTTTGTTTGTTTTTGTAAAAATAAACCTAAACTATCAATGAAAACATAGGAAAAGGATTACGATTTAAGTTGCTGCCATATATTTTTGTATGTTAAAAATCAACTATTTTGTGGTCATGACAAACGAATGTATAACATTTTTCCGAATGTTTGAAAAACCCAAAAAATTTTACTAAAATAACCAACAAACAATATTTTATTTTTCAGATTTATAATCGCCATGTGCCAAAGCCCAACCAAATAGCGGATATTCAACAAAAATAACCATAGAAAAAGAAAAATCCTCTATCGGATTTCTGGAGTGAGGAAAAATCAACGCTGCTGGGCCCCGAAGGGAAATTTTAAGCAAACAAAATGTGGAAAATCTGCATTTTTACATTGGTAATTGCGGTGGTTGTTGCAACAACAACTCTTCCGGCAACACCAACAACATCAGCAGCAACGCCAACAACAACACTCGCTGGAAAAACCATAACAAATGACTCGGGCCACGCCTCTTTGGAGGCCACCAGCATCAGTCCCCCGGCTGAAAATCAAACGCTGTTGAACATAGCCAGGGAAACGGTCGAAATTTCAACTGTGGGCGGTTCAACCTCAACGGCCACGCCCACCACAACGGCCACAACCAGCACAACAACAACGCAGGCAACAACAGCAGCAGCAGCAACGGGAGTCGGGGTGGTGCTGCCGGAAAATGAGAAAACACGAAAAGCCAAGCTAATGACAACCGCCCAAAAAATGCCTTTAGCCGGTTTGGGTGAACTGAGCGGCATCAAGGATGCACTGCATCGCATTAAATTGAGCGAAAAGCCACTGGAGGCAAAAACCGATGCACCAGCACCAGCAGCAGCATCAACGACCATTACAAGTGAACAGCCAGAAGCCGAGGATCAGGACGATGCCAACGAGGAGGATATCTCCCTGGCCCCCACAATTTCCCCCCTGCAAATTCAAATGCAGGCGGCTGCCTCATATCAAGTAGCCGAGACGTTGGCCGACCTAAACGAGGAGGAGCGGGCGCGCTACGATGCCATGTTGGCGCAACAGCCCACGGCTAGCAAGCTGAATATTGTGGATTTATATCCACTCAAGATCGATGATTTCCAGCCCATCATTCAGAATGATAACGAAGAGCTGATTAAGCAGCGAACAGTTTTCACTCAGCCGGAGAATACAGAGGAATACAAACAGAACCTAATGCCCAACGAGGTGGAGCTGATAATCAACAAGGAGGGCGAGGGTGATAATCAGGAGAAAATTAAAATTAATATAGCCAAGGTGGAGGAGAATACACCCATTACAACGACGACTAGTAACTCGAACCAGGGAACCACAGCTGATTTTACAGGGAAACTGCTGGCCGATCAAGATGATTTGATCACCGAAATCGAGAGCAAGTTTCAGCTACATGAAACTACAACGGCAAAGCCCAAACTTACCATGAAACTACGACCCGGCGATACTTTCATCGATCGGCGGGTGAAGAAAAGCTTCGAGTTCCCCATGCAACATAGGGCCAGCGATGTTATGGCCATGCCGCATATTGACTTTGCAAACACCAAGTTCCAAACCGATGTCGATGCCCCCAATCCGCCGGCCACGCATCCCGAATTCTCCGCCACAAAGTTCTACAACAGCAAGGAGCTGTACAACGAAATGCTGCTGCATAATAAGCGCAAGTTAATGAAGGAGACCAAGGATGCCAAGGCTAAAACTGACGGCAGTCTGATAAAGTCAGCGGAGGATACAACTCAGGCAGCCAACTTGAACGTGACTCCGGAAGGGAAAACTTTTTCGCCGACAGCAACAACAGCAACTGGAATCAGCAGCACAACAACATTGAAATCACCAACAACAACAAGAACAGCAACAGCAGCAACAGCGGCAGCATCCGCAGTTGAGTCAACAACAAGGACAACTGACAGTCCAGGAACTACGGCAACCACTGGAAAATATCAGAAAGAGCTTAAGCGTGCCAAATTATTGCTCAAGGCCCTGACACCGCCCAAGTCCGATAAACTGGCAGTTGTCTCGGCCAAAGTTAAAGCCGCAAAAGTAGGAGAAGAAGTACCAACCGCCGGAGAATCCCCATCATTGACTTTAACATCAACATCGACAGCGACGACAACGGCAGTGCCTTCGACGACCACGACCATGACCAGTCCTCTCATGCTGTTGGCCACCGCAAGGACGCGTCCACAAGCGGCTAATCCCACTAAGACGGCCTCAAAGCCAATTGCCAGGCCGCGCATTTTGAGTCGCCTGCAGGAGAAAATCAATTCGCTTGAATGTGAGATCCCCACGGTCCCGCAGGACTCGCATCTGTGGCGCGGCAATGAGACCCACGAATTGCTGCTGCCCATTGTGGTGAGTGCACTTGAAGAAATTTATAATAAATAAGGGGATACAAATTATATAAACATTAACTCTTTATTTAAATAAAAGGATTGCTTATTTTAAGTATTAATTTTTATTAAATTAAGTTAATAAAATACCAGATTGACTAGCTTATTTTATTACTATTTTCTTGCATTTATTTTTAGTGTTTAATTAAGAAGTATTCCTTTAATTAAAGCATCACTAAACTATTATTAAGGTGCCTCAAATGAAAGTATTTCTTAATTTTTTAAGCAAAACATTTCCCGTTTTAATTTTCTCAGTTTATTATTTTTAGGGATTTGCCATGCCCACTGTTATCAAAACAATTGAAGGCCTTATTAAGTTCTTATCATTAGACAGACAAAGGAGCACACAGGAAGCAACAGAATGGAAGAAAAGGCAGCTTAGTGAATGGTCTGGGGAACACACGGCGTATGCGTGTTATTTGAGTAAGCGGGTTAAGCAATTAGCTGGCGGTTAAGAGAAGGAGAAGAGTAACATGAAGGCGGGGTTTTCGCAAAAAGTGGGCGACTGACTAACGGACTACATTTACATAATATGCCTGCTGACGGCTAATTAGTATGGAGGAAGCTTAGTTTTTGGGTTCCACGAACTGGGAGGGATTAAGCCCAGCAAGGAAGCGGGAATCCCTAATGAAGCTGCTAAAGTTCTACCAAAGGCAAGCCGAATAAAGAAAAGATTGATTAGGGATTGAGTTCACATAGGAATCATTTACGCGTGCTCGAGAGAGAGAGAGAATGGGCAAGGGCAAGAAAATTGGTTAAGGGAAAGGGAAAGCAACCCAAAAACATTCTTCCATTTTGTCAACCGACAACCGACAGCCGACATTCGATATCCAATTTCCCTTCGAACAACAGAAACTTGTTAAAACTGTTTGCTCGGCTAATTGAAAACCTTTTAGAGCTGAGACAATTTTGCAACCGAAAGAAATCAATGATGGCAGCCAGCAGCCACATAAATAAATAACAATCGCATTTGGAGTTAACATGGACAGGGACAGGCGAATGGACAAGAAAAGGCCAACGGGGTACGAAAAAGGATTCTCCGAAAAACGAGCCCTGCAAATTTAATCCCCCGATAAGTTGGCCAACAAAGGGAAATTATTGATCGCCGTTTTATTTGGCCATTTCCGAGGCAGCATCATGTAGCATGTAGCATGTAGCATGTAGCATGTGTGTGTGTGTTTGAGGGGGATTGAGGACTCAAAACAAGTTGACCGGAAAGATGAAGGTTTCTAGTCCTAGTCCTTATGCAAAAAAGGACAAGTCTTGGGAATGACTTAACAAACAGTCCGGTTCGGATTTTTATGGTTCATATGCCAGGTGAAAATTATATAAAGAGACCGCCTTTAGGGGAGTTTAATATATATTTAAATGAGAATTTTACAAAGTGAATATTTTAGGATTTAATTAAAGAATTTTCTACACTCATATATTTAAATTAAAATATGGTTTTGTTATTCATCTGAAAGTATTACCTTTCTAACATTCACTTTTACTTTGTAAAGCACTGTTTGTTGAGCCAAGAAAAAGGGTTATCCATTTCTTTATTAAATCGCATTTGTTGTTAAATCACGAATAAACTAGACAAGGGATCCCAGCCGGAGCTCATCTGGCAATTTCTGGTCCGGGTCCCCGTTTGCTCATATCCCTTTCATGTCCTGTTTATATTGACGTAAATCAAGCCATTTGCCTGGCAAAATCACAGATGCTGCTGCTGTTGCTGGCCCTTTGGCAAATATTTAAATTCATTTGATGGAAAATGTTCACCCTTTTCATCGGCAGCCGTTATGCGAGTGTGTTTCGTAGTAGAAAACCTTTGACTAACTGACTGAGGACCGAATGTTTAATTAACATCCTGGCCAGGCTCTGTCTATTCAAACAGCTTTCTGTGTGTTTCCAACCGAAATGCCATTAAATTTGATGGCCATTTGAAGCCTGCTGCCTTCGCCGGGATTCCGTTTCTTTTGTTAATAAGAAAAATGGCAACGAAATTGATTTCCTGTTTACCTTTTGGTCAACAAATTCCAAATGACAGCTCGCCTGTGAATTTAATTACGAAGCACTGCAGCCTTATGCAAAGCCAGGTCCACCTGAAAAGGAAAACCAAAAAAAAAAACATTAAGCATTGGCATAAAGTGTACCTTGCATAAAATTAATGCTGACTTCTCTGGCCACTTTGGAGGTCCTTTTGGACATGGCCCAGGTCCTGGTGCGGAAAAAAAAGAAAACAATTAAAGAAAACAATTTTTGCATAAAAGGTGGAAACATTTCTTCAATGCTTTTTTTCTATTTATTTTTTTGTGCCAAGGAGGAGGTCACTAAAAACATTTCTCAACTGAATTTGTTTACTCTGCTGTTTGTTGTTTTGGGACTCGTTTTGATGGAATTGTTTCCCTCGTTTTTTTTCTCTCATCCGTTTTATTTTAAGCCTAGTTGATGTTTTTTAGTTTCAACTTTTTCTGTGAGCTTAGCTTAGCTTATTCTGAATTGCACTTAAGAGGCACTCCAAAAGATTAATAAATATAGAGCTAATTAGTTTGGGATTTATTATTATATTTTACTTTGTTTTTATTTATTTTTTTGTTGTGAATAATAAGCCAAAGCATTGCTATTTTATTTGAAAGCTAAGAGCTACAAAGTAACTTAATTAATTATTCATTGCCAACATTTACAACATGTTAAGTTTTTTTCTTTATAAATCAATAAAATATGTTTCATTTCAAGGCTAGTTTTTATTACCTGTATTATAAATATACTATACAAAAATAAAAACATATCCAACAAAGCCGCAATATTATTTTAAGCACCAATTTCAGGGCATAATGAAAAATTCCATTCTATTTTAATGACCGACATGAATTCCCCTATATTTGTGGTTTTAATTTCAACAAATTGCTTGTTTCCAAATATCGCTTCCCCCGACAACGGACCGAAACTTAAACAACAAACAGAAATTTGCTAAATATATACAACAAAAAAATAAAAAAAAGAGAGAAATTTATGCCATTACCTCTTGCGGTGTTCATAAAAAAACGCCAACCACAAAACACGCATGTGACCCAAAAACTTGGCCATTTCCCAGCGGGTCGTCCTGCTCTTTCTGTATGTAAATATGCAGGATTTCTCTTTTTTCTTTTTTTTTTATAAAACTGACCAGCATACAATGTAGATTTTTATGTGCGTACAGACAGGCCATTAAAATGCCATAAATTTGAGCTCTGACAAATCCCCTCGGACAGGACGGCATAAAAAAAAGCGGGAGAGGCAAACTAAACCGCTTCAAATTGCGCAAAAATATGCTAAAATTGCTGGACATAGGAGAGGTCCTGGAAATGGGGCGCATAAAATGGCAGGGATAACCACAAAGTCGAGTTTCGGCTGGGGCCTTATGTATTTTTATTTGTATTCCGATTGCCATGTCCATAACGGGGGGCTTAGGTCTGTGGCTTAGCCCAAATTAATAAAAATTTGGCAACATCAAGTGGATCTGTGCATATGTTGTAAACTTTGCTAATATCCACCCCGAAGGCAGCCCCAAATGAACCTTTTAGCTTGGAAGTTTATTAGATTCGGGTTACGTTGGCTCACTACTTATGTAAATTTGTTTCTGCCACAAAACTAAACCCGGCCTAAAAAGGGACGCTAGACAATGTTGTAAAAGTGAAATTAGAAAACTTGCTAAATAATTTAGTTTGTCTTTTAGGCCTTTTAATGCTAACATTTTCCGTTGAGTTGCCCAACATATCTAATGCCGAAATCCTTAAATCACTTTACCCCCAGACCACGGAGCACTGTAAGCCGAATGAGAACTGCATACCAAATGTCCTTACCTGGCGAGGTGAGGCAGAGATCCAGTCTGGCGATATTCTGATTGTGGAAATCAATGATGCCATGCTTAATCCATCGCACGAGGCCAACAACACCAGCAGGTAAATAAAAATTACTTGAAATTAAATCAGAAACAGAATAACAATGCATGAATACATTAATTTCTCTTTTTATATTAATGAAAATGTCAACAAAGTTAGAAACAATTGATATTGAAATTGTTTAGCAATTGTTAACAATTTTGTATAAGCTCTGTGAAACTTTTAAAGCCCTGAAAAAGTTGTTGCTGGAAATAAATCAGTTGTTTTAGATACTTTGCCAAAGGGATTGCATTTCTTTATTATTTATAAAAATTGCTTATTCAATATAAACAGAATTTTATATACAAATCTTAATGAATAAGTCAAATATTAATATCTATTTCGCAAATAAAATGATGTTTTAAACCACAAAAATATTTTACAAGAAAATCGTTTTTAGGACAGTTCCGATAGGGCATCAAGTTCTTAGGCCACCTAAGCCGCCTTTCTAATACATTTTCTGGGTTGATGTCCGACTTTCCCTCAAAAACCAATTCACTATAATCCAGCCAGAAACTTTTGTCCTCTGGGAGTTTCTGTGAGATCAGCGACAGCTCCTCCTCATTTTGAATGCTCGCCAGGTGACCGCCCATACGGATACAGGTGCTGCTAGCATTATGATAATTCTCTGTTTTCTCCGATTCTATATAGTAATATTTGAAACCGATCTTCTCAAATTTCAGGGAATTCGGCATCATATTTAGGGTCATCCTCTCCAGTAAATTCACAATTCTGTACAGCTTTTCAGACAGGACTTCTCTTAAAACACTCAGTTGAGCTTCAATATTCTCGAGTTTCGTTTCAGTTACTGGGGACTCTGCCAGCGAGCTATAGAAGCTGCCAGCAATGGTTGCGTAGAACAAAAGAATCACGCACTTTGTCATATTCTGATTTGCGTAGAATAAACGCTTTGAAGGCTATTTTTCAACTGGTTTCTAATGGTTCTATGGGAGAGGTATTTATAGATGAAATTACTTATCCATTGCTACGGCCAATGAATCGAAATTATATATAAATTTCTGTCTGAGACCAAATTTATTTGGAAGCAGCAAATGAGCTTGCTGATAAGCAAAAATAATACAATTCTTAATAATTCATTAGGTTTGATTATGAATACTTAAAGCTAAACGAATAATATATAAAAGACATTAATTAATAGGTTTGTTGTCTTCTTTAGTTTCGAGCTAAATAAGTTTTATAATATTTTCTGTACTTAATCATCCCAAAAGCTATAAAATCTTTAATCCTAAACAAGAGCTTCGATTTGATTTAGATAATCGCTTCGATTACAAAATTCCCTTAAGAACATTTTCCCTTGTTGTCAGCATCACTGAATAGAAAAGCATATCTAACCGATACCTGTCGCCTGGCGGTGATGTATGTAGTTGATCAAAGCAAGTGACTTGGCGACGCAGGACACACAGTCATTATGTGCCGCCCATCAGCAGCATCATCAGCATCCACATCAACACTTCCCGGCAGCCACTGGCAGCCACTGCTGCTGCCTCATCATTGAGCTCATCGTGGAGCGACCCTTTCGCTGTTGCAGCCCCTTAACTTTGACAGCCGCCCCAGACACCTGAGCTTGCTCGAAGTGGGGGTGCACATCTCTCACCCTTCTGAACATAAAAAATATAAAAATAAAATCACTCCCCTATTTTTACACCTAGTTTGCTGGCTGAGTTCCTCCTTCTTTCTTTTTTATTTATTTATTTTCAGTTAAGCGCTTTAATGCGCAGTGAAACGTGTTTGTTCGGGGGCTTATTATATAATAACGTCCATTAAGGACCTTTATTGATTTTTCTTCAGCACGTCTGACCGTGCAGCAGAGATATAGATAAACAGTGAGAAAGAGATACAGAGTAGGAGCTGGAGCTGGAGCTGGAGGTCGGAATAGTTACTAGTCCCAGACACGTTCAGCCATTATCATGCCCCTTTTACAGTTTATTAAATTGTTTTCTCCAACGCTCCACACGCGCTGTCTAACTCTCCTTTCCGAGCTGTCTGTATTTCTTTTCGCAAATTTTTATTTCGGTTTTGTTTATTTTATAATGCTGGACAAAAATCCCCATTACAAACTGTGCATATAAATGCGATAGCAGACAGTTTTTTTTCACACAGAAAAAATAATTCTTAAAGCTACATTTTGTTATAAATAAATAAATATTAATTGAGTCAAGTTGAGTTTGCTTTAAATGTAACAGTTCAAAAAAACAAAAGTTATAATCCTGAATCAAGACCATAAAAGGTATATAAAAATGCATTTTATTTAAAGGTTCCAAACTTCTGAAATATTTTCCAAAGCTTTAAAATATTTTTTAAAATTGCAACAGTACAAACAGCAATTATAATTCTAAATCAAGACTGCTCAAAGTATATAAAACTAAATTTACTCCTGTAATATTTTCCCTGTGTAGTCCTTGTTGTTGACCATTAGTCATTGGGCTGGACGTACAAACACCACAGCTGGCTGACCCTTTTTGCCATGGCAATTATCACGTTTCTCTCGGTTTTTGCTATCATTTTAACCCCCCTCACATTTTCGCCCCCTGCCCAGCCTCTGAATACACATTTTTTGCTCTTTTTAATTTAGCTCGCTGGCTGGTTCTTATCTTATCGCTTGATAGATGCCGCCGCCACCCATCAAAAAAGTTTTTCGCCCCGAAAAAGAAGCGCAAGAAAAATTAAAATTCATTTGTCGAACTTTGGGGGCCAGACATCAAACGCGACCGCGCTGGAAATTTTCCGGTTTTCGCTATATCTACTGATATATATATGTATTCTTTCCTTATTCAGCCCGAGGGCCTGGCAACTTGAAATGCCTGGCATAAGTTTCGATTCCTGTAAGTTTCCCTGGGGGCAAAATAAGACCGCAAACAATCGAGTTAGTTGAGGAGTGAAAGTGAGGCAGAAAAGTGTAGCATACAATTGAGCGCGGGGCCGCAGAGAAAAGTTACCGCCAACTATGAAAATGAGATGTCAAAAAAGTTTTTATTATCGATTTAATATGTGTGTGTGTGTATATATGGGTGGGTAGGTGTGTGTGTGTGTGTTGGCCAAGTTAACAAATGCAATAGCAACAACAAAAAAAAATAATAATAATGCTACGACGAAGCCAAGCCAAGGCAAGGCAAGTGGGTAGCAAATAGATTGGCAGAGCTCGAGGTAGTGAAAACTTTCCGGTTCGCAGTTTTCTAACAAGTTTTTCCTCTTCTTTTTTTGCACTCCCCCTAAGTCGACTACGTGTTGTTGAAAAATTGCAAACTTGGTTACTATATGAGGTGTCTTCCTCTGTTTGTGTCTCTGTTTGCGGGTCTGGCAAGAACTTCAGTGTCCTCCGAACTGACTTTTAAAGCAAAAAAATATATATATTTGACTTCCACTTACATGTTTTCAGTTTTGTTTTACAAGGCAGCATAGCGTTATAGATTTTCCCTGGCTTAATAAAATCTTCAAGTTAAATCAGAGTCCACATTTTATACAGTGTTAATTTGCGGCAATTTAAACTCTATTAATAAATACCCATACGATGTAAGCTGCCACAAAAAGTAACCGCAACGAAGGCCTGGAAAAACAGAAAGAGGCTGGAGGATATTCAGGCCGAGAAAGAACCCTTTTGCCCCTGCCTCGACTAATTTCATTTCCGTTTTTGTGCTATTTAATTTCCGCTAGAGCAAGGCGAGCGAGAGAGAGCAACTGCTTATAAATAAATTTCAATTAATTAAGCATACATACAGATACACACAGGGAGAGCAGAAAACCCAGCAGGACCAAGTTTCTTTTGACGTCTTTGGTCATATTTATAACTTAAACAAGCAAACAGAAGCCGTTTAACTTGGCCGCCACATTACGCTTGGCACAGAGAGAAAATGTTGATAAGATAAATATTTTTTAGCTGAGAAAATGAAAAGAAAATGTAAAGCTTTAAGAATATAAATATTATATTTTAATTAAGTAAATAAATTGCTATTAATTTACTTATTTTTTAATGCACATTTTTCTCTCTGTCTTTATTTTTGTGCTCCGCTTTATTTCTCACCTGGATGCTGGGCCCAATAAACGTCAACGAGCAGCGCGGTACACGCCACCCAGGTGTATCAGGTAACTCGCTCCGGCCATGAGCATTGCGACGTCACCGAAGGCGTCCTGCTGGATATCACACCGTTGGTGGTCGATGGCAGGAAACTGGTTACCCTGTACGACAAGGACCTTACCGAGGGAGTTAACTTGCTAATTGGTGAGTAGACTCGACCCGGCACTCTTACCGCTCTTTGGCAGTACTAACTTTGTGGTGGAGGTGGTTTTTCGAGTAGGAAAAGGGGCTTTACTTAGACTACTTTGAAGCGTTGAAGAAGTGCTTTAATTAATTCACTTTATTTTCTTAAGTTTCTAAGTTAAAATGCAGAGCTAAAAAGTATATATATGTATATTAAAGCCACATAATGGAGAAAAGGCTTTCTTTCGCAAATCACACTAGAAATAATTGAATAATTACATATTTCAAGCAATATTTTTCTTTATTTCAATAATACCTTATCCTGGGAAAGAGCGTCCTTTTAGATAAAAAAAAATGTTGCTATCAACACCTGGTTTTGGGATTGAGTCCCCCACCTTGTCTCGTTAGGGTATTCCATCTTCATCTTTCCCAGAGGCATCTCTTGTCATTGGACACCGCCCTTGGGGAGTCTTTTTTTTTTTTGCTTTCCCTATTTGTGGTTCCCGTTCGGCCTATTAAGTACTTTTTTTATTTTGCTCCCTTGCCTGCAGCCTTAATTAATACGAACCTCTATTTTATCCCTATCCCCTGTGTCCTGCAGTGGTGTCCGAGCTGTGGGGAGCCCAGTGTGTACGCCTGAAGGTGACCACAAAAACCGACAACTGCGGCGAGAATGCCGATTGTTCCGGCAAGGGTGTCTGCTACTCGGACTCCGGGATGGAGGAGTACGAGTGCCAGTGCTGCAGCGGATTCGCTGGACCGCATTGTGAGGAGATCGATGCATGCAACCCGAGTCCTTGCACTAACAACGGCATCTGCGTGGACCTCTCGCAGGGTCATGAGGGCAACTCCTATCAGTGCCTGTGCCCGTACGGTAAGGTCATTAGCATCCAGCCTCATTAGTAGTGGCTGCCGTCGATAATATGCCATTAATATGCCTCGTATTCCATCTCTATTCCTGCAGGATATGCGGGCAAGAACTGTCAATATGAATCGGATCCCTGCAATCCCGCCGAGTGCATGAACGGAGGCAGCTGTGTGGGCAACTCGACGCACTTTCGGTGAGTCAAAGGCAAATAACAAAGGATACAAGAAGCTAAAGAAATTAGACGGCGCAGGCTTACAGACACTCTGAAAATTATAAGGAATATTTAAGGATAAAATCTTGATTATAAGAATCAAGGAATTAATTACTTGATCCTTTAAAAGTAAAGTCTAGAAATAGTTACTTTATAAAAATATATTTACCAAATTGAAGCATAGAATATTTATAGTAAAAATATTAAACTAATCAAAAACATTTAGCTAATATTTTTCTAAACATTTAAAAGGCAAAATAAAACTTATTTTCCAACTATTTAAACTAGATTTAACCACAGCTTTTAAGCCCTATTCCTAATATGCAAAAACAGTATCCTTGGCGGAGTAGAAACATTGTTCAAATACCATTCTTTTTTTCGAGTGAACAGTACACACATTCCCTGGTAGCCCCAGGGAAGCAGGATCTGCGGTGTGGTAGCAGTAGCAGCTTTCATTCAATTATCGTGACCATTGTTATGCGGTTCTGTCTAGCCGTCGCCGTCTGTGTTTGCTCATAAATGTTGACTTTTGTCGCATGTTCAAAAATTCCCCATTTCTCCATGTCTCTCCTCTTTTTTTCTCTCTTTTTTCCGCCATCTCCCTGCCGTATTAACCCGCCGCTTGCAGCTGCGATTGTACGCCCGGCTTCACAGGACCTCTCTGCCAGCACAGCCTGAACGAATGCGAGTCCTCGCCGTGTGTTCACGGCATCTGCGTGGACCAGGAGGACGGTTTCCGTTGCTTCTGCCAGCCAGGTGAGTAAATGTGGCAACAGTTCCAGCCAAATAAACGCAAATTGCCAACGTTCTTTTGTTGACTCGATGGCAAAATCGCTCCCATAATGCCAATATTTTGTGAGTTATCATCGTGGAAATTTCACACAATGATTGTTAACTTTTCTGGATTCTATTATATAGCAGGAGAATTTTCCAATTTTGGCGTAGCTTTTGGCATAGTTGAATTGCGCTGGAAATTTTGTGGATATTTAAATTTTCATTAAATCAGGGATAAGAATTTGTCTGAAAAACTATTTTATATATTAAATAGAAATTTCGTAGAAATTTAATTCTTGATAATTAAAGAAGAAATTCATTTAATATCGATTCTTTTAATAAGCATTCATATTTAAATGATGTTTTAGATTAAGAAATCTTATTCCATCATATTTAATTCGCTTTCTGCATTAAACTCAATTCAATCTAATATTAATCTATATAGATTTTTCATGCTTAGCACGTAGAAATACATTTTTCATTGGCACACGAACCTGGTTTCGGTAATTTTCCTACGAAATCCACGTACTTTAAGGCAATCAAATTGCGCTTTCGCAATTGAATTGAAATCTGTGCAAATCAAAAATCTACATTGAAGCTCATAAATTATTTCATTGGCACAAACACAATTTGCATAAATCGCACTCAATCACAATGAAAGTAAATGTACATAAAGGTCGCTGAGACAGAGACGAAGGCAATTTTTGGGGGCGAAGTCGAGACAGGGCGCTGTCTCCGGCGAAAGAATTTCTCCATTGAAATTTCCATTTCATTTACTTTGCACATTTACATTACCTTCTTCACCTCTTTTCCCCAACCCCGCTTACCACCGGACTTCTGTCTCGCAGGATTCGCCGGCGAGCTGTGCAACTTTGAGTATAATGAATGCGAATCGAATCCGTGTCAGAATGGCGGCGAGTGCATCGATCACATTGGCAGCTACGAGTGTCGCTGCACGAAGGGTTACAGCGGCAACCGTTGCCAAATTAAGGTGAGTGAACACAATGGCCAAATGGATATAAAACGGTTTCAAACCGAGAAGAGAAATACCTTTAAAAACAGGCTATAAAAGGTTACAGCAAATATTTTACCATAAAAGCAAAATTTTATGTGTTAAAGATAAACTTAGTTGGGCATTTAAAATATGCACAAAGAAAAACAACATAAGAACCCTGAGGTGCGAAATTTTAGCATTCAACTCTCCCCTGAATGGCGTTCCCCTAGAGTAACCATTAGTTGATTCACGATTCCCCGAGATAATCAATATTTTGTATTGAAAACAAATCCCGCGACAATTCCCCGGTGTGTGAAAGTCGAAGGACCCCCAGCCGCACGCCAGTTGTCTGCGGAACTTGAACGGTATTGATTTAATTTGCTCTGAGCAAGGACTCGCACACAGGCATAGGAAATGGGATTCCACATGTGGGCGAGATGTATCCTTCAGATGCGAATGCTGGGGAAATACATTTTTGAATACGTAATGAAGTTTCAGCGAAGCTCCTACGCTCCACTCCCCCATTTCTATCTCAACTCAGCCACAATATGCTTTGATTTGTGCCGATTTTTTTTTTGTTCATCTCCTCTCCTCTCTCTCTCCGTGCTCCGTAGGTTGATTTCTGCGCCAACAAGCCTTGCCCCGAAGGACACCGCTGTATTGATCATGGAAATGATTTTAGCTGCGAATGCCCCGGAGGTCGCAACGGACCGGATTGTAATCAAATGCCACGAACGGTAAGTCATGATTTATGCAGTTTTCGGTTGCTGGTTTGAGTTTGGTTTTGAACCTGGGCCTTCGCCTGGTGGACTGCAGGCAAAAATGCCAGCAAATAGCCACAAATTGTTGGCCTACTGTGCAGCAGTGGCATAATTGTTGGCAATCTTGTGCGCTTCACAACTGCTGCTGCACAATTTCATACACAATTGTTTTGTGTGCGGTTGCTGTGCATTTTTAAGCTGATTTACGACTCCTACTGGCTGGGTTTAATGAATTGTTTTTGTGTGGGGTTTCTTATTGAAATCGATAAGACTTGTCAGAGTTCTCAAATCAATTTATATTCAGGGCTGGGAACCAATAATTTAACTATTTTGGGTTACAAAAATACAAAGAAACAAGGAACATAATTAGTTATGCCAGCTATAAAACTTTTCCTCCTAGAAGCTCAACTTTTAATGAATAGTTTGTACCAGAATCAGTTTCTTATTAAATTTAATATTCTGCCCCTGTTTAGCCTTGCAAATATCAATTTCCATTCAGGGCTCTTGCCAACTTGGTTCATAAATTGAGTTAACTTTTCTTTTGAGGGCGAACTAACTCGAAAAGAATTTAATAAACGCCCAATGGACTTGATAATTTGTGGTGCTAAAATAAAACTTAACAAAATGTACATAAATTAAGCGTCAAGGCGCCATAATTAAAGCTTTGTGAAAATGATGGACACGCTGACTAACCGCGATGGCTCCAAGGACCAGAGATCCCCGGAACACTGTCATTATGCTTTGGGTGGAATGGTGGTAGAAGGAGGGTAGGGCGTGGCAGGACGAAACCACGGCTAGAATTTGCGGCTGCCAGCAAGTAGTGGCTCGTGGCTCCTGTTGGGGAAGGCAGCGAAATTAATTACATTTTACATGCCAGGCACACACACACACACACACACACACACAGAGAGAGAAATGGGAAGAATGGGAAGCTGCTCCTCCTCCACGGTAATTGTGGGGTTTTGGGTGCGGTTAGATGATAGCGGCCTTCCTGAGAGCCAGAATATGGGAGTATAAGAATGACTAAGGAAGCTATAGTTGGGGAAATATAATCCTAAAATTATTTAGAAATTTTTTTAGAATTTTTTAAACTTATATAATAGAGTTTCCATTTATGCATTGATAACTCTCAGTACTTCCAGCAATGCAATGTGAATCCCTGCACCCATGGCGGCACTTGCTGGTCCAGCGGTGATAGCTTCTATTGTGCCTGTCGTCCCGGCTACACGGGCACCATGTGCGAAGGTAAGTCTCAGTCCCCCGCGGTTCCCCCAAAAGTCATTAACTTGATTAGGGCTGGCCGCTGAAAAATATGTTTCCCTCGGTGGCTATCTAACATTCATTTTTTTTTTCTTTTTTTGTCCGGACTTTATCCGGCCCCGTTTTCCAGATGAGTTTGTGGTGGAGACTGTCGTTAGCTCCAGCGAATTTATTGTGGACGATGCGAACGCTAGAAATTTTAATGACAAAACTTTCGGTTCATCGGTTGTGCTTAAGAGTCCCATTGAATTGCATAATGCATATTTTGCGGCTGGAGTCCTGGCAGCCGCCATTTTCATCGTTGCCGTTGTGGTAAGTACCGCCCCACTCCCGCTCTCTTGATTCCCGAAAAACCCAGGAAGCACCAAGGTCCCTCCCAGCAACATGAACAGCATTCAGGGGGAAATTGTACTTTGCGGTTATGCAAAGTGAGCACGCGAAATGGCATTGCATATTCATTTCGGTGTCGGGAAAGTGGTCGAGCAACTGAATTGAGCTGCAGAGCGAAGGCTTTAACCCGAAAGTTACCAATCGCCTGGACCAGTGAGTGGGCTTAAAGCAGATGCAAATTTATACAATTGGTAGTCCTGTTCTCCTTCCACAATGTGTGTGTGTGAGTTGCTTCAAGTGGAGAATGGAGTTCGAGGCAATTTATTGGAAGCCCAGAGCGATTCAGTTGGCTGGGTAAAATTGATGCAAAACCTATAAAGTATTCCAGTAGACAGGTTAATATCGAAGGCTTCAGTTGGGGCTATTTATGTTGGGAAATTTTCAAGTTTTTGAGTAGTTAAAAAGGGGAATTTTTCCCTCAACATTCCTCCTGCATCTTTAAACTTTCAAAACTCTAGAACTCAATCAACCTTTTCAGCCACATTTTCACAGCTCTCCCCTTACACTTTCCCAAGCCAATCCATAACCATTTACTTAGCCCCAGAAAATATCTCCCCTATTTCTCTTCGTTGCAGGTCACCATTTGTCACTGCAAGGTCAATCAGACGTATAGGAAATTCTCAACACGTTCCACATCGTTTATACCCATCCTGGGCTTCAGTCGCCGGCCCAAAATGCAGGGCAAACTCAATAAGCACTGGCTGAGTGGCAAGGGTGCCGCTTCCGCCGCAGCCACTGCGAGTGGCACCTCTAATGTGGCACCCGCGGGTGGTCAAAGGGGCAATGGAGCTGCGCGGCATCTGCCGGGACAACCGCAAACGCAGACCACGCTGGGTGGCCAGCTGCAGGAGCGACCTTTCCAGCGGCACCTGGCCATGAACCTGGAGAACGACATGTACTACACGGTGGACTTCAGTGAGAATTCACAGCACTCGCCGTTGATACAGTGAGACTTGGACAGCAATGGCGGATGGCTAGTCAAATTCACCCCAAACAGGAATCAGGAGTGAGGGAATGGCTTGGGCGGGGGTCCTTGATCCTTGGGGATTGCGGGGATTGTGTAATTATCTTTGATGCTACTCGTTGAATATTCCAAATATTGAACAGTATTCGATAATAATAAACTAAAAAGCCATGCATACACATACATTATATGTGCGAGGGGATAACTAACTTTACGATTATGATTCCGGGCTAATGCAATGCACAAATATTTATGATTAATACATTTATGTGTATGTATGTATCTCCGGCATAAATAGGCTTAGCAAACTTGTTTATCCTGGTTTATTTTGGCTAAGCACACACGGGGCACACGGCGGACACAGATATGATAATGTTTGATTATAAAACACTCACTCACAGAGGGCGAGGGGCGCCGAGGAAGAGATAATCTGGAATTATGTAAATGTTCAATGGGATTGCAGCACAAAACCTGCTCCAGTTGTCCTTGTCCGCATAAGTTTATCGTTTGAATTTTACACAAGGCTTCAATTTATGTATGTTTGCCATCTCATGTGGAAGGCAAGAGCTGATAGGGCCTGGCTCTGGGCTAATTGTTGCCATAAAATCCCTCATAAATTTGTTATGCAAATGGCCGGTCCTAGTGCCGAGAGTGAACTTTATGGATGGCCATTTGCATATGGACATTTCAAAGAGATTAAATGACTTTCTCGACCTCCGGCAGAAAGGTTTCTCAATAAATTTAATTAGATAGAGTTATCCTTGTGAATCAAGGCAGCCAGGCGTTGAGGGTCTAATTATGTTTACTCCATATCGAGTGCTTCTAATGCATAATAACCGAAAATTAATTTCATTTGCAAATGTTTGCAATTAGTTAAATAACAACAAAACAAATCAGCAGCAAGAATGCCAAGAATTATCACGGTGCTGAAATCAATTTCAATATTGGGTTTATATCAACTAATTTCTGGAAATTCTATTTGGTTTAGTTTTAATTAATTTTGCCATACTAATAAATTTTAGGGGGGGCGAGGGGTTAAATTGGGTGATTTAAATTGAATTTGGCCAGGACAGCTATCAGAGATTATTTGTTGCCAACTGAGTTCGGCCTTGGGTGTGTGTGTGTGTGTCTATGTGAGTGTGTGCTCGACCGCAGTCGAAAGTTGTTAGTGAAAAATAATTAGCATAAATTAAAATTTGTAGCCACAAAAGTTAATATGTTTTTTGTGCATAAATAATATTTATTTTGAAATCATTTCCGTAAACGATGGCGTGTGGGTGTGTGCACCGCCCGTGTGCTGGCCACATTTAGCATATTGCTGTTGATATGCAAACATTAATGCTGATCAAATGGCAAAGAGCTGCTTAAATGAAAATTAAAATTAAAATAATGAAGAAAGTAAAGTGAAATAAATTGAGACGAAAATTCTGATAAAGCTAGATGCATTCATTTTTTGCATCAATAAATAAAATATTCGTGCAATTTGGTATGCAGAGAATGGGTTTGTAATTAAAATGCTATATTAAGTAATTAATAACGATAAACTGAGGCAAACCAAAACCAAAGCCAAATGGAAAACCAATAATATAAAATTAATGAAAAGCCGTAGCCTAAGGAAAAACACGAACACACACATAAAGAGAGCAGAGAAAACATGACAGTAATGTAATGAAAATGAAATAAAACAAAAACATTTTATTCATTGCGTGAAATGAGTAACCTATGGCAAAACACTTGGCGTTTTGGGCAATTACAATTTAATTTTTAAGCCAATCAGCAAAATAAAGTGGAAAATCCAGCGAAACATGAAAGAGTTTTGAATTCAATTTGGGTAAAAATGGGAAAACAATTACCAGGAATCTTGTTTTGTTTTACGTTCTCAACAATTTCGGTTTATTCAGTTTGTTCCCGTTTTTGCATAATTTATACATAGACATATACATTTATATAACATAACACACACATGTACAACTAAACAATAGTTTTCCATTTATCATTTTCTTTCTGTTTGGTTTTTTGTTCTCTTCTCCCGTTTCATCCTCAGTTGCCTTCGGTTTTGGTTTATTAATATCACTCATACGCCGGGTACGGCTGGTCAGAGAATTTGACTGGCAGCCGCCATTCAAGTGGCCTCCGATTTTTCCTCATCCTGCTGCTGCTGTTGTTGTTGTTGTTGTTGTTGTTGTTGTTGTTGCGGCTGTGGCGGACTTTTCCCATTTCCATTCGATTGTGGTTGCTGCTGTTGCGGCTGCTGAGGCGGCTCTGTCTTTTCCTCACCCAAATTCACGGTGGTCTTTGAGGTATGCAGCTCCGTCTCCTCAGGAATGACCTTGCGACCTTCCTGATCCTAAAGATTGTTAAGAAAATAAATGGAAGAAAGTGTGAGTATATTTTTGGTAAAAATAAGTATGCTTTGTCATGCCAAATGCTAAATATATAAGGTAAATATAACTATTAAACTATAAAATAAAACAGTAGAACTTTAATTAATTTATTGAGGATTTTTTAAAGGTATTTTAGTTTTAAATTAAACTGACATTGGATCGAAAGAGTTATCTCCGACCTGTAAAGTATATATATTCTTAAATTTAAAATGTAAATCAATTAACCTTTTAAAAATTAGTACAGAAAAGGTTTCCCAATCGAAAGGAATTTTTTCTTGGCTTAGTTATAATTTGTTTAATCTTTGATTACTATATAAACGTATATTTTGGGGCTTCTTGGGAAGTAAATATTTAAAATTATTTTATATTGACTAATCAAAGCTCTACTGCATTTTCAAATAGTTATCACAAATCCATACACACTTCCTTCCACTCGCTTTATTATTCCGCCTTTCCACACATGCAATTAGCAATTAAAAAAGGTAAAACGCATGCAAAAACCAATTCCATAACGAGCATACAAATTAACCAACCAATTTCATGCATAATAAAAATAAAAACCAGAAACCCCCAAAAAAAAAAGGTAAACGGAAAAAGCTACCCGAATTGTGGCAGCAACCGTGTTGCACAGTGTATAGACTGCTATTTACACTATTTACACACTCAACTTGTTATTAGTTTTTCCCTTTGCGCTCCCCATGGATTTTCATGCAAATACGGGCAAGGATAATCAACATGCAGGATAATTTGAGTTCGAACATGAAATTTAAGTGGACGATAAATTATATTTAATGAAGTTGCAGCTGCACAGGGATCGAATGTTGCCAAAGGATTTTGAATGTGTTTTGGGTCTCTGTAAATTATGTTGGGTAATGGAGACTGCAAAGATTTAAGCTGCCTGCAGCTTAGCCATTTAATTAATTGGATTAGAATATTTTGCAAATTAGTTTGCACAGCCATTGCATTTCCAATTTTGATAATTCCTTTATTTAACATTTCGGTAAATATTGGTTTATGAACATGTATATTTAATTCCAGGACATTAATTATTAAATTAATTAAACTAAATAAGCCGCCAAATAAATTAGCTTGGTTATTATCAGAATCCTATTCAATTGTAAGCTCTATCTTTAGCTTTAAAAGTCCTCGTACCCCTAAATAATTTCTAAAACAAACATATTTCTCCTTATAAATTATTCTTTATAATGTCTCCTAGGAGACCCCACTTTTATGGTTTTTAACTCTGCTCTCCATGCTCTCCATTCGAATTTCAAATGATGTTTTCTGTTTTCCCGTCTCAGATCTCAATGTGCTGCATTTCATAAGCATTCCGGCTGAGTTCGCCTCGGCTCCCAAATATGCACAAATAAACGAATAAACTGCAGTTTTCAGTTGCACTGAAAGCTAGTTGAAGCTACCTTTTTTTCGCTTTTTGTTTTTAATATTTTCCATTGTCGAAAGGCATTTCCGCGTCATCAAACTTTTCGGATAATTCGCCATGCATCTAACGTAGTTTTCTCCTTGTTTGGCTTTTTATTAAAATAGTGTTTTGGGTTGCTGTGTGTTAAAAAAGGGGGGTTGGAGTGGTGGTGGCAAAGGCACCGTCCTTGCAGTTGAATGCACAAAAGTTTTCCAACAAACCCACACTCACAAGCAAGTGCGCATCTTAAGTGCCATGTGTGGTTGAGGAGGTGGAAGGAGACTCAAAGGAAAATAAAAAGGTACACTTAACAAAAAAAAAAATAATAATAAAACAAGGCTAAGAGCTAATTAGAATCATTTTCACTAAAATAAAAATTCTATAAAAATGTTTAAAACGTTTACAAAGTCTGAAAGCGGCTTTAAAGAAGTAATAGAAACGAAAACCTAGAAATAAGGCTACAAAAATATTCAATTACCATTATGATATAAATTCTTTCTTCACAGAAATAACTTAAATTGTAAGACACAGAAAAAATATAATTTATTAAAAGAATAACTAACAAAAAGAATATTATTTATTGTTATTAAAATAGTTTCTGTTACTTTAATCCGCATTTTTAAAATTCTCAATTTAAATATTGATTTAATGGCATTTTATTTCCTTACAAAAAATAGAAAACAATATTTTAAACAACCTCCAATTCCATTATTTAATTTATTTTCCTTTGTGTACTGAGAGAAAGAAGGGGCATGAATTTCTATAATGTTCATGCTCAGTTCATTTTGTGCTGCTTTTGTTTCCATTCCTTTGTTTGGCTTCGAGTTGTTCCCTCTATATATATATATACATATATATATTTCATTTTTTTACTGCTTCTTGTCGTCCCCCTATCCCCCCACTTGCCCCTTGCCCGTATGTCCTTTGAAACCGCTTACAATGGGCATTACTTACGCGCAATTTCGCGTTCACTTTTTGTGCGTTATGTTGAAGAAGTTATTGGCCTCGATAGACGAGCTTATAGAGCGCGCTATAAAGTCGTTTCTGGCCAAAATCAACAATGACAAATGTTGCCAGCAGCATCGAATTACGTGGCATTCATTTTGCGATCATTCCCCATAAATATTTCTATTTTTTCGGGTGCCGGGGTTAGTCCATCCTCTCACACATCGATAAATCGCTTTCATGGCAAAGGAAATAAAAATAATACCAGCACACAAAAAGCGAAGGAAAAAAAAAAATCTATCGAGGAGCGCATATCTATAGATGGCTAGGGAGGGGCAGAACAAACAGGAAATCGTAGAAGGAAGTTGGAACATACAAATGTACATATGTGAATGTCAACATTCACATAGAAAAGTACATTCAAACAAGAAAACATACACACACATAGAGAGACGTGCCTTGGCAATGGTAAAATATTGAGAATACGATTGGGACTCTTGCCATTGTTGCCAGGAATAGTGGCACACAAGTGATGGAAAATGCTGGGGAAATTCGTTTCAAAATTGGGTTCATATGCGGATTTCTATTAAATGAAAGTTAAATTTATTAAAAATAATTTTAGAAATTTTGAGACAATTGTTTTTGGTATACTAAACTACTTTCAAAATGAGACTTTGTTTTTGTCTCTAAGAAACTTTACTCTTAAGAAACTTTTTTATGGAAATTCTAAATGCAATTCTTATACATCAATTTATGGAATAAAATTAATTTATTCTTTGTAAAGAAATTAAAAATATATTAAACTAAAAACCTAAATAAAGAATTTTAACACTTTAAGAGCTCGATATTAGAACCGTGATTTCGACTTTTTTATAAACCATTACAACAATTTTTATTTATAAACTTTTTAACATTTTCTTTGCATTTTTTCCACTGCCATTGAAAAGTTTCAAATCATTTGCCACATTCGAACAGACGCTGTCCTTTACTATGCTTCGGCTTGTTTGTTTATTCCCTGGCATTGTTGTTCTTTTCACCCACTACACCTTACACCCACCCACCCACCTCACACACACACACACACAAGCTCAGTTAAACCCCTCCCACCGCATTTGCAAAAACAAACATTGTTGCTTTTTGCAACAGCTGCCATTGTTATTCCTTTTTGTCAACTTGTATTAAGTTCAACAACAAATCATTTGGCGTAAAACGTAAACAAAATCAAAGCGCACAACAATAGAAAAAGGGACATTTTTCAAGCTGCCCCACACTGCCCCCCCCAAAAAACAAGACTGAATACTAAACTTTAAGAGTGGGCAACACAACAACACAAATAAAAAATAAAAATGCAAAATGGGATGTGAGGATGTGAGGTGATGTGAGCAACGAAGCTCAAATTGCTCGACGAGTGTGCAAAATTAAACTAAACTCAACTAAGCGTTCAGCACGAAGAGCTGCAAGCTTCAGGAGGCTCAAGGGGGTAATGGTGGCAAGGGGGTGGCTTAAGGCGGGGCGGGGTTTTTGTGGGTTATGCACATGAAAAGAAGTGATGCCCAAAAGTCAAATGGCGCAAGTGCGGGCTTTAATTCAACGAAATAACTTAATGCCCGGATGGCTTGGCAAACTGCGACGCCCGAAACTCCTTCTCATCCTGCCAGCAACACCCTCCCGCCTCTCCCCTATACCGTAAAAAAAAAAAGAAAAAACAATAAAAGCTGCAGCGTTGGGAGCTGTACATGCCATTGCATTTTCCAGCAGCTCAAAACAAGAAGAAAATAAAGTTTGCATTTAAAAAAATTGTTATTGGAAATAAATTTTTTTAAATAGTGAAATCTATACTATTTTTTAACACTTACTCGTTTTTAAATATATATTTTATTATTTTATTAACTGCAGTAATTAATTAATTCCAAGAAAAAACTAAAATTATCTTTATTATAAAAATGAATATTTAATGCTGCTAAAAAACTCACTTTTGCATGGCAAATATTTTCCTAAAATAAATTATTAAATACTTTATTATTTAATATAAATTATAGAATATTTTTCTTAGTGCATTGGTGCAATATCTTGGCGGATGACGCTCTTGCCTCAGTTCGCTTTTGCCACAGCCATGGCCTCTGTTTATTCGCATTCAGTGCTGCATGCTTTTGGGCGCTTGCAACGCAGGACAAGCAAAACCAAAAGGACTCAGGACATGCCAAGCCATGCAGTCCCAGTTACATATGTTTGTGTGCCGAATTACCCTTTGCAGATGGGTCACAACGATAAATTCAAAAGGTTTGTTAACAAAAGAGAAATAATTTCAAGAGCAAAAATAATAAAAATCAACTTAAAGTTATAAAATAATTCTTCAGTTTTGTCTATTAAATTGTAACTGACATTTAAAAAACGAATTCAACTTGTAAGGAAAACTTTATTAAATTAATTAATTAATAAGTTAATTAAATAACCAAATTTATAATAATTAATTTGAATTAGATTTTTTATTTTACTTTTAATATTTCGCAAAAGGGTAATTCGTTTATTCGTTGCTTTCATGCAGTTCCAAGCCATTTTATTTCGACTATTTTTGGATTTTTATTTGTTTGCATTTGGTTTTGTTTTTATTTTTTTATGGGTTCTTGTACATTACCATTAACATGGAGCTGGGTATTACGGATAAATCCACAGCGGGTATTGAAGTTAACAAACCACTTGGATACTTTTTCATGCGGCTGGGAAAAAATGTTGATTCCACGCCCTGTTTGTATGCGAATGGCATTTTTGGCTATAGCATATATTATCCACACATATAGTAAGGGGAGATGCACTCACACACACACACACACACACACACAGAAACACATACACCCTCAAATGTACGAATATCGAATAGAAAGCTCTCTGCTCTCGTTGGTTTTTTGGCAAATTTATTTTGCACAAAGCGAAGTTTCGGTTCTGGTTTTTGGATTCTGCAGCCGGACGGCTGGCCTGCAATTTGCAACCGATACGACTTACATTTGGAAAAAAGTTTAAGCCAAAGCATATTAAGTTCTAAAATTAAAAAAAAAATATGGAAATATAAAAATGTTTTCGAGGCAAAAGAGATTATTTACAATGAAAATAATAACATACATACATTTAGAGAGACTTTATTATTGTCTCTCTAAATTTATGTTATTATTTTCATTTCAAAAAAAATTAATGTCTTGGAGATTTTATAAACAATTTACTTAAAAGATTTAACTAGTTTTAGCAGCAGAGTAATGCAATTTAAATATTTGTCTTTAATTTAGGAATTGTTTAATTGCTTAAACATTACAATATTGTGCAGAAATTCAATAACACAAATTTCTGCTATATTTATAATGTAATAAAAATTAAATATAGCATAAAAATATAAAATATCAAATTATTTTACTAGTTAATTCTTTCAAGTGTACTAAAAAAATGCAACGTATTTACTAATTTAAATGCTTTACCAAATAGTATTTAAGTAAACCTTCCAGGCAAACACCATTTGGCAATAACAAATCTATGCTTACTAATTTAAACTATATTTTGCCAAGTGTGCAAACTCCCTATGTGGCAGTCACGCCCCCTGACCGCCCTTTTTTTTGACTAAAAAAACAAAATATAATAGTGAACTCTTGGATTTCTCGGGTCTTGGCTTTGTTTTTATTTTATTTCGTTGCTCGGCGATGTGTGGAGGCAAACTGTCAGTTTGGTCTGTTTCGAATCAGAATGTTTTCGCAAAAAGCAAAAGAGCAAATGGCAAGGCGAAACTTGGTCTTGTTCATAAATTCATTAATTTGTTGTTGTTTCTACCCCCCACCACAACCAACTCTCTGGTGGCTGCAGCCACATTTGATTTATTGAATTACGGTTGCCTAGTTGCCATAAAAGCCTCGCTTCAAAGCATTGGAAATTAATTACGAAATTAACTTTGACAAACAGGAAATAAGAGGGGGGATAGGGGAATGCGATAATCAATTACTGGCCATATATCATCGAAAGTTTTTAATTAAAGGATATCTCAAATAAAAATGTCTGCTCGCTGGCAATTTCTGCTTCAAGTTGTTGTGTAAGTAGATGTTATGAAAGGTTATGAACAAATAATTAAATTTTAAAGCAAAAAATAGTTACTATAAAGGCAAAATATATATATTAGAGTCTTTAAGCCTAAAACTGAGCTGAACATTAAAATAAAAATAACCTAAACTTCGTGGAAGTTTGACATTATTTATTTTACAAGAGTTCTTTTTTTAATTTCTTAATAATTGCTTTAAATCGAACATTTTATATACAACTTTTAACCCACTTTCTGGGTTTATTTAAGTCTTTAAATGTTTCTTTCTTTGATATTTCCTTAATCGCCTCTTGAAAGCCGTTTTCCAATGCGATTCTTCAACCTTTCGAGCAGCTTTTTGTATTTTTCGACTGTTCCTCTTAGTTCGAGCTCTAAATTGGCAAAAACGGTGGCCGGCGGCGCATATGGTTGTCTTGAAAACAAAAACCAATAAACCCGGCTCCAATTCAAGCTGGATGGCAGCAGGAATAGAGCAGCATTGGAGAAGCCAGAGAGAAATCGAATCCATTGGAGCGGCATCAAAAGAAACGACCGCTCGACAAAGGCAACCAAATGCCAAACACACAAAACAACCGCCACAAACCCCACTCTAACAAGGCACACTCGAAAAAATATCATACCGTAATTTAAAAATTAATCAAAAAATATCTAAGTTTATAAACAAAAACTCAAAGGAAAGGCCATACAATATTTGACATACATTTCGTTTAACTCATTGTATTCCTTTGATTTTTAAAGCTTTTTTCCTCGAGTGTATGTAGAACGAGTAGTGCCCGAGGCGGATGCAGTTGGGCCCGGGCATCCGGTTGTCAAGGCAAAAAAACAGAGACAGGATACTGCTGGGTACAAAGGACACGCGGCGGCAGCAGCATGCTAAAAAGTTATTGTGGCAACAGATGTTGGGTATTTAAAAACCAAACACGATGGCGGAGAGCGAGAACGAGAGCAGCTAAAAAGTCGCCATGAAATGACAGAAATCAAAACAATTGACAGCAATCAGCGGGATACAAACGCACGCACAACCATTCGCACAGGGAGGACACAGTGAAATATCAAAAAAAAGGGGGATTTAATTTTTATTTGGTTTTTTGGGCCAGGACTCACCTCCAGGACGACGCCCTCGAGGGCTGGCTGGGAGATGTTCTTCAGATTGCTGTGATTCAATTTCGGGGCACTGTCGGCCCGATTGCGACCAAGTGATTGATTCGACGTCTTGTTATCGGCCTTGCTCAGCATCGAATTGTTCGAGGACTTGTGATTAATCTCCAGTGCCGAGCGCAGGATATCAACTTTCGAGGCGCTGCCGATGTTGCCATGACGGGGCACACCCCGCAACGACTCCACATTATAGCTGCTGCGACGCACCGACAGATGGTCGTGGATATCGGCCTGGGGGGAAAAGAAAATTCAATTTAAAATCGGCCGTTGAAGGATCATTAACAAAAATAATGGCAAGATAAAGCGGTGACAGATGGGCAAAGGATAACTGAATTCTAAATTGGATTTATAAAGGATTAAGCTTGGGATCATTAATAAATCGAAATATCTAAACAGAAAATCAAAGAAGAAAATCAGTTTTAACCTTTTATATATTTGAATTTTTAAATTTTATGATAAAATATAGTGGAAGTATCTTGATAAACCACCCAACCTCCACACTCTCTCTCTTTCTGCGTCTCATTACTCACCCGCGATCCCCTGGGCAGCGATGACAGACTGCCAATCTGATTGTACTTAATCATCAGACTGAGTCGCTCCAAGGACATGGAAGTGCCCTGCTCCTTGGTGGCGGGCTCTGTGAGCTTCTCCGTTTCGCCAGCCTCAACGGCCTCCACCTCCTCCTCGGACTCCTCCGTCGTGTGATCGAATTTGCGCAGCCAAATCAGATGAAGGAGCCCGTAGGCAATGCCACCGACCACAGCCAACAGACCCATGTAGCGGAAAGCGTCTCGAGTGCCAAACTGGCCAATAAGGAGTCCTCCAGTAAAACTACCACTGCCTCGTCCTTAAATTGGAGACAAACCAAATGTGATTACATATACGTAAAGTGCCTCATTAGGAAAGTGCACAGGGAGAAAGGCAGTCAGCCTTTAAGAATTTCAATTGATATTAAAATGCAAGCTTTTGCTAACCCATTTTCTTAAATATTCTCTTATTTATAATAAAAGTTATAGTAAACAAAGAAAACGCAATAAAATTATATTTTAAATTACTTTCTTATTCCTGTGTAAGCTGCCTCCAACTACAAACTTACCCAAACTGAAATGGGCCATGCCCAGGACACCAATCAGGGTGGCCAGCAAACTTTTTGGGGCCAATATCGAGCAGTAGGTCGCCGCTGCCACCCACATTAGATGGCAGGATAACGACTCCATTGCCTCGAATGGGAAACACCACCAGGCATTCCTTTAGCGGGGCGAAAAAAAAGGGAATTCAATTTGGCATTGCATTAGGCCGACATGTGACCAGCATTATTCGCACTCACTCGATGAAGGAGTAGCCCACCAGGCGGCCGGCATGGGAGAAGAACGCGATGATAATCAAATTAACGTGGCCAAAGATCCGTGTGATTTTCTCTGCCCCATAAAGGAAGGGAATACTGCTCACTGTGCCCACGGTAATGGTGATTCCTGGTCAATAAAATAAGGCATAAAGAAACATTAGGAAAAACCTCCGTGTTTCTCTTGTAAAATAAGAAAACTAATTAAGAACTCACCCAGCAAATAATTGGGAGCTCCCAACTCCTTGAGATACAGGAACAGGAAACTCTCAATGAATCCCCAGAAATTGCCCAGAACAAACAGAAATATTATAAAGGCAATAACATGTGGCATTTTCAGCAAATTCCACAGATCTCGGAAAACATTATCTGCCGGCAATTTCTCGCCAAGTGGCATCATCAGCACCGACATTGTGGATATCACCAGCAGGACATCGTATGTGTAAAAGGCAGCCGAGTAATCCGTATAGCCCAGACCCCGCGAGGAATAATCAATCATAATGCCAGTTATCGGTGAGAATATGGCCATGCCAATGCTGGAGAACAAACGTTCGCGACCAAAATGACCGCCATACTTCTCAATCATTGTCAGGGCAATGGGATCCATGATGGTGACTCCTGCTGACAGCATTGTGGTGGCCAAAAATCTGACGATGAATAAGGACATACAATTGGGAATGAGATGTAAGAGAATAATAAACGAGTCCAAGGGAACTTTGATTATATTTTTATAATGAAAGTGTCCTTGATAATGCAATCCCCTCTCACCTCAACAAGAAGTAAACCCAGAAAATGATCTCATCGGTTTCCTTGTAATCTGGCGGACATATCTCAGGTGCATTCATGGTAAAGGTGCACCTTTGGATCATACATTTTCCAGCTGTCGAGCCCAAATTAGAGATATTTGTGCGTCGCACCAGGCCGCCGCATCTCAAATCGAGTTCATCCAAATCGGTGAGATTGATATTGGCCCTGATCAGTGAGTCCTCGCCGAATCTCTGCCGGATATCGGTCACCGTCTCATTGGCATCCTGTTCAATCTCCATGCCCAGTTGCTCAGTGGGATCGGCAAGATCCGGATGCATTTGCAGCATAAAGTAGGTGGCATCGTCGTTATCGGAATGAACCCAACTGCTGCTGCTGTTGCTGTCGGTCACTTTTTGAAAAAATATAAAATAAATGTTAAATACAAATTAATTAAAAGAACTTTTCATACAAATTATAATAAAATATCTAAGCCACATGTAAAACCCTTCCAAAGGAAATCCATTTGGTGAATTGTAACTTTTGTTTGTTTTTCAAAACTCCCCTCCCGCTGCGTTTTCACTAATCACACAGGCAGGCAAACTGGTCTTTTCTCTTTTCCTGCACTTTTCTACACCCCCGAGGCATGCCGAGTCACAGTCTAATTCTGATTCTGATTCTGAGTTGTGTCCTGTTTTGTCCTGGGCCCTGATGTCCTGTGCCGGCCATGCATGACCAATTTCCAATTGTGCCAAGTGTCAAGAGTAGAGCCGAGTGTAATGCCATCATGTTTAGTTAGTTATGCACTTTTGTCTGCTGCTGCCGTCGAGCTCCTTTTTCGGGAATTCCCACATTGTGGAAATTTCTGGCCAGGACATTAGCAAACTTTTCGACTCTACGGAGCTCGGTGCCAGTGGAGTACGACAAGGGAGAAGTTTGGCCAACATCTGATGTACACATGACTTATGATTAGGACATGATTTAGGTTTCGTGTTTTAGGGATTTGGGGGAATGACTATGGCTATGCTCCTGGGAACAAATGGAGGAAGTTTAAGCAGTGGCTAGAAATGTGTTCAGGATTGATTGATTGTTAGTGGGAAAGTTTGATAGATGAAATATTAAATATTTAAGAAATTTAAGACAGAATAATAATTTCTGAATTACATTTCGCAAGGAAAATAATAATGTAATTCTGAAATAAAATAATATTTATTTCTTTTTAATTACAAATAATTCTTTAATCATCAATTTGTTTTCAAATATTTCTACACCATTAATATTAAATTCATGGAAAATCAACCTTACTAATCTGCCAGCGCTCATACTCTTCTTTTCTAAGCCCAACTGTTTACCTAAGTTATTATCCCTGAAAAGGCACTCTCTTTTTTTCCATCTACATGTTATATATTTTCCTTTTGCTCCCCTGCATATTTTCCCAACTTGACGCCCACTTTTAATAATGTGGAATAAAAACGCCTTTGTGAAGTTTTTTCCTGGGGAATTGGTAAAAAGTTTCCCCGTAAACTTTGGCTCCACACAAAACGTCAGGCTTTAATGACAACCACCAAGCCACCGCACCGCCACGCACTCGCTCAGGTTGAGTTATACTTATTTTTTTTTTAGTTTCATAGAGAGAGATTCGAGTCGAGTCGGTCTTTGGCTTTTATGGTGCAAGTTGTTCTCGGCTTGTGCACTCCTCCTCCGCCTCTCCTCTGACCACATTCCACAGTTCCTGGTAGCAGCTCACAAAAGACGGAAAAACAAACTAATAAAAGTAAAACACACACGGTTGGGGGGGGGGAAGAACACAGACATGGACACGGATACGGACATCGAAACGGACACGGACACGGTCGAAGGATGTGGACACCAATAAATGGGGATGGGGGAAGGGGAGGATGCTGGCAGGGTATTGCAAGTCGTCAACAAGTAAACCGAGTGGAGAACAAAGGCAGCAACTAGAAGCAACTTGCAGTTGATGCACTTCAATAAATTATTTTAAGAGACTTTTTCCTCACTGAAGAAGTTTTCTTGAAACTAAATTGGAAATATTATAATTTTGTTAGTTGAAAATATGAAGGATTTAAGTAGAATTGTTTCTTTAAATATTTTTAATATTAATCAGACGTCAACTCTAATTTAAAGGTTACTACAAATTTCAATTTAATGAACTGACACCCAAATATTTTGTTGTATTTAATATTTTAAAGTTGAAAACAATTTGCCAATTGTTTTATTATAATTATATCAAATATATAATTAATAATTAATTAAATCCCTTTACTAAATTAATCTGTATATTGAAGTTCCTAAACTTTCAGTAAAATGTTCCGTCTTAATTTCAATAATTAATATTATTCTGCCAAATAAAGGTATTAATATTGTTAACTATCAAAACCTCAACTTGAATTTAAATTTAATTAAAAACATCCCATATTTTTCCTCGAGTGCATCCAACTAGCATCGATAATAACGCTGTCTGTGGTCACTCGCTGGCGGAATAAGAGGAACTCTGCTGTGGAAGGGTTCATCACGTCACTTACAATTCAATCCCTGCATGGACATGGCGGACAGTTCGGCTGACGATGCCATCTCCTGGCCCATCCCCGGATCCTTCAGCTGGGACATTGGCGGGAACATGGTCGATGGCATATTAAGTACTTCTTGGTATCTGCTCCTCGTTTGCGTTGCGAATAACGCTGGCAATGATGATGCCGGCGATGAGGTGGTCGATGCGGTTGGCGGGGCGGGCGATGAACTCGACTCGGCGAAGGGTTGCATTGTGGCCACCGCTCCTCCACTACCAGTGGTCGTCGTACTCGCTGTGGTCGTCGTTAGCTGAGGTCTCTGGGTGCTCGGGGCCGGACGGACATCGTATGCCGGGGTGTTCGCATAGAGCTGAGGATTAACTTGCTCCTGCATCAAACAATAGTCAACGCACTGATGCACGGCCAATTCCAGCTCCGGCTCCTCTGGACATTCTCGGCTCGGACATGGAGACCACCAGACCTTGGTACAAATGGGAGAATAAAAATAAAACAAAAGAATGTATTGCAGATTAGGAATGAAGTAAAGGATTTGTCCAAGCAGAAGGCAGGTTCCACAAAGGCTTTGCAGTCCTTACATCGATTGCTTGAGTCAATAGTGAGCTTTAGTGATTCGATTTATTTTCGAATTGGATTATTTAATGCCATCAAATGTATCAGGCGGTTGTTGGAAATCAAAAACAAATTTTTGCAAACATAACTTGGCATGAGAACAGTAGGCTTCGACTCTTCGTTCGGCTAACCTCACCTCTGAACTTACGTTCTCAGCTCAGTCGAGTCAGTTCTCTGTTGCCGGACAGATCGATTGGTAGACTTTCTATCAAAAAGCAAAAAGGCCCAGCTCACACTTTGAGAAGGAAGTTGTGAAGCGTCGCACAATGTCCTCGCTGCCGATTAGGAACTGGATCAATCATCTGCGTGATCTGGCCACTTCACCTGCCGCTGTCATTGTGATTTGCGGCATAATGGCCTATGTGGCCTATACCAAAACCAGGCGCCGCCATGTGACCTATGACGACGAGGACTACGAGAAGGAGGGACATGTAAAGCAGCCGATTCCACTGAGGGGACTGAAACTCACTCGGGATCAACTGGCTGAATATAATTCAAATCGCTCCGATAAGACATATCTGTTGGCCCTAAACGATGTGATCTACGATGTTTCCAGTGGCGGCAGAGACTTTGGACCTGGAAGCGAGCATGCCGAACTGCCGGGAACAGAAATTAGCAATTATGTAAAGAAAGAATCGACAGAGAAGGGTCGCGATTATGAAATATGTTTGAATGAGTGGCGTATGTTGCTCGATGATATGTTCCATCCCGCTGGGAAGCTAATCAACGATGCAGACACCACAGTGGACACCAAAAACGAAGGCATTGAAGAGTACGAGGAAGGAGAGGAGACGGATCTCGATTTGCTGGAGGAGGGGGATGATGTGGAGTTGGGAATAGCAGAGGAGGATACTAGTTCCGATGCCGACGGCCATACCAATGCCACCATCGTTCCAGCTCCGTAAATTCCCCTCACCTACATATGGACACATTGCCCATTGAAATCCAGCCAAAAGTGGCACTTAACTCATCATAAGCCTCATATATGAGCTTAAGCCTTTAGGCATAATAACACCAACACATATAAATATCTCACCGATTATATATATACCTTAAAGCCAGCTACACTGAGAAGCCAGGAAGAGGTTGTCGCACTGCTGCCCAGACTTTAAAAATACTTTTTATACATTTTTTTAAACATTTTATATCTGAAATGTACCTCGAAATCCTACGATACATTCAAAGCACAAACATAACAAAAATATATAATTCAATGGGCAAAATGAACTTCAAAGACTTTTTCATACTTTCGAAAGGCAATATTTTTAATGAACAATTTATTTAATTTCTCTCTGTGCTGCGTTCGTGTTTCTGCATATATCCGTTACCAATTTTAATGTGAATTCAATAAGGCTCATCCAAGGGTTGCACGGGGCTGATTGGGCGGGAGTATCGAGCGAATGCCTGCAATAATAAAATGGTAATTTCCGTTCGATGTCGTCGATACCAACATAAATTTATGCCAAACGGCAAACAGAACGGGGCTCTATAATGGCATAAAATAGTAAACCGCAAGCAACAGGACATGGCCACTGTAACGCAGAAGGCAGGACATGGTACTACATGGTTACCATGCTCCAAGAATGGAGATGTCCGGCGAACGTGAGGACTGAACACAAATGTAGCCATAAGATGCGTTTTCAGGCCAGAAACTAACTTTAAGCAGGAGTATCTGATATCAAAAAATGGAGTTTGAAATTAGTTTAATGAATATAAAAATATATATATTTTTAGGATATTTATTTAAAGCAATTATTTTGTTATAAGCTACTTTTGATAGTTTCTTTTATCTTTAAATAATATTTATAATCTTGTAAATATATTTTATATTAATATCCATAAATGTTAAATTATTTCCAACTAAAATATAAATTCTATTGTTGTGACTTGCTCACCTATTTAAACTTGGGCAAAAAACGAAATGAATAATAAATAATTCATATAATAATAATGTTTTCACTACTTTTCCAGAGTATTCCCTATTCGGTGTCTAGCTACTATTTCTTGTCCTGTTTGCTGCAGCTATTTTAATGGTGTTATTGTATTTTATGGGCACATCATAAATACAAATTCAATATACGCCCGTGCCAAGTGCCGAATGCTGAGTGGAGTGGAGTTGCGTCGTATCTGTGAGATACATTCGTGAAATGGGGCAAAGGCAGGGGTCGTTTTTGGCCAAAGGCCAGGCACCACCACCAGCAACACCGCTACCAAAGGCCCAAAGCGTTCCCCAAAATAGCAGTTCCATTGCGTTTCATTACGACTAACGGCAATGGCTCGAGTGTGAGCACAAGAAAGATTTTAATGTGGGCACGAGTGTGTGCGAGTGTGCGGGTGTTTTAGTGCGGCTTAAGTGCTGGCAAAACGACACTAAGATAAATGTACGTGATACACATGCACAGCGACCGAAACACTTACACTCGCACATGCCAGAATCCTTAGAATATGTTGGAAAAACCTTCCAGGATAAAGCCAATTTTTATGAAATAAATTAAAGTATTTAAGTGATTTAATGATTATTTTATCTGTAATTTAGTTCAAACAATAAGTTATTTATTTCAGCTCTGAAATTAAAGTAAATAAAGTGACTTGAATTATTATTTTTTTGTGATTTTGTATATATTATAAATTACTAACAGAAGTCCGAATTTTTAATAGAATATTTCTGCGAGAATGAAATAAATTAAAGAAGACAATGACTGCTTTTACTCTCTTAATATATTGAAAAATATATTAAAATCAGAAAGCCAGGCGAATATATTTTTAATTATAATTTATTTAATATTAATAAACATCAATATCAATTTTAAATTGAATATTCTGAAGCCTAAAATACCAATTTATATTATTTTGCAATCTTCTACATTTGAATAAGTGCATTTCTTGTTTTACCTCAACAGGATTTCTTTTTTGTTAGTGCTTGTAAACCTGATGTGCACTCGTATTTAAGTGGATTTTGTTTTCTTTATGTTTTAGTTTTTTTTTTTGGCATATCCACCACCGCCCGCTTAGGGGGAAGCTTGCTGTAAAGCTGGAAGGGAGCGACCCCGAATTTTCCTTGGTAGCAGGAAAATCATGGAGTTGGTTTCGGTTAGCTGTTTCTAATGCGTTCCGTTCGCTTGTTGGCTGTCAAGAACGCTTCGGCTGCTGCTTCTGTCATTTTCTATTTTCCATTTTCCATTTACCATTTACCAATGGAATTTGTTTAGCCTTAGCATCCTGCTCTCAAACGCAAGAGGGCCCTTTGGCTTCGTTTCGCCAGAGTATCCCTGCCATGCAGATGCTTGCCTCGGTCCATAATTCGATTTATGTAAAACTCTTGTAGTCCTTGCAGTCCTTCGACAGCTGCAATTTGCTGGCAATGCTCAAGAGCGGCTTCTGTCCAAATGCCATTGCCAAAAGGTGTGAGACTCGCCAGACTCCATAAAGAATGCAATTTCGAAGGGAACAGAACGGAGCTGAGCTCTGGTTGAACACCTTGTACATACGTACTACATATTTATAACCGAAATCTCTTCCTGGCAGCCATAAAGCATGTACTCAAATTTGTTATGCCACATCTGACCGGCTTAGAGGACACAGGGCATGGCACCCAAAGGACACGCAATAACCGGCAGCTCCCTCCCCTCCCCAAGTCAAAGCCAGAGTCGTTTGCATTGATATGATCATAAGCATAAAACGTACACACATGTACACACATATATGTATGTATATAGATATCAATAAAAGGAAAACGCTAAGGGAAATCACAGAAATACTGGTACAGCAAATATATCCTTGAGCCCCCAGCGACCCCTCTCCAGATATCGTGACAGTTATTTGCTTTATTTCGATGATTTTACATGACGCAAATTTATGCACAAATGCAGATAGAACCAGAATCAGACCTCAACCGATGGCAGCAAAAAAAACGAAGGAAAAACCGAAAGGATGCTCTTAGCTGCTGCATTCCGAGGATGACAAAAACAGATGCACTCCAAAAATAACTTAAGCTTTGGAATAAAATGTGAAATTTTGATAACTAATATTGAAGAGATTTGTTTTTATAGATAAACGTATAAGAAATTAAGTTATTACGTTCCTTTTTGTAATGCCAAGTAAGTGGTTCCTCTTTATTTATGAAATTCTTTTAGTAAAATACACTTTTAATTTAATTAATTCCCTCCAAAACTGATTAACTTTAATATAAGACTGTCCACTAAAGTGTGCTACACCCTGCGTATACGTAATATTCCCCGCTACTCCCCTGCGTATACGTAATATTCCCCGCTACTCCCCTGCGTATACGTTTTATTTACCCATCCTGGTTGGCTGTGTGCATGAGTACTGTGTATACGTATTGTATGCGATTGTGTGTGCGCCAGCATGTGGCAAGCTGCTGGGAGCCCAGAAATCGACAGGACAGTTTCTGAATCGCGAAACGTGCCACGCATTAGATACACACGCGCACAAAGATACTGCAGAAGAGTGTGTTGGTGGTGTCCGTGCTGGCGTGTTGCATGTGACAACATTATGTTGCCATTGTTGCTGTTGTTGTTGCCGTCGTATAAATGCCGGCTTTTATGTAGTTTTCTCCTGCTCCACAAACACTTCTCGTTCGCCATGACTCTCCGCCAAATAGAGACATGCCGTGACTGAAGTGAGACCATTGTGCAAAAAGTGTAGGGAAGAGAGGACTTAAAGGCAGCCACCGAATGGCTAAGAGGATGCCGAAGATTTTTGGCAACTCGCACATAACAATTGCCAAGGAAAATTTTCTGACTGGCAGTGATAAAGTTACTAGTGAAAATGTAGCCATTCGTGGAGATTTCTTTTAAATTCTTTGAAAAAGTTTTAGCATTAAACCAATATACGTATTTTTCTATAATAATGTAATATTAATTTCAATAATAACTATACTAGCTACTCGCATGATACTAATTAATAAACCTTACCAAATTCATTCGTTTCAACTAAATCCATTCGGTTGTGGAATGTACAAATGTTTTAGCTGAAACATTTATAAATTCCACAACCAAATGGATTTAGTTTCAGTTACAATGAATCCATCTACCAAAATGAAAGTTCTTCCTCTACTATTCCTTTTGAGTGAGTAAAAAAACCAACAAATACTGACAATGAATATTAACAAAGAATCATGATTTTTATTATATTTTCAAGCCATGGTCAGTGCTGAGGAATTTATAACAATGAGACTTAATGATATTAGTGAAAAATACCGGCACGCATCCTTTGGAAATGCTGAATTCTCCTCTTGGGTTGAAAAGGCCTACTACGCTGGTAAAAAACCCAAGGGTCATAAAGACGAGAAAAAAAAAATACTTAACGACTTCATGGAATACGATACAAAACGTCAATATTTGGAAGACAGAATAGCTGATCGCATGAACGAAATCGATAGCCTTCTTCCGAATAGAAAACTGTCTCAAATCTGTGTTACGGAGTACCAAGCACAAAAAGATCGTCTCCGAAGCGCCACTAGGTATTCAAATAAGGAAAAGCAGAGAATTTTAGACAACAACTCTAAATTTTGCAGTGCACAAGATGAGCCCCCGCCACCTCCGCCAACAAAAGAGACTAAAAAGGAGACTACGAAGGAAAAAGTTTATGTTTATGATTATTGGTATTGGTGGTGGTGGGGTTAATTCATGTGGCAAATAAAATCATATCCGCCATTATATTATGCGATTTGTAATGAGAAAAAATTTTAATAAAGTTTTAAAAAGTATCTGCAATAAAATAATATGTGTGCTTATTATATAATTTAATGTTCATTTTGATTTTCGATATCCAAAGTATTCGAATACTAACTAATTTATTAAATTATGTAACAGAAACGGATTAGTAACATGCTTACCAAATTTATTCGTTATACTTATTGGTAGATTTTGTAATAAATTCCACATACAAATGGATTTAGTTTCAGTTACTAAAAAGTTCATGTAACAAAATGAAGGTTCTTTTGCTACTATTCTTTTTGTGTGAGTACAAAAAACAATAAAAAAAACTCTAACCTTATATTAATAAGGAGTCCTTTTTTTATTATATTTTATAAGCCATTGCCTATAGCGATGATGAAACAACAGATAGACTAAAAAGGATTGTTTCTAAGTACGAATACGAAGCCAAGGGTAACCCTGAACTCATCCAATGGATTGAAGACATCAAGCAAACCCTTGATAGTGGTAATCCTGAGAAAAAATCAAGAGCACTTCGCGAGTTTCAGCAATACGATAGAAAACGTTTACACTTGGAAGAGTTAATAGCTGCCCGCATAAGCGAAATCGAAAGCCTTCTACCAGACAGAAGGCTATCACAAGCCTGTGTTAACTTTTATGAAGCCAAGAGAAATGCTCTTTACAAAGCCAATAAGCTGTCACTTAAGGAAAAGCAGAACAATTTAAATGAAAACTCTGAGAAATGTACTGCAGAAGATACTACAGAAGGTCCAACCAAATATACTACGAAAATTGCTACAAAAGATACTACCAAAAATGCTACAAAAGATACTACTAAAAATTCTACCAAAAATCCCAAAAAAAATGCTAAAAAAAAGCCATCTTCAACAGATACTTCTTCGGTCAATATAAACACCAATACTGGTATAATATCGAATTCTACAAATGAAGGGAAGGACAAATGGAAGAATTTTGGTAATAAATTCAAGGGTAAATGGTCAGGAAAGTAGCGTAATCCTATTTCGGTCTTATTTTCAGATTTGTATTCTAAATTCAAGTCTATTTTTGGGATTGAATAAAATCTAAAAATTTAAGTTCCAGACTTTGTTGTTTTATAATTAGATTTAGGATCTTAAGAAATTTTATTTTTATATCTGTGTCTATTGGACAGAACTACTAAAAAACTAACTGGTAATTATGAGAGTAATTTGCGGGTCCTAAGAATGTTATAACTAAATTCAAGTATAAATTTTATTCAATTAAATCGAAAGCTCAAAGTTAAGGTAACTCTATTAAGTTCAAGGCAAAACTTAAGCTCTTTTCTAAAATGTTTCATTAACTCAAACCTTGTAAGCAAATGCGATTAATTAAATAGTCAGTGTAACTAAAAAACTGAAGGGCACCCCTCTCGTTGGCACACTTAACTTTCCTCACAAATGTTAAAGTCATCAAGTGGCAAAAAGGATGTTGTCAGTGCAACCCAGTGGGGGAGGACATCAATGTGTATGTGCAACCATGAAGTAAGCGCATTAAAACTGCACAAGAGCAACAGCTGCTTTCCAGGAGCAGGAGAATAATGCATCCGGCAACTTTCACCAGAGTGGAGAAAATGTGAAAATGGTTGATGGGGTGGTTAGATGGTTGGGTGGCTGGGATGATTGGCGAACCGCAGCCACATCATTTTTAGCTCTTAACTAAACAAGCGTCTCAAGATATTTGCTCCACGCACCTCAACCACAGTCCCCTAAGCAGATTACAGCCTTCGACAAACATTCAACCAGATTGCATTCAAGTTAGAGAGCTTTAATCGATTGAAGGCAGAAGTTTTCATCATCTACCTAGAAGGCGTACACAGTGGAAAAGCATTTGGCAGTTGTTAAAAGTAAGTTGAGATGAGCTACAAAGTTGCTTTCAAATGTCTTCAAAAATTCAAGACTTTTATAAACAAAAATAAATAAACTTAAAAAGAGTTTAAATTATTTCTTAAACTATTTTCCTTGAGTAAAACTCACCTCAATATCACCGCTGTCTGCATGTCGAAGGACGAATGCCGATGGCACCACGCCTGGTATTTCCTGCTGCGGTATAAAGAGCAGCGAGTGATGGAAAATCGCATTCAGTAGAAGACTCATCACAACGACCGGTTTGTATTTGCCAAATTTGTCAACGAGGAAACCTTCAGAATAAAGAAAAAACAAAATAAATAAAATAAGTATGTATTGAGTCTGTGGAAAATGTAAGTAAAACTGCAGCAAGATTTTTTGGCAGACTGCAGACATCAAATAAGATGTCTACACATTTGGCAGAGGGTTGTGATTGGTTGCCTCAAATTTAAAATGCTGTTAAGGTTGCATTTTGTGAAAACCCGAAGTATTTTTAAAGAGTCTTAGGCAAGTTAAAGTTGATTTAAAAAGAACTACAAAGAATTTAAATCGAATTTACCAATGTTTCTTTTTAAATCCATCACTATTTTCAACAGTTTTCTACCATCCAAAATAGAATTAACCTTTATTTCTCTCTTATTTAGAAGCCATTTCGATTTTATTGCCTTCCGGCAGTTGAAGTTTTCAATACCCATTATATGGGACTATCAAGCATGATTATAAGGCAAGTTGGTTGATCGAAATTTTGATGTCGCAACTTTACGAGGGCGTTTTCACTTAGCTCACATTTTATATATATATTTCTCTCTTTTTTCCAAGCTTTTATGTCCGACAATTTGACCAGCTTTATGCACTTTTCACAGCCCCAACGCAGGACTCAACGTCCTTTTGTGTCCGTGTGCATCTCTTTTTCAACATGTATCTGCAGCGAGTGTATCCACATAAAATGTTTAAAACCCTTCGCTGTCGCCGACATTCCATACCGCAAATGCATTTTAAAAATGCAAAAGCAAATAATAAGAATGCATAAAAAACAGCGGCACAAAAGGAACAGGACTCGACCGCAGGATGGGGGCACTTCACATACAGGCAGTCAAAGGCGAACAACAAGAAGTTTGTTTAATTGTCATTTAAAACTGCAAGTGAATTAAATTATTCGCACTCGTCCGGAAAAGTGCCTGGCCCGAAAAAAATGAATGTAAATTTCACAGGGAGAGAGTGCAGAATAAAAATAAAATCAAATGTATTCAATTTGGTTTATATTTATTTATGAAAGGACCGTTCGAAAACCGATGGTTTTTATAAATTAATTGTTGTTTTTAGTTATTTTTGTGACATTTTTTCATGTAGATTATATTGTTCTTTGAACAAGAATTTCAAAATAAATATCCACCTATTTAATTACATTTTTTAACTATTAAATCAAGAATTTCGCTTTGGAAAGTCTAGAAAAATCAATTTAAAATTGCTTTATTTTGTTAAATATTTTTGTTCTTAATAATATATCATGAAAGACACACATTTTAATTAAATAAATTCAGAAATCACAAGAGAATATATTTATATGTTGTATATTTTGAATTAAATCAGTATCTCAAAGTCATATTTATCTTTTAGCCTGTATTTCAAGCCGCAATCTCTTCAAGCGAATCAGAAAAAAAATATTTTAATTAATATACAAAAATATATATAAAAAATTGTAAAATAACCCCTGCAAATAGCGTAATAAAAAACTGTCACCTTCGTTGACGAAATTTGCTTGGTTTATTTCTTACTCTTGTTCTCTTCACCGAATAATAAAACAAAGCCAAACTTTTAATTAAAATCACAACGCAATACAGCGCTAATTAAGGTGCATTAAAAAACACTTTCACACCCGACAGGGCCCCCCTTGGCAGTTACTCACCTGTTATGGGCGGGCTAAGAAATGTGGTAAAGGGCAGAGCCAGGTAGATAATTGCAATCTCCTCCACCGTGAGGCCAATCGATTGCATGTGGATCGTCAGATAGGGCAAGAGGGAGGAGGTCGCTGCAAAGCACAAAGAAATATGGATTATTGTGTGAATTATAAAGTAACTAAAAGGAGAACTTAATTAACTGCAGGAAATGTAAGAGAAGGGAAATTAACCAAAATGAAATGAGGTTCCAAGGAAGGAAATTAAAAATGTTCACCAGTAAGGGCAAAAGGGAAGAGAAAGCTAACCAAATTGATGGATGGAAGTGTCCTTCTTCAATGATTGATTGGCTTTCCATTAAACAAACAACATTTTAGTTATTTCTACCCAACTTGAGCAGTATTTGCTTTTTGCACACCTGTTTATATGGGATTTTATGTTAATTAAATTTTGTTTAACTGAGTTTAATAATGCAAAACATAAGAAATTTATTTATTTAGCAAGCCAAAGTGTTAGAATAAATATGTAGGGCAAAATTTGTTTGTAAATACTTAGGGGACTTTTACACAACTAAAAAAATTAATGTTTTTATTTGAATATATGAATTATTTCTTTTTTAATTAAAAATATTATTAAAATGATAAAAGCAGATATTTACTAAGCAAATTCATCAATTACCAAACTATACCTAATAGGTAATAATTTTCCCATAAAATAGCTTACAACAATCCTTTTTAAGTTCATAAAACTAGCTTAAAAGCAAAATGAGAACTTATATTTCCAATAAATCATATTTAATATACATATATTCAAAATTCGTTTAAAGTACTTCAGAAATCGAAAATGGTCGCCGCAGATAAACGTCTTGCATTTTAATAATTTATGGACATTAACGCACCAAGCACGCGTCACGTGGCTGCAGTGAAAATAATAAAAAAAAAACAAAAAGGAGAAGGAGGAAAAACGACAGAATCCTCGGAAAATTATAGCAACAAATTGGTCGAAACGGAAACGGTGTGAAGCAGTCATGAGTCACGTTCCCTTCGAAAATTTCCCCCCTGCCACCAATTTTTCCACAGCCTTGACCAATTTAAATGCAAACACAACGAAAGGATCAGGGGCACGTAAGCTGGTGTGTGTGTATGTGTGTGGTGGGCTGGGTAAAGTGCGTGTCCTGAATGAAATTCGTTTGTTAAAGTGCAGTTAACACTCCGGCCCCGGGAAAATGGCGGCTTGAATTCGGTTTTTTACAGCTCTCTTGCATTGCCTCAGATAATTAACAATAATATGCTCGACATCGTTGCGTGTGTGTGTGTGTGTGTGTGTTTGGTCAATGCAATAATAATTAATTGCTCGCTCGCTGGCCCGCCGCTGCTCCGCCATACCTTCCTTCGCGCTCAGCGGAAACGGAAACGCAAGCATGTCAGGGTTGTTTGGCTTGGCGGCCATTCATGTTCGCTCGAATTCTCCTCAACTGACCCTGCAAAGGTTTCCACTCAGTTTCCGTTCAGCTTTGGGATCTGTTCCTGCCACGCTGTCATTCGTAATTAATGGCTCTCCGCAGGAGATGTGAATCGAAAATAATAATTCCGTATAAAAATAGTGAATATATGAAATATAGTATTCAATATAAAGTTGAAAATATAGCTTCCCTATTATTACACACATATTTGGCTTAATGGGTTCTGGTTTCGGAAATTATCTAACACCGTTTACAATCTTTAACTTTTTTTAAACTATTTTATTATTAAAAAATAAACAAAAAATGTATTCAGGTCTTTATGATTATCAAAATTAATCCTGACATCACTGCCTTCATTTTCCCATTTCGTTTCTGCGCATTTAAATGATATTTTCCGAGTTCCACTTTAATAATAATTATTCCGTTTTTCATTTGTCGTGTATATATTTTCAGGTATGCACAAAGTTTTTGGAAACACCGCCCATGTCATCTATGCAATTTGCATCTGTTTGACTCGCCCCGGCAACTATATTGCACTTTATTTATGAATTTTTGAGCGGACATGTGTGCAAGAGACTCATAAACTGACACTGACAGATGCGAAATGTGCTGCCAGAATTAATTGCAATTCATTTTTCTACCTTTTTCTGTTTATTTTTGGCAATTTATTGACCGGTGAATAGGGAATTGCCAATTGGACTTGGGCTATGAGCTATGGAAAACTAAAAAATTGAGTTGATAATTAAATTGTTTGAAAATATTATTTTGTTTTAATATTTAAAATGAAAAATTTGGTTGAATAACCAATTTAAATGTTGTATTAACAAAAGAATAAATTTAACAAACATTTAATGAATATTAAATTTAATTTACATGCGAAAAGTGTTTCAAAAGAAGGAAAAAGCCAATGCAGTTCCGAAGATGAAAAGGAAAAGCCATACAAGAATGATGAAAAAAGGCACAAAGGCAAATTGATTAAAACGAAATCAATGTTGAACAAATAATTGAACACAATTAATTAAATCACAAGGGATTCTGATGTCAACAATGTCAGTGACTAATTAAGGTTTATTATATGCTTTCATATAAAAATATGCAAATATGGATTATGTTTCTGATGGATACTCTTCTGGAGAAGCAGATTTTCCTAAATTGTGATAAAAATGTAAATTTATATGGCTAAGTTAAATATATTTAGAAGTAAATCAAACAACATCTAATCATACATTAATTTAAAAAACTGAAATATAAATATTTTCATTAAAATATTAAAACTTAGAGTAAATAAAACTTCGGCTATTTCCTTTAATGCTGCCAATTAAAAATTCGTATGTTTACCATTGTATTTTGAAATACTATTATTATTTCAACTTAAATTACAGTCGAAAATGAGAAAATGTAAAGTAGTTTAAGCATAATTTAATTAATTAAATTGTAACTATTAAATTAGATTTTATTTATGTACAATTGTGTGTGTATTTTCTAAGCTAATTAAATTAAATTGTGAACTTTGCACTGCCCAAAAAATCCAAAACGAAAAAAAAAAGAATCCTCGGCTTAACTTGAGCCAAATAAAAAACGCATTAATACTCATTTTAGCGACAATTTGAGTTTAATGGCAAAAGACAACAACGAGAGCCTGAAGGGGGGGCAGGAGGGTGTGTACACATAGATCTGTATATATATATATACAAATGTTTATATATTTTTGCCATTGACCGCCAGAGAAAAACGAAAATGGCGCGCACGGTCAGAAAATGGAGGCGAATCAAAGTAAACCTTTCTCAAGCTTAAATCACATAAGCTAGATTTATTTACAAAAGACGTACACACACACACACACACACGGGTTGGGGGGGCCTTATGAATGCTTAATTGCCACACGCTGGGAAAATCTTCTCAATGTGCATCATCCATGGCATTCTCTCTAACTGAATTTATACAAATGTGTTACATATTTCCCTCGGCCTAATTGATAACTTCCGACCGACCAGGCCGAGTTCCCTACAACACACGTTCGTTGGGTTTTCGGTGGGTGTGATAATGAATTCAGATTCACTGCCAGAGCTCAAGTCGGTCTCGGACTTTGCCTCAACATTTTCCAGATGCTGCAGTGCCTATATATTGGTGTATATATGTATATATATTTGAATATGCTGGTGTTTGCTTTCTTGCAAAATGGAAAAACTGGATACTGTACTTGAAAATTTGTACATTTTGGGGAGATTTTAGCAGGATATCCCAGCAAAATGAGAAGCTTTAAGGAAGTCATCTTTATATATTTCTTATTAATTAATAGAATTTAAATTGTGATCTTTAAATAAAGTGTTTTAAGGCAGAAATATAAACCTTTTACTCTTTTGTATATCAATTTTCAGGCTTCAAAAGGCGTATAATAATGGTCCTCGGTACATTTACATTTAAATTAAAAATAAAAAAATTTTAAAACAACTAAAAATAAATATAAGCCAATACCAACTTGTTTTTAATTTTCTTTGTCTTATCAATCAAGGATATCTACTGCCAAGTTATCTCCCCTCTATAAATCCCACTTTCTCTCTTTGACTAACCAAATCCCAAAGGCAACAACGTGTCGTATGCGTGATGTATGAACCCTATAGAGCTTATCAAGGCACCTTAAACTCTATCTCCAGCAGTGTAAATATCTTGAATTACCATCACGTTTTTATGTTCATAAAAAAACACTGATAATTACGATTTCTAATTGTTTTTTAATTACATTTAAGGCATTTACTCACCGCCATACATCACGAATAGGGTTATTTTCAGCATTATCAGGTTGGGATTGATTCCATGTCGCTGGCAAAATTCACCGAAACGCGACAGCTCGACCTTTTCAGTTTTTATGGGCTCCGTGGCCATTTCCTCGTTGACCATTTTCCCCATTTTCCCGGGTATTTCTTTTGAAGTTCGTTATAATGTTGGGAGGAGGTGGGTGGAAATTGTCACCGATCTAAGTTTCTCGGTCACACACAAACACACCCACGCACACACTCACACAGAGAGAGAGAGAGAGATACTAACACATTGCGCGGCACTCAAAATTAAATCCCTAGTTTATTTTGCTTTTATTTACGATTTCTCTCGTTTTTTTTGTGTGAGGCTGGCTTTTTCTTGTGATTTTGATTAAATTCAATTGAAATTTGTGATCATCAAGGCGGACTAAGCTAGTTGTTGTTGCTTAGTATATATATTATATTAAATTCACTTGCATTAATGCACAATTCGTTAGAGTTTTCTTTGATTTCCAAGACTCTAAAACACTTTATTCTTATTTATATAAATTATTATTTAGTATACAAATTCAATTACATTTTCCTTTTTCCCTCACAATTTTCAAGGTTTTCCACTTTAAGCACACAATTTGTTATTCCAAAAATTCACTGCTTGATTATTATTATTTTTTATTTGTTTGATTTTCCTTGCCGTTTGAACTTTTCCAGTCGCCGTTCGCTTTGTGACTGAGCTTAAGGAAAATGAAAATCTCTTATCAACCCCAGCTATATCTCCTCCCAGATCTCATATCCCCAGATTCCGCCAGATCTCAGAGCACACGATGATCATTATGATGATGCTGATTCTAACTTAAATTGATGCTCTTCTCTGTGTTGGTGACAGATCTTGAGCCTCATCTCGTTGTTGATGCGACAGAAGATCGCCGAGAGATAATGTCTCAACGTATTTCTTGAATGGAGATAAAAAAAGCCAACGAAACCTGAGCGACGTCTGACGTGCGACAATGTCGCGATCTCCGCAAGAGTGACTGACAGATGTGGGCAGAGGCGGTGAGAGATTGGGGAAATCTTGGAGAGAAAATCCAGGCGCTCGGTAGGCCAAGGTTCAGTGAGATATTAACTACCCCCCTAGCAAAAGATGCAGTGAAAAGTAACAATAAGACTGTTACAAGAAAATCTGTAGTTTGAAGCTAAGTTGTTATTTTTCTTTAGTAAATTAAAGGATCTATAATTATTTTTAAATATATTTTTAAATTGGTTACTACATAAATTCCTTATAACCTCTTACATTTCCTCCTTAACCACCATCAGCCGTATTCAAAAGCAGTAAAAAAATCGCCTTTCCACTGAAAAATTTCACCATGAACAGCCTTGGGACTCTTAAAGGGATTGACACTAGAAAATCTTTTTAAAATCTCAAAAGTTTTATGCATTTCCCCGAAGAAATTTTCTTTAAATTTTCCAAACGTTGCGAAACGAAGCTAAGACCGAACTCAACTGACCAATATCGAAAGCACATTTCTTGATAAAACACATTAACTGATATGAAAATTACATTATCATAAGGATTGATTGATTGGAATCAAAGCACGATATTTGCTGATATGCATATGGCCTGACAACACCTCTTTTCTCACCGTGTTCTTGGCCATATTTATGCCCCACTGACCCGGCCTAACCTCGGTATTAAAAATATATAAAAACCTTTATGCCTGAAGCTTAACTGATTAGCCGCGCTTCCTGAAAAGTGGGAGTTCATAACTTTGTTTGGTTAGTTAACGGATAAGATTATGGGATTCCATCTCATGTGTCATGTGAGTGCAAAGTAAAATATTTGTACTGTCTCAGCGCAGAGCAGAAAACTACAAATATATATCTAATTCGGAGAACGGAGGACCGAAAGTGATGATCAGTTTGGTGGCGCTTATAAGTCACCTTCGCCACCCTTTACGACTCGGTTTCGGTTTTATCTCTTAATCTATTCAGTTGTCAAAGATACAGAGTGTATCGGATACGGCGGAGTATAATATACTTTTATATTTAGCACGCATCTATCTGAGATGGATATGGGATATCTGGGGGGGCAAACACAAACATGTTGTAAAACAAAATACGTAAGCAAAGTTGTCCCAGACTCCCGTGCCCATTTTGTTTTGTTTTACCATTTTATTTTATCAGCGAGGCGCACAATCAGAAGCTGCAGCAAAATCGGAATCAGTTATATTAAGAGCTATAAAAACAGCTAAAAGCAAGGCTGTAGGTTGATCTAATATACTATTTTATTTATTTATTTTAATATTATTACATTTATATTTATATTATTAATATATAATAAAAAGCAGCTTCCTAGGCTTTTATTTTTTATAGCAATTTATTTGTAAACCTTTTTAAAAGGAGATTTTTTTCTCAACCTGAATATTAAATGCATTTGAATTACAAATTAAAGGAGGAAAGGGATACAAGGATGCGATTTTCAAGTTCTTCAGAGTTCAGCTGAATTAGCATGCAATAAAAAGTATATTATATATATAATTTTATATCATTATATTACACAAAATATATTTTATTGTTCTCAAAGTCAGAGCACTCTAAAACTGAGACTACAAGTGCTTGGCAATCAAACAATTGCCAATTAGCTAAGATAAAGGTAAACTCTAAGCTTAGGATAGGGAAAATAATAAAATTTCTCTCTTATTATGATTTTATTATACTTATTTACGTAGATTAAATGAAATACTGAATAAATAATAATAATAGTTCAAAATCGGGTCGCAGAGTAAAATGCCCCTGGAAGTATGCAACATTTTTCGTTAGGCCTACGTCTCCCAACGGCAAAATGTGTAACTAAAATGGCGTCACTACAACTTCCGGCAGAGAGCGCCACTTCTCATTTAAAAAGTCGCTGGAACATAAAACTTAATTTTGTGAGAGAATTAGTTTGTACAAGTTTAATAATTTTTTTTTCTGGAAAACATTATTTATTTATTCTATTTATCAATTTATCTGCAATGAATAAAAGGAATTCAAATTTGTTCAATTTTTTTTTTCTAAGAAAAAGCATTCTTTTCCTGTAAAATATCAATATTCGATATATCGGGATATGTGATAAAAATATTTATTTTCTTTTAATATCGATGTATTTATACAGGTATATATCTATCAGTGTTAAACCCTTCATATAAGCTTGATTTTATCCAAAAAGAAGCTGTAACAGCCTAAATATAAAAGAAAATGCTGAAAAACAAATTATAACTGAGAATTATTATTATTATTATTATTTTCCTAATAAATTTAAGCAAAACTAAGAAGCCGCCTAAAACTAAATAAAAAACAATACATTTAGAGTTCTTTTAATACATAAATTAATTTCTATTAATGCAAAAAATAATTCATAACCTCTTTTTAAACTAAATTAAACCAATATTTATTTATTTATTTATTTATTATTAAAGATAGAAAGGTTTACAAAACTAGACTAACTTATTTGGTAAAGCGCTGGCAACAAGGCCTTCGGCTTAAATAAAACCAATAAAATTAAAGTATTATATAAAATTTTATTATTTTATTTTAAAAATAATTCATAGCTCCTTCTCAAATTAAATATAGACTATAATTAAGTCCTTTGCATTTATAAATTTATTTATGTTTGTCTTAGACATTTGTAAACTTTTTAAACTAAATAATAAACAATCAAAATTAAGTCCCAAAGTTAGTTAAATTATTTTTTTTTTTTTGTAATAAAATGCATTACCGCTGAAGTTTTCTTTATTTAATTCAAAAGGCATTCTACATAGTTTTTTACTTATAGTCGTTCCTACATCTGATTACATTCTTACCTAATTAATTTGACGCAGGAGGGTTATTCAAAATATTTCAATATATCGATATTTTTCTGGCTATTTCCCACTAGATGTTTTGGATTTTTTCCCAATCGGCAGTGTCATAATAGCGTAATGTAGAAATAAACCAAGTTGAAGTATGGCCAGCTAGCTTACTTAAACTGAAGGGAAATTGAAACAACCCAACACAATCATACTAAAATTTTCACTTAGCGCAAGCGGTTGTGCCGCGGAACGAATAATATTTTAAGAAGCTGATCGTAAAGGCGAAAAGGACTATTTTTCGTGGAAGTACATATTCAAAATCAAATAAACATTCGTTATTTGTTGTCAGTTTATCTTAATCGGCTGCTCAGCTTCATCGTCGTGTCGCGAGCGAGTGTGTGTTTTTGTGTCTTTGTGGCGGCGTGCGGCGTTTGTAAAGAAGTGGCGGAGAAATACAAATAATATTCAATTAGTTGAAGTGTCCGCAAGTCGCAGATATTCAGCACTATCTTAACGCCGAACCGGGTTGCGATTAGATAAATACAACGAATAGCGTGCGCAAAACAGCGGCCAAAAAGCAGAAAAGCCAAATAAGCAAAGAGAAAGAAAGAAAAGAAGTTCAAAGCCAGCAGCACACACGGCGTCCCTCTGTTGGTGTGTGTGCATGTGTTGTGCCTGTGTGCAAAATTGTTAGTGTGTGCCTGTGTTGTTTTTGTTGTTAGTGCACCTGTCTGAAAAAAAAAATAAATAAAAACAGAAAACAAAACCAGAACAATGTTGCGAGTTTGAGAAACAAATTTCCCAAAAAATGCAAAGAATAACAATCAAATAAAATATCTAAAAACAAAAATAAATCATATTCAAAAAATAAGAGAGAAAGAGAAGGTTGTTGTGAATTGCTAAAGGAAATCCGCTGAAAGGAACGAGGCAAACTGGAATTACTAAAAATAACTACAAAAATCCTTTTTTCATCGGCAATATTTAAAGGAATTTCCCACTAAAGGTGAGTTTGACCCATTTTCAATCAATGAATTTCCATTTTCAGGCCTTGTTTTATTCTGGGGGTTGACGAATTCCTTCAGATACCCGTATGCTGTGTCGAAATTCAGTGTTTTTTTTTTTTTGTTTTATGCCTAGACTTTTGGGGTAAAGGTGGATGGATGAGCCACCCCCTTTTGGGGGTGGTTTTTCGCTCTCAGCTGAGCGCGGCCTCGCAATTTCTCAATGTGTACATATTTTGAAGGCCATGTCGCAAGGTCCAGCAACACCAACAACACATTTGTGAAGGTTTAGAAGGAGTCTGTGAAAGTTACCACTGTGAAACCGGTTAATAATTGTGAAACAGTCTGGGAAATGTTTTTTTAAAAATGTATCTGAAAAGATTACCTTCAGGTCTGGCGCGCAAATAATAAAAGGAACTTAAGATATTTTTCGTTTAAAATTAAAATTATATTATATTACCAAGTAAGGTTTTCCGAGGGCTTTTAGGGTTTCAGAAAAATATTGTATCATTATATCTTTCCTCTAATACTACAAATAAAAAATATAAATCATAATACTCTGTATAGGCTTGTGTAACTTTTGCATCTCAATGAATCCAGACGTAATATTTCAAGAAGAAACACACAATATAAAAGGGCAGATAAATATACAATCTAACCCTTGCCAATTGTTTAAAGTTTAAACCGAATAAAACTATAAAACCAGCCAAACCAAACCAAATGCCTGAACTTGACCCAAACACATGCATTTAACACTAAGATCCATCCGCCCCCTTGCCACCCCGTTTACGGTCCGGTGATCTAGATAAATGCAGAGGGGCATTTCAAGAGTTGCACAAGGCATCCCCCCATTCCCCCTTTCCCCCCCTCCGGCCAGACACCTATAATCTTTTACGAAAAAAGCTCACACGAAATAAATCAGTGCAACTTGGACACGTTTCGTCTAGGAACTAGACAGAGACAGCCTCGTCAGCAGCATTAATCACAATGACTAATTTGTGAAGTCTTTCCCCTTGCGTACTTTGTGGTGTTTTCATTTTTTTAAGCCGACTACCAGCGGCGGCGACCAGTTTAAGCCCATTAAAGTTACCCAAGGGTTAAAAATAAATTGCGCCGGGAACATACACAGCCACACACTGGGCGCCCGGAGAGAAGAGCGGAAGGTCGAAAAAAAAGCTGGGAAATAAAAGATCTTGAAGCGAGCGTTATAATGCCCTATTCCGAGCCAAGAGCCCTGATAAGATTAAAAATCTGTAAATATTGTGAGACTTTCAGTTTGATAGGAAAAGGTTTTAAAGATGTTTACTGAATTTAAAATCTAGTTATATTTAAATTAATTTAGTATTAAAATCGATTTCAAAATTAAGCACTATCTAGACAACCTAAAAAATAAGATCATTTTGTTTATAAAACGTTTATTTTCATTTGTAAATATAATATTATCTTGTTTAATGAAGGCTGCAACAAATTTATATCTTTAAAAAAATATATAGAAATATATTTTGAAGACCAAAAAATCCTATCCCTGTAGCGTTTAAAGAAATCAAAAAACTCTCGACCAAAATATCTAAGCCGCTCAGAAGAGAAAGAGAAGAACGCTAAGATCTGTGACAGGTGAATTCAGATACTTTTTCTGTATATCTTCCTTATCTCTTTCTCTCTCTCACACACACAATCTGTCTTATTTGGTATCCCCTCTATTTTCCTACTTTTCCCACTTTTGTTTATTTTCCTATTTATTCATTTCTACCTGCCGCGGGTTTGTGTGATTTTTCTGGACTTTTGTCTCTGAGTTTGTTTTTGTATTTTTTCTTTCTTGGTTTTGCTTTACTTTGCTGACTAAGACGTTTGCCGGTTGCGTTCTTGCCTGGCGACAGGTGCGCACATTGAGTATCTTTGTATCTGTCTCTGTTTTCCTGTTTCTGCTCGGTTTTCAAGACTTGGAATTCAACTCGTTTCCTTTGCTGGAGCAATTTATTTGCAGGCATCTAAAAAGGATGGATCCTAACTTACGTTTTCTTCTACATAAATACATAAATTTGAAAAGGAGCTATAATATTTGAGCCTCAGTTTTAAAGAAAAATATTTCATACGTTTAAAGATATATTTTTTAGAAGCAAAGTCTGATTTAAATATTATAAATGTTTATAAAATATTAAATTAAAACATTTGAAAAATTCTTTATCCCTTTTTAAATTATTCTTTCTACTTGCAAATTTGATTTTTTATTCTGTAAACTGACTGTGCCAAGGAGCTCACGTATCTCATAGATGCGATATGAAGTATCTGAATATTTCTACTCAGTCTGCCCCTCTTCTGCTCCTCGCCTCATTCTCCTTTTATCTACATCATTGGCTCGGTGCCTCGTCTTCTTTTATTGCCTTTTCGCCAGTCTGCGTTCTTTTTATCTCAGCCGCTCTCTTATTGGCCTGCAACTTTAAACTGGGCCTATTAAATATTGTGCCGTATATTCAAACTAATGGTGCATGGCTCGAATGGCTATAAAGAGAAGGGAAAATAGAGAATAATAGGAAGAAATAAAAATTTACTAAATTGCGCAAGGAATAATTAAGGAAAAATTGCACAAACCTAACTGTTTTCGATTGATATTTGATATTTGAAAATGTTTATTTAAAATACATACATTTTATATACATTTATTTATCTCTTTATGAGAATATTTACACTTTTAACTTCACCTTCACCAGGCCAAAAACCACTAAAATAAGGAGAATTCCCCAATGCATTCTACCAAATGCAACTGTAAATTTGCCAAGAAAACAAAACGAGGAGAAAAAAGTACTGAAAATTATGGCAACCTGGGGGAATGTTTCGTCCAAAGAAGTGTGGCTTTTTCACCTGTACTCTGGCATTGCACACACCCTTTCCCTCCGCCCTTTTGGCCAACATTTTTGGATAATTTGCTATATGCGTTCCATATCCATTAAGCCGCCTGAAGTCAAGAGTTGTTACCAACGGCAGCAGCAGCAACCTCCACAGCTAACAAAGGTGCAACATTTTTAGCTGCTGCATTTCCTGGGGTTCTCCACTTTCCCCTCCCTCTCTCCACTTTTGGTTCTTGCCAAGAGTTGGCTGCCGTTGTTGTCTGTCTCCTACATTTGCCTGTGTTTTGTCTCTTCACTGCCATATTTATATACCCTTTCCTAGGGTATTTTCAGGGAAACATGAATTTTAAAACGTATTAAACCAGAATTTGTTTTTTATATTTTAAGTTTACAATTTTAGCATTTACAAGATTTTTTAAAAGCCATTTATTTAAATTAACCAACCTAATGCATAATTACTATAACTTATTTAACTGTAGGGTATTGCGGGATACTATTTGCCAAGACCCAAGCTTACTTTTGTTTCTGTTTTACGTCTGGCCTTCTGGTGCTCTTGAAGTTTATCTTAGCCACAGTGCACTTTTATTGATATCAAGTAACTTGCCGGCGCTTCCTCACAGTCCTCAGTCCACGGCGGAAGCCGGGGGATAAGGGAGTTGAAGGTAAGAGGAGCCCATCAGGATGGAGCGATATCGGGCGGGACATTGTATGGGGGGGGGTTCTACTCGCACTTGAGTATGGCTGGAATGCAGTTAACTTTGGTTCGGGCCAAGTTAATGGCAAACCCGATTCGATAAGACATGGCTGCTGAGCACACACAGGCCCAGGCAGGCCCTCCTTTCACACACCAAAAGCACATACACACACACCCATGTTTACACTTATGCCTGGGGAACTCCTCCTCCTTACGTCTCAATTCGATTCTTTCCTTCAGCTTTCTTTTTTCGCATTCTTCCCAACCATTGTTTTGAGGTCGTTTCTAATGACTTGAATTGCATTGTATTGCAGTTTAATTAGAATTTTGTTGCCTCATTAATAGTTGCTGTGGTTAGCGTTATAGTTACTATTTCGAGGAATTTTCTCAACGGTTTTATTTTTTATGTGGGAGTTCTTGGAGTTGAGATCTAGGAGGTGGATCTAGACCTTGTTGGTGGCGTTGGAGTAGGTTGCAGCAACTAATTTATGGACTGAAAACAGGAAATAGTTGGAAATTAATTATAAAAATTACAGAACATTTTCTGAAATTAAATAAGTACAGGTTTTGCCTGAATATTAAGGTTGTAATTGAAATGAGAAAATTTATTAAAGTGCAATTCCTATTATTATATAAAAAAAATCTGCCTGTAATTTCTGTAATATTATTTTCTTCCTTAATTAAACTTTCTTTTTTAATCGACAAGCTTTTTGTAATTGTCCTCTTCCTGTAGTTTCCATAGTTCCCTGTAGATTGTGGGAGAGAGGAACTGCCAACTCATGGCCATGGACCACATCCCCGCAAAGGCTAACAAACCCCAGACCAGGCCATCAGTCCCTCCCATCATTATAGTTCAGTCCAGTTTATTTACTCAACTAACGAACTATTAACAAACAACTTAATTAGAGAAAATTGCTGGATTACAAGTTTTATCCATTGGGTCCCTTGCCCCGTAATATCTAGCCCCAACCGATGCCGTCTACCCATCGATGTCATAACCCATCAAGTGGGATTGGAATTTGGTCCGCAATGCCTGCAATTGGCTTTGGCCGTGGCTTGTGCCAAGTTTGAATAGGAAGTATTATGCAGTCGCCATCACAGAAAAATGTCCAACAACTGGCCAAAGTTGCTTTTATTTTTGTGGCAATTTTTTAAAGGCCTCTTTTTATTTTCTTTTGTGTGACAGACTGGCAGTAAAAAACTAGCAAAAAAATAAAAAGAGAAACAAACTTTATGCGTCTCGCTGATGTCTGCACTCAAAACTGAGTAGGGGAAGGATGGCGGAAAATGAATGTTTCAGAACCTGCAGGAGGTTGATTTTTTTTGTTTTGTTTAATTTTTGAGCTGCAACAGCTGCGTTTGTCCTGCTTCTTCGCTTGGCGGATATTACTGACTTTGGCCAACTGCCAGACCAAAACTAACTGGCAATAATTATAATTTATTGCTGCCAGCCGGCGAAGATAGAATACAACTTAACTATCGGTTTTGCAAAGTAATGGGAATAACAAGATTATTATTAATATTTTAATTTTGCAATTGTTCAAATGTAAATTGATAAATAAATATAAATTGAAAATTTTTAAAAATTGCTACCTAAATAAATAACATCAAACTGTAATAAATGTTCTGCATAACATTATAAAGCCTTTTTTAAACCTTATTCATAAATATTTATCAACTAGACGCAGTAAACTTAAATCTTATTATCAAAGACAAATAACAAATGCTTATTGCTCATCGTCTGAATTTAAACAATTTGTTAGGCGCAATAACAAAAGCCACTGACAGCGAAAAAGGAAAATAAAATTTGGCAAACAGATAAGCTGAAGACGTAGCACGAAAGAAAACAAACGAAAGTGAACGTCAAGTGAAAAAAAGCAACAAATAAATAAAATAAAGAAATAAAAACCACAAGTGATTTTTTTAGATAAAAAAATATGAGTCCAAGAGAATGTATAATTTATGATTTATTACATTTATTAATAAATTATTATAAAAAAATAACGAAAAAATAATAAAATAATAATAACGTTATTATTATTAATAATTGTTTTTGGGAAAGAACAAGATAAAAATTGGCCAAGATCAAGGTTTTATTCGCTAACCAATTAACCAAAATATAAAGCCAATACAAAGAAACTAAACCAAAATCAATAACAAAGTCGATTGCCAAATTTTGTTTCCTTCCCATTTCTTGGTTGGCCTCTTTTTGTGGGAGTGTTTTGCTTTTTTATTTGCCTTCTTCGAGAACGAAAAAAATAGCAACAAAAATAGAAAAAACAAAAGAGATATAGAAAAAAAAAATCAATACAAAAAAACAAACTAATTAAGCGAAAAGCTCTCGGAAAAATCGAAAGAGAAAGGGAAAGAAAATGCAGCCGTAAGCCAAATAGGCAGTAAACCAGAAAAGAGAGCGCAGTGTCCGCTGTGTGTGTCTAAATGCAAGGAAATAATGTAGGTAATGCCAAATAAATAAAATGTGTGAGGGTCAGCAAATATGATTGAATATCGAAATCCATCTCTTGGCCATGGCCAAGACAATTGACTCAACGAGTGCGTGATTGTGTCGATGTGAATGAGCGCGTGTTTCTTGCCATTAGACGGAAAAAAGTCGGTTGGGTCAGACGTGGACAGATAAGATATAGCAGAAACTACAGGTTTATAACCAGCATATACAGAAGTGGAACAATAGTGAGAGGGAAAGGTAGAGAAATCTTAGTTTTGCAAAGACAAGTTGTACATAAAAACAAAATAATACGTTATATTCTCTACTAGGTTTAATTAAAGATATATAAATATATATATAAATATATAGAATATAGCATATAGAAATTCTTTTATAAAAATATGGAATTTGAATTCCATTTAATAGCAAGAGCGATAAGTATAGAAATCTTAGTTTTCCGAATACAAAAGATACAAAAGGTTTTTATTAAAAATACATACAGATACATAAGCATATGCTATATATATACATATATATATATATGCATTAAATTATATAAATAAATATAAATAACCATTGTAATCATCAGTTTCATTAAAGTATGGAATTCAAAGTCGTAATTAAATTAAATTCCAGGAATAAAATACATCAGAAAACCGATGCAGAGTTCAAACTCTTTTGTGACCTCCTTATGTTTTTTTTTCGGAGAATACAATTACCCAGAGGAAGTGTGGGTTTTATGGGGTTATGATGTCAGAACAAAATTGTCGAATTTATTGAATGGCATTTCTTCTTCCTCTTTGACTATACATAGTTTGTTGCTTTTTTGTTTGTTCTTGCCAAATGAATTGGAACAAACTAACCCACCTACCCTTTGTATCTTTCTTTATTTTTCTCTCTGTTTCATTGTTCAGTAATTCAACTTGACCCCTAACCGTTATATTAACCCATTGTTGCTGTTGATCTCCTTCCATTTGATTTTTGTTTTGTGTCTTGTTACGCCAATTTAAATATCCCACCAACAAAGACGAGAAAAGCGGAAATAAAACAAAAAGATAAAGTGAGTACCTTTATTTATTTATTTTTTATTTGTTTTGTTTGAGTTTATTGAACTTTGTACTGGCTCTCATTTAGTAGAGTGTGAAAGGTTCGCAAAAAAATATCATAAGTATATAGTAAAAACATTCCACAAAGTCCATAAAGGTCGCCTCAAGCAGATTAAAGTTTTCATTTAAATGGATTTTGGTCGGCAAGCAGAGCAGATCAAAGTCCACAAACAAAAATTTCTAAAATGTTTGCCCTTCAAAAACACATTTCTCTTTTTTTGTTTACCTTTCATTTTACAGAAGAGGCAAAGAATAACAACAAGTGTGGAAAGTTTGTTCTATATTTAAATGCATTAAGATTATCCGATTACTCAACAAGCCACTTGAAACGGATATAAAACTTGTGCCACACTTCAGTTAAAGTTAATTGCCTTTCAAGCCGAATAAATTTGTTTAATTAATTGGACAGCCGATATATCGGGTCACTGCTCTTCAGACTTTTAATTAAAAAGATACAGATGAAAAATCGAATTGGAAAAACGTCGCGTGCTTTTCCAACCTTTGCATTGGCTGGCTCCCTCCCCCCCAAAAGTAATCGCACTTTGCTTTGGCTAATTGGTAGCACACCTTTAACCCTCGATAGCCACCACACCGCAATTAGACCCAATTACCGCTCAACTAAATGGTTTTTCCTTCACCCAACTGGGAACCACTTTTACTCCACCTTTTCGGATTTCTAATCGCAACGAAAGTCGTTTGACTTGCTCGCTTATCAATTATTATCGTTTGACTTGCATTATTTTCCTTTTATAAAAGAAAGTTCCAATTGGACATGGTCAAGTGGCAAGTGAAAATGTAGAAAATAAAGTTGTTTATAAATCAAAATAAATAATTGATATATATAAAATTATGTGATGTAATTTAGGATAGAAAGGTTTGGTTTTTTTTTAATATACCTTTAATTAACCTTTGCTATAATTCATTTATTTTAAGAAAGCAGAAATAAGTTCAAGACTATTTTTTATTATTAAAATCTGAACTGCCAATACATTTCTCAAATCTCGAACTATATAATTTCATGAGCTTTCTCTGCTTGTGATTCAACTCCTGACAACCTTCAGTTTGATTTCATAATGACCTCCACACCTCTTTCTCCCTCAATTGTTGCGCCTCGTTAAATGCGTTCAACGCTTTTGACTTTTACTTGGCGACAACAATTTATTTTATTTATTTAAGTAAGGGTTTTTTTGTCGTATTTTTTTTTCGACAAAGCTTTACTTGTAAGTCGCATTATTATTTTCACATATTAATGAAGCGCACGTTTGGTCGATTTGTCCCGGGTTGGGCGTTGTATATATATTTTTTTCAGCATTGTTGTTGTCAGCTTCAAAATCATCACCAGTGACCGGTGGGGATGGGGCTGGATTATTTATGCGTTTCTGCTTTTGTATCTTAAAGTGAACAGACGACCCGCAAAAGTATCTCAAAGTGTAGAAAATCATATGACGCTGATCTTTGCCTTTCCCTTGATACGCTTTTAAAGTCAACAAACGTGACGAACTTTTGATTCAATCGAGTTGGATATATGTATATTTATCTTTCTATTGATATTTCTTACAAAAAGTAGCGAAAGTTTTCTTCTTGCTAAATATGTATTATTAAGCCAATCAAAAGTCCATCCTTATTAGAACAGAAAAATATAAATTTAATCTTTTTGAATAATTGTAATATTTTCTGTTTCATGCAAATCTTTATCAAATAAAAAAACATAATATTTATTATTACCATATATACATATATATATATATATATCTCGATGGCATTCCTTTCAATTTTATTATATTGTTCAATCAGACTAAAAGTTTTGCCTTGGTTGCGTGTCAAACTGCCATTAATTCCATATCGGACAATTCATTTGCCAAATACAAAATCATTATTTATACGAATCAAATATCTTTTGGCTGTACACAGTTTTTCCTAAACTTTTCGTTTGTTTTTGGCTATGTTTATGTATTAATAAATATATTTTTACCATTAAAAGTGGCAAGTAACAAAATCTGAACGTTTCCGTTATGGCAAGGTGAAGGTGATGGAAAAATAAGTGGATAAATATTTGGCATACCATTTTTGGGGGAGTGTTCAGGGGAAGTTATTTGAAAATGTTATACAATTTGTAAAATAGAAGGATATCAAGTTTTAATTAAATCTTTAAACTCATAGCTTTCTACACAAATTATGTAGTAATAATTACCATTTCGCCTAATGGAGTTCTTTCACACGTGTAAAATAACACTTTCGATTGGCAATCGACTCTGGCTCACAATCGTTAACTGGTATTTGATTATGCAATTGAACAGGTGTCGATGTGAGGTGTTATATATACATTTATAACGATTGCTTCCAAAATGAATAAATTAAGCACCGCTCTTGACAGAATTTGGAAAATGCCATTTGGGTCTTATCTTCACACGACCATTTGTTTGGCGGAGTTAGAAGTAGGACAGTAATTTTATAGGCTTATAGCTAGGCAGTTTTGGCAGTTTGAGCTCATCGTCACGGGGTTCCGACGGTGCAAATAATTTCTCTTCCTGAAGTTCATTGTCTTTCACTTTTGATTTGGTACTAAAATATGCGATAGGGAAGGGAACAACGTTTACCTAAGAGTATCTGTAGATATATATTATAATTAATATTTGAAACACTTACACTAAAAAACCAAATGAGTATTACAAAAATAAAAAAATTTATACGTACCGTATAATGGAGAATTTTTTTTTTGTTTTTGTGCTCAGTCAGTACAGACTAGAACTATTTTGCTTGGGTAAATATGATTTACATAGAATTTAACCTTACAAAGATTTTTGATAAAATAAAATAAACTGAAGTAAAGTTAACTGCTGATTGTTAAGTAATGAAATATATTTTGTCAGTATCCCTCTGTCCCTTTGTTGTCTGCATATTATTGATGGGTTGTCTTCGACTTCCTGCTGCCAAACTTGTTAAGATGAACAATGTCAGAAAACCATTATAATAAAAGGTGACAAAATGTAGGTTAATCTAAACCATATTTTATTCTTTAAATATGGTGGGTTTCATAAGTGAAATATTTCTTTAAAATACTTTATATATTTTTATAAAACAAAATTAAATATATTTATAGCAAACTTCAACTCAAACTCCTGTTATGTTTATCTTTGACTGAACAAAGAAAATCCCTTAGGAGTCCATGAATTTCCTTTTGGCCAAGAGTCTTCAGGGTGTTGCCCTTGCCCCATGAATTGGTGGTCTGAGGTGCGTGCGGATGGCTTCCTTTATGTCTTGGCTTGATGACTCAGTAGCAGTATTTTTTTTTGTCATTATTCCGCTTCCTGGAAGATCGAGCAACGCTTTCTTTCTTCACCGTTCTGTTCATCAAAAAGAAATAAATACAAAAAAAACTAATTCTCGAAGCAAGTTCTTGGCTTTTTCTGGCATTTTTTTGTGTGCGCGGTTTTCACTCATCTATGCAAATTGGTATGTCATGAAGTTCCCGTTTCTCCTCTTTTGATTGCATTTTCAAATTAAAGAACTTAGGGCCAAAAACTGGGTTAACTTCTTGCCATAACTTTCCGGCGACAATTGCTCAATTGCTGAGTCCCAAAGTAACTTAACATGCTGTGAAATTTAATTAGCTTTCCCCCAAACAAAACACACAAAATTGTGACCCAAAAAAGCTTTAAACATCGCCCAAGACAATGACCTTCAACTGCTGTGTGTGTTGGTTTTTCATGGTTCAGAAATCACTTAAACTTGAAACGAATTTGGTGAGACAAACAAAAGTTCAGTGGCCAAACATTTAATTGATATTTATGTAGTGGTTTTTTATTGGCCCACACATCCATTAAGTTGATCAGATTACCACCGCAAAAGGCCTGAATAAATCTTTTCCCCATTTCTGTTTCCTGAGCTGAAAGTTATCTGAAGTTGAGTAACATTTCGGGGTTGGTGGATTGGCTTGACAATGCCAATGAACGTTTTGTTGCACTCGCAATTGTTATGCCTAGAATTTAACTTCTCTTTTTATTTTATATTATTTTTAATGAGCTGATATTATGGGCTTGCTGTGGGCGGATATTGGCAGCCTTGTTCAATCGATAAGAGAGTTCGCCAACTGTGGGTGTTCATTACTCGTTATTATTTGCTAAAGCTTGACGGATTTTTGCATAATTAAATGGCTATAATGAGGAGAATACCCTGGATAATATGTTTTTCCAATATATGAGAAATAGGTTAGTTTTATATCAAAATCTCAATAGTTTTTTTTTTTTGGATTTAAGGATTAATTTTCAAGCAATTATTAAGCTTAAAATAAAGTTCAAATTTATGTGATAATGTTATGGTTGAAAAATCATGTAATTTTATAGTTAACCTGAATTTCCTCATCCTAAGGGCTGGGTTAATATCTGTTGGCTTTACCCCAGAGCTTAAGGTTTGCTAAGAATCTGCTGGATCTACCCCAAAGCTACCCTTTTAAACAGTGTTCGAGAAATGGCCAGCCATCTGAGATTTGCTAACTGTCGACAGCTAACAAGTACTGGCCAACAATATCAGTTGAGAGCCAAGCGGGGCAAACATGGCCAACAAGAGCAAACTGTTTCCGCTCTACTGCAAGCTCCGCCGCTGGTGGGTTGCTGGGTTTTGGCCCGCCGGGTGGATATGGAAGCTGCTTTCTGGGAGCTGGCTTTTCTAATTTTATTACGCGCACACATAACCCCATACCCGTAAGGGGCTATATATTTATAAAAGCAGAGTGCAGGCAACCGGTTTCTGTTTGTTTCCACACGAAGGTTATTTGATATAATACGAGGCAGCCGCACTGTCAGCTCGCATCCGTATCTGAATTTGAGTCGGAGTCCGGGGATTCTGGGCCTGCCATTGACGTGTGCACTGCTCTTTGCTGGGAATATTAATTACGATTTGCATATTATTTGAATTCCAAGACACATTTGTTTTGAACGACAGCTGCGATATGTTGATGGGCCTCGTTGATATACATTTTTATTTTCATTTCTCCATTTCCCTATTTCCCCATTCAACATTGTCAAATGTCTAGATTTGGCTATCTATTTTATTGACAGCTTCCTAGCTTAGGATGAAATTAATTTCATTGTTCATTGTACACTTACTGTAACTTTTCATGCAAGATATGTTATCATTATTAGTTCCAAGTAAACAATGGGCTTATCTGATATTTACCTTAATAGTTACTTGACTCCAAATCGCACTTTGTTCTATATTGAGTCTATATGTGATCAGGTGAGACTAACACGCACTTTGGTCATCTCTATGTATATATACTGTTGACTGTTCCAAGGTTGAGTGTCAATAATTAGTAAGTTATGGGTTTTAAAACCAAATAATACATTTTTATAATTTAGAGATGAGAATATCATCTAGTTAGATCAGTCAAGTTCAATACCAAGATTGATGCTCTCCTCCTGATTCCTCTCTCTCTCTCTGAAGGGTTCAATTTGAACACTTTAGAAATATGATCTTATACCGCTGTCAATACCTTTCAGTTCCTGTCAATATCTATGTCATAATCATAACCATTATTTACCTTTTGATAACGGTTTATGGCTCAAAGGCAAAAATATGAAAGGCAGCTAAATAACCACTTCTTTGGCACAGGTAAACAATAAATATAGCCCGGAGGCGCCAGAAAACGAAAAAGAAATATAAAAAGAAAATTATAAAATCTCAAGACCCCATGACACATTCTGTATTTTTACCGTTCGCTTCTGCGACTTTCCATATCAGTTGGCGTTTTTTTTTTTTGCGTAAACTTTTTTTTAAATTATTATTTTTATATTAACGCCTTTGATAGCTGGACAACGATCGTCATGACGTCATTTTTTTATACAGAACGACAACAGTGCTGGTTTGTCTTTATAACATTTCTAATTCCCGCTTTTGTTTCATGGCTTCTTATTGTTATAGTTTTTCCCTCATTTTTCTTCTTTTTATTATTTAAGTTTGCTTTTCATTAGTGTTCTTTTCGAGGCTTTGTCTCAAGTGCTTGTGCAGAAATGTTGCGTCAATTGCGGAGGTTTTTCTTCATTTTGCCCAAAGATGAGGTATGTAGCTTACGTTGGAGGTCATTGAACCCATACTTTGCTGTGGTACGAAAATATTGTATTTCTTTTTTTTTGGAGTAAGTAACTATTTAGTGTGTTTCTCCTAATAGGCCCTTGAATATTTCACAGCGTTTAGTGTTTTTCAAGCCAATTTAACGCTCATTTAACTACAGGTAGCTGGATTTCCCTCATACAGTTTTCCATGCAAAATTGAAAAACAATTTTCAGATTTTTTTTTGCTTTTCATTTTTTCTGCTGGCTTTTTATTTGGTTTTTATACGACTTCCGTGTAAATTTCAGCATCGCGTTCACTTCAGCAGCCTCATTGTCTTGGCTGGAATTGTTTCTCCACTTAGCGCTCCTCGTCTTGTTTATCTCGATTGTTTTCTCGCATAAGTATTTAAATTTTTACCATTTTCCTTTACTTAAAGAGATCTCAAGTTGTTTTCCCTAGACAACACCTGATGAAGGCGCATAATTTAGCAATTACACTGGGAAAAAGCAGATGCAGTGAGAAATTAAAGTCAAATATATTTAGATTAAAAATATATATAAATTAAACAGTTTTTATTGCGATATTTGAAAAATTTTCAAATGAAACTTAAATGTTTACAACCGTACAAATATATTTTTAGTTTCTGTAAATTTTTCGTATTCCAAAAACTAATTTTTCGATTTTAAAAAAATACTTTAATTTGTTTGCAGTGCATTTAAAAAAAAATGTTTTCATATGGCAAACACATCTTGCAAATTTTTGTTATCTGTTTTCTTCTTCTGCTGTTTGTTGCATGTGCATATGGGTCTTAACACCCTTGTGCCCCTCATCTTAACCCCTTAACACCCCCCTGGGGCGATGCTGTTTACCAATCATTGGAAAAGGAATTGCAATCATCTTGCCCAAGAGCATCTACAATATCATGTTGATGCAACAACTTCATTTTGCATTCCATTTGGTGGAAATGCCTGCCGCATGCGGTGGATATGCCACGCCCCTTTACCGCTCACATGTGTTACGGCAACTTAACTGTAACATTTTATTAAACTTGAAGTAAAAAAAAAAAAAAAAACGCGCAACGTGCAACGCCGCGCATCGTGCCACATCTTCTCGATTTTCCTCTCAGCTTTCAGCTCAGTTTCAGCTGCAAAATTTGGCTTCGGTGACTTGGATTTCAATTTCAAGTGCCGCAGAGAGTAGGTGTGGGGCTTTTTTGATTGCGTTTTCCCGCTCGTAAAGATAAAGCCGTCAGCCGCCCCCATGGACGATACTCCCCCTAAAAAACTATTTGTTTGATGGGCGTTTTTTGGTGGTGGCTGCTGAATTTGTGTTTTAATTATGCTGTTGTTACAAGTTTGTAGGAAAAAATGCTAATTTTAAGTACACAAAAAAATGTTGTTAGTCAAAAAATGTGTTGAAAGGAATTTTGGCTGGCTTGTTGTGTGCTTAAAGATGTTTTTCAAAAGCTTTTTAATGTTTTTAAATTCGAGATATTTGTTTTCTTAACTCACTTATTTATTTTTACACTTTTTAACGTATGGCTTATATAATTTTTCAGCATTGAAAATTGTTCGCCTGTTCAAGTTTTAAGAGCTGCATTTTCTGGCCAGCTGTTGCTGTCCTGCTGGTTCCATAGATACACTTTTCGTTGAATAAGGAAAATAGTTATTAAAACGTTCCAGTTCATAAATTTTTTTTTGCTCTTTGGGGTTCATCGATTGCCAAAACCAAAAAGCGGGCGAAATACTATATATAAAACTTGCAAGCTGTTGACACAGAAATTCATTGAACTCATTTCGCACAAGTCAAAGGCCTCAAAAAAATGAATTTAAACAAAGTTTGCAATATTTTTCACAATGCTTGGTTTTCAGTTCAATTTTTTTTTTTTTTTTTTTTTTTTGTGCCTCTTCTCTTCATTTGCTAAATGATCCATAAAGTGTTTTCGAGACATTGTTTGGTTGGGGATAAATTGCAGACTCAGCTCGAAATTGGGCAAAACGAATTTGGTTTTATTGAGCAATTTGCGAGCAAGCAAAATTTGCTATGGCCTTGAATATTATGGATTCCTATGGGGTTAGGCATTAAATGATTTAATTCAAAAAAGGAATTTTTTACATCCATGCTGAATGAGCATCATTTAAGAGTTTTTCATTACATGACTCAGTTCTTGTTACAACACATTGCTTACAAATTAAAAGAAAACAACATTAAAGTTGTAAACATTTTCATAAATTAAAATTAGGCTTTCATTAGTGGCTTTATCTGCATTGAGCTGGCTTTACCGCTTTCATCTCACCAAATCAGATAAAACTTATTCGCAGCCACATGCCCAACCTCTTTAGCCTCTCAACTGATGATCATTCTGCCAAAGTTCAACTGCCTTTCGTTATAAGTCGACCCACTAAAGACAAAAGAATCGGAAACTAAGGGAAAAAGTGAGTAATATGTGGATTAAGTGTGGAATATAAAATGCCCAGGGTTTCAGTTTTATTTACTTTCAAATTTTAATGAACACTAAAATATTTTATTTTATCAATTAATCACCTTTTATTATTCAAATACAAAAGTAATTTAGTAATAAAAGTTTAATACTTAAAAGTCTTACCTTTCCAATAAAATATATGTGGGTAAATCTTAAATCCCCTGCCTAAGAGACATATTTTATATATTTAAAATGTATACCAAGTATTTGCTGTAAACCCTTGCCTCAAAGATGCCCCCTTGCCTCAAAGACCTTCAAAAATAAACATACACAATACTCCCTTCATTTACCCTGGAATTACTGGGTATTTTGGGGCCAATCTGCGAACAGCAAAAACGACACGTCTGGTGGTAAAGCAAAAGAGGCTGCCCAAGTCGATTCAGACACAAAAGCCGGGGCCCCAACAATTTGGGTCAATTGACTCACAAGAAGCGAGAAAAAAAAGCCAGCCAACAACAACAACAACTTTAGCAAATACAGCAACAAAAAGATGAAATAAAACTTGTTCTCAACGGGCTCTGACAATAATAACCGCAAAAAATACAATAAAATAAAACTACGAGAGTTCCTTTCAAAAATAAAATCCTTCCCAATATGTGGCCAGTCCATCTAATCAATAAAATAATAATAAAAACAGAAAATCAGCTAGAAAAAAGAACATCAATTGCCTGGGAAATTGTCCAATAAATCACTCAAAACTGTCCTCATCGTCAATTGCACATATTTATGGCGGTCACTGTGCACTGGACACAGAGGCGCGATCAGTCCCCCAATCGATTTACAACTTGATTTAAACTGAAAGGCAATCTAGAGATAATATATAATTTAATTGCTGCAGCTACAAAAAAAAGTGGGCGAGAGCTATCTGAAAACTCTTTTGGAATTGGACATAATTGTCCCCCTTTTTTTTCCTGAAGAGCATAGTCAGCGTCATATGTATGTATCTTTGTGGGCATTACTGGTCGCTAGTCCTGTTGTTGTTGTTGTTGTTGTTGTTCACTTCAAGCCAGTTGATATATTTTTATTACTCTTACTCGTTTATTGACAATATGTTAACACTTATTTATAGACTGATTGGTGTTTTATTTTTTATTTTCGCTTTCCTCGAACCTGAAACGAGCAATTAAACATGTTAACAAAACGATAATGTTGTCACTTTAAAGCTGATTGCAATTATAAACTCGGCAATTTGTTATTATTGCTTAAAATAGGTGAATTTTCATGATTGAAAGATATTAAACTGAATATTTTTTCGAAAATCATAGCTTTTCTTTATCTACTTTTCTTTAGTTTTCCCATTGGTTGCGAATTGAAGAAGAATTTTCGCAATTTTTGGTCACCAACCTGGCTGCTGGCATCTTCCTCTCCACCAGATTATGCAAAAGGAAAATGCAGCAATCGGCATTGAAGAAAAACCATAGTAGATGCAGAAAATTGTTCAACTTCATGAGTCTCTCTGAGGGGGGTATATCTTCTTTTGTTTGCCATTTTTCACCGCCGCTTTTCCACGCTTTCCGCCACACTTTTTTGGATTCATTCAAGCAGAGGTTTTTGAGGGTTCGCCAGCGTCTTCTTGGTCTGTTTTTTGTTGTTGTTATTTTTTCTTTTTGCCCGCTTTGTATCTGTAATCACTTAGTCATTGTTTTGTTGTTTTTCCCTACCTTTTTGCGCATTAATTACAAGTATTTCCTTGTTTCGCTGCTTAATTAACGCTGCCTGACGAGTATATGTATATAACCACAACCACAATCGACCCACTAACATTTATCGCTCACCAGTAGATAAACTCACCTTGAGCCTAATGAAATCAGCTCAAAAGTGAGCTTATCAATCTGGGGGGGCATTGAGAGTGTTAAGAAAACTCTACTGGCTGGTGAATCATTCATTAGCTTTTAATGCCTCCCGGAGACGTCACTCGGCCTTTATTGGTCTGTCAATTGTCAACCATTTTTGGATTACAGAACTTCGGATTGACTGCATCATAAAAGATCTGGCAATAGGCGGGGGGAAGTGACGAACTTTGCGCTGTCACTGTTGATTCAATTGATTTGCAGATTTGTCTAATTGCTTCAATGATTTGGATTGAGTTTGCGATTGTGTTTGAGTTTGATTCGAACGATTCCATCATACGCTTAAAAAGCTAATTAAGCGTGCAAGTGTGGAATGCTTGATGAGTTTAAGATTTAATTTCCTGAAAAGGGAAGTACATAATAAGGAAGTAAGCATTATTTTTGTAACATTTTAAAGGGAAAACCTAACCGTTTCCCCAGTAAAACTTTAATCTCATTTCTGTCACTAATTTGCCCACATTTAAGGCCCTTTAAACTAAGTTAATTGATTACTTTGCTGCTAGTTTCCTCTAAACTCTTGACTATTTTATTAGATTCTGTTAGCCACTCGACGTCCTCAAAATCAATTTACCAACACCGATAAAATAGTTAGCCCCAAAGACGAACAGCCGCAGCTCTTCAGGCAGCAAATTGACATTGTTGCAGTTGAAAGCCTTCGGTCGCCTTGAACCTAGATTCATATTTTATTCAGCGGAAACTGGAAAAAAAAGAATTGAAAAACCGTGGAGGAAAACTTAGTTTCAGAAGAAGGTGTGGAAGAGTGTGTGGGTGGGGAAATTGGCCAAGCACCGACAGCAAGAAAAGTGTGCTTAAGGCAAACTAAGTACAAAAAAAAGAACAGGTGAATAGGTCCTTTTTATGAATATTTCTGCGTTTTTCATAAAATGGATTAAATGGGGGAAAGTTTTGATTAAATTTGTAGTTCTAACTAACAGAATTAGAAGTTTTTTATTCTTTGTAATGAAGAGGGAAAAACTCGAAAATGCTTTTTGTTAATGTATATTTATGATTTCCATAAAATGATTAGGATATTTTGACTGATAATCAAAATATCCTAATCATTTTATGGAAATCATAAATATACATTAACAAAAAGCATTTTCTCCTTTTTACTGGCCAAAAGTTGTGCTTATTTATTCTTTTATAATATTTTTTAGGTATTTCTTTATTCTTTTATAAAATTCTTTAACTTTTCTTATTTTTAGAAAACAAATTTCAACTTTACTAATATTGAATTCCTTCTTCCTTTACAGCTTCCTGCCTGCTAAAAACAAACGCCAACAGCAACCATTGCTTCCAAGATATAGATTTTAAAATTGCAATAAATCTTAAACATACCGCAAATTACTTAAATTTAACAAAATAACTGCCATATCGTCGACCCAAATGCTACCAGCTAAAAAGTATGCAACGGATATTGTGAGCTCTGTGGCACACCAAACGCTTTGAGTTTTTCTCAAAACCGAACTCTGAGGAAAATTTTAAATGCTCAAAGCTGCTAGCACCGGATCCACCAACCGCTCGGCGCTCGCGTATAAAAGATTGGCGCTGGTTCCAACCCCGACTGAGCAGTGAAATATGGACGCTCCAGATGTGGGACGTATTATAAGAGCGCCGGCGAGGCGCAAAAGGAATGATGAACAGTTGATGGATAGGGTGAGTTTTATGTTGATCATGAATATATATTATTAACAGGGTCAATTATCCTCACTGTACACTTGATAAAATAATAGATATACGAGATTAATGGATATAGGAAATATAATACCCTAAGATCTCAGGATCTACTGAGGGTTCAGCTATGCAAGTTGGTATGTGGACCTCTAAGATATCCACAAAAAGGACAATTACTTAAAATGTTTAGCTTGCTTATAAAAAATGTGAAAAACAATAAAAGTTGGAAAGACAAAATTATTTTAAAAGTAAAGCTGCTGAAATAAAAATATAAAACTAGGTATTAATCAATACAATATTTAATTTATTATTTATATTGTTTTCTGATTACTTTACTCTGCACTCCTAACACATTCTGATTAGTAAAAGTGAATTGTAAGTCATTGAATATCAGACCCTACAGGGGGTTTGGCTATAAGAATTTGTATGTGACTTCTAAGATCTCTATTAACTAAAAAAGAATTAAAAAGAATTTGCTGCATATTTGCATATGCATATGGTATTTTCTTTGTATAATGAAAAGACTGTTGATACAATATATATTTTGTTTAGACATTTCCTTTCGCCGCCTTTCATTGAACTCGATCTGCCGATCGTTTGGATTGAATGCCTGAAAGTCAGTTTCGTTGGTGAGTTTGTTTGTCACCGCCGAATCCCGCTTAAATGAGCGACCGCCTGCAGCGAGTGTGATCCAGTTTCCCAAGCTTTTTTTTGTTTATCTTCTTGGCCTGCAGCGGAAAATGGAAAGTTGCAGCGCGCATTCAGCCGAACTTCGCCCACAAACTGCAGCTCTCGAATGGGTTGTGTCATTTATTTTTATATATTTTTTCCCGATTGTTATAATTTTTGTATTTTTTTTTTACCCATCTGTCTGAGTTTTGATTAATTTGCTGGCATTCAACAAAAAGTATTTTTACTTTTCAAATGCTGACTGGCCATGAGTTGGCGTTGGGTTTCCTTAGAGTTTTGATATTTGCTTTTTATTTCGGGTTTTTTAATTGAAAAATAGTTGGTTGGTTAGAAAAGTGGCTAAATGTTGGAAAATAAAGTCATGGGAATTTTAAAAAGATGCTTTAAGTTTGGAATATTCTTCTTTATAAAAACTTTGTTAAAACAAAACTTACTTTTCCCTACAAAATGTTGTTATATTTGTAATTTTTCCTTAATTGAATACCGCAATTAAAATTAAAATTTATTAATCATGATTTGTGGCAAAAAACAGGCACTTGTGCATTTCATTCACTTAAAGTTACACCCAGCTAATTAGCATCCACACAAAAACGGCCTTCATCAATCATCTCCCTCGATTGTCATTCCAACGACCCACATTCCGCCCCACACCATTCACCACCCACCACCCACCAACCCAAAGTAAATAAGTTCATTAACCATCCATACACATACATAGCACACCTAACTCAGGTTCCACAAAGGTAACCCACAATTAAAGACAGCTTGAATTTCACGCAATTACTAAATACAAAACAATTGCATTGTTTAATGTCAAGTTCAATGCACGCAGACAGACAGACAAACGGACAGGCAGAAGAGCCACCCACAAAAACACCCATCCATCCTCCCACTGAAAATCCTATTAAATAATAAAAATAAATCGAATGCAATTATGAGTGTGTGGAAAGAGAGGGAAGGGTAAAGGTGGGTAAGGAGAAAACTGTAGAGACAAAGAGAAAGAGAGCAAGAGAGGAAAGCTTTCCAAGCGGTGATTTCTTTTTTTTTACAAAATATACAAAAAATCTCTGAGATACTTTATGCAGTTCGGCGTTCTAGTGTAGTATTTTATGGTATTTCTTAGAGATTGTTTGTAAATATTTATGTTTTGTCTCATCTCAGCTGATCGGCCAACCTTTTCTCTTGCAGAGAGAGCGAGAGAGTGGGGATCTCTTGATTCTAACTCTCTACCAAAAGGTTTAATGTTTATATTGGTCAGCTGTTGCCCCGTTAGTTGCTTTTACTAGCCCTCCTCTCTCTCTCTCTCTCTCTCTCTCGTAATCACTGTCTTTCTCCCGCTCTTTTGCTCCGAGCTTTGCTCTGCCTGCGCCGCTGACTTTACTGCCAGCACTGCCTTTAGCTTCGCTTGCTTTGGTCGCCGCCTTTCAGTTACAATTCGTATTCCAATTGGAACCGCTGCGAGATTTCCACCGTTCTGTTTATTGCTTATCGGGCCGTCCGCTTTGCGGCTATCTTCGCATCGCGGCTGGTTGCATTTGTATTCGTATTTGCAACAGAATCGCATGCAATTTGTTTGTGCAATTCGGAAAATTGTTATGAAAAGTCAATCAACGGAAAATGCAACATGAAAATCCCAAAAAATTAACAACCTGTAAAATAAAAGTAATATTTGTTGTCGATCAAATTGAATTTGACCCGCTTAAATCTTGTTCAATTACGTTTTTTGTTATGTTAGCTTTAGTTTGTGTTTTTTTCATGTTTCTAATTTGCCCAAAAACTGCGAAATGACCTTCCCATGCTGCTGCTGTTGTTGTTTGTTGTATCTTTTGTACATTTTCGGTGCGTGTAATTCGGTCGACTGAAAAAAAAGAAAAAGAAAAAATGAAAAACAGAAACAAAATAAGAAAAACATTAACTGGTGATCAAAATGACGTTATATAATCTGTAAAAGAGCCAAGAAAAAACTGACAATAAGTGCAAAAAAAAAATAAACAAATAAATAACCCGAGTCAATCTACAGTTGTGAGATTCTTTTGGTTAATTAAATTAAGTGATTAGATCACTGCCAAATATGCAAATGAGAATAAACTGTGAACTGTGTACATTAACAAGTTAGGAAAAATGTCAAAGGCTTGGAAAGACAAAGATTAAGCATTGTCATAATGTGTAAATATTTTTACATTTCAAAGTTTTAATATTGCAAATTTATTTGGAAATAATTTTGAAATTAATTTAGGAGTATAAAATACACAGATATTAAAACTATAACTTGGATCAAAGTGAATTTTAAATAGCTTTTCAAAGACCTTTAATATTCCCCCAACTTCACACATGGCGTATACGTAATTTATCTGCACTTCATTTTGTTTGGCACTTTGCTTATCAAAAATACGATATGCTGCTCGACAGGCCAAAAATAAACACTAAAAAACAGATAAAAAAATAAATAAAAAATATTCAAACTGAAACTGAATTTGAACATTTTGCAAAGTCTGAAAACGTCAATTAAAAATGAATTGAGTATCCAAATTAAACGTTAAAGTCAGCAAATAAATAATGAATTCGGGTAACTGTTTGCACTACCATTTATTTCCCTTTTTCCGCCTGATAAGATTCGCTCACGTCAACCTAAAAAAAGAGTGAAAACCGAATTAATTCTTGTTAAGGCAATAAGAAAACAACAAACAACAACAACACGCTGAATCGGAATTGAAAAAGTAGGAAAAAAGGTGATAAGCGAGTAACAACAAAATAAAGGGAGGAAACGCAAATTTGTAGTGGAGCCCAAGGTGATAAAAATAAAGGCAATTAAAGAGAGGGGAAAAAGAAGAGGAAAAAGAGAGCGGATAAAAAAAATTGGAGAGGAAATGTGGGAATTGCTAAGTGTTTGCTAACACGCCAAAGAATTATTATAAACAATTCAAGGGGTAAAATAAAATTTATAGAAAGTGTGAAAAGGTTTGAAATTATTAATAAAACAGTTTTCTTTGGGATATTTATGTATTTGTTATTATATAAAATATATTTCTCTTTAAAATATATGGGAAATAAATTTAATTCAATGATCGTTTTGTTTTTTAATATCGATATCAGTTTAAAATTATATTCTCCATAAATTAGTTAAAGATCTCTTGTAAGTTTTTAGTAAACAAATCATAATGATAACGTAGTATTAAATAAGATTCAAGCAGAACCTTAATTTGTTTAAAAATAGAAAATATATAGTGAAGAGGGGCTGATATATCATTAAACACACTTTTATTTGCGGTATTTAGAACGTAACCCATTTGGCGGTGACTGGTTCGTTCTGTCAACAGCCGCGAGCCGGCAGCTGTTGAATTTAGCTTATTAAATTTCTGTTGTTTTTAGCAAAATGTTTTGTCCCCACAATGGCAATTGACATTTACAGTGAAATAAAGTAAGGAGGGGAAAAAACACACAGCAAATACAAAATAAAATAACATAAAGCAAAAAGCAAGCGGATCGTAACGAAACGATGACCAAAACAAACGGCAAAAACAATGTAATTGTTGAAACATAAGCAAAAAGTTAAACAAAAGGAAAACACCCAAAAACACACACACAATACCCAGTGAAAAGGCGAATGAGAGAAGTGAGAAATATTAGTGGGAAATCCAGTAGTAGTTGGGGTCGGCCTGGAGTTGTATCTCGCGGAATAATGCGGCATTTAATCATGACCCCGGCTTCGCTGTCGGCATCGACGCCGACGCTTTCCACACTTCATCATCAGCGCATGGCGCTGCAGTCGCAGACCTCGCTGCAGTCACCGTTGACGTCGGCGTCACAGTCGCCGTTAACCCCATCGCCGTCATCGTTTTTTGGCTCGCCCAAGTTCCCACCAAATTACGAGCGCAGCGAAAAAGTGAGTGCAAAAAATAAACAAACGACAAATTCATAAAAAAAAAACTAAATTCATAATAAAAGTCCAGAAAAATATAGTCGAAGATGGAAATACCCTTTATATGAACATTGAGCATTGATTTTCAAGATGCAAGTTGAAATAGTTGAAAGAGCTGAAAGAACACATATTTATATTTCCATGTAATTTTTCTTTAATATTAATTTATTATATTATATTAATTTAAGAATCCACAGATAAATGAATAAAAATGTATTTATTTATATAATTTAAGCGTTTAAAAAATTAGAACAATTAAAAATAATAATAATTAAAATATACCTCACATGTTTATAAATTCCTTCTTGGCGAACTTGGCGATAAATTAATGTACCCCCTAACAAGGCTTAAAAAAAGCATGCAGATTCCAAGCAAAGCTTAACAAAAAAATATAGAGAAAACCAGTGACCCCATCATAAATTACTCCATATTGTTCATGAATGGATCCACGAGTACAGCAGCCGCTTGTTTTCCATTAATTATGCCCCCCGCTCTGGCTTTTGTCCCCCGTTTTTCGTTGTCGTGCATTTTCCACGCGTTCATTTAATTTTTGTGATGCAAATGTCCCCTTTGTGGGCCAATAAAAGTTCAGCATTTGGGGGCGAGAGTGAAGTGCAAATTTTCCAGAGGGTAATTCACCAGATGACATTTCCATTTAAGTTTTTCTCCTTGGGGTTATGGTCGAACTTAGTTTTTGTTTTTGGCCACCCAGATTGTCAAACAGCATTTGAAGATATTGCTTTTGGGTCCTTAAAAGTTCGGGTGTTTTGGCAAAGTTAAGTCGCATTTACATACCACTCTAATGGATTCAATAAAATTAGATAAATACTTACTATGTATATTTTGTAGTTTTAATGTGAGTTGAATTTAAAAAGTTGTAAATCTAAAAAAAAAAGGAATGGAAATTAGTCTTTAAGTGCATCCTCATCTGCGCCTTTTCTGAATTTCTTTTTGATGAGAAAATTAATAAATGAAAACACTTATCATTATTTATACTCATTTAATTTTCGTTTATTTGTTTATTACAAGCATGCCCTTAGCCTTTTAACCTTTGAACCAAAATTGTAAATTTGTAAACCACTAATTATTATCTAAATTTGATTTTCCTCTGCCGCATGCAAGACAACTTTTCTTTTGGTTTTGGTAAAGCAGCGGGGAAAACGCAACAAAACTTTTGCAAATGTCAGCAGCGCAATTTGCGGCAAGCAATTTTCTAATTTGTTTTCCCCTGTTGTTTCCACTAAAGGGAAAAAATGAAAAAAAAAACAAAATCACTGATTCGACTTGCGTAATGCGCAATAATTAATCAAGCTGTGCGCCAGGCAGGCATTTTGATTTAACGAGTTTGATGTCTGATGTTCTGCTCAGTTTCAGGTTTTACGTCTCCGCCCCTTTTTTTTGAGGTACCAAAGTTCAAGGTCGCATTAGGGGTTTAATCAGACGGCATTTTCACATGCAATTTACATTTGCCATTTGCGATTTTGGTAGACCTGGCTACCTTTCGATTTCATTATTGGCAACTATTTTGCAGTTTGGTTTACCATTGTTTTTTTCCTTGTTTATTATTTACCTTGAGATGGAAACTGGGAAAAATCATCATTTTCACAGCCGCTTTGAGCTTTTTGGAGCAGAAAACATTGGCTCGCGAGGAGGAGTGCTGGCTTTCCTGCATTTTCCGTGTATGCAGATGGATGCTTTTTTATGCTCCTCCCCCCTTCCCCCTCTTTCTACACGACTGCTGGACATAATTACTGCCAAGCCACGCCCACCACCCGCAGACCACAGATACTAGGAGCAACTACAACAAACAACTTCATTTACAGCCATAATTGTTTTGGCCCATATGATCCACCAAGAGCCACTCCACTGCCCCGCAAAAAATTTTCCACCCGCCCTGATGTTGCCCATTGCTCATACGCCATGTTATCCGCACTGGCTACTTGGCCAGAGATTGAAAGCAGAAAAATGTATGTGCATCCACTTTTCCTCAACTCGGAAAAGTCGCTGCAACTCGTCTCGATTTTCTTCTTTTTTTCTGTTCTACTTTTTCAGCCAGCTAAAAGCTAAAAACAAAACCAATGCAAAGTGGTCTTGCCAGTCTTGTCGACTGACTGTGTTTTCTTCTAATGACCAGCCTCCCCAGTCAGTTCGCTGGGAAAGTGTTCATCAAGTCGGGGTCTTGTCGTTTATCATATTTCGCCATTAGTCGCAAAACGCGACTTTCTAACTGCACAGAAAGTAAAGTGTCGCTTGGTGATCTTTTAGCGTTTATTCCAAACAAAATGCTGCTTTCTTAGCTGGTCGGCTTTTCTTCTCTTCTAAATATGGCCTAAACGATTCTCTGTTTATGGCAATCGAACACAAAGTGAAAACTCTGCCGGCATTCAATGTTTAATTATTCTTATTTAATTTGCGGTGGAATTGATTTGTCAGCTTTTGATGAAAGATTAAATATTTGAGAAATGGCTGAGATTGTTGGTTGGTGTTTGAAGTGGCTTAAACAAGCTTAAGCGGATCACAATTAGCGGGGTTTACTTACTTTTTTATGGAGTTGTTGGGAAGTGAAATAGTGTTAATTCAATTAGGCAATGTGACTTTAGGTTTTGTTAAGCTTTTCTTATTGAATATTAGCAGATTTTACAATTTAAAAAAAATACAGTATTCCCTATTTAGTGCTGCATAAAACGTATATTGTCTCTTCACAGTTTTCATCTCTTCTTAGATGCCATTCTACCATTCAATTAACTTATCAAAAGCATATTCTTATAATACCCCCTACTTACCTCGCATAGACCTTCAAATACAACTGACATCATGTAATTATTTTGGCAAATTGATTGTTTAACGTTCGCTTTGTGGGTGGAACTTATCACGGAGCAGGTGAGCCGCCCGATAACACCCAAGTTGGCTTGTGTTTGCATCACCAAGATTATATACACTTTCAGTGAATGTATCGAAATCGCCGAAAATAATAGTGGAAAGAGAGTGCCAGTGCAGGTGTCGAAGGAGCGTGGCAACTTAATTAACTCAATTCGTGTTGCCAAATTTCAGGTTATGGCCAGGAGAGCCGTGTTTGGGTTTTCCCATTTTCCCGATGACTTTTTTTGGCGGTTGACTTTTGTGAAAGGAACCGGATGCTTGGCAGGCCTTGACTTTTTGTGTGTGTTTTTTTTTGTGCGACCAATAAATGAATAATTAAAATATCCGTTGCTGTTTTAATCTCTCGCTTCTTTTCCTCTTTTCACTTGGGAAATTCTGAGTAAAATCCATGTCCAGTTCAATGACTGTGCATAGACCATGGTCTTTGTGCGTTTTCACTTCCAGTTTTCAGCCCTACCCTAGCGTCATACATCATTTAGCCATATATCATTTATTTTTCTTGATTTTTTTGTGCTGCTGGAAAAATAAGAAAAAATAAAACTGTATCAATATGCGGCATATGGATCATGAGTCAGGCCCAGAAAAATACAGAAAACAGCAGCCAGTTGCGATCGAAGCGCGCTTGTTGTTTGTGCCCCAACCCAAGTTGGCCTCAAAATGTAACAAAATATGCTTACCACATACAGTGGAGACTCCTTATCAAGCCATAGATGCCATCTTAATGGTTGGGTCTTGGTTTTTTAAAAGGGAATTTTCTGTTATCAGAATGATAATTGGATATTTGTGAGCTTAAAGTGGAGAGTGAGCCATCTGGGATTGGGCAAGAATAGGTTTATTTTAAGAATCAATATTTTTATATCAAGAATTTGTTGGGCAAATATTTGGGGAATAAAGTTTTCTGTAGAGATGCTGTGATTAATTTCAAGAAAGAATTTTATTTAAATTTATTTAAAGATAAAAAGCATTCAAAGTAAAAATTAAGAAATTAAAAATACTCACTGTACTTCCAATACAACTTTGTAGTTGTTTAAAGTTGTTGCTGCTTGGCTTTACCATTTTTTATTTATTTGTATTTTGTTTTTGTTGCTGTCGAAGTTTGGCGTTAAAATGCATTTTTCCTACCCAGACAGCACAGAGGGAAAAAGACCGTGCGGCTGGTTTAATTGAAAGGCTTTTGGGCATGCGACAAAACACGACGAATATCGAAAGTCAAAGCGACCGCTCCCCGGGGTCCTACTTCCCCTTTGCCCCCACACCAAACTGCACCGCACTCCCCACTCGATCTCCAGATTGCAAACTTCAAGATTAGACAATGTCAGCGATTGAAACAATATCCGAGTTTTAATTTATGCCACCGCTTTGGGCTTCACCCGGCTTAAGTCTATAAGCCTTTTGGTAAGCGAACAAAGAGTCGGGCTTTAAGGGAAACCAGTGCAGCCAGAGACCACCACCACCCACCGGGGTCAACCCCCAAAACCACCTACGACCTGGAGCCTCAACAAGAGGTGGCAAATGTTTTAGCCTTCTTTGGGGTTGTCCGAAAAAATAAAGGGGCTAGTACAGGCAGGGACTTGTGTTTGTTTAGGAACTGTGCGGAGAGACTTAAACAAAAAATGGGAAAAATAAATAAAGATTAAATATGTTATAGTTTGTTTAAACTGGGATTGAAGTATCTATTTCTACATGTTTATTTGTTTTACTAAATATCATTAAGCCACAGTAAATGGCATTCTAAAGATAAAATAAAAATGAATAAAAATATTTCAAATTATTTAAAGTATTATTTTGCTCAACCTTTAATGAAGTTTAATTTTAATAATAAGTTCTTCTTCGCTTAGTTTTCTTTTAGCTTTCAGCTTTCTGTTTCGATCTCCTTGGGGCTTCTCTCTCCCTTCGTGGCTTAGTGCCTCGACTTGCATTAGCCTGGGGCACTAATATATGCTAATCCCCAAGTGCGCTTTTGGACCCACCGACACACCCACGCGAAAAGGCAATGAAAAGCGCTGTGGAAAAAGCGGAAAACAGCAGACCAGACCAGTCTAGTATTAGTAGCCTTTTGCTGCCGTTTCGGGAAAGTCGCTGCCGCCATCGTTTTTCCTTTTACTTTCAACTTTTCCCCAGTTTCCAATGCTCTGACGAATTTACATCTAGGCTTCAGAGCTCTCCTATTGAAAATCTGTAAGCCGATATGTATATATACATATATATATATCTGTATATAGCTTTTCTTGGACTAATCTCGTTTGCTAATTTTCGGTGCGGCCATGTGGAAAACTCTTGGCCGCTTGGCCGATCGCCTCAAAGATTGTTTTCCCTTTTTTTTTCTTGCTTTTCCGTGCTCCAAGCGAGGTATGTATATAAATAAATATATATATCTTGGTACCTTTTTGTGGGAGCAGTCACCCATAGTGGCAGCAGCAACATTTTCTGGACAGTAATTTCCCAAAAGCGAGAGAAAAAGTGTTTGGGCCATTTGCATGATTAATGTTTTCGGCCAGCTCGCAGCGTTCATTTCAATTTCAGTTTCCTTGGGTTGGGCACAGTTCAGTTCGCTTTAGTTGAGTTCAGTTTAGGTTTTGGTCCGTTGGTGCCACTTGGAGTTGTTCGGGAGGCCGTAGGGCGTGCCATCTTTTACTTATTAGCCCAACTATTAAGCCCAATTACCGCTGCACTCACTTGGCTCTGCGGGTGGAGCATTTCAAGGCTGATGTTTCCGCTCAAGTACATGGTTGAAAGGGGTGGTAAAGTGGCTTCGAAAATGAAGGTGTTTGGTGAAAGAAGGTGGCATAATTAAAGCAGGGATTTGTGGTGCTGAAAGTGAGATTGGCTTAAGGCAAGTGGCCTTAGATTTGATATATGAATTATGCAGTTATGACTGAAAAGAAGGGTTTAAATATGATTACATATTCATTTAAATATTTATTTTAGACATTATATTACTTTTAAGGGTTTAAGTTTCACAGGAATTTGTTGAAGATTTAATTAGAAAATGAATTATAAATGGAAAGGTTTTTAGAAGCTGGAAAATAACGAAACAAAGTCTGCATACTAAAATGTTATCTTTATTCGCTTATTAATCATAAATTCTTTGAGAAATATTTTTCCATTTAAAAAGAATTGGAAAGTGACTAGTATTTCATAGCAGCTGACATTCTTTTTATACAATTTCCTGAATAAATAAAACCATATCTCTTGAATGGACAACTGCTTCTGGTACTTGATATGGATTACTTGAAATGCTTTGCAGTGAATAAATATTTCGTGGATACCTTTCAGAGCCCAGTTAGCCTGCCAATTGACACCCACTTGGCCAAATAGCTTTGGCCATATATCTTATATGGCTGTCAAAGAACTCACGATTGTTTCATGGCCCCAACAATTTCATGCTCGGGCTCCCAAAAGACAGTGCCGTGTGGAACAACATTATCATCATCATCATCATCATCATGGCCAGTCGTTCTCTCGGCAACTTGAAGACCAGAGAACGTGACAAAGGAGGTTGGGCCTGACAAATCACCCCAGAGGCTAATTACAAGGGGGCATTATGTGGAGCATACGTACACATAAATTTTTCAGGCGGAGAAGGTAACGCACATTTCTTTATTGCATTACCAAATCAACGGGCAAAGTCGTGTGTAGCTTTGACATTAAATAGCCCAACGGTAAATGCTTGGTTACTCTAGGTTTTGTTTTGTTTTTTTTTATTTTTCCCCTCAGGTGTCTGGTGCAATTCTATGTGGCTCATATGGTGACCCACACTTGGCCCACTGTAGCCGTAATTCCACTGTGGTTCCACACCTTTCATTAAATGGAAACTGTTGCAGCACTCCGTCGTGTTTATAGTTTTTGTTTCTGTTTTATTTGATGGCTTTGTTTCCCATGTGTGAACAAAAAAGTCAGGCTGGCCATAAAACAATGCAAAACAGTTAGAGCCGCAAATGAGCGATGGAAGAGAGGTATGACCCATGAAATTATAACAAGTTTTCGAAAAGTGTCAATGAACTGAGTTCGCATAAACAAGAACTGTGTGATTTAATACAGATTTTTTTTTTATATACAAACCTAGGGGTGGCAATGTCAGTTGTTGGCTCTGGGATTTAAGGCAACAAAGCGTAACAAACTTTTCTGACCCGAACGAAAACGCATCTCAAGCATGGCGGTGGAGGAAAATCAGGAAAAGCTAAAATCAAAAAGTTTGCCAACAAGGAAGTGTAAGTGAAGGCAATAAAAAAGCTATTTATTCTCGGTTTCTTTGCAAAATAAAAAATAAATATATTATATTTTAGTTTACACTCTTTATTTCTTTTAGTGGGAAAAACTATTATGTATAACTTATAACTCCTTGGAGGCCTTTAGCACACTTTAAATATTACTCAATTGGCCATAAATCAAATGCCTCGATTATATAAATTGTGGTTAACCCTTTTTCTGGCAACCTTTATTAGGAAAACCCCGTCCTGGTCTGTCTCCCCCGATCTATGATTTGCATAATTTGCACTTTGGCATTGAGCACCGGAAAAACGTGACTAGTTTTTTTCTTTCCTTCGCTCCGCCATTGCCTAACCAAATAGAATTATTCTTTATAGTCTATACTATGTATATCCACTAACTATATCAGACTGGAGCGTGATTTCTTATGCTTATCGTCACTTGTTTATTTTTGGCTCGCAGCTGAATATTTAAATAACTCGAATGTTGGGGGAGAGCGAGTGCAGGTTGGACTGAAATCGAGATCTTTTATTATTTGCGATAAGCTGTTGGGGCTTAGATATGGGTTGACCAGCAGGCGGATGACTTAACTATTTATTTTTAAAAAATGTTTGCAAAATTCATAAGCGGGGGCCAACGTGTGGTATACGTAATGCGAGTGAATTGTTGATTTGTTTTGTTTATCTTTTAAAACATAAATATTTAATAAGGAGTGTATTTTGATAAATGTGCTGTGGATTTTAAACCAATTATATATTTTTTTTTTTAAATAAGCCAAAATATAAAGCTCTATGAAGATAAATTGTTTAAAAATAATTTAAAATTTAATCAATTAAATTCCGGTTAAGCTTATTTTAAATTTTCAATAAATACTTTAGTTTCTTTTAAATAAAATAGATTTTCTAATAATACAAAATGATTTACTTACTGAAAATATTTGAAAACTTTTTAAAGATGTTTGTTTATTTTATTTTAGAAATATTTTATAAAGAGTGGAATAATGGCCAACTATATTTTATCTTAATAAAGAGTAAAAATAAAAGGCTATTTAAAGATAAATTGTTTAAAAATGTTACAAAACTACACAAAGTATCTTTGGCTCAAGATAATGTTAAATTTGGATTTAATTTGGTAATATTTGTTAAGTAAAATACATTTCTTGAAATCTTTAACAATTTTCTCCGTGTAAATGTCCCAAAACAGTTTAAAGATTATACCTTTAATAATTCCCATTTAAATCTTTAAATATTTTCCACTTAATTCTTGCCTAACCAAGCATCAGCATCTTGAAAGAATCAATCAAGAGGCACGGCCCTTTGTGCTTTCCACATTCTCCCCTCAAATCCCGCCCTCTTGATGGCCACCTGTCAGCTTGACAGTTTTACCAGGTTTAGGTAGTTACCGGGAACCCTTCACACACTTTGTTAAAGCCGCCAAATTGATGGCTAAAATATATATATATTTTGTAACCGGCTGCTCTTGCCCAATCCGACAGATTGAAAAGCTTGACTCTCGGCATTATTTTTTTCTCTTTCTCTTTACAATTTCACTGCGTCTCTCTGGCTAGTTTTATGCAATCGCGGAAAATGGAAAAAGGGTGGAGCGGAGGTAGTGGTAGAGGAGGTGGGGTCTGGTTTTTGGCACGTCTTGGCATTTTCCTTTTGGCGTCGAACATTAACCGCACCGTGAAAACGTAGTTAACACTTTTCACTTGGCTTGTCGTGTCTCCTCTTCGAGCTGTCATTCAGACCACATGCGAGAGTTGAGCAATTTTTAAAATGCAGTAAGCAACAGCTTGTTCTCGTTTTTTATTGTTTTTTTTTTTATTTTGTTTACACTGCCGTTGTGCATTTTAAATTCATCTGACGCCGGCCGGCAAAATATTCAATTGTTTTCTGGCCTGCAGACAAATAAATTTATCAAAAGTTTAGAATCTAAAAGTTGTTGTAGGCTGACTGACAGAGTGTCTGTGACTCTGTTTTTATTTCTTTTATTTATATTTTTTTTTTTTGTTCTACATTTCGACACGCGCAATTACATTTGTTTCAGCCCACTAACAGCATTTGTTGTGGTTCTTTTTGTTTTATTCTCAATAGTTTGTTTAGTTTTTTTGCTTTTTGGCCGTACTTAAACTTGATTTGTGGCCAGTCAATGCGCATTTGGATTCGGCAAAAAACCATTGAAGTCCGCGGTATGGAAGAATGTTGTCTGGCCGGGGCACAAAAGTGGCAAAAAAGTTGTCAACATTTACCTAAAAAAACCGGTGTTAAACATTTGGCATAAATATATGTACCATTAGAGTGTAAACAAATGAGATATCATGGTTAAGCTATATTTAAGTTTGGCGTAAATTAAAAAAACATTTATTTGGAATTTTAAAGAATATTTTGTGCTTGCCGAAAGGTTATTCAAATTAAATTGTATTTAAATATATAATTATTTATTTTATTTTACTGTTAAGACTGTTAAATCTTTCTAATTTTGTATACCTTAATGCCTTTAGTTGTAATAAATATTCCCTTTATTAAAATTTAAATTTCAACACCTTTTTATAACCAGATTTCATGGAGTTTCTGTGCTTTGTTATCCAGTCTTTTGTCTACGTTTTTTATATATACAAACATCCCACATGATTGGCAAATTGATTGATGGATGGGCCGGGCACTCCTAAATGTTTCTGTTCTGTTACTTTAACATGTTCAGATACAGATACTGTATCTCACGAAGCTACCGAAAAGCTCAACGAAATTTATACGAAAACAAATTCTGGGCCCACACTTTGTGAGGGTTTGTTTCATTTTTTGACAGATTGGCTTTCTCAGGCGGGCAAAAGGTTAACTGGCGATAAGATGTTTGACTCATTTGCATTTTCCACAAAACATTTTGTACGATAATAATAGAGTGTTTATCTTTCTATCAAGGCATTAGCTTTTCAACGCCCACTCTAACTGGGAAAGTTTGTAGATATTTTCTCTAGACTTTGGCAGCATTTTCAAGACAAATTTGTCAGCCCACTTGAGTGGATAATTTATACCTCTTCCGATATCGTTTTTTCTGCCAAGTCAACAGGTTGATTTATTAATTAGACTGGCGAGTGAGTCGAAAATTCGTTGAAACTCAATTCAAGCGGACTTTTAGTGATTTTTCTGGTTTTATTTTGGCTTTGCAAATGCATTTCTAATGAGATTTACTTGGTTTCGAGACGCAAAAAGCTTTTTGCTGTCTCAGCAGCAGATGATGTCAGTTTCGCGAACTGTTCTCTTCTTTGTAGAGTTTTTTTCTTTTTTGCCATTTGGCTTTGGCTTCGACTTGGCTCAATTGCGTGCCACAGAAATCGTAAATAAAACATTTTTTCCAACTGCTATCTGAGCTTTCTATTAACCGTTTTGCTTGGTGTCCAGCGGCTTGTGTTGGATCATAAATCAAAATTAAAGTTTTATTATTCGTTTGGGGTTAACAATCAATTTTCAACTGGAGTTAATTGATTTTCCAACAGTTTCCTTCGGTGCTTTCCTGTCAACGTTTTCCCACTCTGTTGACCCGCCACTTTGCATTTACCTGGTGGTCATGTTCGACCCCAAAAAAAAAAAAGTTAAAATTATATATATGCAGATTGTTTAACAAGCTGTAAAAATAATCACAACAACCATAACAATTTGCTGGAACGCCCACTGAAATCGAAAAGAGAGCTTGCTTAACCCGCACCTGGCACATGTAAATTGCAAATTACCAATTGAGGTTGCTAAATCTGCTTGTTTATGGCTCATTGAAGAATTGGTAACCCGAACCCGAATCTTTCTCTGTGACCCAAATGAGTAATCAGTTTGTGTATGGCTATGGCTTTGCGATCTGTGTTTATCTAGGCCTGACATTTCAGATATTTCCCTTCTTTCTGATCTTTCAGAATTTGCATAGTTTTAAAATATTCCCAATGTGTGTGGTCTTTGATTATTTAACTCTGAAAGTGTGATGGGTTTTCAGGTTTGATTTGCGGTCAGTATTATTTATAGATATATTCCTAAAGGTTGTATAAATAAAGGCTAGGCTTTGGTTTAAGTTTAAGTGCTTTGGTAACTAATGGAATTTTGGGTCTGGATAATTATTAATAAATAGTTTAAGATCTATAAAATCTATATAATTATATTGTATACTTTTGGGATTTATTACATTTAAGAAAATTAATTAAACAAATAAATAAAATGCCTAGAAAGGTTTAAGTTCCTAAAGGAAAGACAACGCGTCGTATACTTAATATTTTCCCAAACAACTTTATCACTCAATGATATCACTGCATTTATAACACAAATAGATTGCCAACAATATCTTAATAGCTTAATAGCTCAATATATTTCTTTGCTGCCTCATTGTTTATTTATATAAATAAACCAAAAATGATTTCACACTCCTCAAATTTGGGTTATTAAATTATAACAACTTCCCTTGCCACTTTAGTTTCCATTCGCATATAAAAAATTATAATTAATAAACCAAGACAAGTCACAGTTTGCCAAAAAAATAATGTCTGGGTGTGAATTTCGTTGTCTTTTAATGAGCCCAGGAAATCGTCGCCTTGAAATTAAAAGATAAATAAAAGAAAAACAACTTGAGCTGAAAATCTTGGCACACAAAAAATGGTAAATTACACTTTACCATAATTTACCAAGCTATTTTTTTTATTTTTGCAATATAATTTAGTCTGCCGCCTGTCATGGGTATAAGTACAAGATATATACTAGATGTTCAGTTAAGGCTTCAGGTTTTTGTTTATGGCACACAAAGAAGCAACTTAAATGAGCCGAGGCGTTGGCAAAAAAAACAGAGATAAGTCTGGAAATGGTCAAGAATTATTTATTTTAATTAATAACAACTTAAATTGTTATTGAAGGTGGGGAAAATAATGAATTATAAAAATAGTTTTCATTTAAATTAGCAAAACTCTTAAATTAAGTTTTTGATTTAATTTTTTTCTAAACCGCAAATCCATCTAAATTCCAAATATATGTACATACCTCATGTGGGCTGATTTTGGCATCTGGCTGATTTTAAAATTTATGAAATGCCGGAAATCCTATATCAATCTTTTCCATTCCTTTGCCGACTTCTAATCAAATTATAAGTAATGTCATAAAGCCATTTTAATACCACAAAATTAAGTACTTAATATTTATCACCCCAACAAAATTATGCAAAAAACTGCATAGCTAAAAAATATGTATATAAAAAAAATGCTGAACTGTGGGCAGATTTTGGGGGCTGGCAGCTGACAGACTGACACTTGTTATTAGAGCCAACACTTTTCGCTTGGGTGTACGCGCCTGAACATACATATATATATATATATATCTTTACATTTGCTGCAGGTTGTCAAATTGTAGCAATTTGGTTAAGTGCGTTGCAACCGCTGCGGCTCCTGAGATATGTTATATTTTTTTTACATTTTTATGGACTCTGCAGATCTCTCTTCCTCTCCCGCCCCTCGAAAACCCAACGTCTGCCATATGTCTGTGGGCGTCTCTCGTCGGCTCAATTTGAAACGCATTTTTTTCGAGTGGTTTTCACAACAACAACCATAACAACAAGTTGAACTCCTCTGCAGCATTTAGCAGTACATAAAAATGAAGCACAACAGCACGAGGGTATAAAAATGTATATGTATAAAATTGTACCACTCTCTATATAATTAAATCTTAAAATGCATTTTGTGACCACACGAAATTGATAAATATTTTTTTTATATATATATTTTTCTTGTCGGTTTTGGGCATTATGTAATCAATATCTTGAATGGGGCCATCCAGTTGTAATGGCTGGGGAAATTGATATGCAAAAGCCATAAGAAATCGGCCACAAATGAAGTGAGATAATGAGGGTTAAGATGAGCTGGTCAATATATGGTCATGGGTTGGTAACCTGAGATGAATGATTTCACGATGAATTATGTACGGTTTAGGAAAGTTAAACCTAAACAATTTGGTAATATTTACCAGGGAGATGCTACCTACTTTAATTAAGAAAATATAATAAATTCAATAAAATATTAGGTTTAAAGAGCATTTGATAATGTATAAAAGATTAATGTTTTAATTTGCATAATTTAATAAATAAGATTGTAAGATCCATTACGATTTTTTGTAATAAATAATAATAAAGATACATATCTATTCAGGTAATTATCAATCTTAATTTTTAGGCAATAAGTTACTGAAATTAGAAATTTCTTGAGAACAAATTTGACTATCAAAACCAAAAAAATTCCTCGACATCTTCCCAAAGAAATGAACCACTAAAAGCCGCACATTACCATACCATCATCCTCAATTTAAGCCACCAAACATTCACTTAGCCATACAAATCACAGATTTGTCTGTCAATTAAATGAGGCTTACAGCAAAAGCGTTTTAAGCCCCAAACTCGGAAGTTGTGCCATATAATTAACACTTATAATCGACCGAAATAAAAAGGAGACTTTCAACTCTATAGCAGCTATATAGCCGCTCTCTTTCTCTGTCTTTGCTCTAAACTCTCGAATTACTTGCACAAATAGTAATCATTAGACAAATTGCGCGGCCATTACAAAGTGCACCAGAGTGCCAGCAACAACAGCCGGCAATAAAAGCAGAGACAACAACAGTGCACCGAAAAAGCCTCTTAACTAACACTAATGCTTGATTAAACTTTCAAATCAACTAAAGCCGCCGAAGATGCAGTATCCGACATTTCCCCTCCAGCCGGGACACTCCTCCTTTTTTTTTGGGGTTTTTGAGTAAAATTCAAGAGGCCCACAAGCTGGCAGCATCTTTCATCAACTTTGACACCCCAGAGTAACCTGGCCCCCTAAAAATATTTTCTTCCTGCTTTCCATGAGCTCTTTTTCCCGTTTTTTTTTTTTAGTTGCTCTTTCTTTCTTTTCTTTCAGTTGGAACGTTTTTCCGCCTTTGCTAAATTTATGGCCAGATTTTCCCAGAGTTTCCAAGCAAGCGCCAAGAGCCATCACGCTTGTCACGTAGTTCAAGTGGTGCGCCAGTAAATTGCAACGCTTTATTATTGAATTATGTTTCGTATTTTATATTAAACTATTTTTTCTCGCCGCTACACCCCACATCATTAGACAGCAATTTGGTCGCTGCTTTATGGGTTTATTGATTTCGAATTAATTGTGGATCAGGCCGATTGATGGCCAGGCTGCACGTCGTCGGATTGCAGCTATTGCTGCAAATCTGTGCAATTAATCAAGATTGTCGAGATCTGTACAGATTTTCAAGCTTACCTCATCGCAAAAGCTTTTTTAATTCAACCTGCCGAGTGTTATATTGACAGATTGACAAACTGCGCATGCGCCACTCTAAGTTCGATTGAGTCGGTTTATTGGAGCGCTGATGGAATCGATCGACAGATGGAATTGAAATGTTGAGCGGTTTTTGGAGTGATTGATCGATGGATTTGGGTGTTTATTGAGTGGAAAGTAAACTAAGAGTAGAATTTACAAATAACATCCAAGTTTAAATGCAGTTTTAATGAATTTCAATAATTAAATTTAGGAAAAAATGCCATTTCTTATTATATTTTGATGATATACTAAACTAGGCTTAAATATTGGCTAACATTTCTAAGTCCAGAATGTTCCTAAAAGATCTCTGGTGTACAATAAATTATCTTCTATTATTATTATTTTTAAACAATATTTAAAGCACAATTTCCATTTAATTAATCGATCTCAACCAATTACGTAATTGTTATAAACAATTTAAATAATAACTCTCTAACCCTCCCAGGGGCTGTCTTGCCTGTCTTGAACCCACAAAGAACTGAAAGATCCAATCTGCAACGCCCAGAACAATGTGCAAATAAATCATAATAATTATTGATTATATAGTTGCCCACACAAATCAAATCGAACAAAGGCTTCATTTCCAGCACTGGTCACAAGTCCGAACAAAAGTAATTCGATTGGCAATTTGCATTACAAAAAACTATTTGAAAATTGTACAATTGTACGTAAAGTACAATCCGAAAATGACAATGAGGCAAAAAGCTATTTTAATTACAAAATTTCAAGAAGGCGGGAAAGGCAAAGGCAGGCGATAAATAGTACCTCTCAGCCAGTAGTGACTGTGAATGGATAGTTTGTAATTCCAGTGCAGTCCAACCATTTTTCACGGCACAAATCAAAGTAAAAGAGGCAGTCAAGTGGCACAGCAGCAAACACCAACAGATGCACTGTGAACAAAAATGTAGGGGGTGTTATTTTTGTTAGGGATAAGTTTATGGTGGAATTTTTAAAGATAGAAAGGATAAAGTTAAGGTCGAGTTAAAATTATTTTATGAATTTTGGGAAGAAACTTAAGAAATTGTTGGAAAGGAAGTATGGAAGTTAGTCAAAGAAATCCCTTTGAATGTAAGATCTATTATGAAAAATGTATTCAATTTTATATAATTCCATTTGAAACTAATTAAATATTTAACAAATATCTAGAGATTCATTTGAGTTTTCAAATTATTTTGTACTAAAAACCTATGAAAATTTAGTTAGTAAACGATTTAGAGTCTGATCTTAAAAATATTCATCAGTGCAAACCAATATATGTATTTAATCTTACTTAAAAGCTATATTTTTGCACTGTGTAACTGCCAACAGCAGCAGCAACAATGAGCAGTCTGCATTCATTTGAATATGCGGCGCATGCAGGCGGACCCACAGCTGCCTCCTGCACCCCTGGGAACCCCCTGAAAGCCCCCAGCCCGATGGAAAACCTCTCTTTTCCGTCACCATCTATATCTATCTGCCTAGCATCTGTCAGAGCAAGTCGCCTGTAACTTTCCCCCATAAACTAGCGGCGAACTGAGAGATAAAGAAATTGGCTGCACATTTTCGGATCACAGGGGACTATATATACAAACATATATATATGTATATATATAGTGCAAGAGAGAGAGAGAGAGGGAAAAATGGGGGAGGTGAAGCACCAACTATGCATTTTTTTTCAGTGTGTGTTTGTTGTTTGTTTGTTTGTCAATCTGTCGGTCGTCGCCGGTGCAATGCGTTTCGAGCTTGGACTTTTTTTTCGTATCGGTTTTTGGTTTGGTTTTTCAGCCTCTGTCTGCCTTTTTTCTTCCCCTTCTCAGACGCCTGATTATTTCACTTGATTTGTGTTATGCAAATTGATTTTCTTTTCTCTCGGCTCTGTTGTTGTTTACCGAGTGTGTGTTGTGTGTTTGTGCTTGGTGAGTTGTTTATGGAAAGGTAGCTACCTTTTTGATTGGCCTTTGTGCAATAGTTAAGCTTATGTTTGCACTTGAATCAAAATTTATAAAACGAGTAGTTTATTCGAGGGGACAGATAGGAGATATGGAAGAGTGTGTGGGGTTAAGTTAATAGATTGTTTAGTTTATATTATTGATTTAAAAAGTTTTTGGTGAGTTCAAATCAGGTTTTTTAGTGTTTGCGGTAGAAGAATGCTTGAGGAAAATGGTTGTTATAAATAGATAAAATATTATTCGGAGATTTCTGATAATTATTAAATACTTTAAGATATTAGCTGACAAAAAATATATATTTATTATAAATATATAAACGTATTTTAAAAAGATTTTTTGTAAGAGCCTAGAGCCTCTAAAAATTGATAAAAATATTTTATAATCTCCTAAAATTTTAAATATTTTCAGAACCTAGCTTATTAATATATATAATTAATTTTTATATACTTGAAAAAAAATATATAAAATTCATATTCTTTTTTAACAAAAGCATTACAGTGTAAACCCAATTGACATAACTCATAATAGACCATAAAACCCATATTTTTCACATTTTCTGACTCAATTTAGTACACAATTCTATGACTTTATTTAGGCATTGCCACAGTGACGACTGCATCTTGACCAAAACAGCAGCCCAAACAAACAATGCAGCCGTCTATCTGTATCTGCATCTACATATATCTGCATTTGTATCTCCGTCTGTATCTGCATCTATTTCTGCATTTGTATCCGCAGCTAACCATTTGCCTGGCGGTGGATAATGGTAAATGGTTTCCACATGGCTGAACCGATACACTCTCATTGTAATCTCTGTTTCTGCTGTTGATTTGCCTAATTTCAAGTTACGGACTCTTGGAGGGCGCAGCGTGGACGGACGTGGACGCCCACGATTCCGTAATTCCTTAATTCCGTATGGAAAACGCTACCATTTACGATTTGCCACGACGAGAATTTATTGCAATCGGTGGGCAGTGCAGACAGACATAATAACTTTCCATTGATCAGCAAATTGTTGATTTTAAATGCAGAATATGAAATAATTAAAGCAGTCTTATAGTGGGTGACAAAAGTAGCGGCCATTGATTAATTGTTTTAGCATATTTTAGGCCCCATTTCTATAGTAAGTTGCAGCTTTTTCTGAGGTAGTTCGCGTGCTAGAACAGCGATCGCTATTTTGGAGCTCGGGGCCAAACGTGTTTTGGTGGAATATGCAAATTAATGAGCGGTCGAGCCAAGAGCCAAGAGCTTGAGGTTGAGTATCTAACAGATACGTATTGCGTGTCGCTCAAATACTCAATCGGACAGGTCTCAAACGAGCGTTTTCCTCTCCTTCTCACATATCTCTCGCCATATCTCAAGCTCTCTCTACATCATCGGCATGGTGGTCGAGCTGAAATCGCTGAAATCTTGCCAGTTTCATTTGAGCCGCGCTAAAAACCGATACGCGACAACGGCTGACAAAAATAAAATATAAATACAAATAACGATAATAACAACAACAAGCCAACAAACAAACGACCAGCAATTTTTTGAATAATTATAAGGCAACGTTTTGTTTGTCGTAAAAAGAAATTAGCAAGCCAAGCCAGCGAAAAACGTGCCACGAATATTTTATGCAAAAATACAACCAAGAAAATGTTGTAGAAAAAATTTAAAATAATTATTATAGTTGTGTAAAAAGTGGTGGTAACAAATAAGACGGCGAAACGAAAGAGCTGAGATAAATAGAAGCCGCAACGAATTTTCAAAAAAATAAAAACGGCACTGAAAGATACAACGAACCGACCGAATAGCAGAACTCCCAACAACACGACCTTGACAAAGTCGCAGATACAAAAACAAAACCCAAGACAAATGCTACAAAGACTAGTCATCAAAATAAAGCCGAAAAGCAACGAATAAACTGTACATAAAGCAAACTATATACAAGCCGAACAAAAACCGAGAATATAAAGTATTATTTAAAGTGTATTATTAATTATAAACAAAACAAAAAAAGCAAAAACGAAACCACAACGCCCCCAAAAAAACAATTACGAATTTATAGCCTTTAGGTTTTTGGTTTAGTGGGCGTCTGTGTCTCAAATGTGCCATAAAATAAATATATTTAAAGATAACGAAGAAGCCAGAGATTCGCAATTAACTAAATAAGTGAAACGAGGAATGTTTGGGCTGCCCTCAAGGACGAACGAAGAGATTGTTGTGAAATGTTCGCCCCCCGAAACTCATCGCCAGTTGCCATTTATGGCAAGGAGGATGTGGCCGCCTATGAGGTAAAGGTCGTCCGCTAACCACTTACCAAGACGGAACGGAATCGATTCCACCAGCCAGCCGACTCAACTTTCATTTGCTTTGGTTAGAAAGCAAGCCAGCAGGCAAGCGAGTTCTCGCCGGCTTTCCACTTACTTACCATTTCCATTTTTTGCATATTGGCCAGAGCAGCACATCCGTTTGGGATTTGGCTTTGGAAATAGATATGGCAATACATATGTACATATATCCATAGCAAAGATATCTGCCCACTCGGACACTCCAGCGTTTCATGATTCATTTCGCTGCGGGCTTTTGTCTCCGCACTTGTAATGGATTTTTGTGGTTATTTTGTTTTTTTTTTTTTTCTCCGGCATAAATATTCTATTTGAGCTCAAATTGTTGCTGCTGCTGCTACTGCCTCGGGGTAATTATAGGCAATTAGCTAATGTCGGCAGCTTCTAACAATCACAGGAATCTCAATTGAATATGCCAAGGAAAGAGTTGCGTTTTAGTTTGCTGAAAAGAAATAATACAAAAAATCCACCTTAATTCGATTTTGTTCTATCGAAAAATTTCTTGGCTTTGGCTTTGAAGTTTTGGTTGGTTTTCATAGTCATAAAAATGTGGCTCACGTAAGCGCCTTCAAGATACAAACGTATCTGGAAGGTATATTGAGCTGCTATTTATATCTACAGTGGGTTTTCTATAAAGAGAACTATCTTTAAAGTTTAAAGTTATACTGAAACAAGGATTTCTTCAATCAACTTTTTATATATTCCAAGTCAGACCCAATAAAATAGCCAGTTTGTTTATTATTTATTAACAATTGATCGTAAAATCCAACTAGCTATTACCCTTGACTTTATTGTACTGAACCTGCACTGTATTTTTATTTCCATTCCTTTTATTTATTTATTTTTTTGCATTGTTATGAGGGCCATGTACGGTCTTCGACTAAGCCGATGAAAGCCAATTGGAAATGCACACAACGTGTTACGGGCAAACGACTAACAAAATACAAGCAAAAAAACATAACAAAAGCTTAAAGACAATATTCTATTTTCCTTAAAAAAAAATCAGAGAAAAAGAGTGCAAACCAAAGAGCCAACATAAACCTCAATTAATATTCACTTAATAAAGCCACACTCAAAAGTCTTTGACTTATCGGCATTTCAATAATTCATGCCCGAATTATGCAAGAAATTCTTAATGTTAATCTTTTCCTGCTCAGCTATTTATTTATTGATTAAACTGGTAGGCAATTAAGTCTGGCTTTTGTTTAAGGCGCCAGCTGGGTTTTGGCTGCTGGAGTGTAACCAAACTAATAATTTGCGGCATGCCATGTTTTCCCCAGAGTCTTGATTGGATTAAATAAAATTATAATTATTTATGAAACATGTTCAATTATAAATATTAATAATGTAATGGGAGAAATGGAACCCCATTTAGTTGGACGAGCATATAACATGTAGCTACAACTTAATTTCCTCATTTTGCAGTCTGGTTTTTGGTTCTCACTGAAGAAGGCTTTCAATTTGCATAAATTTATATATTCTTTTTTAAAGCCTGAATTTATTCGTGAATTCGCCTTAAGATATACATTTTCATTGCGTGATTTTTCGGTTGACACCTGTTTGCTGGAAATATTTTCAGCTTATTTGTGGCCTTTATTTCGCTCGAATTGTGGGCAGCTGAAATCCGCAACAAAAAACAATTGCAGCCAACAGCTGCGTGCATTGAACCTGTGGCCAAAAACATATAAACAGAGGCTCTGGTGCCTGAGTGGCTGAGTGACTCCATCATTAAGTCGGAAATTTCATTAACAAAGTCCGGGCATTGGGCCAAAAGCCACTTGACCGAAAAGTGATTTGCCTCGGGGGCTAAAACTCCCTCTGCCGCCTTTGCTTCTTGGCCACTTTGCTGTTTGTCTGGTCATGGCCAAGATTTCGTCACAGCACAAAGCTGGCGTTAAATAATAATTAATTATCAGTTAACTGCCGCATCTGTCACACAAAATGGAAATTTGAGTATCGAAGCTATTCTTCTCTGCTGGACATAAATTTCGCTACTACACCAAATATGTAACCAAAGAATTTGGCTTTGTTTCGGTTAGTTTTTTTTTTTTTCGGCTCAATCTTTGTATTTGGCAACAACCAAATTAAGTTTTGATGAATGGCGTGTGTTGACTTCCGTTTGAACAGTAGAAAAAAAAGGAAATGTGTAAAATAAATGATATAAAAAATGTATGAGCCTTTGGACTGCCGCAGGGCAGCTTTTTGTGATAGAAAAATATAAAATAAAATTTAAAAAAGTACCTGTTTTAAAACAGGGGAATTTTTGAACAAGGATTGATTGATTTTTCATGTTTAATTAATAAAAAATTAACAAGAACGACCTTTAAAATAATAAAATAATTGAAATTATTTGGATTTACAAATGTATAAAAGTCTCGTTTGATATTAACTTATTTTGAATCAAATAAATAGTTCAAAACTATCATTTTTTAATATTAAAATCATAGAAAATTAAAAAAAGCACATATCAAATAAAATCTGGTTAATTATTATACAAAAATTAACCCTCAAAATAAATACAATTAAAATACATGCAAAAACACAACAAATGTTTGCAATTCAATGAATCTTTTAGCCATTTAAAACCCCCCTTTTTATAGATACTCTCTGCTAATAAATAAATAAATCTCTTCAAATTAAAACAACAACAAAAATTCCATTAGTTTTTTTTCTACAGCTTCTGCTTTGCCTAATTATCATTTCAAAACGAATTAAATCCCAGCAGTTGCAATCAAAGCTCACGGATTTGGTTGCGTATACGCCCCGTAATTGCTGGCTTAAACTCGCTTCTATCTCTCTCTTTCTATATCTATCTCTCTCAAATTTTTATAATTTTCTACTCAAACGAAATCGATTCCAGTTGGTCATGATTCGGGGGAAGCTTTGATTATCATTTTTTCAGTCATGGTTAGCATATTTTCATTGTTGCCATATTTTAGTCATGCTCAGAAAATTTGTTTACAATTTCACGGCAAAAATTGTTGTCATTAAAAATGCAAATATGCGGGAGGGGAACAAGAGATAGAGCACCTACTTAGAGAGAGAGAGAGAGAGATCAGAAACCGGTTCCCTAGATCGACCGACCTTATGCATTAAAATATAGATTTTAAAGGCTGCTGCTGCTGCTGCGTTGGTGTTTGCTTGATATTCGCTTAAGTGAAACAAGCCAATAAAATAATTCTCGTAGTAAACAAACGCTCGATCGGAGTGTGTCTCTTTCAGTTTCATTCTCGCCTGCGCCACTTGGCTTTTTTATATATTTTTGAGATGATCTCAGCTGGAATGTATTCTGTAGGTTACTTTGTATCTCAGAGTCCGAGTTTGCGATTTGGATTTGCGACGCAGAAATAATCAAGCATCTTTTGGATGCTCTTTGCATGCCAAAGTTGACAGAAGTTGTCTCGCGGTTCGCCCACTGTTTAAATCTGATTTACGTCCGTCTATATGTATCACATAGTATATATAGTATATTGTTCGATACTCGATATTGCCAATGCGGTAGTGTTGACTTGCACTTCCTTCTCACTTTACTATTTATTGTTGTTCACCTGTTCTATGCCCCTAATTGTTTTCGTTTTGTTTTTATGGCTTTTTTTTGTATTAATAATAACTTGTGGGTTAGTTGCCTGGGCAAGATCAAGGTGAAGCTCAAGTGAGGCGTAACGAGCGGTTTCTGAGAATACAAAGACCCAAGTTTATTTGGCTTTAATGAATGAAATCATTAGGTTTGTTTAGGTAACAAGATATTCAACGGGTTGTAAATATATATTTTTTTGCACGTGCTTAAATACAACTTTACTTAAAGTATATATATTATTTTAAAGATGTATTTACAGAGCTTTAACCTACTTAAATTTCCTTAAATAAAATACATTTTCTGTCCTGTAAATTTCTCTAAACTTTTATCATGGTTTTCCTTATAATTTTTACAATTAATTTAAATTTTTTACTAGTTTCATTCACTCTCAGCTTTCACCCCTTGTGTGGTAATATAAAAATCTTCATAAGCTTGTCAATATATGTATTTGCCATAAAAAAAAAAACGTATAGCAATCATTGGAAAATCATGTTAACTTGTGGCTGAAGCAATTTCTGTTGTTTATGTTTATGTAAATCGCAAAAGGCCGGGCTTCATATGTAAACACACGGCAACGACATGATAAATGTGCGAATTGTGTGCGTTAACAATTCACACAGCAAGTTGTCTTTCGTTTAGTTTTTAGGTTGTAGTTTTTTTAGGCAAATATTATGAACGATAGGCGAGATGACCTTGCTGGAAAAAACACGAAATAAGCTAACATGATGTAATATCTAATGGCATGATATTCTTTTTTTTCTTTGCAGATAAAACTCAAAAAAGTCCTGGGCCTGACTGTGTGCAGCAATGCGGCTTTGGATGTGTCCCCAGTCAGCGGCCTGCTGGCCTATCCAGCTGGGTAAGTTTCACATACTATATAGTATATATCTGGTTTTATGCATATATCCAGCTGCGTTGAGAAGAGGAAACCATCAGCGGGATTCCATTTCCCTTAAAGTTTCAGCTTTAAGTCCTGCCCCCGAATAAATCGCCATGAAAACCGTTGATTAAATCCCTCTTCTCAACTGTCACACATGGCTGAGTTTTTCCATCTCGTTGCCAGAAAATATGGCTGAAAATTCATGACAGCCGAAGAGGCGGGAAATGGTAGTGGAAAAAATGTGACATTATGTCAGCTACTTGCACATTAAATGTCCAATGCAAGTGCCGAGGATTTGCATATGCCACTGAATGCTTACTTTGCTCAACATGGCGTATACGCAATAAGCTTAATGATGATGATAATTATTATTATTATCAATGACAGATAGTTTAAATGAAAGCAACAGGAAATGTGTATCTGCATTGGACTCTTGATAACTGAAAATCCAGGGCAATTAACTTCTTACCAAAAGTTAATTTTCAATTAACTTTATTCTCTTTAGTATTTAAATCCGGTTTCTTTAACCTGACAACATTTCAATTAAAACGAATTAAGTCGAGGAACTCTACTAATTATGTGCATTAACAAAAAGTGCATATTTACGCTTGTAAAAGTTTCCTTTTTTTATTTTTTTATACTTTGTTCACACACATGTGTGTTTATAGGGCCATTTGTAGGCATGAATAAATAGCAAAAGCTGGTGGACACTCTTTTAAGTTTAATAACAAGCAAGAAATGCACTTCAATGGAAAATATAAAAAGATTTAAACAAAAATCGAATGAATTAAAAATTACTTAAAAAAAAAAGGATACTTTGCATTATTTTTAAAGGTAACATAAACCGTTTATCAAAGTCAACTATACCCCAATTTATAGAGTATAACCCTAAGTGAAAGATGTGGGCGTGATACGCTCATTAACCCAGCAACAGTAGCAACAACTGAAACCGGGAGGAGGCCGCCAACCATCCAGCTTAATAATGAGCTGGGCAGGCAGTTAGCTTCTGTCGTCAGAGGGTTAAGCGGAGGCAGGAACTACTGGCTGAAGGTGGCGGGGCGGAAAGGCAAAGGAGCAGGCAGACTGGCAAAAGGAAACAAACTGAACTGAGCTGGGCAGGACCTACATCCTTGGGCATTTTAAATGCGAAGCAAACTGCCTGCTGTACTGCCTGTCTTGGTCAAGGACGCCTTTAAATGGTTTGGGACCAGCAAATAAATGCCATGGAGTGGGTGGAAACTGCTTCGTTATAAGGACAAAGCTGGCTTTTAATTTGCGGATCGTGACTAAAAGTTAGGCCCCATAAAATGGCTTCCTTGGAAAAGTCCTGCATACAAAGATGCTTCGAAAAAATAAAGGATACTTTATAGGAACTATTATTACACATAACAAAGTTATTTCAGAATATTTAAGAATTCAAAATAATATAAAATTTAATTTAATTTATTAGATTCAATATAAAATTGTATAAATTTATGTTTGTTGATTTTTTTTACAATTTCCTTAATCAGTAAAAATATGTATAAAAATAAAAACCTTTTTTTATTTACAGTTTAAAGCTTTTTATATAAAGTTTCATTCGTCGAATTACAACTCATTCGCAGAATCGTATTAATCTTGGCATATTGATTCATCACAGAAACCAGATATTCGTCGAAATAAAAAAAGAAACAATAACAAATTGCTTTTACATCTAACAATAACAGCTGTGCTTTTTTAATCATTTATTCAGCATTTGTTTCTTTAGTTGTTGTTTGATTTTTAATATATCATTTTGCAAATTGCCTTGAGTACAAAAATCATGCAGCATGCAAATTTGTAATCATTATTTAGTATTTACTGTAATTGATATTTTTCCATTGCTTAAAAATTGCTGTAATAACATTCTTTAACTAACAATTAAGCTTATAACCATATTTAAAGGCCATGATAAATTGTAGGCAACTTAAGTATTTGGAAATACTTTTATTTACTGATTTTAAGCTAAATGGAAAGATTAAATGGTATGAAATAAAGGGATTTTAAATGAGGGATTTTAAATGAGAAATTAACTTCTTATAAACTAGAAATGTCGCCAAAAATACATTTTAATTTATTAACCCCCAAAAAAATAAGAAATACCTTTTTCAACGCGTTACCTAATATATTTCAGACTTTTAAATGTATAACTTTACTTATTCCCTTTTTTTTTATTTTTTTTTACAGCTGCACCGTGGTTCTATTCAATGCCAAGCGCCAGACACAGGCCTACCTGGTCAACACCTCCCGCAAAGCATTCACATCCGTGGCCTTTTCGCGCTGCGGGCGCTATGTTGCCACCGGCGAATGTGGCATAAATCCGGCCATCAAGGTCTGGGAGCTGGAGACTCCCAATGGCAGTCTGGAGCACTGCAGCGGCGGCAATGTGGTGGCGGAATTCGTGGATCACAAATATGCCGTCACCTGTGTGGTGAGTCCACTAAATAATAAAAACCTCTGTTAATTCCCCATTTAATTAATATTATTATTTTATTGCAGGCCTTTTCGCCCACGGGCAAGTACCTGGTATCGGTGGGCTCGCAGCATGACATGATTGTCAATGTGTTTGATTGGCGGGCCAACCTTAAGATGGCCTCGAATAAGATCAGCTCCAAGGTGGCCGCGGTTTGTTTCTCCGAAGACGGTGGTTACTTTGTGACTGTGGGTAACCGACATGTCAAATACTGGTATTTGGAAGGTGGCAGAAAGGTGAGTCCTTACTTAATATTATATTAATCAAAAGAGCAATTGATGGAAAAGCTATGCTTTGCTTCAAAAATAAATTCTAGCAGAATATTCCCCAGAATTTATTTGCGAATTTTAAATTGCAAAAAACTCTTTGCTCTTCTGCATATTTTATGAAATACTGAATACTGAATCTGAAGGTCATGGCTAATGGTTTAACTCATTCCCTTTTGCAGTACAAGGATCCCATTCCCTTGATGGGACGCAGCGCCATTCTGGGTGATTTGCGGGACAACGACTTCTGTGCGGTGGCCTGCGGCAAGGGTGTATGCTCGGAGAGCACGTACGCCATCACCCGGCAAGGCCATCTGGTGGAGTTCAGTTCACGCCGCCTGCTGGACAAGTGGGTGCAGTGCCGCACCACCAACGCCAACTGTATCTGCGTGAACGAGCGCTTCATACTCGTCGGCTGCGCCGAGTCCATCATCCGCATCTTTAACGCAGAGACGCTGGAGTACGTGACCACGCTGCCACGCACCCACTACTTGGGCGTGGATGTGGCCCAAGGCATCCAGATAAACCATATTATGTCGGTGCCGCAGCAGGCCAAGTTCCCCGATTGCATCGCCATGGTGTTCGACGAGCAGCGATCCAAGGTGAGGGCTTTAAATGCGAAAGAATATGTTCGAATACTGATTTATCTCTGTTCTCCACCAGGTGAGCTGCGTATACAACGATCATTCGCTATACATCTGGGATCTGCGCGATATTTCACGCGTGGGCAAATCGCACTCGTTCCTTTACCACTCCACGTGCATCTGGGGCGTGGAGACAGTGCCATATAATGTGGAGCGAGAGCCCTCACAAACACTGCCCGAGGAGTGCTTTGTCACCTGCTCTTCGGACGACACGATTCGTGTTTGGGGCCTGGATGGCTGCACCAATAATGATATTTACCGAAGGAACATTTACTCCAAGGAGCTGCTGAAGATAGTTTACAGCGATGAGGAGCTGCAGTTCATCAAGGATCAGGGTTCATCGCTGTTTGACAAGGCAGGAAATTCCTCCTACGACGGCAGAAATGGTGTGCGTTGCATTAAGATTAGTCCAGAGCTGCAGCACTTGGCCAGCGGAGATCGGTGTGGCAATATACGGGTATATAATCTCGTTAACCTTCGCCTGCTTACCACCATCGAGGCACACGAGTCGGAGGTGCTGTGCCTGGAGTATTCCAATGATAAAATCGAAAGGAAGCTGCTGGCTAGTGCCAGTAGGGATCGTCTTATCCATGTCTTTGATGTGGCTCAAAATTATCTGCTGCTGCAGACGCTGGACGATCACAGCTCCTCGATTACCTCCATTAAGTTTGTAGGCGCTGGACTCAACTTCCAGATGATAAGCTGCGGCGCTGACAAGTCAATTATGTTCAGGAGCTTTCAGGTGAGTCTTTAGCTTACTCAACAAATAACTTCCATTAAATAACTCCTAAATTTCTCCTCCTTACAGGGCAACATTTTCATGCGAGGCACCAATACCTCTGGCAAGACCACACTGTACGACATGGAGGTAGATTCGAATTCCAAGCACATTCTAACCGCCTGCCAGGATCGCAATGTGCGCGTCTATGGCACTCAGAATGCCAAGCAGACGAAAACCTTCAAGGGTTCGCATTCGGATGAGGGCAGTCTCATCAAACTGAGTCTAGATCCAAGCGGAATCTATGTAGCCACCTCCTGCACGGACAAGACACTGGCTGTCTACGATTACTACTCCAGCGAGTGCATGGCGAGGATGTATGGACACAGTGAGCTAGTAACAGGCCTGAAGTTCACCAACGACTGCAGGCATTTAATATCGGCGAGTGGCGATGGCTGCATCTTCATCTGGCAGGTGCCCCACGACATGATTGTGACCATGCAGGCGCGCATGTCGCAGCAGCGTCTTCGATCGGGTCACGCTCCATTGCCCCGTCCCCTGGCTCCACTTTCGCCACAGGATGGCATTGTTATGGAATCACCGACCAGCGAAATGGAGCAGCCCAAGTTTGGGGTAACTGAGCGTTTCTCGGACGTGGGCCAACTGCCGCAGTGGGCAATGAGAAAGGCAGCCGGTGATTCGGATAGTGGCGCTCTGTCTATACCCACGCCCGGTGGAGGTGTTGGATCCCATTTGCCGCCCGCCCTTCAAGCTGCCTCTTCTATGGGAAATCTGAGCTCGTCGCCAAGTCAACAGCTCCCGGGAATGGCACCCAGACCCCGAGGGAGGTGGTCCCAGCGAAGCAGTCAGTTGGAAACGGCAGATGACCTCCGATCTAATTCGGAGAGTCCCCTGGGCACTGTATCCTCTGTGGGCGGACATAGTGGCGTGAATGTCCAGACGTCTGATTATAACAGTGCCTCCTCCAAGGATATTATGTATAATCAAACCTACTTGAGCGAGGACTCCTCTATCGATTCCGGAATGGAGACGCGAAGGGGCGAGCTTAAGTTTATTGGCAGCAGCAACAATGGAACAGTCGTCACAGTGTCCTCCGTTTCCTCGTTGGCAGTGTCTGCCACCAATGGTGCCATTACAGCTGGATCCGGTGGACCTGGTCAACAGCAACAGCAGCAGCAGCAGCGACTACAGTTGCCGGATAAGCGGGCTAAGCCGGGCCTGCGCTTCGATACCCAAACCCACGATCATGATGGCGATGTGGAGGATATCTCCGATGGGGAGAGAACGAGCTCGGACCATGGCATGTTCTATAACAACCTGGCGCCCAGCACGCCGACGTGAGTACAAAAAAAGCAAACGATTTAATTACATCAAATTATAAATATATTAATGCAATCCTTTATCCCCGCAGAGACTTCAAGGTGACGGCCATGAACGAAGAGGAGCTACGCAAGTCAATGCGCCGTTCAAAGTTCGAAAAGGCAGGCCTTCAGCTGGCCACTTCGGGACTCAGCGGAAATGGCAGTTCGCATACGGCTAGCACAGGAACCGGAACTGGAACCTCTGACACGGAGGACGAAGGCTCCACGCCCAGTGCCGAAAATGCTGAACGTTCGCTGGCCTCCACGCTGGGCGGCAGTTCGGAAAATCTGCCGCAGAGCAACAACAGCTTCCTGCATGCCGCTCTGCCAGAGGGACCGGGATTAACATCGCCCATGGAAAGGGGCACAAGCAGTAAGATTTCAATAGCAAACTCTATATACATATATGTATGTGGAATCACTTGACTTGTCTTGTATCCTAGGTCGTCGCAGCATCAGTGCCAAGCACAATACGGAAAATGGAAAGAGCGTGGCGGCGCCGCCCACCATTACCAAATCGTATACGAGCACCAAGAAGGAGGAACTGCTGCAGGTCATCAACAAGGTCAAGCAGCAGCTGGAGAATGTAAGTGCTAGCAGAGAGTGGGGGTCAAGGTCTTTACTTTTTCGGATTTCCGTTTTGCTCCCAGTCTTATTATTTCCCATTTTAATTTATGTTCTTTCTTTTGTTGTTCTTTTTCTGTATTTTTTATGTGTGTCCCATTATTTGTTTTTCGGTGTCTGGTCTGTGTCCATCTTCCCAAAAACCCCACCCAACACATGCACCCAAAAAAAAAAAAATAATACAAATTAAATCTTTGCCCTCAATGCGTGTGTGTGTGGGTGTATGTGTGTGTTTAGGGTACCCGCAAAACTGGCAACCCAAGGTTGAATGCTATAGTCGAGGTGAGCCGATACTAAAGACTGTTGTACAGTTGTATAAGGGACGCTTCTTCTGAATTGTACATTTTTTATTCATCATAAAGCTTTAAGACTAACCAGGAGTTTAAGTACAAAAACAACACATATATAAATGTATTTTTTTAAATTTATTTTTGATTTTTAAATTAGCTAAACTAGAAATTCCAATAACAGTTCTTTAATTTCAATTTAAATTACTTAAAATTTAATATTATTAAAAGAAAAATCAATCTAGAACGATTATAACTGCAAACCTTTAAATAAACTAATTTTAAATAATTCCTAAATCATTTTCATATTTATATAATAAAAAAATAAAAAGAAAAAAATTTATTTTGCATCGGCCGGGAATCGAACCCGGGCCGCCCGCGTGGCAGGCGAGCATTCTACCACTGAACCACCGATGCTCGGTGGAGTACCTCAAACCAAACCTTAACTTGCCACATTTGCTATCATATAACACACACTCGTCTCTTCCAAATATCAACTGTGTCTAAAAATAACCCAAACCTAGCCGCGCGACTAAAGAAAAACTTGCTTAGTCAGATTAGCCTCGAGTCAGTCGAAGAGGTTGCTTCCACTAAACCACTCAACCCAGCTGAGCAGCCACAAAACCACTCAAAACTCAAACTCAACCCACTAAGTTTACTCAAAAAATCAAATAATTGAGCATCTCTGCTTAGCTCTTAAATAATTTATATTTTTATTTTAATATTTGAAATTATAAGTAATATAATAATAATGATTCCAAAAATTATTGTAACGTTTTTCAAGTTCCTGAAATAATCAAAATAATATTTTAATTTTAATGCAAAATAGATACAGCAAATTTTTGTTCTATTGTAATGAAATTTAAAATTGACAATTATAACATTATATTTTTTAACAATTTAATTATTAAAATTCTTAAAAATGTTCTTAAAATGTTCATTGTTTTGTTAATGAGTTATTTCTATAATATATTTTCTAATCTTTTTTATAATTTATAATTTATATAACTTTTTATGTTGTTTGAAACCAATCCTTACTAACCCATGTACATAAACTAACATAAAAATTACCCAATTATTAACACAAACTAAAAACATAATAATAAATCACTTTCTAATAAAAATATTTTAATTAAATAAATTTTTTTCGATCCACAGGTAGGCCATAGACCCCTTCGGGGAAGCCATAGCATATCGGACCTGAGTCTGGCTGCCAATTTGGATGGCTCGAGGAGTGCGGGCGGCGGTGGTCCAGGACGTTATACAAAGCCAGGTGAGGAATAATGAAGAGATAGGGAATCCTGGAACAAAGTATATCCCTTAACTAAGTTGGACCTAGTAGGCTAATGTAACTCTCTCTCCCGTTGTTTGCTCTTTCTCTCTCTCTATTATCAATATCTTTTTGAATACTGCTCTCTCCTTTTTTGTGCTGCGGTAAAACCAAAAATATGTAATGAAAAAATGGTGTATTGATGAATTTTATTCCCCTTTTGAAAACGTTAACTAACTCCATTAGTTGCTTCCCATGACACTTTGCAGTATATTAGTACCCAAAATCCAACAACTACAACAAAAGCAGCTGCTGCTGCATCAACTCCAAATCCCCATCAGCAGCAGCAGCCGGCAAAGGAGGAACATCAGCACCAGTTGCCACATCAGCAATATATACCTCCTGCAGCCGCCTCTCAGCAATTTTTCAATTGTGCTGCCCCCAAATCCAAGCTGCAACAAAACTTCCAGACGATGCGACAGGTTCAACAGCATTATCCTCCCTATCCCCACCATGTGGGTGTGCATCAGATACATCCACCGCCCGGGGTACCCTTTGGTGGCTCCTCATCGGCAATGCAGCAACGCCAGCAACATCATCAGCAACAGCCACATCACCAGCACCAACAGCAACAACAGCAGCGAGTGAAAAGGAATCCTGGTGGGAATAATAGACGTACTCCCAGTATCTTGAAGCACTACAAATCCTGCCCAGTGTCGCCGGTGCATGAGGAGGTGGAGTGGTCCGCCGAGGGCAATGAAAGAGGTTGTCTGCTGGGCGAACCTAAGAGGCACTCTGTATATGCCGATGATGCCAGAACTATTTTGGACATGATCCACGCAGACACGGAGAAGATGATAGATGAGATTACCAGGAAATATGGGGATCTCGATGAGCCCTGCAGCATACCTGCTTCCTATTCCATGCCCTCTAACCTAAGGGGCCTGGGTGGCCTGGGCTCCACGGGTGATTCCACGCCCACCGGCAGGACAACTCAGTATTATGTTTACAGGGAATTCTATCAATGCGAGCGGAAGGTCTCCCTTTCGGATATACTGCAACCGGAACAGTTTGCAGCCAGCCAGAGGAGACTGGACGAGGCGAGATTCCTGGAAACGCAGCGCCATTCCAGTGCCAGCTTTTTCCTTACCGGCCAGCAGAGTCAGGAGTCGCTATCCCTGCTCTCCGATGGCGATGGAGCCGGTAGTTACTGCAACAGTCTGGAGAGCGTCCTCTCCGACGAGAGTGATTGCCAGAGTGCTCCGCTTGAGTATCCCCAGACGCAGGTGACTCAAGTGCTCCAGCAACGACACGCTGGCATCCGGAACTTTATCATTCATGGGCCAGTGTCGAAGTCGTACGGGAATAGCCCGAATGCCTATGGCAGCTTTGATTACTATATGCGCCAGCAGCATCATGCAACGACCACTGCCACGGATAGCTTCGATGTCACTGGCTATAATTTAGAGCCGCTGAAGCCACTGCCCAGCTCGAAGACCTTTCCCAGAATAGCTCAGGTACAGGCTTCCGAAAATATACCCACTTTGCGATCGAAGAACAAACAGTATAACTCAGGTGTCAATAAGTCGTTAAGTACGGATTTTGCGCAACAGCGACAGCAACGGAACTCGAATCCCATGCAATCGGGCGACAATAATCTGATGTTTGTGAGGAAACCGCTCAAGCCAAAGCCACCGGTACCAGCGAAACCCCAGAATCTGGTGAGCACCTTGAGTCAGATGGAAAAGCAACAAGCACACAAGCTTAAGGAGCAACAGAAATCGCAATCCCGAACGGCCAGTGTTGTCCGTCAGTTTGAGCATAATTTGCAAAAGTTCGAAAAGGAGAAGCAAAGGGAACGGGATCACCAGCAAAGAAGGCCAACGGCAATGCGGAGTTCGGTGAGCAGTGGAGCTTTGGCTGGAGGAGGATCCGGCACAGGCAGTGGCACCCAGAGTTGCCTGAAGAAGGTCTCACGTTTCGATACCAGCGAAAGCAGTCGACGAGCCACCAGTGTGAGGCAGAAGAACCGGCCAAAGATCTCGGTGAGATTTAATACCGTATCCCAAATTAAGTATACGCCCAGTGCCAAGAGGGAGAGGCAGCGACAGGCCAAAGAAGCGGAAGAGGAGGAGTCTCCGCCAGAACTGGAAGTTGGTAGCCTGCCCAGCGACTATGGAGAGCGCAGCTTTGAAATGTATTTCGCGGAAAATGGTAATGCTCCGGAAAATTTAGAGAATATGCAAACTCTGAAGCTCTACACGAAGCCCCAGCTTCAGGCGGTGGTCGATGAAATCCAGCAGGAGCGGGAGAAGTACCGCAAGAACCTGGATAATGCAGGAAGAATCAGTGGAAAGGGCGGCTCCACCAGTCATCAGTGCCAGAATATAGCCAAAAAGATTGACATTATCGAGAAGTTAATCGAAATGGAGGAACGCAAGATGGAGCAAATACGTTTGGCCACCGAATCTCGCTTGCGACCCTTCAATTGCAATGCCAAGGAGAAGGGCTATGTGAAGAGTTTGACCATGAATTTCGATATGTTGGCTCGGGGAGAGGAGCCGGGCGAGGATGAGGATCTGGCTTCCAAAGATGCCTCTGATCTGTGCGCCTATGCCAGGAATATGCGAAGAAATTGCAGTTTGCCGGATGTCCTGGAGAGCACGGATTTCACTGGCATCTATAACAGTCAGGGCGTGGAGTTGGCCAAAGAAGTCCGAGCCGATGATGAGGGACGCGATGAACCAGAAATCAGAGATGAAGATGGTTCCCAAATCGAGGACAAAGGACCAATGCCGACGACGACTGTTGTTTTGAGGATGGAGCCAGGTTTGAGCTTCATTTCCGCCTTGGTTGTTGATGTTGTGCCTCTTGAGTTTCTCCGCCACCTTCATTTGCGCACTCCCACAATTATATTTACTAGTTATTATTTTTCCCCTTTTGCCCACTCTCCATATCGATATACCCACTAGCACTTTAAACAATTACGATAACTGCACGTTCCAAGCCAAAAAACTAATCTGTGACCCCTTTTGCAGGCAATCCCAAAACGATTAATCCCATGCCCATCGAGGAGTCATCCATACGCCGAGCCTGCTCGCTGAGCGACCTGCACATGGGCAACTTTGGCAAGCGTAAGCACCCTCGATTATTATTTAAAATATTCAATATATATTTTATATAAATCTAATTAATGAATATTTATACTCTTGCAGCTGGAAAATCCACTGGCGGCACGCCACAGAAGCCTCAGGTCCAGCACCGAAATGGCAACATCTCCCGATCAGCCAGCAAGAGGAACAGTCTGCAGGGCAAGACGGGACTGGGTGCCTCCAGCAACTCCATGAATGTCCTCAATCAGGGTGTAAGTTACAGGGAAAAATTTTAGTGAAAGTTCTTCAAAAATTAATATATTTTCCCTAAAAAATAAATGAAATAATTTATAGAAAAGATTATAAATCAGATTTTAATTTTTTTTTTTTTTTTTAGAGCGACTCCGAGCCCGAGGACAGCAATCGTTTGCGCAGTGCCAGCAACGGACAGGGTCGTAGTAATGGACCCACAGGTAAATAATACTACAAACTTTTGTTATTAAAATTAAAACTAATTGTTAATATCCTATTTAACCTGCAGCTGCCAATCGTCAGTACAGCAACAAGATCAATAATGCCAACAACAATCGTCGCAAGACGCCAAATTTTAGCAGTGGTGAGTAGTCATAAAAGCAATTCAAAAATAATATGGCTTTCTGATCTTGTTATTAATCCTAGTTTGCCTGGAATATCCAACTAATTATTTATTATTTCATCCACTTTCAGCCACACCACAAATGCAGGACGACTCTAGCTCTGAGGAGACGCCCAATAACACGGTCAACAACAAGCCAATTGTGCCACCGAGACCTAGGAATCTGGGCTTTGATCACAAAACCAAGCTGCTTGGCAGCCCCATTGGAAATGCCAACAAGCAAAGGAGCGGTGTGACTTCCATGGAGGAATATGAGGGCACAGATCGTAAGATATTATCAGAAAATAGCTATAAAAACCAGGAAATTTATTGATATATTTTAATTTACAGCCGAAGCCCAAGTGCACAATGTGATCAACAAATTATATACGACAACACAGGCAGCCATGCAGCTGCATGCGAATCTGAAGAACTCGCTGCTGCTGAAGGAATTGGAAAATGCCTTGATCATGTCCAGGAATATGCTAAGCAGCATCACAACAAATAGGTGGGGGCAATACTAGATTGCATATCATATTCAATGTGATATATTGAATAATTTTATGTATTTCCAGACAAGCGGAAAAAACGAACAATGGAGTCGGAGCCGGAGTGGGACCGGGAATGGGAGTGGGAAATAGTGGAGGTGGATTGAACCACGATCAGCTAAGCGCTGACAACGGAGACTATCTGATGATGGTCAATAACTGTGCCGATCTTTTGAGCAATTTACGCACGAAGCACAAACCCGATGACTGTGAGAATAACTCCTAGTGTGTAGAGCTTTAGGATAGACTAAATGACTAAATGCGGGGATGACTAACCAACACCAACACCTATTTATTTAACGGAACACACACACACACACGCAGAGGAAGCAAGCAACCTATAACTAATTTGTAATTAATAAACATTCACAGCTAATGTACATTTTTTTGTTTAGCAATAAGTTCATAAGATTTTGCTGTTTCGTTTCTATAATTTTTTGTGGCGTGTGCGTGTTGCATTTCTTTTAACATTTAATTTATATGGCAATAAAATGCGTGTTTAGCTTGAATTAAATTCTGTAAATGTTAAGTTTAATAAGCCGTTTTTTGTACGTGTTAAGTGTTATTTGAGTTTAAGGCGAAGCGATGATGAAACGGAATGTCCAAGCGAATTGTTATAAAGTGCGCTTAGTCCATATGCCTTCTATGTGTATTTTTGTTCATTTTTCTATCTTTGCCTTTTGTTTAAATTCTTTTTTTGAAAATGTAAAAGACAAAGGAGAAAAAGAAGATGAAGAAGAGAATGCTGTGTCAAATTTGAATATTCAAAAATTCCAATTTATATCCAAAATACTATGTATGTAATGCCTACTCTCACTTTATCACTTATGCCACAAATTATGATCAGAGAAATGCTTGCAAAGGGATTGGATTTTCCATCCGCCAGAAAGATTTCCAAAACACACACCATTCTCTGTAATAAATTCTCTATTAGTTAATTATTCGATTGTATTTACGACAATTATAACACTACCTACACATATACAAATATATAAACCTAGATATGAACTTGAATTAGTCCTAAAATTTACTTTACAATAATTTACAACTAAACGAAATGTATTAAAATTAACTTCAAATAGGAAAAACCAACACTTATGATTAATTATGCTATCTAAACTCAAAACTAAACTAAACAACCAAAAGAGAAAAACAAAAAAAAAGAACAACTAATTCAAAGCGAAAATAATAATACATAATGCATAATTTTTGAAAAACATTAAACCACGTTTTTAATTCCTAACTTTTATCTTCATCAAGCCCATTCCGATAACAAGCACAACTAAAACCTGAGGCCTCTCTTGGACTTGGTACTAAATTTTCTCATTAATTTGGCAGCCAAGCTTAAGGAGGCCTAAAAACATTTAATTCCAATGAGATCTTGCCATATGCACGCGACATATGGCCAAAGGATTCACCTAGACGATGTAAATAGGATGGGCAACCACATCCAGAACCAAATAATATCTGCGTATACATATATATGATTAATTCAACTTACTCTGGCAGGAATTGTATAACATTTTAAGAACTCTATTGAAAGCCTTATAATAATAAAACATAAATCAAAGTTTATCGGACAAAAAAGGTGAAATTTTATGAAATTTCTTTTGGAAAGCTCCAATTAAGGATCATTTAAAATTACCCTGGCAATTGGGGCTCTAATACAGGCCATCAAAGGGAGATGACCGGCCCAGCAGGTGATGCAATCGTTAAGAGGCCACACACATCTGAGACCCACCTCTGATGTCCAGGAATTACCACCCCGAAAAAGTTTGTAAGCTGCCTGCTTATGAGTGGACCTTGGTAAACTAAAATTTTTTATGTCTAATAAGTTAGGTCTAATAAGTAAGATAATAAAATATAATGCAAATAAGGATTTATAATTCTAATTAGGCTGAGGCACCAATTGCCAATCTCGAAGCCTATGAAGGCTTTGTTTTTTACTGTTTATGCTCAGGGGATCTAATTTTAATTTATAAAAACTTGTAAATGATTTAATCTTCTCAAATATCACTCAAATGTCACTCTGTTTGTCTTGTAAATTCGCAGAGAGAAAAAATTCACAACTCTCGAAGCTAAATACTCTTTCAATTCCCTTTTTAATACAGTTCTCGGGATTTTTGTGGAACTTTAAGAAGAATGGAAACCCATTGAGAGGTCGGGGTCTTAGGAGATAATATCCAATAAAATCTAAGGTCCACTCCACTGTGTCACAGCAACAATGGGGCTCCAGTTCCCATGTCCTCACCTCCCTGATTTCACAATGTGAGCAGGGGAGGCGTTCGTTGTTCAGTTCAGCGCTGACCCCATGGCTAAGGGATGCGGCGAGCGCTATTGATACTTTTGGCAGCCGACGGGCTTCAATTAACTTGTGTCAATATTGAGCTAGGCCAACACTTGGAAAGAGTGTGCAAGGAGTGGATGGGAGGGCTTCCGTCCCACTCGATAACCCAATAAAACGGAATGGCCAGGGTTCGTTCGATGATGATGATGGACTCACCCTGAAAGCCACCACCACCTCTTCATGGGTCCCATCACTTGGTCTCGTCTCTTTCTGGCATTTATGTTTTATGCATTATTTATGGCAGCGCCCAATCATGAAGGCGGGTGAAAAAGTTGAGCAGGAAAAGTTCTCAATAGCCGCCAGACACGCCCTCACCTGGCCGTGTATCTAAGGACATGAAAATAATAAATAAAAACATGAATGGATTATGCAATGGGAGCGCTTTAATTGTTCAGGCAATAAGCACTTAAAATATTAAATATAATAAATATATAGACAAATAACAGGTTCTCTAACAAATCACATTACAATCGTTGCAGCTATAGAAGAAGGTCGATACGCAGGCATTGTTGCCATAGGCAAGCACATGGTTGTACTCCCGGGCCACATAGATTAAGTATACGCAGAGTAGGATTAGCAGGACAAAGCAGGCAATGAGCAGTCTTCGAACTGTGATTGTTGCAGATGTGTCTCCGCATAACAAAGCCTGGCATTCTCGGGCATTCTGCAATCGTTTCTGATGGCCACATTCGCAGCAACGCACCTTCTCCAGAATCTGGATCATACCCAGCTGACGGCGCTCCTTGGCCTCGCTAAACAGTTGGCACAGGCCATTAAGCATATTTTGGACTTCGCACATTTTGGAAAGATCTTTATTTAATGTAATAAAATATATTTATTTAAAAGATTTCACAGTCCAGATTGTGATGATTTAAAGATGACTGTAGAAACAGGGATAGTTTGGTAAACAAAATAGATGTTATGTTCTTTTAAATATAAAAGAGATACAATTTTCAGTTTGTTGGAACATAAAAAATAGGTTTTTTATAATAAAAGGTTAATGTATTTTCTTTGTAAGAATACTGATAAATACATATTTTATAAATTCAATGCAAATTCCAAATATATTTCGTGTGGTTATATTTGTGGTTTACCCATGTGAACAAATTTCAAGAGCAACAAAAGCAGGCCTTGTAGAACAACTTAAAACCAATATTAGTAAAAACTCAAATATTTATGACATATATTTATACTAGTTAAATTTTAAAAATTAATAATTTGCCTTTGCTACCGATTAATTTATATTTCTAATAGACCCAAACAGATGAGAAGCAGCTTAAAGAGTTCTATGATGTCATGGTAGATTTGCAGGGCGGCTATTATATAGTCCTCCTCATCGTATTCATTTTTATGCGTTTTTCCGCCAATCAGCAATTGCAGATCTACCACCAGGAATAAGGAGTAGGCAAATATACCAAAGGCGACATATATAACCAACATTATTCGAAAAAATAATGCCAAAAGGCCCACTAGCATCAGGAGTACGGATATTACGAACACAAAGATCCAGCAGCTTGTGAAATCGCAGGGTGCAAATTTTGCGAAAAGACCCAATAAAATCACCATGGCGGTACAGATGCCAAAGGCAGTGAATATCTGTCCAAAAGAAGGGATTCTATAGAATGAAATGGACTCTGCATATCTTGAAGGGGACTTACCACTTTGGGATAATATCGAGAAACTACCATGCATACCAAAACGGAGTGGGCCAAGACATACACGGCCAATAAGATGTATTTAATTGGCGACTTGCGAAATAATTGCTGGCAATAGCAGACCAAAATGTGAATTATTGTCAGCACACAGAAGGCGGGTATGAATAGCCACCAGTTTCTTCGGAAAAATCTTCTTGCCGGCCGATAAAACACAACTATGGCAGCACACAGCGAAGTGAAGAGCAAGTTGATCTGTCAATCGAATTAGGATTCGTGATCCGCACCAGTATCCTGTCTCTGTATCTCACCGCCACTATCATTAGGACCTTGACGATAAACCTTCGGCGGACGCCAGGATCCTCGATCATCAAGCTTCTCTCGCTGTCGCTTCTGTCGCTGTACCGTCTTTTTCCACAACAACAAGCCATATTTTGCCAAAGTTATTACTTATTCTATTAAACTATAAATTTGTTGTGACTGCAGGGGGAAATTCGTATTTCCGAATTTAAAAATAATAATAAAATAATAAACTTGCGAGACATTATTATCGTGTCAATAGTTAAATTATTTTTAGTCTGATTAAAAATTCAGTGTGTACTTCGTAAGGCATTTTTTACTTGCCAATAAGCAGGACTAATTAATGGAAAGTTGACGGCTTTAGGAGGTGGCTTTTCACATAATGAGGAACGCCTCGCTGCCCGCCAATATGAGAGTGCGGCATGGAAAAACCTCGGAAGCTGGATGGCTGGCTGGCGGCGCATTCGTGACTTTTCAGGCGGGAAAACCTGCGGGGCGGTTTTGTGCTCAGGTGTGAATAAGCGTGCAAGAAGTTGACATAAAGCCAGGACAATGCTGGCAGGACTAAGGCAGGAAGAAGCTGCATTGGCACTCGCTGAACCGCACTAATTGAGCCGCGTTACGTCGAGTCGAATGCATTTCAATGTGTTGCCAAGCAGCATGCCGATCCCATCACAACTCACATATTGTCATCATTTTCCAGCCTTGCGCCTCTTTAGCTTTGGCTGGGAAGTCGAGCAACTGCTGTCCGGAAACCTGGGTCATCACTGCCAACACGCCAACCCCGAGGCAACCACCACCACCCACTGCCTTTGATCTGATCCCAGTCAGCTGCATTTCCTCGAAAAGGGATCGACGCGGTTCGAAGCATAAGCTGGCATTTTCCCGCAAAGCTCCAGATAAAGTCCTTGACCCTTGTCAGATGTAATATAGAGGTGGAAAAGGACACAAGAGTCCTGGCACAGCTTAAGGGTCATTTACCTATTATTTATTCATGTCAACTATTAGGTGGTTTGTAAAATATTTTCATATTATTATTTTATGGCTTAAATACCTTTACAATAAAGATTATGAATAAATTAAAGTTGTAAGCATGATTTCTTTATTTTATTATTTTTTTTAAATCATATGCTGCTTATTTAAAGCTATTTTATTGTTTCCAGGTTGAAATGAATTAATTTTTAGCTTAATTGTGCAAAACTTTTAGTGAACCGCTATAGCGTCAATATATATAATTTATAAATAATAATAAATAATTATTTGTTGCTTTAGAGAAAATATAAATGCTCAAAATTATGCCCAAATATATTTATTTTAGGTCCTTTATTAAAATAAAAGGTAAATGCTATCAAATTTATTTTTTCTTGTTTTATATTAAACTAGAAAATCCTTCAAAATGTTTAATATAATATAATAAAATATCTGAGCTACCAAAATATATATTAAGGTAATAAACCTTTTTAATTATTTAGAATTTTTAAATCTGTGAAAACCGTGTCCTAAAACATTAAAAAGATAATAATAAAAATAAAGACTTTTATTTATTTGAAAGATCTTTGTTTCATAATTTGCTTTTTTAGTTCTTATATCTATTTCAAATAGTAATTAAATTATTATTAAATTAATTAATTTTTTAATTATATTATTACACACCTAACTCAAGGACATACTTTCCACTCATTTCTCTAGCAACCCAGTGCATCTGCTGTCTTCGCTTTATAAATGTATTTTATTAACCACTAAGCCCGAGGCTTACAGCTAAGATTATTCATAGGTGTCACAGATATCTACTCGATGTCATCTTAAATAGCGGCTTAGCTCGATTTCTGCCGGTGTATCCGGGCACATCCTGGCACATCCTTACCCGCGGGGCTCGCATAAAAGACATGGAAACTATAAGTACTCATATAGAATTTTGTAATGCTCGCATCTTCAGCCCCCGTGGCTTCATTTTTTCCCTTTTCTAATGGCAGCCAGCCATTGACATGGGACACTTTCGGTGCAGAGGCGGCTGCGGAGGAGGAGGAGGAGCAGGAGGAGATCATGTCATAGTTCAGGGAGTCGACAATTAACGGCACAATTACCGAGACCAGAATGTCATAGCGTGGGTTAAGTGTTTCCTTTTTTTTTTTTTTATATATGAACATTGTTGGAACGAGGGGATGATACACTTATATCTATATACTATATGAGGCCATTAAGAGGTGCCAAGAGGGAGGCTGGCTGCCTCGTAATTGAAAGGAAAATGCAGCTTTAGCTTTTTAAGAAATTGTAATCACAGCAGATTGCGAACCAAACTCTCTCGGCTGAGCCGCGCCACAAGGATGCCAGGATGGATACAAAGATGCAAGGAACACAAAGCTGATAGGTCACAGCGGCGAAACTCAACAGGGCCGGGAGACAATCCCTCGCACTCGGTGGCGTAATCATATCCGGAAGAGATTACGCTGCGATTCACGCTCGACTTGTATCCCCGCGTCCTCGGGTGCATCCTTCTCCCGTGTCCTTATTGTTCCTGTTAGGTGATAAGCGCAGTCGTTGTCTGCAGTTTTTCCGCCCCTTCCAATCCTCTTGGCAGTGTCGGACAATGGAATTGGATTATAATTTTTTTCTTCTCTTTTTTTTATATTGTTCGCTCGAGTGCTTGGAGTGATTTTTCTTCCACATTTTCGCCCAACCCCGTGTTGCGTGCTCGAGTTGTTGTGCCTCCAGAGAGGAGAGGAGAGGAGGGGAAGGAGGAGGAGATGTAACGAAGGGGCGTGGTGCTGATAAGAGTTATTGATATGCGAAAAACAAAACATGAAAATATTATGCTTATTTCACTGAAATGATGGCGCCAGTGGAAATTGTTTATGGCGGGTAAACAGTTTTTCCAGAGGATATCGAATGGGGAACTGCAAATATGGCGGAAATTGTAATCATAGTTTTGGGGTTGATGGGGTTAAAATATTAAACAATAAATATGGAAAAGGAAATCACCTTGTTTTTAATGTTATTGGTTAAAGGGAAATTTTATTCATAAAATATAAAAATATATTTTTTGTACCATTATTTTTGTATTCTTTCGGGGTATTATAATTTACAATTTTCGATTTGCCCAAAAATGGTCATAAAAAATATTAATTTAGGATCACTACATTTAAGATCTTCTTTGTTGTATATCAATAATAATTGCTTAATTTCAAATATAATTACATAATTAATAAAAAATATTATATAAATTAAAAACAACAAAATATCTTGTTGAAAATTACAAAAAGAATTAATTCAATTTGAATAATTTGAAATGAAAGGCAAAACAAGGACTCCTAAGATTGCAATAAAATTTCTAAAATATGACTTAATTTTGTTTGTTAAGCAAACTTTTGGAAAGTATTTTTAACAGCTTTAAAATATACATAGATACATCCCTTATAAAGTTGTTTTCGAATTTTTTATAAGTTACTTCTTAATAATTACCTTGAATAAAATAGAATCTGAATCAAATTAGCTTCCACTTAACCAATCGTCTCAATGAATTTCCACTATCAAAGCGATTCTTTGACGCTTCTCACCTGACGGCCATTCATTAACAGCTTCCTGTCACTGAGGAAAAGCACACTTTCGGCTGGTCAATAGCCATTAATTAGCTTAATTAATGTCCTTCGTTCGAGTGACCAAAAAATAGCGGATTGTATTGAGTGCCAAGGCGTCATGCATAAGCGGGCAGAAAAGTGGAAAAGTGCTGACTTATCCGAACAGGATCAGGCACCGCCGACCAACCGCGTTCAATTAGCCAAATAAGTCAGTTTTGCAACAGTGCCGGGATGAAGGGGATTGTGGATTTGGATGGGGATGGGGACTTGGATTGGATTTGGGATTTGGATAGGCGAATGGCTGGCTGGGCAGATGGATACTCGAATGGTCGACTGGGCGTGCATAAGGCAAACATCAAAAGGAACATGACAACGGCTCAAGGACCATTCACCATTCATTCCACAATTGGGGGTTGGCCTTCGAAGCAGATAGGAATCGGGTTCAAAAGAACGCCGCGAGGCGGTGTCAAAAGTCATCCAAAAATTGGGCACAACTCTACTCTCTCTCTCTCTTTCTGTGTCATTTGAATGGATCCAGAAGTCCTGTCAGTGGGCGGTGTGCTTGAGCATATGCTGAGGGTCCACTGTACGTCACTGCGCAAAGGATATCTGAGGATTATTTGCATACAAAAAAAAAAAAAACGAAACGCGTCGCATTGCTCGATTTCGCTTTTCGTTCGTTCCCATTTGGATATTCGATTCGATTTGATGTTTTTGAATTATTCATATAGCCGGCAAAAAGGGGAGGGCCTGGAATAATGCAGAAAAAAAAAGAAATGTCAACTCAAGTGGGCATCACATGCGTCACTCCTGACGGGGGCATTAAGTCCTGACAATAGGCCACTGTCATCAACCCAAACAGCCAGCAGGATAACATCAGGACTATCGTATATGAATATAAATATTTGTCCTTATTTATCAAGTATTTATGGAAACTGTCAAATAAGAAATAACTAAAAGAAATATTAGGGAAAGGGATAAAAAAGAATTAAAGATACAACTCTTTCTTCTTTGACTTTAAATTCCATAAAAATATGTATTATTCTTACAATTAAAAACAAATTGATAGTCTTAATTTATCATAATTAAATACAAATATTTTCTTGTTTATAAATTCCATATTTTAGCACTTTTCTTTCTTTGCATTATTAATTAAACAAAACCATCCTTAAGACTTTTTACAAATTAAGGAAAAACGAAGAGCGACAAATGGAAATTTCTATTGCATTTTTATGAGCAACCTCGGCAGATCCTCCTCGACCCCCACTTGTCGCTCAACGGGTATTCCTTGTCCTTTCCCAAGCTGTAGATCAAAGGACTATGCAAATGATTGGCGTGTGCCAGGACCTACCACCTGCAGAGTGTGGGAATGGATGGGGGCAGGTCGCCACTAATTAAGTTGCAAATGTCATGCGGCAGACATGGCGACAGTTTAGAGCCCATTAAACGCAACTCGAGTAATGCAGCGATAATTGTTTTCGTTTCGCATTCACATTTGCATTTGCATTCTCAAGGATCGCAGGAGACAAACTCAATGGCATGGCCCACACCGTTGCTCAGTTATTTGCATATAAGTAAGAGGGTGGTTAAAGCTCATGAAATGTTTATTTTCCTTCCCTTTTCCCCAATAAAAACTTGCAAATGTATTTAATAATTGAAGAATTGATTTATTGCTTAAACATTATCAATAATATCACTTAGTTTCTAAACAAATTCAATGCATTCTTCGCTCTTTGTGTTGGATTAAACAGACACTTAGATACAGATATCAAGTACAACTCTAAGATACATATTTGGCTATGTATTTCGGTTGACTGGACTCCCAATAAACATTTCTCCTACAAATAGTACATTGAATTGCGCACTCCCGCGGAGTGCGTTACACATATACACATTCATGACTAACTAGCTAATGTCCTGTGACTAAATCTAATACATTCAGAGAGCTTACATAGAGCGTGGACTACGGATAACTCTTGGGTCGTCTTAGGGATTTACTATATACAGAGAGAGAGAGGGGAGTGTGTGTGTTGAGCAGTAGGTTAATCACCAACGTCATCTGCTGAGTGGGTATTGCACAAGTTGAAACCATTTGGTGGCTGTTGAGGTCTTACGGGAAAAGACAGAGTTCAGAGTTCAGAGTTCGAGGCAGATCTTCCTCCTTAGAAGAGTCCATTCAGCGCCCTCACGGCGCTGCCAAGGGCCGTGCATCCCAGCTCCGGCGAGGGGGACTTTCGTGGCGCTGCCAAATCCTGCCCGGCATTCGGATTGCTAGCAGCGGCTGCCGCTGCCACAAACTGCAGTCAGTCAATCAGGAGGTCACTCCTGGCCAGCGCCGAGGATGTGGACGTGGCCGAGGTGGTCGTATTGGTCACCGTGCTGGTGCTGGTGGTCGAGGCCGCCGTGGAGCTGTTCAAGCTGTCCGCATAGTATCGCTGTCAAAACACCTTGGCTATAAAGGTCTCCGAGAGCCTCTGCTGCTGCTGTTGATGCTGCTGCTGCTGCGGCTGATGCTGTTGCGGATGATGTGGTTGCTGTGCCTGCTGCGGCTGGAGTTGCAGAAAGGCAGAGCTGGCATAGTCCTGCGGCGGTGGCACCACTCCCAGGTGATGGAATCCCCCAGGCGGATAATGAGAGGCAGAAGAACGCGACCAGGCTGGATTGCTTGTCTCTCCGCTGGACAGAGGAGGCGTGGTCACATTGATGGGTGGCGAGAGGCTGCCAGAACTCGAGTCCGGCGTCAGCTGACCCGAGGCCTGACCATAGCCGCCTGAGGAAAGCGGCTCCCGGCGCGTATACTCCCTCCTCCTGTCAAAGGACGGCGACATGTCCAGGTCATCCAGATCGCCACCAATCTCGTGCAGCTTCCGCATATGCTTCTTCAGGTCAAAGTTCCGGCAGAATCCCTTGGCGCACACCCGGCAGGTGTACGGTTTCTTGTCGTTGTGCGTGTGCATGTGGAAGGTGAGGTTGTAGATCTGATGGAACGCCTTGTTGCAGATGCTGCACTTGTACGCCTTCTCGCCGGAATGGGTCAGCTTGTGGTTCTTGTAGTTGCCCTTCTGGTGGAATCCCTTGCCGCAGTACTCGCACACGAACGGCTTGTAGCCGGCATGGATGCGGGCGTGGGTGTTCAGCGTGGAGGATCGATTGAAGGCCTTGCCGCACGTCTGGCACTTGTGCGGCTTCTCCGATGTGTGGATGATCTTGTGCCGGCAGAGGGTGGACGCCTGCCGGAATCCCTTGCCGCACACTTTGCACACGAAGGGCCGGGCTCCGGTATGGACGGGCATGTGGCGGGTGAGATTGTAGTGGGCATTGAACACCTTGCCGCATTCCAGGCACGAGAAGGTCTTGGGCTTGCCCCCGCTGGCTGATCCCGGACTGCTATCCTCCACAGATCCATGGGGCGATGGAGAGCGGGATCGAGCTGCTGCACCAGCTGCCACACTCGGTGGTGGTGGTGTCACCTCACCCTGATCCTGAGGCGATCGCTTTCGCTTCAGGTTATTGCCCGACTGACCCGCTGACGAGGATGTCCTCTGGGCCACCGGTGACTTCTCCAGACTCTGTTGCAGGCTGCTGGGCACCGCCTGGGACTGGGCCACGGCTGCTGCAGCAGCTGCTGCCGCCAGAGGATGTCCCAGATTCCGTCTCAGCGACTGCGAGTGATGCAGCGTGGCGTTCAGGGAGGCGGTGAAGCTGCTCAGGTGAGCGGCACTGGCCAGCGATTGCTGCTGGGCGGTCAGGGCTGCATACTGGGCGGCAGCTGCGGCACACATCAGCTGATTGGGGGCGTAATAGAGGAGGGGATACTGGGAAAGCAGCTCCTGGTGGCGGGAGCTCACGAACTGCTGCACTGCAGCGCTGCTCGTGCTCGATGGCGATGATCCAATCGTTGAAGAAGAGGGCACTGTGGGGGCGCCTGGCACATACTTCTTGAAGGCGGAATCGTAATTAACGGCAGAGGGCGAGTGATCCAGACTGATCACCTCGATGGGACTGCAAGAGCGCTCGGAATCCGCATCAATATCGGGATCCTCATCGTCCTCGTCCTCTTGAATGAGCACCAGGGGCTCTTGCGCTGGGTGGGAATGCTGCTGATGCTGCTGCTGCTGCGGCAGCTGTTGTGGTGGTGGCGCTGCTTGGGTGGGCCTGTGATCCGGCTCCATGATCTTGGCTATGGAGAACTTCAGGGGACATGCCCGCTTGGCGGCACTCTGATCACCGTCGCTCGGCGGACTCTGCTGACTCGGATTCTGGTCAGAGGCGGCGCTCTCCATCACGGGACTCTTCGATGGCGGCATCATAGCGACTTCTCCCGCTGGACTACCCGGTTGCATGCCACGCGGACTCTGCAAGGACAACAAAAGGATTTCGATCAATTTGAGTATGCAAACTAAGCAACGGGTTATCAATTAATCGAAGGCATACGCCTCCATTGTTTATGCTTAAAACGAACTGCACAGCGGCGGGTAAATCGAAGGGTAACTACCCCCAAAAAATATTCATTAAAAAGAACTAACTTTTATGAAAAATTGCTATGAAAAATATTGGAAATATTCATCAAAAAATATATCCTGAATCATATTTCCTTTTAATTTCCAATTTATGCGTAAAAGAGTTAAGGATATTTGCTTACCCTTCTTCACTTCCTTTACAAATCTTGAACCTATTATTATGTCTGAAGCTGTACTTATTATTTATTGCCCGTCCAGTCAAGTGCAACTAATGCGTTGGCAATTCGCGGAGTACAAACAAACGCCAGCGGAGGGCGTGCTCCCAGCGGCAGGACATTTTTGCCCCCAGGATCATTCATGGCCAGCCAGCGGGTTGCAATTAAGGACTAACCGCAGTGCGTTTTAATAAATACTGCACACAAATATGACAATTGATTTCCGATTTTTGCATATCCATCGCTTTAGCACTTAACCCGTGCTTGCCCCCGGCATCTCACGCTCTGCTTAGCCCGAACAAAAGCCTCAATCCTTTCGCCAGCATATTGCCATCAATCATAACACACAGTCTCCCGGCGGAGTCTGTGAAATATTTTTTTGGCGCGAGTCTTGGCTTTATCATCAGCGAATCGCTTACACTCGGCTGGCGGAGGCTGTTGTAAGGCACTGTTCCCGGTCTCCAACTCCATCTTCTCCATGTGCCCTCGAGTGTGGCTAATGTGCGACATCCGGTGCGATTACCCGACGACTTCCTTGCCGCTTTTAATTAACTTGATTTGACGCCTCAGTGGGTCGAACTTCCATCTTGTGTGCATGACGGACGGAGTAGTTTCCCTCCCGAAGTGCGGTTTAATCTTATTAAAAAACAACTCAAAAATAATAAAGAAAGAAAGAAAGGGGGCAGGTCGCATTTTACACGCTGACCCTGGAGGCAGTGACGGTCAGCCCTCTGGACCGAAACTTTCCCGCCACTTTACACTATCCACATTCAGGATAGTTGAAGCCTCAAGCACCCGAATTATTTAGGTTGGTGTTCCTCCAGTGGCCACTTGAGAGTCGTCTGCTCTTGAAGAGTGTGTGTGTGTGTGTGCGGAATTGAGCTTATTAACAACGTGTGGGTAATAATATTTAATCAAAAGGCTTTTTAATCAAGACACTTTGACTTAGTTTGAATTAAGCGGGCTTTGTTGGGATATTTAAAATGTTTACGGCTTTAGCATTTCGTTAAAAATCATAGACACTTTTGCTTTTTGTTTAAAAGAGAAATAAACATATAACTTTTGAAGTGCGTTTAAATTTATAAATGTAAGACATTTGTTAATATTTCAGATGTTACGAAATAAAAACATATTATATCTTTAATAAAAGTTTATATTCTTTTCCTGAAACGTCGTAAAGCTTAACATAATTTTTTTGTGCTTCAATTGATGTCAAAGTAAATATTTAACTATATATTTAAAAAGATCAAAGTGTTTTAACCAATTAAAAATATAATAAGTAAACAAATAAATATTTTTATTTGTCTTTTTCTCAGTAGTCTTTTTAGGAAGCGTTTTTGTTTTTAAAACTGCGCTTAAACTGATTTATCATCTTGAAATATTAAATTGTAGTCTAAATATAATTTCTTCTTATATTAGAAAACCCATAAATATTAACAACTCAAAAATAAACATCTTAAATATCATATTAAATATATAGTTTCCCTCCAAAGATGTAATATTTACATAAATTTTTATTACAAATATTTTAAGAATGGTACAACTTCTTTTCCCGTCGGCACTTCGTTATTCCCTCTCCAAATTTAATGAATTTTTGTTTAAATTATGAAAAATACGTACAAAGTAAACCATATTTAGGCACCGCCTATTTGGGTATCCAATTCCTTGGGCTGGCAGCCACTTGCCGAGGATTGATTAGATCCTTAAACACTTGCAAAACACACACAATTTTTAGCTTGGCTTAAAGTTTTTCGTTTGTCTTTTATTTTTTTCTTCGGTTATCACTTGTTTCGTAAAAAGGACAAGGCTTTTTAAATGCAAATTTATTTGTCGAAACGCGTAAAAGAGGATGCGCGCTCAGGATGCGTTCAGCACAGGATCAGCGACCGGAGCGGAATGAAGGCAAATAGCGAGCGATGCGGGCCTTAAGAAATATGAAAAGGACACACGTTGAGCTGAGCGTTGAGGGGTTGCTCGATGGAATCAACCCCTGACAGAGTCCTGCCAACAGGATAGAGCGAGAGAGGGCATACTTTCAGAGGGAAAAAGAGAGATAGGGCAAACGAGTGCCAGAGCGGGATGGATTGATGGATAGCAGGCAAAAGGAGAACTTCATTATGATGTTCAGATTGGATGGCATATCCTCGGCGCTGACAGCGGCAGCGGCAGAGACAGGACGCCGGCTGCATTATGAATGAAAGGACAAAATGTCGAATTGGAATATATTATGGCAAGGGAGAGGGAAGAGGGGTGAGGGACAGAGAGAGCGAGACAAGAGAGACCGCCCCTAAAATATTTATATAGAGACAGAGCTGAAGAGCTGTAGACCTGGCAAAGAAGATACATAAAGGAGTGATGATGGAGAAGGAGGAGTGATGTACCATCATCATCATTATCAGAGCGAGAGGTATAGATGCCCATGAAGGACAAACGGAGTGCGCAAGAGAATCCTTTGGCCGGGTTCACTGTTCACACTTGATTTTGGATGAGGAGCAGGAGACACCAAAAAATGGCAGCCACCAGATGAGGAGGCTCCCTCACAAGTTGACTTTTTCACTACACACACACACAGGCAGACAGGACCTCCAGCAGCCCCCCTCTGACCCTCCCCTGATGTCCTTTCCCCCCCTTGGACAGCTCTTGCCTTTTGTTGGGCGTTTCAATTGTCGTTTTGGCATTTCGTTTTATCAGCGTCTTTGTTTGCTCACCTTTAGCCCGCCAGCGGGCAAGGATTCTGTGTGATTCCACCGACTGTCGTGCCCTTAAATCTATATATGTATATATCTGGGTTTCTATATAGAGAGGAAAATAATTGAAGAGTTGAGGAATTATAATAAGTAATGGCAGCCGGGAAATACATATTTTAAATTAGTAGGAACTTAAACAATCAAGATTCTAAATTATCAATTGATTTTTTCAATTATTTAAAGAAACAGTTACTTAAACCCACAGAAAAATGTTTTTCAAAAAATAGAAAAATCTTTGTGTTTTCTTCAAAGCATTTTAAATGAATTAAACCCAATATTTCTCCTTATTTACCTATTTATTCTATATTTTCCATTATTGTAAATTATTATAATACCATTTCTTCACCTGTAAGTAATTTTTCTTGTTAATGTTGGGGTTTCCCCTTATCCTCTTTATCCAAATAATAATCTTATATTCATTTTGATGATATCTCTGGCGCGGCTTTCTTGACTCTATTTGCTCGTTGAAGCGCTTGCCATCCCTCTACCTCTACCATTTTAAGGACTTGGATCCTAGGATCTCTTTCCTTTCCCTTGGCATTGCAATGCACATCGCTTTTGCTTTTGCTGGAGTTGAGCAACTGCAGCTTTACGGAATCGCACAAAAGCACATCTCTTCAGGGACAAGAAGGCAAGGAGGTATCCTTGAAAGGACCTGGCCGCCATTTCCATTGCATTCTCAGGTAAGTTGGGCCCATTGTAAGGGTTTTTGTGTGGGGAAATCGATATGTAAATAGCGATTCTTTGATGATTAGATATCATTGTTGGAAACTAAAAGGTTTCTGGTTAGGTAAGAGTGGGAAATACATTGTAAATTCTTTTGAATTACAAATAAGAATTAAATACAACAATGCATTTTAAGTAGAATGTTCTTTGCTTTACGTATCGTACAAGCAGGAATATTTAAACAATACGTTAGCCCTTTTCTATAGAATAGTTTAAAGTCATGGTCACTGGACACGGACTTGCTTGCTAAAGACTCAGCGCTTTAATTATTTTCAAAAAGAAAATACAAACATGAAAACAATAGTAAAATGGTGATTAACTAAAAGCAAAGTGAACGCCAAATGCAAAAATGTGCAATCTGCATTTAGTTGAATAAATAAATGCAATGAAAAAAGGCAGCACCAACGGGGGAAAAAGCAAAACAAACAACAACAAACTGGACATTCAAACAAATAAAAAGACAACGGCCTACACAGCTTGGATACACTAAACGGAATAAAGGGAAAACCTGAAGCTATAATGTCGTAAAAGAATAAATTGTATAAAATAGTAATAAATTTGCAACCAACTTACTTGAATCTGAGCATAAATACATCATTTTTGATGGATACAACAATAAAATAATTATATAAAATGATTCTTTAAATGTTTCCTATATTTTATTGCAGCTAAAAATGTAGGCCTTAAGCAGCCCGCTTCTTTTATATATTTTTAATCAATTTAATTAATCTGAATTTCAGTAATTCAAATGTAAAAGGAAAAATGTGTACAATTATTGTTTATATTATATTTTTATTATTGTAGTTCAACCTTGTCAATACCATTTAATCTGCATATTGTGTAATGTAATATTTAGAATATTTTTGTAATATTGTAATATTTTTAGGAAAAAGAGTTTTCCGAAGCCGGAAACCGATTTGCGAGCGCGACGAAGGAGTGAAAGTCGAAGACTAAAACTTGTGTTCCAAGCAAAGAACCACCTAGGGTCAGCCTTAGCTTGAATACAAACTAGCTGCGTTCAGTCGCGTGGCTAATAAATTATACCAAAGAAATTGTATTTTAAAATATTCTGAAAGGCAAGTTTTAAGACTGAATAGTTGAGGTATCATTTTCACAGTGTATCCCTGCCATGCTCCTCTTTATGCACCTAATCCCTCCTGCTTTCTCCCTGCTGACCCCCTCGTTCATCTCTATTCACTTTCCATTCAAAGGACAAACACACACACACACTCAAATGAGTGCTGGATAAAGGGGGAGCCGGTGAAAGGGGGTAAGCGCAAAGGTGAAAGGGGCGGTCAGAGAGTGGACTAACTGTAAATGCAGAGCAGTGCAGCACGAACTAAGCTAAACAACAACAAAAAGAACTTGAAAATCCAGCAAAATGTGCAAAAATAAAATATGAAATAAAGGTGGAAACGCAGAAAAGGGGAGGGATAGAGAGGGCAGAGTGGAGCAAAAGAGATGGAAATAGTGCACAGTGCAAAGGTAACACAGAGTGTTCATTAGAAAGAGAGGGAAACAAAGTGCAATCTCTGTTTGTTGTTGTTGTATGTCCTTTTTTTGTCCTTTTTTGCTGAATCTCTTTTTTTTTGTTTTAATTTTTAATGAGTTTGCAAAATGGTTGCGGTGCTTTTCGATTTTTTTCTTTTCGAGAGTTCATTTTATATAAAATAATTCTGTTTGACAGGAGAGAAAATGGTTGAATGTCCTGCGGTTAAATATATTTATGAGTTATGGGGAAGTAAAGTAAAATCTCTATACTCTCTGTACCTTCATAAAGTATATTTAAAGATGGTAAAAGTAGCAGGTTTTCTACTTTTTAACTACAAAAGATATTTTTAAATTTTCTGTAAAATATAGTAACCCATTTAATGCCATTTTTAACATATTTTAATAATAAATAAATAGAACTTTATAAATATTATAAAATGTATCTTTGATTATTTCCAGAAATTAAAACCAAAGGATTCAGCCGAGTCTGATTAATTTGTTGTTTTTATTTGGAACAGATATATTTTCCTTAATAATATTTACCTTCGCCATGATACATATATCTCAATCCTTTATATATCCTCCCCGCCAAAGTCCCGCAACCTAGCTTTATTCTAGGACTATTCGACAAGTCCTTAAATTACGCCTCCTGACTGCTCTACTAAACCAATAAAACTGTTCGCAACTCTCGCACCTCATCGGGAAATTAACCTTAAAATTGAAGATTTACACCTCCTTGGACTTGGAAACTGGACTTTGCGGGCTGATGCCAGATTGCAGCAGAGATTTGCCAGAGTTTTTCCGTTTTTCCGGGAAACTAAATCAATGGCAAATGGAAATTGGGTTCCCAGGGAAGCGATGAAGGAGAACGCGGCTTGCATAATCTGTGGTAAGCCAGGAGCGATTACAAGGCATTGAACAAGGGGTTCTGCGTAGCCCTGAGATACGAATGGAAAGGTCCTTCTTACATATGTATATGCATATGTGTAACTAGGACGAAAAGCAGAGCTGGACAATGGCCGGCGATGAGAGGCTCTCAAAGGGAAACTCAACAGCTGCCCCTGAGGCTACGTCCTGCGCTGCTTTGTATGGCATCCTGGCATCCGCAGGACGTAACTGTGTGTGGGTGAGAGCGAGTGCGTATCCCGGGGCAGTGGAATATCCGATTTGCGGGGTGAAACAATTGCGGTGTTTGACCAATTTTACAATTGATGTAATCCCCTAAATCGCCTATATTAGCGCTGAGCGGCTACAGCATCCTTGCCTCCATTACGATTGTCAAATTGAAATGTTTTCAGGTTATTCAAGAGTAAACACATAGGCACATGCGTAAGCAGCTGCACTGGGAGAAATATTTATTGAATTTAAATCGAATTCAAGTGCTCAAAAAGGAATCATAATAATATAATATAATATATAATAATATTTTTTCAGAGGGATTTTAATTCAATATTTATTTCATAATTTATAAAGATGAATATTTATAGCTTCACAAAATTATTTTAGCTATGACTTAATAAAATACAAATAAAAATATGATATTAAATTATTTTGTTTTCAAATAATCATTTCAAAAAGGACCTTTGAATATTAAAATTGGAAAAAATGTGCCTAAAGAATTGAAAATAAATCTAAATTAAACATAATTTAATGTTTATCGAACAAAAATAATAACAGAATCTAATTAATTACTCAAATAATTAGTATCATTAATAAATATAAATAACAAATAAGATAAAAGATGTAAATAAATAATATTTGGAATATTTATCAAGGGTAGAATTAAGTAAATAATTGTTTAGATTTTTAATAAATATATTCCAATTCGCACACAACTAAGTACCATTTTTTCTTCGTGCATAAACTTTGTTTATGTGGGTTACGGTTCCGTAGGTTTATAATAATATTTTGCTAACCTTCTTTTGCGCCCAAGCAAAAGTTCAAAAGGATCTCGCCCGCTCGACCGCTTTGTGCGTCGAGTCCTGCGATTTTCGCCGATTACCGATTACCGACACAGATTAAGGGATGTTCCCAAACAATTGGCAGGTTCCGTCGCATACGGGATTCTTCTTTCTCCTGTTTTGGAAGTCTTCTGTTCTGCGTTCTGGAACTCTGGATTCTTCGCATCCTTCATAGGCGCGCAATTAGACGAGTTTCGGCCTTTGTCCTGCTGCCGGCCATAGACGGATTTCCTTTTTGGACCGCTGGAGAGAGTCCTTTGATCCGCTCTATCCCTAAATCTGTGCACTCGACCATATACATTCCCCTGCTTTCGGTGATTTACCATTGTGTCGCGCGTATTTGGCGCGTTTAAATAGATTAACCGCCTGGCAACTTGCTAGGTTCTCCTATCTGAGATCCAGGATCTCTACCTACCCGAAACTCAGTTCTCAGTTCCTTCGTCCTACTCTCTACACTCCGATCTGACCGTCTCGCTCTGTTTTTTTACAATTAGCTGCGGCCGCCTCCTTTGTTTGCCACCTTAATCTTGAGTAAATTAGTTCATTAAGAGGTTAATTCCCCATAACACCCACAAATTAGACCGGCCTGGGAATGCATGTGAGTTGTGTCCTGTCTGGTTTAAGGTTTTATCTTCTTTTTTTTCCTCAGGTGAGACGATGACTGGATTGGGCAATTGTTTAATTGTTTTAAAGGGGGATTTTGCAGAAGGAAAGTGTGCTGAAAATTGTACAAAGTTTTGAAGTTTACAAATAAAAATACAAAATAATTTAAATTTTGGAATAATTTATAAAGGATTTTCTAAAAAATTTACCCTAATTTCTGCAACTCTGCTATTGACAGCCCTAATTTATTTCTCACCGAAACCTAATAATCCTTTGTTCCCACCATTTAGAGCATAAGCAAACGTGTTGACCATTATCCTGCAGGATAACCAGTTGACCGACAAATCGCATCTTCGAAACTTAAACGAGAAAAACATGCAGTTGACATTTATCCCAACCCACACTTTAAACTTTAAAAGGAGAGAAACCTTTTAGCAATAATTTTCTAATTGACACTAATAGGCTTAAAGCAGGCATTAACATATTTAGCAGATTGCCAAAGCCACAAAAAAATATGATGAGAACTGAATTGAGAGAATAATTCTTTACCCAGTCGCGTGACCCACAAAATGATGTCACCATCGACCTAATCGGAATCCTTCCAAAAAGGGTTGCTTCTGGTGGGGGATGCTTTGTCGTTATCGTCACCCTTGGAAACTTTTTGGTTATTGTTTGATTCGGGTTTTAAGGGCTTCGTTTCGGAATCACAGCTTAGAGTCTGGGCCTGGGCGGTGCCGGTGGTTTTTTGTGGGTGTTTGTTTGGCAAGTACTTGTTTAATCGGTTTGTTTGTGACATTTCTATTGCCCGCCCGTGCCGCCTGCCACCACCCCTTACCCCCCAGCATCCCCAGTGGCTCTGGTGAGCCACAACCAACCCAAGGCTGTCTTTGTTTATTCAGTGGTAGTAGGCCTGACACGCGTTCAACGCCCACAAGGTAGGTGGAAAATTCAACACTCGACGAAAATATTAAAGGAGAACTGCAGTGGAATTTTGAAATATATATTTTTTTAAATATATTTTATGGCTTTGAAAGAATCTTATTCTTACTTTGATTTTAGGTAGAGATCGAAAGCTTTAAAAATATTAGGCACATTTAAAAATGTTTAACTATTGTTTATTAATTTTTGTATTCTTTAAGGATATGTTTTTCATAAATTATAAATACCAGAAATTCCAGAATAATGTTTATTTTCTAAGTTTAAATAATTCTCAGCTTTCCTGAGTGCAAAAGTATAGAGATTTTCCTCCCCCTTTTTCCTGGTGGGTGTGTCTGTTCTGCGGGTTCTGATTCTCCTGCCAACTCATCATCATCAGCAACCTCAGCAGCAGTCTCTAGCAAAAAAAAAAAAGGAGGAAAACAAGTCTGCTGAGGGGGTGGCTGTGGGGGGAAGGGAGGCCATCGCTTAAGTGCTGCCAAACAAAAAGAACACATTTACAGGATGTTTTTATTTCCTCTTGCCGGGATTACACCCCCACACCCTAACACCAACCCATCCCCGAAAGGAGTGTGAATTGTAATTACAGTGAAATCAGCTTTTGGCACTTGCTTGGCTTCCTCGGGTGCTTCCTAATGGGGTTGGGGTATGACTACTGTACTTAAGAGTGTGTGTGTGAGTGAGTATCTGTGTGCGGTGGATTTCTTTGTCTGCGGGTAGTCCCTTGAAGTGATTGCACAGCGAAAACTGGGAAGTTTTTATTTATATTTAATTCTAATTTAAGAAAATATCTATAAATATTACTGATACTATAACAAAAATTTAATATGTTGCTAAAATCAGTTTGGAGAACTGTATTTAATGTTAAGTTTCATAATTCTTTTTTAAAAAACTAATAGAAAGTTTATCATATTTTCTAAAACTTACAAATTTAAAATGTTTTATAAAATTTAACAACTTTTCTTTAGAGTTTATCAAAGTTTATATTGTTTGTTTTTCCGACTTATATTGAAAACTAAACTAACGCCTTACAAAAATTATAATTAACACTGATTTATATTAATAAATAATGAAAATATTAATGAATATATAAATAAATATATCAATAAATGAAATAAATAAATCATAATAAATATTAAATGAATTTCTAGTCCTTTTTAGGGACTTTTCTCCCTCTGCACATGCTGGCTTTCTTTTCTAGTCCTTTCGCATGCGAAGCGTGATTTATTTTTCCTAATTGGCTTTCGATGCGTATGCTGGCATTTTGTCACATACTCCCCTAGTCCTTACACACACACACACTCCACGAACACCCCCCTATTTTTTTCGTACTCCTCCCTGCTGTCATAATTTCTTTTTGTCGCCTGCATTTTGACAGCTTCGAATTCGAATGATTTGATGTCTGTTGGGGGCGTTACCTTCAGCTTCTCCTGCTACTTCTACTTCTGCGGTGGGTGTCACCGGAAATTGCGGCTTAGTCGAGGGAAATTAAATATCAAATGTGGGGGGTGGCAGAATTATTTTTCGCCAGCATTGGCAAAACATATTTATTAGCGAAATTGACTGTGAAGAAGCATTCATTGCGGATTTTCTGGTTTTTGTTTGGGAGCATGTTAAGTGGATTGGAAACGATGGGTTTCCTGGGGGTTCCATGGGGTTGGATCTATTAATGGAAAATCTCTTGATAAGTAGAATTTTCAGTAAGCTGTGGCCTTTATTTTTAAATTATTTCATGGATAAGTGGATAAGAACAATAATTACAAAATAAATCCAAGGAAAACTGCAAATTATGTCTATTTTATATGTATTCATATAAGCTTGTACCAAAATCTTAGAGGAAAATTAAGTGAAATAAACATTTGGGGCTTCTCAGAAGAAGAACATATTTTTGTATTGTCTCTAAATATTTATAAAATAATCCCTTCACAAAAACGAACTCTATGAAATAAAACCCACTTACCACTTTCACCTCAGGCTGCATATCTCAAGGGTTCTCAGCTCTATTCGCATTCCTTCTTCGTGAGTGTTTTGTACCCTTTCATGATTTAACCAAAATATTTAAGGCAAATATTTTATAAGCTATGCATACATTTAAGCACAATTAAGCAACTAAGCAGGCCAAATTATAGGTATAATCCTGGCCAGGAACCTCTCTCTTAATCTCGCTGGACCGCTTCTCCTTCCTAACCCAAACAATGGCTGCACCCACACGCAGAGATTAGGAACTACAGATGCAGGTCTAGGTAGACCGTAGGGCATTGTCGGTCCCTTTCAAAGCTGGGAAATACAGAGATTCCCTGTTCCCTCTCCAGAGAGAACAATTGTGGCACAAGTGCAGCGAGGAGATTCGGAATATGTATTGACAGTATTTTGACATGTTTCCTATACAGTATATATATATATTTTGATGGGTTATTAGCCCAGCGGCAAACATAAATCCTTTTCTGCTACTGCCACTGCTTTTGTGCGGGCAGGGATCCTATCTCTGTTCGTATCTAAACCCAAATTAGCACAAATTACTGTTCAAATCCTTTGAGCGTTTCCACTCCTGGCTAAAATCATTTCATTGTTTTGATTTTTCAGCTGGTCGTGATGATTTTCCTGCTTGTTCAATGTTGATCAATGATCTCTGATAAATATAATTTCCAAATTGTGGTTAATTTCTGTGGCTGACCTGAAACGAAACATTAAATAATCGCCGAGCAACGGGCAGTTGCGGGTTGCTTTTTGATGATTGGTTATGATGATTATGATTATGCTGAATTATGCAAAATTTTGCATATGCAAAAATAATCTAGGAGACCACCCTGAGTGGGAGATGATTTTTGAAAGGAGAAACCTAATGATTTTATCAAAGGAATTACAGAAAAGCAGGTGCCAAGGGTAGTTACTTTATTTATAAAATTGTTCAACAAGCTTTGGAAAATAAATAAATACTTAATGGTTACTTAAATTAAATACAGACTTATCCCCATATTAACCTTCTTCACCAAAAGTTCTCCTCAAAGGAAAGCCAATAATAAGTGCTCAAGCAAAATTGCCCTCAAATAGTCCCAAGGACAACGGAAGCCTTGGACATGACCGGAAATAAGTAAAAGCCAATAAATCAACCCAAGAGGAAGTCAAGCAAACAGCCAATGAAGAGGGAAAAGCACACGAGCTAATGGGAAATTCGAAGCGAGGAAAAAACAGTGACGGTGTTACCTCACCCACAGCAACACCAGCAAGGACAATCTGTTTTTCGAGCCACCGGAAGATGAGCTAATACAAGGACGCGTGCCACCGCCGGCGTTCAATTTGTTGCAATTATAATTGTATTTCCCAGGGTCACGTGTCGCGGCGTCCAGTTTGGGCTGCAAGATGTCACAATGTTGCCATAATACGCTTAACCGCAGGTTAGCAGGGGAGACTATATAGACCCTATATATATGGAGTAAGGTGTGGCCGAAACGAGCATGTTAATAATTTTCCGCCCAAAACGTTGACACGCGTTTAACTTTTGTATTTATTTTCTCGTTTTCAACCCTTGAACCTGCAACGCATAAGGGGGAAGTGTCACAAATAGTTGTCGTTGTTGCTTTTTTATGACAGGAAGCGAAGCGGCGGCACACGTTTAATTTTCCAGTGAAACATTTTTCATATCCTTATGCTAATCAGCCGGAAAGTGTTTTATTTACCATTATGATTTGTCCTCGCTCGTGGGAGAAATATTTCTCGTCCTGCGACATGATAGTTAAATATTGTATTAGGGAGCGAGGAAGGTTCTTAGGGAAAAAATGACAAGCGGCGTTAAAAAAGGGGATAAATGTGTAACAAGGTAATTAGCTTAGACATAAGGGGAAGTGGCAACTAAATGGTTATGACAGATTGTGAGGCAAAGCGGATTAGAGGTTGTTTCTCCTTAAGTGCTGAGGGGATTATAAAGTAGATATAATAGAGGAATGGGTATAATTATTAGAGCATTGATTTAAGCTTATATCAGATTAAACATTATCAATTTTAAAATAAATTTAACTGCATTTCTTATACAAGTTTGGAGAAGGTAAAATATTTGTGAAATCTTTATTTTAGAAATCTCTATGAACCTGAATTTAAAGGAATTTCTTGCACAAAATCATAGGACAACAAATATTATGGTTATTCTTTTAGAACCTTTGTAATATTTATTTCTATTAAAAATATATAAGTATTATAATAAAAATATAAGAGGCTAATAAAAACCACAAGCACTGAACCCAATTTCGAAAATGCTTTCAAAAACAAGCTGCATGATTTTTTACATTTTTGTGCATTCCCACTATAGTCCCATAAATAAAGGATATTTTTAAGATGTTTCTTTTTGGATTACAGCCGAAAAGGACTCAATTAAATTAAAGATCCTGCCAAGGTGTTCAATCCCTGCACTCGTAAGAAGTTCATTAAACACAGAGAAAGAGAGGCAGCTGCACCTAATAATAATTCCCTGCCATCACAAACCACACCTCCCTCAATCTGGGCTGAATCACAAAGGATACCGAGGATCGGATGACGTCTAGGCTCAAGGAGCGAATTGCAGCAGGCGCTACGCCCCCTGGAAGACGCCCGGTTTTTCACTAAGGACGCGCAGGGCACGCGCTCAAGGACATGCGGGTTGTATTTGCACATGTCCTGTGACAGAAGACGAAGCCTGTTAATTGCTACATATGCGACACACAGACACACACACAGGAGCAGCAAGCACGCCTCCAAAAAGTGCGAAGTGAACTAGGATCGGGGAGATGTTGTCTCGGCGATGTTGTGGCATAAGGAGACGAAGATCCCGGGGGCAAGGAGCCAGGCAACCCTCGAAGACGGCGGCGTTGATCCTTCCGGTGGCTCGCAGGACGACAGGAAGCAATGTGCGCAGTCGAACAATTGTTCCAGCCACCAAAATCGAGATTCCATTCTCTCCCTATTTCCCTCGGCCGGCAGCTGCCGGCGGAGAATCTTGCTCCTTGAAGTGGGCAGAAAAGGATAATCGAGCGACTTGTTTGCCAGTGCTTTGATTGTCATTATTACACGGTGAGAAATTAAGAAACATTTTATAATAAAAATAAAAAAAAAGAATAAAGGTCGTATGGTAGTTAATGATAATAAATAAACAAATAAAATAAGTTGAACTGCCAAAAAAAAACCCCTTAAAAAATACTGCAAAATTCTTTAAATTTCCAAATTTATTTCTCTTGGTGTAAGATCCTCTCTAGCCTTGATTATCCTGCCCATAAACCGGTTGCCCTTGCGGGGCGTTGTTCGTTTTTTCTTCGAGTTCTCTGGCCTGACATTTGATTTCGCTTTCGGCGGAAGTGCTTTTTCTTTCTACGGTTGTTGACACGCGATCCTGCGATCCTGCGTGGATCCAGCGATATACCGATCCTGCGTCGGTGTGCCGATCATCCTGTTCGAGTCCTGTTTTGTCGTCCTGGCGCGTGTGCCGCGCTTCCGGTTAATTATATTCCGCCAAGCGAAAGCGAAAACGTATGAAATCAAATGCATATGTTTGCTCCCTCTCTTTGCAATTTGAATTCCTTTTATTCCTGCGGCTGTCAGTCGAAGTCTCTCAGGTCCTGCCATTGTCCTTTCTGGAACAACTGCTCATTAATTGCCGGTTATGTGCGCTTTTCTACCATCAACGCTGACGATAATCACGATAATGTTTGACGCTGACGACGATTTTTGGCATTATAATTTGGCTCGTGCCAGCTTGCTTGTAATGCGAGTAGGCGACAGGATGTTGGTCCTTAAGAGGGATTTGCCTAGGAACGGGATTTGCTTAAGTGACTTTAGGGGGTTGCAAGCAAGGATTTAATGGAATATTTTAAAGTAGAGATTGGTTTTTAGGTTTTTTATAGAAATAATATTTCTTGAGATATATTAAAAGGACTTAGACTTCATAAGAATAGGAGGATAGATAAGATCCCATTCTCTCCTTTTATTTATACATTTTTCTAGATACAAAATTTTAATTTACACCAGATTTAAATGATGGAAAATATTTATTAAACTTCTAAATAAAATAAATTAATAAACAAGTGGTCAAAATTTCCCCCAAACGTTTCGTTTAAATATATCCTCAAATTGATGTTTAAATTTGTTAATATTCACAGCTATTTGTTATGTTCCCATCTCTTTATAAAAAATATTAAAAACTGTTAAAAAAAACCCAACTTTCAAGTTACTTCTTAAATTTCTTCCCCAACTCCCCTGAAAAAAATCCACACAAATTCCGCACACCGATTATTTCAGGCTAATTGACCGGGCCAGTCACTTCAGTGCTCAATGGGCTAACCGTTCCGACTCCACCTCTGGCCAGGACGAAGCCATGGCAACATGAGCAATAAAATTTAATATCCGCTTCGAGTGCAACCGGCAGCGGCGACCAGAAATACTTTGCATAATTCGAATGCCCCCACCAGGACACCGTACGTATGTCGCTGTACGAGTCCTTTTCAGAGCGAAATAAAACCGTCGGAAGGCGTAGATAAATCACGTAGAAGGACAATGCCGAACAAGTGAGAAAACGCCCCCGCACATAGCCAAGGGGACACTTTCAATGGACGAAAACGAAAGGGCAGAGATAAAAAATCACCATGGACTGTAAATGGGTAAATTTTCACCATTTCCACGATAACTCTATTTAGGGTGTTGTCTACGTTAGCTATAGTCTGCCCTGTTCTGGTTCAATTTGATTAATTCGTTAACAAACTGAAAGTAGCAACAGCGACTGCAAGCCAGCGAGTTGAGTAATTGTCGGGAGTCACGAGAGGAAATCCTCCATCCACCGAAGGACTAAAAAAAAAACCCCTACAGCTACAGCTACCCCTATTCAAAAAATCCAACCTCCACCCCTTTATTAGCTAAAAGCGCATGAAGATCGCAGCGGGTTGATAAGAAAGCGAAAAACTCTGAAATAAGGAAACCAAATTGAGCACTTGAATGCCTCCAACCTGGTTCCAAAAGGATACTTCTGTCTGTGTTCCACAGGGGTTTGGGTTAAGTAACTCCTTGAAAGGTTAATCTGCATCTGACGATCTATCGATTAACCTCAAAACAGGCGACACATCTTGTTTACAAAACCAAGAAGATTCTTTCTTTATACAATCCAAGAGCTTTATAAATAATTGAAAAAAAAATATATGCGAAATATTTACATATGTAGCTGCAGCCTCATGTTTGCTGATGAAGTCATAGCTGGTCGGCTCCGCGAAGCAAGCGACAAACTTTGTTGAACAAAGTGAATTTCACAATTTTGTTAAATATTTCCATTTTGATTTTCGAAAGTTGAATTGCATTCATGGGACTCTTTAGCGCAGCGGATAGCGCGTTGGACTTCTAATCCAAAGGTGGCGGGTTCGATTCCCGCAAGGGTCTACATATATAACCCTAATTTTTAGTTCAACTGTGAGTGAAAATATATACACATCAATGACAAGTATTTGTATTTCATCTATGTTTTAAATTTGAGTGTATTTATCTTTTTGGTTGTTAAGGTTTTTAGAGGGAAAGGTTTTTTTTTAAATATTTTTAGCTAAATTCAAATTTACGGTAGCATATAATTTATGATATAAATTTTATAAATTGTTATAATTACAATATATATAAAACACAATATATCTTGAGACTTTTTGAATATTTTCCTTAATTAATATTATTGTTGTAATAATTTAAGTTCAGAGAATAACTTATCGCGGCGTGATTCATAATTTTCCAATTATATTAAAAATGTTATTCATTATAATTCATAATAATAAAACCTTATCAGTTGAAAAAACAAGATTTTTAATGACTCTTTTAATTCCCGAAAGAATGCACAATCAGTTATAAAAATGTTAAATTATTTTTTTACACATTCCTTATAGAAATACCAAAAAGAATTTTAAATGTAAAATATCTAGTTATTTTAATAAAATTAACGTTCTAGGAAAATTCTTAATTGCCTTAATTTACCTCAAATTGATGTTCAATAACAAAAATTTCATTAAACCCAGTTTAATCCTGCCAAGACAACTTCCAGTAATCAATACTCTCCCACCTTTTAAGACTTAAATAAATAAATAAAATAATCACAAGGACTCTCCCCTTCCTATACAAGTTTTTTATTTTTACAGTATTACCTCTTAGCTAATCCCTAGATAATTTCTGCATCTGGTCCATTGCCACCCACTTTCAACCTCATTAAGCAAAGCAAATATTTCCCTTTTGTGGCAGCTACATACTACCGACTCTCTCAAAATTTGTGTGGGAAAAATGTAATTTTCAATTAAAAGCAAACTGACAAACGGCAAATAAATTGGCGTTCCCTCTGCTCCGTCGAAAACTATTTGCTTTGGGCCAACACGAAAATAAGTATCTGAAAGATACATTCGGTGAGTGAGCCACAGAGCCAGAGAAAAAGGGAAGGCAGAAATCTCGGTTGCCGCAAGCCGAAAGGCAAATAAGGCGGAAATTTTTGAATCCGCTGTTCCTTCTGTTCGAGCGTAAATTGCAACAGCTGTCAAGTATCTGGCAGATACATCGCGGCAAACTAGCTGATAAACAGCCTATTAAAAGTGTTTACATGACCAGGGCAAATATTGACGCAATGATGCAGCTACACAGCTACCCCGCTCGTCTGTCCATAATTCCCGCGCCATGGAATCCGTGGAACCCGTAGAAATCCATGGACTGCTCATGGCGGGGTTGATTTATCCGCGGAGCAGATTCCTCGTTGTTGTTCTTGTCGCTTGTCAAATGATCAGCGCACACGCAAATTATCCACACACACAGATACATATACAATTCCGCCATTTTGTTTCCAAGGCTTCGCCTTCAAATGTGCAATCATTGCCTTTCAGCAGGTCGGCCCCAACCTAGACCCCCAGTCTGAAGCTCCAGCGTTGTTCTTCTCGGTTTTAAAAATAAATTCCCCATTTACGAGCCACGTAATTTGCCTGCAAGTCTACGGAACCGCCCTCCAAATGCTTATTGTGGACTATAATTTACTTTTCATCGACCTCTGTCTGGGCTTCTCGCATGTTAGTAATCTTTATTTAAATGATTTCCATGGGCGAGACTTGGAGGGAATTAAAAGGAAATTCTTTGGGTTAAAGTTAGGAAAATAGGTTAGGTATTTTTTAGGACGATTTTGAAAGGGGTTTTATGGAAACTCTTATATTAAATATACATTTTATCTTCATAAAATTCATAATATTAATAAAAATATCTTAAAACTCTTGAAATTATCATAATTTGCCTATTATATTGAATATTCCTTTTAATTAATTTAAATATGCTGAAAAAAATCATAACATATTTTCCAAAACTCAAATATTAATATTCCGACTAAATTATTTTAAACTTCTGCCATTAAACATAAATAAAATCAACAAATGAGACATACAAAGAAGTATTTTCTCTTTTCTTAAAAAAATATATAATTTGTATATATAAAAACTTCTTAATTTCCCTCTGGTTGTAATTGTTCTCATTAATTTATATACCTAAAAATCTTAATTAAAAATACCCTCATTCCCTACTTTTCAAAGCTCAATCACAGCGCTAAATAATTTTCCCATTTGTTATCCTTCAAACTGACTACTTGCCGACTTATCCAATTGCGAAACAAGTTCAATTCGTACTCGACAACCTGAAGTCCTGCTGTTCGCGATGTTCACATGTGTTGCCCCCTAGAAAGATCCTTGAGCTACGCAATTTTTTGTAACCCTTCCACTGATGGTTCCTTCTGCCTCAACTATAAATACAAAATAATGTCGCCCACTGTGCACAGTTGAGTAAGTTTGTAGTCCTCGTCCGGAAACTAACAATTTTCGCCACATGAAAAAGGCAGAAGCCAAATGAGAAACGAAAGAATACAAAAAAAAAAAAAAAAATACCCTTAACGAGCTTTGAAATTATTTTTAGAGCAGTTGCCGCAAAAAGTGGCAAATAATGCAAATATCTAAGCATGCAAGTGGCCCGGGGAACGCCTCGAAAGAACTTGCTTGCAATGAAATATCAAGCATGCGCCATGTGGGACGTCTGAATAAAATAAAATAAAAAAAAAACCAAAAAGGACAAAGAGCGAAGGCAAAATGAAGGCAGCTGCAAAAGGAGCGCAGACAAAAGCGCACAACGATAATGATGGTGATGATGACGATGATGGAGTAACAGCAATTAGGCATAATAAACACAAAGTAACTGTGTGCGTGTGTGAGGAGGGAGGGGAGTGATGATGATGATTTTTCAGGACACAATTTCCCTGCGAGCTGTAAAACTACATAAACGCAGACTTAATTGCGGGGTTTTTCAAGCGAACGAACCCCGAACCCAGAGAAGGACTCCTCATGTGCTGCGAGTTTCATGTAGCGACTTCCCTTTTTGTATACTTTTTATTATTTCTCTTTTTTTTTTTTGCGCACTTGAATCAAGTCCTTTATAGGGGTTAGTCAAAAAAAAAAATCTCAAAAAATGGCTACACATGTCGATCCTTAATAGAGCAACCCCTTGCCGAGCACCCAAATCGAATCGAACAGACCTGAAATCGGACCAAAATAGAGCAACTATAACCCAGCTGCAAAATGGTCGACATCTATTTTCCAGGGAGTAGAGGAGAAATCCAAAGAATTTGTATCTAATAAACTGGCATATGCAAGCCACTGGCTTATTAGGCCGCGCCGTTTGATTGAGTTCAACCAGCCGTCGCTATGAGGGTGCCCCAGAGCAATTCCCTGCCTCGATTCCAGTTTCGGTGGTGGTTCGGATTTCCAAACGCATACAAGTCGATTATGTTGATTCTTTAAACGTTGATTATTATGATTCAGTTTTTGATCCGACTGCTGTTCAAGTGTTATGTTAACCCGACGAGAGTGTGGGGAATTTTATTAAAAAATATTGATATCATATGAAGTCAGGGATATGTAAGAGATATATCCGATAAGCTGGCCTAATTGAAGGGGTCGCTAGAACTTGGTTACTTGAGGAAAATATGTGTAGGGAAAGATTAGTATACAAATGAATATGTTAATAAGTGAATTGTAGATTATTACGAATTAAATAATTGTTAGTTATTATTTATAATTATAATTACATAAAGTAACCTTCGAATTATGAAGTATTTTCACCGGTGTATTTTTTTTTTTGATGTAAAAAAAGAAACTAAAGTAAAGGATAAACTAAGAGCTCATTTATAAGCATTTAAAAAAAAAATTGTACAAATTCTTTAACGATTACCATAACTTTTACATTTATTTCTTTAAAAGTCTTTAATTTTAACACTTCACAGAACATATTTATTAAATAAATACCCAAAATACCATTTTATAAAATGTTTAATGAAATAATTTCTTAGGAATTTCTCTATTATCACAAATCAATAAAATATTAACTTATAAATAGTTCCAAAAATACTTAATCGTTTTTGTTATATTTAACTTAATATATTTTCTTTACCTTCAAAACCATTCTTCATCCAAAAAAAATCATTTCATTTTGTATACAATGTATTTTTCTTCTATATCCTCATAACTGCCAAATCCCTCAATCCCCAGGAAACTTTAAAAAACAGCCGCAAAAAAAAGAAAATACAAAGTGCCCGGCGAACTAATAATAAACAGCAGCGGAGAGCACTTGAAGTGACAACAAAAGCCAAATATTTACATTAACCAATGTATGCTAACCAGTAGCGTAAAGTGGAGGACTCCGCAAAGGACTCTCCACCGCAGGACAACCAGCGAGTTCGATTCCTCAGAGAGGGGAACCAGAAAGGAACTTCTCTCACCCGCGGAATCTTTATATATAAATTTCTACAAAAGCAGCTTGAGCACTTGAGTGGGATGCAGGATTGGAAGTCTGGATTCCGGATACAGGATGCAGACCAAGCGAGGGCAGGCCGCCAGGACTCTGTGCAAATAAACAATTAAAATGTCACAAAGATTGCCGGCGTACCCGTGTCAGGAAATCAAAAAATAAAACCCAAGGCAAATAAAAAGCAAGCGAAAACCACAAAATGGAAAGTAGAAATCGGAAAACGCTTTGTGCCCATCCCCCTCTTGTCCTTACCTTGCCACGATTTTAAAGGACTGCTGCACATTGTGTTTTATTCAAAAGCGCATTTCGCAAAGGGGGCACAAAGGTGAGGGAACGAGGAGCAACCACGTGGCGTTTCCAGGCCGCAGCTCCTTGCTCACTCAGCCGAAGATTGACAGCGAGGGCGGGAGTCCTGCGAATACGGCGAATCCCGCCAAGGCGTTGGGCCCAAGCCCAAGCAGCACAAATCCCAATTAAAATAAAGAAAGCCAGCGCCAGTCAGCCGAAAGTTAAACAGGCCAAAACAGCATGTTAAGTCGCTCCAGTTTTTACACAGCAGGAAAAAATATTGTTTAAAATTTTGAATCTATAAATTTTGTCATATTTTGGAGGATGATTTTATTAATGTTTAAAAATAAATAGTGGAAGGATACATGCCTTTAAATTAATCCAAAGAAACTAAAGTTAACTTGAGGGTAACTCACAAAAAACTTTTAAGTCTTCAGATGTTCCTTTTTTTTTAGATAAATTCGTAAGACGCTTAAATTAAACATAATTTAAGGGTAAAATTTAGTAGAACAAGAGATCCTTTTAGAATATGGGAGTCATCTTGAAGAGAAATCCGAAAACTAAACATTGAACTTAAATTTGAATAAGTTTGGATTTAATATTTAATATTCCCATAAAGCTCAATCATCTTTTGGTAAAAGCAATCCAAAAGCATAGCTCATATTTAATTCCTGAATTTCCTACAAGTGTAGGACTCTCCACCCTCAAACCACATCCTGTCACATCCTTTCTTCACGCTGGGCATCTGTGACATTAACAATTGATAGACGACCGTCGACAGGCGACAACGACGAGGACAACAACTGAACATTTTGAACATTTGACAGATTGTCGCGCTCAGTTGGCAGCTTCTAAGGACACTTTCCGTTTCATTTCACACACACACACACACGCCCGTTGCTCGGGGGCAACTCACTAGCCTCTAGTGGCCCTGGTTTTTCCTTAGTTCCCCCCACTGGTTTTCCTCAGTTTCCCTGAGTGGGCCAAAAGTGAAAAGTGGCAAAGCGGAAAACCAGTCAAGTGGCCGGCTTAGCGGCTAGTTGGCATTTAACAGGCGAGGCCTTAAATATTTTAGTTCTTTTGGTAGCCACCAGGGATCTTCAGGGATAAAGGTCTTTCGGAACAGAAGGAAAATAAGACTGCTGGTTTCATATCCAAAAAAATATGTCACTCTTCGACAATATCCATCTATTCCCACACATGTTCAATTTAAAATAGAACAAAGACTGTTTAAATAAATATAAAAAAAGTTTTAACAAAAGGATAAAGTTAACAATTAAATTATGGAGCTTAAAGACATGTTTAAAAAGGTTTCTACACATTTCCAGACCAAACCTTTAAAAACCTTAAATCTATTAAAATTCTTTTCAAATTTCCTTTAAAATTCATTAACTTTGTTAGCTCAAAAGGTAATAAACAAACACGAATTTATTCCAATCACCTGCAGGCTTAAAATTAGTATCCAATTAGAAATATGCTCCAGAAATTGCTAATTTATCCCAACCTTAGACAAATATCTATTAAAAAGCATAGATGAAAATCAAATAGCTTAAAAACTTACCAACGAGAGGTGGAAAATCTTTGCTTAGAGTTTTCCGTACGCTTTATTTGCCAGGATTCTGCAGCCGAATGTTTGCGCACAGCAATTAATATCCCTTTTTTGATGTCTTGAGCTTGAGTTAATATTGAGGTAATTCTTATATTTCAACTTCAAAGCCAAAGTCCTTTTCCTTTTTTTTTTTGGGCTTCTTCTGCTTCCTCACTAATCGACTTCAGGTCAAATAGCTGTTTGTTTTAGGTATTAATTCCCACACACACACAAACTCACAAACTCTCACAAGGACGCACACACACACACACTGCTGATAGGAAATAGGAAGGATAGGAAGAACGTTGAGTTTTTTGCGACCGCGCTTTCAAGACGTCAATTTCGGAATGTAAATATTTGATTTATGCGCCAAAGTAAATTAAGGCAAAAACAAAAAGCAATGATGTCCTGAATGTCCTGGCCCGCATATAAAATATGGCGACGGCGTAACGGTAAATCGAGCTGTTCCCGTCTCCCTTGCACACCCACACACACGACGACGGCGGTACGATGTGCCGACGGCAAAGTCAAAAGGCAGCAACAACTCAATGGTATCCGAGCGCCCCGACGCGCTCTCTCGCTCTAGCTTAACTGAAGGCGAGTGAGACTTAGTGGTTGGCAAACGTCATTATCATGTCATTCTGCCTCTCGCTTGCACACACTTTTTGGGGGTGAACGAATGCCAGAGTGTGTGTGTGTGTGTGTTTGTGTGCGTGCCATTAACGCCATCATGCTCATCATCTCGCTCTCTGCCCCGATCCTGCAGCAGCTGCTGCTGCTGCTGACTGTCCTTTTACTAAGCGCCTGCCCCTACATAACCTCACTACCGTTGTGGCAGACGGGGAGGAGGCTGCATCCCCCTGGCCCCACCCCCCCCACTGTTGTGTGAGTACATATTTGCACTGCAATTTGGCATCGTCGCTGGCTGCTCTTGTGATTCGCCTCTTTTTGCGCTCCCATTTACACAGGTGAGCACAGTGGTCCTTCTTCGAAGGGGTCCTTGATTTCAGGAAGATCTTGTTTCATTTATATTTAATTTTTGGAATTTCCTTATTATTTATATTGTTATAAAAACTACTACTTACTAATATAAACAAATTTGAGAAATTAAATCTGAACCATTGTCTCTTTAGCAATGGTTTTATGGTTTAATAAAATTTAATAACTTAAATATTATACATTCCTGAAAGTTGACAACTCGTAACCAACTAGTTTAGGAAAAGGTTAAAATTATGCAGAGTTCTTGGCTTCAATTCCAAAATATACAACTTTCAAATGCTATAATTTAAGTTCATGTCACAAAACTCTGCTGATACCAAATAAATAATTTAAAAAAATACAAATATATTATATAGAAATTTAATTTGTATGTATTAAATCGAAAATTTCATAAGTACCATAAAACAATATTTATTCTGACTACTTAAAATCAATTTTTAATTATTTTTTTACTCTAAAAATAATGTTGATAGAATGAGGAACTCTTCATTAATATTAATTTTAAATATAACACATATCTTATCAAGGATTTTTTAAGGATTAAAACCTTAAAACCATATATAAACGCTGCAAAGTGGGCCACATATTTAATCAAACAAATATCTTACAATTTTAAAGGATTAAAATAGACGCTGAAAAGTAGGCAGCATATTTCGTACGAAAATCGAACCTTGTGTGTAACAATTAGTGGTACTTTTATCTCCATTTAATTTATATTATTTGGTATTTTAAGAACATTGCTTTATAGTTTTTTATATACCTAAATTTTTCCCCTAAAAAAACCTATATACACATATTTATTTATATACATATCTAACCAAACTACAAAGCACCTACTGTATATCCTTTTAACAGTAGTTTGTATTTTCCTTTACTTTTTTTTTGGGTGCCCTCCTCTCGCGCTATTTCCCGCTGGGCCATTATCGAAATCGGAGGGCAAAGCCAAAAACCGAAAACAGAAAACGCAAAACACAGCAGAAATGCCCTCTGTGGAATCACATATTTGTGCAGTTTCCACAAGCGGGGCATGTGAAATATGCTCCGCATCAGAATCCCAGTTTTCGCCCGATGCCATGACAACCGGAAAATACAAATACACACACACATGTGATGCCATTGTTTCGCTGTAATAGAGATGGATTCCCAGAGAGAGAGGGGAAAGGGAGTGAGCAAAGGACCTTTCCTGGGACGAGAGGAGAAAAGAGGGCGGTGGCGATGGCAAAAAGGTGAAACGATTGAGCACCCTGGGAGATTTTTTAATCAAATAATTACAGTAATTAGATGCAAGGCAAATGTCAAAAGCCGGCACAAAATTCCCATGCGTAAAGCTAGACAGAAAAAAAAACGCATTGAGAATTCACAATTGGCAAAGAGATCTCATATTCCTCCACGTTGGAAAACGATCTCAAAAGGACGCTATTTATGTTCATTTTGTAAAAAACTAAAGTGATTACAGGGTGGCATTTTTAATGGATGAGAAAAACTAAATTAAATAAAGATCAACTTTGTTCGAATTTAATTATTTTTATATAAACTCTCTCCCCATTATCTTCCATTTCCTTAACAAATCTCCTTAAAATTTCCAAGAAATACCAACAACAATTAACAAAAATTCCTCAGGCAGAATTATTCCATTTAATAACGACAACATTTCTAGGAGACTTTGCCACAAAGCTCTCAAGAAATCAACTTTTTGCATTTTCCACACCTCAAGTGTTTGCAACAATAAAGCGAAAGGGAGCAGAATGCAGGGGGAAGAGGTCCTGGAGGCAAGGCAGAGGAGAGATATGGCATTCATTACAGCAATTGAAATGGACAAAAGCCAAAAATTCAAGGCAAGAAAAAAAAATGACGACGACGACGACGACAGGCAGCCCAAGTTGGAAAAGGGATAATAAAATGTTTGCATATAAAATATTAAATAAAAGACGCAGTGAAGGAGCGGCATAGGACGAAAGTGTAGGGAGTAGAGAAATGGCCGCCTTCTCTACATAGAACGCAACGAAATGAGCGAGCACACTGAAAGAAGAAAGTAGGGTGATTTAGAAAATGATAGGAAACTATTAAGAAAATAAACTGTGAAAACTATTTATTATTTAACCAATTTTAAAGATTATTAAACTATTATTTTGGAATGAAAACATTTCAGGTTAGGAATATTTTTAAAGACATTTATATTTTAATAGCTAAGTATTGTGTTTACTTTATTTATATATATTTATAGTAAATATTTTTATAGACTTTTTTATTCATTTGTGTTAATAAAGAGCTTATTTGGAACAGAAATACACCTTTTTCTAAAAACATAAAAATATCTGTTTGCTTATTTCGGAAAATAGATAAACTTTCCTAGGTTTTGATATATTCCATTAATGTATTAATTTTCTATATATTTTTGTAAAATTCTTGTTAAAATCCTTTAAGTTAGGGAGGATAACTTCATGCTTAAAATGTGTTTTATATCTTAATTACTCTCTCAGTGCATTGTTGGCAGCGACAAAATGACAGAGCCAGGTGAGTTTGAGACCGAAAAGATATCCAGGTGAGTTCCCGGGCAAAAGGCTCAGCGGCTAGGTAAATAAAGCCGTAGTCCCTTTCTATGTATTGCCATTTGTGGGGGTGTGTGAGGGCTGCATTTGTATGTGTTCCGGCGGGTGTAAGTTAATGATCATCAGGAAATCATCGTTAGGGGGCGTATCAAATGGCAGGGAGCAGCGCAGTCAACGCACCGAAATGGCAGCGCATGCGTCGGCCAATCGGTGGGTGTGTCCTCACACACACTCACACTCGCACACACTTGATTAGCCTGACATTTTGTTACTGTTGCTCTCTCGGTGCCGCAACGCCGCCCTCTCTCTCGCTCTCATTCGTTCTCTTTGAATTTTCCTGGGTGGAAATTCAACAGGCACCCACACACGTAAACTATATCCATCGCTGTCACACCCACGCTCCTGCGATTTGATGCATTGGCATTTTTCTGGATCTTTTTTTTTCGAAACTTGAACTTTGCCGGCTTTTACTTTCGTTCCAAAAAAAAAAATACATAAATGTAACTTAAAAATTAGCCAAACAAATGTGAGCTCAATACAAATTTTTTACTTCAGTCGTTTTTTTGGAAATTAATCAGCACAGCGCCTTCCACTCGAGAATGCAGGATATTGGAAAAGCGCACAATTTCCAAGTTGATTCATTTCGCACCACTGCATTGCAAACGTGTGCGTTCGGGTGTGCATCTGTGAGTGTGTGTGTGAGTGGCACACGCTTCTTACCTGTCCAAAAATTTCATTTTTTTAGGCAACTAACAAAGACATTTCCACAAAGATACCACAAAAAGTTGCCAAAAAAACGAGAACCGAATTTTTGCGTTATTTATTTGTGTGCTCTCGTCTGTTATGAATTAAGTGTCCTGCGTATGTGTGGCTTGGTCCTTTGTTGTTGCCCATCTCTTTGTCAGTTGCCAAAAGAAAATTGTTACCACAAAAAATCACAAATTGCAGGATCAAAGGTGAAATGTGGAAGGAGCAGGAGGGATCTCATAAAATAATAATAATGAACTAAAATAAAAAAGCATTCCGATTTTATAAGCACGAATAAAGAACGTTTTCTATTTAATTTTAAGAAAAATTAAATTAATCACAAAATAATTGAGAGGGAAAGTAACTTATAATACATCTGATAACATTTAAATGACTTTAAAATTTTGATTTATTTTTCTTTTTTAATTTTCTTAACGATTTAATATCATTATTAATTGAGCTACATTAATTATTAATTTTAAAAATATAATTTTAAATATATAAATATAAAAATATAAATAATATAAGTCTGTATAAGTTTTCTGTTGGTAACTTAAAAGAATTATACAAAACTTTATAAACTTATTAAGATTTATAAATAAATGAAAAAGCTAAACCCTTCTTTTATAATTCAGGAAATTATTATGTATTTCTTGTTAGTAAAGTTTTATATAATACCAGCCTTCAGGATCAAATGATAAAATATTCTATATAAAATATATATTAAATTAAAAATAGAAAAATAAGCACGACGGAAATGTAGTAAATAATATTCTCAAGAGGTTGGTTTATTTTTTTTTTTAATAATTATAATAATATTATTATTATATTTACTTCATACGTGCATACCGTACGTTATGATATCCTTCACTCTACATTATTTTTATTAGATTTGCTATAAAAATCACTTGGGGTTTTAATTTACTTACCCTATTATATCAATAATACAATTTTTTGAATTCGTTACTTACAAATATCTTTAAGCCGTTTTTCCAATGCAGTTTATAAATTCCATTTGCAAACTTTCATTTTCAAAATGTCGGCGGGTAAACTGCATGTGCAACCGGTAGGAAAGCTTATTTTTGCCATCTGCAACGATAGCCGCGATATTTGCCATTCCGAGTAACTTGCTACTTCGGCGCATCCCTAAAAAGCGGCATATATAAAAACAACAATCGCCAATATGGATTTCGCAATAATATATTGAATCTTTAGCGAGAATCATACGAATACGGACTCAGGATGATCGGGAGGTGGTACCGATATCTGCCGATATTGACCCGATATTGGTTCACCGCCACAGTGGTGGTCAGTTGTTTTGTCAGCCGTTTTGACCTGCTGCCCATCAAGTGGCTGAATCTGAACTGGTGGATGATCTACAACCGCTGGGTGTGGTGGCGATGCCTCACCTCAATTGTGGCCTTCCCCATCCATCCGTTCTCAGCATTTCGATTCCTCACCTATTGCTACATTCTGGTGACCTACAGTGGAATGCTGGAGAAGGAAAAGTTCGGAAGGAGTCCTGCGGGACTTTATCTCCTAATCATTGTAGCGGTGCTGGCGAATGTCGGAGGATTCCTGCTTAAAGCCACCAGCCTAATGGAAATGACAGTGATGTCTGTGCTGTATATCTGGAGTCATCTAAACAAGGACGTGACTGTGAGCTTCTGGTTTGGAACGCGTTTTAAGGCCATGTATCTGCCTTGGGTGCTGGCCGCCTTTGACTACATCTTTAATTAGTAAGATTTCATTATAAAAATTGTTGTTTATGGGTTTATAATCTTGTAATCTTTTCTTACAGCTCCCTGGTATCCTTTGTTGGTATTTTTAATGGCCACATCTACTATTTTCTCAAGTTGCAGCTCGCGAACCGAATCCTGACTACTCCTGGGGACGGGGAACCACCCTGGGAGGCAATTAAAACTGAGATCTAGTGGGCAGAAATCATAAAAAAAGGGACTGACAATGATTTTATAAATATATATACAAATGGTTAAGTATATTTTCTATAAATGCATACATATAAATTATTTTATTAATATATTTTCATATTTAATATGAAACAAATAAAGATTTCAAATATCCGCAAGAGATGTGTTTTTTATATCGAAATAGGGTCACCCAAACGATATAACAAAAATTTTTTGCCATTCACTGCGAACAGCCTTTTCTGTCATCTCTAGAAAGACACGTAAAGCAACAAAAAATACCCCCAATCATTCTGTAGGAAAACAAGTAAATTTAATGAATTAAGTACAAATAAAAATAGTTTGCAAGCAATACACAATGGACGCTGGCACCTGGTACCGTTCCCTGCCTCGATTTACCCGCTACTGGCTCACAGCCACCGTCGGCCTGAGCCTACTCTGCCGCTTCGACATCATTCCCCTGCATTGGCTCCATCTGGACAGATCCGCCGTCTTTGGGAAGCTGCAGCTTTGGCGCTGCGTGACGTCACTGTTCGTGTTTCCGATCTCATCGAACACGGCCTTCCACTTCCTCATCAACTGCTTCTTCATCGTGCAGTACAGCTCCAAGTTGGAGAAGGATCAGTATGGGCGAAGTCCGGCGGACTATTTGTATTTGCTGATCGTGTCGGCTGTGCTGGCGAACATCGGCGGAATGCTGTTCAACGTGTACTTCCTCATGGACATGCTCGTCCTGGCGATCACGTATATCTGGTGTCAGCTGAACAAGGACGTTACAGTGAGCTTTTGGTTCGGCACACGCTTCAAGGCCATGTACCTGCCATGGGTGCTGGCCGCCTTTGAGTTCATCTTTCATTTGTAAGTTAAGGGGAGTTTTTTTTCCTGTTTCTATGTTTGTTAATGGTTGTTAATTGCAGCTCCCTTGCCTCTCTGGTGGGCATCTTTAACGGCCACGTGTACTACTTCTTCAAGTTCCAGTACTCACAGGATCTCGGTGGCACAGCCCTGCTGGAAACTCCGCAGTTTTTGTAAGTATATCGTAGGGCTTTTGTAGGTTATCTTAAAGTCCAAATTTCATTGAAAGTTTGACCTAATTTAAGGTCAAAAGAAATGCCACAGAAACCGCAAAGGTTGTTAATGTGTAATGACATCGATTTAGACTTAATTTTATATAGAAATCGATTTTAGTTTCTCCAGTGAGTTCACCTTATTATTTGTAAGCTAAATCGATATCAGATTGTTGCTATATAGAAGTTGAATCTAAAATTTTTCATTATTTAAGGGTATTTGCTGATTTCTTACTTTCTCCTTTCAGGAAGCGCCTTGTTCCGGATATATCCGGTGGTTTTGGAGGCTTTGGAGTGCCGCCCGAGAGTAGAGCACCGCCGCGACAGGCTCCAGAAAATCCCTGGGGCAGGGGCATGACCCTAGGCCGGAACTAAACCCTGCAACTGATGATCACCCTACCCTACCTACCTAAAACCTAGACTAATTCGCGTTTTTTACGGTTTGGTTTCCCTCTCTTTTTGCGTGACCAAGCTCCTTATATACACTCAGATCCTCTGGCAACAGCAATAAGTTAACATGTTGTGTCTACTAATGATCAAATTATATTGATATATGTTTGTACATATAGAAAAACCATAAAGAAAAGGCGACGAGTTGTTTTACATTTAAATTTATTTCGTTTAAAATTTCTATGCTAAAGATTTTACAGCGACACGCATTGTTCAACAATATTTTGTTTTTGTATTATATATGGAGGGGTGAGGAAGGAGGTTTTATTCTCTGATTTTTTTTTTTGTTTTGCTGATGTTTCCGCTTTCTGTTTCCGTTTTCATTTTTGGGCTTTTGGTCTTCTAAAAGTTACAACGTTGCTCTTAAGATTTGAATTTACAAAATTTACGACGCATAAAATACTTAAGATCTAAATAAATCGTTAATGGTTAATCATCTGTTTAGCATGAGTTCTCCTTTTTATACATATGTATATCTATATATATATATAATGCGATATAAGGTTTGCATTTGCATTTCGAAATTCATTCTGATATTTACACATGTGTCTCTTTGCGGATCTAGGGTCTATAATCTCACGTAATTAAGCAAACATTCTAAGCAAATTTCTTTTACTTTCATTATTTTTGTGTGTAAACTTTTTATATAAACTTTTTCGGTTTTTTCGTGTGTGGGTTTAGGCTTAGGCAACTAAAGTAAAAACGAATTAATGAGATGGGGGGGGGGAGGGCCATGGAGAATCGAATAATATATGGTGGACTCTATATACAAAGCTATACAAAATTAAGGTAATATTTTGCAGAGAAAGGATCTGCCCTATGTACAGGAGAGAGAGGGAGAGAAAGGGGATTCCCAGGGATTGTGGATTGCAGTTAATAAAATGAAATGAAATTAGCTTTGAATTGAATTAAGAATAATCTTGCACTTTGCGATAATATAAAATTAAAAATGATAAAAGGAAACTCTTGACATTTAGGCTAAACTACTAACTAAATCTAATTCGAACCGGGTCTCTGCTATGTGCGTTCTCTCACTCGTGTCTCTCTAGAAGTGTGGAATCTACAGAGTAGCTGCTGCCAGTGGCTGTTCCAAAGGCTTCTGTTTCTGCTGCGGAGATGCTGTAACAATGGCTGCCTTCAGGGATGTTGTTGTGGTGGTGGCTGTCGTCTCTGGCGATATGTTGCTGGTGCTCTCTATCTCGATGGGCTGCTCCAGATCCATGTCCACATACTCGATGGCACTGTCATCCTCCGGATGTAGTTCAATGACTGAAAATAAAGGGAAAACAAATTTAATATTCCTGGCAAGATCCGCAGATTAACATCGCCTCCACTTACTGCGATTGTTGAGTTCCAAGTTGGTTGATTGCTCAACCTGCTGCTCCTCCACCACTACATCTCCTTCGAGTTCTTCGTCCTCCTCCACTATGACATCGTCGTCATTTAGGACTCCCTCTTGCTTGGAGGGAGTCGTGACTGGCGTCGTTTTGGTGGCTGCCTGATCTAGCTCCATCTCCCAATCGGTGGCATTGAAGACCACCAGCGGTGAGGTCTTCATCACTCCGGATCCCTGCTTGAGCTCCGTTCCGGTGCCATTATCCGCCACTATAATGGGCATATTGATGATATCGATGGGTGTGTCCTCAGTAATGAGCTGATTGGGCTTTGGCTTGGCCCCACCGCTTGCGGGATTGCTGGGAGACGTTGCACTGATGGTGGCCGGGGTGGCGGGGGTTGCTCCGATGACCAGCACATTTGATTTCGGCTTGGTGGCCAGTGTGAGGGCTCTCATGCCGCTCGCCGCACTTGCTGGCAGGAAGACGAGATTGTTTTTGCCACCGCTGGTTGTGGAGAAGGTCACAGTGGTGGGCTTAGAACCTGGCTGCTTGCCGGAGATGCTGGTGACGGGGCTGCTGCTGCTGTTTCCACTTCCTGTTGTGGACGGCGACTGTGGCAGTATCTGCATCTTCTGTATGCTTATCCGCTGCTCCCGCGCCTGCAGATTTGAGGGTGAAACAGCTGTGCTTACTCCCGATCCCGCTGCTGTTCCTGCTGGACTGCCACTCGCATTGTTCAGCTTGTGGATGATGCTTCCCGCTGGCAGCTTGCCTGGCTGCAGGAAAACCTTGCCATTGGGTGAGCAAATCTTTATATTTCGCAGGGCACTGCTGGGCACCTGCTTTATAGTTGCCGCCGCTCCTCCCGAACTGGTGGTTAGCTTAATGTTTCCCAGGATTTGGGGGGAGGAGGCAGCCGTTACTCCTGCTGCTCCCGACGACGACGACGACGACGATGACGCACCAATTACGGCCACTCCGCCAGCACCCTTTAACTGAGGCGGTGTTACCTTTGCCCGGAAAAGATTGCCCGACATTGTGGCTCCTCCCGACACTGGCAGCGGTGTAATCAGCGTATTGTTCAAACTACTAGCCGGTATATTCTTTATGATGTTTACGGTGGAGGCGCTGCTCAATGGTGTCACCCGTGAGTCCTTCAGAGGAGACGACGGACCCCCGATTGAGTCCGTGTACGGCAGCAGGCGAACCGCTGAACTGGGCAAGGTTTTTGGCTTTGCCTCACCACCGCCACCGTCCAAGAGGTTGAACTTTTTGGGTGTGAGTTTGGTGCCCGGCGGCAGAAGCGTGGTGGAAGAGTTGCTAGTGGGCGAAGAGGGCACCGCTGTTGGCCTCAATTTGGCACCCATTGGCGGCGCTGGGATCTGTTGAACACTGATGATCTGTGGAGTCAGCGGAAGATTTGCCGTGGAAATGGGTATGGTGGTGTTAGTAGTAGCTGATGACAACGTGCTGTCTGCCTGCTTTTCCTCCACGATGTACTTCTTGACGGGCGTACTCTGGCTCTGGCTCTGCACCTGCACATGCACCGGTGAAGCCTGCACCTTATCCTTGAAAACAATGGGCGAATTGGCAAATCCTCGAGCGCCTGGAGTTGTTGGCGATCCAATTTCTGCTGCAGCTGCCGCTGATCCGCTTTGCGGCCCATAAACGAATGGCTTCAGGGGCTTCAAGGGCTTCAGTGTAACCAGTGGCCTCGGATCGTTGATGAAGGAGTAGGGCGGCGTGGGTGTGGACGTGGGTGTGGGTGTGGGAGTCGACGGTGTGCTTGAGGCCGCCAGCGTTTTAAGCGCCTCATCGAGAACATACTCCACGTGTGGCTGCACCACCATATGATTGGGCACCGTCGGCTCCGACGATTGCAATAATACTTTCTGTTGCAGCTGCGCCTGCTGCTGCTGTAGATGTTGCTGTAACTTCTGTTGCTGCTGCAGTTGCAGTTGCTTCTGTGCCCGCCGTCCACTTTTGGCCGGTGCAGCTATCCTCTTTGCCGGCGTTGCCTCTCCGCCGGAAGATGATGATGCAGCGGCGTTTCTGCCGCCCACAGGGCTGCCTGATGGAGAGGGGGAGCCCAGGCCACTGGCCAGATTCCGTTTGCTGGCCAAACGCTGTTTGTGCTTCACCTGTTGCTGGTAGAAGAAGCGTTGCTGGGCAGTCCGCGGACTTAGACGCTTCTCCGCGGGCACTGGTTCGCCATCCTCGGCGTTGGCAGTGTGGGCCAATTGCTGATGCTGCTGCTGCTGGTGGTGGGGAGTCTGGAGAGTCTGATGCTGATGCTGCATATGCCGCTTCTTGTTGGGCTTCCCGCCATCCACGCCGCTCTCGTTTTCCTTCCGCTTTTGCGTCATCTTCTTCACCTCGTTGGGCACATCGGGCACTTTGAACTGAAGGGGGGGAGGGGGAGAAGGAAAGTGTATAAAGTCGAAAATTATACATATATTTTAGAGAAAATTCTTGTTAAAAAACAGATTTTATATAATTTAAATAAAAAAAATACATTTTAAATGTATTTAATGATAAATATATATATAAATTCATTATCATGTTAATTAAATTAATTAAATTTCAAAAAAGCCTCTTTTTTCTGACTGTATTATATAATCCCGTTTAAAATCAGATTTGAATGGTTTCAAATGTTAACGACTATCGATGACTTTTATTTAACGCTAACAGTGGCCTTTTTAACAGCAGTTTAACAGATACCCAAAAGTTGGCTGTTAAAGTCAGTTAATGTTAAATGCTTCTGATTGGCCAGGAATCTTTTCTATATATGTATATATATCCACCAGAATACAGTACTTCGAGAAATTTGCGCTGCATAAATGAATAGGATGCTGGAAAAGGATACTTGATGGTTCCTTTGAACCTTTTTCTCCCCACCCTGTTAAGCCCTACCACTTGGAACACAACATTCCAATTGGACGAGCGTTTAATGGGACATTTTTCCCTCCAATTAACTTCATTACTGGAAAATAACTTTTTTGAATGCAACTCTTGAGATATACAATAGTTTTGGCAGCCGGGAGCCACTTTTGGCAGCTTTTTTCGGTGACCTCCCAGCATCCAGTGGACTTGCGATACCTGAGGTACAGTCTCTGCACTTTCACTGCCCACACACACGAGCGAAAGATGAGAGGAGGAAAAAATCACGTATGCCCGCGGCGGGATTATATAACTTACCGGCTCCTCCATGATCACCGCGGCTGGGTCCTGACTCCTGCCGCCCATCCAGCCCTGTTTTACGCTCATGAACGAGGCCTGCTCGATGAGGGCCTGTCCAAAGTGGACGCCCGTTTCGGCGGGCGTCGCCAGTTTTGCATTCTCCTCGTACGCCTTCTGCGCCAGATCATTGGCCACGATGCTGAGCGCCGTTTGGGGACTGATCCGTGGTAGCAGTGGATAGGGTCGGCGTCCCTCTCGCGACCATTCCTGCCAGGTATTGGGGCCGCAGACGCTGCAAGGGATACACACACGGGGGGCTTTTAGAGGGCACTTAACAAGGGCTTCTTCTCCTACGGATCTCTTACTTCTCGGCAATGGTGCTCAGCTGCTCGTCGTTGGCGGCCCGCCGAACCTCGGCGCGATGCCGCTCCTGGGTGATGTGGAAAAGCGTGCGCAGTTCCTCCAGTAGCTTCGCCTTTGGCTCACTCAGCGCGCCTTGGGCGCGAAAAACGCTCACCACATGCGAATAGGATTCGAGTTCTACGGGTGGGAAACAAGGACAAGGCACAGCGCCAAGATGTGGGTTAGATGCTTGACCTCAGCCTCGGTGGGCAGTCCTCGCCAGACTTCTGGGGACCATCCAAGCGCTCTCACCAAGTCGACGCAGCATGCCTCGGCACTCGTCCCGCGACATCTCCAGCGTTTGCGGCCACATCTCTCCGTTCGCTAATTGCTATCCGTGGCCGTGGGCTATCCCGTGCAGTTGCGATCGCGTTCGCTTGGGCCAACGCAGAGTTAAGTCGCGAATCTAGTTGCAAAAATTAAAACAAACTCCGAGGACAGCGTTTCTAATATCTGTTTCTGTGCGCCATTCACCGCGCAACGCCGACAGCGATGCGCGCAAGAGGAAGAGGGAAAAGATGGCTCGCTTTCCAACACTCACTATTCACAGAGTGGCGCAAAGGCAGTGGTGTTCAACGGTTCCAAAAAATAAGGTCCGTTAAAATTAAATTTATCTATTCAGCTGGGCGATTGAAATCTTCCCGGCCATATTTATTTCTTATTTTTGGTCGCAATTATTAATGTAAAACTGAAATTTGTATAGACAACGGGAGTATATGAATATTCATATGCGAGTGGCATCACTGGTAAGATTGTCATTCACAGGAAATAAGATAATTGCCAAGACTTAATTATGATAAAAAAAAGGTAAACATTATAAAACCATTCTTTTCCTCTCTTCACAGCTCTCGATTTTCCAAGTCTCTTATCGCATCCTTTGACTAAAATAAAAAACAACAATTAATAAGAAAATTCAACATATGTTACTGTCTCGTTAAAACCTTTTTGAACCAGAATGAGGGCAGGAAATTGATCTTATTTAAGAAGCTCATATCAGATGGCGGATAAATTCCGTGGAGATGGAGGTGCTTCACCGATATAAAAGGTGGTATGTGGAACCCAAGGAGGGCTTCGTCTGGATCCAAATTCTTGGATCTAAAGAGCTCGATCATTCCCAACTCCATGCGCTGCACTGGGTATATCAAGATAAACTCATTAGTATGCTCACGCACCTGAGACGTGGCTTATCTCTGACTTCTTACCGAGTTCCAGGTGAGACCTGTTGAGGACGCTGAAGCTTTCCAAATGCTCTTTGGGGATCGCCAAGTAATGATGTCGGGCAACCGGATATTTATCCTTAAATATCACGTAATCATCCGTTTCCACCTCGAGATCTGGATTTGGACCTCTAGAACTCGGCCTGTGATTAGCAAAATCACAGAAAAAGCAGTCTTGAGGTTCAGATATTGATGAGATTCGGGAAGCGTATTTGTAATACGAAACCAAAATTATCAGGCCGAGACCAGCCAGGCCGGCTATATATAACCTTCTACGCTTTGGCATGTTTTCTGAAAGGACAGCCATGTTACGCTTAAGTTTATTTCTATGAAAATTTGATTTTTTGTTTTTAATATTAGAGGTAAGCAGCTCAGTCAGCATAGCGCGGTAATTAATGATTTTTTGTTAGACGGTCACATTGTTCTTTGCCATTCAGAGGAAATTCTAGCTCTAATTTCCGAGACTTAAAACACGGAATTTATCAATACCCCATTAACAGAATAATTAGGTTTCGCTGTCTATTTGCCTTTCCATTAAAAACAAAACTAAACAATTTATATTCTTTAAAATCGTAGATAGTGTATTGTTTTTATAATGGGGCCAGACTTCAAATTTTTGAAATGACATTCAAATGGGCTCGAAAATTTGATAACACATCGCTATAGCAATTGCCATTCACTGGGACGCGCAAAATGGTCTGAATTGAAATGAATTTCAATTTTCCCGATGAAAACTCGCCCGAAACTGCTGGAAAATGTTGTTCCGCTCAGCAAAAAGCAAGTTCGACGGTGGAGACGTGATGCGCCGGCTAAAGCGGCTGGCGGAAGGCACCCTCTCCTCCTATCGGCGCCTGTTCCTGCTGCTCCTCTGCGTTTGTGTGGTGTTCTATATGCTGCCGCCGATCTTTCGCTATATCTTCCTTAGTGCACCTGAACAGAAGGGTGAGTGGGCGCAGCTACTCCCGTTCTCCCAGTGGCTGAACATTGCTTCATGTCCTTGCAGATCCCCACAGCATTTGCATGGACGACCGGCTAACACCGTTTGTCCTCCAAAACTTTGAGTTCGATGCCAACATTCGTCACGTGTCACCATCGAAAATGCCCGGTGAACGCGATTTCACGCCCTATGTCGGCAACGGCTATCTGGGGCTAGAGATTGCACACGATGCATACCTGAACATTAAACATGGCAGGGCCATGCAGTTGCCCATACGCTTCCAGCCGGTGGTTTCAGTGTCTGGAGGAGGAGGAGGAGGAGGAGGTGGAGCCTTGGGGGGCGAAAAGGAGTCCACTGTCGTGGAGTACCTGACGGGCATGGTGCATCGGTTCCAATGCTTCGCAGATTACTTCGTATCTTACACCTACTACGCCCATCGCACACAGCCGGGCATCTTTATGCAGGAGTTGCAGATCACGAATACGCGCAACATGATCGAGGACATCGAGCTGATAATGCCACGCGTCAATCTGCCCAAGCTCACCAGGCGCACTGTGACCCTCAGTGAACCCGTTTCGGCTGGAATGTTCACCTACACCGAGCTGGAGGTGCTCACGGGCACGGTGCAGCCTCAGCCCGAAAATCCCAGTAAATCCATTGTGATAAGCATAGTGAAGCCGCAGTTGGACTCCAAATTACAGCTAAGGAAGCGTGGCACAGTTCGAATCGTGTACCCCATAGCCGTGCAATACTCCAAGCTTGTGGCGGAAAGCCAGGTCAAGGGTATAGGCGAAGCCACCGAACAACAGGCCACGCAGACAATGATCAAGCTACTTCAGAAACTCGGCTCGAAGGCATCGAATTCGGGCTCGTTGAACAGCATTAACAGCTACCGGCAGGAGCACATCGATGTGTGGACGGATCTCTGGGCCACTGGCTTCACGATAAGCACTTCCAAGGCGGAAAATAGCTTGAATGGCGATCGCATTAATGCCACCATGTATGCAGTTCTCTCCCAGGTGCGCAGCTTCGAATTCGAGGAGTTGGGCGTCGGCTCGTCAAAGAGAGATGATATTGCAAAAGCTCTGACCTATGCCGAAGGCTGCTACGATTCCTATCACACGCTGCAGGCAGAGAACCTTTGGCGGGATATGTCCAATCTGCAGCAGCTCAATTCCCTGGTCTCGTCCTGGATGCTAACGTTGGAGAAGCAGGGCTGCCACAATCTTATTCGAGCCGGAGCCTCGGGCGTAATCCAAGCCATGGTCTTGAGCTTCGGCAGCTTCCGGTTCAGCAATCAGCACCTTGAGTGCAACATCCATCCGAAATTCCTGCACAGAGACTTCCATTTCAGGCGACTTAATTATGGCAACAAAACCCATGTGAATGTTACCATTATTGTCACAGACGACAATAAGGCGGTCATTAATGTGGCGCTAGATCGATCAGATCGGAGCTACTATGCCTGCGATGGCGGCTGCCTCGATGAGCCCGTGCTACTCACGTAATTACCAATCGTACATAGCTATCAAGTGGTTTTACTTAAAGTTTTTTTCTGTTGTCTTGCAGGCAAAATCGACGACAATTCCCAGTTAAACTGACTGAACCCCTGACAGCAATATTATACATAACCGAGGACAAGCAGCATATGGAGGAGCTGCACCATGCCATCCATGTCAAAGAAGTGGTAGAAGGTAAAGGCCTTTGAGGTTAATTAACCCAATTATCTATTAATATTTTCATTTGTCTATAGCTCCTGCACATGAGCAGCATCTGATAGCCCTGCATCGGCATGGCCACCAATTGGGCGGCCTGCCCACTCTCTTCTGGGTGTCCGTGTGTGCAATAATCATAGTATTCCACATATTCCTGTGCAAGCTCATAATCAAGGAGTACTGCGAACCAAGCGATAAGCTAAGATATCGTTATAACAAACCGTGATCCTAGTTGTACATAAATATATAAAACAAAAATAATAAAAATGGGATGCTAGTAAAATATGAATAACTAACTACAAAATAAAATCTTTTAAAAATATGTCTAAATGTTTTCTGCATCCCTTAACTAACTTTTATTGATTCATTTTAAGTGTAAACGATTTTGGTGCCTGCATTATTATAGTCTAAACCAAAAGATCTCCAATAATACATTTCCATTTCCATGAAATAATTAAGACTTCAAGTTTTCTATTCATAAAATGCTTTACTTTTAAAAAGGCAGATACTTTAGCTTATTTACAGAGATACAATAGATAGAGAGTGTGCAAAATGTATCTAGTTTAACTATACTTTTCGTTTTCGTTTTGGTGCTTTTAAAATTCGTACAGGTGCCGATAGGTAGCTACTAGTGAAACTCCATCCTCTACTGTGATATCAACTGCATCCTCTTTACGCCACCCTACTTGGTGACTGCGTGTATGCTCTCGGCCAGGTACTCCACATTCTTGCTGGTAACGCCAGCCATCGAAACGCGTCCATCGTTGGTCAAATAGATGCTGTGCTCCTTGATTAGCTTCTGGACCTGCTCTGGCTTCAAGCCGGTGAAGCAGAACATGCCAATCTGGTTGACAATGTGATCCCAGTTCTGGGTGGAGCCCAATTTTTCGAGGTTATTCTTCAGCTTGCTGCGCACATCAATGATGCGATCGGCCATCAGCTTCACATCCTTCAGCCACTGGGCGCGCAAGTCCTCGCTGTTGAGGATCTCGGCCGCAATTCTGGCTCCATGAACAGGAGGATTGGAGTAGAGACCACGGATCAGAATCTTCACCTGGGACATGACACGGGCAGCCTCCTCTTCATCGGAGCACATGACGGTGAAGGCGCCAGCGCGTTCGCCATACAATCCCATGTTCTTGGCGAAACTCTGGGCCAAGCAGAAGTCATGACCATCGGCCTCAAAGGTGCGAACCGCCTGGGCATCGCGGTCGACGTCGCCGGTGGCGAAGCCCTGATAGGCCATATCAATGAAGGGGTACAGGTTGCGCTTCTTCACCAGTGCCGAGATCTCGCACCATTGCTCTGCAGTGGGATCCACGCCAGTAGGATTGTGGGCACAGGCGTGCAGGAGAACGATGCTCTTTTCCGGGATTTTCTGAAAGATTTTGAATTTGATTTATATTTTATTTTATATAGTTTTTTGTTTTAAGGACTCACAGCCAGGTCTTCCATCAGTCCAGCAAAGTCCAGGCCGCAGTTGTCCTTGTTGTAGTAACGATAGCGGTTCACTGGCAGTCCGGCGTGCTCGAAAATGGCCACATGGTTGCCCCACGATGGCGTTGGGATATAAATTTCGCGATTGCCCTTCCAGAATTTGGATAGGAAGGCAGCTCCGATACGAAGAGCACCAGTTCCACTGATGGACTGGGCGGTGACATTGTGCTTGGAAGCCAGACGCTTGGATTCCTGTTAAAGAAAAATTAATACAATAGTTAATTTTAGGTGAATAATAAGATCAATAACAATTTAATTACCTTGCCCAAGGCCAGTTCAATGGCCCTGTTGTAAAACTCGGGAACTCCAATAATCGTGGCGTACTCCTTGTCCAATTTCTTGCTCACAACTCGTTTTTCCGCCTGGCAAAGGATAATATATATTTTATTATACACATTTTGGTGTCACGTAGTTAGTAATAACTCACCTCCCTCACACTGGGTAGCACAAAGGGCTGAGTATTATCATCACGATAGGCGCCAGCGCCCAAATTAATTTTCTTGGGGTTTTTGTCCTTCTTGAAGGCTTCTGTAACTCCCAAGATAGCATCGGGGGGACCCATTTGCACTTCTGAGAACCATGTTGATCTAAAAGGAAAAGAATAAAGTTTAGTATTGCTTTAGCAAAATTGCCATTTAAAATAGTATTTTATATCTAAATATAGTTCATTTAAGACTCATGCTCTTACGTCCCCTCAATCTCAACCTTTAACCCCTTTAAATACTGGAACACTTTACCCCTTCCTTATCTGCTTTTTTTTGTTTTAAATTTAATTGGTAGATTAGAGGACTGCTTAGTGGGTTATCTCATCCCCACGCCGGCCACTTGTATGCTATCTTTTATCATTCTGGTTTCATGACTAAAGTTTGAAAGTCATCTGGAGGTTTTCTTGGATGTTGCACCCACAGGTAATGCCTTGTGCCCACCAGAATATGGGGGGTCTTTACTCTAGCCCACTCTTATCAGCTGTAAACATGTTATTATGGGAACTTGGCCTGTCGACGCCTTACAGAACACACACAATATAGATCCATTAAGGCCTACGTCAGCGATAAGGTTCGGCCTCTGCTGACGTAGTCACCTTCCTAACTCTCCGTCTCCCATTATTCAGAACCGTCATAAATCGTGGAAATAATCAAAGTTAATTAAACTCTTTCAATTAGGTGCCACCTGTCTTTGAATCTGATTTGTTTGATTATTATATAGGGGACCTTCCGGTGCCGGCCTGCACTTCGATAAAACAAACCGCCATAATTTAAGAAGTAGTTCCATAAAATGTAGAAATCAAAACACGCGACAAAAGCATGATTTGGCCAAGACACCCTACGTTATTAAGGGGCGGCATTTGCGGCTCATAGAGAACGTTTAAATGTCCTTTGATCCTGTTTAAAGCCGAATTAAATATTTTGAATAAAGAGTTTGAAATTGTAATCAATTTTGAATATGTTAATGGTGTAAGTTTAAATTTAATATTATTTCTGAAAAATTTAAAATTTTATTAGCAATATTATTTTAATTTAAATTGCTAATTAATTGTTTCTATTTACAAAAAAAAAGTTCTGCACACTTGACATTCAACAAGTTAATTCAAACTTCCTGTACCGCATTTAGAATTCGTTATCTTCTAACCGCTTTCATCATGCGGCTTCTGAATGTTCTCTCAAGCAGAAGAAAAAATAGCTTCTGTTCCATGCAGCGTCATGAAATTGGCTTTAAAAATAAATACATGTCCGTTCATTGGGGGGAATTAGTTGCTATACTAAATAAAGTCACCCAAACATATGCAAATTTTAGCTGGGAAGACAAAAACAGCTGTAGTTTTCTTTTTTGAATTGCACATAAGAGAATGATGAATTATGAAGCCCCTGCTGCTGCTGCTGACATAATAAAAAATCCAGGGTAACGTGATTCGCAGTGCCAAGCGAATTATGCAGTAATGGAGAAAAACAAACACACAAAACACACGCAATTAGACCGGCAACTGCAATGACCTTGGCAAATGACACTGCTGCATTTGCAACGTGTTCTCGCCAAAAAACAACAAAAACAATACAGGGGTTTTTCGCTGTCTCTCTTTTACTCACTTGCAACGAAGTGCGGCGACGGGGGCCAAACGATTGCTGATCAACAATCCGCGCTTACAGATCTGCGACATTCTTAAATGCACAAAGTTGTACTATTGTTTAAAAAGGTATAGTAATTGCGAAAGTGTTGTGCCTTAGGCTCTGAAAAGAATACTTAAGCGGCGGCAAAAAATTGATTGCGGTCTGCCAGCTTTCGTGCGCTATCGATATTTATCGCGAGAACAGTGTGGACTTTTTAGCTACCCTCAGCCAAGCCAATAAATGTTCTTTATAAAAGATGACTAAATTAATGTCATTGCATTTATTTAAAATTTAAAATTATTTAGTTTGTTTAAAATTGTTTATATTTTATAAGACTTAAGACCTTAATGAGATTTAAATCAAACCCGATTTTTATAGCTCATTCATATATTTTAAATTTATTTTAATCGATAGTAAAATCGGCTGAGAATATGAATCGCCGCGCGCAGCTGTTTTTAATCTCGAAAAAGCTTTGACTTTGTCTTCAGCCCCTCTTTTTGCGTCTGCTTGTGAGTGAATTTAATAGATTCTTAGCGGCGTTGGGGTGAAAAAGCAGAAATAAGCGAAAGCCAGAGAACCCACGTACACTCACTCTTACCTTGTAATTCAATTAACTGGAGGAAAAATGCTGAGGCTTGCGGTAATTGCCTGTGCGGTACTGGTGGCCTTCGCCGGAGCCCTGGAGTTCAGCGATTGCGGATCGAAGACGGGCAAATTCACGCGGGTGGCCATCGAGGGATGTGACACCACCAAGGCGGAGTGCATCCTCAAGCGGAACACCACGGTCAGCTTCTCGATCGACTTTGCTTTGGCCGAGGTGGCCTCAAAGGTGAAGACCGTGGTCCATGGCAAGGTCTTGGGTATCGAGATGCCCTTCCCTTTGGCCAATCCGGATGCCTGTGTGGACAGCGGTCTGAAGTGTCCCCTGGAGAAGGGCGAGTCCTATCGCTACACGGCCACGCTTCCGGTTTTGAAGTCCTATCCTAAGGTTTCCGTCCTGGTGAAGTGGGAGTTGCAGGATCAGGATGCTGCGGACATTATCTGTGTAGAGATTCCCGCTAAAATTCAGTAGGAAAACACTGGATTAAGCTTATTAATGAATGTAAACTAAATTTATGAAAAGAAATGTAAAATTAAGGAATGTAAGAGAGCCTTATTGTGTATTTGTAATTAAAGAATTAATATCCCTTAGTAAATTGAAGAAACTGCTCTCAAAATTTTACTTCTACAATATTTAAAAAGAATTAATGTTTATATTTATTAAATTAACTTAAATCGAATCCATAAAGAAACTGTTCAATTTATTCTCGAAAAGCCAAGGCAAAGCTAAAAACATATGAGTAATCTGTGTGCAATCTCTGAGCGGAAGCCTCAAGTTCAGATTTTTCTCTCTTATTGTAATCTAATTTGAAAATAAAAAGAAATACGAAACAAATACGAACACAAAGGTCCAGTGTTGACTTTGCTACCCTCTTTAGTCGTCTGTATTTTGGGTAGGCCTCTTTTTTATTATTATTTCCTTTTGTCTGCTTTTGATTGCATCTTCCGCTTTCATGGAAATGAGAAAAATACAAGAATTTCTGTCTGACATCAGATGAATATGAGCAAACTTAAGTGATGTTAGTTAACAGACGCGTTAACAGAAAGCTGTAAAGGCGAATAGGTTGATCTTATTTTATGGGGAATAACGAGGGGGATACAAACAAAATATGAGAATAAAATTTGAGTTTAAGGGATGTTTATTTAATGTTTGCAAATAATGCAAAGATAAGATAGAATGTTGCATGATTAAAAGGCTGACAATATAAATATGATAAGCATTTAGATTTCATAAGACATTCACATTATTCAATTATACAATTGAATTAAATTATTATTTAAATATAATTATACATTAAATTTTCTGAGCTGTGAATATTTTAAAAATAGTCTTAAATTAAAATAAACCAAATATTATTGATCTTTAAGAATAAAATTATACGTTCTACTATTAGCTTTTGAAGATAAGTTTTATCAATGGGAAAATTGGGTACACAGAGAAAAATAAGAATACCACTTGATTTGGTTAATAAAATAGGCAAAACCTTTTTAAATTATTTAATACATTTTTATTCAATAAATGTAGTTCATCGCAATCAAATTATAAAACTTTAAGACTTAATATCGTTATGATAATCGTATATATTCCATAATTTCCCTATTCTCTTACCTCTTTTGTAAAAATAAAAATACATCAAAACTATTATTTAATTTTCTTGTTATTTAAACATTAAAAGAAACCTCTAATTTCTCTTTGTGCAGCGAGTAAACCTTATAAAAGAAATTTGATAAAGAAGCAGGTGTTCGAATGGCTTTATTTGATAAGTTGCCATGAATGAGAAATTCCAAGCCAGTCAAGTCATGGAGACACATTCTTTAATCCTAAAACCTGACTCAGTATCACTGAGCAACTTGTCAACTATGTTTGCTTAGCTCCTTGGGCAAAATTTACTCAGTTGCAGAGCTAATGAGTAAGCGGCTCTATCGCAACTAGAAAACAATGCTCATCAATGTTTTGCTTTCGGTTTCGATTACGGTCTAGAGTTTGCATTCGCATTTCGTTCTCTGTTCTTCTGCCGAACAAAGACTCGTCTGATAAGAAGCTAAAAAATAACAAAAACAGAAAAATCGCTCAGAATAGGGGGTGGTTAAGGGGTGGTTGAGGGGGCGGTAGCAGCAGCTGAGACCAAGAAAAAAACACAAATCAACTGCAGTCGAGCTTTCCATTTCGTTTTCTCAATTTCCATTCCTTTTTCTACCAAAATACTCCCCCGCACACACTGCCATGCCATATGGTTATATGCAAATAATGCGGAGGGGAGTTGGGCGGAGATAGTGGGCTGTCTGTGTGTGTGCATCAGATAGAATTATCCGCAGTGCGCCAGCACCAAGGATATTTAAGCAAAAGAAATCGCTTTATTACATTCACTTTGCGCCACGAATTGCTCGAAATGCAATTCCAACTCTGATTCGGTGTCGGAGTTGGATTTCGATTTGAGACTTTATTTTTTGCATTTTACGTTTTGCGGTCCTCAAGAAAGTTTGATCCGGCTTAAGGGGCTACCGATGTGTGTATAACTTAAGGATTGATGGTGCTATAGATAAGTCATATTTTGGTCGGAGTTTTGAAAGGGATTTCAGAGGGTATGAAATCGTTATACAAAGCAAAAACTCTTTTCAAATATTTTTAAACGTTTTCGAACACCGAATAAAAGTAGCTTTATTAAAATTACAAAAATGATTTAAATTTTGTAATAAGGAAATTGTTGATAATTTGTGACATGTTAGCTTAAAAAATCATTTTTCTAAAGTAAATTGTTTATTTTTACCTAAATATTAAATTAATTAGATCGCTGTTACTACTCCTTAAACTCTTGATAAACGTATAGGTTCCATTTAAATAACCCCCCGTTAAATCCAGCTCCGATTTTGGAATACTATATTTAACCTTCCGGTTAGGGCTTCCGCAAGTCAACTCGCCAAGTGGTGGCAACTCCACCACTTCCTCTGATGTTTTCACTTGATTTACATATGAATCCGCATAAAGCACGACAGTCCGAAAAGAAATGTGGGCCAAGCCCCAGGACCATACTCTTAACCCACAGACGTGGCGCCTGTTAGCCAGCCCCCCACACCCACTTCCCTTAACCCATCTGTAGACACAGCTGACGTTTAAAAACTTGACACAACGCTGCATAAAAGTGGGCAAAGTCGAAAATGGGCGGTGGGAGAAATACAAAAAACGAAAGAAAAAAAACGGAGAATGAAAAGAATTGTAGGCGGATGTGGGTTCACTCAGAAAATAATATTGTTTAAATAAAGAAATTATAAATTGAATTTATTTAAGATTTTAAACATTCCTGATAGTTACAGAATTTATAGATGCTAGCTTCAAAGATAAAGAAAAAGTCTTGATTGTTGCAAACCAAATCTCGTGGCCTGATTCCTCGATATATGTATATATTTACTATATATAAATATTTTTTTAAGCTTAATCTCACATAGCAATCCCTTGAAAACTCTTCATTTCAACTCGACTAAATGCCGATCTATACATTTATTTAAATAGGTCAGTAAAAAATAATATGTGTGTGTGTTTGGTTTTTACATATTTAATTTTTGTGTGTGCATTTCTTATATCTCTGCTGGTGGCAGTCCAGACCCAGTCTGCCCATTTTTTGGGGCTGCATATCATATGAGTTAACCCACCGCGCCTCAGACCCTGCAATCCTGCATCCCGGCAGCCTCCGTTTTTTGTAAGCCGCTGTGTCTGCACAGAATTTCTTGCATAAATAGCAGCATGTGCGGAGGAGATCTCTCTTTTGTCTGTGTGTGTGTGTTTGGGTGGAAAACGAGAATGAAAATGGAAAATGCTCTCGGCTGCATTTAAAAGTAAAATGCAACTTCCGTTCGTATACCCGCTGCCACGCCTCCACCGCTATGACACTGCAGATGCCGCCCCCAAATCGAATGTTAATGCTTTACGAACAATTTTCGTTTCCGTGCGGTTTGGCCATTGTAAATAAATAGCGAACTCTGGTTCTGGCCATGTCACTGCATATAGCGAGCTTTCTTGTTTGACTTGGCATTAAATTCTGTTAATTACGCGACACTCCCCTTCGAGGGGGCGGATGAGGGAGACCACTTTAAGTTGTCGCCTGCCGCTGACAGTCTGTGCCAACTTTACTTTTTAATTATTATTTTTACTCGCAATATTTGCTGTTAATTTTTTTTTTTTTTTCTGTTTGGTTAACTGACAACTTTTGGCTTTGAAGTGCTTTTAGTGGTTGGGAAACTTTAAAAATCTCTGATTAATTGCTAAAGTTCGAAATTTGTTTGTGGCACATGTCGTTGCAGCATTATGAAGATAATAATGTGGGGGTTCTGGTTTCAGCGGGGGAGATTGTTGGAGATTGCCCCTTAAGTCTTTTTATTTTTTTTTATGTGTCAGTTTTGCTATTCTCTTTTTACTCTGACATTTTTTAGGGGGTCTTCTTGATGGTCCCGGCCAAAAGATTGGAGCTTAAGACATGTCCAGGGTTAAGCTGGGCCAATTAGGATGATGAAAAAAAGAGAAAAGGAAAAATAGATGAGTAGGGAAAAGCTAGGAGAAATCGCAGTAGAGCTCAAGCAGCCTTCACTTTTATTTGGCAAAGGGAAAACCCACTTAAAAACTAGATTTTGTTTCATTTTAAAGACAGGCCAATCAAGAATTGAATTAAATAAAAAACCAAACCAATTAAAGGGATCAAAAATGGCAACAGCTAAAGAATTACAAAATAAAATCAAATAATTAATTTGTATAATCATTTGTTGTATATAAAATCGAATACAAATTAACTTACTTTCTTGCTTTAAAAATAAATATATTATTAAATATATTAATAATTAATTTTATTTTAATTAATGAAGCTTACAAAGTATTCATTTACATAAAAACTTTGCGTGGTTTCATTTAATATTATATATATATATATTTTAAGATTACAATTTTCATGCTGTTCTCCTTAAAATGTACATGAACATATTTTCGATGGTTTCCCCACCTCGGATTCACATTTTTTTTAAAGCAAGTTCTTATGCGCTCCAGTTGCGGTTTTTTCCATTTTAAATAAATCCCATTTGCTGTCAGTAGGGGCTTGCAGTTATCTTAATTATTTGCATGCGGCCGGCGCCGGCGTCATTCGTTGTTAACAACATGGAAATACATTGAATGCCATAACTACTAGCAAATGGCCAAAAAATGTCAGCCCTCGAACTCTCGCCTCCCTCGCTGCCACGAGCTGTCAATTCTGCAGTGCGTTTTTACTCGTTGTCTGGCAGACAAAAACTTGCAACAGGAACAATCTGCAGTCCTGATGCTGACAGTTATGATATGGCAGGACATGCGAGCAAACAAAAAAAAGAAATTGAAATTGCATTGCATTGCAATTAATCAAATGGCGAAACAGATAGCTTAATTTGTTTACGTTTCGCTACTGAAATGGAGACCGCCACAGAAGGCCGATGTCCTGCGACCTGGGTCCTTTGTCTGCCGATGTCATTAGCATCGTGATTACCTCTACATTTTTAATGCGGTTTCATTTGTTTGCGCACATGTGCAAATTATCCGGGAATGTCCTTCACTTCAGTGGCTACGTTTTGGGGTAATGCCGGCGATTAAAATCAAATTAATTTTAAATTAATTATATGGCAAATAAACGGGAAAAAAATGTATTTTATAAAAGAAATATTTGTTATTGGTTTAAGATCTTGAATCAAATCTGAAGGAAAAACCCTGATATTAATATGTTTATGAAAAACTCATTTCTTATTTCGAAATTTAAACTTTATCTCAAAATCCATTTCCTAACAAATCAAATTCCTCACTAAAATGTATTTTATTTTCAGCAGATGTGAAATCTTTATTGAAAATCAGCCCACAAAAAAGAAGCAAGTCGTTTTTCAACGCTTTTATCTGTGAAAATGTTTGAACAGTTCGCGAGCAATGGAAAAGCTGCTTCTCATTAACATTTCCCATTTTCCCCAAATATTTTGTAGCGGAAGTGCAAACTTCATTTTGAACTTTTGCATCGAAATAAAATATTGAATTAAGCACAAACACACACACACGCTCACAAATGGGTTGAATGAATTGCAAATGGTAATAGCTATTGGACACACGCGGCGTATGCGCAATATTTAGTGCACTTAAAGAGCAGCCATTTGCATAATGAGCGAGTGATACAACAACAACAAAAACACCCACGCCACATACTCAGCTCTCTAAATCATGACGGTATTTGTATTTTCTGGGGGGTTGTGAGGATTTTTTGGCATTTGGCATTTCCGCCCAAAGAGTTGTTCAATTAATATGCTTCGGTCCATGCGGCGTATGCGTGATGCCAGAAAATTCCAAATAAAAGGTAGAAATAAATAGCACAATGGTTTCAGTAAATAAGCGCATAATGCTTTGGCCTGTATTCAATGTTTATTTTGCGGTGGGCAACCGGGATGTGAGGGGGGAATGCTATTGATTCTCTCATTTGCCGCAAAATAATTGCACTTTTTGGCAACAATGCTTGTGCCTAAAGAGGGGTCTCGGTATTTTAGGCAACTGAAAATGATTTTTAAATATTTCTTGTTAAAGCTTAACGCGGGTGGATTACACTCATTTGTCTAGACACACATATACCTAAATATAAATCCTGGGAATCAGACTCACTCGGATATATACATATATTCAAATTTGCCTTTAACCCCATTTGGTGGCCCAAAGGGAATTCAGACTCTCGTCCTCCCATCCCATATATACGTACATATAAATCACATAAATATTCACATTTATTTTCATTTTCAACGCGTTCTTCCCTATTTTTGTTTCATTTCGTTTTCGTGTTACCAAAAGGGTCCGGGATTTACATATTCATTTTGCTCTACTTTTCATTCGTTCTATGTTTTTTTTTTGTGTTATATTTTTTTTTTTCAGCGAGAGGTGGCACTTAAAAAGTCGTTACAAGGTGCAAAAGTTTTCTATGTCAAAATACAGAGCCGGCAGAGACAATGACACTGAAGTGCAGAAAAATGGCAGTGGAAATGGAGGTGGTTTTTCATAGTTGCCTGCATATGTCAATGGCAAAAAAAGGAAGAGAAATATAGAGACAGAGCGAGGGTACTGCCATTTCTGACCCATTTAAGAGGTGATATTTCCGTCATCAATTTGGCCAAAAAGGGAAACAAAAATCCCCTTCTAATTGCACCCCAAAAATTTCTCTCTCGTTTACAAAGGACTTTCTCAGTCAGACGAAGTTTTGGAGCCTTTTTCCAATTTTTATTTTGCCAAAGGACTGGGTGCAGATGTGTGAGTCAACTTTAGACGAAAAATTTCGTAACTTTTCGATCAGGACTAGAACAATATTAAGTTACCTCAGTTAAGATTTAACTTCAATCAGCACAAACTCAAACCCAAAGCACACACACATGAGGCTCTTACCAATCAATTTCAAATTTATCTCGGTCCAAATTTTGGGGTTTTCTGTGCATAAATTAGATATGAGGCATTTATTACACCTATCGGCGAAAGCACACAAAACTGTCAGTTTAATGATTTGTTCATAACTTTGCCAATGGGCCTTTAATTAAGCCAACTTCTAACTTGGACTTGGAAACCAGCTATAAATGGTAATTAGAAAAGTTATGCCCATGAGGGGGTGTGTGTGTGTGTTTACTAAGCTCTCGAAGGATTAAATCAAGCCGGAAACTTTCTCGGACAAATAATACCAAAACTTGGCTTGGTTTCGATTACAGGAAATGGTAAAATTATAAAAGTATATATATTGGAGAGTGCACTCTAGGGTTTACGTATTAATTATATTCAATTTTTGTGGCATAAAGGTTTTAATTGATTGAAATTTGTATATTTTACTAAACTGATTAATTACATTTTCTTCAAAATAAATCTAAAAATAAATTCCCAGCTATATAAATTTATAATCGTACCCCTTTTTGGTCCTTGCCTTTATTATCAATATTGAATTAGGAAAACAAAGAAAACCAATTTGGTGAGAGAAATTAGTGACCTTTGTACCTTTGATTGCATTTCGCAGACAAGAAATAAGAGCAACATCAATTTGCCATTTCATCGATTAAATATGCTGACAGATTTCATTTATTTATAAAGAAGCTACCCCAGAAAAGGAAGGTATCAGTTGCCTTACCCTCAAATAAACAGCCTTTCCTTGTATAAACAAATATATATATCCATATATATATATTCAATCTGAGCAGAAATTACTTTTCAGAAAATTATCATGCACTTTGGCTGATGTGCCACATGCCACTCAAACAGGCAATCTTATATGGAGAAATTCAATTTGATGCAGTTTGGGGGCAGTTGCTGCCATCGTTGTTGTTGATGTCACTCGCCCGACTCATTAAGTATTAATTGTAAATTTTAATTAAAATAAACCGAAACGATTACGGGCACAACAGAGCCACAGATAAAGAGAGAGAGAGAGAGAGAGCAAAAGCAAAAGCAAGCGAGAAGGAGCAACTTTCTGCTGCTGATGGCCAGGTAATAATGTTTACCGATTTTCCATCAGCTCCTGCTTATACCTATATGCAGTTATATATATATATATCTTTATATATACATATATATTTAAAAAATCCCATTAATTGCCCGGCAAAAGACTCGCAAGGTAGAGAGGTAAAAAAATAATTATAAATAATTAAAGATTGCAACTGCTGCAATAACTGCAACTGACATCTTTCGGCATTCAGGGCGGACGACTTTGATCAGTCGGTTAACTTATGGCTTAAAAGGGGGCGTGGCAGGTTTCAATATCAACCATTAAGTGATTGTTGCGGCAGGCCGATTAATTTCCATATGTTGCCGTGAGACAAGCAACACCGAGTTAAATGCTACTTCCGTTGATTTTTTAACACTTTTGGTTATTAATGAATGCCAGGCAGTATTCAATTTCAGAAACTCTTAAAACTTTAAATGCTATCTCAATTATTTGATGTTGAAAGTGGGTTTAAAGTTGGTGATTTTATTTATTTACATTTGCTTTAAATATTTGTGGAGTTTGGAAGTGAGCTAAGATGCTAAATAAATTTATTTTGCATAATTTAAGTATGGAAATAATTATATATTTATTAATAAATTTTAATAATAATATTTTTTATAGGAATATTTAGATATATTTGAATAGATAAATGTCTTAGTAACTCTAAAGCACTAGAAATATTTATATCCTCATAAATTTTTAACTTCTATCTTATATATCTAAGCCTTATCCCTACACAAAATGATGATTGACTTAAAGGTTTAAAACTAATTTTTTCCGCTAAATTTATTATCTATACCCTTTGATTTTTTTCTGTTAAATATTTCACTTAAAAACCTCTTAAGCTTTAAATCAAAACACTCGTACAGATGGCCCGCCATAAAGCCCAGCACGGCAGAGTCTTCCATCATTCCTTGGGTGTGACTGAAAAATTGGCCATAAATCGTCTGTTAATAATCGACCACTGTGCGAAAGGGGGCGTGGCATATTCACACACACTCCCGCTCTGAGTGTGCACACACACGAATGAATTGTATTTATTTGTGCGCCATAATTTGCTTATTTTTGTTTCACGTTGTCACGTCTGCGGGTGTATGGCTGCTGACCCGTAACAATTTTCATTCAATTTTTTTTTTTGTTTGTCAGAACAAAAATATGCACACGTTGAAATAAAAGTTAAATAAAATACAATAAGTTATGGCGGCCGATTGCGTTAATGATCATTTATCGGTGGGGGAATTTGTGGGCTTATGTAAATGGCCCTTGGATATGCTCGGTTCCCTTTTATCGGTTCTATATATATATATAAATATATATGCGTGTTCCTGCAAGGATGCAGAGCTAAAAGCATGCGAAGAGGGAGAGAGATTTATGCTTAAGTGATGTAAATGTTTTGCCATTTGACAGTTTATTGACTTTTATGAGTTAGTTTATTATGTCTTTTTTTTATTGCCCCCAAAAGGGGGTAAGGGGGTAACTGGCAGCAGGGCGGTGTCCTTGCCAAGTATCCTTGTAATTGGGCGCGTGCTTGGCATACGCAATGAGCCACCCATAATGCCGCAGGATTTGCTTGTGTTCTTTGGCCCCGGGGCCTGATGTTTATGGCCCGAAAGCAATGCGAGATTTGCACTAATGAATATGATAAACATTTTGATGGCCAAACTGACTAACAAAGGTCACCAGATAGCCATCAGGAAGCAGACACCTTTGGCGTTAACATAAAGCCGGAAATTATTTGCCAAAATGGCTTAAATTAATGAAATGTATTTTTAATGGAAATGGACAGGTAGCTCTTTCAAAAGGTTTAGTTATTTAGCATTTATCTGAAAAAAGAATGGTATTTATTTGCAACAATTTTAATGCACTTCAAAATAACCCAAAAATGTTTTATAACTTACCTACCTCTGCTCTTTGGACCGAAATAATTTAATAAATGAATAAAATGTTTGTTTTTCAAAGCCAGACACACAGAAACAACATCAAAGCACTTTTTATACACATTCAGTTGAATTTATTCTCATATTACTCATACGCCCTGCTTACCAGCTAAACATTTCATTTTATTTGGGAAATCGCTTCACATTGCTCTCTATTCTCTTTTCATTTTTTGGGGTTTCCACTTCAATTAAGCTAATTCAATCCATTTTCTATTATTGATTCGCTTTGCTTTCATTTCGTTTAATTTATAATCAATAATTTGGACTTTCTCGTTTTGTGGTTTTGTAAAATTCATCAAAGTTTTCTTTGTTTCGTTTTGGGGGTTTACTTGTATATCGTTTTAGTTTTTTGTTTTTCGTTTTTAGCTTGAACAACATTTATGTAGAGTTGGGCATTTCATATTTAACTATGTATAAGGTAGAGTTTGACAATGCATATGTATTGTATGTATCGTAAGGATGCCACCCTCTCTCTTTGTCTCTCACCTTCTCAAAATCGTCCTTTGGTTTTCTTAAAAAACGTACAAAAAATGCGGTTGATGAATGAAAGTTGGCAGCAAAAATTGGCAATAGGCTGTAACTAATATATTTTCTCTACTTTATATAGCAAAAAGCATTTGCTTAATAATCCTTTTTGGGGTTTAAGTTATTCAAGTGAATTGCACACACAAATTTCTATCACAGAAGATATACGAAAAATAGAATAAACTCAGCGGCAACAATAACGAGCTAGGGATAAGGGGATAAGGATGTTGTTTTCAATATAATTATGACCAGAACGAGGCAAGGATGAGTGCGAGTAAGGGATATAGAAGCGACGGATTCCAGCTGCATCCTGCGGCCGTTACAAAGGTCATCACGGCACTCCAGTCACTCAATCCAGCCAGATTTCGGCTGGCTGCCCTCATCAGATACGTGGTGTTCGCCTGCAGTTTCGGGATGATGAAGTGCTGGCCTGTAAATAAAATTAAATAAAATGGAAATAATTTACAAATTGGGATATAAATCCTGCTTTATTATACATATACAGATAAAACTATATACTCAACCTTGATGGAAGGAAAAGTCCCGCTGCTTGGCATGACTCCAATTGCTGGCACTGAACTTGAACTCGCTTTCGCTCATGTAGGCCACCCGATAGCCATAGATCTGCATCTGCTCGGAGACATTGTTCATCCGCGGCGTCCTTAAATCCAACTCGAAGCCATCAATGTAGCGCCTCTTGAGCTGAAAGCGTGCTGGGCCATTAGGCTTGGGACCTGGTCGCAACCGAATCACTCGCTCCAGCATGCCCAACGGATTGGCCACCTTGCACTTGTAGTCCCCAAACTGGGTGGTATTCTTCAGCTCCAGCTGCAGCGTGGCTCCGTAGTCGGCCACGAAGATGCGATGATTGAAGCCCACAATGCCCTTGCCGTTGTGCAGCCAGGTGAATGACGGCGGTGGCTCTCCCATTGCGTCACAGCTCAGGTTGACCCAACCGCCCACATAGGCAAACTGCACCGGCATTGTCTCGTTGTAGAACCAGTGGGGTTTATCTGCAGGAGTGTCAGAGGAGAGGTGTAAAGTGTGGGTTATAGCAGGGAGTGTGAGTGTGTGGGGCACTGAAAAAAATGCTTATTCTTGAGGCAGAATTTTAAAAAGGTCATCAATTCTTTCGATTTTCTAATTTTAAATTCTCTTTGATATTATTTTTAACCGTTTTATAAAATGTTTAAACCTATTTTAAGTCTTGTTTTTGTGGGAATTTTCTTCAAGTGTTAGTTTCAAGCCCGTATATTGAGTTCTGAAAACTTCGGCCTAGTTTTGTTTGTTCATACATCAGCTCACACTCTCAGGAAAGGTGACAGAATGGAAGATATGGGGGCTAGATAAAGATCTGTTTTACTTTGTCCTTGTCTCTGCTGAAAGTCCTTCACTGAGACTTGGACAAGACACATCTCTAAAGGCATTTTCTTTCCTTTCTAATTTAAAAAGATTTTCTCTAAACTAAAATGCAAAATATTCAAAATGCAGCGAATGCCTGCCCACAAATTGGAGAGTAAAACAAACGCAATAATCAAATCACTTGAACAATAGAGTTTTGTCATTTCTTCAACTCTTTCATTTTGGTTTTCACTGAAGGCAAGAAACTTTCTTTCACTTTCTTCTCCTTCAAAAAAAAAACAAGATGGACATACAGTCGGGTGTCCCGACAGTAGAATACCATGTACCATTACAAGGCGCGTCCCAAAATTATATAAAAGAAAGAGAATAAGAATAAAAAACTGAGACAAATTTACATATAATGCAAATGTCTTCCCATTCAAGAGCAAAGTCGATAGCTCAGTGGGTAAAGCTACACATACATTTTTGTAAGCAATTGGCCTGGGTTCGAATCAACCGCAGGCATAAGGAATTTTTTCATTTTCAAAACATTAAGTATAGTTCTTTGCTTGCATTTTTTTATTTTTTAGTATTAAATACTGTAATTATTTGAATGTACTGGAAAAAAAAAAAAAAAATTGCTAAAAATAAAAAAGATTTCGCTCGTCGCCGACGGGATTCGAACCCGTGACAACTAACATTTGAAAAAGACTTCAGCTTAGCCAGCTGCGCCACCAACCAATTCAAAATGAGTAATCCTATTTTCATAGTAATATGAACATAAGTAAAATGTTTAATGAACGTTTTGATTTATTTGGAGCCCTCTGCCTGGGCTGCCTCTTGTACACGTAATGTGTATAAAGTAAAAAGCCTATATCTCCGCTATTTATGGCACGATCGCAATAAAATTTGGACAGTCTGTGTATTTTGATAAAATGCATTAAGCTTTTTAATATGGTTTACATAACTTTATAAATTTCGGAGATATACGTTTTTTCAAATAGCTCCTCCAAAAAGGGGAGCAGCAAAAATTTAAAACAAACTTGATCTGCGTGCAGATATAAGAAGTCTAAATCCCAAGTTTGGTGTCTCTAGCTCTTATAGTCTCTGAGATCTGGGCGTTCATACAGACAGACGGACAGACGGACAGACGGACGGACGGACGGACGGACAGACGGACATGGCTATATCGACTCCTTTAGTGGTCCTGACCAATATTTAGGTAACTTTTGGGGGTCTGCCACGCCTCCTTCTGCCTGTTACAGAAAATCGCACTCGCACAAAACTATAATACCTTTGTACCTTTGGTACATGGTATAAAAATAGAACTTGTTTATAACCCAAAGCCAGGGAATGGAAAGGAATGTACACAGTATCAGGGAAATTGAATCAGACTCTGCTAGAAATTGTGTATTCTTCTTTTTTTTGGGAGAAAACTTGTTTGGCCTTTGGGGAAAAATTTATCAGATAAGTGATACATTTAAGAAAATAAATAAATTTATCATTTTTAAAAGAAAAAGTATCTTTAAGACAAGAGTAAATATATCTTTGGTATTAATAAGTTCAACAAGACAACTATGCAGATATTTTATTACCATTTTTTTTTAGTTGAAGCCTAATAAATGTAATATTTGAATATATAATTATATTCCCAAAAAGTCCTACCCTTATTTGTATTAACTACCAAACACGTATCCTTGCAGCAAAAGTAATTAACTTTTAATTACCCTGTCCTTAACTTCATTTGCTCCCCTCTCTAATTGGGGAGATGACCAAACCCCCTGAAGGACACCATCCTTTTCCCGCCGAGGCGTTGGCTAATAGCAGCATTTTAGCATTTCATCGTTTCTACCCGATATCCCAGTGTCCTTGTGTCCTTGTGTCCTTGTGTCCTTGTGCCCTTGTCGCCCATCATCGCCACTGCGGCTCATTGAAGTTTATTGCTGAGGAAATGCAAACCTATATATTGCAGCATTTGTGCAGCTTTCCATCTGCTGGTCCCCATTTCTGTTTCTGTTTCAGTTTCTGCTGCTGCTTGGAGCCCCATCCCTACCCCCTATGGCATTTCTGCTGGGGATTCGGTGGGTAACTCTGGGTGTATGCCATTGCCTTGGCTGTTGGGCAGCAAATTAGTTTCGGTTTCCATTCGCCGACTGTTTGCCTTGCAGCGCCAGCAGAGCTGCCCGAAGGATTCGTTCGCTTGGTTAGCCTTAGCTACACGCTAAGAAAATTGAACATAATTTCTATTTGAAATCTATTCTTTTAACAACATTTTTAGAATAATTTTTTGAATAAATTTATATTTTAACTCAAAGTGCTTCCAAATAAATCAATCCACAAAATCATATATTTAATTAACCAAAATTGCTAGATTTTTATGCCAATCCTAGCTTGCATTTTTTCTACAAGATATTCTCTACTTAAACCCCCTAGTTTCTTTCAGTGCATTGCTTCTGGTCTGTGCAAACCTTTCGTCCGGTAGTCATTAGTACAATTTTGACGGCAACTCAATTCTCGGGTTGGAGGATGAATCAACTGGAAGCTGCGATGGAGTTTACCCAGCGACTATTTACTTGCCTTGGTGTCGGTTTGTTTATGATGCCATATGTTGTCCGATATCGATGGCAAAATAGCAATCCTATCGACCTCCGGGCAGTGTCAGCATTATAAACGAGTCCCAGAGGACCATTTCTTATTGTTTGACAAATGCCAGAAATTATTGGAATGCGAAAAGGGAACCCTTTGGGCATTTGCAAGATGGATTCGTTAGTTTCTAGCCTTTCACCTTACAGTTTAACATCAAAGAGTCACATATAACCTTTATTTCTTAAATATTGTGTTAAAAAAAATAATGTTATATTCCCCGAAATAGTTCCAATTGTAATTCCCTGTATAAACCATTCCCCAAATCAAAGCCCCACTTGGCTTGCAAGTCGGGTAATATGTTCATTAGGAAATTTGCATCAATTATTTGCATTTCCCAGCCACTTGACCCTGACATCCGGTAGGAATTCTCGACTCAGTGCCATGGGGATAACTTCAATTGGTAGGTTGCTGGAGCCTGGAGCTGCTTGGAAATCTCATTATAGCCAACGAAGCATGTTCAGTCCATTCTCTTCAGAGGGGGGAGAAATCCAAGAGGGAGACTAAATAACTTTAAGCTGCCATCAGCAAAAGATTTTGTTGCAAACTCTCAGCTCAATTTTCAGGGGAAACCCAAGATGAGGGGGAGGGAAGTAAGCTGGGAAGTAAGGAGAATGCAATTGCCAACAAGTGGGGTGCGAAATAAATTCTAGATTAAATATTATCAAGTGCGGCACGTAGTGGGGTAGCATGTCCTTGCAGTGTCCTGCTTGGGCTGACCAATGAACCAAAGCGGAACGCAGTCACTACATAGTATACTAAGCATGAGACGGGATGCATGACACTTACGTTGTATCCTTAGCAATATCGTTATTTGTTCGGAATCCGAAAAAGTCGGTGTTATACGCAACGCCCGACATGTGTACTCCCCGGCATCCGCCTGGCTCACATTCTTGATGTACAGTCCATTCGACAGGCGACTGTGTTTCGACGAGTTCACGGCTGCAAAACAAAAGGATGCGTTCAGGACGAGGTTGGAGAGCGGTACGAGTATGTGCAGGATCGCAGGGGAAATAATATAGTTCGAATAGTTAACAAGTTTGCTTTGGCCAGAGGCAAATTTCTGCACCAAGAAATTTAATTTTATTTAATTGCGGTGGGATTTTATATTTTATTTGCTGGTTTGGAATTTTTGGAAATTTTTGAGGTCATTGAAATTATTCACCCACAAATATGATTGGGTCTTAGTGAGTTTTAAGGATAAAAATTGTAGGGAACTAATTTAAAGAAAGATATTATTATTTTTTAAACTTGAAATATAATTTTAAAAAATTGTGGAATTATAAACTCCACAATTTACATAGCTTTTAATCAATCACTTTAGACTTTATTTATTTATAATCAAACTTCAAAATACATTGTTGCCTCAATCTTATGCAATAAAAAAATCTATTTAAATTACCTATTAAGAAATAAGTATAATATATTTTCTTCGAGTGTCTTTACTTACTGTTTATGTATTCGCCATTGAGGAGCCAGGAGACTTCCGGCTTGGGCATTCCCTCCACAAAGCAATTGACCAATGCATCGCGTCCCTCGCGCACCGACTGCACTTGTTCCGTCTTCCCAAATGAGATTTTCTCTGTGGGTGAAAATCAGAATGGGGGAAAATCGGTTAGAGGAAAATTGGGGAGTGCGTTGTTCAAATTCCTTGGGTAAATATGCAGTCAATGATATGCCCATTCCCATGTACAGTCAGCTAGTCATGTCCTTTGCTGGCTCTGTTTACTTGGTCTTCCTTTGATTGGTAAGTTGACAAATTGTGTGTTTTATATGTAAGTTCATTGAGTTACTTTAAATGTGGCTGGCAGAGTACTCATTCCGATTTGTAAATAGATTAAATGATTTGTCGGTTCTGTTGAGGCGGAAATTGCTTTGAAACTTTTAGCAGAAAAAAAGAAGAGGGTTGTGGTTGCTCCGAATTGTGGTTAAATTGCAAAAGAAAATGCTTTCAAGATCCTTTCAAGTGATGATAATTGCTAAGGGAATATTGTAGAAAAGAGTTTACATATATTTATTTAAAGAGTTTGTAAAACATTTTTATAAATAACTGCCTTACATTTAAATTGTATCTCAACTTTTTAATCTTTTTATAATGATGTTTAAATATTTAAGAATTCCATCTTAGGAATTTAAAATCTCTTATTTATCTTGGCCTTTTCTTTTGTTGTCTTTGCCTGTCTCGGACAGTTCTTGGCCAAAGCCAAGTCCCAAAATCTCAACTGAGTAAGCAAGTAAACAGATTCTGCAGCAGCCGATTTTACGACCTCATTTCTTTTATACTTTTTTTTTAGTTTTCCAAGCCCGTTGCCAACTTACGATTTACGAGCAGCTCGAAGGAGGTAAAGAATTCACGTTCAACATTCACATTCCGATTTCCATTAGCAATGCTGTTCACCTCGCAGGTCCAGTTGCCCATGTCGTCCAATGAGATGTGTTCAAAAACGAGGGCCAGCAAACCTTATATAGGAAATATATAGAAAGGGAGTGATTAGAAGAACTTGGAATTATTCTGAAATATTTATTTCATTTAATTTTGAATGAATTTCTTGAATATTCGCTTTGCTTGAGAACTTGTTTGGATTTTAAAAACCTTTTAAGAGGTCTAACAAATACAACCCAGATAGCTTTCTCAATAGTTGTATTACTTTTCCTATAATTTAGTTTAGGGAAGAGTTTCCTCAATATTTTTTATTTATTTATATTTTTAAGAGATTATAGTTCCCTATTCTTTAAATGATTTAATAAGCCTCTCGACTATAATTCACCTTAAAGTAGTTCCAACCACAATTTATGTTGGTGGTAAAGTGCAAGGTGCCATATATTTGCATAGAGGGGGGGCAGACACTATCCGTGGAGTGCTCCCAACTTTATGCAGTGGATAATGTGCCACTGGCCACTCCGATGGGTCATTATTGCCACCACTTACCCGTCTTCTTCTCGATGTGGACGCGCCCCTTTGTGTTCTCCCGGGTCTGTCCGCGGGGATCACGCCACTTGGTGTCGATATCCTTTTGTACTGTCTGGCAGAAGATGATGAAGGACTCATTTACAAAATGCGTTATTGATGGCGTCGACGGCTGCAGGCGGAGCGGTGGTGTGGCGGCGGTTATCCTGTCGGGCGGCGTCGGCGAGCTGCCACTCCCCCTGATGCTGCCGTCCAGCTGTCCAAGGATTGCAGCTGCAACAAAAAAAAAAAAAAAATTGGTGGAAAAGCAAAAAATTGCATAGCTTTTTGCATTAAATTTATCACTCTCTCAAGGGGCTCAGGGGCGCGGGACGGTCCTGGGGTGATACACAAAATGGGCAAGCTGAGGTCATAAAAAATAATCATAATTTATATGGACAGGCCAACATTATGTTTTTTTCTTCTTCTGGACTTATCCTTGCTTTTATTTCCCTTTTGGCTTGAATTTAATTAGCTTTTGGAGGGGGCAGCGGCCAGTGAATGAATGAATCCTTCCTCTATATACACAGACATTTATAATTCTTATGAAATATGCAAGGCAACTGATTAACCCATCTCCTTTGCTCCTTAACCCGCCCCCTTATTGTCCCATTTCTGCTTGTGTTGCATCCATTTTAATGGAAATTCTTTTCTTGCACTTTCATTACTTGTTTGAAGGATATTATGGAAATGAAATAGTTGAGAGCACTACAAGGAAAACAATTTTATAAAACAAAATTGCTTTACAATTATAATATAAAAAACGAATTTTTTACTTCAAGAGGAAAACAAAAATTTAAACAAGAAGTTGTACAACATTTAGTAAATAATCAAATAAATAATAACACAAAGTTGTTTTTTAATTAAATATTTTTATATAAGAAATTATTCATGTTTTAACTCTTTAAGTTTTTGTTTTAAATCTATAAAACCCCTTTGAATTTTAGGAAAACTAATTAATTTAAAACTAATGGCTTTTTTGCTATGATTTCATCAAATGTTTTTACGAGCCTTCCCAACGCGGCAAATTCTTCAATTCCCCAACACGTAAGCCTATTTTTTTATTTATGTTTTACGCCTCGCCCAGCAACCAGAAACCCTTTTTGACATTTCCCTCGACTCCCCAGTTAATCTGGCTAAAATTTCACAGAAATAACTCGGAGTCCTTTTGTGCAGAAAAAAATGGAAAGCAAATATATAGAAAACTATGTGAAAAAATATCAAATTCGTTGGTATTGAAAATCGCCAGGGCCAGAAATTCAATTTATTTGAAATTCGAAATTGCAGAAAGTCAATATTTATTTATCACTTTTTTTTACTTTATTTTTAAAAGTGGAATTAAAACTCAAAAAGCGAGTTCTATTCTATTGATTGAAATGCTAAATCAAAATGGAATTTCAGGCAATTAAATTTATAAACAAATACAAGTCACTGTCGGACAACAAATTGATTGTGCAAATATATTTGATTTTTAAATAAATTCAAAGGTTATTTTATCTAATAGTCAACATAAATGGTTTAGGCCCAAAGCGAGAAAATTTCATATTCCGTACTCTTAATTATTAAAATGTAATAAATTATGGAGCATTTACTATATGCCAAAGTCAGGCTACTGTAACAAATGTTAGCCAATTGATTTGCCAAAATTCCTTCTATTATCAATTTTGCGCTCTTTCCATTTCAATCAATAAAGCTGCCTAGGAAATTCTTTGCCCGGCAAGCAACAAATCCATCAAATTGAATTTAATAATATTTTATTTGATGGGCAGGGAGTGTGGGTGTGCAGCAAATGTTCAAATAAATTCAATAAAAATTCAAATTCGCCTTTTTCGATTCGTAAGCACACACACATAATATATAAAAATGGAGGTACATTTTCTGCAATTGAATTGTTAAGGTTTTAGGTCCTTTGTGCGCTGCATATCAATCAAGTTTGAGTTGATCAGGAGGGGAAATAAGGCAAAGGGGTACGTGAAATCGTAAAGGTAATGTAATTCTATCATTGTAAACTGAATTTGTTATGCATAAATTTATATTTTTCTACCATTTTCTGGTTGCTTTTCTTGCAGTTTTCTATTTTCTTGGAAAAGGTTTCAATTACTGTAAGAAATATAAAGTTGATAGAAGATGAATTTCTTATTATTCCTCAACTTGGACTTTGTTGTAAAATTTGATTATTTTTATATGATATATTTTCTATGATGAAAGTGTATGGAAACTGGTATAGAATTTCATCTAAGATATAAAACATTTTCATTTTATTATCTTTAAAAATACACTGAAGTCTCGAAGGAATATTTCATAGTTTAATTAAAGAAAATTATGAAAAATGTTACAAATTCAAATATAAAAATGTAAATTAAATAAATTTGTGAATATATTTGTAAAAATTCTCTTTTAAATCTATATTCTTGTTTTAAATAAACTACAAATTTTATATGATTTCTCTTCCCAAAACTTTATGTAGTTTTCTATACATATTTTTCGGCCCATTTAGTGACTTCCGCTGCCCTCTTGGGCACTTCAAAGTCTGTCAAGGGTCTTGAGTTTGGGGCACTTGCCCTTTTTGCCCCCCTCCGCACTCCCCGCTGGAACGCTATTCCTTTGCCGTAATGAATTCCTTCTCATGATTCCCATGAAACGTTTCATCTTCGAGGGCCACATGGCCATGGGCTAATTTGGGTGAAGGTTCCTCCTTCGACACTCACAAAGCCCTCACACATGGCTTGCTTAGAAGAGTATCACTTGGGCCCTATTCCGTCTCTCCACGCTTCCACTGCATACTTTCGGGCTGAGAGCGCAATGGGCGTATGTGTAATATTTCCATGCCACATTGCGTAGCCGCACAAAAAAAAAAAAACCCACAAGAAGGAAAATAAAAAATCTCTTCTTTTTGCTGGTGGGTTTGTTTGGTCAGAGACAAGAGAAGTTTTAGGGAAAAAAACAAGTTTTCCAAAGAAATTCTTCCCTTTGATTCCACTACATTTGAAAGCAGATTTGTGGCAGCCAGAAAAGAAGCAAATATTTATCTTACTTGGTTGAATGCATAAAACTTAAAAAAGTGTTGAATAAGTTTCTTAAAACAAAAACATTCACGAATTTAATATTATTTCTTGAAGGAATTATGACTTGATTTAATATATTTTTTCCAAGGAATTTTTATAAAGAATGCAATTATTTAAATTGAAAAATGTTTTAAAAAACTTCGGAAATTTTAATCATTTCTTTTACTTAACGAAGATGAGAAATTCAGTTTTTAAAGTTAAAATGTAAAACAAGTGTTGCCGTTTAAATTAGGAGACGTCTTAATAATAATTAATAATAATTCAGTTATAAACATTTGAAGATTACTTATAAATTTAATTATAAACCAAAAATTTTACAAAATAAAGACTATATTATTTATTTTGCATCTAATTCTTTATTTCTCAGATAAACAAATAAAGAACAATATTGTTAGATAAGAAGTAAAGGTGTACGCTTGTATCTTAATTAAAAGAATTTCAATATTTAATTATATGATCTTTCTAAATGGAGTGATTTTAAAATATTTTTAATGAGAATAGTTCAATTATGACACATCCCAAAACTACCCCTCTCAATCATAAATCATTTCAAACTGTTGAAACTTTTTAGCCACATAATTAATAAATGATTCAAGAAATTATGAAATTCTGTGGTAAATCCACATAAAACACTGTGCGGCTCACTCTCATAAATATACAAACAAAAGAGAGCCAAAAGTTATGAAGAAAACAAATGAACTCATTTGGCATTCAGCTTTGAATTTCATTATTATGAAAACAAAGAGCGAGGCACAACAATGCGGGGAAGTTGCAGCAAATATAATTTTGGCCAAAAGCAAGAGTTTGTTTCTAAAGCGCTTCCCTCTGTTAAATATTTTTCGCATTTTTGTTATGAAATAATTTTGAATCTGCGATTATCCTACCGTTTTGTGTGAGGAGCAGCAACAGCAAGGAGCAGAGCGCCATCAAAGTATCCATGGCTCAGCGGGCTATATAATCCTTTACTTGGCTATAATCCTTAATGGTTAATTTCACTAAATCTCTACTTTCTTTTCTTTTTTTGTTGTTTGCAGGCGAGTTTATTGCACGTTGGGCTCGGTGTTTCTATCTTTTTTTTTTCGGTTACTTTCTCAGTTAATTACGAGGCTGTTCACTTGAGGGATAATGGCACATGACTGAGCCGCTCATGTGTCACCGGCAACACCACTTTCACTTTGGCCAGGACAATGGCAACAGCGGCGGCATGACATCATCATCCTGCTCAGGGCCAACATTTTGGCTTCTTCTATTTTCCTATTTTTTTGGTTGCTCTTCTTTTTTGTTATTTTGTTTTGCGGTTCTTTTTATCTTCTTCTTAAGCACTGGCACTTGAGGAAGTCCTCAGCTGGCGCGAGGAGGCGCTTTGGGTAGGACATATCCGGCAAACATATCCTGCCGGCGATTTTTCACGCTTCACGTTCAATTCTCGCGCTCTTTAGTTGGCCGACTTTTGGGTCTTGCAGCAGCCGCCGCTGGCGAGTCCCTGTTCCATTGCAGGCGAACGTCGAGATTCGACTGAAAGTGCACCGCGGAACAGAGTCGGCGGATGCTCGACGAAGTCCTGATGAGCGATTACGATTACGAAGTCCTCGAGCGACAGTCCTACGAACCGCGGATCCTTTGATTTCAAATCCGGCAGCCGTGCTCACGTTCGAACCGTTGCGAAGCCAGAAAGTACACTGAAGTCATCGCTCGTCCTGCCGCATCCTTTTTCCCATTGCCAACGCCATGGCCAGGAAGTCGAACCCGAAAAGGGAAAACTTCTTCAGCCAGCAACTTCGCAATGTTGGCACACTTTTCGTCGGCGTTTTCCGCCAAGCAACATGTTTACAAGTTTTTGTTGCTGCATCTTTTGGCAGTTCGAAATGTTGCAAAGGACTTGGCAGGGGCAAGGATATTCCGGGTGAAAAATTGTCGTTAGGAAGGAGCTTAAAAAAGCTCAGAAGAGGGGTAAACTTTTGGTATTTTGCTGCTGTCGAACAGCTTGCAAAGTTGAAGTCTTGTTACCATTTTGTTATATATAGAACAGGATCTGGCATAAAAAACCAAGTTTCGGTTTTCTTTTATAAAATTATAACAATTATTTTCCCATATTAGGTGAACAAAATCAACGTTTGTGGTGAAATACCGTTACCACAAAATTATACATTTCCTACCACAAAAACGGGCTTTCAAGTTTTATCCACATTCGAAATGCTTAATTTTGTATCGAAATATTTTCGTTATCATCCAATTTATTTAAATTCAATTTACTCATTAAAATCCATCAAAGCAAATATTACTTGAACATTTAAAAAAAAATTGTTTTTAATTATTTATGATAAATCATTAATCGATTAGTAAGTAGAAAGCTTCAAGTCAATTATTTCAGCATTATGACTTTAGTGGAATATATGACAAAAGAGTATAAGTTCTACATCAATACTTTTTATTTATATTTGCGGAAAATTAACCCTCTTATCTTCGTTATCCTTTATTTTGCATTGTAAGTATGTCATTTGATTTATTATAATTTTTACAAACTAAATTATAAACCATCGAATAAGAAATATTTTACCCCTTTAAGAAATGAGTTAGCTTTCAATAATTTTTTATAATGCTCATCGGGCTATAAAATGATTCTAAAGAGTACCTTCTTGGCAGAAATTTGCACTTCCAATCTTACTGATACTGATTATTTGCCTTGCCATTCATTCCCGATATTCCCCAGTATAGAATATATATTCTATATAATTTTAAATAAAAATATACCAAAGCATCTCTTTAAAAAATCAAAAAACACAGTCAGATATTCAAGCACAATATCAAAAGGGGGTTTATTCAGTGAAATCAAAATCCGAACTTTGTATCAGCCGTAGTAGACATACGGAGAGGCGTAGCCTACGGCCGGATAGCCAGCGGAGTAGACAAACTGCGGCACGGGAGCCGGGTTGGGCAGGGGAGCGGGAGCCGGACCGGCCAGGGCAACGGCCAAGAGGGCGGCGAACAGCAGGAATACCTGGAGGGTAAAGACAGGTTGAATATTCGTATGGCAGGACGGGTTCAAAGGCAGTTCCTTTGGCAGGCAAACACACTCACCAGCTTCAGCATGATGATGTTGGAAGAGTTAAGGCTTTGCGACTTGACAAACAGAATCGAACTACACTCGATGTTTGCACAATTGCCAGCTTTTATATTCACTCAACAGGCAGCAAACATTTGGAGGGGGATTACGGGGATTCAAAGCCGATTTTTTATATATTTTCCTAAGTCACCGCTGACTGCATCGCAGTTTGATATTCCATATGCATTCTGCCGGCCAAGTTTATGGCTCATTACGGCTCTTAACGCGCTCGCCTAATGTTCCGCGCACAAAGAGCGTTATTGTTTCTTAATCTGTTTGCCTGACGACATCGCATCGTCGCCATCATCATCAGCAACAACGAAAAAATGGCTCCTCCTGCCGCCCAGAAATCCGTTTTCCATACTCGAACCCATTCCCTGCCCCGGAATGTGTGTCGTCCGTCGGTCGCTCTCTTTGTCAACTCACTCTTTTTATCGGGCTTTGGTTTCGGGTTCGATTTGGCCTGCGGCAAACATTTGGCTTTATATTGTCATTCCGATCGATTTGGGAGTTTAAGAATACATGATTTGGCAATTTTTTGTCGTATGTCAAACACTTGCACTCCAGAGCAGAGACGATGAAATAAGAGGATTGGTTCCGGTCGACGGATTAATCTAAAAACAAATTAATAAAAATAAAAAAGAGATAGAAAGGATTGTGTAATATTTGTATTTTTAATATTTGTGGGAGACTTGATAATTAATTAATAAGATAATATATAATTCATATGTACATATGTATGTATGCACATGCGTCCGATTTTTATAAATTTTAATTATATTTAACAAGTAAATCTCAGAGCTACTAGCTATGTTTTATTGAAATGTAAATAATGCAAATAAATTAAAAAATATATTCTAATTATAAATAATAAAGAAATATATTTGATTCCAATCTCAATACCCAAAAGCTCAATTCAGAAAGTGAAAACATTATATTTTCATCTAGTTCTAATTCTAGCAATTAAGTAACATAAATTAATAAATAAATGAAAATAAAATACCATTAAAACCACTTCATTTTAAACATAAATCTATATATTTTATTATTTAAAACTGTTCCAATACTTAAACATATTATAAACTTCAGATGAAGTTTATGAAGAAGGTAATACATATAAGTCCTAGAAAGGCCCTTTTAGTAATGAAATATATTTAAACAATGAATGTAAACTCATTATTTGTGAACACATGATGTTATATCGCAATAAAAGTGAAGATCTCAAAAGATTACTATCAGATCCACATATGGATATACATTTACATACATACATATCTGAATGCTTATATTAAAATTGGCTTGTAAATTAAAGTTTTCTATCAATAATCCATGTATTTTTGTGTTTGCTAAGATACATTTTTTACATTAACCGTTTTAGAAAATATTAAAATTTATTAATTACCAAAAATACCCATATAATCAATTAAATAATTTCAATAAACTTTATGAAAATCCCTCCCTTGTTCCAAACAATTAACTGCATTTCAATTCCATCTCCAAGCTCGTGCCTTTAAGATAAGATCCGAGTCCAACCCTATCGCAATCTCATTCCGTACACCCGACATTGTCTACCAATCATTAATCAGCTGAATGGTAGCCCAAATTAGAGACCAGAAATTCCCAATTAAAATGCAATGAGCGTAGCTCGAGATTATACCCTGGTCCCGTCTGAGCCTGAAATCACGTTCAAGGCCAGTCTATAGCGATATGGCGATTCCATCATCATCAGAGATTGACGGAGAAGAATAAGAAGTCATTAGAATGCGCAAGGAAATTTTTGTTTTGGCTCCACAACAAACTATCGCAGTTAAGAAATAGAAAACGAAACTATTACCAGAATGATGTGAGCAAAACAGAAATGGCCATAAATCCGATCAGAGTCCAGAAGTGCGACATCATAAATAAGTCATGAGTGCGAAAAAATGTATATATCAATTTTTTTTTTGTTTTTGCTATTGCCTGAGGACTATATAAGACCGCTGACAGGTGGAGACCAGCATCAAATCACAAATATCAATCGCTTAAGAAGCATCTCAAGTCCTCAAGACAAAATCAAAACAAACAAAATGTTCAAGCTGGTGAGTTGAAGGATTAAAGGAAAATAATAATATCCTTAAAATATAAAATTTTATCATTTAAATTTCCTTTTCATTTTCAGCTGGTTGTTGTTTTCGCCGCCCTGTTCGCCGCTGCCTTGGCCGTTCCCGCCCCAGCACCTCTGCCCCGTGCCAACCCCGCACCCATTCCGATTGCCAGCCCCGAGCCCGCCCCCCAGTTCTACTATGGAGCCAGCCCCTATGCCTATTCCGGCGGATACTATGCTTCCCCCTACAGCTACTACGGCTAAGTGCTTAGTTAAAACCGACTCGTGATAATGGAACTGCAAACGGATTAAACTGAATATGCGCGCGCTGGCAACTCTAATTAGTCATAAGTGCTTGTAAAATCGCAAAAAAAAAAAACAATCAGAAGAAGTTGAACAAATAAAAAATGTTGAAAAGCAAATTAGTATTGATTTTGGATGCGCACTAATTGAGATTAAAACTTTCCAAGTCTGCTCTGCCAATCATCTTCAGTCTCGGATGCAAAGAAAGCAACGGCGTTGGCCCAGCGAAAAATGTGAGTCGCTTTTGACGGCACGCAAGCAAGCGGTTCCATGGTGTAATGGTTAGCACTCAGGACTCTGAATCCTGCGATCCGAGTTCAAATCTCGGTGGAACCTTGGAAGAATAGGTTTTTTTGTATTTTTTTCTTAATTTGTGTTTATTTTTATTTATGTATATTTAATATTAAAAATATTTTAATTTAAACTTTATATATAAATACATATATTTTTAATTTATACTTGACCGTATTGAGATCAACAGGTTTCTTGTAAATATATCATATTATATATTTATAACATTACTACGCATTTAATAATAAATTAGTTTAAATAACAAACTTCATATAACCAAGATAACAATTTGCTTGTTCAGCTTTTTACTTTTGTTTGCGTAGCATGTTTATGAGTTTTGTCAGACACCTTGCAAGCGGTTCCATGGTGTAATGGTTAGCACTCAGGACTCTGAATCCTGCGATCCGAGTTCAAATCTCGGTGGAACCTGATATGAAAACAATTTTTTTTAGTTTTTATTTCTTTTGTTTTCTTCTCTTTATGAAACTAAACATTTTTTATTGTTTAAATTAATTGTTCGCTTTTATTTCAGCTGATGTATATTTTTATTCGTATTAAAACAAAACGTACGCGTCTGCCAGTGGCTCTAAAACTAGATCAGTGGTTGGTGTCTTTGCTAATAAGTTTTGTATTCTGTGTGAATGGCAAAAAATAACGATGTTCTTAAAACATAAAATCCATTGTTTTTGTGTCATAATTCAGCACAATAAAAAGACTGACAAATACATTATACAACATTAAAATGCATTGCTACTACAATACTTTTCGTCTCTAACATAAATTAGGAAAATAAACATTTTTGCGCCCCCTTTTTCAAAACACATCGATAGCAACATCGATGTTTTTGCAGCTGAGGCAAAAAAAAGAAACAACAACAAACAAAATGCAAAAACGAAGAAGAAGCATTGTATTTTGTTTTTGCTCTCGCTGCAGTTTTTGCACCTCTGCGCTTTTTTCTGCAAACTAATCAAAATTAGAAGATAAGAAAATTAACGCGCGCTTGGCTATGGTTAGTTTTCGTTTCCCGTTGGCATTTATTGTTGTTTGTTTGGCGCACAAAAGAAGAATTATCGCCTTTCTGACGGAGTCGGCTGGATTCGGATTTTGACGTGGTTTTTTGACTTCGATTGCGACTGGCAGTTGACAGGATTATGTTGAAACGTTCTCTAAAAGTGCTAATTGCGTTGGTTTTGAGCTTAATGTTCACGGTTTCGCTGGTGAAAATAGTGCTATTGATTTGGTCCTCGCATCCCACCCACGCCCCCTCGGAAACGACCCTTCCCAGTGTCGACGAATGGCTGGAGTCGGAAAATCTATCCTCCTACAAGCAGTTGTTTCGCGATAAAGGTGAGTTTTTGAGTGCCAAAAGCAACTGCCCTTTGCCTAATCGTTCATTCAAATCGTTGCACTCAGCTATTGTTTATATTTATAATTTGTTGTATATTTCGGGGGTCTCTTCTCTCTCGTTTCGTTCTCTCACGTGTACTTTGTTGACAATTTGAGCTTTGAAAGCTCGCCAAAACCAAATCTCTCCAGACCACACGTGCTGAGCCAACTGGTTTTCTCTGAAACAAATATGCGATTCTTAAAAATCAACAACCTCTCTGATCTTGGTTTTGTGTAAGCAGAGTCGGATTCCTATAGAGGTTCCATGGTGTAATGGTTAGCACTCAGGACTCTGAATCCTGCGATCCGAGTTCAAATCTCGGTGGAACCTTAGAGAATTTATTTTATTATTTTTTTTTTTTTTTATTCTTTAAAACATAATAGAAAATTATGATTTTATTAAAAATATAATTTTCATGATATGATAGAATATAAAAAAAATATAATAAAAATGATTTCACTTAGGTTCCACCGAGATTTGAACTCGGATCGCAGGATTCAGAGTCCTGAGTGCTAACCATTACACCATGGAACCTCTATGGTAGTTGGCTGCTAAGTGGCAGTTTTGTAATGAATTGGCTTAGCTGAGCTGCAGACGATCATAGAAGAGAAAGCTGATTACAAAAATTCCCATCTATTTTTAGATTTTTGTGAGGTCGTTGCTATTGTATCTTTTTTTTCTGGCAGAGCGCCTCAAGAAACAAGATACAATATTTTCGATGTTGCTAGGGGGAGAAATAAATTCAGGTGGAAAGAATGTTTGTGTGTGTGTTTTATTTGAGTTTTTATAAACAAATTTAGTTGTTGTATAATTATTATTGTTTATTGTTGTATAATAAATTATTCATTTTATAATTATTTAAAATTTATATTATTTATGTATAGTATTATTTTGATCAATAAAGTGCAATTAGTTCATATAAAATGCCTCATAAAAATTAATTTTAATATTTTTGTACAAAATCCATCTAAAAGAAAGGTTTAAAAAAATACATATATAAAAAAAATAAAAAGGTTTATAAATAAAATATAAAAAATATGTATACATTCTTTATAGTCTGTATGCTTTCAGTTTTGGAAAGTTTCAAATAGGAAGTTTGTCAAAAAATATAGTTTAATACTATTAAATGTTTAAAAAATTAAAATATTGATTTAATTAATTATTCAGGACTTCAAAAGCAACACTATTCATAACCTTAAACCCAATAGACTTACTGCTAAACTCAAAAGGCAATTAGGCCAAAAATTGTTTATTTCGAGGGAAAGCCACGAGGGTTGTTAACTCGAACCTTTTGGTAATAATGAAATAAGCTGATTAAGCACATGGTGCCCTGGACTAATCATAATGTAATTTTAATAAAGCGCGCCAAACAAAAAACAACCTGCTGGATTTGGGGAGAGAGTCTGAGTATTTAAACTCAGAGTTCAGGAGATGCAGCGAAAGCTCTTTATTCCGAATAGGGTCCTCGGGAAGTCTGGATTAAGTTCGGATCCTTTCGCAGGACACACGAGCGTTTTCTGTGTCACTCGGCTTCGGTTTTCGGAGTCTGGCTTTCGGTATAAAATCAATCGTAAATGTCCTTAAATGCTCAGTTTTGGTTTAACTTTGAGGCGCGCTGGTTTCACATTTCCAGGACGCCTGGGAAACCGCCGCGTTTTTCCCCCGTTTTTTCATTTTGGTACAACAACAAAAACCACGAATAACAAGAAAAACAAATAACAAAAATAAGCAACAAAAACAATACAGATAAAAGCAAATGACAAGCCTAATAAATATGGCCGAAAAAACGTCAAAAGTTATGATTTGTTGTGTGTAGTATCGCGTTTAGTTTTTGTTCCAATTTTGTGTACATTTTTGCTGTTTTCTTTCGCCACGCAAAAGTTGTCACAACATTTCGTGACACCGAGGACAATATATCCTGTAGCAGCGGAAAAAGAGAATAATTTTGAGGGGCAGCAGCCCTAACCTAAATCGGTCAGCACGTGTTATCCTTTTTCTTTCGTTTATATATATGTTTCTCTTTTGGAAAACTTTCCCTCACAAGGACCACACCACACTTCCCATTACCATTTCCATTGAGACGCCCACTCAAAGCTAATGATCCATGTCTAATATCTGCTAATACGCACAGGGCCACAAATTAATGCTGGCAAAAGGAGAGAGGAGAGCAAATTTCGCGCCGAACAATTTTCCACATTTTGGCATATTAATTTTTTATTGTTGGTGGTGTGAGAGGAGGAGGGACGTGGATGCGCCTTCTCCATTTCATCATCACACTTCAATGCGCAGTTATTTTATAGGTCCCCAACCTCCTGCAGGACTTTGTTCCGTTGTGTTTTTCGGCTCGTGTGCTCCATTATCCTATCCAAATAAAGTGACTGACTCATCTGCTGTTTACTCTATGTGTGCTCTGTGCACGGCGACAAAAAATAATATATATTAATATGTTTAATATATATACATATATCGCTATTAAAACGGCATAATGTCAGGCTCCTTTATAAGCCAGATTAATATATATTATATCCTAAAGAAGAGTTTATTCATTTGATTTGATATGGAATTTATTGTTCAGTTTCAAGACAATATTATTTAAAAATCCTGGGCTAAAATTTATTTTAAAACTTTTTATAATTAATATAAAGAGCTATATATATATATCCGTACAAAAATATAATACAGCAATTAAAAGCTTTTAGAACGCATTCAAAGTTCACGAAACTCAAATAAATTAATAATATTGGCTTAAAATTCTAAGATCCTGTGAAGTTTGTTGGCCTTGTTATTTATTTTATTTATAATATTATTTTTTAATTAAATTATTTTATTTACACATTTTTTATATTTACTATTTTCATTATTATTACTCAATTATAATATTTTCCTTTCATTTCCTATCTCCGTCAAGACCTCCCATCGTCGAATTGTCCCTATCGTGTCCTTTCGCTCTGTGTAAGTTTGACTTCCTGTGCGTGTTTGTGTCCCTGTGTTTGTGTTGTTCCCCTTTTGGTGTTATTTTTTACTGTCCACTGACTGTCGTTGTTGTTGCGGTTTTCCCTTTTTTTTGGCTCAGACGCATCGGCCCGCTCATAAAGAATTAATTGGCAATTAATTTTGATGACACTCGTCCCTCACTCCTCCGCTCCATTTCGCACTTGACCATGTCCATGTCCACTCGCATCCTTGTTGTCGCACCTCCAATTTTCATCTCCTGTCGGTTTTTCCCATTTTCTCATTTTCCCCTCATCTACACACGTGCTGCTTAACCTTTAAATCGCATTTACTTTTGACCTGCATATTAATTAATGAGTTAACAGCACGAAAGAGGCGAAAAAAGGTTCTTGTGCGGTCAATTATGCATAAAGTGGCATTTGGGGAATTATTTCGGAATGATTTGTATAATGTATGTGGGGTCAAATGTCCAACTTGTCCAACCAGTTCTTACATAATGCCCAAGAATGCGAGAAAATTATGAATTCAATGGGTTATTTTGGGGGAAAAAATGGGAGAAAGAGATAGATAAAAGTATTTTTAAGAGATGCCAGCAAAATATTTCATTTTTAGATTATATAGAGGGATAATAAGACAAATAAAATATTTAAAAAAAAATATTGGATTTTTAGATTAAACAGAAAAATTAATAAAACATAAAAGAAGGCTATCCGGCCGATTAAAATGTATTTTAAAATATTGCCGACACGCGATTAAAGATAGTATTTCCGCTCACCAGGCCCTAAATCTGGATAAACATTTATTAAATATCAAATAGGTCTTCGAAAGATAAAAAATATAAAGAAAGAAAATTAAAAAGAATTAAATTCTCTCAGGTTCCACCGAGATTTGAACTCGGATCGCAGGATTCAGAGTCCTGAGTGCTAACCATTACACCATGGAACCGCCTTGATCCGCTACCGTTCAATCTCTCACTTCGATTTCGGGGTCTAAAAATAGAGCCCAACGAACAAAGCGAAGAAAGTTGATAGAGCTGAAAGAGCAAAAAAAAAGAACAATCAAAACAAGAAATAAAAACAATGTAAAGAAAACATTTGCATATTTCCATAAGGGCCAGAAATGCGATTCGAACATTTTTGCAGACCCATCGAAATGGCCGGGCCAATTGGAAAAGGGAAAATGCAGGAAAAGGCTGGAAAATCGAAGGGGAAACGGGGGAGGAAACACAGTTATAGGGTCGGAAGCATTTAGTTTGTGCGACAAAAAGAGGAAATAATTGTTTGGTAAACATTGACCAGTGTCCGTCGGAGGCAGAGAAAAGCAAACAAAATATTTCCATTTCTTCTTCGTTTGCGGGCCGAAAACTTTTTTTTTCGTTTGTTTTCCTTTTGTTTCATTCCTGCCTGCAAGGAAATTAAAAGGAAATTGCGCTTGTTTTCCACACAAAAGGGAGGAGAGTGGGGGGAGTGTGATTGGGGAGTGTGTGCGGCTGAGCAAATTAAAAGGTTTTTATCCCTCAACTGAGAGCCTGTGGAGACTCGCAAGCAGTTAAAAATGACACAAGTGCCAGAAGACACAAGACGTTGCAAAAAAAAAAAACAGCAATAAAAGCAGGCCAAAACAAAAACACTGAAGAGAAAGGGGTAAAATGTGGAAAACTGTAGCTTCTATACTCTTGTGGTTATAGGAAAATCATACGAATAGCAAAGGATTTGAAATTAATAACTAAAAGTGCTGATAAGTATGCTACGAAATATTTCAGGATTTAATTATATGGTTAAGTGGGTTTCTTGTGTGAGTTAAAACATTTTTTATGATACTTTTAGATGGAATATGGACTAAAATAATTATAAAGGAATCTAAAATATAAAAATAATGTAATAAAACGATTAAGAGTTAATCCCTTCCCCCAAAATATACATCCTTGCCTCCTTTTTCACACTATTTCAATTAATTTCACGTCGAAATTCCTACTAAAATGATAGTATCCTTTGAAAGGATATATGTATGTAGGCACCAGCAAGCACACTAAGGCAGACAAGAACAACAAGAGCTACACATGTGCAAATAACAAGAGGCCTCATTGTGAATCCTTCCCCTGCTCCTTGTTGCTCACACACACACACTCGCTTTGCTTGCAGCTCTCTTCCTCTCACTATCTCCCTCTCTGGGTGTTTCCCTCTCCCTCTGGCTGTTGGTGCGGTAACAGCTGCAACTGTTTTTGTTATGTAGGCCAAAGATGTCAGAGCGGAAACACACGCCTCCTGACTGCTGCCATTCCGCACACACACACACTATCCACAGTGAGGTCTCTTTAAAGAAGGCCACTTAAAAGGATTCATAATGTTTTGAAAAAAAAAACCCAGTAACTAAAATTAAAATTTCCTACAAAATTCCTCAAATAGTTCTTTCTACAGAATATCTACTGTAAGCCTATATATGGGCAATTCTCTGATGTCGAACGCGACATTCGTACGCATTCAAACTGAAAAAAAAAGTGCGACAAGATTTTATTTTAATTTTATAAAAATTGTAATGTATAGCTCTTGGTTAGCACTATAATTGGTGCTCAGATCAATTTCTGACAATTATTCGTTTTCAAGATATTTACAAAAATGTGACGTATTCGCACGCGACAAATATAGAAGTCACTTTTTCGCAAACCAGCTCAAGCCCTGATTTCAGCGAAACGTGACGAAAGATTTTAATGGAATTAATTTTAATATATTATGCAATGCATTATCTTAATAATAGACTTTGTTTGACTTAAAAATATTAAGTAGTTTTTTTTTAAATTTAATTTGAATCTGTGTCGCACGCGACATGTCGCACGCGACATTTTTTCCCATCATACTTTTTATGTTGTTTTTGTTTCTTTTTAAGTAGTGAGAAGTGCAAAGGATGTATTTAAATTATTTTTAATGTACTCAATATTTTTTTTATTATTTCTTACATCAATTTCAAACTTAACAAAATATCTTTAAAAAACAATATTTTTAAATGAATATGCTGTCCTACCAGATTCCGTTTGTTGGCCATTGCAAGCAAACCAATGCATCTGGCTTATACCAGGTATGCTTTGCACATCCTCTCCCGTTGACGTGTTCTATTATATTTGCGGTTTTCCTCAATAATTTTTTTATTTCCTTTAGCCAGTCTTCGAGCAGTCTTTCTAGCTTTCCTCATTCTCTCCTTGTTTTTCAATTTATAATTTTGTAATTTTTGTTCATCTTTTTTTATATTTTCTCGCCAACGTTTGCAATTGGCTTTGTTTTTTTCGTTTCCTGCATTCATTTCCACTAAAACTAGTATATAAAAAAATATATTAAAAAAAAACACAAAAAAAAAAACAATTTTTTTTTACCTACGATGTCGCACGCGACAAACTTTAAAAAAGTTCCAAACTCGAATTGCTGCTTATATTGAACCAAATTTTCTTTTAACTTCTTAAGCTCCAAAATATACGTTTGGGCACGATATTTTATGCTCATTGCACAAAAACCTTGGATGCACCGATAACTAGAATTCTTTTTCACTGTCGAACGCGACATTGGTGAAGACAAATAAGATCATAAGAAATTCGCCGTTATTAGTAATCGCATCGGTTGTTTCACATTTTTTTCATATTTTTTGAATATAAATCGAGATTTAGAAGAGCGAATATCAATGCTCAATGACTCTCTTTAAGAAAATGGATTAAAACAAAACGAGCATTAGAAACGCTCAAAGCAGTGCTTTCGCACTGTGTCTACTTTGCATTGAAATATTTCAAAATGTGTTATGAGTAAACATAAAATTGGCTTTCATTAGTTAAATTCAATAGATTCCCTGCCCAAATATGCGAAAAAAACATACTTTTATTAACTTTTAATTTTTTGGCTGCGGTTGACATGTCTGGAGAATTGCCCATATTTATTATGTGCGTCTCCTTGGCGCTGGCGGCGCTCTTCTGCGGTTAGTTATCATTATTGCCATGGCCCTCGACAGCATTTTGTTGTAGATCCTTCTTCCATATCCTTGTTGCTGCTGTTGTTGTCTTTGTTTTTGTCGCATTTGTCAGCCACAATTATTATAATGCAGCAGCAGCAGCCAAGTCCTTAGACTCAGCCGCAGCCTCCACATCCCTTTCTTTGGTAAATTATCATATTGTTGGCGGCTTTTGTTGTGTCCTTGAATGAGCAAACAAAGCGTATGAGCCAAAACAAAAAAACATTTGCGCATTTCAACGCTAAAGATTATTTTCAACTTGCATAACAGTGGCTACAAAAAAAAGAGCAAGCCAAAGGAAATGAAAAACAGTTTAGAGCTTAGTTTGTGGAAAATGCTAAGGGATTCCCATTTAGGTTGCCTTGTAAAAGCCTTTAAACTATTTATTAAGGGGTTTAATTTTTAATTAATATATAAAGTATAAGCAATTATACAATCCACAGATATTATTATTATTATTTGCTTTAACCCTCTCCAATAATTGTATTTAAATTTTGTTCTGCTTCTTTGTCTTGTTATTCCCCATAAAATATCCGCCAAGTGTCATCAAAAATTGTATAGTTTTATAGTTATTTGCCCAATATACCCCGCCATATTTGTGGTAGCTAAAAAACTTTGCCGCAGTCTCTCAATCTTGCCCTTACCACCACAGGCTTAGTCATTCTCCATCTGCGGCAGCTTTCCCTCGACCTCAACTCATTCCCAGGACCTGGATATCCTTGCCTGCCCCAAAACTTTGGCATTAACATAAAGTACGCATTTCGACCCGGCTTTCCACTAAAGAAATTTGTAGTCATAAAAGTTTCAGTATCATGCCTATATTTTGCTCTACTCTTACGTATCTTCGACCTGAGAACTGTGAACTGAGAACTGAGAACCAGTCCCCCCCGGACTTATGACAAGTTATGGTTAGCGTAGGCCTGACTAGTCCTTTTTGTGTGTGTGTGTTGGTTTTTTTTTTGCTGGCCAAGTCTATTTTTTACTCGATTTGGTCGACTCGTAAAACAACAAAATATGGCATGAGCCAACATTTACTTTACACGCAAGACAAAAGGCGGAAAAAGGAAGGGGAAATGGCAAATGAAGGGCAGATTGGACATGCACTGGGGAAATCAGATAATTGAATTTTCATTGGGAAAATATATTTAAGATTTTTATAACGGGAGTTTTCTTTTACAAGATATTTTAAAGTTTAGTTCCTAAAATAATTTTAAAATATTTTTTTTTGTAAGAAATTGGAGCGTCAAAATTGCAGACAAAAAGTAAAGCACACTTTTAAGGATTTAATAAAATTATTCCTTAGTATTTTTATTGTAAAGACATGATTGTATTAAAATTCAATTTCTTTATAATTAAAGTTGCAAAATCAAACAAGAACTATTATTTTTTCATCCTAATTTTTTTCCCTGTGCCTTTGGCAACGTGTGTGGGCCACTTGGTTGACCCCAAAGCAAATGAACAGCTCACTTTCATTACAAATTCCGGCAGTAAACACACACGGACGGGGCGCAGACAAACAAATGCCAGACACACAGAGAAAGTTTTGCCAGCAGCTCGCATTACCAGACATCTCGTCGCACACACACAACCACATGGTGGCAGGAGCAGGACCTGAGGCAGGGGCAGGATATTCACACACATAGATCGCACATTGGTTGGCCAAACAAAAACAAAAATGGCGCCATCAATGGCCACCTTTCTCCATGCCAATCGTGACGTTCATTATCATCATCATCATCATCAGCAGGGATGCTGTTACGAAATTATTGACTTCTGTGAGCGGAGGGAAAATGAAAAAGGGAAAGGCGCTGGCGCATAATTTTTGCTCACGTTTTTGCCCCACTGTCAATGTCGAGAGTGTCATCAATAAATATTGGCCCTGTCCATTCCCGGGGCTTTAGGTCTTTTTGCTTATTATTTGCGGTTCTCCCAGAATCAAGATGGGTGACTTTTGCACATCGATGTGGCAGCCACTGACAGGATTTGATTGCATGGGCCCAGCAAAAAATAAAAGAGGAGATATAGCCCTGACTTGACTGGGAGATAGTTGAAGATAGTTTTTGTGGTAAAATAAAGTCACACAAAGTATGGCGCCAGAAAATGGTTCTTTTGAGGGACTTAAAAGTTGTGGCATAAAAACAATGAGAAGTTTTTTAAGATGGCCAAGAAAAAGTTTATAAATGTTAAAGGTCATAAAATATAAAGGTGTTTAAAATAATTTATCATATAGGGTTAAGAGAAAAGCTCTACAATTTAAGTTGAAAGGAAATTAAAAGTAAATTGGATTTACAAGGAAAATACCGAAATTTAATTATAACTCTTCTTCCTCTTTTAATTCGAGCTCTTTTTCTGATAAAATCAATCTAGGAAACTTTCTTAAATGAGCCTTTTAATTTGTTTTATTATTAAATCTTTAAATTTAATTATTAAAGGAAAGTTTCGTTTACTAAGTTAAACTTATGTAATCTAAGCTTTAATTTAATAAAAAGATATAAAACTAAAAGCATATTGGAAACTTTCTCCGTCTTATTTGTGAAACCCCTTAACTTTGATACCAATTTATGGGAAACCCTTAAAATTCGAATCATTCAATTTTATTTCTTTGCATTTGATAATACATTTGTAACCTTTCTTGTCAATTTATCCAAGTTCCCAGTTCCCAGTTCCTTGTTTTTGTCCCGTCTGCTGGAAACATGCTTGTTTATTATCCATGTCGGAATGGCACGCGCAAATCGTTTGTAGTTTTTATTGAGCTGTTCTCAGCAATTTCTCTTTAGAGAGCAGGACCCCGACAGGACTCCCTTTCTGCACTTTCTCCACACACTTGACTGTAATTGAGTCTCAGCTGTGTAAATAAACATCGGGCGTACTATATAGTATACAAAAGGGGGGAGAAAATGTGAAAAACAGGCACACGCAACATGGCGTATACTCGATGTGTGTGTACACATATACTATATCTGGAATAGTTGTCCTTGCCAGGTCAACAACAAGGAGCCATTGTCTCTGCGTTTCTGTTCCTTGCACTCTCAAGTTAATGACAGCAATTTGAGGCGGGCCGAAGGGTTGAGAGTTGGGAGAGAGGTTTACAATGCCATCAAATGCTGCTCCCTTCTAGCCAAGGATGCAGATCGATGGTCTTTGTTGTTGTTTCACACTGTCATTTGGCACTTGCCACTTGGAAATGTGTTTAAAATTACCCAGTCGGACTTTGCTTCATGCCCATGAACTGCTCAGGAAGAAATTCTGCAGCAGCGGGGATGTCATTTTAGTTTTATTTCCCGAAAGGGAAATTTTTTTTTTTCTTTCGGGATTTTGGTTTTACCAAACAGCGGGCTGATAAAAAAGCATTATGCATCTATCTGCATATAAGCGTTGTTAATCAAATCGACTGCGTGGCGCATTGCGTAAGCGGTTGGACTGAGAACCGCAGAGTCCCGGGTTCGAGCCCCAGTCCAGCCGAAACTTTTTATTTTTATTTTTTTGTTTCATTTCCATGTTCCATGTGCCATTTCCCCATGAACGTTGCACATGACTTTCACACGGAAAGGAGCAGCGGCGTGGGGATCATGAACTACCCCGGCCGCCCATGTATAAAAGCGAATGAGGCTTTTCAGAAATGGGGATGGCATCCCCCATGAACGATTCGGTAGGAAAACCATATAGATTTCCTACCTCAAAGTCCGACTGGGTAAGACTGTCAACGGGGGGGCTGGGAAGGGACGGAGGCAGGCAGGAGGGCACTTTTCCCGCCAGCTAATGGTGGTCATGAAGGCAGTTGATTAGAGAACACAAGAAGGAACTGTAGAAATTTCCCAAGCAGAATGAGTGAGTGGAAAATAGAGGGAATAAACTTTCATTTTGAATCCAAAGCTTTTGCCAAGTTTTATATATTTTCTTGGCAGACAATAAGGCAAAATTACTGCGAAATTACAGAGAGGAAATGAGAAAAAGAAGGAATGAAAGGAAGGTCCTTACAGTGGGATTCTAAGGGGTTTATCTGTTATAGGAGGTATTAAACGTTATGGTGTAATAGAAAAATATACAAAAATTAGTAAATATATATTTATGAATATTTAAAGTTCTGTTCACATTAAAATAAGATCCAATCTACCAAACAAACTAAAATGTAATCTTTAAATCCTTCAGTAAACTGCATTTTTAGGGTTAGCTGATAGCTGATTAAAGTTTTACAGCCTTACAATTGCGTCGCTCACTGTCCTTTCTTGATTCTGCCTCTGGCAACTTAAACTTAGCAGTGTCCTCGAGCCAAAAGCTATGGCAACTCCATTTCATTCCATTATCAATTTTCAACTTGTTCCCCTTTTTCACAATTCGCGTTGATTTTCCTCTTTTTTGTTGAGTGATTTTTTTGTTTTAAACTTTTGGCCAACTTATGTGAAAAGTGTATAGGGTTCTGTTACCAAGCAGCACGCTTCCCGCCACCCCCGGCAGCTGCCATCGGTCGTTAGTAATCCGCAGCTATGCATGAAATATGTCAAAACTTTCCACCCAGTGAAACTTTTTTAATAAATTAAAAATTACAAAATAATACAAAAGGCAGCATAAGAAAACGAAAAAGGCGAAATAAAACAAAGGAAAAATCGTAACTAAAGACATGATATAGCCATTAAGTTGTGACGGAAACAATAGAACTCAAACGACAAAAGCGTAACGGCAGCGAGATCAGCATGTGGTCGCCGGAATCGGAAATAAATTCCATTGCCATGGCCACCACAATGCGCCATTCGCAGTCCTCGTCCTCAGGTGAGTTCCTTGGTTCCTTTTTGGGATTAATTTGCCCGCTAAAGGGGCCGCATGGTGCCCTGGTGCATCAAATTCAAATTCGGTTTCTTTATTTGACGTTGGCTAATGCGGCGTATGCGCAATATGGCGCTCATTCTCAAGTGCTTCCGTTTCCGCTTTTCCCCCCTCAAAAAGCCGATCAAAGGGTACACAGAGAAAAAGTTAAGGGGATGAAAAGTGTGAATATGAAATTAAATATTATTCTTATATTATTATTAATCAATTAAAATTAAAATTTTACATTAAAAGTCATTTTAATTACTGGAAATTTTTTCTTTAATGATATAAAATTATTTTATATGATCTTTAAGGACATGTAACTTATATATTTATATTTTAAGTGCTTATATCTGTAACCCAACATATTTTCGTATATCCTTAAAGTACTGTTAATATTTTCTAGCCGTCCTCCTTTGAATCCTTGAACACTCTGAACGAAAATTGCCTAACCTTCGCATTGAGCTGAGCCTCTCATGTGCAATCGGGTTTTCAGGCTTTCCTCTATGTATTCCTTCCTATTCCTAATTAAAACGAAAGTCAAGTGCGGTTCGAGCACGTTTTCCCCTTTTTCGTTTGTTCCTTCACTTGATATCGCTTGCATGCCAATGACATAACCCCCGGAGAGGGTTTGGGGTTCAGAGGAGTCTGAGGCTTAGTAGGAGCCCCCTGAAAGCCAGTCCGTAAATGCAAAACGCAAATGGCCAGCAAAGTGCTCTTATGCACGTAATGTGTAAGCGACTCTCGGGGGTGGGACTTAGGCCTGCCCATATGCCCGTCGGGCCCCAGTTATAGACGGGGAAATTGAAATGGCAAAGAGCGAGCCAAATGATGCAACATCTACAGTGTTTGGCCAAAGGAAAACTTGAAATCAATTGCAGGGTCTTTAAGGAGATTTAAAGAGGAGAGCTACAAATGTGGGAAATAAATATAAATTAGGATTACACCGAATTAAAAGTCTTAAATAATATGCTATTAAAGCAGCTTGGTAAAAGTTTATTAAGTTGCTTTTTAAAACTGGCTGAAAGCCTGTATGGTGTCAAAAGGATAACACTTCCGACCTCATTAATGTCAGCTTTTAAGTAGATTGTCCACTTAAATTCTGATGGCTGACAACTGATAGGATTAATTGGCGTCCTTTTTTTCATTCCATTTTATCGACTGAAAAGAAATGATTGCATTAATGCAGTTCCGATGTTTCCTTTGCGATTAATTAACATTAACCCAATGTCAATGAGTGTCATTGAGGATTGAAAAGCTGGAAAATCATTTTATATTTTTTTTCTGGGAGCTTTAAAACTTTTCCAGTTAAACTAAGACATTCAAGATTTATTTAATTAATTAATCAATTAAGAGAGAACTCCTAGTTAAAGCTATATTTAAATTAAGTTATAATTTTATATAAGTATTATAAGCTATTTAAAATATATTTAACATATTATCTTACCCTTAAACTTTAAGTCTTTAAAATCTTCTAAAAAGTATTAATTTTTAAATTGGTAAAGTTTTTATTAAATGGATTTTTAAATTTAAACTTGTACTCCTCCTTGAGTAATATCCTTTTATCACTTCAGTTTTATTTGCTCACCAAACTAATTTTATAACATAGTCTCCATCTGATATATAATATTTGTACAAATTTCATTCTTACTTTAAAACTTTTGCCGTGAAATATAATTTCAATTCAGGACCTTCAACCAGTGCATACGCACACACACACACACACACCCCCGTATGAATACAAATGCGAAACTCCAATTGGCAAATGCCAAAGTGTTGCAGCTTCGTTCGTGTAAATTTGTTTATGCGAATTTCCATGTTTTCAGCGCAAACACACAGAAGGGGCCGAAGAATGTATGCATATGTGTGTGTGTGTGTGTGAGTGTAGGTGGGTGTGTGCGTGCCAGTGTGTAGGCGCATGAGGCAAATATTCCACGTTCAACCTGCGTCTACTGAATTTTCATACCCTCGTCCAAGGTATTGCAGTTGTGAGCAGGTGTTTGCTTTTCACAAAAGGCCAGGCTTTCCTTTATTTTTTAAGCCCCCAAAAGAGAACGTGAGTAAAAGTTCACTTGGGGTTACTTTAGGAACTGGGGTTCTTTTTTTTAAGTTATTAGAGTTGTCATCAAATTTGACATATGTTTATTATTTATAGAAAAATTAAATGTTCAAATAATGACAAAAATATTTGCATTTTATTAAAAAAGAAATTTTCAAGCCACCAACTCTTAATAATAAATATTTATAAAAGCTTGTTTAAAAGGTTTTTTTTTAATATTACCGCAACCCCGCATATTAATATAAAATTAAACGATACTTTGAAGTCATTTATTAGCACAAATCTTATATTAATAAAGCTTATAAAACTAACTATTTAAACCCAATTTAAATTGATTTCAAACTCACAGAAATAAGTTGCACATCATTTATTTTATTTGAAAACTAAACAAACTGGAATTGATTTCCAATTCAATTCAGGATCATCAAGGGTATTTGAATTTTAGCACCTACACTTGCATTTCCGATTGCCACCCTCTTCGGCACTTCACCTTTTGGGCCATTAATTGCCGGGGCCCAACAGGGAGAGAGAGAGAGACACAGGGGGAGAAAGGGAGAGAAAGGACTCGCCTCCAATGCAGGCTGTAGTTTTCAGCTTTTGGTTTTGCAGTCTGTGCTGATGGCAGTTGGCAAATGTTTTCTGCCATGTTTGCCAGAACACACACCCACATACATATACATATATAAACATACATATATACTAGTATGTGTGTGTGTGGTTTGAGGTAACGCTTACCTAAAACCTAAAACCAGTTCATGTTTGCGGTTTTTGGTTGCCAACCCACTCGCCCCCTGCTTGCCAAAGTGCAACATTAATACTTTGGCATTATGGTTTTAACCCAATTTGGCTTCGCTTTACCCAGTTAGATAACAAAAATAGCAAAAATAAAATTAAAGCCAAAAAGGAGAAGCGTAGGTAAAAGTTACAGGCTCATGTCAGTGGATTTTTCACTGCTTTTTCGTGGGCGTATGGCTGTGTGTGTGTGTGTGTGTGTGCATTAAAGTTGCAAATTGGTTTTAAGACCGGGGAAAGTGCAGTTTTCCGCCTGGCAGGCAGGAAACAAAAAGCCGGAGCGCTTAATTAAATTGCCCAAAACAGATGAGAAATCAAATAACAAAACTATGGCAACTGCGATTATGTCAGCGAGTGCAAATTGTGATTAAAAGTTCATGGCTGGTCGGGTCTTGTTATAATGAATAAATAATGAAATTTATGTATTGCATTCTACGCTCATTCCCTCTATTTTTTTTGGAAAGTAGGTTAAGGGGTGCTTTCCGCCCCGCCGTTGTTTGCATAACAATTGTGAAAATGCATATTTTTCACATAAATTTTGTTGATAGCCGTGGACATAATGACTTTTAATTCACCAATCGAAATTGCATTTGAATTTGCATTTTCCACAAAATGTGAAATGTGAAATGTGTAAAAATTTAACAATTTAAAAATGGAATTTTATTAGCAATTAGACGTTATGCTGATTTAGAAATAAGTACCTTAAGATATTATTTATTTAATTTCTCATTTAGGAATAAGGAAAATTTAAATTGCCATTTTGTCAGCACGTATTTCTCCAATAAAAATAATGTTAGTAAATATTTATAAATGATTTTTAAGATGTTTATTCCAATTCCAATTTTTGAACTACAAGTATATCCACGATGTGTAGAAGATTTTAAAAATTGTTTAAATGCCTTTTTATAAAAACTTTGTTATAAATTTATATTTATTTATTAAATATTTATTAATTATAAATTGAAGACAAACAATAATGGCCATTGTTAGAAAATTAATTGCTTAAAATATATTTTAATTGCGCTCCTATCCATTGCATGTGTTTCTATCAAATTAATTATTGAATTGTACTTCCCTTTTCTATTCCATTTATTTTGTATTTAATAAATTCCTAAATTCTTGACATTCTCGCCCTTTTTAGCCCCAAAAAAATGTGCACTCAATTACAAATCGATAAATTACAGAAATGCAGCAGCAATTCACGTCAAGTTGGCCTTTTTCGTTTAGAATTTGAGGAATTTGCATGAAAAATGCTGCCCTCTTCCACCCCCCGTCCTGTGGCATTTCTGGGTGTGAATTATGCTCTGGGTTGATGCATTTTCCGCTTTTCCTCTCTGCATTTGTGGTTTTCTAATGCCCGCAGCGGCAAATGTAACGAACATCATTCCCATTCCCGAATGGCAAAAAAAAAAAACCATCTGCAACAGCTGCTGCTGCCAAGGGGCACTCAAATTAAGCGACATTTAATGTCACACCCCCTGGATCCTTGGCTCCTTGGATACCCAGGATAAAGGGGTTTCCTAGAAGCTGGCAGAGTGAGAAGCGAACAGCTGTTTGCCTTCAAAGTTGGCCATGTGGCTTGTGCGGGCTCTATGCCCGTATGCAAAGGATGCTGTCGGCTTGTGGATGCCACAAAAATGTAAAGCAGCCGAAAAAAAAAGAAAAGGCAAGGATGCGGTGTAAGGTATGTGATGAAGGCGCAGGAGAAAGGATGTGGCCAGGTGCAACAGCTGCGGTTAGTTTGTCGATGGTCGAATGAAGCTCCAAGTCAAAGGTGCAAGATGAGACCACCCAGTCTGGTCTTTATCCAAAGTACTTTTAAAATGCACACAGACAAATTTTTAGGTAACAGATAAATAGCTAAAAATGTGATATTTTACATATAATTTTATATAAATTATTAGGCCACTGAAATAAAATTAGATAATTTACAATAAGAGGGTTATTTTAAGTTTTGATTGAATAAATAATTATAACATAAATAAAAGGTATTATAAATATTTTTTAAATATTAAAAAAAACATCTGCCAATAAAAATCTTTTGTATTTATAAGTTTTCATTTCCAATATGGAATCTCAACTCTTCCTTATTTATTATTATTATGAATTTCCTTAAGGGAGGAACAATTTATTGCTTATTTTTCCATAAAAGCTTTTCCCAGTGATCTCCATTTTCTGCCGCCTCCTTGGCTATTTTCCCCCCTGCTCCGACCGCTTTTCTTTGCCTTTTCCTGCCAGCATTTTTATCTTTTTTTCTTGTCGCCTGCCAACGACGTAGTCATCCTCGTTCTTGAGGTCCTGTGCCTCCCTTTTTCTCAGCTGCGGCATCATTTGCAGGCAATTGCCAACGAACACTTTTCACCCCTCTCCCCATCCCTTCCTTTCTATCTGTTTTTTCGAAATGTTTGCCCCCCAAGTGTGAGTGTTTAAAAATTTTATTGCAACGCTCATTTTGTCTGTCCGGACTTAGGTAAACTGCAGCTGCTTGGGGACAGGAGCAGGACAGGGGCAACTATGTGATGATGGCTTCTTTTCTTTGAATTTCTCCGCCTCTTTTGGCTGTCTCTATCGCCTGCCTGTCCCTGGAGGCCAAGGCTCTACACAAATTTTTGTAGGATGTGTGTGTGTGTGTGTATAGAAATGTTTTTCGAGATAAATGGAATGGCTTTTTTGTGCCATTGAAAGTTGAGAATTGTCTAGGTGAGCATTTATTTAGTTGGAGATATAAGCCAGATTTCAAACAGAGTTTCAGAGGGGTCGCCAAGGGTGTTTTGATGTTTAAAGGGTAAAGTTTATATATTTAGGAGATTTTATGAAATATAAAAAGTTAAAATATATCTAGGACTTTAACAATGTAATTTAATTTTATTGTAATAATAAAACAGTTTGCCTTTTTTATAAGCTCTTCCTTTCAAATAGATATCTAAAACCAAGAAAATTAGTTATTTATCTTCCAAGCTCTTTCAGTTACTAATTGCCGAAATAAATTCAATTTTCTTTATAATTTCCTTGAGTAAAATCGTATTATAAAATTTGATAATTAAAAGATTTTCTCTGTACGACCTAAGCTAATTCAATTAAGATTATTTCCTAGCTTAAATTTAGCTTAACTTTTCTCCTCTTATAAACCAATTAAATGCAAATAAATACACCTATAAACGTATGTACGTGTCGGAGACAGAGATATCGTAAATATATAAACACGTTCGCATCGCATATATACACACATCTAAACTGCAGTTGAGTTGGCATATATGTATATAGTATTTGGCTACAGATTTCCCCTAAATTGCGAAATTCATATTGAAAACCGGCGGAAGGAGAGGCTCAGAGGCGGGGGGATAGGAGGAGCACGGCTTGCCGTAAGGACACTTGGGAGCTAACACAGAGAAACAGAGAGCGAGAGTGAATGAGAGTGAGACGGTTGGATGGGCTCTCCCTCTCGCTGGCTGCTTGTGTGTGTGCGCCAACATTGCGTATACGTAATTTGCCGAGACTGTTGCCAAAGTGGCATTTTGAATTTATGCCGCCACTTGAGGCGAGTGGTGTGGCAAGCCCAGGGTGAGTGTTTCTGTTCTTGTATAAGTTATATATGTATATCCGAGTGTGTGTGTGTGTGCTGCAAAGAGTGCGCTTTATTTTAAATTAAATATGCAAATACTTACTTCTGGCACCCACATCCCTTTGCTTATGCCACATTTTCCGCTTCATGGTTTCTTGCGAGTGTTGCTGATGCTGATTCTGCTGCTGCTTCTGCTCGTCCTGGTGCCTGTCCCCGGCAGACAGGCCAACATAAATTATTGTAAGCAGATGAAATATTTGTGGATGAATTTGCTGCAGCTGCCGAGTGCAGTCATCGGACATTGTTCACTCTTTTTCTCTCTGGTCTGTTTTCCATTTTGCTGCTGATTTATTATATTCAAGCGAGAAACTTTAAGCTGCACAGGGAAAATAATTTCAATGAAAAAAGTGGACAAAGTTTGTCAAGTGAATTATTACCTTAAGGAGGAATGTAAATGAGAAAAAATTGTTTAAATGCACTGGAAACCTTCAGTATAAATATTTCTTAGAATTTTAACAAACTAAAATAAATTAAAGATATATTTTTAACAAATTCTTTAATATTTTAAGAAGGTTTTAAAGGTTTTATTTATATATTAAAGTATTAAAGTATTTTTCCAAGTCCACCATAGAGTAGGAGGTGTATAAAAAAGGGGATTGAAGAAGGCAAGGGGAACACACACACCCACATCCACAGGATGTCCTCTTTGGAAGATGAAGCTGGCAATTTTATCATTTTTCACTTTGGTAAACAAACACAAAGGGTGAAATGTGCGGGCGGGGGTGCGGGCATAGGGGTTAAGGAAAATATTGTGGCTTTTGTTGTGGCAACCTTACCCAGTCGGACTTTGCTTCATGCCCATAAACTGCTCAGGAAGAAATTCTGCAGCAGCGGGGATGTCATTTTAGTTTTATTTCCCGAAAGGGAAATTTTTTTTTTTCTTTCGTGATTTTGGTTTTACCAAACAGCGGGCTGATAAAAAAGCATTATGCATCTATCTGCATATAAGCGTTGTTAATCAAATCGACTGCGTGGCGCATTGCGTAAGCGGCTGGACTGAGAACCGCAGAGTCCCGGGTTCGAGCCCCAGTCCAGCCGAAACTTTTTATTTTTATTTTTTTGTTTCATTTCCATGTTCCATGTGCCATTTCCCCATGAACGTTGCACATGACTTTCACACGGAAAGGAGAGCAGCGGCGTGGGGATCATGAACTACCCCGGCCGCCCATGTATAAAAGAGAATGAGGCTTTTCAGAAATGGGGATGCCATCCCCCATGAACGATTCGGTAGGAAAACCATATAGGACTGGGGCTCGAACCCGGGACTCTGCGGTTCTCAGTCCAGCCGCTTACGCAATGCGCCACGCAGTCGATTTGATTAACAACGCTTATATGCAGATAGATGCATAATGCTTTTTTATCAGCCCGCTGTTTGGTAAAACCAAAATCCCGAAAGAAAAAAAAAAATTTCCCTTTCGGGAAATAAAACTAAAATGACATCCCCGCTGCTGCAGAAGTTCTTCCTGAGCAGTTCATGGGCATGAAGCAAACCCAGTCGGACTTTGCTTCATGCCCATGAACTGCTCAGGAAGAAATTCTGCAGCAGCGGGGATGTCATTTTAGTTTTATTTCCCGAAAGGGAAATTTTTTTTTTTCTTTCGGGATTTTTGTTTTACTAAACAGCGCGCTGATAAAAAAGCATTATGCATCTATCTGCATATAAGCGTTGTTAATCAAATCGACTGCGTGGCGCATTGCGTAAGCGGCTGGACTGAGAACCGCAGAGTCCCGGGTTCGAGCCCCAGTCCAGCCGAAACTTTTTATTTTTATTTTTTTGTTTCATTTCCATGTTTCATTTCCATGTTCCATGTTCCATTTCCCCATGAACGTTGCACATGACTTTCACACGGAAAGGAGCAGCGGCGTGGGGATCATGAACTACCCCGGCCGCCCATGTATAAAAGCGAATGAGGCTTTTCAGAAATGGGGATGGCATCCCCCATGAACGATTCGGTAGGAAAACCATATAGATTTCCTACCTCAAAGTCCGACTGGGAAGTCCGACTGGGTGGGTAATCGTCCAGGCCTCTCCCCCCCCCTCATCTCCCCCTCTCCTCTGCGATCGAATGTCATTCAAATTGTAATTTCTGCAGCTTCCAACGTGGGAGAAGAATCGATAAAAAAGGATAAAGCAAAGAGCACAACAATGCAGGGGATAACAATGGAGCAAAAGCACAAAAAGGATAGCGCAGGAAGGGAGGTGAAGCGAGCGGGTAGGTGGTAGAGCAGGAAAATTCAGTAGAAAAACGAGGGTAGACAGTCAAAAGCAAACAATAAACAGCAAAATAATTCCCTGCATTTTCCCTTGAAAAGAAAGCAGTCATTGGGCAATAACAGCACGTTTCGAAATTGTAAAATCCAAGCCAAAAAGGAAATAAAATAAGCTTGGTTTTTGAGAGCAAAATGACTTCATCTTCTTTAAAATATGTATAAGTTTTAAGAATATAATATTGAGATCATATTTCTTTTCTATAATTAAATAAACATAAATAGTTATTGTTCGCTTCGAAAAATCAATTTCAAACTTCCAAACTTACACCCATTGCGCACTGTACTGTAGCCTTAGGCTGGGGGACATGAAATTTTCATTTGGCTTTAAGTAGCCCTCGGCTAATAGGCCAAGTTTGCTCGCTTTGCAAACATTTGCCCAGCACTTTGGCGAGGCTTTGCTCCGCTCTGCTCGGCTCTGGCATCCTGCCTGCCTGCCTGCCAGCCTTGTGCTAATGAGCGGACAAAGGACTCAAGAGGGGGAAATCTCCATTATTACGAGGCTGAATTTCGAAACTCAGCAGGTCTCTTTTGAGTTGTTTGTCAAAATTAACGTAGACGGAAATTGGGACCCCCATAGGTGGACCCTGCATTCACTTCCCCCCACATGGGTCAGATGCAATGCACTCCCGAGGATATGGCTCTCCGGGAGGATTTAATTATGATCCGTAGTTACGTTACGTACAAGGGTTTAACCTCAGACTATCTGAACAACAATGATATAGCCATGATCCTAAGCTGTATCAAGGTTGGCGGTGTGATGAAATCGAGAACCGGAAAGAGTATTCCCGCCAGTGAAGTAAGGTTGTGTTTTAGCGAAGAGAAGGGTAAGCCTAATGATAAGAATTTAATTATTTCAAAAATAATTTTACCATGAATTGATATACAGGTTTGATGTGTGACATTTATCTGATAAAATTTATGGCTTATAAGTCCGTTTTAGTCAGCACGATTTTGTCAATCTATTTTCTGGCATTTTGTACCCTGAAAATCAATTTATTCCGCCCGACAAAGCTCATAAAATATAGATATCTATCAACAGACAAGTCGGCATGAAAATATCAAGTATACGCCTAGTTGTTCGTGCAACGAAAATAACTGATTTCGTAAAGGAACAAATTGAACTCATTTATTATTTATTTAATTGATTTTGTTTAGCTTTCTGTGGAAATAGAATTGTATGGTGTAAAAATAGTGTTCATAATTTATTTAAAGCTTAAATTCAAGCTCAACAAATTGTATATTTTTTATTTAGAGCATTTAATAAGGTTATGGTACAAATATTCACTTACCTTTCAGCTCTTAATTTCATTATATTTATATATTTAATTATTAATCCATTTCTTGGTGTAAAAAGAATTAATTTTGTAGGGAAAAAGTGTCCCTTTTATTTATTAATCACAAAATAAAGTATAAACCCAACTTGAAGCTTTGATCCCTGCTTACTAAATTGAATTTTCAGCATTGATAGATCTCAATCCTAAGCTAAGCTCTTTTAATTAATTTTATTTGGAAGTCATCAAGTAACTTTTGCTAAAGGAATTATCCTGCCGGGCCTGTTTGTCCTTTGAGTGCTTTGGGTCTCTGTCACTTAGGGCATTTATGTTGGAGTACCGAGCCTACCTGGGCTCCTTCCCTCATAATTTCTGCTTCAACTGTCAAAAGTCAGCCTCATCAGTCATTGCTGCTCCTTCTGCCAGGAAGCTTTCGCTTGACATTTATCATCACCCATCATCCCTTGGCCCAGGATGCCCATCATCTATGCCATCATCATCATCATCGTCATCATAGTCATCCTGATGATTATCCTTGCATGTCGCGCTTTAACCTTCAAAAGGCATTTTCATTTAGCGGCCTTCTCCTTTCGCTTTGTTTGTCAGCTTGCCACGCTTTTCCTCTTTTTTTTTTTTGTGTGACTTTTCCAGGGATATTTTTTGCCCCCTTTCTTTGGTGCTTAATTAAAACCGATTAGTAATTCCTGTTCAGCCAAAGGTCGTTTGCTGCAGCGCCATTAGGTATGCAATGGAAATACTTTAATTATACTAATAACCAGGCCTAAAGCGAACCAGAGGGAAATGCTGAAAAGCTGAAAAGCATGGCAGAAATAGTCCTAGAAAATTTGTAACTTTTCATTGTTGGCACTTGGGACTTTTCAGGCATTTTTCTGCGGCCAAAAATATACGTATTTATATCGCCTCATTCGAATCAAACGGAAGTCGTTCGTTTCGCGCGAAATATGAACAAGTTGGAGGGGAAATGCGGCATTGGGGGGAGGGGTCCTGTGGAAATACGAAAGAAATTGGTAACGAAATGAATTCGTTTTCGAATGTCAGGCACGCAAACTTTGCCTACTAACCACACCGACCTCTTCCACGCGAAATTCTATTATTTTTCCCCCTTTTTTTCTACTTTTTATTTATATTTTTTTTCCTCCTGGTAACTTCTCCCCCCTCTTTCCCTCTCGGGTCTACCCTAACAAAAAACCACAATTGGTCTGGGCTTCGTTTGCACGTTACTCGTTTTGCGGCTCAACTTGGCTTGTACTATTTTTTTTTTTTTTAGTTTTGTGGTCCCTCTTGGCCGAAACCAAGTTGAGTTTTTTGCTCCTGGCTTAGCTGGATTTTGCGGTGCGTAGTGGGAGCCCGGGTTTAAGTGATCTGGCATTGCATTTCACCGGGTTCAACTAGCCTGGTTTATCTGACTTTGCCATGGGGTTAATTTTGGTTTTGTTTCCGGAGTGCTTCCTGGTTGCCACTCTCTCTTATATTTCATTAGTTAAGGCTTTGCTGGTGGCTTTTTTTTTGCTGATTTTTAAATAAATTTATTAGGGGTTTTGTTGGGTGTTTTTACAAAAATTAATAACTATAAAAATTTAATATGTAATATTATAAAACCTAACAAAGATCATAAAATAAAATACTAGTAGCTGAATAGCATTTATTGATTTCATTTATATCACAATGTTCCCTTAAATACATTCATTTATTATTTATACATTTTCTTAATTTAAGTTATGCTAATGTTTTTTACAAACTTTTATTACTTCTTTATGGGACTTTTAGTTAGATTTCTTTAGATTTCAATATTTTCAAAGTAAATCAAGTTCTTCATTGAATTTTAATAATTTAATTATAATAAAATCCCCGCATCAAGACAAAAACTTAAACTTAAACTTAATTTTCCAGTCTCCACAAATGACTCAGAGTTTATATTTTTCCATGAATATTTTAGCAATAATTTCTTATGGACTCTCTGAGCAGTTTCCACTTAGTTTTCCTCTTGAATCGAGCAACTTAGCATACAAAATTCAAGTCTTTCTTATTTATGGGCCATGGAGTTATCCTCTTTGTCTTTCCTTTTTCCCCGCCTAACTTTTCATGTGGCAGAAAGTCAAAGTTGGAACACCAACAGAAGTACAAAAATAGCAAATGAAAGTTTTTCACTTATTGAGATGGCGGAGGAAGGGTGTTACTACAGGGTTAAGCTTTCAAGGAAAACAGGAAAATCAAGGAGGGTGAAAATAGGGGCGTTTGCTGTCGATTTCCAGCCAGCGATAAGCGACAAACAACGCATTAAATGTCGTTTTCCCTGGATATTTTCGTCTTGGCATTGGTTAAGTCATAAAAAATTGAAGTGTAATTGATTGGTCGAAGGAAGCAGTGGGGGATTATTCGACATTGACGTAGTCGCCTGGCAAAATTAGTAATTTTAAACGCCATTGAAAGTCGCCTTGTGCTGCCTTCCTTCTGATCCTTCTGATGGATGAAAAGCCGTGGTAGCTGCTGCTTGATGATGACAACGGCAAACAGTTGACATGACGGAAAAGTTTCAGCAAACTTTGGCCATTAAACTCAATTACCAGGAAAGTTGGCTCCTAGTTAAGAGACGCCTTCATACTTTTCTCTTGCGAATAAGAAACAGAAATAATAATAAGTAATTGAGGTCATTGTATGCTTCATTCTTTAACTAGGATTATACTTTCAGTTAAGCTTTAAATTAATTGAAAATTCTATTTATTCCAGGCATCTCATCCCTTTCGTCCTGCGGCGATCCGGAACGCCTGCCAGAGCTGCCGCCCCTGGACGAGCAGCGTCTGCAGCGAGCCGCCTTGCATCTGCAGCAGAAGCTGATCCTGCGCGAGTGGCTCCGCGAGCACCGGCTGCAGCATCATTACCAGCGCTTGCTAGCCGTGGAGGTTGCCTCCCTGGAGGACGTCTACTGGCTGGAGGATTCGCGAGCGAGCAAGATCCTTGGCAAGGACTGGCAGGTGTGGTCTGGGGCGCGACAGAATCTGCCCACGTCCAAGGCGCAGCTGGACGCTTTGAAGGCTCAGCTCTGGTCGACGGTGGTCAAGAGCAGCCAGCATCAGGACGCCTGGACATGGGGCGGCATGCTAGTCGTCTCCGTCTCCGTAGCCGGCCTTGTCACACTGGCTGCCATGACGCAGCCCTCGCTGGCCCCAGAGGTATGTGGTCTCTTTGCTAAAGTTTCCTGAATTATTCTTTAAAGGCCTTAACCTTAACCCTAACCCTAACCTAACCTAGGCCCGTCACTCCCTGCTGCAGTATGTCACTGGGAAATATCTGCTGCCCGCCAACTGCAAGGTGCAGTGGGACTGGAAGGATCCGGCCCGCGTTGGCGGCACCATGTGCTTTGTGGTCCGCTTTTTCCAGCGCAATGGCCAGCCCTACCCCATCTGTGATACGGACCAGTTCTTTGTCGAGGTCACCGAGGGCACGCGCAAGGTGGTGACCATCAGCGAGCTGGGCTCCTCCACCGATCCCAATAACGCCAATATTGCCAAGGTGAAGTTCACGGTGCGAACGGCGGGTCAGTACAAGATATCGGTGCTGATTGGTGCTAGTCACATCGCGGGATCGCCTTTCTTGCGATCCTTTTTGCCGGGCGCCATCGATGCCAGGCGATCGAGATTTATACGCCCGGCCAGCACCGTCATTTGCTGTGCGGGAGCACCGACATTGATGCACATCGAACCAAGGGATGAGTTCGGGAATGCATGCCTCTTTGACCAGAATCAATCGGATGAGGCGCTGCAGGTGAGAGGAGGGGAGATCTAGGATGAGAAAATACGTATTTTATATATATTTTCCAATTCCTTCGAAGGGCTATCAAGTGGCTGTTTACGACCTGCATGGCGTTGCCGTGGAGAAGCTTCAGCATGCAATTGCCTTTGCCTACGACCGGGTCAACTCTCGGGTCTCGGTGACCGCTCTCTTTCCGGAGCCCACCTGCCTGAGGGCTGTGATCAGTTACCGGGACCAGCAGCTGCCCAATGGAGACTTTGACATCATTGTGCTGAGCAGTAAGTTTTTTTTTTCACAATAAAGAAACATAAAACTGCAAACTGATTTAATTCCCCCTCCCAGGCAGCGACACCACCTTGGTGCACAAGAACATTGCCTCGCGGAAGCACAACATTTGCTATGAGGCCAAGCTGCTGAGCATTTTCGGTGTGGCCAAGAACAAGCCGAGGAAGGTGCTCTGCTATGTGGGACCCAAGCAGGTGAGTAGTCAGCTTTAAACCCCTTGAGATGGAGGGAAATGTGAGAGGGCTCAGAACTCCCTGATTTTCCAGGTGACCATCAAGGAGATGATACTCAAATTCATTCCGAAGAGGATAGCCACCTTTCGGCTGTGTCCCTCGACCAAATTTCATTTCCTGCCGCAGCTGGTCTCCCAGTTGCACGGCCCTGTTTTCATCATCGACGATGGAGCCCAGCCCAAGATCGAGTTGGCCTCCAAGGATCGGAATATCATAGCTGCCACCTTTACCCATTTCCTGCTGAAGAACATTGGCGGTTCGGAGACCTTTAAGGATAAGCAGGACTTTTTCTATCACGAAGTGCGCAAGTTCCATGCCAGCTATTACCACGAAAAGATGGCTCTGAAGGTGCAGCGGGACAAGATCCTGGAGAGCAGCATGAAGGCGGCGAAGGGCTTCTCGGTGTCCGATTGGTGCGGCAACTTTGAGGTCACCTTTCAGGGCGAACAGGGCATCGATTGGGGTGGCCTGCGTCGCGAGTGGTTCGAGCTGGTCTGCAGTTCGCTCTTCGATGCCCGCGGCGGACTCTTCTGCACTTTCCACGACAAGCATCAGGCTCTCGTGCATCCCAATCCCACGCGTCCCGCCCATCTGAAGCTGAAGCATTTTGAGTTTGCCGGCAAAATGGTGGGCAAGTGCCTGTTCGAGAGTGCCCTGGGAGGAAGCTATCGCCAGCTGGTCCGAGCGCGATTCAGTCGCTCTTTTCTGGCCCAGCTAATAGGGCTAAGGGTGCACTACAAGGTAAGAATAAAATGGGTTTAAGGAAGCCTTTAATAACAGCTTTCTTCACAGTACTTTGAGCAAGATGACCCCGACTTGTATCTGTCCAAGATCAAGTACATTCTGGACACTGATCTCGATGCCACGGACACGCTGGAGCTGTACTTTGTAGAGGAAATGTACGACGCCAGCAGCGGGCAGCTGAGCAAAACCATTGAACTGATTCCCAATGGGGCCAGGACTCGCGTGACCAATGCCACCAAGAACCAGTATCTGGATTCCCTGGCCCAGCAGCGTCTGTGTAATAATGTCAAAGATGAGGTGGACAGCTTTCTCAAGGGTCTCAATTCCATAATACCAGATAATCTTTTAAGCATTTTCGATGAGAACGAACTGGAGGTGAGTTTAGTTAAAGAAATCCTGAGGTATCTTAGTAAACAATTAATGAGTAAAATCTCAACCGAATTTCTTTTTATTTTGCGATTTTTAATGTTGAAAATTTTCTGTTTATTGCAGCTCCTCATGTGCGGCACTGGTGAGTATTCGATCAGCGACTTCAAGTCGCATCACATTGCCAATGGCAACTCGGCCGAGTTCCGGCGGGTTCTGGCCTGGTTCTGGGCCGGCGTGAGCAACTTTAGCCAGACGGAAATGGCCCGACTGCTGCAGTTTACCACAGGATGTTCCCAGCTGCCGCCGGGTGGATTCCAGGAGCTGAATCCTCAGTTTCAGATAACAGCCGCACCGACATTTGGCAACCTGCCCACGGCGCACACCTGGTGGGTGAAGTTTTTTTCGTTCCCTGGGGAATTTATACTTTTTAACGCAAAGAAAACTTTTTCGATTACATCCACAGCTTCAACCAGCTGTGCCTGCCGGACTACGAGAGCTACGAGCAGTTCGAGAAGTCGCTGCTGCTGGCCATAAGCGAGGGCAGCGAGGGATTCGGAATGGTCTAGGATAAAACAGGAAAGTGGAGGCTGGAAGGAAGGGATGCAATCTCTTTGATTTTTGTCTGCTACGCTAGCTACTGTGTTCCTCTCTCTTTGTGCGCTTTAAATGTCAGATGCTAGAAACCTAAGTGAAACTAGTCCGTAAGGCTGCCTAGTGATAAATCGCAATTAAATTCACGTCCCCTGAGTTGCATTGCTGCTAGTTATATGTATTAAAACCCTAAGCAATAATAATCGCGGATTAGCCGGGCGTAGCGAGTCTCTATATAGTTTTTAAATCGAGTCAAGAAGCAAAGATTTAAACTGAGTATATATATCATCATCAAAAGGAATGTGATAATTGTATTATAAACTAATGCAACCTAAGCGTAATGGGTAAAACTTTTAAACTAAACTAAAACCAGTGAAACCAAAAAGAAAAAATTACTCTAGTAAATTGTTAGTTGCAAAGAGAAAACTCCCAAAAGCTAATGAAACCCCCCCGTAACAAAAACAAACCTTGTAGCATATTGTATGAAACTAATTAATTGTAAACAGAGAAACCCTAAATTGTCACGAAAGCAATGTTTATATGCATTTCTTCTAATGAAAAAAATAGTAAACAAATATACATACATATATTATATATGGCCAAATCGTGGCACAAATCTCCCAAAAACTTTTCCCCTTATAAGCAATATGTGGAAGCAAATGTTGAATTGTAGTTTTTAAATGTTGTTGAAAAGCGCAAAAGCAAAAATCAAAGATGTCATACAATTTAATAATTAGTAAATGTAATGGAATTGTAAGTAGTTGTTGAGAAAACTCTAAAAAAAGCTTATATCAATCGAATGGAAATGAAGGATTGCAAAATGGAAAATGGTTAAAACTAATAAAAATTCAACTGTTTAGAACAGAGTTTGGATGGTTAAGTTTCATTTGGAATTAATATTAATTGTTTGGATTGTATTTTAGGAAATATTTTAAACGTTTCAGCACTCAGCTTGCAACAAACAAATATAAACGTAAATTTAGACTTTTAGGATAGATTTTGGATATGTTATTTATCTGATCTTTAAAGTTAGCTCCCAACTTTGCCTTAAAATCATAAAGAAATTAATTTAAATATAACGTAACAATTATACAATGCATTTGGCAAAACTAAGCACCTATAACCGAGTCTGAAATACTTTGGTTAATTGCACCAGCTAATATTTATGCTTTTAAAAACCAAAGCAGACACACAACTTTCTTCGGGAAGGTCCCCAAAAGGTCACCTGTGGAAATGGCGCTCTTGGTGGAAAGCCAATGAACTCCCCAGTGGGTTACGCAAGTCGTGTTGCTGACTTAACCATAGTGTTCACTGTGGAAAACTGACATATCTGTGAACTGTACTTCGCATTGGGGTTTATTTCACGACTCTTTATATGAATATATCTATGCATATATATATATTGCATGGTCCCGAGTGAGAGTTGGGAGGAGCGTGAGTGTCAAATCAACAATTTTTAGGCGGCACAACAACGCGTGCTCAGCCATCCCGTCAAATGTGCCTAAATTGATGTGTGTGCCAGTGCGTTTAAACAATTATTAGCAACTAATTAGAGTATGGATAGCATAGGAAAGGGCCTCAGATGAGTGCGGTCGAAGGAGAAAGTGGATTTTACCTAGAAGTGTGCACAGAAAACTGTCACTTTCTAGAGGGCCACACGCGCCAAACAAACAAAAAAAAAATAGTAATAATAATAATAATCTCTCCGGGCAGGGTCAGAAGCAGCATCTTCATCTAGACTGGGTAATGGTATCTCCGGGGTTGGAGCCACCGGAGCTGAAAGTGAAATCTAAGAACCACAAGAAAGTACATAAAGAAAGGCTCTGCCCTTTACACTTTTGCTTTTTAAATCATGTTTACTTATGATGATAGCCGTTAAATAAATAAATAAAGAAAGGATTTTTCGGTGCTCAATAATAATTAATATACATATCAATTGGAAAATATGGAGTTCCTTTTGTTTTAAATTCGTTTCAGCTTTAGATCATTACAGAATTTTATAAATTTCCTATAAAATTATAAATTATATTTATAAATGAGAAATAATAGTATTTTAATTTGGATTTACTTTTAAAATATTGGCATGACATAAGGATTGTATCAATTTCGGAATTTCTAAACTTTAAATTCAATTTCTTTGTGATATTTTACGGTTTGTGTTGCCGGGCTTCAAGTAAAAATGCTAAAAAAATGGTTTCTATCTAAAAAGCTTAGAAGAAATATTTTAAAAATTAATATTTCTTTTATATAGTACCTCAAACTTAAGGCCTACCATAAACATAAATGCAAAATGTCATCCCACAATTATTTTAACCACGCTAATAAGCAACCTGTGAACCGGTCAACACAACTTGAGAAAATCTTTAAATATTTGCTGGGTACATTTGCACTCATTTTTATGCCAACTCGAATGAATGAGTGTTTATAATTAAACTAGATCTCGGATCACGAGCGTAAATGTCAACTGTTTCATGTAATAGTAATGTTTAACCATTTGGGCAGCGCACTAAAAACATAAACAAGTAAAAGCCTCCTCCATGGAGACATTAAAAAAGTGAAAATCGAGTGACTAAAAACAGGGCCGAAATACCTACAAAGGGCAAAGAACTTTAATGTTATTTTAAATAATAACTGTGGGAATAATATATATTATTTATTTGTTAATGCTGCAATTTTTGTTTATGTGCATTCCGCTTTCTTAACGGGTTTATTTTTAGCTTGACTAATGTGTACTTAAGTAATATTGAAAGAGTTTTATTTTTAGATAAAATAAATTTTATTTAGGAGCAAATTACTTCATACTTTTATGGGAGAAATAATTATGAATAAAATATAATAAATCTTTTCAGGAAATTATAACATTTCGCCTTGGAAAATTATGGTATTTATTTAATTACTTAACTTTCTGTGAATTTGAAATCTATAAAATTCTTGTTCCATTTTAGTTTATTTAATAATTTCCCCTTTTTTTGCTTAACAATCGAACTCCGCTCCTGACTTTTAGTGACCGCCTGGCACATATAACGTTCGAAACCACTTTAGAAGGTCAGTTCTTCTGGCTAAAAAGCCCAGAAACCGGAAGGGCAAGGTCTTATTTGGTCTAGAACAAGCCGAGAAACTTTCCCAAAACAAAAGAAAAGAAGAAAACGCAAAGACGCAGGTATATTTCATGGGTTTATTTTGTTCGTTCCAAAGTTTAATGGGTCTCGTTTCGGTCTCAAACTAAAATTAGAATAAATAACTTAAAATTAGGTGGCAATTGTGGAAAAATTCTCAACAATATTGTCCAGATTCCAGGGGATTAGTCGGTGCACTTGGTGGCGAGTGTGCAGAGCAGTGTCTTGGGGCAGAAGAGCAGGCCCTTGGAGCAGCTCATCTTGTGACCCTTCATCTGGCCCTGGGCATTCTTGTAGCACACAAAGTAGCTGGAAATGGAGGTCTGGTCAGGGATTTTGTCGCCCTCCTTGCAGTAGTACTTTCGCTTCTTGGCGGGCGTCAATGACGAGGAGGAGGAGGAGCTGCTGCCTAAATTACCACCAAAACCCCCGCCAATGTTGGCCTGAATGATGGTGGGCCTGCTGGTGGTGGTGGCCAGCTGGATCTCCGGCAGATTCACCACATACGAGTCCATGGGATCGCTCTCTATGTTTGAGGAGATTCCAGGCCTGCTGACCTGCGGCTGCTGCTGCTGGAAGTTGCTGCTGCTGCTGCTGCTCCCATATTGTTGGAGGAGATTGGCTATGCTCTGGGCCTTCAAAGCGGCCTCCTGCCTCCTCTTGGCCTCGCTCAGCATCTTGATGGTCTCCATCTGGAGCCGCCTGTTGGTATCTATGGTGTAGCCACTGAAGGCAGGCATCACATTGCCACACTGGGCATAGGTGGGGGCATCACAGATCCGTGTCTGCTTGTTGAAGCCAGTGTAGGGGGGACAGGAGTAGGACAGGACCTTGCCATCCTTCTTGCTGCACACAAAGTATCGCGTGCAGTCGGTCTGATTCGGCTGCCTCACTCCCGGCTGGCAGGTGATGACCTCTACATTCCCGAGATCACTCAGGCCGGCAGAGGTCTTGGTCATCAGCGGGAGTATGGACTTCTGGAAGACATCCAAGCTGATAAAGTTCCCATTGAAGTTCACCAGCTGACCGTTGGGCGAGGAGGAGCCGGAACCGGCGCCCGGGTACTTCATCTTCTCCGCCGTAAATGGATTGAGATTCGGACTGCTGGTGAACATGCTCATCTCCATGTTGCCCTCCGCATCGCTGTAGATGCTGCTGCCCATCGTGGGCCTGGGCATATACGGGTGCTGCTGCTGGTGTTTATGGTGGCTGTAGCTCTGCTCTAGATACCCGCCGCCAGGTGCTAATTGCTGGCTCATGTCGCTGCTGTAGGTCAGTACGTGAGGAAGAGTGTTCCCATTCCCGCCGCCGACGCCGCCGCCAGCTCCCGATGATGAGGCGCTCTGGTAGCTGGTGGCCTTAATCAAGTCGTCATCGCCCATCATTTCCATGCTTTCGATTTTCTGCGAATTGGGTCGTATGGCCACCCTGTCCGCCTCAATCGGTCCCGGGAACATATCCATCGGCCTGGGCATGTTCATCGAGGTGGGATAGCTCTCCGTGGGCTGGTACACTCGGTTGGCATTGTGCTCGCCCAGATGCGGGCTCGGCGTGTAGAAGGTGGCCACGGTGGCTGCCGAGGGCTGGTGCTCAAAGGGTCGCGGAGTCGTAAGTGTGTAGTCATTGGCAAACGGAGACTGAGAGCCGCCGTAGGAAGCGTAGGTACTCGCCATCGTTGTCATCGATACCGGTCTGGCCGTGGTCATGTACTCCATTCCACTCGAACTCGACTGATGCTTGTCCATGCTGGGATACACACCCAGGCTGTTGCCGTACGTGTCCAGCACCTCCTTCTCGCCGGAACTCGTGCTGGACAGGTGCACGGGTATCACATTGTTGTGGATTATCGTTGTGCTGGGCTTGTTGTAGCCACCATTGCTGGAGGAACTGCCGCCGGAGGAGTGCTTCTTGTGCTGCATGTAATGGCCACTCAGGGGAGGCGGCATGCCGTAATATTGCTGGAAGGGATTACCCTGCGGCGACATAAACACCGGCTGCAGGATGGGCTGGTAGTAGCCATTGTATCCAGGATTGGGCAGCACCTTGGGCAGATTTTGAGCAGCTATCATCTGCTTGGACAGCTCCAGAACGGTCTTCAACGTATCCTCGGATATCTTGGGCTCGTGGTCGTTGTACTCGTGACTCTGGGGGGGATGATGGTTGGCATAGGCACCCTGCTCCTGGCTCATTCCATAATTGGGTGGCAGGGCAAACATTACGGAACCCTCGGGACGATTTACAACTATCTGCGAGTTGGCATAGCCCTGGCCATTGGTTCCGTGACCGGAATAGGGAAGGGTATTGGTCAGCATTAGCTTCGTTTCCGGATCCAGGCGGTGGTGACTCAGATGCTCCTGCAGACGAGTCTTGTTCGAGTGGGGCTCTGGCAACTTTGGTGTGGTCACCGGTGCCTCTGTGGTGCTACTGGTGGTGCTGGGTGTACTCTGATCCAGGGGATTCATCATCTCGTAGCGATTCTTAATGTCAAAGTGAGCCAGGAAGGCGTTCAACTGATCCGGACGCATCTCCGCCTGGGGTTTCTCGGTCTTCTGGTAGGTCTGCTGCAGTCCATCGATCAACTGGGAGAGTCTCTGCAGGTGCGCCGTCAGGTTGGGATCAATGGGTGATCCCGGCTTGGATAATTCACTGACACCAGCCGCCTGCTTAAGCTCTGCCTTCAGCTTCTCCACCTCGGTTCTGTGCTCCAAGCTGGGGGAAGTCTGCTCCTGTTCCTCGCGATTTTCGGGCTTCAGAGGAGCCGCTGTAGAAGCCAGAGCTGGTGACTCTAGTTCCACCAGCTCGCCATCGCCACTGGAGTCGAAGTGATGACTGGCAGAGGAGTGGTCCTCCTCCGAATTGAGCTTGCTCTTCCCCACCACCGACTCCGACTCCTCCTCACTGCTGAGAATGGAGTCCAGGACAATTTCAACCGTGCCATCATCCTTGTGGGAGGAATCGCTTAGCAGCAAACCCGCCTCGTCCAAGTCGTTGACTATCAGTATGTCCGCATCCGACTTCGATGGCGACTGTGTGGAGCTCGTCTCGCTGGGCGTAATGCACTCCCAATCCTCGCCAGGCAGGACGCAGCTGCCAAGACTGGCCTCGTAGACCAAGCCCGCGTTGCACCGCACTGGAATCCAGACGTGGGAGCTGGAGGGCAGCTCCCGGCACTTGTAGAAGGCATCACAGCGCGTCTTGTGAGGTCGTGTCTTTTCGGGGCAGGGTTTGCCTTTGGATTTTCCAAGAGTCCGGAAAAAGGAAAATTAGAAAAGGAAAAAGAAACACGTCAAGATTGAGGTAAGATCACTGGGAAAGCCTAAAACCATTTTCACAAATATTTCATTTACTAGTTTTTGTTGTTTTTTTATAATTTAATTATTTTTGGAATGTTTAGCCGATGAAATGGTTAATTTCATATTTTAAAATCAAGGCCATTTTTATATACATTTATATAATATTTATTTCATAATAAAAACCATTAAAAAATTACTCGTTTATATTTTTAAAGAAGTTAAAATATTTTGAAGAAAAATGAAAAGTAAATATTTATAAACCCCCTAAACTATTTAAAGGTACAAATTGATTTAAAATGCCTCTTAAAACAATGATGAAAATAAATAATTAACAGCAAAACCGACTCTTAATTTATTCGCAGTTGCACTTGATAGTCGAATTTTTGTACCTTCGGAAAAGTAAAACAAGCCCGACGTTATTATCGCGTATATCAGCAGCTGCCTCATTGCGTATCCTTTGGTCGCGTAATCCTTTTGTTATCCGTAATCCGCAAACTGTGACTTTCGCCTCTGCTCCGTTTAAAGCCCGCAACTCGAATGACTGAAGATCCAGAGCGGACAGCACATTAAATTTTGGATCATTTTCACTTCCAGCGACGAGGTAGTTCTCGCTCCGAAGAAGCTCCAAAAACTCGGAAACTCGGTGGCAATGTGTGAAAAAAAGGCACCAGCCAAGTTTTCTTCACGGAGAGCCCCGTCGCTCTCAACGGAACTTGGCGCTCGCATTTAAAGCGGCTGCTAAATAATTGTTTAAACAAATATTTGTCTCTTTGTGACTGGAAAGATTGGGGAATCTAGGAAATTTCACTTTTTGTGCGCAGTTTGTTTGCATTAAAAGTGCAATAAAAAGGCAAGTGAGTGTATATTTAGTAACTGTTAAAAGAGCCATAAAGATAAACTAATGAAGGTTTGATTATTTCATTCATTTACATTATATTACGACATCACATAAAATGGTGGCTTTATCAAACCTGAGACCGGTGAACTGGTAAAAACTTAATTTTAGAAACTGTTCATTTAAGCAGTTGAGTTTATTTTTTAAACGCATTAAAATGCCGAAAGCAATTTCTTAAATTAAAATAAATTTAATAAATGTCTTGTTTCAGAAAAAGTTTTTAATTTAAAAATTTTATTAATAAAAATTGAAAAAAAATTTTTTTTTAATAATAATATACATTTAAATTTATTTAAACAACAGCAAAAATATAACTAGAAACTTGTTTTTATTAAAATAAAAAACGTTAGGGACTCACAGGTCTGGCAACGCCATGTCCTAGAACCAACAGTGCTGTCAAACTTTCGAATACCGCCAATTATTATCGATAACAGACAATCGTATCGTTTGGATTGTTACCTTTAGCCGTTTCGCTGCAATTATTTTTAAAAAGTGCGCCTCCAATCGGTAATTGAGAGAGCAATTGTTTGCTTGCTAAAAACATCGATGCATCGAGCATCGATATCCAAAACATCGGTAAAAACATCGATAAAACGTTAACAAAAACATCGGGAATACATCGATGTTCGATGCATCGGGGTTTTCAGCATCACTAAAAACGAACAACAATAACAAATAAACAATTAATGCGACAAAATCGAGTGCGCGCGAGTACGTAAACCTGGGGAAAACGCGGCCGCGGCAACGGCGAGTCCAATGCAATATTCTACCCAACAATTAAATCGCCAGGAAAAGACAATCAATCAAGAACCTTCACACACACACACTCTAGCAGGAGACAACAAACACAGACGCAAGTTGTAGGAGCAAAAGCAGCAGCGAAGAAGAAGCAGCAGGTAAGTCGACGGCAGGTAAAAGCAAAAAAAGAATTCAACGAAGAAAAACCCAGAAATTGCAAACGGAAAACACCTTTTGAGCACTGGAATTTCCATTTCTAAGCGGTAAAGCACTTGCATCTGTGGGTGCGAGTGGAACAAGCGTCGCGACCTTTGCCTCAATTACAAACGAACACTCAGACACATACACGCAAGAAGAGGGAGTGATGGAGTGGGAGTGGGGGAGGTAGCAACTTTTTTTTGGCGTTTGGCGTGCGTTACATGACCACGAATATATTCGGTAAAGTGGAGAAGTGTAAGTGATAGTGAGCCCCTGTGACGGTGTATGGGTGACTGAAGCCCATCGGTCGATAATTGTCCCACGTCAAGGAAGTTCAAGTGCGGGTGTATGAGTGTGCGGCCTCCCGCCCTCGCCCCCGCCCCGCTGGAAAGTGCATGATTTATTGACAGCTGTTGCTGATTACTTTTGCTGTGTGTTTTTCGCTTTCCCTCTTGTTCTTGCCCCAACAGATAAATCCCCTTTGTTCTCGCATACTTATTGTTGGCTTCCTCCGGTCCGGTCCGGCTGATAAACACACAAAATATATGCCAAAGATAAGCGAGAAAGCCGGAAAGTGCGTGCTAATTGCATTCTAAGTGATCACATGTGATGTCTCCATCGAAATTCATTCAAAAAAATTTCGAAAACCAATTGCAAAAGATTCGCTAGGAAAAACGGCAAATGTTGGCAAATCAACAAATATAGTGACCGCTCGCTAAGGTGAACGAATAGATGGCAAGTAGGTTTAACCAAGGGAAATATCTGTGAAAAATACTTTGATGAATATGTATCTTATTTTTAAAAAAGTTTAGTATATTTCGTAAACAAGTTCGCTATTAAAAGTAATTACTGTAAAACAGAAGAACCAATTAATTGCCTTGCACTTGCTCAGGTGGAAATAACTGCTTAAATAATTCAGAAAAACTGCAGTATAAGGGAAATCGCAACAACTGGTCGGTCTGTCGCTTCATCAATAATGCAATATTCATTCAACAATTGAAATCGAAATCGAAATACAGTCTTCATTTTCCGTTTTCTTTTTCGCGTGGTGTACTTGTTTTTGTTGATGAGTCACATAGCATGCCACATAGTATTATTATACAATCTATTGTGTGTGCATTGGTCTGGGTGTTTGCTATCAAAATTATAGATGACCAGCAATCGGTGGGGAAATTGTACAAAAAATGTACGGACGGCCGCGAATTATGGCGAAAATTAATAACACAGAAAAAGTGCTTCCCCAGATACATATGTAAGGCAGCGATAATGATTGAACATACGTATATTCGATTACCAGGAAATTAAGGCAAATTCTTAACCAATGAAAGTACAACAGAAACGTTTGAAATGCAGAAATACTTCTATAACTTAAACAAAAACCACCAAGTTATAAATAAGTCTGAAAAACCCTATTTTATCTGCATTTGTTTGTTATTTTTTTTTTTTGGTATTTACTCTCCCTTAATCATACTCACTTGGTTTGTTTTAATTTGTTTAAGTTGAAAGTAAAATAAACAGAGAATAAAATGAAATTTATAAATTATTTAATAAATATTTATTTAGGTTCCAAAATTCAGCTACAAAACATATTTACAAAACATTCCTTTTCATACATTTCTGTCTAATCTATAATTATATTTGTTCTAGGTCTCAAATCTAAATATTGAGTGGCTAAAACGCTTTGTAGCCATAGCCACGAAATTAACAACATTTAAGCCTTAAAAACGGTTGCTACCCATTGGTTTCGACGACTTTATGACTCTAAAAAATAAAAATAAAGGCCTGTTCGTTAACAGCTTTGTTACCTTACTGTCGTTTACACTATATACTACAAAAAGCCTATATCTTATCTGCGGCTAGTCGCTTTCATAATGATATAGAGCTGCGGCATTATCTTGCTCTCAAGATTAGGTCTTAAAACTTGTCAAGAGCTAAACGCTTTTAAAGGGAAATGCAAATATAATTTGGTTTTCTAACCTAAAGTATTCTCGGTAAATAACTTATACGCTTTAGTATGTTCAATTTACTTCTATTTAGTGGAAGTTATTCAATTTTACATAACTTTGTATACAACTCGTGGTAGTATAAATATGGGAAGTACTTTTACGTATGGAAGGAGAGTCACCATTTGTGGCAGGGTTCCGGTCTTATCTTATCAGCTCCCGAACACGCAATTTCTCATTCGATACTTTCCACTACCACCAATACGCCCTGTTTAATATTCGCTTTCTCTTTCAGAGCAACAGCTCCCCGAGGCGCTGAAGGTCACTCAACAAAAGGCAGTAGCAGGAGGAGGAGACGGACCACACATACAGCCCCTAAATGGCCGATGGAAATGGGCTGCCAGCGGGTGCAGCAGCTTCCGGCGGCATGGAGGCCGGCGGACAAACAGTGAATGGAGCCTCGACGTCTTCCAGCCCCAATCCCACCTTAAATGCCGGTTCGGGATCGGGTTCGGTGTCGGGGGCCAGTGGGAGTGCCAATCAAGGATACTATCAATTAAGCGTGACAAGTGAGTAAACACAACACGAAATAAATTGAAGAAAATGTAAAATTAATTATCTCCCGGAATCTTTTACAGTCGAGGAGGCTTCTCTGCGCAACAATGGCTTCCTAAAGCCCAATCCCTACGTGGAGCTGCTGATCGACAACAAGAGCAAGCGAAAGACGGATCTGGTTAAGAACAGCTATCTGCCCAAGTGGAACGAGGAGTTCACAGTGCTGGTGAGTGGATAAAAACATTCAAATTTTGCTTGATCAACATTTAATCCCATTGAAATTCCTCACTTAGATCACGCCGAACTCCACGCTGCACTTCAAGGTGCTGGATCACTCCAGTTTCCGCAAAGATGCCATGCTGGGCGAACGTAATATCAACCTGGCGCATATTCTGCAGCACTACAATGGGCGCTGCGAGTTCCTCGAACTGACCATTGACCTGTTCGTCACCAGCAAGTCTGACAACCGACAGACGAAGAGCGGAGAGCTGGTGGCCATTCTCAATGGCCTTAAACTGGACATGAGCAAGCTGCAAATCCAGGGAGCAGCGGTCCAACAGAATGGCAATCCACCCGTCCAAACGGTCAATTCGGCAATGGTCAGCGATGCGGCCGCCGGTCGTAGCTGCATGATTTACGGCGGAGTGCGAGCACGGATGCGACTCCATTCGAACAGCGGGAATAGTAATGGCGGAGAGAACCGCTCGCCCTTGACCAATGGTGGCACGGTTCCCAGAAGATCTGCGCCAGATCCACCTGTGTGGGAGCAACAGCAGCAGCCATCGCAGACTCAGCCACAGCCCCTGAGAATGGTCAATGGCAGTGCTGCGGCGGCGGTGCCGCAGACAGCATCTTATCCCCAGCAGCCGCCAGCTCCTGCACTTGCACGTCCCCTAACGCAAGTCTACGGAGCGCTACCAGAGAATAACACGCCGGCTGCAGTTTATTTGCCAGCCGGAGGACCGCCAGTGGCAGGGGCTGGAGTGGCCGGACCGCCAATGGAGCAGCCTGTCGGAGGACTGCCGGTGAGTCAAAGTACAGATCCGCAACTGCAGCCACAGCCGGCGGACGATGAGCCACTGCCCGCTGGCTGGGAAATCCGTTTGGATCAGTATGGCCGGCGGTACTACGTTGATCACAACACACGATCCACCTACTGGGAGAAGCCGACACCGCTTCCCCCCGGCTGGGAGATAAGGAAGGATGGACGGGGCCGCGTTTACTATGTGGATCACAACACCAGGAAGACTACCTGGCAGCGGCCAAACAGCGAGCGTCTGATGCACTTCCAGCATTGGCAGGGCCAGAGGGCCCATGTGGTGTCTCAGGGCAATCAGCGGTATCTCTATTCCCAGCAGCAACAACAGCCAACGGCAGTGACCGCCCAGGTTACGCAGGACGACGAGGATGCACTCGGTCCGCTGCCCGATGGCTGGGAGAAGAAGGTAAGCCTAATCGAGACTCTTGTAAGCAAATATTTCTCTAATACGGCATTCCTTGGGTACAGATCCAGTCGGACAACCGAGTGTACTTCGTGAATCACAAGAATCGCACCACCCAGTGGGAGGATCCACGCACCCAGGGCCAGGAGGTCAGTCTAATCAACGAAGGTCCGCTGCCGCCTGGCTGGGAAATCCGTTACACGGCCGCCGGCGAACGTTTCTTTGTGGATCACAATACGCGTCGCACCACCTTCGAGGATCCGCGACCTGGAGCACCCAAGGGAGCTAAGGGTGTCTATGGCGTACCGCGTGCCTATGAGCGCAGTTTCCGCTGGAAACTCTCACAGTTCCGCTATTTGTGCCAGAGCAACGCTCTGCCGTCGCACATCAAGATCACGGTTACGCGTCAAACGTTGTTCGAGGACTCCTATCACCAGATTATGCGGCTGCCCGCCTACGAGCTGAGGAGGCGCCTCTATATCATCTTCCGCGGCGAGGAGGGCCTTGACTACGGCGGTGTGTCCCGTGAGTGGTTCTTCCTGCTCTCCCACGAGGTCCTGAATCCCATGTACTGCTTGTTTGAGTACGCGAACAAGAATAACTACAGCCTGCAGATAAATCCCGCCTCCTACGTGAATCCCGATCACCTGCAGTACTTCAAGTTCATCGGACGCTTCATAGCGATGGCCCTGTACCATGGCAGGTTCATATACAGCGGATTCACCATGCCCTTCTACAAGCGCATGCTGAACAAGAAGCTGACCATTAAGGACATCGAGACGATCGATCCAGAGTTTTACAATTCGCTCATCTGGGTAAAGGACAACAATATCGATGAGTGCGGCCTGGAGCTGTGGTTTAGCGTTGACTTTGAGGTGCTCGGACAGATCATTCACCACGAGCTGAAGGAGAACGGCGAGAAAGAGCGCGTGACGGAGGAGAATAAAGAGGAGTACATCACCCTGATGACCGAGTGGCGTATGACTCGGTAAGTACTGAATAAAACATTCTAATACAAAAGCAGATTGAGTAATTGGATCATTTCAGTGGCATTGAACAACAAACCAAGACGTTCCTGGAGGGCTTCAACGAAGTGGTGCCCCTGGAGTGGCTCAAGTACTTCGATGAGCGTGAGCTGGAGCTGATTCTGTGCGGCATGCAGGACGTGGACGTAGAGGACTGGCAGCGCAATACTATCTACAGGCACTACAATCGCAACTCCAAGCAGGTCGTCTGGTTCTGGCAGGTTGGTCTTCCTCTTATGCCATATTTTTGCCCCCTCTAAGTTTAAATAACCATTTTTCCAGTTTGTGCGCGAAACGGATAACGAGAAGCGGGCCCGCCTGCTGCAGTTTGTCACAGGGACGTGTCGCGTTCCGGTCGGTGGATTCGCCGAGCTGATGGGCTCCAACGGGCCGCAACGCTTCTGCATTGAGAAGGTGGGCAAGGAGACGTGGCTGCCGCGGTCACACACCTGCTTCAATCGGCTGGACCTGCCGCCATACAAGAGCTACGATCAGCTGGTGGAGAAGCTGACCTTTGCCATCGAGGAGACTGAGGGCTTCTGCCAGGAATGAGTGGCAGTCGATTTGTGGTCGGTTTGTTGATTAATGTTTAATTCCAGTTGAGCGCCTGCGTTACCGTCCCGTATCCCGTAACCCCATACCCCGCGTCCACGCGTCCCCCTTTCCAATTTTCCATTCGTCCCCATTCGTCGACCATATGTTGCGTTAAATAGTTACTGTTATTATTATTATAAAATACGTATATAAATAACTTACTACGTGTATACTGTACACAAAACACACACACACAAACACCTATATCTGTCTGTATTCCTATGTTCGCTATACCACCTAAACTGTGTGTACGTACAACTAGGCCTTGATTAAGTTTAGTGCCGTCATATCAAATGTAAATGTAAATCAGAGCTCTCTGGGAGGGTTTCGTTTCGCATTTTACCTGTCCAAGTTAAGAATAATTGCAAGGAAGATCGCCCTTTCAAATTTGTTGCAAGTACCGCAAAGGGAAAAGGCTAAACTTTTCCGAGAAGCTCTGTTTTAATTTGTGTTTGTTTTTTTTTTGTCCGCCTCCGTGATTTGCCAGTTGTAATTGTTTGTTTTTTATTATTTCTTCGTAGATTCTGTAACCACAATTTCTCCTGAAAATCATAAATATTTGCAACTTTGAGAACGTTGCCGGTAAAGCGATTTATTCAAGGAATAGTTGCGTATACAAAACCATTTTGTAGGCATACATCCCTCCGTTTTGGCTCGCTCACCGCAATCGCAACCAAATGTTAAGTTTTGCCATAAGATTGCACTCTGATTGCTTCTAGTTCAATTGTACAACGAGCTTCGGGCTTACAATGTTTTTAAACCACTTTATTGGTGAATTTATATTTATATTTAGACGCATATGCTCCCATGTAAATAGTTTACTCGACCGAATTCAAATTGTTAACGAACTGGGCTTGGTTTACTAGTAAACTGTTCAATTGTTTGTCTCGTATACACAACAAATTTAAATGAAAACTATTTTAACTAACACACAAAAACACACACAGGCAATATATATGCAGACTAAGACAAATCTGAGGATAGGGAGATCGGCGTATATAGGGTTGATGATTGTGTACGTTTACATATTAAATATATATTATATATTAAATAGATTTTATTTAGTTTAATGCAATGTGTACTGTATTATATAAAATAAATGCAAAATTATTTAGTGATACATGCTTGTGTTTGTTGTACCTCGAATTACTTGGCTGTGTCGACATTGCGGTTGGTTTTCGCTTAGTCAGCTGCCAAATCGCTGATGCGGCAATAAATTTAATTATTTTAAGCGCATTTTTGGCCAGGGCCTGCATTTTTCATGGCTCGCAATTAAAATGTATATCAAATATGTACAAATAACATTTTCACGCCAGTCGCGTCGACGAGTCTCGTTGTGGTCAGCCGGAGGAATAGTTACTAGTTATCCATACGGCCACAATGGACCGATGATGGCATCATTATTATCCTCGGATGTCTAACCTACATTTTTCCAGCGTTTCCTGCTCTCTGCGTGCGCTCAAAATTAACAACTTCTCTATTATTTATTGCGGTTAAATTGCAAAAGCGCAGCAGTCGAAATACAACAAAAAAGCAGGTATGAGCCAACGGCAAAGTGGCGGAGTACACTTTAACACGTTATGGCTACAAATATGATGATGGATAATGGAAATTATTTTGATATACTTTCTCCAAAGCCATATAATCTTTTCATAAAATATTAAAAATACTTACTTTTCAGCCCAAAAAAATAAATATAAATATAGCAAAATATTTATTAAATTAATTCAGTTATTCACATATCCATTTATTTTTACAATGTAATGCAGACCCGCAGCAATGCCTTCGTGCTCCTAGTGGGGGATTGGTCGCTGGAGCCCGCTGGTTCCCAATCCCTGTTTCCAGGCTCCACGTTCTCGTTGCTGCCTGCTGGCTCCAGTTCCGATGCTTGTATATTGTCCCGTAATTACGCCCCAAATGGGCGGTGTCACGGGTCGGCGGAGGCAGCACCTTTCGACGCCCACCTGGGAGCCCGGGCCCGTGGTAGGTGCAACCAATTTTCACTTTCATCCATGATTTATGTATGCATTCTCGACTCCACACCACCCAATTGCAATGGAAGGCGTTTTTAAAGTTAATAAAGGTTCTGTTCGGCTTCAATTTTTTATTAAATTTAATCGAAGTGAGTTCCTTTAGTTATGGTGCTATGTTTTAGTCACTAATTCAGTATTGGAAGTCTACAGGTAAATATTTTAAAATATATAATAACAATAACATTTTCAGCATTTTCTAAATTTTTAAATTTGATTTAAATTTAAAAATAAACATTCACATCATGGAAGATCGTTCAATTAGTGCTGCCAGATCTTGTAATTTTGGCCCATGGTTTCCCAAGCCATTCTCATGGAAGAACATTCACTTGGATCGTCTCATTGTTGTTGTTGTGCGGTAAAATATTGAAAATTGTAAACAAATCTCGGAAACAACTTATAAAATAAATTTGAGTTGAGCGAAACACCAAATATAGAGTGAGTTATACCAGGTTCTCAATTGTCTGTTCTTAACTGGAGTATTGTTATTAAGAAACTCCAGGATGGGAGATGGATGGTCGGAACCGCGTCCCTTGCGCGGCAAAGAATTTCTGGAAAGGCAGAGATCCCGCTATAAGGGAGCCAGGAACAACTTAGGTAGCCAACAGGAATGTGGGCCTGTGCTCAAAAGCTCCAAGATGGGGTAGGTAGTCTCCTCATTAGATTATATTTTCCTATAATTTATAACCCTTAGTTCCGTCTATAGGGTTCCCGGTTCCGATATTGTTATTACCCATCCGGAGCTTAGCTTGGAACCTCCTAAGGATATGCTGGAGCACATGGAGAGATCAAGATTAACGCCCGAAAACAAGGAGCGAACCTGGGAAAGACCAAAAACTCCGCCGCCGAGGTAAGATAATAATAACAATAGATGGGGTCTTCACAGTTACTATTTAAATTTAACAATTTTATCCTAAAAATCGAGTAGTCCCCTGAACATATACTTACCATTGCGAAGCAAGGATTTCTTGAAATACCAAAGATCCAGGCAACGCGATGCCTCAGCAGCCAAATTCGCTTACTATCAGAAACTATCATCGCCTGCACGCAGCCAGTTTGGCGGTGAACTGCTAAAGACTCCGGATAAACAGTGAGTTGTAATCATATACACTATATATTGTGGATAAAGTTTAATCGCAAAATGTCAAGCCAGACCTCCAGCAACTACTTCACTTTCGGAGATTCGATTGGAACGACCCAAAGAATTTTTAAAACCCCTGGAAGCATCCCGATCAGCATCTGCTTCAAAAATACCCCCAAGCAGGGAGTTTTTAACGCCCGAAAACAAACAGAAATCTTTGGAAGAGCCAAAAACTCCAGAAATGAGGTAAGCCAATGAAAACACCTGAAGGACTTGGTAATAACTCCATTTCCCAAACATTTCTCTAGCTGTCCTCGTTTCTTCGAACCAGACTGTGAGGTTCGCCCGCTTCGCACAAAGGAACTCCTCGAGCGACAGCGCCAGGCGAGCATAACCAGCCGCTCGGCATCAGCGTCCAAAATTGAACCAAAGAGAACAAAGGTAACGGTGCCCGCATCCAGTTTCACAGCATGCCGACTGTTGGTGCCCTCGATTGGGTTCTCATACCCCAAGGATCCAAACGCCGGCCTCACATCTACAGCCAGCAAGAAACAACCGTCGAAGCTGACCAACACAAAGCGCAACCTATTCCATCAGAAGGAGGCGTTGCGGCAGAAGCTGGAGAAAATTAGGGAGGAGTGGCAGAGAGTGACTGAGCCACAGCTACGGCAGCTCATCGTGGATTTTGTAAACCTTTGTCTGCCCTTTGCTGGTGTAGAATGTTCGCAGCTGAGCAGAGAGGTCTATGTGAATCAGCTGATGAAGGCACTGAAGGAGCTCCAGTATCCCGGAGATGTAAACAAAACCTGGCTGCGGATGCCAAAAAGCCAAAAAGCCATGAGCCATGTGCTGGAAATACTTCGTTTTTGGTTCGATTTCGCTCACGATGAGGAGAAAGAGAGTTTATGCGTATTCCCCATGATTTCAGATGGAAAGGAAATCTTTGAACAGGCTGCAAATGCATTCCCCTCGGGCCAAGGATTCAAAGACCAAAAGCTGAGAGAATCTTGCAACTCCTGTGACATAATCAGCCTGCAGCAGGAGTCTGAAAATCTAAAACTACCGCCACAAGTCCCTGACAAGTGTTCGGAATTGGATTCTCTGCAGCAGGAGAAGCAGCGCCTCCAAGAGGAGCTGGCCAACTGCCAGGCGGAGATTAAGTCATCGACCTCCCAATCCTCTGATATGTTAGAAGTGCTTGGAAATCTGTACATGAAAAAACTCTCGCAGGGTCAGCTTCTATGCGAGCTAAAAGAGCGTGTTAAGAATCAATCCTGCAGCATTCAAGACTATGGAAAAATGCAGGATCAACAGGAGGAACTATCGCAAGAACTGCAGCTTCTCCGCCTGCGTCTCCAGGAATTTTCGGAACGCCTGAGGCTCAGCCAGCTTAACTTAAAGCGTTGTCAAAAGGAACAAAAGGAGAGCATTGAAGCCTTCAACGTGCGCATACGGGATTACGAATATTCGCTTCCTTCAGAAAGCAGCTATCCGAAATCCTTGCAGTTATCTTCGAATGCCACGCTAGCGGAGGTCGAAGGGGTTATGGAGCGGCTGAAGGAAAGAAGGGCATTACCTATATCTTCGCCAGTTAAACACATATCATCGACCTACAGGCTTCCTTTGGGCGAAAGCAACCACACCCCTCATTAGAACCCATAAAGTTCGAGTTAATTTAAGCAAATATTTACATGTTGTGTAAGTTACACACTGAGCCTACTGCTATTAAGCTGCTGCCTCTATAATTCCTCCTTGAATTTCACAGATTTATTTAATTGAATTTATCAACTGGAAGCCTCGACAATTTCCTGGCCCCTGGATTTAAGTTCCTGTAATTGACATTTGAATGAATCATCGACAGCTTGCACTACACTAACTCAAAGAGAATAGCGGCTGATTTGAGCTGCAGAACCTTGAAAAATTAATACGCTTTAATCCGCAGAAGTTGGCAAATGCCAGAAAACTGTTCTGACTGGAGAAGGAACTTAACTCTTCAGCTTAATAAATACTGTGCAATTGTAATAAATAACTAAGTGATGGCTACCTTATTTCTCGTATGTTATAATAAATAAAATATTTCCTTAAATTGATGAAAATAACTGAAAGCCTGAAACGTAAGCTTGGACTTAAATTTGGCAGTTTAGTAGAGATTTTTTATTCTAATTAAACATACATTTAAAAATATTTATATATTTGTTTTAAATGCTTTACAAAGATAAAAAATATAGTTTTTTCCTTAAGTTAGATATATTTTCCGACCATAGAGAGTAACAGTTATACGGCGGTTAGACTTTCCTGTTGCATATTTGTGAAAGACTTGTGGATTGGCATTAATTTAGAGTTCCTGGCAGCAAGGACGTCGCATAACGAGGGGGGGTTGCAGTGGGCGGGGCGGATCGAGAGGGCTGCGGGGCTAGATTTATAATGCGTTTGTGTTTGTGCCCCGGAGTGGAACTAATAATCTTATTACTCAGCTGGAAGAGAGATGCCAGCCAGCGTCAGCAGCACAGCTTGGCAACTATAACCGCACGCACATGGACATGGTCATGGCTGGGCCCTGACTATGGCTGCTGTGCAATTAAACAGTGAGAGGAGTGCATAAATTATTTCTCTGTGCAACAAAATGCTTTAAGTTCGCCGCTGCAAATCCCGGCAGCAGGGAGGTGCTATAAAATACATGAATTAGTCTAATGGAAATGCGAATTCCTACGGCAAACAATGCCAAAATTTCGAATGTATGTAAATTCCCAGCCAAAAACAACACAACAGCCCAGAATTTTGCGCAAATTAAACAGAAACAACACACGCTCACGGCGTAAGTGCAGAAATACGTAAGGAAAATGTGGTCCAAATGCCAAGATTATGCTGTATAATAGTTAGTTCAGGCTGGGAAATAGTTATCTGCTCCACAATGTGTGCCATAACCCGCTCCTATACTTCAGAACATGAAAATACCCGAGCTCACCTTTAAAACTTGCTCCCAACTCTTTGGCTAAAACAATTATGGTCTGTGTTGGGTGGAGAGTGGTGGTGGGGAATGATGCCTGATGCCAGCCTTGTATATTATTTTCCTTCATAAAACAAACACTCACCTCGGCAGCCAGCCGAGAAGAAAGGAGCCAGAGTCAGTCAGTCAGTCAGTCAGTCAGTCACTCACAAAAGGAGCAGCATCCACCGGCAGGCAGCATCGCTGGAGTGAAATAATCGCATATCGTAAACTTTGACTTGAAGCTAATGAAGAATTGCGGAGCCTGGCGAGCTGCAATTGAGTTAATTAGCCGAAAAGAGAACTTTTGAGTAAATGGAAAGTGGAAAGTGTCGTGACGTTCATAAACAGTGGAAGCTCCGGAAATGTCACTTATTTATTTATAAAATTTCATTGCTCCTTTCACGGCGTTTTAAAATGACACTGTCTTTGGCTTTTGTTTAAAGACTTTAACTTATTTTTGAATAAGGTAAACCCACTAATCTACTGGCTGTAATTAGCGATCTCTCACTGTACTTAACCCTGGTGTTCATACAGAAACTTTCGAACTGGTTCGATTGTCAAACAAACAAAAGAAAATTCAGTTGAAAAAATAAAAGCAAAACGCCAGCGCCAATTTCGCTGTGTGAAGAGGGAATCGCGGAAAATCAAAAGGCACTGTTTCTTTTTCCTATGGCACTTGGCATCCTTTTGCTTTCCTCCTTGACGCTAATGGAAAGTAACGATGGTTGTTGTTTTCTCTGTTTAATTTCGAGCTGCCAACGGGGATTCCCCCGCTTTAAGTTGAAGGGGAAGCCAGCTTAAATTCTGAATCGCCCATCGCGGAAGCGAATGAAATTTGTATGCGGAGCGGTGGAAACCACGGGATGACTCGCTGACTGAACTGTTTTCTATGTTGCCCATGGACTAGCTGCCATGGACTTCTATCCGGGATGGATTCTCGGGCAAGGGGAAGTACTAAAAAAAAAAAAAAGAAAATGTCAACTGCAGCGTGACCAAGTCCACGTCCACCGTTCCCAGCCAATGTCGAGTCATGCGATTGCAATATTTATGCAGTTTGTGCAGCGTTCGCTATATTTGACAGTTGCTCTTCCGCTCAGCCGCTGGGACATCGGGGAGATATATCCTGCAAGCGAGCATCCCCGTAATGAGTTCAGCCGCACAGGAAGACTATTTAATTCCAAAGCAATTTGATTTTTGGAGGATATTTTATTATTGAAAAAGCGAAAATAGGGAATGGCAGGTACAATCTTCTCTATTTTTATAAACTATTTTTATTTAAAGACTTTATCCGAAGGTGGTTTTCATCTATACATCGTAAAAATATACAAAATAGTTTCTCTTTATATTTAGCAGTTAGAAGACTATTAAAGTTTAGTTATAGTTTTAGTATTTCAAACATTTTAAAATCTAGAAATGTTTTCCAATGCAAAAATCACATAAAAATCCCTTCGAGAGAAAAAAATAGATTTTAATTATTGAAAGTCTTTATATGAACTTCTAAACCTTGTACTGTATTGCTTTTCAAGACCTCTCCCGCTTAGTTTTTAATGTTTTTTATAGGCAGAGCATTTAACCTTCGTTGCGGTGCACCTAATTGTTATTACTCAATTTTTTTCTGCGCATTTCAGCGCTTTTCGGTTCTAGGAAGTTTGCTTGCTTAGCCAGGCGTGCAACAGCCAGTGCCACAGCGGACACAAGGACGAAGGACGCTGGCCGAAGGGTGGAGGAAATAGGCAGGACGATACGATGCTGCAGCAGGTGGCGCGTGCGTTGCTCGAACGGCAATTGCATTATCAGTAAATTATATCTGCGGCGACGCCGCTCTTGCTCCTCCGCCAACCCCTCCTCCCGCTTTTCCGACTTTTCCCAGTGCCGACATGTTGGCCATGTTTACGGGTTGCCTGCGGCCATGTTTGCTTGCTCCTGCTGCTGGTCCTGCTTGTGCTTCGGTTCTGCCTCCTGCTTCGCCATTGTTGGATGGCCGGATCCGGGTCTGTTGTTGCTGCCGCTGCTGCCGTTGGTGCTTGTTTGTGCGCCATTTTCGGCGCTTTCCTGCTGATTTATGCAAAACTGTGGCATTTTTCAATTGCATTTTACACTCGTCCTGCAAGTTTCGGCACCAGCTCCGGATACTGAGGCTTCAGGCTGCAGGCTCCACGCTTCGTGCTCCGTGCTCCAGGCTCCTGACTCCGGGGTCCTGTTTCCTTTCGCTTGTTTGTGTTGTACAATTTTCACACATTTGTGCAACTTTGCCACCGAAATGTGCAACACATTGCCCCCGTCGCCTTGTTGTTGCTGCTGCTGATTCTGTTCCATCTTCCTCTGCCAACCCAAGCCCCCTTGCAGTCAACTGCATTTTATTGCCACAGATGGGAGTGCCACTGTGTGTGTGTTTGGGATCCATATAGCCACGATATCCACGCTCGGTTTTGCGCATTTAATGCCGAGTTATAACTTTCACGTGGGTTGCTTTAGTAGTTTTTTTACCAGCTCACCCACCCGGCACCCACTGTCGGCGCCCTAAAGGTTCCCAGCCAGAGTTACGTGGCCACATAAAAAATATCCCTTACCGGGAAGAGGGGATGTAACCCGCTCGAAAGTGTCACTTATGCATAGAAGATTTGCGATGCATTTTTCAATGCCTAATAAACATAATTTCAACGCTGTTTATCATGTGACAGGGCGCATAAAATCAGCTTCGCGTACGCAATCATTTGTTTATGGATCGTGAAAAGCGCTGATTGATATGGAAAATAGATTGCTGCATATGGGAATGTTTACTGAAAACAAAAGACTATGGGTTATGGTTATTGGTGGAAAAAATGCTATTTAGCTGGTGCAAAATAATATTTTTACCGCCTTTGTTTCTATTATAAAATTTCCTTCTTTTATTTTTAAGGAGTTACCAGTTTTTTTCAAACCACCCTCGCCCCCAAATGAACTCTGATTTTGTAGCATCAATTTTCCAGCTAATTGCAAAAATAAGCAAAATTATGTGCCATGCCATAAACACTGGCGGCAGCAGCAGCAGCAGCAGCAGCAGCATCACTTGAATCCCCCTGCTCACCCACCCTTCACAGTCATTCCATCTTCCTCTGATGCATTGCATCCAATCGGAATTATGCACTTTGACAGGGAGCGCATTTAGTGTTAATCATACGCCCTGTTGCACGGCAGTGTGGCATCCTGTTTGCTAATTCAATCTGCCCGAACGAATGCACACCCAGGGAGCCAAGTGTTCACACTAAATAATTAAATGTTTATTTAAATGCAGGAGAAGTAAGAGTGAGGAAATCCGATTTAGATGGAATTTTCAGCAAACAAATTTATTGGCGCATAATTCAAGGCGGCGCAGCGATGATGATGATGCCCCGCACTGACGATGATGCATTGCGGGGCAGGAAGCAGCCTCAGATATGAATGAATGCAGCTGGCAATTTATGGCAACCTAGCGGTGCAACGACTACCAAGGAGTGGGGAGGTGGGGTGGGTTTTGGGGGATACTTTTGGGCCAAGGCCGTTGCCTTGCCAAAAGCAGCAAACCGGCAAAAGGAAGAAAGAAACGCCAGCTACAGAAGCCATGGCGATGGCAGAGCGGAAACGGAAATGGAAATGCGCAAATGCAATTGTCACACACACACACACGAACACACACACACTCAATTCGGACGGGGTGAAATTTTAATGGAAAATTGGTGTACTCGTCGTGGCAATAAATGAAGCTCGCATTTCTATACGCCCGGCTAATAAAAGGGCCACCCAAGTTGGAGTGACAGTCGACAAGCGGCTAGACAACACGAGGTCCTGGAAACACTAAAGGGGCTGGCCCTCTGTCGTCACAGGGGCCTATTTTGGCAGGGGTTTTCCAGAGCTTGGCCTCGCCCCGAGATTGAAGGTAGGCAAATCAATTTGTCAAGTCTGTCCCCCCCCTTCGGGCGAGTATCCTTCAAAGGGAGCAGCTCTCCGCTTGGCATTGTTGTTCAATCTTTATGCCTGCCGCTTAATCTTTCAATTTGCATATTACATAATAGCCTCAGAGGTGGGAATGTGCCAAGACACTGGCAGAAATTATAGATTTACAAGCTAAGAAAAAATAAATTAAATAAAATTTAGATACTAGTAGAAAAAAAAATAAGAAATTATTTATTACCATAATTTATTAAGTTGCTGATATATTTTCTTATAGTTTCTATTTAATATTTCTCCTGGTGCACTAGCAGATACGACCTGACCATCTAGGCAATGCTTTATGGTCACTTGAATGCAGCACGCACTGAAAGGGGGCCTCGAGGGCTTAAGGCGGGCGGGCTGAGGTGGCCGCAGGCAAACACTTGACGTGCGCTTATGCGGCACCGAGTTGCGCATACGCCGTGTGGGCCGCACACAGGCCCAACCGCTTATTGAATATGCTGATGTAGGTGGAGCGGGCATATGGAATGTGCTACATGCTACAAGCTATAGAATCGCCAGGCTCCATGTTGATATATGTCACACAGACTGGCACAAAATAAACTGCAGCAAAGTGGGGAGACTGTGTGTGTGTGTGGGAGGGGGCGTGGCCTGCCCCACTTACTGGCCATCGATGATAGGCGTTGATACAGTTGCTGTAACAGGATTAGCCCTGGATTTGGCTTAGTTTGCCAAGCGGCCTGGCCTGATGGATCGGGGATTCCGGAGGAAGAACAGGAAGCAAACATTATGCAAGACAAATCCGTAACGAGGACTGCAAGTTAATGGGACAACCTCAACTGCAACGGCAGCATGGCCAGCCACTGCGCCAGTCAAATATTATTCGTTGCGGCCCCCAAATAAAATGCAATTATTGTCCATCTATCAAATGGTCAGCCCTCTGGCTGTGTGGGTGTGCGGGTGTGCGGGCAGGTACTGGGTGTAGGCTTTTAATTGCTTTGGTTGGGCCTGGTCCGGTCTGTTAACTATTGGCAGCAACTGTGGCTTACTTGGGCATGCAAATGGAAATTCTCTTAGCCGGCTTAGTGAGCCAACCGAAAAAGATTGCCTTCTAAATTCAACTAAAAGCCATAGATTGCTTTTTCCCCAAATTCAACTCCATATGAAATTCGGTCATTTTCTTCAATGAAAATTGATTTTCAAAGCTGATACAAATTTTTAGTTAAACTTCCCTCCCAACATCTTCGACTTCGACTCCCCCTTCGATCGACAAGCTCTTTGTTTGTTTTTCTTTCGGCCCACGAACCCCTCAATTAACAACTTTTAGTCAAATGGAGAGGAGAGGAAAGGTAACCCCAATTAAAAACAACGCAAAACAAAGGGAAAACCCAAGCGAAAGGAAGCGGAAGTGGACGTGGACAAGGACAGGGGGGCGAAGCCGAAGGAATTGAAAGTTTTGCCGCATAACAATTAATTAAATTTGTATTCGTTGCCTTTGTGTGTCGCTCTTGTTGTGCAACAACGCACACAAAATATTGAATGTCAAGCCGAGCAATGGAATGGAATGGAATATTCCAACTGTAACTGAGCTCTATAATTATAAGTCAGGTGAGGCGGATCGGCAGGACCTTGACTGATGGCTCGGGAGGAAGTGTAAGCGCAGACGTAAGCATAAAAACAATTAAAACTTTTGCCAAAGTCACAGACAGGACTTGCCAACCGGATGCACTGGAGGGAAAATTTAATAATTTATTTGGATATTTCATAGAAAAAGATTACTTCAAATTTCTGGAATATATTTTATATAAGTTTGCAAAATATTTTTCCTTAAAAACGTGTCTACAAGATTAAATTATTAATGCAACTGAGCTTATATTGTAAATTTCAATAACAAAATATTGTTTAAAGCTGAATTTCTTATAAAAACATTTAATTTAATCAATTAATTAATAAATACTTGTTCATAAAACAATTATTTTATGCTATTTAAGACATTTTTGTTATGGTGTACCTATCTCACTCATGTTGCATAATTCCTGTCATAGCTCCAAGTCTAACTTTCGACCTTAAGTCTTCCCTTTAAATCACCAAGGATTTCCTTTTGATTTCCCAGATTTGGGAGTTTTTCCCCGTGCAATGCTCACAGCTCCCTGCCCTGCAATTAGTTGCCCGGAGTGGCTATAAAAACCAGCCCGAAACATTGCTCCCGACACTCGCCCGGAGCGGCTGACCACTCGACTTGCGGCAAGGAGGCCCCATCGATAGTATCCACTTGAGTTCATCGCCGGAATGATTGACAGCGGGGAACCGGAGCCTGCCATTGCTGGCCACTTCTACCGCATCCCTCGGTTCTCTGCGAGAATCATTGGCATCTGGCCGGAGATGAGAAGGGGCAGTGGTCCGTGGTACACCCATCTCCTGTTCGTGTTCGCCTTTCTGGTGGTTCTGGTGGGAGCTGTGGGCGAGGTCTCCTATGGCTGTGTACACCTGGACGACCTGGTTGTGGCTTTGGAGGCCTTTTGCCCCGGCACCACCAAGGCGGTGTGTGTGCTGAAGCTGTGGGTCTTCTTCCGCTCCAGCCGCCAGTGGGCGGTGCTTATCCAGCGTCTGAAATCAATGTTGTGGGCCGCGCACCGCGAGGAGGGCCAAAGGATGCTGGTGGCACTGGCCACCACAGCCAGCAGGCTAAGCCTGTTGCTCCTCAGCTCTGGCACAGCGACCAACACCGCCTTCAACCTGCAACCGCTGATTATGGGCCTCTATCGTTGGTTGTTTGAGCTGCCCGGTCAAATCGAACTGCCCTTCAACATCATGTGAGTATGATGAGGAGAATATCCTGGGGCTCACTTGAATATCCTCAAATTCGAGTGCCCCAGTTATCCCTTGAGCTTTGAGAAGAGGTTGTAAAACGTACAAAATACTCGGTCAATTGAGTTTGAGGGAATCTTGAGGGTATATTTATCCTTAAATTATTTTTAAGTTAAACCTTAGGCATCGGTCAATCACTTTTGAATTAATATTTATTTGGTAAAGTTAAGGTTGCTTAAATTTAAGGCTTATTCTAAACTACTACTAATTATATTTTATATAATTAGTAATTGAAATACACTGTCTGTGTTTGAGAAAAGGTTTAGAAAATAGGACCTTCGGCTATCGGTTAAACATATTTTAGAGCTTTATAATAATAGTTAATTATCATCCTTTGACTTTTTCCTGAGGCATTACTGAAGATGATATCTTAATAATATATTTACGACTTGTCCATAATTATCCTTTTCTAACCATCGAATTTGCCTTTAAATTATATCTATAAATATTTCATTTATCCATTAAAATCCCTTTTCTCAGTGTCCTATAAACCGAAGACACTTGAACAAAAAGCAAGCAAAATCAATCAATAAAGTAAATTTAAGTAAAGATTTCAGCTTAAGCCACTTTTTGTGCTGAAAATCTTTAACCAATTTGGTTAATGAATCGCAAGGATTGGCAAATGCATTAATTATGGTTCGCCACTTGGACTCCTGGCACTCTTAGGTCACTCTTCGGTACGGGAATGGAATATTAATTTTAACACTCGATATCCCGATGCTCCTTGTCACCAGATTGCCGGCGTTCGTCGTTCAGCCGCCTCTGTTTCCGGTCACCTACGTGCTGCTGACCGCTTCCGGGGCCTGCACTGTGTTCGCTTTCAGCTTCGTGGATGGCTTCTTCCTCTGCTCCTGCCTCTACATCTGCGGCGTCTTTCGACTGGTGCAGCAGGACATTCGCAGGATATTCGCCGATTTGCATGGCGGTGAGTGAGGGAGTGTGGGTAGCAAAGATGACAATGGCTTTGCTCCTCTGACTTTTCTTGGCCTATCTCCCTCTGTCAGAATCCGTGGACGTTTTTACGGAGGCGATGAATGCGGAGGTGCGCCAAAAACTGGCCGACATTGTGGAGCGGCACAATGCGATTATCGATCTGTGCACGGACCTAACACGCCAGTTCACCGTTATCGTTTTAATGCATTTCCTGTCCGCCGCTTTCGTCCTGTGCTCGACCATCCTGGACATCATGTTGGTAAGCCTTTTTTACGTTTCAGGGGCTTGCGAGGATTATATTTCAGGGGGGTTAAGGCTACGAGATACCTTATTAATAATAATAAATTATTATTAAACTATTTTAGCATTGGATTCTGGTATATTTTTGATTTTAATATATAAAATCAATGCTACCTTGCATCATCAAGACTTGAAAGGCTATAGATTAATAAATAATAATATTTCTTTATATATAAATCCCCCTTAAATAGCATTCCGTCGACGCCCCTGTCCTTTACACCTCGCCTGCATTCGTCGGCCGCTTTAAAAGTTTTTCCCTGTTTGCTGTTTTTTCCCCCATCCCATCCTGGCTTTTCCTGACCTCGGCTCCTTCTCGATTTGTTTGTTTGCTTTGTGGCTGCGACTGCGGCTGCGGCTCTCCCGTGGCAATTTATAAGCGCATGAATTGTTACGGCTCCGAAAAAAGTTTTTAATGCGACTTTCGCACGTTTTCCGGTGTCCCGGACACCGGAGACCCATAAGCTGTTTGCCGCTGCAACTGCCGAGCAGCGAAAATGTTTGGGATGGGTTCTCACCTGCCCAATGGGATAAGCGATGCCAACACTTCTTGCGACTCAGCCGGCTTCTTACGCGGCTCGAAGCGTTGAGTTATCCATTCGAAACTTGTTTATCGCTCGGGTGTCCCGAGGCCAGCGATCTATTATCACTTTTTAACTTTCTGTGTTTTTTTTTTCCGGAAAAACTGGGGAAAGTGAAAAACATATATGACACAAGGAGGTCCCTCAAGAGTGGAGAAAACAATTTATAAATAAATAAAAAGTTTATCATTTCACACATTTGAAATTTTCTTAAAGACTTGAAACTTTTGCAAGCAGGAAATAAATAATTAAATATATTTAACTAAAGCTAAAGTAATTTAAATTAAAATGTTTATAAAGAGTAATTCTTAAAAGAAAAATATATTTATCTAAGATTTTCAATAGAAGTATATTTTTTTGTATTAAGTCAAATTAAAGCCAGTTCCTATGATTATTTAACATGCTATATTTTCTCAATGATTAACCTTGTACTCAATTCTTAGCTTGACCTTCTTTTTGGCACATTAGAAAAATAGAAAAACAAACTAAAACAATCAAGAAAAGTCCAAAAAAAGAGAAAGCAAATGCCGTTTATTGTGGCCAAATCCTATTTTGGGTCTTGTAAAATGGAGCGTGCTCTCAGTTTTATTCACTCTGCGACATGCATAAATCGCATAATTCTTTTTCAATGCCAAACTGGAAAATTGGACAAGTGGAAAATGGAAAATAGAGAAATGGAGAAGGAAAAGCTATCAGAGTGAGACCGCAACTAGCCCAAGACCATTTGCCAAAGAACATTGCTTTGATGCTTTAGCAAACTCGGGAAAACTTCTACTGCGTAAAGTGTATTTAATAATCCCCTGCAGTTTTTCTCTTCACCACAAGCAATTTCTCTCCAATTAATGGCATCGTCTCTTATCTAATTCTCGGGCATTTTCATATTATTTTATTTCATTTTCCCTGCTCTGTGTCTCCATCGCAGAACACGTCGTCGCTGAGCGGCTTAACCTACATCTGCTACAGCATCGCGGCCCTCACGCAGCTTTTCCTCTACTGCTTCGGCGGCAATCACGTCGGCGAGAGTGTGAGTAAGACTACTTTCCAGCTTTTCCCCGCCATTTTTTTCGCGACCACTTTTCCACTTCCTTTTCCCTTGCACCAAACCATTTTCATTTCCATCATTCATTGGGTTTAGGCTACCCTAAGGAAGGGGTTGTCTTGGGCTAAGCTTGAAGTTGAGCTGTTTTTTAATATTTAAATATTATTTATATTTATTTTGGATATAAATATATTATTTGCTTGTTTATTTTGCCTAGTAAGGCATTTATTTTTATAACGTATTCTTTTTTTGGCGTAGTTTATTAAGTAGTAAGACTGCCTTTCACTTCCGTTTCTTTTTCACTAATTTATTTTTACATTTATGAACAGTTTTTGTAATAAAACATTTACTAAGGAGTTAAAAAAATAATGTATTTGTTTAAGAGCAAGGTAAAGCAAATAAAATAATATATTTCTTCAAGTGCCTGGTCACTAAAGTATAAAGAAGTTTAATAAAGATATAACAAACAATATAAGTTCTATAGTTCGTAAAAGTTTATTACAAAAAGGCTTACTTTTAAGTCTCGAGTTCCAAGATCTTGAAATTTCTTCTTTTAATTTTAAATCTATAATTTTTCTAAAAAGTTTTACACGAGGATTAAACAAGAGAATTAAAAAAAAAAAAGGTTCCTCTTTATTCCAATCTTTTTAAAATAATTAGTTTTAAATATCTAATTTAACTATGAATTAATAAAGATAATAATTAATTCTAATACATATTTTTGTAAACATAAAATACATACATAAAATTTCTCTTAAAGTATCCTTCCATTCGGTTCCATTTCACTTACTTTCATTTGCTGCTCGTGCACCTACTTTCGTTTTTTTTTTGCAATTTCTGTAATTTCAATTTGACGCTAAACATTAAGCAGCCAGGCGGCCACATAAAAAATGATGTGCCATACACAAATTGCACTTGTGATAAAATTTTAATTACACAACACAAAGTGCGGAGGACTGAACATCGCGTGGGGATCCAATTCCTCAGCCAGACGACGACGCGGACTCCACACCGCCAGAGATTCAGATTCGGATTCAGACTCAAAACCAGATCCAATTCCATTTGCAGAGCGCGGCTGTGGCGGACGTGCTGTATGACATCGAGTGGTACAAATGCGATGCGAGGACTAGAAAAATGATTTTAATGATATTGCGGCGTTCGCAGCGGGCAAAAACAATTGCGGTGCCGTTTTTTACGCCCTCACTGCCAGCCTTCGGTTCGGTAGGGGACTGTGTGCGATGCGTTCGTTGATTATGATAATAAATGTTTATGTTTCCATTTCTCCCCGCCCATCCTGCTCAGATACTCAGCACAACCGGCTCATATATCACCCTGCTGAAGACGTTTCTGTAAGCCTACGCGGCGTATGATTGATATCCCGGATTGGATTTGTCCTTGGCCATGTTTTGTTTGTTTAAATTAAAACCACCAACCGAATGGACATTAAATTGCCTGTGAAGCAGCAACAAGTGCCGCCTGTCCGGGCTGTAATTGTTTCATTTAAATATTGCGATGATCTCTTCTTCGTGCGGATTCAAACTAATGAAAAACACTTGCGGCTATGGGCACATTAATTGGGTCAGTCCCGGTGAGGGGGGAACGGGGAAAATGGGTGGTGGAGTGGTGTGCCATGGGGTGGTGTGGCAGTGTGGCTCTGTGGCGAAGACAGTAATGGCGTTTTTATGGCGCCATCTTGAGGTCTCCGCACCGTGGAGATGTTTTTGTTAACACAATATTTTGCGCTCTCTCTCTCTTTTTGCAGCAGCAACAAATATCAATTATAATTTCTGAAATTCGAGACAGTTATGGCGGCTGAGGCTGCCGCAAATGGTTTTTCCTGGTAAATTAACGCAGGTTTCTAAAGATTTTATTCTTAAAGGCAACATAAAAGATTATGAGAATGCTAAGCTTGGATTTTAATCAGTTAAAATCATTCAAATGTAGAAAACATTGATATCTATAAATTTAAGTCAATTTACAAATTGGTTACACAAAAAAGCATTCCTCTCTTTAAAATTCTTTACCTAAGCTATCAATATTTCACCATTTTATTTACCATTTAAATAAATTGAAAAAGCAATAAAATAATATACATTTCATTTGATAAACTTTATCCTTTTTACAAGCATAATGACACGACTGCATTTTCACAGATATCAATTTAAGCAGCGCCATGTTATTTGCTTTTTGATTAAGCCTTTGATTACTTCATTTGCATATGATGATAATGATGATGCTGATGATGACGATGAGTAGTTTCTCCTTGCTATTTTACACATATTTTCCATTTTCCAGCCAACTAATTGAATTTGAAACTCTGGGAAGCTGTTGATTTACTCTAAGTACTCACCGCATTTTCACAAAGAAATTAAAAGTTTGCCACTGCGCATAACCGCAGGAGTTTGCACAGAATAAAAGGCGAATCGTTAAGTTTCGTTTCAGTTTATTGTTGAAAGAATTCATTCCATTGATTTATCCATTTGGTTTGTCATCACATAAATTATCTAAAATCTGCTTACTGGCTTACGTGTAGTAAATTCATGCCTACCCATAGTAATACTCGCTACACACGAACTCATGTGCAATACCAAACTTAGTCGAGCATCCCGCCATTGATTTCATTAGGCTCTTCGCTTTTCCGCATTTCCACATTTCTAAATTTCCGCTTTCTGACTTTCGCATTTATTTTCATTCAATTTTGCATTTGCCGAGTGCCACGTGACTAAATTTCATTTTGCCCATAAATAAATTCCATACAACTTAGTGTTTTTATAATTAAGTGTTTGCTTTTAGTTTATCAGATGATGAGAGTTCTGCCTTTTATCTAATATATATATTACAATTTTTAGGTTAGTATTATGTGGAGTGTGGAGTGGTGTGAGTGTATACTTAATTTTTTTGTTTTTTGCCTCTTTGTGTTAAGACAGCATGAAATGTTTATAAAGTCGATGCGTGCAAGGAGGCTCCTTTTGTCAGGAGGAGAGCCTCAGTAATGAAATAAAATACACACTTTTATATATGTAAGTATCCGAATGGCATGTTTGTATGTATGTATATATAGCCGGTAAGCTGCTCCGCATCTTTGTGGTATTTACAGAGAGTGTCATCCTTCTGTGTTCCGTCTCTCCCGTCTCCTGTGTCCTTCGCCATTCGTCCCATGTCCTTGCTCTCCATGCCATGCTCCATCCTCTGCCCTGGCCTTTGCATTCTGCATTTTACATTTTGCAGTGTCTCATTTCGCACAATGAAATGTAAATATTAAAAGGAAAACAAACATTCGCCTGAAAGGGAAAGCGGCTGCCTTGTTTGCCTTTACCATTTTCCTTTTGCCAGTTTACCAGCCTTCTAAAAAACATCTCTCTCTCTCGCAGCCAGCACGGAAAACTGCCAACGTCATGGAACATAATTTTCTCGTTCTGCTGCAATTACAATGCTAACAGTGCTGATGATGAGGACGACGTAGTAAGTAAAGGACGACGGCGATGCTGGGGACAACTTTCGGTCTCAGTTGCTGACAGCCAATACTCCAGTTCCCACTCCCAGCCAGAGTATTAGCTGGAGGAGCAGCTGGAGTGGACGGGCGGGAGACCGTCGCTCCGCCCCGCTTTTCTGCATGGCAGCGGGATTCTCATCTGCGGGGGAGACAAACAGTGGCACACAATGAACATGTGTATTCAAATTTAGCCGAGCACAGCGCCATTAACTATGCCAGGCCAAGTAACTTAATTTAATTGTGAGCTACACAGAAAAGAAAACCATGAAAGAAGATAAAATAAAACAGGAGTATAATAAAGCTTAAAGGAGGGTTTGTTCATTTCAAAGAGGAAGAATATATACCAAAAATTAATATACTTTTATAATTTAAATTATTGTTATATTTCCCTCTGTGCTGACTTTGAAAGTGAGCTGTGTTTCTAATGGCGGAGTGGGTGCGACGCGTGCTTGTCCCGGACTAGATAAATGACATATGTGTGTCTGCGTATACGCAATATTTCTGCGGCCTTTCTCGCCCAAGCAAATGTTATTCGAGGCGCATCATTTGTCAATGCTTTGTTTTGACTCGTCACAAAGGATACCCATACTCCTGGCACTGATTTTTAAGGCCAGAAAAAGGGGGCGCAGTGGCTGGAGAAATGAGTAATGCGTGGAGAAGGCTATGCGAGTGCAGGGTATCTCTGGGGGTCTATAAATAAGTTGGGGAATTGGATTTCTATTTTTGTTAAATCATTTTTTATAGCCGCCAAAAAGGAGAGCGTTTAAAGAAGTAATGAAGTATGATTATTGTTTAAAGTGAAATAATGAAAAGAAAGCCCATTAAAAGCAGGATTTCCTTGAATTTCAGTTAAAATTCCATTTATAATAATGAGGAAAATGCCATGAATAATTCCCTATTTCACACACTTTGTGAAAACTCCCCATAGAGCATATTCCCGGTCGGAGTAACGCCTAGACAGGACCCGACACTCCGCTCTTATAATTTCTCTTAAAATTTTATTGCCTTTGATTTATTATCTGTATTTATGCTACCAGTCACAGTCCCAGTCACAGTCAAAGTAACAGTCTCTGGGACTATCTGGAATCCCACACCCACCACTCCGCGCCACTCCACTCCAGTCCGTCCGGTGGCTGCCACATGTGGGGCATGATTAAGTGCCTTTTTGCAACTTACTCCTGACATTTAATCATATTTATTACGGCTTCGCTGAGTGTGGCAGAGCGACAGCAGGCCGTTGCTCTTTAAAATGCAAATTCCTGTTCGTACAACAATTTCATTTGAATAAACAACTTAACAACTTAAGTGCTGGACATTTCGCTTAACATTTGATACAGCATAAAAACTAGGACTACCAACGGAACGACTTGCGTTTCAATTTGCTGCGAATGGCCCGGGCATAAAAGGTCATAAAAAACTGTGGAAATTGCTGGACAAAAGACGCGTCAAGTTTATGCCCCTCATTTCGCAGCTTAAAATGTCTTAATTCCCGTCTAATTTATGTGTAAAATATGCAAAGCCAAGTCTGTGCGTTTGTGCTCTTCCAGCCGCATTACTCATACGCCAAGGAGGCCCGCGCGGAGTGGGAAAACGGGCGCCCCAAACAAACAACCGGATGAATGATGGAGTGAGAGTGCGGCAGAACTTTTAGTTTTTAGGCCGAGTCCCTGAATGAATGGAGCCTGGGCACAGTGCGGGCCGAAAAAGGAATGACTGTCACGGCAAGGGAACTACCAAAGGCTCTTGGCTTTTGGGAGCTAACTGCTACTTGGGAGCACTGACTTCACTGGCTGCCAGTGTAAGTGATAGGCTTAGAATAGAGCCTGGACAGCACCTGGGACGAAAGTCGGAAACTCAAGACACTCAAAGAAAAGAAGCATTAAAAGCATTCGAAAAGAAATCTGTTAACTTCTCAGTTGAAATATTCGAAGAAGGTCCATGCAGAGACATTTAAATATTTATAAAATTATTTTGCTAACATTTTCTAATCCTTTTCCTTCAGTGTACGCCACACTAGCTCACCCAGTGTCCCCCGACTCACCATTAATCACATGAACCAGGACGCTGGCACTGCTGGCAGTCGTGGGCTGACACGTGTAGTTGCCGGTGTCCGTGGTCTGGGCATTCGAGATGCGAAGCCTGCGGTAAGTGGATTATAAAGCACACTAAAAACAACTCAATTAGGCTGACGGCTAACTCACCTGGACTTCAGAGTGTCGCCCAGCTGCGATTCCATGGCAATCCTAGTGGCAAACTCCTTCTGCAGGTCCACCTCGCTCATTATATCATTCGGCGACATATCCTCGGCGATACCCTTGCCTGTAGTCTCCTGCCTGCCGACTGGTGGCTCCGGCTGGCCATCGTCCGCATCGAATGGTGTGATCATATGCTCACCGCGATACCAGTAAATCGGTCCAATGTCCTTCACCGACGGCTGCTGAACCAGACAGTTGAGGATTATGGCGCTGCCCGCCTTGAAGTGCAGATCGTGCGGCCCACTGATAACCGCCTTGGCATCCGGCGAGATTTCTGCAAAAAGGTAACGAACCCACAAAACGAATCGAGAACGATGCGTGTTGTAGGTGGAGAAGTTGGAATAACCGAAATCAATTTGGGGCAATCGGTCGTAAAACGAATTTGCAGCCAACTGAATGCACATAAAAAGTTTTAATCATAAAACTTTATGGAATAACTTTTCAATTGCACTAAATTTAAGTAAGCCCGAAAAAAGTCCAGGAAGGCGGAAGGTAGTGGGAAAATCACACCAGACACACCGCACACACACACGACTGTGTGTAAATAAACTTATGGATATGAGTGTGTATGTGCACACGCCCGAATGGAGAGTCACACATGCGGCTGTGAAACTGGGTTAATAATAATATTTATTATGCATTGGACTGTGCAAATAATAATAATTAAAAAATATACCCAAAAAAACAGGAGACATGCTGTGGCAAACTGAAATAAAAATTCAACTGCGGCACTGTGGGTTTCGATTTATTTTACAACATTTGCTAAGGCAACGAAGGGAATCTTAATGGAGGCTTAAAACTTAGGTAAGAAGCTTTAAGTTAAGAGGATACTTTTGGGGATTTCCACAGATAAAGATAATATTTATTGAAGGGCGAAGAATTATCTATCAATTTCTTTTGACAAGAAGGTCAAATTTTCGGGTAAAATAAATTACCAAAAATTTATTTAGTGTCTCTAATACTAAGCAAAAATCATTGTCCTTAATCTCATTTTTATTTTAAAAAACCAAAGCATGATTTTCTTGCCCTACAAAGTATGCTATACCTTTTCAATGCCTCATTTTAAGCACCTTTAACTTGTTATCCTTCAAAAACTTGCTCTTTTTGGCCCACTGTGGCCGCGAGCAGCTCATAAAAGTGCATATGATGATGATTACATGGGTCGCAGGATGCTCAGGGATATCCTGCGAGGGGGTTAAGGCGTCTGCGAGGATCTCGCACGCTGCTCTCTCCCTTAACACTCGATGTGTTTTTTCCGTCTGTTTGTTTGCGTCTGTGGCATATGTTGGGTGTGTGTGTGTGCGAGTTAAAAAAATCCCATTGCGCCATTAAGTGCGTGTGTGTATTGGTATCACCCCCCTCACCACCACCCGTTTTGCAAGAGTGTTTGTGCAGTGTCACTGCGTTAAAGGCAATTAACACCCGGCAGGACGAGGGCAAGGGAAAATCCAGAGTAAGAGACAGACAGAGAGTGAGAGAGGGAAAGGAAGAGACCCAGAGCCTGCTATTTTTCATTTCAGTTTTTCATTTTTCCTTCATTTTTCAGCAGCTGTCGCTAAAGTTCTGCGTGCATTTTGTGTGGCGGCGCATGAAGTTTTTTAATTTAAATATTTCACGAAAATAAAATGCAATGCGCACACAGCAGCAGCAAGAGAGGCGTTAAAAAGGCTATGGATTTTCCTAAGGTCAACTGGTTGTAATTACCACTTAGAAAGGGCTGGGAAAAATGTAATCAAGGCAATATCCATATTAAATCCTAGAAAAAATCATGATGAGCTTTGAGGCAATGCCACAGAAATGGTTAGGGATTAAACCATATGCAGTGGAAATATGTATTATGGAAAAAAGCGGTAATGCTGCAGAAAAACTGCTGGTAAATATTTGTACACAGTCTGAAATAATAGCATTGGATGTTTTTCAAGGGATTTAACGATCAATTTAACTTGGAGTATGTACTTTTCATGTGTTTAATTCGGAAATCGAAGATAAAAAAGCTTTAATTGTAAAAATAAAATAATGACTACACAGATTCAAGGCCACATAACCAAGAATAAATATAGCAAACAATTAAACCTTCAAAGGATTTATGTATAAAAGATTTTAGTAGAGAAAAGTTTAATTTATTTTACTTTAAATCCATAAGAAAATGGGTTTTCCTAGTGAAATAAAGACACAATCGGTTTATTTATAGATTTGATTTACCCATTAAATATTTTTCCCAGAAGTATACTCCAAAAATAACTCATTGATCTGCCTACAAGCCTGTCGATATCAGATTTAAATAAATATTCTGAAAAATATTCACTCTTTGTATATTTATATTTCTTTAGTGCCATGGAAATTGCGAATTTTCTTCCCCATATTTTTCTCCAATGGATTTAACAATCAATTATGCCACTAATTGCAACTGAAATATGGTATATATATGTATATGTATTTTTTCCAGAATAATGCGTGCATAAATACAACCTTTTAAATTGTCATCTTAGGGCATACTTTATGCATATTTATTTTGGATATTTCCCAACCCAAGTATGGCGGACACAACGCCCCAAGCTGAATTTATATCAGGCATAAATCTCTTTGCCAGGCAAAAAAAAAAAAGGAGAAAAACGGCGAAACGTTGAGGGAAAAATAAAATCGTTTGGGTGGAGCGCATAAATTTACATAATGACATTAATTAAATGCGCTGCAACGCACCGACCGGCCGAGCCAAGGAAGAGCAACAGCGGCATAATATGTATAAATAAAGGCCCGGCGGAGAAGGAAAAGGAGCAACGAGTTGAGCGCCTTGCAAAAGTCACTCATACGACACGTATGCCGATAATGTTATTAAGGACGTAGCCAGTTTGCCGGCCTGTCAGCACTGCCCAGTGTCCACGCCACGGCTGTCATGCTCCTGTCCCCGTCTCCTTTGGAAATTGTTTCATTAACGTAAATTAAAATGCATACGTCCGTGAAGAAAATGTAATCGGAAATTCGTTTGTACGCGTCAGAGCAGGAAATCAGAATGGGGAAAGAAAATAAAGCTGTGACAGGCGTTGGAGCGGTCGAGGGGGCAGGGAAACGCATTGCGCCCAAGTGCATAAGCGGGAACTTAAAAAGGCATTGCCGACTGATTTGCATAAGTGGCTGACAGCAGATGCCCATGCAGTTGTCGTTGTCAACAGGACTTGTCAGTGCCTTACTACCCTCCCCCCTTCCCCCTTTTTATCGCCGCTCCCAGGACCCATTAGCCCATTTTATCCAGCGCTCTTTTTGCGATGCAACACTTGTCGCCTTATCGGGCGTCAGTCAGTGATTTAAAGTCGTGCCTTAAATGCTTAAGAGCTCCTTTGAAAATCCATTAAAATCAATATACGAATTGATTGTTTTTTAAACGGATTGAGATTAAAAATTAACGGCGAAGGCAATGAGGCAATCAGGATTACGAAGGAATTTCATTATGTGCAGGTAAATTAAATACCGAAAATGAAAGATGGGAGGCTGCCCTAGATAGGGATTTATAGGGGGAGGGGTTTCGAAAATATATTGGGGGGAGTAATTTAATTTGTTTTCCTTTTAAAGGAAGAAAAACATTTAAATTGCAATGTCTTCTAATTTAAAGAAAAATAAATGTATTTCCCAAACCTTAAAGGAAGAGAAATGTGGTGGAATCGCTCGACAAAAACTATTTCCAATTTTCTTCTCAGGTTCGTGTGCGGGGGAATTTTAATGATCTCATTAGAAAGGATACTCTCAAGGCTTCCTCTGTTGCAATCTCCAGGAGGATAGGCACTGGCCTGCAGCCCATTATGCCGTTCTGTAATCAGGCCATCATCAATTAATCATTACCGGTGGATTTCGGAGACACTAATACAGACAAAAGACATTGTTTTCGATGGTAGGACAGCACAGGAAACAGGACACACTGGCGGCTAATTATATGCGGACACACGCATTATGCATGGCTCATTAAAGCGCTGAATACATTTCCAATCGGTCCCTTAATCCCGACGGGTTGACATGCTAATTAACTCAGCGCTCCGGCGACATGTAATCTCATCCGTGCAGGACCAAAACTGGGGCCTTTGGCGTGCAAAAAAAAAAAGAGAACCCCAGAAGCAGCCACCTTCTCCCACTATGCCGCATTTTATTTGTTTATTTATTTATGGGCCGAAATGCGAAATTAAAAATGAATGCCTAGAGGCGGTCGAACCGGAATGCACAAGAAACCAGGGGATCGGATGAAATAATCATAATTGCTAGCTGCTGGCTGCGAAACTGAATTAACATTTTTAATAAACCGAGCAGCAGCAGCAGCGGCAAGGTAAACAACAGCCGGGAAAAACCGAAAATAAATAAGAACAAAAAATCTGGGAAATTAAATAAGTTTTGGTTTTCGGGTGTGGAGAGTATTGCGTTGTGTCACAGCTCAAAGCGAAGGCAGTTAATCTCACTAAAATCTGTGAATTGATGAAGATACAACCAAACATTTAAATCTTTTTTTTATTTATTAATTTGAAAGAATTTCCCTTGCCTTTGATTTGTCAGGAGATCTGATTATCTTGAGCTCAAGAATATTTTATAAATTAAAAAGTGCAAACTAAAAACAATAAAATATATATATTTCAGACAACCAAAGCTTTCCTTTGATTTTAACAAATATTTCTGGCTCTAGGGATATCAGGATACAATACTCACCGATGATGTTCAGCTGGAAGGCCATCGACATTTTGGGCTCTGTGTTCACCTGGCACTCGTAAATGCCCGAATCCTTTGCCTGCGGCGATTTCACGTGCAGCGTCCATTCCCTGGAATCCTTCGACTCGGTCACCTGCCAAGGACGTACACAATTTCAGCTTCAATTTACCGCTGGTGGCAGTTTACAGATTTCATTTTTCAATTCCTGCCTGTCAGTCAGTCCCGGCGGAATAATTATTCGCTTTCGAGGCAACAATTTGCAAGGCAGCAAATGTTGTACATATTTTCATTCAATTGTTTTTATTTTTTAATGGAAATTAAGCAATTATACAATTGGATGTTTGTTTGTTTGTTTGTCGGTCGTTTGGTTGGTTTGTTCAGTTGTTCGGCTCCGTTGTTGGTTTGTTTTGCAACTGCAACATGGCACAGTGTCCAGAATGTGGGAGACGAGAGGTGGCTGTGGATTTGTCCTGAGTTATGAGCTGGATTAGCCCCTGAAATATCGTTTATGCATGCATAATGAAAGTGGCCTTATGGCCATAATTCCCCCCGAGAGTCGGGGCTCATGTTAACTTTTACATGCGCTCTCTTTCTCTGCGGCAAAATGTGTGGAATTGTGGTCAATGTTCGGTGGAAAGTTTATCGGGATTTGTTCTGTTTCCCAGGCTAATCTGTGAGTGGATCTTGGGGATTTCATGTGGTTTATAGGGATAGATTGGCAGGTCATTAGCCTTAACAGAAGGTGGACAGAGAGCAAATAAAGCAAGCGCAGATTGTGGTTCCTGGAAAGGTTTGTTTACATTTGACTTTAAAGGCTGAATTCAAGCTAAATATTCCTATAATCTCCCTCTTAATATTGTATCTTTAATTTAATTACAAATTAACCACAAACTCCTCTGGAAATAAATCATAATCTGGTATTGAAATCCACTCAGTTTCTAGGGTTATTAACATTCGCAAACTTTGACTTTTCGACTTCTTCAATTTTGCCAAGACTCCCCCCTCAGTCGGGGATTCATTTCATTTCATCTCTCTGCATACTGCTCCCCTCTCCTCAGCGAATGTCCTTTAGGATCTGTTCGCCCCCATTGTGAGGTCTTTACTTTACCATCACATTCAATTAGCAAGGGAATCCGTGAGGGAAGGCGAAATGGTTTCGATAGGACGCACCTGGAATCGCTTGTCCGTGGTGTAGGTGGCGGTGCCAACAGTCAGGATATGCAGATCACGTTTCCGTATCCAGGATACCTGTTGAAGGGGGCGCCGCAGGAGTCGCAGAAATAAAGAGAGAGAAATTTGATTAACGAGTGCACATCCATATGATACACTCGATGTCCTTGGCACGCATCGCATCTTCAGCGGGCCTTGACTCACCGATTTATCATGGAGACTGTCCACGCGGCATTTAATTATGGCCTCCGTGTGGCCAGTGCGTCCGGTGATATTTCGCGGCATGCCAAAGTCGAAAATTGGCAACGACTGCGAGGCGTCGTGGTCCATGTCTTGGTCCCGCTCCCGCTCCGTGTCCGTGTGGGCAAACAGATCGGAGCCAAAGGATGCGTCCAGGAAGGCTAAACTCTTGAAAGTGTGATTCGTGGCATCCGTTTGTGGCCCGTTCGCCACCACAAATGATGACTGCGAGGATGGCCAGGACGACAACGATGACGATGACGAAGGCGATGAGGATGATGGCGTTGCTGGTGATGATGACAGAAATGTCGACAGGGTGGGCCCGTCCGCGGTGTCGGAGTCGGAGTCATCCGGTTGCCTGGTGGAAGCAGCCGCAACAGCCAGGCCTGGTGGAAGAGACAAAGACACAGGGATGAGAAGAGAGCAGGCGGTAAGGAAGCAGGGATAACATGAAGGCACTTGGAGAAATATAGTTGAAACATATTTAGTTTGTCCAAATACTTTTAATATATAGTTAAAAATTATTTAACATATATTTAGGATCTGCTTAAGCTCTAAATAAATTATTAAAAATATAAAACTTAATCATGAAATCTTCTAAAACTCAAATATATTACAAAAACTCTTCAAATTTATTCATTTTAATTCATAAATAATGCATGTTTGTAGGTACAAAAATGTTGTAAATAATTTGTAAAGGTGTAAGGCGACTGCTTCTGCTTGGCTCGCTGTCTTGGCTCCTGCTTCTTGTTGGCCAAATGAATTTATAACTCGGTCGGCTGCCGGTGCCTCTCCACTCTCCCCTTTCCCTTTGGGCCATTCATCTTGCTGGGACTTTTGATTTGATTTGTAACCACTTTGGCCACAACTTTTTTGCTTCCCCCCCTCGCCAACCACAAAGTAACTTCAATTCAATTCACTTTCGGTCCCCTCCTCCCTCTCGGCTCGCACAATTTAAGCAAATAAATTCCGTTTTGGGTTTAAGCTGCGGCCCGCGGACAATTTGCATTTAATTTATTAGCGACGCGCATTTTTATCCGCCGCTGCATATGTGTGCATAAATATTTTGCATATCAATTCACTTTTCCATTTTCCATGGCGACAATTTAAGCGAGTCCGAAGACCCAAAAGCCCAAAGTGACAAATTCAATTTGTGCGCAGTAGCAGCAGCAGCAGCAGCAGCAGCAGCAGCAAAGCAAAAATGGGCAAAAATAATGTGCAACAAGCTAAAATAAAGTCAAAACGAAATATTAAGCATACGCCATGTTGTCTCGACAGCAACCAGAGCAAATATTTGCAAATATGCCAACTACCAAAAAAAAAAAAGATAAAAAATAAAATAAAATAAAAGCGTAGAACGAAAAAATTACTTTTAAATTCAAATCAACAGGGAATTTGATGTTGACGACAGTTCGTTGGTCGAAGGGAAGGGAGCGTTGGAAATAATGCCCAGCTGGGAGCGATAAAACTGGGTATATTGCATTGAGTTTAAAGTTAAAGCCCATCAAGTAGGAATACAATTTTCGGTGTTGGCCCAAGGGAGACTTGAAGATAAAGTAGTTGGGTTTATAGAAAATATAAACAATTACAAAATGATATTGTTTAGAGAGAAATATGAAAGGAAACCTAATATTTAGACTTCCTTTTAAACATTTAATTTCTGCATTAAATTTGCAGGGTAATAAATAAAAATAAAGCTTTAAATTTCGTTGAATAATTTTACCTTGGCATTCCTTATTTGCTGTAAATTCTTTATCTATTATAAGGTGCAGGAATTCTCTGCCTGTTTTCCTAGAAAAAGATGTTCTCCCTGTTTTTACTCTCGCACATTCCCATAAATTTGGCTAGAAAAATATATATTTTTTCTACAGCTTACACAGTCAGGCGCTTCTTTAATCTTGTTTCTATTTTCACATAATTTTCAGTCAATTCCTGGGATTATCCGTCCCCGCCCTTGCTTAGTCCTTGCTTGGATGCGACCTTCTAGGGTATCCTTGCATTCGTAGGCCGACAGTGGCGTCGATCCCTTGTTTTATGCGTACACTCGAATGGAGGGCTCTGGCAAACAAAGTTTTTATTTTGTTGCGACCTACTTAAAGGTTCCACGGCATCGGCAGCCCCTCTCAAATGCCCCTCCAACTCGCCTCCGCCCCACCCCGCCAAGGACCCCCCTAGATGCTGACTGCTGTGAGTCGTCTGGGTTCACCACATGAGGTCATGGAAATGTTTTCCGTTTGTTGTTCTTCTTTATGCGCTGCTGTAAAATAAAGTAGCAAATTTGTATTTTATTGTTTGTCGCCAGTGCAAAAAAAAAAAAAAAACGAAACGAAACGAAACGAAAATCTGCGTCTGGCAACACTGCGAATGAGTGATTTTCCCGCTGCCTTGCCTTGCCCATGGAATTTTCCACCTAAATGCTCAAAGGAAAAGTCGATGAGGAACGAAATGCTATAGGGAAATTCTCAGACAGCTGCCGGTGCAGCTGTGAAAGCGATTTTCCATCATCGCCATCAATAACTTCATCATTGGCATGGCATGCCATGCCCCCGCCAAGCCATTCCATTTCCATTCCCAACCAATCCAGAACCGAACTCCTGCAAAAGTTTTCGCCCCTCGAGTTGAATGGGGAAAAGTGGCCGCAAAAACTGTGAAACTTGCTAAACAAATTTAAGCAAATAAAAGAGCAGTGAGCTGTTTGGTTTTTTGTGCGTATTTCAGTATTTTGTTGTTGTTATTTTTTGGGTTGTTCACTAAGCCGCAATGCTTTTTTGAGCATTTCCTTTACAAAATTCTTTTCCGAGCCTATTTCAATGGAGAGTCCTGGGAATCTGCGGCTCCTCTCAGTTACACGGAGAATGTATGGGAAATAAATTTGATAGAAAATAATTTTTTAGTTTAAATATTGTACAATTAAAATTGCTTTAAAGTCAAGACTCTTCGTGGTGAATTTTATATAGATTTTTCTTTGACCTTTTCTTTGTATAAACAATTTCTTTAAATAAAAATGTTTGTTATACATAAATGGTATATATTTTAGCACTACTAGAACTTAGTAATTTTTCTTTCAGTGTTTTTCTTTTTTGTCCTAAAACTGATTTCGTAGTAAAGCCAAAGGCAGCCGAAAGTTGGTCGCCGCGTTTTGTGTTTTTGGCCAATGTTTGCTGTAGGTCGCGCCACGCCCCTTGCGCTGGTCCCCGTTGCCTCTTTAGGCGCTCAACAGCTTCCGGGCCAGAACACCATCCTCCAGCCCCTATCCAGGATCCTCACATCCTCACTGCCACACACACACACACACACACATCCGCCACAAGTGTTTCAGCGGAATATTCGTGATGCGCCTGCAGCGATTCGTGTGCATTTGGCAAAGCACTTAAAATGACAAAAATAACAACGGAATACCAGACAGGCGATGCAAAACAAAAGGAGCCAAGGGCGGTGTCCTGCCAAATATTCAGATCTGCCCGGGATGTTCCAGCAATCCATTTCGTTGCTGCATTCTGTGCTATTTGCAGATGCAACACAACTTGTCAGAGTTAATGGAGTTGGTAAGTGCCATTAGAGGTGATTAAATTTTGTAAATAAGTTATAAGGATAACAGAGTATAGGAATTTAAGGTATTCGACTTAAAGTTGCTGTAATACAGGATTAAAGAAAACTCATTTTGTGTGTTATGAAATTAGGAAATCCTTATACATTTTTTAGTTTACTGCCAAGTCTTGTCAAGTTTTGCTGAATAAATTCGGCAACTTAAAACATAAGAAAATTTGAAGCTCAATTTTCATTTACAGACTCTATTTATGCCAGCTTTTACACACAATGTGCTCTAAAATGGCTCCTAGTCTATCCTCTGAGCTGACTTTTAGTACAATTTTGAAACATATCCCTTCTGAATTCATAAATTAATTACTTTCATAAATAAACATAAGGTCAGTTACATTTTTTGAATATTTTAAGCCCAATGAATCCCCCATGAATAACCCTTTCCAGAACAGAATTTGAATCCTTCCTTCTCAGTGTTGACAGCATGTTCTATTTAGGGAGCAAACAAAAAAAAAAGCAGGAACCACGCGCCGCCTTATGTCAAGACTGGGAAACAGCTCCCATCCTGGGAGTAAAAAAAAAACAAGAAAATAAATTGAAATGGCTGGCAATTGAAAACTACCCATGGATTTGTCAGGATCTCTGTCTGGCTTAAGCATATACAATTTTCGGATATGAATATACAAAAATAGGCATGACAGGCGACGGAAGCCGCTCATCTGCTGCTGCTGCTGCTGCTGGATTGGAACGTAACGGAAGCTTCCCTTTAAGACGTCGCAGATGTCAAGTGGCGGCGGCGGCGGCTGACAGGGTTCAATAAACGCCGGCTTGCGGGCACCGCACCCGCTCCGCTCCACAGATTCATCTCCGGATTGCGTAGAGAAATCTGATTATTTATGAAGTGGCAGGGAGCAGCAGCAGCAGCAGCAGCAGTCTCAACAGAGTGGCAAGTGTCTATAAAAATAGCAAGACACCAGACGAATTATAATGAGTCCGGGCCTGTTTGGCTCACGTTCGCAGGAGCGCACAGGCACCACGTGCTAGGTGGCAGGACCTCCAATCCTGTCCGCTCATTGTCATCGTTAACACTCGTGTAATGTCGGTCATAAAGTCCTTACCCGCTTCCGTCCTGCAATTAAATGCGTGTCGCCAGAATGGGCGAGAGAGATTTACATAATGCCAAGCAATATGGCCGAGAGGATGGCAACTATTTTTACATGCCCATAATTTGATGACGACAATGTCTTGGCATAACAATGAGTTTCGGTTCACTTCGGTTCGGTTTGGGTTTGGGTTTGGGTTTGGGTTTGAGTTTGGTCCCTGCTGGCCTCATGTAAATTTCATTTTGCTGACTTTAAGGATCTCAGGGTTCAGTTCGACAAAATCAGCCATCGCTTTTCACACACTCACAGGAGTTCGGTGGGGTTTTTCACTATGCCAGATTTTGCTTTCCCTGGCCTTTTCGAATTTTAATACCCAATGGTGATGGAGGGGAAGGGTATATTGTATATTTTGAAATAAATCTCTTAATGAAAATAAGGACTTACATTTTGAATTGCTAACTTATGAGTTAACATCAAAGTTTATCGATGGTTTAACACTTTATAAGTTAGATAATTTCCTTAATCATTTTCTCTATCAACTTTTCAACTTTCCCAAGAATTTTCCCAACCAGAAAACCAGGTACTCAATGGTCGGTTAACTGCCAGTTAGAACTCTCAATTCTGCCTTCTCTTTTTCAATTTATATATATATATTTTTTGTTTGTGGGCGGATTTGTTTCGGTTTGAGCTTCGTGTGTGAAATCGAGCGTGAATGTTCCAACGTAAATAAAATTCAATTTGGCATTTTCCTTTTAACTCAATTTATGTGTCAAGTGAAAGTGGATTTGACTCGGACAAACATTGTGTGGCCATTTGGCATGGCCCGTATCAAAGTTATAAATGAATTTATAGTCCTTGCTCCTGGACCACCGTGTTTGCCCAGTTTGTGTTGAGCCAAAATTAATAGCATTTGTTTGTGTCGCAGGGCTTCGGTCAGCGGATTGATTGAATTAATGACATCCAACCAAAGGGTGAAGGGTTTTTCCTACGCTGTTGATTTTATTACAAAAAAAATATATATCAACTGTTAAAGTGAGTTTATTGAAATGTCATTTAACTGATGCAATTTGATGGTTATTATTTATTGTAAAAAAAAAGAGTCGATTAACTCACCACTCAGGTGAACATATTTTATGCATTTATTCAGATTGAGGCAACGCACAGGTGCGAAGCTTAAATGTTGTTAATAACCTGCATTTGCGGGCCACCGTTTTTATTCAGTTTTAACAGGTGAACGCACAAATGCGTTTTGTATGTCAATTATTCGTCCAAAAATTTGCAAGTTCATTTTATGTCACTTAATTGAGGCCATTTGATGTTTACATTTGTCATATTTATTGGAGATTAACACCTGACAGATTTATGAGTATTTAATTCAGTGCAAGCGGCTTTGTTTAGTGGCTTTTTAAGTGGTTTTGCCTTACTTTTATCATGGCTTTCAAGTAATATGAATTTATTAATTAATTAATTTATTCAACATTTTCAATTCTTCAAGTTTAACAATTAAAGTCTTACTTTACCTCCTTCTATAGTCATATTTCCACCCACAAATCCTTCAAGTTGATTAATCATGAACTGGGCACCATGCAGATCAACTCCGACTTCATTGGATTTCGACAAATCCAATTCTCCATCCTGTCCGCCTGGAATCATTGCCAAAATCCCTGACTCTCTGGTTATATCATCGGCTTCCATTCCGTATGCAAACGCAAATCGAAACAAATGCTACAAATAGTTCCCCCAAGTATCGATGCCAGCAGGAAAGACGATTCGAAACATTTTTGCGGACAGAGAAATTGAGAGTCGAGTCGAACACACGCACATTCGAACTGTCGGACAAATTTCACATAATCAATTTTGGTTGCAGGCCTACGGCCTTTCATTGTTATGAAGTGGAATGAGCTGAGCCAGGCTGCCAGGCCGAATGATGAGAGCTGAGAACTGGGAACTGGTAGTGGCTTGGCTGCTGATGGATGTCTCTGGAGCAATACATCAAACCAAATTAGCAGTTTGTGTTCCATGTTCGAAAAGCCAAAATGCACAGTGACGTGGGCAGGGAAGAGGTACATTTACGGGGAGTGGGGGTTGGGGGTCACATACTAAACAACACAGTGGGGAAAATAATAGGTAAAGAAGAAAAAAGAAAATATTATTTTCATTTAAATTATTTATTTTTGATCAATTTTAACTTTAAATAAAAAGGGTATTATCATCAAAATAATCAATAAACTTGTATTATATAATATTGACAATATTTTTTAAAGTTTCCAAGAGTCTTAGCTATTTTTTAAGAATTTATAAAACCAATAAAACTTATTCAAATTATTACTTTCTTCATTTTAATTCTTTAAAACAAAAACGAAATGTTAAACAGCGAATATATTTCCATATTTTAGACTCTCAAAAATGTTGCAAGTTTTATAATATATTTATTTACATTTTACAAATCTCCTTTCTTTTTTTTGCAGTAGAGAAATAGAGATTGAGTCACTGGGACATGCACATAACTTTGCTCAGGTGCGTTTTGGGCCATCTAAATTGGCTGACGGCACACACGAAGGACACACAAATAAAGGGGGCCATGTGGGTGGCTAAGGGCTCGGCAGGACACACAGGGTAACTAGAAGGGAAGGCAGAATGAAAAGCAGCCCTAGAGTGGAAGACCTGAAATGCGTTAAATGCGTTTGATGTGCAGAGTGCGTCTAATGTTTGAAAATTTCCATAAAACATGCAATAAAAGCCCAAGAACAACAACGGTGATGACGACGATGAACGGGGTAAGCAGAAAGCCCGAAGCCAGTTGGTAAGGAGTAGCGGCACAGCAGGAGCAGGAGTAGCAGCAGGATTCAAAGAGCTGCAGGAGCAGGAGGAACAACACTTGCCCGGCATAATGGAAAAAGTACAAGGGCCGCCATAAAAGCATAACAAGCTAACGTGTAACGAGGCGGCAACTCGAAAGCTGCAAATGAGGCCAGGAGCCAGGAACCAGGACCATCCAAGGGACCTGCAGCCTGGCAACCTCCAACTCCAGCGATTGCTGCAAGCCGGGATTAGGTTCGGTCTGGGTTCCTCCTCGCCCCCACTTCGAACTCGACAAGGTGTCAGTAGAACCGAAGGAACAGATCCAGGACCAAGAGCAGGAGTTGGAGTGGAAGTGGGAGTGGGAGAAGGAGCCGAAGCAAGAATATGCCATCAACAGTCGACATTGTAATGCTTCAATTTCACCCACTCACCTATACACATATGCACAGGGAGGCACTGTGAGAAAATCACTAAAGTATTGGCTTTTAATTTACATTTTTAGAAATCGTAGCATACTTCGTTTTTAAATAAGACTTTCCATATAATCCTTTGCCTGGAAATTTATAACTAAAACAATTTCCCCACCGTTTTCTCTCAGTGCAGACACATAGTGAAAGAGACATGCATCAAGTGCTTGCTTCGTTTTCCAATGGAAAATTGCACGCCAAAAAGGAGCAAGGAATTTGATGCTCGAGCAGATGGAAAACGAAAGCGGAAATGTTGTGCTAAGCCACGCACGTCCTGCCGCACTCCTCGTCCTGTCCCCTGACCCTTTCTTATCTCCTTCCGCACGAGTGTCGGGGTGTGTGTGTGTGGGTGTGTGTGTGCGACTATTTACATTGTCACACTTTCCTCATTGTGTCAGTTTTTCTACGTTATCTTCTGCTTTGCTCAGCTCTTCAAGCCGCCCAAGTATCTAAGGATTCCAGGAGGATGGAGGGCGTGCCAAGTGAGGGCGAGTCCGAGCAGACAGCTGCTGCTCAATTGCATTATCCTGCGTCCGCTGATGGATGATTGCCAGAGTCCTGGCCCTTCTATCCGGGCATCCTGACTCCCGTCGAGCGCCTTATCTCTCCACTTGGGGGGTCCTGCCTTGTAATTTGGCAAGTGCAACACTTTTTTGAAGGATAATTGAATATTTTATGTGTTGGCAAATTGAATAAGGGGAAGTTAAGTCATTTTTCCACTCTACAAGAGAAAACTAAGGAAGCAAATGATCTTGTGTAACTTAAAGTATTATCTTTACGCTCCTTTGTTTAAGGCAAGTTGAAGCATTACACTTCCTAAATATCAAGAAATTATATTTAAAAAAATAAACATCCCAATTGTTAACAACTTAATTAGTGCCTATCTGTATGTCAGAAATCGGAAATAATCTGCATCTCTAGCCACTTGAGACTCATTTCCGTTCGCCACAAACTACTACCTCAACTTGGATCGATTGCATTTTGAAAAACTTTTCGTAGAGTGGAGCCTGTGCAAAAAACAATCATAAACAAAAAACGACTCAATTGCTGCCACTGCCACCGCCACCACCACCACCTTTCGGCTTGAAACAATACAAAACAAGCAACAACTGCGGAAAATAGTAAACTTTGCCGCTTGTGCAAAAGTTCGAGTACAAAGCAATAATAAGGAGCTCATCATGAATTATAGAATGAATGGCACAAAGTAAACACTCACACACACACCCGCAATTGTGAAATGGGGTAAGGACTCTGTCCCATCTGCATCACGTATACGCCCCGTGGCAGCCACCTGGAAACAAACGTTTGTTGTGGTTGCTCTCTCTCTCCCTCTCTCCGGAGGCTGTTGCTGCTGCAGCCCTATTCTTGGTCAGTAGAAAGGGCCATTCTGTGTGGGCTTTGCGGCCTGAATGGACCCTCTCTACCTGCTCGTGTCCGCCTCATCCGGCTGGCCAGCAACTAGAATAAAATTTAATTAACCTGAAACCTAGTTTTGTGCTCCAAGAATCGGAGATGGAGACGGAGCGGGAGCTGGAGCCGCAGACCCTGTCCTAGCCAGACGACTGCTTCAACTTGGCCAAATGGGAATTGCAAATGATGTAAACACGGTGCGGGACACAAACCAAAACAGGAGAATGGAGACAATGCACAAAGAGAAAATATACAAAGGGAATTATTTAATTAATTTTTTATACGACTCAAGATCTTTACTTAACATAAATATAGTTATAATTCTAATGCAGAATGTATAGATTTATTTAGAAATTATTTTCATAAAAACTTGGATTTTAATAAGGCCTTTCTTTCCGTGCAGGAAACTTTGCGGCTGTGCATTATAAATGATCAAGGACTAATTTGAATGGCAAAGCGCCGCTGCTAACTTTTCTTTTAAAGAGTTCCTGCTGCCGCGGCTCTCATTGTTTTTTGCCATTGCCTTGGGGCCATGGTTTTGGCCATGGTTTTGGCCATGGTTTTGGCAAGGTAAATGTACACACTTTGCGGTTTTTTATACCTTGTCCCACACAAACACAAACAAAGCTGCCAAGCAGGGACAACAAGTGGCATTGGACCCCGCAGGCTTCCCCTGACTCTGACATTAACCCCAGCATTCAGTTCTCAGTTATCAACGTTGAAGTCTTTAGCGGTCTTTAATTGAAAATTAATTATGCCCTACACCTATGCATCTCTTACCCAAGGAATCTCATTTACTGTTTGAGTTCTTGCAACAATTAGGCAAGTTTTTGCCCCAATAAAACTTTGGTAATAGCAAAACGCAGACAGGCAGATAATCAACTTTCGAACATGCCACCAGGCGAGCTGTGAACTAATTAAATAATGCCAGGCATCGTTTGTTTAACTTCCGTTTCCGGCCAAATGGGTAACACTTTGGGATCTATTTTCTTTTGAGGATTACCAAGCGTAAATCACAGAAATTGCATAATTAAATGTGTTGTGTTTGGAGTTCGGCAACCTTAATTGCCCAAAGTGTTCTCAACCAACAGGGCTAATGGATTCGATTCCATTCAACCCACAGGCCTCAACAATGCAACTATTATTTTCATTAGGTCGGTTTTCATGCGTCTAATTGGATTTTGGTTAATTTCCAAAACACAGCGAATTGGCCAGCTTACAAAAAATTGAAATATCAACGGAAATAAGAGCTAAACAAAACCACTAAGCGGACAGACAATGGCCGAGAAAAGCCGCGAATATTTCATTTTCACAAATTAATATCTATTAATTATGCATCAAAAGCAGAGCAGACGGAGGACGACCGAGGAGGTAGGTGACAGAGAGCCATAAATCGATGTCAGTGCAAAAAATAGCCAAGTACCGGCTAAATAAATAATGAACGCCTCTTAAATTTTCATTTGGGCCCCGGACAACAGGGCACCTAAAAGCTGTTACAAAAGCCAAAATAAACAATAATAACGTAACTGAATGCGAGAGGAAGTTGCGCAATGGCCGAATATTTGAGTGCCCTTAAATGGAGGCAATCTTTTTTTTTGTGTTATCAATTTGGTATGAATTTACTGTGGCTTCTTTGTTTGATTTTCAGATTATTTAGCTTTTTATGAATAAATTTCAGAGCCTAGATAATTTTATCTTTAATTTTAATTTTTTATTTCTGACAGTTTATTTGATTGTAACAAATCGGCTTTTTTAGATATATAAAACATTTTCAATTTTGAGTTTACAAACTCCTTAAAGACTCACTAAAGTATTCTACAAAATGTAATGCTCTTTAAAATATTTATTAATAAAACAACTTTCCTAGAAAATAATAATTAAGTTATGTTTTAAATATATTTGACATATTTGTAGAACCTGAAAAGTCGCATTAATAAACAAACTTCAAATGGAAACCTCCTACTCCGCAAGTCCCATTAAAACTAATAATAAATGTAAACAATTAAGACCTCTATTAAATGGACATAAATAAAACCTCTTATTGCTCAAATAATTACTTAATGAATGGCCTCCATTTTTGCCTTCAAACCGATACTGAAACCAGGTAATACCCCAAATGTCATCAGGTGCATTTACGAAAACAAAGTGAAACTTTTCGCCTCGGGGAATCGGAGAAGGATAGCAAAAGGGGAAAGCCAGGAAAGAGTAAGTCAGGGAATAGGGGAATAATAGAGAAAGGGAGTAGGAAAAAGGGAGAAGGACCAGGGAATCGCTGACAGGAAGCAAGCCAGAATGGCAACAACGAATTACTCGACCCATAACCACAGTGCAATCAATTGTAGTGGTCCAGAAAACACATTCGAGCGAGACGGCAGAGCCAGATGCGAAAGAGAGAGGCAACTACGGGATGAGAAAGAGAGGCGAGAGACCATAGTACCTCCAAAAAGCACTTTATATGCCGAGGTAATGGCGCCTAATAAACGTCTTCACTCGAGTGCGCTTGGTGCCGCCCAACCAGCCGCCCCCACAGCCAGCCAGCCCGACCGCCCCAAGGCCATTCCCTTAAACAGAAAGAGAGAAAGTGTGGGGGAAAAAGACAGACAGCGACAGAGACAGAGATATAGAGAGGTGTGCGGGAAAGGTCGAGCAAGTAATTATGATTTATGTCGCTTCGGAGAATGTGCAAGGCGTCTAATTGTGTGGGCGGTCACTGGCCGCAATTACGCTCATCTCCAGGCTCCATCTACATCACTTCGTCCTCGTCCATCCCTCCTCCTTTCCCCAAACATTCCAGCTATTATGTCAAGCCGGCCGAAAATAGTGGAAATCCTACACGAATGTCGGATAAAGTAATTACAGGATGCTCCTCCCAACCGTTACCCTCCTCGTCTTTGCCAGGGAATCCTAGGTAACCCAATGCCAAGACAGGACAAAGGCGTCCGGAGAGACGTGCAAATGTGTCCTGATGTAATGCATGCTAATGCGACACTCCTTCCCTGCTGCTCGCCCGCTCCCCGCTCCACCCTTGCTTCGGCTGCCCAGCCTGGTTAGGAATCATTAAAATAATTCAACTTGACCTGGACCTGGACAAGGATCGGGACCTGGCCCTGCAACAGGATTCCTGGAATACTTTTGTGGCCGTCCGTCTCCGCATAATGCTAAATGAAACTGGATGCCGGAAACCAACAGTGGTGCCAACTTTTCATTTAGAAAAGTAATTAAAAGCAGCTAAACTATAAACAAATAATGAACTATTTTATTTTAAAAATTTTGGGATTTAAATTTGTATAAATTTGAATTTTTATAATTTATTGAGGTCAGCACAGGATTCTTAAATTTATGATGAAAATATATAATTAATTAACAAAGAAAAATCTACAAAATAATATTTTAACCATTAGGAAATTTTAAAACAAACCAAATATTTTTCTAATTAAAAAAATAAACCTTCTAAAACAAGTTAATTTCTTTCCAAGAAAAACCAGCTAAATTGACAAAACTGCACACCGTGGTTCCTCCTCCTCTGATAAAGGATTTTCCTTCCTGACAACTGTGGACAATTGAAAAATCAGTAAACGATGCCGCATTGTCAACGCCATGTCCCGGGGGAAATGGCCACAAAGGGGGGGCGGGCACAGGCAGCGTGGAAAAGCGGTGAAAACTGGGTAAAAGCAGTCATCATTCCATGAGTGGAGCATCATTCGCACTTAATTAGTAGAATGCCCGATTTAAAAGTGGGCGTGTCCAATCAGCTGGAGAGCTTAATTACAGCTCCAGCCTACACTAGCGTTTCAAATCGGACTCGACCAGATGCGGGCCCTTAAGTCCTTTGGAAAATGTGGAAAATGAATGCAGAATTGGCAGGAAAAATCACTCTGAAATCAGAGAAAGGCCAAAGCTGTTTAGGGTTTCCCTTTGAGTCCCATGAGGCAAGAGTAAAATACTTTATGTGATTAGGCCAAAAGGACACGTAACGCAGTGAAGAGAGAAAGGGAGATAAGGATTGCTTTATATGATTAGGAAAAGCAAAAAGGGATTTACGCCTTACGGTATAATCAGTAAAGGAAAGTAAAAGGAACGAAAAAAATAAATCTTGAGATGTATTTTTAAGGGATTATCATAAATTAAATATATACAAAAATATAATTTAAACTCTCTAAGGATTTAATAAAAGATTTTCTGATCTGATAAATTGATAATATTTGAGGGTAAAAGTAAAATATTTCTCCGGCTAACTTCCTTATAGAAAACTATCTTTAAAAGCTGAAAAGTATCTGCCAACTTCCGCATAGAAGTATCTTTAAGTAAGTATCTTTAAGTAAGTATAATAATGCGTATGACATGCAACTGCTGAACAGAACCAACAGCAAAGAGTCTCTAAAGCAAACCAAAAGTAGTTTAAGCCAGTGAACAGTAACCCAAAAGTATCTCGACCTGCAGGAAATCATCTTTTGCCACTTGACTCCCCCCAAAAGACAACTTAAAGCTAACAAAAAGTATCCTGTGCCAGCGAAAGTTTCTTTAACAATAAAGAACCCGTTTCGTTAAGTACTTTGTGGAGAAGTGAAATATGTTTTCGAGTGCACAGGATAAATGGCAGCTAAGTAGGGAATCCTTTTAATTTGTTCATTCATAGATTGCATTCTTCTTTCCGCCCATTTAAGCCTCGATCCCTTTTGGCTAACCGGATTATTATATGCAATGCAAAATGCTTGACGGTTCATCAAGGAGGCCATCAACAAATTAGCCGACTCGAAGGAGCCTCAAATAAAAATGTGCTTAGCTGTCGTAAATTCCGGGACACAAAGGCTAATCGCGCGGCTAATCAGGCGCAGCCATCAAACCATCAGCCATCAAAGAGCGCTCTCCGGTCCGAATCCTTTTGCTCAAGTGAAGGATTGCGGCTTGGCGAAAGGCTTTGCTATACCCAAAAGCAAGCAGAAAAGTGAACGGTGTGTCGACGGGGGCGGAGCCAACTGCGTGCCAGGACATCATTATGCTAAAATATTGCTCGGCGGTACTTAATCAACATAAAGGCTGCAAAGGCAGCCCGCCACGCCCCGCTGTCGATTTAATTGCCCCACAGACACTTCAATGTCAGCATAAATTAAATTTTGATTCCGCCGCTCCGGCAACTGCGGCGTCTCTAATGAAATTCCGCACGCCAAATTGCACAGCCCCCGGAATGGGGGGGGGGGGGCTGATGGGAGGGCATCCACATGGCACACTTCCTCCTCCAGCCCATTCCATCCCAGTCCAGGAGCTGCTCCTGCTCCTGCTGCTTCTGCTGCTAACACCACCCCTTCGAAATGATGATGAGCTCATGATGTGGCCACCGCAATTGAGTTGGAGGCCCAAGTTAGTCGTTGCTCAGCCATTGTCGCATCAATTAATTTCAGCACGAGCCACGACTAGGACCGTCCGCCGGCCAGTAACTACCCCTCCCTGCGTTCAGCCTCCAAATGTTCTTATCGGACAGCTCATCACCATCATCCGGCGACCCCTAATTACACAGAGCAAAAGGGGGTTTTAATTTAAAGTAGAAATTTAATGGCTTTTAATTAAAATACAAAATAATTCGGAAGAAAACTATGTAGTAACCTTTTTTATATCATTATTATCAAAGCATTACCAATAAATCTAAAGGAAAATACCAGCCATAAACTATTAATTAATAAATACATTTATTTGAAGAAGATTTCAAATATATAAAATCTTTAAAACGTTTAATAAAGCTAAGATACATTTTGATATATTTTTAAGCTTTTAAGAAACCCATTTAACCTACTGAAATATTTGTTTTCAGTGCACGTTTTGCATTCTCAGCCACCACAACAACAGTTTGCAATTGTGTGTGCGGTGGCGACGTGAAAGTGGATGTGAAAGTGGAGAAGGAGGCGGTGTGAAGGCGGTTCGGAGGCGGAGGCGTGGCACGTAATGAGCTTAGCTCTGACCAAAACCTAAGGTGGCCAAGTCAGAGTCCATTATGGCCGAGTGGCTGGCCCGCATCTTGCTGATGTCCAAGGGGGAGGGAGGGATGTCGGAGTGGGGAGTGACACGGAAGGGATTTTAAAGTCGACTGATTATGGGCGAGTCAAGCTGAGGTGAGGAGACCTTGGAACTAAAACTGATTAGGGACACGTGTCCGGGCCATCGAAGTGGCTATCGTGCTGCTTTGTTAACCAACACATAACCAGGATTGGGGTTTTATTAAAGAACTAGAATTGGAATAGCGATAGTTGGACAGTCTGGTCTTAAGGAGATTTCTTTTTCTTAATTTAAAATAAGAATATCAACATCTTGTTTTGGTGAATAGAAGTACAAATTTTAATCCTTGGATTTCTTTAAATTATTATTATAAGAATTAGACAAGTTGCAAAGAATTCATAACACATGAAGAAGACGTGTTCTTCTGGTTTGTTGCAGTCTCGAAACACTTTTTGTGCAACACTTTAAGAATGTCCAAAAATGAATTTTTAATGCAATAAAATATAATTATTATTAATTTAATAATTTCAAGGTAACACAGAAGAACTTAAAACTATTTTTTGTTATAAACTTCTTTAAATTTTAATTGTAATAATTTTAGTATCCTAATCCTTAGTGTTGTCAACAGTATGGAAGCAACTTCTGCAACACTTGAGCACCACCTAGTTTCACTGACAAAACTGACAGCGCTGGCAGCTCCTGTCAAAAAGCCTGACCAAGCACAAATCACAAATCACAAACTTTGTCGAGCATTCGGAACGAGTGAACGAAAAAGCTGGGAAAAAAGACGAAACAGGACGAGAGCAGATCTAACATAATGGCAGCAAATGAGTTGGACAAACCGAAAAAGCAGGATGACAAGCAGTAAGTAGGAGCACTCATCACAGCGTCGCATCAAAATCATTCTCTTCCATCCGCCAAACCCGCAGCAATCAGTTCATCTGTCCCATTGTCTACAAAAATGAGATGCCCGAGCTGGGGCTGGATTGCAAATTCCTGCCCTGCGGCAAGGATATTCTGGAGTACACCGTGGAGCCCATTTCGTTCCCGCAAGAGGAGTCGCAGTACGAGCACCATTTCAAGGGGCTGCATCTGCTATTCGACATTGATTTGGTGAACCAATCGGTTTACGATAAGCCCCAGCAGCAGCGCAACAATCTTCTCAAGGAACCGCAGAAAATGGATCCTCGGGACGCGGCCTTGCTGGCGGATATCGAGGCTTTGCATTGTGGCGATGCCAGGCAGCGGCCAAGTCGCGTCCAAGAGTGCGCCCAGATGTTTGCCAAGGAGCGAGTGATGGTGCCGCGTCCCCGGACTGGAGTATACCGTACTCCGGCTGCTGAGACGCCAGTAGAACTGCAGCCCCTTAGTGTGGAGATGCAGAAGGACATGATTAATCAGACCTTTGAGGAGGTCAAGAAACCGCTCGGTCGGCATCCCATCAAGCCAAGAAGCAACGCCAAGCCGGTGTCCATTTTGCCCATTTTCCCAGATCCCGAACTCCAGAATTACACCTTCATGCAAATGCAGTTTGATAATCCACCCACCGAAAGTGGCCAGAATTTGATTAAGGACTGCGGCACCTATTTCGTCAATTTCAATTCCAAAGAGGACCATGCTTTCACGGGAGAGCAAATCTACGTTTCGGAGCAGCGCTACAAGGAGGATAAATCCACTGAGAACGCGGAGAAGGGCGATCGTCTTATCCTTATACAAAAACCCGATGCCATCTATTATGTCAGCGTACAGAAATATATTAAATTGCGTCGCGAACGACCACGTCCACAAGCCATGGTCAACAAGTGTCTGCTGGTAAGGCCTCCAAAACTCATAAATTTATTGCAATAAATTCACGAAAAATAAACTGAACTTTCACATAGCAGGTCAAGCGAGTGGCAAAGGAGGCAAAATAAACAGGAATTGATTTTCAGGCTCATAAAGAAAATCAAGGCGGAATCCAGGTATCCAAGGGAGAGTATTATTGAAATTCTGTACGGAGTCCGGATTTGCCAAACTATAAAATAAAGCTCTTGCACAAACGATATAAAATCCTAAACAATTTGAAGAATTTTTTCCACAGGAAAAGCTTAAACTAAAACATATTGCATAAATAAAAATAAAAATAAAGAAAAACGAGAGGGAAGTTCCAAGCTCTCTCTTGGCTAGTCAAGGCTTTCCTGTTGTAGAAAGAATTTCAAACAAAGCTTATTAGTTACAAAAATATATATATTATCACTACAATAAATACATTAAATTTAAAATTATGCTTAATATTGAATGCCTTTCATCAGACCTTTTAAAATCCCTTAAAACTTAATGGATTCTTGGATTAAAATGTAATATATTTTTAGTTGAATACTTTAATTTCGGATTAACGAATATGACAGAATAGAAGGACATCAGTTCCCAGGCAACAGGCTCCACCTGAAAAAGTGACATCTTGCATACCAGCAGCACCTTCTGGACCTCATCGAGAAGCCACCCAACACCCTTAGTGTTGCAGCATCTTCTTGGCAATCGTGGCAAGAGCCACCATGACGATTCTGAAGTACAAATACATATTGGACTATATATTTTCCCTGGGTGTCTGTCTGTGTATAAAAATCTATGTGAGAAATAGACAATTTTTATGACGTTTTCTCCCAGCAACCATTTTTTTTTTATTTTTATTTTTTTGTATTTTCCACGATGTAGCTGCTGCCACTGTGGTACACTGCGGAATCCTATTTCATTTGGCCAGACGCTCGGAATTTGTTGTGGCAGCGATTTGGCAGGATAACACCGCCCATTCCCCCCACTTTAGATCCCTGCAGTAGTGCTGGCGTTTCGTCCTTTTTTATATCCTTGCAGGGTATTATTTTAGTAAGGAAATATAAACTAAGTTAAATGTTAACATGGGTAAAACTTACATTTTAGTTTCTTCGTAATTTTAAATTATTACAAATCAATATACAAATAAGAAATTGTTATTATTTGAAACAGTTTAAATGAATAATTTAAATAAAATAATGCATATTTTGATATAGAAAATTGTACGTTTAAAAAATTATTATTACTGTATTGTTGTTGATATATCTTTCTAATTCCCCACTCCTCCTGATGTCCTGTCGTTGATTGTCAGCACTGCCGTGCATGTCCTGTGATGTCGCATGCAGCAGATGTCGCTGGGGGGAACGACTAAAATGCCACAATTTTGTTGGCCAGCAACTTAGATGGCATCCAATGCCGCTGCAGCTGTGGCAGGTTGAGGAGAGGGTGAGTGTCACGCTGCTCGATGGCTTAAATAGATTAGCCAATGCATTTCCTGCGGCCTGCGGAACTGTTGCGTAGCGACAGGGAAATTCAACGGCAAGAGAGTTCATTTCAACACAAAACAAAAAAGGGGGAAACTGAATATAAAAAATGGGGAAATTTGTGTGGCTTTCAAATCAGCCAGAAACTAATGTGCCAACTTCAAAGGCAAACAAATTCAAGTGCATTGAGCCCGCAACAAATCAAAGACGCCTCGACGACCTTTTCCTCACTTTCTTCGATTCCCATTCAGCTCTCGACGTCCCTCGGTGGTTGCCATTTCTCTGGGCCATACATCAAAGCAATCAAATGGACCCAAGTGTATCTATCAAGGCGATAAGTAACACAAAAAGAAATTCAAATCTTGCTCAAAAGAGGCGGAACCGAGGCCATGGGTAGCTGCGAGTAAGGACAATGGAGAGTGCACTGGCAATTATTTGTTTATCTGAGAGAGTTTGGTCTAAAAATATATTCTTTTTACAAAATATATAGTGGTACATATCTGGAAATACTTTTTTTTTTCAATTTATACTATAAGAGTTAGAACCTTTTTGTAATAATTAAAAAATTTATTGTTACTTTTTGAATACTTTCCAGAACTTTTCAGGAATTTTATGATGTCACACTAACTTTTTCCATATAATCGGACTCTTAAATATTTTTATTATTATTTTTATTATGTTGATGGGAATAATAACCATTTTTAATTTAAGAAAATCTTTAGTTTTTCGCTGTAAAATCCATTGTTTTTTCCCCTTGCCTAAACCAGACCTATTTAATTCATTTTTGATGTACTTTTTTCTTATGTGTGTTTTGAGGAAGAGGCAACGAAACGATTTCATTTATAAATTGAGCTTCTGTTTTTTTGGCAGCACCTAAGTTACGAGAGGTTGCGACTGGCTGGCAACAAATTATCGCTCTGGCACCTAGCCATCTCCTCGGCTTTATCCTTTAGCCCATTTCCGCACCCGCACACCCTGGCACATCCTTGACTGAAATGAACTCTTCTGTGGGCTCCAGGATGTGTGTGTGTGTTGAAGTGAGTGTGTTTGCCGGCCTCAAAGAACTGACCAAGCAATTTGCCTGGCCCAAAGGCTAACCAACACCTCATCACTCACACGGAGCCAAAGAGCGAGATAAGGAGCGGCAGGATGTGGAAGGATATGGCAGGATGTGGCTGTATCGGGTAGGGCATGGCACGAGTTTGTCTTGGCCGGAGTGGACTTTCGCCTTAATTAAACAGATTTGTTTGCCGACTCTCAGGCTGATGGGCCATGTACTACATATATACCCATCAGTTTGTGTATATATTTTTTCAAAACCAAAGCGAAGGACTGAAGGACCAACCACGCCCGTCTAAACAAAGAGCAGGGATTCGGGGCCAAGAATTATGGCAGCACAGCAAAAGGTCAAACCCGTTCTCGGTTTTCAATACTTATTGGCCATCAGCCGCTCAGGCTCTGACCCCATAAACATAAAACGCAAATTCCAAGGATATGGCACTTTCCCACTGGCTAATCCTTAATTTGCAATAATAAAGATTCATGCTCTATATAACGTATATATCTGTGTGCTGATTTCTGTGGATTATAGTAGATTTTCTAAGCTGTGAAAAGATATTTTCAAAGGAAATCATCAGAATTTATGTTTAAGGATAATACTGTACCTTTTTTCTTGTCTTGAAAATCACTTTTATTATTAGTTTTTTTCATAAATCATTTATATTTCTCATCAAAAATTATACTAAAAATTTATTAACAATTTCTTAAGACAAAATTCTTTAATAAATTCATAAAAATGATTAAGCTTCCTTGGAATAAAAGGAAAATTCCCAGACAACAAGTGAGCATATTCACCTGAAACATTTCTCGAAATTCCTAAAAGATGGCCAACAAAAAAAACGAAGCATAAATCCAAGGCAAGACAACTGGAAGAAGTTGGCCATTTCGGGGGTCAAGTGAAAAGTTAAACAAAAACGCTTAGCACACATACACAGGACTGTAGGAATTGCGCCAGGATTTATGTTGCGACATCGCCCTTTGTTGACGCTGTCCGCACGAATATTCACATTACACAGCGGTCCGTGTGAAACGGACACAAAGGACGCGGAGGAGGAGGAGAAGGAGGCAGACCAGAAGGAAGCGACCCTCAAGTGGCAGCAGCGGCCAAAACGATGTCAAGTCAAAAAATGGTAGAAAAAGAAACTAATTTCCTAAGATGGTGTCAACTGCAACTTTTCCCACTCGTACCCCTCGAGCATTTTCCTCCACTACTCGAGTGCTCTCTGGACTGCATTAAACGGCCAAGGATCCAGGGATCTGGGGACATAGCGAGGAAAGCTGATGATGGCCACTGCTGAGAGCTAAATGCAGTGGCAGATTACCGCAAACTTGAAAAAAAATTAAAGTGCGACATGCCACCACTCTACCCGACCCCCTAATGAGCCTCTTAGTCCCAGCTCAAAACTCATAATCAGCACAAAAATTTCACTCCCAGGATATTTCCTACACTGGGGAAAATTGGGGTGTAAGATGGTTGGCTTACAAATAAATTGACTTCATTAAAAAACTTTTATCAATCTACTCATTAAAATTTGTACATTCTCTGTTTAGGGTTCAGAATTGTTTTCTAGGAAATCACAGAAATTTCTTCAACTTGCAATTAATATTAATAAAAATTAATAATTACTTCTAAAATCTATATAATATCTATATCTAACTTTAAGTAAATTTAATTTAATTTCCACTTGATCTCTTAATAACCCCAACATAGTAGAGACTTCTCTTTACTTTTCTTAGATCTTTAAACATTATACATACTTCAACCTGATAATGTTAATTTTTGATAGTTTAAATATGGTCAATTATTTCTCCAGTATTTATAATATTAACAGCCTTAATATTAACAGAACTTCCATAGATAAACTGAAATTATAACAGCTGTAAATTCCCTTGAAATTCCATTCAAATTCATTTTATTCACCTTCCCCCATCACCTCATCCTGACGCAAGGACAAAACAGTTAATTAAACCAAAAAAATGCTCAAATCAAAAGTTTGTGCCATTTATTGTGGCTGCATTTGTTGCTTTCGCCACAAGTAAGCAAAATAATTCGATTCAATGCGTACACTGGAGCCCACACAATTAGGGAAACAATGGAATGAAGGAAGGCCAGGTTTCGTTACACAAATTGTTTCGCCCTGCAGCCGATTAGATTTCTTTTTCCGGGGAAATTTGCAATTTTGATATCCATTATTTATGGGCTGCTGCTATTGAAATGCCCGGCGGTGTGGGTCGGGGCAGGGCAGCTGGCGGAGTGCGGACAGGGCGGATTTATTTATTGACGGGCGGAATGGCATGTAAACCACAAATTAATTGGCTTGGTTAGACACCGCAACGGACCAGAAAGTTGCATAAAACTTTGCCGCCTCGATTGATTGATGTGGCCTGGCATTTGCCAGGTAATCAATGGGCGGAGAGGCGGGCCAAGGAGCTGCCAAGGATCCAAGGAGCTCCTGGCCAACTTGAGAAACAAATTGCAAACGTCTCTGGATATTTATTTTTCTTTAAAGACTCCTTTAAAGGGGATCTGCGCCTGCAAAAGTAATACAAGAGAAAAAGATGAATTGCCGAGTTATTTCTCGCCGAGTGAGCAAAAATAAAGCTAAGCCACATATATTTTGCCAACCAGCCATAACTTATCGATTTACCCCGGGACTCTTGGCTTCGCAATTTATTAATTATCTTCTATAGCATTTTATTATTATTTTTCTAAGCAAAACTTTGTGGAAACTTTTGCGTACCTCTTTCTCTTGGTGAGCTCTGTCGGGCGTGTAATAAATTATTTCAAAACTCCCAGCACAAATCATGAGCTGCATAAACTTAACTTTCCAATCATGAATCATTAAACTATCGCAACGGAACGGTTTTGTTATTCGGCTTCTCACTAAAGGCCAGCCAACAACAGTTTTGTATCAAACAAATTAAAACTTTTGGCCAAACTATTTAGATACAAATGCAAACAGATGGTCAGCCACGGCAAATTTTCCTCCAAGGAAAACAAAGGAAGAGGTCAGGGTTTTGGTGGAAAAAGAGGGAAAACAAGGAAGTCTGGCGGAAACTTGAAATGCACGTACTAAATGTTTCTCTGACTCGCAACTCAAATTGCTTGGGAATTGTTTTAAAGGAGGGAGACTTTAAGGGAAACCAATTTTAAATGCCTTAAAATATATATATGAAATAGTTTGTTAATTTTTGTTTATTTTGAGTAATTTAAATTTAACTTTTTATTATTCAATTACCAGCATTCTTTCTGTATTAAATTTTTGTATATTAATTCTATACTAATTATTTACATTTCTTTATTACAATTAATTAGTCCTTTGTAATTATTGTTCAATTACAAGCAATCTTTCTGTATTTAATTTTTGAATATTAATTTAATTATACATATTTTTCTTTATTACAATTAATTAATCCTTGACAATCGACATAACATTTACCACAGTAATATTTTCTCATTGCATATCCCTTCAGCAAAATATAAATTTCTGTAAATTATCCTTTATATATGTAGTCTTCGAACTGATCAACAGATACAATAATACAGAGTTATATTAACTGTGAAAGTGGCTTGACAACAGACTAGCGATTAGCCATCGAACGACAAAAATAAGTGACTGCAAATTGTGCTGTTCGAAGCCCTCAAAAGGGGGGAATCCCACGCAACTGTCGCACGCAGCGAAAGCTACTTTTAGAAAAGCATTTCCACGGAAAATTCCAGACCCCTAAGGCTAAGATTAGCGAAATGTACAAAGCGCAATGCGTAAACATGCACTTTGACAAAAAAATATATATTTATAAAGGAATTTAATAGCTTAAAACTATTGGTAAAAAAAATGTTGCAAGAGTTTTGTTTCTTAGAAAATTATACAACTATGGGTAATATGTAAAAATAAAAATAAACATAATCTTAAACACTAAAAACATTTATTTTTGGGTTTATAATTTAAAAAGCCCTTCGTTATTACCAAATTTTATTTAATTTAATCATTTTTATACCCCCAAAAATTCTGGCAGTGCCGACAAACAATTTTCTTGGGCAAATTGGACAGCCGGCATGCAGTGCAATCTAATCAGATCTAATGTTGTGCCTTCTGTGTTCTTCTGAGCTGTTGGGCAAATTGTAAAACCCTTTGGCCGGGTCATAAAAAGTCCGCTACGCCAATTCCAGGGAAAATGTGTTAATAAAAGGACAAAGAATTCCGACAAGGAGGAAGCCGAGTGCCTAAGAAAATTGAAATGAATAGAATGGAGTGGGCGTGGCGGGGCCGTGGGGCAAGTGGCTTAAAGTTCATTTGCAAACAATCAGCCAGACGAACCCAGACAGAGTCTGCCCCGAAGTGTGTGCTATGGATTTTCCATCTCGTACCCAAATTATCCTGGCTCTGACCTTAGTCTATTTGCTTCGTCTGTGTGTCTCTGCATTCTGCATCATCATTTATTTTTCCCCGCTCCTCCTAGCTGGTCAATCTTTAAGCAAATTTATGTTATGTGTTGTGTGTGCCACAGACAGCCGCAGGCATTCCAATGTCCTTGCGCCACAAAAAAAAAGAAGATAGAGGGATATGCAGCGAGCGGAACAACAACCAGATGAGCTACAATGTCTGTTTGACTGACACACATGAGGGGAGTGGAATGGGTTACGAGTGGGACTCCTTGCAAACATTGCACTTTTGGGTTAAGTAAAGCAAAACGCAGGCAAAAATTCTTTTTCGGCCAACCACAAAAGTCCTTGCACAAACACACATACACACAATACGCACACACTCGTCCGCAGACGCCCAAAAGCAATTCCATTTTGCCTTAAAATGCACGAAAAACGACGACAACGAGACGATCAAGAAGAGGCAGAGCCAGCCGCCGGAAAAGCGAAGAAAAACGACAGCAATATGCACGGAAAATAAGGATTATTGAATGTTATTGAAAACTTACAGGAAATGTTCTTTAATTTATTAAAATTACTTATTAATAGAGAGAAAGCAATGCATACATATTTATTTTATATTTAATAATATAATTTCAGTTAAAAACCCATTTAAATTGTCTAGAAAATATAGGAAGTATTGAAAAAGTTCAATAGATTTGTAAAAGGATGTAAATATCAACTTTTATTAAACAAATATCAAATAATTATTTTATGTTCAAACTTGTTACTCTCAAAATATTTACCTTCTTATAAAAAGAAGAATATTTAACAAAAGTAATGCTATTACTTTCATTATTTTTCCCTCAGTGTAAACTCAGAGAGAAAGCCAACAGCCGGGCACTCTAACGATTTTCAGTTGCATGCGTATTACATTTATTTTTATTTATATTTAGCACAGCGCAGCAGCTAAAAATAAATAGAAAAGCAACAGCGGCAGCGGCAGACCCAGACTCAAACTGGAAAAGCCAAAGAAAGAAGCTGCTGCTGCACTTGTTTCCACTATATGGTGTACTATATATGTATATATAAATGTGTCTATATTTACATTGCTTTTTATGCCCATAGATGGGGGAATATAGAAATGGGGCAGGTGCCATAAGAAAAGACATGCTGAAGCCAGCCAAGTTGTTGATTCTTAATCAGGATAAGCAGGTGAATCCACAAGGGGAAGAGATCATTGAGGGATAAGGACTTTTGGCGGGCCAAGGTGGAAAAAATTATATCTGAGATCAAAAGAGATCATAATGGATATTTTCAGAGGCATAAACATGGGTTTTTGCTGAGTAAAGGGTGAGTAAAAGGAATTTAATTTAATTAATTTTTTATTTCTTAGGGGGTCTTTTTGTATCCTAACAGGGTTTTTATTATTTAAACAAGAAGTTTTTTTATATAGTGAAATAATGTCAAGCAGAAAAGCATTTACAGTCATACATAAATATTTTTAGATAATAACTTCTAGCTTGAATAATACTAAATCTTATAAAATCGATATTTACATCAATAAATTAAACGTTCTCGTATAATTAAATTCTAAAACTATAGGATTTACATTCAGTTGTAATATTTACATATTAATAATAAGTTTTTCTTCTTTTAAATTGAAATCCATCTAATAATAAAATTAAATTTATCTGCAAAAGATACCAAACATCCCAATATAGATTTCCTCAATCAATCATTTCCATGTTAATGCTCCTGATGACTTCATCATCTTCCAACAATCAAACCCCCACATCCTGAATGCCATCCTTAGCATTTAAATGTGATGGCTGCGCATTCCTTTTATTTTCTCTCTCCCCTTCTGCCCCCCATATAAATATAACTCTGTTTGTCGCACTAAAAACGCTGATAAATATCAAATCAAGACTCCTCTGCGGACAAAACCCTCGCTCCACATTTTCCAGAGCCCCCACACATACAGAAACATAATTTGTGAAACCTTTGCTGCAAAGCGTATTTCCCGTTTCAGCATTTCCCCGGCAAATAGTTTTCCCTTTTTCATATGTGTGTACGCTTGCCGGCTAACATATGTTTTCATTCCTTATTTTCCTTGGGTTGTGTTGGCAATTTATTTTATTGCCGCAATGCAAAATGTGTGCTGTGTGTGTGTGTGTGTAGCATTTGTATTTAGCCTGTTTAGCTTTGCCCGCTGGCTGTGGACCGCTTTTCCTTTTTCCCCCAGCCTTAGCCCCGCCCCGTGAACCCACAAAATGCTGACACAAATGATGTGCTGTCGCCCGTGCCTGGCCGGGCGCAATTAATGCGGCATCTGCTGCTGCTGCTGTTGCTAGCGATTTTGCTGCTGTTTTTGGCTCAGATGTTGCTGCAGCAGCACTCGCACCTGAGTCCTCTGCGGAGGCATTGGGGCCAGCCGCATAAAAACAACAGCAAAATGCAAATTATTCTCCGCCTTCCGCAAGGAAAAAAGGGAAAGCAGCTGACTTTAGGGGAGATTTCAAGGATTGCAAAGCCTGTTTTTAGCTTCAGAAATTTGTGTTTAAATGGGTTCAGTTATTAGTTTACAGTTTTATTATCGAGTATTTGAGTGTTTAGTTTTTGCTTTGTATTTTTTTTCTAACTAGAAAAAGCATAGTTTCATAAATTCCAAGAGTTCTAAAAATAGCAAACATATTTGCAAATTTTCATTAGATACTTTCTCATTACATGTTTCAGTTAGAAAATTTCCACAAATTTAAATTTAAGCCCAAAGTTAGATATCTAGGTGGTCGCAATAAACATCCTCAAGCCTTTTTAGTCGCTTTTATGCGCTTTTGCACTGCAGCTGATGTGAGAATTTTCCTACTTGCACAACTAATTCCGCAGTTGGCGCCGCTGCTGCCAAAAACTTTTGTGGTTGAATGACTTTTGTGGCATGTTCTCTGCAAAGCCATGTGTGCGCCTCATGTGTGGACTTTGTGCACATATAAAAAATATATATTATATATTATATTATTTCTGTGTTATAAAATATAAAAACAGATACCAAAAACATTGCCTCTAAAGACCTGCTTTTAGAAAATATTATAAGAAAAATTAATATAATTGATATTTAGGAAAATATAAAAATATATATAAACATATTCTTAAATATCTTCTTGGAATTTTTACAAATATTTTCCCTTAGTGCACTCGGCATTTGTTGGTTTTGCGCAATATTTATGTTACGGTTACAAGGTTGCTTAAGCCTTAATGTTCGCTCTCGGGGAGTCTTCACATCAGTTCCGTTTTCTTTGCGGGGGAAAAAAATACACGGAGCTGGAAAAGCGTGGAAGGCAGGAAAATTGTTGAAAGCGAAGGCGAAATCGATGGCGGAAATGTGGCATTTCTGGCCTGAAAGGTTTTCCTTTCCTTCGTTTTGCCCAACCATATATATGTGCATAAATATATGGCCCAAGTCAAACAAATCGTTTGCTAATTGGCTGTCTTGTATTTTGGCCACAAACGGCGACGACTGCGTTACAATTTAAACGAGGTCCAGGCAAACGGAGCAAAGAGCAAAATTCAGCGGTGGAAAGCCATCACTCATACGCACTGTTGCCAAGAGGAAGCGGCTTTGATTTCGCTAACAACCGATGGCGCTCCATGGAAATGTATTTCGCCATGGCGCAGGTCACATTTAATTGGTTATAATATATATATATATATATATATGTATATGTTGCTCAGATATATCCTGCCAAAATAGTTAAGAAGCTTTAACGCGTGCAGTGATCTTACCCTTAAAAAAATCTCTTTCCATATAATAACAAGGAAAAAATTCCAAAAACAATATATATATAAAGATAAATATTATAAAAAGTGGAGAAAAAATGCAGAAAAATCCACGCTGCGTACAGAGTACGAAATTAACATGAGAAAAACGCGCTGTGGGAAAAAAAATGTAGCTAGAAATTGCAATTTAATTAATGGAATGCATTGCAGACTGCAAAAATATGCGAGGAAGATACGACGAGAGAGAGAAGAGTGAGAATGCAAATGGCCACAGAATTGGGGAAAAGGAAAAGTGAAAATTGCACAGCAGAGCGCCAGCCGGCCGACCGATGGGGGGAAAATTACTAGAAAACCAAATTAACCAAATTAGCAAGCTGTAAATTCAGCGCCGCTTTCTTCTTCCTGCCAGCAGCTGCACTGCGGAGCAAATTAATAAAGTTTCACATTATTAGCGGAGTTTTCGCTGGGCTCACTCCTTCGGCATTTTCCATTTCCCAGTTCCCATTACCCCACAGCTACCATTTTCCCTTTGCCGTTCGCCATTCACCAGTCTGTGTCTGACTCGAGTCGGCCTGGTTCATTTCAGTTTCAGTTCAGCTTCTCCTCTGGCCAAAATTTAATTTTTCTTGTAGTTTTAAGCAGGCCAAAGTTTACTTTTTCTGTGTGCGTGTGTATGTGCGTTGTGTTCCCTAAGTAAGTTGGCCAAGTTAAGATCCCTTTGCTCTTTCAGTTAGTGTATGCGCTTAAATTATATGCACAAGTTTGGCCAACAAGTTTTTCGGGAGCGAGTTTCGCTTTAATTTATCGCTTGGTTCCTTTGTCGGAACGCTGAGCGCGACATATACACACTTATATCTGGGAATTTATCCACACATTATAATCCTGCACAGCTGAGGAGCAAATACTAGTAGCCCTTAGCTTGATTTAATTATTACTTACTATCAAAACACAATGAATATTTATCATTTATTCAGCTGTATCCACAAAAATGTGAGTTTATTCCAACGTATGCAAATTTGAAGGGTAGTTTTTTTCCATTTTCAAAGCTAAATTCACACAAGCACAAAATATTTTCCATAAACTGACAAGTTCTCATGGAGGGGGAAAGCCATTGCTATGGACTTGTTACATTTTATTATCGAAAATGTAATGGATTCTTGGAAAAGTTGCCACAAGTTATTTACATATGACTCGCAGTTTGAGTGTAGTTCTTGGTGTAGATTCAAATTTTTGAGAAACGTATATATCTTTCTTGAGTTTGTTTACGCTGTTCACTCAAACGAATTAAAGATACTTTGCGGATTTTGCATTTTCTATGGCTGTGGGAAAAATATTTATTGCTTATTTACATACGCAGAATTAATTTGAAAAAGAAACTAATCCTACAGATTCCCAACTCATCAAAGGATCTAATAACTTGACCACAACTGTGGTCATGCTTTATGCTGACAACCCGCAAAGGGAAGATGCGACAGGCAAAAAAAAAAACAAAAAACTATAAGCAAAAATGAACAACACGCAACTGTGCTGGTCACAGGACCCGCACGCAGACAGGATGCTGGATTCACAACGCGTCGTATACGCAATTGACCTAATTTCCACCCTCACCCACGTTCTTTCCTACTCGACGTTCGCGGTAATGGTCGCCGTTTAGCTTTGGGTTCTGGTTTGCCGCCAGGATGCGGCCAGGATGCGTCGGGATGTGCGGCAGGATGTGCAGCTCGCCGCCTCGCAGGATGCACTTCTATCCAATATTGTATTTCCCGCTTATATGTTGGACCTCCTACACACACACCCACGCGAAATATGTGTGCTTGTTTTGAAAAATTCATTCCAGCTTTTCCCCCTCCTCTAAAGTCTCACATAAATCCACCTGACTGTGTTTTTATTTTGTTTTTATTCCATGCTTTACATAATTAAGTTCTTGTCGATGGCAAAAGTTGCTGACACTCGCTGGCGGCCTGCCTGACTGGCTCATACATCCCGGGAACAGGCAACTTTTGGCTGCACATGGCTCTAAATTAATTTCATGGCATCAAGTTGGCAACAGCCAGCAAGGACGCCAAACTAAAATAAAAGCAAAAAACATACACTTGTCGCCGTGCTGCAGGAATGTTTTTAGAACGTGTTAATTAGGTGAATTTCTGAGATGTATTTGCAGGAGCGCAGCCACCGAATTAACAACGTGGCAAGTTGAAGTGGCTGTGGCCCAAACCCATCCCCCCGAACCCCCGAAAAAAAGTGGCAAGCGTGAGGGGAACCTTGAACTAGTACCTCAATATTAACGAAGGTCGGGAAAGTGCAGGAGCTTTTCCAGGGGTGGTGACCGAAACAGGGAACAAAGTCGAGCTGAAAGTTAATCCCCAAATTAGAGGGCAGGAGTTTTACTCAAATAAACAGGTAATTATTGTTTGTCTACTCTATGAAATAATTAGCTGAGAATTTAATACCTCAATTAAATATGTAGGAAATTCTGAAGGTATTTAATATGAGTTGGAAAGTATTTTTTGCTTTAAACTAAACTTAGGCCCAGCTAATAGCTTAAATATTAATCCCTTTATTATATAAACTATACAGGTAGTTTTGTATCTTAAACTCCTTTATATCTATCCAATTTAAATACAAAAAATTAATTAACTAACATAGATAAAACTTAACTTTTTTTCTATGCATGAATTATCGATATTTTCAATTAAATAAACATCATTAAGGTATGACGCATTCCAGACAAGTGGCACAATCATATGACTATCAATCAGCGAAAGTTATTAACTGCTACAACCCAAGGACAATCCTCCATCAATAACCCCTTGGACACATTTACCTAACTGCTTGACATACACTAATGAACTAAATCGAAAACGATAACTATAAATTTCTACTAAAACCGACGAACCCAACAATTCCGAACTAATTGAATAGAAGTTGAAGCCCGCTTCCAATACTTTTCCATTCCAAAGAAGACCCAAAGTAAAAGCGTAGCGAATTTATGTTCTAATCAAACTTAACAACTCGATCCCCATGTCTCGATTCCGCCCACAAAGCCAAACGGAAATATTGCAGAGACCCGCAGAACTGGTAGCATTTTATATTGATTTATAAATTTTCGCAAATTCCGCTGGCATCAGCAGCAAACAAACTTCTTATGAGCAAACTTTGAGGCGCATAACTATACTATCTAAGGTCCATTTCCCTTATAGAATTTCCCGTACATACACTGAACCAAACGTCACTCCTCCCCTCACCCCGGGTACAAGGACGCTCTAATTGCATTTAATTAGCTGCCACGATGGCCTCGTTTTTCCCCGCTCCACCATCTTCTTTTGGCCGCTGGTGTGTTGGTGTTGTCTTGAAAAGTTGACCGACATAAATTTCATTAATTAGTTGAAAATTTGCCGGGCACTTTGTGAGCAACAATTTCTGAAGATTTGTTAACGCTGCTTGGTCATTTGCTGGCCGGACCTTTTTGGTCATTAAACAAATGTATTTATGGGATGCATGCCAGAGCTTAAAAATAATAAGAAGGAGCACTAAGTTCAGAGGTTACGACCAAGTTCTTAGTTGTTAAAGATTTGATACTCTTATGGGCGCCTTTAAATATTTTTAGTTACGATTTAAATTAAAGTGATTAAACATTTTCCCTTTCATGGAAGGAAGGAAGGAAGAGCCTCAGTTTGACAATCAGTACTAATTTCTCAAAAATATTTTACCATTAAATAATTTACCATTTCCAATAGCGATTTTTAAATAATTTTAAAGCAATTTTCAAGCTTGCAAACTTAATAACTTCCCCGTAAAGTACTCCATCTCCTGACTTCTGCGAATAAAGGGTATTACGAGCCCTTGTAAGGGAAAACTTAGCCACTAAAGATCAACCGCAATATGAAAAGTCCGCCTGGCCACAAGTTCAACCCAATATTTGAGAACTTTTCACCCGCTTTCCTCGACTCAAGTTGCCAACGAGCCAGCCAGAAAAGGGCCGAACTTGGCCAACTTTAAGCGGCCCGCTTAAATCCCCGACAGACGCGCTGATAAACAAACAAACTTGTCTAATGTTCCACTTGCCGTTCGCGGTGGCTGCTCCCAAGGATATCCTCAATCCCGATACATAAAGCTTGGGGATTGCGGATTGAAAGGAAACTCGTTTCGCCATTGACAAATTCGATGAGCCACGATAGACGGACGAAGGACGCAGAACGAACGTAGGTGGGGCTCCTGGCCAAAAATGGAGGATAAATCAATTGAAAAATATTAATGAATTATTTATGAGATAAGACGGAGCACAAATAAAACAAGCACTGCTCACCGTCCGGCGAATAGGAAATAAAACGAGTCGAAGCCAATGGGGAATCCCCCAGCGGAAGGGGGAATCAAGCCGCAGGGGAAAATAACCACAGAAAGGAAATCGGGGAGAAAAAAGAGAGAGTGGAAAGGAAAGGCAAACGCAAGGAAAACAAAAAGAAAATGCCAAACCAAAACCAAAAACCGAAGCCCGAAAAGAAATAACTGGAGAAAAATTACGCTGGAGACTAATAAAACAAGATTATTGCGGTATAACCGCAGACCCATCGGACGAGCGGAGAGGGGGCCTTTTGGGCCAGGCCAGAACTAGACAATGAGCCAGGCCATAAATCAGCAGCCGCAGAACGCAGACAACTGCATTCGGTTGATGCCAGTGGAAATGCCAGCATACAGAGAAAGAAATTAAGAGGAAAATGTAAACTTAAGATGTGAAAATGCTTATTATATTCTCGATACATCGAGAATTCCTTCACAAGTTCTCAGTGGACGGCCTGGGGAAAGCATGCTCCTGGCAAACTCGCACGCATTTAAGTAGTTTTCCGGCGATGATGATGCACAAGATAATTATGCCACTATGGGAAGAACAAACCAATTGGAAGAGCTTGCAAAATGCTGCTCCTGCCAGCAACCGGAAAACGTTCGTGTAAATATTAAATATTGACCGGGGTCGAGAAGGAAAATGAAGAACGATCATAGCCAGAGGCACGACCAAGGCATCGGAATTGGTAGCTAAAGCCGGCTAGAAATGTGTCCGGAATTCAATTTCGTTTGACACGTTCAAGCAAATGCAATGAATATCCGTATTTCCCAGCAGCTGAAGGCAATCAGTTTCCATCACTCAAGCAGATAAACAACACACTGAGGGGAGAAACTGTCAAATATTTCTCTGACTGGGAAATTGTCGTTGAAATTCCATACGGTTTACTAAACGCCCAAGAACTCTCAAGTAATATTGATTACGAAATAGTTAATGTTCAATATGACTAGTTACTTCCATTAAAATTAATTTAAATGAAAATGCTTTTCAACCAAAAACTTTGTTGATGATAAAACTACAGAGAAAAGGAAAATGTTTAAATGGCACAAGATTATATCAGTTTAAATGTTTTTTTTTAGGAATATATTTATAGTCCTTAAACTTTATTTATAAACATTTTAAATTTCACTTACAGGGATCTTAAAATATATATTTTTGGACCTTTTAAGAACTTTTTTCCAATATTTTATCCGCTCATGTTTTACATTTCCCTCTAATTATAATAATTTTGTTTGTTCTACTCCCAAACAAACATTCAATTTCCTAAAATGAATGCATAAAATATTCATTAAACACTTAGTAACAAAACAATTCATTATCAAAGTGTTTACAATTAATGCTGACCATGGTCGACACTTGGCAACACAAAATAATTTATACTTTGCTCAGTTTTTTTTATAGAAATTCAGACATTAAAGTCCACTTCAATCGCATAAAACCCTTGAAAGCATTTTTAAAGCTTATCATCACTGTTCCGGGAATTTTAACGCTTGAAAATTAATTATTAACAAATTGCTCAGCACGAAAGCGAAATAAATGAATTGCTCATGTTGCTGATGTTGCTCTCGATGTTATTGCTGTGGCAGCTGCAGCAGATGTGGCGCGTTGCTGTTGCTGTTTGCCGCTGCTCCCGTTGTGAGCAATTTGTGTATAATGCATTAAATGCAATTTGAACTATTAAAAGCATACTTTTAGCAAAAGCTGGCAGGGAGCGGCGGAGGTGACTGGTGGGCGGTGGCTGGACGAGGGCCATTTTAGCTATTTTCCACGCACGTAAACATAATTTGCATTGCTCTGAAATATTATGGCAGCAGCTAAAAGTATGCAATGCAACAATCTCCCACTTTCACGCTTTCTCTTTCCCTTTCGCCCGTGCTCTCACTTCCGTGCAGCCATAAAACCAGAGGCAAAAAGTTGAAGTAGGCGGGCAAACAGAGAGAAAAGTTCAGAGCAGGACCAGTGATGTCCTTTGAATCTAAAGGGAGTTATACCTTTTTTTTAGAATATAAGAACAGTGAAATATGAATTTCAAATCAATCAAAACTGTGTCCAAAACATGATGTCTATGCAATGGTTTTTTCCAGTTAGGGGTTTTTCTTCTCTTTATTTTGTAACAACATTTTTTAGCACAGTTTCTATAAAAATCAAATAAATTAATAGAATAATGCGATAATAAAGAAAATAATCGTAAGATGCAGCCGATAGACTTAAAATCGATGGCTGATATTCATCCTGATATTAAATAAATTTGGAAGCAAACAATAAGATCATTTAAGTATAAATATTTAAGACCCAAAGCAATTAATATGTGTATTTACATAAAATTGTAATATTACTAATATTATGTAATTAAAATGGAATTACTTCATATTTTTTAGTTACTGTAGGAAAATAAAAAGAATAATCAATATTTAGTGGATTAATAATCTTAGCTTTAGTGTTATACGATTATATTAATTTCTTCTTTGAAATTATTCATCCCTAAACAAACCAAAACATTTGTTAATTTATAATAAAATTTAAAATTGAATTTAATAAAATGTTTCCATTAAACTGAGAAATTTTACGTATTTTTCCAAAATTTGTTTGGACTTTTTCCTTCATTTTTATGGCACCAACTAATGGCTAGCAAAACTGACCGGGTCAAAGGCCAAATGTGTGCCAGATCTGAGCGCAAGAGGGAGGGAGCACTTACCGTTATAGAATGGCCAGAGTGGCGATTGTTGTTGCTGCTGCTGGTGCCGGTCGCTTTGTTGCTGTTGCTGTATTATGCTAACAACTAACGCCATTATTATAATAACTGCTCGCGTTGTTGGCGCAATGGCTGCCTTTGTTGTTGCTGCTGCTGCTGGGAATCCCCTCCTGCTGCTGCTACTGCTGCTACTGCTGCTACAGCTACAGCTTGTTGCTGCTGCTGCTGCTGTTGTGGCAGCAGCGGGGCCTGGACTACGCGATTCGATGACGTCGACGTCGTCGTCGGCGCCGCTGCGACGCAAAAATCCGCATAAATTTATATTGCAAATTTGTTCCCGCTCCTGTAACCGTTGCTCCTCGCACTGCTCCTGGTGCTCCTGCTGCTCCTGATGCTCCTCCTCCTGCTGCTGCTTCTCCTGCTGCTTGTGTTGCTTAACAATAACTATTGCCGCAGGCATCCAGCGAGATTTAATAGTTTTTGCCTGTCGTTGAGTTTTATTTGCCAGTTTTCAGCTGATTTTTCTTGTTGCTGCATTTAAGTGCTGATGTTGCTGCCGTCGCTCTAGTTGTTGCTGCTGCTAATATTGTTGGTGCTGCTGCTGCTGTTGCTGTTGCCTCTGCAGCGACTTTGGCTGCATAATGCGCCATTTGCCGTTACTGCTATTATTTTGTGTTTTATGCTTACTTAAACTTTTACTTTTTGCTGTTGGCTAGTCGTCAATGAAATATTTGTGCTAAACACAAAAGCAACATTAAGACTGTTGCTCTTGCCGTGGCTGCTGGGCTCCCGTTTTCAGCTTTATCTCAGCTCGCCTTCGGTTTACCTTTTTGCTACTGGCTTCACTGGACAGGAAAAATAAGCAATGAAGCAATCACTTTCAGTTGCAAACCCCGCAGTAACATGTTTTTTTACTATCTGAGAGAGAGAGTGAGAGTGCGAGGGAGGAGTAAGTTTGCTGAAATGGCAGAGATTTAAAGGCTTCTTGCTCTGGCTTAAAGTTCGAAACAGACTCGTCTCCAGTCCGGTATCCTTTGCATTTTAATGGATACATTTGTTTCCAGTTGCTTGTTGCAGCAATGAAAGTATCTATCACAGGTGTGGAGTGGTCAAGCCCTGGAGCATCAACACGTTTGAGTTGAACGTAAAGGAACAGAAGGCTAAGCTGGTTGGTTAGAGTCCTGCGAACTGAAGAATACCTTAAAATCTTACTAGAAATGTACTGAAACTATAATATAAATAGTATTTTCTGTGAATCTATCTTTAAGAAACTTCCTTTTATATTAAATATAATAAATTCTGACCAATGTACGCCCAAAATCCCTTGCTCATTAATGGGTATTTTGCTTTTTTAGAACTCCTGCCTGTTGCTCAACGGCGTCAACACTTTTGCTTTTACCCGACTGTGAGTGGCAAAGTTTCAAGCTTTCAGTTTTGCCATTTTAGCTGCCACTTTCCCTGCACTTCGCTTCACTCCACACACACCGTTGGCGGGTGGACCAAAAGGACCAGTGCCACGCCCTTCGACAGTCCATTTCGCTTTGGGTGTCTGTCTGTATGTCTGTGTGTCTTTTGCCTGTTTCCTTTTGCACATCAGTTTACGTGGCCATTGCTGAATCCCTGCCCCACAGGAGATCTCTCTCTCCCTCTTGCTGGCCTTCTCCCTTGGCCATTTGCTGTTAGTCTAATTTAATTGCATTCGTGGCCCGTTTTGTTACGTATACGCCGCGTGGGCCGGCGGCAGAAAGAGGCGAAGGGAATGCCATTGAGGTTGCAGTTTGTTTCACAGCAACGCCCTTACCTGCTGTCCTTGCCTGCAATGCATTGTTTTGTTATCCTTTAATCCTTATCAGTTGCCATTCGCCTGGGCAAAAGCCACAGTGCAAAAAAATTGGCACACAAAATAAACAAAGGCAAAAAGCAAACTCTTGGCTTATTTTCCAACTGACCCTGTTTGCTCCGCTATACTCTTACTTTTATTCGGCTGCAAGGTAAATGATTTATTATCGAATGGCGGCTCCTGCGGTCGCCCCAGGACCGCGCTCTCGTCCTTTAAACAAACCGTCGTAATTAATGATAGAGAAAATGAAATTCAACACACAGAAAACTTGGCCGCAGATTTATTGCCTTGCACTTGAACCGAACAATAAATAAATAGTTGTAGCAACTAAGGAGCGGGCAGGAAGTGACCCTGTGGCTCATGGTGCTGATTAGCAGCCAAGTGTGTGTGTTGGTTAGTGTAATTGTTATGGCGAGTGTTTGAACGGGAATCGCTAGGATTAATGAGAAACTAAACGGAGTGGAATTGGTTGGAAATATTCTAGATAGCGGTTGAAAGGTGAAGGAAAAATGGTGTTTAAAAATACATACAAAATAAGGTAGCAATTATTTGTGTCTGTTTGTTGCAATAACTTCAAAATATAAATGCTAAGATGTTCATTTAATTATAAATATCAAAAGAAAAATATAGACTTCATTAAAATTAAGCTCTACTTTAGCAGGAGTTTAAGTACATCAACGAATAAATAGAAAACAATTAATTAAAACTTCAATGAAAAACTTCTCCCCATGAACTTTTTAATATTATTTTATAATCTCTGTAAAAAACTCTCCTCTGATAAAGAGATTTTAAAAATAATTATTTAAAAAAGGAAATGTAAAAACCTTTGTGATAAATCGAACACTAAAGGGAAGCAAAACCTTTTGAATGACAAAGAAAAACTCCAATCGAACAAAAAAAAAACCTGTCCTGTTAACCCGAACCGGCAGCAGAAGCCGAATCTTTCGCTTTTTTTTTTGAGAATGAAATAAACCACCACACGTAAAATCAACTTTAATCAAGCGTTCCACCTGCTCTCCTGCCTGAGCATTTTCCCACCGGAAACCCCGGCAAACCAATCAATAAAATGCCCTTTAATAATGTCGAAAAGAAGACCCGTCCTGGCAGTCATAAAAAAGCGTTCCAAAAGCGATATGAAATATGCTTCATAAAGATTAAAACCTGTTCCCTCCTCTCAATATCGCTTGCTCCTTTGCCCTGCGGCAACAGATGCAGCCGGAATTTTCCGTGGCACATATGGAGCCGCAGCATCCAGCGGTAGGAGTAGGAGTATGAGCAGAAGGAGGCGAATAGAAGCTACGCGAGTCCTGGCAACATTTTATTATCCTAGCATGCCAGCACAGACCACAAAGTGCGGGCCAACAGCTTGGGAAGCCTTTTGCCGACCACCTATGAGCTTTGCTTCTGCTGCCGTCTAAGTCCGGTAAGGACACTGAGCAAAAGGATCAGGTAAATGCTTCAAACTGTTAGATATTTCATTGGTTATTATTATTCCTATTATTTTAGGTAAATAATACCATACAAATTATGACAATATCCTGAAATTGTGGCTACCTAAGCCTTATAAATAATACCATACAAATTATGACAATATCCTGAAATTGTGGCTACCTAAGCCTTTTTCCTCAGTGCATGTCCAAGGCTAAGCGGCTTGGCCAAAGATCCAAAGGGATGTAAGGACATGACGAGCATATCAGCTACCGGGGGGCAGGAGGACAAGGAGACAGGGAGCAAAAGGCAAGGGACCTAGCCCAAGGATGTCTGTCAATAAGCCTTATTCTACAAGATTTCATCTGGTGCCTGGTGGCTGCCTTGCCTTGCCGCCTGGTGCGTATGTTTGCGTGTGGGCTTTTCACAGGCGCGTGTTTATGAATTATTAGCATAAACAATCACACAGACATCCTGTAACACACACACACACACACACACTCACACATGCGGCACTAAGTCCTGTATGAATTCTGATTAAATGTAATGCGCTCAAAGCGCATTCAAAGTTGGCCCTGAATTATTGATGCTCCCTTTCGGCCAGCCACGGTCATTAGCCAACTAGCCAAAAAGTAGCCACTGGAACTGGAAGTGGAAGCTGTAACCGAACTGAAACTGCCACCAAAACCACCGACAATGGCGTTCATTATTCAGGATATGTCCTTGGGCGGGCGTTAAGCTTTCAATGTGATTAGGTGAGCCAGAACTGTAGTACGCTTTGTGTGTGTGTTCACACTCCATTAGAGTTGAAAATTTTACTCAAATTCTGGCGGAAAATTCTTCTCCTTCAGCTTAAATTCATGCGGTTACCATCGACAACTTAAGGAACTTTTTGGTGCCCCGAGGGTCCCTGAAAAAAAAGCATTTCCCTTTTTACATTATTTATTCGACCCTTGACAGCCTTTTCATATATATTTTATACATTTTTATGCCTTTCCTCACATTGAAGAATTTTAATTTTCAGCGCTCCAAGGAGAAGGCAAGGCAAGGAGGCTCAAACCCAAACAACAACCCAAACCCAAGGGCCACAGGATACTCTCGGACCCTTGGATGGGACAGCCAGCGCTCAGTGTCCTTGCTTCGTTTGATTGATTGGCGCCAGCCAGGACAAAAAGTCCTTGAGCAGCCAAAGTCAGGTGAATAGTCAGGTGTCAATTGTAAGCCCCCAGAAAACACGAAACAGCAAACACAAAGCCAACGACAACGACAACAAGAACTTTTCTTGACTTTAGGCCCAGATGTATGGAAATGTAAATGAGATTTCTTGCGACTTTTGTTTTTAATTGGCTTATGAGCCCGAGAGCCCTAAAACGACATTATTGCCGGAAAATGCTCGCTTTCCCCCAACTTAGGTTTGAGTAATTGCCAAGGTGTGTGTGTGTTAAAATGCTCGAGTGCGGTGAGGCTAATTAAAAGGAAATTCCAAAGAAGAGCTTCGAGGAAACGTTTATTTTTAAGGATCCAAGAGGCGCTTTTTTTCTGTTTCTGTAGAAGGGGAAATAAAATTTGTAGCTAGGCAAATTTAATTAGGATTTATGCAGCCCACACACACCATATTGCCTGCAACTACAGTTGGTCTAGTACTTTACAAGCCGGCTAATCCATTGGCAACAAAAGCGCTAACAACGCTCCCACTCCCGACCAACACACACACAAAACTTACACCGAAACCAAACAAACCAGAACACAGCAAAACCCCAGCACTTGCCTGCACTTGTTGTGGGCCAAAAAGGACTGGCATTAAAGCCATCAACGCGACGGCCGTCGCATGTATGGGCCACATTTTGGCCTACTCCTAAAACACACGTGTGCACAGCGAAAAACAATTGATATTGTATCGGAACTCCTAAGTGATTAGCCTATTTTTGTACATTATAGAGTTTGTATTGTCTTTTTTATCTTGTATACTTTGGCATTAATTGTAAGTCAACTAATTTCATTTGATTTACTTTAGTGGCAGCAAAAAGTTGTTTTTTTTTTATTGAATTTATGTGAATTATATATACAAAGGCTTAATCTATGATGTCCTTGGAAGCTTGGAGCATTTGAAATTGATTTTATGTAATTAATTAATCTAAATATAATTGTGGTTGATGTAAATTAAACAGTGATATGATTACAGATTGGTTTAAAAGCTAATGGCATGTTTTTTCAGGTCATCAGATTTGTGTAATTAATTTAATTGGATTTAATGCATTTTAATCATTCTAATACCCTTGATTAAGGTGTGGAGCATGACTAATGATTCTTTAGATTGTGAAGCATTTAAAGCATTTATTTAAGTTATAAAGAGCCAAAGAAGTATGAAATACATGTTAAAGAGGATTTAATAGATTTTTCATTGGAAAACCCCTCAAACTCCTTAACCTTATAAATTTAAACATTTCTGTAGTTTATTCCACAAAACTTTAATGTGTTTAAATTACAAAAGCCACACTTAAATGCCTCTCTTAAGCTCAAGTTGATATTAGATATTATTTTTTCGCTGTGCCTTCCCTCCATGTAAAAGCAAAAGCAAATTGCTTGACGATTTTCGCGTCATTTTTCCTGCCTCACTTAGAGCATAAAACCAGGACCTGCCCAACCAGGACCTATCCCTCCCCGAGCTCTTCTATTTCCACGCTTGGCTAAACATAAATCACACGAAAGGAGGAACGAATGTTCGATGTTTGCCTGTCTGCGGGGTATTGGCCACATTTTTCGCTTGCATACTTTTTTGGGCCGCTGCTAGTCGGCCGAGCGCGGTTGCAATTGACAGTTTATTTATTCATTTTGACAGTTTTATGGATACGCACGAACGAATCACCGATTAGGGGGCTTAATTTCATGGTTAATCCGTTACAAATGTCAACTGTCAATTGATTGAGAAATAGTGATACTTTCTCACTCTGCTAAACATACACAAAAAATAAAGCAATTAAAGGCGACTATAAAAATACCACGCATTTTGTGAATCAAATAAAATGGAGTGCAAAATTTATATTGCCTACATTTTGGGGCTTTCCTAAAAGGACTTCTACAAAAAGGCCTCCCGGGGCCACAATATTCAACCGATCGAGTTGTAATTTGGTAACCTAATACTCTCTGTATAAAAAAGATAAACCCCACTCTTTCGCTCTCTCTCCCATTAAACATGGCTAATTGCAGTTGCATGTTTGTCGATTAAATATGCAAAATCCAGGCGTAAATTTGTCAATTGCGGCTGACATTTGACACAGTGTGTGTTATTGCCGTTTTGCGATTGTTGTTTGTTAGTTCGATATTGTTGTTGTTATTGTTGTTTGGTCCCTTGTTATTGTTATTGTTTGTTCCCTGTCTGCTGATTGACAATGACAGGCAATGTGGCCCGCCGCTGATTGGTAGGAGGAGCGGGAAATGTTGGCACAAACACACACACACGCACTCTTTGGGTGACACAATTGATGACAATCGACACTGTTCATGAATATTTAAATTTCTATTGTTGTCTTCCGTTATCGCTGGTCGCTCGGTCGGTTTGGGGGCCATTGAAAAGGCCGTTTTCTGCGAATTTTCTCGCCTCGCTCGTTAACGCGCGCCTCGCACAAAACTGACGCTTTTCCTTGTCGCATGGAAAACTCTCGGAAGACTCGCGTACAAAAACTCGTAATACCGCCTGACCCACTCGAATTACCGTTGAGGTCTCGCAGTTGGCTCGAGGATACGTGTGTGTGGCACTTCTGCAGCCCCTGGATGCCGTCACAATACTGAGATCGACGGCACAAATTCTGAATCTGGCCGAAACATAGCGAAGGCAAAGGCGAAGGCTCCCACTTCGGAAAACCTCGATGATGGTCCAAACACGGGCACACACACACACACATTCAAGCGGGCACTCACACAAGTGTAGTCACACGCACGGGGGAAAAGCTTTTCCAAAGGAGAACCAATTCGCCGCACTCCGAATGTGTGTTAAAGCTTAGTGTTTTGATTCGTACGAAGGGGAACCACGAGTCCTTAAATATCCCTGCAGATAAATGTCAAAGGGTTATCGGCTTTGGTTTTTATTAAAAAAGTGCTGCAGATTTTGTTTGGGTTTAAGTTAAAGATGGCACTGATTTGACATTTTACAATTTCAAGTTTGGAAAGGAATATTTTATTTGGGAAAGTAAGTTTAGGAAACCAGATTCAAGTTTATATATGTACATTAACATTTAAATATTTGACTTACTTACTCTTACCTAATTATTACCAATTGTACTTATTTAAACAATTTTTTTATTTACCTTCATAGAAAAATATACCTTTTAAACTTAATACATACTCGTATTTATAAACAAAATTTAAATCGAACTCTTTCTGTTATGTTTTATTTGTTTTTCCTTCCTTACTTTCGCTTTTTAAGATAATGTTGTTTTTAATTATTACAAATATAAAGTTGATCTTATAAAATAATAGTTACACTTAATTTAATAAGCCTTTTTTGAAACAACTTCCTGTTTATCGACCACCTGTTGAATATCTTCCTGTAGTATATTTATCCTTATGAAGTCAACTGCTTGCATTTCAATATTTACTTGAATCCTTGTCTTCATATTTTATATCGGGAATTCTTAACACCTTGCGATGTTTTCCAATATTTTCCCTATAAAAATATATGAGCTAAAGTCATGTCTATGAGCTAAAGTTTGCCCTTTATTTGTTAATATTTACGTTTAATCCCAATTTTCTGGCACTGCTTGCAAGGAATGCATTAAGGATATTTTATCACTGCTTGCAAATAGTCCTGCAACTGCTTGCCCAGGAAGTATAAAACATCCCTTTGTCCCCTGCGATAATTAACCCTCTATAATATTTCAGCTTATTCCAAAGGATATTACCCCTGATCCTTGAAATTTCGGAGTAAAAGGGACATTAAATAAACTGTTTTACAAAATTAAAATCAATGCTTTACAAAATTAATAAAAAATGAATTAAAAAAGTTAACATTTATTTATTTTACAATTTGGAGTATCTGTAAACTATAATTTATAATTATTAGCTTATTAAAATTTTTATTTTGAACTTGTAAACTGCCGCTCCGTCATTTTGATTTCTGAATAATTAAAGACCGCAAATTGTCCATGAACTTCTTATGAATTCGCTGCCATTCGGCTATCGAAATATGCATAGTTTATGCTGTAAGTAATGTATAATTGATTGCGTTTAGTGCTTAATCAATTTAAGCCGCCAATTTACTCGACGCCTCCATACCGATTTACCCTTTCCACTTTCCCCCACCCTTCTTGTACTATATAGCATTTTCCCAGCACATTTTGTCAGAGTGAAAGTTGCTGTCTATCTTTGCTGCGATACCCCTAACCCCGCCCCCGCACTTTCACTCAAGGTGAACTCAATTGAATTCTCAACATTTGCACATCAATTATTTCACAAGCAGCCAGCGTCGATGGAGCTCTTTTTTTATGGCGCCAATGCGGAAAAAAATGAAAACCGGAAAAGGGAAAATAAATCCAAGCTGGAAAAGCCAGTCAGCCAAATAGTGCAGCGGCTGCAGCCACTTCCACATGCTCAGCCACTTCCACATGCTCATCCACTTCCTAGTGATCCTTAGCCACCTTCACCTGCGGCTATCTTTTTTCACTCATTTCTGATATTTTTTTCGCTCCCGCATAGCAAATTCAATGTCAAAAATTTGACAAACTCAAAACATGAAGCCAAAGAATAACAAAACAAAATGAAAACAAAAAAATAACAACTAGGAAGATTTTTTTCCTGAGATTTTCGCTGACGAATTTGTGGCAGGTTCATAAATCCAACAAGAACAACAAACTAACTAGAAGAAGCCACAGAAAACAAGGCATTAAGAAATCAAGAAAAACAATGGGAAAATAAAAAAAATATGGGAAATCAGACCAGAGATTACCCTGGTAACTTCAAAGCAATAAAAAGTCATTCTAAAAATGTTTTTGTTACAGAAAATAATGAAGGAAACTATCACAATTTTAACTCCTCTACAACTCCTCTAACAACCTCTAATTCTATAAAGAAAATATTTCTACTCTCTTATAACCCCATATACCCTTTACAATCTATAAGTACAAGAATTCCGAAGAAAAAAAGTGAAATTTTTGGCGCCTAAAGAGAGATACTACAACGGTGGCCAGAGTTCGGGGCAAAGTGGGAAAAAATGCCAAACAAATCGAGAACTCGACACAAAAGTCGCCTTCAAAATTTATTCAGTCAGCGTCGGAGTTCATTTGAGTGTCATAAATCAGTTGGCCCCAGCAGAGTCAGAGCGAGAGCCAGAGGCAGGACCAGAACCACCCACCCACCCATAACCCACCCAACCGCCCGCGCAAAAAGGAAGTTGGAAAAGAGTATGGATTCGGGGGGAGGATGCGGAGGCAGGTTTGGGGCATATAAATGACAACTTTGACTATTGGCTGCCATTGCACGTACAACAAACTGCAGCTTGGGCACGATTCAGCATCGTTGCCATGGTCCTCGCATATTTTCTGTGCAGCAGCAGAAAAGCCGAAACGAAGAAAAGCGAAAAGAAAAGCATTGGAATAGTGTCGGCAAAGGAAAATATTTTCGAAATCATTGGGACTGCAGCAGCGGCGCAAGTGGGAAGTGGAAAGTGGAGGCAAATGTCATGAGAAATCTAGCGATGGGGAAGCCCGCACAAAAACATTCCTTAAGCGGGGCCTGGGGAGGGGTGGGAGTGTGTGTGGTCTGTGTGTGTGTGTGTGGGTGGAAAATGACGCGAGTTCGCCAGACGAAGGGCAAACATTTCCCTCATCGACTTGATAAAACATTTCTTCGTTATAAATCAATTTGAATTGCGCGAGCAGCTTAAGCGACAAACGATTTGGAGCCAGTCAGAAACCACAAACCAGAACAAACTCACAGAAACAATAAAAAAGAAAACAGATTTGTAAAGAAGACCAAAAAGGATATTCGACAAAGCAGAAAATGCTGTTTATTTAGGCAATTTGTTGAAGACACAGAACAGGATGTGAAAATCCATAGAAGAGCTTCTAGAATTATCCTGAAAAAGGTGTTCAGGGAGTGTTTATTACATTTTAATGAGTTGCCATTAGAGATTCATATTTATGAGAATAATGCTTAAATTTCTGTATAATTTAATCTATTAAAACAATGGATTTTCCTCGAAATATTAAGTAAAATTAAATTTTTTAACCAATGTAATAAGTTTACTCCTTTATTTACGTCCATTACTTTTTGTTAATAATTCAAAAGTTTGCAAAATTAATCAATCACATAATTACGTTTACTCTTTATAATTAATTCAGGGGAGGTAGTCAATAAATCGCTGAAATGTTAAGTAATTTTAAATGCAATGTGTTAATGTGTATATATACAATGTCAATGTCCATAAATTCACACATAATAATTTAAAAAGCACCTCTTGAGGGCCACATCACACATGTAATTAAATTGCAATCTGTTAATTGAATTGAAAATACATTTTAAAGGAAGTAAAGTCCTGCAAATGAACTTATTTTTTAAATAGACAACATAAGACTTGCCAAAGCAAATAAGAATTAATTTATAGGAACCATAAATAATGATTATGTTTTATAGGGAAGTTTTTATAATATATGATAATATAATATAAAATAATTATTATGAATTTAAATGTTTTAAATATAACTTATAATAATTACGATCCCTGATTTATATTTGCAAATAAATTAAAAATATCTAAGCTAAGAACATATTTATAATACGGTTTTAGAAATTCAAGTTTAATAGTCTTGTATTTTTAATACGATTTTATATGTAAATTCGTGTTTCTGCCTTAAGTTTACTTGATGTTGCCGCAATGAAAATGTAAATATAAACCAAAATCCACCGAAATCTCTGGCCAGCCCCAGGCACTTGCTTATGTTAAACAATCCGGCAGAAACTTGACATGAAATTTGTATGAGAATAAGGATATTCTGCCGCTTCCGTAACCCACTCAACCCCTTCTTTGGCACCCCCAATGTGTGTCCCATCTCTCTCAGCTGCCGCTGATGCTGCAAATGAAGCGCTAAATCTGCAAGTGTCAAGCACAGGAGTTGCAGCAGCAGCAGCGGCAGCAGCAACATCAGCGACATAACAGCAGCAAAATTTCCCTTTTTATCTCTTTGTAACCATTTTATTTGGGTTGCTTTATTTGTTGTACTTGCTGCCGTAGTGTGTGCTTAATTTTTTTTGTTGTTTTATTTTGGTTTATTTTGTTGGGGCAGCAGCAGCAGCAGCATTGTGCTGCCGCATTTTGCTGCGGACGGGCCTAGCCCATTTGCATAGTCCAGGAGGAGGAGGAGGGGGAGGGCCGAGGAGGAAATGCGGAGATGTTTCCATTTAACCCACTGAGCTCGTTTTGCCCCGCTGCCGAAAGCAACGAAACCACAAAAACCGGAAGTGAAACAATGTGTAAGCGTGCACACACACACACTTTTGAATGCTGAAAGGTAAGAATGAACACACACACTAACACACACTTTTACACCTGCCGGCAACAGGGCAACCTGAAATTGTTTGGGCTAATGTTGTGCCCATCCCTGTTCCCCTTGCCTGCGCCCGTTTTCATCCTTGTTCCTTTTTCCGCAGTTGGTTGAACAAACGAAATATTTGTTTGCGGAAATCATCAGCATCATCATCACTTCCGCCATGAGTTCCGTTCGCCCCAAGGAGCTGTTCACGTGCTAGTGCCATTTTTTTATATAATTTCACTTTGACTTTACCTCGGCTAGCTCCTCACCCCAACTCGAGCACCTGGCGTATCCTGTTTGCCGGTGGAGAGTTGTTTACCAGTTTAAGTTTGAGTAAGTTGGCCGCTGTCAGCAGGTGTCGGTGCAATCGAGAGCAAGATGAGCAGTTACAGTGAGCCCTTCCTCTCTGCGTGCTTCCGGTTTCAGTTCCCTTCTTCCGCTATGCTGCGGTTGGTCTTTTAAAGGGGTCAGGGGATTCGGAAGCTAATCCTGAAGGTGCCTAAGACTAAGCCACTGACTTGGCACACAGGAAGATGAGGCACATATAAAATCAGGAATAAGTTTATTTAAATGTTAAACTAATTTTTAGGAACGACTAAGTTAAAAAGCTTTATTTTTTAATGTTAAACTTATATTATTATTATTATATTCGCACCCTTTTTCTTTCAGTGCACCTTGCCAACTTTGTGCTTACCTTTAACGCTTGCTTTGTCCTGGCTTCGAAGTGAAACAACTGCCGAGAAATTGTTGGACAGCCGCAAAGTTGAAAATTTCCAAGGGGTCCACATGGCGTATGTGGAATATCTAGGAACCAGGACGCTCTGCTCCATGAATTCTTCCTCTCTCCCTTTAACCGCACCCAACTTAAACCGCAACCATTAACCTTAACTTGACAAATTTCAATAGAGAACAACTAAAGTTGAATTGTGGCCTGGCACCATGGGGCGTATACGTAATGTGATATGTTGTTCCTATGTTGACACTTGTCATCGCCTAATAAGCAGCTGTAACTCTTCCAGCAAAGGATCTCGAGTCAAGGAGAGAAAGGGGGAAGGAGAGCAGTAGTAGTTCAAGGGGATAAATGGGGCAAAGGGATTCCAGCTAACGAGTGGCAAACGCAAATTGCCAATTATGAGAGCATAGTAGTCACTTATTTTGCTTATTTATGGCACGATACGCATATTTGATATATTTACGACAATATCATGCTCCACACAAAACACACACGCAACCTGGGTCAAAGGGGAACCAGAAAGGGCGGATCGGAACGAGGAAGGTGGAGCGATGCGAAACCCCCACGAATCGTTGTACGTGCCAGGGCTGAATTTAATGCGGCCAGGCATGTCAACAATTTATGCTAGATCGAACTTGGAGCCAAAGCCAGAATTACACAGGGATATTATTATATATATTCGTATTCCTTAATTAAAAAAAATATTATTTCTTCTACATTATTCTGATTTATTTTAGGTGTTACAACTTTTATAAGCCACTTTAAAGCAAAGAAAAGTGTAATTTTAATCAAGCAGATGACATAAAATATGTTTTTTCATATAAAATAAACATAAATATTATGTAAATAATAAATAATATTATTTTAAAATCTAAAATAATTTATAAAATAACAAATTTAGTTGAATATTTTCAATATGCAATATTTTTATTGCTTTTATAACTTATATCTTAAGTAAACATAGTTAAGGTTCAGGGAATAATTTATAAAAAAATCCCTTAAAATTTTTTTCCAGTGCCCAACCAAAGCCAGAGTCTCAGCAAGCAGGATGCCAGCATATGCATCACAAATAATTCGCATAGCTGGCCAAAAAAATAAAAAAAAAAGTTGCCCTCTCAAGCAATTGGCATAGACGCAGCTTAATATGGGCACCATATACATTTCCCCACAACTCGGAGACAGTGGCGTTTTCGCATTGGAATAGGAATGGCAGGAAGCCGACAGTTTATAAGCATTTAAGCGGCTTAACTCGCCGTCTCTGACTTATCGCATTGTCATCAATTTGGTTAAGTAGATTTGCCCCTTTGCCCCGCCGCCGCTGGGTAGCATTCGTTGATTGAAAATTTTGCACACTCCATTGGGCTTCGGGAAGGACACGTAATTATTCCATTGATTGAAAATTCGTTGCTAGCTGCTAGGGAAGTCGGAAACGGAAAGCGGAAAAACTGCTAGGCAGCCAGGCATCTAGGAGCAAGGAAGCCACTCCTCCCGGCATAATCAATCACGTTTTATCGGGATAATTGTTTGGCACATTTCTTCGCTGCATAAATTGAGTTGCGAGAGTCAATATCTTATTATTATTTGCGCTCAATTTCATTTGATTCTCGTGTAAAGAGGACTTTATTTGAAGCCGGCAGCCAGCAGCAGCCAGGATATACATACATATACCCCCGTGGAATTATTCATGCAACAAAGCAAATATGGGGACACAAGCAATTAGCTTTATGCCGCACAGACAAAAGGCGATGGCCACGGAAAAGGACCCTCGGGACATGGGAAACGGAAACGAACCGGGATTATTGCATATCGAATGCGGATGGATATGCAGTTAAATGCATATATCAACTCGGCAAATATTTGCAATTAGCCCGCAGATCCACGGGGCGTACATTTTTGGCCACCATTCGATCTCAATTATTGATGAGCCTTTTCATTTTGGCGCACGCCAAGTGTTGACACACCAGAGAGACTTTGTAATGCCGCAAACATAAATCAAATTTTGCGTTATGACAGGCCCCCCACCAACCCCCCTTTTAACCCTTGCTGCAAGGCACCGTCCTTTTCAGCCCCACCAGCCAGTGAGTATTTCCCTTGAGTGAATAAGTAAGGAAAATAAGAACAAACTAAGAGTAAAATTTAAAGAGATTTACAACAATTATTTGCAGTCTTCAAGTCCTTAAAATATTTATCAAATTTAACTAAACAAATATGACTTAAGATACTTTTGCTTTTAATTTATTGTAACAAAATTAATATTCTTTCTTTCTTTAAAATTTTTTAATTGGTTAAACAACCCTTAAAAATTAATTCTTCCATACAATTTTTTTTAATTTTTAAAACAGAAAAGTACCTCAGAATTTAACCAGAAAAAATTAAATTAAATTATCTTTAGACACAGGACAATCAGGACATGCAATCCTACTCCACATACGGGTTAAAGATAGCTCCCAAAATGCCTTAAATTTTTGAATAGAAACTGCATTGTGGCCAGGGTCATAAACTCCCAGTGAAAGTCACAATAAAAGTTGAAACAAACAAATAAACTGATGCTGCATTGTTGGGCACAGAAGGTCAATGAATTATTGATTGTCGGAGGGGGGAGGTAGAGGGTAGGGACCAAGGACTGGACCCAAGGCGTCTAACACCAAAAGCTCCAGAAAAAGAACAAGTCCCCTTCACTGGTTTATTTTCGGGGACTTCCAGCCAAGTGGAGCCAAATCAACTCGAACTTGGCCCAGCCGAGGTTCAAGTTGTCAAAAGAGTTGCCCCAAAGTGACTTTAGGTAAATAAATCTGAAATAATTTAAGGCCTGGGGCCAAATAAATCCAAACTCCTTTGTTTGCCTGTCATTTCGGTCGGTCGGCGTTGGCCTTCTGGGAGTTTCGGTCTCGAATGCTGCTCACTTTATAGGTTTTAAATTTATTGCCAAGGCAATCGAGTGTTTTTCCTTGCCAGCAATTTTCCTCTGGCGCGATTCAATCAGTGTGAGAAGAATAATAACTCATAATAATATGCAAATTGATTTGTTTATTTTTACTATTTATATACTTCATATTTTGCTCACCTAAAGCCGCTTAGCAAATTGAATGCACATTGCAAACTTCTGGAATTGCTCTTATCAATTGCAAATTGATAAACAAAATTGTGCAGCAGTCATCAGGAGGTTGAAGGATGCACAGAGTGCGAACACTCAGGATAACAATAAATCATATTCGAGTCACACAACCAAATCAAATTGATATATCAGCCTGACATAGATAAATCGTATTAAAATGTAGCCAAAAAAAGCATTCGTTAAGAATAATATTGAGAGTGAGGACTCAGTGATTGTATTTCATTTTGAATTTAGTTCATGATTGGTCTTTGAATTGTATTAAAAGAAATATATTTTATTAATCAAATTCTTCTAATAAAATGGTAGGAATTGATTTTAATTAGGCCAAATATTCGATTTAATAGATTTAAATGAAAATATATCAAAGTCTTTACAAATTCCTACAAAATAAATACTCCCAAGATTAAATTCTTACTAAGATAAATTTCAGAAATTCAAGGAACAGAATATAAATTGGTTAAAATATGTTTTGCCACCTTGTCAACATGTTAAAGTGTGTCTGACAATCGAATGTATATCAAAAATGTGCAATATTTATTGTATGCAATAAAAACTAAGAAATTTATTAAGACTCTTCAGGAATTAAATGAATTTCGAATAGTTTTATCTATTTTATTATTTATCACAAATACAAATGGTTAAAAAAGGATAGAGCTGCAAATATTTTATAAGCAACTATTTTAACACATACAAAAAATTAGCAATTTTAATTGTTGTTTTACGCTTCGTAAGCTTTTGCTTATTTAAACTTTACCAACCAAATTCACATAAGCGTTAAAGTGAAACTTATTCATATATAAAAACCAACCAATTCTGTAGCACCAAAAAAACCAACCAAAAGCATTTTAAAGTTGCAGGAAAAATTAATTTAGTTTAATTTATTCAGACTTCGGAAAGCTTTGCATGAAAATGTGATAATTTGGCAACAGACAAAACGATGATATTTTTAGGTTTATAAATAAAAGTGTGATTTTTAAAGGGTCAAAGAAAAAATACATTTTTATTTTAATTTAAAATAATAAATAGATTTTAAATATTTACCCAAATCTGTAATTCAAAATATATTATTTTTATTGATCCTAACTATCTTAACTATTAATTCTTAACCCTTTCAAGTTTCAAACTCAGTCGATGACTGTTGCCACTCCATATTTAATTAATTAGGATCAATATTGTCTCCGTTGTCTAATTGTCTTATGCCCGTCTTCATTATTGTCGCAATTATGGCAATTAGAATGACAATTATTATCATTAAACCGATTACCAACGAAAATCAGGCTGTCAATTGTCTGTTAACTTGGATAAATGCCAATTCCCCGGGGTATAGTTCCATTGAATCTGACTTTGGTACAGAGCTTGTTTATAGCTCTTGCTCGAAATCCAATTCGGTGCATTGTTTGGCCCCCAAAAAGTCTGGTTTTGGGGACAAAGGAGGAACCAATTAAACATTGACTTTTGGGGGCACTCTTCGAAAGGCAGAGGGTGAAGTGAAAGTAACCAAGTGGAGAATGGAGTATGGAGCAAGAAGAAAGGGGAAGGTAATTGAATAGTTGTCGCAACAATAGTGCCAACTTGGACGGAGCCAAGTGGATTCCATAAATCGCATACAAATAGCCACATGGGAGAGTTTGAATCCTGCGAACAAAGCCGCAAAGGCAATACAAATGGGCAAACAAAAACAGGAAGCGGGCTAATTACATTCCTTGTTGTCGGGGTGTGTGTGTGTGTGTGGGGGAACAGGACGAAGAAAACAATTTGTTGGGTAAATTATCTGCTAAATTAAGCAATTTCAATTCGAGAAACGTTACGAAACGAAACAAGACAAGCCGTGGTAAACGAATCTAAAGATCCCCTCGAAACCTGAAACCATCAAAATCCTCAACGATTTGCCTCCTATTTTTTTTTTTTGCCAGGACTCGCACAGACAGACACTAATGCCATCGGGAGAGCGCTTATGTGTGCGTGAGGTGCGGGAAATGCTGCACAAATCGGTTGCTAAGTAGCTCATAATGGCCACGCTTGGCCCGAAATGTTTCCACTGGGAACCAGGTCCTTAAAGTCCTCTTCACTCCACACCTTCAAAGTGTATGTCCGACTTTGTTTGAAGTTTGCCAAGGCAATGGATGGGTGTGTGTATGTGTGGAATACACTTTGTCAATTCAATGCACATTTTTTTTTTAAGTTGGTACTTTAATTTCTGACTTTATTTTAATTATTTCAATATTTTTTTGGGGTAATGCAATACTGCGAATATTATTCTCTTCCTGAAAATATACCAAGAAATGTTGAATTAGTTAAAAAAAGTTTATAAATATGATATCTAAGTCATATTTTCTGTAGTAAAATATATCCGATAAAATAGTTTTTTGAAGGCTTTACATTCCATTAAAAGAATTGACTTAATTTAACATTAAAGAACATTCTGCAGTCGTTCTTAACCAAAGAAAGATAAACACCTTCCGACTTCCTTTATATTTATGTTGCTGCATCTTGGTTGTTTGCTTCATACCTGGGCTATAAAAGGGGTTAAAGGTAACAAAATACTACGCATACAAATGCCGGCGTACAACTGTTGCATGTACAGGTGAGCTGCTGCTGCTATGTATGTGTGTAAGGACTTTTGATAAATGCAGATTTTATTGTAATTCGATATCAATTTGTGGGTGTGTGTGTGTGTGGGCAGGGACAACCTGAAACAGGGCAATCGGTGGGCGCCCTGCCAATTTCCAATATTGATATTGATACACACTTTTTATGGCAAACATTTAAACTGCCCAAGGGGGCATATTAAAGCGAAATCCAAAACACAGTGATTATTGAAAAAATGGCAAACAGTTTAAGGAGGCACTCATGCTTTTTATCCCTTTCCCAGCCATTTTGAGCATTAATCAGACAGCTACGGCTGGCAAATTACAACAGTTTTTGTTACGAAATGTTGCCATTTAATTTAATGAGACATCATTATGCCAAAACTTTAATCCCATCATCGCAGAAGAAAGAAGCAGCAGCAGCATCACCAGCAGCAGCCTTTGAAAAAAATTGTAATTATTGAGATACAGTTTTTTGGTTGCAAACAGGTGCACTGGAAGAAATATAAATATATGTTAAATAAATTTGATTTTTGTGGAGTTTTAAGTTGAAATTTAATATTAAATAAAAGAAATATTAAATAAAGAACTTATAGTAAAGACTTTTAATTATTTGTTGACTTTTTATATAAAAAAAAATATCGTTTTTATTAATATATGTTTTTCTCTGGTTTGATAATGTTAAACTTCGAATTTTCATTTCATTTTTTCATTTCAAGACTGGTTAAATGCTTTTTTAATATTCTTAGTAAATTTTCCTAAAGTAAAATGGATCTACTAATATTATTATTAGTTTAATTCAGTAAATTAATAGCAATCAAAAAATATTATGGTATTAAAAAGGCACTTTATAAAGTCAAAATATACAAATTTGAGTAATTTTCTTTTTTTTTATATATTTATATATATTTATTTTAATAAAACACGTTTGAACTTAATCTTCCACGCCATTTTTTATTATCAGAAATCGTAATTAGCCTTTTTCAAAATAAATTTATAATTTTGTTAAAGTGTGAAAAGTCAGGGAATGCTGGGCGTGCCGTGTGTTAATGATGTTTGGCAACTTCAACTCCACAAACACCCACAACCAAATACACCCACAACCGCCCAGAAGGACACCTTTAGCATCCAATTAGCGGCAAAACGAGTTTCAGGATCTCTCACGTGTCCGCCATCCATCTTTTATCCCTTTCCCTCTCTCCTTCGCACTCCCTCCTTTCCTAACAAGCACTCGAATCGCTCCTTTTTCACACGGCAAACGCAATTCACATATGTTTCGTGTGTTTGTTTGCATACGCGTCTGTGTGTGTGCCTTGGTAGTAGTAGTAGTAGTAGTAGTTTCCACTCCTACTCACACATGCACTCATATCCCCTGAGCTTTTGTGCGGCAAACAAACAAGCAACAACAAACAGGACGCTTGGAAAAAAATGAAAAATGGCAACACTTTAACTTTTGAACGGCGCCTCGCCCGCAATTTCCCCTTCCCGGCTTGCTGCTTGCCACCTCTTGCTACCTGCCTTTTTTCAAATGCGTATTTTTTAGCCGAGATTATTTTTGTTTGCGTTTTTCACTTGAAAAAAAAAATGGTAGATGGAACAGCTTTTCTAAAATTTTAATTAAAAATGAAAGGTGAATTTTTTCTAAGGGGGAAAAGTTCTAAGACAACAGTGCGTATACGTTATATTGTTTGCGGGGCTAGGAGTTATATCGCGCATACGCACTGTTGGCAACATAAAGACATTAAAATTCGTACTTTTTATATAATTTAAAATATATTTTGACGAATGTTTAATTTTAATCACATAAGATTTTCTAGCTTACGATTAACAAATTCTTTAAACATATTTCCGCTAGATAGTGCTACTAAAATTGTTTGTCCTTTTATAAGTCATAGATAATTCTATTTCAGTTCCACAAAAAATTGTATTTACAATTTATATGATAGTCAGATCTGTATTTTTTCAGTGTCTTTTTTTCGCATGAGTATAACTTTTGCATAATACTCGCTATGGCATAAAAAAAGGAGTGGCGAAACAAAAACTGGTTGCATAGTGCATATGGCGAAGAGGAGTCAACAAGCGTAAGGTTGGCGGGATTCACCAGATTCCAATTAAGTTTTTAAATTTTCAGCCAACAAGCTTATGAATGATGATGTTCATTTGGATTAGATCTCGCCTGGCAAATGTCTAAAAGATTTTCCCTTTCTTTCCCGGAAATGTGCTAATCATTTTCATTTACACAGCGAACCGGCAGAGGGAAGTAAAAAACGTGAACATAAGAAAGAGGAGGATCCTTGAGACCCCCCACATTTTCCCAGGCACCTTACAAGGACCTTTCCGCATGCATTCCCAAGTAGTTGAACATGGTAGTGCCATTATGGGAAGTAATAAACAAGAAATGGAATAACTAAATTGTTCGGATAGAATTGCAGATGCTCTTTGTCCTTGCCCTGTGATTAGCATTTGTCGCTAAGCTGACAACCAATGATGAAGGAATAAACAATTTTTAAACGAAGTGCAAAATGGAATATTTTAACTCAGCTACTAAGCATAATGCAACTGTAGAAATAGCTATATTTTTGTTCAAATTACAGAGAACAATGTCAATGCAAAGGGTTACTTAGTATATTCCTTACAAAAAAAAGGATTTTATAACATGTATGGCATAAATTTATTTAGTGAAATTTATTTATTATTATTTATAAATTTATACACATTTTAAAGTTGTTGAACCAATAAGACAAATATCAATTAATTTGCTCCAATAAGCACAATTTATTGTTGGGGGGTACTAATTAATCTCAAAAGGTAATATTATTTGTACTAAATCCTTTAAAATATAAAAGTATCTTTAAGATACAAATATAAAAATCACATTTTCGAGATACAAAAGTATCTAAGTATCTAGTGAATATATTTACGATTATTATAAAGTTGGCAGCCTCAAATCGAAGCTCCATGCCAGCTGTTCTTGAAGCTCCAAGCCAAAACAGAGGGCGCCAGCCAGTAAGCAAACAAAAAGCATATGAGAATGAGAATGCTAGAGATGAAACAAAAACAGAAAATAAACAACAATACGCATGTATGACCTTCGCACAAGGTGACTGGGGCACACAGAGAGCGAGTAAGAGAGTGGGAGCTGTGTAGGGGGGCCACTGGGGAGAACGCTATATTCCGAGAGGGAGTAATGCAGGCGGGAGAGCCTGATAGAGGAAAGGTAGAAATAGCATATAGTTGCAGTGCAAGAGACGCATCCACCCAGCAGAAAGCTGATAAGCAGACCCAACTTCGCTTGTTGTTTACAAGAGAACCGCTGATAAAAAGAGAGAGAGTGACAAAGAAAGCGAGGAACGAACAAGAGAGAGTCGAAAGCTTGGGTAAAAAAAAGCTCCGGGAAGTATATTGCACAGCGCGGTGTGAGAATTATTCCGGATTTTGCAGCGAACGGTCGTCTGGGTTGTGCCTCCTCTTCGCATTCGCATTCGCCTTTCGCATTCTCATACACACACGCGCGCCCACGCAACGCAACGGAATCAGAGTAATAATACATATAGAGAAGTGTGAGAGGATACTATAACTAGGACAACGCCATGTCGAAGCCCCAATCGGACGCGGATCGGCGCAAGCAGATCTCGGTGCGCGGCATCGCGGAGGTGGGCAATGTGACCGAGGTGAAGAAGAACTTCAATCGCCACCTGCACTACACGCTCGTCAAGGATCGTAATGTGTCCACGCTGCGTGACTACTACTTCGCCCTGGCCAACACCGTCAAGGACAACATGGTGGGCCGGTGGATTCGCACACAGCAGCACTACTACGAGAAGGATCCCAAGGTGAGTTCAGTTGGAGTGGCGGAGCGGTGACAGAGCGGCTGCGGCCCCCACCCGCTTATTGATTTTACCAAAGGTCGCGTACTCCGTGGAAAATTCCAAAAAAGTTCCCTAACCCTACTTTCTCCGAACTCTAAACTTCCCGTAGAGATTTTTACCTGTTTGAAGGTATTACTTGTAGAATTTTTTTGGTAAAACTTCAGTTTCCACTTCACCTTTACCTTGCAAATATATCGCTTTCATATAATAACTCCCTTTGAATTTTAATACTAAAGTTATACACTTACTTAGTTGCTGGGTAACTTCCCTATATCATTATCCTCCTCTAAAAATGTCTACTTAAAGTTTGGATAACTGAAATATTTTTCCTACCTTTTTTTTTTGGCTATTACGACATTTTTTTTCGGCCTTTTCCATTCCCTCTCTTTACCATCTCTCTCTCTCTCTTGTTGTCTTTCTTTTTTTGCAGATTTATTCTGCACTTTATGCATTTTTGGTTTTTATTTCTTTCCCACGCTTTTGTGTTTTGCTTCGTTTTCTTTAATTGCTTGCAAATTGACGAAAAGCAAAAATGCATTGGGATCAATGCCAAAAACGTGTGAAAAAAATAAATTAAAATGTCTGAAACTTTCACTGCAACAAATTAAAATGGGTGTGATGAAAAAAAAATGTGCTAAAAAGCCGGCGAATTTTTTTTACCCCTGAATTTCCCTCCCATTTAAGATTTTCCCCCCTTACCACCAGCTGACGAAGCAACAACAGCGTATAAATAGCCACTCGAAAAGCAGCTGTCGCAGAGCTACTTCTATATCTAAACATATTTTATGACTTTTAAATAAATACATAAGAAAAAAGGGGAGGATTAATTTGTTGTTATATCATGAATGAAAAAAATAAAATCTTTAATGATATTTAAGGAATTCATTTTGGATAATTCTTGGAACATTCTTAATCATTTGTGCAAATACCTCAAAATTAAACAAAACTCTGTACATATTTTTCACAAATTTATATTAATTCCACATGACCTTAATTTTCTCCGTGTAATATTCTTGGCTGTCCCAATTTTCTCAAATATTACCCAAAAGAAAATGCAGCTTAAGTAAGTCAAGTGTGCGCGCGGCATTCTCAACGGCAAACACATCAATTACCTTCCCTTTCGCCGTCGTCTAGCTCGTGTATCCATCAGATACACAATATACAGATACTGACAAATACTTAAACCCAAAGTCGAAGCCAACCTAGCACGTGCCCAAAGCGTGAGCTTTTCATTAGCAAAAATTTTCGCAGCATCGGCAGAGGAACTAAACATTTTTGTCCTTGCTGAATGTCAGCTTAAATCACTTTCAATTTTATTTGTCCAAATAGTAGACTTCAGCTACGAATGTATCTATTAATTTCCCATTGACCACGAGCAATTTCAAGCTGCCATATGTATATATACTTTTTCGGTCATAAATATTTTCAATTTAACTAATTTGTGGAAACTGCCGCAGTGGCAGCCAAAAAAAAAATAGAGGCACTACCGCCGACACACATATTTTCAAGGTCAATCAAAGGTTATTAACAACAACTGACAAAAATATCAAAAGGAAAATTTTTCCCCCCATTTTTATTTTATTTTTCTCTTACTCACCCACTCTCTCTGGGGTTTTATTTTGGCTGCCATTTGGATATATATTTTCTTGGCTTGTTCAGGTTGTGGAACTTTTATGTGGCCCATTAAATATGTAGTCTCGATTCTGTTTAGTTGTCCCCTCGCATGCAATTAGCTCACGCAATCACTTGAACGTAGGAGCCAGAAACATAGAGAGAGATATATATTTGTATCTCTCAGATACTAAAACAGCTGTTGTTATGCGTAGCCCAGTAGTTAGAGTTAATTGAAGTCTACTTGGCGACCCTTTGGCTCAATGGCAATTTATGCAAATTGAAGAAAGTTCAACGGTTCATAATAGAGTTATTTATTTATATTTTTCCCTGTAAATTTCCGCAATTGAAGCCAGTCAGCCTGACTTAAACGAAAGTACAATACTTGGCGACATATTGCTGCCACATGGAAACCCAATTAAATGCGTTCAATGAGTTGTACAAAACAAAAACTATCGCATTACCCATTTCCCATGCACCAATGCAGGGCAATCAATTGATTGCATACACAGGTGAAAAACAATAAACAATAAAAGCAAACAAATATTGTACCGGCCGCTTTGTTGTCGAGGCCTTCTTGTTGTTCATTATCAAAGCCGCAAAAAAATAAAATTATAAAAACAACATATGTCTGTGGGTCTTAATTCAGGTTCGGATTTGGCCAGAACGTTCTGCGGGAGACCCTACACACCAGAATTCGACCAGCTGGTAAAATTAATATCACAACCGGCAGTTGAATGACTCGAAAAGCTTTTTATTAAGGCTAAAAGATTACTCATGGTTTGTTGTGGAGCTCCATCCAGGCATCCATTCATCCGATTAGATAAGCTAACTAGGTTATTAACATTATTTTTGGGGTCCCGGGGAAAAGGTCATGCTTAGAAGCATTTATTTAATATTTGGTAATCTCGAAGTTGATTATCGGGGATTTTATTATCATTTTGTTGTTTTGCTTTTAGATTGGTTTAGATTTCTTTTAGATAGAGCATATGGTAGAATACTTAAAATATAATTATTAAATCAATAATTCTTTAAAAAATCCCCATCAGAAAGATAGAAACTAATGATCATTAAAAACGTTTATCACATCCCTTTCCATCTAAAAAAAAAAAGAGTAATAATTTCCCCCATTACCTAATCCAGCATATCTTATCTGCTAATAGTTGGCGAAATAATCGAAAATAATGCCGTATATAGTGGCGCCTTAACCCCTTTCACCTACAAATATGCACACAGGGACACGCTCGCCAAACATTCCGCACTAATTAGGTATAGTTTTTCCGCCGGATCATATAGTCTCAGACATCTGAAATCAGCATGCGCCGATGGTATGCGTTTTGAGTTGAAGATTACATGGGATGTTGATAAGGATTAAGCATACCTTGGAGCCATTAGCCATTTACGGGCGACACTGTCAGCGATGTTGTCGTCAATGGATGATCGCTGATTGGTGATCCGTGATCGGCGATTAACGATCGATGATCAGCCCAGCATTGGGGTGCAGATTGTGATCCCGATTCCATGCTCTGCCATGATGTTTGCCCAGCATGCAAAGTGCAGGCTGCAATCGGTTGTTGCCGGGCTATAGCCGCCATAAACAACAATAAATGCCCTCGTAACATCGATCGGTCGAGTCGGTGATTATGAATGCCTTCCTCTATTTATAGTTCCCCCAGTTGGGTTGCCCTGAAATTAGCAAACGATTCCTGGGCTGATAAGGAGGGCACTGGGTGACCTTCTGGCCAAGCATAACTGGGCTAGCGCCTCCTTATCGGGTCTACCTGGGTGAGCGGTGAACACTGTACAGTTGAGCCTTGCACTTGGCCGATCATTACGAGAATTTCAAGACCAAACTGGTTTTAAAATGAGCTTCATGATCCCCGCTCTCTTAAGGTGAGCGATTAATGCTCTTCGATCACTTGGATTATGCTCTTTAAGGCGTGATATATTTTGTAACTTAAGGTTAATTTTTATTTAATTTTTGAAGGGGATTTTTTGAAATAAAATGCAATTTAAATACTTTAAAAATTAAAGAAGTTGGCTCTCTTGTTCTCCAAAATATTTTGGGTTTTTAACGTCGCCTTGGCAGCTAATCATTAATTATTAATTTGTAATTTATTCTTTCAGTTCATCCAATAATTCAATTAACTAATGATTTTCCACCTTCCGATATCTTTCAGCGCGTCTACTATCTGTCGCTTGAGTACTACATGGGTCGCTCCCTGACCAACACCATGATCAACTTGGGCATCCAGAGTGAGTGCGAGGAGGCCATGTACCAGCTGGGTCTGGACATTGAGAATCTGGAGGAGATGGAGGAGGATGCTGGCTTGGGCAATGGCGGTCTGGGTCGTCTGGCCGCCTGTTTCCTGGACTCGATGGCCACCCTTGGCCTGGCTGCCTATGGCTATGGCATCCGCTATGAGTACGGCATCTTCGCCCAGAAGATCAAGAATGGTGAGCAGGTGGAGGAGCCCGATGACTGGCTGCGTTATGGCAATCCCTGGGAGAAGGCTCGTCCCGAGTTCATGCTGCCAATTAACTTCTATGGCCGCGTGATCGATACGCCCGAGGGCAAGAAGTGGGTGGATACCCAGAGGGTGTTTGCCATGCCCTACGATAATCCCATTCCCGGATACGGCAACAACCATGTCAACACGCTGCGTCTGTGGTCCGCCAAGTCGCCCATTGACTTCAACCTGAAGTTCTGTAAGTATCTGTAAAAGCCCTCAAAGGAGATCCTTAGGCTAACTTAGCCATTCCTCTTTACTCCTTCAGTCAACGATGGTGACTACATTCAGGCCGTGCTGGATCGTAATCTGGCTGAGAACATCTCCCGTGTGCTGTATCCCAATGACAACTTCTTTGAGGGCAAGGAGCTGCGTCTGAAGCAGGAGTACTTCATGTGCGCCGCCACCCTGCAGGACATCATCCGTCGCTACAAGGCCTCGAAGTTCGGATCGCGGGAGGCAGTCCGCAACTCCTTCGATCACTTCCCAGACAAGGTGGCCATTCAGCTGAACGATACCCATCCATCGCTGGCCATCCCTGAGCTGATGCGCATCCTCGTCGACGAGGAGCACCTGGACTGGGAGAAGGCCTGGGACATTACAACGAGGAGCTGTGCCTACACCAACCACACCGTGCTGCCGGAGGCCCTCGAGCGTTGGCCCGTGTCCATGCTGGAGTCGATCCTGCCCCGTCACCTGCAGATCATCTATCACATCAACTTCCTGCACATGGAGAATGTGAAGAAGAAGTTCCCCGAGGATCTGGACCGCATGCGTCGCATGTCGCTGGTGGAGGAGGATGGCGAGAAGCGCATCAACATGGCCCATCTGTCGATTGTGGGCTCCCATGCCGTCAACGGCGTGGCTGCCATTCACTCGCAGATCCTGAAGGACTCGCTCTTCCACGACTTCTACGAAATGGATCCCAAGAAGTTCCAGAACAAGACCAACGGCATCACTCCCCGTCGTTGGTTGCTGCTCTGCAATCCCGGACTCTCCGATCTGATTGCCGAGAAGATCGGCGATGAGTGGCCAGTCCATCTGGATCAGTTGGTTGCCCTAAAGAAGTGGGCCAAGGACCCGAACTTCCAGCGCAACGTGGCCCGCGTCAAGCAGGAGAACAAGCTGAAGCTGGCTGCCATCCTAGAGAAGGACTACGGCGTCAAGGTGAACCCATCCTCCATGTTCGACATCCAGGTGAAGCGCATCCACGAGTACAAGCGCCAGCTGCTCAACTGCCTGCACATCATCACCCTGTACAACAGGATCAAGAAGGATCCCACAGCCAACTTCACGCCCAGGACAATCATGATCGGCGGCAAGGCTGCTCCCGGCTACTATGTGGCCAAGCAGATCATCAAGCTCATCTGCGCCGTGGGCAATGTGGTCAACAACGATCCAATTGTTGGCGACAAGCTGAAGGTTATCTTCCTGGAGAACTACCGCGTTACCCTCGCCGAGAAGATCATGCCCGCTGCTGATCTCTCCGAGCAAATCTCTACCGCCGGCACAGAGGCCTCTGGTACCGGCAACATGAAGTTCCAGCTGAACGGTGCCCTCACCATCGGCACCTTGGACGGCGCCAATGTTGAGATGGCCGAGGAGATGGGTCTGGACAACATCTTCATCTTCGGCATGACTGTCGATGAGGTGGAGGCGCTCAAGAAGAAGGGCTACAACGCCAACGATTACTACAGCACCAACCCGGAGGTCAAGCAGGTGATCGACCAGATTCAGGGTGGCTTCTTCAGCCCCGGCAATCCCAACGAGTTCAAGAACATTGCCGACATTCTGCTCAAGTACGACCACTACTACTTGCTGGCCGACTACGAGGCGTACATCAAGGCCCAGGATCTGGTGTCCAAGACCTATCAGGTGAGACCTATAAAACCTTAAATTTTCTTTCGAATTTACACTAATCCATCGTTTCAATCTGATTATTTGCAGAACCAAGCCAAGTGGCTGGAGATGTCCATCAACAATATTGCGTCCAGCGGCAAATTCTCGTCGGATCGCACCATCGCCGAGTATGCCCGCGAGATCTGGGGTGTGGAGCCCACCTGGGAGAAGCTGCCGGCGCCGGAGGATCAGCCACAGAACTAAATCAATTAACACACATTTTCGGATATTATTTTATTATTTATGTGATTTGGCTTTTTGTTAAAGTCAAAGTCCCATGTTAGGCGCCAAAAGCAACAACTAACCAAGTAATCGGAATTGTTAATATTTTATTTAATAAAAATCAAAGATAAACAATTCAACCAAATAGTTCTCTCATCACTGTGGAAACGATGGAAAGCAGCTGCAAGCCAAGACGGTACCTACCTAAAAAACACCTCAGGAACACTTTCAAAGTAAACAAAAACAAACTAAGAACAATTAAAAATGAATAGAAAAAGTTATAAAATAAACGTTAGTGGCAAGCTTGTTATTAGATATCGGATATGCGTGTTTTAAATCGAGATTAAACCTCAAGTTCAACTGTTAAATGTAACAAATTAATTTAAATTGAATAAAATTTGATTCGAAATAAAGGTAGTTGTCTTCTTTCTGGGTTCTTGGGCGATATTTAAAAAATATGTTCTTAAAATAATAATAAATGAATTAAATTTTATATTTTAAACGCTTATATAATAAACGATTTTATTTTGCACTTAAAACTAAATGAAAATTTTAATGCGAGAAACTCGATTGGGGTAAAATTCTAAAAATCGACACCCATTGAGTAATTAGAAACAGGTTTTTAGTTTTTAGTTTTTACATTGGTGTAATTGTTTGGATTTGTCTCTTTTAAAAGTAGTCACTTAAAAAATTGTAAACAATCAAAATTATATTCTTCTTTCTGATGCAACCGTTGAGTTGATCCTGGTGAACAATTCAAAATTCTTTAAAAAGTAAACAAAATGCTGTGCTCCGCAATATGCACACGTAATTGGGGAAGCGATATTTCCTTATTTCATTTTAATAGTTGACTCTGGACGAGCGCGTCGACTTGCTGATGCTATATTGCCGATCCTCGCCTCGGGAACTGCTGCTTCCACCACCAGCTCCTGCACCTCTTTCTCTGTCAAATTTTTCGTGTGAACGCTCCCGGGGGGATTTTTCCTATAAACCAGAAAGATTTTGTTTAGTAGGCTTTCCCAGGAACTTTTATTAATTTTCAAAGAAATAATATTCCATCTCTCTTTTTAAGCTGCTAATAAGAAAAAATATAATAATAAAAACTCACCCTGTGTCGCTGCTCTCTCTCCCGCAATTGTTCGTCCTCTCCGTTTTGTGCTAAAATCGTTCGTTCTTGAATGTCTTGAATATTCGGCAAATGATTCTTCTCTCACCTTCGCGGCGACGCTTGTGTTCGCTGCTGTTAGACTCCTCCCCACGATCACGCTTGCGTCCCAGTTTCCTGTCCTTGCGAGCGTCGCGCTCCTCATCCGACAGCTTGTCCTTGTTGCGCTCTTTGGTCTTGATGCCGCGCGCCTTCTTCACGCTGTCCACCAGTTCCTCAACCTTCTGCAATGGCACAGGATTAATGGTTGTAAATGTAAATAAATATTATCTCTCTCTGCAATTCTCCTGAATAAAAATTCACAAAGTGTGAATATGCTTGAACAATGGTAGAGACCATAAAGTATTTCATGGTTTGCCTAAGTCTGTCTTTTGGGGTTCTCCTACTTTTTTTTTACTTTTTCTTTTTAGTTTAATCCGCTGCCCTTGCCACGCGCCCATCACTTACCCCGTGCACAGTCTCAAGATCGTACGAATTAAGAGCTAAACTGCGCTGCACAGGTAATCAGAGTCGGGGAGAGGATCCACACGGATTTATACAGATGCCCACAAAGCTTGGATTCCACAGGATACAAAGCAGAGGTAAAGATGCGTCCGTAGTTTTTTTTTTAGAGGTGAAGTTGACTTTCCAGGTGCAGGTAACGTAAGCTGCTTCGTTAATGGCAGTGATGATGATTTCAATATTTCAACTATTTTGATGGCAATATACAATATTGTAAGTAGCTTTGCCTCCATCCTTCTCAGGAACGATCAGTGCGCAGGATGTAGACCCAATCAGCTCGAAGAATGCTCCGTCCAGATCATGTTTCTTAACTTCCAGCTCCAGGAATGTATTTTCTTCTTGTTAGTGCCGCTTTGGAAGGCAAGTCCGGACTTTTTTTTATATGTATAAACTGGTATTGTTTTTACTGCAAATGTTGTTGTTTGTTTTGTTTCCACGTAATCTTAGTTGGTTTTCTTGTATTAATATTGAAGTTTGGGGTTGAAGAAGCATCCAGTAAAGTAAAGATGTCCGTTAGCAAATATTACGTGAAGTCTAACACGAACATCAGCGGGCCGATAATAGATAGTTCCAGCTTCAACTTAGTACTGAGCATTCCTTTGATTATTTCGGACCAAAATATACTTTCAGTTTCCTCAGATTTCATTGATTTTTTTCCATTTGCGTATATTAGGTTGATTTTTCGAAGATTGTTGATTTTTGTTTAGTTTTTCCCTTTGTTTATGTAGATTTTGTTTTTCCATTTAAGGTTTCCGTTGATTTTCCTGTCCTTCCTCGTCCAGTTATCATTAGAAGATTATGTCATCTCAAGCGAAATTTGTCGTCTTTCATCACTCGATAGGCGTCGACTCCTCCTCCTTTGGTCCCAATCCTCGCGATCTTAAACTAGTCTACAACTAATTAACAAACTTAACTATACATCAAAAAAATATAGTTCTCTTTCATTGACTATCCTGACCACTTTCTGCTTACGACTAATTGATCCCCCGGAATAGTTATTTATACAGCATTTGATACTTAGAAATAAGATTGTAGATGAGAACGAGCTCAGGTCCATCATCGCATCCAGCACTTGGGATTGTTTTCACATTCTAATGGATTTTTGTTGTTTGATTTCTGTTGAATTATTGGAGTAGCAGTCTGTCTGAAGTTTGGTGTTGGGTTGCTCTCGGGGATTGGTCATCATCAAGTTACGTTTGTCTCTTAGCGTATTCTTATGCCTGCAACCATATGTTACTAACCTTTGAACTGCTCGACGACGACTCCAATTTGCGACGTTTTGAATCTACTGAAAATGTTAAGAAGGGAAATGGGAAAAAGGAAGAATGAGCTATCAAAAAAGGTCACGTTAGGGATAGAAGTGGGTTACATACCTTTTTCGTATTCAATGGTCTCATGGCTACGCTGTCGGTGCTGTAACGACCCATTGCTCTCATTGGATACGGAGCTCAGATCGCGATCCCGCATTCGTCCCTCGTACTCCTCGTAGTGACGTTGATCGGTGCTCCCTACGAGATCCACAGTCTCTACGCCTTCTCCATGCCGATGACGCTCTTCATTGCTGCCGCCGCCACGCCGCGATGATTTTTCACGCTTTAGAGCCCGCTGTTGCACCGCCTCCAACTCCTCCAGACGCTGAGAGCGTTCACGTGACCGCTGATGCTGCTCTGCTTCCGTTCGCTCCTTAATCCGCACTGTCTCTCTAGAGCTGCGATGTCGCTGCTCCTGATCCTGCTGCTGCTGCCTGTCTCGATCCACATCACGGCCGCGGCCCTCGGCGCTCTGCCTGCTACTGCCGTTGCTGCCATTGTTGGTCTGCTGCTCCAGTTGCTCATCCCTATGGCGAGATTGCGATTCCCTTGGCGCTGGCAAATCGCGTTGTTTACTCTCGCGATCGTTGGTTGACGCGGAGATCGAGGTGGAGAGGGAGGCTGTGGACGCTATAGGACCCTCACTTTTCTGGCCCTTCAAATCGTTGCGTGCGAGGGAAGCTGAAATATATAAATTTGATTTATATTAATTTTAGTTAAAGTTCTTCGAGGCGAGATCATCTCCCACCTGGCTTAGGCTCCTGATCCTTGCTGCTGCCAGCCTTTTGATCGTTGCTGTAATTTGTCGCTGCGGTGCCGCCAGCTATTTTCGTTCCACCTGACGCCGCCTGAGCAGGTAAAACGGTGGGTGCAGACTCCTTCTCCGAGGGCAGTACTTTGATGTTAACGCCGCCAGAGTCACCGCCGGCTGCGTGCGGCGACTCCTTGTTGTTGTTGCCGGGCCGCTCTGCCATCTGATGGAAGTCGCTCTCCTTGAACATGTGTGGCGTCTTCAGCTTCAGCTGACCAATGTAGCTGGACGCAATCACATAGAGATCCGGGCGCTTCGTCTTCTCCTCCTCGCGCACCTTATCCACCTTGCGCTCTATAATCTGCGCCAACTTGGCCAGCACCGGATAGTGGGGCAGGATGCGCATCAAAATGATCAAAGCGTTGCGAATCTGCATAAAGTCTTTCGAGTCGAGACAGAACACAATGGCCTTGGTGATCTTGTAGTGCCACTTGTGGCACACATGGCGGTAGTTCTCATAGCCCACATGGTCGTTGGCCTCCGAGAACGTATTGCTCACCCGGAACTTGGTAACAAAGCCCGGATAATTGGCGCACTCCTTGTTAAACACCGCCTGATCGGCATGCCAACGCATGACGGTCTCTAGCATGGCGCACAGGAAGCGACCGTAGCGCGTAGCCTCCCCTTCCGTGCACGACGTTACCGAATACGTAATGTCACAAAAGATCTTGAAAGGATAACCAAAGACATATTGCAACAAGTCTTTTACATTATTCTAATTGAAAACTCACCCGATCGTAGCACAGCAGCGTGGCGAAGTTCGATGTCTTGAGGTTGTGTATGGTATGGACAAACTTGGCGCAATATAGCGCATCCAGGGCCGTGAAGGTGCAGCGCGGGAAGAGGCAAAGCTGCAAGAACTGCGTTATGGTATCGTTCTTGGCCGACTTGGCCGATCGCAGCAGGAACCAGCCATCCTTCTGCTCCTGCAGTCGCTGCAAAATCTTGTCCACATGCTCGTGCTGCTTCTTGCGCTCGTCGTTCAGCTTCTCCATCAGCGCTATATATCGCTCTTGCTCCTTCTTGTTCTTTGACTGATTAGAATCCTTTCCCTCCGCGGCCTGCTGGGCCAGCTGCTTGAGCTTGCCAATCTCACGCTGATAGCTATCGTTGGGCACATGTAGATCGTACATACTCAGGCTCCAGAAGGTGACCAGAAACTGCGGACTTATGTCCTCCCACACCTTGAGGCCGTGTAGGGGACGAACGGACTCCACGATCGGGTTCATAATCAATTGCGTGGCCTCCAGATACTTTTGGAGCTTCTGTGTGGGGTTCAACTTCTTGGCATTGGGATCAGCTCGGCGCAACTGATCGTATTTTTGCTGTATGGCAAAGAAAGAGAAGTGAAAATTAAAGGCAATTTAAACAGAGTTAGAAGAACCAATAAAAATAAGAACCAAATCGTTGAACTTACATTAATCTGGTGGGTAAACATAGGTCTGGCCAAAAAGAATGCCACGTCAGTGTTGATGTGGTACTCCCGCAACATGGTTATGATCGAAGGCAGGCGCTCCACATACTCGTCCACCGAATATGTGGACCCCAGGAAGGTGCCAAACTGAACCAGCGTATCCTGACACTGATCGTACAGATTTCCCACTAGCTTCAAGTGACTGTGCGCCGCTGTCTCTCTATAGATAACGCAATGCTTTTGCTGGGCCATCAACAAACAAAGGGCCACGGCAAGATCGTTGTTGGCCAAGGCCTCTTTCAGGCGATTTGATGACTTTTTCGTATTCCTCACTTGACTGAAGTAGCCAGCCTAAAAATAACCACAAATTTTTGTTTTATTTAGAAAATAAATAAATAAATAGAAACTTACCTCTCCCCTAAGCTGTTCACCACCACACATGGCCTGCAACTGATCATTGGTCATCTCCTCGCATGACTCCACGCCTGCCATCTTGTGGACAATCTCACGCAGAATAAGCAGGTCCAAGCTCTTCTGCGACTTCAGCTGATTGGCCACGTACTGCAGCAGGCCGCTTAGCTCGATGCTGTACTTCTTGAAAATGGTGCCGCAAAAGGAGGCGAGGCTCTGGAGCCACAAGGACAACGAGGTGCCGTCGTCCTTGAATCTGAGGCGACCAGTCAAAGTTAACGACTCGATAATGCAGTAACCCAGGCAGTCAAAGGACAGGGCAGTCAGATACTTGAGCATATCGCAGACGGGACCAATGAGATTGTCATAGATTTGGATTTGAAGGAGGATCTTGAAGAAGAAATTTAAATTAATATTTTAAATCAATATATCCTATGGGACCGAAGGCGTTAACTCACATAGTCAAAGAGGAGGCCGGGAGCACAGTGGCTGTACTTGCCGACCAGACGACCCAGCTGCTTGACGTTCTCCTTGCTCACTCGCTTCATCAGAGCCTTGATATTTTGCTGGGCCAGGCCACATCGCCGGATCAGATTGGGATGCAGCTGGTAGCTGTCGTTCTTCCAGCGTGCATACAAGCTGTACCGATAATGGTAAGGGAAATACTTGAGCACACTCCAGATCAGCTCGGACGTGGAACAGTTATTGTCCAGATAGAGCAGCGATGGCAAAATGCAAGCATCCAGGCAGCTAATTATGTCATAGTAGTGCTGCTCTTGCTCAGAGTTCGGCGGCGGTCCATTCATGCTATCTACGCCCATATCCACAACCAGTTTGTTCATGATGCGAATCAGCTTGTACATTAGCACGGTATCCAGGTGCATGCCCGGCCCCAGGACATTGGCCATTGGCCAGATGTACTTCCTCATCTCGCCAAAGTCCTTGGCCTGCATCTTGGCCACCAGCTTGTGATCCTCATACAAGCGACTGCGACTCTGTTTTCGTCCCATGGGCGCCTTAAAGCATTTCTTGTAGTACAAGTGTTCCACGGTGAAGTGGATTAGGTCGATAATGCTACGGGCAATGGGCTCCTGGTAGACAACAGCTTGCTCTGGCAGTTTCTGGATGATTTTATACGCATTCTCCCAGTCTCCAACTTTGAGTAGAGCCTCGCAGAGGCCAAACTTTTGATTGGCATTGTATTTTTCCTGGAAAGTAAGGAATATATATATACACATAAGATGGTTCCCGATAAGCGAGCGTTTTTTAGCTTTCATTTACCTCATCGAATTTCTTCACAGAGGGCGGCGGCGGCGGATCCTTGTCCTCGTCCTTCTTGTTGGTGGAAATGAGATTAAGCTTGCGCACCATTTCCCTGGCATCCGCCAGATCCTCTTCCCAGTCCGCCTTGATGCTCCCATCATTGGGAGTCAGCCAGACATAGACATCGTCCAGCTGGATGACTCCGTGCTTAAGCAAGAGGGCACAGACATGATATAAGGAGCGGGGGGTGCGCGAGTCCTTGAAGTAACAGAACTTGTAGCCGAGGACCTCGCAGATAATGGCACCAGTTGGCATATAGCTGCTTAGCAGCGGAATAAACAGCTGCCAGCGATCAGGGCGAGTCTCGAAGGACTCGATGATGATGTCCAGGACACGATTGGGATCCAGATTAAAGCAACCTAGGGAAGGAAGATAAAACTTAGGTTAAATCGCAGTTGAATTAGAGAAAGTTATAACGTTTTGCAGAGGGAAACACTACCGACGACGTGACTCGTGATGATTTGCATTATTTCATCACAAGTCCTGAGCGAAATCTGTCAAATTTAATTCATTTTAGAGCAGGGAGCAGGTTCGATTCTGAACATATCGATTTTGGTTTTAGATTTTTAGCCAAAAATACAATATTAATTGAATCAAAGAAACACAAAAATTTATATTCATAAAATTAATAAAAAGTTTTCAAGTCAAATGAAATGTTGAAATCGAGAATTGTTAATATTTTCCCAGTTTTACTCAATTTAAGTTCATATGTAGCTTTAATTTACTTACCTATCAGCGACTTGATTATGTCCATAATGCTCTCTGGCGTGGTGTTATCTTCAAAGTCCTGATTTAACTCTGTGATTAGCTTAGCAAATCCTTCGCTCTCCTCTCGGAACAGGTTAAAGCGACGCTGTTTATAGCTAAAAGGAAACAAATACATTTTAAAAAATGTAAAAGCTTTCTGAAAACCTTCAAATACGTACTATAGCTTGGTTTTAACCTTGATGAACTTGGAGTAGAAACTCTTGTTTTTCACAATGCCCACATCCTGCAGCGTGTCGATTTCCAAGCGTTCCTTCAAAAGGCTTTCCGGAACCACCTTGTCCATATCCTTGACCAGCTGCACAAAAGCATGACGCTCCTCATGCAATCCATCAGTCATAAGCGATGTTTCGCTATCCAGAATGTTGACCACGTCCACTATAAGGCTGGGCAGACCTTCGTGTAGGGGCTGAAGAATAAAATATATATAAATATGGATCGTAAACCAATTTTAGCGAAAAGATCCAGTGTCCAAATACTCACCACAATTTCCGCAAGCAGGTGTATCACCACATCCTTCTTGTGGGTAAAGCGCAACGCATGCCAGAGCAGCTCGTAAATGGCATTGGACACCCCCTGCTTGAAGACACCATTCCGATCGTAAACGACTCCGTCCGTCGGGTCCTGCAGCTGCTGTTTGAGGTACTTCAGGCTAAAAGGAAACGTTTAGTTTAGCTGAGTGCTATCCGTGAGCAGCAGAAGCCCAAACAGGCGACACAAGAGCGCGCGAATATTCCGCAGGACACTAACTGACGGCAGCCACTGTGCTGAGTGATGCGCGAGTGTGTGTGCGTGTGTGTATATCTGTAGCTGCAGTTGTATCGGTGTCTGAGCCGTGGTAACCACGTACAATTCGCTCCTGCCGGCCTTGTCGAAATGCTTAAATATATCCGTGTTCAGGGCACCGGCCCCACTGGACCCGCTAATGGCGCCGCCGCTGCCGCCGCTGCCGCCGTTGGCATCCGTTTCAGCGGCTGCGGCTGCCGTTGTCCGGCTCTCCGCTGCATCGCCGCCATCCTGCGTCGCCGTCACGCTCTTCAGTTTCTTCAGGCGCCGCATAGGGTCTGTGATTGCGCGCCGATCAAATGGAAAACGCGGGCTCTGTTCAATGGAGCTGTTTCCGCTTCAAAATCGTTAAATTTGTTAAACTTGTGAGAATATATTTTTTTCACACTCTGCTTTCCAAGCAGTACGAGAAGTGTGACCGGGTGACTTGGCCCAAACGAAGTGGAAAAACGGCGGCAGAAAAAATACTAGATCTATACGGAAAGGAGAACCCTTGAGAAAAATTAATATTAATTTTGAAAGAACCGCGGATATTAAAATTAATCTAACTAAATAACAAGAAATATGAAGTTTGAAAATAAAGATGTATATTTTAACTGTGTTCCCGTTAATTCTTCGATGGTTTCTATACCAGGCAAACGATACAGTGATCCGATTTCCATTACAAACTGATAATCAAGAATATTTAAGCTGACTATAATAAGAATATAAAATATATTACTCATGTAGCATTAAAACACAACTCATTGGCTTGCTTTATTTATTTTACCCACATTTTGGAAACCAAATAATAAGAAATATATTATTTATAGTTGGGGTACATAGGCATATGGAAACATTCAACCTTCCTTAAACTACAGCAAATCATGAATATTCAATTTAAGTGTTTCATAATAATTATGTTTCTGTACGGCTACAAAATCGAAAGAATGCGGGTCTATATGGTAAGTTTAACAATATTTCATAAGAATGTAATCTTTTATAATTAAATTTTGGATGCAGCAGAACACGAGAAGTGCTTCAAATCAAAGCAGGGGTTCGTTCTCTATCTTAACATCGCACTCGACCATTGAGATGTCCACATAGCCGGATGACGACGGGGATGGGATGCTACCATAATGCTTTTCATTATCATAGTGGTAGCTGGAATTGGAAAGATGTTGCTGTTCCTGCTGTGCGGCAAAGCTGGAGTCCGGTGCAGGCGTTAGCTTGGGCAGTCCGTTGGGTCCCCCTAGACCTCTGTCTTGTGGCTGTCGCTGCAACTCCTCCCTATTGAGGTCCATTAATAGACGGTTCACCTCCATACGGAATCTGAGATTGTTCATAGTGGATAGTGACTTCAAGTGTGGCATGAGACTAACGAGAAAACTGTAGTCCGAATCGTCCTTCAAGGCAGCATCAACGGCGGCAGCGGTTTTGGACACATCCTGATGGCTGCTGCTATAGCCACTCGAAATAGGTCCGTCGCATGAGGACGAGGTCTTACGGCGACGGCATCTTTTCGATGGCGGCGGCGGGCGGGGGAGCGACACGTGATTGGGGGGTAACTGTAGCGGCGAGAGCAGTCTGGGCGACAACTCCGGGTCCGAGTTGGGCAGTTTATTGGCTGTCGAGCTGTCGGCTTGCTGCTGCCGGGTTACCGAACCCAGATCAGAGCCCGAATCCTGACGGTCTGAGGGCTCACGCTTGAAAATGTCCCCAATGATCTCAAAGTCCACGGAGTCATCGTTGTCCAGGTCAACATCCACATCGATACTGAAGTCACCCAGCCCGCTGAGCTCAAAGTTCTCCGCCAGCTCAGTCCCGCCGTCATAGGGCTCTGGTGGGAATGGGACCAGGCACTGGGGATCAAAGATGTGTCGCAGAAACTCCAAAGCTCGGAAGTATGGCCAGTGGGACATAGAGATGCGCTTCTGCTGGATTTTGCGCACCTCTGCGCGGTAGCTGTCCCGCAGGCATTTGAACCGTTTCTTGCAGGTCATGACTGAAAAAATGCAGGTGTTATTAATAGCCACTAGCTGCGTGGAGCCTGGGCGGCCCAGCACACTCACTGTCCAACTGCATATTGTGCGCCACACAGGCCCACTGTGTTAGAAACTCGTCCTTGCGACAGGCCATCGCCATGTTGGTATCCCAAAGCGGCCGCCGCTTGGCAACCTCGGCAATCAATCGAAAGTTATCCGATCTCATTATGGCTGTTGCGAGGCTTGACTCGCACGGGAAAATCGTGGCGTGTAAACAAATGCACTTTGTGGAAATGCTTCTATTCTGTTCGCTATCTCCGCGCCTCCAGCAAAACAAGGTTGTTGTGCAAGCAGACTGGCTGCCCGAGTTTATAACGAAGCGAACACCGCGAATTCTTTGCCTGGTTAGGGCGAATTCTGAATTAGATAAAGAAAAACTCGGGATAAATAATGTTTCACAGCCCGCTTCGGTTCGCCACAATTCAGTTGACAGTTCTGGCCAAACAGCTGTTATCGGTCTGTCAACATTTCCTCGCTGTGGCAACCACAGGCACAAGAACACACAGTGGACTAGAGAAGAACATTTAAATTATTATAATCTAAAACGATTATTCTAAAATTATACCAAAGCTAATTACAAATATGAAACAAAATACATAAATGATTTATACATTTTTGAATTCTATTTTGTGCCACAATTCCCAGTGGCCACTTTGGTTAGTCTGGCAGCCTTGGCGGCACATCAAATGAATCAGTCACCGAAACAAAGATTATTTTATTTGCCGGCTGTGGGTTTAAAAATAAATTGAACAACTTAGCCGACATGTCGAACGCCGCAGAGGAGTGCAAGGATGAGGATTTGCCCGCAAATACGCTGGAGCACTTCACGGAACTGGAGCAGGTGCTGCAGATGATCGAGAACATCAAACCCATTGAGGCAGGTTCCTTCGAGAGGGAGTTTGAGCAGTACGCCCAGGTTCTGTCCCGATACCAGGAGCAGCCACATCTGCTGGATCCGCATTTGGAGGAGTTGCTGGGCAAACTTCTGGCCAAGATTAGGCAGCAGAGCCTGCCATCTGGCGAACGCCATGCCGCCTTCAAGTATCTGTATATCATCAGCAAGGTTCGCACCTACAAGGTCCTGGTGAAGTTCATGCCACACGAACTAAGCGACCTGGAGTTTGTGCTGGAGCTGCTGGGCCAGCAGGATCCCAAGGAGTTTGCCGAATGGGAGACGCGATACATACTGCTCCTATGGATGTCCATTCTCGTACTCAATCCCTTTCACATGTCCAGATTGGATGCCTACGAAACCGCTTCCAGTCCGACAACAAATTGCAGCCTCAGCAATCATGTCCAGCAAGCAAAGACCAGCAAGATGGAACGCATCTACGAGCTGATCCAGCTCTATGTGTCCACCAACGACACCTGCAGCAGCATGGCTGCCTACCTAGCTGCCAAGTACTTCATTCGCAGCGACATCAAAGACCTGTATCTGGAAAGATTCCTCGACTGGATCATAGAGCAGCACCAGGCAGACACGGTTAACGTTAAATTCGGCCAACTGGCTGCCGTGGCTGCCATTCTGAAGCACGGCAAGCGAGAAGATCTGCTGCCGTATGCCGACAAGCTCCTCCAGTGGATCACCTCCTGTCAGTACAAGGACAGCAGCGACTTCCTCAAGTACAAGAACTATGTGAAAATAGTCCAGAGAATCGGACTGGTCCATCTTAAGCCGCGCATTGCCAGCTGGCGGTATAAAAGGGGTGAGTTTTGGGTCTAAAAACCAAAGGAAGAGCTTCGAAAGTAATCTGTAATCTCTAGGCACACGATCGCTGGCCACCAATCTTAACCAGGCAACAGGAGCCGGCGGTGAATCGGACGCCATGGAGGCATCTGCCGATGAGGGTGAGGAAATCGTAGTGCCCGATGCCATCGAGGAGGTGATCGAGGAGTTACTTCAAGGCCTGCGCAGCGGTGGCAACGACATTCGCTGGAGTGCGGCCAAGGGATTGGGCAGAGTCACGAATCGCCTGCCCAAAGAGCTCGCTGACGAGGTTATTGGTTCGGTAATCGATATACTCAGCCCGCTTGAACCACACGAGGCCTGGCATGGTGGCTGTCTGGCATTGGCAGAACTGGCAAAAAGGGGATTACTGCTGCCCCATCGATTGGAGGAGCTGGTTCCCCTCCTAATGCAGGCCCTCTTCTACGACGAAATGAAGGGCTATATGTCAGTGGGTCAGCACATCCGTGACTCTGCCTGCTACATGTGCTGGGCCTTTGCTCGGGCCTATAATCCGGATGATGTGAAACCCTTTGTGCACAAGATCTCCTCCGGCCTGCTGACCGTTGCTGTCTTTGATCGCGAGGTGAACTGCCGACGTGCTGCGTCCGCTGCATTCCAGGAGAGCGTCGGTCGCCTCGGTAACTTTCCCTTCGGCATCGAGATCTCCACCACCACGGACTTTTATTCAGTCGGCATTCGCCAGAACTCCTATCTGAACATCAGCGATTACATTGCCCAGTTCGAGGTGTATCGGGAGCCCTTGATTAATCATTTGGTGCAGCGGAAAGTCAACCATTGGGATCCAGCCATAAGGGAGCTAACGGCCAAGGCTCTGCACAGGCTGTCCCTGAAGGAGCCGGAGTATATGGCGGCAGTGGTGCTACCACAACTGCTGGCCAAAACCGATACCATTGACATCAATTGCCGACATGGCTGCGTCTTGGCCATGGGAGAAATTACATTGGCATTGCGGCAACTAGAGGAGAGCAGTGATCCTCCATTGGCTTATCTTTCCAATCAGCGGATTGTAGAGCTAAATGACCTGGTTAATACGTTCCTGGAAAGAAACTTTTATCGCGGCATGAGCGGTGAACTGATGAAGGCCTGCACGACCAACTTTATAAAGAACTGCAGTTTGGCCAAAATGCAAGCGACAAACGAATGTTTGGGTGAGAGTTTTTGTGATATAATTATCGATTTAAAACCCTTAAATTTTGATTTATTCCAGCTTCGTGGCAAAAGGTCATCGATTCCTGTTTGGTGACCAAATCAGCCACTATACGCGCCTCGGCTGTGGAGTCCTTTGGCGAACTCTGTCGCACATATTACTGCCTAGACTCAAGACGGCGGGAAAACGAGACCATTATTAATGCCTATTTAAAGGGAGCCGAGAATGACCTGGAAGAGCACATACGTATGGGTTACCTAGCCGCCTTGGGAGTGCTGCCTGCCTTTATGGTCGATCCGCATTTGTCTGCCGTCTTGGATAGTCTGGTAAGGCACTCGCTGACTCCACTGCAAGCGGTAGTTCTCGCTGGCGAAATGGGAGATCGTGAGAATATCCAGACCTACAGATGGAGCGAGGCTCGAACGGAAAGCGTTAAGGCGCTGACCAAAGTAGTAAAAACCGTGGGCTATGGAGAAGGAGAAGCCACATTCTCAGATCGCGACAACTTCAACAAGGTTCTTAATTGCTTACTGAAAGCATTGGACGAGTATACCTTGGACAATCGCGGCGATATTGGTGCTTGGGTTAGGGAGGCAGCCATGTCCTCGCTTTACGAAATCGTAACCCAGTGTCCGCCGGAATTGCTCTCGCCAGAGCAAGTCCATGAGGTTGTGGTTGGCTTTATGCAGCAGGCGGTGGAGAAAATCGATCGAACACGAGGATTAGGCGGACGCCTGTGCTGCCAACTGATTAATCATCAGCCCAGGATTCCACATATTCGAGAGCATTCAAAGCTACTGCAGATATTCCCCGCCGAGGCTGATTCCGTGCTTTGGTTATTTGCCGACCACACATTCCCCTTGTTCTGCCAGCTGCTCGCCCTGCCCGATTATTCCAAGCGAGTGCTGTTGGGCCTTAGTGCCAGCATTGGACAACTGACTGAATCTCTGGTGAGTTAGGGGTTACCAAATACTATTTAAGGGATCTCTAAGTTGGTTTCTTACAGATTAAATACGCCTCTACGGCGCTATTTCAATTTTTGCGTTCCAACCCGGCGATGGTGGCGCGTTTATGTGCCGAGATTGTTCAGATCTTTGAGGAGCACCTACTCAATGAGCGCGTAACTTATCCCATGCTCAGTTTCCTAGATATACTCATTGGATCGGGAACCGTGGAATCGGTGCTCCATGACGAAACAAATCCATTTGCGGAAGACATTTACAGGCTGCTTAACCTGGAGGTTAAGGGATACAAGAAGCTTTACAAGACGGCGACCAGTATTAGTGCCTTTTGCCAGCTCCTCCAGGTGCCGCGACTGTCCCGTCGCATTCTCTCCAAGCTCTCGGTATTCCTTGGACTACAGCATGTGCATGTTCGCAAAACGGCAGCTACCAAGTTATATGAAGCTTTGGCTCTGCACGGAGATGTCACCGAAGTGCCCGAGGATAATATGGATGAGATCCTAACATTGCTCTCCGAAACCGACTGGACCATGCCGCTGGTGGAGGTGCGTCCACTGAGGAATCAATTATGCCAGCTGATGGACATCAAGGCGCCGGTGAGTGCTGCACAGCAGCAGCTGGCAGCAAGTGCGGATAAGTGATATTCCACACAAACAAATGTTTAATAATTTAACGTAAAATAATATTTATAAGCCATTATTATTGCACAATTAAACTGACAATTAAACAGTTCTAACATCACATTTTTCCAATTTTAATTTTGTTTTTCGGCTCAATTTTATTTAAGTTTTTTTTTTTAATGAAAAAATATATTGGCTATACGGCAGATCCTTAAGAGGATCACTTCGCCTTTTTCCAGCTGGGTTTTATGTACGACTGATAGTAGAATTTGGAGAACATCACAGTCAAGGCCGAGTAGAGAACGCCAAAGGCATATATCGCAGGTCGTGGAGCTTTGCAGTCGCTGTGCATAAGCATGTCGATCATGTGGACCATGACTAAGGCGAACTGAATTAGCTGGATCATCGTAATGTACTTCTTCCACCACAGACTCGCCTTCTGGACTTCCAGGCTGATGGACGACAGCAGATAATAGGTGTACATGAGGGCGTGTACGATCAAATTAAGGATAACCATCCAGGCCACAACGCCCCCGTGACCATACAACGTCTGGGTGAGATACGAGGCAAGGACCACAGCCACATGGTGAAAGACGTGCAGGAAGGATATCTGGCGACTCTTCTTGCGCAGCACAAAGAACACAGTTTCCAGCAAATCTATATACTTGTTAATATAGTACGCGTTAGCGAAAAGTCGCTCTTTATCCTTGACCTCATGGTCCAAAGGCAGAGTTAGGGGGCACCTCAAGTCGTAGAAATGATAGACGGTATAGGTGGTCTGCAATAATTATGCGAATATAATCAAAGTACATCTATCCTGAGGCAAGTCCTGCCACTACACTTACGTATAGGAACAACGCAGTATTGTACACGATTTGTATGATGTTATATGCCTTGATCACGCCGCGCAGTTCAAAGGGCTTTCGACGCTCCATGAGCTTGGGACCCACCCCCAGCACAAAGAGAAGGTAGACGCTCAGCACTCCAAGGGTGGGCCAGGGACTTTTAAAAAAAGCCAACTTAATTGGATCTGGCGAAGTCATCTTCGTGTTTATGGGTTTGTTTCCTTCCTTTCTCCAACAAGGTTCGTCGGCGACTAAACAATTATAGTTTGTCTCGGCCTGGTTATAGGTTTGTAGTTCAGAACCTACATGAATAAGCAAATTTGTATAATTTAAATGTAGCTGTGAAATGCAGGAACAGAACAACTAAGAAATCAATTGGAATATATAGAATGCAAATTAATGAACTTAGTAGCAGTATACGTAAAGCTAAAAATTACAGGAAATGAAACGGTTGTCGTAATATGATAATGCAAAAATACAATGCAAGCACCAACTTAAAAGACGTAGTAAGGCATTCGAATAGCCAATTCAAATGTTTTATTTTTCTTACATAATTCAGCTTATGTAAGCATTAATTTAATTTTCAATTATTTATAAAGATTAAAACGTTTCAGTTTAACAAAGAATTCGAAAAAAATACAAAGATTGTTGACAAAATTTAAATATTTCCCAAACAGATCAATGGGCTATGATAACAGGCCGTAGTTCTACTGACTCCAAATTTATTTAAAAATCTTGTAAATTGCAGTTTATGGAATTAGAGCCATAATTAAAACCATAATTAACGTTCTACTTTGATATTGACATTGAGTAAAAGTGTAATCCAATCATGGTAAAAATAATACAAAATATTTACTTTTAAAAAATTTATAAAATTTATACAATGTAATACCAACTAATAAAAAAAGATAAGATCAATAGAGCCAACGGTATAACGATTAATTTATATATAAAGATTTAAATAATCTTCAAAAATAACATTTATTTTTTTAATATGATCGTTTTAAACGCTGGTTTCCCGATGGATTAACTCAAATTTTAAAATAGTTTCTTGAGATTTGTTCAGTGCAGATGGAAAACGTTAGGTAGCTCAAGTTTTGAGCGGTCTAACTTTACGATATATAGAGTCCACTTGAAGAATCCCTTGGAAGGATGTGACATTTTTGATTCGTTATTGCAGAGGTTAATGTCATTAATGGTTTATTCCAAAAAAATACTAAAACTAAAATTTCTGTTGCATTGCGTCGTTGCCATTCCGTATCCAGTTACAAATTTACAGGTCACGATGGAGGCCGACTTGCAATTCGAGATAATGTTAATATTCCCATACCCTTGGTCCATCTCTGCCCTTTCTACGCGTTAATCTCGAACAGCTTGGCCACCTCGTTGAGGTTATCATAATTCTTATTCTGATTAATTATTGTCCTAGCTAAGCCTATCCGATTGAAGAGGTTCCAGAGCAGGATGCCCACTACCTTGTCGTCCTTCATGTAGAACACCACACCCTTGCCATAATTCGCCGCCTCGTCAGGATCACAGGTAATGCCTTCTTTGGTAATGATTCCCATATCGGTTGTGGCCATGGAGTCACCGCTTTCCTCGTGCTCGGCTAGATTGTCCACGCGATCGGCGGCATCCGATGGCAGAGCAAAGACTCCGACGGTGGGCAACGAAGAATCCACCAGGCCGACGCCTTCGTAGCCGATTTCAGGACCCAGATCCGACCAGAACATGCTCTGATGCTGATATGGTTTCTCTGCAAGTGAGACAATGTAAATGGTGAAGATAAAAATTACCAAATTAGAGAAAATGTTACTCACTTGCTCCCGTCATGTTTTCTCCAGCGATCCGGCCAGAGACCACGGAGTGATCGTGGTGCTCCACTCGCCGCCTGCCCAACAGCGGATCATAGAAGCAGGAGACATCACCAGCCACGAAGAGGTTTTGCCTAGCCTCCAGCTCAGCATTGACCACGAAGCCACCGCGGCTTCTGTCTACTTCAAGACTGCTTGGAGCAGCGAGCTCCGTGTTAGGTGAGGAACCAACACAAACTACAACCACATCGGACATCAGGGTCATGCCGTTGTTCAGCTCAAGCTTCAGATTGTTTTCATCCCTTGTCGCATTCCGAATGCTAGCATTGGGAATAATGCAGACGCCCTGCGCCTCCATCTTGGCCATGGTCCAGCGGCTCAGGTAGCTTGGCAGGACCCGCGACATATTACCGCTCTCCTCGAACACCTGATACACCTTGCCGCCACCGTTCTCCCTGGAGTAATGGGCCAGGGAGCAGGCCAGCTCGCTCCCGACGAAACCGTTGCCCACGATCGTGATCGATCGCTTCTGCGACGCCAGTTTCCGGAGGCGGTCGAAGTCGTCGGGAGTGCGATAGACCATTACCTTTTCGCGTATGCTGGGCGGCGAATCATGGAAAATGGTAAGGTTCTTGGGGACACAGCCAGTGGCAATCAGACAATTGTCGTAGCCGATCTGATAGCCGTCGTTCAATGTGACTTTCCGATTCTTAGCATCCACCTTCTTAACGGCGAAGCCCTGAGCGACAGCTACACCACCTGCACTTTCTTTCAAGTTCTCGGGATCTACGAAATACTCCTCCGGTTCAAAGAACAAGCTGAGGTGAAAAATGTAATTATTTAATCACTGACATCATAGGCTGCTAATAAAAACGAACCTTCTTTCGGAGCCCGTCCACTGCTGGAAGCGGTAATCCTTAATGGGATCGTCGTTTGGGTTGGCAGTGTACCAGAGCTCCTTGGAAAGGGGCGGGCGCATGTAAGGTTTGCGAGTTTCGTTGCTGATCATCAGAACCTTGGCGCCCGAATCGTTGGACTTGATGGCTCGACAAGCAGAGAAGGCAGCAGTGCCGGCACCGACAATCAGGTATTCAACGTGTTCTGGTAGGTCCTCTGAACTTTCAGGACCTGTGTCGAGAAATTTGAATAGTGATTAGTGGAAGGGATAAATTTTAAATGTTTTCGTAAATATTTTTCACTCACTTGTGATTAGACCAGCTAGAAGTCGTCGCTTTCGTAGCTCCTCTTCTGCAGCCGCCTTTTTGGCTTCACTATCGTCTGGTTGCCGCGTCAAGAACCAGGACAGCTGCAGCATTAAAGTACATTTAGTGGGGATTCTTTTAAAACTAAAACAGAATCTTACCAATCCTCCAGCAAGCAGCGCCGCCAGTGCACCCAGCAGACACTTCAGACGGAGATTTTTCAACCGGCCCTCCGAATCACTATCATCTCCATTACAGCAACCCGCACCACCACCACGCGCACCACCACCACGCGCCGCAGCACCGCCACCTCTTAGATTTCCATCAGAGGGCGGGCACCGTGTCTCCTTCCTCTTGCGCTTGAACTCCTCGCAGGGATCCTTACATGTATCAAGTACAAGCTCGGTGCTATCATCCTCAATTTCCGAGGATTTGAGGGCTTCCTTGGCGCTGACCTGCTTGTATTCCGCATAGCCCTTAAAACGATTAAATTAAGGATTAAGTTAGATACTAAATAACAGAAATTCAAGCAGGAGTGCAAGATGGAATTGTGAATAAGTTGGGCTAATCGGACACGACTTAAAAACGATAAACTACGATACATTTAACTTTCGATCCTTGCACTTTTAAAAAAGGTTTCTGATCGAATTCCTTGAACAATAATTACTTTTACAAAGGTCTGCTCTGTCCGCGGCGGTGCTTGATAGTTGACATTCGGAAAGCAGGGGGGAGTAGCGTTGGCTGTAGCCTCCGCATCCGCATCCGTTTCGCCCTCGAACTCATAGGGTGTCTTTGGGATGCAGACTTGTTGGTTTGGATACTTTTTGGCTTGCAATTTGGTGCGCGCCTCAAAGGTGCGTTTCTTGACCATTTGATAGAGGCTGCTGTGTGATGACCGTAAAGCGGCTTAAATAGGAAACAGGGCAGGATAAGCCAAGATAAGTGAAATAAGTTTAAAAACTAACCGTACGCCGGTGGGGGCTGTAGTGGAGGCGGTCCTAGAATCCTTCTGTTGGCCAAGATGTACGCATGGCGAATGAATTTACGCGTCAGACATTGGACGCTCCAGATACTCATGATACTCATCATGTAAGTGCTCTGACGGTACCTGAAGAAATGAATCCTCAATTGTTTAACGACTTGTGTGTGTGCGTAATATTGTGTTTTTTGTTTACAAAAAAAAAGAAAGAAGAACTAATTTCTATGACAAATTTTTCAAGGGAAAATATGGCTGAGGGGCCTTTTTTTATCCTTGAATTTTTAATTTTGTTTTTATACAATAAAAGTTTCAAATTGAAGCTTAAATTTTAATTCGTGTGAGCCTTGGCGCCAGAATGACATCGATTCATGTGAAACTATCGCAAAGTTTGCTTCGATTTAAGATTTCCCAACGGCAGTGGGACGACCACACTGGACGGGAGACAGGGACAGAAAATACAACATGACGAAAAGGCAGCAAAGGAATGCAAAATAAACGGAAGGCGAAGACCGATTGTTGTGAACAGAAAGATCAATTAAAGCGATCGATTAAAGCCCTCTGCATTTAACACGGAGATATTTGTCAAGGAAATTGCCTTTTTTTACAAACACAACACAGACTCGCGAACACACACTCACACACGTTACCTTCGCCGCACACTCATTGTTACACAATTGTGGGTTCATTTGCTCAGACACTACCGGAATAGGGACAAATTCGTCATGAGTGGAGTGTGGAGCGGGCGCTGCCTGACGCGGAAGTTCGTCCGCCAGGCGTACATCTTGGCCAACAACAGGATACTGGGACCGGCGCCGCTGCACCGCTCGCCGCCGGTGTACGGTGAGTTGTGAGGTTATGTCTCTCATGTTTTTACCACTCATCTGGCTTTGCCTTTTCCTCCAATGTCTCGTATTTCAGCCGCCCTCCGGTCATCGCACAGCAGCCTCTATCAAAAGGTAAAGAAACGCACCCGCAAGCCGAAGGAGGAGGCCACTCTCCCCTCCAACTATTCCCACCACTTCTATCCCCCATCTAATGCATTTCCCATAAACACAGCCTACTAAATTGTACCTTAATTTAATTATTTTCAGAATCACAAAAGCGTCTGCAGTGCCAAGGATGTCCTTAAATCCACAGACAGTGCATACTCACAGTCTAGCTCCTCCAAATCCGAGAATCCTGGGGAAGAGTTAAAGAGGACCCACAAAGATACCAGCCCTGAGAATGTAACAGCCTCCGGTGCCGGTGGCAGTGATCAGAAGAAGGATCTTCGTCTGGTGGGTCTGCTGGGTGCTCTGGCGGCCTTACTAGCTGGAGGATTGGTATTTTTGAGTCATGTTGTCAAAGAGACTTTTTTCTAAATACACTTAAATTTCGTAGCTAACCTGGTACCGGCAGAAATCAGACGACGGGGACGCAAAGGCAAAAGATGACCAAAAGAAGCTGTCAGCTGGCCCAGCCACAAGTGAGATATTCGTAGATAAGAGATATATTCATTTAAAGTAATTCTTTTTCCGCGAGGGAATGGTGAAATAGATATATTTCTGCTGAGTTAACCAATGATATCAGCCGGTTCCGATATGAATATTTTGGAAGTCACTCACAGATTAGCATTATCTATCCGTTTGATTAGTAATAATAATCACAGGTGTTCCGACAAAAATTACAAACTCATTGTTTACTAATTATTTATTTCCTTTTTTTTCGTTACAGCTCCTCCCAGTTCCAAGGATCTGCCAAAGCACGTTCCATACCTGATTGTCGGTGGCGGCACTGCTGCCTTCTCGGCGTTTCGTGCCATCAAGTCTAACGATGCGACCGCCAAGGTCCTGATGATCAGCAACGAGTTCCGCAAGCCCTATATGCGTCCACCTCTTTCTAAGGAGCTTTGGTACACGCCCAATCCGAGTGAAGATGCCATCAAGGATTACCGCTTCAAGCAGTGGACTGGCTCCGAGCGAAGGTTTGTTTTAATTAAAAACGCATCTTTTTGATCCCTCGTTTTTAATAAACATTTTAAATGTTTCATTGCAGCTTGTTCTTTGAACCCGACGAGTTTTTCGTGGACCCTGAGAAGCTGCAAGAGAGCGTAAATGGCGGCATAGCCGTCGCTCAGGGTTTCGCCGTTAAGAAGGTGGACGCTCAAAAGCGGATTGCGACGCTGGAAGACGGCTATGAGATCGAGTACGACTCGTGTCTGATTGCCACTGGCTGTGCCCCCAAGAACCTCCCGGTGTTCCAGGATGCGCCAGCCAGTATTCGCGAAAAGGTAATGGTCTATCGCACTCCCGACGACTTCGACCGCCTCCGGAAACTGGCTTCAGAGAAGCGAACGATAACGATTGTAGGTAATGGCTTCATCGGGAGCGAGCTGGCCTGCTCCCTAGCCCATTACTCCAAGGAAAATGGCGGCGGCAAGGTTTACCAGATATTCCAGGAGGACTCAAATATGTCGCGGGTACTGCCAAACTACTTGAGCCGCTGGACTAAGGCCAAAATGGAGACGCAGGGCGTCAGCGTTATCCCCAATGCAAGCATTCGGAACGCGACCAGAGAGGCATCCAATCTGAAGCTTGAGCTGAACAACGGCATGACCCTGTTGTCCGATGTGGTGGTAGTCTGTGTTGGTTGCTCACCCAACACGCAGCTCGCTGATCCGAGCAGGCTGGAAGTAGACGGGAGCCTCGGTGGTTTCGTGGTCAATGCTGAGCTGGAAGCCAGGCGCAACCTGTACGTGGCTGGCGATGCCTCGTGCTTCTATGATCCGTTGTTGGGCAGGCGGCGGGTTGAGCACCACGATCACTCTGTTGTGTCCGGACGGCTGGCTGGAGAAAACATGACGGGAGCAAGTGAGTAACATTTTCTCTAATTTGGTAATTTTTCTCTTCACCATTTACATTGTTTTACCTGCAGAGAAACCATATCAGCATCAGAGCATGTTCTGGTCGGATCTGGGTCCTGAAATCGGCTACGAAGGCATCGGTCTGGTGGATTCTTCGTTGCCCACTGTGGGAGTGTTTTCTCTGCCATCGGATGCCGCCGACAAAGTACCAGAGCCCAAGGAGGGTGGCGATTCCAAGGGGAAAAAGGATGTTGAGGTCGTTACCACTGATGGCGTTACCTCCGACTCTGATGCGGAGGTGAATTATGGCAAAGGTGTGGTGTTCTACATGAAGGACGACAAGATCGTGGGCGTCCTGCTCTGGAACCTCTTTAACCGGATAGGCTTAGCTAGGACAATAATTAATCAGAATAAGAAGTATGATGACCTCAATGAGGTGGCCAAGCTCTTCGAGATTCACGCGTAGAAGGCCGAGAGTCCCAGAGAGAGGGACCTGGAATAAAAGTCGGCCCGCATGAAACTATATTCGAAAGCCATCAACTGTGTGATCTGTATGGAAGACGAACGGCAATGTCTTCGTAAAATCACAAATTACTTTAGCTGGCGAAGTCAACGAATATGCTTTGAAATTAATGTGCGTTTTAGTTTTGTATTTTTTCATACACTCCGCTGCTGCTCCATTTCAATAAGTGTTTCTCTTAATTTTCTTTTCACTAGACCGATAATACCGGGGGTTATATTTGTATCGGGTGTTATCAGAATTATATTTTCGAAGCCTTTAACTGTTCCTTTTTGTTAAAAACAAACGATTTAATTCAGCAGATATACTTAAATGAATTAATATAAAACAACAGAACTTTTAGTTTTATTAGCGTTTGGATGATTAATAGTAATACAAATAATATGTAAATATGTAAACTTAGTATACCCACCGGGCATTTCCCTAATAAATGAGCACGACTACACATATGAGCTATGGAAATTATAAAATCACCAACTGATCTGGCCTAAATCATTGCATTTTAAATGTCTAAAATGGTCATTCATTATTTAAATAGTGTTTAAGTGTTATTGTCTTCAGTTTTAATTACAATAAAGCCTAAGGATGCCTCCGATTATTTAAAATTATGTATTTATTTTACAAATAACAAGACCTAGCCGAAAATATTTTTAGTAAAATGTAAAACTTACACAGGTTTTAACCTCCAGCTTTCACCTTTTATACCGAGATATCCTAGAAGAGGATATTCCCCGCTACTTCAAGAACCTTTTAAAGCCCAAGATCTATAAAAGACATATTTCTGTAACAAAGCAAGCAGATGTCAAGCTGACAAATATTTGCACCTAGCTTATTAGGGTCACGTTCTCGGGCGGATTAGCGGCCAATTCGTAGGCAGCAAACGCGAATCTATAAAATCCAAATGCTAAGATTACCTGCGTTGTTCCCGAAGGATACTTATTAGGGTATAACTTGGATTAGCCACCAATTGGTAGGTAGAACTTTAATCAGGTAGAAATATCTCCAAATTTGTATATAAGCCTGCTGCCCAAATTAGCAGGACATCAGTTCCTTTTCGACACTCCTCCTGCTACCATGAAGTACCGCATGTTGAACAAGCGCAAGCTCGCGGCCAGTCCTTCGCCAGTGAAGGGTACCATCAAGGAAAACGACGTCACCGTAGACACCACCGCTCATAGTGCCCTGGAGCTGGAGGCGGCATCGGCTCTTTTGTTACTCCGCTACCAATACGATCGTCAGATCTGCAATAATATAATTCAATATACTGCAACGACCCGATCACCAACACCACCGCCAGTGATCGCTGACAATACGACGCCAAAGGATCAGACAGTTCGTCCGCCAGTCGTTGCCACCCAGCCGTTAAAAAAACGGTCTATACCACCGCATCTCCTGCGACGATCCTTGACGCCAGCCAAATCTGTGACCCCGGTGACCAGTAACAACTCCATAGTGAAGGCAAAGGCAAGGACTCCTGTTCCCGGAAGCAACCAGACGCGCGGCTGCAATAAGTCCCTGCTCAAGTCCTGCAGAAATATGATTCGCGAGTTCTTGGACAATCAGGAGCTTATCTAATAAGTGATGACTTTTTTACAAATACTATATCTAAGGCATATTGAATTTATACAAAAAGCATTCTAATCATAGATTTTAGAAATCTTTTTCAATTAACAACGCTGCTTTCCTAATACTCAAAACATTTATTTTAGAATTATTTCTGATTAAAAAAAAAAAACAATTCCTGAAATTGTAATAAAGAAAATATCAAAGCAATATGTTTATTTTTTTAATTTGCAAAATGTTATCTACATTTCTAATGATAGATAAACTTTTTATGCTTTACAGTCGGAAAGAGCCTCCCTCTAATGCAAAATAAGAACAAACTCGATCCCTGGGATCTACAAATTTCAGTTTTCAATTTATTTATTGCATATAAATTGGTTTCCTTTGTTTTTTTTTTTTTTCATACATATATAAATTATGTATATTGATCAAAAGATAAAGTTTTCAAATGGAAGAACAGGTATTGTGGCGACACTAGAGTGCTAATTATTAGCTATTGGCGGTGTGTGTTTAAACTTAAGGCGTACGAAAAACAAATAGAAAATTATTTTTTAACGTAGATCCTACACATTAATTAATAATTACAAAGTTGCATGCTACGGGCTAAATGTATGAACGTGCATTGGATGATGATGTCCCTCCTCTTCGTAACTCGCTTCGATTCTGTTAAATATGATTATTTAAAGTGCTTGAAATGTACATTTTTCTATTGTTTTACTGTTGTAGCAAGTGATTGAGGGGATGATAGGGTGCAAAGATCGTATGATTAATGTTTATAAAAATGAACACCATTCATTTGCTGCATAAACTAACATTACAAATAATATAATAATAGTAATCATAATGATATTAATAATAGAAAACTAACGTGTATACATATATGTATGCTTGCTATAAAAATGGAAGCCAATGTTTTCATTTTTTATTATATATATATATAAATGTATATGTATATAATGTTTATAATGTGTGTGTGTGTGTGTGTTCTCTTGTTGCAGTGTATTTCTAGGGCTAAGGGTCTCAATTGAAATTGAATTTTGAAAGCTCTCTTTTCAGGCTGATCCCGCAAAAGCAAACAAAGAGCAGTTCTTATTATTATCCTTTGTTTTTTTTTATAACAAGAAATAAAACGAAACTGTATCAGCTTCGTGGGGAACTGCTGTTTTTTTTCGGGACCATATATGCCAATGTGTGTGAATCAAAGATAATTCTGTTGTTGTTATCACAAGAAATTAATTAATTTGCCATTCTTTCTTTCTAAGCTGATTTGTTTTGTATATTTATATTAACAAATTACGCCAACAATTCAAAATTTCATATTTCTATCCATCATTTTCACGTATTTTTTGTATTTTAACAATTGTTTTTCGTTTTTGTTGTTTTCATTAATCTGAAACCATTTTGTTGAGGCAACATTTGTAAAGCTCAAAGGTGGCAACACTTATGCTCTATTTATGCTATTTGCTAATTTATTTATTTAATTAATTTACTCTCTACGCGCTACTCTCGTATGATTGATGTGTGTGTGTGTTTGGGGTTTGTTTTCCTTATGTTTTGTTTTCTTTTTTTGTTTTTGTTTTTTAATAAATGTAGAAATTGGCACATATATCGAAGGCTGCGCTGCGCCGGCTCAAGATATCTACTTACATTCACTCTGCTTTCTTAGCTTAGCTTAGCTTAATAAATATGTTTGCTTGATGTATAAAATATATATATATATATGTTATGTATGATTGTGTTTTCTATGTACAGAAGATTTGGCAAGAGACTCGCCAGAAGTAATCATTGGACAATGTTAGGTCCGAACTTCCTTTATAACCAATATTTTCAGCCTAAAAGAGTCCAAAGATTACCTCCAACAAGTATCCATTCTGAAACGAAAAGCCACCCAGATCTATGTCCAGCAGATGCGTCTTCCTCTTTAGATGTATGTGCGCCTTGTTGTGCTGGTCCCATATTTTCATTTTTTTTTTTTTTTGTTTAGCTCAGGTAATGTTGTGTTCCGAGGAAGGAAAGGATGGAGGAAGAAGTTGGATGTGTGGATTGTCACAGGATACTGCTGCTGCTGTTGCTACGCTTCCTCCTACTGCCGCATGTGGCGGAAGGAATCCTCCGATTCGCCGCCATTGCAATCACTGTCCATAGGCACCGGCTGAGCCTGTTCACTGCTAGCCTGATCCATAGGCCTAGGTGAACTGGCATTGGAGGTGATGGCAGCGGAGGCGGACTGCTGGTCATCCGGCTTAGGCGATCGTTCCCCAGGTGATGGTGCCTGGTGATCGTTGTTGTGGCGTATCAGCTTAATGGTGGTCAGACCGTCAGCATTGCGGATGAGTCTGCAAAGTTAACGAGAGTTTAGAAAATGGAAATGATCTGTTTCAGCAAAGATTCTTTGGTACTTACGGATAGCAATCCTCGTTGCTGGCGGAATTGTTGTTCTTGCTGCTCACGCTCAGATCCGTGGGCTTCAGGTCCTCGCCGGCGCTTTCTGAACCCGATCCCGAGCCGTTGCTCTCCAGTTTCAGGGGATGAAACTGGAATTTGTCGGGTCCACCAATCGCGGACGGTGTGTTCAGGGCAGGGGAATTGGGTGGCGGACCAGCTGCCGCCGCCGAAAGATAGTGGAAGGCTCCATTGATTGCATGCATGAAGAGGGGCGATGTGGGCGGTGGACCATAGGCGGCGGCAGCGGCGGCTGCCACTGCTGCCACGGCGGGCAGGCTCATGGGACCGTTACGCGAGGCGGGACGCTGGGGCGATTGTTGCTGTTGTTGCTGGGATTGCTGCTGCTGTTGTTGCTGCTGGGAATTCCAATTCTGGGCGCCAGCAGGACTTCCAGGAGCCTGCGGCATTGATGAAGCACCGCCACCAGTCGACGGCGTCGATTGCCTCAGCAAAGATATATTCTTAATGTTCTTCAGCTCCGTGGGATTACGCAGGAACTGATAGCAATGTCGCTCGCCCTGCACTTTGCGCAGAATGTTGACCCTGTAGTAGTAGCGCAGGGCCCGCGACATCTTGTCATAGTTCATCGATAAATGGTTCTTCTGGATGCCCCACAACTTGGCCAATCCAGCGGGATCGACAATCTTAAAGACGCCCGTATCGCGGCATTTCCAGGCTATCAGATCGCTGTACTTCTGGTTGCGATCATTCAGCAGTTGTTGCAAAAAGTCCCACAAAAGGCGACCATCTAGAGGAAATAAAAAATAAGATTAGTTACCGGAAGTTTTGTGAATATTTTTCCTGTAAACTCACTTGTATTGGGCTCCGAGTTCTCCGGAAAGAACTCCCGCTTGGCTTTGTACATATAACTGGGTGTGGTCGGTGCTGAGATGGAGCCACCGGCTGGTGCCAACACAGGACCGGCGGTATTATCCAGGGTCAGCTTCTGAGGCAGTTGCTGCTGCTGTTGCTGCATTTGTTGTTGTTGCTGCTGCTGTGCCTGGGCGGCTGCTGCTGCTGCTGCCACGGCGGCAGCCTGTTGTTGCTGCTGCTGCTGCTGTTGTTGTTGCTGCTGTTGCTGGGACCAGGAATTGACGAAGCTATTCGTTAGCTGTTGCGTCCAGTTGGGCTTGATGTCTTTCAAAATGGGTGTGCTCGGCGGACTGGCCGTGCTGTAGAGCGGTGCTGGTGGCAGTTTCGACTCCGAATACTCCTCCTCGGAATCGGAGTGATTACTGCTGGCACTGCTGATGCCCTTCATGGGCATAATGTTCGGCTGGGAGCCATTGCTGCCGGTACTGCTGGCACTAGAGGATGTGGGATTGCTGCTGCTGCTGCTGCTGGTCGTGCCTGCCGAGGTGGCTGTTGCTCCTGCTCCGCCATTAACTGCTGATCCTGCACCTGGTGCTGCTCCTCCTCCGTTTTGGTAGGGAGCCTGCGGCGGACTACTCGCCTGGGAATCCACTGAAGGCGGCGGACTGAGCGTCACAGAGTTCGGTGCCATGAAATGATGACCTGCCAGGCCGTGGGGCGTACTGTGAAAGGGACTGCTCTCTGGCGGAGCATTTAGCGGTGGCCACGTGGGCGTCGGCGGGTGGCTATGCGGCGACAGGGGATATCTGCTGGTGGGCGTCACTGGACTGTTGGGCAGATGCCATTGCATCATGTGCGACTCAATGATCAGCATTTGTAGTACATTGTGAAGCACATCTCCGGCCCCTGGACACCTGTGGCCAAAGTCTGCACGCGTTAGCAGGCACAGCGCCTTGCCGTTCATTTGGAAGAGATCAAAATCGAGCTTGGGCAGATCGAATTCACGGACGCAGAAGCGAAGGAAGACGAGCACATCCTCGCGGCTCCATAAACGCGGATCGGAGGGCAGGGATGGGGGTAGCTGTGTCTTCAGCTCGGCAAGCTGACTGGACGGCGCCGGGGGGCAGCGCCAGAGCACATCGCTCCAGATGCCGGGATTCAGCGAATTCAACGATAACTGTACTGGGAGCATTTTCATTTTGGACATGCAGCCACAGTGTTTAAGGAAATGTCCTCCTGGTCAACGTAGCCGTATCTCAATAGTGGTAGCCACTTAACTGGGTTATCTGTAAATAAATATTAAAAGAAAAAGGAAGTTAGTTTAAGGGACTTTAAATGGGAAATATTTAAAAGAGAAAATTAAGAAAAGAACTTAAATAAAAGAACCTTGTTATGAGTAGCATGTTCAATATTTAAATTTTGAAGTTATCAAACGTTTATTTCCACCTAAAGCTATAATTTTTGTATTAAAAAAACCTTTAAAACAGTTTGAAAATATCATGTTCAGCTCTCCTCAATTTAAAGATATCCTTTTAATACTCTTCTCTGGCAGGAAAGTGTTCCTTATACTTTGATTTATCCTTTTAGAAACCTCACATAATCCACACACACACACGCACTGTACACTCGCTTCCTCATATCCACTTGACTCATTTTCATCTTCAAGTTTTTTTGTTTATTTAAATATAATTCTTGGTAAAACACATATGGAAAACTACCACGAATGCTGGGCATGGATGCCACCACCACTGCCACTGGCTCTTCTTGCTCTTCCTATGGATCAAAGTTCACTACTGAGCAGATAGCTCCCCAAGCGAAAAGGATGTGGCAATGGAATGGATGTTGTTGATCACTCGACACACTTCCGCCAGAGAAATATTTGAGCGGACACATCACCTAGCTGCTGCTGGTGCTGCTCCTCCTCGTCTCCGGGGAGAAGAAGATCACTACCAGACGCCAAACACAGACACACACACATACCGCTCGATCCAGATCCGTGAGCAGCAAGCGGGAGAACTGCGATGTCTCTCAGACAGGCATTCGCATTCCAACCAAATCAGATTTCCTCATAATCGTCGCGGGCAGCCGATCCGATGGATAGAATAGGAATAAACAAATAATATATCTCCGATGCCGACGCAAGAATAAAAACAACAACAGAACCGAGACCGATCTCTACTCGTGAGTGTATGTGTGTGCGATGTAGCGGGCAAGCGCATCCGATCACTACTTGGCGCAAACTGGCGGATCTCGATCTCGCAGAGAGCGTGACTCACTCGGCAGAGGCTGAGGCAGAGGAAGCAGCAGCAACAGCAGCAGAGGATCAGGCAGAGACGATCGCACTCTCTCTCTCTCCCTGTTCCTCCTCTGGGCAGGCATCTTCAGATCTCCGACAGCAGCAGCAGCAACACACCCCCGCAGCGACCGCGGCGCAGGCAGAGGATGATAGGGAAGTAAGGAGAGCAGGAAGAGCAGGGGAAGATCTGTCCAAAATATACAAAAGGCACAAACCTCGACGAAACAGGGAGTGCGCTACGCAAAAAAAAATAAAAATCAGGTTTGATAGGAAATATTCCTACGACTTTTTTGATTTTTTAAATTAGGATTTATCTAAAATAAGCAAATTTAGGTTATAAACAAATCAAACAAAAATCGGAAACATAGAATTTTTAAAAATCAATAGATTAAACTTTGAACTTTATTAGCTGTCTTCAGATAATGATTAATAAATTAATAAAATCACAAATCAAAGAAATTCTTAAAAAGTATATCTCTGCAGAGAAGTTTTTAAAATTTAATTATAAAATTAATTTTAAAAATTGGAACAAACTTCTTAGTGGATATACTGAGTAGTCCAAGACTTATATAGATTTTTTTTTTAATTGTAAATTTCTCAATATGGTAATTTCCACAAAAAAAAAATATGTGTGATCTCCACGGGCATGTGTGTCCCAGTGTTGGTATTGGTGTGCATGGGCGGCGGCGGTACACTGCCATTCCGGATGTGTACAAACCCAAGGCACACTCACAAGTAAAAAGAAGAAATATATACACACACATTCCCGACGACGACGATGGTGATCATTTGCTGTAAAGATTTCAACATAAGCGAATGTATTGATGGCACCAGCAAGCCACATGAAGATGCGGAGATGCGGAGGGGGCAGCGGCCGGACCAAGTCGAACGTCTCTCGAAACTCGAAAGCAGCCGCGCCGTGCCCATTGCCCACTCTCGTGTCCCTACCCATACCCATACCCATACCCATACCCGTACTCGTACTCGTATCTGGCTGCAGCAAACGGAAGTGCACATTCCAAGCTGAAAACCCGTTTCACAGGCCAAGAGCTGAGACGGGAGCTGGGAGTCAGCCGTGTTGGAGAAAGACGCTGCCTGCTGCTGTTGTTGCTGTTGCTTTGATGGGGCAACTAATAAATCCGCCAGTGGGTAAAGAGAGCAGCGAGTCTCCATAGCAGTCGGTGAAGAGATGGATGAGGAATGGAGATGAGGAGGAGGATCACCCGCCAAACGAGAAGTGATTTGTTTACAACCAAGGCAAAGGGTGATTTATTAAAATATATTTTTTATATAGTTTATGGATTACCAGCTTTATAGAGAGAATAATTTTTGGTCTATTTTTATATAGGAATCTCAAAAAAATTTAATTATTTTTTTACAGAATTTTAATTTATTTCCGTAAATAAAACCTCTTATAAAATATGCTTCCCAAGTCCTTTTACAATCCCCTATAACCAACTATTTCCTTGACCCGTGCTGTATCCACTTCCCCATAGCTCCCACCAGACAGATTGCCCTACCCGTGCCCCAGACCAAAACCCAAACCCGTGCACAGCACACATGTTCAAATTTATCCCACATCTCGACGCGAGTCTGGTCTCGCTCTCGCCCTGAAAGAAACTTCCTCATTCTCCGGGAAGCGCTTTCAACAAGTGATCGCTGGCTGCCTGGCGAGAGAATATCAAATATTTGGGTCTTGATGAGGGGGGGCGGAAGAGGAGGCAGTCATGGCGATGACGATGATGAGGAAGATAATAATCGCCTTGAATATTTTATTGTGCATGTACATGGCTTAGAGGGGGTCGGTCACCACTGCGTATGATCTCTGGATTCGATCTATTTGTTTTCGAAGAGAGAGAGAGAGCAGGGCCCAGAGGTAATGTGCTGCTCTTCTTCTCCTCCACATATATCCATACATACATATACATATACTCTCAAACGATCCTACGTGTTATTTCGGTTGCCACAACACATGGTTGAGTTTTCACTAAAATAAAATCATATATTCTAGTGCACACATGTTCCCCAGCACCAGCACCAGCAATAGCAACAAAAACAACAACAAAAAATAAATAAACATTCGGCTAAAAGTTGGAGTCGGTGGCACGTAGTAAAATGACAAATGAATGCTCATCAGCCCCCAGCCACAAAAACAACAATAAGGAAGGCAAGGGGCAGCAGCCCAGGAAGACGCAGACGCAAATGTGGGGGGAGTGGAGAATATACTGAGAGAAACTTAGGGATATAATATATAGAAAATCAGGCATAGGGAGACGGATATAAAAATATACAAGCAGCACATTTCCAGTCATAAAACAGAGCAAAGGATCTTCATGAGCATCGCTAAAAGTATGTAATTTTTTGTAGACTAAAACTAGACTTGAAGAAAGGACAAAAATATTTTGTTAAGGGAAATGCCAGTTTCTCAAAATCAGGAACCTTCTTCATCGATTTTAATAGTTCAAATTATTAAATTAGGTACAAAATCGTTGAATGTAGAAGCAATTATCTTCTTTAAAAGTATATATCATACAAAAAATATGATAAAAATCAAGAATGGTAACCTAAAATCTCTTTAATAATATTTTTATAATATATTTAATTAATTTTTTGTATTTAATTGAATTTCTTTCACTGCAAAAAACCTGAAGCAAGCAGAGTGGGGGCACAACGTCTCACGCACGCAATAAGAAGAGTATAAAGAATATTTCTAAATCTCAACGCGGCACCAGGAGGCGCGGCCCCGAAGAATCCGGTGAGGAGAAGAGACGAGCACCAGCAGCAGCAGCAGTGGCAGCAGCAGCATTCAGTCACCTCGCTCATTCTTTGGCTTGCTGCTCCCTCGCTCGCTCGAAATCAAGTCAGGCACACAGGTAGTTTTTAAATCGGAGGTAAAGGTATGCCAACGATCTCGAACCGGTTTCAACGGAAATTACAAACGAAAATTATAAAACGATCAGTTTAGAAAAGAAAGACAACAAGAAATAAATGCCAGGGGGGCGGGGGAGGGAGGTGTGGAAGGAAAGCTGGGAAACCAAATACAAGCAAATGGGTTAAAAGAATTCCATGATCTCTCCTCTTCGACGAGTATTTGCAATGTTTCCGTTTTTGGCCAAGTGAGAGGGAGGAGTGTGTTTGTGTGGGATCGTGGGATCGGAAATGCTAGAAAATGGGACATGGGAGATCTAAAAGGAGGATAAGGAAGTCGAGGAGGTAAAGAGTTTCTCGAGTACAACGGATGGAAAGGATTATGTGGGACAGCCATCAGATAAAGATCAAGTTAAATGCTTTTACCAGCTAGGATTTTAACTCTTTTTCTTTCAAATATTTTATATGGACTCTGGAATAGTTTTATATTTAAAAGAAATTTTGTTGGAATTATTATTGGGAATAGAATTTCCAGGACATTTAATTTTAGTTCAGACAACAGTCTCTCAATGATCATCAGTTTCTTTGGAAACATGGAAAGATCATGGGCTGAATAAGTCATAAATAAAGAATTATTAATAGTTTTAAGATAAGAAAATAAATCTTATAAAATTACTAACTAAAATCACTAAAAATTAAATTATAATTTTAACTTCCAGCTTCAGATTTTTACTCTAATCCAAAGACAGTTATATAGTTAGCTATGCGCTTTCCTAAGACGACACTCGACTGGCATTAGGGATCGGCACTCCTAGACGCAGCTGGAATTCCAGCTGGCAAGTGATTCACCCAGGCAGTTGAGTTGTACGTTAATGAGTAATTTCCGCAGGCGCATCCTCGACTCTCCGCTTTCGGAACCCCTGCCACGCCTGCCCGCCGCCTCTGCCTCTCCAGCAGTGGTCCTCCCCGGGTGCATCAAGTGCTACGCAGTAAGAATGATGGGAAAATAAGAAAAATCTGATAGCTAAAGAAGAGATGGAGAGGAAAAAGGGAACAAAATGCCAACAGAGAGAGAGACAGAAGCGACAGCAGCCATGGCGCATTAAGATTAACGGCTCAACAACAACAACAGTCGATCGTAGGGAAGGTGCAAGGAGGGGACAGCTTGTGGATGCTACTTGTGACGATCTTCCTTTCTACACTGATAAAAATTTATAGGAAAAAGAGTGGATTTTATAGGAAATAAACCGCTATTTCGATATCTATATAAAAAATATTTCTACAGAATGAATAACATCAGTTTTCTAGACTGACTTTTGACTCTCCACAAAAGAGTTCTTCATTTCCCTCAGTGCAACAATCAGGTAGAGGACCAGCAATGAGGAAATGCGTCCATCCTTCTCCTTCCTCCTACCTCCTACCTGATGATCCTCTGCAGGCTCTGCACTGTGCACTTTGCTTTACATCTTGTAGGACTTCTTGGAAGACAACTACGGGATGGGATCTGTTCGAGGAGCGGCCTCAGAGAATGGTGGTGGTAGAGTGGAGTGGAGTGAAGTAACTCAAAAGGAAGAATGACGAGGCATGTGGTGCTATATTCCTATAGCTGTCGTTGACATTTGATCTCTTTTATGAGGTCTTCCTTGATCGAGCTCAAGTGCAGCCCGGATTCCTTTATCTCTGTCTTTTTCCTTCTCTGTTGTTGTTGTTGTTCTGCTGGTGTTTTCTGGTTTTTGGCCCTAAATCAACCCCTAAAGCCAAGGGATTTGACCCTATATAGTCTTAAAATTGTTTGTAATTCAATGAGTTCACTTTTGGGGTTCGCATCATATATTGATCGTGGCGGGAGATGCTCTTTTCTTGGTTCAAGGTTCAGGTTTTTTGAATGCGTAAATGTAAGAGAATCTTTTAGCCAATCAAGGATCGTAAATTTAATTTTACTTCCTTACAAAAGGATCAAGGAAATTGAAAAGATCTTGAGACTTATGTCAAGGTTTTTTTATGCTGTAATAAAGGTACAGAAATTCTTTAGTATTTTATTACATCAATGGAATTTCATTATTTCACAAATTTAATAAATGTTTAACAATATATGTTTGTTTAGCTATCTGGCTGATCAATGAGATTTGCTTATATATAGAAACAGTTACCCAGCTCTGTTTGAATTAAATGTAACTATAATCATTCAGCAATTTCAACAGCTATTCGATAATCGAAAACGTAATTGCTGTAAGCAAACTATGAGTAATGCCACAAGTTTTTCCTTAGGGTTCGAGTTCAAGTCAAGTCGCTGCCTTATGGTGGTACATATATATTTATACAGTTTTCAGATACACATACATAGATACATATGTATATCCCCTCCTCGCTCATATCAAATACTCAATTAATAAACAGCAAAAAAAAAAAAGCAGAAATATTCAAAAATCCAAATAGCTAAGTCAACGACCTGCTTTGCTTTTTTTTATAACTGCTCACCGCTCAACAGTCGCGTCGCCTTTTATACATATATATATATATATATTTAAGAAGCAACAGCAACAACGCTCGTAACTCTTGATTTACCTTAACTTTTCACCTCCCCCCCTTAACCCCTCCTCATAGACGCTGAGCGTGCATAACAAGCGCGTGAGCGTATCGTGTTTGCTATTTGTGTTTGCCTTTTGCATCGCTGTATGGGTAATATCATATATTGGTACCTCTCACCCATACAAAAAATGATACAACAAAAAGTTGAAAAATAAAATAAATAAAGTGAGAAAATACAAACAACAAAAACGACGCCAATTCCGGGTTCTTCTTCGCTACAAAAAAAGTCCAAATAAAAATAAAACTAAAAAAAAGAAGAGTATGCGAAGCAGCGGGGAAGAAACAAAACCAAATGTCTGCGGTTCATTTTCTGTCTAGATCGTCAGTTTATATGCTCAGCTTAAAGCGCCGTAGGCACTTTTCTTTTGTTTTATTGTTATTTCTTTGGTTTTTTTTTATACTTTTTTTGGAGCAAACTCAGTCCGCTCACAGCTCAAAACCAAGCAAATCAATCATCGTTACGCATTTTTTTGGGGGTAAGCTTAAGGCCCGATCTTGGCTTTAGGTTGCGGTAGCTGTAAATTATTAAACAAAATTAAAGAAAGGACAGCCACAGGCATTATATCCTTGAAGATCCTACAAATTATTATTTCAAACTTGCAAATTGTCCCTTAAAATCCCCAGTGATTGGTTGGTATTTAGAATAGGGAATTTAGGGAATTATGTATAACTTAGGAAATTATAATGACGTTGCCAAGCATAATTTAAAAATCCGATTTATTGATAAAATTAATTAATATATTTTTTTCTAAAATGCCAAAAAAGTAAACCCACTTTTGTCCACTGTAGTTTTCTCTTTTGATCAGGCGACAAGATCTTGGCCAACATTAAAACCTTCTTTCTCTTTTCAGCCTTACCTCCACAATCTCTTTTGTTTTGCTCGATGATAACACAAAGAAAAGAACAGAAAGAGAGAAATGGGTAAATCTACATCTGCTGGAGGCGTTACGTGACGTGTTTGTTCTAATGTAGCTCAAACCTCAGCTTCAAGTCGATGCTTTTTTTTATATTCAAACTCTTTTTATATTCAAACTCTTTTTTTTGCTGCCTCATTGTTCATCTTTATATGCTCGTCGGGTGGCGAGATGGACTGCTTAATGATATCAAACGTTCGATAACCTTTTCGGTATTTCTTGTTGTTGTTTTTTTTTTTTATTATAAATATATGCAAACTCAAACCGTAGAGCTTCTATGCTGATCATTCTCATGACAAGAGAGATATCCGACTTCATAATGAGCATTGGAACAATCGGAAAACAAAGGGCGCAAAAGCACAGCATCATCATTATGATCATTATCATAATGCTTATGATCGAATCGGTAGCTAACTACCTAGAAATAAAAAAAGCATCAAGAGGGAAGAGATGGAGACGAAGAAGAAAGATGCGAGATCTCCATTTCCATACCCCGGGATGGATGAGTTCATCAAACGCCCAGACAAGAGTTCAAAATCATTCTAGTTTTTTTTCTGCCAAAAGGGGAAGATGACAAGGGTCTATCCTCCACATTACAGTGAGGAAAAAGGGTAGAAAAACTATAAATTAATATTTATGAACAAAGAAAAATTTACAAGGTTATATAATTTCCTTGAAAAGGATGAGGATTTAAGGAAGATGATTCCCTAAAATAAAGCTTTATTTTTTTAAATATTTTATCTAATATATTTATATTATCTACTTTAATCAAAAGAAATAAGGGTTTAAAATCTAAACATTTAGGAAATGTGATATTTAAAAGAAACATGTTTCTTTTAAAAGTTTAAAATTCTGAACCATCACTTTCTCCCAGTGTTCTTATGTTATTTCCTACAGAAGAGATTGGATATAGTCGTAGACCTAGACCGCATCAACCGCATCATTTGTGCCCATTACATTCAATTAGTCGCATCTGTGTTTTTGTTTCAACTCTTTGCGATTTTCTAGCACTTGCATCAATCTTCTGCCCCTCAGCTCCGCCTGTTTCTTCTCCCTCTCCTTCCCCTGCTCCTGCCTAGCATCCCAACTTAATAAGGCAGTCATCATCATCATCATTGTTGGACTTTTGCTGCCAACAGCAAGAATTTAATGCTTGCCTCCTCTTCTATATATCGAAAAGGGGGGTTAAGGGGACCTCTTCCAGTGGACATCTCATGTGCGTTTGGGGTCGGGGTCAGTGCGGGTTCAATTGAGTTGGTTGACATGAGTTTGCTTCCGTGTTTGAAGACCACAAATACTCGTAAATGGAGTTTAGATTGAACAATTTAGGGGGGAGGAAATCGAAGGCAGGTCACTGGAAGTATAAGCTAATCAATACAAAATTGGAAAATTGCGGAAGAAACATGAAAACATGATAACATTTAAGCGTAAAGAAGATTTGTTCTGGTTAAAGTAAGAATCAAGATTAATTAACTTTATTTTATTTTAAATTGAAATTTAGACTTCAAAATAAATCTAGCAAAATTTCCCATTAGATTATTCCTTATTATTTCTTTAAATAATTAACTCTTAGTTATTTATAGCCTGATCCCATTTAATATTTCTAGCCCACTAATCCACTCTGAGGACTGGTAGAAACTTGTCCATCTGTCTGATGGGGGAATGGCGATAAGATCCCCCCGCAGTCACGGCCCGTCCTCGACCAAAACTGATGCACAACACACGCACACCTGCCGCGGCGGAGGCCTTTGGCGCTTCACATGGCGATATATGTCTGTAAAAGTAGGGATTACTTGTTGTCTTAGGTGTCGCTGGTCTGATAAAGACCAACAGATATAGACAGAGTCAGCACTGAAAAAGATACAACATGTTCCGCTATAGTCGTTCTCCCGCACTTCCACCATAATGTTTATATATATGTATGTTCGTATGTGTATTATGAAATGTTTACGATTTGCTTGAGTTTCAGTAAGTTCATAACAAATATGCCCCTCCACAGATAAGATAACGCATAGATACATAGAGCAAAAGCGACTCGACTTGGACTCTCGCCCCTCGCCTCTTACCACCCCTTCACTTCTTGGCTTTAACGAGACCTCCTCTAAGAAAAGAAAGACTTTTAGCGACTTCCTGCTCTGTTTGTTAGCTATTGATCGGCCCGATCTTGCAGCTTCCTGTGGGCAATTAGACTGGAGTCCAGCAGAAAGCAGCTATTCAGTCCGCTAAGCCACTTACACTGTGGGAAAATATTTTATTTGATTTGGTACAAATTTTGTGAATTGCTAGAACATAATTTAGTAAATGTTTAAGATTGAAAATGAGCTATGTTTTGGTCTTTTGAGAACTAGATAAAATTTTTGTTGTATCTTTAAAGTTTATTTAAGCACCGATTTCGAAGATCGGAGCCTAAAAACCACAAATAAACCCCTAAAATAATATCACCGAAAATATAAACTTTACCAACACAACATTTTTTATAAAATCTTCAAGAACCAATTCTTCATCATAGAATCCCCATTTTTCTTTGTGCAATCCAAAGTGATCGTTGAAACATTTTTTATTTTTATTTTTCTTCGTGCTCACACAATCTGGTCGGGGCATCTAAACCGGTAGTTAGTATTTGCACTAGTAATCAAGCACACACATAGCTAACATCTAGGCATGCATGGCGAAGCCGCTGCTTCCTCCTCGTTTCAGCCGATCCCCATCATATCCCCCAGATTGCCGCCAAGCCAAAGAACTTTGACGATCGCGCTTCGCATCTTAATTACAGAGAAGAACGAGCAGAAAAAAAAAATAGCAAAGAAAAAACAAAGACCAGAGCTAGCCCGCCGCCGCCGCCGCCAGCCAAACCTGAATTGTAAAAACGTTCTAAACGAACTGAACTCAACCGAACCGAGCTGAGCTGAGCTGGGCCAAGTTGGAGCTAAGCCGAGACGAGACGCGCTCGGTGTGGAACGTTTTAAGCGTCGTCGTCGTCGTGGAAAGACACTTAATAAATGCGGAAGCGGATGTTCGAGCTACAGAAACACAGAGAAACGCTGACGCTTGTCTATAATCACAATCAGGTTCCAAGCGGCAGGGAACAGGGAAATGCAAAAATAAAAGGGGGTACAACAAAAAAAAAAAAACCTATAAAGAATACATATGTGCGTCGGGTAAGTTAATACCATCCGTCGTCTACAGGTTGGTTGTAAACATTTACAAAGCCAAGGAAATGCCAGAGACCAGCAGCAGGAAGAATTGTTTATCAATTGCATGAGAAGTAGTAGTCATCATCATCATCATCATCAGAAGCTCGCTTCCTCTGACAAAAGTATATATGTGCATACTATATATATAATCACCAGCTAATATTTTATAGCTTGTTCAGGAAATTGGCTCATATCTTTAAACGAGTTGGAGGTGCGGTTAGGGCAACACACAAATTAATGATTAACCAAAGAGCATTACAAACATCATAAAAGTTAGCTGGAAACGGAACCGGATTACAGATAAGAATATAAAACAAATATTTCAGAAAAACATTTAAGTAAAGAAATCAAGAGTAAAGAAGAAATAAAGTGCAAATCTTCATGAAAAGAATGATTAAAACTTCTTAGAAATTTTAAAGAAATATATTTCTAAACTTTAATTATTTTAAGAAGCAGGAACAAAATTTTAAAGATTTTTTATTACCTTTTAATGCAGACCCTGAATTTCGAAATTTAATTCTTAGGAAAGCACCGTAAACAAGTTATTAAACATAATCTGCTTGATAAGAACAAATATAAATGTATATATATTTTAAATGGGAAATACCAGACTCAACGGAAACAAGTGCAAGACTGCCTCATCCCCCGGAGATTTTCCTATCACTTTGAACTCAACGATTGCACCTAATCATCCAGGAAACGTGTCTAGAATCAATCTATGAATTGCATTTGCTGGGCACTTGCAAGTTAATAGCGTGCGGATGCCGATGTTGATGCCTTCCTCAAGTGTTGTTACAACAATTTCCATTTAATTTTTTATTTTCTTATTTTTGGTTTCCAGGCGGAATTCACCGAGTGCACTTTGATAATAATTTTAGTTTTTTGTTATTTCAAGAGAGCAGCTGATTAGCTGATGAGGCGGCGCGCATTTTGAAAAGGCCTCTCTTCAAGAGAGATTGCTTTCCACACACAAGCCCGTAATAGCAATGATAATTATAAACACTTGCATATATGCATATATAATATATATATATGTATGTATATATATGGACAAAGAGGGGGAGTCACTGGGCAAAAGCTTGAGATAAGCACGGACAATGGCATCAGAATGTGGTGAGCACAATAATAATAATAATAATAAACAATTGCTGGCGATGCCGCAAGTTGCTCTTAAGTAGCCACTAAAACGTGGCAAACCGACCTAATGAGATAAAGAAATATGAAAATGAGAAAACCCACTCACACTCAGACTCACAAGACGAAGAGAAAATACCCAGAATCCGGCAATCCCAGAACTAACAATTGTCATAGACTCTAAGATCTGGCAGGGGGATCTCTTGAGGTTGCTGCTGCATTGCCAGCGGCTAAGAACTCATTTAAGCCGCTGCTAATTATGAATTTGGCGACAATAGAGCGCGGAGAGGAAATCTCAGTTGCTGTACAAGTCCCAGTTCCAGCTTCCAGCTCTTTGGCTCCTCCTTCAACATTGCTACGTGCTGTTCGTGTCAATTTTGTTGTTTGTCTTAATTCATGTTTGCCTTACTTGGAAAATTATAATATAATCTCCTGCTTGACTTGGTGGACCCCACAAACAAATCCACATCCCCATGCCCAACCTTCCCTCCTCTGGCCCCGCGGGTATTTTCGAGGCTGTCGTTTCATTTGACACTTGGTCCGCCGCCGAGCAGACAGAATGGCGGCATTCGCTTGAAAAAAATTTATATATCCCAGCTGTAATTCCAGCATTAATAAAACAATTTCGTGTTAGGTGCTGGATGACGATGAGGAGCAAAAACTCGAGGATTCTTAGCCACTCGAGCAGAGACACAACTTACTTCCTTGAGTAGGAAAAACAGAGAGAGCCTGACAAGTGTTTTGCTTTGATACAAGATGAGTTTTTGAGGAACTCTTTGCAGACTAAATTAAGGAAATATTAGTTTTCATTAGTTTAATTATTTAGAGTTTTCTTTTAAACAAATATTTATAATATTTATATTTTTGTACAGATTTATCAAACTAACTACTCACTTCTAAGACTTTATTTTCATAAGATCCCCAAAATGTTTAATCCTTTAAAGCTTTTTTTTGTATAGTACAAATTGATTTGTAATTACCTGAAAATAAAGAAAATAAAGGAACTTATTAGACAAATAATATAAATAAAATATAATTTTATTAGTTTGAAATTTAGGTTATTAGTAAATAACAAAATCTCCCATCATACTCCTTTATTACGACCTTGGCAAGGCAACCCTATTAATATTTTGTGGTGCTACCATTGCGTGAACGCATTTTGAAGTGCTGCGCGCCACCACCTTAAACACTGACCAAAGGGGGCCATAAAATAATCTCCAACCACGTATCTGCGTATCAAGGTGTAAATAATTGAACAGCCCAATATTCTTGGGCCGGCAGCCGCAGCAGCAACAACAATTGCAATCATTATAATAACACTTGTGAAAACCAACTATGCGATATGATTAAAACAAAACAAAAATGAAGAAAAAAAAGAAGCCAAAAATAAAACCGAAATACTTTTTGTTTTGCCATTTTTCTTGGGTTCCACACAAAAAAAGGAACTACTACACGCTACGCTAGAATCGTAAAAATAATAAATAAATAAATAATGGCAAAAACAAAAGGAACCGTGACATGGATTGCGACTGATTACTGTATCAATTAAGACCAAAAAAAAAAAAAAACAACGAAAATTGCTCGAGTGTGCCACTCAACCCTACCCACCCCGGCCACCGCCACCCCTTTGCTTTTCCAAAAAGTCAAAGCGTAAATTCTTGTACTGCCGTCATTTCCGGTTCCCCAGCAGCCCCCCAAAACCCTCACCCACCCTCCCTGGCGTATCGTAAACACCTTTATACCCTGCCACCTGCCCTCCCCCTCACCTGGATTGCTTCCTCTTTCCACCTGGCAAACCTTTGGTTCCGTGCTGCCTTTATCAGCGACAGAAAAAAAAAGAAAACGACCAACGACTGATTATACAAACACACACACACACGAACACATACACCTGTTTGCAGACACGATGAAAAGCTACAACAACAACAAATGCACACACGCAGAGTGTACGAATTTCGGAGTGACAAAAATGGAATTTTCGGGGGTCACTATCTACGTACATACAGGCTATCGGCTATCAGTGTTCCAATCAAATTGATTTATGAAAGATTTGCCCAAACGCGATTTAAAAAACAAAGCATAGAAAATATGGGAAAATACCTACAGACATATATAAAATACTATACTATTCCTACTATCTAATAAATAATTATCAAGCCATAAGAAGACTTTTTTCTGAAAATTAAATTAAAAGTAGATGGGGGAGCCTTTAATTTATGGTTTAGATTGGCGAAGGAAGAAAAAGAACAAAACAGAATGATTTGCAGAATATTAGAGATATAATGTTGAAGATATTAAAGAGCTTCAGAGAACTTAGAGGATGTTTACTTTATCAGCAATATTGAAAAAATATTCAACATATTTTAAAAAATATTTAACATATTTTAGAAAATTTATCAGCAAAAATATTCAACATATTTTAGAAAATGTATCAGGAATAATAATAAAATATTGAAAATATGGAAAGAAACTATACACAAAACTGAAAATAATTAAAATAAATAAAAGTATTCAAAGTATCTACATTTTTCAAGATGCTCTCTATAATTGTTAAATATTTCTCAACTTGTACAAAAATAACCCTCAGAGATAGCCAACAATTGTGCATTTCTTGTGCATAATTCATTGTAACTTAGGGCACATACAATAAGTGGTCGAAATATCCTCTTCGCTGCCCGCTGGGTTTTCAAGTAGGAATAATGCAGCATTGTTCTCGGTGGAGGGTCCCTGTCCGTCCGTCCGTCCGTCCGGTTACCGCCTCTTCCTTCCGCCTTTGAATGCAATTTCCTTGAAGTGCCAAATGCCAAAACTTCATTGTGCGTTCTTTTCTTTCTGCCTCGCTGTCGGGTCAAGTCGAGGGGTCGATTTGGGTCGGGATTGAATCGAAACGACTGCCCGCCGTCGGGGGTCCTTAGAGGTTGAGAGGGTCGCAGCAGCAGTTAGGGGTCTCAAGAGTGACAATTATTATGGCAAAGGGACCACCTACAAAGTTGCGAACCTGTTCCGCTTTCAGCACAATTCATTGTAGTAGAGTTCAACAGGTAAAGGTGAGTCTGTCCGAGTTTCTACAGGTAGTGGTTTCTATTTCTACGTTTTTTTTTCTATTCTTGGCGGTTAACGATGCTTACAGTGGGCACAAAAATGGTTATTGATATTTTAAGATTACAATTTGTGGTTTATAATTGATATTTGGAATTATTTTTAAAGGGATTATCCTTCCTTAAAATAGAAAAGACTTTTGGTTTGAAAAATTCATTCATATATATTTTAATATTTTCCTAAAAAGATATTATTAAGAAAACATTAACCCCTACTTCTTATAGATTTTCTATATATATTTATGACCGGCTTAAAGTCCAGTTCAAAAATCCCAATATTATTTTTATATAGATTATTTTTCCAGTGCCTTAATTCTTGTTTTCGACGTATCTTTTATCAATGTTCCCAACAATTACAGTTACCTTAAGTGTTAGATAAACCATATAATGGACAATCGTTGATAACTTAAGGTGACCACCACTTGTTGCCAGGCAATGGGGGGCAAAGTAAGTCCCAGTGCCTTAGTGGGTTATAAAACTCGGACCCCCTCAACTTTTCTCTCCTTGCCTTCCGTCTAGTTATCGGTGTATCTACAGTCAACGCAGTATCTGTAGACAGAGGCGTTACGGATACTTCCTTTTTGACGTTACGCCACCGGGTTTTAGTTAGGTGCACCCAAAACTGTTACGTTGTTACCACGCAACTACTACTACCAACACTACTGTCCCCTTTTCCCTGGGGTTTTCCTCGAGTTTTCCTTTGGATTTTCTTGCCCCTTTACCGGAGTTCAATAAAAAGAAAAAGAGGAGGGAAATTACCTAATTGTGTTGCATCGACATACAACGACGACGACGACGGCGACTTTCCACAACAACATTACTCCACTTTTTGCTTGGATGTACTTTGCTTTTACCCCTTGTTTTGTGCCACCCACTTTTTTTGGAGCCCCCCTTACCCCCCGCTCCTTTTTCGTATGTGTGCCAAAAGGAAAATGTGCCACAAACTGCAAAATGCGGCGCATATTTGTGTGTGTGTTTGCTTTTTCTGTTTGTTGCTTCGCTTCGTTCGCTTCTTTCTCCCACCACCTCCCACTCCTACCCCTGCTCCTCCTCTCTGCAGTTAGATAACTACAACTACAAGTCACCGTTAAAGCACCAAAGTCGCGTCTCGTTCGGCGGAGTATTATAACTCAAGCAAGACTTCCTATATTTTGAAACACGTTACGTTCGTAACATAATTCACACAACAGGTTACTCAGACGGCAAAAGCGAGGAGGCGATATACGAACGCTTGAGAGAGATGGCGAGACGGCAAAGCTGGCGATAACCAAAGCTACAAAAACAACAACAATTGCACTCGAGTGGAGTTTAGTTTTATTTTTTTTTTTTTTAGGTTTTACTACTGCTGTTCCTGTGTGTGTTGCGTGTATTTGCGGGCAGAAATTGGGAAACATAGGGAAATGATGATCGTGAGAAAAGATTGCGGGAAATTGTCAGAAGTGCATGATGAATGGATTGCCAGTTGGGCGGCAGAATCGCTATTAAGATTGAGATACATAGATGCAAAGATAATATCTAAAAATTTTGGAATTCCAACAGCCCAAAATAAAAGTGTATTTAAGGGTTTTCAAAATCTATTCACTTTGTATTATAAATCTTTTAAAATAATATAATATCTTGTAATTTTTTTGCAAAACATATTAATATAAATACTGTTTATATTTTATTTATTTATATAAAAAGATTTGTGGCTTGTTAAATGAATAAGAACTAAAAATAATAAATTCCTCATGGGGTTATCATTAAAATTCAAATGTCGTGACATAAAATAACAAAACGTAAAGCAAATTTCTCTGGAATATATAAATATGCACCGATGAAATCACTTCCTGGAAGTGGGAATTATTCCTTATTGCAATGATCTCATCAGATTCAGATCTCTTAAAGACAACCGTGCAAAACTTGTTCTCTATTTTGTCCTACAGGTTTAATACACATCCTTGGTGGCTTAACCCATGCTCGCCACTCGGTTGCCAAGCTAAAGATAGGAATGAAAAATGTGGCAAGATATCGAGGGGTGTATTATAGTTTACCGCTTTTAATGGCAAATTCGCACGATTGTTGATTATCGAGTGTTGTTGTTGCGAGTCTATTTTTTTCACTATTGCCACACACTACTTTCTTTCTTTCGTTTTTAGTTTTCTTTCTCTTTTTTGCGCGAATTCGAGACACAACGTAATGGAAGCTGTTGCATTTGTGGCAAAATTCAGGTTAGTGTGATTTCGTTGCACTCTACAATAAAATGGGTTACAATGGGATATATAGAGTAACGCACAAGTGGTTCGCAATTTTTGCATACAAGCAAAGGCAACAATAGCAACATCTGCTGGGCGATAACAACAATAAATGTGCATATTGTATTTGTATGTATTTTCTTATGTAAATGTGAATTTGTATTGAAAGCAAGCAGCTTCCGCATGCATTTCGAAGCAACAACAGTGGCAGCACAAAAAGAGACCGCAACAAAAACAAAAGTGCGTGCCATGACTTCAGCAAAATAGAAATACTAAGGGCAAAGAAAATGCAAAGCAAAGAAAAACAATAAAAACAAATCACAAAAAAATTCGTATGTATGCGTATGTTTATCATTGTAAGCGAATGCGTGCAGCGTTCCTTGGGCCTTAACCCTTCAGTGGCCCGAATTGATAAAAACCCTTTGTGGTTTTCAACACCATAAAACATAAAAAATGTGTCACAATGCATTTTTAACTCAAAACTGAACTAAAATATCGCGGTTGATAAAGCAGTACTCTTGTATAGATTAAAGAGTGCGAATACGAACATTCGTAGCTACATTTGTGATCTTGTAAGATTTAAGAATTATCCAAGTAGTTTACTCATCTGTAGAAATTGTCATGTTTTAGTGTGCTTATTTTTTCATATTTGATTTTTTAAACATTTTATAAACACCAAGAAAAAGAGAGCGGCCAAAAGAGACTCACACACATACACATATACTTTGCAGCTCAGCATTTTTTGTTAATATCTCTGCCGCTTAAAGGCGTTTTTATATTTGTTGTTTTTGCTGCTGCCGCTGCTTGGCGTTTTCTTCCTCTTTCTTTCATTATTTTGCCGCCTCTCATACTCGTTTTGTTGTTATTGTTGTTGTCTTGGCAGTGATTTGCACGTGTGAGTATGAGTGAGTCAGTTGCTGTGTGAGTTTAGCTCTTTTCCTCTCCCTCTCGCTCTTTACTGTGATCAACAATTTTATACCTGTTTGCTTTTCTTCTCTCCTCTCCATCTTCCTCTTCTTAATGCCTGTGCTTTTCTGCCGCTGATTCCCAAGCGATCGCCTGTCTCCCTTCCTCCTTCTTACACTTTTGACCCGCTCTCTCGCTTCCGTGCACTTGCTCTGCTCTTTCTCTTACGTCGTTTGTCTTTCGCCTCACACATACACATACAGCGCACACACATTCACCCAACCCCCCCATTACGTTGTTGTTTTGTTGGGAGCAATGCGGAAGTGAATTTAATTTATTGTATTTACGCCGCTTTTGCTGCTTTTCTGCCGCCGGCTGGTCACCAGGCCAAGTCTCAGGGGGTGCAGTAAAGAGGTGGTGGACGGAGAAAGAAGAAGGTAGGGCGCCAAAGAGAGAGAGAGAACCAGGAAAGGAAAAACGTCAGGCGAAATCGCAGCTTCTACAAGTCTTATTCGTTTTCCGCTAATTGAAGAGAGTTTTTTTTATAGAGACACAAATCTTAATACATCCGTAGTACCCACAGTCATAAGCAGCTAAATAGAATAAGTACTATTTACGAATAAAAAATAAAAATAAACATTTTCCCCCTAAGAAACCTTTTTTTTCCTCCTTGTGGGAACTATTTTGCTGTTTCTTGTTGTTTGTGTGGGTTTGTTTTAATACATCATTAAATTTATTGGCGAGATTTCTGCTCTTGTCTAACAAAAAATACAACAAAATTAAAGAAAATACAATATTGGAGGTGGCGCACGATCAGGTGTGTGTGTGTCTAGTTCAAAGACCCCCCCTCCCGGAAAACCCCCTCATTCGCATAAACATACACACACATACATATAACCATATAGCAGCGGCAGAAGCAGGAACTGTTTGGCTGATTTGTTCGACGACGCCGTCGACGGGCGGCAAAGGCAAATAAATAAACACAATTCTGCTGGCTGTTTTACTTTTTTCCTTTTATTATATATGAATGTACATACATACATATATATATTTACATATATACGGCTATATTGCTTTATGGTTATTTGCAAGTATGAGTATTTCTTTTCGCCATAGCGCCCCGGCGATAAGATTTCGCTGACGTGAGCCAGAGTTGCCCAGCAGAGTCACCCTAATTGGAGCTCAACGCTCTGCTTTTGTTTCACTGCACTTCCATTTCCATAGAAAAGTGCATGCAACAAGAGACTCGTGAACCGAACACAGAACCAGCCACTTCTATAACATATGGCATACCACCGATATTCAGTCCAAGACATGCACGGACCATTCCACTATATGGCCACTCCGATAATTACCGTTTTCTCTGAGGAGGCGGAAAACTTCGGGACCCAACAACCAGCATGATGCAACCGATGCATTACCGAAGCACTCCAAAGGTACCGTAATGCCGAATGGAGGAATGTGGGTTTAAAAAAAGCATTATTTCCAACCTAAATCGATCTAGTAAATACATAACTATGCATATTTTATAGTACGAAGGAATCAGTGGAGCGTGCCCCCAGCAAGTAAGCTTGGGAAAAGAAATTTGTATCAGAAAATTTCTTACCACACCGAGATCCCATTGGAAAGAAATAAGAAATAAACTTATTTAATTAAAAATTCAATTTGTTTATACTTTTCCCTTAAAATAATAATTTACTCAAATTTGTAAAATTATATCGCAGGGGTTTTAACAAGATTTAATAAGAACAACGGCTGAAATAATAGGTACAAAATCCAATTAGATTAACACAGAAAAGAGCATTGTGTTGCGGAACAATCAGATCAAAGAAATACAGTAATTAAAATATGAAGTTAGTATTCCTGCCACTCCCAATCTCAAGACCATCATAATATTGTAACTCTTTAATATTTAAACTAGTCCAATAAAAATGCCACAATCTGATCCTCTGAAATAACATGCAAATAAATCAAATACAACCCTAGATAAAGCTTTGTTACCGGGTCGGTCGGTCGTCTTCTATCCCATTATCCGTACGCTCCAAATATAGCTTCAAGTTATCTTTATACACGTGTAGATCCGAGAAATTGTTGACCTCAACCAGAGACCAAAAACTCAAACATTGTAAGACGACGGATGACTGGAGCAAAGTGAGGGGGAAGTCATATTTAGTAGATAACCAGCACAAGATTAAGGCGGAGCAATTATTTATCAGCTGCCCAGACAAGACTCTGTTGTGTTGTCTGTCTTCATGACCATTGTGACGTAGTAACCATTTTGTAATAAAACAACGATGACAATTGGGCCGATACAAAGAAAATGCCTGTTAACACCGATTATGGGCTGAACAATAATTGGTTAATCTCAAGTCGAATGATCTGATGTAACTCCAAAAAGAATAAATAAGTTTATTGTATTTTTAGTTTTGTGTATATTTATTCAGATTTAATTTTCTAGAGTTTTTGAAAATATTTTTTCCCTGCCATTTATTATTATTATTATTCTTTAAATCCCTTTTTCGAAATTTTCTGATTTGTTTTGCGGCTTCTTCGAGCTAAATATAAAAAGATTTAGTTTTCTTTCAGCTTTCTTACCTGTTTGCTCCACTGTGAGCTCTGTGGGTGACGTATCGAAAGGTGAGTGATTTCTGTTTGCGTTGGGTTTCGATTCTTGAGCGCTTTTTTAGCGACAGAAGCAACGCGGAAGCGGATATGTCCAGATCCCAGAAATGCTTTAGTCTTTGCCTCCCCGTTTATTGTTTTTATCTGCAGATGACGAAGACGGCGTCCATTGTTTTTACTTTGCGTTTGTTTTCGTTTCAGGGGGTGGTGAGTGGGCGTCGAGCGGCGCTTTTTCTTTTGGGGCTAATCCTGGCTCTCTGTTTTTGTTTTCGATTCGCTGCCCGCGACGAATGTCAGCCGCAAAGCGGAGCAAATAAAAGGCGAAGCACTCGAGTGGGTAGGAAGAAGCAGAAGAAGAGCAAGTCAAACGTTTCTACTTCCGCCGCGCGTACACACACACGCACACTAAAACACTCACGCGATGCACTTGCACTCTGTCGTTTTGTTCGTGTTGTATTTGTTGTTGTACTTTAGCATTTCCTTTCGTAGGCGCCTTGTTGTTTTTGTTTCCGTTCCTGCTATTCCTTGTTATTTTCTTATTTCCTTTTTGGACACTCATACACACACACAGATGCACATTTGAGTTTGCTGTCACCGTTATTTCTCTGGCCGCGCACGAATTAAATTCTATTAATTGCAAATTAATCAATTTAAATCATATTTGTTTGCATTGGGCTCGCTGAAGTCTAGTTCTCGGTTTCTCGGAGACGCGCCAACACAACCACGTCCGCCTCACAGTTGTTTTTTTTTTAACTCGACGCGACGCGGCCTTTTATAACTTCTGACGGCGCAGTGGTGGTAAAGCATCGATAGACATATCGATAGAAACATCGATGGGAATTTAGGAACAGTGTTTACGTTTCAAAATTGGTTTAAATGTTGTTTTAAATTAAGTTTAAAGGTATCGAGAATTAGTTACATATATCTTGGAGTATTTTGGTACTCCCAACATTAAAAAATGTAATCCAGTTGTTTATTTTATCCGTTTCGTTAATATAGCGTTTTGTCATCTGAGAAAGTTACATCGCTAAACTGAGAGTAAGAGAGAGGCAAAGAAGAGCATAAGTAAAGAAAGAGCGGCGTTCTCTGGAAAAGCAAGATACAAAAGAAGAAGAAGAACTGGCGCCTACCGAAGAATAGAATAAGATAAATTATTCAAGGAAGTCGAGCTTTGATCCGATTTGAGATACAAAAATACAATCAGATGGTTAATTATGATAGTAGTACAGATAAAGGATGGGGGTTACTTAAAGGTAATTTGATTTGTAAATTAAAATTGTGATAACAATTGTGAAAGTAACATTATGGAATATGGAAAAAGAAATAATTATTGTTCTTAAAAACTAAGGTTTACTAAAATCGATTTTAAATGTAAATTATTAAGCCTTTTTTGATTTTTAAAGAAGATCTGTCAATTTTAGTTTATTTACAGGAAAATGTATTTAAATTGTATTGTTTAAAGAATACCTGTAAGCTTTTATTTAAAAATAAATGTTATTTTATTAAAATCTGAAAGCAAACATTTTATAATAAAAATATAATAGAAATTTTTAACTTTTTAATTCATAATTCATAATTCACCGCAGGCTTATTTTAAAACATATTTCTAATCTTAATGTCAAGATTTTATTGTAGGTGTTTAGCATTTCCAATTCTAGGAACATGTACTATGTATGTATATCGCATTGAAGGTTACAGGGTCTAGCGTTACGTCATTAAATTTTGGAATTATTTCCAAATAATCGCAATTAAGAATGGCTTTTTATTCTCTCCAAAAATTCTCACACAATTGCCATAATAATTCCGATTATATTATTAGACAAACGGCGTGTGTGTATGCACAGACAACAAACAAATCATTAGATGCGTAAACATTTGCCGCTTTTCTTTCCACTTCCTTGGCAACAACAACAACAAAACCCTTGGGTAATAATTTAAATATTTTAAAATCCACTAACTTTACCATGGAACAAGCTAATAGGCAACGGCAACCCACCCATCGCTTTGGCTGTGGGCGGCGGCGTCGAATTCGCGTAGGGCGCTCGATTTAGTTGTTAATCAATAGAAGATAAAGTTTAAACAAAAGTTTCTACGCCATGCTGATAGGAGTGGCACAGAGGCGTACCGATTAGGGGAAAATTTGGATATCATCCAAAATTAGCTGGGAAGTTGTTGTATTTTTAATTAAAGATACAAATTTTAAATATTAATTTTTATGATTGTGTGATATGGAATCGAAATTAGAAAAAAATATAAATAAATATTCAAACACAAAGGAATACTGATGATGATTTTTAATTACATTTTTAAATTAATTTTCTTTACAATTAATTACTGTCTTACCAAAATTATAAATTGGCCAAATTAACCACTATAGTAAGTATGTATGTTTTGCGACTGCTACATACATATGTATGTATTTTGATAGATAAGGAAATACCTAGAAATACCTTATCAGTGCCAGATAATGTTTAAACATTTTTAATAATTATGCATAATACCAGCCGCCCCCATTCCCTGCTAAAATCATCGCCACGCGCCTGAGCAATAAGACCTTCTATTGTAATACACAAAAATATGTGTTTCGAGGTGCTACTTGATATGTGTTTTCGATCCCATAAATCTTTAGCCCATGGAAACCAGTTGGCAATCTTTAATTATAAATTGTTGGATCGTTTCCGCTTCGCTGCGAGTGGAAATCTCTTCAGTTCAGTGGAATGGGAAACTGGGGATTGGAATGGGATGGGTTCCTCGTCAGGTTGCTCGCTCGCTTGCTCCGAAGATGCGCTCAGCTGCACTGCATCCGCTTTGGGCAACCCCCCTTAGCTTCGAGTGGCGCTGTCCCCTCAAGTTGGTTAACCAGTTTCTTTCCTCTCTCTCTCTTTCTGTCTTTTTCCCCAAGTCTCAGTTGCCGGTGACATTTCAAGTCAAATGCCCATAAACGGACGACGACGACAACGACGACCCGCCCACGCCCTCCAATGGCCCATCGTCAGTTCCGTGGACATGCACTCGGGAAAATAAGTATTAATGGTATAAAATTCATAAATTCCTTAATCAAAAATATGGCTGTAGATGCTGCCTAATCTTATGATTCCTTTGTAATCTTTAGACTAAAATTATAATTCCCTGCAAGGGATTCATAAATATTATAATTATTATATTAATCTCTCTTTAAATATTATTTTTTCCAGTGCCCTGTAGCTAGTGTCTTTTCCATCGATAGCTGCCACGACAATGATGATGACGACGTTTCCAAGTGATCGTCGTCATCCACCAACAACAACAACAACGCCCGATCACTGGCCCAAATTAGTAGCTTTGGTCATGGTGCGTCGCCCAGCGGTCCATACGGGGGTTAAACAGGGGGGTGGACGGGTTAAGGAAGCCCCCAGAGAAAGAGGAAGACGAACGGACAGAGGTCACAGTTCAAATAGTCGTCCAATTGAGCCAATCAGCCTTTTTGTACATCTGTATTTTGTCATTGCAATGCAGTCAGAAAAGTTTACTTCTGGTATGTGCCACCACCTCCCCCACTCTTTATAGTATATATGGACTCTATTATAACGATCGCTATATAGTCACAGCTCTAAGTTCTTAGTTCGATGCCTAAGTGCAGATAATTCATTAAAATAGAATGCCAATGTCCAGAGGCATCCACTTGTGCTCTAGAATCAGACACCGAGACACAGATATACAACATGTTTCATATATGTATATATATACACACATTTGCCAGACAGCCAGCGATTTGATATATGCCCTGCACTATATGGCATAGTATAGTCCCAGATCTATAAATAAGTATAGTCGCAGTGCCCAATAGACAAAGTCGTCTCCCGATGCGGAAGTATTTCCAGACGCGTTTACGTTCTATCTTGTTCTTTGGTTTTTCTTTTTTTGTTTCGCCCCTTTTTTTGGTCCTTTTTTTATATTTTTTATTTGGTAATTTGCCAATTCTGAAGAGGAGCAGGGGTGAGGTGTATGTGGGGATTTTTAGGAGGGTCCTTTTGGGGGTTTAATTTGGATCCATGGACAGTTTTTTGCAAGGTAACTTTAATACAATACAAAATTATTCATTTGACAAATTAATAATTTGAAGAGATAACAAAATAATTGATTGACTAATTTAACATTTCCCCTTGCAACTCATAATAAATCATAAAATTAAATTATTCTAAATTATCCAAGAAAACTCCCCTTTTAATTGTTTTTTTATACTCCTGCAGGGTGTATCCTTGCCACGCCCCCCACATACAGAAGCCTCTTCGATAGGGGATCGTCCTGGTAACCACCCACATAACATTAAGTAATTTTTCAGGATTAGTCAAATAAAGATCCTTTTCGTTACACTCTGCCACAAAACTGTATTGAATTGTGCTGGTTCCTCGTTCCTCATTCTTTTTTGAAAAGGATATTGCGCAGAGATCCTGTGCAATGATCCTACTCGACCTGAATTTGAGCCCCTGGCCTAATTGTTACACATTTCCCCCTCCGGCAACAATGGGTAATTGTACGATTTTTGCCGCCATCGCACGCATTAGGACAAAAAAAAGGACCTCTAACAGTTGGCCGCCCCGACAAATCCGTGTTTGTGCGAGTCTGCAGGATATGAAATGTGCACCCAGCCAAAGGAAAGAAGAAACCGTGGGAAACCTGCCTGAAAGTCTGGCCACGGAAGAAGGAGAGAGAGTGTGCGTAGGGAACAAAGGACGCAGGAAGGGAAAAGTGATCGAATCGAGAGACCATCGAACTCTCGCATATCGATCTCTGGCGACGTTTGCCTTGCCTTTGCTTTTTCTGGTCAGGATTATGGCAGTCCAAGAATCGTTACGATTTAGCGCCCAAAAAGAAGCGTAGCCAAGCAGAACGACCATATCGATGAAGTAGGTATAGGAGATCGAAAGGATCGAACAGGATAATGCCCTGGAAATGGTTTGTAATAAAATGTTAAATAATTTATTAACGAATTGGAAGGTTTATTTTAGCAAAAATAAAGGGCTTTAAGTATAAAGAAATTTATAGTGCAATGTATTTCAATACTTTTTTTTTTAAAGGTCATTGTGGATAGTGACATCAGTGATAAATAATATGGAAAACTTCCTTGGCCTTGAAGATGAATACCCTTTTTTGTGCAATTTTCACTAAATTCTATAGTTTCTATATCACTTTTCATTGCCTAATATTCCCTATTTTGAAGATATCCCTACTAAAGGGTATGCAATCCCAAGTGTGCACTTAAGGGATGAAAAAAGTGATCGAGATCGAAGAAATCCACAAGTGTTGGCAGGTTGTGCACTCTCCCTCTTATCAGTGTGTTGGTGTATCTATGTTTTGTGTATGTGCATTTATGTTTTATGTGTTTGCGTGTCGAGGGCACCTTACCGCAAGAACGCAGCACAAATGACGGTGAAAGGTTTCGGGTTTCATGTTTCCCGATGGATGTCGCAGTACCAACCATCCCATACAGGGAACAAAAAAATCTATAAATATTACATTATTTTCTTCGATTTTTAGTGGGAAAATTAAAAAGGAATAATGTCATTAGCTTACTCCAAAATTTATATTTCTTAGGATATTTGATCAAAAGAAGGAACTTAACCAAAGAATTAATTTCTTTATTGATTTTATTTGTTTGTTGTTACATCAAAACTTTAAAAATGTCTTAATTTCTTTCCAAAACTTTATATTTTTCCCAGTGCATCGTTGAGATATTTCAGCTGGTTCCGTGGTCGTTGGTTGGGGTGAATCTACCAAGTATATATATATATATCGATTTGGAGTGGCAGAGGGAGTGCATTGTGCAACGGAGATTCGATATGAGGCCCGGGATCCGATCCTGCCAGACGGGAGGACAGGATAAACCGAAACAGAGCTCCCCCATGCCACTGTTTGGCTTCCCTCTGGCATTGCTGGAATGTGGAAATCTTTATCAATTAAATAATCGCTCCTGCACCGAAGATACTGTGTGTGTGTGTGTGTGTGGGTTGGAAAGGGGGGATCATCATCATTATCATCAGCTGAGGCCTAAAGGCATAGACAGAAATTAGAGATGCTTGATATAGTGGGGGGTAAGGGATTATGATTTGAAAAAATAGATGTAAAATTCTGAAATTTCAGGAAATTTAACTAATAATTTTATAAAATATATTTTCATTGAAATCAAGACACTGAATAAATTTTAAAGTGAAATAATTAATGAAAAACTACAGAAATATTATTTATGATATCAATTCAAGGATGTTTTTGGTGTAATAATTTAATTTAATAATTTATACGAAAAATAAGTCATTTTCCAACTTGATTATTTTTTTACAAGCCTATTTTTTACTTAATTCTCACTGCTACTATTTTTCTCACCTCATTTGTATTGATAAAGTCAGGAATTTGGATGGAGGATAGAGTAATGCCGCCATCGATGGTGCACGCACATTATATTCCAGGGGCAACTAGGCTTGGAAAATGTGTGTCTGGTGTGTGTGTGTGTGTATGCCCAACATCCGCTCATCCCGGGATGCGTTAGCGTCTTCTTCGATCTCTTCGAGCGATTCTTGGAAATCGTTTAAGACTCAACCAAGAACTAAAACAACAACAATAGGCAATCCAGAAGACATCGTAGAAGATTGAACGCTTCGGAGCGTGGAAATGGCAGCAAATGATGCCGGGAGAAGAAGAAAAAGGAACCCACTCTCCACTCCAAATGAAAATGCTGTGTAATTAATTACGCAGCCCCGAGCCCCGGGGGTTTCAGGAAGGAGAAGGAGGAACAAAGACCTGCTGCTGCTTCTGCTGCCTCTCAGGTTGAATCCACATCCACTATGTGTCTATGGAGTGGCCTGAGAAAAGTCAGACGCTGAAAAGGAATGGCAAGAGGAAGTAGTCTAGTGATCCTTGCACATGGCTTATCGACTTAATGGGACAAAAGGAAATTACACATGAAAATCGATCGTAAAAAACCATAAATTTTCCATTTTATGAGTGGCTCTAATTGAAAAAAGAAAACTCCGCCATACTTTTATGTTTTCTGGATCAAGTGTCGGTTGTAGCGGGTCTTTTAGCCATTAAGATAGTCACACTTTTGGGTCAGACATATACACATGTGATCTTTGCCAGGAGGAAATGTGTGTTTTAATGGCTTGGGAAAACACTTTTCCTTGCGATGGTCTTTTAAAAGATTTTTTAAAGTAGGTAAAGGGGAATTTTAAGGTGATTTTTAGTTGTATTTTGATTTATACTTTTGTCGAATGATATGGTTAGTTTATATGGTAAAGATATAGTGTTTTTCAAGGAGAGAAAAATCAGAGAACATTTTATAATTATTGGGTTATTGGTTTATTTCATTCCAAGTTTAAATTAGTAAAAATGGTAAGGATATATCTTGAGGCAAAAGTTAATGATTAAGATAACCGAGAGAATTCTATATTACTCTTCTGATCTTTAATATCTTTGGATTAAATTGGAGATAGAGTTAAAAATTAAACTTGATCTAGTTAATTAATTTATATAAAACCCATTATTTCCATCTCCTCTATAGAATTACTCTCTAAAATCCACATTCTCTAGCTGTACTACTGTTATTTAAACCTGAGAACCATATTAACTTTATGGGAAATGATTCCAGTTTACATTCAGTCGATATTTTCCCACATATCTATGCAGTTAAAAACCGAATTACTTCGGCCAACCAAAACCGAGCTAATCACTGAGCCGTAAATGAAACTCCCATAAATTCCCAAGATATCGAACAGGTTGATCGATCCCCCCCCTCCGATCGATCCTCCCTCTCGCTGATGTCTGTTAAGCGTTCACTTGATCCTCATATCGGTTGCCTAATGAGAATCTCAGCAACTTGCTCCAAGTTTAATGAGGAAGCTCGGTAAAAAATAAGACAACAGTTCGGACGGATCGGTTACATGTCTCCCGTCCTCGTCCTCCCCTGGATCCCGATCGCTCTTAACCGGCACCGTAACCGAGATCGTCCCATTCCGATTGCCCACCCACATAATCAATCCAGAGGCGAAGCCCAGAGAGTTTTGCAGTTTTTTTTACCCGCTTTTTTTTGGCTATTAACTTTCAGACTTTCAGGCAGGCAGTCAGGCCTCCAAAGGCACTGGAAGAAAATATGTGTGAAATGGTTCAAGTAGAGGAAAGGTTTTCTTAAGTGTTTTTATAAAAAAGGAAGCGATTTATAATGATAAATATTAAGTCTAAAATGTTAATTGAATACATTTTCATATGTTTTAAAATCTATTTTAAAAATCTATGTTAAAAATTATTTATGGCTTTTATTGCATAATTTTTATTTTTCCAAGGGGTTTATGGTTTCGGAAGCACAGAAATTCTCTAATAATAATATAATCAAACTATAATAATTTGAAATCTAAAATAATGTAAATTGTTTGTATTTTAAGTTTATGCAATTTATCCAGAAAATTCGTAATATTATTTCTAAGTTTATATTTAAAAGATTAAATTTTATAATTATAAAATTATATTTCTTTGTGATATTCAAACTAAAAAATCTATTCTCCAAGCTTAAGCAATCAGTGGCATAAAAATATCAGGTAATGGTGGTAAAAAACCTATTAAAAATCTTAAAAGTAATGTCATTAAAGCTCTAACAATTATCTTAAAGTATTTTATTAAGCTTGTAAATGTTTATAAACATTTTATGACAATCTATGCAAATAATTAATAAAAAACTATAGTTTCTTTGGCCAATTTTTTTGATGTGCAGCTCTCGCTCATAAATGTTAAATTGATTGAGGCATATTGCCGACATATCGCGATGTTGTCTCGATTATATAACTTCCTCGAGGCACAGCTCTCCCAGGCGGCGCTGAGGCAAAGGCAAAAGTGTTACAGACACGCTACCGTCTAACGATACTGATACTGAATCCGAATCCGATGTGGGTACTGGCTGCCTCTCCGACACCGACACCCACTGCCTTACATTCATAATCCATTTATGCTGCCACATGTTGCAGCAAAAGTTGGGAGAAAGACGGCGGAGAATTGTGGGGGGAATAGGAGAAAAGCAGGGGAGAATTGTGAGGAAACTAGGAGAAAGACGAGGAAGAATTGTGGGGACTGAAACTAGAAGAAAGACAGCAGAGAATTGCAAGGAGATTGGGAGAAAGAGGGAAACACAGACAGCATCCGGAATTGTTATGCCAAAAAAAATTAAGAGAAAAGAGGAGAAATGTGGAGCTACTGAATAACAGTGGCCAACAGATGCTCTTTAAAGGTATCTAAATGTTCAAAGTTAAATAGGAAAAATTATAAATTTAATATTTATTTGTAGTTTATAGTTATTGAAAAATTTTACAAAAATATTAGACTTCTGTTACTCCAAAACTTTATAAAATAAATTTAAAGTAACAAAAGCTTAACCTGATATTTAATCATAAAAATATAAATGGTTCTCTAGATATAATATAGAATGTCTTTCCATTAAAAGTATCTGAAAAACCCCTTTAATTTACTTTCCATTACCATAAAAAGTTTATCAAAATTAACTTTTCAACATTAACATCCACCCACAAAATGGTTTAAGGAAGCTTAAATTAAAATTGAATTTGTTTTAAACGATTCATAATATTTTTACATAACCACCGCTGCCAAGAGTATTAATAATGAAAGACGAGAGGAGGAATTCAGGTTTGCAATGCGGTAATGCACCGCCAAAGAAGACAGAGGCCGAAGAGGCAAAAGATTGGTAACCTGTACCGTCGAGTCTGGCCTGAAGATCGGAATCGGAGAGGGAAGAAATGGTGGTCCACTCAGCCAGTGGGTCGTCTTGGTCGTTGAATGTGGATGTGGATGTGGATGTCTGGTTGTCAGTTTCAGCGACTTCTGCACTGCGCGTACATGAGCCATAAATGGCTTTAAAAAAATCAGCTAAGAAGAGATGATGATGATAATGATGGTGATGATGGTGGAGATGCTGCTGGAGATGCAGAAGATGCTGCTGGAGAAATGTAGGAGAGACTCTGGTGACCAGTGGTGTGCCACTGTTCCACATTCGGATTACGGAAATATCTGCAGAAACAACATTGGGTCGCCGACAGGTGGGGTCCGGTTCGGCATGGTTTGGTTGAGATCGACTTGGTTGTGGGGATTGGATCGGTTTTCTCACCATTTCAGCCTGACCTGCTATAGCCATTAAGGCACTTGGAAAAATAAGTTTATTTTTAATACAAATTTACAATAAGTAATATAAACTATGCTAAGGAATACTGATGAAGTGTATATTTTCAAGATCTCTTATTTTAGAGGTTTTTTTTACTGTTGAGGAATGTCTTTTAGTAGCAGAAATAATTACATTTCTAGATTTCTTTCTTTGGCAATATAATAATATTTCCTAAAACCTTGTTTTTGACTAGAATTTAAAGATTCAGTATTGTCTTAAATCTATTTAGACCCTGGCCTTTATTAATAAATTGAATAGGAAAAATCTAAAAAAAATACTTAAAGTCTACGTTTTTTTAAGTAGAATTTTAATATTTAGTTTGATTTAATAATAAAGGAAATTAAAACTATTTATTTCAGGTTTGAATTAAAAAAAAAATAACTTAAATAAAAAAACATTTTCCAACTTAGAGTTCAAATAATTTTCCAGATTTTCTGGCAGTGCCACTGATCACCTGCTGCTGCTCCTCCTTGCTTTTCCTCCTGCTTTCAGCTCCTGCTCCTCCTCTCTGGCGATTGCTCGCCTTTTACCCTCTGCTTGCGGTTCTCAACAACTTTCACCTTTCACGTAATCTGGCGAAGCCGAACAAATCTCTTTGGGTCTGGCTGACTGGCTGGCTGGCTTTCTCAACTGCACGGATCCGCCAAAGATTCATTTATTGTCGCTGCTATTTGCCAATTGACCATTTCCAGGCTGGAGGAACTCAATTACGGCGCCGCCGCCGCTCATTGGGATCTCATCTCTCTCTGTTTATGGTCCAGGAATCGCACCGTCTAGCGGTACATTCACCATAGATTGAGAATCATTCGAGTTCAAGCCTAGAGGGGGGCAATCCGGGTAATGAAGGAGGTAAATTACATACCCCATATATTCCCACATTTCTGCTGCTGCTGCTGCTGCTTGGATTCCCCACCAATTCTCTGATTCTGGCTCAGCGAGAATTGCCAAGAGAGTCAAGTCTCAATCGTTGCGAAATGCCCATATCCAGCCTGGACAGGATGTAACATCATTCTAATGCCATGACACGGAAATGGGTTATTTTGATGGGAATTTAGGGGGATTTTACAAATGTAATTATAAATTCCATTTACGGGAAATACGAAAGTGATTGGAATGTAGAAATTCCAATAAATAAATCCAGAGAAATTTAATTAGTAGAAGTAGTAGTTTATTATTCAGTACTTTTTCCGGAAACGGAGAGAATATATATTGCCACTCTAATAATTATATATACTTGTGGAACTTATACTTGATAAGCTATAATATATAAAATATTATATTTGATAAAATGTATATTTTAAAAATAAATTTTTACTTATTTATAGAAAACGTTTTTGATAAGTATGAAGAATGTTTCCATACTAAAGCATTTATATTTAAACAGTCAATCAGCTGTTCGCTCATCCAAGGTCGTTGGCCTACGACTATTTTTTTTAAATTTATTTATTTAATCAATTATTATTTTTATTATTTTTTTTTATGAATTGTATTAATTATTTTTTACTTTTTTATTATTACTATCGATTTATATAATTGACTTAAGCATATTTCCTTAAAGAAATTCCCTCATTTAAGATATTCAATCAATTTCTAATAGACTCAATAATTCAATTTTATATTTATGCACCGCAAGAACTCTTCCAATGACAAAGTTTCTAATGATGTATAAAGTTTGCTCATATCTGTAACCATCCACAAATCTCCTTCCACTTTTCCTCCTGTTGAGGAAATGGAACTACTTCGTCAGTCCGGGACTTAGATCCTTCTGGCTTCTCTCCTTCCGCTGGTGGGAAAAATTAACTTTGCATGGAATTTAATTTACGTCCCATGGTAGGACGATGATTTCCTGCCCAGGCAAAGTCCTCCTGACGGTAGTGTCCCTGTTCCGGAGATGCAGTCCAGAGCAGCTGCAAAGGAGGATTGTGCCTGCCGTGGCAGCTTCCGTCATTTCCTTGACGTAAAGGCTTCTGTGCCTCCCGCATTCCGTTTTGCCATTTCGCTGGGGGATGGTTGGTGGAAGCGGTAGACGGGATCCGGAAATGGGAAGCTGAGGAAGAAGAAGAAGAAGAAGAGAAGGCGACGGCTACAGAGCCAGCGGCGGCGACTGTCACGCTTCCTGCAGAATGCGACAACGTAGTCAGATGTCCAATCCGCCACTGGCGCAAACACAGAAAAAAATCGATAATTTCTTACCTGTTAAAAGGTAAAACAAAAATGGAAATATGTTTGTAAATATTTAAGTTGTAATTATTAAATAGTAAATTATTGCCATTATATGAGGTTAGAGGCCTAAAGTTGTTGTTGTAGAACATTTGCCACACCAATTTCAAGTGACCGTGTGGCCTAATGGATAAGGCGTCGGACTTCGGATCCGAAGATTGCAGGTTCGAGTCCTGTCACGGTCGAAAGGATAACTTTCTTTTTTGAGTATTTTTCTATAAAGGTTGATATTATTATAAAATTTTTTCTTTTTAAATATAATACTTAAAGTGTTTATACCTTTTAATATTTTATATTTATTACAAGGAAAAAACATCTTTGTTTTTGTACATTTATATTTATATATATTTTAAATAATTAAATATATTGTAATTCATTAAATATATTGTAGAGTCCATCATAATATTATATTATTAATATTTATTTAATATAAATTAAAAATAGGAAATTGACTTGCAGACTCAAGGATTTAAAAGAGGCGACTTTTTCTCTTTGAAGAAAATCATTTATCACATTAAATAAATGTAATATAATTATATTTATATTATTAATTTCTATAATTAAATTAAAATGTAATAAATATGTACATGGGAAAAACCAGAAAAAAACTTTGGCATCATTTGGGAAGCAATATAAAATAAATCAAGTCAAAATAAGTAGTTGTAAACTTCATAAAAATTAGATTAAAAAACACATAACAAAAACTTTTTAATAAAACAAATGTTTAAAGTAACCAATACTTAAGATAAAATGATCAAAAAAGTTATTTTAAATATTTCCGTACCAAATAAATTTAAAAAAAAATTTTTAAAACATTTCTTTGCCTGTGTTGGCCAGCTTCCTGTGTCCGCTGCTGTATGTCCTGTGTCCCGTGTCCTGGCCCACTTGTGTGTACATATCAGCGCCGTCCTGTTATGTCCTCGTTCTCGTTGTCGTCCTGGTCGCCTGTCGCTGCTGTTTACTCGCTTTAATCAACCCATCCAAATCCACATTCATGTCCATGTCCACGAAATGTTTTGTGCTTCGTTCCACCAGCTTCGCCTGCTGTTGGGTGGGGAGGTATGGTGGCCTGCTTCCTGCCCGCCCCCCATCGTCACTTCCTTGCAAATGCTGCAGCTTCCGTTTCCGGGATATAATGTTCATATTTTCGAGGACATTTTCAGGAAATAAAGTACGTCGCCCTCTGCCCGCCTCTGTTCTATGTCCTGGCTGTGTGTGTCTGTGTGTGTTTGCAGCGGGGATAGCGATAACAAAACCCACCCAGGTCCACCCAATCCACTAGTCACTTCCTCTTTGGAGGAGAGTCCTGGCTCCTGCCAGGAAACTTTCTGCCTTTTGCCGTGTGCGCATTTATGGCAGCCCAACCAACTGTCAGCTGGCCTCCCACTCTGACCCACCTCCTCCTCGTCCTCGTCCCGCTGCGCCTTTCACTCTTCGCTTTTTGCTTCCGCTTCGACAGCAGGATGCAGGATGCTGGATGCTGGATGGAGGAGAACTGGGGGAGGGCGGTGGAAAGCCAAAGGGGACCCAGAGTCTGTTTGAATTTTGTCGCACTTCCTGTAGGTGGAAAAGCTCCGTGCGTCTTCCGCTTTTCCAGAGCTGCTCATCAGCAACATAATTTCCGCACAGCCAGAGCACCGTCCTCTCCCTCCTCTGTCTCTGTGTGTGTTTGTTGTGTGTGTGTGTGTGTGAGCTGGGTTCGTGGGTGGGCAAGGATTAAGAGTCCAGACACAGCCACTGGAAACGGGAACAGGCTTTAAACAAGCTGCTCAAAAGGCACAAAGGGAGGCACACTTTAAAAAATATAAACCAGGTAATTAGTGCATAGATTTGTTGCTTAATTATATTTTTTATAGGTTAATTTAAGTAATTTTTTTTATATTTCTAAAGGGGTTTTTTTTTAGAATTATCATAGAGTAAAAATAGACTACTTTAAACACGAAAAATACTTTAGAAATAAAAACACAAAGAAGGAAAGTTTTTAAATTTGAATTTACAAGAAATATTGCTTCAATTTTGTACTATTTTTCTGGATTTTGATAATATTATATGTTATGCTAGATTTTTAAAATATTAATGGTTGTAATGAATCCATATTTTTGTAGATTTTTTATACAAAAATCCATTTTAAATTGATTAATATCAAAGCATTTCCAGCTCTTTCGTTGAAAATTTCAAATTGTAAGCTTTGAAATGAGTGGAAATTAAACACAGGCAATAGTAAATTGTTTAATAATAATAAATATATATTATATTATAGCACTTATTATATATTTTAGCCATATTTAATTACATAAGTTACATTTTGTTTGAGATTGTTTTTAAAATTTTAAATGAATAATAGAAATACTTTCATGAAATTTGTGGTGATTTCCAGCAAATTAAAAAAACGTTCTATGAAAAATCAAATGATTAAGAAACATTAAATATCCGCTTGTTAAAAATACCAAACCTTCAAATTATATATTTCTGCAGAATCAACATAATTTTCTTTCCTCTTGTGCATATAATATTAAATTAATGTATAATGTTACTATATAATTTCATTCAAATTTCTAAGAAACATAAACAAAAGAGCTTCTGTGGGATTTATTGAGTTGAAGGTTTTTTTTTTTCAAAATTTCTTTTGGGAAATAAACTTTTGTTAGGAAGGAAAATTATATACAAATTTTAAACAACTCGTAAATAATTCTTTTGAGTGGGTGCAAAGTGCAGGCGTCTGGGAGTCAGAGTCAGAGTTCAGGTTAATGAAGTGCCATGGCGACGACGACCGCATATCGGATTCCCAGGGCAACAAGTGTTCCTGCTTTGGCCAACACCTTTCCCAACCCCCCAAAAACTGGAAACCCCCATTCTTCCTCGACCTCTGCTCTGCTCCTCCTCCTCCTCCGGTGCCCAGACGCTTGTCCGCTTGGCAGTTCATCAAATTCTCATGTGACCAAGCCAAGTAAGTTCAATTCATTCGAAATTCGATATGCGCTTCACATATTTAATGACTTCTTTCGGCTGCCGTCTCTTTACATAACACTCGATTCGATGAACTGCCAACGATCCCAATCCGATGCGATACGAATCGGATCCCCTCCTGGTTGCACCCACCACGGGGACACTTGCCGCATTCTGTACTTGGAAAAAATATATGTATCTGTGTGTATGCTTTAGAGTTAAAAAAAAATTATTAGATACTTTATGAAGGGTTAAAAATTCTTTAAAAGAGTTTTATTACAGTGGAAGAATAATTAAGATAAATTCTTAAATATAATATAGATGTAATACTTTTTATTCTAGGATTTAATCGTGTTTAATTTACAGTAATTGTAATTATTTTCCTGCAGTCCATTTTAATATAAAATTTTATATTATAACTTAACTTAACTTAACTTGAAATTGAAGTTAAGCAATATGTTAATAATATTTAAAATACATTAAAAAAAGTTGTTATACAATAATTATAATTTTCTTAAAGTTTCCTTTAAATTCTTAATATTTTCTACAGTGCAGGGTTGGGCCTTGCCTGGGTTAAAAAGGCCGCGGATATTCCCCATTTCCATGTCCAGCTCTATCCCTCTATGCCGCGATCCCCCCCAACTCCATCCTTGCACGTGACGGAACGTGGATCCATGACGATGAAGTGGAAGTGGTTGTGGCAGTGGCAGTGGCTGGTGGCGGTGGCACTGGCACTTGTGGCAGCAATTTGGGATAGATGTGTTGCGTGTTACTGGTGTGCCCCTTTGGTTGCCGATGGCCGCCACGCCCTTGGTCCCTGGGTCCAACGGTATGCATTTGTATTCAGCGTGGCGGATGCGACGGTCCAAGCGTTTATTTCTTCATTTCTTGGCGCAAATGATGTGCTGCCCGGTTGGAGTGGACGGGGATGGAAAATCGGAGGTACCCAGAGACCGGAGGCGACGGCCGACCCAAGGAATGCACTAAACCGCTAGGCTAAGCAGCGGAGGCCCAAAAGAACCGCCGAGAGTTTCGGCCACAAGTTGATAGACGGCAGCGGACAAAATAATAAGAATAAAAACAAAAAAAAGGGGGAACGGTGGCAGAAACAACAAGTGGGAGTACACTTAAAAAGAAATGTTTTTTTTTTTGTATTTTAGAATTTATAAAAATAGATGAAGTATATTTAAAAAAGATCACTTTTCAAGATATTTTACAAATAATTAATAATTTATTTAAATATAATAATATAAATAACCGAAACATAATTTTTATAGTGTTCTTTGAAATTGTTCTTCAAAAAATGCTTAAAAAAGGAAACATGTCATTCTCTTTCCTACCTTTAGCTATTTTTTAAAATTTTAAACTTCAAAAATGTCTTAAAATAGTAAAATTGCATACATAAATATCCCCAATTTATCTGTAGATATTTTTTAAAATTTATTCAAAACTTGATCCTAAAAAAACTTGGTTTACTACATTTAATTTTCCATAAAAACCATACAATTTTCGCTCCATGCACAGTTCTTGTTATTTGAGACCCGGATTTACCCCAACATTAAAAGAAAGAACGAACAACAAATTACTTTTACCGATTACAAATAAAAAAAGAATGAAAACAACAACAAAAATACAAAATAAGAACAACAACGACCGAAGAAATATAACCAAAAGGCAACATAACCCGGCTGCGACTGCGCAATGACAGCCCAGGAGGAGGAGCAGAGAGCCGGAGGACGACGCCGGCTGAATACAAATGCATAAATTAAACCACAAACACACAACAGCGTCGGAATAAAATTTCCTATGTACGAATGCACTTGTCCAAAGGTTCACCACTACTTCTCACAACTGACGAGGAGCCCATCCCCGAAATGGAAATTGTGCATGCAGAACGGATTCCCGCTGTGGTGGGCGTCTTTGAGAGCCACCGATGTTAATCGCCGGAATGGGGACGTCGCATTTTCGGGTGTGCTAGGGAATTCCGCTTCCTAAATAAGAACTGAAAGGCTGCTAAAGAGAAAAATATATATTTAAATGCCGACACTCGTTAGCGCCACGATAAATGTGATGATGTGAATAATAAAATAAAAATATTTCCTAATACTAATTTGATTTTTTATAATTACTCAAGAATAATTTCTTACTCAAGAACAATTATGGTTGATATACAACCATAAAAGTCCAAAGATTCTAAGAAATTGTATACAAAAGTTAAAAATTAGGGATAAATGTCGAGGGAAAAATTCGTATGTAATAAATTATTACCGAAAAATAGTCAAACTATTTGAATTCCCTTTTTTTATATATTTTTTCGTTTATATTTGTTCAATATATCAAACAAAATATGATATATCGCTTATTTATATTTTGCAAAATTAATTTATTGATTTTTATGTTGACTTTCGCGTTAAATATTGTTATAATTTTTAATTTTTATAATTTAAATTATTTAATACAATATCTAAAGAATTTCTGTACCTTAAAACACCAATTAAAAAAAATGTAAATACTAAAATTTAAAAGTTAAAACATAAGCCCACTCAACCCCTAAAAAAAAACACTTCTTTTCATATGCAATTATTATAAAAATGATAACTTTAATAGGTTTTCAAGATTCGTACATTTTATATGAATAGGTGTGTATATATATATATTGCAAATAACTATATAACAAACAAATAAGCGGAACAGATTTTCATTAAAATTGAAGCCTGATAACCTGCAGCACATAATCAAATCGAAATAATCCATTTTAGCACCAGAACTTGGCACCATCTTCATCTATTTGTAATTTAATGCTATTGCTATGGCTATGCGAAGACAATCTAAATTAGTTTCACAATCACTGCGAGTTTTTTTTTGTTTTGTTTTGTTTGCTGTTTGCTTAACTAATATTTTTTTTGTTAGCATAAAAAGCCTATCCCGGATCCTCCCACTTAAGCGTACGTACAACTTAAATATTTACAGAAAATCCCAGAATTACCTCCCAAAAATCAAAGTCGCTAATCTCGTGTAAAACTCTCCCTCGGCCGTTATCCTTTCTCAGAGCCAGAGCAGGCGTTGATCCCACGCCTGCGGCTGGGCCAACTCTCAGAGACCCGTGTGGCTCGTCTGCAGCTGTTCAATGGAGATGGAGAGCTGCTCGAGGCGCTGCATCAGCTGAAGCATATTCTCCTGCGCCTTGTTGGTGTTGAACTCGTTGCCATGCTCCAAGGAATCCTCCTCGGCAGCAGCCAGTTCGAAATGCAATTTCGCCAGGCTCTCCTGCTGCTCACGGATTTTGGTCATCTGGTCCATGGTGCAGCCGGAACCTGCTTGGAATTAAATCGGATTCATTGTAGGGAAGAGGTTTTAAGAGTTTAAAACTTTCTAGTTTACTCACCGAATGCCTTCAGCTTGCCGGAATGAAAGTCATCCAGCAGTCCGAGGAGCGCTCTCTCCATATGCTTGACATCGGGTACTTCAGAAACAAAGGAATGATGCTTTATTGGACGATCATCAAACTTATCGCTGCTGTTGTTGTTGTTGTTGTGGACATTGCTGGCGGCGTTTGGCATCGAAGCTGTGGGATTATTCTTGCGACGCTGGGATCGTGGTGTGTTTGGATTGCTATTTGTATTATTATTGGGTTTGGAACTATCGTTGTTGTTGTTGTTGGTGATGATGGTGTTTTTTGGTGTGGTTTTGTTGGTGGTTGTGGAGGGATCGGGTGCTAGCCATTCGCTGCTCACCAAAGTAATGGCATTCAAGCTGTTGGCACTGTTGTGTGTGGGTTCCAAATCATCGCGATCTGTACGTTGTTAAGCGATACATACGGGAACAATATATGGAAGTAACAAATAAAAAAATACAAGAAATAAAGAAATTATAAGTAATCAAAGAAAAAAGATTGCAATTAAAACATAAAATAAGGTAAAGTACAAGAAAGGGGTTTAGAGTATATGAAATCAAACTACGTAAATTAAAACTCTAGAATATATATTATAAATTTACTATGTATTAAAGCTAAACATAGTAAATATTTTATTTCCAAAGAAAAGTGTTTAGTTCTTCGAATAAAACAGATGTTTAACAATAAAAATAAAACAAAATACTGATAAAAGAAGTAAATAGGCTTAGCAACGTCAAAATTATTTTTAAAACTTATTAAATAAATCACTATAATAATAAAAAACTAATTTTAAAGGTAATCTGCTAATATTTCTGGCTAAAATACAACGCACAGCCCTGAGAACCGAACCGATGGGACAGGCAAACCGCACAGAAAATGGAAAAGCTTCATCCGCAGGCTGTTTGTACTTTTTGCTTTTCGCATGGGGTGGCGTTGGGTGTTAAGGCTTCTAAAGGCTTGTAATTTCAATTATTGAAATTATAACAACCAAGCCCTCATTCTGGGGTGCGTGTGTGTATATATATCCATTTATATTTATATATATGGACTGTGAATAATCAAATGTAATGTATTCCTGGCATATGGACACTTGGCAAGTGCGTCATTGCAGGCATAGGCCATTGATGACCATGATAACCAGCAATTAGTTGAATGCGTTATCAATAAAGGATTATTTATAAATGTTAGATAATTTTGGATAAGTTTGGAGCTGTGTTTCTAGTTAAAAAGAATAACTACTTCAGTCTGAAGCATAAAACCCTTAAAAATGAATATTTAACAATACAAAAAATTAAAATTTTAAAGTTTTGAGTAAACTATGAAATTTCTTAGAAAGGTGTACAGTGTTTTGTGCAGCGTTTCTATTAGTCAATGATGTGTTTAAAGTTTGGGAAACCTATAACTGCCGTGATTCACACATTCAGACGACGACACCAAAAGCCGCGCGTCCACAGCAACTCTCAGCTGAAAGGCAATAATGGGGAACAGCGGCGATTAAGTCCGTTTATAGCTTTACCCACCTTTGAGCAATTTGCGTGGCCTGGTCTTGAACTCGAATCGCTCATCTCCGCCACCGCCGCCGCCAGCTCCCGCATGAGCCTGCGGGCGTGGCCTGCGCTCATTCACATATGTCACCTTGGCGGCCGTCGACTGTCCCTGGCTCTGGCCCTTGTCCTTCTCCTTCTCGGATATCGTGCGCTCTATTGAGCAGGAGGCAGAGTTTCTGCTGCGTGTCGTCTCTCCACTGGAGATGCCTTTGATCTTGATCTAATACAGGAAATACAAATATTAACAATTATTTTCGGGGCGTGAAAATGGGAGAGAATTTATTACATTGGGTACGGCAGGCGAGGCGGGGGTTTGAGCTGATTTCGGTGCACTTTGGCTTTGGGCTTCCTCCTCGGTTTCGACATCGTTTGGCACTAGTTTCTGGCGTTCCACCACCTCATCGTTGGGCTCCATTTTGTCTGATAAACCAGCAATATTCTAATTTTCAAAACACACAAATTTCTTTGTTTTTATTTCTTTTCTACGAATGTGACCAGAGTTTTGGCTACCCGAGAATACTAACAATTGGGTTGAGCGAAACAGTGTTGTTCCATTAATTTCTGAAAAAATATATATGCTCTAGGGGGCGGGTTTTTCAAAACCAAAAACAAAACAACTTTAAATATATCTTATGGCTTTCTCTTTAATTAAGGAAACTTTTATTTAACACTTAATTTAAGCCTTCTTTTTGGCAAATCCCATTGTGTAGACCAAATGGACGAAGCTTAAGACACCAACGCCGCACAGTCCAGCCGTAATGCCAAATAAAATCTTATCTGCTGGCCCACCTTTCAAGAAAACAGGCAGCTCGTTGACAGCCTAAAAGGAACATAAATAACTATTAAAGAATCACATAAAAAACACAAAAGGTAATCCAACTCACCTGGAAAACCTTCATTTTGTTGGACAATCCCTCGGGCAGTGCCATTTTTCTAGCAGCTCTTATGTAACTTCTGAAAATAATAAACTATTAAAATTTATCTGAAAAATTTTACAAATATATTCCGTTTATTGTTAAATAATAGACTTAGTGTTTCTTTAAACTTATTTTTGTTATTTTTTGTATAGAACAACTCACCTCTAAACACTGAGGCGACAATTAACAAAGTGCAATTTATTTGCTGCAATTTCTTGTAAATGTTAAAAATAGACTCATTTGCAGATGACTGAAAGCAGAAGGGAATGCACAAGAAATGCACTGGCAGAGTTGTCAAATTAACTAAAAGTTTATAAGCGCTCTAGAAATAAAAATGTTTCTAGATCCTTTTGCATGGAGAGGCGGTGATCCTGTAGAGATCTTGTTTTAATTACTGAATTTAATAAAAAGTATACATTACTACAATTATTTTTTAACTTGCGTTATAGAATTTTTTTAAATCACGAAAATAGATAATAAACCTTTAAATAAAATTAATTAAATTAATTAAAATTTTAGCTGTCAACTTAAAAAATACTAATCAAATCCAATATATAGCTTTTCTAGTAGATTTCCGTATATTTTCCAAGATTTTTTAACTTCCTCGCAGAGGTCACACTGTTCTTGAATTAAAAATAAACAATAAATTTGCTCTACCTTTCACATGATTTAAGATAAAGTTTCAGTCTTAAAATCCAACACTATGGAAGAGTAACTGCAAACCCTTAAGATCCTTTCAACATGGAACATAAACATTATATAATTTCAGGAACATCTGTCGGATTTGCCAGGAAACCTCGGATGCTTTGGTCAACATTTTCAAAGACAAATCCGGAAGAGGAATTTCGCTGGCAAAAATCGTTAGTCAATGGATTGGAATTGAGGTTTGCAGAGAGGATTCCTTGCCCGAAACCATTTGCACGGATTGCCTGGAGGAGGCGCTAAATGATTTTGATACAAAGGAACAGGATAAAGGAGAAAAGAAAGGGAGACGCAGATCCAAAAGAGTCGCGTCCCAATCTAAAGTAAAGAACGAGCCAATTGAAGAGGAGGATACCTTCCAGCTATCCTTGTTTGGAGTAGAACCCGGTGATCCCAGCTATGAAGATGTTCTTGATACCACCAAGGAGGAAAAACTGCATAAATCCCTTCAGTGTTCATTCTGCCAGAAGACGTTTTCCAAAAAGGGCAACCTGCAGGTGCATATTCGGACGCACACAGGAGAGCGACCTTACAGATGTTCCCAGTGCCCCAAATCCTTTTCACAAAAGTATCATCTTAAAATGCACATGATGACGCACACAGGAGAACGACCCTACCAGTGTTCCCAGTGCCAGAAGTCCTTTTCACAAACCGGAGCTCTGCAACGCCACATCCGGACTCATACAGAAGAACGACCCTACAAGTGTCCCTATTGCCAGAAGTATTTCTCACAGAAAAGCAATCTTCAGCAGCACATCCCCACTCACACGGGCGAACGACCTCACCAATGCGACCTCTGCCCGATGGCCTTTTCTTTGAAGCGTCATCTTAAAACTCATATGGCAAGTCACACAAGAGAATACCTAGAATGACCTAGAAGTGGTACCAGAAGCCGGCGGTCCCCAAAGCGATGAGCCTCTTAAGCACATTTCCCCAAGGCTGTATGTTCCAAACAATTAAACCGATTGAATTGATTAATAATAAATATGTCAATATGTTAAAAATATTCAAATATCAGTCATCGATTTTAATTCTGGTGTAAGAAATGAATCTTTAAATGCAAGTATCTTAAAATTGTAACTTACCAACTAGCTTTAAGCTGTTTTCTTAACTTCCTAAGCCTGTTGAGCACTCAATAAACTTTATAAAATAAAGATAATTGTAATAAAAAGTAATAGTACAATATAGTTTGTTATTTTATATAGTTTTAAATATTTCAATATTTAACAATTTAAAATAAACGAAAATGTATACCGAAGAATACCAAAATTTCTGCCACATATTATTTGCATTCTTTTTTCAATCTAAACTCTTTGATATAAAATTGAACAATAACTAAAAATATATTTTACCAATAATTAATCATTAAATTAATAAACAATTAATAACTTTATTAAATTATCAAACGCTCTCAACTGCTGCCACCGGAATGCACTGAAACCGAGCACTTTTCTTTCCTCTCTAGATTTTTTTTCCCGATTAATACGTTCCGCGCTATTTTGGCTTTTTGTGAATTTATGAACAGGGGCGCAGGGGAAAAAGTTCGTGATTTGGCGTCTTTTATGCACCACTGGATTGTACGGTCTCACCGACAGTGCAACACTGAGTGCGAGCGAGATGTCGGCACTCCGATTTTGGGGCGGCAAAAGCTGCTCACAGCCGTCATCCTTGTCGCACTCGCAGCGATAAGCGCTTGCGGCGAAAAGCACTCCGAAGACTGCCGGCATGAGTAGCTGGCCTGAAGGTTTCTGTGCGCCTGGTGGGGATTACAATAATTCTACACCGAATGAGTTGTGCAATTTTCAGGACACAAAAATTCGTTCGTTCGAATAACGGCTTTGTAGACACACAACGAAAGAGAAAGTGTGGGAAGATTCGGATTCGAACGGAAACGGGTACAAGTGAATATTTTTGGTTGTTATTTTTATAAACTTTGTTGTTATGAAAGATTCTTAGCTTTTAATGGAGTATTTTTTATGATGGGGGTTCTCCGAATGGAAATATTAATTCTTTCCGGCAGATTAATTGTAAACATTATAATTGTATCTATAAATAATTTTGAAGTATCTATATGTTTGTCGTTTATTTATTATGTGAAAAGTTTTTACTAAAAACTGACAATTAAAGGCGAAACTTATTAATTTAAGTGTAAGTATAAGCTGCTTAAAAATAAAACAATTGCACTTAAATAATTAGGGTGACATGTTGACAGTTACGATCTTGTCGATTGCCAAAATCTATTAATAAAGATGAATTATTCTTAAATACATAATTAAACTCTTACAAGTTTAATTTTCCTTAAGAAAATCATAAAAAGGAAGTACTAAAAATATGCATAATTATTTTTCGGAGTTCTTAGAGCAAAAAGTTCATTTCAATTGCTAGGAAATTCGTTTATTTTATTATAGAAAATGTCATTTGACTTTCTCAGATTATTTTCAAGTTGTTTACACAAATAAACACTTTCACATAATGTTCCGAGCTAACTAAAAAGCTGTTTAAGCTCTCGCAACCTAAAAACAAAGCAGAAAAAAATATATATAAAACGCTTACGCTTATAGCATCTCATCGACCTGTTTCAGAAACAAATACATATCGCCCTGCTAAAGCCTTCGACGATTTTCAGCGCCCAGCACAAGAACTTTCAAAAACTGTAGCCATAGTAGCTTCCATGCGAAATTAACTTGCCAAAGTTGCCGAGGCGCCGCCGCCCCGCTTTTCGTTATTTCCGAAACGAAACTTGAAAAAAGTTAAATCTGTCAAGTTCACCTCCGACGACGAGTGCTTTTATTATTGAAAATAGCCCACAGGCTAGCCGGCAGTTGCCGATGTTTCAGCATTCTCAGGTTTATTCTCAGGTTACCTTCCGAAGCAATAGTTCTTCTTCTCCCTCTTTCCGGTGGGCGGCGATGGCGATGCGCTCTCTCCCTCTGGCAAAGTTCAAGTTCTAAACGTGTTTTGCAAGCTGCATCCGGGCCCCAGAAGATTGTGCGCCGTCTTCTCCCTTCTCCCCTCCAGTGAGTTGTGAGTAAAAGTTTGACTACAAGCACAAATAAGCCAAAGAACTTTAAATGACCAATTTGCAGATACTTTTTGCAGATATTCAATAAAAAACTGAAATATTTTCAAAAATAAGTTTTAGATTTCAGCATTAAAGATTAAACAAAGAGAAAGATCACTGGGATCAGTAATTACTAATTAGAATTCACATGGTAAAATATTTTAAACGATAACATTTTGATGCTTTGAAAACCAGCCATTTCGTAGATATTTACGTTCAGATCTTACCCAATAATTCTTATCTGACGAATTTATAAACTTTATTGAATCAAAAGCACCTTCTCACTTACACACACATTTAAAAAGCGTTGTTAAATGCTTTATTCGTGCTTTGCGGATTCAAAGTTTTATCAGAAAGCCAAAAAGATGAGAAAGGGTAAGGGTAACTCCCCCCTCGCAACCCACCGCCTAAACAAACGGAGCCTCAGTCTTCCCAGCTTAGAATTAAATCAAGCTTCTTGCGGACTTGTGGCAAGTGTGCTGCCTTGTGGCCAGCCAGGAAGTAATGAAAATATAGAAACTACAAATGCACACCCAATTAGAATGCATTCTGATTACCAATACGAAATTATGTATTCCATTCTGAGCTTTGACAATAAGCTGCGTTTTGCCAATTCCAATTTGAAGATACATTTGTAGCTAAAAACTGTCGTTATTCAGCTTTTGTGCAAATGCGCTTTAAGCTTAAGGGGAGACATAAATAAAGATTAAAATTTTGGGGCTGAAAACAGAGCTTTAAAATTGGTTAACAAACTATCCCAGGAAGGATTTAATAAATCTATTTTGGAGCTGCTCTCCAATACAAAAATCAACAAAACCACTCCAGCTGCCAGTTGCAATTACCTTCAAGCACTCGCACTCTTTCTCACATTTCTTTCCCCTTAGCTTTCGACGCGTGCAAACTGAGATGACTATAGTGTGTGCGCCTGCGATGCGGACAGAACATAGGCGCTACTCCTTTTCCTTGTGGCAAAACAAAATGGATTGCTCTTTAACTAAAACAGTTAACAGGCTCTCAGGGAATTCAGCAGATAGCCGCGGCACTGAGCAAACATTGCGGCATATATTCATCTCTTTCGTGCGCAAGGGGGCTGCTCGCTCATTGGCCCCCAACAGATGAGAGCCTGTTACAAAATTCACAAAACCGCTACGAATATAAGGCATTCACACTATTCAGATTCACTCACTCACTCGTAATCTCGCACTTGTCCTACGCCAGCGCCCACATTTCATGCTTCGGTGGGGGCGTGGCACGCTGCGAATTCAAACGCGACTCGAGTGAGTTTGCCGAGTGGATTGAATTGGATTCAGTGTGGCGCGATTGTGAATACAAGTAGAGAGGTTCGCTGCTGCTGCTCCTTCAGTTGCGATTTTTTCGTTGTAAAAAATGTTTGAACTGTTTTAAGTTTAAGTTTTAACGGTAACAGTAGAGCAGAAAACTTTAGGAAGTGGCCAGGGGGAGCGAGACAAACAGAAGTGCACCACAGCGCAAGAGAGAGACAGCGTGGCGAGGCCGTCACCTTGGCATTGAAATAAGCTTACTCACACACACTCACACATGCTGCGCACGCACGAGGGGGCGTCAGAGACGGACAGAGTGCGCCTACGGGGCAGTTCATTAACCCTTGGGTTCGCTTTGTTGTGGTGAACTGGGTTGTTATGTGGCTGCTTGTAGGTGTGAAAGGGACGGGTCATAGCCAGAAATGCTAATTATTCAGCTGGGGGGAGCACATGGACGGGAAACAGAGATGGCATGTTTGAAAATAGCTTGTATCATTAGCAAGTTAAAAGTATCTTTTTATACATTTTGGTAATCAGTAGCGTAAAAATAAAATAAATAAATAAATACATATTTTAAACTGACAACAATGTAAACTCTAAAAATTTTATTTACGCCTTCTTGGTATGCAACATTTTTCCCAACAGATAAAGATACAGATACAGGGTATCCATAAGAACGATTTTAGTTTTGTTCTCGAGAATGAACAACACTGATGAGCACATGCCAAACGTTCTCTGAGCAAAAATAATGTTCACGATTATGGTTGTTGTTTTTGCTGGCCTTGGTGGATGTTGGTTATCTCATCTGCTTGTTTGCTGTTCGTGATCAAGTATGGTTCTTCCTCTTCCTTTGCCGACGCTGCCGGCTGTCAAATGTATTTCAAAGTCATTGCCGTGCGAGTGCGAGCGAGCCAACCAGCCCTGACCCTCCTCCTTCTCCATACGTATTCCCCAACACCACCCACTTTTCGCAGGGGTATGCGTGAGAGTGTGTGTGCTCCTCTCTGGGGCTTTTGTTGTTGTTCCGATGTTCCCAGTGTTTGTTTTATCGTTCTAAGTGGCTGTTGTTGTTGTTGCTGCCCCATGCTCCCGTCATTATTTAGAACTTTTTGTTCCGTTCTCGCACCGTAAACGTAACACACCACAAACACACACAACAAACCAAATACGGGTGTGTGTAGTATCATCATCATCAAGTGTCGTCGTCGTCGCCGTCGTTGTCGGCAGAATCGGGGAATCGGAACCAAAAAAAAAAAATAATAATATAAGCAAACCTCTGGCAAAAAGCGAGCCCTACGAATTTGCTGTTCGCCTATTCGAAAATTTCACTAAAAATTGTTTGCACTCTCTCGCCGGGTATAAAATGAAAGTATCCTTTTGGCAATCGGACCCCAAAGCATAGCAACCAGAGTTCTTCCACCTGAGATTTTCGATATTCGAGGGGCTTTTCGAGTCGGATTGTCGTTCTGTCGCACCTGTTGGCCAGGTGGATTGTGTCAACTTTGCCACTGAACTGGAGAATATCGATTTGATGAGATTTTGGGGGGTGCCTTGCTCGCATGCAATATTTTATTGGAGGTGCAATAAAAAACGAGAAAAAAAAACAGTGTCGTTGGGGAAATTTTGGGGTTGAATTTTTATATTTTAAAGGGGTTTGAAGCAGGGAGTTTGGGTAAGGAAGCAAAAATTATTTAGGGTTTAAAATGGCATTAAAAAATATATATAAAGATTGCTATAAAAAAGGTTTGCGATTTCCTGTAGTCCTTTTTCTGTCACGACATAATCATTGGAGCTTTAAAAACCATTTTTTAGAATCTACACGTGAATACCTAAAATATAACAAATTGATCAATTAATTGTACAAATAAATCTAAAAAAAAATAAATTAAATAATTCATTATAATTTAATTTTAATAACAAATAATTAATTGTAATTTTTATAACAGACCGCCTGTCCGTACCCCAAAACCCCTTTGACCATATACTATACCATATATTATATATAAGATACCCGTCCTGGTTCCCCTGCGTCTGCGTTCCCCTTACAAAATCACCACCGGACTTGGCGGTTGCCGTGACGTAACCGAGCGAGCGGAACAGCAGCAGCGGCAGCTCATTTGACTGATACGGCGACGAAACAAACCCAAACAAACCGAGAGTGAACAATTGGAATGCGCGATAATCGGATTTTTCCACCCTCCCCACTCTGTGTGTGTGTGAGTGTGTGCACCTGTCCACGGACTTCTGGTCGCCTGCTATGATAGTCAAGACTTCCCCATGTCGGCGTGTGTGCGCTGCGACTAAAAACCGTGGAGGCCCCCGCCGATTGGGGAACAATTGGACCTTGAGAAGGTCTCAGTCGAGTTGGGGGCGTTATATAGTACGATGTAGCGGCGGAGCCCCTCCTGAACAGCATGAATACCGCCGTCTCTATCTAATCCCTCTTCTTGCGAGTGAGAGTTTGTGTGGTGTGTGTTTGTTTCATCTTCCCCAGCTTGGGAGGAGGTGGAGAAATGCTCCTCTGCTCTGCTCTGCTATGGTTTCTGTTAGCCCGCCCTGCTAGTAGCCATCTTTTTCGATTTTTTGCCCAACAAGAAACAGCCACAGCGCGAAGCGTAGAAATCAGAAAACCGAGAACAGCCAATGGGTTCCGTGGGGGTAGCAGGGGGGAAAGGCACTGGGAAAAATATATATTTTAATTTGTGGGGCATTCAATGATCTAAAATATGGAATAAAATGGAAGGAATGGAGTTGTTTTTACGGTTTTTAAATCCTTTAAATCTCTCTAAAAGTTTGCTATCAAATATTTGAGGTTTAAAATTCAGTTTACATTTTTTTTAGTTTTTTTATGGGTTTTTATTTCAATGTTTTCCGAATATAATGTTTTATTACTTTTTATTTATATTGCATTTAATAATGATTTTACCTTTCAAAGTTTATTAAAAAATCATTAAATTGGAATGATTCCAAGTTTGTAGAAATTCTTTTAATAATTAATTTAAATTTAATATTAATTCTTTAATTATGTTGTAATTTCAAAATTATTAATCTGATCTTTAATCACATGAATAAGTTGAAATAATTAATTACAGAAACTACTTTTGGCCTTTATTTTATTTATTTTACAATACCTAAAATTGAGTTCCTGGCATAGAAATTAATATAAATAATCAAATAAAAATCATTTAAATCAAATAAAATCAATTTCTCATTGTGTGTGATCAAAGTGGTAATGGGAAGTGGCTTTCTGGCCATGGTCTAAACGAGGATGGTGGCCTGTTTCCATGGCTGTGGCTTGAATGCACGTCGGTGTAGATTCGGCGGCTTTTGCTTCGCTGTTTGTGGCTCGCGATTACTTCTGTTTTCCTGGTGCAATTAAGCAAACGAAATATAATAATAATAAATTATAATTTTAGAAGGCGTGCCCCGCCGAACCGAAAAAGTGACTAGAAACCACAAAGTCCCCTTCCTGGGGATAAAGATGCATACCTTGAGGGTCGCATTTCTGTGGCCAGAACGACGTTTGTGTGCTTAAAATATAATCGAACAGGCTCCAAGAAATTGCGCTATAAAAATTGTGAAATTATAATGGGAGGAAAAATGGTAAATGTGAAGGGAGGGACTATGACGACAAGTGTTCCCTTTTTTGTTATGTTAATTTTACAGCACCCCGGCCCCCAATCGATGTTAGCGTGTAGAGGAGGCATGGGAACGGAACCCAAACCCAATCCGCCGCGCTCTGAAGAAACCAATCCCGTAGCGAAGCCAGAACCTGAAACCCAATCCCATGCTGCTCCTCCACTCGAAACCCCATTGTGGGGCGGACTCGGGGCTCCCAGCTTGGCTCCAGAGTTGCGTCCAGACTTTTGCTATTTCTATGACAACTTGGTAGCTCTTGGGTAACTTCTAATGATTTTCTATGCGCGTCGCTGTTAAGGAGTTGCCCCCGGAAAGCGGGGAACCCCTGACACATCTCTCCAGCATTATGGGATCCACTCGAATCGATGTTGGAGGCGCTTTGTGGGGCCGAAATGTACGTTCTCGGTGGAGTTTGCGTCATGCCATGTTAATGGAACAGGCGATCAGAATTTAAAAGTCGCATACGTAACACGTAACGGCGAACGTTGAGCGGCCAAACAAGACAAAGAGCGAGACGGCAGTAGTGAGGGAAGGTCGTACAGCTTGTTTGGGTTGTTTGTGTGCGAGAGTTGGGGCCAATGTACCCGCGGCCAGTGCATTGCACCCGCTCTTCGTTCGTTCTTTGCCCCTACAAACAAAAAAGAACACAAAGAGAGAATGAGAGAGCGAGTCTTATCGAAAAGCCATATGATTTGGAATTAATATTACCTGGGTTTTGCTTTTACCTAGGCTTGACTTTAAAATATATATATATAAGAATTAGTTGGAATTTAATTGTAATTTTTAACACTAAATAAGTACGTGACACAAAAATAGGATACACCCCATCCAAAAAATGTCAAAATTGATAAATTCTTATTTAATTTTATTTTCCGTGGATATATTTTTCTATTTATAAATACTTATATATAATTAAAAAATAAAATAAATTAGCAAGTGTAAAGTATCTCATAAGTTTTTAGCTAGCCATAGTTTCCCTGCTGCTCTTTCTTCCTTCCACATTTCCCTCTTCCTCCTTTATTCTTTGGCTTTGCGGCTGCAATTACGCCAACGTCATCGCAATTTCTTCTATGTGCACGTAGCTGCACTTATCTCGCTCACACACACACACCCATTCCGCGACTGCACGCTCCCCTCTCTGAGAGCAAAGAGCAAGAGCTGGGCTAGAATGAGGTGGTAAGGGGGGGGGGGGAGGTATATGGCTAGGGCTCCTATCGCCGCCCCCTTCTATCTTGCTAGCTTGGAAAACTGTAATGTGTATGTTCCCCCCACTGTCGCACATTTGAAAAGTGCATCGAGTGCAGCGAAAAGTGCATCTGCCGATGCTCGGCCATCTGTGCTCCGCCAGCCGACGAAGAGCTCTGGAAACGAAGCCTAGTCGACGGCGAGCCTAGTTGTTGTAATGCAGTTGCTGGGAAAACTCTTTCGGCTTTCGGTTTTTGCTTTTCTGTTAGACGATCTCTCTCCTAGCGGCAGCCCGAACCACCGGCACCGAGCAGCACCGACCGCTGCTGCACTTGCAACACACCTGTGCAACTCCAACTGGTTGCATCTATTTGGCGCCTAGGAAAAATCCTGCCCACAGTTTTTCCCCAAAATGGAAAACCCCATCGGGCTGGCAAGCAACCGCATAGAAGTCCCGACTGCCCCTTGAAATAGAATTACCCCCCTCACTCTTCAAAACTCGGGCACAAAAATCACATTTCGCTGGCGTTGCACCGATGAAAAATGGTTGAAAAAAAGCGGTTTGAAAAAAAAACGTTGTATGATTTTTCTTCGTCAATATTTTGTAACAGAGGCGCAGCACCGATGCAGCCGGCGATTTCTCGGCTCCGGAATTGTGTAACAAAATAAAAATGCACAATCCAACCGACCGTCTGAGCAAGGCGGGGGCGAAAGAGGGGCAGAAAAATGAGAGCGAGCGAGCAAGGAGACAGCTCCCCGTGCTGTTCAGCTGCCTTTTTTCAAAACGAGCAAGCGGGACAAAGCCAATTGGACTGAAGAGCAAAAGAGCAATGCAGTTTACCCACAGTGGAACTAGCACAGTTGGAACGGAACTAAAATGCACTCAAAGCTGGTTAAGTAATTCAAATCGGAGACCTCTGTGTAGCATTTTTGTATAAATCAAGGTAAATAAGAAATCAATAAGAATTTTATTATTAGTCAATTTTTTATTTGTTTATTTATTTTTGGATATATTTTTTAGCGAGTCGACTCCACTGTGCAAGTGCATGGCCACATGAGTGCACCGGTGAGCGAGAAAAAGACAGATATATAGGGTCTCTCACACATAAAAAAAACGGCCAGCTGAGTGGAAGAGTGGGAAGGAGGTACGGCATAGGGGGCAGTGCAAGAGTAAGTGCATCGGATTGCAAGCTGCAAAACTGTGCCCCCACACGCCAAAACACGAAAACAGCCCAGAAGACGAAGGCGCACTCAGCGGCGTGCAGCAAATGCAGCAGCATTCATCAGTCATCTGTGCACTCTGCCGGCTGATACGGCAGCTGCACTGGTATTGGTGCACATTAACATTGTATCGAGATTTGCGAGGAGACTCAGCGACTGCAAAAAAAAAAATCGGTGGGCGCTCCTGCTCCGCCCACTTGTGCTGCTCTCGCTCACTCTCCTCGGTCTCACTCTCTCACGGTGGGGCTTTTGCAAGTGCATCGCGCGGCTGCGAAATCTGGGCTCCTTTTCCCAATGTAACACAACCATGCACCATGCGAGCGAAGATTGCCCTAGGGTTCCATTACGACACATATGTACGCTGATTTTTTTTGCAAAGGATTTCAATGGGGGGCTGCACACAATATCAAAGAAGGAGAGATTCCGAGGAGTCCATTACAACTCCAACTTCTCCTGGCTGAACGATGAGGCTGGTGTGTTCCCCTTGCGAGTTCCGCTCCGGGCTTTTTTTCCGGCCTTTTCCCCGAGTGTTCCTCCAAAATGCGAGCTGCGTGCACAAAAGTAACAAAATGTACTGAATGCCAACAGGCTCCCAGTTTTGTGGAGAGCGACGATTTTACATTACGCTGTGTGCTCAGTGCGGTACACGCGCTCATTGCGCGATGCCCCCATCCACTCGCGCTCTCTTGCCCCCCCATTTTTGTGTGTGTTTCTGTGTGTGTGCGAGTGTGTGCGCTATACTTGCGCGCTTGGGCTCCCCATTTACTGCTGTGCCCTCCTCCTTCCTACAGGCAGTAATGACTCCACACACCACTCCCCGCTTTTGTTTTTTTTTTTATTTGTTTGGGTTTTGGCGGGGTCTTTGCTCTCGTTTGCTTTATCATTCTTGTTGATGATGCGCTTTTGTTGTTTGTGTGCGAGAGCGGGCACACATATCCATGCCACAGCAGCGCTGCAGCAGAGAAAGCAAAAAAAAAAAACTTGGCGAATGCATTGGCGGTTCTCTCTGTTGGAGCTCAATTGGAGCTTGAAGGTCGAGGAGAATGCATCGCTGCTTAGTTTTATTTTTTTAAAACAAGGTGTCATGCTACATAAAACTATTATATTTTAATATTTAAATGAAGAATTTCTATTGAAACAGTTGAAAAATAATATTTAACTTATTATTAGTATCAATTTATGTTTACTTTACAATCTTTACAATAATACTTACTACAGTTTTTTTTACATTTAATTATAAAAACAAATTTCAACTAATTATAACGAAGAAAACAAATATTTTATGTATATTTATCGAGGTCAGCCTGGCCTTCAACATCACGATTAATACGCTTGAAGCAGTCCTTTGGAAGGAACCTGAAAAAAGAGGTTTAAATAATGAATATATTATAATAAATATAATAATTTATAAATTTGTAAAAAAAAATCCTTTTACCTATGAATCACTGGTGATATTAAATCCGGATTAATAGTCTTCACATCTGTGGGTTTTGTCACCAGGGAGACCAGAGAACCAACCACGAGGGCCGTTAACACACCAATAGGAGACACCCAGTGGTAGGATAATCGGTACAGAGGAAAAACTTCATCCTCATCAATCCAAGTACTCGCCGGAAGTGTCACATTGTCAGTGCAGCCTTCCACGGAGACGGGAAGCTTCTGTGAGTTTAGGTGACCCGCTGCTGCTGTGATCTGCGTGCCAAAAGTTATCCATCCCGAAAGTAGGAACCCGGCTATTGCTCCCACTGCTGTGCCTATGGTATTTGCCCAGGGAACCAGCATGCCCAGGGTAAAAATTCCAAAGGTAGCCCCGGCAGCAATGGCTGCCACTGAGGTCCAGATGCTCAAGACACCACTTGCCTGCTCGAGGAGAAAGACCAAAGCAAATGCCAGGACACCCAGTACGACGATAGTGGATTTCACCAAAATAGTGGAGGCTCTTTCGCTGGGCTGCATTTTGAAGCAGCCACGCACTATATCCTCGAGGATCACCAGCGATGTGGAGTTGAAGTACACAGAAAGGGAACTCAGGCCAGCTCCAAATATTCCAGCTATGAAAAGGCCAGGCATGCCATAAATATGACCCGCAACCTTTATCACAAAGAGGGGCATCAATTGATCACCATCCTGGTTAGTTTAGGAAATTTTAAAATCAGTTAAAAATGTTTTTTTTATGGCTCTAAATATTTATTTATAAATATACCCACCAGGATCATTCCGGCACTCAATGGATCACAGTCCTGGTAATTGTGAAAGATCAGCACTCCCAGGAAGCATAGCATGAAGATAAATAAAGCACATCCAATGCTGAATATGCCGATAGCTATTCTGGCCTTATTGAGCGTAGGAAGCGACATGTATCGATGAACCATTGTGGGGGCTATGGCATTAGTCGAAGTCCAGTAAAATAAGCCACCAATGATAACGCTCCAAACTGTTTGACGTTCGTAAAATGAGGGATTGAGGTTGGCAAATATAAGCCGTCCGCCCTGCTCCAATCCCTCCCAGAAAGCTGTAAAGTCTTCGATGTAGCAAGTGGCCAGAATAGCCACAACCAAGACGGAGATAAACATGATCAACACCTGCCAGACATCTGTGTGGACCACAGCCTTTAGGCCGCCCTAAAAAATAGATAATTAATAAGACTCTGAATATGAATAATTAATAAATTCAAATCTCTTACCAATATTGTGTATATAACACACACCACAATAATTAATACTTCTATTAGATACATATTAAGGCCAGATACTGCGTTTAAAAAATATAAAATAAGACAAAGTTATAGAGTATTATTTTATATTGAAACAAATCTTACCCTGATTCAAAGCCAGAGCAGGTAAATACACCAGAAAAGGTAAATACAATGTCTAAAACAAACCTCATTAATAAATAAATTTATTATTTAAATCCATGAACTTAACTCACCACATTACACACAAAAATAATAGAGACTATGCTGCGTATACTCGAATGGAAACGCAATTCCAGATACTGTTTATAAATTATTTTTATAAAAATGTAAAAAATTATAGATTTTCCCACCTACCTCGAATGATGAGCCAACTTGCAAAGCAGAAAACACTGGCAAGTAGATGTATGAGACAATCAGACCTTGGATAATAATTGGTATGACAATAAGACAATATTGTGTTCCGTAATTATAGATCTCTGAAGGTGTTCCCAGTATTGAAACGCCCGAAATATAGCTGGAAATTAGCAAAACAAAAATTAAAAAAAAAAAAGTATTATTTAATTAATACAATTAAGTCTCACCTGGCTATAAGACTCATAGCTACGGGAAGTACTTTCATATTTCGGGACCCCATCAGATACTCGTTCATCTTCTCTGATCCCAAATCCCGCTTTGATTTCAGTCCTGTGGGAGCACTTGAAGGACATGTTTCCGTATTCCTTTTGCTTTTTCTATATAATAGATTTTATAGAACTTTTTCTTCTAATATATCGAAATCTACTTACTTTATCCAACCGTAATACACTCCTATGCCAATGGATAAAATGGTCGTGCCCAGAAACACGACGTAGTCCGAGATGCCGAACCTATAGCTGTCCATTTCCAACGACGTCTTCTTGGCTAATGTCGGTGAAAGCCAATTAGGTTGTTCATGAAACTGAGATTTGCCTTAATTAAGGTAATATAACCCTAGTGTTAGTTAGTTATCTGAGATTCTTATCTGGTGCAGAAATATAAGCTGCAAAGAGCCTAATCAACACCATTTCGGGACCTTAAATGTTATCTAAATGTGTTCTTATATTTACAGCTATGTATATAAATATTGGATCTATAAATTATATCTAGGAGAGTAAAATTAAAAATTACAATGCCCAACTGCTATTTTTTTTAAATCAGTACAATCAGTAGTATATCAGATCATAAATGTAGAAATGTACCACGTGCATACCGGCAAAAAAATAAACACAAAACCCCACCGAGCTTAATGCTTAACAACTAAAACTAACCGAACCCAATTATATGATCTTTAAAGCCCTTATCAGCTGTGATCTTGCTATTTCGATAAATCTTTATAAACAAGCAATACAGAGCTTAAATGAACTGGATCCTTTAGAGATGGGGTCGCTTAGTATGGAAGCTTTACAAAATAAATATACTTAAAAATATTCTGAAAGTTAAAGAGTTAAAACTATTTGTAGAACATTTATTTCAAAATTGTATTAATTTGTAGTCGAATTTTTTATAATATTTCATCAATAAATTGTATATCAGATTCAAGATTTGAGGCTTAAGGATTTTAATTTTGTTGTGTATGTGAAAGTCCAACTTCTTGATATGTTTACATTGCGTTAAAGACTTTTGCTATAAACTAAACTTGTACTATCTTTGATATACGTTTCTTTTAAACTTCTTAAAAGGAATGTATAATTTGGAATGCTTACGGGCTTATGCTGGTTTTTTTTGGCAAAAAAAGATGTCATTTTTTAAATTTTTTTTCTCAGCTCTCGATAAGGCACATTATCGCAGTAAAGTTTATCTGAATAGTTATAGTTAATAGTATTTTTGGCGAAAAGTATAAAATAAAATTCTAGAAAGTATGCTCATGGCAGATGTTTTTGCGGTGTGAAGAAATTCTCGAAAACGAATTGTCGAAAATCAAAAAACCAAATGGATTCCATTAAAAGAATGATTATTCCTCCCTCCAACGTGCTTTGATTTTTTTTTTAAATTTTGTGATTTGAGAAGAAAAAAATCATTTTTTGCCTCCTGAAATTTTAATAACACTTATTATTTTCCTACAATTTAATAATAATAACAAATATAAACTAAATAGAAGAAAGGAAATACATTTTTTTTATGTATTTTTATCGAGGCCAGCCCGTCCTTCAACATCAAGATTAATACGCTTGAAGCAGTCCTTTGGAAGGAACCTAATATAAAAAATTTAAATAATGAATATATAATAAATAAAAATATAATAATTAATAAATTGTTAAAAATAATCTTTTTACCTATGAATCACTGGCGATATTAAATCCGGATTTATAGTCTTCACATCTGTTCGTTTTGTCAAGAGGGAGACCAGAGAACCAACCACGAGGGCCGTTAACACACCAATAGGAGACACCCAGTGGTAGGATAATCGGTACAGAGGAAACACTTCATCCTCATTGATCCAAGTACTCGCCGGAAGTGTCACATTGTCAGTGCAGCCTTCCACGGAGACGGGAAGCTTCTGTGAGTTTAGGTGTCCCGCTGCTGCTGTGATCTGCGTGCCGAAAGATATCCATCCCGAAAATAGGAATCCGGCAATGGCTCCCACTGCTGTGCCTATGGTATTTGCCCAGGGAACCAGCATGCCCAGGGTAAAAATTCCAAAGGTAACCCCGATAGCAATGGCTGCCACTGAGGTCCAGATGCTCAAGACACCACTTGCCTGCTCGAGGAGAAAGACCAAAGCAAATGCCAGGACACCCAGTACGACGATAGTGGATTTCACCAAAATAGTGGAGGCTCTTTCGCTGGGCTGCATTTTGAAGCAGCCACGCACTATATCCTCGAGGATCACCAGCGAAGTGGAGTTAAAGGACACTGAAAGGGAGCTCAGGCCAGCTCCAAATATTCCAGCTATGAAAAGGCCAGGCATGCCATAGATATGACCCGCAATTTTGATCACAAAGAGGGGCATCAGTTGATCATCATCCTGGTCAGTTAAGAAAATGTTAAAACGACTTTTTTTATGGCTCTAAAGCTGCTGTGCCCACCAGAATGATTCCCGCACTCAATGGATTACAGTCCTGGTAATTGTGGTAGATCAGCACTCCCAGGAAGCATAGCATGAAGATAAATAAAGCACATCCAATGCTGAATATGACGATGGCTATTCTGGCCTTATTGAGCGTAGGAAGCAACATGTATCGATGAACCATTATGGGGTCTACGGCATTAGTCGAAGTCCAGTAAAATAAGCCACCAATGACAACGCTCCAAACTGTTTGACGTTCGTAAAATGAGGGATTTACGTTGGCAAATATAAGCCGTCCGCCCTGCTCCAATCCCTCCCAGAAAGCTGTAAAGTCTTCGATGTAGCAAGTGGCCAGAATAGCCACAACCAAGACGGAGATAAACATGATCAACACCTGCCAGACATCTGTGTGGACCACTGCCTTCAGGCCGCCCTAAAAAATAGATAATTAATAAGACTCTGAAAATGAATAATTAATAAATTCAAATCTCTTACCAATATTGTGTATATAACACACACCACAATAATTAATACTTCTATTAGATACATATTAAGGCCAGATACTGCGTTTAAAAAATATAAAATAAGACAAAGTTCTAGAGTATTATTTCATATTGAAATAAATCTTACCCTGATTCAAAGCCAGAGCAGGTATATACACCAGAAAAGGTAAATACAATATCTAAAACAAAACTTCATAAAAAAATAAATATATTATTTAAATCTATAAAGTTAACTTACCACATTAGACACAAAAATAATAGAGGCTATGCTTCGTATACTCGAATGGAAACGTAATTCCAGATACTCGAATGATGAGCCAACTTGCAAAGCGGAAAACACTGGCAAGTAGATAAATGAGACAATCAGACCTTGGATAACAATTGGTATGACAATAAGACAATATTGTGTTCCGTAATTATAGATTTCTGAGGGTGTGCCTAGGATTGAAACGCCTGAAATATAGCTGGAAATTAGCAAAACAAAAATATTAAAAATATTCAATTAATTAATAGTTTAATTAATTCTTACCTGGCTATGAGACTCATAGCTACGGGAAGTATTTTCATATTTCGAGATCCCATCAGATACTCGTTCATCTTCTCTGATCCCAAATCCCGCTTTGATTTCTGTTCTGTGGGAGCACTTGAAGGACATGTTTCCGTATTCCTTTTGCTTTTTCTATTTTATAGATTTTATAGAACATTTTCTTTTGAGATATAGGAATATACTTACTTTATCCAACCGTAATACACTCCTATTCCAATGGATAATATGGTTGTGCCCAGGAACACGGCGTAGTCCGAGATGCCGAACCTATAGCTGTCCATTTCCAACGACGTCTTCTTGGCTAATGTCAGTGAAAGTCAATTAGGTTGCATATGAATGTGAGATTTGCCTTAATCAAGGTAATATATTCCTAGTGTCTAGTTATCTGAGATTCTTATCTGGTGCAGACATATAAGCTGCAAAGAGCCTAATCAACACCATTCCGGGACCTTAAATGTTATCTAAACGTGTTCCTATATTTATTGACAGCTAAATATGTATATTGGATCTTTAAAATATATATAGGAGAGCGATATTAAAAATTACAATGTAAAAATGTACCACGTGCATAACTGCAAAACAATAAACATACCCAGCGAGCTTAATGCTTAACAAGATCTTTAAAGCCCTTATCAGCTGTGATCTTGCTATTTCGATAAATCTTTATAAAGAAGGAATACAGAGCTTAGATGAACTGGATCCTTTAGAGATGGGAACGCTTACGCTGGAAACTTAAAAATATTCTGAAAGTTAAGGATCCCACATGCTATAATTTATTACATATGTTAAACTAGTTGTAGAACATTTATTTCAAAATTGTATTAATTTCTAGTCGAATTTTTTATAATATTCCATCAATAAATTGTATATCAGATTCAATATTTGATGATTAAGGATTTTAATTTTGTTGTGTAACTCCTTGATATGTTTACATTTCTTTTAAGACTTTTGCTTATAAACTAAAGACATATTAACAAAGGTAATATAAGCTTCACCTATTTTAAAGCTTGTATTAACTTTGATATAAGTTTCTTTTACACTCCTTAAAGGGAATGTATAATTTGGAATGCTTAAAATATGCAATCGTTCTTAAACTCGAATACATTTAATTCTAAAATTCGCGGAAGGGTTTCTTCTCTTTAATTCGATTTAAAGTTGGTTGATATGCTTACGATTTGTTTTATCTTACTTACTAAAAGATGTTTATTGGTTCCTAAAAAGCTAACAAGTGCTCCATTGATATGTATTCGATTGCGATTTGTGGATCAACAAGTTGAATAACTAAAATTAAACTAAATTGTGACTTAAGTAACAGAGATAACATCGCTAAAAAGCGGTCGTGTGAAGGATAACCAGGATCCTAATTCTTCTTTTTCTTTGCGGGTGGCATCTTATCTACTTATCACAGTTTTTAGAAGAGTTCCCCCTTCTCCACTAGAACTCGCCGGCTTTTGGGGGATTAACAGCTCCGCAGGCTTCTTTAAAATTAGTGGCATTCAGCGGACTAAAGTAATCCTCGTGCAGGAAACGTATAATGTTCTCAATGGGACACAGATCGGCCTTATTCCCCCTGGAGTCCCTGGTGACCCTCAGGCTCTTCCCACCCTCGCAAAAATCAATCTGCTGGGTCACATCTTTGCCGTTGTAAACCACACGGAAATAGTAATCCGTGTGCGCCTCGCTCCGATATACTTCGAATGCCAATCTGGACGCATACGCTATGGTATGACCCTGTCTGGGACTGATGATTCCCAAGGCTGCTGTTAGATATTGCATGGTGCAATCGTGTCCAGAATATAGCACAAACTTTGTCCTATCTCCGGAGATCATCTTTAGCATATAGCTAACGATGTGACGAATCATGCCATAGGAACGCAGCAACCCGGATAATTTGTAATACGAATGATCGGCGGAGCGTTGCGATAGCTCATCTGCAAACGACATAAGGGTATCCACATGGGCGGGTTCCACGCAGCCCTCTTGGGGGGATTCATCTGCCTGCAGCAGAGGATTTCCGTTCTCTACCTCGGGGGAATCGGGCTCTACCTGGCCTTGTGCCTCCTGAAATTTTCCAAATAAATTCGGATCATTGCAAAAAAATGCATCAAAATGTAGCTATGATTACCTGCAACAGATTGGCGGCCGTTTCATCTTGATCTATATTGATCACATCCACCAGCTCCTGATTGGAGTTCTTCTTTACGGGCTTGGGCGTGACAGGCTGCTTTTTCCGCCGACACGGCAGGGCAGCATCATGGCAAAGGATCGTCAGCATGGCATCCACCACCTCAAAGGGGTTGTTGATACCATTAGATGTGTGCTGAAGTATGGTACCGCCGATCCACTGCATCACACCCAAGACATCGTTCCGTTTCAAGAGCTGCTTGTCCCCCATGGCGTCCAAACGCTTGCGCAGCAACGCCGACTGTGGACAACTGCATTCGCTGAAACAGAATGCCATGCTGTGCGATTCGCGGACATTCAGGGCCAGCCACTTGTCCGCCGGCAGCAGGGAGAACAGCATTGCCAGGGCGGATTGGAAGGTGCGGCGATAGCGTGTGGTAAAGACCACCACTTCGTCTGAATTCAAGAGTGTGTGTGGCGTGGTTTCCACCGAAGCCCGATTTGGATTTGGCTTGAGCAAGAGGCCCAGGGCATGGGCGTACACCTGATGCATGATTTCACCAACATGGAGGAGCTGGGAGATGCCCCTGACGAGAGAGAAATAAACGGTATTTTAATAAAAGCCTTCTGCTGGGATATCCCACTCACTTGTAGGTTAGCTGCCCCAATGGACAACCGCGCTCCGTGGCCGGAAGCAGAGGAAACCCATGGAATGGCCCCACCTTATTCCAATACATGTGATTTGAACCGGAGGCAGAGCTGCTCGAATTGTACAAAAAGCTGCGATATCTGAAGAGTAAAAATTCACATAATTAAGCTTTGATCCATTGTGATAGTAAAACTCACCTGTTGACCAGGCTATCTGTGCCACCAGTCACCCCACAATTGATGCCAGCACTACGGACATGGGATATGGGCCCCCGGTCTCCGTGCCGGATGACCAGGAGCACACCCTGAAGCTTCCAACCCTCCAAGAGGCCGCCATCATCGAAACGCTGGAGCTGTGAGAGCGGCGCACAGCGTTCTCTGTATTTGGCGAATCTCTGGGCAGTGGAGGAGGCTTTCGCTGGGGCGCCTTCGCCGCCACCCAAGGAACTGCTTACGGTGCCAGATGAGCTAGGACCAAAAACTGAGCCACCGCCAGGTATGCTCTCAACATTGCCCATAGTTATAGTTTATAGTATTTTTGGCGAAAAGTATAAAATAAAATTCTAGAAAGTATGCTCATGGCAGATGTTTTTGCGGTGTGAAGAAATTCTCGAAAACGAATTGTCGAAAATCAAAAAACCAAATGGATTTCATTAAAAGCATGATTATTCCTCCCTCCAACGTGCTTTGATTTTTTTTTTTAATTTATTGATTTGAGAAGAAAAAAATCATTTTTTGCCTCCTGAAATTTTAATAACACTTATTATTTTCCTTCAATTTAATAATAATAACAAATTTAAACTATATAGAAGAAAGGAAATACATTTTTTTTATGTATTTTTATCGAGCCTGGCCTTCGACATCACGATTAATACGCTTGAAGCAGTCCTTTGGAAGGAACCTGAATAAAAAGGTTTAAATAATGAATATATTATAATAAATATAATAATTAATATATTTGTAAAAATAATCTTTTTACCTATGAATCACTGGTGATATTAAATCCGGATTAATAGTCTTCACATCTGTGGGTTTTGTCACCAGGGAGACCAGAGAACCAACCACGAGGGTCGTTAACACACCAATAGGAGACACCCAGTGGTAGGATAACCGGTACAGAGGAAACACTTGATCCTCATCGATCCAAGTACTCGCCGGAAGTGTCACATTGTCGGTGCAGCCTTCCACGGAGACGGGAAGTTTCTGTGAGTTTAGGTGTCCCGCTGCTGCTGTGATTTGCGTGCCAAAAGGTATCCATCCCGAAAGTAGGAACCCGGCTATTGCGCCCACTGCTGTGCCTATGGTATTTGCCCAGGGAACCAGCATGCCCAGGGTAAAAATTCCAAAGGAAGCCCCGGTAGCAATGGCTGCCACTGAGGTCCAGATGCTCAAGACGCCACTTGCCTGCTCAAGGAGAAAGACCAAAGCAAATGCCAGGACACCCAGTACAACGATGGTGGATTTAACCAAAATAGTGGAGGCTCTTTCGCTGGGCTGCATTTTGAAGCAGCCACGCACTATATCCTCGAGGATCACCAGCGAAGTGGAGTTGAAGTACACAGAAAGGGAACTCAGGCCAGCTCCAAATATTCCAGCTATGAAAAGGCCAGGCATGCCATAAATATGACCCGCAATCTTGACCACAAAGAGGGGCATTAATTGATCACCATCCTGGTTAGTTAAGGAAATTTTAAAATTAGTTACAAATGGTTTTTTTATGGCTCTTAATATATATTTATAAATATACCCACCAGGATCATTCCGGCACTCAATGGATCACAGTCCTGGTAATTGTGAAAGATCAGCACTCCCAGGAAACATAGCATGAAGATAAACAAAGCACATCCAATGCTGAATATGCCGATAGCTATTCTGGCCTTATTGAGCGTAGGAAGCGACATGTATCGATGAACCATTGTGGGGGCTATGGCATTATTCGAAGTCCAGTAAAACAAGCCACCAATGATAACGCTCCAAACTGTTTGACGTTCGTAAAATGAGGGATTTACGTTGGCAAATATAAGCCGTCCGCCCTGCTCCAATCCCTCCCAGAAAGCAGTAAAGTCTTCGATGTAGCAGGTGGCCAGAATAGCCACAACCAAGACGGAGATAAACATGATCAACACCTGCCAGACATCTGTGTGGACCACAGCCTTTAGGCCGCCCTAAAAAACAGATAATGAAAAAGACTCTGAAAATGAATAATTAATAAATTCAAATCTCTTACCAATATTGTGTATATAACACACACCACAATAATTAATACTTCTATTAGATACATATTAAGGCCAGATACTGCGTTTAAAAAATATAAAATAAGACAAAGTTATAGAGTATTATTTTACATTGAAACAAATCTTACCCTGATTCAAAGCCAGAGCCGGTAAATACACCAGAAAAGGTAAATACAATGTCTAAAACAAAACCTCATTAATAAATAAATTTATTATTTAAATCCATGAACTTAACTCACCACATTACACACAAAAATAATAGAGACTATGCTGCGTATACTCGAATGGAAACGCAATTCCAGATACTGTTTATAAAATAGTCTCATAAAAATGTAAAAAATTATAGATTTTCCCACCTACCTCGAATGATGAGCCAACTTCTAGAGCGGAAAATACTGGCAAGTAAACATATGAAACAATAAATCCTTGGACTATAATTGGTATGACAATAAGACAATATTGTGTTCCGTAATTATAGATTTCTGAAGGTGTTCCCAGTATTGCAACGCCCGAAATAAAGCTGGAAATTAGCAAAACAAAAATTAAAAAAAAATGTATTATTTAATTACTACAATTAAGTCTCACCTGGCTATGAGACTCATAGCTACGGGAAGTACTTTCATATTTCGGGACCCCATCAAATACTCGTTCATCTTCTTTGATCCCAAATCCCGCTTTGATTTCAGTTCTGTGGGAGCACTTGAAGGACATTTTTCCGTATTCCTTTTGCTTTTTCTATATATTATAGATTTTATAGATCATTTTCTTTTGAGATATCGAAATCTACTTACTTTATCCAACCGTAATACACTCCTATTCCAATGGATAAAATGGTCGTGCCCAGGAACACGGCGTAGTCCGAGATGCCGAACCTATAGCTGTCCATTTCCAACGACGTCTTCTTGGCTAATGTCGGTGAAAGCCAATTAGGTTGTTCCTGAAACTGAGATTTGCCTTAATTAAGGTAATATATTCCAAGTGTCTAGTTATCTGAGATTCTTATCTGGTGCAGACATATAAGCTGCAAATTTCGAGGCCTTAAATGTTATCTTAATGTGTTCCTATATCTATTGACAGGTAAATATGTATATTGGATCTTTAAAATATATATAGGAGAGCGATATTAAAAATTACAATGTAAAAATGTACCACGTGCATAAGTGCAAAACAATAAACATACCCAGCGAGCTTAATGCTTAAAAAGATCTTTAAAGCCCTTATCAGCTGTGATCTTGCTATTTCGATAAATCTTTATAAAGGAGCAATACAGAGCTTAGATGAACTGGATCCTTTAGAGATGGGAACGCTTACGCTGGGAACTTAAAATTATTCTGAAAGTTAAGGATCCCACATGCTATAATTTATTACAAATGTTAAGCTAGTTGTAGAACATTTATTTCAAAATTGTATTAATTTCTAGTCGAATTTTTTATAATATTCCATCAATAAATTGTATATCAGATTCAATATTTGATGATTAAGGATTTTAATTTTGTTGTGTATGTGAATGTGTAACTTCTTGATATGTTTACATTTCTTTTAAGACTTTTGCTTATAAACTAAAGACATATTAACAAAGGTAATATAAGCTTCACCTATTTTAAAGCTTGTATTAACTTTGATATAAGTTTCTTTTACACTCCTTAAAGGGAATGTATAATTTGGAATGCTTAAAATATGCAATCGTTCTTAAACTCGAATACATTTAATTCTAAAATTCGCGGAAGGGTTTCTTCTCTTTAATTCGATTTAAAGTTGGTTGATATGCTTACGATTTGTTTTATCTTACTTACTAAAAGATGTTTATTGGTTCCTAAAAAGCTAACAAGTGCTCCATTGATATGTATTCGATTGCGATTTGTGGATCAACAAGTTGAATAACTAAAATTAAACTAAATTGTGACTTAAGTAACAGAGATAACATCGCTAAAAAGCGGTCGTGTGAAGGATAACCAGGATCCTAATTCTTCTTTTTCTTTGCGGGTGGCATCTTATCTACTTATCACAGTTTTTAGAAGAGTTCCCCCTTCTCCACTAGAACTCGCCGGCTTTTGGGGGATTAACAGCTCCGCAGGCTTCTTTAAAATTAGTGGCATTCAGCGGACTAAAGTAATCCTCGTGCAGGAAACGTATAATGTTCTCAATGGGACACAGATCGGCCTTATTCCCCCTGGAGTCCCTGGTGACCCTCAGGCTCTTGCCACCCTCGCAGAAATCAATCTGCTGGGTCACATCTTTGCCGTTGTAAACCACACGGAAATAGTAATCCGTGTGCGCCTCGCTCCGATATACTTCGAATGCCAATCTGGACGCATACGCTATGGTATGACCCTGTCTGGGACTGATGATGCCCAAGGCTGCTGTCAGATACTGCATGGTGCAATCGTGTCCAGAATATAGCACAAACTTTGTCCTATCTCCGGAGATCATCTTTAGCATATAGCTAACAATGTGACGAATCATGCCATAGGAACGGAGCAACCCGGATAATTTGTAATACGAATGATCGGCGGAGCGTTGCGATAGCTCATCTGCAAACGACATAAGGGTATCCACATGGGCGGGTTCCACGCAGCCCTCTTGGGGGGATTCATCTGCCTGCAGCAGAGGATTTCCGTTCTCTACCTCGGGGGAATCGGGCTCTTCCTGGCCTTGTGCCTCCTGAAATTTTCCAAATTAATTCGGATCTTTGCAAAAAAATGAATCAAAATGTAGCTTTGATTACCTGCAACAAATTGGCGGCCGTTTCATCTTGATCTATATTGATCACATCCACCAGCTCCTGATTGGAGTTCTTCTTTACGGGCTTGGGCGTGACAGGCTGCTTTTTCCGCCGACACGGCAGGGCAGCATCATGGCATAGGATCGTCAGCATGGCATCCACCACCTCAAAGGGGTTGTTGATACCATTAGGTGTGTGCTGAAGTATGGTACCGCCGATCCACTGCATCACACCCAAGACATCGTTCCGTTTTAAGAGCTGCTTGTCCCCCATGGCGTCCAAACGCTTGCGCAGCAACGCCGACTGGGGACAACTGCATTCGCTGAAACAGAATGCCATGCTGTGCGATTCGCGGACATTCAGGGCCAGCCACTTGTCCGCCGGCAGCAGGGAGAACAGCATGGCCAGGGCGGATTGGAAGGTGCGGCGATAGCGTGTGGTAAAGACCACCACTTCGTCTGAATTCAAGAGCGTGTGTGGCGTGGTTTCCACCGAAGCCCGATTTGGATTTGGCTTGAGCAAGAGGCCCAGGGCATGGGCGTACACCTGATGCATAATTTCACCAACATGGAGCAGCTGGGAGATGCCCCTGACGAGAGAGAAATAAACGGTGTTTTGTTACAAGCCTTCTGCTGGGATATCCCACTCACTTGTAGGTTAGCTGCCCCAATGGACAACCGCGCTCCGTGGCCGGAAGCAGGGGAAACCCATGGAATGGCCCCACCTTATTCCAATACATATGATTTGAACCGGAGGCAGAGCTGCTCGAATTGTACAAAAAGCTGCGATATCTGAAAAGGAAAAATTCACATAATTAAGCTTTGATCCATTGTGATAGTAAAACTCACCTGTTGACCAGGCTATCTGTGCCACCAGTCACCCCACAATTGATGCCAGCACTACGGACATGGGATATGGGCCCCCGGTCTCCGTGCCGGATGACCAGGAGCACACCCTGAAGCTTCCAACCCTCCAAGAGGCCGCCATCATCGAAACGCTGGAGCTGTGAGAGCGGCGCACAGCGTTCTCTGTATTTGGCGAATCTCTGGGCAGTGGAGGAGGCTTTCGCTGGGGCGCCTTCGCCGCCACCCAAGGAACTGCTTACGGTGCCAGATGAGCTAGGACCAAAAACTGAGCCACCGCCAGGTATGCTCTCAACATTGCCCATATAACGATACATTCCTGAAAAAGGTAAAAGAATTCATTAAGTGGAAGATTCTCTCGTTTGAAATAAGGTTTATATTTTGCATTAAATATTAAAGAAGTTACACTTACCCGCTATGAGCAGGAATATCCAAACGCTGAGCAGCACATAGCAGTAGAAGGCACGATGTTGGGTGGCCACACGCATCAGTTCCTTGAGCAGCCGCATCCTGGCCAGCACTCCTCCACCACTCGCTCTTGCCTGCACCGTTGTCCCTCCTACTAGGCATCAACTCGCTGGTCGGCACTCTTGGAGGGTTCTGGGCTGAATATATAGCTTCGTTGTAGTCCCTGTCCAGCGTTATTTATATCTGGCAATTGTGTTTTGTCAGCTGGCTAAAGAAATAGAGAAAAACCTGGTTTACTTTTGTCAAGAGGAGCGCAGCTTGGGGTGGGGACAGCTGTCAAGCGTCTACGTGGAGCATGCCCAAATGTCAGGGGCATGCGCACTGGAGGCCACAGCGTTATCAGCTGTTCACCAGCACAGGGGTGGCCACAAGGGGAGAGATTTTGAAATGAGAACAAAGGAATTATCAGTTGTTTGATTACCCTACAATATTCCCAAGCAAAGAAGCTGTGTAGTTCAGTATAAGCTTTGCGTGAAGCTCGAGTGCACTCTTTAATAACAAATTAAATATGTTCCCAATACATTTGTGGCTTTGGCTCGACGGCGAAATAAATATGCGTAAACTGTTGGCTTTCTGGCAGCCGAATGGCAGGGCTAAGTTCACCCTTAGCCCTTAGTATCTCATATATATATAGGTTTAAATGTGTTTTCTGGTAGACCATAAATCGTGGTGGGACTGTTGTGAGATTTGAGATCGAGCCTAATCCTGCGCAGCAGTCAAGGCCAAGACAGTGAAGCGCACTTCGTTGGGATCGCGAGCCATGAACTCTTTGCAGACCTTGGCGGCATCCTTCACAAAGCTCTCTTCCGAGGTGGCGCCATGCTTAATTGGGAAGGACTTGCGTCCATCCAGCTCGTACAGGGTGCCTTCAATGTTAACCAGAGCGATAAAGTGATGGATCACCGTCTCGTGCTCGGAGGCATTGGTTTGGCCCTCCTGAGCCAAGGCCTGATGATCGGCGGTGAAGTCCTTATCGGTCTCTAAAGCCTGACCACGCTCCTCCGGGGATAGCGAAGCTGTCTTCTCCAGGAAGCTCTTCAGAACGCCACTGTCGATATTGACTCTGAAAGGGATAAACAAATTTATAGTTTTTAGTTTATAAAAAAAATAAATAATAACTCACTCTTTGTTGTTGGCCACGCTATGAATAAGAGCCACAGTGCCACAGGCATTGTGGGTAAACTGGCGCATGTAGAAGAGATTGGCAGGATGCTCCTCCTTCACCTCCTTGATGCGCTCATGCTCCTCGGCGCGATGCTTCTCATACTGTTATGCAGAATGCAAAGTACTTAGCTAAAACAATAACCAATGAATACCAGGGACAACTCACAGATTCGCTGCAGGGAAAGAGCAAAATGAAAGCCTTAACCGGACGCGGAATCCATTCCAGTGTATCCTCTTCTAGTCCAATGACGTCAGTCACCGACCAGGCTGGCGACACGCCCAGCTTATGTATGTACTTGGTCAGCACCTAGGAATGGGCGAAAAATGGCGTCTTTACATTTTAATTGCTACTTTCAAGGAGTCGAAAATTTTCGCAACAACAAGCAATGTCGGAAACGGCGAAAATAGTTTATTATTTAGTTTGCTTACCTCTGGGTTTGATTCAAGTGGTATCCAGGTCGACATTTTTTTGTTTCGTTTGGAATTTGATTTTAACTGCGTTCTATATGAAACTTCAAAGGAAAATGAACGCAGACAGATCGAAAAATTTTTGTGTAGACAATTACCGGCACTTTTGTCTTGGGAGTGTTGGAAAGATTTTCAAAGTGAGCTTAAATATGGCGAGATGTCGATTATTTTCAATTTTTTATGTGTCGATTTTTTAATCGGTGTGTTAACAAAAACCTGACAATGTGTTCAACACTGGTAACACATTGTTTACAAAATGACCAAAGCGAATAAAACGCCACAGAAACCAAGCGAAGCCAATTTAAATGTCTGCTTGACACCAGTACGATGTGAGTTACCATTAAATATTGCCTAGAGTCCGAATATAACCGCACACTTAAAGATCTTGACAGCCCCCGCCAGCAATCGCCGACAACAAGTCACGATTCAAACTTGGCCACCTGTAAAACTCGACTGGACAGCTTAACGAAGCAGCTGCAGGATAACTACGCCAAATGGCAACTGGCCCAGCAGCGCGGCACCGCCATTTGCTATGCCATTGAAGCCAAAAAGACCAAGTGCTTGGAAAAAAGCGAGGACGAGCAAAGGAAAACCTATCCGGATGACCTGATCCTGCCCTGCAACAAGTTGGCCATCATAGCCTCGATATTCGGGGATATAGCTAATAACACAAAGGAGATTTTACGGCAACTGAGAGCTATTTCTAAATTGCTGGGCACTGCGGAGAATACGATATTCTACAGATCCTGGAAGCTGCCACAGTTTGTGGCTTTTACCAAAGAACTGGCGGAAAGATACGAACAGGAGGCTGTGATCAAAAAGGATGTGGCGGGTGGGAATCCAGTTAAATTTACATATCCGGTTAAATGATTTCAATTTAATTATTTTTTTTAGAAAACATTGCCCACGCCATCGAAAGGAGCCAACTGATTGCCTACACGACTTTCTGGGAGTTCCCCGAGCACGTAGATACCTATGTGCACTTGGGTTTCCTTCTTCTCTCCGAAGAACTTAGTTTAAAGCAATAAACACAAATAATTTTCAATGTTTTAATACTTCTTTTTGTGACTTTTCATTTTGGGCAGTATGTCTACATTACAGCTTGAGATTCATATGGAAAGCTTAACCGAAAAATACGTAAATTCGAACAACTTAGGGCTTACACTCAATAAAAAAGGGAATGCAACTATTAAATGCTTCGTTAAAGTATATACTTTTAAGTCTGAACTGAGATCCTTTCCAAACGGGGAGCGGCTTGAAACTTGCTCCACCACCAGAACCAGGCGCAGGAAAAGCCCACCGCCAACGTGGTAAAGTACACAACTGTGGCCAGGCTGAACTTTTTCTGTAACAACGAAAAGTTAATTAGTTATTAAAACTTTAAAGAGTTTTCAGTAGTCACCTTCTTTGTGTTCTCCTTGGCCTTAATATCCTTCTCGTTCCTTAGGCTCTGGACATTGGCCTCAATTTTCCTCAAGTCATTGGCTATCTCATCCGTGATTTGCTTCACGCTCTTCAATGTTTCCAACGCAAAGCGACTGGCATACCGCTTATCGCCCACAACAACGTCCTCCGGCGGCAACACCTGCAACTTGTAATTGGTGGCGGCCAGAGAGGAACGCAAGGACATGAAATGATTCCCAGCATTGCCCAGTATTTGGTTGTTATAAGCATTCGCCTCGGGGGCATTGCATATGTACTCATAACTGGGATCCTGATTCGGCATCGCGGCAAACATGTCCAAGAGCTCTTTGCGTTGCTGGTTCGTCTTGAAACCAAAAAGTTGCAGGTCCTCGTCGGTGAGCGATGCGAGATCCCGGTAGCTGATGTCCTCCGAAATCAGCTTGTCCACACAACTGCTGGCGTGGTCCGTCTGCAAGCTGCTAGCAAGCAGTGTATTCAGGATTTGGCGTTCATGGCGTGAGTCCATGTGAGCCTTCTTCTTCTTCCACGGACGGCGCTCGTTGCCCAGAAAGGCGCTATCCAGCTCCTTTTGCTTTGTGTGGGTATGAAAGTCCGCTTTGGCGCCAAATTGCACGGCCGATGGCATGTTGGCCGTGCCTTTCAGTGGCACATCCTCCGTGGGCATTTTGTGTGCTTCAAAAGCAATTAATAAGCAATTTAAGTCCAAATGCACTTGACCAAATTCGCTTGAGGCTGTGTTTGCGTTACACAACACTGAACAATAGGGTTTTTTTAAAAACGTTTGTGGCCAAATATCGAAAGACCGATGTAAATTAAAAATACTTTTACACTTTTTGTAATTTGTATCAAATTTTAACTTAATTTATTTTCTTAAATAAGCAATTTATCATATACAAACTCTATTTATCCTGACAAAGTGCCCAAATAAACATAATAAACGTATTAAATGCTTAACATTTTTATTTTTAATGTAACAAATTTGTGAATTGTAAATTAATGCGCTTAACTATCTTTTTTGTCATCCTGTGGCTGTGATCTGTACACTGGTGCACTGGTGGTGGCCGCCTCCTGCAATCGCTTCATGAACAAGGCCTTCCGCTGGTCATCTGCACTTTGCTTGAAATTTGAGCCGGAAGCTTTGATGCGCTCAATTTTTTCGGCATTTGGTTCGGTCAACACCATTAGGCCATAGCCCATGCCACCAAATCCTAGCAGCCACAGCACGGACTTAAAGTAGGGATTGCTCAGCATATTGGTTTAATCCTAGTCGCTCTTCTTCTGGGCGCTCCAGTAAGTTGCGTCCGTCTGTCGCACCTTACTATCTCCCACGAGTTCTCCGATCTTGTAGTAATAATCAAGCACAAATGGATAGTTTTCGTGAATGTGCTGGCGGAACTCTGCAAAAGAATCCTTATTTATTATTTGGATACTTATGTAAAGCGCCGCAACTCGCCGCTCACCTCGATTTGTGTTCATGCGGTAATAAACACCGTAGCTGGCTGCAAAACAAACTGCCTCCAGCACAAACAATGTCTTGGCGCTTCCCTTGATGAATTTCCAAATGGCGGGCTTGGGTGTTTTGGGCAGCATTACAAAAGAGTTAAATAAAAATTAAACACGTTTGCTTTGGGGGAGAATAACAAAAAATTGCTTACGCAGGTGTTGGTTAATGGCCAAACTAAACAGCTGTTCGACCGGCTGTGTGCAAGTGTGTGTATGCATGCACTGTTTCTGTTGATGCTTCCTCTTCCACGGCAGTGTTTATCTCACGTTTTTGTTTTTGCACTGATAACGCGACGCAATTAGAAAATAGTTTTCCCCAAGCCGATGGAAAAGTGCTTACGATGAGTGGCAATTTACACGGACTCAGCTGGTTTCCACATTTCCCCGACAAGTTTGTGTCGTGGGGCCAGGAAATTCACTTGTACGAGGTGCGCAGCAAGGACGATCACAATCACAGCCAGAAAAGTGAGTTTTTGGCCTTTCCGCCATATGTTTGGTTTGCTTGGCCTGCTAACAAAAGTTATTATTCCAGGTCGCCTGCCGTATATATCAGTGAATTACCTGGCCAACGAATCGCGTTACCAATATGCCCGATGCGTGGCCGCTTCGTATCACAGTGATCAACCCATTATTGCCGTGGGCCTGGCGGACGGCAAGGTGGGCATCTGCAATTTCCGTGACACCTATGACAGCAGCTGGGAGTACAGTGAGTGTCGCAGGACATCCAAACTATTGCTATTCCTCTGACGATTACATTTTTAGCACCGCGCCAGCAGCGGATGTGCACGTGCCTTGCCTGGAACGAACTGGATGCCAATATACTGGCCATTGGCCACGATCGCCATCGAAATGACACCTGCATCACCATCTGGGACATTGAGCGCGGCGTGCCCAAGGAGACGTCCAACTTCTTTGGCGTCGGCGAGTCCGCCAATTCGCTGTGTTGGGATCGCAATCATCGCACGGTCATTGCAGGCATGAGCCAGAAGATGATCAAGTTGTTCGATCTAAGGCGTGAGTCGCTATTTTCAGTGCAGGAGCATGCAATCAATCTCATACCAATCTCCTCTCCACAGAAAGCAACGCCACCTGCCAGAGCATTCAAACGAAAACAGTCCAGGGCCTATCGGTCTCCCCCAATGGCAACTATCTGTGCAGCTACGTGGACTCTGTGATCACATTGTGGGATCCGCGTAACATCAAGAGTCCGCTGCGTCAGATTCAGTCCTCCAAGAATCACCTGCAGATTGCCTGGTGTCCGACAAGAACGAGTCTGCTGTCATCCCTGCAGCGCGACTCTGCCTACCTCACTCTGTACGATATTCGGAGTGTGGACAACGAAAACTCTGGGGAGATTTACCATGTGAAAAGACAGATCAGTCCGTTTCCGGCAAAGTATCAGCACAGTGGCAAGTTCGCCTTTGTCAACTGTCACTCTTGGCATTCGCGGGACTTTGAGAGGGCTCTCCTTCTGGCGGATGCTCTAAATATTCTGGATTTTCGTCTGCCCGCCACTTTGCATACGGCTCACAGCAATCGCCGAAAGTTGCCGCTGCTCATGCAGCATCCCCTGTACGCCTCTGCCGCCGCCTCGCCCTCTTCAACGAATGCGGCCACGCCCACTCAGCAACTGCCCACTAGCAGCTGCAGCACAAATAGCGGAAGCTGCCTGGACTTTCATACTCCGGGTGGCGGTGGTGGCTCCGCCTTAAATGTGGATTATCTGGAGCCGGAACTGTTCGAACTCGACCTGGTGGATGAGACGCGTCAGCGCGCTCTGGAGGATTATGGCATTAGGCCCGATAACAAGCGATTCGCCGATCTCCTTTTGACGCCATACCTGCGCAATGTCTGGGCCACCTTGCACAACGTCTACAGCGAGGAGCGGTTGACTGGCCTGAAGGCCACGTTGGGCATTAATTTGGGGCACACGTCGGAGGCCTTGATGGCCAGCTCCCGCATCGAATCTCAGCTGCTGCAGTGGCCGGAGGGCATAAACAACTCCAATAAGCTGATATGCTATCGGAGCGAGCAGCGTGATTCGGCCCTTAACCTATGCGGCTGGGTCTTCGAGCACGAGCTGGAGCGCTTTGCCGACCAGTTGTTTGCCAACAAGGAGTACAGCCGAGCGGCAATGATCTGTGTATTCCATTTAAAAATCTTACACGCATGCACAATCCTTTCGCTGGCGGCGGACAAAATGAAGGATCCCAGCATGTACAGAATCACGGTGATCGCTTTGTCCAGCTTCAATGCGGATCGGTGCAGTTCCTCGTGGCGGAATCAGCGCTCTAGCGCCAATATGCAGATCCAAGACCCACATTTGAGGGCCATCTTCTCGTTCCTTACCATGGAGAAGGATAACTTTGAGGCGGTGCTTAAGGAGGAGGGCGTTTCGCTGGCAGATCGCATGGCCTTTGCCTGTAAGTATCTATCGGAGACGAAGCTGGCCGACTATGTGACGCAGCAAATTCAGGCGGCCATTGATAGTGGCGATCTGAATGGACTTCTGCTCACCGGAGAGTCGCTGGACGGCATTAGCATCTTGCAGTCGTATATGGACACCAGCTTTGATGTGCAGACGGTGGCCCTGGTGGCCATCAACTACTTCCGGCAGGAGCACTTCGCGGACAAGCGCATCCAATACTGGATAGCCAGCTACTTGGATCACCTCAACAGCTGGGGTCTATGGGAGAAACGCGCCGAACTGGACATTAAAATAGAGAGCATTCGATCGTCAGTGCGCAGCTCTCGAACCGTATTCCTCTCCTGCAATTTCTGTGGCAAATCTGTGTCGAATGCATTGCTGGATGAGCCACGTCCAAGGAGCACCACTACTAGCACCAATCGTCTCTCCTCCTGCCCCAGCTGCCGTAAGCCATTGCCACGCTGTTCGCTTTGCCTGATGCACATGGGAACCATGGTGAATATGAGCAATGGCGAGACTCCACACACCGAGGTCTCCTCCGGCTGGCAGACGAAGCCCTTTTCCAAGTGGTTTTCCTGGTGCCAGACCTGCCGTCACGGCGGCCACACCGAACACATAATGCAGTGGTTTAAGTGAGTTAAAGGAATCACCTTGCTTTATTATAAATTTAATCTTATTTATTTTTCTTTTTCCCTTTAGACAAAATTCAGAGTGCCCGGTGTCGTCGTGCAATTGTCGCTGCTTTGACATGGATGGCACCAAGCCGAATACGTTAAGAGACATTTCCTAGCTGTCCGGACTCCGGTGGACAGACAGCCCATCCAGCCCAGCCTCCAAATACGCCCATATGCCATATGCATTAAGTTGTTCATTTGTTCCAAAAACGCGCGCGCCTTAAACAAAAAAGAAAACTCAGAAGTGTTCATTGTACTTAGACAACAGGGGATGGATGTGCCCGTTAGCTTTAGTGTTTATTATGACCTACCAGCTTTTAGCTGCTCAATTGCATTTTATATTTACATTCAAAATAAAGGACTAGAAAAATAAGTGGGTCCTCTCATTTTGTTGCTAAAAATAATGGACAAAAGAAGGGTCTATATTATGTTTTGGTTGCTGTAAGAAAAGAATAAGTTTTATTATAAATTCTGTGGAAATTCGTAAGTACTTGCACCTTTTCATAAGAAGACAAATCATCCTGCACCTTACACCTCATCTTATCAGAAATATTATGATGCCAATGGAACAATCAATGTAGTAACATATATCAATGAGTAAGGAATTATCGGAAAAGAAAACTATGAGACGGGTGCTCGACTCCAAGACCATGATGATGAAGAGACGCAGAAAAATGTTATATCTGTGATCAGTTTAAAAATTATTAAAAGAAAGACAATAAGTAATGGTTATAAATCTTACATTTTAATTTTCGAGCGAAGCCAAGCTGTTCTTACGTCCTGGACCACAAAGTTTCTCAGTGAGCGCCTAACTTTAATAATATTAAAAGTTGTTAATATGAAAAGAATTGCGGATAATGTTATCAATAATGTAACAGGAGCCAGCACATATGCATTGTAGCTGATCCAACTTTCTGTGAACAAAGGGTTATATTTTAATTTATAGAAAAAATTCAGCTTATAATATAAACTTACGTTTTAAATCACAACTCTCGTAACCAACACCAGGTAACCATTTCACTTTGTTGGGTTCGTCCTCCCAAATCTGATCGATCAGGACAATAAATCCCGTCATCAAAGCCGCCAATCCCCAGGCAAAGATACTATAGGTCAGGAAGCTATATGATGACTTCTGACGATTATCTGTAGTAAGTCCTTTCCACTTACGATAATGCAGAATAAAAAGCCAAATGAATTTGGCCAAAAAGAAGAAGTAAATTAAGTAACCTGTTAAGTGAGAATAATATTAATATCAATTATTCATTATCCCTGTGAGGCCAAGAATAAATAATACCAACAATATAATATTAATATTAATATTTTAAAAATATATTTAAAAACTAACCTTTTAGGGAGCAAAAGTCCTTAGATATATCAAACTGATCCATCCACCAATGGGGCAGAAAAATAAACGTACAGATCATGTAGCTAATGAAACACTTTCCTTGCAGGTTTTGAAGATTTTTTATGCAAAGATACATTGCAATCGTAGAAAGCAAGGAAATTTCTGAAAGCAGTATAACTGCAAAAAAAAAAAGTTTAGAAACAAAATTAGGAGAAGGAACTTACGTAAACTTACCCCAAACTTCTCCTGAGAGCGAGGTTGGTTGATTAATCCCTGAATGGAATGCAGCCACAAAGGTATCTGTGTCCCCTGAATCAAACTGATTGGGATGAAGGCAGTCATATTGTCTATATCCTTCCTCTGTAGGTATCCTTTTGTAGTCGCCGAGTAATATAGTTCCATTCTAAAGATCCCAGGATTAGATTGGAAACTAAAGCAGATTTTGAAGGACCAACCTCATACAATGTGTAACTATCGTCCTGCCAATCGTCGAAATGCCGCATTGGATCCCTTAAAATTTCAAAATCTTGCAACAGGTTTCGGCTAACCACAGATCCGTTCTTTAGAGTCACTTTTAAGTAGGGGTTGAGGACTTTGAGTTTCTCTTTGAGGCCATCATTACAATCACCATTTTGCATATGCTTAAAGCGACAGCAGAACGAGATGCAAGGCTTTGATGTCTTTTTAAAGTTGCATCCTGGCATATGCGTCTCTGCTGTTTGCAGGATCAAAATCACAAGGAAAGTGGTAAGAAATGTAAAAAAAACCTCCATAATGCTTGGAAACACACTCAATGAAAGCAAAATCTCGACTAATTCTCAATGGGCTTGAGGAAGGAGCTTATATAGATTCTTTGGAAAGCCATTCCTATGAAAATTAAACGTTTTGAAGCTTGAAAAACCTTATCAGTATTCCCTAGAGAACTGATCTTAATTCTTTTTTTTTGTTTTCATTGTTTAACGAGTGGAAAAAAAGTCATTTATGCCTGGGCGCTTGGGGACTAGGTGAATTTGAATTCCCCAAATGACGTAGTCAAGGGATTCGCCAGACTGCGTGGAGTATATAGTACATGAGACTGTCTGGAACCTCTACAAGTTCCCATAACTGTATACAAGTAAAATTTGCATGCAGCCAGAGGGAGATTTCCTTTTATATTATACAAAATATAATTTAGATTAAAAACATCTCTACTGAATCCCGTGGCTGCGCTATGGACTCCTCCTTGGCTTAATAAATCTTATAAATGGAAAGGTTGCGGGATTGTTTTCCGACAACAAAAGAATTCGGAACTTAATACAAAGCCCCATGAGACAGCGGATCCATGCATAAATTTTAAGGATTACGTCAAAGGTAATAAAACCAAACTTTCTTCCCTGGGGCAGAGCAACTAAAATTCCAAACCTTTGAGCCGGGCAGTCTGGAGGAGAAGTTTCTTCGCCTGTACACTGCTTGTCAGGTGGCCACGAAAAGGGAAGAGGTGATCAACTATTGGAAGGCGGTACAGCAGAATGTCAGTCTCTCGACGGAAGGATTCCATTGGCTGGTAACCGTGGGTTAACTGCGTCGATCGGCTAACTCATTAGTTGGGACTCAATCGAACCCAAGCCAAGTTTCAAGCTAGAAATCGCTCCGACATCCTGCGTTCCTTGCCGAAGCCTTCAAATACCAGAGAAAATTGTAAAAAAAATACTTTGATTTTAAATTGGGAAACAGTACGTTCCCAAACTGAAAACCGGACTTTTCAATATCTTTTAAATTTTTATTTGTCATATTTAATCTAACTAAAACTACATTTAAACTTGTAACATATTTTAAATTGAAATTTATATTTTTTGAATAATAACAGTTTCTATGTTGCTTTTTTCAACACTGTAAAGTCTTTTTAAGATTGGCAAACTATTTTCCGGTATTTTCTTTAAGTTTCACCGCCGGCCACATTGCTTCGCACGTTTTTTATGCGGCGGCATTATTGTTTTTTGTTGCTTTCTGACGTAAATTGCAATTTTGTTAAAGACCCGCAGAACTTGTGCTTCCAATTCTCAGGCTTAAGTGAATGGTTAATTAGTGACTAGATAGGCAGACTAATTAGATGTAAGCAAACAAAGCTGGTGAATTGATAAAGCCGCCAGCGAGACAAGCCCCGATATACAAAAGCGCCAGAGAGGGTAAGTAAAAGCTGAGAGGGGATGGCAAGGGAACGTGACATGTGTGGAGGGGAATTGGGAGTTCGCAGCACTTTTGCTATCAGTTGGAAGTTCTTTATTGCTCAAATAGTAATCAATACGATTCGAAGGGCAATTGATATTGAGCTAATGCTTGACCTTTTCAACTCAAAGCGTCTTGATCTTGTCGATTTCTCTGCCCCCCAAAAACAGGTTTTCCAATCAGAACTCCCCAAGCTTAAAGCCTGCAGCGCAGCATAAAATATAAAATGCAAATTTAACCAAAGCCAAAGGCTGCTAGAAATTAATTTTGTATATTTTTTTCATCAAAAAAGGCTTCTTCTCCAAAATAGCTTTGTGGGATTATTGAATACCTTTAAGTGACGTCGCCTTACTTGTTGATCGGGCCTTTATTTAGCCACCCCGAGACAATAAATACTTACGTACGTGTGCGAAACCAAAAATTTGAAACTTTGCCAACTAAAAATTCGACGCATCGCAGGCATTTTCACCGCGTGACCCCTTCGAAAAAAAAGAAAACCTAAAGAAAACGCACGAGTTTTGGCACCATTTTTTGAATGAGTTTCGCCTGGGAAATAGAGCAAGCTAAAAGCCATTAAAAAACGGTGATATTTGTAAAGAATTTGAACAGATGAAGGCAAGCTTTAATTGTTATTATTTCAGTTTCTTGAATCCATTCAGAAATTGGTCATAAATCATGAGGGAGGGAGACCAAAACACAACTTAAACGCAACGAACTGTTTATTATGTCATTCTACTAAATTTAGCACTGCGCACTCGGCTCTCTTCAAGCTTTTCTACACAGCTCAAAATTCGTAGTGAAATTTGCTAGACATTGGTTTCTTAATTTTGGAACAACTACAGGTTATAATATTTAATTTTTTTTATAGTTGAATATTTTACTTACAGAAAAGATCAGAAGTTCTTAAACTGTTGAATGGATTTAGGAATTGTTGTTAAAATATTATGTTATTTGCTTTTCTTTAGAATTAATATTTGCCTTCTTAATATTCTCAGAAATATTTATATTAACTTAAGAGAGAATTCAATTTATACATTGAAAGTTCTGTAAAATGTTAAGGCCTTTTTTGATTTCATTTAAAATTTCTGGAAAAGATAGAGTTCCTGTTAAAGTAACCCGCGTACTGGTGACAGCTTTTAATTAACAGAGACACGGTTTTACTTTCTAATTTTCTTTGGCTTAACAATATATAAAATTAATATTTTTCCCTGTGCACAGAGTCCCTCGTTTTTCCAATCTTCAACAGACATTTGGCCGCTTTCTGACTTACGTTTTGTCTGTGTGTTTGCCTTCCATTATTTGTCTTTATGCCAATATTCCGATGTTAATTACCAGTTCCTACAATTCGCATTTCACTATTTGCAAATCAACCGGCAAAGTAAACAACAGAGAGACATACAGAAAGAGAGAAACGTTTATATTGTTGGGGCGGTGGGTGTGGGAGGGGAGTGGTAATGAATGAGCAGGCGGACTCATAAAACAGCTGACTTTGTGCTCTCGTAATTGCTTTGCCGTCTGTTTTGAAAATTTTTCCTATCCTCAGTTATTGCTGAAATGTAGAGGCGAACTCAAGCTTCTCCCGCGAGAATTGAACGTTAATTAAACAAATATTATTTACGATTATTTCGAACGAAAGACGAGACGCGAAAATGTGCAGAGACCAAGCAAACGAGCTGTTGCATTGCAATAAAACGCTTGATTGAGTTTAAGCGGATTTTTTTTTATTACCAATATAGCAAAAGCTTGGCAGAAAAAGTTTGAATAAACAATCGCACGAATTCACGATCAAGGTCAGCGCCAAAAAGTAATTAAATCCCTTGAATTGTGTGTGTTTTTCGGGTGTTTACATGTGGCTAAAAATATATAAATATTTGGGGGACTTCATTTTTATCAGTTGGCGATAAGTGGTAACCTGCATTCATGCTTTTAAAGGGGCCTAAAGGCTAAACCGGTCTCTGATAACGCCAATGAGCGCATAAAAACCCGTTTAACTTGTCCAAGAACCAGTGCAAAGTCTCGGCAATATTGTGATCTATTGAGGCTCAACAAGTGAGATATAGTCGTCATGAATACATAATGCTAAACAGTGGATAATAGTTAAGAAAGCCGGAAGAAAGTAGTACCAATAATTATTCCAGCTTTACTCTTATTTTATTGATAAAGCTATCTGGTTCCAAAATATAAATACAAATTAAAGCTTTCAATTTTGAATGTTAGTGCTTTTTATTTTAATTACTTTCCCAGTTTATTAGTCTGTTATTTTTGGTGTTGCATCCGCATTACGTTATTTATGGTAATAAAATTGCCACTGCATATGAAACTTTTATGACCTTTGTGTTATCTGTGCTCTTACAGACACGGAATTCTTACACAAGTCATGAAATTTCCATCAAAAATATAAATCATTTGTTTGTTTCGTCGCAAAATTGCTATTTTTCCTTAGCCCCAAGTTGGCTGAACTAAAATGGCGAATGGCATTACACTGTAAGTTGCTACAATTTCCGTTTTTTCTCTCGGTGTAGTTGCCACCCGGTAACGTCACTTGTCTATTTTTTCCCGTGCACTGCTCTTACCTACACTATTTTAATTATGAAGTCATTGTGGGGGGATTGTTTGCCAAATTTCTGTTGTTTGTGGTGTGAATTTTGTCTCTTCAGGTATTTGTAAAAAAAAATAATAATATCCAGGGGGGGTGTTTCCATTATATAAGAAAAGGGGGTATAGCTTGGCATACCCCTAAACATTTATTGATTCCATTAAACTAGACACTAATGCTTGTACCAGTCACCTTAGGGCTTGAAATGTTCTTGAACTTGTTGTTCTATTTTTGTGTGTTCCAAGCACACGCAAAGTTATTAACATAACAAGACCTTGAATAATAGTCTATATGATTTTTATTTATTTTTAATTTGTTGTCATTTGTTTGGGGATTATAGTTGTGTTTTAAGAACGTTTAAATATGTTTCAAAGGCAATTTAAATATATATTTACCTTAAAATATCACTTGTTAAATATCTTACTAATGGCTTTTGGTATTAATTTCATATATTTACAGCTGTGGTCCTCTTGAAAAAGAAAACTAGGAGTTCAACAGACTCCTCTTCCTACACACAAAACTAAAAAGAGGTCAAATTCACCCTCACACATACAAAATGTTGCGTAACACGCCTTTTGGGGCCACGCCCACTTACAAATTACTGCTGGGTTTTGGCCTTTGCTCCCTTGGCGGAGCCATGCTATACGCATACTTTAAGAATCGCCACGACGAGGAGGAGGAGGGACAGGAGCCCAGATCGAACAATGGGACGCTGAGCCAAAGGGAGCAGCAGGTGAAGCCACAAAAAGAAGTCTGCCTCAAAATTGTCGTGGACAATGAGCATGTGCCCCTGATAATGGGACGCGGTGGTGCCAATATCAAGTTGATTGAAGAAAAAACGTTGGCCAAGATAAGATTACGGTAATTGGATTTGAATTTTATTGACCACGGAATTTGGTCATCGTAGTATTCGTACCTTAAATTCCATTTCTTCTTCTTATTATTTTTACCCCGCAGAGACAAGGACAGTGGTCACAAATTCTGTGACATTAGCGGCCTGCCCGATGCTGTTAAAGCCGCTCGTGTTTTGCTAATCAAGGAAATAGAAAGGGCGCCCATGGTTAAAGTGGAGCTTCACGTACCCCAAAGACTGGCCAGCAAACTAAATGGACGCGGCGGTGAGCTGATTCAGGAGATACGGAGTACCTCACTCGCCAAGCTGAACATTGATCCAAACGGACGAAATGGCAAGGCCAAAGTCACCATTGTGGGCAACCAGAAACAAGTGAATATAGCGCGAAAAATGGTGGACGATCAGATAGAAGAGGACGAGGAATTACTGCGGTCTATGGAGGAAGTGGAACAGCGACGAGAGCCCCGTCGCTCACCCACCAACAGCATCGCCTCATCCAGCATGTACTCTTCGCAGACATCCCTGAGTTCGCACACCCAGCCGAGGGATAAACTGATGGCGGCCAAGGGCGATGGCAAGCCCATGGAGGTTTACGTTTCCGCCGTGGCCTCGCCCACCAAGTTCTGGGTACAGCTCATTGGTCCCCAGGCCAAGAAGCTGGATCACATGGTCCAGGAGATGACCAGCTACTACAGCAGTGCAGAAAACAGGGCCAAGCATGTACTAACTGCTCCCTATGTGGGCCAGATTGTGGCCGCTGTCTTTAAGTTCGACGAGAAATGGTATCGGGCTGAGATCGTGGATATTATGCCCAACCAGTATAATCCGCAAGAGCAGGTGATCGATCTGTACTTTGTGGACTATGGGGATAGCGAGTATATCTCGCCAGCGGATATCTGTGAGCTGCGCACTGATTTCCTAACGCTCAGGTAAGAAACCCTTTAATAAGTGAAAATCTTCAATAATTCTAGTGTTTTTCTGTCTAAAATCCTTTTAGATTCCAAGCTGTTGAGTGCTTTTTGGCCAATGTGAAGTCCACTATTCAAACGGAGCCCATAACCTGGCAAAAGTCATCCATATCCAAGTTTGAAGAGCTGACAGAGGGTAAGGATTGATCAAAGATAACTAAATAAAAATCAAGAATCTAAATATTTCTCTCCTTTAGTGGCCCACTGGAGGAAGCTTATTGCCCGAGTGGTCACCTACAAGGAGCGCCCAAAGACGGCCAACGCTGCCGCTTTGAATTCCGCCGCCAAGGAGGGCACTCCGCTGCCCGGCGTGGAACTGTTCGACCCTGCTGAGGGCGGTGAACTGAATATCGGTGATTTGATGATCACACAAGGGTTTGCTTTGCCCTTGGATGACGAGTATCCGGTAAGATCGCGATCTTCAACGCCCTCCAGCAACAGCGACTCTACTATCGAAGAGCTGTGCGTCAGCAATCCTGCAACACCCCTCACGCCCCACTCGCCCATGTCGCTGTCCATTGCGGATTCGGAGAGCATTACGCAGGCAGAGGATGCACACATTGCCCAACAGCTGCAGCATCTGCAGCACAAACTCAATGGGAACGATGTGGGGCAAAGCATTAGTCCTGTGAAGCTGACATCTGCAGACCTCGAGAATGGAAACAATAACAACAGTTCAAGCACCACCAATGGAAGGTCAGCGCATTAGGAAACCCAAACTTGTTACTAGTTATCCTCGCCTAATTGTTTTCACGAGACGGGCAGCTCACTACTTGACGTGTACATAAAAGTATAGCTCTTAAGGAACTTATTATATAGGTATTGCAACTAAAAACTGGTTAATTTATCGCCGTGACTGCTCGACATATCCTAGATCCTAGACGACCGGCACAGATCCTTAATTGTTTATAAAAAGCTATGCCATGTTACTTATTCTTAGCAATAACGACGAACAAGACCATTTCTACACATCGATACACAAAGACCACACACAAATTTGTATAAAAAAGAAATGCATTTTTTAAGAACATCAAAACTTAAGTCTATTTTATGGGACTGGCTGGGTTTCATGTTATAAATTCAAATTAATTGTTTTGGAATATTAATAAAAGCAGAATAATGCCAGATATTATAGCCTTTTCATAGCTGAATAATATACTTATATAAAAGATTTCGTAAATATTAAATTTGTTGCTTAACAAATAAAAAAATAATACAATTTAATTAGTGACAGTCTTGTTAAAGGTGACGATAAGTATGTAACCCGACCAGGCCAGCAGTACAGTCTTGGTGGGGGTCCCCTAGATCAGGATATCGTTTGTGGTATTTATAGCTATGGGCGGCAGGTATATAGCTCGTATCTGGCTGCGCAGGCGTGCGATTTCCATGTCGTCGCGCTCCATTTCCCGGATGAGTTGTGAGAACTGAACTAATCCCTCGCGGTTCCCAGGAAAACCATGACCCTTAATTACCTCCAGTTGGAGTTGCATGACCAAAGGAAATACCTAAATAATGGAACAGTAATTAAGATATGGAATATAATGTTTAATTTATTCTTATTTACGTGCTGCATCATAAGAATCATCTCTTTTCCTGCCGAGGCCTTTGCTTCCGAGAGTTTCTTGGAGTTTTCCGGCTGGTTGACACAACGAATGATGTCCATAAGTATTTGTTTAGCATTCTCATTGTTGAAATTGGCCAAATATGACATAATAAAGCTTCAAGTGGCAGCAACTCTTGTTAGTTTTACAAATATGTTCAACAATTTGCAGTTTTTATTTTTATTTTGTTGCTTCTTTTCTCTCCCACCTATCGATAGTTACTGAAAAGCGATTAAACTATTGACGGCACTGCCCTCAAAACAGCTGTTAAGTATTCGCAATCAAAACTTGCTATACATATGAAAATATTTAATTGCAAGAACTAATTTAAATATGTAATTTCGGTACGGAATTAATCCGTTTTGATGATTATTTTCGGCATTTGGAATAAATTCCCCTACTTTCAGCGAACTTATTTTTAGCAGCGTTTTCCAACACTACCCATGGAAAAATGTCACGTCAAAGAAACAGTAGCAACGACAAAAGACACAAATAATAAAAAAGCTTATTTTGCGCAGGAATTCGTATAATTCCCAGTAAATTTAAGGCCATGCAATTGCATATTTAGTACGCGCCACCAAATTGTGAAATAAATTGTATAGTTTTAAACACGCAGTTCGCCCAGCAGCAACAACGAAACGCAGTTTTGGGCCATTGCATTTTGCGAGAGTGTGAAAAGTGCGTGTGTGCAAAAAGCAATAGAGGAAGAGCGCAAAAGTAGCAGCGAAAACAACAACACACAAAAACACAACACACGCACACACAACAGCGCCACCCACATCTGCACATACACACCACACCACACACACACACACAACACGAAACTCCAGCGCCGAGTCAGCAAATTCTGCCACACACACAAGACGGAAGAAGAAGAGCTAAAAAAGTGGTGCCCACATCTCCATAAACTCTAAAATTCGCGTTTCCAAGTCTCCGGCGGAATGAATCGCTCCGACGGCTTGGTGCGACGCTCGGTGAAGCCGAGGGAAAACGGCGCGGAGGGTGGCCTAAATGCCAATACGCCGGATGACAATCAGGAGGCGATCGACGGCCTCAAGGACCAGGAGGACAATATCGATGACGGCGACTCCAAGGAGACGCGGCTCACGCTCATGGAGGAGGTCCTGCTGCTGGGGCTCAAGGACAAGGAGGTGTGTACCTGGAGGATGCTCCACCTTATCTGTTTTGCTTACAACGTGTTCCTGGTTGCGCTAATTAATTAGTTTTCCCTTTACAACACGAGCATGTTAATCAAAGGCAGCATATTCGAGAGCTTCTTCTTCACCTGTTAACTGCTGCCATCTCGTTCCCGCTTTGGCAACCTTTTGTTTGGCCCCGAGTGCATCGTGGTCCATCTGTAGGCAGCAGGGGCTTAGTTAAAAGGGGATCTAAACCAATAGGCCAATAGCTATTCTTCAAATTCCGCCAATAAGGAAAATAAATGAAATGAAGGAGAAATTAAATTGCGAATTTAAAATTGTTTATAAAGATTACATCATAAATGCAAAACTTTTGTTAGAACTTCTAGTTATAAATAGTTAAAATTGTAATTTAAATCTCCCAAAAACTACGAATTTATCATTTGTTATAAATGTTTGTTCTTAATAATACTAAGGTTAATGTTTTAAAATCAGTTTTATACGTAATGTTAGTTCAGCATTTATAGAAAGTAATTGATTATATTCTTTAAATCAAAGACCCAATACAATTCTCCACATTATTATAGAACAAAGGCTTAGAACCAAATTTTTTGTATAGAAAATGCTTCCTCAACTTGAAAAAAGGCCTTCCAGTTTCTCCATATTTTGTCAGTAAAAAATACACCCCTTCCATGTTTATTTTCATTTTTGTAGGCACCCATGTTTCATCAACTTCACCTTAACTTTTCCAGTTTGTTGTGCAATATAAACTTTGAAATCTCTTGGCCAGATGAGTAATGCACAATTAGCGTGCCAATGGTGCTTCTCTAAAATCTTTTGTTGTGGCCATAAATAAATGCAAAGCTTCGTCTTCGACAACTCTTATCAGTGTTTGGGTTTTTTTTACCATTGGCAGCAGTTCTTCTAATCTTTATAGCAAAAATGGTTTACTACTTTTCGGTGTGAAAGCAAACTAAAGCTTAAAATGTAATCTTTTAAGAAAATATGCCGTACTCAGCATATAATGAGCTTTTTTAAGGTGCCCTCCTAGTTTTTACTGATAGTACATATTTGTTTCTTAGAATTGGGTTGCCTTACGCATCACTTTTAACAGTATAGCTATTATTTTTTTTAATGTAGCTGCTATCAGCGCAGTAGTTAGCCACTAACTGTTAGATAATAAATCATCACGCCTGCAAGTACGTTTCTATCTATCAGTTATTTGATTAGATAATCCCCAGCCACACCTGTGCTGTGCAAATCTCCTAAATTACACCGATTCTTCTTTGAAAACTCCACTACGAAATGAGACTCGCCACGGAGCTCTAAGTAGCATGCCATCAAACGAGTTTTCCCATTGGAGAGAGGTGCCTACTTAATTTGCATACGATTGAAATATTCATAAATCTCCGCATAATTTTTGGGATGCTATCCATAAAGCGAATCGACTCTAAACGTACGTGCCCTATCCCCATCCCATTATGGCTAGCCGGCAGAATCCCATTTTCTCCATTGAATTCGCTTATTGTATTTCACTTCTGCCTCCCAGCACTTTTATCGCTCAATTTGCCGTTCGCATATAGCGAAGAACATGCAGCTGTGTGAGTGATGACAATCAACCACGTCTATTTGTTTTTTTTTTTATTATTTTGTCCGCAGTGTATGAAACCCCCCTAGGGGCAGAGAGGCAGCTCGTTGCTTTTGTCTTAGTTCTTGTTCCACATCTGCCGCCCCCCATCCGCTTTGTGCTGTTATCACTAGAAACACTTCATCCATTTGGTTAATTGCTTGAGGAAGTGCTTCCAAAATGGTCTCGGTCTCGTCAACTGCCCACATTTCTCGTCGGCATTTTCTTATCTGGCGCAGAACGTCATTCATTATTTAAAATTATATGTGTTCCATATACTATAGTCATTACGAGGGTTTTAATATCACGATAAGCGCGACCTTTTTGTATTATTCGAATTGCAAATGATTCATTTTTATGGTCTGCTTGCGCAAGTTTATTTTAAATTCATGATGAATAGGTATTATTATCTTTTAAAGGAATTATTATTAGATTAAGCATTTTTGCGTAAGTAAAGTCACGTTTTCCTTATTTTATAAATATAAAACCTTTAAACATTAGACTTTGCTAATTGTTTTTATTACCGATATAATATCATTGTCCTTTTTTACCAATAAAATATTCTTTTTGCAGAAGAAAAGAAAACTTTTCTAACAGAAATGATTTCATTATAGATAAAATATTCTTCTCTATCGTTATAACTAGAGTTTATTAACGTTTCTCACAAGTTATTTCCTCTGTGATATGACATATTGTTGGTTCTATTTGTTAAGCCTAAGCAAACCCAAGTGTTTAATGTTTAATCAGCTGTACTCTGTCGTCTGAGAGCTTTTCGTCCCTGACAACATCTAAATTATTCATTTTTTTTCACGCTTGCCCCATGAGAACAAGTCAAGAACAGACCACTCTTTATTTGTTTAAACTGGCGTTCTTAGACAAAAAATTTGTAAATACAAGGAAGTGAATTCGATGCACATAAGGGTATTATTTCTGTACAAATTCTAAAAATAAAAACTCGATTGACAAGCCCTCAAAAATTATATTCCGGGTATTATTAGAAAACTATCATATTTTAACGTTGAATATATCAAAATTTGTACCACAAATATGTTAATTGCTATTCATTTTTCAACTACTCCTTTCAGGGCTACACATCGTTCTGGAACGACTGCATATCAAGCGGCTTGCGCGGATGCATTCTCATAGAACTTGGACTGCGAGGTCGGGTGATGATTGAGAAATCTGGAATGCGACGACGTGGCCTATGTACAAGGTAATTTTACAAATATTATAACCACATGAATGAACCAAAAAACTAAATTCATTTATATTTTTATTTCCCCAAGCAGAAAATTAATTCTGAAATCGGATCAGCAGACGGGCGATGTTCTATTAGATGAGGCATTAAAACACATCAAGGAAACAGATCCCCCAGAGACGGTGCAAAGCTGGATTGAATATCTCAGTGGTATATATATACTCAGACTAATCCTAGTTGAAGTTTTGAATAATTCAAATGTTTTTGTTGCGACAGGTGAGACTTGGAATCCATTGAAATTGCGCTACCAGCTGAAAAATGTACGCGAACGTCTGGCCAAGAATCTGGTGGAGAAGGGTGTGCTCACAACGGAAAAGCAAAATTTTCTGCTCTTCGATATGACGACACATCCGCTCAGCGACAATGTGGTCAAGTGTCGCCTGGTGAAGAAGGTAAGAGCATGAGAAGATCGTCTCTTGAAGGAAATTAATAATCTTTCTCGTATTTCTATTCAGATTCAAGATTCTGTACTGTCCAAATGGGTCAACGATCCTCAGCGTATGGACAAGAGGATGCTGGCGCTAATCTTCCTGGCGCACGCCAGCGATGTCATTGAGAACGCTTTTGCGCCGCTGAATGACGATGATTACGAGGTGGCCATGAAGCGGGTTCGGGAGCTGCTCGATCTTGACTTTGAAACGGAGGCGGCCAAGCCGAATGCGAATGAGATACTGTGGGCGGTGTTTATGGCGTTTACGAAATAGACGGATTCTCTCCTCCGCTCCTCTTACACATACACACACACACAAACATATACGCCACATCTGGAATACATTTTGCTGCGCTTTTGTTTTCAAAACTTTGCTGTGAGTGGGAGATAAGATTTTATTCAAATGGCAACCACCCAAAAAATTAAAAAAAAAAAAGAAAAGAAAATCACTTTCCGGAGAATAGTTATATTTTAAGCCATAATGCCTATACAAATATACATATATATGTTTAACGAAGCTGCAATAGTATCTGAGCGTTGGCTCAGTTGTCTCTCTTCGTTTTCTCCTTTCCTTGAGCATTATATAACCAGTAAGTTGTGTTCCAAAATCAAAAGATCACGATCGAGAATTCGAAACTGCAGCATTGTTTTTGTAATTATATATATCTAACACTAAGAGAGAAATAATAAGAAAAGATTGATAATGTCTGTGCAAGCTGTCAAGTATCCTATATATGTTTTAGTTGCCAATTTCCAGTTGTGTGTTACGTTCCCAATTATATGATTGTGCGACGTGGAAAATTAGTTCAAAACGTTCATCAAGTTCCGCAATTTTACCTTAGTTACCTTATAAATTCGTACACAGTTACACAAATAAGTAATCACCCACCCAGACACGAACAGACAACAACATTTGACACACATGGAGCGACATTCAATCTAGGCAATGTTTTTAATTTAAATTGTTATTACATTTCGGGAACATTGAAGTTGAGATATAAAACTTTTCTAACTGCTAAAAGAAAAACGAAATTTAAAAACAAAAAAAGAAAAATTACGAGAAGGGACAACAACAACAGAGAAGAAGAAAAAAAAAACAAAAATTTATGTAAATGTAAAATGTGCACGTCAAATAATAATAATTCTTAGATATTTAATGGCCTAATAAAATATAATACGAATAAACAAAAACAATATATAAACCAATAATATATATATACTTTAAATCCATGCTGGAATGTGTTTGTTATTTTAAAAAATGTTTCAACAAATTGGAAAGTATTATTCAGTGATTATGGGAATTGAGAAAAGTAGGTAAAACAATTTATAATAAAGGGAATACGTTTCCTTAAAATTTAAGCTAAAACCGTTCACCAAACCTTTTTATTTTCCACTTTTTCCATAAATAAATTCAATTTTCGTTTCGTTTTAATAAAGAGTTTTTATTCCGTTTTTCGGTCTCAATAAATGTTTTTTTTTATCTGTCGTTCTGCACGCAGTTATGTTTTTTTTCCTGTTGATATAGGGAGCGGGCAATATATACCATACAAATTGAATAATTCTCACACGAAACATTTGGGTTACAATATAATAATAATAATCTTTCAATGACATAAAATACGATAAAAAGCAGGGCGCAGCGCACAAGTTATTGCAGAGAAATACATTAAAACTAAGATCGATTGGGCCCGGAAAAGAGTAGGATCTTATTCTAACCATCATCGTAATAATCATCTAATAGTTTTCAACTGTGTGGGAAATTTGCAAAGTAATTTGTAATTACAAATAAACATTAATTATTTAATCATGGAATTTGAAAAGAGAACAATTTTTCTAAGTAATTTCGCGGAAATACATACAAATATATATATATATATTATTTAAAAAATAAAATCATGCAAAACATATGTGGAAACTTGAATAGAATTAATGGAAGAATTGATACGCTTGAAATGATAGCCATTTAATTAATATTAATATATATATATGTATATGTATTTTGTATGTAAATAGAATTGATGTTCCGCCAGCTCCAGTTCTCGCTCTCTATCGTTCCTTATCCTTCTGACCACTCCACTCATTTGCCCAGGCGACTGCGCATGGAGGCCAGGCGACGCATCCGAGCCCGGTTCTGGGAGTAGCTGCTTTCGGACACCCATCGCTGCTCGGGCCTGTAGTACGTGCCGGAGTAGCCGGCGTGCTAACTCAGCAGGTCCTTGATCTCCTTGTGCATGTGACACAGGAAATCTACGTAACTGGCCGAGCCATCGGTTCCGCGATCTTCGACGAGGAAATGCCGGAACACGCTCTCCAGCTTGTCGTTCTGTCGCAGCCAGGTTACCTATAAGAAAAATGCGATTTAATATAAGAAAATCATTTAGATTGAAAGATAGTGAAGACGCACCCTCATGTAGCGCGTTCGTTCCCTCATGATCTGCTCCAGAATGTCGTTGATGCGCTTGGCTAGCGGCGTCTCCGTAACAATATGGAACCGCTCCAGGGCAAGTTGCTGCAGCCCCTGGACTCCAAAGACGGACTGAACAAAACTGGGGGACAGCGACTGGCCCAGCCAGACGAACAGATGAACACCGTTCTCCAAAATGTAGGCCCCGTCCTCCTGGGTCTTTTCGTGCGTGCATCGAACGGGTGCCGGCAAATCCGTATCCTCTGGCACGGCGTTGTGGATGGGAATGAAGCGAGGATACAAATAGCTAACCGACTGATTCAGATCCATAGATAGGACAAACTGGATCACATAGGATCGATCGTCCAGCGTCATATCCGAGCCACCGGACACAGCATCGTTCTTGAGCAAGCACGAGGCGTACAGTGGCAGCAGCTTGAGGCACTCGGGCAGAATCAGTTGGCCGGCGGAAGTGGGAGAGGTGCAGTGCTTTCGATAGCAGGCCAGGATCTGGGCAGACCGATGAATTAGGTTATCCTTCACCTGCTTGGGTGAGTGCTCCATCAGCTTGAAGCATGCCTGCTTGGCAAAGAACAGCATCATGGCGTCCAAGTCGCAGCTTTTAAAGACATCCGCAATCGTTGTGGTCACACGCAGGGCCAGATTAAGGACTCGCAGGCGACGCTGACCGCTGCACGATGTGTAAAGCAGGGCCACCTGCAGATACACATTTTCCTCCGGCGGCAGCTTGTCGTCGTGCTTGATCTCAATGCTCACCGATTTGGTGGCATCTGTAATGGGAGAGAAAATTATGTATTATTTCGGTTTTTAATATAAATTCTTTTTCGAAAATCCTTACCAATACTGGCCAGCTCCACATCAGTGGTGTTGGACATGAAGAAATGGCCAAAGAACTCCGTGGGCCGGATGCCGGCCGATGTGCGCACCCGCATCACTGCATCGAAGGCGATCGGTCGGGACACGTTCTTCTTGATATCCTCGATCAGGCGCTGTCCATCGACGTCCGCCTGGAAGTAGGTGTACTTGTACACCTCACCTCCGGTCAGCCGTGACACCTGTCCAATGGTGGCCAGGTCGATGTAGGCATTGTTGAACACAAATAGATCCACGGAGCAGCCCTGCTGCACGCACTCCTGGCCCAGCTGGTTGTAAGCCGTAGTTTGAGGCGTAAGTACGGTTTTCTCCTTGTCGGTGCCCAGCAGCTTCCTGTCGTCGCGATTTTTGAGCTTGCCCGGAGCCTCCGCAATGGGCAGCGTAGAGTTGAAAACCAGCAGCTTACCGGCAGCGTTTGAAGCCTTCAGAGCCTCCAATCCGGCTTGAATGGCGGGATACAAAATCGTCTCCGTTTCCTTGGTGTCCGCAAACATGCGCGGAATTTCCTCCATCAGGGCATCGATTACGGCTGCCGATTCCTCTGGATGACAGAGGAAGCCATCGAGCAGGGGCATGAACATCTCCTGGACATCGCCAACCACCATCATCTGCGGCTGGGCCAGGCTGCTCTTGATATTATAGAAATGCACGGTGCTGTTGTAGGTAATGAAACCGACTCGCACCTTGGACTTGTCCTGTCCTTGGTCCACCGGCAAATGCTTGAGTATGTCCTTGATTTGGGCGCACAACAGATGGACCAGTCCCGACTTGACAGTATTGTACGATACGTCGATGATGAAGATGAAGGCTGGAATCTCTGGGGGAGTGTTGTTCTAAAAGGAGAACAGGATTCATATTTAAATCTGTAAGATTAAGGTTTTCTTGACAACTTACGCGACAATAATCCTTGGTAGCCAGGAACTCGTAGGTGCCTAGCAGCAGCTCAGGCCGTTCATGCTTGTCCACACGCTGGCCAGTATGATCCAGATGCTGATAGTAATCCGGATGAACTGAAAGAATCAGAGAAACAATATTAAAATCGAATTGTTTTCATCTCCTTCGAGAAATAACTCACCCTCGGAGGTCACCTTGCACATGAGGCACAGGAAGCGACGGCCGGCATCCACGAACTGCATGTTGGGCGACATGTATGCCTTGCATCTGTTGCACCGGATGGGTCCCATGTCGCCAAAGTTAACAATAGGCGGCTCCAGCTCACCCTCAGCGGTCCTGGCCAATGGTGAAATATTCAGCGTCAAGGGTAGAGCAGTGGTCTTGAGCAGATCCCCGGTGTTGGGAATGCAGTACAGGGAGGAGCGCAGGAAGCGCGGCGAGGAATTGCCCTGGTCATGGACGACAAACTTGGTGGTTACCAGCGGTGGCAGCAATCCTGGCTGATTGGTGACAAAGGGTCCTCCCGCCTGGCGCTGATTTTCAATCATCACCTGGATGGGATTTGGCATTTGGTCGGGATCCAGGCGACGTGGTTGCGGCGCCTGCTGGTACATGTTTCCCGCTCCCGGCATCGGGGGCTGGTTAAAGCCAGGACGTCCTGGCTGGCCCGGAAAGCCGCCTGGTTGCGGTGGATAACCGGGTGCTCCTGGCTGCTGTCCTGGCTGTGGTGGATATCCTGGCATAGGCTGCTGACCCGGCTGCGATGGATAGCCTGGCTGCTGACCTGGATATCCCGGCTGTGGTGCGCCGAATTGCGGAGGTGCAGCTGCCTGCTGTCCAGGCAGGGGCGGCGGTCCTCCTGGAAAACCGCCCGGCGCCTGTCCCGGGTAGCCGCCGCTGCCTGGATATCCGCCAGGTTGGGGTGCTCCATAAGGTGCCGCTGGCTGTGGTGGCAGACCTGGCTGGGACTGGGGCGGAAATCCCGGCTGCTGTGGCGGAAATCCCGGCTGTTGGGGCGGTAATGCTCCCGGCTGTTGGGGCGGTAATGCTCCCGGCTGCTGTGGCGGTAATGCTCCCGGCTGCTGTGGCGGTAGTCCCGGTTGCTGCAGTGGCGGCAATCCCTGCTGTTGTTGCTGCTGAGGCAATCCCGGCTGCGTGTAGGTCGGAGGAATAGCGCCGGGGGGCAGCAGCGGCTGTCCTGGTCGCGAACTGGGCACGCCAAAAGGAGCTGCAGCCGGACCCGGTGCTGCCTGCGATGTGGGAATTTGACCTGGAAGCGGAGGCTGTCCAGGCAGAGGTGGCTGACCCGGCAGTGGAGGCTGAGCAGCCGGTATCGGAGGCTGGCCACCGGGCGTCGCTGCCTTTGGGGGCATGTGCGGTAGTCCCGCTAAGCTGGCACTGTTCAAGCTCATCTGATTGATTCCACTGGCCACGCTCTGTGGTGTGCTGCTCGGCGTTGGCACTCCGTTGGCATAGCCACCAGTTGCCGCCGGCGGTGGAGCCCCAAATGCAGCATTGTTGTTGTTTGCGGTTGGAGGTGGAGCCGCATTAGCGTTGAACTGATTGAAACCGGTTGCCGGTGGTGGGGCAGCTGCTGCTCCTTGCGGGAGAGGTGGCTTCAGGGGATTGGCAGCGCCACCACTCACACTTAAGCCGCCCATTGACGTGGCCAGCTGCAAACAATAAATATTTTTAGTTATTTAACTTAACTTGGGTTTATTTTCTTTCTTATCTACAAGCCTAGCTTTCAGTTTTCTATTATGAAATCTTGGATGACCTCCTTTTTTTCCCCCAACACGAGAGTATTGAACGCTTATCAGGCTGAGTTTCAGTCTTTTCATTCATCTTCCTGGCCCCTGAAGTGGGTTAGCTATGCTTACAAATTATTTTTTTTAGAAATTAAATATTTTAGGGAGAAGAAGAAAGATTATCATGAAGTTTATTTGAAAAATGATAAAAAAAAAATATTTTTAAATTAAAAAATAAAGTTTATCTTTTGGTACATGCAATCTTGAATGAAAATACGAAATTGCATATCATAAATGATATCATAAGACCTTGACCTACCCTACACAGAAAGTCAATTTCTCCAAGTAAATATATTTAAATATTTATATATGAATGAAAAATGTACTACAAGTACCCAAAATAATCATTAAAATTATTGATTTCTTAAAAATCTTTTTTAAAGTAAATTCTTTGATATTTCCACTTAAAACTTGTCAAACAATCAATTCCTATATCCAAAAGTTTTAATATTAAAGGCCTTTCCTACAAGGTGTCTAATCCTTTTCCGAGCTTTCCTAGCTTAAGCCCCCCATTCACCTGCTGCTGGTAGTTCCCATTGAGGTACGTCTGTGGAGCTGCCGATGTCGGTGGTGGTGCTCCATACTGTGCTTGTTGTGGCTGCTGCTGCTGCTGCGGCGGCAGCGCTTGAGACTGTGGCTGCTGCTGTTGTTGAGGTGGCCAACCTGCACCAGAAATTGGAGGAGGTGCTCCAAACTGCGGCTGCTGCGCCGGCGGCTGCTGGAATTGCGTAGGCGGTGGCCCGTACATATTGGGATTCATTGCTGGAAACCGTAGCCGTGTATCAGTCACCGATTTTGCGGGGGGAAAACCTCCAACAAACAACTTTCACGGGGAAAAGCGAAGCGCGAGAGAGAGAAAACACGGTGGCTCAAAGTTCGCCACTTCGGCAGATTTGGCAATTTCTGGGACTGCTACGCCGGATTCCTGACCACACGCTTTTCGGTTCTGGCCACTGGATGTTAGCCTCAACTCTCGACGGCCGCGGCGCACGAACGCTGGTTAAAAAACAAAAATAATTTCGAGCGAAATGAACTTCCACGTCAGTTCCCCAATTCGATTTTTTTTGCTCTTCTTGCTGCCACGTAAACAGGACTGTTTTCCAACACTGTCCGAGAGTGGGGCACGGTTGCTAACGGTCAATCGATAAAAATGTGGCAATGTTGCCACAGCGTCTGGCTATCAGCTGTGACCCGCTTTAAAAATTTAAAAAGGTGGTAAATAAACTTGGAACAGTTTAATAACGAATTTTAATAACTCTTCATTTCATACGTTTATTCTTATGACAAAAAATACAATTTAGATTCCATATAAAATACCTTTATTGTTTTTAATATAATATTGTTATAAATTATAAGTACACATAGAAAAAAACTAACATTATAAACGTTAGTTTTTTTCTATGTGTACTTATAATTTATAACAATATTCGATTGTGGTGATCTGTGGCCGTTTTACTGATTACCTAGGTATATAAGGCGTATTCACAGATTATTCTTTATAGTCGTCGCTTTTTCCTCAGCAGAATGAGAATATTAGTAAGTGAATTAGATTTTTTACTTAAGGGGGGGGTTTGTAATTTTTTTGTAAGGTTTGTAATTTTTTTTTTCGAAATTTTTTTTTTATTTTTTATTACAATTGCACAAAATGTAAAGAATATTGTGTAAAAGTTGCAAGTCAATCAAATTAAAATTAACAAAGTTATAGCCAATTTAATGGAGGTCGCTTAGTGTGCACTACATGTGCTCACAAAACTTTGAAGCGCTCTCCTGAAAAGTAGCATTTTCCAAGTCGGTGAACACGATTACAGAAAATCTACTGATCCGATCGATTTGAAATTTTGCACAAATATAGTTTAACTAATTCTACAGGTACTCACGTGGCCCTTTTTTTAATTTTTTTTTTAATTGTATTTTTTTTTTAACAATTTATCTTTTTTTTTTAGTAAAAAATCTGACTTTTTGCTTCAAAATGACATAAAAAATCAGAAAAAAATTTAAAAAATAAAAACGCTTCGGTGTTACCTCGGGACATTTATCCCTTAAGTAATGCAATTTAGTTTTTTTTAAATCGCGTGATCCTGTAGGCCGTAAGGATGTTCACCGCAAACCACCTTTTTTCGATGGCGCCTTAGGAAATTCTTAATAGCTCTTAATTCTCTAATTGTTTCTTAACCAAAAAATACTAATAAAATAGTCGAAATATTGTGTTACTTTATGGTGTTTAAATTTTTACGCTAACTTTATCCGTTTCGCCACAAAAAATTTTTGAAAAACGGCCATTTTTGCACCGAACAAACCTTACCCCCCCCTTAAACAAAAATAAAAAAAAAAAACAAATTACTTGGTTATAACCCTCTTTTAAGACCTTTCAATTGTTGGTTACATAAATATTAATGCTTTTAATGATCTTTAATAGCTACTTCATAAGAAAAATTTAATGTTTTTGAGCTGCATAATCCATGATGAAAAAATTTGTTGTCTGCCTTAATAATAAAACCAAAAATTGATAAAGAATATACAACAAAATATATGTATATAATTTAACGATTTCAATTCAAAGAACTTATTTTAATAAATAAATCAAAAGATTTCAGTAAGTAATGAAACAAAAATGATAACCCCAAACCATAAAATAAAAGCGACGCTTTCTCAGAATTTCTTATGATTATATTAGTTAGTATATAAAATATGAAGCAACATTATTATATTTTAATAAAAAACTAAACTCCCTTTACAGTTGACAATATTTGTGTTGGTGGCCGCTGCACAAATTGAAGTCCAAGGAGCCCTTAACCCACTAATTCCTGTTAACGCCATAAGAACCACTCGCGCTTTAAAATGTGCCCAACTGGTTTCCCTCGATGGTGGCTTCATGTTCTACCCAGGAAGCGGGAGAGCTTTTCCGATTCCAGGCAGCAAGGGAGGATTGTTGATTCCAGGCTGCCTTGAAATTGTCTATGAACTAAAGGAGGGAAAAGTGATTAGAGCCTTTGAGGATCTTCAACCCGCTGATCTTGGACACTCTTAGACCCGCTGATCTTGGACCCTTTGTTCTTGAACACTCTAATCTCGGGAGCTCTAATAGCCAAACCGTACTCTTTGAGTGGAAAATTGAAAAAAATATTATAAAATAAAAACAATTACTATTCCTTGGGATTAAGAGTAATAAATATGTAGCTGCTAAAATTTTTCTTTATTGGAGGGCAGTGGGTCTGAGATCTCCTGGAGCCGACTCGTCCAGGCTCGAGTGTTCACTCGAAATTTGTTGTTTTCAAATTGCACTGCTGGCCGGAGGTCCTTGCTAAATCGCAGTCCCGTAAAGCGTTCAATTTCATCCACCTTGACTCGGTGTTCGCTCAAATTTCCACCCACCGACCGGCTATTCGCAATGATAAAACTCTCGACGAAAGGACGCAGTCCAAGATTCTGGCTCTCCACAATTAGAACCTTAAAGTAATGCGATGGCACCGGGATGGGAGTCCAATCGTTGACCTCATATTTCATTGACCATTTGCCATCTTCATGATTAGAGGGCGTGTATATCGGTCCAGTGTAGGTATACACTGAGCCAAATTGCTGTGCCTTGGTGACCACATACTGCTCCAGTTCTTTCCATATCTTACGCTTGAAGGCCTTACAGATTCTCATTGATCCACCGCTCAGGACATAGACATCGTTGTAGCGGAGATTCAGGGAGCTATCGCCGGAGCAATCCGTCTCTATCTTTTGGTAATTCGCGCGAAAGTGTTCACAAATCCACCTCGGTGAGTTGGTGCTCATATCCTGCGAGACAATATAGTCCTTGTGAACCAGCAAATTCTCTGTGCTGGGCAGTCCGTATTTAATTAAATCCAGGAGATCTGTAGTGTTTGCCGAGTCGGTTCTAAGCATAAAGAAAGCACTGAAGAAATCAATTACGGGCGACACAACTACCTCCTTGATCTTGTCTCCGAAGGTTACAGAACGGTTCCACAAACGGCTCTCGTGATCGGTCCTGAAACTGGATAACTTTTGTGGCGAGGCGAATATAATAAATATTAATTATAATACATTAAAGCTAAGCTCTTACAATGGGATAAAGCCTCTGACGATGATGATAGATATACGGATCCCTTCGGATCAGTCGAAACAATTCTCTTATAGACACCTCCTGCTGGGCAAAGGCGCCGCAAAAAAATCCAGTTACTCCCGCCAGTGCATATAGTACATACTGATGGACTGGTGGCGTCTCGTTATAGGACATCTTAATGGATACAATAATTTGGTTTCCGGTGTATATAAAACAAAATGGTGATATCTAGGGCAAGGCCTGCTGAAATCTATTTATATCGTAATATTTTATTTGTAAATCCAAATTTTGTAGAAGATCAACCAAAGTCGCGAAAAACCTGCGATTCACTGGGATAGTTGCTGCCAAACAAAGCGCTTCTCCTCAATCCTTCGAAGAACTTCAAACCTGCATAGTGCTCGATCTCTCGGATGTCGCAGAGGAAGGACCGCAATGGTAAATTATCCGGTATCGTGGCATTTGGCAGGACATAGCCCTCCATATAAGGCTGGCCCAGATGCTGATTCGATTCCACCATAATAACCTTAAAAAAGTGAGTGGGAACCGCCACCATATTGATTCCTATCATGTCATATTCCACGCCAAATTTACCGCCAGCCCTCTGCTTGGGCTTATAGAGCGGACCCGTGCACACGTAGACGGATCCAAAGCGATTGACCAGCGATCTCACATAAATCTCCAGCCTATGCCAAGCGCCCCGATTAAAGCCCTTGCCGATTTGTGGCGCTATGTTGGTGAGAAAGAATGTATCCTGGCAGTGATTCTGCTGCGAATGATGATTCCCTGCGGCTGCCAGGTGACCGCGATCAAAGCCAGATCTTCGATAGTCCGTCAATTCGGATCGAAAGTTGGAGGGCACACTCATGTCCGCTTGAAATGGTCTTCGACGTGGTCCGGATCGCTCCGAATGGATGCTGTCCGCCTGGAGGTGTTCACACACCCAATGGGCCACTCGATTCCGGCGATCGTAGGAGAGCACAAAGTCACTGTACAGCCGTAAGTCATCCAGACCCGGGAAGCCGTATTTCATGATCTGGCGCATACGGTGATCGGCCTCATCGTGGCTCTCAAAGAAAGCAAACTTAGAAGGGTAAGTAAACTTTTATTAAATAACTAATTAATTAATCTCAAAAGGATAACTCTTACCACTTCATCAATTTGGGGACTAACATAGTAGGCATAGGGATCCCTTTGTATTAAATCCTGCAAACGTTGCCTGGCATTTTTGTGCTGAAAGTACATGCCTGCCACAAAGGATGCACTGACTGCAGTGACACCCAGGGCTAAACTTAGTCCCAGGATATGCCATTTATGGTCCATAAATGGGGCCTCACAATATGCCCATCTGATAAATAAATAAACCCAAATGAAGGCTTTCTCCTGGCTAAACAAATAAATAAGAAATATTGAAATAAATTCTAAAAGATTCACATTTATTCAACTAATCCAAGAACTGCATACTGGTGAGACTGGTGCACAATGGAACACTTGCCGAACTGGCTACCGGATTGGCAATCATACTGGTTACCGAATCGTCTATTTGACCGGCTATCGGATTGGTTATTTGACTGCCTGTCGGATGGGTAACTTGACTCCCTGCCGGAAGGGTTATGTGACTGCTTGTTGGATTTGTTATTTGACTGCCTGTTGGATTGGTTATTTGACTGCCTGCCGGACTGTTTATAAGACTGACAACTGAGCTGGGTACTTGGGTATTGATAAAATTGCGATCCATGTTCTCGAAGAATCGCAGACCTGCGATATTCTCTATCTCCCGGATATCGGCGAGAAGAGTCTTCAGGTCGATGTTATTGTTCAGCGGCGTGTTGGGCATCACATAGGCCTCCGCATAGGGGTCGGAATCCGCCTCGAACTTGTGATCTATTACCAGGACCTTGAAGAAATGCGTGGGCACGGCAACCATAATTCTATCCTCCGTCTGATACTCCAAAAACCACTGATCGGACTTGATCTCCCGGGGCAAGTAAATGGAACCCGTATAAACGTAAACGGTTCCATGCTGACGGCTCATCTCGTTCACGTGCTGAAGCAGCCGCTCCCACACGGAGAGATTGAAGCCCCGGTTCATGAAGGGCTTTATGTTGGACAGGAAAAATACTCGGGAAGCCTCCGATTGGTTAAATGCTCTGGCAGGAGTTACCGATGATGTGGGCCTTCCGTAAATTGAAGTGTTCGCGATGTCCACTTTCTCGCACATCCACTGAATGGAGGAGTTTCGACGATCGAAGGAGGTCACAAAGTCGAAGGCCTCATTGAGACTGATATCATTTGTGCTGGGGAAGCCGTACTTCATGATCCCGGCCAGTTTGTGAGTATCATCACCACTCCCCACTACCGCTTTCCTGTCAGCATCCACCCTGAAGATGCCCAGCTGGAAAGGAAACGAGATCATTAAATGGGAATACGCTGCAAGTCCCAAATGGATGTGACTTACCAATCGGTACAGCTTCCTGCGTATGAAGTAGGCATGAGGATTGCGCTGCTCCAGTCTTTGGATATTTCGCAGCACATCAATGTGCTGATAGTAGGCGCCCAGGGCAAAAAAGGAGCCGGCTGTGGCTGCCACGATACCAAGAAGAGCCTTGGCTGGCATTTCTATCCATCAATCACTTAACAAACAATAATTTAGAGCTTAAAAATGTGGAATATTTGGGAAAAGCATAAACCTTATGTGTGTGTGAGTGCTGCTTTTGGAAAAGTATCTATTCAACGTTTGAGTTTAGAATGAAATGTGACTATGTTGGGCTTGGAACACCACGTAAACATAGTAGAGAATTTTCTAGAATTTTCCAAAATTTCCCATTGACTTTTCCCAGCAGTTAATCTGCAAAGTTGTCGTGTCCAAGTTCAGAGTGAATCTACAGGCAACACTTGGCTGCACTTGCCAACTGCATTAAGTCAATAGAAAAAGTTGCAGTCATCGTTGCAGCGTCTGAAAACTAAAAAGTCCTTAGGACAAAACATCCCCTAACCGCCGCCACCCAACAACCACATAATAAGCGTTTTGGGGGGCTCTGCCTGACTAAACCAAAAACGGCGTCAAGATTTATTCACCAAATCTCGTCGTACTTTGTTATGCTTAAAAATGTTAGTTGTGGATTTACAGTTTTTCGGTTTTTGGCCACAGAAAAACTTTCCTGCCCCAGCACAAAGTTTGAACGGTAAAGTGATGGAAAGTGTAAAGGATTTAAGGTAAAAGCAGTGGCGGCAGGGGGACTGAGTTTGGATATTGGATATTGTTCTTGGAGAAATTTTTGGTTTTAATTATTTAAATACGGTTAAAGTGCAACCAGAGTTAGAAAAGCTTACTAAATGGATTTTACATTAACTTTAAAGCCTCAAAATTAAAGACAAAAGGATTCCTTGCCGCCTGGGAGGCACTTGACAAGGATGGGCAGGAGAAAAACTTTTCCGACACTTGACAAGGGCAAAGAAAAACCTAAAGAAATGCGGTAAATTTTGTTTTTAAAAGGAAACTACAACCTAGTATCCTTCGTCCTCAATCCAATACCGATTTGCCCCACAAGCACTACAATTTTCAATTCCACATCAATTTTGTGGAGCTTTCCAGCCAGCCGCGAGGCATTGCCAATTAATTTCCAACGTCTAATTGGCGGTTTGCCAAATTCATTGGCCTCCCGGGTATGCGAGTCCTGCCCCTCGCAGCACCGTTTGCATATTGATTGATTTCTGGAGGTCCTTTTTGGCACTACACATAGTGCCGCCTTGATACTTGCCCTGACTTTCCTCTCTGGCGGATTTTCTAATCAACAGGACTCGCCCAAATTTGCATAATTAAAACGTTTTCAGTTTTCTCCGTGGCTCAGGTGGAGCCACGCCCCAAAAACATTTTCCAGGCTTCTTTGCCAACGAAAATTGACTCGCTAAGTGAGTGAAAATTTGTCGCCTCATTTGAGTTTGGATTAATGAATTATGTACTTCGGGGCTGCTTAATTAGGCGAGCTTCGAATGTGATTAGGGGTCAGGCAATTAGCCGATAGGTCTGAAAATTTTCAGGATCTGCGATAATCATTTGCTGACTGACAGCCATAAAAATGTAGCCTTTGGGGTTTTTTTTTTCGACAAAACCGAAACTCATTACGGCCAGGGTTTGCTCTTTTTTTATACTCTCTTTACATATTTTTACAGCAGGTCAACTTAATGGGGGTAATTAACTTATCTGGGTTAGAAAGGGTGAAAAGGTTGAATTTTTATTTGCTTTTTAACCAAAACATGTTTCGGGGAAGTCAATTATCGTCTGCGGGTTAAATGTTTTTGTTTTAAAAAACAATATTCTTAAAAGCTCGTAAACAAATTATTTATTTAGGGGTTTAAGTCGTTACTTCCAAGGCCTAGTATTACTAGGATTAATCATAAATCATTTAGAGATTCCCAATGGCAATTAACACTTTGGCTGCTGGCGTTGCCTACTATTAATTATAGCGATCATTCAAGGGAGAGTGTCATATATACAATTCTATGTATGTACATGTATGTTCATGTATATATGTTTATAGAGAGAAATACAGATTACGGGAAAGCAAGAGCACAGACTTGGGGTCGCCCTGCTCTCCGATCAGTTCCAGTTCCAATGCTCGACAACGATCGTCGCGGGTTGTTTTGAGAGTTTCATCAGTTAGTTTGGGCCCGTTGAGCAGGTCAGATCTGCGGATCACGTTCTTCCGGAGAGCATAAATCTTTAACGGTAGAGCTAGGTCATCGCACGCACTAGATCACTTAGAAGAACTCTTTGAGGAGATCCACTTGAACGGTCACAAGTCCCACGGGCGAAAACGAGAGTAACTATGATCTCGCAGCTGGGACGGATCGGTATTATTAGTGCGGCGATTTTGGCATTAACTGCCCTTATTGTGGGTGAGTCTACACACAGAGAAAAAGTTTAATTTTCACAGTCAAAAAGGTAGCAAAATATTAGTGTTTGCTTCCATTGCCATAAAGACTTTTTGCCCTTTCTAAGTATAGGTTAAAAGTTTTATTATAAAAATAAATAATGTGTGAAATCATCTATTAGCATCTCCGGCCAGCACTGAGGAGACCGCTCTAAATCCCAATGCCAACTGCAATTATACCCTCATCAAGTCCAAGACCTTGGGTGTGGATCCCTCGTTCTGGAAGAAGTTCTTCAAGCACTGGATACCCTTCGTTGGCAGTTCAAGAAGTAAAATGCAATTCATACTCTTCAAGCGGGATTTTGCAGATTGCGGAAGGGAATTATTCATTGGCGATGTGGAAAACCTCAAGAACTCGGGCTTCGATGCACGTCATCCAACGAGGTAAGGGGATTTCCTGGGAGATTAAAGGCACAGATTGAGTATTGATTGAGAGGGGAACTTTTCCGCTTGACATATTGTGTAGGAAGCATTAATTGTGGGGAAGTAATTGTACAACAGTCGATTTGTTTACATTTAATCGTATAGAATAATTACCAAAAAGCTGTTTAAACACTTGCCAACTGCAAATACTATAAATAGTGTATTCAGTATTCCCATTCATTAACAGCTTCTGCGTCAGAAAGCATCTAATTATTGAGAGAGCAAAATAAGCCAAATATTTGCCAAATTCTCTCATCAAATTTAATTTACTTATTTTTGAGATAATCATGAAAACTGGTTTCAAATATATTTTTGTTTTAACGCTGAGCTTTCGTGTGGCCTATCGATCCCTTATCGCTCATTGAGTCATTGCCATTTCATTGACACTGAAATAATTGCTAATTATTTAATTATTTGTATTGTCAATTAAAACTTTCTAAATTAAGGGAGGGACTAGTTTATAAGCTATTGTTTTTGTTTTAAGGCATTACTGCATGTTCAACACGAGTTTTGCATTTAAAAAATAATGATAAGATAAGGTAGGCATTGATGATTTGCATGAGATAAGATTTGTTTACTTAAAAGGGGGCATTGATATTTACAGGTGATGTTATCTTTTTAGGAGGTGTTCCTAAACATTCTTTTAAAATAAATTTTGGTTTATTTTTGGTAGAAAATTAGCTATGCAATTTTAACAGAATTAATTAAGCATTATAAAAAGGTATTTCTTATAACTCTTTCTGTTCTTGTTTTCTTTTTTTGATTTATTTATTTATTCTAATGAAATTTATTTATTAACCTTTATATATCCTTCTCCACCAGAATTGTCATTCACGGCTGGATGAGTCAGAGCAAAGGCTCTCACATCAGAAGGGTGAAGAATGCTTATCTGAGCCTGACTCATCCTGGCCTTAATGGAGAACCGCCGCGTTATGAGGACTTCAATGTTATTGTCTGTGACTGGAGCAAGATTTCCACGAATGTCAACTACTTCGAGGTGGCCAAGACAGTGGAGGATCTGGGTGCCCTGCTGGCTGATCTAGTGCGGCATCTTCATCTGGAAGCCAATCTGCATTACGACGATGTCTACATAATTGGGCACTCTTTGGGCGCTCAGATTGCTGGCAGTGCTGGCAAGCAAATCCAACCATATAAATTTAATACCATTTACGCTCTAGATCCTGCGGGACCTCAGTTCCGGGATCAGACCGATGAATATCGAATCGATGCCAGCGATGCCTCCTATGTGGAATCCATACAAACCAGCGTCAGCTTTGGCTTTGAGAAGCCCGTGGGACACGCCACCTTCTATCCCAATTATGGTAAAAATCAGAAAAAATGCTATGTGTATGGCTGTTCGCACAAGAGGTCTCATGATTATTTCGTGGAAACCCTGACGAGTCCGGCTGGCTTTTGGGGACCCCGCTGCGAGCGTCACGATGACGGCACTTGGATTCTCCTGCTTAGCGATGGCGAGTACCGGATGGGAGGGGAGCCTTCCGTACCGAAGAATGGAACCTTTTATGTGAAAACCTACGCAAAGCCACCCTATGCCATGGGTCACAGGTGGCAAACTGAGCCGGCGCCACGAGAGGATGAGGAAGAGAACTCCACCGAGGAGTAGGAGATGGGAAGAACTTCTTCTTATTATTTGGACTGTGAATAAAATAGAGTTGGCAATACACAAAAAGTAATTTTTAAAATGTAATTTATTAAATAATGTTAGGAATTATATGATTTAAGGTCTCAGTCTACAAGTTTCCTTGTGCTTTATCTTTAAAATATTTTATTAAAATGTTTAAAGCGATTTTGGAATTGTTTTCTATTTACATGTTTACTCTTTAACCGCTTTTCTTAATTTTTGTTGGTTTTAAAGAATATTTCTATACTTTTTAATTTATTTATTTAATTTATGCATCTGTTCCCTTATGGCCCGCCGTACTCTTATCTTAATTTCCCCTTAAATATGTGAATCAATTTCATTGTTTGCCAAATCATTCACCAGGAAATACCAATTTCTGGCTTCTGCAAGTTCTTCGGTAATTTCCCTTTGTAAACAACGCTTTGAGATTTGTATAAAAGGGTTCCAAACCGCTTAAGGCTTAGCCATTCTATTGCCAACTTTAAATCAGAAATAATGTTGGGAAGTTCAAGTTTTTTCATTAGCTTGGCTGTTTTGTTAGCCATTGTAGCCGCGAGACCTCCTTCTTCCAGGTTTCCTAAATATTCTATTGAATTCGAGATTGGAGTTCCATTTCTAGAAGAGAATCAGAAATATATAAGTTATATAACTACTGCACAGCCAATCAGGGAGATGACAAACGTACAATCTTTTGTGAACCAAAATGAAGAGTCCTCCGAAGAGGTAACCGACGAATCTTACAGTGATGAAATATCCGCAGAGCAAAATGAAGGATCTTCCAATGAACAAAGTAACGAGTGCATCGATCAGCCTGATGATAAAAATTCTAAAGGGCAAAGTAATGAAACCAGCGAAGAAACTTATGATGAATATGTTGATGACCAAAGTGAAGACTTTATTGAACAATATCCTAAGAAGAAAGAGAGGAGTTTAACTGGCGGCCAAGTGTAACATTTTTTTAAAAATAAACAAAAGTCACCAAACAATTGTATGCAATAAATTTCAATTCACAATAGGAGAGGCATTGAAAAATCGGTCACAGTTTTTTCTTTAATTTCAAACACAAATAAATTATCATTTTAAAAAACGGACAAAATGAAGTTTCTGATTTATAGTCTAACTCTGCTTAGCTTGGTAAGGACTATCGTAGCCTTTAACGTGGAAGATCCTGAAAAGGACGAGGACTTTCCAGATTTGGATGCTTCATTCGATTACTAAATGGTGTGTAATGTGTTTCGGTTTTCTCATTCGAATTCTTTATAAACATTTAGTTTTTGCAGCCTTGCATTTTGCTGCGCATGAAGCTGGCTGCCCTTACATAATTTTCCTCTGCGGACCGAAAATTTTTAATTAAAACAAACAATATGTTGCCCCGACTTGTTTTTGGTGCTCCTGTGGCGAGGAGGAGGGGATGGATGTGGATGCTGCACAAAATTGCAGCTTTTTGGGGCCAGAGGCTGGGGCAAGTTGTTGTAAATGCATTTACTCGGCTTAATTAGTTGAGATTTTACATTATTCATACGCCACGTGTGACCAGCGTTTGCCCACTTTTTGGCCCACCCAGCGCGCTGATCCCAGCCGTCGCTTTCCTTTCTTTTCCTGACAGCATCATAATTTCCACTTAATTAAAGTTGTCGTTGTTGTGGGTGGGCGGAGTTTGCGGTTCGCTTGCCAGAAACTTGAAGAGATGCATTTTCGCATTTAAAGTTTTAGGTGGCTTTAGGCGGTGAGTATCACACAAGAATGAGATGTGGCTCTTGATTTAATTAGTGGAATATGTTTTATAAAAAGTTTTCAATCGGATTTTATAGCTAAGATTTTGTATATAAAAAAATGTTTGTTATAATAATTTTTTTTGTTTTAAGGTAAAGAAAATTGGGAGGGTAAAATTAGATTCATTATTTAAAAGGCTATTACAGCTTTGGCTTTCTTTTTCTATTTAAGCTTTGAATATATATATAAACCTTTGCCTTAAAGTCAACCAACGGACTAAAGCAAGTATTAAATTTCCATTTATTCGCCTCAGGACAAGAGTCCTGAAAGTTGACAAGCCAAGACAATTAAATGTTTGACATAATCCATTGATTGGTTTAATACATTTCCCAACTCACTTATCATAATGCTTGTCCTAAATTGACAGTTGAAAGCCAAGCCGGGCCACAGGAATAATCTTTTGAGGTTCCGGAATTCAAAAGGATTCTCGTTAAATCTCAGGTGGAAAATGCCAACGCTTAAATTTTATGCAAAATCATTTACCCCTTTTTTGCCGCCGACCCGAAAATAGTTGCAAACCTTTCGATTTAGCCGGGAATGGATTCCTCTGCGATTGATGATTGTGTGCGTATTCCTGGGGGATTCCCTTCAGTCCTGTCCCTCTACATTTGATTATTTAAATTTTCCCATTCGTTTTCATGGCGTATAAATTATTTATGAGCCATGAGTGTGTGTGTGTGTGTGTGTGCGAGAGAGGACGTTGGCATTTCCATTATGGCATTCTAATTAAGGTCCCCCACAAAATGTCTCCCAAGTTCATAGTAAGCAACACCTTACGTAAGTAACTGATGACCAACGGTCCTTGGTCCTTGGTGTGATGGGAATTAGACCCTTAGAAATTCTCTGGAAAATGCACGAGCCAGGAATTTCTCAAATCCTTTTCGTGGACAGCCTGAAGACCAATTTGTCGCCTCAAAATGGACCGTGTGAGTGTCATAACTTTCCTCCTGCTGCTGTGTGTGTGTTGGGTGTTGAGATTGTCGCTTAGGAAACCCTAAAAAAAAAAGAAAGGAAAAATTAAAATGAAATCAAGTTACAAAAGGTTACAAAAGGCAGAAGCCCAGATATTCCTGGAAAATGAGTCCGATACGAAGGCGATGACAATGACTTACATCATTGCAGGGGGAAAAGGACCTGCAGGACGGACCCTCTCTCTCCCTCTCTTACACACACTCGTTAAAGTTCATGTGCACACGCACTTAGGTCAGCAGATATCGGGCCGGGAAGTGAGAAGCTCCGCCACTCTGGCACACTCACTCACATATGTATGTGCTCGGGATATCAGCGTCTCAGTATCTCCACGTCTCCGATGCTATTTGTGCAATTTTATAGCGTTTTTATGGCACACAAGTTTTGTGCTTTGTGTGCTGTCGGTGGGTCCTGTCCCGGAGTCCTGCGTCCGGTTCTCTCTTTAAAATATTTAAATTTGATGTGAGTGTGTGTGAATGAGTGTGAATGTGTGGGTGGAAATGGCTGGGAAATTCGGTTCCGTTGTGTGCTCAACTGTGTAATAGAGGCCGTCTTCAAGTAAATGGTAAAAGGGCATAGGGAACATGTGGAAATGCTTAGGGGAAGTCCCCTCTTTCAGGGCCTCAAACTTGGTTTTTAAGTAAAGGAACATTTGTTGGAATATAGAAAGTATTAAATAAATATATATATTTTTTTTAACTCGATAGGTATTTATATAATTTTATTTGTGTTTACATATTTAAATAATTTTTAATAGATATATTTCTTACATATTTAACGATTTTAAGAATAACGTCAGGCTTGTGATATATTTCTGCAAAAATATTTAAGAAATTCTGTAAAACTTCTAAAAGTCAAACAATATTTTTAATAATTAAATCACATTCCATATATTTTTTAACTAAACAATTAAAATACGTTTAAGACAAAAAAAAAGAAATATATTTTTTAAAGACAAGTTACAAAATAATCCCCTACTTCACAGCCCCTCATTATTGAGCACTAACTTTTGGCTTTTCCCCTAGACAAACTGCCATTGTTTCGCCTCATATATTTTTTAAGCCATGACGATATAGTATAGAAAGAGTCCTTGCCAACCCTGGATGCTGGGAATTTCTCCCCTAACAATTCACATATACTCGTATCTATGTCAGTTCACTTGAGTGCTGTTGTTGTTGCGGCTTCTACTTTTCGGGCCTTTTTCCAAGTTTTGCGGTGTGATTTTATGTGCAAACTTAAATTATACAATTTGGGGGGCCATGAATACATTTTTCCCATCGTCATCGTCTTGAGCTGCTCGGCTGATGTTGCCTGCGCTGTTGCTGGCGAAAGGGACAATGAGTTGCTAAATGCTTTGAATATTCTTCTGGCCATTGCCAGGCACTGCATGCATAATATACGATATATGGCCATGTCAGATGCGAATCCTACGAGCTTGAGAAGAGAGTGTCCTTTGGGGAGGAGGCTGGGGAAATTTGTTGACAGGTCGAGTATGTCGTGCGGTTTCATCTGCCAAAGCATCTTGGCCAAAAATTGTGAGCAGCATCACAAAGATTTTGGTTTTGGTTTCGCTTGCAAAATGTGGCATTGTGCTGAAAGGAATATATATTGGAAGTTGTTTATTGATTAAGATCTGAAAGGAAATAAACTAAAAAAACGTATTTAAAATATCAGAAAAAGATAACAACTAACTAACCAACTTCAAAGTTCTCTGAAATTCACTGCAAATTAGCCATTTTATGTCCTGTCGTTAAAAGTTCCCCTCTTTGAATTTGCTTTGGCTTTTGTTTTTCTGTTTTATGGAATGCACTCTTTATTAACAAGACAAGTTAATGATTGGGGTTTTTGCAGTCGCCGCCCTTAATGCCAGTTAAGCTCATAACAAAGTACGCACTTTGTGAGCATTTAAATGCCAGCAATAACGACAGCGCCACATGATGTCCTCTGACCTCCCAGCCACCGCCCACGAATGCAGCTGAGATCCCAAGCAGGACCTTCTTTGTTGTTTTGTTTTCTGCTTTTTTAATCCTTTTTTTTCGCATGCACATTATGGCTGCTGGCGGTTTGGGTTTGTGTGTGAGTGTGTTTAATGGGCGGCGGTCAAAAAAGTTTGCACATGTGCTGTTGTCAGCTAATAGTGCTCGTAAGCACCCTTTTTGTTCGAGTGAGCGGAGTAAGGCGAGCTGGGATTAATTCAATTGTGCATATTTATAAATATACTTTATATTCAAATTACACTTTTGCGGGTTTGTTTGTAACTTTAGTTATCTTTGAGAAGAGAAAAACATTAATTAACTGAGAAGCCACGTGGTAAAAGCTCAAGGCTTAAGGCTTTACCATAAAAAAAGAATAAATGAGGCAATAAGAAGACAATTATGAAAGGTCTTATTGAAGCTCTACAATATTTTGAATTTTTATAGTTACTATAAATTTTTCCTATTTCTCTTATAACTATTTTTTACAAGAAAAATATTATCCTGACTGCCGCTCATTGTTTGGGAAACGATAAGGAATACTCAGTGCGTGCAGGATCTGCCTCAAGGAGTTACGGTGGACAGATAGTGAAGGTGGCAGAGTCCAAAATCCGCAACGGATCCGACCTTGGCATGCTCTTATTGAGCTCACCCCTCAAATTTGACGATTTAACAAAGCCCATTGAATTGGCAGATAAAAGTCCACAGAGTGGGACTTTTGCTTTTGTCAGCGGTTGGGGAGCAAGAAGTTTTAATCCAGATTTCCCATTACCAGATTATTTGCAGGTAACAAAGTTGCAGTAAAGGATCGCCTTCGCTGCCTTTAAGGCCTTAGCTGTCCTATTGGCCGAAGATCCTTTGAAGATAATGAAGGACGAGATTTGTGCTTCCCTGCATGGTGATGGATCTTGCCATTGAGATTCCGGCGGACTTTTGGTTAACTTTAGAACCCAAAAGCTAATTGGCATAGTTTCCCCGTGGTTTTTGATGTGTGACTCCGGGTGTCTATGTTGATATCGCTCGCACGAAGAGACGGATCGAGAAATAATTTAGAAATAAATGATAAATGATTTAAAGATTTATCTTTAAAAAGCTCTAGATATATTCTATGTATAATTATTGCAATATGCCCTGGTCTGGGCTATCCTCTAATGAGTTTGTGCAAATTAAAAGCGATGGTGGACCAGAGTTCGCTGGGAGTCACCACTGGTTTCTATTGTCCTGTAGCCACAGCATTTATGAAATCTATTTGCAGAATGCAAAGCAAAGCGCAGCAGAAAAGAAATTGCATTAAAAACAAATACACAACGGGTTGGATGGGGTTTTTCCCGCCGCCAGTTATACAAGATGTTTATAAAGGGCACGGCTTAGGCACGTTCCATGCTCCATGCTCCATGCTCCATGCTCCATGTCCAGAAGCCAGGAGCACGGGTGCGAGTGCGAACAAATAAGCAAACAGGAAGAGGAACAGGAACCAGTAACAGGATGCCTTCCGACACGACTTTTCCGATGGCAGAGCAGGGGAAGGAAATTGTGCAGAAATGTACAGATATGCACAGAGAAAAATTTAATTTTTCTTTAAACTAATTTGAAAAGGTATACAAATATTTATATTTATCTTGAATTTAAGAATTTTATAAAATGTACTTGGCTTTTTTAGTTAATTAAATTTATATAAATTTATTTTGGTTTAATTTTCGTTGTGCAATAATAACTGCAACAAACAAATCGCAAATTGAAATGGCAGATAAGTAGCAGGAGCTGCAGGACTCCTTCTTGTTCTACTGCAGCAAAGGGAATGGAAAATATAAAAATCAGGACCCCCTTCGTGCTCCTGTCAAGGCAATTGCCACTCTTGTCTCCTACTCTCCCCACCATACTTGCCATACCATAGTCGCCTGGCAACATTGTTAACCCAGCAAGTTATGCATTCTTAATTTAATCGCTGGAATTGACTCTCCTCCAGAGAACATCTTCCACTGGCTTAGCGGCCGGGGTTATTTTTCCGTGGCTTCGTCTTCCCATGGCAAGTTTGCAGCAGAGATTAGGCATATATCATGCGATTATATTGCATAGTTTGCATTGCCCAATGACTTGGAATCGCTTTTCCTTGCCCCAAAACTCGGCAGGAGGGAGATTAAGTTGCAGACAATCCTCGAGGAAGGCGGAGTCCCAGAGGATGCACAAGGAAGGGATGAAGCTAGAAGGAGTTATAAACTTTTTGGCCACAAGATCATGAAATTAAGTTTAAATTTTACAAAGTAAAGCCTTATAATTTAAGTTTATTTACTTTATTTGATTTATTTTTAGTAAATTTTTATTTAAGTTTATTGAGACTGAAAAATATTAAAATAAAATTCTCAAAAACCATTATATGCTTTGCAAGATGTTAATAAACGCTGCAGGGCTTATTAAATCTTCTTAATTGTCTCCAGGATCCATGGGCGTAGCTGTGCCACATCGGCAAAGACCGCTGGATAAGCCGGATCATCTCTGCTAAAGGACGCAATGCCCACGAGCTGGCCACCGGAAACCAAGGCCCCTCCAGAGTCCGCGCTTAAGATTCCTTTGCCTGGAGCTCCGGCACAGATCATGACTTTGGTAATAATCGAACCGTATTTTTTAAGGCAGCTTTCATAGTCAACAATGGAAAATTTAACGCCGATCAGGTTGTCTGGTCTGGGCAGTTTCGGACCCACTTTACCCCATCCGGCAAAAAAAGCCTTAGATCCGGATACTGGTGAATCGCTTGCCAGGGAAATGGGTTTGACATTGCTATTAAATACAAGAGGCCTTTCTAGTCGAATTATGGCCACGTCATTGGAATAGTCGGTGAGCCGGTGGGGCCATATTTGGCCTATGAATGCATGGGCAATGAAATGTGATACGTTCACCAGCTGACCACCGCTGTGGCGGTTTGCTGAACCAACTCTCACGGTCATGCTGGAGGCTTTTCTGTTTTGGACACAGTGGGCAGCCGTGATAAGAATCTCGTTACTATAAATGGCCGCTCCGCAATCGTGTTCGCCATTCACCTGAAGGGAAGCCATCCAGGGAAAGGATGAGATCAACGCCAAATGACCTCCCATAATCCGCTCGGGAGTCCATCCGGCAAAGATCAGGCGAAAACTGAAGAGCAGGACTATCCACTTGGTGTACATATTGAACTAAAGACCAAAAATAAACTTATTTCTGGTAAAGCGGGCCAATGTTTTATACCCTCTTAGCTGTGATTATTAGCTACTTAGGACTATGCATTAAAAAATGTATTTAAGTTAAAAACGAGCTGGAATGTTGAGTAAAATTTAAAATGTTGCAAAACTCATTTACAAGAGGTTTTATCTGCTCTTTAATTAAGGCAAGAATTTGCATAATAAACATAACAAACTTATTAGTTCAGGTTATATAAAAATAAGTGGAAATCATTTAAGAATTTTAAAAATTTATTGATTGATTAACGTTTTGACACTGCTTATAATTTATTCCTTTTTTTTTAATTTAAAAATAATATTCTTAGATTTTTTCGAATTGGAATATGTGACTTTGTATATAGGTAATTAAGTTTCTGGTTTCGTGGCTTTATCAACTTCCTGGCAGGGGCCCCAGTTGTAACTTCAAGAAGTCACTCTTAAATTGAACATAATTATTAAAAAGATTTAAAATGTTAGCAAGAAGCCTTTTTTGGTATCGCTGGTCACTATGATATCAAGTAATCGCAGTTTCAAGCAGAGATTAGGCATATATCATGCGATTATATTGCATAGTTTGCATTGCCCAATGACTTGGAATCGCTTTTCCTTGCCCCAAAACTCGGCAGGAGGGAGATTAGGTTGCAGACTATCCTCGAAGAACCGGAGTCCCAGAGGATGCACAAGGAAGAGATGAAGCTAGAAGGGGTTATACAATTTTTGGCCGCAATATCATGAAATTTGATTTATTTTTAGCAAGTTTTTATTTAAGTTTGTTGAGACCGAAAAATATGAAATTAAAATTCTAAAAAATCAATTTATTAATAAACGCTGCAGGGCTTATTAAATCTTCTTAATTGTCTCCAGGATCCATGGGCGTAGCTTTGCCACATCGGCAAAGGCTACTGGATAACCCGGATCATCTCTGCTAGCGGATGCAATGCCCACGAGCTGGCCACGGGAAACCAAGGCCCCTCCAGAGTCCGCGTTTATGATACCTTTGCCTGGAGCTCCGGCACAGATCATGACATTGGTAATAGTCGATCCGTTTTCTTTAAGGCAGACAATGGAAAATTTAACGCCGATCAGGTTGTCTGGTCTGGGCAGTTTCGGACCCACTTTACCCCATCCGGCAAAAAAAGCCTTAGATCCGGATACTGGTAAATCGCTTGCCAGAGAAATGGGTTTGACATTGTTATTGAATACAAGAGGCCTTTCAAGTTTAATTATGGCCACGTCATTGGAATAGTCTTTGAATAACCATGAATCGCCTATGAATGCATGAGCAATGAAATGTGATACGTTCACCAGCTGACCACCGCTGTGGCGGTTTGCTGAACCAACTCTCACGGTCAAGCTGGAGGCTTTTTTGTTTTGGACACAGTGGGCAGCCGTGATAAGAATCTCGTTACTATAAATGGCCGCTCCGCAATCGTGTTCGCCATCCACCTGAAGGGAAGCCATCCAGGGAAAGGATGAGATCAACGGCAAATGACCTCCCATAATCCGCTCCGGAGTCCATCCGGCAAAGATCAGGCGAAAACTGAAGAGCAGGACTATCCACTTGGTGTACATCTTGAACTAAAGACAAAAAAATAAACTAATTTCTAGTAAAGCGGGCCAATGTTTTATACCCTCTTAGCTGTGATTATTAGCTACTTAGGACTGTCCATTAAAAAAATGTATTAAGTTAAAAACTTGAGCTGGAATGTTGATTAAAATTTAAAGTGTTGCAAAACTCATTTACATGAGGTATTATCTGCTCTTTAATTAAGGTAAGCATTTACACAATAAACATAACAAACTTATTAGTTCAGGTTATATAAAAATAAGTGGACAAATAAGTGGAAATTATTGAGGAAAATTAAAAATTGATTGCCATCTATCGCAAAAAAATAATTGTTTTGACACTGCTTACAATTTATTCTTTTTTTTAACTAATTAAAATAATATTCTTAGATATTCTGTAATTAGAATATGTGACTTTGTCTAAGGCATAAATATTTCTAATGGGATGATCAAAAAAAGTGACAAAGGTCAACATACTTAGTCATTCTTAAAAACAATATTACAAGAATTTGTAGATTATATTTCTCTGGGAAAAGAAAATTATTTAAAACATATAATTAAAATATCTATAAAATAAGAGTCAATTTTTGCTCAAAATATAATTTATTTAAAAGAAATTTTTAGGCCTTTTGTGACAGAAGATTAAATATTAAAGTAAACAGTTTAAAATATTGTAATTGGTTTTAAGAAGCATAGAGATTAATAATGAGATTTCACAAATATTTTTTTTAAGAATTTTTAAACAGTTTTGATTGCTTTCAAGATCCAGTTTCGGTAATAGGCAACACTGGCATAAAGGCCGGAACCCAAACAAAACACTCTTCCGCCTCTGGACACGATTCCCACCAACTTGCCGTTTACCACCAAAGGGCCACCCGAATCTCCATTACACACTGCCTTGCCAATGTGACCGGCACAGATGTCTCCACGGTGCACCTTAAAGGGATACTTAATTCTACACCAACTCTTGCTTGCGATCCTGAGGTCCACGCCCTGAAGGTGTGTCGGAATGCCCAGAAGGGAAATACCCCAGCCAGTTGACAAGGCCTGTGATCTTTCGGCTGGGTCCGTTGTAGCCAATGGTATTGATTTGATGTACTGATTTAGGGCCAGGGGTTTCTTTAATTTGATTACGGCTACATCGTTGTCGGCTTCATCGTTGTAGCTCTCGTGATATTTAAAGGCAGCCACTTTGACCACAGTCCCTCCGGAATTATGTTTCGAGGATCCCGCTCGAATCGAGAGCCTATTAACAATTTTACCGTCAACACAGTGCGCAGCTGTTATAATAATGGTTTCACTGTAGATGCTTCCGCCGCAGTTATGTGAGCCATCATACTGCAAGGACACCTGCCAGGGAGCCTCGTCGATTTCTATATTGTGTCCACCAATTATACGATCCTGGGGTTCGGAAATGCCAGGATTTGCAGTAAGCAAGGCTACTGACGCGAGCCAGAGAAAACCAAATAGCAGTATCATTATTAAGTTGCCTCCTGTAAAGCTTAAAAACACTTTGTTTTCAGAGCTGGCAGGTCCACGCTTTTATAGAGAAAAACCTTGGCATTAAATTTAATTATTTTACATTTTTTTATACATTTTAATTTTCTAAAGTGAAGAAAAATCATATATCAATCATTTGTAACTGTAAAATAATAAGTTTATGAGCTTTCGTCGTGTCCTGTTTTCAATTTCCCAAAGAAAATAGGGTAAAGTTAAAAAGATAAAATTTAATAAGCTTTTTTCATTTATATAATAAAAGATAAAACATTTCTAACAATGTATGGACCTTAATCTTTAAGGTATTTTCATTAATTTCATTGCACAAACCTTCAAAGTCGACCTACATATAATAATGGAAATTTGATATTAGAATTGATATTGGTTCTTCATTAATAAATGCATTGTGTTTGTCAGGACAATGAGTTGCCTTTTGGCGACTGAAAATTGCATTAATCATACGCCCCGTAGGGTGCCAAATTTTATACTCGAAAATCCTGACACACACACACACACACACACACCATACATATATTTCATCCACTTTTCACCGCCTGGAGCATCCATCAAATTAATGGAATTTCATATTTGCTTTGCTCTTGCTAGCTAGCCGAAGAAAATTTGTTTGTCCAGCTAAAATGTTATCGAGTTCGTAGCACCCTCGATGCTGATGTAGTTAGTTCTTCTGGCCAAGTGCAGAATTTTTTTAATATATTTTTTTAATACAATTACTTGCCCGACTTTTGGGAAACCCCCGAGGCTGTGAACAAAAAATCTAAAGTGCTGACTCATAACCAATGCGGCCGCCGAAATAAGTTTGTTTGGAAAATGTTATTGTATTAAAACAATTTGGTATGCAGACGAGGAAAGCTCTTTTGCGGAATTGGGATTAGATTATATTTTAAAGGAAACACACAGGAAAAAATTCAGAAGAAATTATAATTTATTTAATTTTAATTATTAATAAAATATTTTTGATTATTGGTTTTGCTGCAATAAGAAATTTAGCCAGGCGGTACTTGAATGTACCTTCTTTGATATTTATAAAGAAATTAAAAGGATATTAACTTATAATTCTGGAAAAATTCTAAATATTATTTATTATCTTTTGTATTAAATATGAAACTAATACTTTATGGTTTAAAAAATACAATTTCTATAAGTTTATATTCCCCATTTTCAAGATCTTTGGCCCCCTTTATTCATACTCAAATATAAAATACATTTTCTCTATCTGCAGCTTAAATTCCAAACACGTTTTCTCCCCACGCAGTTCAATGGCTTAAACGCTTTTCCGGGCAGGCGAAAATTCGCATGGACTGCAATCAGATAGTCATGCACTTGACGCTGCTTCGAAATGCCCTGCGGGCCGTTGTCCTTGTCAACAGCTATCGCCCTTTGGTCGAGGTGAGAACGTGAAACTGGATGGCTAGGGCTGTAGGTAGGTAGGTAGGTCGGTCGTTTGATCGTTTGGTCGGTCGGGCTGGGGCCAAGTTTACTGCCCTGGGGTTAGTTAGGCTAATTTAGCGAAGCGTCCCCATCGAAAGCTGCTGCTCAGCTGGCAAGTCAAGTGGCTTGCACCAAGTGAGCATCGCCCCTTGCCCAATTAAACCCGACCAGAATCCGGTAAAAGCCCTTCACGGCCGGGCAGATGGGCAAATGGAAGCTACTGGCCGGTATGGTCATTACTCATAGTTATGGACACTAATCTGATGCACTTGGAAAAGGATTTGAATTGGAAGGAAGTTAGATTGAAATTAAGTTAAGAAGACATAAAATGTTTTGACTTTTTTATTAAAAAGTAGAGTTACTTTTGTGGAGTAATAATATTTTGAATTTTAAGGCCTTCAAGTGTAAAATATAAATGAATTTAAGAACCCTTAGTTACATTTTTAAACCGATTTCAGCTTTGCAATCTCCTTCCTTAGATAATTTCCCACCTTTTTGCCTGGACCCTATCCTTCTGCATTTTCCATCGCTACTAACTGGCATTTGCCAAAATTTCAGTGGAAGCGGCAATTGAATGATAACACAAGCAGCAGCTGCACCGTTAAAACTAAATTGGCCAACGAGCGACCAAACTACTGCGTGTCTACTGGGCTCCCGTTTTCAGGATGCCCTGTATATCCCTGTCCACCTCCTTTTGTCCCCCTGGCTAGGGAAAATCGCCCTGCACATCTGTGGGCATTTTTGGCAGCAAATTGAAATGAAAATCTCGCCGCGGTTTTCTGGCTTTGTTCAACGGTTGGCCAGTCGGATATTTGCTGGTTGCAGCCTGATAAAGAGGCGATGGAAGCGACGGATTTGGGTGTCCAGGACGGTTCTAAATACCAGGAAAATTTGAATAAAATATATTACAAATTTAAATACAGGTTGCAGGTGAAAGATAATAAAATTGCTTCAGTATTTTATTGAAAATAAATGTCTAAAGTAGATAGAATGCTCCTTAAATTAAAAGCAATATTTAAAAGCCTTTAAGAACTTGGCAGTTATATTTAATTTCAAAATATAAACGATCAAATAATTATTAGTTTTATTTATAGTAATTTTCCTAGCTAAATAAATATTAATTTATTTAAAAAAGAACTGAAAGCGTAATGATTATTCAGAACACCCTCAAGCACGCAGCTTCAGAGAAGTCCTTGCCCTGCCCTGACTCCCCCCTGGCAATCTCCGATCTATTCATATCGTAAAACACAAATGCAACTGCGACCAAAGCACCGCAAAACTATTGCCAGCAATGGCGATAGCGATGGCTTCCTATCCCAGGATATACGCAACCATTTCCGGCGCCGTAGCTGCCAGCTTCCGCCTTACCTATTCATTCCGCCGCCCGCCAGCGTTGCGCCCACAGCTGTCGGGTAACTGTCTGACCCGCCTCCCTCATTTTCCCCACATTTTCCATTTCCCTGCCGGGTCTCTCAATCGTCTGGCAAATGGAAGCTTGACTTTAAGCGATGGAAATTTTAATGCGCCAATGCGCAATTTATGATTATTTTATGCTCATTTTAATTCGTCCATTCAGCAGACCGCTTTAAAGTGTGCGGCGGTGGTTGCGGGGTGGAGTGGAAATAGTTTTCAGGTCTCCCCGTTCCCCGCAGCTTTCATCTGGCGGAATGAGATAGCGGAAAGGCCTCATTAATTCCACGCACGTTTTCCCCGACAGAGAGAGAGGAGGCGAGGGAAAGCCGGGGGAAAATCGCAGAGAGATACGAGAGGCCGCTAATAAAACAAAAATGGAAAACATATAAATCAGTGTCCTTGGCACGTGTCGCTGTCGTCGTCGTCGAAGTCATTCCATTCCCCAGGTGCAAGCCCCTGGGTCAACCTAAAGGGTCTTCTTCTTCCATCGTGACCCCGTCGCTTCCCCCCGGCTGGATCCCCTTTAAAGCCCCATTGCATTACCACTTTTGGACTTGTGCGCTGTCACGTTGTAAATCTCACGAGAGCAAACACTCACAGAGAAGCGGAGAAATGGAGAATCCGAGGGATAGAGACAGAGAGACAGAAAGCGACAGACGGCGACACAACACGCGTGCTTAGCCATATCCATTCCAGCTCAGGCACGGGGAGAAAAACCAGAGATTTAACTAAAAGGCTGAAACCCTTTAAAGTATAAATTAAATATTATATTAAAATATATATTTTTTAGCTTTTCTCTCGGTGTATTTTTTTAACCACGCACACATCTTTATGGAGGGTTGGGCAACTGCTAAAGGCTTCGCCCCTGTGGGGACATCGTGCCCCAAAAGGAGCGCCGATCCGAGCCAGCGATTGCATTATAAATTAAAATATGTCAACGCAGCGAATCAACAGCTGCTGCTATCCTTGTGCCAGGACAACCCGAACACCATCCCAAAATGCAAGCAGGCAAAATTTAAAATGAATATTTAAATAGAAATGCAAGCCAATGTTTCAAATTGCAAGTGCTTGCCAATTGCTTGGGTTTATCTTAAATAATAAGAATAATATCGTAAATAATTAATAAATATTTCCAGACTTCCTGGGCAACTCTATGAAAGTATCCATAAGATACATATAGCATTTGTGAATTCTAACAATTTTTCTTTAATGTTCCACTTCATAGATTTGGCCAGAATCACTCAAAGGTTCCAATTAGCCACAAACCATCCTCTCCCTACAAAAATACATAAAAGCAAAACAAAATGTATAGAATTCAATGGTTGGCATATAACCTTTGGCTTTTTAATTAAATGCTAGTAAACTGCAGCTATTGCAATTTGAGAATCACGAAATGACAAACAGGACGAAGGACCTCACAAAGCGAACCAATACAAATATTGTTTTCCTTCGCTTTCCCTGGTATTTTTACGTTACTTTCCCAAGGAGCCGCTACTGCTATTTGTCCGCTCATGCGGAGTATTTAATTGCATCCCAATGGAGCGCACTTGGAGGAGTGCACCGGGAGTCGGCAAACAGGAAACTGAACACAGAAGGGTAAAGGTACATGAGTGGGGCAAAGTGGGTAATCGAAAATTTCCCGGCTTCTTCTTTCCGTCCCCACAGAGAAGTTGAGAAAGAAAAAAAACCAGGCGGTGGGGAAGAAAAACTCGGAAAGACACGGCAGGACGAGGACCTTCACTGCTCTCGTTCTCAAGGGGAATGCAACTATTGCGAGAGTAAACAAATATTTACATATGTTTGTTTAAATTTGATGCATCGTCGAGTCCTGTTTCTGTTCTTTGAGAGAGATTTCTTTGTGGGGTTTGCCCTGGAAAAGTTTATTTCGTGACAAATTACATTTGCGGGGAAAAGTCAACTTGTCAAGTGGCAAAATGCACAAAAGAATCATTTTTACCCAACAAATTGCAGACAAAATAATCAAAAAATCTTTTTAGGAAACCTAATTGGTTGCTCTTTATTCAATTACTGGCCAAATCCGCTTTGATCGCATCTAAGGCTTAACGCAAACCATTAGGCTTTCACTTGCTCAAAGCTAACAATAATAATTTTAACTTTTCATCTGTCCCTGAATTTATCTTCTTGGGCAAAAAGTTTTGTTTTGCTGGGCGGAAATTGTGAAATAAATTGAAATGCAAGGCATGAGCATAAATTATTTGCCAGTCAACAGCTTAGGAAAATAAATAAAAATGAAAATATATAGAGAAATGCATTTCTCGGGTCATGTCTTCCAGGCGAGTCCATAAAACTATCAGCAAATTTTCGGTAGAATTAAAATATTTATGCACCGAACGTGATTCTCATGTATATGTGAGGAAATTCCCCACAGCATTTACTCTTTTCCCTCTGTCTTACTATAAATACATATATATTTTTTGTGGGTATTGTCTGCCTTGATTTGTTTATTGTTTTAATAAATGTCAACAAATTTCTTGGGTTGGCTTTTAAAGAAACATTTTCTCTGCACACAAAAAGGCACACACACAGACGACATGCACACAGTGCGTATGATTAATGTGGGCCTGTCATGTGTATTAAGAAAAAAAACGTGGGAAACCCTTTTTCCCTCTTTCCCGGCCGTCGAACAAAACTAAATGGAAATGGCACATAAGGCCAAAAGGGGAAAATGAAAACTTTCAATGCAACCAAATGCAATGGCACAATGATTTATGGCCTCGACTTGAAAATGGACGATTGTTTCACTCGTTTTGGGAGTTGGCAACCCATGGAAAACCATGGAAATTGGTTGGATTTCGGGGGCGCGTCCCATGGTGCTTATGGATTTCGCCATTTATTTAACGTATGCGAACAGCGGTTCGTGCTGCGATTTTCTCGATTGGAAAAATTGAATTATAACCATTTGATGAGCATAATAAAAACTGGCAGCTGCCTTTGCCAATGAAAGCGATTTCAAATGCGAAAAAATAGTGCCATTTAGTGGGTGCAGTCATGGGCAGGAAAATGAAATAGTTTTCTCTTTTTAAATGTGCATTGAACTCAAATTAAATTGTTGGATTAATAAGCAGAAAATGTGTAATTTTTAAGGAAAATGTTAGCTATGTTAGTTATTAGTATAATTTTAAGCCTTAAAAACTCCCTTTACAAAATTAAATCTTATAATAATCCAGCATGTTTGCCTCTTTAAGCCTCATTTACAGGTACTTAAACAAATTGCCAAGTTTTACTTCAAAATCCATTGCCATTCCGCAGACTTTCCACCCCCTTCACCATCATCATCACCTAGCTTTCACATACACGCACTTTTCACATCCACTTTGTTGGCAGCCTGTGGGAAAATCCCCGCAACCGATTGACGTGAGAACTTTTAGCCAAGTTTATTGCATCGAAACTCAAAGCCAATAAAAAAAAAGTGGGGCCCGGCATGGGCCAGGCCATTTAGCCGGAGGAAAGGCGATCTCCAACGCAGTGTAACTCGCTCAATTGAATAGACAAAGAGGGGCACTCAGTCCTTTGGCCGTGTGCCCCTCATCCGACACCTGCGTCCTCCTGCCATGGCAGGAGGTGGCACTTGGAACAGGCGCCCAGAAATCGGCAGGCAGGCAGGCAGGTAGCTCCAGGTGGAGGCAGAGCTGCATGCAACCTGAAATTCACTCACCGTTGTGCAGCGCCAAATGGATGCAGACAGAAGTGACAGCAGATTTCAGGGGATCGGGACGGTGTGAAGGGACTAACTACACAGAAATACTTCTTCTTATTGTTTTTAAAAATGTATTTTAAGTTTAAAACATAATTAAAATTAAACTGTTGGTTAGTAAATTGCACGATAGTCTTTAAAAATGTATTAAAAAGAACATTTCTTTAGGTGAAAGCTGAGCTTATTTTGTCTTTATGAAGAAATGTAATTATTAATATATTTAAAATATATAAAATGTTTTAATATTTTTATAGACTAATAAATTAACAAAATAATCGAGATAAACCCTAATCTTTTTCCTGTGTAAGCAGCCTAGGTATAAGGGCGCAGGAGGAGTCCGGGAGCCTGGCACCGTTGGTAATCCACTTTCGCGTCCTGCGCTTCTTGCTGCATTTCGTTTGAGCCGCAAAAATTTTAGCTTTTATGGCCGAAGGGGGCCAAATATGGCTACCACCCACACACGCTTTTATTCCTTTCCCTTACACACATGCAAATGGAATTTCCAAAAATTTCTACGCCAACAAGTCGTCCATGGAAATTTTTGGGCCGGCGAAAAACGAAGGCAAATTTTTTGTTTTTTTGTAGTTTTAAGTCTAGTCGATGGGAAAACCGCTGAAAATATGGTTGGGCTGGGAAAACGAATGTAGAAATGTTTTTTGCTTTGCCCTAAACCGATTTGGTAGCAAATTTTATGTCGTTTAGGTGGAAAATTTCCATTTGACTGCCCTTCATGGGTATCAAGGATTCAAGGAGCTCGCCAGCGGGGAACTGGCTTTATTTTTTTGTTGTAGATTTTTGTTGTGAGTTGTATCTGCAGCTGCAGTTTATCGCTGATTGACATTACCTAGGGTCAAAGTGAAAGTGGGATGTCATCAGACTAATTGAAATTTGTAACAGCGAAGTCCAAGAGGAGAGCTATTCATTAAGCTTGGACAAGGGATTTTCTAAGGATTTAAATCTGAATCTGCCTTTAATTAAAAACTAAAGAAACTAAGAAAACTAAGAAAGCAAGCTCGACGAAGTAATTAAGTTAATTCTCTTTTCATAGTTTAATAGGAAGTGCTTTTAACAATTTTCAAAGAAACTGTATCGGTTTTTAATTTCATTCTGTTTTACAAGTAAAACATTTCATTTTCTCGGTTTTTTTCATATTTAATTCTCATAAAAAACGCACCTCGCTGGCTTTGTTGTACAATATTTTTTTAATATTTCCTTTATAACAAAACACGGCGGAATCATATCAATGGGAAACCGGAATTAAATCCTGAATCCTGGCAATCGGCAATCGGAGCTAGTGCAATCGAGCGCATCCGGCAGCAGATGCCGTGCGGTTGTCAGTGAATCGAATCGAGATGGAAATTCGAGCGAACTGTTTGTCCAGATATCAGAATCTATATATGCCTGGGCTGTGTATAATGCCCGCATGCTGGATATCCCCGACATCCGAGTATTTATATTGTGTGTGTCGTCCTCCCAGTCGCCCCCCCCTTTCCCAGCAATGCATAAATAAACGAAACCAAATTTGCGAAATTAATTAAATCGACAGCAAAGTAACGTGTGCGCTTTGCGTTTTACGCTTTGACTGCGGCCGGGTTTTACAACCCAAACAATTCACCCGCCCAACCGCCGAGCCCCTGGAATCACTCAACCACGGATCGGCACCCACTGAACTCCATTCCGCACCACACCGCAATTGTGAACTGTGCGGATGATGCGACTGCCACCTTATGAGGGGGCAGAGATTGTTGGCATGGCAACCTGAAATGCATTGGACAGGATTAAAGCCAATACGATTTTTCAGGAATTAAATGGGAGATATTGGGGGAGAAATTATTTAAGTCTAAAATTAATAAGGAATTAATAACATTAAGTTAAAAGATAATTAAAAATAGGATCCTAAATTAAACCGTAAAAGTCAACAGATACAACAGAAAACATACAAGAAATTTTACCCTCAAATTCCCTTAAATTTAAGGCTTTAAAAGATGCGCAATTTAATTAATGGCTTAACAGTATTTTATTCGCCATCTCGATTATCAGCCAGACTTTAAAATCAATTGAGTATTTAATGAATTCACATTTTTAAATTAATCAAAATGTGCAAACACTTAATTCAATTGACAACTCGGCTAAATTAAATTAAAGAATTAAATCTATATCAGTATCTAGGAGGACATTATTTAGTGCTTGTCAGTGAAGTGTATTGCACACCCGATCTCTGCTCCGGGCAACCAGGATAATTTGAGTGACTGAGCTTCTCCTGCAGCTATATTCCCACACACACACACACACTATACACTATACAGGCTTAATCTCCGTAGGGCACAGTGCCGTTGATTTGCATTTGCACAACTCATTAAGGATTCACACTTGCCCTGGTCCCTGGTCCATCCCAGCCCGGACACCCACCCACACACGTAAATAATTTAATGTTCCGAGTGTTCCGACATCGAAATTTGCACATCGATAAGCGGAGCTGCGGGCGGTTGATAAGCGGTCTCCATGTCACTCGCTCCTGGCATTATTCAAACCGACTCAATCGGCAATTAATGCCACTCTGATTCCCCGATTTCTCCATGTGGTGCTTCTCCAGGTCGTGGCAAAGAATCGGTGGCTCATTAATAACCGAGAGCTGCATTCATACATCACTCATACGTCACGTTGGTTAATCCATTCCTCAGAGACAAGAGCTGTGCGTGAAGTGGGCTGAATGTGAATCCGGATGTGGATGCGGGAAGGTCGTTCCACTGACAGTCTGTCTAATCTGTGTCTATGGAACCGCCCCTTCCCTTGACCCCAGCGCCCCACACTCTGTGTTTGCGGTATCAATCACAATGTTAATCCCGATGTTTAGGCGGGATTATGTGAGCGGGTTGAAAGGGTTGCCATCCCCAGCAGTCACAGGCTGACTGATGAGTCTTTAGAGAAAGATATATGAACAGGGAAGTAATACGATTCCGAAATTACTTTATTGCTTAATAAAAAATAAAAGAAATCTAGTTGGTTTGGCTTTAATGCTAGTAGATATAAGATAGATTTAGAAATACTGGACCTGGGTGCTGGGAAATCCTACAGGGGAAGAAGAAACCGCCGAAGATGGCCAAAAGACAGCCACCGCCAATACCGAAAACCCATGAACGAGCTGTAGGACCCCGAGGTGTGGATAGCAAAGCCAATAATGAGCTCTTTCTGACGGAGGTTGTCAATACCACCAATAAATTCCGGGCAATGCATGGCTGTCCGCCATTGACTGTGAATCCAGAACTGAGTAAAATGGCTCAGGAATGGGCCAATGTATGGGGAGATATTTTATATATTTATTTTATATTTATTATTATTTAAAATTTGAGTTATTTTTTGCAGCATCTTCGTGACAAGAACATGATGCAACATCGACCCAATCCCAAATTTGGCGAGAATATATTCCTGTCCGGCGGAATGGATGTTGCTGGGGATTTGCCCGTGGAAATGTGGTATCGGGAAATCAATAGCTACGACTTCCAGAAAGCTCAATTTGTGCCAACTGCAGGACATTTCACGCAGCTAATTTGGAAGTCATCCAAGGAAATTGGTACCGGTGTGGCTAGAAAGTGAGTTTTTATTTGTAATTAGAATTATTATTAGATTAATTATTATTCTTATCAGAGCGGACCGGACCTGGGTCGTTTGCAATTACAATCCAACGGGCAATATTGTGGGGCAGTTCAAGGAAAATGTACCTCCCAAAAATCAGTAAATAAAAACATCAGCAGAGGTCCAGTATTTATGGTAGTTTTATTTCTGATTAATAGCAAATATTATATAATTTGTATTATTTATTATATTTGTGATTATCTTCTATTGCATTCAAAACAACATGTATTTTTCTTATAATGTCCTTTCCTTAGTTTCAACGATGGTAACTTGATCTTCCTTTTCTTCCCCTCCTCCTCCTCATCTGTGGATTCACAGAAAATGAGTCTTCGGGGAAAAACATTCTCATGGAAATGGCCTTTTATATTCCCAGGTGGATCATAATTGCACACAATCCAAATGGAGTAATCGCTGGTTATGAAAAGAAGTTTATTTTCTTCATTATTTCAGACTGAGTAAAGGAGTTATCTTACTTGGAGGCCACTCCCACGCCGAGGTAATTGGTATTCCTCCACACCATCTGAGTGAAATGTCCGGTGTATTTACTAAACTTGGGATGTATATAGTCGTGATGGTACTTCTCCTGGTACCAGAGTTTCATTAAATTTTCCATGGAAAATTGTGGCTTACGGATACGCATAATATTTTCCCCATAAAAGGGAAATGGACGGGTTTCGAGGCGATCATATTGGGCCAGGTGCTGGAGAGAAGATTTCAAAATATAAAAGTATATAAAATTAAAATGATATATCGTAATTCTACACCTACATTTGCCCAGTCCTGAGCGTAATTAGAAATACCAGAATCCATTATCAGAGGTTTCGCTTGGTGAAGTTTCCTGTACATGTTTGTTTCCTTTAGCACAGCTTGCTTAATAGCCTTGGGTTGATATTTAAATTTCTTGGTTACTAATCCAGGCAAAGCCGCCTTTTCAGATGATCTCTTATGAGGTTGACTGTCCTTTGTTGAAGGAGCTATACAATAATTAGCACCGCTCCACTGCCACTGAATATTGCAAGGCGTCTCATTTTGTCTACAATTTGCGTTGGACAATGTCCTTGATAGCTTTGCTGGATGCGACCACTTGGAGGTTTTCGGCAGCGATTCTTTTGTCTCATAGGAATAGTAATTCCTCTTTTTGGCGTTGACCTCGATGGGACTCTGGCAAATGGTTTTGAGGCTGGTGCGGCAGGTTTGCACGATTTTTTTCTTTAGATCGCAGGCTATGAACTTGGCAATGTTGTGCTGAGGCAATTGCAGGGGCTCATTCTTAGGGTATTCCATTTAACTTTACTTCTTGTTTAGCTATTTTTTAGGAATTTTTTAAGTGTTAACTTAATGTTGTTGAAAAAGCGAAGCTGCTGTGCCATACTTAAATCGAATGTCCTGAGAAACTCTCTGTTAGCTTTTCTCTCTTTAATTTTTCAGTATTTCCTTTTCCCCGTCTCTCTGTGTTTTTTCGGCGACAATTCCACGTCACACATCATTAATTTTAAATTTCTGCCATAAATATCCGCGAGCAGTGGGTGGCGTCGGGTCACAAAGGTGTCAAGGTGGAGTTATGGCAGCAGCGTGCCCTCTGACCTGTCCCCCGTGGCCTGCTTTTTGATTGACTGTTTGTCACTTGGGCATGGAAATTAAAATGGAATTTTTTTCCAACGCAGTGGGTTTTCACGCCATTGTGAGCTGGGAAAGAGATGGGGGTTGAATTTTGGGGAAGGTGGGCATATTTATGATTCAATTTGCATTCTTTATAGTTATAGCTTACGGCTTGGTTTTCTTGTTAAAATGTTAATTGATTTTTGCTTTTAATTATTTATATGCTGGGTGCTTTGATTATTAAAGCCAAGGTATCTAGATTAAAGGGGAATGCATATATATATTTTTTATATATTTCTTTTAGGTAAATAAAGTATAAAACTAATTAGTATACTTTAGCCGTCAAAATATCTTAAACTATTTTAAGCTTTGAACATTTTAATTAATAAAAAGAACTACGATTTTTAGAAACTATTTTTCTTTGACTTTCCCTTGACTATTTCGGTTCTAATCAAATCTTTTCTAACTACCTTACCACTAAAAAATCCTTAAAAATGTAGATTAATGTCAAATTCTTCTCCCTACACTGATTCGCAGGATATTAAAGTTTGAGAAGTGCCTGGAAGCTATAACTTTAAGGTGCCGTTAGACCGTAGACGCAACCGTAACCGTTAACCCAATAAACCACTTTTAGGAGCAACAGCCGAAGGACGAGCGACTGTTGCTGTTGGCTTCAGTTTCACGCCGTCAACAAGTGACAAGCACCCCATGGCAAATATCCAAAGACACACACATATACACATATAGGAGGATATATGTATATATATGTATACGTGTTACTGGCATCACGTCAAAATTGGTTGGCATCATGCCACAGAAATTTCCGCTGGCTGCAACAAAAGCAACTCTGCGAAAATGGGAAAAACGCTCAAAACAAGGGCAAGAAAAAAAGAACAGGATATATGTAAATACACACACATATACATATATAAAAAAAAAATATATATATATATATTTACCCTGCTAAAAATAAGCATTTCGAAAAGAAAGGCGGCCCAAAAAAGTAGACTATGAATTTTTATGGTATTTTTTTGTTTTTTTTTTAATTTCAACAAGCAAATGACAGGGGCTAAAGGAACCAGGAACTTGCTGTCCTGTGGCATCCTGATGTACGTGATGCTGCTCGGCATCCCTGGCAACCCAATGGTGGCTATTATATAGGTCCCTCTGGGTTTTATACCAGCAAAATATTAATTAAATCATGGCGAAAAATGTGGATAATGAATTTAATTATTGAAAATAAATTCAATATTAAATTATTAAATTCATGAAAATTATGTTGTGCACTCTGTTTGACCTATATCCTTGTTGACTTGTAAAAAAATAACTGTCACAGCTGTGGTTTTACCAATTTGAAATTTGGAAAATATATTTTATGCGCAGGTTTATTATTAAATTTTCATTTTTCTTTTTAGCTTTTTACAATATAAAATTTATATATTATATTATAAATATTAGGAAGTATTATGAATTCAAGGATTTGCTGAATAATTTTTAACAATTTAATGCATTAATATCGTAGCTCTTGAAACCCCGGCTCATGCACCTGGCATTAAGTTTCAGACAGTTTCCTGCAGGTCTTTGTGCCATTTTACACTCTGCCGAATGGTTAAATGCATTCAGCTGTCAAAAAGCCGCAGACAAAAGTTCAATTTAATTACCGCAAAAGAAAAAGGAGCAAAGGGAGGTGGTGGGTTCAACAAAAAGGTGTGGAATTTTCCTGGGTTTCCCAAACGGCAGAACGGAATTTTCAGTTCCAACAGAGCAGTGCAGCGTCTGCCAATGAATCGTGCCGGCTGCCAATGCATTTTACAATGTAATTAAGCAGACTCGAATTTTCGCATTTTCTCATTTTGTGTGTTTCTGTTTTATTTCTTTTTCCACCATTTTCTTTTTTTGTTGTATGTTAAACTAGGGGTAAATGAGGTCATGGAGGGTATTGTGGGGAAAATGCAAAGTCGAAGGGCAAAGGAAGTTACGCGCTTGCACTGTAAAAACCTTCTTCGTTATGCATTGTAATTTGCGTGTAATTTTCAAGGCGTTGCGAAAAACGTGAAAATGTTCTTGCTATAACAACAACAACAACAACAACAATAATAACAACAAAAGAGGCAATAATAATTGCAACGCAACGCAACAACAGCAGCAGCTGCTTTAAGGCAAAAGTCTCATTTATTTTAATGTGTCGACGCTGACGACGTGCAAATGTCTGCCACTTTTCCAGCAGGTTTTTCCCTTCAGTTTTCCGTATTCAGTTTTCTGCCAGCCACCCAGCCAGTCAGCCAGTCAGCCAGGGAGTTTTCTCTGTTTCAAATTGCATGCAGATGCAACGACTGGTGCGTGTGTGTGCGTTGTAATTATTAAGCTGACAATGCAGCATCTGTAGCTGGAATTCCCGCTTATTTGGGCAGGGCTGCTCAAAGGATATCGGTGGGAAATGGGAACAATGACAGTAAAAAGAGGTGAACCAGGGATCACTTAAGTTTAAATTACTCCTAAAAGCAACTTAAAGTTTGTTATTTGTGAACTAAAATAATTTAAATGCAATTCCCATTTATTTAAACTAATTTAATTAATTTTGTAAGGTATTTTACAGCATATATAATAATCCCAATATTTTAAAATGTAATCAAATTTTACCGATCCGATCCGATTTACTTTGCATCCCTGACTTTATTTTCCCTGTCATTCTCTGTGGGTCAAACCCCCTGCATGGCTCATGGCTGACAACAGTCATAACAATGCCAATTTTAATGGTCATTACAATAAAGCTCATAACCATAAAAAATGCACAGCATTCAGTGACAGCAGGAACAAAAATAATAACAACAGCAATGAGAACAACCAACAGTCCGTGGAATCAGGAGCATTTATTGGGCTTATGGGCCGTATTAATAATATTCATCCATGGCGCACTCCCCAGATCATAGAATAAAATGCAAATGAATTAAATTTCAATTTCGGAATACCAGCAGAAGCAGAAGCTTGTATACATTTTTTGGATAAACGAAAACAATTTGCAAATATAAATATGACTGAAGGTTACATGTTTCTCTTTTTTTTGGGCAAACCAATTTTGTCAGAGATTTCTTTTTGGATTTTGGCTTATGGTTTCGGGGTTTAAGTATATAAAAAAGAGTTTGGATTTTGATTACATAAATTGTTTGGTTTTTTATTCGCAAGTGCTTATTTAGCTGTATTAATATTTGCTTTAGATTTCAAATATATTTCTTAACTTCGTGGAGCTTATGATCCATAATTTCATCATGGGAATATTGGCGAATACACTGGGCGATTGTAGAAAGTCGCATTCGGTGTTCCAGGCTCCGATGCCAATCAGTTTTCCATCGGCAACCAATGGTCCACCGGAGAAGCCTTGGCAGATGAGGTTACTGGTGCTCGATTTCGAGACACAGAGTTCGTCCGGAGTTAGAAACTGCTTGATGAGGAAGCCACTTCCGCTACACTCTTGCTTGCCCACTGTGGTGAGGTTGGTTCTTATTAAAATTTCCTGTGGGGGATCTGCGCCTACAACCTCTGCCCAGCCAGTGACTGTGGCCTTGGTGCCCAGCCTGGGTGGGATGGTGGCCAGCTCAATGGTCGTTACATTGTCACCCATCTCAATGGGTTCTTCCAGAGCCAGGATGGCCACATCACTTGCTCGCCTCCTCAACAATTGCGTGCTCACCTTTTTTACGGGCACCACTTGACCGCCGAGATCCTTCTGGTCGGATCCCACTCGAACCGAAAGTTTATCCGTGTTGACACCTTGAACACACTGAGCATTGGTTAGGACGACATTATTGCTATAGATTGCTCCTCCACAACGATGGTTGTCGTTCACCAGAACCGATGCCTGCCAAGGAGCTTCTGCGATATTAATGGCGGTGCCAAGGATGAGGCCACATAGTTGGGCTACCGATAGGAGAAGAGTTAGGATCTTGAATGACATTTTTTTTAAGCGGGGTATAGTGTTCCCTTGAGCTGAGATCACAGAGTACTGGGCATAAACTTAAGCAAACTTTATTTATATATTCCGTGCGTAATTCCCTTTTAAAATAGATTCTTTTTATTTGGTTACTTAGTCACGTAGCTTTGCCTAATGGAAGCATGCGTTTGCTTAATAAGGTAATGAAATTTTATTTGAAATAAATTATATATACAAGTGTTAAGTCAAAAAATGATCAATTAAAGCTTTTAAGATAAAAGTAACATTATAGATAAATGATTCAGAACCCTAAATAACATATTAATAAAATAATAAAGCTGTGAAAACTTATAAATTATTGAATTTATTGAATATATTCTGAAATTCTTAAAAATAAAAGATCTTATTATAATAAAACGGATCACATATTTTAAATCTATATTTTCTCGATAAATTCCGTAATTAAAATTTCTTTTCTTGCTTGCTTTCTTGACCATTTCTTTGGCAAAGCTCCTACATTAATTACGATTATCACGCATACGCAGTGGTGGCCAAGAGCAGATAAATTATTTACAAAAGTGGCAAGCAAAGTTTATCTTGAGGCCGACAGACAACAGTTGCCATTTGGTTGTTGATTTTTTATGGAAGAATTATGGCCTCGCCCCCCGGGGGGGTGGTGCTGGAAAGCCGAACTAAATGGCTTCCTGCGGGTGCAGTTTCCCTCTGTCCCCCCGCTTTTTACCATTTTCCCGGCGACCTGCTGTGCAAGACGTATAAATATATATTGTGCAAATTGTAATTTAAAACATTTTGGAGCGAAGCCAAGTAATAATTTGTGTTCTCCTTGCCGTTGGTTGCATCTCGCGTCCTGGCAACGGATTTCGCATTTTTGAATTGTGAAATGGCGGAATTGATGCGCTCCAGTGCACTGAGCCTGGGCGAGCGCGCTCAGCTGGGAGCACTGGCATTGTTATCCTTTCGTATCCCTTTCGCGCCATCCTTCGCCTGCCGGCAGTTTCCATTTCCCAGTTACCAGTTACCAGTTCCCGGTTTCCGCTTTCCCTTAGCTGGCATATCAATGCGACTGCTTGAGAATAGCATTTTATTGCTTCAAACAACATGGAAAGTCAAGTGTTGCAGTCTCGCGCAATTATTCTCCACCTCCACCCACTGCTACTTGCTTTTTTCCAAGGGATTTTTTTGCGATTTTTCCGCTCTGGGTATTTTCCTCGTTTGCCGAAATCGGTTCGGCGCAATAAATTCTATTAAAATGCAATTTGAAGGCTCTGTGATTTTAAATAATGCCAAGAGCAGGCATCGGGTTAATGCAGACAACCGGCATCCTCGACGCTTTGTTATCCTGGCAATCGCTTGCTTTCCCATTTCCGCTGTTTTTCTTCTTGTAGTTTTTTGCTTTTGGTTGCTTTTCCAGTCGGAGATTTATGCAATCTCCTGCTGTTGTTTGTTCGCCGGATATTCGAAGTATTTATGGTCTGCCCGGAGAGTCCTTAGCTAATTGGCTTGTCAATTTAATCGGAAGTTGTTGGGGCTTATCTCCAAGGACCGCCTTTATTTTTTGGGTATTTTTGTGTGAGTTTTCCCACATGCTTGAAGTCGAAAAGAAAACCGCAGCCCAAAGAAATTGCCATTTAATTAATGCCAAGCGAGGGAGAAGATTAAAATAGTTGAAATGTCATTAGCAACGAATTTCGGCAGGATGGGAGATGAGAGGAAGGACTAAGAGGGAGTCCTGTGCCAAAGGGATCATCGTGGGAAGCCCTGCCAGGCGGTCAACGTGTTGACCACACAATTGTGTGGTCACGTGATGACTTTTTGGCGCTTCTCCTGTGGTCATAATTTCAGCCACAGAAAAAAAAAAGTCCAACGGTGGCAGCGGGAAAAGGAGAAGCAAGCGAAGACCAACCACAGGCAATTCGCTGACTCCGGGGATTGTCTCCTGCCTTTTTTTTTGGCTTCTGAATCCTGACTCCTGCTCTTTAAGTTGCGCCGGAGTTCGTGTTAAAAATTCATTAGGAGTTTTAATTAAAATTCTCTCTGTGGCCCACAAAGGCGCCTTTAACACTTAACGTCCTGGCAGCTCTCAAAAGAAGTTCGCGGCCAAAAACCTAAAAAATAAAAATTAGCGCAAAAACTTTATGGCCAGGATTTTTTTATATTCTGTTTTTGGCAAAGTCAGTGCCCTCGTTGTCCCATAATTTTGTCGTCAACCAAAAATACAGAGACAGGGGGAAAAAAAACTGCGGAAAATGAGGGGAAAAGCAATGTGAGAACAGCTTCCATATGCGACCCTTGGCACTTTACATGCATGACTACGTGTCCTTTTAATATCCTGTATACTGGCATGGCTTCAAAACTTCCGTTGGCAAATAAATAAAATAGTGGACAAAGCAAATACATATTTTTATGATTTTTTTTTATGGGAATGAAATGGGCTTTAACATTTAATATTTGTATTTGTACAAGTTTTAATTACTGAACTATTTACATATAAGCTGCAGGATTGAATGTGGTTAGATTTTTAATATTTAATTATGAGGATATTATATGATTCTGATGCTGAGTAAATATATTAGCTTTATTTTATTTGCTTTTAATTAGAAGTTCGTCGTTTGAATGTGATTAATTTATAAATAAAAACTTTCTGACTGCAATATTTATTGTACTGATGGAAGGTTTTAAGCAAGCTGAAATTTAAATTTCTCATAGATAAAATTTAACTTTAGTTACCTTAATTATTTCAAAGCATTCGCTGCATTTCAAGCAGTCAAAAAGCAGCAATTAGAAATGTTATACAATATCTTTTGCGTACTGCAAACCTGGTCATCATTCAATGTCATCATTATTTTTCGTTTAATTACTGGTCACTAATTATTTAGGGAAACATTTCGCTGTTCTTGTATTTACGAAAAATGTGCACTTTGTAATTAAATTCTCCAGTGAATTTTCCAGCGCCACGCATCATTTTGCCCATTATTGTGACAGCCGTGTTGCGTTTCAAGTTAGTTAGCGTCCCATCGACAATGCGATGCCGTAATCATAATTACTTTTGCATAATTTGACCCATTGGTGCGGGAGAGGGGGTGAGGTGGAAGGACATTCGGCCAGGTCCCGGCGCAATATTCAATTACAAACATTGGCAAATGTTCTAAACATTTCGAGTGTCTGGCTGAAATTAATTTGTTTGTGTAACTGGGCAAACTAACACGAGGTGGAGGTGTGCTAACAAATTGCGTACGTGTACACGTGCATGTTCGGGCGGCGAGGTCCTTTTGGTCCTTTGGTAATTGTAATGCGAGCAAATAACGGAGCAAGGGCCACCCGAATATTCATACACAGAAACACACAAACGCACACACACTCGCACACACAGGACTCACGAAGGACATTGGCAAACACAGATGCAAAACGGTGCCGGAGATGGAGTGAAAGCAAATGCCAACAGGACGAATGCTTGATGTGGGTGCCTTGTTATTGTCCTGTAGGTGAAAATTTTTAATTTCAATTTTTTCTCTTCGCTTTCACCGGTTTCCAGTTGGGAAACAAGTTGTGTTGCAAATTTGAATTTATGTCCTGCCGACACCTGCGATATCCTGCTGTGGTCAGCTCTATTCAGCGAGGGTTTCATTGTCGACTTCCCTTCCCCCCGAAAAACTTTTGCCAAGCAGATTCGAGCACATTAGCTTCATATGACACCTTAAAGCGTTTACCTGGTCCAGCAGGGATCGGAGTCTGAGTCAGGGGAATACCTTGATTGGATCGGGGGTGTGGGGGAAACTGGTTGCTAAAATTGAATTCACAAAGTTATGAATAGTTAATATGCGAGGAAGGGAAGCTTGATATGGGAATTTGTAAAGTCATAAAAGTGTGAAAAGGCAGTAGATAGCTAGGTGCTTCTGTAGAGCTTTTATTTAGGATTTTTGTAAAGATTTAAAGTAAGATTTAAACCCATTTAAAGTGGTTGAAAATGTGTATTATTTAATTAAAAATACTAAACGTTTGGAGATACAATTATGAAGAATTAGAAAGCCTTTAAGTTTTTTAAAAATAAAGTAAAGAAATTAAAGAATGTTTTTTTATAAACTTAGTAGTAAAAATGTAGTCCTTTATTGAACAACCTAAATCGACCTTCCTTTGAATTCAAAGTTATTAAATGCCTTTGGTAAAACAATGACCATGCTCTTTGCATATCAAAGCGGATTTAGAGACCAGACTGGACCGAGCCATGACCCCAATCCGTCCAATCCATTGTTCCAACATCGACTGCATTATTAATCAACAACAGGAGCGCGCACAACAATGGCACACTTTCTCCTTGCTTCCAGCCTCTCTCTCCCTTTGAGTTCCAAATGTGTGGCATCGGTTATATATATAGAGTATATATCCCTACCTGACTGCTGTCAATGCAATCCACATTTAGCCAAGTATTTTTCATTAGAGCAATTTTTGTTAATTACAGCTGACCAAGAGAAGCAAGAAATGGCAGAGAAGGAGCTGCCATGTCCATAAAGTGCCTGTTTCAATTTTTGGAGTCCCAGGAATACACGGTAAGAAATTTTAAGAGATTATGCATAAATAAAATGTATTGCTTAAATATTTATAAGCACTTCAAATAAATTAATAACTTTCAGGAAGTTCTTTAAAAGATTTAATTTTATTAGATTACAAAATTCACAGACAGTTTCATGGCTTTAAGGATTATTTTATCTTGAATGTTAATGTTTAAATTTATAAAATGTATTTAAAAATTTCCAAATTTGTTTTGTAAAGTGCCCTACAAATATTGACAAGTTTAGTGTCCAATTATCATTCGCCGTGCAGGTCCTTTGTCTGCAGCTCCTGTCAATCGTTGCAGTTGCAGTTGTTGCCGGACCTCGATTTCGATTTCGGTTTCGCTTTTGTTTTCCTTTTCGACTTCGGTTTGGCATCTCTGACCTATAAATCATCTAATGGACGGGACAGGTTAGGTTCTGATCCCTGGTTGGGGTGAGGGGGAGAGAGGGGTGGCTTTATGGGAGACATGGGATTTTTCCGCTGCCGCTCACTGCCCCCGCGCATGTGTCAATATTTGTGCGAAATGCGGCCGCAGTCTCATCGACACAAACACTCTCCATCATCCACATTCGGTTTCGGTTTTCGTGGGTTTTAGTTTGTTGTCCTGCGAGTTGCAGGAGCACTCGTTGTCCATTTGTCCGAACTATGGGGAGGGTGGGGGCAACACAGGCTTTTAGTTGTTTAAATTTAAGTTGCAAGGAAAAACACAGAAAAAAAGAAAGAAATAAAGAGTGTTTTCCCCATTGAAAACAAAGCAAGAGGTCAGAAGTCACTGGCGATTCTAGTTCGCATTGAATATTTTAACTATTTTCAGCCGGCAGTCGACTTAATTTCCGTTTTTATTTTCATTGCCCGATTTCAAAGTTCAACGTTTACATTTGTGAGGGAACAGATGGACATCTGTTTTGCACTTCATTTGTTATGGAATTGAATTTCCTTTTGGAGGTTTTTCAATGGCATCCCTTTCTTATGGTTTCCCCTCTCTCGCCTTTCCCTTCAATGCTGGCTGTACCACGTGGCGTATGGGTAACTTATTTGCCATCTGTCATGGCTGGGTTGAGAAATGAAATGAAATCAAATGCAGTCGACTGAGAAATTGAGAAGAAGAGTTCCGAAAGAAGTTTCTTTTTCTTATTCCTTGGGAAAACTTGTGCATTGAGCACCCTTTGAGTGTTGTAAGACAATCTGAGGATAGTTTGGAGCATGTTTTTTTGAGACGATTGAGAAGGAAGTGTTATTTCTATTATGACTTTGTGGATTTGTTAAAAAAATAAAATGAGCAGCGCATGAGAAGATGGTTTTAGTTTATTTTTATTAAAATTTGGGGTAGTTTTATTTTGGTATTAGTTCTTGACTCTAAATAAATCCCTCTTTTAATTTTGAAATAATACGTGGTAAGACTTCATTTTACTTAATATCTGAAATATTTTTAGCCAGTCTTCCTACATCACAATTTAATAAATTAAATTAGAGCTTGTTAAAAAGTTCAATGAAAAATAAAAATATTTCCAAAAAGGTTTGTTTCCTTTCCAATAACCAAAACATGAGGAAACTTTTCCCTTTTCCCATCCTGGAAATTGCAATACAAACTCTCTCTCTCTTTTTGGACAAATATTTTCCTGGTTTCCGGGAACGAAAACAGAGGCAACAATTAAAAGGCAAATCTGCAATTGTTTAAACTTTAAACCCTGTGACCACAAGCCAGGACAATGGATGCGAAAGGGAGCAAACCGCAAAAGGCAGAGTGGAAAAATCTAAGAGCATTTCAGCCGCAAGCTGCCGCAGGTCCCAAAATAGTCATAAATTTCGAGCGTTTTTAACAAGAACCAGACGGCAAATGGGAAATGTAAAGGGCAAACGCAAAAAATGAACAGGGAAATAACAAAAAAAAAAGGAGAAACTGGAAAAAACAAAACCGAAGGCCGGCAAAGAAAGTATCTGGAGAATAAGCGAAGTAACGCCTAAGGAGTTTTACTTTAATTTACTCTTTTTTATATTCCGAATCCCAGTTTTCTTTCGTGTCATCTTAATGACACTTTAAAAATCCCCACAAAAGTGCAATCCATTTGAGCCCGACCGTTAATCATGGACGAACGCAGAGTGCAGCCAGAAATGTAAATAGTTAATGGCCATTGAAGGGCCATAAGTGACGCAAATATATTGTTTTCAATATGGCCAGTGACTGCTGCTGGCAGCGGAAATGGTGGGAAAGTCCGCGTAGCTCCTGCATCCTGCAGCTCATATTGCTAAAGCGCGAACATTAAGTGGCAGTGTCGTCTGGCGATGTCGTCCTGTCGCTGGGGGAGAGAGCGGTAGAAGGCAGTTAATGCAGGGCATTTGGTCCTTTGTGCTGCCAGAGGAGAGTCGCAGGGCGGCGCAGTAACATTAAAACAGGAAGGGAATATTTAATTTAATGGTGAATATCGAATGGGAAATGCCCTGGATGAGCACAACATTATAAATGCGTAAAGGTTGAAACATTTTATTCCGCACAAAGTTAGGTATTTTAATGTTTTAGAATATGATTAAGTTTTCATATTTTACTACAAAACGGGAGTTTTATTTCAGTTTATATTATATATTTGAATATAATATTCAGCCATAGTTTTGAAAATTTATAAAGGCTCTAATTTTAAGCAAGACACTTTAATCAGTGTTTTCAGTATTAATTATTTATTTTATTGGCTTAAAATAATTATGATCGTGCTAGCTAAACAATATTTCGTGATGGTAAAAATTTAATTTATATTTTGCTTTTCATATTAATTATATAATTAAAATAGTATTCTTTAATTTTAAGTTTAAACTTAAACGTTATTCTGCAAGGGTTTTGACTTTCCAGGAAAGTGAATTTAAGCCATTTCTAAAATAAGAACCACTTAAAATAAATGCTTTTATTTAAAATTTACACGAGCGTTAAAATAATACATATTAAACTTGGGTTTTCCAAGAAGGCCCGAAATCTAGAAATTCTCCAGAATTAACTAAAACGTTCGTAGAACGCAAAAAGGGTAGAATTATATTTTTTGCCTTCGCAAGGGTACATGACCGCTGCACATCATAGCCAGCATCCGGATACCGGATTCCGGATCACGCACGTAGTCACGACCAGGAAACCCACATACTCCAAAAACTAAACAAGGAGCAGCGTGGGTGGCCGGCCGGGAGGGGGGCGTATGGGTTTTTGGGGCGAAACAGCACGGACATTAAGCACGTCGGCAACATAAATATTTTAATTTTGCTAAAAATTTGTGCTGAAAAGTCGCTTTTTTGCATTAGGAAGTGGGTGTACAAGGCGGATGCCCCACACACAAACACACACTTACACACCCTCACAGCGCAGCATAAACTAAACAAAATGGCGTCGACGAAAGGATGCGCTACGTAACTGAGAAGCTCGTTGTTTTTCCAGCTTTTCCTGCACTTGTTGTTGGCTCGCTGGCGTCGCTCTAATGATAAGCGCTGTTAGTGTTTTACTTTAATAGGCAAAATTATGTTGCCTCGACAGAGCGCACACACCAACAAACACAAAAGGCTTTGACTCAAACACGGCTCAAAGGCATAAATTATTGCGGTTAACTGGCTTGGCTGGAGCCGCAAAATGGAGCACGGAAGGCGTTGTCAGAGTCAGGGGACGGCGGAGTAAAAAGCTGGAGTTGCTGCCGGATGCTTGGCCAAGTCACTTCCCGGCGTAGCTGTGATATTGTTTCAATATAACAAAAAAAAAAAACTCTTTCACCAAATAACTGGCAAGTTTCGAATATAACGTGACTCTTTTTGCAACATTTTTGCATTGTTTTTTAAGCTTCTTTTTCTATTTTAACTTCCTAGTGAAGCTTGCCGAGATTTATGCCAAGAGTTTGAGTTTGTTTTCGCTGGGCTAGGCGATTTTCAGGCAATTGCGTTTGAACTTTGATGATTAATGGCATATTTTCGAATATAGTTTATCCATAAACTGTGCAAGTTTACGCAAGAAATTCACTTTTGGGGAATATAATTAAATTTTGGCTCTGATTTATAGCACTAACTATTTGGATAAAGGGTTTGTGACATTTTGTAATGGCAGAAATGTATTTATTTTTGAAGCTTTTGATTAAAATTAAATGTTTTATATATTTTTAAAGCTGTTTATCTTAATGGGAAGACAACCATTGCACTTTAATGTTTATCTCGCCTTTTGTTTATCTTTCTCTACATATTTTCTATACAAAACTATTTCATTAATTACTTTTACATTTTCAACAAACTTAAAACTGCAATTACAATTTTGCAGAGTAGAAAATACCTTAACTCTGAAGCCTCTTCATCGTCTTAATTAAGTTGCCTCGCATGCGTGAGATTAATTCAAATATTTAAAACATAAACACGGCAAGCTATAGCTAACCTTGTCTGGAAGTTGATTACGCTAGCTTGTGGTTTATTACCTGCATTTTAATTGGACCTTAATGAAACAGCCCGCAAATATTTGCACATATTGCAATTGGCTAAAAGTTAGCAAATTTGAATTTTCGAATTTGCTGTTAATTGAACGCTTGTCGATCCCAATGCTGCCTTGTTTGCACTTCACATTTGTTGTGATTGCCGGAATGCAGGGATATACAGGCCAACAAAAGGCAAATAAATGTGCAAACATGTGCGGGGCCACACAGGCAAACAAGGACAAATGGATGGTTAAATGTGTCACTAATTACAAAATGGCCGGCTATCCATCAGGCGAGCAGTGGAAAAAGTCCTCGCCAAATGGTCGATTGGGGGACACTTAATGGCGTTTAATATTCAGAAAAGGTTCTTAACAAGGCCAGCGGCGATATAATGTACTCAATTAAAAGGCGAGCAAGACAAAGTATCCGTTTTACCCGGCGACTCTATCTGCGGCTGTGGCAATTTATGCGGCACCCATGGCGTATACTTAATTAGACAAATGGCCAACAAAGCGCGGGCGTCTTTATGTATTTAGCAGAGAATGCCATTTATTTCCAAAAAAATATGTTGTTAACTCCTAATTAAAGTGGAATTTAAGTGTTTTAGTTTTTTGTTAAGGGAAAGAGAAGATTTCCTTTATTTAATAAATATTTGAAAATGTGAGGAAGAATAATTTGTTGTTAAATAAAAATATTCGATAACTTACTAATATTTCTGACATTTATAGCTCTGTAAAAACCGAAACCCATTTAATTGTCAATTGTGCTCATTGATTTTTCATTTCATGCCGATGTCATTAACCTTGGCTTCGGCAAATTAAATGTTCCATTTCCCTGCCTGACATTTAAATTACTGATGACTTTAATTATAAAGAGAGTCTGTGAATTATGCAGAGCTTTTTAGGGCTCATTTGCAATGCATTCGCATTGAATTATGTCCAACACAAAGAGCGGCAACAAATCATACATATGCCGCACACCAAATGAAATGGAATCAATTTTGCAAATCGAAAATCACTAACAGGCGCCGACAACATCACATCATGTCTGGCTGAATGGCTTGACAAATGTTTGGATTGAATACAAAATACAGGTGAAATTCCTGGGGACTTTGGGCCCCACTCGAGCTGCATGTCTGGCTAAAGACTTGAAGCATGCATCCACCACGTCGAGGGAACTCTTCAATCTCATCTCTTCAATCGTCGTCTCGTCTGTCAATCCATCTGCCCTCCAAGTCAAGTGTTTGGCTGTCTGTCAAACAGTGATTGACGTGTGCGAGGCGTGTCAATAAACCGAGCAAGTCGAGTGCCGCAAAATTGCAAAGAAGCAACTCAAGAATGCCAGCCAATTGGCACTGGAAAGGTATAAGGTTCGTTGAACAAATAAAGTTGATTGTAATCCTTCTGAAAATAGGAAATCAAAGTCCATAAATGTCAAAGCAAAATTAAAAAAAAAAATTGCTCCTAAACTATATATGATTTTCTACCTCAAAAACTTTAAAATTTTATTCAAAATTAACCGCAAAACTGTTTTAATGAATTACCTTCTGCAATATTAATCATTGTAATTTCAACTTTTATTATATTTGTTTCCGAGTTTTCCCATTTTCCGGCGCTGCTTATTTTTACCTTACAAGCCCTCCGGCTGCAAGTGTTTAAAAATACATGGCGTATACACAATGTTGCTTCGAAGTTTGTTGTTTTTTTGTCTGTAGTTATTATGACCTCGGGTCAGCTGGCTGCTATATTTATGTGCCAAGCAGCGCTTAAATTTAAACTCTAATTATAATTAGGGGTGGGTGGTGCAGAAAAAAAATAAAATCGAGTCGATTTATTTCCGGGGCGGGGCAAACGCAATTAATTAAAGGCAGACGCCCGCTGATGGATGGCGAAACCACGGCGTATGTGTAATTTAAAATTAATTTGCACTAAATGCGACCCACCCCTACCTCGATGGATTGGAGGATTGGCGGTTCATGCCACATGCAATCGCTGTGCCACATTGCGTGTGCTGCACAGCGGAACCTTGAAAAGCATTTAAAATTCTTGCCACCTCTTTGCGTTCGTATTTTGACACGAATTTTTAATTGTCTCCACCGAGGATAGCGGGTAGGTAGGTTGGATAGTGGGAAATTGGCACATTCGGCAGGCATTTTGCACTCTGTGGTTTTCTAAATAACTAAATATCTTTGGCCCGCAGCCGCATTTGTTGGGGTTTTGGTTCAAGTGGGTCTCATTGAGCCACTTCTATGGCTGCAGTTGTCCCACATTCACCCGGCTCTCTTTCTTTCCAGCCCCAGCGTACGGGGGCAAAGTTTTTAGATATTATCGCTGACCATTGCCCGACGGGTCGGTCACTCGGTGTCCCTCCATCACTCCATCGCTGCAGCATGTTGATTTATATTTATATTTGCTGTCCAAGTGTATCTTGGTGCGGCTCTAAACTGGGTTATGGGGTTGCCGGCGGGCCATAAATTGAATTACGGCTAACCAAATGGTCGAGAGTCGTAAGCGTAAATTATTGTCAATAAAGTTGGGCATTATGAACATTAAATACAGAAACACCCACAGGAGTAATGACCACAGTTTTGATTTTAAGTAGCGTGACCAACTATTTACAATACATTTTAAAGTAAATAATGAATAAGGTTTTACCATATTTTGTGTTAAATTAGTAACAAGTCTTCAATGATTTATAAATTGTTAAAAACTTTAAATGATAAATGATAAAGGTGTCATGCGAAAAATTTACAAAATGCAAGTCTTCTTAAAATATTAATCAAAAAAAAACTTCAATCAAAAAGTTATTAAATGTCTAACTATCGATTTTACTATTGTTAAACCATATCTTAGGCCATTTTTTCTCTTCCAAATAACTCAAAATAACTCTCACAATTTTATAAATCAAAAGAAAATATTTCTTCAAAAGATTTTCATTCTTTTATGAAAAACTCTCCATTTATTCTGTATGATTTTTCGTCCTGCAAAAATAGAAAGCGATTTCGATTGCATAAATATTTAAATAAATTTTTCAGACAAATAAAAGTGGGTGAATATTTGTAGTCTGGCACACCCACACACCCACTGAAATTTATATAAAAACAATCAATTGGCAGTTCAAATCCCACACAGACACACAGAAGTACACACAGACCTATGCACGCACTTTTGTTTCTCTTTTGAATGGGCTATAAATGCCGGCTAAAGAAGCGCATAAAAAAACCTCGCCGATATGCTTCAAATGTAAGATAAACAAACCGGCAAAAAGATTTTCCAACGCACACAATTGCCCAGCACACACACAAACACATGCATATGCCTAACTCCCACACACACACATTCGATGGTAAAGGAAAAGAGAATTTCCCACTCAACGCAAACTCACCAAATTTCCCTGAAAAAGAGCGAAGCTAAAATTAAGAGAATTCGGTTTTTCAGTTGGTCGAATTTATGCCTTTTCTTAAAGTTTGTTAGCGTTGAATTTGATTTTTAGATCAGCTTTATTTTATATTTACGTTTTTAGTTAACGAGTTTAGTTATCTTTATGGAAAAGCTATAAATACTTAAAAAAAAAACAATTTACCTACTAGTAAAAGTGATTAAATGATTCACGGCAGGGTTGAAATAATTGTAAATAAAATACATACAGTAATTTTTTAGATAGTCTAAAAAATGTTAACCATTACTTTCTTTTGTAATTTACTTTTGTGAATACTCAAAAATAATATGGCAAATGATTTTATGAAAAATAAATAACATTTCCATATACAATCTTTAAGTAGAGATTTGCATTTTCTTTAAAAAACAAATAAAAGGACAAAATAAGTGTGCTTAAACCTAAATAATAAAACATAATTTTTAAGTTATTTATTAGCTTACGAAATTATCTTCTCAAATTCATACTTAACACAGTTTTACAGCCTTAAAAAATGTGTTAAAGATAATTCATTTAAATATATCCGCATGCCTTTACTAAGCTATAAAAGATCTGGAATTACACCTGGTAAGGTTATTGTTAACCCCATAGAGTATGGATTTCCATAGCCCGCACTTGTTTCTAGTTTTAGTGTTTGGCTTTACCTTGGCGGGAAGAGTTTCCTATAAATTTATTATTGACGGCGCTGACGAATCCATTGAGAATGCCCCCTGGCAGGTGTCCATTCAATATGATGACAGTCATATCTGCGGTGGATCCATATATAGCTCAAGGATTATCCTAACCGCAGCCCATTGCCTTGTGAATTATTATCCCGATGAATTATCAGTTCGATTGGGTTCCAGTTATCACAATTATTATGGCAGCCTGGTTGGAGTTTCCCTGATAAGAACCCACGAGAAGTACGATTCCTACTCCTTTGATAATGATGTGGGACTGCTGCTTCTTGACGATGCCCTCGATCTTGAGGAATACTACTCTATTCAGGTTATAAAACTTGCTAGTGAAATTCCTCCGCCAGGATCCACGGCATCTGTGACTGGTTGGGGAATCACAGGATATGGAGAAACGGAAATTCTGCAGACGCTGCAAACGGATATTCTTGATCTGGAACAATGCAAAATATTGTATAAGAATTATTCGATTACAGAGAATATGATTTGTACCTCAAATGTGGATGATGGAACTTGCCAAGGAGATTCTGGCGGAGCTTTGGTGTTCAATGGCAGTCAGATTGGCATCGTTTCCTGGGCCGAGGACTGTGCGGATCCAGCTTTTCCCACAGTTTATACTAATGTGCCAGCTTTACGGAAATGGATTGAAGGCAATTCAAAAGAATTAGAATCTTTTTAATAAATCTAAAAAATATTAAAAATTTATATAACATATGATGCTATTTTAAATGAAAATAACATTCAAATTCAGTAACAAAAAGGTCATTATTTGAAGTGGTAATTGTTCCAGTTGCGTTTTGGAGCACACTTTGCAGCAAGTGTTTGTTGTTGCAGTTTCATTTTAAGTGAGTAAAGAAAAAAAGCAGCCTTTGGGGTCACCAAAAAGCCACTGAAAGTGCTCTTGACAACAACCCCAAAATACAAATAAAATAAAAACGAACAAGTAAAACAGGGACATACACACGACCAGGGAAAACAAAATATAATAAATTGTGTTTTTCTTGCTGGCGTGGCTGCTGCACTTAATAATTATAATTTATGCAAGAGTCAACAAGAAGCAACCACAAAAACTGGGAGTCGAAAACTAGATTTCCATTGTTTAGCTACATAATTGCCCCAAAAATGGGTTTCCATTAGAACTGAGTTATGATCCCACAAGCTGAACTGAGAGATGCACAAATATCTACAAAAAAAAATAAAGTTCCCAAATTTCCACCTGAGATTTTAGCTGCATTTCCATTCCCTCTTGCCACAAAGATTAATTAAACCAACCGTGATGAAGTGTCTATGCAATTATAATCCAACAGATAGCTATCCCTTTAGGCAGGTCCTGGCATTAACATGCTGTTGGTCCTTTTGCAATCGCGGCCTGCGAACTTCGGCGGCGGAGTTAGCGCGGCTTTGAATTGATGGCCTTCAATAAATTTCGGCAACGAGGTGTATGTGTGTGTGTATGGTGTTGGGTTGTGTCGATGTTGTGCGGATTCCCCGGTGCTAACCGCAGCTCCTGCCCTTTGCAGCCGCCACAAAACCAGTTGACACATGTTGCAGTTAACATGGCAAGTGGATGTGGCATCATTGAGAGAGGGGGGACATGGCTTCAACTGCCAGTTCGATGGACTCTGTTTGCGGTGCAAAGTGATTCGCCATTATAGCAGCACCCCAAAAACCCCATTTGGGCCACTGTCTTTGGCACTTTGATCATTTGCCATTTGCCTGTTTGCGTTTTAATTAACTTACCCCGGGCTTAACGAACTGCCCTGCCCTCCCTTCACTTCGAGCTTCATCCCGGTGAGGCTGCTTATTAGCTCTTGACATGGTTAGTCCCTGGATATTTACGGGGCCATTCGTACTCGTACAATTGTAGTTGTGGCCATTCAATCGGCTGGCCAACACCTTGGCCATCAGGCTTAGGCCACCTCGTAAGCCGCTTAGCCGCTGAGCTCTTGATTTCCAAATGAAGTTGCTCGGTGCGGGAATTAACACAATTGTGGGATGGTTCGATTCGGTATTAAACTAGCTTTAAGACGAAAGCTGAGTAACAGAATCAGAAGTTACTAAATCCAGCAAGCATTATACTCTATATATAGTAACAAAAACATAAATTAAAATGTCATTAAGAGCTGTTCTGGCCAACTCGGTTGTTGCCAAACAATTTGGCAAGCTCATTTTTATAATTGAGCCAGAAAAAATGTTTCCCAGGCTCTGCCATTAACAGCAACTTTTCTCGAGAGCACAGAACGAATTATTACCCGGAATTTCCACGAATTTCCACACACACACTCGCTCACCCACAATTTATTTCAATTGTAGGCAGAACAATGAGGGAATGAAATGAAATTTTCATTTATTTCATCAATTGAATTTGTATTTTGAGGGGGCCAGCGGAATTAATGGTTTGTCGTTTAATTTTTCCAGGAAAATCCCCGCGCACTTGAATAATAAATGGATGCTCAAAAGATGTCATTTTTTCGACAGCTTTTCCCCATTGGCACGATGCGCCTCCGCCTGTCTGCCTGTCAAATATTTGATTTGGCCTTGGTCTAAACTGGTGGAAATTCGCTCCTTTTTCCTCGTCCTTGAAGGCCGCCGCTGGCCACTTGAGTCGAGGGTTTCCCCGGGCAAGAAAGCGTTTCGATTAGCCGGCATTTCTAGGCATTCGAGTGGAATTTTTGAGATTAGTGGACTCGAGATGGACTCGCCTAATTGGCCAGCTTATTAAAGCCATTGAACTTGAAGTTGGGGCCAACTTTCGGCAAGGGAAACAGCAAACAGCTGCTGGCCGGAAAAGGAAAACTTTTCGGCCCACTTGCGTCCAACTTTTGGCCTCATAAATTTCCATATTAGGAAAGCAGCAGCAGCAGCAGCAGCAGCAAGCTGCACAAACATAGTTGATCCAATTAACTAACTAAGAATCACTTAGGTTGAAAGTTTAGCCCTGGACTTTACTCTACACTCTCTTCACATTGCTTTGAGGCATCAAAGTTATCCCTTTAAATGCTTACTCAATCAATTCTCAGAGTGGCTTGCTGGGTGGCTTATCCTTCCACTCCACACACACAGCCGTTGCCATTGTCCTGCGATGAGCTTGTGACGAGACAATTTGTATTCATTGCCACTTTAATATTTAGCGATGCGTAAGCCGCTGTCAGTCACTGGGATTTTTTCCCCAGCCAGCTTCCATTTCTTTTACTATTCTCTTTTTTTTTTACTGAATTTTCAGTTATTTTTTATATGGCAGAGCTTCCGGGTGTTTGTTTGGCTGCATTTTAAAGTGCAATAATTTGCATTGCAACTGACATGATATCACTTTGAAGCGCAGCACTTCTCGCTGGCACTCACCGCCAATTGAGGAAACAAGCCCGTTAGTGCCACATGCCAGCAAAAACAGTGTATTTAAAATTGCCAGAGAGCTATTTGAATTAACACTTTCGAAAATGTACACAATAATTGCCACGTTTTTATCAGTTTCCAATTGAAATAAAATCGATTTTAAATTCTGTATCAATAAAAAGCTGAAAATAAATATGATAAGTAATCGGAATGACTTGGAAGGATCGAATTAAGGGAATTCATTTTGTTTTTCCTTTAAATTAATTAAATTTAATAGTTGTCTAAAGTATATAACATTTCCTGCATCATCTTTAATTTTTTTACAATTAAAATTCCCTCTGTCCAGAGCCAGAACGTCAAAGCTTTGATCCCTGAATCCTTTGACAGGCGCCCTCTCCTCTTTGCATTGCAACTCATTAAAAATGTTAACGGGGGGGCGGCAACAAAGGCAAACAAACGGCAAAGGAGGAAGTCACGCAGAGGAGGCGGTGGAAAATCATGGAAAGATGCCGTGGCAGATGAAGGAAAAGCGGAAAAAATCCACGAATGAGTCAAGGTGAACACACTTTTTGGCCCAAAGATCCGCTTTGGCAAGCAAATGAAGCCCAGCTGCGTGCCCCCTGAGAAGACACCCATCCACCCTCTCCTCGCTGGGTGCACTTCCTTTGGACGCTTTCGCCCTGCTCCTTCTTTGTTTATTTGCTCAGTGCGTTTGCAGTTGACTGCATTGCTTGTCGTCGCGACAAGCGTGGAAAAGCGGGGTGGAAAAGTCGTGGGGCAAATCGTGGTGAAAGGAAAAAGGAATGGGAGAATGCAATAAGTCACCGATTGGCGACAGGCTGCACAAATGTGTGGCCTAGTGCGAAAAAAACGCGTTGCGTACATAAAAATGGGTTACCAGTGCAAGGCTGCCGAGGGCATATTACGTATACGTAACGTATACGTACTACGACAATTGCCCAGCGTAATGGAAAGCCATAAAAGCGATTTATGGCAAAGTGAAAGAGGGATGGCCATGGCGGACAGAGGGGTTAATCAAGGTCAGTCCCGTGGGTGAAGCGAGAGAGAGCCTTAACCCCGAGACTCGCAGGCGAACTAATTGCTCTGCTCATTAAGGAGCAAGTGCAGCGTCAATGCAGTGGAATGATAAGGTGGCGAAAAGCCTTCTTGAATAACACCTCGAGTTGGTTTTTATAATAAAATAAAGCAAGGAACTTGTAAATCAAAAGTAAAAGATAGTTTTAAATAAATTTTTAAATTAACTTAACGGGAAAAAGGGTAACTATCAAGTCGAACAAGTTCACTATTTTGGCTTGCCATCTTTATTTTTCGCCCGCTCATCGAAAACATTGATTGAGTTTCGGGATTTGTAGATATCATTAACTGTCCCACATGACATTTGAGTGTGTGTAGTATTTCGGGTCCCTGGCCCCGCCTGATTAGCCATTTATATTCACGTTCATGTCACCCCTGGCCAACGAGCTCCTTTGTGTCCTTTGGGGTTGGGCTGCAATTAATCGTTGAAAGGATTACACGCCCCCGGAGCAACTCGATGCGACTCTCGTCTGCGCACTTAAGTGATGCTAATTTATGGCCTCGGCACATCTTGTTTGTTTGCCATCTCCGATGAATGGGCTTTTCCCCAGGGACATTCTATCCACCCCCCGAACCCACCCCCGACTTTTGCTCGTTTGCCGCTCGTTGGGTTTGTCCAAGTTTGTGGCATTTTCGCCAGGAGTTTTTGCGGTAAGTTTTTAAGCCAAGATTAGGCGGCTTTGTTGCCGGTTGTGACCACCCTTGTCTGTGACTTTGTTTGGTCACATTTCAATTCAACAGATCTAGGAATATCTGTCATTTGATTAATGATAAAGAAAATATCAAAAATTATGCTGTTTTAAGAATTAAATAATAATTTTCCTTAACCATCAAACACACATAAACAAGACCCATTTATTATCTTAATTTTCCTGGCTAATTCAAAGACATTTGACCGGGTCAAAGGACACCTATATTACATCCATTTGCATAGCGTTTCCATGCCATCAATTTCATTTGATTGTTATTGTTGTTGTGGTTGCGACACCAAATTGCAACCGCATCCGAATCCAACCACCTAATCAGCGTGTGACTCGCACACTAATGAACTCCGGCCGCCAATTAGCCAATGGAAACGCCCTCTGACCCCTGACCACCTCCATGCCACGGTATAACCACCTGCCCTCTTGATTGCACGGACAAGATGGCAGGGAGGTCAGACTGAACAGGGCTTTCTAGCGATGCCTATCGTTTTCCATTTAATGTCCTCAACTGTCATCAGTCAAAGGAGAGCGATGCTCTGCCACGATAGCCTCTCCTTTGAATTATCCCTGGAATGTCCATGGTATTCCATGGGTTTCTCTTAGCGGGGGAGCTATGGGTTGAATCTTATTTATTAAAGAGGTTTTTAAGTGATGGTTTTACAGTTTAAAAGATATTTTTATATTTAATACGTTTTGTTTTTGTAAAGTTTTTATAAATGTTTTTTTTTTCAGTAGAAAGTTATTAAATTGATTGATGATTGCATTTGTATTTAAAATATAACATTTAAAAGATAGTTAAGACTTTAAAGAAGGTTGAAAATATTAAATATGATCAATAAAATTTAAAATAAATAAATAATAAACTAGCTTTAGTTTTGGCTTTTAATAAAAATTTCACCTAAGAATTTATACTGGAAATTTCAGGACTTATACAACTGTCTGGTGTATTAAATTGTGGGCTACAATCTTCCGATGAACTGGCTGGAGTATTAAATGGTGAGCTAAAACCTTCCGCTGTTCTATCTGGAGTATTAAATGGTAAGCTACAACTTTCCGCTGATCTGTCTAGAGTGTTGAATTTTGGACTACAACCTTCTGTTGAACTGTCAAGTGTGTTAAATGGTGGGCTGCAACCGTCTGATGAACCATAAATAGATCGTTCTGATGAGCCATAAGTACAACTGCTGGATGACCTATTATTTATACAACTTTCTTGAGATATATCCAAGTGAATGCATTGTAAACAATCTCTAGACATCTGATTTTCATACAAATTGTTTAGCATTTCCGCCAATTCGTTGCGCAGTAAATATGCTGTAATTAAAACTGTGAAAGTGAAAACTAAAATTATCTATTCGATCAACACATTTTCCATAACTACCTGCAAGCAGGGAAACTATGATGAGACCCACATTTTTAACTCTTTCCTTTTTTCGGATTTTTTTCGGTTTCGAAGGAACTGCACAGTTGGGACAAATGGGTTTGAGCTGCAGACCTCTTTCCATGATCATTTTCTTTAAGCAAGGTGCCTCCGGACCACATTTGATAAGGAAAAGTGGTTTGTTTTCCAATTTAATGGACAGGCACTTGGTGTAAATTTGATCCCGGGAAAGGTTCCGGAAAATAGCCATGGGGGTTTCGCCGTTAAAACTATTGTCGGGCTTGAGAAAAGAGTGAATGCTTAAATAATGATGATATTCCTGATCGTCGTGAAAGTCGAAGCACTGTAGGCAGAGGCGAATCTCGATGGTGGCATAGGGTTCCACCTTTCCTGCATTGGGCTTCAAGCGATAGTGCAAGAAGGCATTCGATTTGATCTGAACAATACAAAAATAAATAAAAATATTATTTCAAAATAATTGCACTATTAAATCACCTTGAATAAAACCACCATTTGGGTGGGATTCAGCAGGGTTAGTGTTCGCCTCTGAGGAGCATTGTACGGGGCATAAAAGGTCAGTTGTTGTGGACTCACGCTCAGCAGCTCCATATTCCCCTCCCCTCGATGTCTCCCTTAGCAATTGATTTTGACTTTTGGCCGTCGACTTCCTTTTCCTTTTCCTATTCCTCCCTTTCCCTGAAAACAGAAAGCAATCGAAATGTGTCGGAAATATGCCAACAATCAGAATGTTTTTGACAGCATTTGCATATGCTGCCCATCGTTCTGAGGGCAGTACATGTTTCTGCATTTATTGCCACCAGCTGGAGCACTTTTTAGCCACATCCCTCCCCCCAAAATGTTGCAAACAGAATCGCTGACCAAAGCTGGAGGCATCATCACGCATTAGCATTAGGCACTGGTCATGTGGTGGGCAACGCTTTGAAATTATTTGCAATCCATTGCACTCTGCCCGGACTCTCCCTGGGATTTCGGACGGATGATGAACTCGGCTGTCCAATTGCATTTTTGGGTCATTCATTTCCCCGTGGAGCAGGGAATCGGGCGAACAATTGATGATGCCACATGTGGCACATACTGGATAAATGATGACATTGAGAGGGGTTTCGGTTTGATTCCCTGCTGTTCAAAGAGTTTTTATTTCCCCCCCTTTCAGGGTTTAGTATTTTCCCTTTTTTTTAATGTTTGTTTTGGGATCTTTGTGCATTTTCAAAAAATAAAATACGCCACCAGTTTGCCCTTTCGGGGGTTTTCACAAATATTTATTAACAATTAACTTTCACCTGCCAATCAAGTCCGTTTGTTTCTGGGCTTCACTTCTTTGTATTAACTCCATCCTCCTGCTCCTCTCCGCCCTGGTGCTGCTCCTCTGTTAACCGTTGACTATGTCGTGTATCAGTTGTCCGTAGTTGACCATGCCATTGGAGTTGATCCTGCCCTCTAGTAGTTCGTTCACCTCGGCTTCACTCATACAATCCTCGCTAGATGTGAGAATACGTCGAAGCCTGGCTGCTGGCAGGTAGCCGGTGTTGTCCACATCGTACAGCCGCAGACTGGAAGTGAACTCATCCTCCTGGGACTGTTTCCTGCGTGGACTCGGCTTGGTTGCACTTTTTCCAAGGCTGCTGTAAATGATCATGACCTCGTCGAAGGAGATGCGACGAATGGTGCCAGCCTCCAGTAGTTGGATGTGCTTCCTAACCACCTGCTGGCTGGGATTGGCGCCCATGGCCCTAAGGCAGTCGCCGAGAACGCTAACGGCAATCTTGTTGTCACCGCGGCTGTCATGCTTCAGGAATATATCGTGCATTTCCAGGATGTGGCTTCGCTGCGGCTTTGGACAGGGAGGAGGAGCTGGCCGGCTTCTGCTTTTCTGGCTATTAAAGTCCGTTTTGGTTGATGAGGAATGAGTGGATGAGGTGTGGCATAGTTTGCTCGCCTTGAACATCTTCCAGCTGGCTGGGACACGGTCACGGGCTACGCTTATGGACAACGGGATAGATGATTGCAGGCAATATTTTGTGGAATATTGATTAAAGGACACACACACAGGATATGGGAAGACACAGAAATATGATTATGCCGGACATGCTGTGACAGATGAAAGTAGACTGACTTGATCGAAACTTGAACTTGAAGTGCCAAAGTTTTTATTATAAAATTGTAATCTATAATTCTATAAAGAGAGAGACGAATTGGAGATAACTTCACCGATCCAGTCCTGGAAGAAGGACACATCAGCATAGATTCCTGGATACCTGGAATCGGCACAGCCAACGCCCCACGAAATGATGCCAATGAGTTTCCCACTTTTAATATCCACCAAAGGACCCCCGGAGTCACCCTGGCAGGCATCTTTTCCTGGCGCAGCGGCACATAAGTTATCCTTAGTGACAACTTTATTATAAGAGGCCAGAGCAAGGGTGCATTTGAGGTGATCCTCGATAATTACGTCCACACCTTGCAATAAAAGGCGACCCTGTGAGAACGAATGCCACCTTCCCCAACCACTGACAAAGGCTTTGGTGCCAGGATCAGGTGTTTTTTGGGCCAGGGAAATCGTCTTCACATCTTTCCCCAGTTTCAAGGGAGTTTGCAGATAAAGAATAGCTATGTCGTAGGGATCCGCTCCCGAGATTTTCTTGTACTTCTGGTGGCGTATAATCTTTCCGACTTTAACCTGCTGACCTCCAATTAGCCAGTGCGAGGAGCCGGCTCGCACAGATAATTCTTTGGCGGTTCGATCTACCATACAGTGGGCAGCTGTCAGGATGAATCGGTCGCTGTAGATAGCTCCACCGCAGAATTGAAATCCGTAAAGCAGGATAGCGACCTGCCAAGGTGCCTTCGAAATGGACAATGGACGTCCACCCACAATCCGTTCTTCTGGTTTCGTACTCCTTTGAGCCGACAGCAGGACAACTGCCGATAGCAAGAGCAAGCACTTTAAAAGCATTTTTCTGGGTTTTCGGGTGCGTTGAGATCTCGTTGTGCGAACGGAAATGGAATCCACTCTTATATATTGCTTAAAACATAGAAAAAAATAAATTGTAACTTTTAATGGCTTTAAAAAGTATGGAAGTAATTACTATAATGAGATAAGCTTAATGTTAACTTGTTACTTGTTAAATACAAAGTAAGGAAGTTATCTTAAAGCTATTAAATTGTGGAGGTCAAAGAATGCATAGTGTTATCTCAGCAGCAGCTCAGAAATGCAGGCATATGAAATATATATAAATATTGGAAAGCTATATGTATTCATCTTAAGCCCACAAGTGTTAAGCTAGCATTTTTTTGTATTGTTCAATAATTATTTTTAAATATTTAAGTTGATTTAGGAAAATAATTAAGTTTCCATTAGCTTATTGTACTGTTAATTAACTAAATGTATTAAAAGACATTACTTAATTGCGAAACACTAGATAAGAGTCTATATTTTTACCTACTTTATTGTACCTTTTGGAATGTTAGTTTGGTTGTTCTGATTCTCTGGCGCTATAAAAGAATAGTTCTGTGGCTCATTTTACAAGTTCAACTCTTAGAAACGTTCGATATGTTGGAAAAGTATTTAATTATTCTCTGTGCAGCTGCTCTACTGTCTGCAAAGGAGTTGCCAGAACCGGAAATACGAATCATTGGTGGAGATTACGTGCCCATCGAGGATGTTCCTTGGCAAGTGGCACTTCTTCGGGATAATAATCATATTTGCGGAGGATCCATCTACAACACAAGGATTATCCTGACTGCCGCTCATTGTATTGAAGGAAAGGAACTTAAAAGTATCACAGTTCGCGCTGGATCCGCTCTTAAAAACTTTAGAGGGCAAAATGTCGCGATCTCTCATGCTATACTGCACGAGCATTATAACAACAAAACTATTGAAAATGATATAGCTGTAATCCTTCTGGCCTCTCCCCTTGAGCTGGGACCAACAGTGCAGCCCATCGAACTGGCTGAGAAATCGCCACTGCCAGGAACAAAAGTTTTGGTCACAGGATGGGGATCTCTGCACGATAGTCCGTTTCTATTCGACTCGCAAATTTTGCTGGGAACTAACCTTACCATCGTGGATCGCAATAATTGCGTTGAAGCGTATGCTTCTCACTATTATTATATGCCAGAAAAAGCGATTTGTACACATGCTATTGGCCGAGGTGTCTGCCGAGGTGATTCAGGAGGCCCATTGGTTACTTTGCACGACCAAAAACTTGTTGGCATTGTGTCTGCGGTACTTAGATGTGCTGGAGAACTCCCCGATGTCTATACTGATGTTGAAGCATATAAGGAATGGATTAATGATGCCATTAACAAATTGTTTGGTTTGTAAAAATATATGTACACTTTTTGGGCATACTGGGAATAATTTTTGACCCATGAAGTAGTACAGTTCGTTTTCAGTCACAAATTTGGCGATTAAGATATACATATTAATTGTAATTAAATTAAATTAATTGTCTAAATTTATTCTAATAGTAAATGTTCTAAATAATCACTTGAAATAAAAAGTACTGGCCGATTTATGCCACCTTTTTTCATTTTTATTAATAATACAATAAATAATAATATTTTTATGTAATGCAATAACATTTTTATATCCGAACTAGAATTAAATAATATTAACCTAAATATTATGTATCTCAAACGGTAAATATTTTTCTTAAAAAAAGAATTAATAAACAAGAGCACCTAAAATATTACATATCAATTTTTTTATTAAAAGCTTTATTTATTATTTGCAAAAACATAAAACTGATATATCTTCATTTATTAAGCTTCAAATCTTTTTGACTTCCTTCTTAAGCCAGGATAAGGTGAGCCGATCTTTTTGGCCAGACAATATAGGCGCCAGGGTGTCCCAAACCAGTTTGTGATAGCTATTGAGCAGCTTCACCTCCGCCTCGGACAAGAGCTCCTTCTTGATCATCTTCGTTTGCTTGGGGCACATGGTGACGGTCCTAAAAGTCAAGGCTCCGCGATTCGTAAAATTGTATGCCGTTTGGGCGGGTACAATTTGGACGATATCCTCGATACGGATGCCAAAGTCATCGTCCTGGTAAAAGCCGGGCTCATTGGAGATGAACATGTTTGCCTGGAGACCAGGATCGTCGGCAGTGTAGCCTGGACCCACGGCCATAGGACCCTCGTGAACATTAAGGTAGTGGCCAACTCCATGGCCAGTGCCATGACCATAGTCCAGTCCAACGTCCCAGAGAGCCCTCCTCGCCAGAGTGTCCAAAACCTGACCCTTAACCAAGGCGGGAAATACAGCGGAACCCAGGCTCAGCTGCCCCTTAAGGACACGAGTGTAGGCCTCCTTTTCAAACTCAGTGGGTTCGCCAAAGTGAAATGTTCTCGTCACATCCGTGGTGCCGTCCAAGTACTGAGCCCCCGAGTCGCACAAGTAGATCTCCTTGGTGGTAATCCTCCTTTTCGTATCGTTGCTCGGGGAGTAGTGAGCCAGAGATGCATGTGGTCCAGAAGCACTGATCGTCTCAAAGCTGAGGCCCACATAGTTTTCCTTTAATCCCCGAAAGTATTCCAGCTTCTCGGCGCCGGAGATCTCATCCACCTCCTTGCCCAGCTTCAGTTGGTGTTCAAGCCAGGCAAAGTACTGGCACAAAGCTACTCCATCGCGGATGTGGCTGTTGACGAATCCTTGGGCCTCGATTTGGTTCTTAACCGCCTTCAGTAGGTTGACTGGCGTTACTGCCTGGTGCCTTCGTGCCGCGGGAATCAAGGCGGTGAGGTAATAGCTGCTGGTGGGAGCAATCCAGATCTTTGCCTTCTTTATCAACACGATTTTACGAATCTCCTGGGAAATTTGTTCATAGGAAAAGAGGCTTATGTTGACTTTATTCCTTAACTGATGTCTGTCAAAGTCAGCGGGAATTTTCTTCAAGTCCACAAAGAGCTGTAACTTATTCTCGGTCACAATCATATAGGAGAAGAATACGGGGTTATACTCAATGTCTGATCCACGCAGGTTGAGCAGCCAGGCGATCTCGTCGAGGGCACTGACCACCAATGCATCCACGCTTTCCTCCTTCATCTGCTGGCGCACCTCTTCCCATTTCTTGGCTATGGTCTTGCCGGCAAATTGCAGCTTGAGCGTATCTATGGGATTGGCGTTCTGGGCGGGCTGATCTTCGCCCCAAACCTTGTCCACAAGGTTATCTTCAACGGGCACCAGTTGAATTCCCGCGGAGATCAGCTCGGTTTCAATAGTCTGCCAAGCACGGAAAGACATTAGGCGGGGATCTACGCCCACGAAGCTACCAGCGGTGAGGTTCTGCGCCAACCAGGCGCCGATGGAGGGAACACCGCTTAGCCCTTGCTTCATCAGTTCCCAGTTATCGTCCAGCTGCTGCTCTGCCTGCAGGTGATAGCGACTGTCGGTCCAGAGGAGGGCGGCTGTGGTGGTCACCACCGCTGTTCCTGCAGATCCATCGAATCCGGAGACAAAGGCGCGGCGCTCGTCATGCCGGCTGAGATACTCCGACTGGTGGGCATCGGTGGAGGGCACTATGTAGGCCACAATGCCAGTGGAGTTGCCCACTTGGACACTGTTCATCAGCTCCCTTAACTGGGCCAAGATCTGTGTGGTGTTGCCTGCGGCATTCCGTCCTCCTGGTTCGGGAATCTTATTCGCAGACAGCAGAACCGCTGCTGAGAGAAGAATCAGGCACTTTATTAGCATTTCGAACTTGTTGGGCTTCTGTATTTTTTAAGAATTCTTCTTCGTTCGACGTCTGAACTGAACGGTGAACAACTCTTTTATGGCCACAGGAAAGCAATGCCAGCAGTCCCATAAGCGGCGCTATATATAATTCCCAGCTGTAATCTAGTTAGGTTTATGGCTTCTTATCTGCTGGTTAATAACAGAGTGCAGAGAGAGAAAAAGGTCGTCTAGTGATTGCCAATATGATAAGAATTACCAGTCGCTCAATAACAATTTCAAGAAAATTTCTTTTAAGTTTGTTTACACATTAAAGAAGATTTTTTCCCATTTCTTTAAGTGTTTTTGATGAGTGAATATGCAGATATTTAACTAATCTATAAATTAGTAGGTCGCATGCAGGCGATAACTTTTATTTATTATGGGATTTATTTATCAACTAATTTTACAAAAAAGCTAAGTTGCCTAAAGCTAGATGGTCAACAACTCTTAACCTTAAAAAATAAGCTTTTTCTTAGCCGTTAAAACGGACTAAACCAGTTCAACATGTTTATAATTAGTTTTCAAGTCGAGGACTAGAACTGCACTCAAAGAAACTTGTTCAACAGCTCTTTAAACAAACCAAAAGATTAACAAAAAATAAAAAACAATAAAAAATGCTTTCTCATATTAAATATGTTATTTATTTTTCTGTAAAATTGCAAAACAATTTATTTTTGCTTTAATTATGGATATATATTTTTTTGAATTTTTCTAATTGTGTTCTTGATCCAATTCTTGAAGTGGTATACACTGACATATACTCCAGGGACACCGGGCTTGGCACATTTGCGACCCCAGGAAACAATGCCAATGAGTTTAAAGTCCGGCAAGCTTACTAAAGGACCTCCAGAATCCCGTTGGCATGAGTCTTTTCCCGGCGCTGAGGCACAAATCATATCCTTAGTAACTGGTGCATAATGCGTCATAATGTGACGGCAATAATTAAAATTTGATATGGTAAGAATGGCGCCACGTAATTTTGGTTGGCTATAATTGGCTCCGAAATAAATATCTCCCCAACCAGTGACAAGGCAGGTACTTCCGGGTTCTGGATTCTTTTCAGTCAGTTCGATTCTCCTTATGTTTGGCGAATTTAACTTGAGGGGATTTTTTAAATAGAGCAAAGCAATATCGTTGGTATATTTATAACGATCGAAGTCCTTATGTATGTACGCTTTCTGCACAGCCACCACCTGACCACCACTATTCTGAAGGGATGATCCAGCTCGCACTGAATAGATTTTGACATTTTTATCTTTTAAGCAATGAGCCGCGGTCAAAACGATCCTTTCGCTGTATACGGTGCCTCCACACCCGTGCAAACCATTTTTCAAAAGGGCCACTGTATAAGCGGCATGTTCGATTTTTACGATACTCCCACCAACAATTCGTTCTTCAGGTCCTGGAAGTTGCTCTGCAGACACAAAAGAGCTCAATAGGACTGCAAGTAGGCACTTCAAAATCATTTTAATTCGATTGCTTAGTACAGCGTTCACAACTTTAATGTCTAAATGGGGAAGAGAGTCCTTCTTTTATAGGAAACAAAAATTAATTATTTTAAAAAATTATACAGAAGTTCGTCAATTTTTACTAGGATATTTTAGCTTAAGATTAAATAGATATAATGACTTTCACGCGAACAAAGCACATACCTTGGCTGATTGAAAAATATTTGCTTGCAACTTTGCAAACAGTTCTTGAAAGATAATGGTTTTTCAGTTTAATTAACTAAAGTGTAAAATTAATTTAAATATTCTTCAGGAATTTGTACAAATTTCATGTGTTGATTGATCATTTTTTAATTAATTTTATATAACATTGAGCCTTGAGCTGTGTTAATTGAATAAGATATTAAATTCGATTTAAAGACAAGTCGCCTTGCAATAATGTCACTAGCTCCTTACACAATCTAATGAATCTCCTTCCCTTCTCCGCTTTAAGGACTCGTTCATCGATACATTTCACCCCTACACCAATCACCCAACATTCATTAAAGGAAACTGCAGATAGTGTTCAGGATCAGGTCCTGTTCCTAATCATTTTGCACATCGCATGGCCGCATTTATGCAATTTGATGCTTACGTAATTATCTCGAACGAATAGTTTTGCACTGCACCAATGGATAGATGGATTGCCATCGATGCTCCGCTCTGTCCTGCCCCCCCTGAGAGTCCTTGTGACTCTGCACAGTTATCAGTGGTGGTCCTACTCACCCACCCCCTCTTTGGTGCTCATAATGCACTTTGCATGTAAAATATTTAATTAAATGAAAAATAGCAAAACCCAATGGAGGACCCGCCGGCTCCGCTTCCGCTCTTCGGTTACGGGTATCCTTACATGCTTGCATCCTGTGCGAGGGCCATAAAAAAAAGTTTATTTGTTTCGCGGCTGCCTCAGTCAGTCTTCATTTATTGTAAATGAGTTTGCCAGGACGAAGGAGCGCAATGCTGCGGTACGTTGGCCAAAGGATGCATATTGAATAAGACTGCGAGCCGCACGCAGATGGCATTCCCAATTCAATTGCAATTCCCAATGCAAATAATTTGCAGCTGAATGCCATTAATGATGCTGGAATGCCGGATGACGAAATCGAGACTATGGCGGCTATGTTAAAATAAAATATATATATATGTATATATAATTTTTATATGCCGAACACTCGCTTTAATGCCACATAATTGACTTTCGCAACAAATGAAATGAGACGCGGCCCAATCTGCCTGTTAGTCGCAGGGTTCCTGGAGCACCATGATGAAGTAATCGTCCTGCGGACACAGCATAACCTCGTGCATGAGCGTCCGCAGCCGCAGGAAGGTAAACTCATTGGTGGCATCTATATCCTGGACCACCTGGCGTGCCTTTTCCCGCAGCGTCTGCATCATGGCAGCGTAGTGGAGCGTCAGGTTGTACTCCAAGGTGCTCTTGATCGGTATCCCATCGTTGTCCACCACGATTATACCGATTACATTCTTGAAGGACTGAAAACGTTTCAGCAATTCCTCCACTTCGGCAGACATTTTTAATTGGTTTTTTTTGTATATTTTATCTTAATCTTTTTTTACAACTATATAACAATGTGTATTTGTTGTGAGTAGAACGTGTTTATAATTTTAACAAACATCAACTACAAAGAGCATAGTTTGCAGGGCCTACCCAAGGACAATAGCTACTTGTTTGTATTGATTTCCAATTAAAATGATAATAGTGCTCAGTGTAGTATTTACCAGGATCTGCTGTCACTCGGGATTGTTCATTTCATCTGCCAGTTTAACGAGTCGATACAAGTTTTATGATGCCCCAGCATAATCCTGGGAACTTGTGCTGCCGCCGCCATCGTTGTAGCCGTAAATAAGCATTCAAGTTGGCAACAATGCCGGATGTCGGACTGGAAAACTTTTCGCTTTTGTGGATGGCAGAAGTACGGAAAATTAATTGAATGCTGTTGATGCTGCCAATGCAGATGGCAATGCCCCATGCCTGCCCTCGCCCTTGGTCCACTCGAAATGCAGATGAAATGTGTTTGCATCAACTTTTTGGGACGCAATGGAAGGGGCCGTTGCGGAAATTATGCCACTCTTCCGGCTCGAGTCGGACTCTGGCGGACAAAAGCCGGCTCGGACCGCACCGGACTATGGCCGAACTCAGGGCGGAGTTGTTATGAAAAAGAGTGTAAAATTGTTCACTTTTTAAATTAATTAAAAGTCTTAAAACTCATAATGAAATTATTCAAATGGGCAGACGAAAACGCAGACAGCCAGGCAGTCGGACGGGATGGTCAGAAAAAGGATTCGGGGCGGTGCACATGTAAATTCCTGGCCAGACTTGAGGGAAATTAAGCTTCTTTGCCCGACTTCTGGCTTCTGGCTGGAAGGGAAATTCATTTGGTAATTAAATCAATGTCCATGTGTAAAACCTCAAATGCAATTTGTCATGCAATGCCGGAGAAGTCGAAATGTGGAAAATACTCTCCACCTCTAACCTTGTTAAGGGGTGGAAAATTGCTGGGGAAAAAGGCTTTTCATTTTATTGCATTTTTGCTATATAAATATTTGGCTTTCCTCACCGGCCACACAGCAGCATGAAAAATAATCTAAATAAGCGAATTGGAATGCAACAGGAGCCGGTGAGTCCTTGATCCTGTTTTTGATGTGCACACGAAACTGAAATATTTACAAATGTTGTTTGCAATTTTATGCAACCTGCAAACACTCGCATTTTATTAGTTACAAAGTCACGGCGGAAAAACAAAACAGTTTTCACTTTAGAATGCAATTTTGCAGCTTTGATGGTGATTTACACCCAAAGTTCTGATAGTATTTGAAATGGAAAATTTAATTTGATATTTATGTCTAAAAGTTTGACTCTCTCTTCTTTTATTTCTATTATTTTATTAGTTTCATATTCATAGAATTTAATAGTAATTAAATAGCTCGCTTTACTTTGATAATTTTTTATTCAAAAATGCTTTAATGTTTATTAAAGTTAGCGCAAATAAATATATGAAATCTGCCTGTTTATTCCAATAATTTTTGGGTCATGTAATGAATGTGTAATTAATTGTCAATTAATTGATTTTTTTGTACATAAATATGCTTGGGCATTTTTATCATTCATCTGTCAGGATTTCCTCTGTTTTGTCACCTCTCGTTTCCTGCCCTGCATCTGCAGTGTTTAATGAAGAATAATTTATTTATTATGGAATCATTGGGCATATTTGTGAATTTCTGCAAATATTTAATCAATTCTGCACGGTGTTAATGATATTACAAGCTTCCACATTCGAAAAGTCCTCACAATTCACCCGAGAAGTCCTATTTAAAGTGGCAAATTTGAGTAAATGATTTATGAGCCGGGCCCAGTTAATGAGAATCGGATTTAATTGCTAATTAGCAAGGAACACACGCACACATGCTCAGATTATATTAGCAGCTACAATATCCTTCGTCCTGGCCAAAATGTAAATTATGATTGAGAATTGCTGTAGGTGTTGTCTGTACGTGACTGCTTTGTTCTTAATTCAATTATAATTAATGACGTGTGCGTAAGTCTAGGATTGTTAAAGGAAATGGAAATTACATATATCTTAAGAGGGAAAATTAAATAATTTGGAATACATACATTTTTAGGAAAATTTTAAATAAATGTGTAAGGAATATAATAATTAAAGTATTCACCTTTTATTTTGTATTTTATTATTTTATTGCAAATTTGTTGTGTAATTTATCACATTATTTTTCAATTATTTTCAGAGTCGAGTATAAGTAATAACTTTTACATTAACAAATTTATTTTATTTTATTCCGTTCTCAGCCACCACAAAGTAGGCAATGTTTATTTAATTGCAATACCATTTCTCCTTGATTTAAATCTTTATTTTTATTGCAAATAAATGGGACTCACTTGCTGTCTTAACCGAGGAAGTCAGTTTCGACAGGCGCAAATAATTGCCGTTGAGCAAGGTTAATCATTAAAGTCCCTGTTGGCGCGAGAGTACACCTTAGTTAAGGGGGAATCCCACCTAAAGTGTGTGTCGGATAAGACATAAAAATCGCTTCCTGCCGGCGCCTACAATGGAATCTGATTTAGAGGGACTTAAGACGCGATCTTAAATAAAAGACTCCCGGATACCACCGAAGGTGTGACACTTTTCATTTAAGCAAAAAAGGCCGGAGGCAACCATTTTAAATTAAATATTATCGCATGGGCCTCTGTGGGAGTTGCCTTCGGGCCGAGATAAATGCGTAAACACGATATCCCACTGGCTTCAAGGATGTTTCCCGCCTGGCTGCCAGTGCTGCTCCTGGGCCTGCGAAAGTGTTTGTTTGTCTGCACCTGACGCCGTTTTTTGTTGTGCTTTTTAGTATTTTATTACATTTTTCTGTTTGCATATATACCTCCTACACACACAAGCGAGTGTGTGAATGAGTGGGCGAGAGGGTGTGTATATATTTTTGGATGAGCCAGCAATGGCTTTTGAACCTATCTCATCTTGATAAATGAAATGAACATTCTGCTGTGCGAAAATCCTTGTAAATCATTGAAATTGAAATGCTGTAATAGGAAATAATTTCTTTTAAAATTTCATCTCTCTTTCTTTGCTGTTGCTGTTTGCTTTTATCCCCGTCAATTATGTATTAACCGTTTCTGGCGATTACAGGCCACTTTCCTTTCAGTGAGCCTTCCTCCTCCACTCACTATTACTTAGCAGACGGACCCAAAGCATTTGCTTATCAAAGTGCAAAACTTCTATCATATTTAACGGCAAAAAAAGGTCAACAAAGAGTGAAATAGAAGAGAAGGAAAAAACCTTGACATCACCTTTTTCAATCAACTAAAAAGTGTCTTGTTCGCCGCCCAAAAACCCAACCCAACCATTACCACTGCCTCCACCACCACTGACTCAATAAGCTGGCATTTTATTTGCATTTTTTTCGTCACTTGCTCGGCGTCCGTCCCAAAGGCGAGCTGTCGACATTTCTGCCGCTTCGTTGAGCTGCCAGCCGAGTTTTTCACTTTGTGCCCTCAGCATTCGAGGCATCATCTTCGGCCAGGGGCAAGGGGGTTATGCTCCTGCCAGTGGGTGGCAGCATCGGCGGCAGCGAATTCATCATCGTCTCAGCACGCGTCTGTCAGCCGCGCTAAGGATACAATAAATGTCTTTCGCGGTCGCCCATCCTGCAGACATTCTGTCCCTACCCTGATGTGTCCTGATGGCCTTGCCTGCACGGAGAGAAGAAATATATATCAAATTTTGAAGAATCCCCTTTAAAGAAAGCTATATTGTCGGCAAGATCTTTAGAGATTCTCAGGAAAACATAGCTGTTTAGATCTTACTTCCTAAGAATCTTTATAATATATTTTTCTCTGTGTACTCTTCAGTCTGTGTATTGCCAGGACACCCTGTTCGAGTCTGAGTGAAATACTCTGTCGGATTAATATGCAGTAGCGCTTTGCATTTTTTCATAGCCTTCTCTTTGGTTTGTATCGTCATTTTCCGTTGCTGTTGGTTTATTCATTTGGCTTTCCCTGTTTTCTTTTTTCATCCTTTCTATATATACACTCAGATATATATATATATTTGTTTCTTCTTTTTTTTTGGTCCTGCTCTTAGCCCTGAGGCTCAGGTGCACTTTGGGGATAACAAATTAAACAACTTTATGCAAGTGGAGCTGAATAAATTGCGCCAGATCTCAGGGTATGGATTCACTTGAAATAAGTAGCCTGGCCAGGATTTGTTTTGTTTTCTATTTGAATAAACAAATATTTAATAAAAAAGGGTTTTGATGGGATTACGCTGGAATATGAAATAATATTAATTTGTAATAGGATTATGAGGCTGTGATTCCCTGAAAAGGATAACAGAATTCTTTGGTTTTGGCTTTTATTGATGCCTGTTTGAATATTTATTTAATTGGGTAATTGGTGTTAAATTAAGTTATTAAATTAAGTTAAGTTAAGTTTGAAGCTCCTTTAAGCCTTGGCATCCTTGGCTTTGCTGCCATAAAGCTCACGGAATTCTGGAAACTCGGACTGGCTAATGTGGCGCAACTCAAGGAAGGCCTGCTTGGCCACCCAGTGGATGACGGGGCTGTTCCACTCCTTGAGCACGTAGTGATACTTATTGTCATTGGAGTTCTTCTTGTTGTCCATCACCTGCTTGTAGTTGTACCAAAGGTAGATCATGCAGCGCAACTTGTAGATCCACAGATGATTGGGAACACTACGGATCCAATCCTGCAGCTTGGCCACCAGCTCCATGGGCATGTTGCCCAAAACGGTGTGGTTCATGAGACTGTAAATGACCCGCATGTTGCCCAGGTAGTTGTTACGATTCTTGGTCAGGGCGATCTTGGCTCTGTTGATCAGATCAATAAAGTCGAGAGTGCCGTCCAACGGCATGAAATTATACTTGACATTGAAATCCTCGAATTTAGCAAGTTGCTCATCGATGTCCAAGATGATGCTGTGGAAATCCTTCCACCAGCCATCCCAGTTGCGATACAATCGACCGCGATAGACCTTAGTGAACTCCGTGGTGATATCTTCGCGGAAGCGATAGAGGGAGAAGCGTCTTCCTTTCCCTTCCTCAAGGTCATTGACATCCACCGACTCGAGGTAGACATGCTCCACGGCGGAGCGTTCCTTGGCTTTCTTAATGGAAATGCGGTATGCTGGATTTTTCTTAAAGAAACGTGCGAGGTAGGATTTTGATTCTGGCTGCGGCATTGGGGACCCTTCGTTGTTGGTGATATATGGCAACTTGTAGCCTCCGATATGGAAGACTTTATCCAATGTCTCTGGACCACCAGCAGCAGAACGCACAGGTGCGCGAGGGCTTGGGTCACGGCGCTGGTTTTCAGCCACATCCATTGGCGGCTCAAAGGGGCGCCATTGATCGAAGCCCTGACCTCTCTGTCCCGAATATTCACGGGGACTTATCCGCTGGCTGGAATAATTGAACGACGAAGAAGAAGACTCCAAGAAATTTGAGTCCCCACGACGACTCTCGAAGCTGGGATAGCCACCCGAGGAGTAACTTGAGTCTTGAAGTTCTGGATTAGAAAGCTCGTGGTAAATATTGGTTGGCTTTTCCATGACGCAGTGGAAATCATTTGGAGCGAACCGCTCCGGTCCCACAAAAACCTCATTATTATTATAGTCCGGTTCGCGAGCCCTTGGCGGCTGATCATTGAAATCCATAAAGGTCTCATTATTTGGTGACATTTCGCGGTGACGATAAGGGGTGTTGTTCCAGTTAAGATTCTCTGGCGGTGGCGGCGGATGTAGTTCTGGCAATGATCCGGGTCCACCGGACATATTGTCATTCCACACACGACGATCGTTCCATTCGTCGACTTCATTAAGGAGAGTGCGTTTTGCCACCTCGGTATTACGGAATTTCTCACCCAAACGCTGCTTGATACTTCTTCCAGCAGACCTGCCAGGCACATTTCTGCCAAGCGGCCATCTCTGGGAAAAAAAACACCTTGATTATTAGCACATTTTCATATCTTACCAACAGAAACTCACGCGCGAGTCCATGGGCGAAGGAATAATCGAATGCGAAGGCATTTTCACAACGTTATGACTTTGGAAAAATAAAATAAAATTCAATTTATTTTTAAGAGCTCGTTCAACTTTTTGCAACCGAAGTCAAATGGAAAAGAAAGAAATCTAGTGTCAATAGCTGGCGACCTGGAAAATCATAGCCTGCTATATTTTCTTAAAGTAAATTATAGATTTTGCTTCCTCGGAATGATCGATGCAAAATCAAAAAAGTCAAGCATGTCATGGCCCAAACTTCAATAAAAAACCATTCATTTCGTAGGAATTTTCATTCAAAAACAATCTCTTGACGTAGCACGAACTAAATTTTGTAATTGTTGTCTGTAAATAGTAATTTATTTAATGACAAAAAGAACAAATAATGGAAACCGTTTGCATAGTCTCAATTTTAGTATCAACCTTCTGTCACTGCATGGGTCTGTTCTACTGTCCTTTAGAGGCCAACACTGACAGTTTCGTGTTCATAATCATGGCCACAATGTTCCTGCAGAAATTGAAGGTGGAGAGCGGTCTGAGGAGCTCCCGAAATAGGCTCAGCATGATTACCGAGTGTGTAATCATTTGCCTGGCCATGCAAGTCCTCCTTACTCTCGTTTGGTTTCCCATCCACCAAATAATCCAGATCCTGGTGGATGCAGTATTCACTCCACATTCCAGTGTTTTTAGATTCCAGAGATTTGGAGTGATCCACCAATATGCAGCATCTGTGGGTGTTCTGATCATTGAATTGGCAGTGATTCTCAAGACATTTTCGATTGAGGATGTTCAGAGATTCTATGGATGTAAGGACGACTTGCTCTCGGATAGCACCCTTTCAATTGTGGCACAACAGCAGAAGACTGTGCAGCGCAGGGGGATGTCAAAGCAGAGGAAGTGATGAACGAGAACATAATTGATAAATAAATTGTAACAACTCTTTGGCAAAGAAATAAATTTTAGTCTAAATTAATGCCTCTCTTTTTTCTTTTCGATTTTGTAGATATATTTTCCTTTGCAAATCATCCTTTTTTTTATCTTTAAGAAACCCCTGGATATTGTTTTCCAAAGCTCTGCTCCATTGGACGTGATAAACTTGCAGTAATAATTTATTGCAATCACTCAACTCAACGGCCACGTCGATGGCGAATGAAAAATCCAAAGAGGAAAAGGGAAAAGGCACAAAAAAAGGACTCATGCAATATTTTAAATTGCATCCCAAAGGATGATAAAAAGTGGAGGGCCAAACATTCGAATAAAATGTGCCGAACATTCGACACACGTCGCGACAACGAATGGGCAAAAAATTGAAATAAATAAGATATAAAATGGTGGCACACAGAGTGTGCCCCACTCGGTGGGGCGGGCAACAATTTATGCATCTCCGATATATGTCCGCATATAGACACAGACATATATATTTACGACTCCCCGTTCGATACGATAAGTGTGTTTATTTGAGTTTGCCCAATGCAATATTTACAATGCAGCGACACCAATCTCAGGGCATATCCGCGGGCACACGCGGCGTATGTGGAATGTCGCAAATAGTGGCCAACTGGAGGATGTAGCACAGAGGGACCGCCTTGTTTGCTGACTCAAACGACACTCGGCCACGCCCCCCAATGACTATGGGCGCAATTAAAGCAAACAGCCAGGGGAAACTAATCTCGAGCGGCTCGTAAATTCCAAGCGGGCATTCCTGTGGGACACCCAGAGATGCCGAGGATGTGCCCCAGCTCCGCCATCCTCTGCCATTCCCTCGGCTAACCCTGCACGAAATCTGCGACGCTGGCGGAATGACTAAGCTGCCTTTCTAATTCCTTCACTGTTTGTTTACGCTGCCAGCGAATCCGAAGGATTCCCCCTGCCCCATCCTTCTGGCAAAGAAGTGGCCATCGCATATGGCTCTGGAACTGGGAGCTGGTAAAGTGCCAGATGCTGCGAGAACGGCATGCAGAGGCAGCGCCATTTGCATATTAATTAAATGTCAAAAGGGTAACGGCAGCAGGCACTTTGTGCCCGCTTCCAATTAAATTGACTTGCGATGCGGATGTAGATGCGAGTAAGGATGTGTATATGGACGTGGGGCTTTTTCCAATCAAGGTCAAGTGAAAGATTGTAGTTAGTGGCAGAAATAACTAGAAAAAGCCAAGAAAATTAATTTGAATTTGAAATATTCAGCTTACAATTGGTAAACTTTTGAACATCTGCTCCCATATTGTGACTAGAAAAAAAGAAGATTAATTCACATTTGGCCATAAATAAAACTGCAGCCAGGATGCCACTACTATTATTGGCCAAAAATTGTGCAGCCCTAACTGGCATCAGCTCCTTTTTCCCATTTTCAGCTCGTTTTCCAGACTCGAAATGAAAATGCCATAACCCGCTTATGACGCACTGCTGACGGGACAAGAAGCCAAAAGGATGAGGATGAGCCTCAACTGAAAACTAGATGCAGATGGGTATGGGGATGAGGATGAGGATGAGGATTCGGCTTGACAACGACAAGTGACATTTTGCGTCAATGGCCAAAGAGGTTTCACTTTTTCTGTGTGCGAGCCCAAAACCCGAAAGCTGGTTTGTCCGATTCTAATTGGCAGATGCACACGGAACAATTGAAAGTCTGGGGCACACATCGTACTTTTTCAATTTTCCGCTTTCCCCAGGTAAATGTGTATAAAGCAAACCATAATTACCAAAACTCTGCTACCGAAAGTTACTACCATTTCATCTTTGATGTCCCATTTCAGTTAACATATATTCTTCCGTTTAACTCAACAACTAATCACCATCCCAGAATGAGGGGGTGCCACGCAGCTCAAATGTCAATTAAGTGATGAAAATTCCCTATTTGCCCACAAGACACAGCCCTAACCCCATTTTGCCAAGTCTAGTGTGTCTCTGGTTTCTGGTAATTTGCCAGGCAAATGTCTGCCAGAGTCAAAAGCCAAAACTTGGCAACCGCAGGAGCGGCAGCTCGAGCAGCTGTCAAAACCTATAGACGATATGAAGTGGATACATCACTGCCTCCGAGTCCTGGCAACAGTTTTGGGCTGAGGGCTGAGGTGGATACAGGATATGGAGTGATAAGGACACAGTGGAAGCGAGCAATGGCAAAAGGATTTGTGCATATGGATACCAGGCAGCATTCCACACAAGCTGCGGCTGCGAAGATATGCAAATCTATTGCGTAGCTGGAAATGTCAAGTGAAAACTGGTAACAGGAAATTAGCACGCAAATTACAACAAAACCAAAGTGAAAATTTGTGTAAATATATGTATATTCTACTTCAGGATATTTCAGGACACATTTACATGAGTTTATTAAAAGTAAAGACTATGTTTCGACCGTCCTTTTCTTGTACTTATTTTAATAAATCTCAACCCTTTTCAAATTGCTTTATTTCTTTAGTATTTTTCTCACTTCCAGGCTGTAATTTAGCATTTCCTTGACTGTCAGCAAATCCTGTTACTCAGCTTGAGCGGCATTTTACGCTTCAACGCCTTTTCGCAGAAATTCCTTCGCATTTCGTGGCTGCACTTAAAACGATTTTCAATCGCCAGTCGAGCGCAAATAAGTCAGGCGGACTGACCTTTCGACTGAACTTGAATAAATCGCCTAATGGCAATATGGCCAAGAGCAGCGGTCCGAAAGGGGGTTTACTGCCAATTGTGCACTTTTAGCTGCTAGAAATAAAAAATACCCCCCGGCTCCTCACACTCGGCATGCCCATAAAAGTATGCTAAACACGTGGCAAAATGTTTTTGTGGAAAATCAAATTATCAGCAAATTTATTTAATGCATAACACCGGGGTGACCGTCGGGGCCACCGCAAACAAGAAAACAAAAAAAAATATATGTATATTGGCCAAAATAAATACGTTTTACACGCACAATTAGCGATACTCCCGGGGCAAACGCAAAAGCGACCAGAAAAGCCATTGGAAATTAATCGAAATCAATGGCAATTTTCCGCGGTATTTTCGGTTGATTTTTCCACTGAAACGTTTTGTGTGTCGCCCCAATAACCGAAAATTGGCGTCGACAATGCTAAACCGCAGATGCATTCTGTGTTATGCAACATAAATGTGTATCAATAGAGGCCATTATCATGCTAATGGCAAATTCCTTCGCTCCGACCATAAACCAAAATAAACTATTTTGACTTTGGGCCAATGGCTATGTGCTCCCTCCCCCACCTGAACTTAAATTGGCAAATCAATTTAACATATAAACGCCTACGAGAGCAAACCAGAAACTTTTCAAGCACCAAGCAAGGGCTCAAGCACATTTAATTTAGCATAAGAGCCAAGTTTAGGAGTTCGGAAGGACGAAGAACATGGCAGCAAGTACGAGTATGCCGGAAACCACATTTTCTTTGGCCCCCCGTCGAAATTTTGAAATTCAGGCAGCCCGACTTGATGAACTGTAAATGAACTTTGTGTTTGAATTCGATTTAGTTTTATTGCAACATGCTTGAACAGCACTCCATCCAGGATTTGCCTGGCCAGGACTCCGACATGTGTTTGCCAAGGGAGGGAGAGTGAGTGAGTATCCGTACCGAAAGTTGTGGCATTAAACAGCAGCAGCTGCAATTTGTGGCCGATGATACAGGCAATGTACACATAATATGGCAGCTTTACAGGAATGGGAATGCAATATTGGTTTGTCCGACAATGTAGAGAGCATTAGAACAGATAATCCAAGGACTTGTCTGAAGAGTAAAGTCGGCCATAAACAGAAACATGTGGCAGCTAACATTTCAAAATGTGCATTTTCCTGAGCCAATTTTTAGGCGCTTTCTCTGAAGGAAGCTTCTACTTCTGACAGATTTCTTCATATTTTACTTGGCTTGCATTATATATATTTATTTCATCATGGTATCTTAATAATTGTAACCCCCACAAATTTCTTGTAAAATATTTATTTGTTAAATAAAGTCACCTTTTTAAATGCCACACTGCGTATGCGTGATATATCTCAATAAACCCATCAGAATGAAATCACAAAACGCAAAGAGCTGTCATTGCCAGCAGTCATGAGAATTAAATGACGCACACCGTTTGCAGGTTTTTGCTTTTATAAATTTCCCACTTAATATGCACGACAAACCAACCGATTTTCACACAACGAAACAAATGAAGACAGACGAGCTGACAATTAATCCAGCAATCGGACTCGAATTTTATTTTCCCCCCCCGGAAACTATACACAAACATAATTCGTATAAAACTTATCAGTCAAGAGCAGATCCCAGCTTCACTTTTTATTTACATATCCATTAAGTCAACACGGCGCAAAGAGAGCAAGCAAGGAAAAGTCCTTCTTCAGCGCAAAAAAAAAAAAAGAGGTGGAAAATTTACTGAAACAAAGTAAACACGAATTTGCAGTTTGGTATAAAATTTCCACTGCGACCGCTGCACAAATTGCTAATTCGCTGAAAACTTCGAGTTGACACAAGAAATTTGTGTGAATACATTTTTTATGCTCCGCCTCTGGACGCTGCCTTAAGAGTCACCAAAAGAGAAAGAAAGAGAGGGGAATATTTAAATAAAAAGAGATAGCAAGTGCTAAGTCAACAGCTAAGGAAACTCAAGTGTGGCAAAATTTTTTACTAGATGACTTCCGCTTTTCTTTGGGGTACTTCGATTTATTTACTGAGTTCTTAGGAAAGGTTTTCTTTTCAGTTTTTATATAAAATTCTCATTAATAATTATAGTTATTTTTTTTAAATAATTAATAAAGAGTATAAACAAAAAATCCCCTAAATTGTGTATGAAGAATTATTGTATCAAGAATTGTCTGCCAAGGAATATAAACTAAGCTCTTCCAAAACAATGACAATCAATAGCGATATGTGCCTGACAGCCTAAAATAAAATTTTCCAAGAGTTTAAACAACAGAATTTAACTACTTTTTCTGAGATGTTATTATTTATTCAAATTGATAAGATATGTGACGAATAGCTGTAGAAACGTTTACAAGATAAGGTATTTTTATCGTAAACATAATTAAAACCATAGTCATTTTGATAGCAGTTACTATAAAATGTTGCCATAAACCTCCGGGGGAATCGTGACTAACGATTTATTGGATTTCCCCTGACATTTTCTCGCCCACTATTTGTACTTGTGAATGAAATCAGTTGTTATCTCTTCGTTTACGTTACGCTTTGTTGGTCTTATCAAAATCAAAGCAAATCGAGTCAAAGCGTTGACATTTTGTAAATATTTGCCCAGCACTCAACAACGAGTGGGAAACTCGAAGTGGCTTTCGACTCTGCATCAAGTAAGGCCGGTAGGGTGTTTGCTCTTACTTGATAATCCAAGCAAAAGGATGTTGAAGGGGTATTCCCCCAGCTTGGCCAGCTGCAGAGCATAAATCGCAAAGAAAATGCATTCATCTTGAGCCACTGATGCATTGGTTGTTATTAATATATCCGATTGATAAATAACCAAGCACTAAATTAAAAGTGTCAACCGAGGGAAGCTTTACTCCCTTCTCTCTGCTGGATTTTCGACAACAAAGCATTTGACATTAGTTGAGATTTTCAATGCTTTCCTCTCAGTCTCTGCCCCTTCCACTTTTTGGCTTTCCTCGGCGTTGAAAACGTGTCAAATGGAGCGGGAAAATTGAGAGGGGGCTGTGGGGGAAAGCAGATTGGCTCGGTGCAGCCATAGAAAGGCATTCACATCATTACCATGACGCCGGGTCTAAACTGTTTGCAGCTCGCCACTTGGTCAAACTCTCGGGTACAAAGTTCACCAAATTGGAAAGGCAGAAAATTCGCGAAAAAAAATAGGGAAAAAGGCAGCGTTGAAAGAATCGTTTTAAATGCCGCTCAAGGTCTGTTTGTGAGTCGCTTTGCCATTTGATTTTCCCTCATGCACGTTTTACGTGTTACGCATTTATGCTGAACATCTATTTTTACACTTTAATTAGATAACAACCATAACCCAGACAAGCTAAGACCATCGCTGGCGCCAGTTTAAAAATCAATTTTTAAGGGGCTTGACTCACGGGGGAAAATTCCTTACGAAAAAAGTACAAACGGAAAAGCGGTTGATATTTGTTATTGGTTTATAATTTATTAGCAAAGAAATGCAAAATGCAATTGCACAACAATTTTTATGGTTAAGTTTTAAAATTATAAAATAAGCAATAAAGAGAGATATGAAATGACTATTTCATTGTTTGATTTTCAAATAAATAAAATAGTTACACATAAAACCAAATTTGGCTTATCATTAATAATAAAAGTTATATGTTTCTCACTTGAAAATGTTAAAAAACAAAAGATTTATTGCCTCCTATAAGCCATATCCACGGAACTGTACTCTGATCATGGTATAATTGCCTTAAAAGTTAGGTAAGTAAAGTTCCAGGCACCGATTTCACCATTAATTTTGACTCATGGGAATTGTTGTGCAAAAAAGTACAAACAGCAATCCCACCCAGTCACACCCATCCACCCACTACCATCATGGCTTTGATACCTTGAGAGAAGGTCGGTAAATATAGCAAAAAGCACTGCCCCACTTTGATGTACAATCGTGACTCAGGCCAGATGGAGGAATATGGATATGGATATGGCTTTCAATTGGAGCTATTATCTGTCGGCGGAGGTCTGTCAACAAAAAACTCAAAGTACGTGCAGGAATGCAGGTTCAATTTCAAACTTATGAATGAAAGGAAGCCGCTTATGGCGTAATAATTTAATAAAGAGACATTTCAAACATAATTAAACAATAATAAAAAAGTGACTTTAAAAAAGAAAAGTGCATTATTAGCTACAGTCTTGGAAAAAATAATAGAAACAATCTGCATTATTTCTGTTTTATTTAAAGTTCGCAAGCTTAGACTCATAAATTGTAATTATTTTCATTATTATTGTAGTCCACTCTTTGTTTCTTAATTTATTTATTGTATTTATGTATTTTCTAAAACATTTTAAACTCCTTCGCTATTATTTTGAGCAATTTACTCTATAATGCCGCCAAGTCAGCCGCCTGTCCGTTTCCGTGTCAATCCCTTCGGGAGCTAAGCCGAAGCTTGCCTCAACTGTTGAATTCAATAACGACACCTGATCCAGATCCCAGTTGGGCAAACAAGGGCATTAGGAAGTGGGTCCTGGCTGGGGGGCGGCAGGTAGCAGTTGGTGGCAGGCGGCAGAGCAGCGAATCGTGGCAAAACTTTGGCCCGGAGAAGGGCAAAACTTATTTGCTTCGAAATTACGTGTCGCCAAAGTTGGCCGAGGCGACATTATACAATTTATATGCACGTATTGCGCTATATCCAAGATGAAATGTCGAGGCTGCGGCTGAAGCCCTGGCAGAACCTCCTGGCTGCTCATCAACATCATCAACGAGAATGTAATTACATTTTCCCGATTCATGACAGTTTTGCATAACCAAGCGACGCCCCGCTTCCTTCCCCTCAGCCTCCTGTCTGGGATATTGCGTTCATTAATGAGGCAGGCGCGAGAGTGGCAGCCACAAAAGCCGATCCAAACCAAGCCAAGGATATGGGGTTCAGGAATCTGGACGTGGCATTCTCCGGGCCGAGCTGACTTGCGGGTAAACCATCAAGGAAACTCTATTTTAAAATCTATTTAAAAATCACCGCTTTCTCCCCATCATCATAAAGGATAACCATGAAAGGCTAAGGGGGCACAAGTTCATTAGATACACACATAAATGGTTGTATAGGGTACTTTTATTCTGTGAAATGTTAATTATTTTACACAGTCACACCCACAAAGCAATAAAGTGTATATACATTCACATAAAAATGTGCAAAAACCATAAGGTGATAAGGTGTCAGTGGCCCCAAGAATTTCAAGTTTGTCTAGTATAAAAAATAAAACGCCTGTTGAGATTTACGTCAGGGTCTTCTTAAATACCCGCTGATTACAGCATAATATTTATATTTCATTAATTTATATATTTTACAAATTATATTTAAGCATGTAATCATATTAAAAACTGCGTAAAAGAGCCTCATAAATTATGATATCATTACTTTTCCGCCCTGAACATGAACTCTTCAAGGGTCTGATAGGAATTTTTTATAGTTTTAAAAAGACTTTAGTGTCTTATATGGCTTTACCATACTTTTTATGAAATTTTAAAATATTTATGTTATTTTTTAACGATTTTTTTAAGCAATCTCACGGCTGCCTACCACAAAAGCCTTCTTTCAATATTTACGCTGTTTTATCTCTGGCAATGATACGCGTCACATTAGCTCTCTTTTAAATAGCTTCAAGCCCAAATTGCCGGCACGTCACGCCCGGAGATTAGTCAGCCTTTTCGGTTTGTCGGAACCCCACGATTGCGGCTGTTCACCGAGTTCCGTCCAGTTGGCTTGGCGGAAAATCAACTGATAAGGAAATCTGGGCAGGTCTCATAAAAGCCGGTGCTGAGCCCCCAGACGACTTCAGTTTCCACCGACAAGTGCCAGCGCCAAGGCACAATTTTTTTTCAATTTAAATAAATGCCAATATAAACTATTTCAAGGAAGCAGTTAACAATAAAATTAAGTGAATTCAAATAAAGTGAAAAACAGAAATTAAGAAAAATGAGTGTTCAACAAGTAAGGATAAAGTGTCAGTCCTTAAATTATTTACAAATAATTTGAGGAAAAGGGTGTTCCTAAAAAAATATTATTTTAAAACTGTTTTATTGAATTTTAAAATGTTTAAACATGAATTTATGAAAGATAATATACAAAAATTTAAAGCAAGCAAGGAACAATAAATATAAAACAAATGTATTTTGTGCTGATCTAAATAAATAGTAATACATATCAAGAAACTCTCCCTAAATAATTAAAATAAATTTGATTGTGGAAATTTATCAACATTCCCTTTTTTAATTTTCAGTTCGAGCGTGAAGTTCTTGATGCCCACAATAAATATCGGGCAATGCATGGTGCCCAGCCCTTAAGGCTTAGTCCCAAACTGAATAAATTGGCCACTGAATGGGCCCAGGTAAGAGGATCATCTATAATCCTACATAGAATGAAAATAAATAGCTCCCAATTCCCCCAATTCAGTATTTGCTGGCCAGAAATTGCATGCAGCATCGCCAGAACAGCGGATATGGCGAGAATATATACATGGCCTCCGGGGGAAATCTTGGAGGCGCAGATGCAGTTAGATCCTGGTACGAGGAAATCTCTGAATACCAATGGCACTCGCCTTCGTTCCAATACAACACAGGACACTTCACTCAGGTGGTATGGAAGGGCTCCACCGAGCTGGGAGTCGGTTTTGCTAAACGGTAAGTCAACCTGTAATTGTGAATATTGATTAAAAATTAATTTAAATTTTTATTTAGGGGAAATACCATATTTGTGGTGTGCAACTATAATCCGCCGGGCAACTACAACAACATGTACCGCGAAAATGTGGCTCCCCGAAGTCGTTAAATAATTGTCTTACCTTAAATAGATATTATCATTCCAAAGAGTAAATACCAAGACAAAATCTATTTCAGAATTTATGCCTGCTTACATTCCTTACAAAGTATAAACTTGAAAACTTGAAGCCAAAGAAACAAGATTGCTTCTAAAAGCAAAATATATATTTACTGAGATAAATTAATGAAGAAAATATATAGTCTACTAGAGATCTGTTAAAAATTTTAAGCTAAATTTGTTGAGGTAAACCTTTAAGCTTTGAAAATTATCCTTAAAGCTTGTTTAATCTAAGACCCTTTTATTTTAATCAGATATTTTAAGACATTTTAAAGAACACTGAATGAACATTTTTACAATTTGTTTATGATCTTTATAAAAATATTAAAATACTAAAAAAAAGTAGAGAATAAAATCTATAAATTTGACAATTACATTTTACATTTACACTTTATTTAAGATCAATTAATGTGCTGATGAATTGTAACAAACAATACAAGTGGAGTACAATCTTGAATAAATTTCCTATCCTCCAATACTTGAATAGGTAACTCCATTTAATTACTCTTCGATGGTGCAGAGTGTGGGTCGTGGGCGAGATCCTGTGATTCCTGCGACACTGCCGCTCGGGTATCCCTTTGTGGGAATCTTGTGATTGCTGCTTCTACTGCTGCCAACACCATCGCAGATATCAGAAGAATGGGCATAGGAACTAGATGGATTTGAGGCTGCGGATGCTGGGCCCTTCGCTTTATGCCGTTGTCTCGCCTGCTGGCGATGGACGTACATACCGTTTCGGCGGAGTTTGCGATACAGCGAGATATACTTCCCCGCCGTCGTTGTCCTGGGTACGATGCGCTGTTCACAGAAGGTGGTCTTGCTCCTGGCCGCCTCACTCAATGGGGCGTGGCCCAGGGCCTGCAGGAAGGCCAGAACGAATGCATAGCAATTGTGGGTCTCCTCCGCGTAACTGGCAATGGACCAGCGTACAGTCTGGGCGCAAATCTATCAATGCAAGAGGGGAAAGGATGTGAGACGAAAAGCTTAGGGATTTGCATACAATGTCAGCAGGGTGAATCAACATGGACTTCATTGCACGATTTTATTAATTACAATAAAGTCTTTAATTCAACTTTAATTTGTTGTATTTTTTATTATACCCGCTACCCATAGGGTAGAAGGGTATTATAACTTTGTGCCGGCAGGAAATGTATGTAACAGGTAGAAGGAAGCATTTCCGACCCTATAAAGTATATATATTCTTGATCAGGATCAACAGCAGAGTCGATCTAGCCATGTCCGTCTGTCTGTCTGTCTGTCTGTCTGTCTGTCTGTCTGTCTGTCTGTCCGTCTGTCCGTATGAAACACTGGATCTCAGAGACTATAAGAGATAGAGCTCTAATTTTTTTCGACAGTATTTCTTATGCTTGCACGCAGATCAAGTTTGTTTCAAATTTTTACCACGCCCACTTCCGCCCCCGCAATTCAAAAAAAAGCGTATTAAGCATATAATTTTAAAGCTAGAGTCGCGAATTTCGGTATGTATATTAAGAACTATAGTCTGTGTGATCCCTGAAAATTTGGTTGCGATCAGATAAAAATTGTCGAAGTTATTAAAGAAATAATTTTGTATGGCCACAAACGGCTGCTGGCAGCATGCCTCATTTGGTTGACCAATTAGACCTACTAAATATTCTTATCAGTTCTGTGGTTTTGTTCGGCAAGGAATCTTATAAGATATTCGAGAAGCAATTTTAATAAATGGTAATAATTATTAGCCGCTTAAATGCAATAATCAGGCGTTTTTACACACATAGATACACGTGTATGTATTTTTGTATGCATGTGATTATATTACACTTGCATTTGCATTTGTCCGTTATGTTCAAAATTATATTAACTGTTTTTTCTGGCGTCCTGACCCTTTTCTGGTTTAAGTATGGGTAGCGGGTATCTCACAGTCGTGCTCACTCGATTGTAGCTTTCTTACTTGTTTATTATCATATAGTTCTTATTTTCTTAAAAATAGCCCATAGAAGCACATTGAATCACCCTAGTTTCGTAAACTTTTCATTAGAGACTCACCTGCTGCAGCACCTCATCCCAGAAGTCGTACCACGGCTCCGGCACATCCCCCACCAGCAGGGACTGCCGCCACTCCGGCGGATTATCATCCCGGCGATGCCGCCGCAGACCAATGCGATCGAACTCCACGATGTCGCCGCCGGATGTGGTCACTGCGATATGCAAATCGGTGGCGTTGCTGTAATCGCTGCGGAAACACAACGCATCAAAAATATATATTCCTGCCATGAAAGATATTTCCAGCAAAGCCCCCTTTCATATACAACAAAAAAAACTTGAATTTTGGTGGAAATTTGCACAAAATTTGCTTTGGCCTGGCCAACGGAGATTGTTGGGGATTCTGGTTCTCGAATAAATCGAGTGAAGTCGCTTGGAATAGTCGGCTTCTATTGCTTGATTTCGATATCAGGTAGGAAAAATCCAGGGTCTATGAAATTTGAATTTTAAATAGTGTGGAAGGTACAAAAAGTAAGGGTATGCCTGGCATTATTTTGAGCTCGATTTAATATCTTGGGAATATTATTTATAAATGCATTGCTTAGAAAAGGTATAATTTTATTGTTTAATTTTAATTTTTATGTACAAAACACACCAAAAAATCCACATACCTTGTAAAATTTATAAATTTCAAACAATTTAACTTACACCCCTCTGATGTGTAAAAAATAATTAAATTTCTGGTTATTTACCCATAAAATCAGGCAGAAATTCTAGGCTTACATTTAAAAATCCTTCAAAACTTTATGGAACAAATTTAAGCCAAAACTCTACAAATTTGTATGAAACCTTGTCCGAAAGTAATAAAAGCATTTGTTTGATTTGTTCGAGGATTTGAATGTCAGCAGCTGCTGTGAATACACGTATATCCTGGCATATCCTGGCCGTTGGCCATTGTGGCCGATCCTGTTCGGGGCTACTCACTTGAGAAAATCACCAGTGGAGGGACGCAGGACAATGGCGCACGGATGCTGTGTGGCCCGCACAAAGGGATATGGCAGACGGAAGGGAAGGAGCAGGAGGCGTGGCTTCTGGCCACTCCTGTCTAGTTCCGCCTTTGGATCCGCACTCGCATTCGCATCCGCATCGACGTCCACATCCGCGTCCAGTGGCGCATTGCAATGGGGACAAGTGTGCGGCAAAGTGAAGCAGAAAACTTTTACGTTGCAGTGATGAAAACAGAGAATGCCCGGATCCGAGGTAATTGTGGTTGTACTTGTCGTTGCCAACATGGCTCCGTGTGGTTACCTAGACAGAGAAAAAATATTATATTATTAAGGAATATTAGGGTATCAATTAGGATGTTAATTTTATATTTTATGTCTTAAAAATCGTTTTCTAGTTGAATAACTCATCTGCAATATTCCATTAAGGTTTAGGTAGTGCATTTTGTGGATTAGTTTAAGATTTATTTAAAAGAGATCACAATTTTTGTTTATTTTTAATTTATTTATAATTTAACAATGTTAAAGTAAGGCATTTAAATGAAATTTAAATAAATAATTATAAAAACGAATTACTTCTTACTTATATGTATTTTTTCCTTGTGCAATGTGTCCAACTCCCGGATCCTGTTTCCTAGATCCTGGCTCCTGGTCTCACACTTCTCCTGCCTTTCCTCTCCCTCTCCTACGTTCGTCTGTTCCTGGCGCCCGTATTATAATTGATACACTTTGTCTATTGTGCCACTCGCCTCATCGCCTCATCCTATCTACATCGTCCTGGTGCTCGTCCCTGCGGCCTCCTGTCTTTCGGTGCTTGCGGTTTTCGGCCAGGCCTGAAACGAAACGAGATGTAACGAAAAATTCTTGTAAATAAGCCGAAACCAGACGAAGTTGCGACCCAAAGCGGTTTGCCCGGCACATTCCATTTTTGTGGTCAAAGAGGAGCTAGGAGCGGGCATTAGAGGAGTCAGAGGAGCTAGTAGGGAGCTAGACCAAAAACTGGTCAGCTCTATGCGGCATTTGTCATCATTATTAGCCTGCGTCTTTGTTAAAGGGTATTTAAAAGGTTTCTGGTGTTGCAGATTTAAGTGAGGAACAAATGGCCTAGGAAAGTAATAAGTCGGAAGTATTAGGATTGCAAGCGGATTTAATATTACATTTGAGAATTAATTTGGAACTTAGAAACTCCTATTAAATAATAATAAATATTTTTCTAAATTACATTTTTAAAATTTAATAAAACATCTATTAAAAGGACTCATCATTCTTTAGAATTAGTAAAGATTAATTGATTTTTATAATATTTTCATGGTATATATATTCTTTGGATTGTGCCTAACTTTTTTATGTCTTATAATATCTTCTAATTATATAAAAACCTATCAAAGTTATAATCTGATTTCATAATTATAACCTTGACAGTTTAGTGCTTCATTAAATAACACAATCCTTTCTTTTTCAAAGCAAAAAAATCAATTTAAAAATGATTAAACTTCCATTTTCCCTCTTAACGTACGTGTATCCTGCAGGCAAAGTTAGCGTGTTCCCAAAAATTAGTCCCCTTCAAGCCAATTAAAGCTATGACGTTAAAAACCGTCTACCAACCCTTGGAAATTGGCCCAAAAGAAATCTGTTTTAACAAAAACAGAAACCCCCTCGTTTGCCGCACCCTCGGACGAGTGAGCCTCCTCAATCAATTAAATTCGTAGAAAAGCGCCGTGGAAAAGCCACCCCCGCTAGCAGTCACATGTTGGCCAGCGAAGAAAGCCGGCTGCCAGCCAAAAGCGGGCCAACACACAAAAACGTAAACAAACCGGCAAAATGGAAAAGTCACCACCGGCACAAGGAAAATGAGGAAAACTCACCAAAAGAATTATAAAATTGCCCCAAACAGCTAAGAGAGAGAACGGTGCAAAGAGAGCCAGGGAAATTTCGAAAACCGTAGGTGGAAAATGCATAATTCACGAGTGCCGGATTTCCCCGGCTCGTTGGGAACTCGGCTTTCACAAGGGGAACGATGGCTCGAAGGAAGCTCGAGGCGAACCAGTTGACGGCGAGCCGTGCGAGCAGACGGTCGTGTTTCAGTCGCAGTTCCTTGAGGCAAAAATCCCAAAACCGAACCCCATAGTAAATCATCATCATTAGTGCAACGATATATTATAGTGGTTGAGAATAATAAAAGAAAAAAAACCTAAAAGAACTGTGAAAAAACGTGGCATTATCCTGACAAACCAAACCAGGGAAAACCTAAACGCAAACTTAAAAAAAAATCCAGTAACGAACGGTCGCCAAGTGAAGTTGTTTACAACTTGCGGTCAGGACTTTTTCGGATTTTCAGGGGTTTTTCGTGTTAGTTTGTGTGGTTTTCCGCCCTCGCCCCCAAGTCCTGTGTGTTTGTGTTGTGCTGCTGCAAAGTGGAAGACGCCATGGCAACACATTGCTAATCGATGACACATTGCTAATCGATGACAACAAAGAATACAAAAGCAAACCACAAAATACAACAAACAAAAAAAAAAAGAAAATAGAGCGCAAAACAGGACACCCCTCTTCACACTTGGGATAACACAAGGATAATGACCATAAACTGATTTGGTATGTGGCAATCAACATTTTGACAGCAGCGACGAGCCCTAAGAAAAAATGTGCCGTAAATTTCGGTCAAACTGATAAAACCAAAAATGTATTTTTGATGGCCAGAAGGGCGAAAGCATTTAAGCTCCTTAAATGTTCTGGGAAACCTCTTTTATTTTGCCGCATTTCAAGATCGACAGAGATATAAATGTATGTTTGGAAGGCGGGGGAAAGTTGACATTCCGCAAACAAGTCTGGAGAGCAACTTTTGGCTATTCAGGAATTGCCAAAGGATATAAATTATTTCAACTTTTCTGCCACTTGTCTGCCACTCACTCGCTCTTAACCCAATTAGTGGGCGTGGCTCTTGTGCGAAATTAAAATGTTTACTTGGCCAACTTGCCAAAAAAAAAATAAATAAGGCAAACTATCCTTGCAACTTTCTGTAACAGATTAAGTGGATAATTTTCTGAAATGGGTCGCAAAGGGTCAAAAATAATGAGAAATATAATGTGTGGGGGAAAATATTAATTTAAATTCAAACAAGGATCCTTTTTTTACCATTTTTAGATTATCCTAAAACTTTTTGTTTAGTTCGGAGGAACCTAAATACTTTGAGAATTAGAAGTTTCAGCAGCTTTCGAGTTAGTAGTTTCCACTACATATTTATTATTGAAAATATAGCTTTCTTTATTTAACAATTTAAAAATAAATATTTTAAAATATTAATTATATATATTATAATAAATAAAACAGCTTGACGCTGCGTAAACAGAAAATAGAGACAAACATTTAATATCTACTATTTGTAGAAGCTTCAGAAAAAAGATATTTTAACTAATTATAATTTTGCTATTGGCAAACAGAAATCCCCATTATTAATTGAACTAAATAAATAAAAAAAGCAAATAATATAAAATGCTCAAAATAAATACTTAAATTTGTTTTTAAAGCCCTGCCTTAATATTGTTTCAAAAGAAAGCGTGAAAAACAAGGATAACAAATGCAATAAAAGCAGTGACAACAGGCCTTGGGAGACACGAAAAGAAAGTAACCAGAGGTTGAAGGACAATAACAGCAACAATTTGGTAGAAATCCAAATAAACTTTATCTTCATGTTGTTTGCCAACTTGAATTAAACACGCCCCCAACACACATGGAAAAAAATAGTGAACGAAAATCTCAAAGAGTTGCAAGAAATGAAATTACAACTTGCATCCTCTTCCGGATTTCTTTTCTTTTTTTTTTTTGCCACTCACTTGGCCAGGACCTTCAAAAGGAATTGTTTGGCCAAGGCAAACACAGAAAGGGCAGCTAAAAAAAAGTACGAAAAAATGTCTGAAATCAAGTTAAGTTTACGAATTTTTAGTGCACTCTCAGAAGCAGAAAGAACACTGAGAAGAACATAAAAATAAAGAATAAAGCATTTTAAAAATGCAGAAGCAGAAATCTGGACTCGAGCACTTTTGTTTTTGGTTAACTTATTTCACGCAGAGCAGGCGCCAAAATTGTGGACATAAATCATAATTTATTTACACAGAGCGAATATGGAATACCCTGATGTTAACAGAAATGCCGAAAAGCTAATTTATTATAATTTTAATAAAATATATGTATATTATATAGTGTATCTCAGATTTTTTGACAGATAAAAAGGATGAATTGTATCTATTATTTTATTAATATTTCCAGAAGTTCTTGAGCTTTTCTTGATATTCTTTTGTAATCCAAAACACATACAAATTAATTCCCTGATTTTCTTAATTATTCTTTATTGAAGTTACTGATTTTTTGCATATCCTTTTCCAACTCAATTATTTTTCAAACCTCTCCCCTTGCCAGGGCATCCGAAAGACAAGTGAATAATTAAGAGTGAAAAGGAAGAGAGCTGCCAGGACTGGCTGCCAGTAAGTAAATTTAACGGCAACGACTGACAGTAAAAATTGCTCAACATTTTATTGTCCTACGCTTTCCCCTTTTCTTGACGCTTTACGTCCATATTTTTTTATGCTTTCTTTTGTTTGGGGTTTTTTTTTTGTTTTGTTTATTTTTTTGGTCCGCAGCTGGTGACGCAGGATATAAATTACAGTGGGAACAATAAGAGCAACAACAGCAGCCGCTACAACAAGTGTTCGGTGAATTAATAACAAAACGGTGACAATAACGACAAAGTTGAGAATCCAGAAGGGCCGCAGCCCCAAATGAAATAAGCCGAGTTGACAACTTTGAAAGCGGCTTCCAGTGGGCCCAAAGAGGAACTCAAAATTCCCTGCAATGCGTGAATTAATTCAGCAGACACAAGACTTTCACACACGCGATATGAGCCAGGTGCGTGCTGGGAAAAATCACACAGGAATGGGACCCTGAAGAAAAGTTTACTTTTTTACGCAGCAAACTAATTAGAACAGCTTGGAAATTGCTGCATAAATAAATCAATTTTAAGGGTTGGAAACAATGGCTTCAAGCTTCCTTTTTGTCATATCTGTAAATCTTTCTTAAAGGAATTTATGGTGTTATAAATCTTTATTATAAAGAAAATGGAAAATTTTTGGAAAATACACTTCAAACTATCATCTTCAGCTCCTTTAAATATTTTTTCTTTGCGGAAAAAAACTGTCTCCCCTTTGTAGCGCCTCTGGGTAAAGGTGTGCCACACTTGTGCCGCATGCTGCTGTAGCCTCCTCTCACCTCCATGTTTCGTTCTCCGATTTTCCCCTTGCTTTTTCACCTTCCTTGGAGCATTTTCCTGCTTCTTCAGCCCCTTGGCAGCTTCATAAAGCCAAGTGTTTGCGCTTTGAAGTTTCCGCTTCCGCAGTTAACAACGAATTGTTGTTGTGGCTGCTTGTTTTTGTTGTCACTGGTTGTTATTGTTGTTGTTGTTGTTGCTATTGGGGCAGAGCATAAAACATACTTATACAAAAGTTGGTAGCACATCCGAAAAACACCAGGACATACACATTTACAGACACTGCTAAAGATTCCTTCATGGAAAAACTATATTTAAAGTATATTTTCTTAATCAATTTATTTGCTAAGAAAAATATAAAACTATTTTATAAAAGTTGAACAATAAGTAATACAAAGCTTGGATATTTAATTTCATTTTTAAAAGTGATCGTTAAACGAAACTCCTCATAGAAAAGAAAAAAGTTGTCACCTCAACTCAAACTTGGACATTTTTGTTTATTCTATTATAAAATTTTAATTAAATCCTTTTAAGAAATATAGTAATATAATTTTTTAAAAAAGTGCCCAAGAAAAACTAAGCTGAACTCATTTCCCAGTGTAGCAAAAGAATGCCAATGCTTAGCACTTTTCGTATCTTCCTCCGGCTGCATTGTTGTTCACCTTTCGGCGTCGCATCTGTTCCTTGAATCACGCAAAATGTAAATTACAAATTTATTCTCTTTTTCGCCTTACCCCAAAGCATCTAATTAAGTTTGGGAATTGTTTACTTGGCGAAGAGAAGCCAAGTGGTTGGGTAACTTTAGAGTAAATATTTATTTGGCTTTCAACGGGGGCGAAACTCAAAGAGTTGAATGATATTTATTGTTTAACGAAAGGCCATCATTTAATCATAATTATTTCATCTGTTAATTGAAAGTTTGCAGGACCATGACTACGGATATTGTCAAAATTAATTGAGGCAAAATAATCGCAGGAAATCTACTTGAACTTCAATCCTGTGTGAAAAGCCTTTTATTTACAATTTTGTATTATAAATATTTGTACACGTTGTGGTCATAAATAACGACAGATTCATGGAATTTTATTACACACATTTTATGCGTCGAAAAACCGAAATAACAAATGCCAGGCGGAGAGTGTGTATAAAAATGTGAGCAGCCCCGAAGAGGATTCTGGCAGAGTTAAAGGAAACTCGATACTCGGAAAAGCAGTGAAAGCAGAGGTGGCAGAAGGCAAACACTTTCACTTTGTGCCCATTTAAGGTCGTGTGTGGTACGTGCAATAAATAAGCGACTTATTTATGCCCCTCACACAGACACAGACAGCACCAATAACAAAGTATTTGGGTTAGTAATGCCATTTACGAGGCAAAACAAACATAAAGCAAAAATGTAAAAAAGCTCTGTTTACGTTTATGTTCATGCCGGTAAATCCGTCTTCAATGTAAGCACTGCTAAATCTTAAACAAAGCAAAAAAAAAAAGGTAGATATGTATGTATATATATGCATAATATTAACAGGAGAGGAAAACCCAGAGAACGTTCGTCTATTTAACTAACTGTGCATAATTCATAATTTAATTAAGAACTCGGCGAAATGAAAAAAGTTACACGAGGGACATTGACGCGCGCTTGCCCTTTCCCCTCCACTTTAAACGTCCTCATTTAAACACTGAGCTAAAAATGTTTCCTTATTTAATATAAAATTAAATAATAGAAGTACGTTTTAAATTATCTTTTTTTCTTTTGATGTTCAGCCTGTAAGAATTTATCCGTTGGTAAATAAAACAAATAATATTAAAATAACCAAGAAAACCAAAGTTCAATTAAAGCCAAACTTTACATTTGTATATTATTTTATAACCCTAGAACCCACAACATATTTAAAAAACAAAATGTTAAATTTTTAATTAATATTTTTTTGTTCAATCTTCAAAAGATATGCAGATCAAGGTATCAAGAGGCTTTTGTTCAATCCCCTTTAATCAATCAAAAATTAGGAATATTTCAATGATATTTTTGGTATTTCAAAACCTGATTTCCCTTAAACATTTTTAGTTCAGTGTTTCCGGATCTCAGTCTCCATTTTCCATTCCGTCTCGTGCAATTGTGTGTGCGAGTCGATGGCTGAGAAGCCCTGCCACAGCTGCTGGCGATGGTTAACGCTTTTAAGTGCGGCCAAAAGCTAGAGGGGGTGTGTGTGTGTGTGGGGCTGTGTAGGTGGCTCGTCATCTTGGCCATGTGGTGGTGGTGGTGGAAATGCTGCAAATGGCCAACTACCAACAGCCAACGATGGTAAGGGCCATAAGTCAAGGAAATCTGCTCACCAAATGACAAGATTTTCCGTGGCTGAGGGAATGCATAAACAAAGCTCTAACCGGGATTACGTACCAAGAGGTGTGAGCAGGTTGGCTAATCCTGAAAATGCATTTCTTACAATGAATTGGCTGAAAACGATGGTAAGGGGAAATCAGGGGAGTTTCTTGGGTACAGAAGAGACTTAAACAATGTTTTGAAATGAATTTAATATTATTTAAGATACTTTAGAGCCATAAAGCTTAATTTTCTTTTGTGAAACTACAAAATCAAAGCAAGTGCAATTAAATTTGGCTAAATTATTATGTAAATTTCAAAATAAAGTAATTTATTGCATTTATAACTCACTTTACCTATATAATTTGTAACTACTATTATACAAATATTTAAATATGCCATAAATATTTAATTTTGACCTGTTAAATTGCCACAATTTTCCACCACAATTTCTGCAATTGATTAATGTGCAATTCAGCGGCACACCAAAGTATGCAACGGAATCAAAGCACAGAGCAGATGCAGCCACAGAAGGGAAAACGAGGAAAAGTTCAGCGACAAACCACAAACGATTGTCCAGAGCATTGTTCGATTTTTCACCATGCCCCCGGCACCCTCTTTTCCGACTCCCTTTTGACCAACTCCCGCTGCCAACTTGTCACGACAGCCCCTAACAAGCCGCACAAAAGACGTCTCCCTGCGACTTGGTCAGCTCTTCATTTGGTCAACTGCTGACAGCTAACCACCAGCAGCACCAGCAGCAGCAACCACCAACAACATCAACACAGTTTGGTGGTTTTTCCGACAGTCCCCCCCACCCCCTTTGTTCGCCACCCCATCCATGGTTAATTAACTTGCCTCGCATCGCATCGCGAAAAATTCCTTTGAACGGGTTCCATGCTACTGCTTCCCCCTTCGCTGGAAAGTTAACCGCTTTGACTCGGCGATGGAGAAAAAAATAAAGAAAGGATTTTACATCAACAAATTTAATTGCTGCGACGTGATATTGAAGGGGCAAAAGGCTATTTGAGAAATCTGTGCGACATTGTATCGATTGAAAGTCAAAGGAAACTTGCAAGTAATTAAACATTGATCGTCTGGAAAAAAAATTCTTTCTTTTTATTTACCTTTTAGCAGAGTAATTAAGTTAATGCCTTGCTTGAACTTTAAACTATGAACTTTATTTCGCTTTATAAGCTTTTGAATGAAAGTAAAAAGAAAATAAGGGCATTCATCAGGTAAATTAACTAAACACCTTTAGTGTATATAGAATATAAAATATTCCATTTAATTTTCTTCCCCAAACTCTCATGTTTTCTCCGGCTAAAATATATTCAAAATTGCATTCCTTGCATAAATCACAAATAATCCATCCTTCCTTGGACTAGGCATAGAGCTTAATTTGCATTTTGTCTTAAAGTTTACCAGAATAAACTAATTTCCAACGCCAGCACGGAATTGCTGTTGTCTAGATGAGCCGAGCTGCATTTAAATTAACTTAATTTTCTGCTCATTTGCAAATGCAAACATTCTTCGTCTTTCTGCTACACACGCGTGCAATTACAGTCGCCCACATAAATATACGTAGCTCAGGCATTTACTTAAGTTGCACAATTTTAATTACAATTTCTGGTAAAAACAACAGCAAGAACAAGGCCCAGATAAAGTAGGCAGCAACGAGACATCACGCCCACTAAAAAGATGGGAGTGTTAACAAAAAAAAAAACAGATACAAAAACACGAGAGCCAAGTGCAATAATAAACACAACGACGACAATGCGGGATGGGGGGCTTCAGGGTAAGAAAAAGGGAAAATTCACACTGCGGAAGCGAAAAATTTTCATTTAAAGCGATAAAAACTTTTATTACCACTACGAAAAATGTGGAAAATGTTTTTGGCCGCCTGGCAGTATGCAACATTTTTACGTAACCAAGTCCTGCATCTCACGCACACACTCAAATATTTACACTGCAAGGAAATTACAGACTAAATTATAAGAAAATTATCCTGAAAACTTTATTTATTTTAAAATAAGAAATATTTAAATATTTTTGGAATTTATCTAGAATTTAGAAAGGATCCAAGTAATTTTAGCTTCCAATAAAATGATTTTCCTTCAGTGCATAGTTATAGAGAAGTATAAGAACCAGAAGGAGAGGAGCCATCGGAGTTATCTCCGCCCACAATTTAGCTTGGTTTCCAGCCACTTGTATAATCGATGTATCCATGCCGATGCCTTTCTGCCTACTACGCCGCCCCCAGCTCCACTCCCCTTTCTCCTACTTGGCCCACAGCAGCTCCTTCCTTCTCTCCTTCCCAGAAATCCCCCTTTCCAACCGAATGCCCTTCTCCTTTGTGTTGTTTATGTTACATTTGTGTGTTGCCTGCTTTTATTGCATTTGCGGCGTGATTTTCTGTTGCGGTGCGAGTAGGCGAAAATGGGTGAGCTTCTGAGCAAAGAAGGGAAAAGGGTAGGAGGCGGTCGGTTTGTGCAAGGAGTTTTCCTCAAAGTGGAGCACTTTTCCCCCCAGAAAGGCATAACGAAAGTAGTGTAGGGGGATTAGGCAAGAGAGGAGGAGCACACACATTTTAGGCTTATGAGCATTGCCAGAGCATATTTCATGCTCATATTGATTTTTGATAGCAAACCAAAGCCAAGCACGAAATGGAAAATGAAAGAGAAAAAAGTAAGCCGGAAAAATGCGACAATTCCCCGATGAAAGTGCCATTTCCTCAAAGCAATTGATAAGTTTATTTGCCATTGAGTTCGGCCTTAGAATTTCATTTAAGAAAGTTGAATATTAAAGTTCAATTTAAATACGGGGATTAAGTGAAATTAATCTATAAATATGAAGTTGTGAAAAATCAAACTAGGTTTAAATCAAATCGGTGCTTAACTTTAAACGAAATTCGATTGGTAGAATTTATTTCTACATTCGGAAAATCAGTCAATCTTACAAATGTGGTAACCAATTACTTGATTTTCCCAAGTAAGCATAACAAATCGCATAATTAATTGCTTAGAGCTCAAGTCCTGGACCATTAAACTTAGCCAAATTCTCAACCAAACCCATCTCAGCCAGAAAGTGGTTGTACATACATCGATCAATGACCGATTCACATTCGATTTACGTTTATTGACTAGCCAATAGCCATCATAAACGAAGCAAAACAAACTCGAAACAAACATGTGCAGTGCAATATATATAAATTGCAAGACTAATATGTTTAAATAATACTGCAGGCAATACAGATTGCTTTAATATATTTTGTTGGTTTTTTTGTCTATCTTCCTGGAAAATGTGTTTACACAGACCCAAAAAGGGGAGCAGAAGGTCAGGGCACAATGGGAAACCCGAAGAAAATCAACGACAATTTTCGAAACATTTTTAAAAGACATTTAGAAAACAAAGAGGCAAAACTACCGAAGCGGATGGCAGCCGAACAATGTTAATGCTAGGTCAGCGCAAAAGCAGGCTACGAAAAAAATCGGGGAGAGAGTTCCAAAGTCAAAGACGGCGAACACATGGCGTATGCGCAATATTCTTGTATCGTCCTAAGTGTGTGTGCGTCTTCTTTGTGTGTGTGAGCGCGTGCTGACACTTAATCTTCCAGCTGACGCAGATGCAGCCCAGGATATGGCAGTCATATATCTGGGCGGCTCTCAACTTCCTAGGCAACGGATGTCGCATGTTATCCTCCATCCTGGCTGCTCAAAAGGAAGCAAAAAAAAAAAAAGAAAAGGCAGTGTCACGGAGCAAAAGATATCAGTACAAAGCTAATGCACTAGCCAAGGGTTTTCCCTGCTAGGCCAAAAGGAAATGCATGCAAAATGGGTTAATTCAATTGGAAATTTAAGCAAAGCAAGGACTTACCTATTGTAAGGAAATAAATTGCATATGTGAAGATGATATATTAAATTTCTAAGTCCAGAAAATTATTAAATTTATTTAATTCATCATAGTAATTTAAAAGACTTTTATTACCTAAAATAATTATTTTTTACTTCTTTTCCCCTTATTTATTTGCTATTTTTCCCAATATTTGGGAAACCATTTCAACCTCCTTGAAGCCAACACTGCGTATGAGTTATGAAAATCATTTTCGAACATCATCAGCAGCAACTGTGACAGAGAAATGCTCACGAATACTTCAAAGTCAGAAATTGATTTAAGTCAATTAATTATAACGACCCGTAACAACAATAACAAGAACCAAACTCGGGGCCACGCCCTCTAACCAAAATGCCAGACATTCCCGCCTCCACATCCCCATTTTAGCTCATCCTTTTCAAGCCATAAACTCAGAGGGCCACGTCACGTTTGTGCACAAGGAGAAACTATGGCTAAAATATCATTACAATTATGTGAACAAGAAAATAAAGAAAATATTTAAGAAACTACAGGATATACTTTTATAAAATGTATTTTATTCTAAGAGTTTTATGGTTTTTTATGATTTATAGATAAAGATTTTAATTAAGTTATATTAAAATATATTTAAAAAAATATTTGAATTAATACATTGCCATATTTTTCGCTCGGTGTGTTCCAACATCAGTTGGCCAGCTACTTTTGGGTGGCCTATGCTTTTGGGGGAAGGGCTTGTTGTTGGGTTGAACAGAAAGACCATGTAATCGTATTAAGCAAACGGAACTGGTAGCTGGCCGAGCACGTGTTTGCCAAGAGTGGAGAGTGGGCATGAGGGAAATATTGGTAGGAAGGGGATGGACAGGCAGACGGGTGGACAGGTGGGCAAGTGGCAAGTGGCAGGGGCAGGGGCAGGGGCAGGGGCAGGGGCACAGGGGTACTTAAAGGTAATTGTATTTGTGCACTGCAAACATGGCGTGTTTTATTAACAGAGCGAGAAAGAGCGAGAGTGGAATGTGTTTACTCATATGTCTTGTCAAAGACAAGTTAATTATTTTAACATGCGAGTGTGTGTGTGTGCGTTGTTTATTTTTGGCCATCGATTTTCACACGCTCTACATTACAGCACACACAAAAAGCCGAATTTACACGAGGATTCTGCTGGCTCAATATGCCTTGGCATATTGCTGTCCTTATTATAAACTGTGTTCCTTTTTCACGCCCCACCACGCCCCCGCCTTGTTGTCGGGCTTCAGAGTTTTTCCAAATATTTGCTTAATATTTGTCAGAATTAATTAACAATATGAATGAAAAGGGGAGAAACAGGGAAGGAACACTGTGTCGTCTCAGCAAATTTCAAGTTTTTTCTGTCCTTTTTTATACCAGCACTTGTTTACTCGAAAGCGCTTTGCATAAATTGCAGAACACAAGCCGTACAAAAAATGTGCACAATTTAATTAAATTTATGCGAGCAAATTTCTTTGGTCTGAAAAATATCAAATAAACAAGAGTCTGGCTCTCTACGAAATGCTTAGCAATTATCTGCAAGTAGAAGTTTAAAGGCGTCAAAAGAAAACAACTATGGAAAATGATAGATGGGAGTTTAAAAATAAATACAAAAATATTTGTAAATAAAGTTAGAACAACAATAGAACAAAGGCTTAGTCCGTATTAAAATTTAATTATTCTAATTGGTTCAAATAATTTTAGAAAATTTATTTAGTTATGAAATCGTGTGCTTTATAGATACACAATTGGAATAATAATCCTTTTAGGTAGACAAATATCAAAGATTTAAATATATTACTGGGAAAATAATACTAATAATTGCACAAAGTTATTTATTTTGATTGATGAACATTAGTTGTAGCCAATTTATTAATTAGAATATAACTTGAAAACTAATTACCAAATTATTCATTACCATTAATGCTTCCTGTTTCCGTTAAGTAGCTCGGAATATCTTCCTACCAATTTGCCCCTGTAATTCACACTACAATCCATCACTATCCGTATTTGGTCATTTATCTTCCCAACATTCCTGCTTATCCCGCCAAGGTCTGTCACTCTCTCTCCCCTGCTCATCATCATGAAGGCTAACGAAGCAGCCGAAAACCTGCTTATAATTACCCCACCAGATTACACATTGCCTAACAAGGCCCATTCATTAATGTCATCAAATCCTTGAAGGACAGGCAACACCGTATTCTCCAGCAAATCTGCAACATTATGTCAACACACACAGAGGGAGGGAGAGCCGACAAATGGGCCACGTTAATGGCACATCCCCATGCCCCTTGCCAGGCATCCCAAGCCCCTGAGACTTTCACAAAGTTGCAGTTGCTGCAAATGCCATAAAAAGCCAAACAGAAATGGCAGCAACAGCAGTGGCAACAATAAAAGCCAAAACATCTAGGCTGTGGAGATCTCAGTTCTGGCCACCGGCTTTTATTTCAGGTGGACGTGAATTTCCAGAATGAAAACGCTTCGGTTTTATGGCTCTTTTTACGCTAGTTAACATTTTTGCAGCTACAAAAATGTCGCACGGTTACCTGCAGGTGCCAGGCAGTGACGTTGCCAGCTTAACGATTGCCCAAAACCATTAAATTCATCAACGAAAATGTTACGAAAATCTTGTTAAAGTTTTATGTTTAATTACCTTTTTGTGGAATTAAAAGGTAGAAATCTTGGGAAAGTTTTACCTTAACCTGAAGGAAGTTAGTTACTTTGAAGAGAAACTTGTTTTTTAAATAACATTTGATTGATATGGATAAAGAATGTAAATATCCTTAAATTTAGATTAAATATGGTTTTAGAAAATATATATATGATTTCAAATAAATTATTGCTACAAAATTCTTAATCTTAGTACTGTTCCTTCAATCTAAATTCCGATTTTTTAGACAAACATATAAAGTAGTTTTTCACTCGTGATAACTTGTAATTCCCCACTGGTTTGTCAGCATGAAAATGGACAAAATGTTGTTTGTTCCATGTTGAATGGCTTTTCCAGGCAAGAAGGGAGAAAAGTACTTGCCACTCGGCAATGTCTCTTCTGCAACTTGAACAACTCGAGGCTTCTTCTCGGGCAATTCGAGATTGCCTCTCCAGGACACTCAGCCTCTGTTCATACCCTTCCCCCCTCCCGGTAACTTGGCTCCTGGCCAGTTTGAGCCAACCGTGCGCCTTTCATGCTGCTGCCTGTGTTTACAAGCTAAATTCATTCGCCGCCTCTCGTCGCCTGCCGTCATCAGCAATGTGATGATATCCATGTTCCCTCCGATAGTCCCACTCCCCCCACACCTGGTACTCCCTCATCCTGAATCCCTATCTGCCATGCAGCCAGGTATTGCATTTTTTCCATCTCGGTCCTTATTGTTGTTAGCCTCCTGACAATGCAGTTGGTAATGGCAAAATGGCAGCAGCAACAACAAAGGTAACTGGAGCCTCATCAGCATCATCAGGATCTATTGCCTGGCGGCAGCCTGACAGCACAGAGTGCACTCCGAAAAATTTAGGGTTATATTTAAAAATGTTAATTTATATTTGACCAGTTTTTAGGACACAGAAATGAAATCTTTAAATCTGGCCGTTGAGTATATATGTATATATATTTTGAAAAAATATTATTAAATATTTTAAATAATTAATAAATATTATAATGATTTGTAAAACCTTTTCGATAATACTTTTCCCAAGTGCAGCATGTTTTTTGCGGCTGAGTGTGCTCCAGTTGCCATGGCGATATATGATAAGTTTATGCGAGTCAGTCAACGTTAACGTTTGCATCTTTCAATTTGTGCAACGACTCTAATTTCTACCCCTTGCTGGTCAACCCGATGCCCTCCCTTATTTTCCCGCATTATCTGGCTATAATCCCAACATTATGACTGACGTTGGACATAACGTAGGACTCGAACAATATGGCCAACAAATGCCTCGTTCCCCGAGACTGCAACAGTTTCTGACCGCTGACCATTTGGCCAAGTTAAGTCGGATTTATGATGATGGTGCAGTCAAGTTATGAGTCGCCTAGCTGCGAGTCCTAGTTCTGATCCTGGCCCAGCTCCTACTCATTCCATGTCCCCGCGTGCTGGTCTGTTGCCATAGCAAATGTCCGTTTGCTTTGGTGCTTCGCTATAATTGACGGTACAGGTTTCAGTTCTGAGCTTTGCAACTACAATTTTTTTCTGTTGTAAGTATTCAGTGGATGCCATAAAAAAATGCATTCTTTGCCTTGAGAGATGTGTAAAAACAGGGAAATGTAGTTAACTTTTTGCGGGTACATGCATATGTGTCTGGAAATTGTTTGGTATTTCACAAAACAGAGAATAAAAACTATAATTAAATTAGCTTTTCTAAACATTATATTTTGTTTTTATTATATTTGCTGAAGAATTTGTAAAGCTAACTAGAAATATTAAGACAAATTAGCCGGGAAATATAATTAATCAGTTTTATTTTAATATATTTATTTATTTATATATATTTAATTCAGATATTTTTAAGAAACAACAAGGATATATTCCAACTAACGACAAATTTTAGTCACAGTCTTAACTCTGCAGTAATCTACAATTCCAACCCTCCCTCTAACGATTCATCCGAGTATCCAAAAGCTCCGAAACTAACCCAAATCCTTCCAACATATGTGTGATATGCGAACAAGTTGTAGGGTTTATTTTGACACAGATGTGTGATGGGAAAATGGGAAAATGTAGTATACATCTGGCCATCAGCAGCAGCGAAATGAAATGGAAAGCCACATGGCGGCATTATGGATTAGTTGTCCAGCTTTTGGAGCTGACAAATAAAACGATTTTCGACTGTCACACAAAGTGATGAGCTTTGAGGGCTTACTACTTATATATGCAGTTTGTGTTTATTTTTGGAACGTCCTAGTTTTTAGAGACTTTTGAAAGTACCTTTAAATTGTGTGAGGTATTACAGCAAGGGAATAAATATTTCTTTAACATTTTTCCAATGACTGTTCTTAAAGTTACAAATCTATGAATATGTTCATGTTTATTACTGCAGTTTCTCTTACATATATTCCTCCCTTTATATCTGGCAATCAATGTTGAAATAAATAAAATAATAATATCATTCAGGCTTGTTGTTAACCAATTGTTGTGGTAACTCTTGTGGGCAGCCCTTTAACTATTTAATTGCCACTTGAGAGCGGCAAACCAAAAGCTTTTCACAATTTTTTAACAATTGTTACGGCAAATATTATCCCAGAATATTCATGATTATTTGTTGTATGCTCTCTTCACCATTTTTTCCAGATTGCAAATTGAAATGGCAACAATGTGAGCGACCACAAGAGCAGCAATTCCAAGCAAAGAGCTCTGAAAATAAGCAGCATCGAGAACCAAAATAAAAACAAACAAAGAGTAGAAAAGACCAAATAGAAGGGACAAATCATAAGCAAGGATGCTGGGAAATAGCTGGCTGTGAGCTGCAGGATGCGATGCGAAGGCGACGCAGATTGCATTCAAGGACCGCTGGGCCAGCGAACAATCGGTGGGGCAAACAATGCGAACTAATAAAGCACTTAAGCGGATAGACAACGACGACGACGACGACGACCAGCAACGAGGAAACCCAAGTGGAAGCAATACTCCATTTCCATCTCCGCCAGGAGCAACAGCAGCAGTTTCGGCACTAATCAAAGTTAGATTTTCCGTACCACGGGCCGTATGATCAACGTGCAGCGGATTGATACGCAGACAATGGCGCAACTGCCCCAAATTAGACGCGACACGGTTCGCCGCTGTCCCCCGTTGGGACAGTCGCAACGGGAGAGCGAGGATGAGGTCCTTGGCCCCTCTCGAACAACCACACCACTGACAGCCAACGGTGCCACCACCACCGGACTGGTGGCTGTTCAGCCAAAGGACATGCAACGAAACCACCTGCTAAAGATGCCAACCGCAACAATAGAGAAACCAACGATAACAGCCACCAAGTCATCATCAGCAGCAACAGCAGCAGCAGCATCATCGTCAGCAGTAAGAGCCCCTCGCGGGGCACTAAGGATACTGGCCCAGAGCCTGCTGCTCCCAACCCTGATCCTGGGCGTACTTGTGGGCAACAGCCAGGCTGGTTTTGCCTGCCTCAGCAATCCCTGTGTGTTTGGCGTCTGCATCGATGGCCTGAACAGGTGAGTCCACGCAGAAAAATCTATACAGCAAATGGCCAAGACAAGGGATGGCAATTTCACGGAAATTAAATAAATTTTACTTGTCCTGTCACATTACAAGCCCAGTTTTCTTCTGTTTACCAAATAGTTTTCCAAATTTTCCGCCATTTTTGATAAACTTTTCCTTGCAGTTCAATAGTTCCTCAGGCAGGTCAGTACGATTTTTTTCTGCTTATTATCGGTCCAGGCAGCGGCCAATAAGCCCGTCCGAACGCATTTCGAGTGGCAATAAACTTGCGCCACTTGAGCTTCAGGAGAGCTCGCAGTTTCAGTTGCAGTTCCGTTCTCAGGCCATTCGATACGATACCAAATAATGGCATATGTGGGGCCCTTGATGTTGATGCCCCCCCCACTTTGCAGGGAAATGAATTTGCCACAGATGCTCCACCCACCTCCCCTTCCTTCGGTTTCATTTTCCAGCAGGATAGGTTTCCCTTACCGCCATCCTTCACACTTTTTTTTTCGATGTATTCCCGTTTAAATGGGGTTAAGTTCCGACCACTGCAAGTGCAGGAGAAGCGAGAAAGGAAGGAGTGTGCTGAGTGGATTTTCAATTGCCAGCAGCTGGAAAATTATTAACTTGGATTGCCGGCCAAAGTGCATTCTTAATGTGAAAAAATTTATAGCCAAGATATGCTAAATATTTCAAGTATTATTAAAGATTTTTGTTGAAGGAATTTAATTAAATATTTACTGCATCATCTCGTTATCAAAATCTTTTTCGCATTTTCGGTAAAAGAAATCTATGCAAATCCTTTGTCAGTATCAACTAGAATCCTTATTTTACTCCCAATCCCAGCCCGAGGAGTCCCTTAAATTGCTGCACTTTCCGCCCTTCAGTGGGGTAAACTGGTGAGGCTTAACTGTCAGAGATTTCGCCCCACGATTTAGCCACAGACATATATACATTATGCACAAACAAGTTAGAAGACGATGGAATATTTTCTATTTCCCGCTACTGCTTCTGCTGCTACGCAAACCAACATCGCTCTACTTGACGCCATTTATACAACTAAGTAACTGCCATTTTATTTTTCCATGCTCACTTCGCGATATATGCAGCCCGCTAATCCCGCCCAGAACCACCCAACACTGCCGTCAGGAAAAGCGGTTAAGATATTTTTTCACGATTGCTAGCTCTCCGCGAAAGCTGCAAGTCAAATGCGAAAACCAGAAGCTTGAAATGTTTCCCCGGCTGCATTTCCCAGGCTGAAAAAAAAGCAAGAAAAAACTAAGGCGATGGATGGAAAAGTTTATGTGTTGGCAACCGAAATTTATAGCTGCAATTAAATTTAACACGATGCCATGAGATTTAAACGGATTAACTGAATAGTTTTCGACCATCTTAAAGTTGGGAACAAAAAAAAGAGAGAGAAACGGCGATTGATAATCGCGAAGAAGTTTACTGCCATTGCAGAACATTGATATTTTATTGGTTTATCCCGGTTTATGCGACCGATAAGTTTGCCTTTAACCGTTTTATGAGTTGGCTCTTGAAACTGCAGTGTGGCGGCCAATAAAAGTCTACAATAAAAGCTGGGAAAGGGAATGGGGCTATAATTTGTTGGGCAAATTGCCAGAGCCATCAAGTAGTTGGAGTGGAGATTTGCCTAAGAACAAAGTGGTTCCTTGCTTTATTATTTCCTACTTTTAGGCACCTTCTTGAGTGGTTTCAATCCACATGAGATTTGTAATGTATAAATAGCAACTGCCTCTCAGAAACCTTACCACTTTTTCCGATCCTCCCAATACCTGGTCGGCATTCCACTCTGGTATTCAGTCCGCAGAGTGGCAGTCCAATGCCATTATGTAGTCATTTCCCAATTGCTCCTGGCTGAAGGCAACAAATCAAACGGTCTCCGGGGTGAAAATGTCCAACCGAAGGCCATAATCAGCCCTCGAATCTCGAGGGTTTCACACGGTTGAGACGGAGACTAACAACGGATTGTGAGAACAACAGGCGAGTGTGTCTGGCTTAGACCATAACAGACAAGTGCAGCGGGAGCCTTCGGCTGCCCGGGCACCTGCATCCTAATGTAATCCATTATAAAGGACAACAGTAAGCCAGACCCCAGCTCCCCATCCCCAGGAGTGGGCATGGGGGTAAACTTCTTTAATTAAGCTGGCGATGCTACGGTTACCTAGCATCAGGTCCTCCATGTCTGCATGGAGCTTCTTCTTTTTCCTCAGCAGCAGCTCCCCTGACACATTTTTGGCTCTTTGCATTTCCGCTTCCGTTTCAATTTCAATTTCAGGTAAGGCAATGAAATAGGAATAGAAATGGAAATGGAAAAGAGAACCCAATCCCAAAAGTCTACCAAATATTTACTTCCACAACTCAAGTGTAGTGTTAGGACTTTGGCCAAAAATTTATGGCACTCAACTGGCCAGCCAGTTGGTTGTAGGGTATATAATATGTGTGTGTGTATTGCCTGCAGGCATGCAGGAGATATTTGAGCCTGAAAAGTCAGTGTAATTTATTCAGGAAAATACTGCAATACAATGGGAACATAATTTCGAGAGTGGAAATAAAGAATTTTAATAAAAATTCAATATATCTCAGGGGATAATAAAATAAGGTAAATTAATATCTTGAAACAAACTAGAAAAGAAAATGTACATTTTGATAATTATTTTTGATGCACTCCCATGTTTATCCATAAACTAAAAAGCTCAGCTCGGTTATAGAGGTTAGATAACCAGGGATATATGGTTCGTATCTATCCCTCCCATCTGGGACGGAACCGTCACTTCAATTACGCCAAACTGCCATTATAGTCCGGAGTGGTGTGCACTGTGTTATCTACACTTGCCGTACTGCCCGCCCGTGTTGTGCCATTTGCTGTAACTATTTTTATCCAAAGCATTTTGTACGCCTTCCCGTTACCCCACACCCTCTAACTATGCTATCTATTTTTTCATTGTTTCATTTCTTTGCTGCGCCGCTGCTGCTGCTGTTTTTTCGCAACGTTTGATGCATCATTGACACACCGTTCCACCCACAAATAAACCTGGGACTCGTCCTCCGCCCCCGTATACCGATGACAACAACAACAACTACCATACGGAACTATGGGAAAACCTACAACTACAACGATGACTATAACAGCTCGTACTCGTGTTACTGCATTGATGGCTACACAGGGATCCAGTGCCAAACGAATTGGGACGAATGCTGGTCGGGACCCTGTCAAAATGGCGGGACATGTGTGGACGGTGTGGCCTACTACAATTGTACGTGTCCGGAAGGATTTTCCGGTAAGTGTGCTGCTGCTCCTGCCATCTATACATGGGTGTGGGTGTGGGCGTTGGTGCACCTGAAGTGCCTGAATGTGGTTTATTTTTGGGGCCAGAAGCATCCAACTGAAATGAACAAAACTAAACCTTTTCCTAAGAAAATAACTTTTACCTCTGCAATTAATTATATAAAAAATAAACAAAATATTTCTATACTAAACAGAAAGAGCTAGAAAAACAAGGAAATAATCTTTCAAATTAAAAACGATTTTCAACGATTTAGATATAAATTTAATAAATTATCCAAACTCTTGAGATATATTTTTTCGCCACAAAAAAATATATATTTATGCGACTCTAGAAATCCCCTCAAGACCTTAGAATTTCACAGTTTATTTTTCACAGTTCACAGTGCAGTTAGGCAAACAGGAAAAACGGAGGAATAAAGGACTTTGCACGCAAAGTGGAGTGGCAAGCCAGTTGAGTGGGTGAAGTTCCACTTCCGTTCCACGTGCGAAATGTATTTTTATTAAGCCAAACATAAAAAACTCAGTCTCGCTTGGTGGTTTGCACTTGGTCTAGAGACAGATCCCCGAGCCGAGAAACTCGTACTCCAGCAAATAGAGAGGAATTCCTGCCAGGACGCGCGAACACACAGGATTTTCAGTTTCTTTTTTTTTTTTTGCCCCCAAACGTATTTGTAAAATTTACGCGATACCAGGGAGCGAGGCAGAGGGGGAGAGGAAGAAATGGAGCAAAATAAAAATATAACGTACAATGCTCGTTTTTACTTATTTTCCCGGTTTTTGCTCACATGTGTCTATTCTTCTTTTTAACGCGTCCTCAGAGAGAGAGTCAACGGGAAGAGGAAAAACTCCAAATATAACATAGAGAAAAGCAAACGGAAAAGAAAATAGGGAGTCATTGAAGTGCAGAAGCCTTTTATACTCTTAAAAGAGGTGTTTGATTTGATAGGAAGAGAGTTCTAGGGGGGACTTTTAGAGGGAGGAGTTAGGAAGTATTTCCAATAGACTTCTAATACATAAACACGATAGTACCTATGTGAATTCATTTAGCTTAATATGTTTGTAATCCTTGAATTGTAAATAGAAACAAAATTAAGATTGTTCTATAAAAACTTCTCTTAAAATTAAATAAACAGAAAATATTTTTGTAAAAATTTTTAAACCTTAACTGCAATTTCTTATACCCCCATTCTGTTAGAGCATTTGAAAAAGTGAGATGATCAAAAGCAAGCGAGAAAAACGCTTTGAGAGATCTCCAAAGACGTTAAAACGAAGGCAATGAGGAGGGACAAGCGGCAGAGGAAATCGAGGAAAATTGCGGAAAGTGGAAATGGGAAATGCGAAAGCCGAAGCTGGCAAACCGGCTTTAATGTTGTCTATTGTGGTAGTCAATGTTGGGTGCTTAACGTGCCACTTGCCACGTGTGTGTGTGTGTGTGTCCGTATCTGTGTTGGCCAAGTACGGAAGTCTAACCATGAATGTATCTAATGTTCATCCTTTGGGCTCCGTGTACTCTCCACTCGTACGTACACACATAAACACATTTACTTGTGGTACGTGCGAGAAGCACTTAGTGTCCGTCCATATCCTTTTTACACTCTTTTTTTTTCTTCTCTTACTCAACCCCTTGAACTACACCCTCTTCTTGAGCGTCGCCACAAAAGTTGACTTTATAAAATTTAGTGAAATTTATAGCCAGCGCATCTAGGTGTTATATGTACACTATATTTGTATTTGTAGCCGTATCAACGCCAAACTAAAACCGAAATACAAATTGCTGCAAATTTGTTCAGGAACTTTGCTGATGAGTTGAACGAGTGGACGACGAACACCAGCTGAACAATCAGGCCAGGAGAGAGATGGCCAAAAGGATGCGGGGGCTGTGGGATATTCGAGTAGACCAAAGTCATTGAGTCAGTCTGTTTGGCCCCAAAAGGATCTTGGGAATAAATTACGGACGCACAGACACAGAGACACAAATGCAGGCTAAGCCCGGAACATGGGTTACATGTGTTTTCCGGCTGGCCGACTGCATCCGAATTGAAATAATGAAGAGGCGAATTGAGGGCGATTGAAAGTTGTGTTTTTATTTTAAGGCATCCTTAAGACTTTTGAGTGTGTTTTTATTAAGCTCAAGTAGAGGTTTTGGAATGTTAAAATATAAGGAGAAAGTGTGTAAATTTAAATACAAAAGTTGTGGGGTATTTTCTCTATTTTCTTAACCCAATGTTAAGCTGAATTATTAACCCATTTTATCTCTATTTGCCATATATAAAATATTTTAATGAAGCCTTACAATTTAGTAAAGAAAAACACTCAGACACTTTTAAGTCTTATTCATTTATTATTGTTATTATTATTATTCTTTAGTTATCCCCTTGCTAACTATTTTTAATTCCTCAATATAAATCCAATTTCTACAAACAAAACCCCACATAAATCCGAATAAACTGAAATCCCTTCAAGTGAATCACTCAAAGGACTCGTTTAGAGAGCAAACTTCCCCCAACGTGAAATAACTTTCATCATTTTCCTCCCCAAGCCGAAACAATTGCATTAATTTAACATAAATAGAGCAGAGTCGAGCAAAGCAACACAAACGCTGGAAAAACAAAGGCTGGCAAAGTATAAGCACTGCAAATGAAATCAACACAAAAACAAATAAAATTATGCACTGCCTGCAATCTCTTCAGTGTCCCGGTTTTCCCTCCCATTTTCCACCGATTTTTCCGCAGGAACTAAGCGATTCCATTGCAAATTGCTCGCAAAAAATATATATAAAAAAAAAGACAAACCCAAATGTAAATAAAGCAAAAAATTGCATAACAAATTCGGCGCATAAAAAAGGAAAGCAAAATATGCTTTTGGACAAGGCAGCCGCATAAAAAAATTCTATATACATATATATATACACAGTCATATATAATAAATAGATTTTTTGCCAAAAGCACGCGAAATGTCGGAAATGAAGCTGTAAAATGCTATGCAGAAAAATGAACGAAAAATACAGGAAAAATATTCTAAAAAAAATGCCAAGCACAAAAAAATTAAAAAGAAAATACTGGAAAATTTTGAAATGAAATGCAGTGCCTGAATAGGAGTCTAACACAAAACAAAGCGAAAGTAACGGATGCAAAGAAGAACGGGTGGAGAGGCGGAAAAGCGGGGAAAATGGGCAGACGCCTCGGGGCATTATTTAACCGCTCATTGAGTTTTGGAAAGCTTTCACCTTGGTCACCTCTTTCACCGCCCCCTTTTTTTAGCCTGCTTTTAGCTCCTTTTCGACCCCATTTTTGGGGGCATTAAAAAGTATTTCCCAATGCAAATGAAAGGGACTGCGAGATAATGTCGGAGCAGGACGCGCGGCGTTCTAATTAATTTTATGAGCTTCCTTTGCCTTTCCATTGCATTGCGCATATTTTCGCCGGGGCGCCTTTTCCTATTTATTTTCCACCGCTTATGTTTATGCCTTTTGAAGTGGTTGCAGGATATATGTAGTACTTATTAAAGTTTGTTTGTATATAGGGTTGCCTTTTGCCAGTTTCACTTACCAATTCTTTTGGGCCCGTTTCTATAAGTTCGGGGGTAATGGTGATGTAATGGTCGCTTTGATTGGGTTTTCACTTTTAGCCGTGCTTTATCTCTTTGGCCGCTTTGCTGTGATGCTTTGACCTGATTAAATCAGGCTAATTATGGCATCAACTGAAATGATACAAAATTCATAATTTTATTACAAAACACGAAAAACATACTAATTAATCGGAGGTAAATTTGCAATATTTATTATATCCGCTAAAACTGTGTGGTTTGGGAATATAAAAAATGTAGTAAAGGTAATCTTAAGCTAAATCATTTTTATTTAAATTAAATTAAACTATTAGCAGAACGTTTGTTTTTTAGGACATGATTCACTATACTCACAAAAACCCACTCCAAATTCCCTTATCCTTTCCCCTTTCAAGATCGTCCTTGAGATAAAAGCATAAACTATTGTACAGCTCCCAAGGAATCTGCAATCTTCTCTATGTTAACTCCTCGGTCTTAACCTTGCTCTCCTGACACAAACACACACACTCGCATGAACACTCGCAATTACGCACACAATCACAATGGCGGCGCAATCCAATAACAAAGCTTGGGCATTCCTTTATCCTTTTGCTCCTTGGCTGCTGGCTGCCTTTATGCAATCATTGCAGCCAAAACCAAAACAATTGGAGACGCGGAAAATGGTGGGGCGGATGGTTAAGGCCTCAGGAAAAGCAATGGGAAAGCTCTAGGGTCCGTTGCATTGCGAAAACAATAAAGTGCACGGGGGGGCAAAGGATGGACTCTGCATGGCTGCAGGAAGGTCTTCCTGGGCCTATTCACCATTGAAATTTCGCATTCCGCATTTCACATTCATGCAAATGCAGCAAATCAACAATGAAAAAATAATAAAGGATTGCGCTGAGGAAAAATATGGTCTAGACGAAAGGGCAAACACTCTTAACAATTATTTTCTGGAAGGGAGATTTTAGAAGTTAACTTCTTTTTATTTGTAAGTATTAATTTAAACATTAAACATTTAAACATTAAACTTAATTGATTATTGCTGTTAGATTTTAAAGAATTTACATGCCACAAAAATATCTTTTATTAAACAATTTTGAAGCCCTTTTTTATTGATTGTTTAACCACTAAAGATTTATCAAGCACCCCAGACATCTACAAAATGAACTCCAAATATAATTTTTCTATAAGCAAACCAATATAAATTATTTCATATAATTTTTCTAAGATATTTATCAATTTTTCAAACAGTATATTCCACCTTAAGCATGGCAAACCAACTTATTAGAGTATAAATATGGAAAAGCATTCAAATTGCAGCAGTGCAGCTTCGCTCATTTTTTCCCCACTTTTCATTCCGTTTTTCCACACACACACAAGCTCAGATATTTTATCGTAATTTTCCTGGGCGCCTGACTTTTTTAGGACTGCTTCATCAGCGGGTTTTGAGCGAGCGAACGAGTGCGTGTGTGTGCATAAATTTGCACCTGTTCAACCATTCACCTGTTCGCTCCACGCTCCACGTTTCCTTGCTGGCAATTTGCACACGTATCCGCGATGCCCAGGTAGATAGGTGCAATCAAGCATCAGGTTGCTCATTCATCGATTCATGGCTTTATATATTTTTGAAGTGCAGTCTACCCTGATTTTGCTACCCTTTTTAATCACAACTCGCGACTTTAAATTTACTTCATTTCTCTTTTTAATTTTTCCCACATAGAATTTTGTATTCCATCACGTGACTGCCGGCGATTTGCATAAATTTTGTATTTCAATTACCCAGCGGAGAACACAAAGCAATATATATGCTTCGGTTATAAATAGCATTTTGCTAATCAATTGTCCTTTGGGATTTAGTTTTGTCGCTTGGTTCCGTTGTTATTCTGCGACAGAAGCTTAAAATATTCATGACATTATATTGATTTTATAATGTCAGCCAGAGAGAAGAGAGAGTTTGATGAACTTGCCGCAGGACTACCGCATGTGGGCGGTGGGCGATATATTTTTGTTTGCTTTGTCACGGGTCCTGGGATTATCCGTGTAATTGAATGCTATTAAGATTTTTATTTGCACACATAACAGATGTGATTAAATGATTTTCAACGCCAAAAGGTTTAATTGATTTCAAATATTTATAAACGGAATATTTATAAAAGAAATTAAGTATACTTGCAGTGATTTTTGTTTATATAAAACGGAGGGAAAAGCTAACTAATAAGTAAGAAAGTCAAGGCTTTGGCTGGGCTGTAAAAGTTCAAAGAGCATAAAATATTCCACAATAAATATACTTAAGTTTGTGAATAGCTTCCATGTATTTATTTTCACATTTCCCAAAGAGCTCCTTCAACAAACTTCATGTATCCTTGGCAACATTAACTGATTAAGGTCAAAAGAAAAGAGAAAAACTAACCAAAAAGCATTCAATAAAATGCCTTCTTGTAACACATTTATCGATTCATTGCTAACGACCAAAGTCCCACAAGTTCATTAATTAATTAGAGCCCAGCCCCACCCTATAAACCACATATCAAACACACATTTTTTCAACCTCCTTTTATCCTTTTCCCTTTTTCATTTTGCGCAATCTCAAAATGCGATTTTCGCACTCATAAATTTGCCCATTGAACTTTGAAACACAATACTTTGTAATTTTACGCAACGCTACCAGGCCAGGCAATGGAAAAGTGTGGAAGGAGTGTGAAAATTCAATAGAAAACTGAAAATCATTACGGGGAAAATATTGTACAAAATGCAATTAATTCAATTTCTAATCCGTGTGGTAGGTGTAAGAGGGCATTGCTATTTTTCCGTGAAAATGAGCTACGCTTTACCATTCCCTTGGCTTTGCAGTTGTCCTTGCCACTTCCAAGGATTCCTCTCGGGAAAATAGAAATGGAAACTGAGCAATTGAGGGAGCAACAATGCGCACCACAAGACATTCAAGTGCAGGGCAAGCCCTACAACACTAAACAAATTTCTTGGAAATTATTTATTAAAATTTCAAAGAAAATTATAGTACAAAATATGGAAAAATTGGTTTTGAAAATTGAAGAAGCATAATGAATCTAATCACAAATCTTAAAGGAATAGTTTTTCCCATTTCCTTTTTATTTTTCTAAAATAAAGACTAAAAGGAAATATGGATATTAAAGGTATTTAATTATTTTCACTTTATAAACTCTTTCTCTTAATATTTTCTTATTATAATATGCTCCAAAATGTTCCTCCAAGTGTAGATATGCCGATTGAAAACGTTAGATTTCCCGCAAAACGGGTGACATGAATTCCTCGGGTTTTCAACTGGCGGGGCTGGCTGAGTGAATGGATCCCGTGATTAGTTTCCCCCAATGCATTCGGAAGGAAGGCGGGAAGCGGGTGGGTTGAGCATGTCCCCGAATCCAGTGGCATTGCAATCGAAATCGGAATCAGAATCAGCATCGGTGGCAGGAGATGAACCCTGAGTGCATTTCATTGCTCACTGTCGCAGGTCGCAGGCAGCGATTTACGGCAATGGAACCGAAGCATTCGTAGCTGTCCAAAACCGCCCCCTGACAACCCCAGACCCAAGTCGAAAACCCCAATTCAATGATAATAGATTGCTCTGGCTGGGATTAGTTTCGCATACAAATTGCGGGAGGGACGACGTGGCGCAAATCCTAACAAGCTAAATGCTATTCTCAGTGCCGGGTAATTGAAGAATTTGAAATGAATAAGACAATATATTAGGAGGATTTCATTTTAGTGAAAATTAACTCATTTGCAGCGGAGGAGGGAACTTAGAAAGGAAAGGAGTTGATTGGAAGAAATTAAATTGGGAAAAAACTTAAAGAAATATACCAGAAACGAACAGAGACAATTACAGAAAGAAAGGTAAAAGTTCTTAATTAAGAAGGTTCCCAAATATTCTCTTACTCAAAGAGGTTTCAGTTTAAAGAATTTTTAAATTGGAAATACTCGAGAAATTATTTTCATCCCTCTCACCAAACTAAATTTCAAATTCTGCCAATGCAAATACTAATTGAGAAAAGCTCAGAATACCCGAATAACCAGCCTCCCTTTGTTATTTCGAGTCCTTGAAGCTCGTAATTATGATTTAAAAGCAAGTCCAGATTCCGAATGGACAGCATGCTGTTAGGCATACAGTTTTTGCTGTGCACTCAGCCGCTCATTTTTGCATTCATTCAAAGATTTTCTGCACCAGAATAAAAGAAGTCTGCCCCCTTTCTACCCCTGATAGGGGGGAGAGTATCTGAATATGTGAGCATAAAATGCAAACGAAATGTGCAATATTTTCAACTCATGCACCTTTGGCAACGATGCCAGATTTCGAATGCACATTTGGTCCCCCTTTTCTGGGGAGGGAGGGAAGGTAACAAGCAAATAAGAAGTACAAAATGTGTGCAGATAAAATTCAAATTTCAATTTCTACATCGACATGGAGCCACGTTCGCCTGCAGGACTCAAAGGGGGAGTGCAGAAAATGGCCATGTTTATTGTGACTTGAAGCCAAAACAAATGTTCGTACCTTGTTGCACAAATGTTTACAGTTCGCTGCCAGCAGCAAATAATAACAAAAGCAAAAAAAAAAATAAAAGAAATATATAACAAGAAAACTATGAAGAAGCAGCAGAAGTATCATGACAGGCAAAGTTTACAATAAAGAAAAATGGCAAGCGACAAGAGTCGAGCTAAAAGTGAAAAAAATAAATATACAGAAATTTCTTGATGGAGGATATTGAGTTGAAAAAAGATATATTGGGTTTTCTCAAAACAAAATAGAGGAATTTATAGAGAAAAATTAAATAAAAATGTTTGTTATGCAATCAATAAAATTCTAATGTAGGTTTTTCTTTAAATAATATAAAAAATCGTGTAGAAGAAAAAACTCAAAAATATTTTCAATTAACATACAGATATCTTGAATATATGTATATATTTTTTAATGTTTTTTTATATCTTCTTGGGTCTTTTCAAACGTATATTAAGGTTTCTAGAAACATCCAAAATCTCTTTAAATTGCAAAACATGTTTTAAGAACAAAAAAAATTCGCTGCATTTATCAATTTCGAATATTTTCCCGGCCGAAACTTTATCAATATTTTAGCAGCACTTAAAATTTGATTAATGGTCTATGTTCGTTTTCTTTTTCATTTCAAATATTCCAACAATCGACATGAAGAATTGCCAGAATTCGTTTTTATTTGGGTTCCAGGTTTTCCTTCTTTTTTTTCCAAATTCCCCATTGGAAACCAAGAGAAACCCCGGACAACCAAAGCCCGACGTCCATTAAAACAAAAAACAAAAAAACAAAAAAAAAGGCTGAACCGAAACAGACACAGACCGAGGGAAAATTGTGCGTCCAATTCGAAAAAATTCATTCATAAAACATGCCTCGTAGATTGCGGCAGTGAGTGAAGCATTTTTCGTACCCACAGAAATGACCAGTGGCCGCCACCCTTTTACCCCGCTCGCCCTTTTCCACCCCTCGTCCACACGTTGAAATAAAATGAAAATCGATTTTCACTTTAACGACTTCACACATAGGAGCACCCCGAGAAAGAAAAATATCCAGAGGCCCCACCGAAACCACATAAACGGGCCAAAACAATGAACAAGAAGAACCCCAGACGATATGAAGGAACACGGAGGCACCTACACACACACACCCACGGGGTGCTATTCCATTCGAATTTGGGTTAAGAACTGTGCGTGAGGTGGAGTTGGCTTTTCCTGCTCAGCATTCTCTCTCTGTGCCTTCTGTGTGCTTGACCACTTCCTGTATTTGTGCATGAATTGGAGCGTAATGTGACATTTCATGTGGAGCACAGAGAGCCAGAAGGCAGTGTAAAGTCAACCATTTTTGTGATTTCTTCGCAATGCCTGACTCTGGTGCAACATGTCGTATGCGTAATAAAGTGAATTATGCCACTATAGATGGGAAAAAGGTTGAAACTTAATAGTTTCTTGGTATAGTTATCTAAGATCATCCCCAAAATGTTTATAAATTAAAATCATTAATTTAAAACCGATTTTGCATTTTTAAAAATTTTAAATACTATTTTTTTAATTTTTCTAAAATGTATTTACTATTTACAAAAATCCACCAAAGACTTTTTACAAAAACAATCCAAGAATGTATTAAATTCTTTTATTCCTACATTTAAATCTTCTTTAAACATTTAACCATTAAATGAAATGCTTGGATGTAACGATTCAATTTTACAACATCCATAAAGAAAATTGAAATATTTGCATCATTTTAAAGTCCTTGAAGCGCCCACTCCATGGAAATCATAAAGCAAAATGCGATGGCCGCGGCTATGGCCATAAACAAATTGAAATGCGCAGCGATGTCCAGCAGTCGCGGCCGCCGCCTTGATGGCACTTTATGGCCAAAATGGGGAAATTGAAGCTGTTGCTTTGCCGGCAATGAAAAACGAGAAAGTGCGGCGGCCTGGATATGAGATCCATTACTCAATCGAAGCGCGAGATGGGCCAACGATAAATTAAAATCCTCCTTTTTTTTATGTGGCCTGAAGAGCAAACAAATATTTTATACAAGAAACGATATTAAAGTGTTTGATAATTGCTTATGGGGTTTCGCAAAATAACAATGCAATTTATCAGTATAAAATATAGAAGAGAAAAATATAAAGGAAATTAAAAAAAAAAGTGGCTGATTTTTTGCTGAAAAATAATCATGAGAAATTATTAAATTAAAAAGAAGGAGTAAATTGAGTTTGTATTCCATAATAAAATAATAATAATCCCTTTAAATGACTTAATTATCCATTTAAAAATATTAAAAAAAATTGTTTTACATTTCATTCTCTTTAATGCATTCTAAAAATGATTCAATGCTTAACTTTCATCAGAAAATCTGAGATGAAAATTGCCAATTTAACTTAAAGTTGTTTAATTTAAATTTGCATTCCAATTGCCCATGGAAATACATATTTAAATTGTTCATCTCAACAGAATAACACATTCCAGCCTTGCAAAGTGTGCGGCATTAATAAATTAATTTAAATTGTGTTTAAAATGATAATGCAAATGCAAATGCAATCTCAGACACAGCAACCTGAACATACTACTTATATGCCATACTCCAGACCAAAATACACACACATCGCATAGTTTGATCGAAATGCACATACGAGTATATTTGCTGGTTAGACGGACATTTCTTGAGCTGGGCTGAAATCCACAAAAGCACACATATAGCAGGAGATATAGATACAGATACAGGACTCACATATCTAACTAACAGTCATAAGGCAAACAAATGACATCGACTGACGTCCTGTTGTGCAAGGATTCCGGGTTGCCTTCTTCGCTTTCGTTGCCCCTTTTCGTGTTGATTTAGTGCTTATGCAAATTTAATATATGTTCTGAGCTGAGACCCCCCAGACTTTTCCAGATCTTCCCCATCATTTGCATAGACTTACATTATTGTTGCATTATAAACCAGACAGAAGGACCAGACACGCACATTTATCTTTTATGACCGCTCTGCAGTCTTATTTTTTTCCCCCTTCGAGAGGCACAGTGTAAGTGTGTGGGTATTTTGTATAATTTATAAGTCTCAGTGATAAAGTGTTGGGCCCAAAAAAGGAAAAATATATAAAAAAGACAGAACGCCCCCTCAATTGCAGTCCACTTGAATGCAATTTTCTGCATTAAATTAAAAAGATTTTTCTTGCACGCTTTCTTTGTTCCTTGGAGCATTAATTTGGCGAAAGTGCAAAGGAATTTGCACGCCGACTTTTTTGTCACTTTTGTTTCGACACTTTGAAGTGCTTTTCTTCTTCTCCTATTTTTTGTTTAAAGAGATAGAACTTTGCCAGACGAGATAGGATGGCGCGGAAACTTCCTGTGGAGCGAAGGCGGAAAAAAACTTTAAGCATATTTCTCGGCAACTTGTTGCCAAAAAAACCAAAATATAGAGTTTCGCCGAAAAGGTGGCTGCGAAAGGAAAACAAAAGCCCAAACTTGAAAGGCGTTTCTATGCCGGGCAAATAAATTCTCAAACTTGAGCCATACAAAATATTTCGCTGGCAATAAATTTGAGAGAGAGGAAAACCCGAACGCCGCACACCGCTGCCTGAAAAATATCACTCATACGCAGCGTTGCACTTGCACTGGCTCAGCCGGAAACGAAAAATGCCATTCACAATGGGGACTCAAGGGTGCAGGGACAGGCAGGGTGCTCTCCTGTTTTATTCCCCCAAAGGAAAAGATTGTCTGACAGTTGCCTTTTGGCAAAACACTGAGAACGAGTCAACGTCGCTGCAAGAAGTTGTTGAGCAGAAAATTGAAAAGTATTTCCAAGCATTTGTTGCCATTGTTGGCTGTCAAACTGAATACTCAAGAGCTGCTGCTGGATTTCCCTAACAAAATTTGGGCTTATAGAAATAATATATATACATAAATTAGAGTTATTAAAGTGTTAAATATAATTATATAAATAAAAGATTATCAGTAGGGTTTTTTTACTTCATATTTCAATCAATTTACCATAAACAACTATAGGAAATATTAAATTTTATGTATTTCTAAAAACATTACCATACATCCTCCACACTACAGAATTTTTAAAAATATTTATTTTTATACAGAAAGAGTATTAAATAAAAGTTAGTAAAGACTTTTCCCACTAGTTTTCGCCCTTTTCTCTTTACTACTTTATGGCGTAGACTTTGAAAGACAGAAACAAATTTTTGGGCATGTGTGCTTTATATCCTGTCTATATGTGTGGGAGGGATATGTCTGTGTGTGAGCGTGTAAATATCCTTTGGAATTGTTTATATTGCTTGCAACCAAATCAGCACTTGTAGGGTTTGTTTTGATTGCTATTGATGGGCTTGTATAGAAACGGTTTTTCTTTTGAACTTACTTTTTGAATTTTGGGAATACATGAAAAAGAAAAACATATTCAAAGGGTTCAAATGAATGGAGAAGAGAAGAAATTTCCATTGGCAAAAATAATGAAAAGTCCTTCGATTGCACTTCAAAAGTGAGCAATTTTTTCAAATGGAAATACAGTTTTGATAAAGAAACAAAATCCCTTAATGAAAAATTTGGTCAAAGAACTTTTTTAAGAGTTGCAGAACAGCAAATCATTGAAGGGGCAAATAGAAGATTAATTGGAATTCATGTTCAGTTATTAATTTTAAAAAATATGTGTTTGTTGTACACAATTTTTCTTTACCTCCAACAACAATAAATAACTGAAATAAAAAGTTGAATTCGAATTAAAATTCATAAACTAAAACCACAAAGCCAAATGACAATTATTCTTTGGCGAAGCAAGTCAAAGGCTAATTGCTGCTGGTAAAAATAATTAAACCTCAAATCAATATTGCCCATAAATAAATTAATTCTGCACGCACAAAGGAGTCTGCAGAGGAAGTTTTGACCTACTAGCCAATCATATATGTAATATATTTATATATATTTTTACAATTAAAATGCAAACTAACTGTGGGCCGCCCCAGACAGCTGAGGTTATTTGTATTCACATCCTTTCAATTCGCTTCTTTTCAGGATCCAGCTGTGAGCAGAATGTCGACGAGTGCATGTCGAATCCCTGCCAGAACGGCGGACTTTGTCGGGACAGGACTAATGGCTACACATGCACCTGCCAGCCGGGCTACCTGGGGGATCACTGTGAGCAGGATGTGGCCGTCTGCGACACAGGTGAGTCGGCTGATGATGGATGATGGACAAGCAGACACGGGCGGCTGATGAAAGGGTTGGAGGCTGTCAAAGGCTGAAGTCTGTATGGCACAAATGTGTTGGGTTTAAATAGAAATTAGTACAAGGTGCCAGCAGCACCTGGAAAAGGATTGCTTGGGTTATGACAGCAAAATATTTTCTGTTATATTTAATTTCCTTAAATTTCTCTTTCATTAGGAACTGGAGCTCGTTGCCAGCATGGCGGCGAGTGCATTGAGGGTCCTGGCCTGGAGTTCACTTGCGATTGTCCGGCAGGCTGGCATGGAAGGATCTGCCAGGAGGAGATCAACGAGTGCGCCTCATCGCCCTGTCAGAATGGCGGCGTTTGTGTTGACAAACTGGCAGCCTATGCCTGCGCCTGTCCCATGGGCTACACGGGCATCAATTGCGAGGAGGAGATCCTCATCTGTGCGGACAATCCGTGTCAGAACAATGCCCTCTGTCTCATGGAGGAGGGTGTGCCCACGTGCTACTGTGTCCCAGATTACCACGGCGAGAAGTGTGAGTTCCAGTACGATGAGTGCCAGTTGGGTCCGCGCTGCATGAACGGCGGTGTTTGCATTGACGGTGTGGACACCTTCTCCTGCTCCTGTCCGCCGCTGCTGACAGGAATGCTCTGCGAATGTTTGATGGTGAGCGAGGAGTCCCTGGACTGTAATTACACGGCTCCGGCTACACCGCCGCCAACGAGGAGAACCACAACCACTTCCACGGTGGCACCGCCCACAGTGAGGCCTGTGACGCCGCCAGAGACAACGGTTCCGCCGGGGGTTTCCGAGGAAGTAGAGCCACCAGTTGTAACCACAGCAGCTCCAGCCGCAGCACCAGAAGTGGTGACCTCGGCGGGATCTTCGTCTTCGGAGGAAGCGGTTTCCGTGGAGATCAAGGCTCCGACATTGGCGCCGCCAGAGAGCGATAGCCACAGCATATCCGTGGAGCATACAACAGTTGCACAACCCGAACCAGAACCAGAACCCGAACCGAGACCCCAACCTGCCCCAGAATCAGAGTCAGAAACCGAGGAGGAGATAATACCTGGAACCACACTCGCTCCATCGACGGTTAGCAAATCCTCGAGCTCTTCAGAGGAATCCCCCAGCATATATACCACGCTGCCACCTTTGCCGGGAAAACCAAAAACCACATCCTCGGCGGAGAGTTCTGGTGAAGTGGTGACCTCCGAGGAGTACACCACTGTGCCCCACTTCGATGTGAGCGGCAGTAAGAGCGAAAGCGGCAGCGTAGAGATCACCACAGTGCAACTCACTGCCCCACCCAGCATAACCATAGCAGTGGACTACGTCACCTCCTCCTCCAGCAGCAGCAGCAGCTCGGAATCCGTGGAATCGGTGATCACCACGCCGGCACCCACTTTTGTGCAGAGGGTAACCACGATTGCCACCACCATCTCCGTGGATTATGCCACGCCCACGCCCTACTATCCGCCGGAAACCACTACGCCGCGAATAGTGCCCGTGCCGAGACCCACATTTGCCCCAGAGCCACCGCTGGATGTGGTGGAGACCACGGCTTCGACGCAGCATCTCTGGACAGAGGTACCAACGACGGCGGCTCCGTTCTTTACGGAATATCCGGCGGAGGTGCTGATCACCACGCATCGAACGAGTGCTGGCAGATTCACCACAGTGCAGCCACCTGTGCAGGTCACTACCTTGTCGCCAGCAGAGGAATCTTCAATAGAACTAACCACGGCGCACACACCCCACATAGTGGTGACCATTTTGGATGCAAATGCCACGATACCATCGCTGATAACGACCACGGGAATGCCCACAACGCATCATCATCATCATTATCATCACCATGATCACGAGGGCACAACAATGGATCCGCTTGGTGAAGACGAGCATCATCATCATCACCATCATCATCATCACGAGCACGAGGTGATCATCACCACACCCATGCCAGTGGAAATAACCACTGGACAACCTCTACAAACGGAGGACTTGATTGGAGTCCAACAGCCAGCTCCGGTGACCACAGTGGAACCCTATGCTCCGGCAGAGACTACAGTGGTGCCACTTATACCACTGGCCACGCCTGCTCCGCCGGCAACAGCTGCTCCGGCAGCACCACCAGCCACACTTCCTCCTCCCGAGACGCCAGCCACGCCGGCAACTCCTCCTCAAGCCACTGAACCGCCCACAGCGGCGCCTACACCTCCTCCAACTGTGCTGCCCACTTTGCCAGCCGTAACTTTGCCACCCGTAACCCTGCCACCACCCACGATACCACCCACACCGCCCTCCACACAATCCGCACAAACCCTGCCGCCGCCAACGATGCCGATAAATGTTTACACCACTCCCGAAGGACCTGCGCCGACCACGGCCTCCGCCGCCCAAACGAAGGCTCCGGTCACGGAGAGCAGCGAGGAGGTTGAGGGCACCAACACGGTGGCCACCGGTGGCGGACGGGGAGCAGGTGGAGTTCCCGAGGAAAAGGCCGGCGATGTCGATTGCATCAAGCTGGGCTGCTACAATGGCGGAACTTGCGTTACCACTTCCGAGGGATCACGGGTGAGTAATCAATTAAGGAACACTTTAAAATTGTTGTCTAGCTTTGAGATTAAGGAATGGGGATCTTAATGGTTCTCGATTGTTGCTGATGAGGAATATATATCGATCTCTATATATATAAACAAAAATATTTCTTTAACATTTGCATGGCAAATTCCAATTCCAAATTTATTATTCCCCAAAAAGGATTTATTTAATATTTCATCTCCTAGTTTAGTAAACATTTTATAATTTCTGAAAGTAAGGTCTAAAAATAATAATTTTATTAACCTATTGTCTTTGTTGTTGGAATTGTCTTTGGAATTATTTTGATTATTTTTGCCAAGTGCAGCCCAGACTCAGTAGGTCAATCGATAGGCGGTGGCCCTAGCACTTGGCACCTTAACGGGAATCGAGTTGTTTGTTCGATGCCAAAACAACCCAAAACTAGGAATCCAGGGGAGAGAGTTGTGTGTTTGTGTGAGCAGTCAACTTCACAATTTTCAACCCCATTGAGTTGCTAATTGGCCATGTTGGAGTTGTGCGCCTCCGGGTTCCGATTTCACTTCCACCTCTAATCATTAATAAGTCATTCAATATGCCAGCTGCTAAAGGTATAATTGCCTAGGCAATAGGGAAAAGGGAGATATCGACTGTTATGGTACTCTATGGCCTTAGAAAAATATTAATTATAATATAAAAGCAGCAAAGCAAAATGTCAAATGCAAGAGGAAAATAAATTAAACAAGTTGAGACGTCAAAAACAAATGAGAAATAAATAAAATAATTAAAAGCCATAAACGTATGAAAATCATCACAAATAAACCCTTTGCTATCCTTTAATAATTAGCAAACACTGCATTTAGTTGTTAGGTTCAAATTCACTGCAATTATAGTTTTCGCACATCTGCAAACTAGGCCCTAATCCAGACCCTTAATGGGATATTCACCAAATGAAAGCTTAGGCATTGCTTACGCCCCCGTGCGATTCGTTGCCACCCAACTAAATTTCCAAATTGACACGAGGCAGGACCTCACAGCTGCACAGGTGCAGGAGTGCGATAGAGTTGCAGATACAGGAGCACAGATGTACTTGGCACTTACATAAATAATCAAATAGTTTGGAGTGGCCAAGAGAAGGGAGACAGGGGGCAGGACGTGTAAGTAGGTTTACTAAGCAGATTGTTTGCCAGGGCAACATTATTCCAGGACATTAAAGAACATTAAGTAGCGAAAATTTGTTACTGTTTAGAGCCTTAAATCATTAGGCATTGCGAAAAGGCCTTTGACAAGCGAAGAGATTTAATCGAAATTAGGAATCACTTTGAAATATGTTCGATGGTTAATGAAAACCCAGCTGTCTGCTATTATTTTATCTGCTATTTTGACAAAATCTCTCTCCAGATGATTGTTAGAAAATGCCTTTGGCTCTTGTAAATGAACTATTCAGTTGAGAACTTTGGCAATAACAAAAGCATTAAAAGCAGCACATGTTCAGGTAGCATTTTCAGACAGAAGATAGAAAATGGCTAAGGGGCCGGAGCAAATGTTCGGCAACCAAAAACCACAAAACCTTTCCCCAGTTGCTCCAGTTACACTAACAATGCCAAAGTATGCCTATGCCTATTCAACTATTTATGAAAATACTTGTGGTAATTTTAACACAAAAAAAAAGAGTAGCAAAAAGCTGAAAATATGGCCAAGCCAGGGGCGGAGAGAATATCGAATTTTTGGTCCTGAATAGCAAACTGAAGTCCATTAAGTGTAGCTACATAGCACAAATATGAACATTTCCTGGCCATGCACGCAACGAATTTCCAATCGCTACCAATAACTGGCGAACCGGAAAATTGTTCACGAATATTTTCATGATGGTCTGATTCTTTTTTAATTTCCTGAACATCGGAAATGTTACAGGATTCCGATTTCTGCGGCTATTGTGTTTGGACATATGAAGCTAACCAAAATGAATTCATAAGAGCCGCTTTATCATTAACTTAAATCAAAAAACATTCATGAATACCAGACATTATTAGTGCCAATAAACTGCATTAGAATCTGGCTTTGGCTTTAAGAATTACTAGAATTAACCCATTTTGCGGTTTTTTATTAATTCCCAGCTCAGCTAGCGGCAAAAATAATTATAAAATATTTATAAACCCATAAAAAAAATGGGATAAGCTTAACACATTTTCACCAATGACCATGTAATTGTCACCCTCAGGCCTTTGCCACATTTATTATTCATTCCCGCTTGAAGGTCAGTGGGTGTTGCAATATCTAGATGACCACAATATCTACATATATACATACGTATATATTCACGGCCTGACATATGTCAGCCAGGGGCCACCGTTACACAAATTAGCAGCACCACATGCAATTCCCATTTTTTACGACCAAAACGTGACGCCGATACGAGCTGACAACGTTTTGGCCAATTTATAACCGACCATCCAAAGGATCAAGAATGAATATATGAAAATTGTCGACATGCGAACCACAGCAGGCCCTCCGCCAGGAGAATATGTAATTGATGTTTATTATTTTTAATTATATAGCCAACAATTCTAGTTAATTGTGAGAACAATCAGGGGAAATATAAATATGTTTATGTATAAAGAACATAATGCCAGTTCAACAATAAAAAGGAGAGCTTTATTTAAAAATATAATTATGCATAATTGGACAACTTTGTCCTTCAATTAATTAGCATTTAGTACAAGAAAAGGGATTAATTAAACAAATATTTTTTCCCAAAGCTGAAAACTTGGTGTATATATTATTTTCTCTTGCTCCACATATATGTCCTTCTTTGTATATTACCATTCAGGTATTTCTATTACCTTTAGGACAGTTCACAAACTTTTAGCCAACACTCTAGGCACTCCTCCAGACACACTCGAACATCACCGAGAGCACACTAATGCATCTAATTTATGCGTCAGACCCAGTTAATGAGTTAACAAAGCCGGTCTGGCAATTTATTTATAAAGTTTTCCTGCAGCCCACGTAGATCTCCAAAGTGTACCTATGAATCACAGGCACTCACACCCCCACAAAAACGTGGAAAATAAAGGAAAATGAAGAAAACAGCCGCAGAGAAACTGGGTGATGGTAAAACCAGCGCATGTGGCCAACATGTTAACAAGAAAAAAAATTAAATTTTCATAATAAATTTAGCGCTTCAGTGAGTGACACAACACCGCAGGATGAATTTGTTATTGTACAACACACACTCACACACGAACACGCACGGTGCCAGGATTCCACTATGCCACCGAGGAAACTAAAGCAAATAATGGGAAAAAAAGAGAAAGCTGAAAAGCGCAGAACGAGAGGATATTATTTCATAGAGCGAATGCCACTTTATTGTTGCCAAGTAATTTAACTAACTGCACAAACACTCCATAGGAGCTCGCACACACTCGAGGCTTTTGTTAATGTTCAGATTTGCTCTTTTTCCTGCACAGGACAAAAAGGATTTCATTTGTTTATTTACAAGTTATGTTTAAAAATGCAACAGAAATTACTAGGTGGTTTAAAGCCCTTAAAGAGCTGTCAATAATTATTTAACATTATAAAAATTATAAAAATGTAAGCTGAAATTAAATGCCTTATAAATTTGATTTATTTTTGAAATATTTAAAACCTCTATTGATTTTTTTAGTATCCAAAATAATTAGTTAAATTTGTAAATTAATATAAATTTCGTAAACGAAACATTTTTCTCAATAAAAATCAAGTTTCGGGCGAAAATTTACTTTAAAAGCAAACTTCTAACAATTTAAAAATCATAAAATTGTTTAATTTTGGAACGCAAAATTCGAACTATGGTTCAGGACTCGGCTAGGGGCTGTCACCTAATTTTATAAAAAGGAGGAACTATTAATTTTTCCTACATATAAAAGCTAATCCTTCCTTCCTGATAAAAGCTAATTTTAATACCTAATATATACTAAGATCCTTAAAAAAGTATTTTTAATTTTCCCATTTCCCTCAGTGTTGGCTGACTTTCCATCTCCCTGCCATTTCTCACTTTTGCATTTGTATAAAGAGACAAAAAACAGACTGGCAGCGCGACAGACATACACTTACATATGTCAGCTGTCATATTGGTTAGGAAAGAGTGGGAAATGCGAGGGGGGCAGAGTGGGTGTGGAAATTGTGGGAGGCTGGGATGGCTATGGCTTGGGTGGCGAGAAGTGCAGGCAAAGTGGCACTCGCACTCGGCGAAAGTCACTCGTAAAGTGGCATTAAGCACATTTCAAGTGCTACCCCCGTCGAGTTTTTGGTTTTGGAAAATATTTGCCTGGCTTCTGGCTTCAAAAACCCCACCCTTCCCTTTCCCATTTCCCCTGAAGCTCTCTGTGTGTGTCTACTGTCTGCATTGCGTTGCTTTTGCCACCGCCAATGCCACTAATGAAAACTTTGTTGAGCCCTTTTAGGCTCCTCCATCACCGCCACATGTCTCCCTGACTTAATGCGTTCTCCGCAGTAGCAGCAGCAGCAGCAGCCGCCTCTCCAATTTTCCCCGCTTTTTCCACAACCTCCATGGGGAAGGGGAGGAGTGCACTTCTGTCATTCAGGTTATTCCCGACATTTGCCTGTTGACATTAGCAAGGGCGTGTTACAATTAATTTTCATCTGGCCAAAGCAATGAAAGGCAACGAGAGGTGAAAATGTCAGGGATTAGCTCAAGTCGTAGAGAGTAATACAATTTCTTTGCTTTACATATATTCATTACCATTTCGAAACTTTAAACTTATTACCAGAATATATTTATGCTTTCCTCTCCTCGATTCAGACTCATTTCCGCTTTTGGGCTTACCGCCCACATATTTAAATCTTAAATCTGCCACATGTTTTCCCTTGACTCATTTCTGTTACATTCATTTTTTTGTTGTTTGCTCTTTTTCGGTTTTGGCCAGCATTCATTATGCGCCAGCCAAAATGCCGCAAGGTCAAAAGCTTTAATTAAAATGTTTCCTGTGTTCGCAGGGCACATGCGAGTAGAGCCAAACAAAAAGGCAGAGCAAACAGAGCGCACAAGTGCCGGTACAGGCGAAAACTAAATTCAGTCCACCCACCCACTCACTCACTCATCAGTTTTCCAGGGCTTTTCCCCCAGCATCATTTGTCTAACAAGTGAGCGGTACTAAAGCGAAGTTGGCCAAACAAAAACAAAGTGCACGAATCAGCTTCCAGCGCACACTTCAAATAATTGTTATGGCGCTAGAAAAGTTCTTTATGTATGTTTTTTTTTTCAAGGTCAGCGGAAGCAGTATGGAAAATTGAGTTTCCTTTGGAAAAGTGATTGCTTTTTCTCTCAGCACAGCACTTGATATATGAAAACGGATACTGAATGCTGATATGAAGCATCTCATCAACACAGCAGGCGCCAATTTTAATGTTTTTTTTTTCTTTTGCTGGCAAACAAAGCGTGGGAATAAAAACCAGAACAGCGGAAATTTGTTGCCAGCTAAAAAGGGGAAAAGGGAAAAAGGATGGCGGTCTGAGCCATTATAAGCTCAAGCCTTTAACACTGGTCGGGAAAATCCGACAAACAGCGGGGTTTCTTCAAAGGGGTTTTCATTTACAGAATGTGTCGGCGGCTATAAAAGCCTGAATAATGTCTTTACAGTTTGAGAGATTTATGCTACAATTAACCCGGTGTCTTATAAAATATTCAAGGATTTGAGAAGAAGTTTGGCAAATGAAGATAAAGGTTGTAAGCTGCCTAAGCAGATCGATTTTAATGAGCTTAAAGATAGATGGAAACACTGAAAATCTTTGAAATATAAAAAACATATCTAAACATCTAGTTAATTGCTTAAACTTATCAATTTCTTGACATTTAATTAAACTTATTTCCTTTTAAAGCCACTGAAATGTAATCTGTAAAAACAAGCTCTACAGTTTTTGGAAGGAGCCCTCCCTGGGGCCACTCCCCAACATATGGACAACTTCCCATTAAGAAGTTGTCATTCTACCAGTCCCCCAACGAAAACCCAAAGGCATTGGCCCCACGTGACTGTTCCTTAGCTTCACCTTATTTTCCCCCCGATTTTCTTGCACTTCATTTGCTCAATTTGTGCGAGGTGCAGTGAAAAATTACAACAAAAGTTTGTACAGTGCGTGTCCTTGTTGCCTTTCCCTTGGCCAACTCTTGTTTCCTTGCCTGTTGCAGTTTTCCCCTTGCACTTTAAGTGTCCCTTGGTGCGGCATAAATTATTAATACCAGGACAATGGAAGTCGAAGGACGAGGCGAAGCGACGCGTCGCCGTGGAGAGCCAAAAAGTTAATTCATATTACTTTGCAATTTATTGGCATTTTTTTTATTTTTAGTGGAACGTGCTTTTCTCATTGAAAGGCGACCAGAAGTCGTCTTTGAAAAGGACCAAGAGGGCGGGGGCGTTGAGCAAAAATTAAATTAAAATTGTTCGAGTTTTGTTCCGCTTTTCGGAGCGACGACTTCCCAATAAGTTTTGGGGGAAAGTTCGAGCTGTAACTATTTTATAGCCAGTGGAAAATGTGTGTATTGAAAGTGTAAGAGAAATGGCCAGGGCAAGCAATAATAACCTTTGAGAATTGCAGATTAGGTGGTTTTAAATGAGTATTTACGTTAAATAAAATCTAGTTTTGTATACGTGTTTTTTAAGCTAAGTAATTATAAAGGATATTCCCTATTCTTATTTAATTTGTATTTATATTTTCTGTTACAGTGCGTTTGCCGCTTCGACCGGCAGGGTCCGCTCTGCGAGCTGCCCATTGTCATCCGGAACGCCGCCTTCTCCGGCGACTCGTACGTGTCGCATCGCATCTACAAGGACATTGGGCAGCACGAGTCCCTCGATGCCGTCCTGCCAATGCACATCCAACTGAAGGTGCGGACACGAGCCACCAATGGTCTGATCATGCTGGCAGCCGCCCAGGGAACTAAGGGTGGCCACTACATGGCCCTGTTCCTCCAGAAGGGACTGATGCAATTCCAGTTCTCCTGCGGACTGCAGACGATGCTGCTGAGCGAACTGGAAACGCCGGTCAACACGGGCCACGAAATTACCATTCGCGCTGAGTAAGTGAAAAGTGTCCGAGTCGACCGCGGAATGCAATTACGTGTGAACATGCACTGCGGAAAATTACAGGAAAATTTTGCCAAGGGATTACTGAAATCCCTGAATTTGTAAAATGATTATTCGATGACTTTTCTGCCAGTGCATAACTGCGGGTCACGCCGCCAGCTTGCTGGTGATTGAGGTGGTGGGCGGCAACGGCGACTGGCGGCATGTTAATTAACTTTTTAAACGGAGCACGCGGCGCACAAGGTGGAGGTCAGCATATGGGTCAGTGTCAGGGAGATTGCGCCAGGACATTGCCCATTAAACTTGGCCAGCGTCGAAGCCCATTTCGCCTTTGCCGCTCCATCCGCAGAGGCCACAAATTATAATGCTTCAAGTGTAGAATAAATTGCAGTTTTTTAGCTTCTCCTCAGCCCCGACTTTCCACTTCTCCATTTCCGTGCGGCCATTTCCTCGAACATTAAATCCTGCAGGGCTTCCACTTGCCATCCATGCGTAATTAGTTGGAGATTTTTCTTCTTTTTTTCCCTTTTTTTTGCGTGGGCTCTTCGTTTTTTTTTTTTCCTTTTTTCTTGGTTGAAAATTTAATTTGCTGTGTGGCGAGGATTTAGCAGGGGGCAGGCAGCGGGGCAGGGAAGGGCAGGGCAGGGGGATTAAGTAATGCGGGACTCGTGCGTAATTAATCGTTTAACTAACATTTCCTGGACAAAGCCAACTCTTGGAAAAACGGGAAAAACGAAACTAAAAAGTTATTCAAATATTTTCACTATCGCAGGGCATTACATTTGAAATGGGAAAATAAAGTTTAAATGGGTTTTTGCTTACATTAGGAAAGCGAAAAAGAAAGGAATTAAATAGCGGAAAAATATAGATAAAAAATATATATAGATTTGAAGTTGATTTTAGTCACACAAATGGGAACTAGACAAATAGAGTTTAGCGTTAAATATTATTTTAGTCTCTTTCTAACATTCTGTGTCCATCCTAAACCAATTCCAATTTTTCCAACCTGTTGAATTGATCGACTTTTCAATTGTCCTGAAATATGCAAATGACCATCATTTAAAGTCATCATCAAATTGTCAGCAAATCAAAGCCCAACGCAATCAAAAAAACACTCAATTGTCAAAATCGCTTGTTTACAATTCAGCTGCAAACAATTACTTGAAATTGCCATCAAATTGATGGGTTAAAAGCGCATATGGAAAATGACCAAATAATCGTTTTAGTCAAATAAATACATATAAAACTGGGCTAAGGCCGAACGTAAAATCTGGGCAGAGGAATTCCCCCGGGGAATCAAGCATATAGACGAACCGTTGGCATAAACAGAACATTAAGGAATGGATATTTATCAAAAAGTGGGACAAAGTGTGAGCGAGAACGTTGCCCATATAAATAATTTACCAGAGGGAGAACAATGCCCGAAAGTGGGAACGAGAACAGACGAAGGAGGAGGAGAAGGACTAGGAGCTGCAGGAGGGGAGGCTCTCATTTTACGACTATCGAATCGACCACAAATTTACTTTTTAGCACTTGGTCCCAGCTCGAGGCGATCCAATGTCCGATGTTAAGGGCTCTGGCATTCCATATATACATGCACCGAGAGAAATGTATTATTTATTATTTTTAGAGAACTATTTTTATATATATTGTTATTATTTAAAAAATACTCTTTAAAGGATTTAAAAAAGGATTTTTAATGATTCAATGATTTTGAGCTAACAAAATTTATTATAGCATACTTTTTTGGGCAGCAAGGGAATATAAAGGTTTTCTTTTTTTTTTCATGTAGATATCCTTATTGCTTTTTTAATCTATCTATTAATTCTTTTTGGATAAGTAAAAAAATATTTTATAATGTCAAAAAAATGTTTATATTTCGCCAGAATTGTTAAGGTTTTAATTAAACATACTTAAACATTTTATTTAACCACTAATTCTCATTGAAATGCATATGATTCTGACTTATAATTCTTTCCTGTGTATTATATATATATTATATTATTTTTCTGCCTTGGCTGTGTTGGGTGTTGTTTTTGTGTTTTGGTCTGGCAAGTGGATTTACGAGCAACAAATTTATGTTCGTTGCCTATTTTTATTTGCCTTGCGTGCTTAATCGCCCGAGCACTGGGAGCAAAAGGACTTCTTCGCCCGGGGGCCACTCGATGGTCATCATCATCATCACGGTGACTATAATGATTGGGACGGCGACGACAAAGGCGATGATGATGATGATGACGAAACCCCCGATGAACTATAGTTGGCATACACCTCCCCCTTTTTGGGGCTAAATCCTCCCATGAACACATACAAAAAAAAAAACAGAAAAGGAGACCCACTCTCTAATGAGGCTAATGCCCAGCACAATTGACATTTTACTTAAGGACCTTCATCGAACTGGTGTTGCGCACAATTAGTGTAATTAGAAAGCAATAACAATTACCGTTAGTCAAGCCTAATTGCAACCGCATTTCTTTTCGCCTTTCGCCGGGAAAATTTCCTTTTAATTATTGCAAATTTGCGTAATACAATTCTCGGATTAAGTTCATTAATTAGGATGAGTTGCTTTCCTTGGCAGCTTCCGTAACTAAAGAACATTTCAATAGCATTCAATTGAGCGTGTCAATAAATTATATTCAAGGATTTTGAACTTCCCTTCAAGGAAATAATGTAAACAATGCTAATTTAATTTGCCGTTCAGTCAAGTGCAGCTAATTGAACTTTAAATAGTATTGAGGGCAAGTTGGGTTTTTGGTTTTCGTTTCGCTAATTTAACTATAAATTGGAAGAAGCGGTAATGGTGGAGGAGGTGAGCACAATTTAATGGCTTTAAATGGTAAAATTACTTTACTTTTAATGGTTTAATTAAGCAGAACTTAAAATGTAATATTTAAAACTTCAATAGATATCCTTGAACAGGATGTTATTATTTAATTTAAAAAGCACATATGCTGTAAAAACTAAATGCAATCAGAGAAAACTTTTTTCATCTGTCCAGCATCATATGGTGGCGTTACTTTTACTGCTTTTTTTTGCCCTCCATAAAATAACAATAAAATGTGGGTCCTTTTTTCCTGCCAGCATTTATTGCACTGATTGTTTGTATTCAAAAATATATACATTCAAATGCAATAAACGCAAAGATGTGAATCCCAGTTTGTTCATCTCCAAACTGACTTAAACCCGAAAAGCAAACAAAAAGAAGGGGGGAAATTTTCATCTGACAACAAATAAAATCAGAAATACTTGGCAAAGGCCTCCAACAAAAACCATTTAAATAAAGGCAGGTGACATTCGACCAAGCGGGACAATAAAAATTGGTGGCCCCCCGTGTTGTGAGCATTCTCTCTCTTCCGGCAGTGTTTTTACCTCGATCACATCAAAGGGTAGGCCAACAAATTCCATACCATCCACGGCATGGCCGGGCTCAGCAGAAAATTTGACAGCCGATTGACATTATAGCCGGAATATTGGGCGGGTGGAGAGGATATGACCAAGGGACAGTGGTTTTTATAATGGAAGGTGTGGAGTCTAAAATATATTATATTTCTAGTTAATAAAAGGATTAGAAAAAACTTTTAATATTAAACAAATATTTTTATATTAATTTATTAGATAACTTTTATAGATCCAGCAAAAAATAAGTGAAATATAAAATATAATTTTGAGATCCCTTCAGAAAATAATTAAAATGTAAAATATATTTTCATGTTCAAGTCCAGTTTCTCACATAAACAATAAATTCACTTTTTCAGCTAGCAAAATAGAGCATTATTTATTTAAATAATTAAAACCCGCATTAAAATTGTAATCATGCAAATAAAAAATATATAGTTTAAGCCCCATTTTCTGTTCTTATGAAAAGCATATATTTTCGGCATATATCAAGCAACCTTCACCCTCCTTTTCCAATCAGTATTAAGCCACTGTCAACACACGGGTGGGGGAGGGGTTTTCATAAAGTTGGCTACGTTGAAAGGTCAACAGGCAAAAGGTAGGCCAGGATAACGTAATGCTGCTGCCAGCAGGACCCTTTTTCGGGTGGATGAGGGACCCTGCAGAGCAGAACGGTGGATTGTGGTGTCATAAATATTTGCACGCATCGGCATGTGGGGAATTTCACCTTAAAAGTCGTCCCAAAAAAAACTCGAAAGCCTCGGGAATGCAGGGAGTGTCGCCGGGCGCCAAAGAGAAAGTGCGGCATATTGAATATTTGATGCATTAAAAAAATAAAAAAATAAAGAAAAGAGTAAAGGGTAAAGGAAAAGAGCTAAAAGAATGCCTCGAATGCCTCTTTGCAGATTGGACTTCAGCCGGAATTACACACACTGCAACGCCTCTCTGCTGGTGAACGACACGCTGGCCATGTCCGGGGATCAGCCCACCTGGCTGAAGCTTCTGCCGTCGCGGCTCCACACCCCGGAGGCGATACTGAACACCTGGCTGCATCTGGGCGGTGCGCCCCAGGCGCCGATTGGCCTGATTATTGAGTTGCCGCCGGCGCAGAGCGGCACAGGCTTCACCGGCTGCCTCCATACGCTGCGGATCAATGGACAGGCTCGCGAGATATTCGGGTGAGTCTGATGGACACCAGTGTATGCCTACACTGGGGGAAAAAACTATGTATAATGACTAAATACCAGCATAAAATAAGATTTATATGAAGATAGAAAGATAGATTTTCTTACAGATCAAACTAATGGCTGAAATTATTAATTTTTCTTTGACTTTATTGGTTTTATAATATTTTTTAGCAGTGCTCTTTAGCCTCTCTACCCCTCTCCTCTGCTTTTTTTGTGCCCTTTGGGCACTTTGAATGCTGTGGAGCTCAGCTAATGAACAGCTCCCAAAAAGTTACGACTGCCTTTGGTCCGATGCCAGTATATACACCTCCACCCAGGGGCGACTCTTAAATGTTAATGCCGTCGACTCACACTTTTTCGGTTGCCCAAAGGCAGAGGGGTAGGCGGTACAAATAAGGAGGAATAAAGCTTAACCATCAAAATGCCGCCGCACAAAGTTGCAGGTGGTGAAAGCCCTGACGGAGTTGCAGTAAATTCCAGATTATACGGCCACCGAGCATAAAGATCTCTTCCTTTTTTTTTTGCGAGCAGAAACAAATTAACTCTGCTTACGTGCGGAGATAAAACCCGGGTCACAGATATATAGCCAATGGCCATATAATAAATGAACTCCACATGGGAACAAGGTGTTCAGTAAAAATAAGCAAAAGTGCAGCAATCAAATGGGGAAGTAAACAAGAGCAGTGCCAATCATTAACTGAGCTTGTCTCACACAAAAACTCTTTCCTAAAACGTATATATTCAAAATAAAATTCTATATTTTCCTTAAACTAATTAAACTAGAAAAAAGTCTGCCATGATATTACCATCTCCGAATAACTTTATCAGAAAACTTCTTAGCCATAAAAGAAATGGCCATGCTAAGAGCTTATATATATTATGGCCTCTCACCAAGTTTGCACTAAAAACGACCGCATAGCCAGTGATAATGCAGCAAACTCGATGAAAAGAACATCTCAAAGGATGTGGGAGGATGGGTGCTAAAAGGATGGGGACAGCCAGTCAGCGAATGCGGAAGCCATTCGTCAGCGAGCAGCGTTCATAAAAGCGCGAGCACAAACAGATGGCCCAAATGGGCCAGGGGCGGGGGCAGCAAAGCAAAAAAAAAAAAAAGGAGAGTGACACAGGACACGGGGCGGTAACACGTCCTCGACGAAAGCTCTGACAGCTGAGGGCTGTTTGTCAAATGGCGCACCAGAATGGCGGCTAAATGGACACATAGTATTGACATGTCGGAATTAGCTCATGAAATTAGCTGCGACACCCAAGTCATTGCGGCCCCAATCCGTTTTGCAGAGGAAATAACATCTAGAAATTTATTTTAATTTATGAAAATTACTTAAAGAAATTTATGGTTTCCTTAAAATGACTTTCAAACCAAGGCAGTTTTTTATAATCTTTCTGATTTATCATTTAACCAAAAAATCTATTAATATTCTTTGCCATTCATTAAAAATAAACTAATTTAAGTTTTATTTAATCAAAATGTAATACCTTTACCATTTCTAACCAATTTATTTACCATATTTCCCCGTGTAGCGATGCCCTGGATGGCTTTGGCATCACAGAATGCGGCTCTTTGGCCTGTCTCTCAAGTCCCTGTCGCAATGGCGCTGCCTGCATCAAAATCGAATCCAATGAGCTGGATGAGAATGGTGAGAAGGCGGAGAAATGGAAATGCAAATGCCCCACCGGCTATATGGGACCCACCTGCGAGATATCCGTCTGCGAGGATAATCCCTGTCAGTACGGTGGAACCTGTGTGCAGTTTCCGGGAAGCGGTTATCTATGCCTGTGTCCGCTGGGCAAACATGGTCACTACTGCGAGCACAGTAAGTATTTGGGGAAATAGAAAGAATTTTTCCTGAAATAAATTAAAAATTCATTAATTTTCTGCATCCCAAATAGACCTTGAGGTGGCCCTGCCATCTTTCTCCGGCAGCGTCAATGGCCTCTCCTCTTTTGTGGCCTACACCGTGCCCATTCCGCTGGAGTACTCCATAGAATTGAGCTTCAAGATACTCCCGCAAACCATGTCACAGATCTCACTGCTAGCTTTCTTGGGACAGTCGGGTTATCACGACGAGAAAAGCGATCACCTCGCAGTGAGCTTCATTCAGGGCTACATCATGCTCACTTGGAATCTGGGAGCAGGACCTCGTCGTATTTTCACCCAGAAACCCATCGATTTCCGGCTGGATGCTCCCCGGGTTCCCTACGAGATTAAAGTGGGTCGGATTGGTCGCCAGGCCTGGCTATCAGTCGATGGAAAGTTCAATATAACTGGCCGATCGCCGGGAAGTGTTAGCCGTATGGATGTGCTGCCGATTTTGTATCTAGGAGGTCATGAGATAGCCAACTTCAATACGCTGCCCCATGATCTGCCGCTGCATTCCGGATTCCAGGGATGCATCTACGATGTCCAGCTGAAGGCGGGCCAGGTGACAGTGCCCCTGCAGGAGACTCGTGGTGTGAGAGGACGCGGTGTGGGTCAGTGTGGAACCAGGGAGTGCCATAGGCATGCCTGCCAGCATGATGGCGCCTGCCTGCAGCACGGAGCAACCTTTACGTGAGTTACCCTGTACTTTTTTTAAGGGAATTATTTACATAACAAATATTCTTTCCTGTAGATGCATCTGCCAGGAGGGCTGGTATGGACCGCTATGTGCCCAGCCCACGAATCCCTGTGACTCTTTCAATAACAAATGCTACGAGGACTCCACCTGCGTGCCTCTGGTGAATGGCTATGAATGCGATTGTCCTGTGGGACGAACAGGCAAAAACTGTGAGGAAGGTGGGTTTCTTAATATCACAAAATATATAAAAATAAAATCTATTTAAAACATTTAAAATATTATTTCCTTAATTTTCAGAAATACGTTCCCTTAGCGATGTCTCCCTCACTGGCAGACGTTCGTATCTGGCGGTTCGCTGGCCCTATCTCTATGATGGCGGCGATAAAATGGGTGCCAAACGTTCCCAAATGGTCAACTATAGGAACTTCACCAAGAAGCTAATGCCGCCGAAACCCATAACCACACCCAGCAGCCACTTTGTGATGAAGCTGCTCAATGAGGTAGAAAAGCAACGCAGCTTCTCGCCGGTTCCTTTGATGGGTTCAAAGACCTTCGAGGAGCATCATCGTGTGCAATTCTTCTTCATTGAATTCCAGTTGCGTCCTCTGTCGGAACGAGGATTGCTTTTGTACTTTGGCACCCTAAACAATAATCAGGACAAAAAGATCGGCTTTGTATCGCTCTCGCTGCAAGGCGGCGTGGTGGAGTTCAGAATTTCGGGACCCAGCAATCATGTCACCGTGGTGCGCAGCGTACGAATGTTGGCCATCGGTGAGTGGCACAAGATCAAGATGGCTCAGCGAGGTCGCTGGCTCACCCTTTGGGTCGAGGGCAGCGCCTCATCGGCCTTGGCTCCTTCGGCAGAGGTTCTGGTTGAACCGGACTCACTGCTCTACATTGGCGGACTGAAGGATGTGTCGAAGCTGCCGCATAATGCCATCTCTGGATTCCCCATTCCATTCAGGGGCTGTGTTCGGGGCTTGGTGGTGAGTGGAACTCGCATTGTGCTCAACGAAACCAACATTGTGGGTGAGTATTTTTGAAAATGATAGGGAGATCTATTGAAAGTCTATATAAAATACTATTTATATCCTTAAATCCCCCTCTAGAATCGCGAAATATTCGAGATTGTGATGGCACTGCCTGTGGCGGAGACTCCTGCGAGTCGGGGGGACACTGCTGGCTGGACGAGAAGCTGCAGCCGCACTGCATCTGCCCGGAATATGCCAAGGGTGATCGCTGTGAATATTCCGAGACCTGCAAGTTAATACCCTGCAAAAATAATGGAAGATGTCTGCGCAGCGGACGCTGCTCGTGTCCCAATGGCTGGGGTGGCTTCTACTGTGAGATTGGTGAGTAACTTGCCACAAAAAAATAATTACAAAAAAGTACTTTAAAAGGTCAATGAACGCCAGCTGGAAATAATGATGATTCAGTGGGTTTCCAGAGAGTATAAAAAGTGATTTAGTTACAGTCCAATAAGCGTGATAAATCATATTAAAGCTTAGAAATAAAAACAAGTTTCATAAATCCCCAAGTTCAAATCACTGAAATGTGTCACGAGTAAAAGTTGGTTTTTGCCAAAACAGAAGCCGAAAAGATTTTATTATATTTTTTTTGATGATCTCTTTTTGAGCAGCTTTTTTGCAAGGTTTATTTTCTTTTTTTTTTTGTTTGAAAAACGAGTTTCGCCGCCGTCGCAGAGTAGAACAGCATTATTATTATAATTAGAGATAGACGGACAGCAACAGAAAATAAGCATTAACAGGCAGCAGTTGGACGGACTCCAGGTGGACGGTTCAGTGCACAGCGGGGTCAGGAAGTTGGTTGGCCAAAAAAAAAAACAAAGTAAAACACAGAAATTAGCGGTCTGTGATACAAAACAAAAACCAAAATATGCCCACAAAAAAGCACTATAAATCAGTATTATAATGGATATGGCAAATAATTAAAAACTGCCATGATTCAAAGTTGAATGCTCTCTTTTTTTAGTGAATTTGCATAGCGATGACCGTTATATAATATTGGACATTACATAAATTAGAGAAGAACATTTGCTATTCATTAAAAGATTTATTTAATATAGTTTCAGCTTTTCAGCAGTAATTAGCTTTTGCATAAAATTAATTTTTATATTTTAAGCTGGCCAAATTAATGTCAATATAATTACTTTAGACCTTTCCCCTTTTCAGTTTTAAATAACTGCAATTATATACGATATTTTTCAATGTTTTCCACATAATTTCAATCAGCCTTTCAATAATTATTCAGCTTTATGAACCACCTCCTCTCCTTATAAGTGCAACATTATTCAAATCAATAATGACACTAACCGAAACATCAATCAAGCAAACTGCACAAAAAGAAAACAAGTTTTTTTCTGCGAATTGAAATCGGCAGATGATTTTTTATTGACTTTTTTATATTTCTTTAGCCATCGAATGTTTGCTGTGAAGATTCAGCTTTCGGCCTTTCACTTATTAGCAAATTTGTGAATTAACATGCCACTTGAAAAACTCACACACACACACACACCCTCTCCGCTGACAAAGTTGGGATTTGAAATTGAAATTGAGGAAAATGCCAGCAGGTGTAACAGTGAAAATAAATGGAAAAGCTTAGAAGATATAATCAAGGGAAAAATCCAAGAATTCCCCAAGTTTAGATAGAAGTAGACGATGGATGAAAGATGAGATGAAAATGCCTTTGCCAGAGAGCTAAAGAGGAAGTGTAAAAAATATTAATAACCACATCATAATAAAGATTAATCTTGGCTTCGGGTTCAGGTTCTCTAGATGAATCATTAACCATTAGGAATAAAAACAGAAACCGGAAAGCAAGTGAAGATGAAATTGAAGTTGAACTCCAGGTGATGGATGTATGAAAAAGTGAAAGAATTTTCTACACAGTGAAAATAAGATTGTTCAAAGAAAATGGAAATAATAGAAATATAAATTGGCTGATTGTATTATTAGAAACAAAGATAACATTTTTACACAACTTATTCAGGAATGAAGGAAATTTCTCAATTTATTTTTGATTTCAACCATCTTTTTTAGATCAGAAAATTAAAGTTATACCTTTTTCTGTATGCCATCCAATATATATTTTTCTCTATTTCATTGAAAGACCATTTGAAAGTCTTTTAGAAAGAAACACAAGTGTAGAATGATGTTAGGCCTAAAACGAGATCAGGGCCCAAAGATGAGGAGGACTCATAAAGCGAAACAAAAGACGAAGACGAACAATGCAGCCTCTCTGCCACAGCTGGCAAGCTGATGCTGTAATTTAATTATGTATCGCATGCAATATGTTTAATGCAACACGCCTGCTGTGGTGTGTGCCGCCGCCCCCCGCTCCGGTCCCCAGTATATATATTTATTTTTTTCTGATCTCTTTTCTGTTGTCTGATATTTTTTTCTTAATTTTTTTTTTTTCAGCCATGAGCAAGCCAACGACGCCGAGCTTCCGTGGCAACAGTTACCTGATCTTGCCACCACCTCGGATTCCGATGAAAGACAAGCGGCGCGGCCCCTCGCTCTATGTCCGCCCCCGCGAAGCCATCCAAGTCACACTGAACTTCTCCACCATCGAGCCGGACGGCCTGCTCCTGTGGAGCGAGCACGAGCGTAGCAAGTTCCTGGGCCTGGGACTGGAGGCGGGTCACCTGAAGTTGGCCAGTAATTTGCTGGGAAGCTCTAATGACACTGTAAAGGCCCCAGCCAGCGGTTTCATTGCCGATGGCGCCTGGCACTGGACCAGTGTCCTCCTGGATCGCTCACGACTGGAGCTCCAGCTTGACGGGGAGGTGATATTCACGGAACGATTGCCGGAAAATGGCCGAAACCCAAGCCCATCGTCGACAACGACCAGAACCACCTTGGCGGGCAGGCGCAAGAGTTCGAGCAAAGAGCCAACAATTAGCTACGAGGATGTCTTCTACTTGGGTGAGTTCTATTAACTATTTAAATACATTTATCGTTTTTATAATTTGGATATCAAACTATATAAAAAACAATTACAAAACGCCTTTCCCAATTATAGAAACCCCCATTGAATTTAACATGTTTTTATCAAATAGAAATAATCATTAAACTCATCAACACATAAGCTCAAAGAGATTAAAATTATAGCTTTGTTGAACAAAACAAAAACATAAACAAAAGTCAAAAAAACTAAAGGGAACTAGAACTTGCTGAAAATACACTTGAATAAAGTGAAAACAAAGACTTACCGCTGTTGAAATCAGTTGCATTTGGTAATCCCTTTAACTAACATAGTAACTAACATAATTTAACATCTAGTTCGCACACAAAAAACATTAATAAATCCATAAAATCCATTAAAAACTGACACTAATTCGCTTTTAGCTTCTTGAAAAGTCGCAAGTTGAAAAAAAACTGAAGGTGGGAGAGAGAAAGCAAGACAATAGAGTGAAGCCGGGCTGCCAACTTGTACTGTTCAAAACAGCTGTTCTGCTAAGCAAGATCAGATGTAACAGCAGATGTTACATTAAAACGCAAAATTTGACTGTTATTTAACAGAGGCATAAATAAAATCTGAATTTAAATTTATTATTAAATCGTTAGCAAAAACATTCTGAAATTGAAATCGTAATTTCAAATGATAAATATTTATTTTTATTATTTTCAAAAACAGGAGGATTCCCCAACTTGGACTCGGTGAGCAGGCGGACGCAAGGACGCTTCTTCGAGCCCTTCAAGGGCTGCCTGCAGGATATCCAGTTCGGGGCCGAGCCGAAAGCGATTATCAGCGATTTCTCGGCGTACCAGGGGGAAAATATCGGATCCTGTGATCTCCACGGTGACGAGCCGCTAATTGTATAGGAAACGAGGAAAGCGAAATCAAAACACGGATAAATCGGTGGATTATAGTGAACTTTCAAGGATCTTGTCTTGATTCTTTGAGTGGCAAACTGACGAAGAAGATATATAGAGAAGAGAACTACTTGTAAGCTATTAAGTGATAAGCGAGTTTATATAGAGGAATGCTGATGGGGAATACCGTTTCCCGGAATCAATATATACACAGACAGAATGTTTTTGGGCAAAGCTATCGACAAACGACAAGAAATGGGAACGTAATTTTGTAAATTTTATAGAAATAAAAAAACACAAAAAAGACAATGTTTAGACTTAAAAAGAAATACAAAATAAAAACATGGAAAAAGATTTACTGGTTTATCAAAGAAAACAAAGAAAGACAAAATTGTAGCTTAGGATCTTAAACTAGAAAATACCGATACCAGATACAGATACCAGATATAAAAACTTCTCTTACGTAAGTGATATTTCAAAAGCGGAATAACGATAAATGATAAAGACACCCAAGAAAATTAACTTATTTATATGTATATTGTTTTTGTTATTTCCGTTAAATAATACAGGAAAATCTTGACTTATTTCTACCATATCTACGAAAACTGCCCTTAACGAGTTTCTGCCATTTTTTAATTTGTTCAAAAAGCTAATTTAGTTAAGTGAATATTGTTTTCCTGTTATGTCTGTGTGTACGTTATATATAGCATAAAGCTCTCTCTCCTAATTGAAGCCATTTAGTTGCCTTGTAGTAAGTTAGCATATAACTCTCCTATGATTTATCTCGACTAACTATAATGTAACTCAAAATCGAAGGCGCCTATTCTTCTGACAACAAATCAAGAGGCATACGAAAAATCGATGCTAGTCATAATAACAATATAATTATTCTTATAAACCAAGGAAAACCAAGTAGCGAGAACGAAACAAGCAAATAAAAAATATATATACAAAATACTTATACACTACGAGAAACAAAACAAAAAAAATGGAAATTGTAACCCAAGAAAGTAAATTAAGTATGTATGTGTTTATTTCGAGAGACAACACTTAATCAGTTATAATTTTAAATAAAAAAGAAAAACAAATGGAAAATAGAAAAGTTAATAAACTTACAGAATTGATGTTGTTTTATTTAATTTTTATATTTATTCATTTTCAGCTATACAATTCTTTAAAAACATCCAGATATTAAATAATTGAATTTAATTACATAATTTTAATATTTACCACATAACAAATAATAAGTTTAACGGTTACACATTCGTTACTGAACTTTCTTCTTTTTATAAAGCAAAGTCCCTCTGCACACTTTTGAATGTGTTTGTAAAATCGGATGTTTCACTATAATAAATCTTATATAATTCAGCAAAGTTCTTAGCCTCATCGGCAGTTACAGCTCGATATCCAGTTTCAGAAATTTTATTTCCACTGAACGTAACATTAATTATTGCGATTGCAGTAAATGTATAAATATAAAATACAACAGCTGTAAACGGAAGTTCTCAACAAAGTTTTAATTTTAACAACCCATTTCTTGATCCGCTCCCAGTCGATCCTTGGTTTCAAATACCAACATGGCCATTCGACAGTCGGAAAAATAAACGCTGTCAACATCCTCGAAACTAAATCAAATAAAATGAATTTATTATATTTAAAATATATTTTATTTTATTTATTTAAGTTAATCTGCTTACTAAATAAGAAATAATCAAAAATTAAGAGTACTCACCGCATCTGCCCACACCATAATAAATCAAGAGAGTAATTTACTTGTTTTTTAGGTTTCTTATCTTTCAAAATATCACCCCACACATAATTTACTAACATAGGCACGAGGGAACTTCCCAGAAGCGTTACTCTAAACCCCATTTCCTATCGATCCACTAAGGAGGAAATCTTACTCAAGACTGAAAATATCCAATTCCAGAGATCAGTTTATTTGTAATTATTTTCCACAAATTCCCAGCAATTGAAATGCAAGCCAATACTGAGTGGTCCCATGGCCCAGACTTTCTGCTGAAATGCATTTTTATTTGTTTATTTTTAATAGAAGGAACACCGCACTTAGAAAATGATTTTGAGTATTTCTTGAGTATAATCTAATTCATATAAATATTTTAATAACTTACTTAATTCATGATTTTTTAGAAAAGTATTTTAATATAAATACATAAAAGACCAAGAAACCATTTTAAATGAATATTATAAATCCAGTCAGTTACTTTTTTCAGCAACTTTTTGGTATTCATCGAGGATGGCTTGTACTGAAATAAATGTATTAATTATTTATGACAAACCAAATCTAGTTTCTATAACTTACAAAGCTCATCAAAACAAGCTTCCACATTACATTTTGTCAGTGCAGTGGAGTTCCGCAACCCACTCTCTTGCCTTCCTGTAGCTATCCCGAACGTGGATGTCATAGACCACCCATGCACCTCTACTTTCTGGCAAACTACTGTGTACCAAAGTTTGTAATCTAAACAAAAAATATTAATTTGTTTTATAAACTCACCTCCTTCGACCCCTTGTGGGGTCTTCATATTTGGGCAGATTATTCCATTTGTATTGCGAAATCAAAGATGTTTTACCAACGGATGCATCTCCCAACACTACTATTGGAAATTCCATAATCTATCTGTTCGATTCAAATAATAAAATACGCTTTATTTTACTAAAATTCTTGAAGAACTACAGATCGCCTACTGCATAGTAGGCCTACTGTGATATAAAATCGCTGTTGTTTGTAATTTAAATTTTAGCATTTATTTGTGCATAGTAAAACTATAATTTTAGGGAGTTTTCTACCATTTTCCGGCAATTTGCAATATCATCAGAAAATATTTTTTTAACTGAAAATAATGCTTTATAAGTAATTATAGGTAACACTAAATACAATATTATTTACCTTGCTCATCCCAAAGAATTTGATGAACATTTAATGATGTCTTTGCAGATGTTTCCTTGAATAGTATCTCGTTTTTCGTGGCATATTCCTCTGCCTCAGCTGTAGATACAGCTCGACCTTCAATCACATCAGCTTTGTTGCCCAGCAAGGCAATTAGAAAAATATCTTTATTCTCCCTCTAGAACCGTAAAACAAAAATAAAAAAAAATACAATAAATTGCACTAAGAGTTAATGTTCTACCCTCGGCTGAAGTTTGGTAACCCATTCTTTAGCAGCTTCATAGCTCTCCCGATTGTGGATGTCATATACGATCACAGCACCGCTAGCCTTAATGATATAGTTGCGAACCGAATCGAAATCACTAAAATTAAATATTAAAAGTGGCATATTAGAGTCGAATTAAAATTAAATAAAATTATACATATTTCTTAAAAAAATATAAATAAGCATTTTAATAAAAATAAATCATTTATTTATGTATGTATTTATGTTTCAAACTTTCGAAATTCGAGTTAAAGTGTTTCAATTGGCTTTATTAAACTCACCATGTCCGACCTGGTGTGTCCAAATAGAAGACCTTACTTCTTATCCAAAATTCACCGCTTTTGTAAAACTCTTTACATTCCCTTGTGGGATATGCATGTCTAGCTTTATCATGCCATATATAATTCCATAACAATGATGTTTTTCCAACTTCGCTATTGCCCAAAACTATTAAACGATACATTACTATAGCCAATCCGCTTTGCTCAAAACTCAAATGTGAACTAAAGATTTCGCAACGCCTTCGCTGATTCCAAATTCGATGACAAAGGCAAATTGCCTTGATGTATACATATGTATGTATGTACATTAGAGGTGCAGAAAACATCGATGGAAACATCGATACCTCGATGTTTTGGGAAAATGAAAAACATCGAGGTTTTTTTTGACCATCGATGTTTTGGTGCCATCACTTTTTAAAGAAGAAGAAAAGAGTGTAAAGGTTTGTAATTTCTCACTTATTTTTTTGTTAAATTAATTATAATGCCTAATTCATTTATTTGCAATTATAGGACATGCGACGTCCTGCGAATCTGAACGGGCTTTCAGCAAGGCAGGACAGCTAATATCAGATCGCCGAACCCGTTTAAAAGCAGACGTCGTCGATAAGCTGATGTTCATAAACAAAAATTATGACATCTTCAAAAAAAACAAATTTGATATTAAGTAACTATGTAACTAATTAAGATCTCATGAAATTGTTTCTTTTGTTTAATTTCTTATATATTACGAATATATATTTTTTTTATTTTTAATACAAATTTTATTGAGCATTTTATTTTATATTTAAAATTTAATAATTTTTTTAGAAACATCGTCGATGTATCGACGATGCATCGGAAAAACATCGATGTATTTTGAAAAACATCGAAAAACATCGATGTGTCCAAACATCGATGTTTCTGCACCTCTAATGTACATAAGTATGAGTCTGTTTACTTCCGATACTGCTTAGAAACGCACATTCGGCAGACTGAAACTTTGAAACCGATCGTCGGATTACGGGTAAACATGTTGCAAATAGAAATATTTTGAATAGAAATACATATATGAAAATAATCTTTATTTACAAAATTTATTTTAATATAAATTTTTTTTTACTTATCTTTCTTTAGATTCTCACAGATACCAATTTGATTTTTTATGTAATAATGCCTCCAAACAACTGCAGATTCTGGCATTTCTGATGCCAATTGCTAAAAGAAACAAACAAGTTCATTAAGTTAGAAAAATGCTCGAGTTGAGACTAAAACAAGATGGACATACAGTCGGGTGTCCCGACAGTAGAATACCATGTACCATTACAAGGCGCGTCCCAAAATTATATAAAAGAAAGAGAATAAGAATACAAAACTGAGACAAATTTACATATAACGCAAATGTCTTCCCATTCAAGAGCAAAGTCGATAGCTCAGTGGGTAAAGCTACACATACATTTTTGTAAGCAATTGGCCTGGGTTCGAATCAACCGCAGGCATAAGAAATTTTTTCATTTTCAAAACATTAAGTATAGTTCTTTGCTTGCATTTTTTTATTTTTTAGTATTAAATACTGTAATTATTTTAATGTACTGGAAAAAAAAAAAAATTGCTAAAAATAAAAAAGATTTCGCTCGTCGCCGACGGGATTCGAACCCGTGACAACTAACATTTGAAAAAGACTTCAGCTTAGCCAGCTGCGCCACCAACCAATTCAAAATGAGTAATCCTATTTTCATAGTAATATGAACATAAGTAAAATGTTTAATAAACGTTTTGATTTATTTGGAGCCCTCTGCCTGGGCTGCCTCTTGTACACGTAATGTGTATAAAGTAAAAAGCCTATATCTCCGCTATTTATGGCACGATCGCAATAAAATTTGGACAGTCTGTGTATTTTGATAAAATGCATTAAGCTTTTTAATATGGTTTACATAACTTTATAAATTTCGGAGATATACGTTTTTTTCAAATAGCTCCTCCAAAAAGGGGAGCAGCAAAAATTTAAAACAAACTTGATCTGCGTGCAGATATAAGAAGTCTAAATCCCAAGTTTGGTGTCTCTAGCTCTTATAGTCTCTGAGATCTGGGCGTTCATACAGACAGACGGACAGACGGACAGACGGACGGACGGACGGACGGACAGACGGACATGGCTATATCGACTCCTTTAGTGGTCCTGACCAATATTTAGGTAACTTTTGGGGGTCTGCCACGCCTCCTTCTGCCTGTTACAGAAAATCGCACTCGCACAAAACTATAATACCTTTGTACCTTTGGTACATGGTATAATATATAACTAACCGACGTCCAGAAAGCACCTATTGATGTTCAAATTAGTAACTGCGGAGGTTTCCCAGAAGATCAAATTGTTTCTTTCGGCAAATCTTAGTGCCTCTTCGGTGGCTACAACTCGATGGTCGAGAACATCAGCCTGGTGGCCTACCAAGGCAATAACTATTCTCGGTATGACTTTCTGAAATTATTTGAATTACTTTACTAACTTTACTAACTACATAACTAATTGATATATTCACCCTAGCCTTAAGTTCCAAAGGCCATTCCTGCACGGCATCGTAGCTATCTCGATTGTGAATGTCATATACCAAAAGGGCTCCTTGAAAGTTTGTGTAATTCTTTCGTAATATATCCCTAAAACTGGTAAATAAAAAATATTCGATGAAAATTAGAAAGAATTGATTTTAAGTTCATTTTTTAACAAATATTTAAAGGTTTATATATATTCATTATTTATAACTTACCGCTTCTGACCCGCCGTATCCCAGATCTTTAATTTCGCATTTATATCGCGCTCAGCTATAGTCTTCACCAGAAACTCCACACCCACTGTGGGTTGAGTTTTCTCGGGGACTTTCCCGTTTACATAGCACGAAAGCAGAGATGATTTTCCGACATTTGAGTTCCCCAAGATTATCACATCGTACCCGGGCGCCACCATGGTCGACCGATCGATCCAAGCTTCCTTGGAACTCTAGTCACTAAAAATAAAGAGCTCGCTGCTTCATCAAGCCCCAATAAATACAATCGGGAAAAGATTGCGGTTGTGACGATTAAACCTTGCTCCATTTAGTCATTACAAACATATGTCTGGCTTTCCTCGGACTTTCTAACAAATGAATAAAAAAAAACCGCCTCAATGACTTGGCAAGGAATGTTATTTTCAAGTCAGAAAACTTTGTACGATAAGGAATGCTTTAAAAAAAACAACCAACGATTTAATAACAAAGAACTCTTCAATCTCGATTCAAATCGAATGACTTTATATATATATACGGTTTCATATACATACATATATATATAAGTATATACGATGTTTTCATTTATTATAATTTATAAATGTTAAATTTAAATTACATACAGACAACACAAAAATTATAAATTGGAAAGAAATAAGAAGCATCCAGATTTTATGGGGTTTCTTAGAATTGATTAATACAATCACCGGTTTTTACGGAACAATATTTAAACAAGAAGTTTTATGGTGTTGTTGTTGTTGTTCGTTTCGTTTATTTACGTTTGTTTTCTCTTTTTGCATTTATGGTAAAGTATTTCAGGGTTTATTATGTTTAAGACTTCACTTAACTTCCTCCTCCATCTCATCCTCGTTACTTAATTGCATACAATTAATGTAAGTGTAATTTTTATGATTTTACGACATATTTTTTTTTATTTTGTTTTCTCATTTATTTTTAAAGATAGTAGCAGTAAATCTTCGATTGTTGCTAGAATGTGGAAAAATAGTTCAACGCAATAGACGAGAAATAATAATGGAAAAAAAAACTAAAAATTATGCATAATTTGTTTTTGTGGTTGTTTTTCTTTTCTTTTTCATTTTCATATGTGTATATATAATTTATATAAATTGCAACTATCACACGTGTCCACCGCGCTTCAGAGCCGGAGAGACACACACATTGCCACAGACCGAGGCGAGCGAGGATCTTCAGCTTCTTCCGCTGGGCCCGAACTTATCTGCTCTTTGTGGTGTTGGGTTTTTCTTTTTTTTTTATTTATTTATTTGGAACGCTGCTGAGAACAACTGCAACTGGAATCATCTTCCCTCTCACTTAAATAATTCGCTCAGAAACTTACACGAAATGTAAACTTTACAATTATTCTTTGCTCACTTATGTTTTTCTGTTTTGTTTGGATTTTTACAATACAATTTGAAACTTTCTACGACACGACGAACTTTGCAAAAACCTCCTCCTTCTGCGCGCTTTCCGTTCAAGATTTATTATTACTTTGAATTGTTATTGAAAATGGTTTATGTTTGAATTATTATTATTAGTTTTACTGATAGTTTAGCTCAATTGCCGGGGCGTGTCAGTTATTTTGGACAGATATCGAGTCTAATTGGGGAAAGTCGAGGTGTGGGAATATGTAACTAATTTTCATCATTTGGGAGAGGATCCTTCATATTTAATTTATAATTATTATAATGCCATTCTGCATAACATTTTGTTTTTTTTTCTGTGGCTCTCAATCCAATCAATTAATTGCGAAAATTAAATTGCTTGCCCCTTGTGAGAGAGCCGTCTTTAGGTATTTCTTTTCTTCTCTGTTAAATTTTTAAATAATTTTTTTATTTATAATTATCAGCATAAACTTTTCAAATCTCTCGTTGGAAATTTCATTTTCTGGAAAATAAAAACAAATTACGTTAGAGATAAAAATCATTAGTTTGAAAGGATACATACATACCTACAAAGGGACATCACTTGCAGCAGTTGTTCGTCGGCCGATTTGTTTCATTTCCATTCGGCCTTATGCTGGTTCCTTGATTGTTGGCTCCATCATTCTTAGGTAGTTTCTTGGCTGCAATTGCATTGTAAATATAAGTACTGTTCCTTCACAAGAAATATGTTAGCCTTACCAATGGCCAAGAAAATGTCATTAACATTCATGCCCGTCTTCGCGGACGTTTCCATGAAGAGCAATCCGTTTTCCTCGGCATATTGCTTCGCTTCATCGAACTCCACCACTCGAATGTTTGACAGATCCGCCTTGTTACCGGCCAACGCAATGACAATGTTTGGTGAGGCCTGAAACGAAAAGGGTTAAATTAATAAATATTTATTTTTAGGAGAATTATAAAATTAAATAATATCAAATAAGTCAATTGTCTTAGGAGTTATCTCCATAAATTTGTTATATTTAATTTATTTACTCCATGATTCTTTGTAAAAATTATGTTTTCAGAAATAAAGCAATCGCCATTTTTATATATTTATAATGCTTTTAAAAAGGAGTTCCCTCATGGTCAAGTAAATAAATAAATTAATGCAATGGGGCGTGAATGAATGCCAAATGTCTCGGAATACAGTTCATTGCACCCACTGCTACGGGGGGAGGGGAGTTCACTTAATAAGCAACAACAAAGGGAATTCACATTTATTCAATAATGAAAATGTTCTGCACGAGATTGCATTGACCTTGATTGTGGCAGGAAGTGAGTGGAAAACGAGATACATATATGTACATATTTATGACACTCACTTGTTTATGCAGTTCCTTGACCCAAGTCTTTGCACGCTGAAAACTATCCTGATTCTGTATGTCATAGACAACGATGGCAGCCTGCGCTCCCCGATAATACATGGGAGCTAAGCTGTGGTATCTGTAAATATAAATAAAGGTGTAAAATAAATATTGATAATTCAATTAATCTCACACAATAATTACCGCTCTTGGCCGGCCGTATCCCAGATCTCGAACTTGACCACAGTATCCTCTATGCAAATGGTCTGTGTCAGAAAGGCCGCACCTATCGTGCTCTCCTGGTACTCATGGAATTGTCCTTTGACGAAGCGCAGCACCAGGGATGACTTGCCCACAGCGGATTCGCCCAGGAGCACCAGCTTAAATTGGCAACTTTTATTCTGCGATGTGCCATTGGGACGCGTCGCTGTTCCAGCGCCGCCAACACCGCCGCTGCGTGGTGTGGTTGCCATTATCGCTTGCTACTACGGATTAAATGCGGAGATGCGCTTTCTTCTCCACTGAGATGGCAACTGGTGATTGAAGTTCTACGGACGGTTTACAGCAACTCACTTTCGCTGCTCAGTAAGCTGGCTTGTGTGATTAGTGTGAGGTGAGGAGTCTGAAAGATAAGGCAAGAAGGATGGGTAAATAAATTTGTGGAAAGTAACAAGTAAAATGAATAGGAAAACCATTTCTATAGAACAGTGAAACTTTTAGCTACAACAATATATAAAAACAATTGAAATAATTTTTAGAGCTATATTTTTGAACAAATCTGTCTGGATAATTGATAAACATTACAGAAAAGCGCACGAGGACAGAGTGGCGCCTTCGTTTGTTTTATGACGCCGTCGACAAGCCCAGTATATTTAATGCAATATGTCCGAGAATATATGTACATAAAATGCCGCCATCATCCATTCATCCATCAGTGAAGGAACACACAGCGAGAGAGGGGAATTCCGGATAAAAGAGGTCACAAGCAAATGGTAATCGATAAATCCCATTGAAATTGAAAGCAATACGCCCAGTAAAAGCCTTTCATATCGAATTAAAACGAAATATCATTTCAAGCGCTACAGAAATTACTTATCTAACCAGAATCACATTGCGTTTAGTGGTATTCAGCACCATAATCACGCGGATAACTAGCCCCCTGATTGCCAAGATAATAAGCCAGACTTTTCAATGTCAAGAATTTAGTTGCTTGCGTGTCAGGTTCAAACATCCACAAACACAAAAGTAGTTAATTGCTAATGCAAAAGCAAAACAGAGCAACAACTAAAAATACTTTGGCAAACACACAAATCGGAGGAAACCTTAAGAATGTTGTTTTGGCGCAATTATTGTATTTCCTCTTCTAGTCGCCTATTTTCCCCCGACGACAATATAAAGGGTTTTGGAATTATACGAACGAAAATTTCCATCGATATTGCTCCCGGGAGAATCATCCGTCTTATCGAAATTCCCCTAAAAACTTGTATTATGTCTCCGTAGGGGCTACTATACCTATTGATAACGCACAAATTTGCTGATAAACTATTTCGAGGGCGGGTTATTCATAAATTGTTTGTATATACAAAATATTGAATATAAATATGTACATATAGTATTTGGGCCGGAGAGAGGACGCCTCGCATTATTCATGGTTTGCGGGAATACGGTGGCCCTCGCAAATAGATTGCTGTTATCAATGGAACGTCCATGAGTCATATGCCACATTGTTCCTCGGTAACTAAACTAAACTAAACTAAAAGCACATTAAAAGCTGATCTTTGAAAAAATATTTGTGTTTTTAGAAAGTTTAGAAGAACAAACCTCAAGTACGTCAGAAGTTCTAATCTTTCAATTCCGCCAACGATTAATTAACACATTGTAGCCAGACTGTACAGTGATGTTAGGTCTACAAAGATCCACAGATCAAATTCTACAAAAAAAAAACTTGGAGAAACATTAACTAAAAGTGGAGAGAATATGATAAAGAAAGAGAGAGAGACGGACAGTGAACAAGAGACAAAACGGGGGCGGAAGCTGTGATAAAAATCAATGCAAAACAAATTAAAGCGTCTCATTCACGAACACCAAGAAGCAAGGAGAAAGTAAAAGCATGACAAATGGTGTAGTTGTAGTTGCTGTGGCTGTGTGGTGTTATTAAATTAACGAAGGAGCGGGTGGTGCGGGAGGGAAACGTAAAATATGCAGGCTCTCTCTCTCTCTATATATATGTATATCTCGATGACATTAAAAATGCAGTCAATCAACAATTGTTTGAAGCAATGTAAAAATGCATATTTCGCTTCCACTCTGCCAGCTCTCCGCGGCACTTCTATTGTTTTTGTAGTCATTGGAGCAAAGTGCACAGTCAGTTGTCAAGTCACTCTCACAAACACACACAGCACAAAGCCCTGGCGGTAAATTTCTGCTCTCTTTAAACAAAATATACAAAAAATACTCTCCCAATTGCGATAAAGAAATTTCGCCTACAATTGCTTTTTGTGTTGTTTCACCGAAAGATGTGTATGTATTTGGCATTTTATTGCTGCCGCATACAAAAAGCGAACTTTTAAATTTAATTAATGCCGGCTACGACGTTTTAATAAACCAAAGCTAGAAAAATTCCATGTTTTATATTACTGCTGGCAACCACACTCACCCGCAAAGATACTATTTGTTTTATCTGTCTGGATAAAGCTGTAAATTAAACATTTAACACTCTTTAACCTTCGTCGACGTCTGCGGAAAATTCAATAAAATATAAAACAACGGACGGCTGCTTGGTTCAGAAAATTACGGTACTTGGCTTTTTTAGAACAGCTGATGATGCGTCATTCACACGTACCAATACCAGGGAAAAAATCCAGAGAGAAACAAAACTATGGAACAAACAACCACAAAGCAGAAACGACAAGGGCCAAGAAAGTAGGATCAATTGATTCTAAGAAATTTACGATAAATTCCATTTAGTACAAGATAGCAAATATTTAAAATATTGAGAATTGTTTAATGAAGATATTATGAGGCTTTATAAAAATGTAAGTTACTTGAAATGTTCCAATATAAAAGGGCTGATTTTACCACTTCTGTTTTTGCCCTATTTATGTGCCCTGGAATGTGGAATTGCCTCACTCGTAAAGTCAACAAGTGCAATTTTCTCAGCACGCATTTCAAACACGTCGTCGACGTACAATAAGAATACAATTAGCAACTTATATTTACAATAATCACACGTATGCAACACACAGGCAGTCTGATATGATATGAATGACAGCCAGTTTTTCCCTTGTCGGTTAACTGCAAGCTGAGCGTAAAATAAAAAGCCTTAAATAAACAAATGTGCAAAAGGAGGATGCGATTTTGTTTACATTGCGGCTTTGAAGAAAAATATACAGTTGAAAAGAGGGGGGGAGTTTTTGGTGACTGGCACGATAAGGAGCGGGATTGAAGATAAATGCACGCACACACTCAAGCACACCCGCACTGACACACAAACACACACACATTTACTCATTAATTAAGACGCAAAACAATCTGAACAAAGAACGGCCAATTTCGCTCCATTCAACCGATTAAGAACCTAACAATAAAGCGCGAGATAATGAAAACCGAACCGATTTGCTTTATTTCCCACTAGTTAACTGGGTGCACCTGCATTGCAATTTTTATCGCTCAAAACACACTTATTTCGCCTTTCGCAAACCACTGTGCACGCTGCAGTTGGAGCAGGTCATACGCCCATCTCGCTCTGACAGCCGCTCACTTGGGCAACGCACCCAAAAATTCATGGCCAGCTATCGCGCTCGTTCTCGCACTCGCACCATGGCGGACAGGGAAAAAAATTTTACACAACTTTCTTAATTAATGGTGGGGGGCAAAACAACAACGCAAAAACACTCGATGTCCCACTGATTTACGCACATTTAACGCCTCACTCAGATTGACGCTTCACGGTTGTTGGCTTGCCCAGAAAAGCGTTTATATCTGCGTTTTTTCAAACCCGACTTCCAAAACAGCCCCAAAAACGAAACGAAACGAGCGCAGAGGGAGACGGATAGCGACTGACGACTGACTCGCCTCTCGGAGTTTCTCACAAGTCTTGTTTTTGTCGATTTCCAGGGCGACGTCACCGCTGCAGGGCGTTGCTGGCGTTTTTTGTGAACTTTATGATCCGCTGAAGGTTAGGTGTAATATTGCACTCATCACTGTTTCGAGGAATTTACATGGTTTATTTGCAAAACTTACAACTTTCTAGCACTCTCTGCCAGGTTTTCCGTTTGTACTGCAAAAATTTGTCAGAAAAAAGAGGATTTTTCAATCTAATACAGCTGGTTGCACTGGCTTTATTCAAGGTGGTCACACTTTATGTGAAATAAATTAAAATTAAAATTAAACTAAATTGTTAAAAACCTAATTCAGATTACCTCACTAAAATCGTCAAAATTTCAACATTTTTCTTCTTTTTAAAATTTAAAGTAGCACAGAAAAAAAATATTTACATATATTTTTGAACGACATGGTGTCTACATATTGTAATTTATTTTGTTAGCTTAGAATTATATTCCGCAATTTAAAAATTGCAAATTCATAAAAATAAGTAATAATTTTTTCTGTATCTCTATTAGAGGATTAAAACTAAATAAAACTGTGATCCTGAAAAATTTTGAGAAGCCGTTTTTTATTTTTTTTTTTATTCTTTTTATTTGGATCTGTTCGCTCTGTCTCTGTCTTTTGCTGCAGCAGCGGTCAACGACCTTGGATAAGAGAAAAGAGAGAGCGAAGATCTGATCGAGTATATTTGTTTTAAAGGAAAGTTGTTGATATTGGTCAGAGCAAAACAAAAATAGTTGATCATCCAAGGTCGTTGACCGCTGCTGACCGCTGGAAAAGTGATCAGTGGTCAGTGATCATGTTGTTCTGCTGAACATAACCAATGCTTACAAAAAGGGTTCAGAAAAATACCAGAGATGTTCTAGCACATTGTCATACAAATTTTGAAAATGGATCTCAAGAGTTCAAACTGTGATAATTAACTTATTTTCAAAAATCGTTTATATATTATATTGAAATTGTTTATAGGTAATATGAAAACAGTATCAATTAAATTAAAATACGCCAATAGAGATAAAAAAATTAAAGAATTAAATATTAAATTGCAGTGGTCAAATATTAATTATAGCAGAATGCTTTCGTATTCTTAGTTTACATAATTTTATAGGGTTTTTTAACTTTTTGAAGAAGTTTTTAAGTTTTGTTCTTTTATCGTGGCATGGAAATTATAATTCTCTATTTGCAGTATTTTTTTTATTTCCAAAATAATCGTATGCACCAGATCTCGTGACGTCATTGTATTTGATTTTAAGTAACCTGTCAAATATAGGAGAATCAACCAGTGGCTGGCGGAAATACTGATAGTTTTATAATGAAAAACACGTAAGATTGATTTTGAAATGATTTTCCCTGGACAAATTGCAAGTTTTTTCCACTATTGCGAATACGTGACACGCGTGAGCGCTCCTTCTTCTGGCTCTTCAGTCACCTCTGGTATATTTCGCAGCTCCCCGAGTAGCTAATCGCAAAGATTCCTCTGTGGCCACACTGGTAGGTGGAATGGAAATTGTAATAACATTGCAAGAATCTGTGAAAAAGTGAGAAAAATCGTGAAAAGTGCGGAGCCTAACGAAACAAAAGGAGTTCGTTCAACGAAGTAGGGCCGAGCGACGAGTGCAATTGATTGCTTGTGAAATTAAAAAAATTATTAAGGGCATAGTGAACTACAACCGCGTCCTGCACACATACGCAGATTTGCCATCGTTTCATTCGCTGCTGCTGCGCCTCCTGCACACACACGCATACTATCACGCCTTTCGTCATCTCTTTCGCTCTTAGTTTTTGCCCATTGCCGTTTTTTTTTGTCGCAGCTGCAACGCAAATTCGAAAAAGGATTTACAAAGGCGATCTTGCGAGTCCTTTGCTTTGATTTAAGTCGGATAAATAGTCGCAAAAGGTGCGTGTCTCTTGCAACCTAATCAATATTGATTTCAGTTTTCAGTTGTGTGTTCTACATATTTGATTGGGCTTTTGTGCGAAGTACTGGAAGATCCTGTCTCGCAGGATACACCGCACACACAGGCACTCCCACAAATACTTGAACACACACACACACATACATACCTGATCTAGAATTTTTCACCTACCTGTTTGAGGGAATTTTCCCGGCATTACATTATGTAAATCTCAAGTTTCATTTTTTTTTCTTGCCCCTTTTAGATGTGCCTGCGACGCATCGCGTTCTAGGGAGAAATCCTGCTTTAAGGACCCAGCTTTGACGGGGTCTCGAGGGGCAGTAGCATGTTCACTCCCATCAAGAAGATATTCACGTATATACAAAAAAATGCCAGCGGCTCCAACATGTTCAGCCCATCAGCAGCAAACACGGCGGCCACCCAAAGAGAGGCGACAGCAATCGACAGCTTGAAAGCCAACGATGAAGGCGAGACGAAAATAAGGAAGGATGATGCGGATCGTGAGGAGGTAGAGCCTGAGAAGCGGGGAATCGGCGAGGGAGATTTGTCCCATCTACACCGTGAGGATGATGGTGACGATGATGACGACTTCGACATTGAGCGGCAGATCAAGACCTCGATAATCGATGCCACCAAGGTGCATGCGGCCAAGGCCAAGGCGTTGGCTTTGCTTCCTCTGCCCCTCGAGCAGCTGGACGATGAGCTGGCGGACTTTGCGCACGCCCCAACGGATCCCGATCTGGAGGAGCAATTCCTGGAGCTAGAGAATTTCCCCAACAATGAGATCATCGTCTTGGGCGATGGCGATCTTAACTCCTCGATAGCCTCTGATGCAGTCTCCGAGGATCCGCTGGCCATTGACAACATACTGGACTCGTCGTCGGTCACCACCAACGAGGAGGTAGATACCAGTGGCGAGCTGCTCTGGCTGAAGCTGGATAATGAGACGGAAATACCATCTGGTCCGCGAGACGAAGTGGCACCGACAAATCAAGAGTCCCTGGGACCGGCCAAGCAAGCTAAGACTAAAGAGGACGAACTTAGAGACGGGGGCTCCGATTCTGGACTCGGCAGCGAAACATCTGCCTTGCTGAAGGCTGATCAGACGGAGAAGGAAGCCGAACAGGAGGCACCAAAGCCGCAGCAAGATCCGAAACCCATTAGGTCCAATCTCAAGCGACGATTGGATGACTCGGAAGGCGATGGCATTGATCTGGTGCCCGACATCTCCACTCCTCCGATGGCAGCCCAAAAGCGGGTCAAGCGCTCCATTAACTTTGATGAGGTGAAGGTGTACTATTTCCCACGACAGCAGGGATTCGGTTGCGTGCCCACCGCTGGCGGATGCACCCTGGGCATGGGGGCCAGGCATATAGCTTTCAAGACCATGACGCTGGCCGAGCATGCGGCTGAATTGCGGCGGGCACATCGCAGCCAGAACCAGGAACTGCAGCCCAGAGGATCCAGCAGCGATGACAGTGAGGAATCCGAGGAGGATTATCTGAGCGAGGGTAGTGGCTCCGATGCGGATGACGGCTCCAATGGCTTCCTACAGCCGGTGACACCGAAACAAAGACGGGCGCTGCTGAAAGCAGCGGGTGTGCGGAAGATAGATGCCAGTGAGAAGAGCGAGTGCCGGGATATCAGGAATTCCAGAGAGGTTTGTGGCTGCTCATGCCGTGAGTTTTGCGATCCGGAAACATGCGCCTGCAGCCAGGCGGGCATTAAGTGTCAGGTGGACAGAGCCATGTTCCCCTGCGGCTGCACTCGAGAGGCCTGCGGCAACACCGTTGGAAGGGTGGAATTTAATCCCACCAGGGTGCGAACACACTACATCCACACCGTAATGCGGTTGGATATGGAGCAGCGACAAGGCTCCGTTCAAGGCGTCCAAGGAGGGCATCTCCAACAGCAGCAGCAGCAGCAGCAGCAACAATCCCAGCAGACCATTGCCTATTCGCCGGTCGGAACGGGAGCCTCACCCTCATCGTACTTCCTGCAAACGCAATCCAACTACAGTTCCGGCTACGCTTCGCCAGCCTACACGCCCGAAAGCAGTGTGAGCTACTACCAACAACAGGTCCACCAGCAGCAACAGCAGGTCACAGCTCCTGGCCAGCAGGCAACACAGACCCAGAGCTACGCGGGATATCCGCAGTTGGACAGCCTCGATTCGGGACTCTTTGCCAGTGGAAGCAATGCCACGCCCTCGTACGGAGAATTATATCAATCGCTTAGCTACGGCAGCGCCCAGGTGAGTGAAAAAGGTCGTAATCCGTATTATTAACCTTACTGGGCCAGGGTTTGTTCATGTAGATGTTGTAAAATGTTAATATAAAGGTTTTTGCAGTGAAGTTATATGACTTGTTGAGTTTCCCAGAGTTAACTTATCTTAAAAACTAAGTAGAAATAACCATAAAAATTTACTAATTTGAATTCTTATCCATTAAACAGCTCACTTCCTATCCGACCGCCTATCAACCGCATTCACCATCACCGGTCGTCGCCTCTTCAGCATCCGGAGCATCCAGCTACAGCTCTTGTGCAGTGCCCTCGGTTCCCCCGTATGGCAATGCAACGACGACAGCCTCCAGCAATGCTCCTTACCAGACCACCGTCGCCTCAATGACCGCAGCCTCTTCCACATTATCGTCGCGTCTCGTCGGAAATGCAGCAGCAACCGCATCCTCGCCAGCCACCACTGGCCCCTCCTCCTCGTGCACGTCCCCGGCCAATGCCAATGAATTTATTAGCTTGAGCACACCGATCGCCAGTTCCTCGCGCCTCTCCCAGATCAATGATCTGCTGCAGCACAACCGCAATACCACCGCCGCCCTGGTGGCCGTTTCCGAGGGTTATAGTGGCGGCGGAAAAGCCACCTCCTGTGCATCCACAATTGATTCTATAGACACACCGCCCATAATGGAGGATACCCAGCGTGGGTGCATGAATTTCGAGGCGTTGCCCCCGCCGCTTATTAATCCTGCGCCCATAGTCGCCGTCGTGGAGAGCAAACTGCCACCGATGACCACGTTGGCATTGCCGCAACCTTCCGCTCCTGTTTCTGCTCCACCCACAGCACCACAGCCCCGCCAGCCGCTGGACCAGCAACATCAGTCTCTTAATGAGTCTACCTAGAGTGGGATCAAGGGGGTGTGGGTCGTTTAAAGGTATCTTTGTTCAATTCTCAGTAGCTTTGTCGTGAAAATTGTTGATGAAATATGGAGTTGGTTTTAGAACTCAATTTTAATTTGCATGTAGCCTTTTAATTTTTTTAAATTTAATTCCCCAACGAAAAAAAATATTTCTGTATATTTTGAATTTTAACCCAAGATTCCATTATCTCTTATTGTAAATTAAGTAATTAGAATGCAATTAAAAAATATGTCATTAGACTCCTAGACAAAGCTACTTTGAATTGCGGAAAAAAAGCGACACCATCCTTAAATTGAATTAAATGGAACAATGAGAGAGCTGGGAATAGTTTTTATAGCAATTTTACACAGCGAAAAGACTTCATTAAGCTTAAGGCGGCATCGGTGGGGCGGGGCAGGGAAAGAAAATGGAGAAATATATAACGAAGAAGGAAAATCAGGGGCAGGAATCAAAATAGACCGCAGCATGGGCGATAGCATCCCTCCTCGATTTTAAAGACCTCTTCAGTAGAGCGGCTCGAAACCGCCTTGTATAAATCATTTTTATTGTTAAATTCTAATTAGTCCTGTAAGAACGTAATGTAATTTAGTTACTCTGTTGATTAAGCTATGTTTTCTTCCCCAGCATCAAATTATCCTCTACTAATTCCCTCTTTTTTTTTGAGTAATCTATAAAAAGAACAAATTGATTACTTGTTAAAAAAAAGAAGTAATCAAAACAATAATTCAATTGTTTAAATGCGTGGCTCCAATGAATTTAATGAGCTGAGAGCCTCCGAGTTGTATCTAAACAAAAAAAGAGAAAATCTGTGTGTCAAATCTGATTTATTTCCCGCTTAACAATTGTGTTTCTGTATTGTTTGCATTTAGTTAACAGGCCAATCTTAACATTTAACTTTTATAATTTCGTCTGTTGTCCGCAGTTTGGACTGCGAATTATTAAGTATTCATTTAGTTTCTAAGTTCCTAATTTCAGACCCTCAACCTCTTAGCCTTAATGAACCAACAACAACAAAACAAATGGCAGCAGCAGAAAAAAAAACAGAACAACATGCATGCTTTAGACATGGTTTAGAAATATGTATATTCAACATAATAACGACAAAACAAAAGAGAAAAAATGAAAACGACAAAAGAAAATAATGGCAATTATTTAAATAAATATTGAATACAAAATAAGGATATGTTTTATATATTTTTAGGGAGGATTTGTTCGAAAATATTACATTTTTGAAACCTTAATTTATAAATTCAGTCTTAAAATCGATTTTCAAGATCGGAGCACAGAAAGAAAATTCATTCAGTAATGAGTCAGACGGAAAGTGTTATAATAATAATGTTTATCCTTAATCCTGATCCTTATTATTATTCTAGTTCTAAAAATCTAAAGGCTCTGTATTTGGAACTGAAAACCTATCCCATCTTGCTCTTCCCTGTTTTGGTTTAATATTAATTTACAGTACAAAGAGAAATATTTCAAAATAAGTTCCAGGGCTTACACGTAAGATTTTATAATATTTGTATCTATTTAGACTTTCTTTTATTGCAGTTTATATTATAAAATCTAAGAATTTATAATTTATTTTGTTTTTTTCCGCCATAATTAAAAAATTCAATGAATCCCCCGCAGCTCAGGTGTCATAGGTGACTCCAATTTGCCGACGCATCTCATCGGTTATGGCAATCAACTCTAGACTTTCGGCATGCGTGAATTTCGGACTCTCCAGCAGACGCTTCTCAATGCAGCGACGCACTTCCTCTGCCTCGTACCGCAGGCCACAAGTATTCGTGTAATGGAAATCAAATTTTGCCTGGGGCAAGGGCCAAGACTCTGGCGGTCCATTGGAGCGGATCATCTGTGTGCAGCACCAGTAGTTGGACAGCTGGAAGATTGAAAAAGTGTGGCTTAGTCAACGGCACAGCTGATAATCTGATTGATCCCATGGGTCAGAGATAAGCACTCACCTTAATCTCGCCTTTGGTGCCCGTAATGACGGCATCGTTCTCCAGATTCTCCAATCCAGTCACCAAAGCCGTAAGTCTCCGTCCATCTCCATAATCAAGCATGAACTCACCCTGAACATCAACTCTCTCTTTATTTAGTTGCGTGCCACTGGGATGGATTTTGACGGGGGAAACCCCGAAAATAAACTGTCCCAACTGCAAGGCGTAGATGCCGATGTCCAGGAGAATGGAGCCGCCAAGGGACCGATTGCAGACCCGCTCAATGTGACTCAGGCGAAAACCGTGCTGGACCTTCACCTGTGTGACCTCTCCGATGATGTCAGTATTCAAATGCTCCCGCAAGCGATCGTAGCTGGGAAAAAATCGGGACCACATGCCTAGAAAAAAACTCTCTTTATTAGTCTTGTAATCCGTGAAACGATAACCCACCTTCCATGAGGAATACTCCGCGCTGCTCAGCCAGCGCATAAAGCTCCTTGGCCTGGTCCAGGCCCAAGCACATTGGAGTTTCACATAAAACATGCTTCCCCCTGGATAGCATCAAATGGACGACGGCATGGTGAAAGGGATTCAGGGTGCCCACATATACCACATCCACTTCTCGATCCAGGGCCAAGGCATCGAATCCGTCGTAGTGGCGCGGGATCTGATTCCTCTGAGCAAACTCTTGGGCCCGCTGGCCATCCACATCCGCCACAGCTACCACAACATGACGGGATTTCTCCACAGTGCCCAGGGCGGTGACAAAGTCCTGCGTTATCCTGCCTGCCGCCGCGATGCCCCAGTTCAGATTCGTCTGGCTTTGCATTATAATTCCTGATATATAGTCTCTGTTCTGCTTTCGAATCGAGTCTCTCTCGGGCTCGTGTCCGGGCAGCTACTAACGCCATGATAATGATACTGAGTGCCCGTCCCGAGGGGTCTCCTATCAGTCCCTGTCATCTGCATTCATTGCACTTTTCGTATTCCATTGCATTTCGTTTGATAAGGAATACCGAGCACTGATTTAACAGTTCACAATGGCGCTTCATCAGAGTTACGAGTGAGAGTTATTGATGGAGATGTTAATAGCTTGCTAAAGTCTTTAGTAAATATGGAAAATGTAAACAAAAGTTATATTAAATTCTAATTAAACCACAAAAAATGTAATTTTAACAAATATAAAAGGAAATGTTTTGTATAACAATCTTAGGAAATATTTAACTATTTTGTATGTTGACAAAAATCGTAAAACATATTATATTTATTGTAGAGAAAATACATTTTCCTTCATAAAAACCAATAGCATTTTATAACAAATCCAAAAAGCCCTCTACATATCTTAACATACTTAAAAATTTTGAAGTGTTCTACGAAATCGCACAATGGCAAATGTCGTAACAGGGTCTTATCTATCCCATGAAGACGAGCCCCTCTTTTTTTCCTCACAATCAAAAAGATAATATTAAGTGCGCAAAACTTTTAAAGTACAGTTGCCCAAAAGACTAATGAATGATCTTGGAATAATTATAATATCACAAGTTTCTTATGCTTTAAATCGTAAATCCAAAATAATAAATATATATATATAGATCATCACAAAAGCTATGACTAGACATTAGCTGGTAATACCTTTTCAATTTTCCAGCTAGACGAAGTAGGTGGTAATCTTGGGGGGGAGATAAGAAACCAGAAACCCCACTAGACCCTGGAGATAAGAGGCCTATGCTGGCTCTCTCCTACCAGCCCCTTAATTAAAAAGACGCCTATCATGCATCGAAAACGTGATCAATTGTGTGTATAGTGGAAAGGAATTGTGCTATATCATTTACTTTAGTTACACCCCGGGGAGAATTCGACCTAGTGGGAATGTCATTGCTGCCGTTTCTATAATCAATATTTCGTCTTATCGGATTGTTTGCTTATCCTTGAATTTAAAGAGGGGCAAAACAATCTTTGGGTAAAGTTTCTATAAGGAAGAAGAAAAGGTGGGACAAACATTTAGTAGTTTTCTCTTCCCCTTAATATATTAGAAAATAAATGACTTTCAAATTTGTTTTTATTATTTTATGTTACATATTTAATTATATAAAATCTATATTTATTCCTCATCGAACTTGTTCAGCACACCGATCTGCTTGCGAATGGTATCCTCGATCTCGGCGAACAGCAAGCTGTCAGCATAGGTAACATTCTTGTTCTCGACTTCGCCGGCGAGAATGGACTGACGCACAGCCTCAGCCTCGTACCTCATGGCCTCGGAGTTGGCATAGTTGGTCTGGTACTTGCCCTTGGGCGGCAGCCACTCCTTCTCCTGACCATCGATGTCGATCAGCTTGTTTGGCGACCAGAAGTCAATCAGCTAATGGGTTAATAAACAATATATATATATATTTAATTCTGTTAAATCATGATTGATTAGATTAGACTTACGGTAACCTGTCCTTTGGTGCCCTTGATCACGGCAGTGTTGGACAGCTTTTCCTTGGAGGAGAAGCGCATGCGGGCGGTGCGTCCGCCGCTGTAGGTCAGAGTGGCGCTCACATCATCGTCGATGCCCTCGGCATTCAGTGTTCCCTTGGACTCTATCTTTTGGGGCTTCTCCTGGAAGGCCCACTGCGAGGCCTGGATGGTGTAGATGCCCAGATCATAGACCACTCCGCCTCCGAGCTCACGTTTCCTGGGAAAAGAATTTATATTAATTGAGTTAAAATCATGTGAATGTCAAGAATTATCTTTTACTCACTGCAAACGATCCACATGTTCCAGGGGGAAGCCAAAGTTGACCTCCACATCCTTGATCTGTCCCAGCTGACCGCCAGAGATGAGCTCCTTGACGCGCTGGTACGAGGGGAAGAAGCGAGACCACACTGCCTCCATGAAGAATCTCTTGTTGGCCTTCGCCGCCGCCAGGATGCCCTCCACCTGCTTCTTGTTCATGGCCAGGGGCTTTTCGCAGAGCACATGCTTGCCATTGTTCAGCATAAGCACGGCGACCTCGTAATGCTGGGGGTTCAGGGTGCCAATATAGACAACATCTGGGATATAGAAATAATATGAATTAGTTTTATGGATTCCAAGTTCAGAGTTAAAGTTTACTCACCCACATCACCGCTCTTGGCCAGCTCCTCGTAACTTCCCAGAGCCTTGGGGATCGAGTGCTTGGTGGCAAACTCCTGGGCACGATCCAGGGATCGGGCGGCAATAGCCTGGACCTTATGGTCAGTGCCGGGCAGGGTGCTCAGGGCGATGACAAAATCCTCGCTGATCTTGCCAGCTGAAGCAATTCCCCAACGGATCAGTTTCGACATGTTGCTGGTTTCTGGGACGGGCTGCGAATGAGTGAGGAGCCAAGTGGATTGTTAGTTAAATATGGATGGGAACAAGCGCGGAGCAGCCCCCTTATCAGCACAGAGAAGGAGAGAATGCGAGAAGCTCTCTCGGTTCGAGTGTTTATCTTCCTCCAGCAATTGTTTAAAAGCAAATCGACCAAAAGTAATAATGGTGTTATTTCACAATGTTATTGAGTTTGACCTTGTTTGAGTATTACTTGATTTATTCTGGATGCCCCACCTGCACGGCAATCCAAAGTTATCAGTCGATCGAACGAGCCCTCTCCTCTCTCTCACGTTGACAATAATTTCCTCAATAAATCGGGAATTCTTGTCACGTTCGCACTACTGAATAGAGATAAAAGATAATTACAAACGAAAAAACCCTATAATAATATTTTTAAGTAATGCAATTTAATGATAGTCATGGTTTAATTAAACTTGGTAATAATTCGTATTTTATGAAATTTAGGTTTTTTCTGGATGTTTTAGGGCCCAGACATAATGGTATTGTACATATAGCTGGGTTGGGGAATGAATTCCAAGCTTAAAGTCTGCCATGAAAGTCGCCTCTTAAATGAGAACAGTAAAGCGAAAGTGGCTTAAGCTTGGGCTTTTTTTTTGCAATAATAATAATTTATTTAAATATTAACAAAAGCTAAAGATTAACCAATTTAAAACAAGTAAAGTAGACTCAATATATTACTAATCGTACGCTGTCTTCCATACCTAACTTTTTCAGAGAATCATTTTTTGCTTCTTTTAATTTGTAAAAATTGACTTAGTAACATTTGAATTTTGTATCAAAATTTAAACATATTCCGGCACAAATTTTTTCTTCCAGTTTAGGGATCATTTCATTACATTTCCCTGGTAACAATTTGTTTATTTGTTTGCCTTTGCTTTTTAGCTGGCAACAAGTGTTTTTACTGTAATAAATTACTTAAGCACTTGTGCATTTCTTATTAATTTCCTTTTTTGCATTTGTAGATTAATTTGCATATATGTAAAACTTACAATAACCTTGGGAATGTACTTAGCCGGTTTGTAATTTGCTTTGTAATTTATAACAATAACAATAACAATAATTTTATAATTAACTCCCACACTTTATATATAAAGTATATCCTACATTAATTGCCTTACGTTTAACTTGTGGCAGAACTAAACGTTTGGATAAAACTTTCCACTGTGTTGTTTTTACGTGCGACAGTTCTATTTATAACCTTTTTAATAAACTATTCTTAGTGCACCCAACAACGAAAAACAATTCAAGTTCCTAGTTTTGTTCAAGCTAAGAGCTTTTGGCGCTTTTGCTGGGTGCACGACATCAAAAAGACATTCTCAACGTTTCTGTGTGAATACTTTTTTGAAGAGGAAGTTTTGTTGCTTCGATTTTTGTCAAAAACATTTTGCGCGCTTATGATTTGATGTATAAAATAAGTAAAGTTTTGGAAAATCTAATAAAAATTACAAATTTTAAGATGAAAATCAAGAATTGCTGTTTCAGATATAACATTTCTTCAAAACAAGGAGCAAAAATGGTTAAGTTTTGTGTACTTATAAAAATATTAATAAAATGAATTAAAGTCCTTTTCAGAGAGCTTATTTCATTAACTAAATATATAAACACTAAAACAATAGGAAGACTTGAATAAAAGTAAATTTTATGGGGCAATTCTCACTGTTTTGATTTCTTTCCCAACATTTTTCGGTGGAATGTGGCATTTTCTGCTTTCATGCGTTTGATAGTTTTTTCCAAACGCTCCAAAATGCCCAGACGTCGTCCTTCCAGCTAGCTCCTTAACTTCTTCAGCTCTTCGTTACGTTCCCTTGAGGCTGTCATTTCGTCCTGACCAGCAAATTTTCGAGCTTTATTCGCTGCTGGGATGAGTCTCCAACATCCCCATTTTGGGGGTTCAGACGGTGACAGCAGGTCCTCCCAAGATTGAACATAATGTTCTCGTTCTCGAATTTCGGCATTGGCCTTCAGATATTCGCTAAAATATTCGGTTTCTTTATACTCTGACTCCAGTTACTTAAAACTTTCCTCTGAAATTAAGCATATATAAGTTGTTGTACATAAAAACTCCCTAAGTTCTCACACTGATGCGCTGGACTACGAGGGTTTTTAGGTCTCCAGTTCTTGTCAAGCCTCTGACAGTGAATCCAATGTGACACCGGCTCTTTGTTCCAGATCTGAACTGGAAAGGGGTTTGACTGACTTAATTTAAGTCTATAGCCGAGATATAGGAATTCCGGAATTTATGTGTACTTTCTTCTCATGTTGTCCATGTTGTGCGTACCGCTTTCTCCTCGATTCCAATAAATCCAGCATCATCCAGCGTTTGAGCCATCTTCTTGTACATTTCAACCTTCTTTTTGCCAGAGTCGATCTTCAAGTTCTTTATGTTCTTCTCCCACATATCAAAAAGCATCAGTTGGTAATATTGCCACCACGAAACCGGAGGTTTGCGTGCAATTAGGCTCATCTAAATTAGCTTTCTTTGGTTATTTTTATCAGATTTTAAAATTGCAAATATTGTTTACCTTCTCCAAACTCAAAATACAGCTGTTTAGTGATGGCACTTTCTTGATTTGTTCACTCTGTAAGGGATGGGACAGAAGCGATATTTAAGGACAGATTTTTCCTAACGACACATCGATAGCTGCCGCTGACCTCAGCAGGAACCGGAAACGAGATGTGGAAGCCATTGTGGCTTAACCAAGTTTTGCACCCCTTTCACAAAGGTCCATAGATAGGATTCTATTTAGTTGATTTATTCAAATTAATTAATTTCTTATTATTTATAGTATATATACCACTATAAGAAACAAGTTTAAGTATTGAAAATATATACAATAGGAATCTAGGTTGAAATGATAATGATTAAAATTAAAATGGTAACAATAATGTATTTTAGACTGGTGGATTAAAAAATATTTGTTTACAAATGATCTTAAGTATTGTTACTGCTATATACATATATACATTTTTAATTTTAATACCCATAATTTTTTTTTTTACTGAATAATAATCTGGACAACCCTGTTATTAAAGTTTTAATTTGGCATTTATCATAACCATTTGGTATCGTTCCGATTGATCGCTCGCCCACACAGATACATATACTTGGGTTACTGGTCTTCAGATACGAGCATTTTCTTTTGCAGTCTCCCAAAGCTACTCAAGTGTATCCAAACATAGTAATATTGGGGCAGCATAATTGGCATATGGTTTTCGGTATTCCCAAGCTTACTTTTCAGTTGCCAGTTTCCAGTTGGCGTTCGGTTCGCTTGAAGAATCAATCTTCTCGTCTAACATTTTGTGCTAATTTTCTAATTTAAAACTGTATATTTATGCGCACACACAAATCAATTCATTCGGTCTCGTGAGTTTCGTACATAAATTAATAAGCCCAAATGTAATTTCGTTCTTTGTGTGTACATTGATATATAAATTATCATAAAAACGGGGTCACAATGGAAAATCTCCTGGGGGGAGTGGGGTGGCGCTAGCAGAGTCGCAGCTGTCATGGCGGCCACAGCGGAAACGGAAACAAAACAGCATCCCAATGGGGTCAGCGACGACGACGACCAGTTTCGGTCAGTAGTGCGTCACATGAAATATCCATCATAATAGCCAGGCCTTATCGTCGAAGCCATGGTGAGATTATTTGCCATTTTGTTCGCTGGTTCGCCTAATTGATTTTATTTTTATTTCGTGCTTGTGTGTTTGTGTGTGTGCTTAATGCTCATGTCAAAAGTAGAAATAATAATCGTGCGGCTGTAGTTGGGCGACTAATTAGCGTTCACAAATAATTGAATAATGATCCGCTGTGCCACTCTTAAGCGTTTCCTCTAAACAGGAACTGGTTGCAGTTGCAGCTTTTCCGTTTGATTTATGCGACCAGCAGAAATGGCAATAATAAATAATATTTTTGAAAATCAGAACAGGGACATTCGGAAGTGGCATGGAGATCTGCATAAATCAAATTTGAATTTGATTAATAAATAGAAATATATTTTTGGAATTACCAAGGATTTGGTCAGTGGGGATTTTTATTAGTTTTATTTATGGATGTTATATGCCAAATACAAATTTAACGGAATAATTTATATACATATATTTAACGAAATTCAGTCAAATTTTAGATTAATTTAAAAACAACCAAACGAAACCTTAAATATATTTTAAATTCATTACCAATCGCAATTTCTATGTAAATAAAAGAAAGAAATTAAAATTTTTTATGTATACCCTAGCACTATATTCCCAAAATATAAAAAAATATATGTAATAAATATAAATATATCCATTCTTACCCTACATATGGCTCCATTTTCATTTCATATTTATTGCGTATCATATCTCAATTTTACACCGTTTAACTCTCGTAAAAAAAAAACATTCATCTCCTCCCCGTTGTACACCTATGCGTGCATATCAAAGAAATGCCAGTGAAATGGCAAAATTAATGTTTTTCGTGTAAATATAAGGCATGCATATTTCATGACAACGTGCCAAAGCTTCAAAAATAAACAAAGCGAAAGCTGGGATGGATTGGGAGGGAGCATTTAAGTTAATGGGTCGCGTCTTTATTTCTCGCTGTCTGCCCATCATTGTATTTTATGCATTATTTATATTTGTTTTTATACACTTTGTTATTATTCCTTTTATCATTAATATGAGCATATTAAAGAACATTAAATTATATGTATTTGGCTCAGGCGAACGAAGCGCGGCATTGAATAATTTCGATTGGCGCCTGTGAATATGCAATGGGATTTGGTTTATAAAAAGAAAAGCGATATTGAAGAGGAAATGTTTTTCATAAAAATGTATTTATTTATATTCATGTAAGTATAACAATTTATATTTTTATTTTATGAGAACACTAAAAGCTTGATTTTTTTTACTTTTAAGGTAACTATCTAAGCGAAAGAACAAACTGTAATTTTATTTTATGGTATAACTATTTAGGATGCTTTTGAACGAAACAAAGATATTATTATTTAAATATTTTAAAAGTTAATATTAATTACATCGTTAAAAAATTATATTTAATTGAATTGGTTATTACAAATATTATTCTTTAGACATATTTGTATAGGTTTTCCCAAAAACCAACCTTTAAAATGAATTTATATATTTAAAAAAATTAAGCTTTTTAGGGCATTTGATAGTTTTGTAAATTTTTTTTAAATCAAAATACAATCACTTGATGTCGATAGTTGATGGTTGTTTTCCTTTTGCTTGTTGTCATCCGTGTTTATTGCACTGTTTGCTTATAATTCGCAATGTTTCTCAATTTTTTATTTATTTTTTGCCTCGTTTTCGCCATTCGTTATGCTGTCAATTGTCAAATGGATATATGCGCCTATGATGCAGAAAATGTGAAACAAAAGCAAAGATAGTCCATTCGCCTTGCAATAACATTTATTTATTTACAATTTATACTTTATGCCATCGCAATTGTGTGCGCTTCCGGTTTTTGTGCTGCTCTCGTTTCGCTTTTCCTCCACTCGGGTCAATTCGATTGTTTAAAGTGCAATTTTATGAAGCGTTAACGGGGAATTACATTTTGTACACGTAATCCACCCCATAACGCCCACTAAGCCGTCGTCATCCCACGAAATATATATATAGTTGTTGTTGATTTGTAGATTTGACAATTTATTGGAGCAGAAAAAATACTATTTCACGGGAAATTTGTTAAGCTTACAGCTGGTCAGTGGTGGAGTTAATTGGAAAACGTATGCATACGAGCAAGAAAATGTATTTTCCTTTCGCCGAACAATGTGTGTTTGCCACGCCCACTCTGCTCTGTTACTCACAATGGATTCTTTAGCAGATCTGATAATTTGCACATTTTATAGTTAGTTGGATACGAACATTTGGGGACATTCGTTTTAATTGCTTTTTTCCCCTCCATTTTGCATAATTAGAATTTGATAAAATGTTTCAATGGCTTTTCCTCCCCCCAAAAATGCAACATATTCCGCCCTCCATTCATGCCACGCCCATTGCATGCTGCCATGTTGCATGAACATGTGAGGGGGAGTGAGCGTGTGTGTGTGTACGGTGACTTGCTGTGCAAATTCGATTTTAATAATTGGAATTTATCTCTGATCAAATTTCGTGGTTGCTGAAAATGTGTTCCATGCACAGGGAGAAAATAAGGAGGGAAAAGTTAACGAATTTGTATCAAAATTTATTTTTTTGGGTATGGCTAGGAAATACCGAAATCCTAGTAGTGACTACGCTTCATTTTGGGCACTTACATCAAATGAACTCAGGTTACAATATTCAAATTTAATTTAAAAATAAAATTAACAACATTTTTCCTTTAATACTGGCTTTCTCCGTGTACTTTTCTAACCCACCCTCCTTAACCCCGCCTTTGCTCTGTAAATTAAATTGGTTTTTAATAGGCCAACGATGCGTTTTTGCTCCAAAACATCGATTGGCGTCGATTGATTTGGCAGTTAACAAACATTTCTGGCTTGGGCCCTAGAAAAAAAAAACATCAAAAGTTCGCCAGGGAAATAATTCCCAGAATTTGCACATATTTGTATCCAGCTATGTCAGCGCCTTGAAGAAAATTGCCTGGCAAGTGGAGCTTAGCTGTCGAAGGAGCTGATCGCATTTTAAGCTGACACCCATGCATACACACCCACAAGTCATCTGCATTTCCCTGGCGCTGACTTTTCCTCATCGAATTGCCTGGGAAATTGTATTGACACTCGTCGTCCTGGCTGCTCAGCTCTGCTCTGCTCCTTCGGGTTTCCTTTGCTCGTCCTATCTGCCTCTTTATTTGCTGATGCGACAAATTGACAGGCGAAATGGAATGGGTTGGCAGGCGAATTTGTTAATAATCTGGCATTGCAGGCAGCAGAGACCTAAGCGTGTTTCTGTCGGAGTTATTGGCGTTGAATGCAATTAGTCCCAGATGTCTGAGAAACCAATTTAAAACATTGAATTAAAATTTATGGAATACCGAAATTTAATCAAATGGATTTTATTTCTTTGATTTTTCCTAGTTGTGAAAAATATTTAAATACAATTTTTTTCACTAAATTGCTTGCCCTAAAAATTCTTCTCAATGTCAATGGAATTACCATTAATTAATTAAAATATAGTGTTTAGTTTTAACCATCGTTTTTGCCTGCCATTATATATCGTTAAATTTTTTTTTATTAACAAATATGTGTGGGGTTTTTATAAATTATGTTTCAATTAATAAATTCTCGTTGCAAACAAATTTGAGGCCCCAAAAGGAGTCCCCATCTGCCAGCCATTTCTTTTGCTTCTTTAAAACGAAATATGAAAAAAATGTTTATGTGCTGAAAATCCGCCAAAATCCGTGACAGCAACAATAAAGCTGTGTGGTTGTTAAAAAAAATGTTCGCCTGGCGCGTTGCAATTGTGGAAAGCCGAGGAAAATCCGGGGAAAAAGGCCTGCTCCATCCAAGGGAGCGGGCAGAGCATTCATTTTTTATGTTTATTGTCGCTTATCGTAGGACGGGGGTGGGGGCGGAGCGGGAGGCGTGTCATTAGAGTCTCGGCGCCAAGATGAAAAAGAGTAAACAGGGCTATGAAAAAACGTTAACAACTCTCTTGGGGGGACGAGAGCGTAACAAAACGCATTACACACACAATCTTTCAGCCGGTATATCTGGGAGCGTGTGTGTGCAACTTTATTAGCCGTCTCCCTCGGCGAAGAGGCAGTGTGTGTGTGTGTGTGTGAGTGAGTGTGTCCTGGCGTGTGTTTCCCCTGTCAAAGTCATGAAAACCATAGGGGACCTCCACCTGGCATGCCTTACTCTTACTCCCGTAACTCTGTGAAAGGTAAAATTAGTCCTGAGCTTAGATTTCCACACATAGATATTTAACTCGCAATATTAGGTTGCCAAAGGAGCACATTCTAGGTGGGGTTAAATAGCTTGATTCGCTTAGAAAGGTTAAAGTAATTGCAATATTTTTAAATAATTTAAATATAGAGAACTTTATAAATACCTAAAATAAATATTCTGTATACAAAAATATTCTAATAAAATCTTGAGGAAAATGTAATAAAATTTCTCCCTTAAAAACCAATCCCTTTTCAAGTGATTTTGGCCTGCTTTTATTACCAATTTCTACAGCTCCTGCTGCTGCTTCTAACCTTTCCCAAACAGATTTTCAATTACCCAGCAAACCTGGCAACTCATTTGCGATGATAATGCCCATGCATAATGCCCAAAGGGCCCTCCATCCGGCGAGAGATATATTCCATTTTCGGGGCTAGAAGTAATTTTTCTTTAATATTTTTGCAAATGATTCCGGGGAAATCTCGGAGCGTGCTAGCACCTCGCCGGGGTCATTTAAATGCAGATTGCAATGAGCAGTCTGTCCACTTGAGAGCCTGACATTTGCATAATGGCGGCGACACATTGCACCGGAACCGGAATCGGAAACCCGAACCCGAAGTCAGTCCACCCTCGCAACGCAACAGCAGGGACGAAGTGGCAAATCGTGGCAGTTGCAGGTGCTCGGTTCGTGTTTATGACTCCTTGAGATTTCCCGGGGTGTCGTCGTAGCTGTCGTCGCTGTCGTTGCCAAGCGGAAGTATCCCTGCATCTTCGCATCCTTGCAGCCGATGGCCATGGGGCATTTGCAGAAATGGACGTTTCTCATTTAAATGCAATTGCCATAAATATGCACTGGACGCACAATAATACCTTTTTAAGGGTTGTAATCGGGGCCATAAAAATATTTAAGGATAAATCTCAGATAAGAAGATGGAAATAAATATGTATTCCTTCTGAAAGCCTTAAAAAATACCAAGATATGAATAGGTTTAAAAGGAAATGTTCCAAAATTTAAAGGCTTTAATTAAATTCAGTAAAATCTAAACATTCTTTGTACATTTTAATTTTCATCTTTTTTTTTTTTCTCAAAGTTCAATTTTGGAATTTTCCAAAAATATTTTTACCTTGCTATTGTCCATGGCCCTGGTGGCCCCTCTGCCTCTGTTGGTGGGATGTTTATGTTGCCACAATGGGAGGCACGCATAGAGCTCTTCGACCCCAACAACCAAACACAACAAACATCCACACACATAGACGCACACACACACACACGGGAAGGTGCAGCTGTGACTTTGGGTGGGGCAATAAGGGCAGTTGCAGGCCCCGATTTGGGGAGGCCGAAGAGCGGGGGAGGGGTGTCAACTGTTGTCAGTTAGTGTGGGGCGAAAAAGAGCTCGACAGCAGCTGCGGCCACCTCATGGGGCACTTGTAAAAAATTTACTAGAATTTTTTATATTTTTTAGAAATATTTTGTGATTATTTTTATGAATAACGAAAATATTAATCGTTTTAGTAATTGATTAAAAGACACTTTTAAGGGTTTTAGTTTTATATTATATATCTTTATATAGGTTTATGATTCTATTAAACCTTTCGGTTATACAATTTTTTTTCATTTATATTTTTTTTACAAAATAAATATTAAATATTTGTATTTTATCTTAAATTTATTCTTTCTTAACTAAGGATTTTTTTGAGACGATGGTGATGAGTTTTTATTTGTTTATTATTTAAATTATTATTTCCAATTATTTTAAAAGTAATTTAATATTTAGGGAACTTATAAACTTTGCAGTTTTATATTGAAAATCTTACTTAAGCCAACAAATAATTTCAGAAAAATCGAATAAATAGTAAAATATCTCAAATAAACCTTTGCGCTTTAAACAAAAATTAAATTTTTTACATATTTTTTGTAGTGTTGAAATCGTTTTCGGCTGAGCTTTTGTTGCTGGTGTGGCATAAATATCGTTGCGGTTGCACGTGAAAATTGCATTTGGCCAGCATTTGGCTGCTGCTCGGATAGTTCCACTCCAAGTGGAGTGTTTTTGGGGGTGTGCAGAGTGTGGGAGGTGTGTGAGGTGTGTGTGTGTGTGTGCGCCCTTAACACGCTGTGCAAATTGTGGACTTAAATGTTTATAACGCACCACCAACCTTCAGCATCACCCACCAACCCACCCATCCAGCTCCACTCCAGCATTTTCGGCGTTTGTTTATTAAGCTTTTCTGGCGGGGCCGGCGGAGGGCGGGGAAATAGAAAACGCAAAAAAAGGTGTTGAATGCCACTTGCTGGGGCTGCTTTTTATTGCCATCGCCCATGGCCCATCTAAGTGCAGCAGCTGTAAAATAAATATATATTTTTATTTTATCCCCCCCTCAAGCCCTGGTCGTTTCTTTAGCTTTTATTTGTTGTAGTAGTTGGGGCGAGGATATAAATTAAACGCATTAGAGTAGGAAACCGCAGCGATTTTCCTTTACTTTCTTTTTTTTTTCCTCCTTCAGCATTAATTCGCTTTTTCCAACCGACAAAGGCACTTAATGCTGCCTCTTTTCCACTCTTCTCTTGGCTAGCAATTGAAGCGTATACAAAATTTAAATAAGAAACAAATCGAAGTAATGGCCAAATCCCAGCATGCTAGCTGCACCCTCCCACTCCTCTCTCTGCTTCGAATTTTTCTAGGTAGCAAATACCAAATGCTCAAACGCTGTAAAAGGCATCGAGCAAAAAAGTGGAGAAAAAAAAAAGAATCCTGTTCGATGCTCTTCACATAATGAAAAAATAAAGGAAACCGAAAATCCATTGAAATGAAACTCATTGAAGCATTTTCCGGGGTATGGCGAACAATAAAAGGTAAAGGGAATTAATGACACGATACTGTTGCTTATCAAACACATTTTCACCTGTCGGCAATATCATTGAAGTTCAATATAAAAGTTATGGCAAAAAGTGGTGAGAATTTATTAAAAAGTTGATGAAGAAAAAATGCACAATTGTGTAAACATTACGAGGAAATGTAATATATAAATTACAAATAAATATCCTTTTTTGTTATAATAAATAGAGATATATAAACACTTTTAAATGTTTCATCATCTTTCAAAAAAAACTATTAAACTAACGGAAGGTTGAGAATGATAATAAAAATATAAACTCCATATTTCTGTTTACTAAAAAGTCCAAAATAATTTTCGTGTTACATAAAATGTATATATTTATTGCAATATTTTAACTCCATAGGATCAAAACTATTTACTTTTATTGCATTTGTTGTAAACCGATAACCAATGGGTATTTAATATAAAAAAAAAGCTACAACGTCAAGAAGAAATAAACCGACATTAATTTCGTTTCGGATCAGAGTGATTCGATATCGATGATAGCCCACGAGAGTCGTTGGCTTCGGCTTTCAGTTAAGCGAAGAAAGAGCTTAGGGCCAAGCTCTTAAAAGGAATGACTAACCATCTTAATCACATCACACACACACAGAGGAACAACACCGAAGGATACGAGCAGCTGCCGGCTGTTGGAGAAACTAAACGTTGGCCCCGGCATTTCGGCAGCTGTCAGTTGTTTGCCACTAAACGCTTACAGCCAGCCAGCAAATAAAGTGGGAGTACGCGAAAAATGTGGAAATTTTATATAATCAAATGGCAGCCAAAAACGGTTTTGTGGCCACGACGGACGGAACTTCTTACTCCATCTCTTCACAATGGCTCCATGGCTTTTCCGCTTTTCCAGCACCGCCCATTGTTTGCCTTCGTTTTGTCTTGCACTTTGCATACAAAGTACCATTAACTACTGGCATCAGTTTTTCACACAACAGCAGCGGCAGCACTTGATGGTTGGCGGTTTTTCCACAGATTTTTCTTCGCTTTTGCTGGCCAACTAAGTGAAAGGCAAGTTGGCCAAGCCAAAGTGCCAAGTGATTTGACCAGGAGAACTCCATTTGGTTTTAATGGGCTTTGGTTTAATGTTTACCTGATTCTTTTTTATATAACTTTTGTGATAGTTTAGGGTTTTATAGATGGTGGAAAATGAAGATTAATAGTGTTTTCAATACTTAACAGTTAAAATATGTTAAAAATTAGGTTTAAAACTCGTAGGTTGGTATTAAAATCGGTTAATTATATATTCTTAATTACATGCAATTTTCAGTCATTACTAATTTTTCATATTTAAAAGACCCCTGAAATAATTTAGATTGTGTCTACTAGTCTGTGGAGTAATGCTCTGACTATGACCGATTTTTCCGTAGGTGTATGACCTGCAATTGTCGTCTTCCCCGATTTGTTGTGGAAGCAAAGAAAGTATATAGCCACGGCCACAATGATCAATACTCCGAGGAGAGAAAAGATTAGAGCGCAGAGCAATTTGAGCCCCAACTGGCAGCAGCTGCAAAAGTCGAAAAAAATCATGATTTCCTAGTTATCAGTTTTAGGACAATTAACTCACCAACAGAGACAACTTCCAAGTATTCGCAAACACATTCTTTTTTTGTATAACCGATTTTTCCTTTATGTGTATATTTCTGTACAAAACTTTTTTAAAGTAAATTATGACTGAAAACGCATTGGGATACTTGGCCATATGCTCGGGGGTAAAATGACATCAATTTCGTATTATTACTTTCACAAAACAATTCGAATACTTTGGCAATAAAAGTGATAACCACACCTCTCCCCACCCACCATTCCCCTGGCATATTTTGGCTTTCAAGCAAATTATATTTTATGCTATTTTCTTACGAAAATTCCTTCTTTTATTGCCCAGAAGTACGGGAACTTCGATTAGCCTAAGCCAGGCATAAGGGTTGGCTTCTTCGTACTCCTCCCTCAGCCTCTTTGAATTGTCGTCGAGGGCCGACAGAAAATTTAGAGAAATAAAATAAAATGGAAAGAAAAGAGAAAAAAAAACGAAAACCTGCTCCAAGAGAAATGTTCTTTTTTAGCCGCATAATCGAAATGTATTTTGGCTTTTTATTGCACTGCCAAAGGTAAGTCTCTTTTTGGCCAAGACAACGGGTGGGCGGTGTTGGCCGTTGAATGGCTGCCTCTGTGTGTGTGGGCCAGGGCTTTTTGTGCGGGGCGATAACAACATTTTAACGCCTTATGGTCCATTTAGGTAAAAGTGCCGATTACGCTCAGCTTAACCAGAAATTATGACCTCTGAGCCGGCTGGTTTACCGCTGAGCAACTTTAACTCAAGGCTGGTCTTTCCTTATCCTGAATTCTGCCAGGTTGCGGGTTTGATGCTGTTTAGGTGACTGAAAAATTTCTATAATTCGTATTATGGGCACTAGGAAAATTAATTAATTTAAAGTATTTCTAACAAATATTTAAAATAAATAAATTAAGCTTTTATTATAAATTGATAAGCAAAGAATTTTGTGATCAAATTATTAACTAAAAGGATATAATTCTATTTAAAAAAATATTTTTTATTACTTATCTAACTTTAATCAATGTCCTTTACTTTTCCCAGCAATATCCTTTATTTTTACTCTGGTAAATCCTCGATTTAAAAAAGAGTTACAGCTTTATCCAGCGAGATTCGTTAGCTGCCGGGCAAACTTTAGCATCAATTACTCAGCTGGTCACGGATGTGCTTTATGTGGCAGCAACGGGGCGTATGCGCAATTTATTTGCATATGATGACCGGCATTGCGTAAAAATTAATGAAAGGCAATTAAAAGCATTCGGAGAGGCGGCCATATAATAAAATGTAGGTCGAAATAAAATTAAACAAAAATAAAACAAATAATAAAATGAAGCCCTTTCAAAAGTCATCATCTGCTCGGCTCTCAACTGTCAACGGCGAATAAATAAATATTGTTGAAAATTTGCGAAATGCACAAAATATTGCCATTATAAACGAATGATTTCGTTTGTGTTACTTTTGTAATTTAATGCTATTTGTTAGAGACATATTTATGCCTATGAAAATTGAATTCAATTTCGTTCTATTTTGCTTTATTTTATGTTGTTGTGGGCAACGTTTGGCAAGTGTGTGTGTGTTTATTTTTGCAGAAAGTTAAATTGAATTTGCTTTTGGGTGTTTTGGATTTCTTTGCCATCAATTGCCATGACAAATGTTTCTAGTGTTGTTTCTGTTGTCGCTTCTGCTTGCAGTTTGGCTTGAATTTGTCAAGATTTTATACACTTTACTGGGGGTTATAAAGGTTTTTGCAGATGAAGGGAAAATATATTATTAAATTTTTATAAAAGGTTTAATTTTGAATGGATTTGTTATAATTTTAAAAGCGGAAAATAAAGCTAACTTTCCTTCTTGGGTTTCTTTCAAAAAGTTTAACAAAAATATATTACGATCTTTATGATATAAATCTCACTACCAACTTATATCATTAGTGGAATATTTTATAAAATATTCATAAATGTATTAAATTATCTAGTGAATAAAATCTATATAAAAATATAAGTATTATTTTTATTACTGAAATTCTAGGGACCTTACCTCTACCTTATCCATCCATCAGGATCACAGAGTAAACCGAAATTCGTTGCAAATCGTAATTGCTGTTGCCGACTTCAGTTTTTATCCCCGGAAAAAAGGGGGGAAACGGTTGTCCGTGGACAACTGTGCGCTGCTGCGTTGGGTATCTTGTGCATTATTGCGATTTTACACGCTGCTGCACTCGAAAATGAAACGGACAATAAGCTGCAGTTGGTGGTGGGCGTGGTGGGCATTCCGGGGATCCTGGCCATCATTGCCACTGTCCGCCGCTAAAAGCTTTTTGATTATGAAAAATGTTCGAAACATATGCTCCAAATGACTGCGAAGCGTGCGAAGAAAGTTCCGAGCTGCCCTCGGTTCCCGGTTCCGTGCCCGCCTCCTCTCCGGCTTTTTGCAGTGCATCGGAGAAGTGGTCGTTGGGCGGACTATACCTAGGATATATATGTCCTACACGTACTCAAACATTGTGTAAGTAAGCATGTTTTATTTCGCTGCAGCTTTGTGCTCTTGTTTATTGTGGCTTTGCTACTGCTGCTTGTTCATATATTTTTTTATACAATAGTTGCCGCTGGGAAAGGACTTTGCTGGTGCGTTGTTAATGGTTGTGCCATTTTATTTTAAAATTAATAAAGTGGCCAAGCGAAGCCCAGCCAAGCCAGTGCAAATTGCAAAACAAACTTCCGTCTGCCGTTTGTTCTTTGGATTGCAGCTAACTTTCAGCGAAGCGTTCTAGTTTCAAATGAGTTTTTAATAAATGTTCTGATTTATGGGTATTTGCACTGCACATGGGGTAGGAGGTGTGGGAAATGTTTAAGCATAGCTTGAAGAAAATTTAATCTAAAATTTAAATAGGTAAAAGTATTTTTATAATTTTAAACTTGTTTGGGGTTTGGGGTCCTTTAAATAGTCACAAAAATAATTGTTTGTTTGAGAAAGAAATTAAAAATAAGAAATGCTGAACCCAAAACTTAAAAATATTCTTTGACCACCCACACAGTCATCTCCAATGATTTCCAATGATTTCCCCCTGATTTTCCCCACATGCTGAGCTCTCCGGTTGACAGACTGACTCATCTTCGAACACATTTCCCACTTAGTGGGCAATTAGGTAGCCAAGAGTGTAAGAGAGCCATGGTGCTGGGAAAGATCTTTGTAAATCAACGAAAGACACTTCCCGATGCGTTGGCCATCGTGGCCGCTCTATGCATTACCCCGAAAAGTGCATTAGCCTTTTGTCTAGGCGGTGGACCAACTCGGAGATGTGTGTTCTATGGGGCACAGACACGTAACCGTAGATGCAGCAGCACAATTACAAATAGACGCATGTTGCCGGAACGCACAAGATACAATTTTTTTTTCCTTATTGTATTTTTAGCAGCCAACGCAGAGCAGAAAGAGATGGGAATGGTGGAGAGTAAAAAGGATGGGGGACCGAGCGATCGTTTTATGATATTTTTAAACGATATAAACGCTGCTGCTGCTGCTGCTGGTGCGGCTGCCTCCGTCGAGGAGTCAAGTGCACTGAGTGCTCCGCTCCGCTCTGCTCTGCATTGGCATCAAGCGATCAAGTGTCCGGGGGCAGGCAGTCGCCACAAACATCGGACCAAATGAAGCCATTAGCAGGCGCGGAGTTGTGGCCCAAATATAGAAATGCACACACGTTCATTTGGTTGGGAGTTCTTTTGGGCCCCAACTCGAGATCTCCCGTCTCCGGATCTCGAGTTTCACAGATCTCCCAGTACGAGGTCTATTTTTTATTTGTATTTAATTTCTATGTCTGTCACTAATTACTTGATTTTCTAAAAGAATGTATTCCTTTTTATCATAAATTTGTTCAGCATTAATTCAAAGCTGAGTTTATTATTAAATTAAATAGATATACTACATTTATACCATTAACTTTGGTGTATACCTTTTAAAAACTCCGAAATATAATATTTTAAATAAAAATGATTAATATCCTATCAAAATTACATTTTAAAATTTGGTTATATATATTTTTACATATATTTTAACATCCGTCGAGGTCAATTACAACTGCCTATGGGCTTAGTACATGTGTCCCAATCGCATTTCCCACAAAATGTTGCAAAGTTTCAAGTGTCTTTATGGCTTGGGGATTCCCGTCACGATTTAGCATTTTTCATCAGCTCAGCGATTTTCATGTCACGTTTTCGCTGACAAAGTTTTGTCCTCCTTAACCTTTTCGCCTTTCCCTCAAAACTTGCGCTTATCCTGGGCGCGAAGTTTCCGCATCTTCTGCGGCCATATAACTTTATACTATATATATGTCTATATACGTATTTATGTAGGTATAATTCCCGTATTTGGCAAGAACATCTTGCATGCAGTTTGTTTGTTCGCCTTGGCAAAGTTTGCCAGCTTGATGTTTAATTGTTATTTTGTGTCCCTCAACTTAAGGATGTCTGATTTCATTCCGAACTTGTTCTCCGAAAGTTGGCTGTCTGAAGGGCATAACTTTGGATCAGATTGAGCCGTGGCCCTTAGGAGAGTTTAAAGTTGCCCCAAAAATTTGGTGTTTGATTCTGAGATTTATATAATCCTTTGAGTTAGGGTTAAATATAGTTAGGAGTATAGGTTTGAAATAGAAAATTAAATTAAATAATTGTATCAGTGAAGTGCTGGGAGGATTGTTAAAAAATAGTTTCTTATACTTATTGTTTGTTATTTATAGATTATTATTGGTCTTGTGTTGATATCAGCTATATTTTATTGTTTTGTTTTTAGTGAAGGTATGAGGTATTATTTTATTTTAAATGAACGAATAGTCTTTGTTGGTAACTATATAACTTTGTCCTGAAAATATATTTTGTTTTCGAAATTAAATCTCTGTGTGGGATGCTTTTTGTTATGCTTTTCTTTAGTTTCTTTATAAATTTTTATTTATGTTTGGGTGACCAATTGTTTACTATTTACTTTCATAATATTCTGAATATAAATATTATATATTATTTGATCGAAGAGTATTTTTTACAATGGTTAAGAAAATCCTTTAAGCATTCATTGGAGCCAGAAATAAATCTATTTATCATCAATTTAAAATTATACTATTAAAGTTATTTTGGTTGAAAATTTAACGAATAATTGCTCATAGTCCGATATACATATAACAAAACCTTGTGATATATCCAGTACTTTTGGGTATATTAATATTTAGGAAAATATTTTTCAGAGAAATATGAATATGCATAATAACATTGCGGTGTGTACGTGTAAAATCCGTGTGTGGCTACGTTTTGTATCTGTATCTCTTTGTGGGCATCCGTGTGTCTCTTGTTTAGTCATCTACATTTTCATATTAATTCCCGTCTATGTGTGGGTGAGTGCTTAACTAGCAGCTTCCCAACTGCACACACACAGTGCCTGTGAACCGCACACAGACACTTTGGCACACTACTGAAATTTAGCTGTATCCACTTGCGAGCGATTTGAAAGCGTTATTTATTTGTGGCACTAGCGACCATATTTCAAATGCACACCGCACCACCGCAACGCGCCGCACCACCGAACGCCACCTCACAGATGCCGTCGCGTCACCGGCATCGAAATCGCCATCGCATTCGCCATAGCCGTCTCCATCACCATCGCCATCGCCATTGCCGAGTTGAAAAGTCGACAAAAATACACGCAGACAGCCAAACACACACACAGATACAAACCTATACAGTCACACATTTAGGTACACATATACTAGATAGAGAAAAGGGAAAATTTTAGAAAAGCTTAAGAAGACGAATAATAAATGCCCTCAAATTTATTTAATTTGTAATTTATTTAAATCCTTATAAAAGATAAAAACTGATTAAATTTTTTAAAAATTTGTTTAAAATAATATTTTATTTAAAAACCTTTATTGTGGACATAATCTTTTATAATTGCTTGTATTATTTTCTGACACTTAAAAAAAAAAAATCAGAGATCAGTGGTATACCTAAAGTATTTTAATTGAACGATTTAATGAATACTTGTTGTTACCTTAAAAAATATTTTAAATGGCATTTTAAGCATTTTTTAATTCTATTTAATTATTTTATAAACAACATAAACATAGTTTAGGTTTCACGTTTTTGTTGCATAATAAAAACTGCTTCTTTATTTAGTTTAAATCTTATTTTAGGATCAAAAAAATGTAGATGCATTTTTAAAAGTTCTTGACTGCATTTTTTTAGGTGTACTATATCCCTTAAAACTCCAGGTGCCACAACTTTTTCCACTCACCTGCTGTTTGTTGCTTTGGCATTGTTGTACGGGGGCTCCTATTTTCCTTTTTTAAATATTTTTATTTTTTTGCCATGTTTTTGTTTTTAGAACTTAACGTGTGTGTCGCACAAAGGTGCACTAACTGTGTGTGTCTCATATCACACGCTTGCAACGCTGCTGTTAGCTCTTGATATTTGGCTCAGACCGTGCCACGCCCCCCACTAACGTTGCCGCCACAATTCGCCCTTTTGCCCGGCGTTGTTGTAGTAAATTTATGCGCTTTCATTTTATGAAAAACTTTTGCAATAATTTCTCAAAACGTTTTTGTGGTGAATTGAAATGGGAGAAAAACATTTTGCGGATGGCGACTAAAAACTTGAGAAAAACCTTGCACCCGCACACACACACATATCTGAGAGGAAACTAATACTTTTGCAGGCCGAAGCTATTTCTTACACACATATAAAAGGCACTGGGGGGAAAAATCGGTGAAAAATTAGGGATTAAAGGTTATTTTTAATTAAATATCTTAAAAAATGTATTTTTATTTAAAAGTTTCTTTGAAAGATGAGGTTAAACATTCGTGTTTTTAAAGTAATAAATAAAAAATGCAACATATAATAAAATTAAAGGTAACTTCAAGAATTATTGGGAGCCTTTGTTACCTTGCAATATTTATTACCATAAAAGTTTGCAACTAGAAGAAATATTATTTAAAAAAGTAATCCAGTTATTTTTAGTCAATGAATAACCCTTTTAAAAAATGTATAATCATTTTTAAGATTAATAATCGTTTAGCTTTAATCCCTTTCAGTACTTTTAATACAAAGAATTATAGTTTAAATTTTATTCACTTGCAAAATTCCCTTAAAAATATAGTAAATCATTTTGGATCTGTACACTTTAACAGAAAATAATTTTTTTTGTTTTGTGCATTCAGTGCCACGCCCTCTGGGAGTTAAACGCCTCCAGGCGAAATGACGTTTACTACGCCTGCCAGCGAAAAAGTTTTCACATCTTTTGCCTGGGGTTTTTCGGGTGTGCGATAGCGCGAGATCAGGAATCAGTAGGATGTGGAGGAGGGGTCGGGGCTCTGGGTCTTGGCCAAACTTTAATGAAAAGTTTTGTTAAAAACTTTTGCGCGCTGGAAATTTCAACGCTTCAGTGGGCCAGGAAGCTGGCCTGGGGGGTAGTCGCCAGCAGCGGCTGACATTAGATTGTTTTTGGCCGCGGCGGCTCCATTGCCAAAAGTCAGTTCCATTCGGTTTCAGCCAAAAAGGAAAACAAGGCGGACAAACGGTATCAATTTTGTTATTGCAGTTGCCGGCACTTTCGACGTGCACTCTCAAATTATTTACCTGAATAAACATTTGGTATTTTAATTACGCATCTCTGGCGGGGATCCCGTGTGGTGGGGCAGGTGCTACATAATTGAATTAACACACAATTTACGCTACATTGCGCAAACTTTGCCTGTCAGTGGCTCTCGCTCTATCTCTCTTTCTCTGCCTTTTCCCGATTTTCCTCTGTATTTCATACATATACTATGGGGGTGTGGCGGGGAAGGTGTTTTCAGGTATTTTCTGTTGGGTCAGGTGGTTCCAGGTGGCTCTGAAGCCTTGCCTCGTATTTTAGAATCCTTATGGAAGGGCTTCTTTTGGGGGATTTTTTTCTCACCTCTAAATTATGTCTTGGGCAGTTTTGGTAAATCTTTGAAGTTGCCTGAAATATGTTGCTACAGAGTTAAACTTTTCATTGAAACTTAATTTTTGAAAGTGATTTTTGGCTAATGATTAATAGTTATTGATTGGAAATTGTACAGAAAAAAAAGGAATTTATTAATTGATTTTCTATACATTTTCTATTAACCCAATAATATTTACAAATTCTATTTTAATTCCATTTAATTTAAATCATATTTTTCATGATTTTTGTTTCCCCTTTAAAATAATATATGTAATAATTAGTTTAACTTACTTCAATAATATTTAATATATATAATTTATTTACTATATCAACATATTTACCATCTGAAATTTACTCGAATTAAATCATTAAATTAATTTTAAAGCAACACTTTGAGTTAATTCAAAGTAATCAATCTGGCAGTCAGTCAGATTTGATGTTCTTCACTAATGAATTTGATCGGGTCTGATTCACTAATTGGTATTTCGTACTGATATATAACTTCAACATATGCTGAATGGAAGGGGCAAATTGGGGAATCAAGCGATTTATGTTCATGGGTCAACAGATTGAAAATTGATATTGCTGCCGCTTTGCCGGCTTCTGCATTTCCTTGGGCCTGATTTACGATTTGTATCTGCAGACTTTGCCTTACTCTGCCTTATTTTCTTATATTTTTTGGTGAAATGGCTCGTAAATACATCGAAAACGCCGCCACTTGAGTTCATTCATATCCCGTCCAGACATGGGTCCATGCAATAATTCGAGATATCCGTGCGATACACTAATAAAAAGTTGGGGAGAATATAAAGACTTGATTCGTTTTCTATTCAAAATTGAATAATTGAAGACCTAATTAAGGTTTTTTAAAATATAAAGCTATATTATTACTTTTATTAAAGAAAATTTAACAAATTAGGGCCTAAGATAAACCATTTTTAATGATGAAGTCTAGTTAAATATATATTAATATTTTCCTAATTACTTTTAGTGCATTTGATATGACTTTTTCTTTGAGTGCATGTACTGAGCATTGCCTATAAGACGAAACTCCCCTTACATATGTACCCATCGGCATGTTGTACATGTGTCTGCTCGCCGGTCCTGACTTCCACGTAATTGCGAGCCCAGCATCTCATCCGCCATCCACATGTGGCTGGCTCATCTCCGGCCTCTGGAAAGGAGATGCTGAAGTAAAGTAGGTAGACTGGGCCAAGTCCAGATCTACTGCTCTTCTTGAGGAGTGTCCTACACGTGTAAGTCGTTACAAGAAGGAGCAGCAGGAGATGTCAATGTAGATTTTATATATTTACGTTTATTTAATTGAGTTTAAAATAAAAAGAAATTGTTTCGAAAATATGAATAACAAGCAAACTTCCTTAGAGAGTGTCACAATAATTTTATAATTTAAAATTGACAGTTGTGACTGATATTAAATATATATTTAATGTAAATAAAGTTTCCTCTCACCGTAATTAATCCAAGCCTCTTTTAACACAATTGAAAACCGATAAATAGATTTTCACTTAATTTAAAATAAACCCATTTAAATACTCCACTTTTCGCAATACATTTCGATTTAAGGACTAGCAACTCGAATTTCTAAATCTTTAAGCTTTTACGCAGCTTATCTCTTGTCTTCGAATCGTAAATTCACTGAAAACGTTTGTCACGTTTCGCACATAAAAGGATTTCAATTTTCCAATGTGACAAAAAGGCATTTGCATACGGCAGCGAGCGTAGCAAATAAAATCAAATTTTATTTAGGACTCAAAAAAATAAGATAAAGACGGGAATCCAACAAAGCAAAAGGAAAAAAATTTATTGCCAGCTGTCATTTTGGCTTTGGGCTTTTGTTTCTCGCCATTTTTATTAACCATAAAATAAATTAAATCAAATCGGGAATTTAATTGCCCTCGTAAAAAGAAATAACTTTCCAATGTCAAAGGGAAATGCGAAACTTTCTCAGCCAGGAAAATATTTCAAGTCGAATGAATATAAATGTATTTTTTCTTACTTGGAGGAAATGAAAAAATATAGATTTTAATAAAAATAAATTGATATACATAAATGCAATTTATTGATGAAATCAAATTAATTTGTAAGAAAGTTTTATTTAGTATTTATTAAAATGCAAATGCAAGTATTTAAGCCATAAAAATAGATGAATATTCACTTTCTTTCGTTATTATTTATTCTTTGTGACTCTAAATTTTCATGTTCTGTATTTTAATTATCCAAAGTTTTATGTTCTTGTTGATGCTATTTTAAATTAAATTAAATGCCGAATAGTCAAGAATTACACAATAAAATCGGGTTTATGTAAAAGTATTTTATATCTTATCTTCCTTTCTGTTAAGGCGCCTAGCCAATATTTTAATTTTCTGGCTATTTGTGGCCATTTGTGGCTGTTTATTTTACGACCATCAGTTGTCAAGTGCATTGCTTTCTATCCCCAAGAATCTAGAAATGTTTGTGATCATAAAATTTGTGTACAAGTATGCGTTTTTATTGTCGATTCTTGAGGGAAATACATATATGTATCTGAAGCAGTGCTTGTATCTGCATCTGCATAAGTGGCATGTGTGTGTGTACTTCTTAACGAGATTTATTTGTAGACAACAGTTGGTGGCTATGTTTTTATGGGACAACAGCCACAGAAATTCATCAAGCAAACGACAAGCTCCCTTCCATCCTGGGAGATACACAGATACCATAGAGTGTTGGGCCAGCCAAAAATACATTTCATATATACAAACGTGGCACAGAGACGTAGCACCAAAGATGAGTAAAAAAGTACGTACATTATCTACCAGAATCAGAATCAGAATCAGAAACGGCATCGCAATCAAGAGAAGACAACGCAAAAAATTAAATTGCATTTGTGTGTTCTGCATGGAGAGGCCATGTCCTTTTCTTTCACAGTTTCCCCCAACCTCCTTGATCCCGGCAAATGTATCTAAGGGATGCATCTATTATGCGTGTGCATCTGTGTGTTAGTTAAGCCCTACATTTGCACATTAAAAGGCGAACTGTGTTCGCTTTCGGAGCGTTTTGTGCAGTTTGGCGCACAAAATTGCAAAGTTTCTAAGCCCTTAAAAGGTCTGTTTAAGAAAGCTCTCGTATATATTTGTGAGATAGTCTCAGAGTCAGGAAAAAGCCATGTACATATCCTTAATATTTGGGATTTTATTTGGGACATCAAAAGCCTTTCCACAGTTTTTTGGGTCACATTTATTTTCGGCTTTGGTTTTCATTCATGTCAAAGGCTTTAAGGCTCCATATGGTTAAAAGGTAGATTTAATACATTGTTTTTGCAACTCGAGGTCTATTTTAAGAAATTTAAAATACTTTTCTAGACTTTCCTCAATGTTTACTATATGTTGAATTAGTCTAAGCAAACTATTTCACCAATGAAATAATCCATTTTAATAATTTAAGGCAGAAAAAACATTTTTTAAATATTTTGTCGGTTACATTTATTTTGTACTATTTTTTTTTAAAGGTTTTAAAAATTAATATGAAAGAAGATATAATTAAAAGAAAGAAGATATAAAAATGCTTTGGAAAATTTGCATAATGATTAATGATTAATGATTGGCCCTTATACTATGTGTATGTGTACAAAATTGTATTAAATATATATTCCAACCAGTCATAGCTAAAATTCTGTTCTAAATATTTCAAAAACAAATAAAATCACTCTGAGATTACATTACACTCCACCCAAAAATGTTGCTCCATATTCGCTCATTACACAAAGCCTATGAAAACGCCCAAAAAATGTTCAATTGATCTTCCATCTATGAAATCGATCTCCGACGATCGGCCAATGTATTTTCCACAAAGAGAGAAAAAAAAAAACCCATTAACAAAGACCAGAACTGTTTGCTCATATCTTCCACTTGGCTGCTGGATAGCTGCCAAATTGTATATATATATGCTGTATAGAAAGTAATTAAGCAATTTTAACTCGTTTTGACATTTCCAAAAATATGTCAACGAGTTGAGAGAGAGAGTGCGAAAAACATAAAAAAGTCCACACCAAAGAAATGGCAAGCCGATGCCGAGCGATGGCATTTGCCGGATTCCCAGTGGCCAGTTGCCAGTTGTCAGTTGCCAGGAGGTGCCTCTTCTTTTTCGGCTTACCCAAAAATACATAAGTTCAATTGCCAAAAAGCCGAAACGTAATGGCAGAATGTGTGTTTATTTTTATGCCGGCAGAGATGCCATCTAGCCAGCATCAGCATCAGCGCCAGCAGCACCAGTTCGACGATCGGGCGGCCTTCCGTGTGGCTGTATATACGGAATATAGCCAGGTCTAAGTATAGCCAATGCCCGATCTCGTCGAGAGTTATGCGCCTGCGCTGGTGGCGATCTTTTTGAATCATCGGATCATCATCGCCGACCAGAGACAACTATGTACCAGAGCAAAACCAACTATATACCCAGCTACATGGCCTTATATATGGAGGCAAGACAAGAAGACGAGACAAAGCTATAAATATGTATATAACGAAAGTTCCTCAATCCGATCCGGTACAGCCAAGCAGCCCGTACCGCCACTGAAAAACACGAGAACAAAACACAAAAAAAAAAAAAAATTGAGAAACTGAAATAAAAATAAAAATAAAAATACGATGAACGCTAACGAAGCGGGCCGGGTCCGGGGCCGAGCAGCCCCAAGAATTAATTTGAGAATATTTTTTGCATCCTTTAGTGCATTACCGATTCTGTTGTCGACCCGTTCAGATCGTCTTTAGTCCGGCCCATCCCAGGCGTATTGTTTATATCCATCACATCCATTGCTCCATAATAACTCTCAGAAAGTCCAGAAAATCTCGCGTGGTGCTTTTCAAAACTACAAAATAATCCTGGACAAAGTTTCCCCCCAAAAAGGAATGCTAATAAAAACAAGAAAAACCGCTTGGAGAATATCATACAAAGTCCATAAATAAATTGTGCCTAGTGATCCTGCCGAAATATCGAGTTTAAAAGTTATTGCAAAACTTTCAGTTCCTTCGAGATGCTGCCCAGACTTCTTCTTTGCTATTTATGGAGAACATCGGCAAAGAGCTATAAATATAACCAATCCCAACGGAAACCGAACCGAAGATTCTTAAATCGCTCCCTGGCCAGAATGTGAGTGTGCGTTTGTCGGTGAGAGTGTGTCTGGCATCGAATGAATAATACTCACTTGCTCATCGCTATTTTCGTGTTGCGGAAATCTGTACTATATAAGTACAATAGCAGGGGCTGAGTATCATAAACTTCTTCTAGATAAAAGAAAAATAAAAGATTTTTTTATATTTTTACTTTGAAAACTGAAAGTTATCCGTAAGGAATTTATTTGCTTTTTGAGGAGCAAATAAAAGAATCTGTGATGAATATTGTAAGATAAGCGAAAGTTATATAACGACAGTGTATTTAAGTAAAACAAAAATAAAAAGGATAACACTAGAAAATATATTATTAAATTAAAAAGTTTGGCAATAACAAATTTTAATTTATTCTATTCTAATTTGGAATGCTTTCTTTTGAATTTTAAATAATATTTAAATATATTTTTTATATAAACCTTTTTCAAAAATTAATTTTATTATCTTTCATTATTCTCTACAAGTATTAAACAGAAGTATTTATTTTCATGTCATTATCTTCCTGCTATCAGTATTAAAAATCTGAACTGACATAATTATTTTTAACATTAACGTTGAGCCACTCAATGTACAATCGGGTCAACCCTTTTAAACATTAACGATTCTACCAACAGCTCGTTAATTAATTTCAATTAAAAATATGCTGCATTAATGGCTTTAATAGCATTTAAATAATTAGTTACACGACACACAATCGACTGATTTTGTGGGACACATTTTACCCCACCAATCGAAAATTATTATAATTCAATGAAAGTGCATTAAAAAAATGGCGGATAGTGCATTAAAAACAAGCATTAAACGCAAAAACACAAAGGCCGCACAGCAAATTGCTAATTAAAATTCACGATTGTGAACCGCTCTTCGTTTGCCATTCGTCCTGACACGTTGACAATTTGCATTACAATTCGATTAAGTTTCGTTCTACGGCGAATTGATAATTATAGAAAATAATTCAACAAATGCGAGTCGAATTAATTTGCATTTTTAAGGAATTTTTTTGATGAGCCTAGTAGATAGTTTCTTGATTTTAGTGGGGATTTTGTAAATGAAATATGTGAGAAAGTTGAATGCATAAATTCTTTAATGAAACTGTATTACTTATTCTTAGATATACAAATTATTTGTATAGTATTTATTTATAAAACAATTATTTGAAAATAATACAAATTTAAAATAATTTAATTAGATTTTTGAAATAGAAAAAATACTTCAGAAAAATATTGTACAAGTCTTAATAGTAAAAACAATACCCAGAAATTTGTATTTACATTAATTTATTGCATAAAAATTAGAACACATATTATATGCTGTTTTAAACCTTAAAAATTTCCATTAGCACGTTAGAAACTTGAGGCAAACTCAATCTATGAACAGATAAATACTACAAAACCTACACTTCCAATTTAAAATTATTTTAATTATAATTCTATTTAAATAAAAAATAGTTGTATATTTTTTAAAATACTAAAAATCCATAACAAGTATCAGGAATAATTATTTAAAGTAGTGAAACTTTAATACAACTATTAACAAGCCATTAAAATAATTTCCCACAAACCTCTGTTTATAAATTGTATTAAATATTTTAAAAATGTATAATTTAAAGTCCTAAAACAAGAGAAATACCTAGTAGTCACTAAACCAACTATTATCCACTTTTAGACAGCCATATGGACTTTAAAAACATTTGACAAACTTATACTATATATATACGCCCTGTGATATTTGCTGTGAAAATACGCTGGCACACATGGACGCCTTTTCCAGAGAGCGAAAGCGGTACACTTAAGGCGGCCTGGGAAACGCCTGCAATCCGCTTTGCAGATTGCATCCATGTGCCCGGCTTGACTCGTCGACTCGGCTCACACATCCTGCCCATCGTGGGCCCAACTCAGCGTGGGTATTGCCGCTCCGGCTGCTTCAAGTAGGTAAAAAGACGACCGAGGCGGAGACGGAGAGCATATATGAGAAAACACTCGCTGGAACATATGTGCACCCGGGGTCTGGGCTTGACCTGACCCTGCCTTCATGTGTGGGTCCCCGATTTAATTTTAGGCACCTATATAAACGCATGTTTGCGCTGCAGCCAGAACACAGTCGCCGTCTTCAGGTCGCGTCGATCGGTTCTCGCGTAGGATCGTACCCGAAATCCGCCACAGAAATTACAGTTTGTGAGCTAGCCGGAGATTGTTCTACTCCCGCGGAATGTGACAAGTCAAAAAGTACAGAAAAAAAAAAAATAAAGTACAATTCGAGGTCTGAAAAAAAATCGTTTAAGGTTAGCTCCCTCTCTCTGCCAAGGGATGAGGATTTTGGGGGTCCCGAGAGCTGGCCATGTGGCGCAAAATATGCGCATAAAAAAGTCAAACAAAAAGGCGCAATTTTATTACGGCCAACCCACACACACACACAACCAACACAAAACAAAAAATATAAAAACAAAAAGACAACAAAAATAAAAAGCAGCAAAAAGTTTATGAATTTTTTGTGCAGGCGCGTGAAAGATGCAAAACAAAAAATAAAAAGCCAAAACAAAAAGTCCCAGAAAAGGAATAACAACAACCAAAACAGATACCACGGATACGAAAGTACGAGTTGTATCAGAAAAAAAGGGGGGACTTTGTGGGGATTGAGAGGCGGTTGGCGGCGGGCGGGTAAGCGGGCTGCCCAGTCACATATAAACACACTTCAGTGCGCTTAAAAATTGCTTTATTGCAGTCGGACTATAAAAACGCACGGCAGCCGCATAACAAAAAACAAAAAAAAGTATGAGAGTAAAAATGTAAACTCTTAAACGGAAAACAGGAAAATTTGCATGCCACAAAAATAAGCATAAGGATTTGCTTCTCACAAAGTAACAACCAAACAGTAAAAAACAAGGAAAAGAAAGGAATTGGCCAAAATGCAGCCACAAAAGACTGTGGAAAATGTTTTGCAGTTTCGCAACTTTTCCCCCCTTTCTTTTTTCCAGAGAATTGCAGTTTGCAATTACCGTCAGCCGTTGTCATTATTCAGCAGATTATGGGTTCTGCTTATTCCGGAGCATCATTGGGTAAGTTAGACGTCCGGACAAAGTGTCCAAGTGAGTGCCACTAAAAGTTAGCTGGCAGCGGGAAATAAACCAGGAAAATAACCCATTCAGGGCCTTTGAGAGTTCCATGCTTCCTTGCATTCAATAGTAAATATTCAAGCATATGGAATGTAAAGAAGTATGGAGCGAAATCTGGCCAGACATCGAAGTTAACAACGGATAATAAGTGTAACAGCGAAAATAAAAGATAAGAAGAGTTCTTAAAATGATGTAAAACATATTAAATATTATCTAATATGATTCCAAGAAGCTAAATTTATTAAAACAATTATAATGTATTTCCAGAAGAAAAAATTGTTTATAAAATTTCTTACCTTAGTTTCCTTGATTCTGATTATTTCTTATAAGAAGAAACTACCAAAATATCATAAAATATTATTATACATTATGAATATAAACCAGATTCACTGATAATATTCCGTCATCCCCAAAAATATCCACTCTACTTCCCACCCACCAGCTGGGCATGAAATTATTTAATATCTCTAAAATATTCACTCTCACATTTACAAACATTAAAACCAAAATACCTACAACCGAAAAAACTAGAGAAATAAATATTAAAAATGAAAAACAATTTAAATACTTGGCTGATGAAATATGCAAGTGAGTCATGTTAAAAATAGCGAATACGTAAGCAGCTCTAAGCGGCAACAAACATTTGAGATATTTCGAAAAAATACAAAATATTTTCATACATTTGAAGAGCAAACACACACAGACACATGTATATAGATACATATATTTATATAAATTGTTTAGTTTTACACTTGTATGCGATGCTGTGTAATGGGGGGGATCACATTTCCCCTTTTTTGTGTCCGATGGTGTTTTAAAAATAAATTTGTATTTGATTCCGCGGGTTTTGTGGTGGGGCAATGGACCTGGTTCTGGACCTGGGCCGGGTATTATATAACCCACAGATCCAACTAAGCACCGATGCGAAGCTGTAAGCCCCTCCGTGGAACATGTGGATCCATGTGCGCCAAAGTGGATTTACCAACTTGAAATTATCGCCGAGCATGCGGCGCCATCCAGCGAGCTGCAGCAGCGGCGGTGGCGGCGGCGGTGGCTATAACTTAATGCAATTAATATGCAAAATCGTGACACTCACTCGCACACACACACACATAGTCACTGGGAAACTCCGGCAAAGACGTCGACGTGCACAGCATGTGCGGAACGATGCACTCCCGGTCTCCACTCCGGCATATGGCATCCACATTTCCACCGCCCGCCCTTCCCATTTTCCCATTTGCGCCAACATTTGCCCCGCACTTTCTCCGGAGCGCATTAAGAGGAAAAGCACAGCGGCAAAGGCAAAGGCAAAGTGCGCTAAATTGATGAGCGTCACGTGCGTTTTGCTTCTGCCCCGCCCACAGCCCAACGCCCTTCGCACCGGTGTCATTCGACGTGAGGAGGCGTGGCCGATGTCAGTGATGATCGAGCTAATGAATTGGCGGAAACGGATATGGGTAGCAAAATGGAGTATTTTTTTTTCCGAATAATATAAAAGAATAATAGGGAATTTAATCATATAATAAATATATTTATTTAAAGATTAATTAATGTATATGTTAATTTAAAATTAGAAAGATAAGTAATTAACTTAATAATATGAAGAAACTAAAAGAGAGTTACTCCGATCATGGCGTTTCCGGGTAAACAAAAAATATAGCATACTTTCTGGTGTCACTGCATATGCAAGGATGTTGGATAAATAGGTAAATAAAATTAAAATTAATTAAATAAGTGAGTAGAGAATGTTAAATAATAATAACATATTATAAATATTTATATTTTATGTTTATAAATGTTTACAAATATTTTTTAATATTAATATTTCTACATATTTTATAGAAATACTTTTGATACATTATTATCCGTAGATTTTTGTGTTTTTCAATTTAATTTTTAATGATTTTTAAACATAAAGCAAATATCCAGCTCTTAGCATCTCTGGCAGCTGCAATATGTGCCGTCCTGGCATCTCATCTCGTCGCATCTCGCCTGTAACCTGGAGTCGGAGCTGCTCTGTTTATATTTGTTACTGGCTGCTGCGCGGCGGCTGCCTTGGAAAGTCGTAAAAGTAAACAGAGCATGTGGTGTACTCCATAGTAGTGTGCCATAAAGCGCTTAATTTTTTGTTGCCCTTGGTTCGCTCCATTCAGCTCCGGGAAGGTGAGAAATATGGTCTGTATTCCTTATTTTACCCTGCACACAAAATATATAAACATGTGCATATATATGATGTAAGAATTAATGCAGCATAGTTGAAGGCGTGGCTTAAAGTTGGCGAAAATGTTGTTTAAAAACTATACAAGTTTCGACCCACATAGCGTAACACTCAGTGGCCTGGAGACTTTAAGTATTTTAATGCCAGCCACAAAATGGCAAATTAGTTTCAATTAAATTATGTCCTCGTTCCCTCCTAATTGTTGCGCCCATGGAGATACTCTCAAGTATGTGTACACTTCATGCATAAGGGAAATGCTGGCTGAAAACGCCACAAGGAGCCGCAACATGGACATCCTGGCCATTTCTCCCCAGAGTCCTTGATGCTGATGGTCGAGGTCCCAGCATGTCCACGCAATAACGATTGCGGAGCATAATGCCCATAATGTCCTCATAATTACTAAACCCTCCCGTCCCGTCGTCTCGTTATATCTCCGCCTTCCTGTGGAGGGGAGATCCGGGAACATCCTGTCCGGACCAAGGACCAAGGACCTACGTGTTGACACAGCCGCAGTCAACGCTGCCCGTCTGCAATTTGCATTTAATGTACGCATTGTTTTATTAATTTTGAGTGTTCTCATTAAAACACACACCACATTCATGAAATTAATATTTTCCTGAACAGAAAAGAAAGAAAAAAACTGGCACCTGCTGACGCCAGAAATGGGGAGAGGTTAATGCATAAATTTTAATTTAATTTATTAAAAGCGCTAAGGTTGAATTATGAAAATAGGAAAAGGAAAGGTAAGAGAAATAATTCCTCTGGCCATGAATCTAAATGAGGGTGAGTGCAAAGGAAAATAGAAACCAAATGTAAAATAAAGAGACGAACTTGTTGCCATAAGATATATGCTTATAATTAAATAAACTAGCGATGTATATTTCTTTCATTTCGTTGAGAGTTTTTGTAAGATGTGCTGGATAATGGGGAAAATTAATAAAATTATTTATAATATAAATTACAGAGCATTGAAGAAAATATATACATATTATTGGTATTGTAAATGTCATTCTGAGTGTCTTTTAATTTTAAAAGTAAGAAAATTCCATAAACTACATGGACATAAGGTCTCATTTGTAAAGCTTTAAAGGTTTTAAGTTCTTTGAATAATTCTAATAATTATTTCACACTATTTAAAATAAAATCTTTAATATTTTTGAGCTCCTAAAAAATTCTATAATTTCATTTATTTTACATGCTGACTATCTCACATATTTGTGCATATATCAAACTTTCTATTACCAAAATCATTTATAACCGAGTTCACATGCATAAATTAAAAGATGCATTTGATGAAATTTAGCATGCCAATCGCCGCAAAGGGCGGCCGACGAAAAAAAACGAGGAATTAAATTAATATTTATTACGCACATTTTGGTTGATTTGGTTTTGCACTTGGCTGCACCTTTCCCACGGCCTAAACACCATAACATGAACATTTTAACACGCATCCTGAACATGGACACCGAACACGAACAGGTCAGTTTGCATAAATACTTATTTGGTTATGACAAAATGCTTGACACGAGTTACACGCAAATAAGTTGTACTCGCATCTATTTATTTTTTATTCATTTATTTACTCGATACTCGATGACCCGCTGATGCCGTATTCAATGTCGCATTTTTAATATTCGGTTTGTATTTGCATTTTGTTTTGTGGTTTTGTAATTTGCATAAATCAATTCGAAATTATCCACTGGACTCCAGTCCGGCATATCACATTTCTAATTATGTTGATGGCATTTTTAGTTTGTTTAATTTATGTAAATTGCACAATATATGGTCACGGGACTCTGCGTGTTTTCCAGAGTCACTGATTAATTGTTTTGCGGCGGGTTAATTATTTTTTATAATAGAGAAAACACAACAAGCCTGTGGAAACAGGAACCCAACACGCACTGCGGCACTAATTTTCTTTTGTTGTTCAAGTGGCAATTTAATTAAGCTATTTAAAAGCTCTAAATATTAGCAATTAATATTAATGCAACCGCATAAACGCTTGCGACAGCTTACACGATTTAATTATAGATTATGAGAGGCTAATAAATTATTTAGCCGCTGCAAGAGCCACTATATTTATTTTTTTCAGTATTGCCTTTTTATTGAAATTTATTTATTTTTAAAGTTTATTTTAAGAGAAATATTTAATACAATTGCAGGTTGGAATTAATTGAAAGGCAGTTATATTTAAAAGCTTTTAAAAGGCTTATTCCCATTATTCCCCATTTTTTTAAACTAATACCGCCTAATTTCTTAGACATAAATCAATTAAAATTTATTTCTGCGTCTCAGATAAATTCAATTTTCTAGTTAAATTCTTAATTGCCCATTGTATGCAGCGCTTAACTTAAACTTTTACTAATTGCTAGAATATTTACTAAGCCTATCAATTATAATTCTGTGAAATTTATAAAGATTAAAAGCTGCTGGTATTTATGATGAAGTCAAACTATTCCTTTTAACAATTCAATTCGTTTGGTGAACATTTTTTGGTAAACATTTCTTTCAATTAAATATAATTTGCAATTTTCATGCGGCGGCAGGAAACTTCTTGGACTGACGTATCCAGTTTATTATGCCAATTAAAAGGACTCCACTGCTAATGCCATTTGTGCACAACAAGGCGATATTGTGCAGTGATTACGCAGCACACAGCTTCCCCTTAATTGGAATCATCTTTTAATTGCCATATTAAGCATGCTCGATAAGTATACGCAGCGTTGTGCACCGCACACCGCCGACCACATACACTCGCACTCACTAGCAGCCAGGACTCGCATCCTGTACACACACAATGCCAAGCAATTATGCATGAAGACGGCATTTAGTTGAAATTGATTGCTCTCGAAGAGGAGACATTTGTTGGCTGAATTGAAGACCAAGTGCCGGGAACACTAACCCCAAGCATTCGATGCATCCTCAAAGACATTCAGGTGTTGAGATGTGTTTGCTTTTGGCGTGTGTATTCGCATCCGTGCTTGTATCCTTGTGCGTGTCCTTGTGCACTCAATTAAGCAACTCGGCTGTCGCACAAATACTGCATAAACTGCAAGCCTATACACATTTTACTCTGTCACTCGACAGCCACTAGATGGGTGTCTTAATTGATAAACTCGGTTCCTAACAAACATTTGATGTTGAACATTTTGATTGAAAAGAAATGAAAAATATTTTAAATAAGCAGAAAAAAAAACATTCAGAATATTCTAATTTATACTTTCCCAGCCACAACATTGAAAATTTCTGCTTTGAATCAATTTCTACATTAAGCGCCGGGTTCATTTATTCAAACATTTTCATGTGTACACTCAAGGGAACTTGCCTCTCAACGCAAATTGGAAATAAATCGAAATCGACGAAGCTCTTGACCCAAAAAGTGTTCCAGGAGAAATTGCATTTATTAATGCAAAATCGGAAATTTCTGCCCAGCTAGCCGGATGTGTGTGGGTGGGTTTTTTGTGTTTGTGTGCGTGTGTGTGTGTGTCCGGCAAAAGGCAATATCCTTCAGCAGTTCCATTTATTACGGTATTTATGTGGGGGCGTAAATCAAGAGCACAAATGGCATGGAATTAATAAATGAGTCCACACGTTTCGGCATCAGCTACAACTGATGAAAATTTTTGCCTTATTCACTTTGATTATTTTTCTCAAAAATATTCCTGGTGCTGGAAGCTTAAAGGATCTTCTCACGTTGCTGGGCAGTGCTGAGCTCCTGCCAGTATGCAATAATAAATTTCACTTCCCTGGACGGCACTCGGAATTTATTTGCTGGCTTATATCGCAGCCCTTTCATATTTTATGTTAATTAAACTTGTTGCCCTGTTTTCGTAGCAACTTGAAACCAATTACGAAGGATGTGAGTGTCTGTGGGTGTGCTGCGGCATGGCTCGCACACACACTGACAGCCTGTTATGCTGCTTAATTCCTTCAACTCTAACTCCTGAAGCTCGTTACTTCGTTGCATAGTTTTGACATGACGGGGGGGCCGGAAAAGCGTGGAGGGGGAGGAAAAGCGTGGAAAATCGCAGAGCACGGGGTGCGCTCTCCAAAGCGTGAAATAACTTCCGTTGCAAATTTCATTTTCGTTGCACACACATTTTTTATTCACACAAAATGCACAATGCAGACACACACGATACACGATATGTGATGCGAGTGTGTGTTCATGGCAACGTTCGCATTTTAGTTTTGAAAGTTTGTTACCCTTGTTTGGCAGCGAATGGGTTTTAATGAGCTTCAAATTATGACGGCAAATAAGCCGGGAATTATTTTCTATTTTCCTTACTCATATATATTTTCAACTTGTTTAACAGATAATTTAATGGAGGAGGTTTTGATTCATTTATTTTAAATTCTGAAATGAAATGAAATAAATATTGATGACCCATTAAATAACCACTTGAAAAGGATAATTATTAATTTATTGCTTTCGCATATTTTTAATTGCAGTATGTTATTTTATGAATTATATTTGGTGGATATAATGGATTCTAAATAAAAACTAATGCATTTTTAATAGTTTTTCATTGGCAATTATTTTTTTTTTTTTATATTTTAATTTGACTTTCTTGAAATAATAATGTTTATAAAAATGTAAGTATATTATATATTTTCGAAGTTTTTAGTATAGAACAAAATTTATATAGAACACAATACTTAAATTTAAAAATATAATAATAATAATTTATTTTGATTCATTTTACTTCTAATTTTAGGCTTTCAATCACTTTATTTATTTTCTAATTGATTTAAACTTCAATAACTATCAATATAAGATACTTGCAAATATAAAATTAATCAAAAGTCACCGCAATCTTAGTCTTCAAGTATAAAATTCCCAAACTTTCGAGTTTTGGTAAACAACTTGCGTATAAATCATGGCATTTTCCATTCCCTCCTTGTACAGCCTTAGGCCATTCTGAATTTATTTGCAAAAGTGTTGAAATGTTGCACAACTTAAATTAAAATGACTTTGTCAAGTTTTCCTTTATTTTTGCATACACATTTTCCCCCGTGTTGTTCATCGGGCATTTCCCGGCACAAAGGAGACTTTTGTGCTGCCGTGGAAAATAAAGTGCTGTAAATAATTTGAATTTAATACTGTTTTCTGCTGTTGGTCTTGATGTTTTGCCCCGAAGTTTGTAATTATTTTCTTACTTCGCCTGCCGCAAGTGTGAAAATCAGCACAACTTTTTCGTGTGAAGCCATTTTCCTTGTTTTCCCCATTTTTTGGTTTTGTGTTGCGGTTTCTTTTTGCGTTGGCCCCAGGACAGTCACAAAACGAGAAGCAAAGTTTCTTTTTTAATGGTTTGGTAAGGGTTGGGTGACCCATTAAAAATGTATAGAAAATAATTTAGTTAAATATTCGGTTAGTGGCTTGCAGTTTTCCCTGCATTTCCCTCCTTGGTTTTTCATCTGTATAAGAGTTGAATGGCTGGTGGTTTGGGTCTTGGCTCAAGTCTGAGAAAATATTCTTAACGCTCTGTTGGTTGAGTTTTCCACCACCAAAATACTGATCGGAAAATGGTTGGGGGAAAACCACCACCAAAAGTGGGAGGTAGACAAAAACAAAGAAGGGAGAAACAGAGAGAAGAGTGAGGGAGAGCCAGAGAAAAAGTGCAGTGATAACAGCTGTTATTGGGTTTTATTAAGAAAAACCGGTTTTATTTTGTTTGTTTATTTCGTTTTCGGGTCCCCTTCTGATTTCCGGATTTTCCAAATTTAGACTGCACCGACTGATTGCAGAGGTCACACGTGTGTACGAGTTATCATTTCAAAAACAGAACAAAATATTTGTTTCTTTTAATATAAAACTTTTAATAAATACTTCAAACTGGCCGCCATGGATGATTTCTTCAATAAAATTAAGCGAAAATATCCCAACATTTACGATGATCTAAGGGCTATCTTTAAAAATGCCCAAAACGACTCACCGCACCGTTCCATGACGCTCTCCCAAATACGTGGCAAGTATTCTTTTTGGACCTTTACATTCTGAAAATGTATCTAATTTTTAATTTGTAATTACCTTTCTTTTGCAGCTGCCTACAGTCAGCGGACCGGTGAGGATTTTCCCGTCAAGGGTGGCACGCGAACCCAAATGTGCTTCATCCTGACAATCCCTTATGTGGCCTGCTTCACCAGCCAAATTGGCACCTTGCGATTTTTCACCATCGAAGCGAATTAAGATATGAAATACAGAAAAAATCTAGTCATAATTGTGCAATTTCAATATAATTTAGTGGTATACGATTTCAAAATAAATATGTATTTAAAGCAAATGTGGCATTAAATTATCTTGGTGGAGTATTCGTTGATACGACCCGATATGTTTTACCATTAAAGGAGTTATTAATAAACACTAAACATTAAAACCAAAATGATTTTAAATAAAATAAATATTAAATGTTATATAATGAAGGTAATAAATGTAACCTACAAAAAGTACCAAAAAACTATTAAAGTTCCATAACATACAATACAAATATTAAAAAATTAAAACACACACACCGAAACCAAATAAATGTATTGAAACAAGCGTTGCAGGAGCCTGCAAAAAATGTTCAAAATTAATAGCATTTATACAGGTAAAATAAGAATGCCTATATGTATATGATTTTTCATAAATACAGTAATTAAAAAAAATTATTTCATTGAAGATAACTATAAATAAAATACAACTTTACATGCGACAAAGAACCGCATCATTTAGTGATGGAAAATTCATTAAATGTTTGCCTAAAAAGTGGAGGAAAAGGGATTACAAAAATATTTAAACTTCTCAAAACTCGCATATAGCTACCAGGGACAACTTCCAATTTCAATTTAAATTCCATTCGGAACGGTTTTTTGTGTGTTTGTTGCTGTTGTGCACCGCAGATGCCAATTGTAATTTGGGCCATGGCTAAAATCAAATAGCGGCTGGGAAAAAGCGGGAAAAGCAAGCAAATCGGAAAACCTCAATGCAAACAAATGAGCGAGTGACAGCCTGCTCGTGTGCACATCAAATCAAATGTATTTGCCGGACCGGCTTTGGGCAACAAACAAAAAATAAAAAAAGAAGGAAAACCCCGGAAAAAAGTGGAGCACCAAAGCCAAACAACCAACAAAACACAAGTCCGGATAAAAGCAGCAGTCGGGAAAATAAACGGAATCCGAGGTTGCAGTTTTAGTTTTGTGTCCGGAGTTGGGTCACGCAGTCGCAGAATCTCGGGTACCCAAAGGCAAACCGTAATGAAACTAAATGCCGGGCATGGGGGCGAAGGGACAAAACCCCAAAAAACAAATTCATTACGGAACTACACCTCGGGGGGTGATAATTCGATTCAGCGAAACTTTGGTGATTATTTATTGCTTCATGCTGCGACTCCGACTTTCGCTCTGTGGGTGAGTGGGTTTCTCAGTGGGTTTCGCAGGGGTTTTCCCTGCCTTCCCAGTTTTTTCCTGGTTTTCTGTTTGTTTTGGCCTGGTCTCCGTCCCCTTGATGTTTTGCTGTTGGTGTCATAAAATGTTTTGTGGCCCAAAACTCGGCACTGGAACTCATTATTTTGTTCATTAACACTTTTTTTCCTGCCATGTTTTGCCCCCGTTTCCGGTTTTTACTATTTTTCTTTTTGTTTTAGTGGCAAAAAGGGGGTTACGAAAAGTTGGGACACGGTTGTGTTAAGGGTCGGAATATATTATCTAATTTAGGGGAAACGTTTACCCCTTAGATCAAAATTTTTTACTCTTTTCTCTTCAAAGGATAAATGTAAAAATAAAATCAAATATGTAAATAATTTGTACTATTTTTACCTACATATGTACATAAATAAATTTCTAAATTTAAGTTTTGTAATGATAAATTATTTTCAAAGAATTTAAATTCAGCAAATGATTGTGACCTTTTTTGGTATAAATTATATTTTATATTTCCTTCTAAAATAAACAGTAAAGAGTACCCCCAAGTCCACCATTAACACTTGTATATTTCCGTAATATTTATGCCTCCATCTTGGCTCTTCCATCTCTTGATTTGGTTGTCCTCCAGGACTATCAATTAAATGCTCCTATCTTCCTCTGTTTATTTGTGCTGCTGCCTTTTCCTATTTTTTTTGTTTGTTATTTTTGTCTGTGGCTGGGCAAAATTTTATTTATGTGCCTAAAAATATACATACTTTCCATAAAGCTAAAATGATTTCAAGTTTATTTTTGCATAGCGCTGCTGTTGTTGTTGTTAGCTTTTAGTTTTCCATGGACATAAACATTTTTTATGCTTCATTAAGGTTTTGTTTTCGCTGCTCACCCTACTGCCTGCTGCCTACTCTGTTGTTGTTTTCGTATTGTTTTGGGTTTATTTTTTGGGGCCGACTTATCGGTCGCCAAGTTGAAATGTTGTTAACTTTTACTGGCGGCGGCTTTAATTCATCAGAAGGCGGCTGTTTTGGCTGGCAGATCCTGGGCAGGAGAACGTTTCACTTGGTTATGGCACTTTGCCGAGTTATAAAATGTTATCGAGGGCGCAGGTTTTTATGTCTCAGGGTCAGATAAATGTGTTTATAGCGTAATCTTTTATTTCGGCAATGGCTCTTCCGGCAAATTCGTTGGTTCTGGTCCTTTTAATTTCTGCGGTCCTTTATTTTTGCAGCCTGCTGTGTTGGGTCCAAGTTGGCGGTTGAGGGGAATGTTTATGACACGCATACGCAGCGTGGGACGTAGTTAGGAGAGATTTGTCCTGGGATTAGACAAAACGTTAAGAGCTAGTCATTAAGCAGCCAAGACACTGCCATATATTATGCCAGGAATTAGAAGCATGAACGCAGATAGAGGGCCAAACATTAATTAACAAAAGCTGATGAAAGGCAGACACATTTGGCAGGCAAACGGATGTAAGTAGTGTCTTAAAAATGCTTATTTCTTATATAATATATATTTTTGACACATTTTTCTGTTATTTGTATCTTGGCTGTAACTGCCAGTAAGAAGTTTATATTCACCAGCAACTTCAAGCCAGCTGCCAATTGATGTGGAGTGTTTATGGCTCCTGTGTGCTCCTTCGATCTGGTCCCTGCCATCGGCATTCAGCTCTAATCGCTCCTAATAACGCACAAAATTGAAAAACTTATGCGATATCATTGGGGACTCCCTACCGGCCGCACGACAAGTGCAGCTGCCCGAGGGGGGGCATTCCCCAAGAAGCAACACCAAGCCCCAAGCTGGAACTCGACTCAACTCAACTGAACTGAACTGGACCCGACAACTTGTGACAACTTTAAGCACATGAGGCAGGAGGTCCGGCCAAAGTAAACAGGAGAAAACATACGCAGTGAAAAAAACTTTCAGGAGAATAATCCTCGTAAAGGAAATACCCAGCACTTAAATATGTTTTGATATCATTTTATATTTAAACAATTGTTCTCAGCAGGACAAAGGCTTTATTAATTAGAAATCATTAATTTATGGTTTCATTTTTATAGTTTTATTTTTCAAATATTTGTTTAACTATAAAAATGTATTCAAAAATTCCCTTGAATTCTCCTGATGATCATGTTGGACTCCTATATACCCCTGTAAGTACAGACTAACAGGTTAGTATAAAGAAGGGAAAATCAGGGAAAACAGCCAAGAAAAAAGGAAAAGAAAAGTAAGAGCAGGAAAACTGTCATGATACGCTCGTAAACATGGCCAGCTGGCCAGGATTGAACCTTCGGATCGGTTCGGTTCGGTTTGCTTCAGTTCAGTTCAGTTGCGTTCGGTTTGGGTTTTGTTTGGTTGCTCTGGCTGGATTGTGAGGGTGTCCAGCTCTGTCCTGGTGTCCTGGTATTTGCTGTGCCCTGCGCTGTGTCACTTTGGAAATTGTGCAGATTGTACAGTTGCAGGGCGAGCGGCGTCTGTTTGTTTTAATTTCTCTTATCGGCAGGCAGCTGCCTTGTGTTGCCCTGGCCATCCCACCCACATACCTCGGACTCTTCCCGGATCTTTTCCTTCCAGCTCCTTTTCCTTTTGCCGTCTCAACTTGCGAGTTGAGCTGCTTCTGCTCGGACTCCCCAGTGCCATACAATTTTAATTGCACAATGACAGGTCCTTTTGTTTTCTAGCTGCAATTTTTTAAAATGAATTCATGGCCTGCTCCCGGGTCTTCGGGTTATTCTGGCGCTCTTTTGTTTGACGTCTCTAAATCCGCAGAGACTGTGGCTGTGTAGGTGGAGGTGGAGGTGGAGGAGGAGCTGCCAGCCAGCTATTTAATTGAAAGTTGCTTTGTGACTCCGCCGGGTAGGCTAATAAAATGTTTAACTTTGATTTAGTTGAGGGATTTCTACAATGACTGCACTTAAAGCTCACTTGGGCCAGATTTTAAACTCTTAGTAAGCAGGCAAAGCTATGAACGAGAATGTATTCATATTATCCTGATAAGGGTATAGCTTTGCTGGAAGCATAATTTAAAGAAACTCTTTGGTTTTGGATTGTTTAATATTAAAAATCATTGCATATTTATGTGTTCAGCCTTATAATTATGTAGATTATTTATTATAAGGAATGAGACTCCCACAAACCACCTAAGAAAACAATGCATTAATTAACTCAAAACCCCATCCCCTAAGCATGTTATTTATCAATATTTTTTAAATGTTTTAATGGCTTTATGCATGCCACACCTTGATGCCCATCACGGTTCTTTTAATTAATACTTTCAGCGCCTTTCGGAGCTAGGGAGCTCCTGTTGAGGGTTGGGGCCTTTGAAAGCGATTTGAATTATGAGCAATTAGGCCAGCCACAAGCAAGCAAAATGCTTTTTACCAGCCAGATTTTCAGGCGCTGGGTGGTGGTCGTCGGTGGTCATGTGGGCGGGGTCATGTGTCAACAGGCAGGAGCTGCACTGGATTGCGGTCAGATGCAAGGTGTGTGGGTGCGTGTGTAATGAGGCTTAATTTGTTAAATTCCAGGCTTATAATTGGCATCGGCCACACCGCAAGGCAGCGGCATGCGAATCAGCATTTGGCTGTGGAGGGGGCCCAAGTGCAAAGTGTAATTATGTGGTCACTTGGTCAGCCGTAAAGCCCGATTTGTTTGCCAGTGCTACCCACTGGACTCTGTGCTCAGTGCTACCCACCGATGTGTGCTTTTGGCCATTCCTTAAGCCGGCTTCAAAGCAAATCTTGAGGGTTTAAGCCACAGCATTGTGCGGCTATTTTTATGGCATTTTTATGACCGCTGGCAGGGGAATAAAATAAGAGTAAGTGGCATTATTGTTACACCTCGCTAGCTCTCAAGTTGCAAAAGAGCCACAAAATGCATGCAAGAATTAAGCTAACAAATGGAAGAAGATGCTGGGGGCATAAGGACGAAGTGTGCAGACTTTTAAATGCTCTTAAAGACCTTGAAATAAAATTAATCGTATAATAAAAAACTAATTTAGAGCCTTGACTTTTACAGCCTTGACTTTTAGAGGACACTTAACACTTAAAAATGTCGTATGAATGATATATTTGTATATAAGGAGCTACCAAAAATTAATTTGCATTAAAATTACATAAAATGTTCTCCAGCTTTGCGATACAAAATTCTATTCGAATCTCTGACGAATTGTTTATAAAAACTCCTATTTCTAAATGTATAACTTCTTTTTTAGTATTATTCATGTCCTTATATATTTTTAACCCTAAAACAAAATTTAATTCCTTAGACAAAACCCACAAAAAAATAGTGTTATCCTTCAGTGGAATTATTCAAACAGAACCCCCCGAGAGGGAATCCGACTTGCAACATGGCTGGTGTCATGGCAAAAGTTTTCGCTGTTTTGTTGCTTTACTTTTCTATATTCTTTTTTTATTGCAAAACTTTATCCTTTTTCGGGGCGAACGCACATTGCATTCCTTTGCCAGGGGAGGACCCTAAAAAATAAAACAAGTAACTCTTTGAGCCATTGTTTTCTTGTAAATGGCAACCGGAACCGACCAGGAACAAAGCGGTGCAGTCGTGGACCAATTCTGGCCCTCGCTTTCTGGCTATAATCTGCGCATTTTTGGCTCACTTTGGCGGCAACTTTAAAGCTGCAACTTTTCGCCATTGCCATGGCTTAGAAGCTGTTCTTTCTTTGTCACCAACTTTTTGTTCCCAGTGCTGACATTAAAATGTATTTCTGGGCCAAAAGGGCTATTCTCATTCCGGCATTCTGACGCTGATCCTGGCATTCTGTAATTTGGCGTATTATGCGTGTAATTGGCATTACAATTTCCTCTTCCAATAAAACTAATGAACTTTTGTGAGCCAAGAGCCTTAAACAATGTGAAAGGGTCGCCAGCGCCTAAACTCAGTTGAATAGTTTGGGGAGTTTCTTAAATGGAATTTCCATCTCAAGTGTTCGAGTGGGCACTTTGGCTTGAATTTCTTGAAATTTTGAGATTACGAGTGTTTTCTGGGTTGGTTATTTGATAGATTTGAAATTTTCTTTAAGCTTTTAACTTTAGTTTAAAAGGAAGAAAGGTTCTTGTTGTAATTAAATAATTAGTTCATATAAACTTGGAAGAAAGTAGATATATATTTTATATATGGCTTCTTTAAAAGGAATTTTACATTCGATTTAAAAACATTTCAAAAAGTCATTTACTATATTTTCCACAGTAAATAAATTATTTCTGTCATTAGCCGGCAGGATGATTGCAAAAGCATTTTCTAAATTTCGTACCAAAAATTCTTACCAAAAATTGCTTTATCATTAAAAGTAAATGTGAAACTTTTGCCAAAGGCCCGGCCTGGCCAGAGTTTTGTTTCCGTTTTCGAATCCTTCTATTTTGTTTTCTATTTTCTGTTTTTTTTTTATTTTACCGACTTTGTGTGCCAACTCGTTAGCTTTGAGGCAGTTGAGAAGTTCAAGTTGCTGGCTTTAATAATCCGAGCATCAACAACTGGCAAAAACTAGGGGCTAAAAGAAAACTTTCGGCCAAGTTGCAGGATGGAGGGCGTTAAGACCACAAGTAACATTTGTAAAATGCACATTTAAAACTAGCAAACACACAGCAGCTAGCCGAAAAAGGATAATAAGAAACGCCTTTCGGATCCTGGCTTGACTTCAACAGCAGCAGCAGCAGTAGCAGAAGCAGTGAAAACTTTTCAATTTATTGTTAAACTTTTGCACTGAGGCGCACAATTATAAAGTGTCATTTAGTGCCAAAGGAGGATGGCAACGACGAAGGACAAGGGATGAGGACACAGGACCGGTACTGACAAGGAATTATGAAGTGTGCTGGACGCCCACCGACCGCTGACACTTGCGGCAGGCCACTTCCGGTGGTGGCTCGGGAAAATGGGGAGCAGGACGACATTGTCCTTGTTGTCATCATCGTCCTCGTCATCCTCAACGACCTCGTCGTAGTCGTCGTCGCCGCTGGACATTTTTGGCTGCTCCTGGCCGCCACCCCCCGTCCCCCGAAAACTTGCCACTCAAGTGCAAGCCAGTTTCATGCGGCGCATTCAAGAGCTGTTGTCGCTCCTTGTTGCCGGCAAAGTGTCACAAACACAAATAGAGAACGCTCCTGCTCCGGCTCCAGCTTCTGCTTCAGCTTCGGCTCTTGCTCCCTTCTCTGACTCTCCCCGGGATTCCCCAACGCACCCGCTCCAGCTCCTGCTCCTTCTGCTGCTGTGTGATTTACAGCGTGCGACTTTTATTTGAAGTGGGACATTCATTTTACGCTAAAGTGAACCTAAATCAACACCATTGCACAAACACAGGCCTGGGCAGGCAGGCAGGCAGCAGTCCTCGAAATTGTCAACTCCTGGCTATGCCTCGGAATTGTAATTACTCGAAAGATGGGATCCATTTCAAAAATGGAAGGCAATCATGAAGGGCGTTTTTATATAGAATTTTCCATTCTATAATTAATAATAACTTGATTATAGAATATGTGATTTTCTAAAGGTAAACCTTGAATTGGAAATAAATAAAGTTGAGATACAAATCAGGTTTTAAAATGTTTTAATTTAAAAATATAAAAACCAAGTTAATCTAGTTTCTATCTTGGAGCCTTTATGTTTATTCCCAAATCAAATCTTTAATACTCCAGAAAGTCCAAAGTTTATACCCCCTTCATGATCATTCCACCAGCTAGATTTATTGGACATTTTTTGGGCAGCCGCGTTTCTTTTTGAACTCCGAAGCTCGAGCTCTCTTGTGGCGGGCGGCGCTTGATTGAAATGCCTGGTAGCGAACTTGGGTTTCCTCATCGCCCTGAAGCAACTGCCAAGCTGCTCTGCACTTAAGTTGGCTTAATTATTTTTTGAAAGTTATGCCAACGCCGGCGCCTGTGCCGCAGCCACGCCCACTTAATGCATTTGGCTTTTCCACTGCCGCCTCCATTGGCCTCAAGTCAGAGCTTTGGCAAAAACTGAGAAACTGAGCAAAAAAAAAAAAAAAGGAAAGGAACAACGAATGGAAGGCATAGGGCAACCTTGCATTGGCGTCTTGGGCTGGCAACCACAACAGAAGCATCCGGCCAAAAGACTGATGGGTGGGAAGAACGGGGCCGGGTTACGCTTTTGACACGGAATTTTTGGTCTCAGTGCTCCGTCAGCAGGCTATCATCCAGTGGTTACAGGGTAGCAAGGGCATGAAGATTAATAAATAATAATATTTAATTAAGTTTTTAATATTTTCGATGTGATCAGAGTTCAATTTAAGTGTTTAATTCCTTGTTTTTAAAGATTGACAACTTCTTTGTTCAATAAATAAATGTAATTATTCTTTTCATATTCCTTTTTTCATTTTCTCAGACTTTAAAAATAATTTTGAATATGCAAAGATAAATCTTTGAATATATATTTTCCTATAAATTTAATTTAAATCATTTTTAAGCTTTAATTAAATGAATTATTTAATTTTTTATATATCTTGCAGGCTAACTACAAATCGTTTTGCCTGTCGGTATTCAATTTTATTATATTTTCTTTTTTTTTCTCAGGCATTTTTCTTGGTCGCACATATTTCTCACTGCCACTGCAGTTTTGCTCTACAATTTTCACTTCTTATGCCGAAAGTTTTTATTTTATTTTTATTTCTTGTTGTTGCCCATATTTAATTATGGAAATTTTGCAGCTCGACCAAAATTTGCATAAATATTGAGTGCCAGCTGAGGGAGTTGGCTTTATAATGAAGTTTGATTGCCCTGCGACTGTGACAGAAAATTGCATTCGCCAGCATAATAAAAGAGAAACGTTGGAAAAGTGTCAATCAAATGAGAGAAAATAAAATATAATCATCAGATTTTATATCAGGAATATTTATATATTACTATAGTGAAGTTAAGTTGGGAAAATATCACATCTTGAGTTGCTTGATAATTTTTAAACTAACTCAAAAGCTTATAAAGCAGCTGAAACTTTTATAAAATAATGCAGAATTAATCGTAAACACTTAATTAAATTATTTAATAGCAAATGGTATAACTTCCTATACTTTACACATAGTTTTGTATCACATTTTGTTTAGCCTCTGTTTAGCCTCTGACTGAAATTGAATTAATTTTTAAAAACTGTTCAGATAAGTACTAATTTGCCAGGAACCTAATTTGGCCATAGCCCACATATCTTTATTATGTTTCTCGCTCGCAACGAAACCAAAATGCTTTTATGCCCCATGTGGCAGGCGACAGAAACGGGAGCTGCTGCTGCTGCACACATTCATTTCCAATGAGACTCATTTTGCGGTGACACACGACACTCGCCACGCAGCCGAAATCCAACCCAGCCCCACCCACAATCCTGGCTGATCCTGGCCAGAGTGGCTTTCCGGCTCTTTTACAGCTGAGCGGTTACACACAGACACAGTGGGAAGTGTGTGCCACAACCGCAGGCAGCCGGGGCGGGAGGAGGAGAGAGCCGAGCAGAACTGGATTGAAGAACCGGACTAGAGGACCAGAAATTAACTTTACTACAGACACCTTGACAATATTTTCAACGACAGCAGCTGGCAGACATTAAATAGGCAACCGCAATTTTATGCCGGCAGCCCAGGACTCTGGCTAGTGGATACCGAACACTAGATCCTGGCTAGTGGATGACTGGTGGGCACATTTTGACATTTGACATTGCGTGCATTGCATAAGCTTAGAGACATGAAACGGAGGACTGACATTACCACCGAAAAAGGCATCGGCTCGATGTTGATTTTGGCAGGCAGTGCGCTGAATTTTCAATTTTATTTGCAATTTCTGTGTTTTTTTTTGTTTTTTTGTGCTGAGACAGCAGTGTCAAGCCGAGGCGAGGCGAGATTGTCGCTGCAGCACAGGCCAAGTGTCAAAGGTGTCGACGTGGCAGTCGAATGGCCGCTGGAACGTGCCTATGTCAAATGCGGTTAAGGGATTTAACAAGGATATTTCCCACCATCTATGATATATACATATTTCAGGGGTGTCTCTTTTCATAAGCTTTTCGGGCAGCTAATTCAAATTTAACTAGAAACTGGGCTAGATATGTACAATTAGGGGGGAAAAATGTTGTAATACTTTTTATCACTACAAAAAATTGAATTGAATCAGGAAATATACGATTGCAAAAGACTGTTAATATTTTGTGAGGGAATTTCTGTATGTTCATACAATAAAGAAAAATATATCTTTATTACAGATACAAATATTTAAAATTGTTGAACCTAACCAGTAAATTTCATAACAAATTAAACCCTAAGTAATACAATTCTTTATATATATTCCAATAACTTTACACTGCCCCAAAAGAAATACTCATTTTCCATTTTCCATGGAAAAAAATTGAAAATCCGTTTCTCCCTTCTAGATTCCATTTATTTGAGTCCATATATAGCCGGCCATTGGCAACCAAATTATGTTAGCGATGACATGAAGTGAAAAATGATCAGCATATTCAGTTTTCATGCGCAGCTGCATCCTCAGATGCCAAGTGGCTGGATAAGGATGATGCGAATGCTAGTGAAGCCGTGAATCACAGCGATTTTGAGAGGGCAAAGTCGACCAAGCTGCCTTCTTTCGCTGCTCATTCATTATGCCAATGCCAGACGCTGGATGGAAGCTCTTAAAGTATTACGCAATAAGTTAACTTTTTCCAATATAAAAGCCAGCGAGTGCCAGCAGCAGTTGGCAGTTGCCAGTTGCCGGTTGCCAGTTTGCCAACTTGCCTGTTGCTCGACTGCATCAAAGATGCAGCATATTTATTTTGGCCAGGCACAAATTTTCTTTTTGTGCACTTTTGGGCAAAGTCAAAGGTTCTGCTGCCGCCGGGAAAGCACTTGAAAAAATAATGCAAATTCTTTAATTTATTAAAACAAATTTGTCAAAATAAGTCAAGTTATTTATAAGATAAATAAAATATAATCAATATTTAAAATAAGAAAGATAGATATACAAATTGAAAGCCTAAGAAGGAATAGTTTTCTCTCACTTTGAGACTCGTCTCCTGTCTTCTCTGCATAAGTGATTGCCGGCAACGTGGCGTATGTGTAATTTGTCGTAGCGAATGCCACTGGAGCACAGCTGCTCTCAACTTTGTTACACTGCAGACGAAGGAAGACGACGAAAACTGCATTAAATGCACATTTGTTACGCAGCCCGAATTCGCTCTGCTATCTACCCAATCTCTATCCACTCTGTCGCAGGACACACCTGGGCCAAAAAGGATATATCCTCTGCCGCAATTCGGCAAAAATTCGTTTCTCGTCGTCCCGTTCGTAAATTGGCAATTTATTTCAATGCCTGCAACGTCAATGGTCTAAACATTTTGTGGCAAATTCCCCTTGCATCGAATGCATCACAAAGCGACAGTTTTACACATGGCAAGGCAGCTGTGAAAGACGATCAACTGAAGCATATTCTGGCTAGGAAACTAATTTGAATTTTCAGCTCTTAGTCTGTTTTAATTTAACTTAATTTTGTTACAGCTTTTTGGGAAATCAATTTGATTGATGAGAGCGTGGAGGATGAGAGGAGAGAGGAGGAATATTAATTTAAGGGCTGTCATTAAAGGGGTTTATATGATTTCGAGGAGCTCTCTTTGTTTTTTGATGGGGTTTGTTTTCGGATTAATATTACTTCAAAATAGCTTACAAATATTAAACTAATTTATATAATTATTTATGGGGCTTACATACATTTCTTTGTTTTCAAAAGAAACTACTCGTCTTATATCTTCCATGTTTGCCTTTCAGAGAAAATTTAAATGGAATTCCCTTGTTAATTTCCTTGCCAGCTTTCACTTCAATTTGGTTTTGACTAGAATATTTACCCTGAATTTTATGAAAAGGTTTCCTGGGAAACATAAACATTGAAGCACCCGAATTCGCCCGTGGCTTGAGCTAAAACAAAACAATGCATTTTCATTTCAAAACCAGGAGCGTGGTCAAAGCTTCGCTCTTGCTCCACTATACCATGTTGCCGCGGGCGCAGCTCATTATCCGCACGTCCTGTTCGAAGGATGTGCGAGATGTGTACTTGGCATCCGCATCCGCATCCACATCTACATCCCCATTTCGTGGGTTAGCCTGGCATAATGTGCATGCATTAGTCATATCTGACACACGTATCGGCATCCCTAGCCCTGTGTGTACTACTATGTGGTTGCTGAGGGCGTTAAACTCGAGTATAATGAAGATACGCACGCGTAAAAACAATAACCTTAAAACGCGAGTCTAATTAAGAGAACAAAAACCCCTCTGATATGTTTCATAGTACGGGGAATTTTTGCCAAGGGCTGATCTGACAAAACATTTTAAAATGAATGAACAGCAATTTAAAATAAACAGGGTTAAATTACATTTTTAGGTATATTCTGGAGTTGAGGTATAAATAAATGCATAAAGTATAATAAATGAAACATATTTATCTGGGATATATGTTCTTTTCATTGCTAACTTTTTAACAAAATATTATTACCCGTCAAGAGTATAACTTACACAAATCTCTGAAGTATAATTAATGAATATTTGTGTCTAGTTAAAGCTAATCCAGCCAACAAGGGAAACTTAAGCCTGGCTAAAGACTAAAGGCCAAGTTGACAATTATTTAAAGTAACGCCCAGCAATTGCTAAACTTTATAAGCTCAGCCCAACTTGTCTTGTAATTTTTATTAATTTTACACCATTGGAGGCTAAAAAGTTTTTAACATCTTTTCGGGTTTCTCTCATTTTCTTTCTTTTTTCAGGCTTAGCGGCTGCTTACAAGCGCTTTGGCTTGTCCTTCGGGTAGGATTCTTTTTGGGGGATGTGGCATAAAAAATTATAATAAAAAACTTGAAACTTTTTTTTTTTTTGTTTTTTGTTGCCGTAGAAGAAACATAAAAATTGTTCTTTTACTTTTGTGTTCCACTTAAACGGAAGCGGCGGTCTGGGGTCCATTGTGGATTTCCGTTTTAATTAGTCGGCGAGCACCGGAATCTCAATCCGAATCTGGATCCGATTCCAAGACGGAATCTGCATTGCAGACAATGCCTCAGGAGGCGGGGGGTGTGCCAGGAAGTTGGAAAGAGCAAAAGTTACCATTGCCATTGCCATAACTGTGAAATGTGCGTTGACAAAAAGTTACGGGAGACGGGAGGGGAATGGTGAGGAGTGCGGTATGGGTGGTCCTGTAAAGGACCTTGGCTTATCTGGCGTCTTCGCTGAGTTTTCTTGCACTTGTGTGAATATACACTGAGATTTCCATCATTATTATTATAAATATTATAATTTTTCTTCAATAAAGTAATATTTTGTAAGCTCTAAAAAGTATATAATGTAGAAAATAATTCTATAAAATAGATGTAGATTTTTCAAGAAACCTTTCTCATGTAAGGAAAATATTTATTTGATTTAAGAACAAATTTTACTCTTCGTGTAACCGCGAAATGGAGCGGTAGTATCTACGGTGGGGCGTGGCTGGGTTGCAAGTCAAGTGATGTGCATAATTTAAATGAAAATGTCAACGCGGCTTTCGCCAGCCCATTGCAATCTACTTTGCGCTTTCCTTCTTTTCATCGGTCTGCGTTTTCATTTCCACCGAGTGCAGTGTGCATGTGTGCATTCCTACTATATAAATATATATATATATATTTATATGTAACTATATGTGTGAAAGAGTGCCGGAAGCAGGACAAAAGTCTGGTGGCAGCAGGAGGCCAAAATGGGTAGAGAGAAGGATAAGCCCGAAAAGTGCACTGCGGTTGCCTTAAATTGAGTTAAATGGAGCGAGAGATAAGAAATGAGGCGAGTACACAAAAAACCCAGAGAAATGGAATCAATATTAACTTGATTAACTAATTGGAAAAAGGGGGAAATATTATAATCAAATGTAGAAGGTAAAGAAATTACTTTCAAAGAGTGCCAAAGCATTTAAACCTAATTCAGTTTGACAGGTAAAATAAGATTAAACTAAAGTGTAAATGGGAGAAATAATAGCTTAATAAATTAAACTTAAATATATATTTTATCAATTAAATGTCTTTAAATGTTGACTACAAAAACAAAGGTATTTAAAATGCTTAATGTATGAAATATGTATCATAAATATTATTTAATTATTAACTCCCTGACTTTTAAAGACTTTCATTTAGTATTCTTAAACTGACCTGATTTCCTGCAAATAAGTATTTCCGTAATATTTCCTCAACCATAACTACGACCAGCGCCAATCAAATGAATAAATTTGGAAATATAAATAAAGGGGAGTGGTGGGGTTAAACGGCGAGATGAACTTTTTTAAATTGCGTTAAATGTTGATCCATGGAAAACGAATTGACGCCCCAGTCAACGGGCAGAAAATATTTAACGCCGTTTTTATTTATGACATAAATACGGCCCCAGCATATTTCATGGCCCGTCCGAGCGCGAACAAACTGATAGATACAATGCATTTTCGAGTCCTGCTCTTGGCAAGGATTTTTCTCTGCTATGCCGCCCGCAATCAGGCCTCCCAAGGGGGCGTGGCAGTACGAAGGGGGAGGCTTTTTGGTGGGCGGGGGCGTTGTCGAGTATGCATTTGATGGCCGCCTGTCAATGCCAAACAACAAAAGCGCACAGGACGAGCAGATTGAGGTGGCTGGAAGCCAAAAGAAAAATGCTGAAAAATGTACACGGCTTCGATGGCTGAGCAAAAACGGGCAGATAAATTTATATGCAACCCACACAGACAAACACAAAGAGCACCTACTCACACACACACCCATACACACCCACACAGGGACAGGCATAAGCCCACATAAAGCACTCAGGGAGCAGAACGGGCCTGCATTTAACAATTTATCTGCAGCTGTCAAAATTAAAACCCCATACGGCTCCACAGCTGGGCGAGCTTCAAAGCCATAACCATTGCCATGGACGTGGTTCCAGAGAAAAGGGGCTTCTGTTCGGGTCCAGAGGAGCTTTAGGGAGGTGGAGATGTGCCGGTGCAGCGAGCCACGACGAGTCAATACCCGTGGCAATCCGTGGGCAGCAATCGTCCAGGACACTAGGAACACATGGAGAAATTATGCCTCTTTATAAGTGAAAACTTTGAATTTATTTTTTACAATTAATTTTTAAGCAAAGAAACTTATAAACAATTTATAAAAGTATCTAAAAACGTTTTATATTTTTCCTGCCTTAGGAAAAAAATGGTATTCAAACTGCAATAAATTATCCTTTGATTTCCAATGAATGTTGATTCTAAGAAGATAATTTAATTTAAATTTAATACAAGAATCATTCACCCTAAACTTACTAAACATAATTTAAAGTGCACTCAAAAGTCAGCTGCAGGCGGCATTGGATTTGAAAAAAATAAAAATAAATATAGGAGAACAGAAAAGAATCGAGGGGCAGAAATGGTAAAAGAAAGACGCGGAGGCAAGAAAAGTGCAGCATGGCCCAAGGGGGTCACACAATAATGCCGGTCACAGGATAAGCCCCACACACACACACAGGCTCATCCGCAGTCACACCGAAACAGGAACAGACACAGACACAGAAGGAGAGGAGCGACACAAACACACAGGCAAACAAACAGCGAAACGGACACACAGACAGACAGACAGACAGTCAATAGCAATGGCTGACTGTAAAAAACGGAAATGGGGCAATCATAAATTTACACAGATATGCAAGTGCCCTGGCCCCGGTCTGCGTGTGTCTCAGTGTGAGTTAGTGCATCCCCAGCCCGTTATTTCCTCCCTTCAGTACCAGAATTCCTTTCACGGCCTTTTCCTCGCGGCCTGTCCGAAAAACAAAAACAAATTGTATGGGCTTCGAATGACAGAAGTCCGAAAAGGAGTAGGCAAACAAAATTCTAACTGCATTCGGCTACAGCCGACGGCTCGCGAAGTTCGGACAACATATTTGTTGTTGTTTTCGAAGTCATTCGGATTTATTTTCGTTTCTCCTAATTCTCTTTTCATTTTCTTCTTCTGTTGTGATCACACGTGTTCGGTTGTGTAGTTAAAGTTGCGTATAAATTTAAATATTATAAGGTAAGTCAAGTTATTTTTACTCAATTAATAAATTCCTTTGCTGAATTGATCTTAAGCATGGATATGACTTCATCTTAAACTGTTTAAATGCTAAACTCTTTAGGTATGCGGAGTTTCTTTTCAGTTAAAACTGGTATGTATCTTTGTACTTATTTATATGCAAACTGGAATTTTTAATTTGATTCTAACATTAAATTTACAGATAACATAAATTCCCGGAAGGATCTGCAGTCGGCGGAGGAAGCCCGTGAAACTTTACATTAATTTTAATTTTAATTTTATATTAATAAAAGTATAAAATTTAAATAAAAAAAGGAACAAATTAATCTGGGATTCCAGGGATTTTCTATAGGTTTTCTTTTGTGATTCCTCTGGGATTCTTAACTGAATTCCTAGCTGATTCCGAACAGATTCCGCTTATAAATTCACGTTTGATTCAGGAGGGAATCTACTTCGAAAATCACGATGAATTCATGCCCTGATTCACGTTTGATTCAGGAGGGAATCTTTTTCGAAAATCAAGGTGAATTCATGCCCTGATTCACGTCGAATTCCGATATGATTCACCGGTTAGTTCGAATTCACCCCTGGAGCCTCTTTTTCAAAATTTTTGTATGAAAATTCACCCCGTTTTCAGCGTGAATTCACGCGTGAATCACGTTCAGTCCCACATGATTCTTCTATGAATCAGGTCTGAACGGTACTGAAGGGCTTATACAGCCCCACAGCAACTTCAAACAGCCACAAACAGGATCAAGAAAGGGCAATCACAAGCCGAAGGAGTGAGTCCTCTAACCAATCAGGAAATACGGGAATTTATTTTATATTTATTTTTTTAATTTCATCTAAGAAAATAAATCAATTGTTTATTAAAAAAGTATAAAATGACAAATAAATATGCTTTCTGTATGGAATAAGTACTTGGCCAAGAATAAATTCTTAAGAAAGAATTGAAATATTAAAAATCTTTAAAGGAATTATAACTCTTCTTTTGTTTGTTTTATTTTCTGTTAATTTATTGCTTAAATTTAAGGAAACTCCAACTGAAAATTCATTTCATCTTGGAATTCAAGTATTCCTATTGCATCGAAATCGCAATTATTTCACGAATTCATCTCGAATGCCAAGTTTTGGAATCTCCTACAATTCAGCTGCCAAATGGCTAAAGTTTCTCTGTGTGTGTGTGGGTGAGGTCCTGTGGATTTCGGCTATGTGTGTGTGTGGGTGGTTTTGTGGGTGGCAGAGTCCTGGAAAAGACTTCGATTTAATGCGAATGCGATGCGTTGTCCGATGGCTGCCCCTGAATGGATTTGCCTTCGACTACCCCCTCCTGCATTTCCCTTGGCCTTTGTATGTAGCCTCTCAGCCTCTGGATGTTCCTCCTCCCGCGCTGTTGAATTTCCCTCCCCCCGAAGCCATCCATCCATCCATTATTTTTTTCACTCTGCGTTCGCTGAGCTGAGATTTGTGGTGCGGTGCAAATAGATTTCTAGCGCAGAACATAAATAATACTCACACAGGCGCACAGGCACAGGCGTTGCCCTTTCAAATGCGAGTGCGTTTGTGTGTGTGTGCCAGTTGATCCTCTTCTTTTGGCTTACAAAAAAAAAAACCCAAGAACATGTAAGGATGCTACAGTTGAGTGCCCGACTATAGAGCACCTATCCTTCGGTGGGTAAAATATATGGAGCAAACTTTGTGATGCCAAAAGTATTTCAATTTATTAAACTGAATAAAAAATATCTTCTTATTGATATATATTCAGGATATTAAAATAATAAAATACATTTTAAAATGATTTCAAATGGTACTGAGACGTGAGCTAAAATATCAGATTTTCCATTGAAATTTAACATAAAATGTTCTGTTGATTATTGAGACTTTTAAGTGATTTTAAATTCTGTACTAACACTTATGGTTTCTAAGAATTCATCAAGGAAGAAATTAAGCTCATAAATTCTTAAAAAATATTTCCTTAAACCCATCAAGATTCTTGAATATACCCTTAATTTTTACCAAGTACCCAGTACAAAAACGAAACGTCAAAAAAAGGACAAGAAATGAAAAATTCTGAAACCAAAATCAAAGTGTTTGCGTTTGTGAAAATCACACACAAAGGAGGGTGAGGCGTGGCGGAGTTGGTTTGCCAGGCTTTGCATGCAAATTTTGCCAGAACGCTGGCAAAACGTTTGACATTTGCCATTTTCCCCTCAGCTAGATAATGTGGCCTTTATGGGTCCCAGTGCCTTTCGCCGGCAGATCCTGGGCCATCCTGTCGCATATTTTTCCATTGGCCTGGCATAATGATGGGCACCCTGACTGTTTCTGCATCCTGCCAGCAGTTTGATTTGCATTTGCATTTACCCATCGCCTGTCCACATTCTTGTCTTGCCTCCTGCCTTTTCATAGTTTTCTCTGTTCGCCCAAAGAATTTATGCAGTCCGGCTTTCCGGGCACGTCCTCCTAAGGACTACATTTTGGGCTTCATTAGTGACTTGGTCCAGGTGTAATTAGTACACGAGCGCATATTTGTTTGGCTTCAGGATTCTTTTCCAGATGCCGGTTCCCCCCTGAAACCAATATGGGTCCTTGCGTTTCTCTTTTGATTTTCGGGACCAGGAATGGCTATTAAGAATGGTGAACATCTTGATTAGTTTAAAGGACCTTTTTGAAGTTTGAAAATTCAGTAAGAAATTGTTATTTATTTTATATTTGATATATTTCTACCGAAATCTACATTAAAAGGAAGATTCCTTTGACTAGATAAATGAAATAAATCTTCCAACACATTTTCAGCTCAATCCAAGCTTTGCTAAGTTTCTCTTTCAGGATTGCCTGAAGATCTCATAACAAGTTTTCGGTTCAACTCGAGTTGACTTGAATTGCACAGGCTGCAGTCAGTTGGAAGTTCCCAAAAGTGTTAAATTTTTTACCGAACTAGACAGACGGCCCAGAGGGGACTGGGACTGGGAATGGGATATGGGAAGGGAAGGGAGATGGAGAAGGGACTTGGAATGGGAATGGAAATGGACTGTAGTGTAGATGTCGCTTCCTACTCGCTATCGAGGACTGGCATCTACAGCTCTAGGTAATCCCCAAGTGCTGCTGAACATGAGAATAACACACGTAATGCATATTTAAACATTTGCTGATAGCAAATGACAAAGGTGGAACAGAAGCCCGGGTAACAGGAGCATCGATCCTGGGGACCAGGCAACGAGCCCACGGAAAACAATGACAATAGACAGAGACAGGGAGGCAGGGACAGAGACGGAGGTGTAGACGTAGTCGGAGGTTAGTTTGGATGGTCTAGAACCCTCAGAGTTGGGCAAATGTTTGGCCAACTTAAACCTTAATCAATGCAAAAGTTTCTGGCCTAATCGCTCTCAATTATTCAGGTGAAACGTGGCATTTAACAACTACGTGAGAGGTGGTGGCCAGTGGAGACCCTAACGAGGCATAACTTTCGCTCTCGCAGGTGATGGGCGAGGGGTGGGCAGGTTTGGGCGTGTTCCTGGCATTAAATATAATTTTCCCCACCAAAGTCTGGGGCTACTCAACGCAGCTCAGTTCACTGAAGTGGCAACCGAAACCGAGTTGCCATTTACTCCTGGCAATGCACTCAAATAAATAGATTATAATTAATTTGAATATATTTTAGAGTTAATCTGCTATTCGTTGGAATGTTTACTAATTAGTTGTTTGTTGTTTCTAAGTTAGTATGTCATTATATAAATCTCAAAGCTGATTATAATTAAATATCCGATTATTTCTTGTTGAAAATGGTTATACTTTAATTTATTGTTTGGTATTCTAACGATTTAAATATACAAATTTCTTGTGATTGCCCTTGATTAAATTTTCTAAATTTACATCCCAAGTTGGCTTTAAGTGTAGCACTGGCCGGGTTAATAATAATGATATTTAAGTTGAGCGTCGAGCGGTGAACAGAGTCCTCAGCAGCGCAATGAAAGGACAAAGTTGCCAACGGAAACGGAAGTAACTGCATAGAGTCGCTCATTCCGGGAATTTGAATGTGTGCGAATGTAAGCCTTTTGTAACCAAAGTCAGGACTGCTATGCACAGTGGGGAATTTGACCTGTTTTTGTGGCATTAATTAATATCTTAAAAACAAAGCAAAATTTGTAAATTCTGTTTTTTGAATTAAGTTAATAATAAAGAAAGGAAGATATTTTAAAAAAATGGGCGTGGTTCCGCCTTTTTTTAATCGATTTAACAATTTTTTTTATGGTAAAAATTAAAAAAAAAATTTTTTTGTTTTCTTTTTACGACAATAATGTTAATTTTATACATTTTGTAAAAAAATGGGCGTGATCGCACTCTTTATTTACGAGAAATCGAAAGGAATTTGCTCTGTTTTTGTGGCAATTATTCCAGCAGCACCGTATTGCTGATTGAAAACTTCCATCCTAAAAAATGGAATTACGCAAAAAGGGGCAAAAAGGGGCAATTGAGCTTAGCTGTTCTGAATTAGGAATTTATGGCTCTACAACATGGATATAGACACTCACTGGACAAGTCTGGACATTTTTTTAAAACCTTTGCCAAAGTTGAACATTTATTACGAAAGCTTTGTACGGACACCACCTGCTTCAATTACAAATTGTTAGAAATACACGCACGATTTTGTCAAAGTATTAGTATTAACAAATAGTACAAACCTGAGGCATTATTATCCATTTTAAATTTTATTGATTGGTGCTTTAACCTCTGAGAAATATTAATTGGAAAATGCACTACCAAATGAACCAAAATGCGCACACAAAATGTAATTTCCCAACAGCTGACTTCAATCGCTGGTATTTTAATACTGGACTGGAAAAATACCATTTTTGGTATGTAACATAAGTCTTTGGTATATTCTCAATACGTTAAGACTTCAATATCCAAAATTTAAAAACATTTAAAAAACACATTAATGCCACAAAAACAGGGCAAATTCCCCAGTGTGCTATGGCTTGGCCAAAACTGTAACTGGAATTACACCTAAAAAACTATTCATACATACACACACATAAAGTATGAAATGTGCTTTGTGTGTGTAAAAATTGAAAATTTTCGCAACTTTACAGGTGAAATCGGAGTATGAAAGAGGTAGAGAATCGGCAGAGGGATATAGTATCTAGCATACCTACATATGTATCTGTGGTTAAGCCCCGTCAGGTGGGCTAGGTATAAATGGGGGTTGGGGGAGGACTGATGAAAAGTCAGGAAGCAAAGTTTTACGGTTCACATAAAAGCTGAAATGTTCATACAATCAGCATGAATTATAACTCGGATGTGGATTAATACTTGCTCGAAGGGTCTGAGTATGAGTGGGAGTGTATGTGTGGCTTACTGACAAGCCTTCTAGCCTGAATCAGACCCCACCTGGAATCCCACACTGTGCACCTGCAAAAAGTTGAGAGAGCTGCAGCGTTATGCGCTTTTGATTTTCCTGTAATTAAAAACTAAGCTCTGAGCACCGCCATGAGTTTGGGTTATTGAAAGCAGGTAGATATTCGCTGGAAAGTCCTCAAATGAAAGGGTGTATTGTAGTGGAAATAAGCTAACTCAGCTTCAATGTATAAATTATTTAGTTGATTAACCATATATATATTAATATATTATATTAGGAATAACTGTTTTATATATTAATCAATTTAATTTAAAGTTTCTATTTAATAAATCAATCTTGATTTTAAATTAAAATAAAATTATTATCTGTGTGAGTTCTCTCTTTCTCATAAACTTTTCAGTCGCTATAGATAAAAGTTACCTCCAGTATTTAATAAAATAAAATATATAAATTCCACCTTCCTTGTAGTAAGTTTTATCTTACAGTAAAACATGCTTTATTGAGGCAATATTAAACGTTAATTTAACGAGATCCGAATCACGCAGAGGGGAGGAGCTCACTTTTTTTTATGGCCAATTCCTAATGCCATCTCATAGTCAACGCTCATAAATTAGAAAAACTGCGTTGACATGGCACTCGGGCGGAATGGAAATGGAAAAGAATTTGGCATCAGCAAATATTTGCAGCACGTTTTCGTTTACATATCAACTTGACAACTTTTGCATTACGATTAAGATGTACAGCCAGAGAGCCAGACGGAGATCCTGGGTTCGAGGAGGCGAATCTCGTGGACGGAGAACAACGTTATCAACACCTTTTTAGCTACACACACACACACACACACACACACACACAAGATGGAGGCGTGGCAACAGGAGGCGGACAAGTCAGCTTCCAAGACCAAGTCATGAACGAGATTTATGTGTTTTGCTCGACTGTGCGACAATAAAACAAAACAAGAGGCAGCAGAACGAAACCCACCGAAAGCAAACCCACACACAAGTTGCGATTAGAGATGGCAGCGCATAGTTATGAGGGGGTTACATCCGCTGTCCCCCCCCTCACTTTATAAGGAGGAAAACAACAAGCATAAATATTAGAAGTTGCCTGCCACTGCAGAACGTGGCGAACATCGCATCGAATGCCAAATATTTTGACGTATTTCAGTGGGAAACTGCTGGCGCGAACACTACCCTCCGCTGCCTCCTGCTCCTTCAGACCCAAACAATGGCTATTATGGTCACAAATGGCGGAATAACAAGCGGGCTTAGTGAGCATCAAAATGGCATCTTTGATTCCCTAAAGAAATTCTTAAAATGAGGGTTATGCTAAGCAGAATATAAATTTATAATTAATTTAGAGAGTGGTGAATAAACAAATAATAAAATTTTACCATAATTAAATTACCATAAAACGCATTGCACATTTGATTACTTTGATCTTACTTCATAGATCTGTAAACTTCTTTAATTTAAAATATTTTTTTAAAATTTCAAGCTTACCTAACTATCACTCTTAGTTCAATATACCTTAAGTTCCACCTGGCCAAAAAATCAGTCACCTTCAATAGCTACCAGCTTCGCATCCTGTCCAGGATGGCCATTGGAACTTATATTTATGAGCGGCATTCGCGAGTGTGTTCCAGCTGAAAGATGCGTAGGAATTTTTGCTTTTCGTTCGTTAAGATTTATGAGGCGTCCTCACAAACTCACTCACACACACACACACACACTGCTCGAAGGACCAAAGCACGTCCTGACTTTAGAAATTAATTGGCCCAACTAAGAAATTCGAGAGTAAACGCCGTGCTCATAAGTCCTGCCATCGTCCTGAGATGCGGTTTTTTCCCCTCTACCATCACCAGGACCACCGCCTGAGCTTTCGCCCCAGACAAAATTAATTTGTTATCCTCGCTTGTTTAACGCAGCTATAAATTATGATGCCAAAGTTTTTGGCCACTCAACGAGCGGCAACAACGGCAACGGGCGACTTTTCACCGTGGCAGCCACGGCCACGTTGCCTTGGCAATTATTAGCTTTTGTTACGCACACTTTATCACTGGCCATGTCGATATGGGTCCCCTTCCTGTACGAGGATGCACTTGAAAAAATTTCTATATATATATTTTTTTGGGAAAATAGATAATATTCCATTTAAAGCTTATAATATTAAGACAAGAGTTAAATTAAATATTTTTAGTTGAAATGAAGTTCTTTCAAATATTTAAAAAGAAGAAACCAGAGACCATAGAAATTTAAATTCTCGTTTTATAAATAATTTAATAAATATATATTGTGCTGGAAGGTTTACACATAAGTTTTCGCATTCTTTATTTTAATTTTGGAATATAATTTTATATAAATGTTTCTATATTTATTAAAAGTAATTTTTCTTTCAAATAATTTCCCTTACAATCAAAATGTTATTGTTTCTCAGTGTGTTTTGGTGTCCGATATATATGGGCCGCGTAATTGGTGGGCACGTTAATCAACAAAGGAGTGGGCCCAAGGACAGGCCTCGTCCATGGCCAATTAGAGACCCATGACCGGGCAACGCCTCGAAGATGGATGCTGATGAGCCCGAGATGCCGGGATGCCACGATGCCTCGCCTGCTGGGATGCTCCGATTCCTTGATGCCTGGATGCCCAATGGGCCGAACATAAATCCTTGACGGAAGCCACTATTAGCGGGGTGTTTAGTGAGCCTGCAGCCTGATGGCCTTTGATTAGCTTCGATATGCTCCAAGCGTCAGCTATAAATTAACTGAGCTCTTTGTTCTAAAGGTAAGAAGACGGGTTTGCTTACCAGCAGAGACACCAAAAGCTAGAAAAATTGGAAAAGTCTATGAACTGATGGTAGGAATTGATAGATAAGATAGATGAAACCTGTCTTGAAATTATAAAGAATATAATTTGAGTTACATAAATAAACAAAACACCTGTAATGCTGTTTATATATTAACAGATCTTTAAAGAAATTATTTAATTTTCTTCCACAAACTCTGTTACATTGTATAGTAATAAGGTTTACTCATGTTTTCCTGGTTGCCACTGAAATTAGCATTTCCTTTTTGAGGCAGGTAATCCCATTTAATCCCATTTTCCATCTCAAGGTTTATATATTTCCCAGCAGATTGCACCCGATCAGGTGCCGTTTGTATTTGGTTCGTTCCTGCTGATGATTTTCCACCTGATTGCTTCAACTTATCCAGCTCGTTTTAAAAAACAGATTAAATTTCCCTCGCTGGCAACATCCAACCACCCGAGGGGAGGGGGGGGGGAGAGACACCTACAGCAGCAGCACCACCCATTAACCATTGGCATCGTTGTCGCCTTGTTAATTAAACGTGGCACACACCGCTGGCTGAACTGAACGCGATGCGGCATTGCGCCTCGATTGCGATTGACACAATAAATTGTCAATTACAGTGCAATTACGTATGGAAATCGCTGGCACTCTCTCTCCCATTCTGGCATATCCTCTGGGGGAAAAAAAAATCTCTATGGCATACACCCGTTTCCCTCCTTTTTGGGGAGACAACAGCGGCAGTCGCCGCTTGATTAAATCGATAAAAATCGAGTCGCATTTTAAACGCAGTTACAGCGCACACAATAGAAACGTGCAAATATTGTCGAGGGGTTTTTCTCTAGGTATTCTTTTATTTTTTTCAGGGGGAGGGACTGGCAGACATTTAAAAACGGTCAAGCGGTTATCAACACACAGCTACGGCTATGGAAAATTCGGTCAACATGACAACGTTGCGAGACGAAAATAAACTGTGAGATGGATGTGAGTTTTCTTTTATTTTTCGGTGTGGTTTTTCGCGAGAATTTCCACGAAAATCGTTCTGACAAATGGAAAGTGCCTAAGGGATTGAATAATTTGTAGAAAAGAGAGTAGAAGAAACAATAATATTTAAAGTTCTTTAAAGGATACATTAAAAGATATAAAGAACTAAAGTTGTTGAGACATTGAACTATAATTAATGAATTTTACAATTAATTAATTACGTTTTGTAATATGAAGTAAAATTTTATGATTTATTCTTTGACAATTTCTTATATATAATTTCTCTGTTACCAAAGGAAATATTTTTGTAAAATTGGTTAGGCAAACTCCATGGACATGCAATTTACAACATGTGTCTCCCGGCCACGCAGTGGGCTATCCATCACCCACGCCATTTTTCTTTTGTGCCCGCTATGTGCCTGAGAGTGTGTGTGTATTTCCGTTTCCGGTTCGTTAATAGAGTTAGTTGCACATACCGCTAACTGCAACAGCAATGGCGCCGAAAAATTTGCCAGTAAGCAACTGCCAAAAATTGGCATCTGTCGTACAAATGGAATGGGAACAGGTGGTGCCTCGAATGGAAATGGTAACGGAAATGGTGTGGAGTAACCCAAAATGGGTGCCGTAACGATAGCCACTGGCGGCCACTGGAGGCCACTGTCACCATGGCCAAGTTCCCTTCTTCTCTTCCATTCCCTTTTATTCCGACTCCTCCTCTGTGTTTGCCTTTCTTTTGCTGTTGTTTTCGGCCAGGCGGAGTTGATATTGTTGCTGCTGCAACGTCCTGTGAACATTTAACTATTTTCGAAATGGCGTTAATTGGAAATGGCAATTTCATGCGCCCCAGACGGTCTCTTGCTCTTGGTTACTTTACACAGAGGGAAAATAAATATAAAAGTTAGATTCCTTATTTGTTATTTAACTATTTTATACATTTTTTTATTCAAAACTTAAAAACGTATAATAAAATGGGGGGAAAAGTGTCAAATAAAAATGATAAATATACATTTTGAGATGGTTGACCAAGATTTTAGTTACTTTTTTCTTAATCAGAAATAAAGTGACACAACTTATATAAATATAAATACAAAAAAACACATTTTAAGAGTATTTAGTACACCAAATTTTTTCCCATGTCCTGTTCCTGTCCTTGTGTGGCTCTTCCTTTTTCATACTCTCCTGCCTTGTCCCCTTTTGTCTGCATTTTGTAGTTTCCTGCTGTTTTTTTTTTGACATTTTTATTTTATGGTATTTTTGCAACTGCGGAACACACGCAAATACACACTCCCCCGCACACACACTAGCACACTCTCAATCAGTGGCACACATTTCGAGGGGGGGACGCAAAGTGCGCAGCATACTTCGATCGGTTCGCGAATGAATATAAGCCATTCTAAACATTTTTAGTTGATTGAAAAATTGTGCAGTTGGTTGGCAATTCGAGAGCCACACGAACGGGCATATGTGAGAGGGGGATTTCCCTGTATTCGTTGGAAAATTTAAGCTGCATTTAATTGGGCAAAAAGAAAGGGGACTGCAAAATGCGCGACATTGTGTTGGGTATTTGGGCAATTATGTGGGGATTTTTGAACGACGAAAAGTGCCACAAAAGCCAGGAGCTCAAATAATTGGTGGTCTCATTTTTTCAAATTTGTAATTAGGTTTGTGATTATAATTAGTTAGAAATTAAAAAGAAATTAAAACAAGGAATAAAGGAGTATACATTTTAATTTCATATGTTAGCGTGCTTAAAAATGATTCTCTATGGCATACTTTAAGTATCAACCTGCTCTAAACATTTAAATGTAATTGTCTTTATAATTATAATTATGTATCATGTTATGTATCAACTGACCTCTATATTTCACTCTATATTTAACATTTTAAACCACTTTTAAATCATGTCAGATTAACAATAAACCAAAACCAGGTTGAACATAATTCTGTCAGCCATAAAATTCACTAGCATCTAATAATTTTTGGTCCAATTTAATATATTTTATATGTCTGTAAATAATTAGAGCAACAAGCAAGTTGGGCACTTTCTGCAAACTAATTAAAAAACTACGCAAGCAAAAATATTTTCGTGTTTTTGCCACACCGAATGGGATGGGCAACAAAAAAACTAAATTAGAAACGTAAATTGAATTCTGCACACGTTGCGAAATAACAAAGTGAAAAATGAATAATGACTTTGACAGCAGGAGCAGCAGGATAACACGTGTAGGTGCGATGCTTAATGCAGTTAAACAGCAGAGTTTGGGTGCTGCAAAGAGAGAGATCCTAAAAGGATGAAGGAACCCGAGGAGAAGGAAATGCAATTTGGAAATTGAAAACGTTTCGAGGGGCCGCCCACTTTTTGCTGTTTAACTTTTGCAGGCCCCCCTAAAAACTCATTTGCATACGATTTGCTATAATTGAATTTTCGCCAAAGGCTGCAGGAAACCCTAGTCCTCGCCTAGCCCTCCTCCATTTCCGTCTCGTTTTTCCATACATATCTGTGTATCTCTGGCCCTCCTCAGTGTAGTTGTAGTATAGCAGCTAGCCTTCAAAAGTTTTCCCCGACTTTGCCCCGCAAGAAGACAAATGTGCGTAAACAGTCCCGCAAAGGGGGTGCCTTTTTCGAGGGGTTTGGCATGAGCCAGGACTGTGTCACTGGCTGATAACGTTTAATGGATTGCTCTGGACTCTTAGAGACACAGACAGACCGAGGCCTCGAAGGGGAGGCTTTTTGTTTATTTTTTGTTGCCTAGGCCCGGGCAATGAAGACATTAAAATATTAATGTGCAGCATAAATCAGTACTGTGCAGGGGGGGAAAAATAGAAAGTAAGTGGAAACTGAGATATTTTGAAGTTCCCGAAACGAATTTCAACTGTATTTCTATGGGATTATAATAGAGGAATTTAAGAATTTTTATTTTCTAGTCATCCTTAAAGCGAAAAAAGGTATTCCCTCTCTTCACATTTAAACACATGAAATTAATTACAATTTCCTTTCATCGATTTAATTCAAGAATCTCCTTAAAGTCACTTCGTTTTCCTAGAACACTCCAAGCACTTTATTTTCAATTCCCTCGGAAAACAAGTATTATTTCTCAAGTCGTCTGTGTGTTTGCTTTTGTCGCTCGAAATATCAAAAACTAAGCCAACACGCTTTTTACGTCTCTGACAGCTGTGAGATATGCAAAGGAAAGTTGACGAGCAGCCCGCAAATTACTCACACATATACTTGAGTTTTCCCAGCCCATTTTCCGACCTCCACGCTTTCCCTTGAAGCTTCCACCTCCCTCAGTGCCATCGCTTTGGTTGCCAAGTCAACAAACAAATTAATTACAGTCTGTCTCAATAGTTTGCCACATGTATCTGGGAGCTACACACACTCACTTTTCGCCTGTCAACAGTGCTTAGGACGCTTTGACAAAATTAAATGCAAAACTCATTATGAAATGTTAATAGCGAGCAGCTGCCGCCGTAATAGTAGTGATAGTTGTTGTTGTTGTTCCTGCTGCTGCTGTTGCTGCTTTTGTGGTTTTACAAAACATATTAATTAGCATTAAATAATTAAAATATGCCCGCCGCTTAACGTCATTCATTTTAATCAGTTTTAATCCCTTGCCGGCTTTTGCGGCTTCTGTAAGTTTCCCCAGATTGGGGCGGGGCTCATTAAACTGTAGTTATTATAGCTGAGAAAGAAAAACATAAACAAATAAGCGATTTAATGGTCTGAATTTATTTGCATATGTACTGGAGTGGTTTACGTTGCGATTGGCTTTGATTTAAGAGTTTTCAAGTTGAAATTGCAAACAACGCGGCGTATACTTAATTGAAAGCGCCCCTGGGGGTCTATTCCACTCAAAAGAGGAAAATTATCGTATGTTTGCTGCGTAAAAGGCTCGAGGGTAATATTTTACACATAACTGTGGAATCAATTAGCCTGTTGTAGAGTAAAATAACAAAAGGACCATTAGCATATCCTGGCTTTAATATTAAATTCTCTGGGAGAGAGAATATTTTCTAAGCAAAAATTTGAATACGTTATAATAATACTATGAATAATAATTTATATATATTTAAAGGAAAAATGATTGTTTATATACTGAATTGTTAGTATTTCTATTTTTCAGAATATATTTTTATTTATATATATATATTTTATTTATATATATTTTATATAATTTTTATAATACTTGATTTAATGCTATTTGTTAGGGAAACATTATTTACAAATTTTGATTTAATGCTTTAATTGTCTTCTGTGAAATCCCTTAACTACTTCCAAAAATGTTCCCTTCAAACTGACTTAGTTGACAATGAAAATCAAACAATAGAAAAGCTCGCTGGCATTTTGGAAAATAATCTTCCTTTGATGCTGCATTTACAATGCATTTTATATGTTTTTTGTTAGCCAAATTTTAATTCACATTCCAGCCCCCGCAGCGGTTTTGTTGATGGCGGAATGGCAAATTGTTGTTTACCAACAGTGCGAGGCATAAATATAAATCCCGAGTATGTCGATGTGATTGCCTCCCCGGGCACTTAGCCGTATTGGTTTGGGCCAGGATTTGGATGAGGCTACGCCGGGATTCGCGGCCCGGCAGCCACAGCCGCCAACTGTTCCTGGTTCGGTTTTTTGGCTGTGGGTCGGTTTCTGGCACTGATTTTGATTCTGATTTTGATTCGGCTCCTGCAATTTGCGTAAAAGTCTACGAATGGCATGAAAACTCACAGCTTTTGTTGCACAGCCAAGTGGTAAACAAATATGCGTGCCAAAAAGTGCGGGCTTTGTGTAAATATTAGTTGGCCATATTGATTTTGGTGTACCCTAGATAATAAATAGAAATAAATCTTTAAAGAAAATGCAGAAACCTTTAACATAGTTCCTTGATATTTAATTTAATTTAAGTTAACCTTAAATGATAACAAAAAATACTACAGTTTAGATAAGAAGACAAAGACTTACAGTGCTTTTATTATAAGAAATGGTATTTCATAAATTAACAAAACATAAACAAATTTAAGATTTCCTTTATTTGTACATTGTTTTATATCCTTACAATTAATATCAAGTATCCAGAAATAGCTTAAATGTTAATTTAAGTGCTTTGACTTTCCTAAAAAATTACAATCATATTTCAGCACTAATTTTAATCTAAATGCCCTTTTAATCAAATGAAAGCAAAACGCATTATGCCTCTCGAATGATCTGATTTTAAAATTTAAAATCCGTAAAAGAAATACAATTTCAGTACGAAGCACTTTTCAGCTCATCACCAATTCGTTGCAATCGGATTGAGAGTAATATTCGCTTGTCACGTCCCTTTTTATTTAGAATTTGTTTTCAGCCGATGGCAAAAACAATTTAAATTTTGTCTCTGCTGGCAGCGGCAAATGAAAATAAAATAAAAACGCCGATGCCGATGTTGATGTTGATGCTGATGTCGTTGGCGATGCAAGAGCAAATCGAAATCAAATCGAAATGTAATCGCGCGCACCAAAGCCAAAGCCGAAAGCAATCGCATTATCGCCACATTGGCGTGAAAGTGCCACGCCCCCGCGCTAGGATGATTTTTTTTTCAGCCACGGTTAACCCTCACGCACGCACACACATATTTAACCCCCCGAAGCCAAAGGCCGCCATATATACATATATTTATAGTCAGCTCATATTTATGGTTACAATATTTGCCTTTAACCGGAAATCGATGAAATTTTTATGCCTTCGCCTTGGCGCCCTTTTCATTTTATTTATGTTGTGTGTGTGTGTCGGTTTGGCAAAAATATTTGTTGTAGTATAAGCCCCCCTTCCCATCGCTCTCCGTTTCCATTCCAAAAGTATTTGCACTCTGCTTGATTTTCCAATTTTTTCCCTATATTTCGTTGCTGTTCGTTCGCTCATCGAATTTAGGCAATTTAGCGGCTTAACTAAATCGTTTTTGGTGCTCATGAATTTATACGTTTTGTTTGTGCAGCGCATGCAAAAATTCTGACATATTAATATGCGTAGGAATCGGAGAATACCTAACCTCCCCCAGCTCTCTATATATATCTTCCCCTTGCCCATGGCCAATGAAGGGGAGCCTTTTTTCTTTGTTGTCCAGAAGTGGGGAAAAGCTGGGAATGGGCCGCTGTGTGTGGCCGAAAATATTTATATTGTTTTGTCATTTTAGTGGGATTTACGAGGCCCAATTTGCGGTTTGATATATAATGCTTCTTGTTGAAAATTGCCGCACGCCGCAAAGAAATAAAAATGGGGTCAAACTTATATGGATTTGCATGAATATATGTTTCTTTCTTTCTTTTGGGATAATAAAAATATATTTTTATATCTTGTTTGTTAATAAGATGTTGGAGAATCAATAGTAATAATAACTTTAATGATCTGTAATAATTTAATTATTTTTATGAACAGTTCTTTACTTTTTTGGATTGATAAAACATAATAAGAACAATCAGATACAGTAAATTATTTTCAATATTAACTAAACAACAAATATACATTTAATTATAATAAAGAAATCCTGTAGATACAAATATTTTTGCACCCTTGGATCATTCTAACTGCAACTAATGCTTATATCTCTCATAATTCTCTCCCACCGCCCACTTCCGTTTCCTGTCACTGACAATGGAATGCTTTCAAAGCACTTCACACTACACAATTTCCTTGGCATTGTTCGAAATCATGGAATTAACTTGCTGTGAAAACTCTTTATTCCGTGCCCCTTTCTCTGGTTATTACTGTCTCACAATTATGTGACAATTTCATTGATTACTGCGGACGGAGAACGCTGAAATCTCTGTTGCACTTGGCACACAAAATAATGACAACCAAATCGCCATCACGTATTGAAGCTGTATTATAGTTCGCCGGTCGCGAACAATGGCGAAGGATTTCGAGCGTGAATTTTTGCACCCAGCTACAATTGCGGAAAATGCAGCATCCTTGAATGCATATACATTCACATAGATATATTCGTAGCATTCATATTCCGGAATCCAGCTTCCAGCTAATGGCTCTCCCTTCGATGGGGATAATCACGCTGCGATGCTGAGCCCGTTGATGATGATGATGAATGGTACGTTTGCTGGGCGGGCTGGTTGGTCCAAATCCTGGACCTGGCACGTGTCCTGCTCCTCCTTGCATTGTTCTTGAGCTCCGCTTCCGAACTTGCCGCAGTTATATTTCATATTTCGAGCACAGGGAAAAATTAAGGCTTCGTTTCAGTTATTTTGTTATTAAAAAATATATGCACCATAGAAGGGAATTTTTAGAGTTGATTGGTTTATGTTCTTGTGTTTTATATTTAAATAAATAAATCAGGGGTTTTATATTCATTTTTATAAATCTTTACAATTAATCAATCAAAAGAAAAGTGGTAAATTATAGTCAATAAAGTCTTTCTTTGTTTAAGTATTTATTGATAGTAAGTAGCTCATATTTTTCCATTCAAAGGATTTTTTCGAACATTTACTTATCTGAGTGCATCTCCGCTTTCACAGCTCAATTCATTGCAGCTCCAATGTCCCTCTTGCAGTAATCTGAATTGCTTTCCCACTTTTTCATGGCTTTGGCTTTGGCTTTGGCTCGGGCTTGGGCTTGGGCTCTGGCTCTGTCTCTGGCTTTGGCTGCAATCTTCAGCGCCAGAATTTTTACCTGCACGGAATTTGAAATCATGTGGGGATCCTGCTTGCAGAGGATTGGGGTCTCCAGGTCCTGGGTCACGTAAGCGGTCTTACTTTGTCACTGGCCGGGGCGGGCCAGTTCAATCATTTACTGTCATTTACTGCCTTAGTTACCTGTCCTGCGGCGTCTTCCAATATTGCAAAAAAAAGAAGGAATATATATATAGTTAGATATATGTATATGCAGAGGCAAACTCCAGCGACTTTAAGCACGAGTGCTCTTATTTTATGTATTCGAGGGAATTCCCCTTCTAAGCTACCTGACTAGCATGGCAAAAGGAAACTCACAATCCCCATAAATAAATTGATTTTAATTGCAAAAAACATGCGGATTTTCTTAAAGCTCAATTTACAAACCGTTAAATCTATTATTATAGGGAGATAATAATACAAATCAAAGATTGTAGTTATAATTAATAAAATAAGGGTTGATTCTGTGTTAAATTAGTGGAGAATCTGTGTTAAATTAGTGAAGAATCTGTGGAAAACCTGTACATAACCTTTCCGGGAAAGGGTGACACCACCACAACTGAACACTTCTATACTCCAAGGGACAAGTCTTTGCCTTTGCCAGACGTGCTGATGGCAACTCATCCGCTTGCCAGGATCTCACCAGCTGCTGCCACGCCCCCACACTCCTTTGTTTGCTGTGGAAATGAATTTCTAATACAAAAATTGCATTGAAAAGTGCTGTGACGCCTGCTGGTCGCTTGGCTTTAGCTTTAGCGTCAAGGGCTAACAATTGTTTTGGCAAACGCTGCCAGCCCTTGTAGGGGGCATAACGAGGATGAGAAGACGGGAAGGCGGCAGCACGCATATGGCTACCAGGCCGGAAGTGGTTCGCGTGTGTGTGCCCCCTGCGGAGAGGGAGGACCAAGGCAGAAGATCTTGGCTTCCCTTTATCCCTTTCCATTTCTTCCGTTGGCCCCTTTTCACCACCACGGCGACTTCTCACGGCTCGCACACTTCACGCTGGGCATGCAAAATGCACGTCTAATACAATGCAAAATGCAAAACGCCAAGTAAACCAACACAAAACAGCAAGACAAGACCAGGCACAGAAAGGATACAAGTACAGTACTAGAAAAATTCTAGATAATTTGATAAGGATTTTGGATTTTATATCTAGACAAAATTAAATTATATATAGAAACCATTTTGGGATTTTTAAATATTTAAAATATATGGAAATCGATTTTCTGGAAACATTTAAATTAAAAGGAATATATTTTAGGCATTTATAGTCAAAGAATAACAATTTAGAAACTAGAAAATACTCTCTTTTGGTTCAACTGCACGTTTTATGATTCAATTTATTCAATAATAAGCTTATTGAACTTCATATTAGTATTGAGTTTTAGTGTTATTATCATCCAACTTATATTTGTTGATTATTATGGCTTTTGAAGTGGAAAGAAACCCCTCAGCTGTGTTTGCTTTGAAGCTTTTTTAAAAACGTCTTGAGTCCTGCTGAATTGCTTTATATTTTTTCAAAATATTATAATACTTTCCCATTTTATTCAAGTGCACTGCCAGGGAATATGGTGGTCTGAAAAAATAGGTTTGCTCACATACAAACACGAAAAACAGGAAATTGAATTTTCGACTTTGGCAAGTGTGCGTGCCAGGAAAGAGGAACCAGAACCAGGAACAGAACCAGAAGCAACTGCAGCACAGGAACAACTTATGCCCCGACACTTGTACGTAATATGGGTAGCTGCTGCTGTTCCTGCTGTTACTCCTGCTGCTGTTCCTGCTCCTTCTGCTGCTGCTGCTGCGGCAACTATTGCGAACGCAGGACGAAAAGTCCTGACACTGGCAGTGCCTCGTTTTGCATACCAAGCAACCGAGCTCAACTTGTGCCAGCGGAAACGAAATATTTAACAACAAAGCAAACATACACACATACACACTCTCACCCACCCACCATGCACACTCGCAGATAAACGAGTATTTGTGTGCGTTGCATAATTGAGTGGGCGTGGCCAGAGTCGCAAGTTTAACTTTAATTTGCCGGCTTTCATCTGACTTTGTTGCCGGGAATGCCGCAGAACTAAGCTCAAATTAATAGCCATCCCCTTGGCATCCTTTCCGCCTCTTCCCCTCTCCCATTCCCTAAGAGCAGCTTAGATGGCAGCTCAATGACTTATCATATACAAATTACAAGACTCTTGCTTTCACCCAGTGCCACGCCCCAAGCTCCGAGTGTAGAGCAATTAGCGTTGGGAATTTACTGGGTTTCCCAGGACACAGCGAGGGTTTCATGGGGGAGTCGTTGAAACAATTAAAATTAAAAATGTTGATAAATAAACTAAATAAACCCCACACAGACTTTCAATTACAGATTGTTTGTTAATTAATAAAAGCAAACTTTAACTGGTTATTTTGTTCTAGACTTGCCAGCTAAGAAACCTATTTTTTAGACAACTTAAATAAAATTATATTTCAGATTTCTATTCGCATGTGCACCCCAGCCTCAGACAGAAGTCAAAAAGTTACAATTTACGCTTGTAAATAGCTTTAAAAACTTTTCTCCGGTTGCTATCTGCTTCTACAATTTTGCTAATTAACTCAGCACCCAAGTTTTTGGGACAAATCCACCCTCTCTCCCCTCCGGCATCCAACCCCCAAATCCGCTTTCAGCGGAAAATATATATAGAGACCCCCTCGAAAAATTCACCCCTCAACACTCGACAAATTCGCGTCTGTCGCTAATTTTGCTAATCAAAGCGCGGGGCACATCCCTCTTATTGTCGAGGAAAAGCGGAAAAGGCGATGAGGAAAACATTACTTCGATTTTATTAAACGGGATGCAGCGTAAGGGGGGGAAATTTTTTGAAAGGGACCGGCAATAATTTGCCAAAAATGAAAACAACATCCAGCAGAACAGCAACAATAAATGTAGAACTTTGTTAATGGGAAAGCGAACAAAATGCTGCTAAGGAAATTAGGTTTTTTTTTGTGTGTTGTTGTTATTGCTGTGTTTTCTCTTCTCGGCGATAATTAGTAGCATTATTTAAGGGGCAGAGTAAAAAATAAGGCATGCGAACGGGACTAGCTGACCCGGGTTATGGTTATTGCCATGGCACGTGTCACCCTTCGGGATTCCGGTTCCCCGAAAACTAAGAGCTCGCGGCATCAACTCCCCGAGAGTCGATAATGTCGCGGCCTGGCCACAAAGGCAAACAGAACCAACTGGGAAGGGAAAAAAGAGGGAAAATGGGAAAGCTAAACAGAAAAAAAAATTCATCACAAATTGATTATGAAAATGCCTTTAATTCAGGATTTTTTAGAAAATAAAATATAAAGGTTTTTCTATGTAACTTTCTTTTAATCAAACTTAATTTTTGATTAGAAGAAATCAAGGTGAAATTACCATTTTTAAAAGCCATAATTTAGGCTACTGATGAGGGTACTAGCCAGGTCAGAAATAGCTTTCTACTTTTATTTAAAAAATTTGACATTTTTCCTTAACTTTTCAATATTAGATTTAATTTCCCCAATCAATATTATTTTATTATATTTATAAATATTTATTCATGTTTAATTAATTTCTCTTTGTGTAGAAACTGGGAGGCTGGCTGCACAACCTTCTGTGGAAAAACTAATAACCGAAAATTGGGTAGGAAGCGGAATCGGACTCGGGAGTGGCGAGATCTGAGAACTGGAAGCTGGATGCGGGATGCTTGGTAGCTGGCGTCGAGCGCCAAAACTCATAAAATTCAAGCCATTGAGTTTTCGAAATCGCTTCGGGCTTCATTTCGATTGGCGTACGCCCCGCGGACGCCCCTCTGTCCAGGCATTTATTGGATGGCATTCTGGCCTCTTGACTTTTCTGTCGCTCTGCTCCTCGTTGTTTGGCCATTTAAATTCGTTACGTTTCGATTGCCGTGAATATGCAGTCAACTTTATAAAATTTATAGTTTAATCTGATAGATAGGAAATTGCTTTGTTTTGGCCTCCGACTCGGAAAAGGGATGATCCCAGAAGGGGATAGGGAAACGGCTACGAAAAGTTGGCAAAATATGAATGGCTTTTTGTTTGCGAAGGGAGATTTAGCCACTGCCAAGGCAGCACTTTAAAGCTTTCGACTCAGCTCGATAAAAAGATAAACCACACAATTTATGCGTGTGAAGGAGGAGTTGAACAAACATGTGAAAAAGTCGAATTTAAAGTTCTCTTTTTGCTGAGTAAATATATTTGCTGGATAAATTATACTTTCTAATACATAAAACATGGCAAAAGTTGAGTAAGGAATTGCCATGAATTTATTATTTGATTATTTGTATTTGCTAAGAAGTTTTATTTCGAATTTTAACTAAGTTCATGATTTAAAGTATTAAAGTTATCTTATTAAATTCTAAATATTTTTTAAATTTAAATACCTTAGAAATAATTAAATTTAACTCATTTGTTGTATTGTTTATTTAATTATCTTTTAATATTTTTATAATAAAAAGAATTTATTATGAGAATATATTAAATATATATATTTTAATACAGCTCCATTTAATTATTAATAATTTCCGAATTTATCATCCTGTAATTCCTCCCTTTAAAATTCAATATCCTTGAAGAATTCTATTATGTCAAAGTCATTCTCTTCACCCTTTGCCTGTCGCATAAAATAAAGATATTTCAGCTACCCCAACCCCAAAACAGACTTTAACCCCAAATTATGTTGTTGTCTGTCCCGATGTCTCTCCAAATCCCTTTGCACATCACAAAGGGCTGCCTGCACACAAATAATGCCAAGCAGGATATCCACCCATGTGCTTTCCAGGCAATTGCCTAATTAAATTTTATATCGAATGTCGTAAAACGAAATTTCAATAAGCACAAGGACAGCACAGAGGTGGTGTAGGATAGGGAAGGCCCGTGGTGGGGAATATTTGCATCCTTTGCCCAGCGAGGCCTTAATAATATTTTGTACCGACAGCAGCTCAGGAGTTAATAACACGGTCAAATGTGCGGACCAGGTCAGCATTAAAATCATGCGGTTCATTGACCAAAATCTCCGCCTCGCTTTCAATATCAAAAGTGGAAGTGGAAGTGCTGGGAAAACAGAAGCGAACTGGTGGGGCGGACGGACAGTCATCATCTTTGCCTGTTTACACAGTGTAGGACATTCCGAAATGTAAGTGCAGGCAGGAAAAAAATACATAACTTTATGAAATCAAATTAAACTTTATCAAAAATAAGTCTTCTTAACTATATAAATATTGTCGGAATTCTATGAAAGGAAAGATTTGATTGAATTAATATTAATTACATTTTAGTAAATACATCAGTATGATTGTTGATTTTAAAAGCTAAAAATTGTATGTTTAGTATAATTAAGAAGTTATTCGTCAGTGAACTAGAAATGTAAACTATTTCTTTCCAGTAACTTTTATTTCTACAAATTTCTTTCTGTGTCTGAAAGGGGCACAGGACATCTGAGAAATTCTGCAGCGGACATTTTGACAAGTGGCTTCGATGTTTGCTTAGCCCCTCACAACCGAACAGGTTGATCCTTCACCACATCGCCATTGCCATCGCCAAGTGGAGCGGACGGAAGCGAACTCGACTTTTGACAACTCGGCTCGTCATCATTGCTCTCATCATCATCGTCAGTGGGCTCTGGTCATCGCTTGAGATATATATATATATATAGAGAGAGAGATATATATGGCCAGATACGTATATATGTCAATGACGTTGCAAGCGCAGCTTGTTTCTTCTCATCCTTTGGCACTCATATAAAGTTTGTTTGCGGATTTGTGCAGCGCAATATGTCATTGCTGCCTCTTTGGGCCATCGACATTGACTTGGAGGAGGAGAAGTAGAATGTGGACAGGGATAAGGATGCGGATGAGGATGTGCAGGGGCAGCGCCGACCATGCTTAATGGCAACGTACGTTCAAGTAAACACACACACCACCCACATACACATAGGCACAACGCACTTGTGTGTCAGCGAGGGCAGCTTCAGAGATTTTAAGGTTCTTTCCGATATATTATGCTCATGAAATCAGATACATTTTAACCTATTTTATATGTAAATTAATAGCTAAAAAGTAAGTGATGTTTCAATCCGAAATTTAATATAAACTTTGCACTAAAAAGTCAAAGGTTCTTCGTGAATCTATATTTATTACTTAACTTTTATTCCATTTTCTTACCTCATAGGTTTTTCTTAAATTTATTATGCTAATAGTTTTAAAGCATTAAGCATTAAGCTCTCAAATATTTACTTAAATAGTAGAAGTTATATCTATTTGCATGATCTTGTTTGTTGGCCATATTTATATAGACTTTTTTAAGGCCACCCTCTCATGTGTACATATGCAGTTCAGTGTGCAGCGTCGACTAACAAATCCTTTTGGCATTATAAACATTATTAAAATTTCATGTTTCCTGCTACGAGCGACAGCCTCGACTTGCCACTCCCTCATCGTGGGCTTGCCGCCCCTTTTTGGCTCTATCTCGGCTGCTCCGCCCGCCGCCCACTCAAAACGCAAACGTAACGAAACATGAAGCTCGAAACAAGGCAGGCCGGAGGAGTGGAGGAGTAAGTGGAGGAGGCGGCTTTGAGCTCATATAGCTCACAGATCCTCCTGACCATCTAAAAACCCCCCTCCTATATTCACACTTTGCATAAAAACTGACTTGAAATCAAAAAAATATTTTAAAAGTAATCTGAAATGATTCATGTTTGTTTAGAGAAATACGTAAACATTTTAATAAATATTAAAAAACTAGCGGACCCGGCGAACCTTGTCTCGCCCCTAATTGATGTTTTTTGTCTTGGTTAAATTTTTTTGTAGCGGACCTTGCGAACTTTGTCTCGGCCCAATTTCACGACTTCATATAACCCCATAGTAATAATAGAACACTGGTTATTCAAATTTGTTGTTAAATTTTTTTTTGACTCGAAATCAGTGGAGAGCGATCTGATAAACAATATTTTTTGTTTTGTTATCTGGTGCAAAAATATATAATGATGACGGCTTTCCCACACGTGAACAGGCTACGTATTACTGTCCATGCGAAAAACATTGATATTCCAGATTTATCCCGCAAACTTCCAACGATTGGCCTTGCGATTTATTGATTGTCATCGCAAATGCCAATCGAACTGGGAACTGAATCCTCTTGAATTGGAATGGAAGATCTGTTGGAATAATCGGAATTCGTGGAATAAGAACTTCCTCTCCTTTAAACTTGCCCTTGATTATAGTCGCTTGAATCACGTTGTTCATTAGTTTCTTAACGGACAACCGCGTACCGTTGCATAATCTCGGATGATTTAGATTCCGCAGCATTATAATAACTGATCCCACCTTCAGTTGCACATTATGCGGTGGAGTTCCTGGCACATCCAGTGAGTTCAAAAATTCTATCGGATAGTTGGTCGCTTCATCCTCGTTGGTCACGCTGTCAACGGATCTGTATGAATGAAGTTCTCCAGCGATTTGACTTTGAATAAAGAAATTCAAACTATCTACGTCCTTATTCTTCGGTGCTAGTATTGCCCGCTCACTAATCCAGTCGATATTTTTATAATTTTCTGCAATGTCTGGAAACACTTTTGTGATGAGTTCCTCTTTCGATGATGTAAACTCGCAAAAATTTGTTGGGAACGATATTAGTCCAGTCGAAACATCAACAGGAATTTCACCATTTCCGAGCGCCAGCAGTTGTCTCGAGAATTCAGCAGCGGATGGATCATTCTGCAATGCGACTCTCATGTTCCTAGTCAATTTAAACTTGTTTACATATCGCCACAAAGAGGACGATTTTAGGCATGCATTAACTTCATCGGCAGCCGTAGATTTCGGGATAACGGGAAGCGTTTGGCGAAAATCTCCGGACAGCAATATCAAAGCCCCACCAAATAGTCTCGAATCACCTCTTAAATCCTTCATCGTTCGGTCAACGGCCTCTAAAGCTCGTTTATGCGCCATCGTGCATTCATCCCAAATGATGATTTTGCATTCTCGCATCAATTTTGCTGTCGCTGAATTCTTGCTCATCGTGCACGTTGGCTGGTCAACCGTCAGAAGATTCATGGGTATCTTCAAAGCGGAATGTGCAGTTCGACCGCCTTCCAACAATGTAGCAGCAATGCCAGATGATGCAACAGCCAACGCAATTTGAGATCTTGACCGAATCGTTGCCAGAATCAACGAAATGACGAATGTCTTGCCTGTCCCACCAGGAGCATCGATAAAGTATAAGCCTCCCGTTTCATCGTCAACAACCTTCATTATCGAATCGTACACTTTCTTCTGCTCGGCATTCAAAAGCGGCACATTTGTTCGAACTCTTTCGGCCAGGTTATCCTGATTGTAGTGTTGCTCCCGTAGAAATTCCCGATTGAATGTATCGTGCACTGAACGATTTGGCGCTGGCATTCCCAATGTCGATAGTAGACTGCCGCACATGAGCATGCATATGTCTTCGATCCGTACTAATGCTTCGTTGTACATATCTTCGTTAATGCCAATATTGAAATTAGAACTTGTCCTTCGTACTCTGTTCAAAATATCGTCCACCATTTGGTCCTTGTATTTTTCCCACAATGCGGTCGGGTTCGACGGATGACACGTAGCTATGATTATTGCGAATAATGTATGGATTTGATTCATTGACGCAGATACAGTGGCATCGGCGAGCGTTGAGTCCCAATGAGTATCGTTTTCAAGCAAGTTCAAACGTTGGCAAGCCTCCCGAAAAGTGGCGCACAGCATACCATCCACAGTACGCAGCGAGTCGAAGGATGTAGGACCTCTAATGTTCACCAAAAGCAAGCGAAGATAGAAGCATTCATTTTGACTTGGATGAACTGTGTATATTCGTCCGAGCGCATCAGTCGAATAGACATCAGCGAAGCCAGCAACAGTATCACCTCTTTTCCGGCGTTGAAACTTCTTCGATGCAGCGTTCCATGTATAATCCCATGTCGCTCCCTTTGTTCACATATTTGCAAACGTATTTGATGGATTTGATAGAGTTGCAGTACTCAACATTGCAATGCGTTGAGAATGTTTTCGACAAAAGCGGGCAATATGGAACGATCCAGCGGTTATCCACGATTACTGTTACGTTTGTTTCGTTACGTTTCACCATTAATTCAATCCATTTGCCGTTATCATCTGGAGAACGACGCCTATACAATGGATATCCATCGTTTCCACTGATGGTTTCAGCCGTCAACGGACGGGGAAATCGTTTTGTGCATTTTCCGTTTTCCATGCATATTGATTCTGGGTTGTGGACTCCGCAAGGGCCATGGATCATGGTCGTTGTCACAATGGAATACAGCTCGGGATCAGTTTGTATATCTGGTATTTCGGCTGAAATAATCGAATCAATATGATCTGGTCGGATCTTGTCGAACATCCAGAGCAGAATGTGCGCATGTGGTAAGCCACGCTTCTGCCACTCAACCGAGTACATCCAACAACGAACTGCGCCAAAAACCTTCTGCTTTACAATATAATCCATAAGCACTGTGATCTTTTGCTTGAATACTCGTGCAGTGATGTCAGGTCGATCGCTTGATGTTTGTCCTGGAAGCAATAGATTGATAATTTCGGGCCATTTTGGATTGCACGTGAACGTTATGAATAAATCCGGGCGCCCGTAATTTCGGACATACGTCATCGCATCTTGTGCATACTCATGCATATGGCGCGGGCTTCCAACATAAGTAGCTGGGAGAATGGTCAAACAACCGATGTTGGCCGCGTGTCCTTCAGTAGCGATTGCGTCACGCAAGTGGATGTACTCGTCTGAGCGCAACTTCGACTGATTAAAACGAATAAAATTTAGACGTTCCGTTTCTACTTTGACGTACATGTCGACACAGTACTGTTGAAACAAACGGCGGTATCTTAAAAGATGATTGTCAACATCTTGTCGAATCATCAATCGATACGTATAAAAATTCATAGAGCTAACCTTCTTATTCGTTTCTTCTCCTAAAATTTTAATTCAAACTTAGTTGTAGAATCAAAAAGAAGTGATGTAAGAATTGTATACAAACCTGTCATTGGATTGACCATCTTTATGTTGAAGTGATATCCATCTTCTCCACGACAGAACATTAACGGGTATTGAAGAGCATCATATGACCGATGAGTCTCATAAACTCTCTGCAATTGGCCATCATCCCGACGCTTAAGAACAATATCGCGTGATTCCACATTCTCAAAAACAATCACCACTGCGACTTCATTGATAGTGGGAGCAATTTTATGTTCGTCATTATGCATTATATCCAATGCGGTTTTGAACAACCTGACCAATTCATTATGCTCATGGAGAAGATTTTGCAATTGTTCTATAATTTCACGTTTAGTTGCAGTGTAAATTGCACAGCGGTGATTTAGTTAAACTACCGAATCACCAATGAAATAGATCTGAAGGAATTTATGATCTTTGTTTTGTGGTGGTAACAAAGCGCCCGCTCGGTGGTGAATTTGCCCATGAATCTGAATATTGGGATGCAATTTTAAAAAAAATTGGAGTTGTTCATTTTGATAATAGAGAGACGCCATTACCTTATAACTTGGATTGTAGCCTGGTTGATGAACAACCTCGGCTCCAAATGACGTCATTTGAAAACATCCGTTATATTTTTGTTTCAGCTTTAGGAAACTGTTTGATTGGGCTGAATTTCCATAAAGTAGCGAATACAATGGCTCTGGTGGATGAGCCAAAACGGGCAATTTAATTTTACCACCTGCACAGCATAAGCCGGGGGTTTCCAATCGAAACTTCAGTGCATTACAATGCTGACATACCACAGACAATGAACCAATAACAACGCAGCTATGATCCTTGTAGGGTGTTTCAGAATTGTATGCGAATGCAGCGCGATTCAAGTTTTCATTTGCGGTTCGACTTCTTCTATTATTTTGTCGGGCTTGAGGTGGGTTTTGTGCAGCGCGATGCTGTGCCATTCGAGCACGTGCCGATGCATTCAAAACTCCACTTTCCTCTTGCGTCCGACTATTACGGAAATTCCGACTACTTATTGCATTGCGCGAACGCCGTCCAAGTCTTGATCGTCTAACAGCAGGCATTATTTTGCGGACTGTAGGTATAGAACATATAAATAATACGTATAACCATCACTCCGAAGTGACAAAATTACTTATCTGATACGCAATTTTATTTCATTAAATTTTCTGTCTTGCAATGCTCAACTTTAAAATTCGACTTAAATTAAACATATATGTACACTATATTATGAATAACACCACATCGCCTTCTATTGTTCAATAACAGTTTTACATCAACTGTGTATAACTCTTGAGCCTCTAGCGACTTTTCCAGAAGGTTTTACCAAAATTTTCTTATGTATTTGCCTTATTCTGGCAATTACAAACAACTGGAAAAAATTTTATCCAAATCGGTCCAGCCGTTCTCTTGTGATGATAATGCGAACATTTTTGCCACCATTTTTATATATATAGATACTTAAATAAAATATATACCTAATCGATTTTAGTGCTAGATTTTTATATTTGTTTTATTTTATAAAATATTATATAAATAAATATTTTTAAAACAATTTCAGGCTTTCTAAAGACAAAATCATGAAACATTTTCATTGTCTTAGTAAAAGTCAAAGAATTTTTTAAATATATAGAATATAAATTTAGTTTTTTTTTTGATAATTCTAAATTTTAGATTACCCTATTTTTTTCCTAAGTGCATGAACCTAAGCCCCCTTGGCTATAAGACTGTCTAGCCTTGCTTATTTGCAGCATGCTTCATGCTTTATGGTTACTTGGTCAAGGGCCTTTCGTCCTTTCTCGCTCTCACACACATACACACACAGATCCCCTAAGTGCTCACTCACACACACACATATGCCATATAAAGACCAAGTCACGAAATGCATGAAATTTTGCGCCGTAAATCGTTAAAATGGTTTTATTTAAGTAAATATGCAAAAATGCTTTTGTTAGACTCCGAGAGAGCGTTATGTTCGGGTCAGATCTGGCCACGTTAATATCCGGAATTTAATTTGAAAATTTAACAATCCACATAAAAGAAAGAGACAGAGAGATGCCAGCGGAGAGTAGGTAAATATTTAATACCAAGACTGAGCTCTATTTTACGACATGTCTTGCACAGGGTCCACATGTCGTATGCGTAATATTTGAAGGCAAGTCCCTAAAAGATAGGCTACAGATTGAAATAGTGCGGTAAATGATGTAATATTTATGCAAATTAAAGATAATAATGAAATAAATTAGTGAGATGAGTATGAAAGATTTATCTAAGCCAAATTTAAATATTCAAGCAGCGAAACGGGAAAGGTATTTCCTTCAAGAAAACTGAAACCCCCTATTAAATTGCAGTATATTTAAATACATTTTTTAATAACGTTAAATATAATAATTCTTCTTCCATTCACAACATTTTTTAGCAGCCAAAGTTCGCGTTAAAAAGCATTTGACCTTTGGTCTCCTGGTATAAGCTGAGGGGCCAAAAACCTTTTAAACAGTTGCCAAACTCCTCCAGGTCATTGTTATGGCAACTTCTTCCCTGCAATAGCTTTGCAATTTTCTTGCGAACTCGCAAAACTTCAGCTGCGGTAAAGGCTTTTCTTTCCTTCTCCTCCTAACTAGCTGGAAAACGGAGGCTGGGAATGGTGGAAAAATACGGCGGAAAATGGGCGTGGGGTTTAGGGCTAGAGCTGAGCCCGACTCTCTACAGCTGGCTAAACCCCAACGCACTTAACACTTGCCGCTGAGTTTTGCCACTGAGTTTTGCGTAACTTTTGCGCCGGGAATCCAGCGAACTACTTTCGTACCTGGGCAACCGGGGGCTAATCGGGAGGACAAGGGATGAGGATTGAAATCTACTTCAGTGCGTCACGTAGGCGCTTCAAAGTTTTCATTTTTGCAAAATTTACGATTTAACGTTAAAGTGGAGCAAACAAAAAAAAATATATATAAGAAATCGGGCATATATTCCGCAGTACATACATATATGCACCATGTACTACTTAAAAGAATGGCAAACTTTGAACATGACCAAAATCCCACTAAGTAAGTGTACGCGTACACTGAAAGAAATTGCTGTATTAAGAGAAAAATCAATTGAAGATTTCATTTAAATTGGGAAAATTATTGAAAATTATTATTATTTTTCTAAAAAAATATTGATTGTGGTTTGATTTCTTTTTCGTTTTATTAAAGTTGCTAAAGCCATGAATTTTATACCAAACTAATGCCATATTTTTTACGTGTGTGCTGGCAGCCCAGTTCGGTTTCCGGGTTAGCCGTTCTCTTCGAGCTCTCCGGCCGGGTTCAGCTGCACGTACTTTGGATTTTGTTGCGTCTCCTTCTTTATTGCACTTAAGATTTACTCATCAGCAGGTGTGCCCGTGCTTCCATCTCCCAGCCCCAAACCGGAATCTACGATTGAATTTCAGACAGTCTCCGCCACCCAAGGACCTCCTTACAGATTCACCCACTCTACCCATCGACCAGGGGAAACGCAAAGGCTTTTGCAATTTTTATGTGCAATTTTTTACATGAGAACCAAAGGCGGTATGAGAGTGTCGCTTGTGGCTCGTTAAGGTTAAAGGGGCGGTGGCAGCTTTTTTTCTGAGGGGTTCCGGGGGGGCTGTGGCTGCTACTGATAACCGGAGAGTGGATTAGTCTCTGGGTATCGTTCGCAATAGGATAGGAAAATAGAAAAAAGGGCCAGCGCCAGGACTCATGAAATATTGAATGCAAATGCAGAGTAAATTCTTGTTGATCTGGGGAAGATAGCATAAGAAATCGGTTACTTTAACAAAGGTTAGCAGTCTTTAAAAATTGTGATTTTATAAATATAAAATCAAGAAGGTGTTTAATTATATTTACTATACCAGAAGTTATTTACTGCTATAAAAATCATTCATTAATAATGTTTCCAATTATATTTTGTAGTAAGATGCAGTTTCCTACAAAATGTAACTTGAAAACTAAATACCTATACTATTAATTATTACAGCCTTTTTTGTTTTGGTATTCCAACTAAATCTTTGTTGAGCTTAAACAAATTCCAAACCCTTATTTGTTATTCAGGAATATATTAAAATACAGATTGAAGCCACTGATTGAAATTCGAAAGGTTCTTACACCTGATGGCATTCCTAGAGGGTATTGAACACGGCATCTCTGCACATTTTTTGCTATGATTTAGTGCGCACCACCTGCCGAATCATCGCCACCCAGCAGCGCCCGCAAATACAATTTAAATTTTTAAGCGGCATCTACTTTGGACACGCCTTGGCCGGGATGGGATTCGTGTCACGCATCCTCGACGGGTGGCAGCGTCATCAGCATCCCCTAAGCCCTCACTCTACTAACATCAGCATTGAAGCATCAGCATGTTGTCCTTTGGCTTCGCTTTTCCCCCACTTTTTTTTTTCGCCGCCATGGAGCAGCTCTTTGTTGAATGTTGCAATTTCAACCCGTTGATGGATTTGATGCTTTTTTCCCAGGGCACTTTCCTGATGCACCGGGGGAAATGAGGAGGAATTTGTATTTTGAGGAATTAATATTTTGTAGGCTTCTTTTTTTAAATTATTGTATTTTCTTAGCTAATTATAAAATGCAAATTCAATTCACTTAAGATATATGTTTTCCTCCAGAAAATATTCATACTTCTTAGCTACTGAATTCGGTCTTGGAAATTGTTAGAAGAAATACGTAAATATTGAATTAATTATATTATAAAATTCGAAGATTTAAAGTAGTATTGATTCAAATGCGTATTATTCACTTAATTTGTTATACAATTTGTATAGTTGTATAGCTATATTCCCCAGTGTATCTATATGTCCTGGCAGCGGCTGCAAAATCAGCGCAAATCAGTGGCAAAAGGGGGGGGCTGCGAAAGGGGTTTTAGGGCACAAGCTAGGGGCGTGGCAAAGGGGCGCATGGAGCGGGAACAAACTCAAATTGATGACACCCGCAGAGTCCGCGTTGTTGCCGTCGCTTTTGCCGCCTGTCTGTCATTGATACTTGCAAAAATGCTTCTTTCCATGTCGCACGCACACGCTGCGCCAAATGACACTAAATTTGGTTGATTAGATGGCCGCCAAACCCGAAAACGGATTTGGCATCCTGCCTCCCTCGGATCTCCGGATGCTCTGTGCTTCATGTTCCGTGAATATATTGTATCCTTGTTCCCATTGTCGTCACAAACTCGACGCAATCAATGATAGTATAGAATGCCAATTGGATTCGGGAGCATCCTTTTGAAAAGCCTCGATGGAACATGTTTTTGGAGTATTATGTAAAGTATTTACTATTAGAAATTTTTGCTATGCTGTGTCTTTGTAATAAATAATAATTTATAATATAATAAATGCTATTTTAACAAACAAACTTCTGGAATGATAAAAAATGCCCAACTCGTGATCTAGTCTCCATTTAACCTCAATATTTTTGCATTTTTACAGCCAATTTTCTTAATCCATTTCCCGCTTTTAATACCGCAATGGATGGGTAACCCTGTTAGCCAACTGTCAGGTTATCCCTTTTTTTTTGAAGCATGTTGGTGGCCCCATCAGAAGATCCGTTTTCGCGTCGTTTTATATACCAGTTAACGTCAGCCTAATTGACAAATCTGCGCTTAACAAGCAAACGCAATCTGCTGCTGCCCCCCAAATGGAAAGCGGGGAATTTTCCGGGTGGCGGGAAATGCAAACGCCAGACGACGAGTGGGTGGGGAAGGCCATATAAATTAACACAAGTATTTTTACCTAGGCCACACCCACCAAGCCACCATGCAGAATGCATGCTAACAACCACTTAGCGCACACGTCCCACCCACTTAACCCCTAGCCCCACGGCGCCGATCCCCTTAACTCCTGTCTGCCCCCAGCCCCCCGTTGGGATGCCACCGATGATGAACAACTATTAAAGAAATTACGAGCTGATTCAAACGTCGAGTGCGGCGGGATTTCCGACTGGATGAAGGGGGGTGCTTCGTTTTATTTGCAACAATTTGACGCAAGCTGAAATGCATGCGGGTGCGTTAAAAGTTGCCGAATGTCGAATTTGGCGAGCAGCGCTGTGATCCCAGATCAAAGACTGAAAGAAAAGGTCTAAGCTTTGGTGGGAAATATAAGAAAATAAATTTAAATTACACAGCAGAAAAATAGACAATAGGAAAGCCAAGAAATGTTTTTCTTCACAACGACATTAATTAATTATTTCTATGCATTTCGAATTATTATTTCTGATACCAACTTACAAGAAATACTTACCAATTCTATTTTAATATGAAACATATATTATTATAAATGTATTTTCCAAGTGCAGAACAAACCATTTCCCAGGACTATCATCTCCCGCATACGGGAAACTTTGCTTGCGCGACAGCCTGTGTAAATAGTTGTCTATGGAGGGATCCTAGCTACAGATACTATGCCGAGGGGAACGCAGTTGGGATTGGCATAATATGCCCCCAGTGAGCCCCAAACTCAGCCCAAAAACGGGGAGACGGCCGCCTGGCCTCAATCAAAGTTGGGCGTATAATGATTGTGCCCACAAAAAGCCAGCAGGATAAAGTTTTTCGCACAAGCGGTTGCATCTTTTGCATCTCTCTCTCTTTGGTCCTTAACCAGCAGTTTTAATTTCGCCACAAGGCGACGCGACGCTGCCGAGCGCATCCTCAATGAAATTTTAAACAAATAAAATGGCTTCGACTGCGCCTTCTTCGTCTTCGACTTAATGATGTGGCTGCCGCTCGCTCCTTCACTCCGCTCCTGGGGCCATGCACTTAAATTAGTTTCTGCCAAAAAAAAGGCCAGAGAGATGGAGAGTATATAACAAGTCAGGAATTTTTGGCTTAGGTTCCAGGACGGATGGTGCTCAGCTCCTATTTGCGATTACACTGGCTGACAAGTTCAGTGAAAAGCAGATTTCACTCGTCAAAGGATTCTGAATTAGAACTTCTGATAGCTTTCACTGGATGGAGATAACTTTTTTGATGGAAAAAATACAGAAAATTTGTATTAAATTAAATCCAAATCTAAACGTCATGGTTCGTAATTTAGGAAATTCCTTGCTTTATTTTTAGGTCTCATTTAAATATAAATAAAAAAGCATTTTAGGTAAAATTTTAAACGCTATCAGAGACTTGTTAAATTTTAAAATTCATTCTTTGTTGCTCAGTTTCCCAAAAATTCTCATTTGAGCCAAATGAACTTTGGCTGCCCCTCTCATTATGGACGTTGGAATATCGTTGGCATTAGGAGTCTTTAAACTTGGCCCCCCTCCTTTGGCTGAGTCAGCTTAATGAATGCAGCCCTTTTGGGCCCTGGGCCAACCCGATTTTAGCCCCCATTCGCTGGCCGAGCCCCTGGCTGCAACTTAAATTGGAACTGCTTCCGGCGGCTTTAAATACCGTTAGTCACGCACCCAAGTTCCTGGGGGCCGCGAAGGTTTCGAAGGTGTCTTTAACCGAGGTCCGTTCGCTTACATTGTCTGGGATCCAGAGCGACTATCATGCAATTGGCAGGACGAAGTCCGTGGCCCCACAACTTGGCTTATCGCGCCAGCAGCTACCAATCCCCCAGCTCCATCGCACGATCCAATATGTCTGACTAACTGACTCAGCGCTTTGATTGCCAGCCAGCACCCTTCCCGTCCCCCCTTGTTAGAGGGGGAAGGAGAGGAAGCAACTTTTCTTTCTGCCGCTGCTGCCTTGGCGGTTGGCTTCCGTCCCCCCCCCCACTCACCCCCAAGGCCACTCCCCAAAGCTTCTTCCCCCGAAAAAAACTTCAACTTTGGCTTAATTTCGCGCACGAAGTAATACAAAAAGTGGGGAGGATTGGCGGGGAGTTGGTAACACGTGCGGCATCCTTAACACATTCCAACAACTGAAACTACATAATAAAACACTTGGCGCTAAGGTTAAATTCCTTTTTGCAAGTTTCCAGCACCGGAAATAAAAGTGGCCACTATCTCTTCAAAGGTTTTTCGGTTGCAACAAATGAAATGACTTTAAAAAAGGTTTAGGTTTTATTTTAGGCTTTTTTTAAGTGCACTGTATTTATTAATTATTTTCTCTAGTATATATTTAATTATTCCAGTGACTAATAATTAAAACTGCAACATTTTCGCGCAATGTTTTCACTTTGCCCCCTACTCTGTCGGCTCCGGAGTATGGGCTCTGGAGAAACGGATCCCTGGGTCTGAGGCCTCGTCAATTATTGAGGAGCAGCTTGGCGACGCGACTGCAAAAGGTGTGCTTTTAATTGTCCTCGTCGTCCTTTTGGCCGTTTTTGTTGCCATCGTCCCTGATATATTTAGCACGAACGCCCACGACCCCACGGACGAGATACTCCTGGCACAAATTGCTTGGGTTGTTGGTGTTGGCGTTGATGTTGCCGCTTGTTTGACTGCTTGTTTTGTAATAATTTAGAAACTTTCGCTGAATGTGTGCTTTTGTGCTTGCTGTTTGTGGCATGTCTGCAAGGAGGAGGGCATCCTGGGAGGCATTGCATGTGCAGCCAACAATGGTTGGAGAAAGTTGGGGCACGGTGATCCATAATAGCCAAAAAGCTATATTTAATTACTATTACAAAGTTGTCTTTCCTTTAAATTTGTAGCAATTTAATTGAAGTTTTTTATTTTGAACTTAAAAATAATAATATATTTTCCCTGAGTTTATATTATTTATTTTATTTTAAATTCATTGAATTATTTCCCAACCTCTTCAAGCTCTGTTTACTTAAGAAATAATTATACTATTTAAATATTATAAAGTTCTTCCTCGACTAAACCCTCCCCAAAAATCGCTCCCCCATAAAAACTAGCCTTAAACTCCTTTCAAAATAACACTTTGTGTGTCTTAGACATTTACCTCCCTTGAATGCCTGCCAACTTATGGCACCCACTGTCAGGCCTTCCCCTTTCACTTCACCCATCAGTCGCTTAATTCAAAGCCTTTTCCCTTCGCCTTTGAGATTTGCGTGTTTCGCTTAATGAAGAAGACAAATAATCGCGCAATTAAAGCCTTTTAGCTTTAAGCGCGAGTAAATAATTGCTGTGAGTGCAGAAACGAACACACGGACCGGGACAGGGGTAGGAGCAGGAGTGAGTGTGCCTCACAGATACGGAATACAGAGCTCCGGCTTCACTTACAGATACAGATACGAGTTCAAGTCGGAGTCCTGTGAGCGCTGCACTAACAAATGGTAAATGTATTCAAACAACAAATCTTAATGGCACGCTAGAATGAATAGTAAACGAGCATGAGTAGAGGCAAAGGGGAAAAGTGGGATGATAGCGATGAATACCTGGGAAATTACACTAAGAAAGATATCTATATAATATGACTACTCAACAATTAAATAATGAACAAACTTTTAATAGAAAGAAGAATATTTTTTCCAAGAGAATAAAATGCTTTATTAACTTGACTTATGCTAGATTTTATTTCTTTAAGATTTTATCTTATCGACTTATCTTTTAGTTTGCATTTTGAATAGTTTTCCTTGAGTGTAGCGAAGCCTAGAAGAAGACTACAATTTCTATTCCCTCTCCCCGCTGCTGTTGACTTGACTCGGCTTCCGTGGAAAATTCTTAATTGCACCTGGTGTACGGCGCTTTCCGCTGAGTGGAATATCTGGATAGCTGGCTGGGCTCTGACTGGGCTGGCTGGCTCTTGATGGCTTAGATTAACTGCCTGACAAGTAAACCCACTTGCGCAGCACATACAGACTTTGTTGCTGTTTCCGGCTGACTGTCAGTTGAACGAAGCAGTCAGTCAGTCAGAGATTCAGTGCCTTCTGTTGGTGTAATTTTTTCACGGCTTATCCTTATCCCCATCCACCCACCCAGTGGGGATGCCTGCCTGTCGGTTAACTCCTCAAACCCTCAAGTGCTCTCGACTCACGTGCTCGGCGCTCGTAATTATTTTTCCTATTGTTCGAATTAAATGCTTGAGGATCTATAGGGCTTTCCTTTTCGGGCCCTACTCAAGATTTCTGCCAAGAAAACACACACAAACACACACGAAGTTATTAATTGTGGCCAGGGGAAACGCGTTTGCGGCAGGGAAAAATAGTTTCTTGAATCCCTTTTCCCACTTTCCATTTTTGCGGTATTTTCCTCCGTTTTTTCTCCCGCCTTGACACTTGGCATACTTATTGCTTTCGGAAATTGAATGGCTTGAAAGGAAATTGATTTTATAACCAAAGACATCAGTTATCCCTTTGCTGTATCATCTTGTGGTTGAGGTTTTTAGAAGAATATATTGCATATTTTGATGAGAAAAATATAAGGAAAATTTCAACGGAATTAAGCTTAGTCAATCAATATAATATTTAACCTTAATTAAATTAAGAATGCAATTTTTAAACCACTTAAAGTTATTATCTTTCTCGCCTGTCCTGGCTTAAATTCCAAGAACCCCAATCAGAGTTCGGCAATAACTTAGAAATTCTTAGCTGAGCCTTTGGCCCTGCCGGCCATAATTTTTTGGTAAGGAGATGGCCTCCGTTCGTCCTTTTGTGTTAAATTTAAATTTATTTGTTGCTCCTGAAATTGATAACATAACTTTCTTCAGGTTTCCACATCGTTAGCTCGCTATGCAGCGGAAAGTTTTATATTTCAACAATTTTACAATTTTCCCACACAACCACACGCATACTTGAGGCACTTCTGCCGTCCCCTGCCTCTAGGATTTTCCATCCTCGCCCGGCTCGGCGAAAGAGAAGCGCGAAAATTGTTCCGAAAATTGTCATTGGTTCTAGTGGCTCGGCTTGAGCTTGAGCTTCAGTTTCTGGTTCTGGTTCTGGTTTTGTGGTTGCTCCAGCGTCAAGTCATAAATTACGAAGCGAGTCATTGGAAAAGCAGCAACGCAGTTGGTAGCAGAAAAATTTTCAGCTACTTTCTTGGCTACTTGTGGAAATTGTTGAATTTATGCATGCATTACTTGATTTGTTGTCCTTAGATGCTGGCGACGTAATTTATTTGTTTGGCCCTGACTCCCCCTCGCATTGCCCCGCCCCGAAGCCATACAGCACTTAAGCCAAAGTCATATAAATGTTTATTAAAGCTAACAAATGTGTTGGACCCTCCTCCGCCCTATCCCCCGCACCCCCTGAGCACACACAGAAGTTTAGTGAAAGCACTTGTACACTCAATTTGAAAATATGACAATGTTGTCTCTTTGGATATTCAATGCTTTTAACCCCAAGTGGAAGTCTAACAAAGGGCGAGGGCCGAACAATGTCGATGGGATTCTCCGGCTTGTGGAATGGTAAAAGGTTCCTTGGCGGATTCCCTTGCTCTTTGCTAGCCAGCTGGTGACTGTTGTCCGAGACGGAGAACGCACAAAAAAGGTACAAGGTTAGCACTTTTCCCCCTTATCAACGGAGGGAAAATAAAGGAGAGTCGAGGGGAACTTGTCGTAAAAACCACACGGCGACATCTAACTCGGGTTTCCATATGTGCGTGAATATCAACACGTCACTAAACTATGCGCACCACACCGCACCACCACCCCTCGAATTTCCCACATCAGTCCATTTCAATTGAAGAAAAGCGAAAAGGGGAACGAAAATGCGAGGGATAAGCTTATGGATATTTTTTTTTGGGCAAATATCTGATTGAGTGGGTACTCTTCAAATCTAATGTATTTGAGGTAATATTTATATTAGTTAAATAAAAAAATATATTGATAAGAATTATTGGGTTTTAACATGGTTAAATAATTAAGAGAGAAATATAATTATTGGATATATATTTTTAAGATAAAGGATAAAGTTTGCCAATGAAATATGAATTAAATTGCTTAATTATATTTCATATAAAATGGTTTATAAATAATTTAATAAAAGCCTTTAATCATTTATGTATTTAACCACTTATTTGAAGTCCTTAAAAAATTCTATACAAGAAATACTAGATTAATTATCAAAGTAAATAGAGAATAGTTTCTCTATTCTATTCATTTAATAATTTAAAATATTTATTTATAATACAACTTAAATTATTCTCAAATTTGCATAGTACCCTTTTGGCGTAAGAGTACTAAAAAAAAATATAAATGAAATGCCAAAAATCGAGGCATCCACTTGCCTTTCACTGCCACAACTAATTCGCACACCATCGCACACAGCTGAACATGTGCTTCCTCATTTGGGTGTGTGTGCATAAACAAGGAGTAAACAGGATAATAGCAATAAAATATAAGCGCCAGTCGCGAGCTGGCTTTTTCGGTAGCTCTGTCCCAGCATAAGTTTGAATGTTTTTGGCCTCAGCTATTTTTATGGCTCGCTGGCGGGTTTTCCCTTCCAATTTTCCCGCCGCTTGTTTATTTGCCCTTTCGGTTTATACAAAACATACATAGTACATATATATGTATATATATATATAGCAGGCAGGCAGCTTGTTTTCGTTTGCCATCATTTGATGTTGCTACTTCTTTTTGACAAGCAACAGTGACGTAATATGGGAAATATGTTTACAGTTCGCTTTGCGGGCTTCGATTGTGGTGGCAAATGGCATCCTTGGTTATGGAAATTTATTAAGAATCTATGCCCAGCGGAAGTTTTCTGTTATTGGTTTCTCTCTATTGACATTTAGTTTATGGGTCAATGATTTAAGCTTCATTTCGATATTCAGATATTGGTCCTTGCTTTGTGTCGATGGAGAATAATTTGTATTGAGCAAAGAGGGTATAAATAAGAATTATTTCTTTCAGAATTTAATAGAAATTTATAAAAAAGTAGAGTTAGCTTTGTAGAAAAATATATAGAAATAGAGATATAGTCTCTTTACAAATACCTTTATTTGCTATTCCAAAAGAAATGATTAATGATTTTGGTTAACAATTAATTTTCCAAAAAGATTTATGAATTTTTCAATTTAATTAAATTCTCCAAAGGCTGAAAACACCATGAATTTGCTGCACAAAAAAAGACTGGTTTAATTGATCAAAAATAAATAGTCTTAATTGTGTATGGCCATGGCTTGTTAGCACAAACAATAACATACCGGCCCATTTAGCACAAACTATAATTAATTGGCAATTAATTTAACTGTCCTTGCCGTTGTTGGCTACCAGCCGGCGCAGTAACATGTCCTTGCTGAAAGCTTATGCCATAATTTATGTTATTAAACCTCCACGAGAATTTATAATCAATAATGAATATTTAATCAAAGTACAAAACGGGGAAAAATTTAAATGACTATTTAGGATCTGTGTTAAATTTACAAAGGTGTATTTAATTATGGTTAATTTAATATTAAAATAATTTAATTACCTTCAAGGAGTGAAGCTGGAAATATAGGCAAAATATTTCATTTAAAAATAAAAGCAAAATAACAAATAATATTTTAAAAAATATGAAATGACACCTGCAGTTAATTAACTACATATAATGGATTTAATTTATTAAAACTAAAAAAATATTGTCTACTTTTTGAACAGAAATCGAAATGAGCACTGTTAATGTTAATGCTTTGCGTATAGAAAAAGTGAATTTGCATTTAATTAAATCAACGGAGAATATTTTCTGTAGGTACTTATTTAATGTATGAAAATACACACACACACGATGCCAATAAATATGACGGGACCAATGGGGGTCATGTAAATGTTAACAAAAGGCGCATGAATTATGCCCGCAGTCAAAAGCATGAAAAATAACTCATAAAGTAAAGGGAGGACAGGACGACGAATGGAGATGGAAACTCCATCTCCAGCTGCATATGAAGCGGCAATATTTACTTTGGCTACATTTGCAAATGGAGCATTACGAAAATAAACAAATTTTCATAAATGACAAGTACAAAGGGAGCGGAGCACAAAAGGATGCCCCATGCATGAGTACACTTCCAGAAAATTACTGAAATGTTGTAAGAAGTGTGAAATTTTATGATTACAATTTTTAAAATAAATGTAATATTTGTTATATTTATATTTATAGAACCTATAAAGTAAAATACAATAAAAATAATAAAAATTTATTACATTTATATACGAAATAATCGTTTCCCTACGACTTTCTATTTAGTTTATGTACTTTTATTAACATCCTCAATGATTGCTTTATTCACCAAAATATAAATTATTTTATATTTATAAAAATAACGAAAGGTTTCAATTTTTTTCTAGTGCATTCTCTCTGTGCGAGTCGGTGGGTTTACGGAAAAAATTTCAATTTGAACGACGTGGCAGGGCAATTGGGAGAATGGAAAAGCCATTGAGGCGGGGAAAAAAGGGGCAAAATAAAGGGGACTGCAATTGGGCCATGTAAATTGTCACAGCAGCCGGCAGGACGAGGAACAGGAGCTGAAGCTGAAGCTCGAGTTGGAACTGAAGCTGGAGCTGGGAAATCCTTGATAGTCGATATTATTTTTCTTACGGCGCTCCATTTGTTCCTTGCCAGCTATTTGTCAACTTTGGCTCGGCCGGCTATGGCCCCTGCCTCGAATCGATTTCCATTTTATTGCCAAATAATGTTTTTGCCATAGATTGTGTCATGTTATTTATAGGGCCACCCCCAAAAGGTATGAATCGCACGTCACAAATGTTTTATTGGCCGCCCATTTTTTATGCAATTTTATAATCAGACGCGCGATAAATCCCACCCACAGCGCCCCACGCAAAGGGCACCTTAAGCCCTTCGATCTGACTTATCACACGACTTTGACTAATAGCGCCTGTAGCCCGAGTCCGATTCCTTTTTGGCCATTCGCATCGCAAACACCTGGGTCAAACTAATTAAGCCTCTCGGAAGGCGTTTGCCCCCGTCTTACGTCCCGTTTCTGTGCCAAACAATGGGCTTAGAAACATAAATCAATCAGGCGAAACAATAACAGCGAAAGGGGGCCCAACTTGACGAGTTCCACGGGGCGACCCTCAAAACAATCCTTTGGACAATGATTAATCGCATTACGGCCAGCGAGATGTGCGCTATTTAATACCCTTCTGTGGAATTCGGTCATTGTAAATTCAAGACAATTAAAGGTGGACTATTGTTCAAAATGCTATTTAGTGGGACAGATAATGTGAGTATGATTGGGTTTGATTTCATAATGTAATCACTGTTTACCAGCTGAATACTTCGAAACTAAAGCCCATAAAACTGTTTGTTAAATCATGCTAATTCTTAAATCTTCTGGAAATATTATAGCTAATTCATTTAAATTTTAGACAGTTTCTAGAAAATACAAGATTTTATAAACATTTTTTTTATGTTACTTACTGTGTTCTTAAAAGTATAAAATAATAACAAAGGTATTACAAGATAATACAGAGAAAGGGGGTTTCTCTGTTAAATAAATGAATATATAAAATACCTTTTAAATAATTTTATGCTGCCCATAAAATATAATATAAAATTCCACAATTCTAATATTTCTCTTTTATAAAAAATATAAAACAATAACAGAGCATTGATAATTCTGCACCCTTGATTTTCTCTTCCTGACCCTTGCGAATGTCACTCTGAGTTTTTTGGCGCAGTCACGCTAATTAGCCCCAGACAAGGACAAGCCATCAGGCGACCACGCCCACACCATTCCATCCCAGTTGAAAGTCCTGCCAGACAAAACGAAGTCAAGCCAGGGCCAAACTCCTAACGGCCACGCCCACTGTAAACATTTTAAAAATAAATTTTACGAATTGTAAATAGCTTTAGTGCGCATAATTTTGTGGATTATGCTCACGCCCCTTTCCGCATCCTGGCGGATGCCAGCCGCCATCCGTTGCCCTCCCCCCTGAAAAGTCCGCAACGCCCAGGACTTGTTTACTCCTTTGCGCCATGATAAATGCCTTGACATAAATCTCAGACAGAGCTGCACTCGCAGGGGGGGAGAAGCGGCAGCAACTCAACTTGGCTGACTGGCAAAAGTTAATCAACATTTCATTAATTAATTTCTTTAAAGATGTCGTTGGGCGGCGGCGATGTTGGCCAAGAGAAAAATGGCCCGGCCAGACGATATGGACTTGGCCTCGGACTCGGACTCGGACTCGGACTTGGTCTTGGACTTGGACTGAGCCGGGGTAAATTATGTAAATTGGTTAAAAGCTTTTCCGGTTTTGAATTAGCAGCCTCATCAGTGACTGGATGGATATTCGCCGCTTCACTCATTATGCCGCGCCATTCAAAAAACCGTTGAGTTATTTTCCTCATTTAAGTTTGGTCCCAAAGCTAATTAAATTGCAAGACATGAATTGAATGCAAAACTACAAATCTATAGAAAGGACAAGGAAAGTGTCCAACTATTTGAGCAGGCAACGGGATTTCCTACAAAGTTTTAATGGTATTTATTAATATAAAACTATTTAATGCATAAATTAATAAAAACTGAAAGATATGTATATCCACTATCCTGGACATCTCAACTGTCACAATTCTCTGCGGCACACAAACACATTCAGAGATTTCATTAAATTTCATTAGAGAACGTGATTAGAGAGGAACACGACTCAAAGGCCTAGAGGCAAGTGCAGACAGGACATTCAAAGTGCATTTAATTAAGCAGCAAGGATACTGCTCGCTGGGGCGGGGAGGGGGGTCTCTGACAAGAAATGAATCAAAACAATTGTAAATACTGCAACACAAAAGCAATTAGTGACACACAAAGCGGAAGTGCAAAAAGTGAAGCTGTTGAAAATAACTCGGCAGAAACACAAAGAGCAACCCAAAAAAAAAAGGACAACAACAAGGACACCGAGAGAGCGGCCACTGCGGGAGGCGCCAAAATAAACAAAGCGCATTGCTAGTTAGGCCAGACTTGATGAAAGGCCCGGGAAAGTCACGCCGGCGGGGTGAAATGCGGCGAAAATTGGGAGCAGGCCGAAACTGGATTCGCAACTGAAAAGTGGCCAATGTAAATCTAATTAAAAGCAAAACAAAAGCCACTCTCAACATGCCACTCAAATTATAATGCATATAGCGTGGGCCTACACAGGGAGAGGGTTTGGAGAATGGCAACGAGATAGCCGGGAGAATCAGAGAAACCGAGAGGAGGGGAAGGGCCAGTTGGATGGAAAATGAAGCTGGAGCGAAGTGCCCAGAGAGTGTGAGAGACGTCAAGTGGAAAGCCTCTGAGCCTCTTCCTATTCGTTAACCAAAATGAACAGTGGGTTGGGTTTCATTTCTTTCTAATGAAAATCTGTGAAAGAAAGTAATACTTTTTCATTTATTAATAAACTAACTAATAAACACTTAAAGATTTACCAAGAATAAAAGGGACTTTCTAAATTTCCTAGGGATTCAACAAAATATTGACTTTAAAGTAAGTTTTAATTCATTTTTAATGCAATCTCTAACATTTAAATACATTTAAATCATAAACTAAAGCTTTATGCTGTTATTTAATGATTCTTTATGGTTATCTATAAAATTCTACAAGTAAATATATTTTTAAAAAATTTATTTTGTGCCTTATTGTTGAACCTCGAACCTCTGTCCCATCTGCAGTCGCGCCGAGTTCACACAATGAACCAGCGACAAATGCCAACACGGAAATGCATAGAATTTCCACGGAGCCGTGTGGGTTGGGCCAGGGTTTTTGGGGGTTTCCGAGGGCAGACTCGCCTGGTCGGACAGTGGGATAGGGGGCTTTGGCCGAGGCCTAGAGATGTGTCCGACGATGTCGGAACATGGGGTGTTCTCGGGGGCTCAGAACTTGGCACATGAAGCCAACGTTGTCGCATCGTTTGCCAAAATCCGCATTAAATTTATGCACTTTTGTTGTTACGGACAAACGTAGCCGAAATGTCCGTACCCGGCTATGGGTATTTTTCCACCCAGTTCCGCAGCCGCAGTCCGTGCCAAGCCAAGGGGGCCGAACAAGGGGGTGGGTGGAATGACGATGATTGCACTGACGATGATGCTGGCAGCGCTGGCCGCTCATCCGGCTCAGGTTTCTGGCACGGATCCGGGCCTTTTTCGACTGGGATCCGCAGCCAAGAACCGAATCAGAATCGGCGAAGAAAAACAATCCCACACTCAAGCCAAAGACATCCGACTTTGCCCATTTTGGCTGTGATTTTGCAATTAAATAGATTTCAACTTGGCTTCCTCTCCCCTGAATTGCTTCCTTCCTTCGCCGGCGACTTTCGAGTTCAATGACAAAATTCTTGGGCCCATCTGCAACGTGTGTATATGTATTCTATATGTGGTATATATTTATTTATTTTGGAGCCGCCGCTGCATTGTTTGCAGTTCATTTGGCTTTTGGGGTCGCATTGTAGACGTTGCCATTCCGTTGGCAATTTATTTGTAAACACTTTACTATAAATATTCATGCGGCCATATAAACCTCTAATAGTTTTGCAACCCATTTTTTGGGAGAGACCAAATTTATTTGCCCTTTAATGCGACTTTTGAGATTTGGCAAAGGGGATGAAGCCCAAATGAGATTGCATTCGGTTGCCATAATAACTCATTGATGGATAAAAACCTTTACCTTTATTTCTATTTCAAGGAATATTACATTTTAAAACTATTAAGCATTTGATGACACACTTTATTTGTTGGTTTTTCAGTTTTCCACGATCTGGTCTATATGTTAAACACTACAAGGAAACCCAATTTAATGTTGGAAAACTCTAAATTGGGAAAATACAGAGTACGGCAAATAAAGGGGTCCTGTAAATGTTAAACGGGGTCCTTTCAATTGCCTGTGCGTGCCATAATGGGTTTGTTTCCGATCAGACGCAATACAATTGACAGCGGGATATGTTGGTAATTTAAGATTCATTTGAGGAAGGAACACAAGACAAAAAGATAGGACGAGACAGCCAACCGAACTGATTTAATATTTCATTTCCTAGATACACTCAGAAAATTGTAAGTAAATTTGAGGTAAGTATGGTAAGTCTTTACCATAAAATTCAATAATTATTTTACTGGAGATTTTATTTATTTGATGTACTTACCATATTTGGTTTAATAAAGTTTTAAGCTTTGATGGCTTGCTGAAAAATAAGAACACATATTAATGCTTTAAAATTTCTACAACTCAATATAAAAAGGAACACTAATATATAATACATAATAAATAAATCTAAGAAGCAAGAAGAGGTAGTTCTGCCAAACAGCATAATTAAAGAAATATTTTATAAGTATTTAATTGTTTTATTTTATGTTAAATCTCCACACATCTTTAAAATGTAACACATAATTATTTCCAGTGCCTATAAAGTCTTTTTCGCCCATATCCTGGGAGAATACACTCGCCTGTCTGCTTATGTCGCCATAGATTCGCAGTTTGTCAGTGTCGCGATGAGACGCCAAGTGCGAGGGGAGCTTTTTATTATGCTGGCAGGCGTGCGGGTATTGAAACATTTGAGTGAATTTATTAGAGACACACATATGACATTTGACACATTGTGCAACATCCTTTTGGGTGTGAGTGCGTGTTTGCTCCGGGTGTGTGTGCGTGTGCTTTGTGGGTGCTTCTGTCTGCGTATAGAGGTGTTTGTCAGCCGCATTAGATGACGCACAGCACGTGTTAGCCGCTGTTGTTTGCCAGCTACCACCACATCCACCCGCTCTACTCTGCCCTCTTCCTGTCAACATGGCTCACATAAATCGCAAATTATACACGCAGCCACGCCCACGAATCCAGGAAAATGGGGGCGCCATAGGTGGAACTTTGGCGGGAGGCTTGGCTTTTGTGCGTTTTCTTTGTTTCGGTTGCAAATGCAGTCGCGCGTTGGAAAATGCGAAAATGTGAAAATGCATTCGGAAATTCGAACGGTCAGCTTCACACATTGTCTGCCATTCATTGCATTAGCCAAGCATTTCGAAACTGTCCATATGTGAGGTCCTGTCCCCATTGTTCCTGCGGCATTGTTTTGAAGCTTGGCAAAAGATGCAATTAAATAACCAATCATATTTGGAATGGCGAAGAAGATATAGTTAAAATTCTATTGTTAAGAAATTATAATTAAAGAAAAGGTGACCTAGATAAAAGGATATGTGAAACTAAAAGAAATTGTTTATATTTTGTATATTTATTTTGATATCTGATAGAATATATTTAGTTTATTTTGAACAATTTCTTAAATGTATGTCTTGATTATGTTAAAATATCTTAGGTTTATAGCAAATATATCTTAAATATATTTAAAAAACATAAAAATAATGTTTTCCCCCGTGGAACAAAGCACAAAGAGCCAAGTCCCCTAATACTTTCGAGCGAATTTCATATAGTTTCTGCTCCATTCGATTGCTTTGATGCGCTTGGCTTTTGTGCTTCGAACAATACCAGTCGAGCATAAAGCATGCCATGGTGATATTCCACGTCACACAGTGCGTATGCGCAATATGGAATTGGCTTTATTGAAATTCGCATGGAGAAACAATTTGCCCAAGCGCCAGTGTTTGGCTTACACAGCTCAGAGCCATAAAAAACAAAAAAAAAAAAAAACGGAGAAGAGAAGACAAAGCTGCCAGCTCAACTTTAGAGGAGCAGGACAACAGCGGCGTCGGCGGTATCGGGTGCAAAAGTGAGCACTTGAAATTCGTTGCAGCAGCGATTTGCTATCAATTTTAATATCACATAAAACTAAGGGCAATCCCGAAAGGCAACGCGAGCGTAAAACAACAAGGAACGCCAATGGGGCTGGTGCTGGGGGAGTCCTGGTATATTCAACTATTGAAATTTTATCAAGTGCACATAAAACTCAAAAAGCCATGATGATGTAGCCGGGGTCGCGTGCTAGGGCAAATCTGGGAGGGCAGGGTGAAAATTCAGCACAGAGCGCGCTGCGCAACTATTGTAAAACATTGACAATTTCCGTCACATCTCTGGGGGTAGTGCAAAATGGCAAATCAATAAAAACAAATTGAACTCGAATTCAATAAAAAGCCAGACACTTGAAAGGCACGCTTCACGAATACCTCTTAGCCCGAAAAAAAAACTGGCAATGCAATATATATAAAAAGACAATGAAAAGTCGGGAATACGAGTAGAGAATTGTATATTTTTGGCATTGGGAAACTCAAGTTTAATATCACTAAATATATTCTAGCGCAAAAATTTATAATAACTAAAGAAGAGGCGATTGTTTTTTAATCAGAGATGGGTTTGGTTTTATATTATAATATCTTTGTTAATTTCTCTATATATTTATTTTAGCCAGATACCTGACAAAACTTATATACCTTCGCTTGGCATGGGCTAACCCTGTGATAAAGCTTGGGTTGAAGGGTTGCCAATCAGCAGCAGACGCGGCTGCTGCAGAGGGGGAAAAACATTAACAATGTTTTAAAAAGATATACTCCCAGCCAATGCCGCTGGACGTGATCCCTGCCAAGCCGGCACTCTAGCAATGGATTACGGCAATTGCAGCTGAAGTTCACCCTCTAGAAAAAAAATTAAGAGAGGGAGGATGAAGCCCCAATGCCTCAACATCCTTCCCCCTCACTAGTTTCCTTCCGCCTTGTTGTGTGCAGCTAATAAAAGCCAAAATCAATGCCATGCTCAAGAATACACTTCTCTGTGTGTGGGTGTGTGTGTCAAATGCGATAAAATTTGGTCAGCATAAGGTTCAAATACTTTTATAAGGTGCTGTTGATATGTATTTGTTGATTGCCTGGGTTTGGTTTTTATTTGCTCTCGTTCTTTGTATTTTGGCCTGGCTTTTTTGCGGTCAACTCGTTCGTTCGTAGCCAGGAAATTGCCAAACACATGGCTCCAGCTCCACATCTAACTAGCTTGCCATCAACAAGAAAAAAAAGGTCAAGTTAAGCGAAGTGTGCTCCGAAGGAAAATTCAACTGAAAACCCAATGTGTGGGGTTCCAATCCCTCAATATATGTAACAGCTGCGGGGGAGCAGAATAAAAAGCTGAAAAAAAGAAAACATAAACTAAACCACTGCCCTTCATAAAACAGGGATAAAGGGATGCCGGCCACATGTATATAAACCACATCAATAAAGCACAATTTTTAATATAAATAACTAAAGTTTAATTTGGTTCAGGGTTCAGCTCACACACACACATCCCCCTCTCCCTCTGCTTGCTCCTATATATGTATTTTGGCCACAATTCGGTTTCTGCATGCGAGCATTGCATGAATTGTTCATGGAAATTTTTGGCCTGGCCAAAATAATAATTATTTCATTTGAATTCAAGCTGGGTGGGCATTACATTGCAAATTTTTAGCTGATAATATGTAAATTTATTTCCAAAATATGGAAAAATGTATATAATTAGCAAGAAAAGGTTTACGAATTTCAGATTTTAGATGGTTTTGATATTTGAAATTGTTGCAGTAATGTTAATATTTATAAGCAAATTTAAAAAATAATTTCAAATAAAAACTCTCTCTTTTATAATTCCCAATTTCCAACTATTTCCAAAACTAAAGGGACTAAACTTATTTGAGGGTTGTTTTGCCCAACTTATAGTATTTAAGGATTAGCATCATCAGCAGATCTGGTGATTTATACTTATAGTTTGGACAGCTCTTTAAGGAAGCAGCTTTATCTCTCTATACTCTTCGCCCAACTTCACCTACATATTCAAACAGATTTAATGGCCCACACACACACACACAACCCCCAAAAAAGTGCTGCGGGAAATGTCTTTTAAGTTTCATCTCTGCGTCCTTTCTCCACTTTTTCCCTCGCTGAAATTCTACTTTTTTTTGGCTGAGCCTCGCAGACACATAAATAAAGTTGTCACACGCATAAGCAAAAAGATAAAAAGCCAAAAACTTGCTTAGCTTTTTGTGAGCGAGTGTGTGTGTCTGGCTGCCTTTCACCCACAAACCTGGCGCTCATTAAGTGCAGAAAAACGCCTTTTCACTGTCATTGATGTCATTCACGTGCTGCTTGCAAACAAAAAAAAATATAAAAAATATATATATGAAAAAATAATGTCACTTGCATGAAAGAGATGGTACTAGAAAGGAAGAAAGAGAGACAGATATATATATAGAGAGCTGATGGGGAGAAAGTCGCGACAGACATTCGAGTTTCTCGCTCATTAACCGCGCGCGTTGCTGACACGCTTGAGTTATTTTCAATTAAATGTCGATGAAAAACTCGCGAGACACACTCGCAGTCACACACTCGCAGTCACACACTCGCAGTCACACACTCTCGCACACACACACATATACACATTTATCGAGGACATGGCATGTGCATAAATTAAAACTCAACATCGTACGCGCCATGTCCTCGATGGCGGCACTCATAACGCACCCACACCAAAGATTCCCAGCATCATCCTTACATAAGGAGAACCACCATCCCGTTAAAGAACCACCCCTTCGGAAAACCACTCACTAAAGATTACCAAAAGCCATTGTCTCATAGCAGGCGCCAGGCATAAATGCCACATTAATTAAATACAATTTAAAGTGGCTTTTAGTTGGAAACTTTATTTTATTTGAAGTTTTTTGGACAAAATTAAGTCGAAGGAAGCAATCAAGAGTTTAAAGTTTAAATAGTTATCAATTGCTCTTAAGATCAATTGGAATGGTACTTTTAATACAGAAACTTCAAGTATAGCTTTGAGTGGGCTTAAAGCAAGGCTTATTACTCATAAAGAAACTTATTTTATTTTTAACTATGACCTTAGCAGACTCACCTTAACTTGTTTGAGTGGAAATCTAAGTAAAATTCGTATCTTAAAATCAACATTTTCATAAAAAATTAAAGGTTACAAAACTAATCATTATCAGTAAAAAAAACCAACACAAACCTGCAGCCTTTAAGTTTATAATTAAAATAATAGAATCTGTCGAACGCCAACACTCACCACCAGATTAGACAGGTAATGAACGCTGATAACTATGCTACTATTTTTTATAATTAACTGCTTAACCGGCTTTTGTTTAGCGCTGTTTAGTTTTTCAGCTTTTCGCTAACAAGTTGCCAATTATAGAATTATCCTCCTACTCCCCCACGGTTATGATACAAGGCAACCTGAAACAGGATACGCTGAAAATTATAAAAAAAAACAAAACAGAATAAAAAACCATGAACCGTGTCCGCCCTTTGCATGCGCGTAATTTATTTGTAAATTTCATGTAATTTATGCAACGCACACGTAAACGTATAAATGTGTAGGACAAAACCCACGGGGTATGTAAGCCAATTAAATGGCCGTCGACGTGTTTTGTTTGTTTTACGAATTTTGATTTCGCTCATGCAACGTTAAAGTTCATTTTGTTTGGGGCCGCGTCTTTGGGATAATTTGTCCAGGACACCCTCCCACACCCACACACACACACACGCACACCAGTGACCGGGGAAAACACGTTCAATTTAACGCTTGAGTTCGGTTTTTTTGAAAATATATTTATTTCAGGAGTTTTTCCTCTGTGCGTCTTTTTTTTTCTTCTTTTTTGTCTACGTTGATTTATGCAAAGCTTGGGCAGAGATAACGCGTTGCGGCTCACGGCTCACGGCTCATGGCTTTCTTTGCTCCTGTAAATGGCAGATGGCTTTCAGGGGCTTCCGAGAGGATGGTTGGTGGTGGCAGGACTTAAAATCCTGAGCCTCCTGTTTGTTTGACCATGTTGTTAGGCCGCTGTTTGCAGTGTTTGGCTTTTGTTTCCTATGTCGCCGGATTCATGATTGTTATCAGGACCTCTCGCGCCATGTTTGTCTCTCTGTGTGTGTGTGTGTGTGTGCGTTTCAGGTACTTCTCGTAGTTCTGCAAACAGTACCCTCATCATCGTCATCTTTGTCGTCATCATCAGCTGCACACTCATCTTTGTTTAACATCCTGCCAACCGTAAAGTGATCTCTGTCATTTTCGGTGCCTCCACCAGCAGCAGCAGCAGAAAAATACAAAAATAGTAAAGCCAGGCTCCTTCACGGCCATTCTATTTTTAGTTAATCCAAGATAAACAACAAGGAGATACAATTTTACCTAGAAAATTCATTAAAATTTAATTACTTTGGAATTAGTGAAATAATAAAGAGAATTAGGAAGAAAGAAATGTGGGTTTTGGCACAATTTTGAAAAGCTTTAAAAGGAATTTAAATCATTATTAATAAACTCTTCTTGAAATAAATTAAAATATATTCAAATATAAACCCACTTTGCTTAATAAAGACCCGCTAATAAAGCGAAATAATTGCCATAATTATAAATACCGACATGGCAGCCATGGATCAGAGTTGAGCAAATGCAAATCGCTGAATATATTATATACGTGGTTCTCGCCTGACCTCCTTCTGACCCACCTTCATTTTCCGCTCCACTTGCATACGGCTCGGAAAATGAATGTGTTAAGTGCACTTTGGGTTCGCGGCTAGCGTGCCTCGGTAATTAAAACTGCAGCAAATGAAACGATTTATGGGCCTTAAATCAATGCCAGTAAGTAATTATCTGGCACGCATTTAACGCGCTGCACTGCTGTCCAGGAAGGAACCGAAATATAGCGTCGAGAACAAAACACAATTTGTATTTTAAACTGTGGCCGCCATGGGGTCACGCCCATGGAATTAAATTCCTAAATAAAATGTAGTGGCTTCAAATTCGTTTTACCACCGCCCCCATTCGCATACGCACAACCAAACACTTGCAGCTAACACACAAAGGAGGACCTACCAACCAACCAACCGACCGACCGACCAACCGGAGGCGTAATAGAAAGTATGGAGAAAGTTGTAGAGAGGAGATGGCGCTGCTGGCGCTTTCGTGCACATTCTGTGTAAGTAATTTGCATACCGGATCAATCTTGAAAAATTAATGGCTTCCCAGACAGATAATGGTAGACCGCACACACACTCGCACACACATATGAGTGGCACAAGGAGCAGCAGCAGCAGCAGCGCCACCGAAGCGTGAGGCAAATGCTGAAATATTACGTATACGCAACATGGCCTGCGACGCCGCCCTGCGGTTTTCAGCAATATTACGTAGCGGCCACAAGCGAGGAGTCGTCGCCGTTGTCTAGGCAGCCCGTCGTCAACGTCACAGCCAAAAGACGAGCGGTACAGGACGAGAGTTGAAAGGATGTCGAGTGCCACGCACTTGGAAAAAATAAATGTCAAACTCATGGAAAATTACAAAAATATTATTTAATTAGATATTAAAGAAAAAGCAAAGGGGAAATGTAACCTAAATAATATAAGCTATATTTAGTTAAATATTTTTAAATGTTTCCTTGATTTACAATTGTTTTAAATATTAAAAAAAATTATAACAAGTCCAGAGATTAAGAAGACTGTTGGGAACCTAACTTAAAGCTGAGTTAGAATTTAGCCAAGCCAAAAAATAGATATAAATAGGAAAAATATCTATTTATTTATAGATTTTTTCTTAATAAGAATATTTATTAATATGTATGATAATTTAATTTGTTCTTTTCCAGCATTGTTATATTTTTTTACCTAATAGTAAAACCCTTTTCAGAGTCAGATTTTTTGTTTAGTTTTACATCTACGAACTCTACATTTTTTTGCGAATTACTTTTTATGAAATTTGTAATAAAACCCGAGCATCTACTTAATTTTCAGGGTGACTTATTTTGCAAGTGTGGCAACGTGAGTCTGGCTTAGGTCTCCTTGGCCCCTCCCAAAATTTGCGGGTGTGTGTGTGTGTTGAGGGTGCTTTGCATTCGGCGGAATTGTCGGAAATGAGGCACCCATGTGTCACAGTTGGTTCACTTCCAGCTGCCTCACTCCACTCCACTTGGCAGCCGCATTCCTTCCTTCCTTTGGCACAACACTGCGTAAATCTTAATCCTTACACGCTTGGCAACACGCTGCCATCGCGATAATAGCCACAGCAACAACAGCCGTTGGAACAACAAAATTAAGCGATATCGCGCACACACAACAACTTAATTTTACATGCAATTTTGAGGAATGAATGATAAGCAAAGAACCATAAAAAATGATGCCGCAAAAATATAGCCTTAAAATCATAGGCCTTAATTAGCCCACAGGAAGAGCTATTTAATTTCAAGCAGCAATTCTAGGAAACGCGTGCCATGGTAATTAGATACTTTAAACACAAATACAAATTACCTGAGACGGAAGTCTGTAAAGTACAGAAAAGCATTTCCTGGCTGGAAAACCATTTATTCTCAGTAAAATATGAAGGAAAAATAGGAATCCTGTTCCAGCTACTTTAGCCTAATTTGATCAAGTCAACTTCAAAGAAGTTGTGTATATGCAACTTTGATTTTCCCCTTCCGAAAATCCCAATTTTCCGGTACCCCCAGAGCGACGGACTTCGCCACCTAGTTTTTGGACGAGTTTCCGGAGAGCCGAGGAGCCAAGACGGCCCTCAAATGCAACTCACATTCTCAACGGCACTCAACTTTGACGTTGGCGAAACTTTGGAATGCCGATGGCGAACGGAAAATGGAGAAGGGAGAAGGGAAAGCCTGGGCCATGGACAAACATTCGGAAAAGTAGCGCCCAGTGCTCAATTAACATGGCAGCCATAAATTCTGCAACTGCCTGGGATGCTGCTGCATTTACGCAGATAACTCATCAGACTAAGCCAAACAGATTCATCTAAAACTCCGCTAGCCACTTTCCTTTCAGGGGCGAAACTTTCCACATAAATTCTGCGCAATTTATTCATGAAAAAGAAAAAAAAATAGGAAAGAGAGAAGGCCAGGATTGCAAAGGTGCTTCCAAAGTTTTTTTGTGCCGGCAGAAGACGCAGACGAAGACGCCGACGAAGACGAAGACGGAGACAAGACCAAGGACAGCAAAAAAGGGACATCCAAGATTGATATAAGGCTTTTTATATTCCGACATTTCAAAGCTCATTTCACGGATAAAAGTTAAATATGCTAATGTGTGGAGGCTGTGCTTTGTCTGCCGCTCCTGCGATAAGGATATACGCCCCTGCTGGCTGCTAAAAGAGAAGCGACAACTGATGACCTGATGGACAGTGGCTACGGGCGCTGGGTCCTGGATCCGATTTTGTCCCGGGTTCGTTAGTAAGCCGCTTAGCCGGGAATCCTGTTTTAAGCCTCGACTGGCAATTAGCAATCCCCCGGTCGTAACTCGTAACTCCTTTGGCTGTAAAAACCAGTCCAAGGTTTTCAATTTGCAGCGCTCGCTGTGGCAGTGGCAACGAAGCGAGCAACCAACCACTTCACCTACTTCACGCTTGTTGGATTTAATTTTATTGTGGCATAACCTTTTTGCTGACACAACCAACGGGCTTCGGTGGGTTGAGGTGTGCCGTCTATGTATATATATACATATATATGGAAGGATATGGGGGGATATAGTCACTGGATCCACCACCACCCAGCTGTTGCGCTTCCATTTGGCTTTGTTGTCGCCTCCGTCGCCTGCAGTAAAACTTGTTTTATTGCGCTCTTATCATTAATTTTATGGCAATGCGGCAACTGTGCGACATTAGCGGTAATTGGCAACAACGATTTGCAAGACAGCCAACCAGACACGCCCCCTTTCGCGAAATCCACCCACTGGCCCTTAACCCAAAACCAAGTGGCTCGAAGCCATTTATCACTCTTCCAAGGATTATTAATTGAAATTAAAGCTGAAATTATGAACGGTTTTTAAATATTTAAAAAGGTTTATTTAACAGATTTAAGTGCAGGAAAACTCTGTAAGTTGGCTTATGATTTGTGTGATAAATACATTTTATTTTCTAATATTGTTATATATTTTCTAAACTACATGTTGTACATAATTCTATATACTCCCTAAAGGCCAGTAACCTTTTTTAAATAATGTAAATTTGGTTTTTACAATCATTACAATGTATTCCTTATTTGCCTGCCTCTTCTGTTTGCTTTAATTGAATTGGCAGCAAATTACGCCGGCTCATTGAAATCATTGCGAGCTGCGTCGCCTGCCTGCGGAAATTGCATTTCACTTGACTGGCGAGGTCACAACGGGTCGTTTCGAGTGATGCTCATTAAGGAATTTCAATAAACGGCCAGCGGGCGGCATAGATCACTCAGCCAGGATTCGGGGGCACTCTCATCTCCGCACCGAAGCCTGTGGTTATGCAGCTGGTATTGGATCCTAGTATTACAACAGCAGTTTCTGCACAGGAAATAAATTTGTGTCTCAAAATCTTATTTGGTTTTAGATAGGCAAAAGGTTTTAGTTTATGTTATTAGCCTCTAATTGCTAGTCTTTCCTTCTAATTTTCATAATTTTATAAAGCTTGTAAAACTTTATTTATCAGTGTATCGCTGCAGTTGGCCAGCTGGGATGTTGACGTTGATTGGCGTGTGTGCTGGACGCGTTGAGGTTGCGGTGGAGGTGGTGATGCTGATGGCAATGGTGATGGCAATGTCGGTGCTGCTGGTGGTACTCATGTTGGCTTCCATTCCGAATTTCGTGGCATTTTTCGTTTAGTTTATGACAAATGCGTTGGACTGCCTTGCCCTCCTCCTCCCTGTAAACATCATTCCCATTCAGGTTCCTCTCCTCTTCCCCTGGAACAGTTTCGGTTTCGTTGCTAATGACATCACGTGCTACGGGGGGGATCTGGCATAGCATAGATTCTTCGACAGACTGCCTGTCATCGATGGCGGCGTACGCACATAAACAAAATACGTCAACTGAATCCAATGGTCCACTTCTGGGATTTGGTTAGGACTCATACTCATACCACCCACCCACCGGAAGGGAGAAGCCACGGCCTCGGGTGTGCGGAATGTCTCGGCATCCTGCTGTTGACAGTCCCTGCCCCCTTGCCCGTAAATGTTTGCTCATCCCACCATCCCACCACTCCACTCCATGGCCTGGACAGTTTCCGTCTGGCAATACGATTTTTTCATTAGTAAGTAACTGTCGCGTGTCCATATCATATCGCTCAAGTATCGGACTGACAATACAAACAATGTTGTTAGAGAACTATTAAAGCACAATCGATGTCTTCGATGAAATCCAATCGAGTGTTTGTCCTTTTTCTCTGTGTGACTGAAGACTTTGTTTTTGGGGATTTTGGTACTTTTAAAAGTTAGTCAAAGACTTTAGTTCTTTTATTTGTGATAAAAAATATGAAAGATTCTTAGAAAATAATATAATAGTTACTTTTCTTAAACAAATTTTACATAAATATATTTGTATTTCAATTGACAACTCGACAGTGACTTTGAAGCCTTTAAAGTCGTAAAAACAAATACATTAGGCCGCGCCAATCATGATTAAGCCCCCTTCTTAGCAGGTGATGAATGTGTTCGGTTTCCATTTGAGACTTTTGCTCTTGAAATAAAACCTCCTTTAGCAACCCTTGCGGGGGCTAAAAATAATCCTGCAATCTGAACGGCTCTCCAACCTTCCGACCACTCAATAAAGCAATTTTATATAAAATACACACAGAGGCTGTTGAAAGGCAGAAATCAATTTCTTTATCGGCCAGAACTAATATGTCAAATGTATAATTCGAGTCGGTCTCGAGAGCCGCACAAAAGGCAAACAAGGCGAAGCAAATATATATATCCTTTGGAAAAATCTCTTTGGTCAACAATTTTCTCAGCAGCTGATTGATTGGCACAGGTTAGCAGGACCGAGAGTTATCCTAAACAGGCGCACACATTCACTTTTGGGGCTTTTTTGAAGTGAGATTTCCTTATTCATTAGTTGCGCTCTCGGCACAAATTCATTTTTAATGACTGCCGCTTTTTCTTGCGAAGCCTCCGACATCCTCGCTGCTGGCATTTTTCGCCCTTGGCTCTTTAATGTATTTTTCATGAGTTCTGTAAAGTGAAAAACTTTCGGTTGCGTGCAAATAACTCATATTCATTGATATTCTGGCATGTCTGACTGAGGTTTCTTTAGCTCCGCCTTTTCCAGATGATTTTTATTCAGAGAGACTACAAGAAAGTATACGTATATATAAAATGCAGTGGAATTTAAAAAAGTTTTAAAGGTGACAGGCAGGATTTTATTTCAGTTTATGATAAAGGCAGTATTTTTATATTATTATCGGCTGAAAATAAATAATGTAACGCCTATCGCTTAATGAAAATTTTGTGCTGAGTGTGCTAGATGGCATTATATAATTCATAAATTGCCTGGACCCAAGTCAATGACTTTGGCAATATTTCGACTCCACGCGCGACTCGCGTAATTTGCCGGCACAACGAGTAAGCCCGCCAGCGTCGTCCTGTCGTGTCCTTAAAAATTGCTCGCCAGCAGCGAGACCTCATAAATAAATTCCTAGGCAGGCGAATAAAAAAATGGCCGAGCTGAAATCAAAGAAAATAAACCAGAGAGCACGAAAATCCCAGCGTCGTTTGATATTTTATGTGGCCAAAAGCACAAAAAAACAAAAAAAAATACAAAAAGAAAACGGGAGGCGTGAATGGTTTGTGCGCACTCACTCCCGGCTGAATGAGTCCTGTGAGTTATTTATGAAAGTCCTGCCGGTCCCGCTCCGCCAATGATCGTTAATCATAATCGACGCATAATATTTCGGTAGAGAGCGCCGGAAATCGGAACTAATTTATGTGGAAATGAGTTAATTTCCTTTGCCTGAATTGTGTGATTTTCTAGCGATTTCATCGCTGCCATGCCAAAAGTAATTACCAAGCACTTCCCTGCAATGTTCCCCCTGGGGGTTAGGGGTTGGGGTCGAAGCTGGGGGCAAAATAAGTTCCCAAATTAGGCTCAACTTGATGTTGGCTGGCAGTTTTCAAGCTAAATTAATTATGATTTTTGTGTGCAGGTAAGTGGCAAATAAGCTGACGCCAGAGCTTGGGTCACGATTAAGGCTGAAGGATGATCTGGGCTTTTTGGGCTGAATTATTTGCACTATTTTACCATTTTCCTCCCGGCAACTTTTGCACAAAAACAACATTAAGAAAGCAGATTATCTTATCTGGCTGCAAAAAGAAGCAACATATTTTGTCATATTCCCACAGAATATTTAATTGAGGTAATCCGCTTAACATTTTTGGCAATATTTACCGAGGCTCTGTGCATATATCTCGAAATGAAACGGATTACACTTCGCCTGAATAAATGCATGCTGCTGCACAGTGAATAGTTTTATTTTAGTATTTATAAAATAAATACTCTAAATAAATTCACAAAATAGTTAAACCACTTGGTAAGCTCAGATTAAACAGCTGAAAGCAAACAAAAAGTAAAACGAAAATCCAAGAAAATTCTGAAAAATAAAACAAAAGGAAAACAATTCAATAAATCCCAAATATAAAATGACCATTAACACCTTGGCAAGCAATTTCAAACAATACAAAGAATAAGCTGAAATTTAAAAACCTTTAAGGCGCTTTAATGGCATCAGGGAAAGTCTCGTCAGCCTTATCCTGCGTCAGCTCCTGTCTGACATGTCCTGGCCCAAGGTGTCCGAGGCCAAAAGCTGTCAAAATAAAGTTTTACAATTCACGCGTATTACCAGCACCGCCCAGCCACCCACACCACCCACACCACCCACTGGGTTGGCTAATTTGAGCGGTGTTTGTTTGACATTTCAGGCGGAACAGCCGCAACATCAGGCAACACGCGTTGCTGTCACTCGGGGTCAGCCAAAAATGATGCCAAGTACATGAAAAATGTATAAGCGGAAATGCGAGGAAGCCGAGGGGGCTGGTTTTCACCTAATGGAAATGTAATTGTCAACTGTAAAATAAAGCTGCACTGAACAAATACATTTTTCTCTATTCCTAGACTCGAAATAAAGTAAGGGTTTTTATTAAATAATTCTCAAAAATTAAAATAAGCTTTATTATAAAATTTATTTTATTTTATTTGGAAATGTACATTTCATTAGTTATAACTGAACAAGAATTTATAATCTTATTCTTCTTGAAAATACATTTTTATCACTTTGCATCTATTGCCTTTTTCTGTGCATCAAATAGAAAATAGAATTTCAATTCGACAGCTTCACGGGGTCAACTTCTTTGAATTCGAGGAAAATCCTTTTCTGGATTTGTAATAAGAAAGTTTCCATAAACACCTGAGACACCAGCCCCGCCCCAAAATAAAAAAAACTTGATGGCCAATTTTCAATTGATTTTCCTTGGCGCTTGGGTTGCCTTGGCTATGCCATTCCTGCTCAACGTTGACAGATTGTATGCCATTTTTTGCGTTGTACTTGCAACAATATCGAGGGGAAAAGTTTGCCGGTGAAAGGCAGCTGAAACAAGCAGCTGAAAAACTGCTGAAGAACTTTGACAACTTGCACAAAACTTTTACCAGCCGTGTGACATTAGGTGAGAGTTGCCAGAGACCCACCAGCCGCACTCCTGCTGCTGCTGCTGCTGCTGCTGCTCAACCCTTGGATATTTGGAAAGGCAGCAGCTGAAGCCTTTATTCGTTATAAATCACAATGTAATCATAAATCGCTGCCTGCACATAAATTACAATAAGAAACAAATGACAAGTCGGAGTGGAGTGTTTTTCTTATTCTCTTCCTTTTTTTTTGTGGGCTGTTGAGACGCTGCAGGACATTCGCAGCGTAATTTGCCAAGTGTCCTGTGGTGAGAAAATTGTCCTTCACTTTGCTCCCTTTTAGGCAAACATCAATTTGCTGGGGTCTCATGTGAAGGGTGGGGTCCTTAAAGGAATCTTAAAAGCACGAAGGTACCTTTTGCTTTCTGGATAACTTTAAACGCTTTAAGAAAATATTTAAAATAAATTTCAAACATTAACTACATTAAATTATATTTTACCTTAATTTACACATAACATTTTCTGCCTGGTAATTTAAATTATAAAGTTTATTTACTTATTTCTTACAGAGAGGCTGTATTTCTTGGTCTCTCAAGTGAAACACATTACAAATTCTAAACTCAAGGTGTTACCAGTCACATCCTTAGTAATTTAATTCACCTTTCTCCTTAATTCACCTTCCCTGCGACTTCAAATGGCCAAAGACACTTATTTTATTTTGCATAAGCTGAGCCACAGACACACCCCATAATTTAGCCACTAGTCAACGCCCCCGGCTTTTCGGGGGAAAGGACCAAAAAGATTTCACCTCCTCCTTGAAGTTGCGAGTGGCACTTTTGCTTTGTAATTTATGCAGCCTAAATGAAAAGCGTTTTTCCAACAACATTTAATTAAGTGCGGGGGTGCGGGGGCAATGGCGCAACGATGGTAGAAAATGTTCAAAGTTAAACATGAGAATTAAAATGCCAGGGTCCACAGTGGAGTTTTTTTTTTTCAAACGACCGATGTTCATTTAAATCGTTTTTTTGCTATTCAAGTTATTTAAACAGCTTTCATTCACAGAAATACACTTTTATGCATACACTAAGGGAAATTAAATTAATAAATCTTATATAGTTATAGTTTATGTTTAAGAATATTTAAGATAGCTATAAAGTTTTAAGAAAAAGTTCTTAATTTCCTTTTAAATATTCTGAATTTCTATTATTGCAAAAAGGGTATAAAATTTAATGCAGAAAAATTAGAAAATTTTGACCTAAAATTAATGATAATAAACAAATCTTTTTTCGACCATTTCAATACCAAAAATTCCCTAAAAAACTGTGCAAATACTTTCGAAAAAAAAACTCTGTCTTATTTCTTTCTGTGCTAAAAAACTATATTGCCGTAGTGGAAAACCAATCAAAATACCTGCCGCTCTGCCGGCTTGACCCCTGGGAATTGGCAAGTGGCGCCAATGACTAGCGCAGGGATCATCATTATCCCCATCATTATCAGGAGCCGGAGTGGCAGTGGCAGCGGCAGCAGCACAAAAAAATTGGGTCGTTGTTGGTTTTAATGTGCCTCGGTTGCCACTTTTGCTGTTATCAGCAGCGTCAATGTTTGGTGATAACAGCCAGAGGCAGCGGCAGCGGCAGCAGCAGCAGCAGTGGCAGTAGCAGAATCTGCAGCAGAGACAGCAATAACAATGCCCAGCCTCCGTGGCAGCAGCGACGCCGGCAGAGCAGGACATCGGCTAATGGCCAAAAGCAGCGCTGTAATCCTGCGAGGGGTGCTGGTGTATGTGTGTAAGTAGGGCTAGAATATGTGGAGCAAGTTGCGCTTTGTCCGCTGCCACGGTTTCGTGGATTCTGAATACGAGCGTAGCGAAATCCGAAGGACAGCATCGGAATTCGGCTTCGTCCTTGCAGCGCAAGCGCAAAAGAATGTCAGGAGAGGAAGTCTAATAGAGAGAAAGATAGTGGGAAAATCGGAGAAAAAAGGTTTTCTGGCAGAGAGCGGAATAATGTTTCACTTCCGCTCTGGCGAAGATGCCTCCAAAGCCACTGTTAACATAGCTAACAGAGCTGCGCCCACTGTTATTTCTGCCTATATATAGTTTGGGAATTAGGAATTATAAATACTGCAAATTATATAGATAAACACACTAATTTAAGATATAATTACTACTAAAAATATTAATAAATAACTCTAAAAGTGTGGGAATACTCGTGAAACCTTTGAATTCTTTAAACCACTCTTTTGTTAAACAAATTTTATTGCAACATTTACATTCCTAAATATTTATCCAAAAGTTATATCACATTGTGGGTTTTAATATAAAATTTAGTTCAGGTAAATAGTTTTAGGGTTTCATTTATAAAAATATAAAAGACTAAACAGAATAGAAAAACAGCCATGAAGTATGCTATGAATTAATGCATACTAATAATATGTTGAGATAATATTAATATTGTTAAGCTTGAAGTTTAATCTAGTTTACTTATATTATTAAATTACCGAGGCTTTTTAAATAATTTCTATTAAATATATCAATATATATTTCTTAATTTCTTGCTTATTAACACCAAGAATTGTCTGCCCATCAGCCATCGAATATACCTCTTTCGTAGTTCCCAGTAAATTCCTTTACAGGACCCATCGCTGCTGTTTCGATTCCACCGCGTTTCGCATTGCTTCCACGAAGGAGCAACATCAACACATTGCACTGCCCGAGCAATCCAACGCCCGTGCAATTTCGGAAAATGCCGATGCGCCAGGCAAATTGCATGGTTTCGTGGAAATCGGAAAACCCACAACTCGTGTCGGCTCTCTCTCCCTCTACAACCACTCGCTCTCTCTCTCGCGCTCGTTTAACCGAGATTTTTCCTCATATCCTGATGTTGCTGCTGTGCTGCTGCTGCTGGCGCTGTCGCTGCCGCCTCTGCTGGTGGTGGTGCTGCTGCTGCGAAGGACTTCTGTATTTTTGGGGCTGTGCTGTTGGTCCTTGGGCCATCGCTCGTTCAGTCGTCGTTGCGTGTTGTAGGTGGCCTGGTCTGCTCAGCTCCAGCTCCGGCTCCTGCTCCAGCTCGTCCAGACGGCTCCTCCTCCAGCTGCGGCTGCTGCTGCTGCTGTCGCTGCTGCTGCTGCATCTGCAACCTGCAACCTGCCACACTCACGGACACCTCAGCAATGGCAACAGAACGCGTCGCGTTCAGTCTTCGTAACGTTATGTCGCGTAGTGTTCGTTTGGCCGAAAAAGCAAGCAAGAAAAAATAACAAGAACAAAATCCAAATAAACTGAAACCCAGACTGTAAGAAGGTGACTGAACTGAACCGAACTAATCCTTAGAACCCACCATCCTCTCCCCCCAAACTCAAGTGCCGCGAATGTGTGTCAATTAAAAAGTCTCGTCCCAGTGAGTCGTGTGTTTAATTTGCGGCACGTTTCTCCCTCCTCCACCCCTCCACAAAACGCACTCACAACACAAACTATCAATTTAATTAAAATGCCACAGACAGAGCCATAAATAAATTCAGAAACCACTCCGGGCTGCGAACCAAATGAGGTCTACACGAAATTAGACACAATATTGCGGTAAGTTTTGGTCTGACATTATTTCTAACTAATCGACAAATTGCAATCATATAAATATATATGTATATATCTGGCTATTGCCGCTTTATTAGCCGTGAATTTGTTGATGCTGATGGATTTTATTGCTGTGGTTATTGGGCCGGAACGCAAATTGAATTTTAATTAATTACGTTTGCACTTTGGTTGCAATTTCAATGCAAGGTTTTGTTTGTTTTTTTCCAAAAGCTTTGTTTATTGATATGCAAAATTGATTTAGTTTTTGTGGTAGATATTTGTGGGTAACAAATTTGGGAACATTAAATAAAATAAGATAATTTTCTATAGACCTAACATAAGTCCGTGCAGTTCTCCGAATTGAAATGTTTCCAAGAAAATTGTTTTAGTAATTACAAAAACTTTTGTTAAGTTCACTGAGGTAGAAAAGTTTAAGAACTTGTATATTTTTGTAAGCCAGCAGTTTGCTTTTAAGTTTTATATTACCCAGAAACCAACTTATAAGTCTCTTAAGTTCCCCAGCTTTAAAAACATCAAGTAGAGGGAATTCTCTAAAATTAACTGAAGCGTAAGCTTTATATTTATTTTCCTGAGCCCGGCTGCACACGAAACAAATTTCATTAGAGCGCAAATAAATCAGCTTAGAGTGGGCAATAAAAGCCAAGCGACTCCTCGAGACTTTCTGGGGCCCGGAAGAAAAAATTACAATGCATTACGCATACGCCAGGTGCGACAAATGGGAAGCAGGGAAGCGTGGCTGGCACCAGCGAGCGAGAATAAATGGCAGCTCGCATATATAGACGACTTTAATCAGTTGCCAACTCGTTGCCCAGACATTTAATTAGAAAAATCAACGGCATTAAATATTTCGAGAAGACATCGTGGAGCGCTGAGCTCCGTCTATGCCAGACTGGCTGTCATTATACGGAAAATTAGATGTGCTCCGCTTTTCCTCACGCTGACAGCCGGCAAGTCTGGCTCTGACAGAGGAGGAAAGACATTCGAGCAGACGCGTGTTGAAATGTAAATAAAACAAAGGAAAGGAAAAGCCTCGAGGAAGCTGACTCTGCTCCTCCTCGGACTCCTCCTCCTCCAGAGGAACGGCGAACACAAGAATGTATGTAAAATAATAAAAAGCGACATTTACGACATAACATGGCAGCATATTACACGGAAAGCAGTCGGTGGAGGGGGACTCTAAACCCAGACCTGGTGGCAGCACACAGTGCGTATACGTACTCGCATTACAATGTTTCGCACTGATTGTTCTCTGCGAATTTTCCTCGCTCCACGTTCTCCATGCAAATGTACACAAAGTAATTATGTACATCTGGTGTGTGTGTGTGTGTGTGTGTCTTTCAGCTCTGTGTGTGAGCGAGTGTGTGTGCCTTGTAGTACTACTCAAATAATTGCCAAACCACACACGCAGCTCAGCTTGCCAGGCAACAAAATGCCTTTAAAAAAGCATAAAAACAACAGAGCGAAAAGTGGTAATAGGCTTACCGAATGGGAAATGCTCTATAAATTACAGAATATAAAAATATAATTAAAGAAAAATATTAAATAGAAGCTGTAGTGTATATAAAAGTGATCTCAGAGATATCAAAAAGAGTTTAAAAATAAATAACAACATCAAATGATGGAACCTAATTCTAGTTTTATACAAAATAATAATCACAAATGTTTAATTTAATATAGGAAAATTTTAATATATTTACATTAACATTAAATACTCCTTCATATTTTAATTATATTTTTTATGATTTAACCTGTCATCTTGGGTTTTCGGCAGAGTATCTCACATGCTTGAACAACATTGTATCTTATTAACAAAACAACTTTGTGTGTTATGTGCTATACACTCAGACACACCCCCTCAGACTGCCCGCCTGTCTGTGTCGTCTTGTTGCGAAAATATTCAAAGTATTGTTGGCAGTAATTTCGGGATACTTTTCAGGGGAAAGGCAAACAACATGGAAAAGTTTCGTCAGGGCATACGCCATGAATTTTCATTTAATTAGGGCGCGTTTCGACTCCCAGCCCCGCATTTTTACTGCCTCTCTCATCCTTTTGATGGTTAGGCAAACTTGTGAAGAAAAAAAAAAAGTGTATTGTAGACCAAAAGGCGAAGGGAGAGTGAGTGGGGACCCTTTTGCTGCTATATTGTTTACATGGGCAAAGGTTCCTTGGCAAACACTTTCAAATGATTTCATTTTGCTGGACAGAAGGGTGAGAGAGAGGGTGCTGCTGACCAATTTGTAGAAGCTTCCAGGCTTCTTGTCCCGTTTCTCATCCATCGAGGCCATCGAGAGAGCAACCGCAATTCAGGACAGGCAGACATTGAAACCAATTAATTTTAAATTGTTACCAGACTACGGCTGGCTCCCCTTTTGTCTGAATAATGAGCGTTCAATTTGCCGAGAGTCCTGCAAAGGGACTGGCCTACCAATGCGAAAAGGTGTCGATGGGGAAGGGTTTTCTTTGCTTTTCTTTGCTTTTCTTTTATTATCTGCCCTTTTGTTTCGGGGCTATCTATTTTCGGGGGCTAATTGAAGTCTGAATGCCGGCAAATGGAAAACCGCAAAAGGTCGTTACGATCCTGGAGCTGGGGAAAACCCACCCTGCTACGCTTTCGGTTGCCCATAAAAGTAGGCAATACAATTTCCAAGTTTGCTTTCGTCGGAGCTCCGCTTCCAGCTCCCAGTTTCCCTTTGAAATTTTCACACATGATTTTTTCATAGACCAATTTGCACACATTATAAGTTTGCAACCGCAAATTGCCACACCCCTTTGGGGCAGACCAAAACCAACAGAAAAAATAACAACAACAGCAACCAACAACAAACGGACTGCAAAGAAAACGGAGAAAATAAACTTTTAGCAATTTTCCTTTTGTGTTGAGGCGTAGGAATTGCCAAGTGCTTATAAACAGGCTCCCTTTTACTCAGTTCCTTGTGCGCAAAATAAATTTCCATTATGACCGAAAACAATTTCAGTAAAAAATTCAAGGAGAAGATGTTATACACGGCAACAAAATTCAGTTGAAAAGCAGTTTTATTGGCTATTGAAGAGAGCCTTGAATTAGTTAAAAACTCATTTTCATTATATAACTTCAAATACAACCTTAATTCTTTCTGTGCACCCGTCCACCGCACAAGTCCATCAGCTGAGCTAACAACAAACTAACTAGACAGGCAATCCCTTCACAAAGAGCAAGCAATTATTTGCTACTTTGGCTATGCTTACGTAAATTAAAGCTGGGAATTATCAGCAAACACACAGGCGGATTAGGGGAAAGGCCCGCTCATTTCCCCATCCTGCCAACGGGGCGTATGGACGACCAACAAGCCGCAGCAGCAGCAGTAGCAGCAGCAGCAGCACATCACAGCACTCGGCACTCCGCATCAACCCAAATGTCTTCATATATTTTCGGGCGGCCCCAAGCCACAAGACCATAAAATTAAACTAGTGCATAATTAAACACTCGCAATTAGGCGTAATTTACTTGGTGTGTGTGTGTATGGGGGTGTTTGAGGGTGTGGGAAGCTTCTGAGGGGTGAGTATCTTTCCGGGCCACACTCTCGCCACATTAGTTTTTAATTAAAAAATTTCCCAGTCCGCAATTTGTGAACCTTTTGCTGCCCCATCACCCTGACATTGCATTTTATTTGAGGATTTAATTGAGAATCCTGGGCTCACAATCTTTGCCAGTTGATTTTTGCGCCTCGTTGAGCCCTCAAGTTGAACTCAATGAGCCAGCAAAATGTCGTCGTTGGGTCGCTGGAACTTGATACACATGTCGTTTAGATAAAACCAGAGAAAGTATGGGCGGAAAAACTATGCAGAGATAAGCAGCAAATGAAACAAAGGGAAAAGCTAGCCAAGCATAATCAGCAGAAAGCCAAAGCGCACAAGATTCATGGTAAACAATTCCAAGTTGTAATAATTAATCCAACAGATTTACAGCATACAACTTTTCGCGAAGTGGTTTCATTACTCAAAACTTGGTCAAAGATAGAAGGGAGGGAGGGGAAAAGCTTACTGGCGGATTTTCTCGGCGGACCGCGACTTTGTTGTTCTTATTGCTTAATGCAAAGACAGCTTATTTTTTATGCAACGCCACGAGAGCAAACAGCGAAGCGAGGAAACTGCGCGAATTTCCACAGCCACAACAGAAACCGACTCTAATTGTACTTAGTATGCAGACAGACAAGCTCACTCACTGACTGACTGACTGACTGACTGACTGACTGATTGCCATTCCTTTCAATTCCGCGAAAATAAATCCCATTTCTACAGCTTCAGGCAAGTCAAATATTTATGCGGCGGGAATAGTGAAAGGCGGAGATTTGGCGTTGCAAGTAAATTAATTAATGGAAAAACGGCACAGCGCAAAATACGAAAACATCTTAAGGTGGCTAAGCGCATCTAAGCCGATTTTCCGACTGCAAAAGTGGGCCAAGCGCAGCCTTCGGTTGGGTTTCTGTTTTCCTGGGGACTCCCGAGGGGTCCTTGGAGATTTGCATAGCGCTTTGCTCGGCGAATTGTTTTGGGCCCGGCCTAATTGACAGCTGACAAGTTAATTAGGGTTAATTAGTGGCCTAATTGAAACGAATGGGTTGACCAGGCTGAAATATTTCCTCCTCGGACTTTAAAAAAGATAAAGAAGATGAAGAATTCAAGCTAATCAGATAGAAACTTTAACTTGGCTGCTTGAAATACTCAAAGCTAAGCACAGATATTTCAAATTAAAATGTTAAACTCAACTTTCACATAAAAGCAACCCAATTTCTGGGGCTTTTTGTTGGCTCAAGTGACGGCCAAGGAGGAAAATAAATAAGCCACCATTAGCGCCATCGATCAAGTGTGTGCTTATCACGATTGCCGCTTTTTTCCAACTGAGACGGGTCCTTGACGTTCCGTTCGAGGACCGTCGCTCCTGCCAATCTAACCCTCGTGTTTTTGGCCATTTGTATTCGTGTTAAAATCAAATATTTTATCATTGGGCCAAACCTCAGAAATGTAAATATTGGCATAAACATTTAAAAGGCAACATCGAGGCACACGAAAAGAGGATTTCTGTGTGTGTCCACGGGGCGTATTGAACACACCCAAAAAATAAAATATATAAGGAAGCAAAAAGGAAAATACGAAAAAGGGAATCTCGAAAGGAAGCCCGGAAAAAATGTGTCTGCCGCTTTGAATTTATAACCGCAAGGCATCACAGGGCTAATAATCGACCAGACGCCCCGCAATGCCCCAGAAAAGTTATATAGAAAAAAAAAATATATATACGTTCGTTTGTTCAGGTAACCAGCCTGCATATATACACAGCCTGTTTCAGGTATTTACTATATAAGGGAAGCAACAGCGCGCTTGGAGGTGGCAGGTCCTGTCAGTTGGGGTGTAGAAATTCAAACCTAATTTTCCGCATTTCTCCTTTTTGTTTCGTTCTCGTCGGCAAAATGTCGCCCTAGGCCATTCCATGTTAACCCACAAAACCGGAGGGTCCAGAAATTTAGCATAAATCACATAAATATGCGGCGGTTTGAATATGGCAAGGAGGAAGGCAGCAGGAGCAGCGGGATAAGCAGCCACAGTGACGTGGATTTGTGCCAGGGATCTCAGGGCCGATTCGTCCTCGTTCAGCAGGACGTGTTCAGCTGCCGTTACTGCCGTTGGCTCAAACGGGATTAGCTTTTAATGCCCTTCGGTTATGTTATTTACAAATGGCTTTTCAAATGATGCGCCACTGCTGTTATTCCTGCTCCTTTTCCTTTTTCGGTTAGGTTAAATATAATATCCTTGTGGTAGTAGTTGCCATTAATCAAATATGCTTGTGCGATTTATTTTCCTGCAGCTTAGTGGTTATTTAATTTGATTCCGTAAATCCCTTCCGGGGTGGGCCCTTAAAAGTCAATACACAGATTGAACTTATAACTCAAGGAAGCAACAAAAAAAAAATTGTATAAAAAATCCCCAACCTCTGAAACTATTCAAACTATTTAAACAAAAATTTAAGGCCACGTTATCCTACTTTTGTCTTCTTAAATCATGAAACAACTCTTGCCAAAATTTATTCATATTTTCATTTCTCTGGCAAACTGTCAGAAATTGGTTTCCTTCAGCGGATTAAATCTGTCCGAGGTCTTCATTTTTCCCTCTTCACTTATATTTAATTTGTACTGTCTTCGGCTTGAGGACATTAATATTTCCTGCGCTGATTTCAGGAATACCTTGCACGCGAAAATCCTGAATCCAAAAAGAGAGATGAACTTTATTTTTCTTGCATGTACATATGTGAAATGCCAGCGGGCATTCCGTGCTGATGATGATGACGCCGATGTCTCCATCTTTTCCTCCGTCCCTCCTGTCAGTGGGATTTCCTCCCCCCCTTGACTGACTGTCTGTCCCGTGTCCTTGCCATCCTTCAGCTGTCAGTCAAGCATTCAGCACACGCGACACAGCGCGAAAGATTCATAATTGTTGCACATCCATGGTCGTTCTCATTCGCATTACGATTCCCATTTCGTTCCCAGGCCATGATGATCGTCATCACCATAACTTTAATACATTGTAATTGTGTCAACGTTGTAGTCAGGGTTCGGGCTGCACTCTGAGAAAATTTTTGCAAGACAATTATTTAGGGATATTTAAGAAATATTATAAAGAAGTTTAAAATCCTTTGGGCTTTATTCTACGCCTTGAAAAATTGGTAACTAAGACAAAATACAGCTTCAATTAATTCCTAACTCATATTAAAAGTTAAACATATAGAAATCTTCAATTTTAAACCCGATTATATTGCTTTCAGTGCATTAGAGTCAGTGTTGCTTTGGATACTACCAGAGTAACGTTACGTATACGCAGTGTTGTTCCCGGACAATTTGTGCCGCAATCTGTGCCAGAACAGAGCGTTCTCGTTGCCTCACTTAACGGCTTAATATATTGTTCCGGCAGCTGCGACTGCCATGGCATAATATCCTTTCTCACACACACAGCACCACACACAACACACAGTGCACAGCATCGCCATCGCAGATGAGTGCACATGGCATGTATGAAAAAATATAGACAGCAGAAGAGTAAAAAGCAAAGGCGAAAACCAATGCAATGCAGCTTACTTTTATGCGCAGGCATACTTAATATTTATAGTTTGGGTGTGTGCTTTGTGTGTGTGTGTGTGCAACTATTCCGTAATTTAATTACAAACTTTATGCCATTAATTTAAAACTTTAGGCCAACTATCGAGCGCAGCTGCCGCACGAGAAGAGGGAAGCAGCACTTCACGTGCCACGAAAAGGGACAGCAACAACAGACCATCCTTGTAAATAACCTCCAGCCCTATCCAGGACCCATACATATACATATATGTAGTATAAATACCACACGCTGTCACAGGCAGGACAATGGATGTGCAGCCGCCGCTAGTTTATACGCTGGCAAACATATTGAAAAGCCAACTGGGCCATTTGTCAGCCGGAAACGCGCTCAACTTTTGTAATTAGATAGAGTGAAGGGGACTTGAAGGGCGATGAAAGTGGTGCTTATTAGTTATAACAATTGAGGTCCGTTTAATTATTAAATTCATTATACAAGGAAATAGATAAATGTTCTATAATATCAACTGCAATGTAGAATATAAAATATTAAACCGAGAAAATTGCGCTTAAATAAGCATCCATCACATAAATCCTATTCAAAAGAAAATCCACTCACCTCTTCACAAAATATTAATGGAGTCTCAACTGACTTATTATATTTATTATGTATATGCGTTTATCCTGACTTTTCATATTTTTTTGGCTTTGGCTTATTATGTAAATTTAAAGTTGGTCCTTTTTGCCTGATTTATGTCTCTGCAGCGCTGGATGAAAATTTCATTAAAACTGCAATGCAGCCACTCAGCATGATGAAGTCTCCGGCAGCAGGTCTCTTCTCTGATCTCTGCATCCTTCGTCCTGTCTGGCGCCTTTATCTGGGCATAATCCCTGCCAATTGCATTTGCCAGGACCTGGCTTATCTGCTGCTCCTGCCAACGCTCCCTCGTAATAAATCAACTCATCCTTCTCTTAACCTTAGACGCTCGGCATCATCTTGTCAATGTCGCTGGCAGTTCTCCATTTTTTCCCACATATAACATGCAATATATATATGTTTTTGATATATATATATATATATATAGACGGAAGTCAGGGGCTTTTCGACACATCATTTTCTATGTTCTTCGTAGGTGGCGACAGCGAATGAGAAATTTCCATTATTTCTTCCCGTCAATGATTGAGTTTTCCTTCTTCGATATTTTTTCCTCTTGCTGGCACGGAAGTGCCGTATCATCAACTTGAGTAGATAGAGAGTAGAATATAGCTCACAAGTTGCTGCTGACATTGCTCAGTGAGTTGGGCTGAGTTTCCGGCAAGTTGCAACGCCTGCATTTGTCTAATGCCGCAACTTTGATTGGAGTTGCACAACTTGCTACAAAGTTTCTGAGGCGCAATTAATTTAGCATAAATATTTGGACTCGAATTGTACGTTGGATCAAGTTGATTTAAATGGGAATTTTACGGTTTATTTATATATTTATAATGAATAAATAGTTAAGCTAAGAAGCGTGCACTCCGCTTGGTTTAGGCATATAAGCCTCTAAAACAAACATCAAGAATAACTATCTAAGCCCTATCTTAAGAGGCCTGCAATTTATGGCCAAACGATGATAAAGACGTTTGCCATTTGATGGGGCATAAATTTAATTTGAGATAAAGGCGAGGGTGCGGAAAATTAACATAATCGTCTAATGAATGTGTCGACATGCGTGAGACTAGAACTTGACTTAATTAAGAAATTGCAAGACGGCAAGGCGGAGTGTCCTGGCATTGATAAGACGGAGACAATAAGGCGCAATTCCCAAACTAATTAGGGTTAGCAAAACTAATTAGTGCTCCGAGTCTTTGTCTCTGCATATTAATTAGCCAGGTCTAAGCGCATTACGACATTTTAGTTCACAATTCCGGCCAATCAATCCTGCTCAGCTTCTGAAACTTTTATCATCGCTACCAGACCCTCCGAGAAATGCATTTTGCATGTCGTCAACTCACTGTCTGTGTCCTGCCTCCTGTGTCCTGTCTGGGGCACTTGGCCTGCTCGTTTATTTAACACTGATTGCCAATGCACACAGAGATTTTTGGCAGGACGGAGCTTCACTTTGGCCCCCAGTTGAAGCCGTATCCGTATCCGTATCCTATTCCTATTCCTGACCTCAGCAAACTGTGAACTCTGGGTATACGATAACCTCTCGACCCCGAAAGTGCCCCACTCCCCCTCGTTTTTGGGAAAATATTGTCTTTAAGCGCTTTTGGCAATTGCTTTTGAGTCTGGAATACGGAGAAGCCGTTTGCCTTTTATCTTTCTTCAAATGTCACTTGCCTGAAGCGGCTCAAAAACAGTTTCAATTAGTTGGAAATCTGCCACAGATTCCGGAAATAGAAAATCGAGCATTCAACCCCCATCAAAAGCCTCTAATTGACAGCCTGACGTATGAGTAATGAACTTTGTTATGGGTTTCATATATGTGGAACCATAGAGAGAGAGAGAAGGCACTTAAAGCGACCTGGTCTGCAGTGATTTAATGGTAATTCAATTCAATTTGCGTTGGTAAAATATATTTGCTGGCATCGCCAAAAATTTGCATGAGAAATACGAAACCATAACCGGGAGGGGAGAGGCTACAAAAAATATTAATTAAAAGTGCTCCACCTGCAAAGCACATTAATTAACTTAATTTATAGGCCAGGTGCAAAATTAATTGTCACAACCAGCGCCAAAAATAGAAAAACATTCAGCAATATAAATTTCCGCCAATTTCCAGTGCTGCCACAAAGAGCGTTGCATAATTTATGGCCTTCAAACGATATCATCGTGTAGTTTGCGTCTCTCCTGCCTGGAAAATTCCATTACATATTGATCACTTGACTAAGCACAAAATTCCATTTGCTGGCCAACAAAAAAAATATATATGTATATAGCGTATATAAAAAGGAATGTCAAATGGAAAAGCAGAAGGTTGGCTGGCCATTAAATGGAAACCCCTTCTGGAAGGCAGGAAAAAGTAACTTTTCAATCAACTTGAGACGGGTTAACGCCAGGAGGTCCTTGAAAAGGTGAAGGAAAAAGGTTAAGGCAATGCCGTGGAGGGGAAGAACGTCAAATTACTGGCAATTTATAGGGCTTAAAAGCAAGAGAAAGTGCCAGCCAATTTAATAAGGGTCCGAAAAAGCGACTTCAAGGGGACCCAATCCGTTAAGACCATAACTCTCGACATTGGAGACCAACTAATTGTGGCTCCAGTGCAGGCAAACAAATGCTAAATCCACTCCGAATCACTTAGTGCCGAGAGATGAGCTCCATAATGATGATGATGATTCGGATCAATGGCACTCTGCAAATCAAACTAAAGTTGTTTGCTCGTTTGGCCGGCCAATCCTGGCCAATTGTTATGCAAATAGCCAAGTGCTTTTCCGCCCCACTCTCAAGCCGTAGGAGCACAAATTTTTTAAAATAACACACTCATGCGGACAGAGGCAGACGGAGGGAAAACTAGAAAATGGAAAATGGCAAAAGGGTGGCAAAGTTCAACGGTTGATGGGAGGCTCCGGCGGAGGAGAGACCGCACTAAATCAATATGGTGGTGGTGGCTGGTCCAGGTGCCCTCTCGAGCTCCGACTCCTGAGTCCTGAGTCCGGGAATCCTGTCCCGTCCTGGGCCACAAATCAACATTTGACTTTTGCATAAATTGCAAGGAGCAACAAAATTGCTGAAAAGAAGAAAAGTAATTTTCTCGCTTTCGTTTGCAGCTGCAAAATTGTGCTGCACCACTGCACCTGGCTCTGCCTCTGCCTCTGCCATGTTCCCCCACCGGAATCCGCCCATTGTTGATGATACCTCCACCACCTTTTCCACCTTTTCCGCCTTTTCCAGCAGCTTCTGTTGGCCGTTGATGCCTTTGGGAGCGGACAGACTTCTGTGGTTCGCCTGGTCGGGTTACCTGCACATTTCGTTGTTTACCCTCATTGCCCCTCATGTTAATCAGATGGGCGGGTGGCTATTTGTATGCCACTACACTATTACACGGCGCAAAATAATGTATTTTCAGAACAATTTCATGAAAATCCAGTTATTTTTAAACCAATTTTTGCAGTAAAATACGTGAATTTCAATTCTCTTATAATTTTCGTGAATTATACAAACATTGTGAAGCCTAAAATACTTGTAGTAAATATTAATCTATATTAAGTTGTCAAAGAAAAGAACATAAATACACAAACTATTGACAATTTTTAAATATTTATTATTTCAGTTTCCAAAAATTTCCCACGAAATACAATAAACCAGAAAACCAAAAATTTACTGAAACAGTTTGCATTTAATACTTGAAAATTATTTTCTCTAAATTTCTGGCGGTGTAAAAAATACTTTAACTATATACACAGAATTTCTAGTTATTTTTTTCGACGAAGAAAATGCTGTTCTTTCATTTCTCTGGGAAAATGGCAATGCATTCGACTTAATGCGTATATGCTTCGATTTGCATTTCATTACCTGTTCGAGTTGATTGCAAAAAATTGCCAAGAAAATGGGATGTAAGCTGCTGCTGCTGCTGCTTTTTTTAGCTAAAGAAGTATACCTAGGGGTTATTTTTTTCCTCAATGGACTTTTCCACCTTTCCATCAGGCGGGGAAAAAGAAGAAAAAACTTAAAATTGGGTGGAGGGACCTGCGGTAACCGGAGTCCAACGATGCCAAAACAAAATTCAACACAATCTGTGCCAAAAGCCGTTGCAAATCGAGCTGAATCAAGCCGAAATCGATGTGCGAATGGGCCAGGACAGCAGCAACAGCAACAAGGACATCAGCAAGGACAAACAGAAACAGGAAATGGACGTTGTGTGCTCAAGTTTGTTTCCGCTCTGTCCTTCCTTTGAAATTCAATGCGACGCTTTTCTTTTTTTTTTTTTTTTTTTTGTGTTCATCTCCTGCAGGAAAAACGCATTGTGTGAGTATGTGAACGGGTGTACGGTGTTTGTGTGTGTCGGTGTGTGTGTGGGCGTGTCACTGTCCAGAGCAGGTCTTTGTTGTTGCCGCTGCAAATGCAAATTTGTTCAAAGTTTATTGAGTGCACGTGACGGCAAACAAAAGTGCAAAGTTTCCCTTCTGGGCCCGCTGTTTTTATAGTTTCCCCTCCCCCCTATCCCATGGTCCCACAAATTTTGAATTGCAAATTTCTTGGCCAACTTAAACATACCTTAAACATACCTTTTTTAAAAAATAAAATTCTGTAAAGCAGCTTTAATGAGCGTAATTTGCATAAATGGGTTGCCAGCTTATATGCTAATTTTTTTCGCCAATTTAATTACGGTCCTGGGTCAGGTGAGAAGTAAAGGTGGGGTGAGGGTGTAAGCAACAAGGGACACAAGTTTCGTTGAATAACTTTAAATTAACAAATTTATGTAGGGCAAAGCGGGGTGGACATTTTACATGGTGTATATTTTGTAAGGTTCTAAGCTTATTTGAATAAAACAAGGACTCGGGGACATCTTAATTAAGGGTCATATTTGAAAGGCATTCAAAAATGCACTTTATATTTTCCAGGATTTTATTTATAGCTTCTATATATGATATTTTCTTTTATTTTATTTAATTTTAATGAAGCTTAAATATATTACTAGTACAAAAATGTACAAGTTTAAAGTCCTTTGCCTAGAATACTCATTAATATCGCCTAACAAAAGTATTTATATCATAATTAAATACAATTTATGTACATATCCTTGCCAGACTACTTTCAAAACATAAGATTCCAACCAAGTGGCTTGTGCAATTTATATTGAAACCACACAACGCCACTCCATCGAATCAACAATCACACCAAATCCCCCGAAAATCAAGATGAAACTTTCCATTACATTAAACGAAACTTTTGCCAAATTGAATATGCAACTTTGGCATATCAACTTGCCTAAAAATAACCAAATTTAACAACCAGCAAATCTATTTGCAACATTGCAGGCCAAAACCGAACCACAAGGAGGAGGAGAGTCCTAGACCCAAAGAGAGAGAGGGAGAAGCGGTCAGATAAGGCAGACAGAGATTGAGGGAAGCAAACCTAACCCCGAAAATCAATAAAATGGTAAGTACTCGCCCAGTCGAACTTTTACACTTTTTGTACTTTTCTGCTTGCGCTTATTGCAAATGCTTTTATAAATTTTATGACTCAATACTTCCATTGTGGGAATGGACGATGACAACGACAAGAACGAGAACGACGACATTTAACCTACAGACAGGACGACATTGCAATATTATGCGCCATATCCAGCGCAGCAGCATCCCTGCGCAGCTAACCGACAATAATTTTAAAGCCACAAAATCCTGGGAACGGGACGTGGTCTTCTTTATCTGGCAAAAGCGAGTAACGGGGGGCCAGACTGTCTGCCAAAGTGAATTTGTGGCTCTGAATCCAAATTGCGCACAAGTCGAGCTTCGGTTTGCAAAGGCGAACAAAGAAAAGTCGAATCGAGCAAGTGGAAAATCGAAAAAAACTCTAGTCGACCCTGTGCATCCTTTTTTTCGCTTTCTAAATTTCATTCCGTGAACTCAACTGGGAAAAAATGCTTTCAAAAAACAAGCAACTGCAGCGGATTCATAGTATTTCTCTGATAAAGATTACGACTTTTGAGAGTTTTCATATATTAAGAAAGTTTTAATTATTTTTAGTTCTAACTAACTTATTTGGTTTGTCAGAGGATAGTCTGTACTCAGGACTTTTGTCAATCACAACTACATTTTCTGGCTCGGCAACAACCCATATAAAAATTGTCGAAACTAAAATAAAAACTGTACAAAAGTTGGCAACAGTTCACAAGTTATTTATAGCTTTATTTTTGGTAAAAATTTAATTACAAATATACCCTGGCAATACGTTTCCCGGAACTGTCAAAAGTTTCGTAATTCAATTGATGTCACTGCCCCCGGGCGGAAGTTGAAATTTCAATCAGCTCGGGCACAAAACGAAAATAATCTGCAATAAAAATGTTTTCCTTTAATAAAAATTCAATTTCCTTCAAGCGACACATGTTGCCGAGTTGGAAGCAGGAACAGGAAGCAGGACTTGGGATAGGAATAGCGTCTCGCTGGGAGAGTGGGTGGAAAATCGCGGCGGGGCGACGAGCGGAGGTAGTAGTTGGAGTGAGGGAAAAGTGAGCCTGAAGCTGAAAAGCCAGCCGAACTGTCAGCCGGATGCAGTTAGGTAAAGGCATCGCAACGCATCAGCCGACCTTTGGCGGAGACGAGGATACGACGAGGATACAAGGATACCAGGATGCTGCTCGGCTAACCCCACAGCACATTCAACCAGCCAGCCAGAGCCCTTTGACGCGGGGAGGTTGGGCGCGACTAGAAATGTCTTTCAATTTATAATGACAAAGTCGATGGGAGAAGCCCTCCCACCGCTCGCATCCTTTTTCCATTCGTGTGTTGTCTGTTGCATTCGCAATTCCGCATTAGAAACGGAAATGCTAAGCACAGTGGCATAGTTTTATGAATTTTTAAAGATAAAGAAACAACGGGAGAAAAATAAAGAAATAATTATTAAACATTGCCTGGAAGTTTTGATATTAAAGCTTCATGTATTTATGATTTTGTTAATAATTTAAATTTATAAAACGGAAAAGAAATTGCCAGAAATTGATATTGTATACTTCTTTCTCTTTTTTTAAATTCCTTAAAAACCAAACCAAACTCCACTGTACTTTAACCAACCCTTCTGAACCTTATGTCGCTGAGTCCACAGACTTTGCGGAAATGCGGCTCACATTTTGCCATCAGAGATCGTGGGCCAGACAGAAGGGGCAGATGCTGCGTCAGTGCAGCAGACACATCGATGATTGCACATGGCTTAAAGACCCAACGGAGCCAGTTACCAGCCCCTTCTCAGTCAACCTCATCCCCTCGCATTAAAAATACAACGTCGGCAGATACATCAATTGAAAATGAGGCGAGCATGGAGCCAGGCCAAAGGCGAGTCGCATCTGTGGCGGACAGCAAGAGCCAGGAGTCGGCAAAGGGGTTGAAGAGAGAATGGGGCATAGGGATAGTTACTGCCCTGGACAGGTTGTTGGGTCAGCTGGAGAAAGAGTTGTGTGGAGGGGAGACGTGGGCGAGGCACTTGGGCAATGTTTGCCTGGGCATGACAGCAACTAAGCTTCAGCTGAGCAGGATTTGATGCCACGAACGCATCTGTTGCTGCTCCAACAGATTCTTAAGTTTTCAATTTGCTAGATTAATCCAACACTGAAGAAATATTCATATTCATATTTATATTAATCTTATTGATAGGAAATATTAACTCAAGGGCACTAAAATCGTAAAGAAATGTTCAAAGATACTATTTTATATATTGGAAATCATAAAAAAAAAGATAATAACAATAATGATGGTAATTTTCCTCTTCCACCATTGCACATAATTTTATTCCATAAATGTGAACCCAATCCTCTTCAGCTATCCCTTGAGAAGGATACGAGTGGCCAACAAAGTCCACAATTTGTGGAGAATCATGAGCATTTTTTCCTTGGCCAACCATCGCTGCGATAACTCAATTCCGTGGCGCAAATTTGCTGAGACTGCAGATTATCTGCAGAATGTTCAATCTATGGCAGCATCTGTCAGGCGGAGACAGCTCGGCCATATGTCTTGGTCGCGTACACACATAAGGATGCGATACGTATACGTAATATGTACAGCCGCCTCTCGTCGTAGCCAAAAGTAAACAAATAGCGCAATTTTCATTTGCTTTATCGCTCAAAGAGAAGACAGAAGAAGAGCCGAAGGGAAAGAGGGCCCAATCATCCGAGCCCTAATGCGTTTAGGCTGCTCATAATCACGCTCCAGCTATTCGAGATGGATTGTTGGAAATCGAAGGGGGGAAAAGCCCGGCTTCTTCCACTCCCAGGGTATACATAGTTCTTCGGTCCATTGTTCTTATCGCCTTATTACATTTATATTTGCTCTAAGGGACTAAGACTGCTCGAGGTTCATCCTCCAGTCCCTGCTGCTTTTCCCTCTGGCTTATTTATAAGCGCTATTTGTCTTAGTGTCCCGCCAAACTAATAACTTTGCTGTTGTCTTGCTATCGAGCGATTTTCCTTAGCTTTTCCTTTTTTAATTTTTCGCCATCTTTGCTTCCTTTGGCTGCACTTGAATCCTGCACTTGGAAATCAATTGATGTACTGGAAGTTAATTTAAAATTGTCGTTAAGATATAGTTATTAGCAGAAAGTTTTTACACAAGAAGGAAATTGATTCTGGAAAATTCTAGAGAGAAGGTTTTCATTAAAATAAAATAAAAATATCTGCAAATTTCAACAACATTTAATTTATTTCTTTAAGTGCCCGAAAGCGTATTTTATCAGGTTCTGGCTTCCTGGCCAACTCCTTTCGGAGTACTTCCTGGACTTTATCGGGCAGCCACTTCCGCTTCACGTACACAAATCACACGTACCACTGGAGTCCGGTCCCGGCTTCCGGCTATTTAAATTGACATCCTGCTGCAGGTGACTGCTTCCTGGCTCCCCTTGTCCCCAACGAGCCCAATTCAATTTGCGAAATCATTAACACATTTAGTCAATAAGCTCTTGTCAGGGCTCTTGAGACGCTTCCCTCTACGGGGATTATTATTCATTTTTATGTAATTATCTGCTTACACAAGAGGGTCCTGGGAAAGGACAACTAGTACAAAATCTTGGGGAACAGTAAGTAGGAATGTTTATTGTCTTCCTGATTTTTTTCCCCTCGTTTTTGGGTGCTGTGGGTCTTTGGCTATAATAACCCCAAAGGGAGAAAAGTGGGTTCTATTTTTTTTTTGCACATAAAATTATCTATAACTGGCATTGGATAAAAGCATCCTGTTGTCCAGATCCCGGTAAGAGCCATGAATTATGGCCGCAACGTGTGATCCCGTGAGCTCCTGTAGTTACACTTAAGAGCGGTTACTTTGGGTTCAGATGGAGCTAAGACCAGGAGAAAATATAATAAGCTGGAAAGGTACAGTGGTCACCGATGAGAGCAGAGTATTTTCTTAGATTTTATACTTTAAAAATTATAAAAAATATCATATTTTTTTAAAGCGTATTATTACGTAGACTTGGCAAGAGTTATTATACAAATTTGTATAACCCACATTTTATTTTACACATTATTTTCTTATTATTGTTTTATAATTAAGCTTCTTGATCTCTTAAAACTACAACATAAATCAACTTTGACTCCAAGTGGTAACATCCTTTAAATGGATTCCTTTTAAAGCCCAAGTTTTATTAACTTAACATGGCACGTAGACGAACTCGGGACCTATTTTTTAGTGCCACTGTTCGGGTTTCATCATCAGGAGCAGCTGCAGCATCAAAAAAGGACAAACCATTTGAGTTTATGTGCCTGCGAGTGTGTGCTGCTGCCTATGTCCCTAATGTGTGTGTCTCCCTCTGTGTGTGTTAGTTTCATAATGTAACCGGATGTGCCAACACAATGCTCGCACATCCGCTTTCCCAGACAACAGGACAACAGCTGTCACACACACACACACACACACTCACGTACAACTTAAATGCCGCTGCGCTTTTGTTTGCACATCTTAAAGGATCGCAGAAGGGCAGAAAAGGGGTTGGCAGAAAGGACTCCATAAGGATTCCCGTTTGCCTTTGTCCTAGGCCAGCAGATGACAGCAACGGGCGTATTATTAGAAGCAGCAGAGCATATAATAGGGGCATTTCACAACAAGGAGGCGTGAGTCCACACACACACACACCCCACATGGCACACCCCCATCCCCCCCCCCCAAGATCCCGACATAATTATTAACTGCATAGATGTAAGTAAATATGAAGCGACCAAATGGACAAAGATAACGAGGCCATTGTATGTTTATGCGCCTGTGTTGAGAGCTGCCTGTGGATGGGGAAAAGCGAGGGAAAAGCGAAAAGAAAAGCCCGGAACATTTAGCAGACATGTCACGTTCTGGGCTCATCATTTATGTTTTAGTTTCGGGCGCGCCTGACAAAACTTAATTGATTAAAAATAATATTCCAGCAGCAGCTTTTCGCCGTCTTTCTTCGGCTTGCCTGGGGAAAAACATAAAATACATGAAGCGCATTTTAATGAGCCTCATAATTATTGATGAGGGCAAAAAGGGAAAAAGTATTTCTTGGCTTACAAAGAAAATGCCTTTCAGCAGTCGAAGGATGCATTAGCTGTTCTGGTTTAGGTGTGTTGCTCTTGGAGTGGATATTACTGAAAGAAAATAATTTATTTAAAATTTACATCTTCACAATTTCCAGTAAACTTTAAAATGTTTAATTTTTGCTTTAATTTTTTTAAAAGATTTAAATATTAAGCACTAATATTTTAAGGGTATTTTAACATTCTGGCCAATTTATTCCCATGTCCTTTTTCTTTTCCTTATTTCTGTGGGTACTTTTTCTCCTTTGCTTGTTACCTATCAACAACAATTTTTAATTTACTTCAAGATTTTTTTTGCTACTTCCGCGCTGGCAGTGGCTGTTGCTAATTATAAACTTTTTTAAGTGGCTTATTGGGACGGCTGCGGTTGGCCGGGACACATCGCGTATCCGCAGTGGTGAGCGCCGAGCGCTGAGCGACGAACCAGCCCGGCGGCAAGTCATCAAGTGCTCTCCAACTTTTTTTTTGTTGTACTCATTTTCCCAAGATGTTGCCGTGTTCCCAACCTTTTCCCGCTGGGCATTGGGCCGTTGGGGGAAGGGAAAAGCGGACGGGCGGAAATTTATTATTTAAGGCGAGTAGTTTCCGCTTTAAGTATGCACACAGCGACGTTTATGTGCATTGATAATGAGCGGCGGCTGGAAAGTAGGCAACAGTTTTTTATGCTCTTTAAGCAGGCATAAAAGTTTGATTAATGTTTGCCCAGTCAGGAATTTATATGAATTTCCCTCCGTCCCTATACATATGCTTGTTTCGGCTGCCATAAAATGGCATTAAAGACATAAACACACATCCCCCCACGAGCTGCCACCATTCATTTTTAACAGTCAGCTCATAAATATAAAATTATACATAAATGCGCAGCGAAAATCACATCACTAAAAAAGAAAAACCAGAGGGGAAAAATGGAAGATCCATGCATTTCCCGAAAGTCGACCTTGCAGCTTGTGCGGACATAGTTGATGTGATGGATCACAATTCGATTTTTAGTAGACATTAAGCTTGGCTCGCGTGTCCTGGCAATCTGTTTGACGTGCGCCACGCCCACCGCATAAAAGCGGCAACATTTCTCACCTTTCCGAGTAAAAGAAAAGCCAGTGGCGGGAGGGAGGGAAACTCAGAGCAGAAAAAGCAAACATGAAGGGAGCATGGACAGGAACATCTGCCAATGGGGTGCGTCAAAGGAAATTTATGATGATAGATGGGGCAACAGGAAATCGCTGGGGAGCGAAATATTCTCAATATGCAACAAGCTGCCAAATTGTTACAGCGTCGGCGATATCAGTACACAGTGAGGAAAAAGGGGCATTAAATATTAATAATAATAATAACAAATAGTGCTTTCAAAACTAGATCTATTTGTTTTAAGTCATAAAAGTAACTAAAAAATAATTCAAATGAAAAGAAATCGAAGGAAGAGCTTCCGTATTATTTATTAAAGATAATTGGGGCTTAAATTCAACTCTTAAATTTATTATATTATAATTTGTTTAGTGATAATTCTTTTCAGTAAATGTCCCCATTATCATTACTACAATATCTATTTTAATAACACTAAAACATTCACAAAATTTTCGCTTAGTGCACAATATAAATAGCAAAGATATGCCATAAAAGGGCACTCCTTAAACAGGCGTCAATAAATGAATTGACTTGCGGGGTTTTCATCAATATCCCCATAAAAAATTCCATATTGCAACAGGAAATAAAAAAAAATTATATATATGATAGTCAGCATCCTCTCGCCCAGCTGCTGGGGTGTAAATATTTAATATCCTTTTTGCATGTACCCGGAGATGATAAAGTGCGTGGCGTTGGGCAGATTAATCATATCCCTAGGGGGATTCAGCAGGACCTGGTTGCTCCTAGCACACCTAGCTGCAGCTGCTCCTGTCCCGAAAAAAATACCCATTGTTCTCTCTGCGATGCTTATTTTATTTTTTTGGTCTTCTTGCACATTATCAGCATAAATTCAAATAAAAAACGAGAGTAGCTGCTGTCTGTCGTCTGTGGAGCTAAATAAATGATGTTATAACAGAGCAAGAGCAAAGCAGACTGACAGGACACAGAGGTCCTGGGGCCTGCCACCCAATCATATATTTAGTCCCCGTCCCTCTGCCGTTTTTTCTTCTCTTGCGTTCAACTTTGGCAATTTTTCTTGCGCCCCAAAAAGTTGACAACAGGCAAAGCGAAGGACTAAGCCAGGACACGTATTCCTGGGGCAGCAGCTGTCAGCCGGAGAGCCAAGACAACATGATGGAGCTCATCAACATCAGTCGGCCGGGGGATGTATATATGTATATATAGTATGTACAGAGGGAGCAGGCCGAGTTCCGATGGTCTTAGCCAAATGGAGCAACAAAATGGCTACCGAAGGATAAAGACGCGTGCCTGACTAAAATCCCGAGGCGTGATTGATTAATATTATTCTCGGCTAATCTAACTTAAATGGGCCACAACACAAGAGCCCCCGAATATTACTTATTCAGCAACTTTTTCTCCTTTTCGCCTTCTCCCTGGCTGACTGACTGACTGACTGAGTGAGTGAATGTGCGTGAGTGCGTCTCGTTGACTACGCTTCATACATAATAAACACGCGGCGTGTTAAGTGCCTGCTTCCAAAAAAAAAAGGCAGTCAAAGTTTTATCTGGCCAAAGGAAAAAAAAATTTTGCGAGTATTTCATCTCATATTTATATGCACGAAAGGTAGACAACTCAAATAACCTTGTTATAAGAAAATTTGCTATGCATAAAGCAAGGCCGCCAAAAGAAGACAGCCGAAAAAGCAGCTCTAATTTAGCCGGCTCAAACTTTGCTTTGTCATCTTGTCAGCAGACAGAAATAATAAATGTTGACATGAAACTCAAGTGATGCCTCTTGATAGCTTAAATAGTGCTTTATTCAGCGCAGTTAAAGTAAAGAGAAAGATTTTATAGAAATTAAGCTCTAAAGTAGAAAATGTTATTAAATATAATGCAGAATTTTTCTGGGAAAATATTTATGGGAAGTCAAACTTACAAGATATCCTCCTCAGCCAAAATTAAAGATAAATATCAACTCCTTTAGGTAAATTAAAAATATTTTAAAAATAAACCAAGACCTGTTCTTCCATAAAAACAATTAATTATCTTTAAAAATATAAATAATTTCCTACAAAATACAATACCCTTTTAACTGTGTAATATATTTCCCTGAAATTAAAATAAATTAATCAAATTATGAATGTGAAAAGTGCCGCTGACAGCATTTGCCCCAAGGAACTCAACTCTACTGATTGCTCTCTTTTCATGGTGCGTTGGCCAATCAATAAAACGAAACTCGTTATTAATTAATGCAAAAATGATGGCAAAAAGGCAACCGATGCGAATAACTTTTCTGATGCGAATTGAACAACTGTCAGCAACATGTTGCTCCTGTCCTGGGTTTTCCACTTCTCTTTTTCTGCCCTAACGAAACTCCAGAAAGCCTGCCTTGAAGGCCTGGCATTTGACAGTTGGCTCATTTATTTCTGCAATTTTCCACCTGGCCAACGGCAACAACAATAACAACAGCCGTTGAGTTGTTGACTTAATTAAAATAATAAATGACTTTTGGTTTCTAATGGGCCATGGGTCAGTCAAATTAATTAAACCTTTATAAGGGGTGCATAATTAATTGAAAAGAACGAATATATTTATTAATATTTTGTTCATTCAGATAATAGAGATGTAATAATACTCCAAAGTTTGTTCAGTCACAATTAGTTGTATAAATAACATAAATAAACTGAAATAATTGCAAACAAGTTTTTAGATAAGTTTAAAGGGGCAGCTAATTATTATTTAATTAATTATTAAATTATTAATTATTCAATTATTAAAAGTTCAAAGAACCAACATTTACATCTCATCTTACATCTTAAGTTCCACAGAATTAATCGCAGAAGCATCTCAATATTTTCTTCACTTTATTTACCATAATTACGATTCCCAAATATTGTCCATAAAGCACTGCAGGAAGCAATCCCTTTCCATGGTCATGAAAATTCCCTTTGCATCAGGAAGTTGCCAAGAATTTTTCAATTAATTTTTCCACCCACCACCCAGCCAAGTTAAGATTCATCTTCTTCGATCCCCCCAACTCAAACTCCAACTCCCTTTGGCCATAATTATTGTTTGCATTTGCTGGATGCGAAGTTTTTCATTAGTGGTGCAAACAACAAATAAAAAAGGAAAGGGAAAAGGAAAAGGAGAGGAGCAGGAGCAGGAGAAGAAATAATAAAGAAATGAAAATCGCACAAAGTTGAAAATCGCTGGTGAAAAGCGGGGGAGTGGGCGTGGGCTTTCCGGGACGCATTTGCAAACGTGCCGGTGGCATGCTTCATTGGCTTCTGCATTATTTGTGCAACCTGGGTTGCATCGTAAAAAATGCACGAGCAGCGCCTGCAACTGCAGCTGCTTCTCTGCAAGGGCAAAGGGGCCACAGTCAGGGGTTACAGGAGGGGTGACAATTGGGGAAAATGTCCACTCAACAAAAAATTTACGAAGAATTTACTACATAAAAACCTATGTATAATTCAAACATTCTTTACTGTTACCAAAAATTATCAGAAATTTAACTTTTTTGGGAATTTAATCTGTTTCCTAAATAAAATGACAATTTACTAACTACAAACAAATAAATGCTTAAATAGAATATTTTCTTTAAGTGTGAAAAACGTAGAAAACTGGGCTGGGGTCTGGGCGTGCCGACACGGACATGCGAGAACAAGCCACAGTATTTATGGTCCTGTGGCTGCCAGGGACAGCAGCGAGTAATGTTTAAGGCCCCCCTCTCTCGCAGGGCGTCGTCTGCCCATAAAACACAATCAAGCGTAAAAATACAGGGCGGGCACTTAACCCGGCCAACACCAGCACCAGCGACAACCACGACACGTCAACGGTTTTTTACCTTTTATGCACGGTACTCGAAAGGTCCTGGGGTATATTATATTCCTGAAAATATATATGCATTCAGCAGGAGTTGTAAACTAAACAAAGTCATATATTTTTAGGAAATAACCTCTTGAGCAATGATTTAACAATCCAATGAATTTCAAACCTTTCCTAAACATAAGCAAAGAGAAATTAATAACTTAAGAAATCAAGAAATCTTTTAAATAATTATCTAGAAACTTTATAAATATAACTTTCTAAGAAATACAAAATAAAAAGAAGAACACAATTTTTTCTTGTAAATACAATTAATACCAATTTATGTGTGTTTGAAATATTTAAGCAGCACGGCACTAACATAAATTTTATATATTTCCCACAGAACATCATTATGCTGAACCTTTCCTTAAGTAATAAGTATATTTCGGTTGATATCTACATGAGGCATACATGCTTTTGTTGATGCTACTCCCATTGCAACGCTCATGTTTTTGGCGTTGCCGACTCAGTGGTTGTTGCTTCTTGGTGTTTAAATATTTTAAAATGTTTGCTTAGCAGCTCGGTGGCTGGTGCTTTTGTCGCTTATTTACTTATGCCCCTGTGTTGGCACTACGTATTAAAATTGCATGATTTTAATTGCACAGCTTGCACAGCACAGAGAGAGTGCACCCCGGCGCGAGTGAAAAGCGTTGGCAGCAGCATCATTCTGCATTTTCGCAGCGGCTGCATTTAATGTTGCGCATACGCAACGTTGTCCCCTGCACATAATGTTTGCGTTTGTAATTGAAAGTGGCGGCGGGATGGGATGGTGAAATAAACCAGAAAAGATAGTAATGTCCACGCCCACGCACACAAACATACAATCAGGCAGTAAATCCATAGTTCTCCCCCAGCCCCATTTTCTGGTTAAATATTATTTCTGCCATTAGCCGCACTGCACAGCAGCCCTGTGTGCCATTTCCGCTGAACCATCTCTCCCGTTCATTACATCCGCAGCCCCTTCATTTGCCGTGCTCATTTCGCCAGTTGTTTATTTATTTGTTCTCCAAATGCAGCTGCCGTTGCAGACGTTGTGGTTTGCGTTGTTATTGTTTTTCCGGTGCAGTTCCTTATTTTGTGGAATGAAAAGCTAAACAGCAAAACGCATTGTCTGCCACGCAATCGAAATGGGGATGTTGTTGGAGTTAAGGGCTTTGCGAGACTATAAATTGAAGCTTAAGGGGAGTTGAGTAAAGGGGATTTTACCCATTGAAAAGTTACTTAAATATTTATAATCTTCAAGGAAATCTAGAGAATAAATTTTAATCCTGTCTTGTATGTCGTTGATTTCATTACAGATTTGTAACTTTAACCTAACTACTAAAGATGAAGTTTTGAAGGTATGTTTCTAGAGGTAATAATTATATAAATAAGAAAATATTATTTACTCAGTTTATTAAATAAAGCCTTTTTATTATTTTTGTATTAAAACTTGAACCTTTATATTTTACTAGCTTTAAAGTGATCAGTTTACATTAATTTAAGCAGAAAACAGTAAGAAATTTATTCCACCATAAGCTTTGATTTTTAAAAGCCAACAATGAATGTTTTTCTTAACTAAATTCTAGCTAAAAGATATTAAAAATAATTGAAGCCTGATAGTTATGGTTATCAATTCAATATTGTTTTTATTTTCAATACCATTTCAATTTTCCCACTCGATATTTCCACTTCAATCCACATTCAATTGTCCATTTTATTTAGTTTTTCGCTTCTGACCATTTCCAAAACATTGGAGAGCTCAAAGCACTTGACTTTTGCTATGTTTTCAAAAAGCAATTAGGTGAAATTTATTTTTATTTCCGTGACAAATGCACATGCACGCACACTTGGAGCGCGGAAAATCCCAAAACATTTAATTTAATGAAATAACAAACAAGATGCACACTAACAACGTCAAAACAGGAGCGCAGGAGGAATAAAAATAAAGAGCAAGATATAGAGAGAGTGGAAGGAAAGCGCACTAATGGCAAGTTTAATGCTTCGACAATATATATGTTTGGGCAGGGGATCTCTGAGTCCTGGGCATAAGGATGCGCATAATGTGCAAAGTTTGCGACGCAAACTAATTTCAAAGTAATTACGTAGCACAAAAGTGTTGATATTAGACTGCAGGCCAGGGAGAGCTGCTTAGGGGGCTTCCCCAAAGGCTAACGCCAGCTGCAAAAACAACATGACAAAATGTCGTCAGCAGACAACGAAACAACGAGAAAAAAAAACAACAACAAAAACTGCCAACGAAACGAAGCTCAAACCGAAAAAAAACTTGCCAGCCAAACAGCTGCACAAATGCGATGAGTTTACGCCATCAGACCCCCCTCGGAGGCCCCCAGCCCCCTGTAAACAAGCCACGAATGCGCCACGTCAGCGCAGCATCATCAAGTCCCTTTACCGACTTTTTGGCGCTCTTAACAAGCCCCCAGTCCTTAGACGCCTTAACAAAAAATGCAATAAAAAATAAATAAAATGGGAAAGAGGCTAGAGGCAAGGAAAAACTTCTTAGGCGAAAATGCTGGTGCTGTCAAAGCTGGTGACTTTAATACGCGGTCGGGGAGAAATTAAAGTCAGTATCGGGCTTCATTGGAAGTCCCCGGGCGATATCCTAAGTAGCTTCATTTTCCCCCAGCCGCCGCAAAATTTCCTATTTATTTGTGTAATATTTTACAATTTCATAAAGTAAACGAAAATGGCGAAATATGAAGCCAGCCAAGGGAGCTCCAAAATTTTTCGGAGCTCCGAAAGCTACACTTGAATGATCTACAAGATATTTCAATAATTTAATTTACAAGGTTTTATAAAATATTAAAAAGAAGTTAAGCATTTATTCAATTAACTGAAAGTGTCTTAAAATGTTTAATATTCTTTTAGTAAATTCCCCAAAATTAATTAATATTATAAGAATATATAAAGAATATGCTTCAAGTGTAGCAACTGGAGGACTACTCCCTAAGGCGCCAACAGGAAGGCAAAACTCAGTTTCCAACACACCCACACACACATACACTCCGGCAGAGACTACACACCGACTAAGCGGAAACGGAAGCTGGCAAAACAAGAAACGCCGAGCGGGAAAGCCGGCAAAAACAAAGACCAAAGCAGAAAAGCTGCAGCTGCAAAACAAAAGCAGAAACTCAAGCAATGTTCTGAAAAAAGCGGGCTAAAAACAACAATAACAGCGGCAACAGAAGCTGAAACAAGTAACTCAAACAAACACACACAGACAAGGCATACTTACTCCCACATATACACAAAGTACGCAGGCATATGTCCTTTTTTAATGCAGTCTGAGCCTTAATCTTGCATTAGTTTTTGCTCTAAAAAAAATGTGTGTATTCTGTCCGATCCTATTTAATTAGTCTGAAAGCTTTGGCATTGTTTTGCTAATGAAGCACAAAATATTATAATAATTGAATATTTCTTTAAATTTATGTAAACTATACATGGTTTTATCCTAAAAATAAAACATTAAAATAAGTTAAACAGCAACCTTTTCAATTCATCTGCTATAAAGCTAATTTCCAATGCAAAAAGCCTTAATCATTATTTTAAACTTTGTGTAATTATTTAAGGTTTATCTCTTGCAAATTATTACACCACTTAGGGTCCTGCCAGAAGACACATTCCGATTATTTAGGACTCCCCTCCGTTTGGCTTTTGAGCCCTGAACTTACCAAATGATGCTGCTGCTGGCCAACTGCTGGAAATATCTTGGACATTCTGGGCACGTTCATAAACAGGCATTTTATGTCCCGAAAGGACAGCTGTTGCCTGTCGGCTCCGAGTTTGGGGAGGGGGAAAAGGCCATAATGAAAATATTTACAAGATGAAAACTTGTTTCTCGGCTATGCACTAGGACATAAAATTAGCATTTTTATGCAGGCCGGCACACAATTAGAAACAGTTGCAGCCTCAGTGTCTTTGACCCTCCTAAGGCAGCAGACTCTGCTGGCTGGTTCCCTTTTTTGGTTTATACTGTAAAATGGCCAACATAAAGTGAACTTTAATGGCGGCCAGGTAGGTTGGTTAGCTCACATTTACATGGGCATTAAATGGCTTCAGATCCAGACATGTCCTGCCACTGATGCTGCTCCTTGTCGATTTGTTTTTGGTCATTACTTGGCCAAAAAGGGGGACGCAAAAAAGGCACAGTGCACTGGGGAAAATAATATAAATTTGTTGATTATAATTTTCCCTCAGCTACAAATAATTCCACTACCATTTTCTCATCGTGTACAGCAGTTGAAGTCTGCTCCGTCCAGTTTTTAATGGTTTCGACTGCGAACACTTGGAGTGTCGTTAAGAGGGGGCGATAAAATTCAGAATGGGGCGTGGCCGGCGCCGGATGCTGCGGAATGGCCACGGGTTACGGCAACGGTTACGGGTTTTTGTCTGACTGACCATTGCCTGCAATTAAACCCACACCAGGATCAGGCTATATCCTCCTGAATTGAGCTGCCAGACTGCCCCGAACTGGCCACGCCCACGATTCCCGAACGCCCAGCTGGTGTGTTAATTGAGGTAAATTACGCCATTTTTATTCCCTCTTCTTTTATTTTATTTTTTTTTCAAGCAGACCCGCCTCAAATAGGTTTATTGGGAAATTTATTTGTTTAATTGCATTATTTTTTGCACAAAAAATAAAAATAAAGAAAAAAGAATATGCCATAAAATGGTTTTTATGGCGCTGGCATAAGCTGGAAATTTATTGTTGTTATTTGGCAAACGGCGGCAGAACAGCGCTCAAAAGAGCCGCCGTGAACGAAAATTCTTAATGAAATTTGAGAAAATTTTTACATTTTAGGCCAGAGGTAAAATTTCGCAATTAAATTAAAATATTCCGTGAGGAATTCCTATTTTTTGGCATGAAATTCCCTATTGATTTCCTGATGATATATTTTTATTAAACTACAAATTTTATGTGAGTTTTATATTTATTTTGAAAAAGAAATCCCAATGGAAATGGCTTTGCTAAAATCCTGAGCTTAGAAAAAAAATCCTATAAAAAGAACTGGCGAAATTTGAATTTAGATACCATTCCATTTTAGTTTCCTTTAGTTTTCCTACATTATTTTCCATCCAATTTCCCAATGTATCTCCTTTATCTGCACTAACCAAATCCTCTTGGAAACTAGTTCAAATCCAGGTAATCTCTCTCACAGCTTAGCTCTCGTTTGGGCAGATTTTTCGTTACCAATCAGATGGAGAGTTCCAAAAAGCCCCTCGAAAGACACCCGGCGACTGGCTAGGCTGCTGTCTCAGGCGTTTAAGCCTAATTTGAGCGGGGAACGCGGTGGCACAAAAAAAGGGGCCTCAAAGGAGGCCAGGCCATGGCAGGTCCTGGCAATTACAGTTAAGGCAATTTTCGCAACGTGTCGCTGGCTGGTCCTCCCAGTTGTTCCCTTATTTTCCCCTCCCTCGGCTCTAATCACAGACCAACTGCAATCGGCTTTTGTGCTGCTCTTGGTCCTTTTCCATGCTTGTGTGTGCAGCATCCTGTTGATGGCCTCGTTAGTTGTGACTTAGAACGGGCCGCAATACAATCGAATCGACAACACAGACACACACACACGGCGGCCATAAAACTGAATGTCCTGGCAGAACAAAAAAAAATGGCAGAAAGGACTATAATACATAAAGGTACTGTGCAAAAAAGGAGGCCAACCAAATGCTATCGAGCAAGGGAGCCATTTGCATTTAAAGCACACTTCTCTGCCTCCATTTTCCTTTGTCTCTGGGCCTGGCCCGAAAATAAATAGCAAACTTTTTACCCGAGCAAAAACTTTGTCGATTTAATTAAAGCGAAGCGACTTAGTTGATCCGGCCGAAGGAGCGCGACACCTTTCACTCTGAACTTTGGTCTCGTTTATGGCCGGCAAATGCCAAAGAACAATGTTGCAGGCGGCGGGTAGTGGGGATGGGGAAAAATGGATTTTCCGGAAAAGAAAAAGGAAGGCAGCAAGAGACATGCAACTGGTTGCATTTTCGCTCTTTACCCCTCCCTGTAACCCGGCGACATTTTATGGACCATTCAAAAGCGCTACAAAAATGAATCACAAGCGATAACAGTTAAGGCGAAAACTTGCAGTTTCCTTGATTACAGACAAGTTGCTTTCGGCCACGGGGGGCAGCTTTGTGGGTTGCTTTCGGGCTGAGGGACGATTACTCATCCACATGACAAGCTGAATGACAGAAGAACAAAGAGGAAATAGCTGGACAAGGACGAGGGATTAAATACCCTTTTTAAAAGTACATTTACTGGGGAAGATAATCATTAAAATTTGAAATTAAATTTAAATAATTAAAAGTAAGTGAATTAATCCCTCTTAGCAAGGTCTAAAAATATTTAAAAAATCCCAACATACCCGTGGAGAGCATACAACAATCCAGAGAGCAGCACCAAGTGATACGTATATAGGATTTAAATCTTAACAGTCATTAGAGCCAAAGCAGAACTGGCAGCCCGAGCACTCGGAAGCGTTTAAGTGCACTTGAGTGGATTTTAATGGACTCAAACGGAAGGCGTTGAGCTAGGGGGCGTGGCAAGGCACAGGAATGGCAGCACTCGAGTCTCTTGTCACTCTAATCAAGCCTTTTGTCTATGTTTGAGTGCGTAATGAGAGGCAGGAAGCTCCATCAGGCTAACGTCTAGAATGTAGTATGCATGGCGACAAAATTCTACCTTTATTTCTATAAATTTGCTATTGAATAGTAAATTGATAATTTATAGTTTAAAATCATAATAATAAAATAAGAAAAAAACAATTTTGAATGGCAAAAAAATATTTTTTTCCATGAACAATAATATAATAAATTTAAACCAAAGAAAGTAGCTAATAATCCTTGCTTGATTTTCCCTGTGTAGGGATTCAGGCGTCTCGAAACGTAGACCAAATTTAATGTTTCATGCAACACCCATTTCATGCACCATTTAATAACCAAAACATTTGCTAATTAGCCACCGAGTGGCGGCCATCATCAGCGATTGAAGCGCCGATGCGTGACTTAACCATTGAAGTTGCCCCCAACGCCATTATGCGAATCCTATGCAAAATATGGCAGAGAGTGAGGGAAACTCAAGGAGTTTCCTGGGGAGTAACAAATGAATGGAAAACTTGTAAATAGGCCAGGATTTCTTGTTACCAAATGCCCTCCTGCTCCATTCAAACTCGACTCGAGTCTCGCACTTCTATGGCCTACTTCATTAATATTTATACAAAGCGGCAGAAGTTGCCGAGGGCCTCCGACTGCCGACCGAGTTAAGGCTAAATGGTTTTTGCCTTTGAGTCCCCATAATGGCTGGGACTTTGCTGTTTAACTTCTGCCATAGCTTTTGCCGCAATTGAACTACAAATGCGCAGAGTTGAACATTTATTTGCTTGTGTTTATTCGGTTATTATATGCACAGACACACACTCACATAAAATGCTAAATTGTAAATCAAATAAATAAATCAGACGCCTGTATTTATTTGGCATTTAAGTTACAAATATTGAAGAGGGAGAGAGAGAGTTGAAACTGATTTTCATTATTTTATTTCCACTTTACATTTATTTACAGAATCGCTTAAACACTTTGCGGTCGAATGGATCGACAGCGACATCAAAATTTCAATTCAATTTTCGGGTAAGTTGACGGCAAACAAAGCTGTGGAAAAACAACAACCACATGGATCAGGTTTCAAATGCAGAAAATCGGTTTTTGTGCTGCTGCTGCTGCTGCTTAGCCCGCAAAATACAAAAGAGCTTTGAAATCATTTCAGCTCAACTGCACTTGGCCCCCGGGGCTGAAATTGATATTTTCACCAGTGGAAATGGAAATGTAATTAAAGCAGCTTATAAGTAACAGGCTTCCCTTCCTTCCGTTTGTGGCATCTGCAGTTTGTAGCTTGTTGTGTGCACATCTTGTGCAGTTTCAAGTTCCCCTCAAGCTCGTGTCATTGCAATAAACAAACTTGAGAATTGTCGAAGCAGAAAATTAATTTGGAAATTCGCTTTTCTCAAAAGAAGAAAAGGTAAATGAAGGGATTTCACTTTGGCAGGACTATTCAGGCGGAGTTAAAGCGATATTGAATGGCTTTTTTGTTTAAACCAAGGCTTCCTTCTGAGTATTTAAGTGTGTTAAATAAATCCTTGATTCAAAATGTTTTTCAATATTTTAAATATTTAATATTTCCCATCTCATTCCTTTCCCTTGATCTGTATTTCTCTTTTAATATTTCCCAATTTGGCAAGCAAAACTTCATTTCTTACTCAACCCTCCATTTCTTGGACGACTTATAGAGTCCTAAGCCACTGCCTGTCCTGGCCAGAAGAAGGGACTTTCAATCAGAGGTTGCTCTACCTTTGAACCGCCAGTCTGCGAGCCAAAAATGAAGTTAAAGCTGTTTTTATGGGGCCAACGTGAGGATGCGACTGTGCTGTTGTTTTTTGTTTGTTGATGTTGTCCGCGTGGCTGTTATCCTTTGGAAGTTTGCCCCCGGTTTCGGTGTTGTTGTTGTTTCTGGCATCCTTTCCTCGTTGCAGTTGTTTTATTTGGCGTACATCTCTGTTGACTCGGCGCAAGAGTGTAACTAACGTGAACGTTGTCCGCGCGAGGAATTTAATTTGCCTGCAAATTGCTGGCAGGACACACTGGCGGCAGCAGGCAGCAAACATTGTTAGCACTGGAAATGTGTTTACATTTTAAGCAATTTTCAAATTAGTTTGTCATTTTGGCGGGTATTCACTTTAAAATAAAGTGAAGAGCTTGCATAAATTACCAAAACGGAAGGCAAAGTAAAATAATAGCAATTGTTGGAAGGGCCACATATGCCCCGCCTTATCCTTCATCCCAATCCGACAGAACAGCTTGACTTTTCCATGGCTGGTTGTTCAAGGCTTTCCTCGGGGCTCTGCTTTTCCCTCTTGGACCGTAAAAAGGACATTCCTATCAGCATATGTACAATGTGCATGATAAATTTGGCCAAAAACTTGGCAAGTTCCAATGCACACACACTCACACAAAAAAGAAGGTTAAAGTCAAATAAGAGATCAGGCGATTATATCCCAGGGAACATACATATACAGATGGCCTTAATTGTATTAGAAACGCACAGAATGACTGTATGCAAATAGCAATATTTTACAACTTTGCCAGGAAGCTTTTGGCAGTTACAATTTCAACTCAGCCAGGCAAACCCAGGCTAATCCTTTGACTTGTACACAGAAGCAGGTCCTGGGGAAAAAGTGGTCATGCATATTGCATAATAAACAAGCCGGCACACATGCATTTATTCATTTCCGTTGCTTAAACAAAACCCAGATTTTTCACAAAACCAAAAACCGAAAACAAACATCAAATACTGAGAAAGCCCGTATGAGAATGAGAGCCTGACATGGTGGCTCAAGTAAAAGATACTACATCGAACAGATACATCTGCTGGGATTTCCCTTTTCTCGGTTTTAGTTATTTGCATTCAGGACTCAAGCTGACTTTTGTTGCCTTTTAAATGGCAAGAAAAACCAGATGACAAATAAAATAAACGATATACACATGTATGGCCATCTGGTCGAGGGATAAACAGACATCAGCCACTGCCTGTGGCTTTGATTGGCCTGTGTACAATCTGACAGATACACACACAGTACATCTGCAGATACTGAGATACACTCACTTCCCTACGTGACTTCGACACGACCAATTAGTGTCGGACCGCCTCCTGTTTGGCCAAAAGCAAGCTGCCAACAAATTAAAGACTTAAAGCACATGTAAATGGGATCCTAGGATCCTGCATCCTTCTGACGGTTGCCTGTAATTCGATGCAGGCATTGAATTCAACACCTTTTATGAACAGCCCCGCTGCATGCCCATGCATACAAGATCTGCAAAGTCCGCTGGCACATAAGGACTTGCCCATTGTGGCTCTCTCTCCCTCTCTCTCTCTCTGTGTGTGCGCCTGCTTGTTATTTGATGACTATTTTAAGGACACTTTGCCGGCGTCGTTTTGCTCAAATGGCAGTGCTAAAAAAAGAGTCCTGCAAAAGATGTCCGCACATAGAGCATAAAATGATAACCAGAGTCGAGTAAGCCGAGAACGCAAATTTGATGAAAGCCGAAAGCAAAGTGCAGAAAAAGAAAGGAATCTAGAAAGGAAAATCAAAATAAAATACACTGAAAATGGGAAGATATATAAAAAGATAAAAGAATAAAATTCCTTAATAAAAATTTAAGTTAAAATAATAATAAAGTTTTTAGGAGACATTTTCATATAACGAATTTCTAGGTTTTTTAACTCATAACAATTTATTAAATTTTTATTATCATTTAAAACAAAAATTAAATACTTTAATTTGCTTACATTTTATCAAATAATCGTAAAAAAACACCATGGCGTATGAGTAATATTTTTATAACCCACAAAAATCCGATTATAATCATAAATCCCCTAGCAGATCTCCGCTCCCAGAACTCACCTTCAATCAAAGTGTGAAAACCCTTAGCCAGAGTATGTCGTATGAAATTTTCCCGGCAGAAGTAGTAGCAGCCTCAAATGACAGTGGCAGCAGACTTCAAAGTGAATGAAAATCGCAAGAAAAACTGATGGGAAACCGAACTTCATATAGCCAGGGAAATGGAAGGCGACGACTCCACCAGCTAGGGCGGAGGGAGGGTTAAAAAGTAAACAACCATTATGCACTCCACATAAACGTTGGGGCTCCGAGGGTGGGTGGGCAACGATGCTATCGAGAGGGTAAATGGCAGTTGGGCAGCATAAACACATTTTACGGGCCCACTCTCCCCCTCACTCACACACAGCGAGAAAAATAAACAATTTCATAAGATATGCAAAAAAAAAAATGAAGGAGCTGCGCTGGAAAATATCTGAATATATCTGCAGGAAAGGAGGAAGAGTGTGAGCTCAAGGGGAAAAGGACAACCGCAGGGGAAAGCGGAAAATGCAAAACAAACAGAAAATGCTCAGAAAAAAACCGAGAGGAAAACTGAAAAAAGGGAGGCAGAAGAAGAAGGACCTGGCGACGAGACACTTTGCCGCCAACGCAAATAAACCCCAAAATGTGGGCAGAGCTTTCCCTGGGAGTGGACTTTAGGAGTAGAGTTGTCTGGGAAAATAAGCTAAAGTCAAGCTAAAGGAATATTTAAATTTGGAAAAAATATTAAAAAACTTATTCAACTCTTTAATTAATTAATAGAAGAATTAAAGATCATAACCTTTTTATACAAAATTTTAAAAATTAAAAACCACGGCAAAAATCCATAAATGTCTGGAGAGTCGTCAGCTTGCCAACACTGTCCAGGAAGAGTGTGAATCGAAGAGAAAGATTCAGTGGGTAAAGGAGAAAAATCAAGGGGAAAGACCGGAAACCGGCGGCGACAAGCAGAAATGGCGACATCGTTGGCCACTCAGCGGCGTTTGACACTCGAAGCAAATGACAATGTGGCCGGCAAGGACAACGTAAGGACAACGCTAAAGAGCACAACAAGGGAAAAACAAAAAAAAAAGAAATGGCAAGACACACACCCATAAATATTTCAATTTTTGTGGAAGGAATTTCACTTATGCTTATAAGTAGATGTATGTATGCTGGGTATTTATGGTATTTATGTGCGTAACGCAGCGATGAAATATGGAGCGGGCATAAAATGAAATCCCCACTCAAACATACAAAGAGGAAAGATGGAAGGATGGACCAGTTGGCATAACAAACTGCTGATAAAGCGAAAACTCACACGCGAATGGGAAAAACATTAAAAAAGAAAAACATCTGCGGGCACAAACAGTCGTAAATAAATGGAAACTCACTGCCAGCGTTGGTCCACAAAAATGGTGAATATAAATTTTCAGTTTTCGGCATCGGTTTCGGGTTCCGGGTGCCAATTTCCCATGGTTGCGGTTCGTTGTAAATACCCAAGCCCAGAATTGTTTTTTGGGGGAATCTGACAGCGGAGCTCTAGCATATGTAATTGCAATTAGATGTTGACTTATGCCTGTGCCTGATTTATATCTGTAAAGTCTATGCTGTTGGGCAATTATTAGTGATATATTTTTTACTAAGAGACCAGGAAAATTATCTTTAATATATTGTATTGAATGCCAAATACACATATAAATGTATTAATTATTTAATCTCATTATTTATGAATACAATTTCAAGATAATTAAAGCAACTTTGTTTGTCAATATTTGTTTAAGCTATAATATATTTTGTATCATTCAAATAGTCATCAATTTCTTGTTTATCCTTGGTCAGCAATTTACCTTATCTAAAGGAAACCCCGCCATTTTCTAGTTATCCGCCCTTTATGACCACGCCCACTCATATGCCATGCAATTGCCCTGCAACTCCAATGTCAATCAAGTGACAGCCATCCAGCCATTTGGGGTTTTTCTTTTCCTTGCCCTTTGCCTTTCTTTTATTTTCCATTTTAACTTCAAAGTAGGAGGATTTCCCTGGGAAAAACTGCTTATCAATGAAAGCATCGAGTGGCTATATCCCAACACCCACCATATCCGTATGTATATGTTGGGAAATCCATAGAGAGATTGGCAGAGACATTTGCATGTGTACTTGGTTGTTGGTTGGTTGGGGTTTTTATTTTGTTGTTGTTACATTGACATTTACGCAACATGTCCCTGTTGCATGTTTGCAATTTGCATTTGCAAATAGTTGCAAAAACGAACATCAAATGCGGCTTGACAGAGGGAGAAATAAGAGGGGCCAGGGGAGTTTTTTTAGAGAGGAAAATAATCACTGGAAAAAATCTAGATAAAGTTTTTATATTTCATTGATCTTTAAATTAATAAATTATCCTTTAATTCTTAAAATTATTAATTTATTTTATTAGAAAACGGATTTGATGTGTGTTCTATTTGAAGACTACGATTTATTTCTCTTTGAATAATGTCTTCCTATCTATTTAAATTAAATTTAAATATTTTAAATAAATCGTAACCCTAAATTTAAATATGAAAGATAACTTCCTTAAAGACCATCCTTGACCTCCTATATATTTTTTTAACTGTTCCAACCATCATGATGACTTTTCCTGCGAAAGTTTGTAAATATGCATGCAAATTTCACCCGTTCTTGCTTTTTTCCGTTTTCAATTTTGACTGGGGGGCTGGGCTGGGCGATTTTCCGACCCGTTTTAGTTACAGTTTTCGGTCTCGGTTTCATGTTTTTCATGTTGCGGCAGATCGTGTTTTGTTGTTTTGCCTCTTGGCATGCATTTTGGTAGCTACTTCCTCCCATTTTCCATGCTTCCCCCCGGCTGCATAATCAAACTTTGGCATTTTCATAAATGCAGATACACGATGCGAGTGTATCCTTTTGTCTCAGCTGTTGTGTGTTGGGTGTGTGTCTGGAATATTGGGCATATTGATAACTGGCCTGTCTAGTTCGGGAATAACATCAATATCCCATTTTTGGGCTTGGGGCATTTTTCATTTGAATCCCAGGCCAGGTTGAGGCTTAATTTGCATTCTCAAAATGCCACAAGGCGGCCACTGTATTTGGATTTTCTCTCTTTTGTTCGGTATTAGCATATGTGATATGTGATCCTTGGGTATTTAGTGTGTCGGATTGAGTGAGATTGGCACATTGTTTGCTTCTCAATTAAAGCATACATTTTCAAATGAAATCGTCAATTTTTAAACAGATTTATACACTTGATGGAGGTGTAGTGCCATTAGGAAGGAAAATTAGTTTTCGAAAAAATAAGAGATGAAGCAGGAAAGGAATAAAAGGTAAGCCATGTTATCAAGTACAATGGAAGATGCCTTGAATTTATGTTTAATTTGATTTGAAGAAGATCGAATAATGATTAACTTAGAGAAGAAAATAATTAAGAATTAATTTGTTTATAATTTTGAATCCTTAATTCTGAATCTTAAATATTCCTGGCTCTGTAAAGTCCCCCTAAAAGTCCCTTTCACTCAACCAATTATTCTTAAAACTTTCCACAAGTAACAAAAAAATTAGTTTCAGTTTTTTGAAAACACTTTTGAGCCAACTGAGCGCATTGAAAATTGCTGACGCACAAATAGAAAATCCCACAAAGTTTCTTAGAATAAATTAAAGCTTTTCATTGCTGGGTTTTCCCACTGACATCCCTCGGCTTCAATGAACGGGAAAAGTGTTCTTCGAAAATCTCCAAGCAGAAATAGCAATTAAAAAACTGTTGGCTTCTTCGTTCTGGCAAATCACTTAAAATTATTAACAAACTTTGGCCTAAAAGCCGACCAAATGAAGTTAGCCAGTTTCAATCTGCTGCCATGACCGAACAGAAAGTGAATTCCAAGGAAAACCCACCACACACACTTACACTCAGATAAGAAAATCAAAGGGAAAGGGGATTAGGGGTGGGTAAGTGCAAATCAGGAAAAAGTGCGTCAAGTTTTTCCTTACCCTTAGCCTTACCTTTGGCCACCCATCGCCCCCTTTTTTGCTGACTTAACAACATACAAATGATGAAAATGAATGACTACATCCACGGAGCAGTGAATGAATGAATGAATGAATGAATGAGCGAGTACATGAATAAATGCATGAACCGATGTTTGCATGTGGAACGCGATGCTGAAAGCAGCTTACTCACGTTTGTGTAATCAGTGTGAAACCAGCGCAGGCAGGGCAAGGAAAATGGGGAAAATAAAAAGGAAAAGCCCCAAGCAGAGCAGAGCAAAGAATGTTCAAAGTCAAAGAACGGAAAAGAAAGGTGTTTGGACTATAAAACACCTCTTAGTTGCATTACTTTAATTGGATTTTAGTGGAAATATAAGGAAAATAAATTTAATATAAATCCAAGGCTTATTAGGTTTAAATCTTGATTCAAATATCCAAAAAAATCACAGTATTTATTTTATATTTAGAGTGTAAAGTGGCTAGGTAATACACTCCTGTGATTCACCGAGAAAGCATGCCCCAAAATCAATATATACCCGATGACATGGGGCACTCTTGCCAAATCTCTCCCCCAGCTTCCTCTTCCCTGGATTGAGTGACACGTCGTCGTTTCGGGTGATGAAAATTCCATGTGACAATCGCTGTAAGCAATATGCGGAGAGGGGGAAGGAGAAGCGAAGGCAAATACATACCTTCATTGTATGTCAACGTGTCAAAGCCAAGAGCGCCAAAGTCAATTCGACTTGCGGTTGTCGCTCCCTGTCGCTGACAATTTTCCTGCTTGCTTTTACCCCTCTGACTTGGCTTTTCCATCCTTCGTATCCCACGCAATACAAAATCTGCCGGAGCTGCCTCAGAGATTGGCTTAACTTTTGGCCACAATGTTATGGCCGGGCTTAAAGGCTGGCTCTAAAACCAACTGCAATCGCAATGACTCAACAATGGCGCTGCACTCCATAAAGCCACACGCACCCATTAAAAGTACTTAACGAGCAATTAAAATCAAACCAGCCAAAAGTCGAGCAAAAACGGAAAAATGCAAGTCAATTGCATTTATCAAATGCTGCCAATTAGAGCAGGCGAGCAGAACAATGGAATTTTCATGGCAACACCAGGAGGGGTGAGGGGGGAAAGCAGAGAGGGAGCAGGGGGTACTGAAACAAAAGCCAAGTCAGGGAGCACTAAAAATTTATGACAGCAACTAACCTCAAAATGTGAATGCCACCCAGGGCGCATTTACAGCCCCAAATGCAGTGCCAAAGTTTGAGGTATTCCCTCACTTTCATATGGGTAGCTAAGATATAGTAAAGATTATTATTTCTACCTTTAAAATACATTTAAAAAATAAAATTATAAACATTATCTGAAACGATTTATTTGCAAATGTTAAGCATGAATCAATTTTAAAATTTTATTTACAAATCTTAAGACCTTACATACACTTTCTCAACTATTTCTTATACTTAAATTTCAAATAATATTAAAAATGTAATGAAAAAATCTGTAGTAGCATAGAGGGTATTAAAAATTCCCCCATTTAAAATCCCACCCAGTTTTTAGTGGCTTTTTCCATTGGCGCCAATGATGTCGAAAGTTGATTACGCTTTAATGGCACAGGCGTGGCACAAAGTTTGGGCCATCATTGCTGGCTTCTCAACCGATTTCCAGGCCCCGGAAATCCAGATATGCATTGGGAAAAAAGGAACATTTCTAATTATTTAATGGCTGCACCGCATGCAGTTTTGTTATGCAAATGGCCCCATGGCCTGCCAAATATTTACGACTTGGGGCGTGCTTGGTTGCAGTATATTTCCACTGCCGACTGCCGACTGCCGTTTCCATTTTCATTTCTCCACTGCAAACAGCAAGGCGAAACTTTCCAATCATTATTGCGGGCACAAACACATGAGTCGGAGTTGGAAAAACTCTCGCACACACACTCACTTGGCTGGGCACGTAATGGCCTCTCTCATTTTCCTTTGTGCACTGATACGTGCGAAGCAAACAAAAAGAGAGCGGCCCAAACAAAAGGCGCTAAAAAAAAAACAAGAACCATAATCGGGCTTAAAGTGCTCTGAAAACTGGGTGAAGAATTTACCGGCTTAAGCTGGTAGGGTGCCAGGCGCATTAAATAATGACTCTGGCCAAAGGCAACGAGCTTCCCTGAATTTCCTCGTTTTTCTCAACCGACCTTTTCCTTTTTTTTATCGCAACGCCGCGGCGTTGCATACACTCGACTAGCACATTCAAATGAGGTTCGAAACACACCAGTATGACGTTTGCTTTTTATCTGATTTCCCATTTTACTCTGGCAAATTTGCTGTCCAAAACAATAACAAGAAAATCAATCTAAGAAATGGCCTTTCCGGTCAAACGAGCCAACGAGCTTTCAGTATATATAATGCCCAAGTACAAGAAGTTATAAAAATAGTTTTAATTCTGTATAAAAATTTAATTTCAAGCTAGAAAAATTATAAATAAATGTATATATAAACAGTTTTTATTCCCTTATAATTAATTAATGAAATTTTACTGCATTTTTTTAAAACTTGTTTCCTGTTTCAGTTGAGAAAAACTACATTCATTTTATTTCCGCTCACTATTGGCCGCAACTATTTTTGTAGCATTCTTTTCTGGTGGCCAAAGGCGAACGCTAATTGAAATTCCTCTCTGGCAAAAATTCCAGAAAACTATATATATATATAGAAGGAACTGATGCCAACAAATGGCAGCACATGGTTATCGATGCATCCGGCAGCTGTGGCAACTTCCGGTCGACTGAACCGCTCCGCCTTCAGATTTTCTATTTGTGGGATTCAATGAGAGCGACAGATTAGCCGCTTGCCAACCACAAAAAGCGATGGAAGGCGGCGCTGGGAAAAATCGAGGGAAAGCCAGGAAAATCGGGAGTAAAGCTGGGTGGACAAAATGGAACGACAAAAGCGACAGAGTCCGTAATGATGCGGAAGTGGACAAAGGGCCGCAGCCGCACAAAAGGCGGATTCTCTGATGCCAATTCCACAGTCCATGGCCCTGGCCATGACTATGGCAGAAAGGCATTCTGAAACTGCGGTCAATTGAAATGGCAATCAAGTTAGCGGCCACGTCCTTGTCAAAAAGACACAGACACATACAGACGTCGGATATATAGGGACACATGACAGCAATTTGCTGAAATTCACACCAGAGAACAAAGCCAAAATTGGAGGCCAATAATTAAAAGGGACATGGCCAATCGAGCAGAGATTTTAAAGGAACTAAAATGGAATTGTGGAAGGGTACTTAATAAATGTTTAAACAAAGAAAATATATAGGAATAAAGCCATACATTTTAAAAGAAAAACATTTTGGGAAAAGCGTTTAAATGAATATTAACGAAATATAAGGAGCTTTGAAAAAGTATTTGAAATTTTTAAAGAAATATACAAGTAATACATACATTTACTAAGTGAATTGTAACCATAAAACCAAGAAAACCTCCACTATTCTTTTCGAGAATTGAACATTAATTTCCGATAACATTTCACTCGCTTCAAACCACCCTCAGAAAATACAAAAAAAAAAAGCCCACAAATCAAGGGAATTGGCAAAACGAAATTGAAACATAAAAAACAAAAATTAAATAAAATGCTGTGCAAGGCAAAACGACTCAAATTAATAGTGTCTAGAAGGGCAAGAGACTGGGAGGAACCCGTTTCAATGGCCATACATCCTGCCTGGCATGCTGGTACCCAAAAAAAAAACTAGTGTAGAAAATATACGGGAGGAAATAAAGGAGAAGCCCCGAGAACTTTAAAGCAAAAACATTCTCAACCGCAGTTGGTGCAAACCAAGCTGAAGGAGTGAGGAAAGCTTGTTGCCTACTTTTGAGCGTTTAGCCCCGGCACTTTTCAATTTAGTTGCCATCGCCACATCGCCTGGCAATTTGCACAGACAAACTGCAGCTGCCACAAACAAAGTTTGCCGCCTGGCAAGGAAAATTCCCCGAGTTGAGCTGCCATTTGATGGCCTTTTAAAGCCATTTTCCAGCAATGTCTGCCAGTCGCAAGTTTTCCGCAAGCGCCATTGCCAACGCCATCGCCATCGCCAGTGCCAGTACCACCGCCAAAACAGCAAAAGACCAAAAACGCTTTGCGGTTTTTCCAGCTGCTCCTGCTACGTCTTCCACTGCGGCTTTTCCGCCACAGTTTTGTGGTTGGATCCCCAGCAGCTCCCAGCACTTTCCACTTTCCACTCTCTAAACCATTTTCAGTGTGTCTGTTCATGATTTATGTTGTCTCGCCTCGCAGCTCTCGCAATCTTTGGGGCAGCAACTGCGCGAAGAGGGGAAAAATCGAGGCAAGAGCCCACCACTTGTCAGTCAATGCAGTTTCGTCGACTTGTTATGGAGTTAACCTTTCATTGAAGAGCAAACAAGGAGTGCAGAAAAAGAAAGATGAGAGGAAAAACCTCAGTGGAACATGCAAAAGTTGAGGTGATTTGCTTAGAAACTTTGTTGGTTTCCCTATCCTCAGTTCTTGCCCCGATCCACCTTGCATTTCCCAGACTCTCACCTCCTCCATTTTCATTTGTTTGCCCAACTACTTTAAGCGAACCTAATGGCCTGATGTCTTCGATGAGTTTATTTGTTTGCTCAACTTTTGTCTCGGACCAAATTGTTTGCCTAGCCCCGGACAATTTAGTTAAGAAAATTATCGTTCGTTTGGCTGTCAAGTGTTGACTTGGCTTTCGCACACACATGTTGGCCCATTCGGGCCAAGTTAGTGCCCAGAAGTTTCGCTGGAGTGTGCTTGACGACACACAGAAATGATGACGACAGGCAGGAAATTCTTGAATATGAAAGTTCGGTTAATTGAATTGAATTCATTAGCAAGTCCACCGAGTTTTCCCTGAACTAAATAACTACATAAAATAGATACTGAATAAATAAGTAAGAAGTTAGCAAACGAAAAAGGAAAATCTTCAATTTAATACAATTAATTTACGGTCTTCTGCCCTTATGAATACGTAATAGGATTAGGAAAAGCTGGAACACAATAAGAAAATGTCAGGCGGAATAATATCACATATCTTGGGTTGCAAATAATATTTATTTACATGAATAAATTACAATTTACTTCGATTAAATAAGAAAATAAAATTGATTGAACTTTAAATTAATATATTTAATTACTTATTTATTATTTAATTAAGTATTAGTACTCTAAATAAACACAGAAAATAGTAACCAACCTCTAAACTACATAAAATAATTATTATCCTGTTCTAATCACCCTTTTTTGTACCTTTCTTGTCTGCTTACAGGAAACTAGAGGAAGCTAGCTGACGAAGTGAAATTCCCAGGACATGACCAGCCAATTTATGAAGGTAACTAGTAAAAAAGTACTGGCATGTAACATACTGGTAAAACTTTATCTGGAACTAACAACGTCAGGGAGGAAAGCATAACTCTGGCTGCCCACTTGATATGTTAAATCTGCGGGAATTTATCAACTTTACTAATTAACAGCACTTCTGTGCGTTACCCTCGAGGACCAAGCAGAAACTGGTGGAAAATATGTTTACATTTACAACTTGAGAGGCCATAACTTGCCAACGGAATCAGTTATGTAAGTTCATTAGCTGGCCAAATAGCAGCAGTTGTGGGCCATCAATCAAATCAGCAAATGGCCCACTGACTTGGCCAACTTCGATTGGGTTAGTTTGCGTTTGCGAATGGAAATGAAATGAAAATTAGAACGAGCACACACACACATGAACACACACTGGATCAAATGGCAGGTGTGTGTGTGGGTGTGGGTGTTGGTGTGCGGTGTGGTGGTAGTGTGGATTCCAGAATCCTGGCTATGGATTGCTGATGAGATGACCTGGACAATGCCCAAGGGCTACGCAATGTCACGTGAGCGACGAGCATGGCAATCAACGAATCAGGCAACCAATCAAGCGGCGTGTGACATGCAACTGAAGAGAGTACGTGACCCCGGAGAGGAACCAACCTTCAACCCAAACCACAGTGGTGTCTGCTATTGCAATAGGTTTTTTCCAGATTTATCTAGAGGCGGTTTTCCTATAAATCTGGCTAAAACAACGCCTTTTCTCCGGCTTCATATATTTTTTATACAAAATAAACTTGCAAACCCTTGCATAAATTTTATTTAATTTAGCTTAACTCTGGCTTAGTTTATAACCTTAAAAACAAACTAATATATTAAGCCCGAAACTCTCACACTTTTTGGTTACGAAATATCCTAGCTTAGCTGCGTTTATTAAACCAATCCTTGTGCCCGAAATTTCAACATTTTGCATCCCAAAGCACATCCTCAGCCATCTCCTCATAGCCCCCACCTCTGGTCCATTGGTTCGTTGCGGACTCCGTGAGTGGCCTGAGCTCACGCAGCTCCCTCATTGCATTATGGACTCACCGAACGTGCGTCTGTCAGGCGGCAAGGACCCGGCTCTCGGGCAGCCTTCAGCCCGCCCGTCATGTCAGCACTTCTGGGCAGCTGGCTGACTGCTCTTGGCCAACTAGGTGGACTCCTCGTTCTCCTCGTGGCCGTTTAGTCCCAGCGACACGTCAATGCTTTCATCATTTAATTAACTGCTTCGTGTGGCCAAATGGCCAGGTAGCTGGGCAGGGAAGGATGGGGTAGGAAGGATGCGTCGCACACGTTTCAATTTGCAAGGAGCTGCAAGGAAGCGGTGCGAGTCCTTTGCATGCCACGTTTGATTGATCGCTCATCAGGCTGCCAGCAGCTAAACGGGAAATTTGGCTGTCACTTTCCTTGGGCACTTGGGAGTTGTTAGCAAGTCAGTTGACAACCAGAAATGCCAAAATTTAGTTTAGGTTTAAAAAAATATTCTAAAAAAAATAGATAATAAATTAAATTAAAGATAAACTTATTAAACCAAGAAAGAAAACCAACTAAAGGCCTTCGAAGTAAATTAAATAATTAAATTAAATGAAAGCCTTGGCCAACAAACTTAAATGCAATGCCTACTTGTTTACAAAAATTAATAATTCGTTTAAATTCGCCTTCAAAACCAATTTTTGATAAAGGAAAAACTATGTGACATTGTCATCCCTCGGGATAAATACCTGGAGAGCCACCAGTATCGCATTAAAAGATAAAACTTGTGCGCGAATAATTTATGGTGGCCAAAGGAAGACAGGAAAACCGAAAAAGGAAAAGTTACTCTAGTCCGCCCTCTTATCTGGATCTGCTTTTGTGCAGGATTGAAAAGAAATCCAAAAGCGATATTTACGTTGATTTATGCTTTTATTTTCTGCATTATTTTCGAGTTTATATTTAAAACATTAGACAACGTCAGCGGAGACACAAAAGAGATAAAAACTGCAGAAATAAAACTGCAGCTGCAGCAACAAAAATCCAAACAAATGTGGGTGGAATGTCGGGCGGGCGGGAAGCGGAGCTAGATAAAGCTGGCGGTCGGGCGAAAGGGCAGACAGACAAATAAAGCGGAAATGTTAACAGCAACGAATGGCGCCGGAAAAATCCGGCATTTTGTGGGGCGGTGACTTTCCCATACCAACACCCTCTCCCATTCCCCGTGCTCTTCATTTTCATTTTGTACACGATTTCCGCTTAAGCACATGGGACAAGCTCTCCCAGCTCGATATCCCTCAGCCGTGTGCGTATAATTTATGTTGCAATTTATATAAATATACATATATTCCCCTATATATATTTCTTTCCTATTTGGAATTTCCAATTGACTGCCACTGGAGGAGTGAAATATTCAGTGGGACAGGTGAGAAGTTGCAGCAGCATTCTGTTGACATTAATGCCTTGTAAAGGGACTGTTGCAACAGTTGGGGGTTTTTTTTTGTGTTGGAAAAATGGCAAACAGGACAATAAAAGGACTTGGGCTGAAAAGAAGAAAAGAATGCCAGTCAAGAGGGGTCCAGGACACAACGCATTGCTTTGCAAATGTCAAGTAAATAGTTGTTTGCTAGACAATTGGCAACAGGCTGCTTGAGCAGAGAAGGGGACTTCCAAGAACAATTCCCCTTTTAAGTTTTTGCTTCCCTTCTTAATTCTTAAGTCCGCTAAAGGAATCGCTTAAAAGTGATGGGAACAAATCCTTAGAAAACAAAAGACAACTCGTTAGGCAAGCATTAAATGGGCATTAAATGTTTACGACTTTAATGGGAGAAATAAAATGAATTACTTGGATAACAATACATTAAGGATAAAATGCTAAACTTTACTTAATTATTTAGAGAATTTTAATTTAAAATTTCACCTAACTCTTGGCTTAAAAACACCTGCCTGGTGTTATTTTTTAAGCCTCTTGACAAGTTAAAAACTGGTTCGTTTTCGTATAATTTTCAGAAACTGTCAGTAAAGATTTTCCCATTTATTTTTCACCTCTTTTTTTCGCGTTTGAACATGGCTATTTTTATACCTTTATCATGTTAAATGTATCTCTGATAAATTGTCTGCCGGCTGCCACAGCCAACCCGTCCACTCAGCTTTAATTTGCCTGTCATTTCGCATTGCCAGCGAGGACTAAGCTGACATTTGGCCCCCGTCACCTGCCACGCCCCACCCTGACCCCTGATCCCTCCTCAGTTGCCCTTCTACGTTTTCAAAGCTGCGCACATTTTCTGAAATGTAAGCGCAAAACAAAAAAAAAAAGTAAAGGGGAAAAACTTGCACAGGTCGCAATCTCTGGACAGGAGAAAAAAAATGAAAATGAAGCCTGGAATGAAACTAATTACGTGGACGACTTTACACGCAGATAAGACTTAAATCACCAAAATGAAATGAAATTTTCCTTCAGGGGAAGACGGGGGCCTGGTTGGCTCAAAGTGTAGCGTATATAACGTCATTAGGCAGAAAAGGCAACAAAACAAAGTGTGAAAGCCAAGAACGCGACCACGAAGCGGGTTAATTACGCACAACAAACAATAAATTACTTGGTCCACGGAAATGCAGAAACAGGCAGGAACCCAAAGGGGGGAAAAAAAGATGAAAAAAGCTGGGGGAAGAAGTGAAATTAGTAAAGGGGACCCTAATCAGCTTAGTGGCTTTCTTTTTACCCCAAGAAAGATGATTAAATTTTTGGTCTTGGCTGCGAGTGTTGAAATCAAAGGAACATTGCGTATACGCCATGTGTTGCATTCTTTTCTGCGCTGTCAGTTCCCTAAGCTCATTTCTCGTCACCAGCTTTCCTCTCTCTCTTCACTTTATTTCTTTAGCTCTTTCACTTTATTCCGCTGGCTTTGTTTTGTGTGGAAAGCAAAATAGAGTGAAGGAGAGGCACCAGAAAAAGGCGAAGGAATTTTTTAATTATAAAATGTGTTTATCCGGAATTAATTGTTTTTTTTTCTCTCTGACGTTTCTTTCGTTTTATCAGCTGCCCAAAAAAAAAAATAGCAGGGTAATCCAACAAAAAGAAGTGTCTTTTCCCCAAAGTCTTTTTATTTTATCTCTCCATCTCTCTTTGCTAAATTACTCGCATTTTAAGCTTTGACTTTTTGTCGTGGCTAAAAGAGAGAAAATAAATTTATACCCAGAGGATTATAGACTATAGTTGGTTTTTTTTCCTAAACTTGTTGTGTAGAATAGTTTTATTTGACTTCTTTTAAATTTATATTAAAACATTTTAAAGCTGCTAGAATATATTTTCGTGCATATTTATTTATTTTGCATTGATTTCTCTGTAAATCCCAGGAACTGAAGAGATTGTTATTTACAGCAACTTTTAAACCCAGTAACTTTGCGATTGGCTTCAAATTTAAAAATAAAAAATAACGAATTCCCCGCCATATTTGTATATATATTTAAGTTTATAGCCAGTTGTGAAATTCATTTAATTTGTTAGTTGCAGTTTTGGTTCAAATTTAACATTTGCCCCAGGAAGAGGACCCTCCGTTTAAGTGCTGTCATTCCAGGACACAATGGCCCACAATCCACCAGTAGTGACTCGGAAAACCAAGTCCTCGCGCTTGGGATATTCGGCCAGGATTACCGATAACGAATCGCCCAAGGAGAAGGTACCGAAGATGACAAGCACCCGCGATGTTCAGACTGTGCGTCGCGTCAAGGCTACGGGCCAGGTGGCTCCAAACACAGCGACCAAAACTACAGTTAACGATATTCAGCGCTTGGGTGTATGCCACATAGTTGGTTCTTTTAAGACAAGAGTCACCGGAGGAGGAGGAGGAGGTGCCCCACCTGGACAGAAGTATTACAGGGAACAGTCACACACTCCACCAACACCGAAGACCACACGAACAATAGGCACCCATTCGGCTGTCCCGAAATTGACACCCAAGGAGATCAGGGCACTCAGGGAACAAGTGGAGGTCAAGGACTTTAAGAGCACCAAGGAATACAAGGACGTCAAGGAGGCCAAGGCCCTTAAGGAACCCAAAGAAACCCAAACCAAGGGAGCCGATAAATCACCCAATCTCAGCCATCGCCATTCCCGCCACCAAAGCGATCGCACCAAGAATTATTTTGATAAATACCTCAAGTTCGCCTTCGATCTGAGCACTCCCGAAGGAGTTAAGCAACTGGAGGCTCATTTCTTTCCCGACAAGGATCTCGGTGGAGCTGGCACCTCGACCAATCGGGAGGAGTAAACCCAACCAAGTCTGCAACAGAGAATGTGAGAGTGTGGGAATGGCTAAATTATTGTTTTTAACAATTGTGAGATGACTAATCGAACCCGATACTTGTGAAATTAAATGTAACTTTACATAACGTCACATTATTAAATTGCATGTGTCCGAGGTCCTTAAATAAAATATTCTATGAAATTAAAGTAAAGGAATGTAAAATTATAAACAAAAATCTTGGTACTACACAATGAAAGAGGTAAAAGAATTCATTAAATTAAATCTTCAATTTAAGATGAATTTAAAAAACTGCGCAATAAATATAGTAAAGGTGTTAGATTCATCCTCAGGGAAATTTATTCAAAATTTCTAATGAGCGTTAATAGCACTTTTTGTAAACGAAACAACAAATACAAAAAGAGCACAAAAGACCACTCGAAAAGTGAGAAAGATTTGTGCCGGGCTTAAATGAAATTTATTGTGTGGCCCAAAAACCGCACACCCCATTCTTCTCACACTCATCCACACTGTATGCAAATGTATTATGCTTTGTTCAACATAAATTCACGCACACCCACACACACACCCACGATGATACACAAACCGCAGGCTCATTCAGCAAAGCAACAAAAGCGGCGCATTGGGCATTGTAAATCATAATCAAAACAATAGAACAAATGAAGCTAATGTGCCGCATGCAAAACAACAATCGCCCCAATGAATGCCAGAGGGGAGGAGATAGCCAGGCGGCGAAAGAGGGGCAGGCAGGAGGATATATGATCCTGGTCATGACAAGTCCTTAAATTGCGAAATATTTATTAAAGCCAAAGCGTTGCATTGTTTATTGCGGAAACGAATTGAGTTTACCACTTAGTTTTTGGCTTATATCAAAGTTATATTGAAAATATATTATTGTTTAGAATTATCTTATTAGTATTTAATATATTTTTTTATTAGGAAAAGATTAAATACATGCATAAAATGTAACTTTATGGAAGGTTATAATAAAAATAAGGAATCGGGTAAATATCTCCACTATAAATATTATTTTTATGTGCTAATTTAAACAAATTAATTTACAAGTGTAAATAGCATTCAAAATATATTTATTTAATTAGATATATATTGAGTTTCCCTTAAATATAACATTTTCGGTGAGTATCAATTTTTATAGCATACTTTCCAGGGCATGCATAAAGTTTTGTCCCCGCCGACTGACCGATACATTGTGTGTGATTTAATGCTAAAGCGTTTGCATATTTTATTCAATTAATATTGCTCATTCGGGAACAAAAAATACGTATTTATAATGAAATTCTTCAATACAATGGCGCGTAATTAGTGCGAATTGATTTATGCGATGGCTGCCACATTGATATTACGTATACGCACTGAGGCCTCCACAAAAACGTGCTTAATAAAATTCAAACATGGTGAACAAACGCAATTTGATTCAATTTTGTGATATTTAAAATTTATTATCTGCAACGCTGTATGTAGCTGGTTGACATCGGGTCAGATCTACTATTTCCAAGCATTTGGTCCCCTTCAACCAGCTGTAGCAGTGGTTGATGACAACGAAATACGAGTGAACTGTGATAAATGATAAACAAAGCTGAAAAAAACTACGTTTTGTAAACACGAAAATAAACAATGGTTGAAAATTAATTGACATACGCAGAACATTACCCACAAGGAAAAAACTTTAAGCCCCATTAATCAATGAAAAGTGTGTACAAAGGGCAAGCAAAAAAAATATATTCAATTTAATTATTTTATGTACATAAATGCGATGCTGATAAATTTATGGAATTTATTGAAAACTCCCTGTCTCTTTATTCTATTTGCATGAACAACATTTTAGTTCCTTGATTGTAAGCTTCGTTATTTGCCAGGATCCCCTGCATTCCAATGAAGCTCGGCTATGCAAATAATCTTAGCCAGCAGCAAAGGCCAAGGAAGGCATAAGAATGAAGCCATTTCCGATGTCATTTTTTAGTGTTTTACAACTTTAAATTGTCTTAAATTGAAAAGTATATATTATAGGTTTATGGTAAGTTTAAAAAAAATGTATTTAAAAGTAAGAAGTTCAAAGGATAACAAACACGGATTAATAAAATCAGATAAGATTTGCTGATTTTAGACGTGGCAGGCAAAGACGTATGCAAATTTTGCTTCGTTGACGAAATCAAATAACTAATTTTCATGTCGAATGCATTAAGGATAAGAGCATTAAGTATTTACTGATTAAATATATGTGCACTCTTACATAAGCACACACACCTACACCGATTATATAATGCAATCGGATATGCAAATATTTGCAGAAATTCTAGCAATGGAAATTACACTGCTTTGGCAGGATAAGAAAATCAAACATTTTCCATTATTCAATGGCATTTCATGATCCTTATCCATAGCATCGATTTCTCTCTTTGGTTCTGTGAACGCGGCATATAATCAAATAGAATGAATTTAATTAATTTTATGACCAGCAGAGCTTCGAGGCAGAACGGTCACTCAATTAGTTAACAAGCTGCGTTGGCATTTGCACTCTAATCAACTCGACTTCCTCGTCCGCAAACTATTCAGAAAATTTGCCAAATCAAGTGATATGCAAATAGCACCATTCCCGTCGAGGCAAACAACAATTAATGAAATAACTAGATATGAGCAAATCGAATCATCCGGCTGTTTGGGCGTATAATTAATTGCATCATCGAATAGAAGGAAAGCGGATGTATAAATTGTCACGCACGCTGGCTTTTAACAAGATGTTAATTAAAAGTTATTAATTGAAAGTGGTTTATGCTTGATCCAGAGATTCTTTATGAGGTTAAAGCGTGTGCATTTATTATATGATTTTTAGTAAAAACAATTAGCAAGTATATGTTAAATCAGAGATAAGGATAACTCGAATTTAGTTAATTGAATAATGACACCTATTCCTGGAGTTTAAAGTGATGCACAGAATGAATTTATGGCATTTGATTGCCAAACATTTTGATTACACTTTCATTAAAGTGTATAAAAAAAGAATATTTGATTACATATTCTCAAATAAAAATACCCCTTGATTTGAGACTTCTTGAAATAAAAATTAAAAGTATTATTTATAGACCAATATAGACCGCAATGCTGCGAAAACTTCATCAAAGACAACTTTGGCCAAGAGCGCCCATAAATTATTCAATTATGCGCAACCCGAAACGAATCGAATTGATTCGAGCTGAACTCAACTCAACTGAATTGAAAGTTCAAATTGCATTGAATTTTAAAATGGTCAGCGCTTAATGAAGGCCCTGCGAAATGGAGCAGAAGCGAAAAGTTAAAAAAATGAAGCAGAAAAATAAAATTCGAACTGGCCAAAAAAAAGAAACACAGCCACCCGCACTTTTCCTGCGCAGAAATAAATTCAATTTAATGTAGATTTACATGCAGCCGGGTCCAAGCATTTTTTCTTTATTTTCCCTTTGAATTTTTCAATGAGAACGCTTGACAAATCACCACACTCGCAGTTGGGAGTGGGAATGGGAGTTGAGGGTGGCTGCCCGGGGCTGTGTCATGAAATGAAATCGACATGAAACCAACGTGACCAACGTCATTAATTATCGCCGGCAACGCTGTGCCCTGCTAATTACGACATGACCGGCACCCGGACTTCCACAGCCTCCCTCCCATCGCCGGCCAGGACTCGAATTCGAATCAGAGCCCAACTGCTGATTTTAGGGGGCGAAGGTGAACCGGTGAGCCGGAATCGCTGGCAACATGATGGCGCACATTTTGGCCGCGAATAAAAAGTGTGTGCGGCCTGCCGCAAATAAATATAATGGCCTGAATGTGCGGCACTTGATGGGCTCCAAAAAAATTGATGTTAATCCTGCGAGTATTGGCGGCGGAAATATATATCAGATTCTGTATATTAATATGCATGCCGAGCTGGGCTTTAATTTGTTACTTTAAATTTTAAATAATATAAATATGGATATATCCATTCACAGACATTGGGAAATAATATAAAGAGTGGTTCATTCCCAAAAGAAATTTTTTCATAGGAGGGGGATTGAGTTCTTCATTTTATAATACAAGTTTAAATAGAAATGAAGTATAGATCCAACCAGATGTTTGAAAGTTCATAAATTATCACAAATCAACTAATGGAATTTAATCCTGGTCTCTGTTCGACATAAATCAATTGCGTTCAACCATGAAAGAATCACCGAATATTCCCCAAAAATATATATATTAACATCGCGACAAATCCTTCAGAAATCCAAGACCCAAAACCGGGCTGCATATTCCCCCCAAAAGAATCATTTGTTGTCCGCTGCTCAGTGGGAAAATCCCAAAAAGCAAACAAGAGAGAGTTTTGATGAAATGCTAAGGAATGCAATGGAGCGCCATGGATGAGGAAAGGACCCAAAGGACGACAGTGAAGATGAAGAGCTGCTGACCGCACCATTCATTTTCTCATTTTGCAAACAAGTCGCTGTTGAAGATAAGTCGCGCCAAGTACGAAACTTAAGCCACTGAAGCGTAAGATACACACAACAGCAACAGGACGAGGAGTGAGGACAACTTCGAAAAGAAGGATAAAGCACCAAAGGCAACAATAAGAGCAACTACAAGTGCCAAAAGCAACGGCAGAGTGGACTCTTTCGATTGTGTGATACACTTGCGAGATATGAAAATTGATTGTAAATTACAGTTTGTAACATAAGTATTTTATATTAAAAGAAATGTAAATAATATATGTTTTACCCTAAAATTAAAAATGTAAATTAACAAAAGTTAGAGATATTCTATGATGTTTCTATGATATTACCCTCTTGTATATATTTTTTACAAATCTTAAAATCACAAATAAACTTCTTGTTTTGTACAGACTTTTTTAATATTTAAATAAGCAACCTGCCACAATAAAGAATACTTCGAAATATGACAAGTGCAAGTGGGATTTCAACCGGGAATTCCACTTCGACTTCGATATTCATTGAGACCATGCGACCGCAGCAGCCATGGATCAAAGGACAAAGGACGAGCCCAAGTTGTTGCGCTGCCGAATTTCCAAGAGAAGATGAATGGCGACGGGTGGCAGGAGGAGCGGTGTACAAGTGGTGCTGCTGGATTACTACTTTCGGGGTGCGGATGCTTCTGCGGTTATGTCAATATGACGACAATAGGATTTGCCACGATAAGCTCCGCTGTGGTCCTTGATTCCTCGGTGCCCGTGGATGGCCATGGCTGGCAGTGTATTGCCAACTGCTGTGACGTCTGAGGAGTGCGCTGATAAATGAAATTCGCAAAATAAATGCATTGAAGTGAGCTTAACTCGGCCCCATTTTCTCTCCCTTTGGGCTTTTCCCCTGTTTATTTTCCCCTTGCCGGCGACTGTCGACGTCAGCAGTTCATAAATATTTTGCCTTGTTGTGCCGAGTATTATTTTATGCCCACTTGTCAAAGCAAAGTGGAACACAATCCACACAATCCAAACTAAAGCGAGTTGTTTGCTGCTTGTTTAAGGTTTAAGGGGAGAGCATTTCACGCCAAAGAATTTCCAATGTTAATTTATGCTGAGTATATATATTAAATATTAAGTTATCCCATGGAAAAAACCTATCTGCCTCTCAAATGAATTTCACAGAATTTTAAGCCTCATTGTGGTTAACCGAAAAAGTGAACTTTAAGGAAGTGAACTATCATTAACCGAGTTTATTTTTTATAATAATAATAATAATAAGTTTGTATATGGAGTGCCTGTTATGGAAACGGCGCAAGACGAGAGTGTAAAGCTTTATTTCCTTAATACAGTAAACATTTTTTAAATCCTTTTAATGATAAACAATTAAATTAATTTATAATAAGAACAAGCTGATTTGTCCCATTAACAGCTCTAAAACATCGTTAAACACTTTTCCATGATGTAATTAACCTAATCGAATTCGATTTGCTTTTAAATCGACACTCACTTACAGTTATGACCCACACCTGCCTGTCTGGGCCATTAAAATTAACGCTTTAGGTGGACGGCCATACAATTATCGTTGTTTTGTCACTCGCAACAGTCGCATTAATTTAATGGCGAGCATTTTAAATAATTTTAAATGAACCGAACCCCCGGTCGTTCCAGAGAGCCATTAAAGAAATAATAAGTGGATGTAATTTATGGATGCAGTTTTTTTAACCGCAAAATAAACATATAAAAGGAGCGAAAAGGGGATTTTACCCCATTTAAGGGAAAGCCCAGTTGATTTCGAGGCGGAGCCCATTTATGTTGCTTTCTTCTTTATTTTTTTATTTATTTTCCTTTTTTTTTTGTGCGCAAATCTGGAGCAAATAACTCATGCAAAGGACTTTGAAGGCTAAAATCTCGGCAGGTGGATGGCGCAGGATTTAAGGGGGTGGCTCCTAATATGGCCATATATCTTCTGCTGACATAACTTTTTATGCCCAGAAAAGGACTAAAAAGGACTAAGCATCAGATGAGTGCGAGTCCCCGTCGCTGTAGCTGTCGTCGTCCTGCCAGGGGGGCGACCTGTAAGGTCGCTGAGAGGGGGTGGGGAAATACGGAAATACGCTTCACGTTTTACTGAATTTGAAAATTTGAAAATTATTCATGAGCATGTGGAAATTAAATTCAGGTCCACACAAAAGAGATTTATTTGCCAGCCTTTCCCTGTCTTCTGGTTTGGTTCGTCGGCACCCCCTGCTCCTCCTGCTCCCCTTAGCTCTCCATTCTATTTGTCTCCTTTGCTCTATGCAATGAAATGAAATGAAAAGGCAGCCGAACAGGGCCAAGCGGCTATTTATTTGCCCGAAGCGCCGGTCTCCTCCATCAGATTCTTTAGACTCAACTCCTCTTTCATCTCCCTCCACTGCCTTCAATTTATTTTTGGTGGATTTTTTGTAGTTCTTCCTCTATACTCTATCAGTTTATAACTAAGATTCAGGTGATGTTATAAAAATATGCGAGTTTTATATTAAATTTCGGGTAACTGGAAAATTATTAAATTAAAATAAATTACAGAGAATAAAGTTCACATAAAATTCATTGTAAAAACAGTTTTTTGTATTACCCAAACATAAATACGTATATTTATGGTAAACTAAAGTAAAATTCGTTGGCTTTCCCAAAGTAACAATAAATCCTGATATCTAATACTTTCCTTCATTTGCAAGTGTATCGGCGGAAGCTTTTCCACTCCGCCCTCCATTTTACCGCACTTTTTGTAATGTCCGACTTATCGCAAGTTTTCCATTATAAAATTAGGTCAGCTGCAAAAATAACTCAACTCAACTATTTTACCAGTCTATCTTTTTATATATATATATTTTTTTTTTTTTTCTGTGCTGCGGTCGCCAGACAAATATTTAGTTGGCGGGGGGAGGTGGAAAAAATGGGTCCGGAAAATGGAAAAAATGCTAATTTGTCAGTTTTACGCTGACATTGGTCCGGATCCAAGGCAGAGGGAGACTTGATTCAGTGTCCAAGGAAGACGGCATCCACCCAGGGCCATGGCCATTTCGGTTCCCGTTCCATTTCCTTATATCCCATCTGATGTTGGTTTCGTTTGGTCTGTTGTCATAAAAATTGTTTCCATTACATTATGCTGATTTCGTGCATTTATTCAGGCCGACTGCCGCTTGCCTCTTGGATATCTGCTTTGTGGCAACTTAATTTCCATTTTTTTCACTGTGTGCCGTCCGTTCCGGTTTTCCTTTTTTTTCGCCAGCGTTTTTCACCAGTCTGTCCGCCCGGCTGTATGTGTATTTGACCAAAAAGCAATTTCTATTTTCTTCATATCGCAGAGAGAAGTTGGATTTGTTGTGCTGCAGATAGCGGAGGCAGCAGAAAAACCAGAAACCGCTGGTCAAACAATATAACAACGTTTTTTTTTTAAGCTTTTCATATTTTTCGTTTCAAGGAAAACTAGTTTATTCTGCTTTTCGATAATGGAGCTGCCTCCATAGGTATAGTTAGGCCAGCAAGGCAGTTGATTTGATTGGCATGGCGGCCATTTATTTTTGGGACAAAAACAGGATGCTCTGGATAAACAACGTTAGCCAGAAAAGTATCTATAATTAGGATCAACAACAATGCGAACATTTTTAAAAAGAGTTATGTTTATGGGTTTTCTAAGGTAATATTGTTGGGGATATTTATGTTAGGAGTAAATATTTGGCCTTTTATGTTGTTAATTCGTTACGTTATAAGCTTAGGTTATTCTGTGAAAGCATATTCTATTAAAATTATCATAATAAATACATAATACTGTTAACAAAACACTTAATTATATTAGAACTGTTTTCAAAACGAATTTAATGCATCTATCTTCCTTTTGATGCTTTTATTTTCTTATCTCCGCTTTTAAAATATGAAAATTTAAATATTTAAATTTACAAACTAATCCTTAAATATCCCAAAATGTAATAAAATTATGTACAATCTTCAGTAACTTAGTAAAGCTGTCAGAGAACTCAAAAATTTGATTGAATAATTGAATATTCTCCCGCGCGAACTGAATTTTATTTGCTAAAACTTTGAGCCACCTCGTTTGTGGAACCCTTTTCTTTGTCGATGGGGAAAAATAAGTGAAGCGAATCGCATCGAACTCATCAAACCGCCAGTCAAATAACCAGTGACAACAACAGCAAAACCGACCAACGTGCGACATGCAACACAACCCACCAGCAACACCAAAAACATGGGGAACAACCTTCAGGACACTGTTAAAAAAAAGGGGGGAACGGGAGGGGAATGAAAAAAAAAACCTGAAAGGGGGGAAAGCGCGCAAAAAAGACTGTCACTTTACGCTGATTGCATCAATTGAAGCTCCACTGTGGCGCACGTCCATTCATCATCCGGTTGCTTCATCAACATGATGACATGACAGCGGCGGTTGAGACGACCCACCACCGATACTTGTAGCCTGCACCGCTAAACCACCCACCAAGAGCACCACCCATCAGCCACCCCCCTAACCGGTCATCCCCTGATCTACGCATGGCCAAACTAAACGAAGGTTCCCAACTAAAAATGGAAAGAAAATGAAAGAGCCAACGGGAAAGCAGATATAGATTCTAGCAGCAAAGTTATAGATACTCTACCTTTATGAACGATTAATTATGTAGGCTGATATCTTCTCTATCTCTACCTTCTCCACAAATAATTTCTTAAAATATTTGCAATGCCTTTACATATTATATTTAAATTTTAGATAGTTTTAAAAATCATTGGTGTACAAAAAGATAACCCCTTTAAAAAAAAGGGTATTTTGCAAGGAAAATGAAGAAACAAAAATGAGTAAAGAGGGAAAAGTTTGCAACTTCATTTCGGGTTTTTCGGGTGACAGGGGCAGAGTTTCGTGGGGCGACTTTTCAGAGGGGGAGGTGAAAAAGCAGCACACAAAGAAAATAACGGATTCTTGCGCAAACAGAGGACTAAACGAATTTCGAAAATAGAATTACAACTTTTTCGCCCAGCACGAAAAAAGGACGAGGACACAGGATGTCTAGAGCAAATTTGTTCTTTCGCTTGTTTCCCGAAAAGGAATTGGCGCTTGTGTTCCCAAAATTAGTGCAACGAAATGAATGGCGGTGCCAGAAACAACAATAGCAACAATGAATTGCGGATTATCCAAGAAGGGGTTGATAGATAATATACTCTTTCTTCGGCATTAGAGCTATGTAAAGGATAAAGATAAATGGTTAAGTGCTTATCTCAGGATATTATTAAGTCAGTTCACAAACGGCTTTAGTAAAAGATCATTTTAAATTGGAACTTAAGTATCCCTTTGGTGCAATAAATTTCTTTATTAAATTATTTTCCTATAAAATATTTGTAAACTGAACATTATACTATATTTTTATTTTAAATACAATTAAGGCAAGCTTTTTTTTAATTAATGCTTTAAAAAAATAAAACGACCTGCTCAAAGCCTCGAAAAGTACACTCAATAAAAATAGAGTGTATTAAGCACGTTTGAAGCTCTTTTTAAACCCCTTTTTTTTCTGATGAGCTGAAACCTCGTCGCTTCATGTGTCCTGAGCCTTTCCCTGGCTAATTTCCCCATTACGATTCGTTAGAGCAGACTTTGGATGGATTGGAAAATTCGGGGCTAAAGCAACAAAGTCGGCAATTGGCCAAAATTAATCAGGCAATGGAAAATAAATCCTGCAGGAGGAGGTTACTTAGCATCCACTTTTTCACCTTGCGGAATATCCTCTTACCACCCCGATTTTTAATGATCCCTTTTCTCTCTCTACGAAGTCGAAAAGTTGAGCTGCTTAATTGCTTTCATTTGGCTTTGCAATCGACGCATCAATATGACGTTGATTTTTAATGCAGACAGAAGAGAGAGAGAGAGAGAGAGACAGAGAATTGGAAAGAGAAAGAGAGAGAGATGAGCAAGCACTGCACTCCGTTGGCTGCGAAGAAATTTTCCAGTGCACTTCACTTGGCAAACAATGATGCAAGAAATTGATTTTCAACAAGCTCAAGCTCAAGTGCCCTTCACCCAACCCACCTTACCCTTTTCCGCCCATTTCCCAGCTTTCCATTCCCCACATTTCCCAGCTCCCCACCCACAGCCCCTTGTTTCCAACTCGAGGGCGGCGACGTCTGCCTTGATGATGAAACGTTGTCTAAGACAATTGCTTTTTGGCCAAAGTGCAAGAAATAGATAAAATTAGTGAGGGGCGTGGCTGCCTCGAAAGTGCTCCTCGACGATTGCTAAAAAGGAAAAAGGACTTTCTCCTGAGTGGTGGAAATGCAATCCTCAAGCAGCTGCAATCTCGGCCAAATCCCAAATGGCTAAAATGCTGAAAATCACTTTTTGTTCTCACTTTACTTCCCATTTGTTTTGTTTAATTTGTGCATGAAATATTTATTTTAGCCACACATTTTCCCGGCGTATTTAGTTTAATTGGATTTTTCCACATTTCTTGTTATTTTTTTGCTTTTCAATTTTCCGCATCGCAGGATTCTTTGGGCGCCTTCTCTCACTTGAGGCAAGTGAATTTGCATAATGCACAATTATAAACAGCTCTCTGGCTGGCTCTTTTTCTCTCATTTACCTGGTGGCAACTTCAGCCAGCTCGCAATGTTAATTAAAAATTATTGTAATTTTTTAACGCGTAATTATGCCGGAGCACTCGCTCTCGGCAAGGTATTTTATTTATTGAAAAAGCTTTTTCCCGCACACGGCTACGAAAATTTCATTAACGGAATGGCCGGCTTGCACTCGCATTCATAAACAAAGATATATGAGCCTGATGCGGTGGAAAAATGCATATAGGGTGCCAACACCAGCACCAAAAGAAGCAAACGAATTAATTCTTATTTTAAATATGAATTTAAATGAATTTCTTTACTTTTTCTGTTACCTCTGGAAAGTACTTAAAATAAATATGATTTAAGGTAGGTCCTATATACATACAGCAAATAAATGGAAAATTCAAGATTTTGATCTTTTTTAACATGGTTTCCATATATTCCATGTATTTTTTAAAAAGAAATGCCGATTTTAAAGTATTAAAGTATTAAAGCCACGAACCTTAAGGCTCATTAAAAGTTTCAACAATGTTCAGTATTACCATTGACATATTTTCGAGTTGCTGGTGAAATTTGTAGTTGTGGCCTTACATTTCATTATTATTTTGGCTACGAAACCATCGTCGAATGCTTCAACGGACACGCATAAAGCCTGGAGAGGTAACAAAAGCATAGCTCAAACCCAAACACATACACACCCTGGGGTATCTATACCACACATGCACTCCCGCACAGATGCACACACAGTCACGCTGAGGAATTGTCATTATACAATGCAACCGTGAATAATAGGCTGACCCAGATGAGGTGCATTAACCAAATGAACCGCATCGCAAGCCATAACAATATCGCACACACAAAAACCCAACACATACCTGTCGCCTGCACGCAGAAAACCAAAATGCCTGAAAGTTTTCCCAAAATTTCAGTAAATAATTATTAAGCAGGCCCTCCAAAACTTGTCATATTCATTAAATTATAATCTGAGCATTGGTTTTTTCACTGACTTTGTGTATTCTTAAGTCTTAATTAACTAAAAACGTTTTCCGTGTATACCATCATTGAAACTATGTATATCTCCGGTGGGCGGCCCACGCTGCGTATGCGTAATGTGCGAATGTGAGAACTTTAACATTTCAAAGGCTGAGTGGGCGGAGGAAAACCACTAGAAATAGAAAATCAGAGAGGAAAATGGGATATGATGCCAGGGGACATGAGCAGGAAACAGAGTGGCATAATTGAATATTGTTGCTAAATAAATGAAAATGTTTGTCAATAGTATAAATAACCTGACCTTTTAATAACAAGTGCAGGAAGCACCACAAAAATGTTTATTTAATATTTGAATTCGTTTGAAGACAAAAGCCTTGGACAGATACGTTTTTAAAGCTTGTGAAATATAGAAAAATTTTAAATGTAATATAACGAAATTTGCTTTAATTGTTGTATAAAAAATATATTAACGAATCATTAATACATGAATAATAATTTCTTGCTTTTATATATGTAGACTTAAATTTCTGGGGACATTTCCGATCAATTTTATGTTTACAGAGTGGTCCTCCCTTTCAATTGACGCACTTCTTATAATCGACTCGAGGAAGGATTGGCATAAAGACCACGGTGAAGCAGGACTAACAGCAACAACAGCTGAGAATGAGAAACTGCCAGCAGAGCGAATTCATTTCCATTTTCCGTAAAACAATACAAGAATAGTACACTGAAAAATTCGTAATAATAACATTAATAATTACAAATTGTATTATTGAATGAAATTTAATGTAAAGATCACAGAATTCTTGTACAAAAATAGTAAAACAAAACATTTTTAAACTAAGTTGTGTGTACAAAAAACAGAACTCACAGCTCTAGTCTCACATGTTTGTAAACTAATGCTACAAATTTACAACAAAGAAAAAATCCTGTCATCTCTCTGACCAATTTGGCTCGACTCCTTCATCACTAATTGGAAAATTAATAAGCAGCGCAATAGAAGGATGAAGGGCAGAGCCTTGCTACAGTCTCCTTTCGATTCAGATAGGGCCCTGCACAAATCGCATTCGATTCAATTGCCGATCGATCAGCTTTGCTGATTGAAAGGCGGCTGCATGTACAACTCGCATCCAAACCCAAACTGAAACCGAAGCTGCAGCAGAGCTCCTTCCCTCATTTCAACAGCCGAAAATGGCTCGTTTGCACATGAGCTCAGCTGAATATTGCAACGCGAAACACGTAGACGTGCGGTGATGCCAGGGTAGGGAGGTGCAACGGATGCGGAAACGGGTCGAGTCATGGCCAAATGATTGGCCATGTCAGAAGAACTTATCATGCATTTCCCCAACGTCCGACGATGGTTTTTTTCCTTATCGGACGACCGCTGGATTTTCAATTATGCCCAAAAGCGAAATGAGAAGCCATATAACAGTTTTTCCTTGGTTTTTGGGAGTTTATTGAAAGATGTACCAGTATAATAAAATTTATTAAATGGGGATATAGCCCTGAAATTTCTCATAATTACTGCAAGAAAAGAGTTTACAGTCCAATCCAATTATAAAATTAAAGCCGAGTCAAAAAATAATAACTAAATAAAAGCATTTTAAATGTTTTTCGGAAGAATAATAATATTTTACATAAATAAATTATTAAATTAATGATTTAGCCAATAAATAATAAATCATTACAGGCATAAATACTTAATAATTGCTAAAAATATTTGAATTTAATTTAATTTAATTGATATTAAATTTTGTCTCACAGCCAAAAATATATTCAATTAAACAAAGCCGAAAATAAATTCATAAATCGCACAATACAGGACTTTTCAACTAAATACATAAATTCAATGCCAAACAGAGATATAAATATCCTGCAAAAAAAAAGAGACAACAAACTGTGAAAACAAGAAAGATAGAGAGAGAAAGAGAGAGTGAGATAAAGTTAATGGCAGCGACAATGCGCTGCAATTACGAAAATAGTTGGAAAACTGTGCGAGCGACAACGGAAAAAACACGAACATAACCAACCGAGAATAACGGTAAAACTATAGTAAATATTTTTCACCAAGCACGACAAAAAAAAAATGGCAAACAACTAGAAATGCGTGTGAGAGTGTATGTATTTTTTAAAAGCGCTGTGGCATCGTTAATATTTTTCCTGCCAACTGTCAGACAACAAAACCCACAGCGAGCGACAAGTTGGCTAACACGCATACGCCGCGTATGCCAAGGCGACGAGGGATGCGGCGAGGGGCTAAACTGCAGGGAACCCCAGAGCTAGAGAATGTAGAGGCGTGGCACATGGTATTGGCACTGGGAACAGCAATTTTTTGGGTTCATGAACATGCGGCAAAAATTAGTAACGAAGCGAACACAAAACACAGACAACTGACAACGGAAATTGTTCAAATGGCGAATGGAGGAATTGAAGCAGAAATAAAAGTATATATAGAACGAAACAAACAAAAATTTAAGGAAACAAGGAACAGGAATAGGAATATATAACATTTAAAGGAAATATCATAAAGGTTTCTTTAAATATTAAGAAACATTAAACATTAAATATTTAAGAAAACACGAAAGTAAATCTCATTTAATATAAGTTATTAATAATTAAAACTTGAATATAGCTAACCTTGCATAATTTAACATTTCTCTTCGATAGAAGTAAAAATAACCACTAAAGCAATAAACAAATACCTCGGAAATATTTACGTATATATAAAGAATGTAGTGGCAAATATCGAAAAATTTTGTAAAATACAACAACAGCCACTATAATAATGTGAAGCAGAGGCCCTGGCAAAAATGTTTCAATGTTTTGTATGTTTTACAAACAAAGAGCTTGTTGTCCCTGGTGCTGCGGGCTTTCAGGATTGCATAAATATTGACAATTGTGCGGTAAACAAATTCCTGCTAGGCAGCATTTCAATATATGCTTAACTTTAGTGCCGTGGGAAAATTTTAGAAAATGTTCTGATACTAGCACATCAGCTTAAACAAGCTTAGAATCTTTTTAGAATTTATTTGAATATTTTTATATAGAGTTCATTACACTTTAATCTCCTGAGAAATATAATATCGTATAATCCTTGCCTTGCGTCGCCTTTTGTGAAAAATCTACCCCAAAGGCTTGAAAAATCAATGCAAATCGTTAAGGAAAATTCATTCATTCACCTCAGCCACCTCTCAACATATTTCAAGCTCCCCATTCTGCGCCTGAAATCTGTGGCAGCCACAAAGAAATGTTCGACCTTTTACCGCCTGATTATGAGTCCAAGTTTCCGTTTTGGTTATTGCTAAAGTTTCAGTTGGCCCCATCGGCTGGGTTTTTGGTTTCGGTTTGCTTTGGCCTTGCTTTGGTTTCTGGCCGTCCCTCTGATTTTATTATTTTTCCATTTGCAGCAGATTGGCTTAGGCCCGGCCATGGGACCCAGGGGAGTGCTCCACTCCTTGCTCCTTGGCTCCTCCTTAGCTGCAATCCCCGTGGGCAATTTGGGTGCCATTTGTTTTGTCCTTTTTTTCTGGTTACCTTTTTTGTTTGGCTCAAAAAATGTGACAGCCTTTGATGGAAAACTTATTTAAGGAGCCCGAGCAAAAGTCAAATGATTACCTTTTTTATTTTAAATAAAAATGGAAAGTGTATTTCGATTGAAATTGTATTTCCATCTTTAAAATGAAATGCTATTAATGCTTGCACTCCTTTTTAAAAATGTAAAAATATATATTTTTGTCCTTTGGCAAAATATTCTGGCCATAAGCTTACCAATATCAAAATTGTGTAAATATTTCAGATACAATATTTTTTGCTTAGATGCTGCACACACAGATATTTCCTGTAGATTTTTAATTACCGTAGTTGCCAAATGCAAAAAGCAAATGCAGCCGGCAACAATTTCAATTGCAACTTTTTGCAAAAGTAAACAACAAAGCAGTAAGTCACAGGAATAAAATAAAATAAAATAAAATAAAATAAAGAGAGAAAGCTCCCAAAATAATATGAGGGAACACGCAAAATGTTAAGCCGCTTGTAAGCCGCAATGCAAATGCGGCTTTAATCAATTAAAAAATTTTCCAAAGGCAAAAAGTAGCTATTTCCCAGGCACATGAGTGTATATGCATTTGTGTGTGGTGTGTGGAAAAACAAAGCAAATCAAACACACAATTTGGGAGAAAAGCTGGCGATCGCAAGAGGCGTATGGGTAACTTTTGTGACCTGTGTTTCCCCTTACCTTTCCATACACCAAAAAAAATAAATAAAGTTCATATTTAATTTTTATAAATTTTAAAATATAGAATTTGTTAATTGTATTTTAATTTTTGTTATATATAAATTAGTTATTAAAAGCCACTATTTCATTATAAACAAACTGATGCCTCGCGTTGCCTTTTAGATATAAGTATTAAAGGTCGCCACAAATGTATTTATTTAGCAAAAAAAAGCCCCTAAGCCTAAAGCATTCATTGTTGCCTTTTTCTTTCAGTGTAACTGTCATGCCTGAAGCAGGGCTTTTGCCAAAAATTTCAACTTTCTGTCCCCTGCCCCGGCCACTGCCCCCTGTTGCTGCTGGTGTTGCTATTGTTGCGATGCTTGTTGTTTCTGCGGTCTGTTGGCTTGACTTGACTTTTGGTTTTTCCCCTTAGTCCTGCTGAAGCCTTCGCTGGCTTTGTTTGTCCTTGCCTAATGTTGCTCATCATCTCATTGTTGTTGCTGCGCTGAGTCTTATTTATGCGACATTGTTGCTGGTGTTGCTATTGTTGCTATTGCCATTGCCGCTGCTATATGCAAAGATAATAAGATAAATGTTCTCCAAGGACTGGCCGACAACGTCGTCGTTGCTTATGCGAGCAGGACATTTGCACAAATGTTTTGTGATAATAAATATTACTCAGTGCCCCATCACGGGGACCGGTCGCTTGGTCCTTGGGCCAATGTTTAGGGACTTGGGCTTGTGGTCGTCCTGAAATGGCAGCTTGGCATCTCTGAGGGGGGAGGCGAGAGCTGGGCATGAAAGATATTTCGAAAAATGTTGCATTTACGTTTGTATCGTGTCTGCGATGCGGTCACGGGTCTGGCTCATATTTTATAAATGCCCTTCTTTCGGTAATTGAAATTTATTTTAAGTTTAATGTCATAGTTCAGACATTGACTAATAGACGGAAATCATCTATAGGGATAAGAAACTACAGACAGATCTTAAGCTTAAGAATTGATATATATTCTAATGCAGTCAAAAGTAAGAGAATTTCTTATAAGAAACTGGAATTTTATTCATTTTTATATTAATTTTCACTTACAATGAAATTCTTTATATTTGGCTTTTAGTTTTAAAGGCAGTCAAGTCAAGTTAAATTTAACTATTAAAGTCTATCCACACGTAAAGCACGTCTAGTGCCTTTTTCTGCCAAACCCAAGCACCACTTTCGACTAATCTAACTAAACTTTTAAGTTATCATTTTGTAGTTTGCAACAAATTTTTGTTTTACTTGTTGAGAAGGAAATCAAATTAAGCAAACATTTTTGTTGGGCCAGAGCAAGGGGATAAAGGATAAACCGAGGAAAAGAGGAGAGCATGAAACTTATTTTCTAATGAAATTATAAAAACATTTCGGAACATTTCGTTGGGCTCCATCGAAAAAGGAATTTGCATAATTTACATGTGCTGGGTTTTTTGGCAAACAAAAAATATATTAACATGAGTTTAATTTGAAACAAAACTTTTGAGTCTTTAGATGGAGAAAACCCATGAATATTTTAAATAATATCTCAATTAATTTTTAATAAAAATACTCATTCCTTGGCTAGGAATTTAATGGAGTCATTAAACCCCTTTTAGTCGGAAGTATATTTCTAAGGTCAAAGAAATAAAAAACTCATAATTCCTTGGCATTAAAGCCCAACAAATAAGTTATCTGCGACAGGAGATTCCTTTATTTTTTCATGTTGTTTTTCTTCCTTGCCGTAAACAAACAGAAATTGATTAACAAAATGAAGTGAAATGAAAGGGGCTCGTAAAAGGAAATTCGCCAAACATAAACAGAAGGAATGGGCCATAAAACCAATTGGTCATCCCCACCGAACCAGCCCGGCAATGGAGTGCAAAATATACCCAAAAGGCGGCCGGCTCGATGAAAAATTTATGCCTCACGTGATGGAGACACAGAAAACCAAAAAAACAAAAAAAAAGAGAAAGGAAAAACGAGCAGGGAACAGAGAAAAACAACAGGGAAAGCCTGACGCCAAGGTTTCGGGCCAAGGGTAGGGGAAATGAAAAACCGTAATCATTTAAATGAAATTCAGAGAGGGAAAAGCCCCGGCAAAGGAACCTCTGATTATCTGGACCTGAGGAAGTGGCTGTGGCTATATGGAAGTGCCAGTTTCAGTGGCACCATCAGTTTAACTCGGACAATGAAGCCAAGCGAGTGAAAAATTACAATTGTCACAACAGCAAATCGGTTTTTCATTGCTCGTCGCGCGAGCGAGACTTTTCACGGCGCATTGAAGTTGATATGAAAATAATTGCATGGAAATTCGCGCCACCGTCAGATCTATATCGCTCTCTTTCTCTTTCCCACTGTTTCTCTTTCTCTCTCTCTCTCTTTTTTCAGGAAAATCATTAATCTTTGGTGAGATCTTGTAAGAATACGTATACGCCGCGTTGGACGGCGACGCCGAGTTTAATGAGTTAATTTTCAATTCCATTGGCCTGGCGTTAAGGACGTCTAAAGGAAAAATGCAAATTCCGCACCGCCTGGCATCTTGCATTCCTCTGTCCAGACACCACCAGTCCCATTCCCATTAAGCTTCCACCTGCGTTCATCAACCGCCGACTCCCTCATTAGCCATTAGAGCGCCATTATGCGTTGCATGTTTAATTATGGACCTTTAGGGCGGGCAAAAGGACAGCGAAGGGACCGTGAATGCCTGGCAGGACTCTAAACATTCCATTAGATAACAGCTTTGATGACTTTCGAGTGGCTTGCAGCCATTTATGATAAGCTTTCCCTTCAATTGCCTCTTCGACTATTGATTACTGGATATTGATGTAGGTTACATTCTTCCAGGGAAACCATTAAGGATGACATTGTAATATTCAGAGTGGTAGCCGTGATTTTAAATTTAAATCAATTTTTCATTTATATTATTACTTTATTCATTATGAAAACATGTCCTTTTTGACCATATAATAATTTACTTCCCAGCTATAAAATGAATTATTAATATCTTAAATCTATAATTTCGTATTTATGTTCTGGTTTGTGTGTCGTTGGGGTTGGTGTCCTGTTGGCTTCGCATATATAATAGTTGTCCTGGCTGCAGTATTTAGTTTTCATGCGATGACATCCTCGCTGCAGCTTTACACATTCATAATCATATTTCATTTTTGGCTGTCCTCGGGCCCACTTCATAAAAGGAGCCTCCATTCCGGTCGTATCTGACATGAACTCATCGTCGATATTTCTGATGTCCACCCAATAGGATTTGCAGTGGGTCAATTGATCGGTGATAGCGTCCCATTCTTTAAAATTTTGAATGCTAACCAAATGGGCACCCAAGCTGTCACATTTGTCGCGAGCATCGTACCAATCGAGTTTATCACTATCCGAAATATATAAATACTTTGATCCAATCTGTTTAAAGTCGTTGGAAAAGTTCTGGGGATAAACAAATATAGATAAATGTTTATTATTATTTTATATTTTATTTATATTTTATTATTAATCTCACCACTTCTTTACCAAAAGTGTAATGCCAAACGATGCCAAAAACTATAATATGACGCATTTTATAAGAAATATTTTAAAGGTTCCACACGAAAGACAATAAAGACTGTGAATTAATTGTCACTTATCTGCGTTTTTATAGGAGATCTCAATTGTGTATGGCACAACATTATACACTATATTTTCTTGTTTCATTTAATTTCATTCTGATTCTTATCAGTTGAAATTAAAAAGAATTTACTGCAGCTATTCACAATCCGACTTCAAGCCTTTGCTATCAGTTGCTGAGGGTTATTTATTATATGCAAAATTCTTAATCAATTCAGAAATTGTTTATATTAATATTTAATCTTTATAAATTATGAATTAAATTTCAATACATTGATGAAGATTATAATTTTCGTATTAAGTTGATTTATTGAGTAATTCTCTAGTATTTTTTCATATTAAAACGCGTTTATGGTTGAGATTATGGAACTTGTACATGGAGCAGCCCATATCAAAGTCGAACATGGACATGGACACAAATGACCGTGGAAACTCACTGCCGGCAGTTTGCGACTGGAAATGATGTGGTTGGTTAGTTGCGGTCCATGCGGTGTGGCCATTCGAATGACGATGCGAGTGGAAATGGACATGACGATGGCTGGGAAAAACTTTTTCCGGCAACTGTAACTACCATGGCTAAAGTTAGGCCCTCCGGCAGTAGGTCAGGCACTCAGACATCCGGGCAGCAGCCGGACATTCAACATCCAGACATCAGACGCCGGACCAGTGCGGTTTTTAAATGAAAACGCAACCAAGCCAGCCAGCGTTGGGGGGTTTTTCTTTTTTGGGTGCCAGAAGGAAAAGGCCTTTGGCAGACTCATCAGAATTTAAATATCTGTGAGAGTCTAATGCAATTAGTATTTAAATATTTATGTATATCTTTCTGGGGATTGCACTCAACATAATCGATAGAGCATCCAGCCGAGATGCAATCAAAGCAATCAGCTTCAAATGGACCGCTCAGCTGGCCTCCGATCAGCCCGCATCCCTGCTCCACAAATTTCCTCACCAAAAAAACCGGAGGCCATCAACATCATCATTATCATTAACGTTATCATCATCGGTGGAATGGCATTTCCGCCGGCGGAGAAGGGCCAAAGCAGAGTTGGCCAAGGGCCATTACAGAAGTTGACCAACTTTTAATACCCACAGTGGCCATGTTGCGCATGTGTAATCCCATTAAAATCCAATAAGTTAAATTATTTCCATTATTATTATGTGAACGCACTTTGTCGCCGTCCGTCCGTCCTTCGGTCTATCAGTTCATCCGCCCACATTCCCCACAGCCCGGTCTCTGGTCTCACTCCTGGGTGTCCAGCGATAACTGCCCATGTGGGCGTTTATCTCTCGTGCGGCTTTTGTTGTCCAATCCAGTTTCCTCGCCTCACCTCTGCACTTGAAATATATTATTAAAAATCTGTAAAAAATGTGAAATCTGTCGAAAATGTAATTTTTCTTATGAGTTTAAATACATATTCTTTATTTTAAAAGTAATTTCCCAAATTATTTCATAAGCATTTCTGAAGATAAATTTCCCAATTCTTATATAAGATAAATAAATTATAAGATTATAAATAAATTATAATCCAAAAAATTCTTTCCTTCTCTAAGTGTACCAATACGAAATCCGGCGGCAGCACTTTTGACCAATATCTGCAACACTTCAAACTCTGCTGGCTGTTTCTGTTTTATCTCCGGACCGTTGTCCGAGTGTGGTCATGATGTCCGCCTGATCCCCAATCCCCTGTCTCCCGACTTTTGTTGACCATTAAATTGCATTACGTTTCGTGCAATCATTATGATTGCCATTGCTGTTGTTGTTATTTCCATTGTGTGTCTCTGTGTGTATGTCCTGCAATTTGCGTATATTTTTTAATTACTTGGAGGCTGGCAATGGAGCTTAAGAGAAGCTGAAATGACGATGGGCTTCAGCTTTAATAAAAGATTTTACCAATAAGAGATCCTTTCGTAAGAGGGTAATGTCATTAAATTTAAAAAGTTGCATCAAATTACTTAAGGGAATAATAAATTAAATACATATGTTTATATGCTGATGACTCGCATAAAATATATAAATTAAATATTCTTATCAGGAGAGAATTAATGAAATAAAAAATAATGACACTTTCGTTGCTGCTACAGACTATAAATAGCGAATTAAATAACGAAAAAATCGTCAGTCGTGATTATTTATTCTATTGCGCACCTGGACAAGATGCGTAATCTTGCAGTTCTCTTAATTGTTGGAATTGTTTGCCAAGTGGTGAGTACATAGGCGTAAGATTAAAATATAATCCACAAATATTTTACTTATTTATTTATCAACAGAGCTGTTTCCGAAATTTCCAGGAAATTGGAGGGAAATACTACTATATTGAGCACGATGACAAACTTGACTGGTTCGATGCTCGAGATAAATGTAAAGGCATGGATGCCCATTTGATTAGCATCCAAAATTATAGAGAGTGGGACTCCATCACTGATCAATTGTGTATATGGAAATCCTATTGGGTGGACATCAGAGATGTTGATTCAACCAATGATTTTACCTCAGACACTTCTAGAAGGGATGCTCCGTTTCTTAAGTGGTCGCATGGACAGCCACGTTGTCGAGATGGCTATGATTGTGTAAAGCTGAGGCACTATAGCCATAACATGAAAACTAAGTATTGCAGCCAGAAAAATCATTATATTTGCGAAGCCAACAGTCATCCGGTATCGAGCCCAGAAACTTCAACTCCAATCGTACACCACCCATCATCGGGATACGAAATTATAGATATGAAGATTTAATTTTTGGGCCGTCATTTTCATTAATATTATTGAAAAAACAAACACGAATATGTGAAATTATCAAAATCATTAATGCGACTCTGATTTATTTTAAAATTTTTGATAAATATTTGTAAACATTTTTTCTTGAGTGTGCAATAAAATGGCTTATCAGTTAAATGACTTTGTTTTGGTACCCAGTTTTGTTGTAGCAGCAACCAAAAATAGCAATAATTTAAATTTATTGAAATTACAAAATTAAATGAATCCAAATATTAATATTTTGGTTACTGCGACTGCTCGAACTCAACTATATTTACATCGGCGAAATGACTTGCACGTCCTGAGAAAGAATATGTTCTGAGCTAACTTATGCATTTAATTTAAATTTAAAAAGAATTAAATTAAAAGAAGATTTTTCAGACCTGTTAGAGATAATAGTTTTTAATAATAAACTTTCGAAAATATGTTAATGGCGGAAAGCCACAGTCAAAACTACACTTTGAGGCTTAAGTGAAATCTATGATGGTTCTCATGTTTATTCGATTTTTTACAATTTTCAGAGTACTTCCGCTTAAATATAATAATGTCCTTATATAAACAGTATTTCGATCGCTCCAAAACCCATTCGGTTCGATTTGAATCTTCATCATCAATCGTGAAGATCCCAGCCTCTTGTTTACCCTTTGCTTTTGCCCCCTGGCCATTTTTATAGCATCCCCCATTCGGCTGACCGCATTTTAGCTTCATTTACAGTTATTTGCAATGCCCCCGAACACTGCACCACGAACTACGCCCACGCCAGCGCCCACATCCACCATTCCCGCAGGCAAAACCGCAAATTCAATTTTGGTTTAGAGCCTACAAACATTTTGCAGCATGTTTATGTCCGGTGCATTGTTACGAGTAGTTTTCGCTCCTGGCCCGCTTTTAATGCAATTTATGGCAAGTGTTTGCCCCGGTTTCGGTTGCCATTGACCACAAAACGATCTTTTGTGATATGGCCAGTGCATGTGGGTGGGACTCGCTGCCCGTATAAAGTGGGATTGGGTTTTCATTTAAGCCTGACCATGCGGAGGGGCGGACGGGCAGGCGGCAGGCGGTCGCCAACTGGCAGTTCTTAGTGGCCATGTCCGCGTCAATGTCGGCCAGATGATAATCATCAAACGAACGCCAAACAATTTTGCAATTTTGCATATTGCCATTGGTTGTCCGTCCAGCTGTCCGTACGCTTGGATTAGCATCTGGACTCGACAAAAGCTGCCAATGGGAAAACTACAACGAGAGAATATATTCACTTTAAATCGTTAAATTTCTGAATATTTTTGATTTTGAATTTCATTAAAAAATATATAAAAGTATAATATGCTTGACAAAATCTTGGCTTGGATTGTTTGTGCTTCTGGTTTTGACGAATTAAAACTTTATTTACAATTTTTTTTTAAATGCTTCCCCTAAAATGTCGATCAAAGATCTGAAAAATTTTTTAAACAAAACGGTTTTAAGGCATCGGCTTCTGGGTGTATAAACAAAAATCATGCCTGCCTACTTCTTGTCGACACTTTCATTGTTAGCATCCTGGTTGTTCTTCTGCTTGGCGGTAGGTTCCTCATCCTCAATATCCAGATTCCAGCCGTCAATCTCAGTGTGAACAATAGGATTGCCGTCCTTGTCCAACACAGTGCTGGACGTACCAGCCGGCTGCGGACTACCAGCGGGAACAACGTTCTCCAATGAAGGCAACTGGGTCTCGGTCTTGCCCAACGGTTTCCCCGCCGCCTGGAATAGGGAGCTATCCAAATTTGAAATGGACTTGGTGAAACTGCGAGCGAAATCTACATCTCCCTTGGTCACATCATCCAGATTAATGTCCACAACCACAACGCCGTCGATAACGCGGGATCGATGTTCAGATCGGTAGACCAGACCGCTGGCTAGTACGTTGGACCGAACAGTCAGCCGAGTAATCAGATTCTGGTGCAGAGCCAAATTGTTCTTCAGCATCAGTAAGCGAAACATGGTTTTTGTCGTTTTATATTTTTAAGGGTGCTCGAGAGATTATCTAAATAAACAACAAAATGGGGCGTCAGAAAACTGTGAAAGTTGAAATATATTTTGTAGAAATGATTACCTTGGTTTTTATTTCTAAAATAAAAGGGTCCTATCTTGCCGAAATATTCAATATGACTGAAGTTCTCGCTTAGCTGAGCGACTGACACAACTCCGATGATGGGATGAAGTTACTTCCAAGGCAAACATGCTAAAAATAAATCAAACAACACTAATTGTTGAATAAATTCTTGTTCAATATTACCTTATTTCAAACTTTCCCATTTGATAAATAAATCTATGATTGTTGGCTAATACTTTTGTTATTAATAATAACTTTATTGAAACATAAATATATAAAATTTTTGAATCCCATTCAAATTCTACCTAAATCCCATCCGAAGCCCACACAAATCCCCTCTAAATCTCAACCAAATCCCGATTTTCCAAATTCTTCAATTGAATCCAATCAAGAGCTCGCTTAAAGTCCGCCCCAGCAAAACTAAAATCCGGCTCAAATCCTGCCTTCCTTCGTATAAATCAAGATTTATACCAGAAACTCGCTGACCTTCTTTTATAGAATGCCCTCATATAACTTTTTATTTGGTTTTAAACACAATATTGACAATACAGATTTAAGAGAATGAACATGGCAGTAAATTAGAGAACGTGCTGGAGGTAAGCACTATAGGTCCCGGATCAAATTTAGAAAATAAGTAAAATAAGAGAAATTGAAGTTGCCTTTCAGCTTGGAAACGCCTACTCTTTCTCGAACTTGACGAGACGGGTGTCGTCGCCGAGCTCCTTGAGGTCCACGGGATCTCGACGGAAGCGATATGTGCCCACATCATCGTTGGCTTTCACAGGCAGCTTCACCTTGATCCCCTTGTATTCCGTTTGACCCTCTCGTACCTCCGGCACACGAAGGGCCAACTCGGCCTTGTACTCATCATCGTTGCCGATGTCGATAGTCTTGCTGTTTTTCTGCACGGTAGAATCATCGCCATTCCAGTTCCAACCATCGATCTCAATGGAATCAATTGGAGTGCCGTCAACGCCCATTATAGAACTAGGAACGCCAACTGGCATTCCATCGGAATCAGGGGCTGAAGATTCACCCATCTCCGGCTCCATTGACTCAACCGCATCTTCTGAATTGTCCAGCGATGACAAGGTACTCAGAAAATTCTGACTGAACTCAAGATCATTCTTAGCCAATTCGAAGATATTGATGTCGGTGACAGTGACTCCCTCAATGCTTGTCGGTTGTCCTGTTGAGCGGAAAAGGCAACCAGACGACATGAGTGACCGCGAAGTCAGCCGCGACACCAGACTCCGCTTCAGAGCCAGCTTGTTACTCAACATCATCAAGCGGAACATGGTCTTCAAAGGCGTCAGTAAAAATATGAATATTTTGGCTTTTTGGCAGAAATAAAATAAACTTACGTTTTTGGAATATATTTTTACTGGAGTTCCCAAAGCAAATCGACAACTGAGCTCGGCAGTATAAGCAAACCCGTTGGAAGGACGTATACTTCAAAGTGAATTCGATTCCATAAAAATATATATCCAAAATATATTCTTAAATAAGACGGGTCATATACAAGATAGATTTATTAAAGGACTCTATATAGTTGTCGTTTTACGTACTATTAATATTTAACAGATTATAATAGCTACCTTTCATGAAGGTAGCTTGACAATTTCTATGTTAACGCCTTCGCTTAGCGGCGCTTCCGGCTGCCTTTCGCACCTTTCGCTTGCCTGATGTCGACGCCTCTGGCTTCTCCTCGAACGAGTCCTCCTCCTCCTTGCCGGTACGCACTTCCCGGTTTACCTTGTAAGCGGCGCTCATCCGCTTGATGTTCTCCTTGTGCACCACTTCGTGTTTAACAATTCGATGTGGATAATCGGTGCCCAGAACACAGCCATAGGCACGCTGATCCGCCAGAGTGGCCTTCCAGGGCTCATAGATACAGCTTTTGGGATATTTGCCTAGTTCCGGCACGTACTTCCTAATGTAGTCACCCTGTGGATCCGTTTTCTTGCCAAAAGCCACCGGACTGTAGACCCGAAAATACTGATGAAAGAAGGCCGAGGCTGAGAGCCACATCCAATTGCCTGCGTTGAGCGCCCAGTCCTGATCGAGCAGCAGCTGCTCAAAGACCCGCTGTCCCTCCTCCCAGCTGATCCAGAGATCTCCTCGGGTGAGAAAGCAGGCCACGGCATGCCGGGCCAAATGGTGGATCCAACCCTCTTGGCGCAACTGCCGCATTATGGCGTCGATAAAGGGATAACCAGTGCGACCATGGGTCCAAGCTTCCAGGTGATCGGGTTGCTCCTGCCATGGAATCTGCAGGCAATAGACGTTGCCCAGCATGCGATCAAAGTTGGGTTCGGCAGCGGCCACTGTGTAATAGAACTCCCGCCACATAAGTTGTCCAATCAACGAAACGGGAGGCTGGGAGTGCTTCGTCTGGCGCTCAAGTATATCCTTTAGTCTCTGATTAAACAGACGAGCACTGAGGCAGCCGAATTTTAGATAAGGACTCAGGACAGTCGTGCTCGGCTCCAGAGAATTGGGCGCCGTGTTTGGTTTCTCGAAGCGAGCCACCCAAAGTTCATCCTTTAAGGATTCGTCCATGCGACGCAGAGCCTCCGTTTCGCCACCGGGAAACTTGTTGGGCCCCAGATCCTCTGGCCGCTTAACCAACTGCTCCATAGTGGGGCAATCGTAGGCTGCTGCATCCCCTTGCTCCACGTCATCTTTGGGGGGCTGAGCCACCCCCTTTAACTTTTCAGGAACCTCTAGTACCTTTGGAATCTTTAATTGATCCACGATGCCTAAGAACTTCTGGTACGTAATCGGAGCCTTACCCAAATTCTTGGCTATAACTAACTCTGGGTTGTAAATCGTGTGGGAGCAGTGGGTTATCACCTTGACACCCTCGGTCTTGGCTAACTTCTGGACAGCAGCGTCTCTAGTCAGGGAATAGGGCTCGATATCCGACTCGAATGTCAAGAGTTCCACGCGCCAGCTCTTGAAGATACGAGAAAAAACTTCCGCAGGCTTTCCACGCACCACAAACAAGCGGGAATTGAGTTTCCTCAGCTGCTCGTCCAAGTCCTGAAGGGTCTGTTGGAGGAATCGCCAGCGATTGGCCCCAACCTGCATCCAGTCGAGAATCCCAGGATCCAGAATAAAAATTGGGCGGACGCAGAACTTCTCGGGCGCGGCATTGGCGGCAGAAAAAATCTGCGATAAAGCCGGATTATCGTGGACCCGGAGACCCTTGCGAAACCAGTGGACGAGGGTGGTCTTTTTACCATCCATTCCAGCACGTGTCAACTATTTAAAACGGGGTTATATTAGCTTAAATGCGAAAAGTGTTTTTGAAACGCACAGCACGCGCCTGATGTTTACAAAGACCTGCCAACTTATTTGCGAAAAGTTCAAGGTTTTGGTTTGCTGTTTTTCTAAATATTTGTTTGATTAATTCTAGAGATTCCATAATTTAATTTCATTTCATTTAAAACACGTCTAACTTATTTTTATAACATGCTTACGTTGATTCATTCAAGTTTTAAAATTCATCTAAAATATTTACTGATCCTACCGCTCAGTGTAATCAGCTGTTGTGTAATGAAAATATACCGAAATACTGCAATTCCGCGCTAGTTGTCATCCCCGTTTGCTATTTGGTGCACAAGCACCGGTTGCCAATATAATTATAAGTATTTTTAACCAAATAAAACAACCAAATCAACGGCATTCGAACACCGCCACAGGCTAATAATATCCGCCAGAGAGCTGTAAGTCATCTAGAATCCCGCCAACAAAAGCGAACAGCCGATTAACTAAGATTCCCTCGCATTTTCATGGTGGCGTCAGAGGCGCAGCGTGAATTGATCAACAACGGGCGAGGAAAACACTGTCCCCTGGGACAAAATGGACCTCCTCGACTCGATACTGAACGCCATGGACGCGCCGCCAGCGAACAATGAGCAGCAAAAGACGCTAATCAAGAAGCAGCGCGAAATGATGGAGCGAATGCAGAATAAACAAAAGGAGGAGCTCCTCCGTTTCCGCAAGTATGTGGACGAACGGATGGGTCGATTTGCCAAGGACGACAGAAAGTGCATTGAGTTCCAGCCGCTGGACAAGGTGCATCGCTCGGTGATACACGAAATAGCCGAAAACGGCGGCTTCATAGCCATGAGCTTCGGTCGCGAGGATGTGGACAGACACTCGGTGGTCTATAAAAAAGAACATGCGCCCGGGGAGGATGAAGTCACCGCTCGACGAAACGGCGACGGCTGGAACGCGGAGATAGCCAAAGAATACGCGGAGCGGCGGAAAGAGCGGCTGGCACAGGAGCAGAGCGACAAACAGGCCTCCACTTCCGAAGCGGGAACCTCTTCAGCGACCGGGGATCAAGACGGTGGGGAAGTGAAGCCCACTACCAACTACAAGGCCAAGTATGCCCACCTCATCGGAGAGTCGGCCGCCCTGCAGGCGGCGCGGAAGACAGAGACCAACCAAAGCTATGGGTTCGTGCCCAGCAAGAACAAGAAGGACATGCGCTCCATCGAACAAACGCTGGCCGATATTCAGGCCAAGAAGCGCCTGCGACTGCAGCAACAACAGGAGTTGGAGCAAGAGCAGGAGCAGGTGCAGGAGGAGATAAACACATCCACAGAGGACCCATGAGCGCGCTGGGGATACATTAGTTTAAAGTAAGCTCACCTAACACAAGACTGTCATGGCTCCAAGAAGGCAGTTTTTAACATTATGTTGTTATTTTATCCCCCTTTACATATTAGATACCCTGTAAAAGGATTAATTTCATGCAAACAGAATATGCCCTTCGGCCTGGTTCTGATTTCTGGTCTAATCAAAATCTGGTGAAACAGGAATTGATAAATCTTTTTTATACCAAACCGTAATTATTTAATTTAAATCGTAGATTTGTTCAAAATCTAAAACAACAAAGATTCTATCAAATTCCAGTCCACACATTTTAATTGCATCTAGAAGGAAACCTGGCCGATTATTATCTCTCATATAGGATATGTAAATCAAACGCCTTAACGTTTTTCTTACAAATGCCTTCGTTTTGGCATTATGACAGTCTTTTGGTAGGAGTGAGTCTAAGGATTAGTTTTGTTGATTCAGAGATTAGTCACATGCAAGGTCCGCCGACTGCCATGTAAATCATAAGAAATAAGCAATATAATTTGTTGGCCAATTAGGATGCGATAGTTAAAAGTGTTTAGGACAAGTCATGTATCCACGGCAGCGTCCGATTCGCAATATCTATTTATATAATAAAAAAAAAAATTATAGAAAAACAATATGGTGAGTTTGGAAGATTTAAATTTTAGAGTGGGATTTCACCTCTTTTCTGGGATTTTTAACATCGGCGGAAAAACCGACGGGCACACAGACATTTTCAAAAGATACTTTTTTTATGACGATTAAATCCATCTGGTGACCACGTGTTTTAAATCGCAGAGTAAAATAAATGGAAATAAATATGATTTCCACAAAAAAACAATCGGAAAATAAAAGATTTAAAGCCATCCAAACACTAATGTTTAAAGGCCACATATTATGACACCATGAGCGATAAGGCAGAGTGGAAAATTAACCCGCATAAAACATGACAATTCTGAGACTCCTCAGGCCATCGCATGGAAAAGGTACGTAGTATTTTCACTAAAAAATGTTTAAATAATTTATTATGATGAAAACTTAAGATAGGGACATCTGATGTCTATGACTGATTTATCTTGATAGTAGAACTGATTGTACAATATCTTTATACAACTAATTCTTTAAAGATTCATATAATAATTAATTATTTGTATTTTATTTATAGCCGAAATGGATGTCTTAACTGGAAACCGGAACCAATGCGATTAAAATGGTAAGGAAAACTTTAAAAATACAATTAAAAAAATATGTTAAATGATGACAAACTATGATAGGGACATCTGATGTCTATGACTGATTTATCTTGATAGTAGAACTGATTATGTACACATGTTATAGTTTTAACTTTTAATATACTTTGAAACACACTAATACGTTTTTATTTTATTTTAGGAGCAACTGAACTTAACAGCATTCAGAAATAGATGCTACTTGAAATTCAAAGGTAATTATTAATTATTAAAATGGCTATCTGGTTTTAGTTTCTATGATGAAAATCTAAGATAGGGACATCTGATGTCTATGACTGATTTATCTTGATAGTAGAACTGATAACAAAATATGATATTTTCAATATTCTGAAAACTAAATATTTACTCTAATTAAGAATTATTTTCTATTACAGCGATTTTTGCATTGTGACAGCCAAACAAGGACGCGCATCGGCCTGGTCCATATTTAAATTAATAATGTTTAACAATTGTTTAGAACTTTTGTTCAATTAAAACAATAAAAAGAAATTGTGAAAAAATATTTTGTATTTTTATTTTAAAAATATGGGGTGCCGTTGGTAAAACAGCTCATGTTCTGTAAAAGTTCAGTAGGTATCCAACATGATGTAATAAAAAAACGTAACGGTGATCAAATATAACTAATGATCCCATTCCGCTTTATAATTTAACAGAGTTTTACATCAAAACATCTATTTTTTTATGACATAAACCAACTAATACATTTTATTTAATAACTTTTTGTATTCAATGTCCACTTTACAAATAGGTTGGCAGCTCTACGCCAACAGCTGTTTGACGCTGATAACATTAAAAAACCAAAACATATCTACAGTAACAAAATAGCAACCGGCCAAGACCGGCCAGTTGACCAAATATGCTGCCCACCAAAACGGATTCCCGACGCCGTCTCAACATAGCGAACTCGTCGCCAGCAGTTGGGGAATATGTCAAGGTGGTGGAGACCCAGTGCGAGACCGATGGTTTCATTAACGAACAGTGGGTAGAACCGACGATCCAGAGGCCAATACCTTGGAAGACCATCATCATTATCCTGACGCTGTTTATCGGCGGCGTTGTAAGTATACTGTTTTAATTAGTATCGATCCCTAGCGATGTCTCATCGTTCTCTTGAATTTCTTTGTGTCCAGATCTGTCTCGCCTTCGCCACTCTTTATTGGATGACGGACACGGGCGAGGAGCGATCGGATCGCGTTTGGGCGCTGAGCATTATCGGGGCATTGACCTTTATCCCCGGAGGCTACTACGTGTACGTGCTCTCATGCATCATCCTTAACCGAAACGGCTTCACCATGGACGAGATAAGGAGACTCGGCTGACAGATGGAAGAGGAAACGAAACACACAAAAAATCGTCAAATAGAGTTTATTATTGCATTTATACTACAAGTTATTCACACATTTCATTGGCATATAATTTCTTTAGCAACAATCTTAATGTTTGATACATGTTTGTGTGTATTGCCCCGGTAATTGTTGTATAAAAATATGTTTAAATACGAGCTTGTTATCAAAATGTATAATGCTTGGCGTGGCTTGTTTAGTGCGCGGAACATTTGCTATCTATGTATATAAATACACCACGGCGTAACGCTTGTTTAAATATATGTATGTTTTACAGGCATGAACTATAGTTCTATAATATATGTATATTTATGTTTTGTTTATGGCCATTTTCTCTATCAAGCATAAAGTACATACATTATATGTTTGAGCTTAATTATATACATTCTTTTTACGTTTTTATTTTGTAACTAGTTTAGAGTTGGTTTCTTTACAAACAATTGCTTTTCGTGTGTGCTTTCTTATGGGGGAATATATAATTATCGAGGAATGGGTACATGTACACAATACATACACAAACATAATAACGAAATTAAACTAGCGACAGTTAACAACAATTCACTGCTCCACAACGGTGACCTCAATGGGAGGAATGAACTTCCACACATGCGCCTGCTGCTCATCGTAGCTGGAGGAGAACATGTCCGATTGACCAGCAGTTTCCGTCGGACAGGAAGGGTGTTCCAACTGTTTTTGCTGCGGGTTGCTGGAGCACTCTATGCTGGCCTTGAAGCGACCGGGCGTAAAGAATATCACAGAGCATGTGTGCTGCCGCTGCTCCTGCTTCTCCAGCAGGGGAATTGCAATTCTGGATAAAAGAGAGAGGTTCAACACTGAAATGTGAAATTATTTTTAAAGCCTTACTTATTTGGTCCTGAAATGGCCACGCGTGTCTCCAGATTGTAATTCTCCATGCCGTTCAGGTAGTCCTGGTAAAACTTGATGCTCAACACCAAGTTCCTGAGCGGCTGCAGGGATTGATTGGTCAGCTGTATGCTTAGAAGCGAACGCTGGCCCACCGTGCACACAATCTCGCTATGCGGCTGCACGAGCGTCTCCTGAAAGCTGATGGCTGAAACAACAAAGCAATTAGCCTTAAATCGATTTAGGAAAACCTTTTAAAACTTACACCACTGCAAAGGCGAAACAGCTGTCAGGTCCACCATGGACTGGGAGAGAACTATCCCTCGAAGCGAGGCTATTCCCTGAATATCCGTTCCAGTTAGCAGCCAGTTGATTTTCACCCGTTCAGCTATGTGAATTGAGCAGAGTTTGCTCAGGGCATCGTTAAACGACAGCAGTTGCGTCCGAAAGCATAGTTCTAATGGAAGGATTATTCATATATTAACATTATGATAACTGAAAGCACAGGCCCGTACCTCGTTCCAGGTTCTCTGCTACCTCTGCTGCCCGGGCGGCAACCACTTGCTCTAGTGAGCAGCGATCCACAGGTATTGGCACCCGGCAACTCTCTTTGGCCTCGATGAGTATATTCTTGGTATCCGTATAGTTGAGCGACATCTCTTGAGCGGTCAGGTTGGAAATGTCTAGCACCAAGTAGAATTGAGAGGCTCTATGCCACAGAATTCCAATTATTAAATTTTTCTGGAGGCAGGCATAATATTACTTACACTTCGGCGGGCAGAACATCCCAGCTGGTAATCTGTGCGCTGGGCAAGAGTTCAAGGTTAAAGGACACTGCACATTGACGGCAATAGCCCGCCGTTAGGGCTTCCCCGCCCGAGTACTTCAACCGCACTTGCGCCTCTATGTGCTGGGAATATTGCGAGCCCAGGCTGGACGGACCTGCGCCTCCTCCTCCGCCTGGCTGCAAACTCAAAGCAGCCAGCGAATGCTGACCTCCCGAGATAGTGGAACGAAAACTAGAGTTCTGCGGCTCGTGACGACGATGTTGTGGCGAGCCGACTCTCGAGGGTAAGCTGGCGTGCCCCGAGGTTGACATATTGCAGTAGGGCGTGAGGGAAGCAGCTCCATATTCCCCACCAGCTGTACCGGAATGCACCGAAGCCGGTGGCTGGGGACAAACAAAGTCCGCTTCGGCATAAATGTGGAGATCAAAGTCAATCGAACCGAGCGGAGGCACTGGCAGCTTGGCCTGCAAAGGAACAGCGATTATTTATGGTTGCTCAGATTGTGTTAGGAAAGAACTAACCTTTATTGCCTCTTCGTCTATCCGAAAGATCTTCTTCTGTAGCTCCTGCTCCACATTTGAGTTGATGCTCACTTCCAGGTACTCCAGCGGCAGTGTGGTGCTTTCGTTTGTGATGGTTATCGTGCAGCTGGAGGATTCCCCATTGTACAGGGTCAAGCTGGCGGAGGTAACCACTATATCGGCACTGTTCATGTTGCTGAACGTTGCGGTTTGAGGCAGGGATGTTTTCACCTCGATGCGTGGCAGGGCGGGTATCACATCCACCAGATAGTTGGGCGGAAAGCTGCGACCGCGCATATGCTTCAGCCGGCAATTGGACTTGACGCCGAGCGTGTGAGTGCTGTAGCCTTGAAGGTCCAACTGTCCGGTCTCAATGGGCGTGCCATGGAGCGACACATAGGTGGGCACGTGTGGCTGCAGGACAATCGTCTGGGGCAAGGACTCAAAGACCACGCCGTTTGTCAATAATCTCATGTCCGTGACGGCCAGCTCAAAGGGCAGAGGATTGCGCAGGCGCACCGTGACCTCACTAAGATCGTGTTGAACCCACAGAAATGCTAAGAAATGGTATATAAATTATAAAGCTATTAATTTTCATTATTATAGAAAGTTTACCTATTTTATTTTTATCCTTCTTCTTGTCCCTGCGATCCACCGAGTTGAAGTGAATGGGCGTAAAGAGAAACGGCCCACTGTCCGCCTTTGCCACCTTTATGCGCTGTGGTCGCAGGTGGGCGGGCAAATCCTTCACCTGGCAATCGAGGCAGTAGGGCAGATCGGTGAGATTGGCGGGCGGTATCACAGTGCCATTCTCCAGCACCAAAGGAACAGGTGAGCCCTCGCATTGGGCGCTTAAATTCTGAAAAAAAATCAAATTAGTTTAAGATTTTGAGAAGACCTCGTCCACGCACCTGCAGTTGCACAGCCATTTCGCTCTGCTCCGTTGGCGACATATTGTCCCATTGGGTCTGCAGCAGAAAGGTCATGTGCCGCGTGGCCAGGGCAGAGTGACCCAGTCGCCTGGCAGCCGTTATGAGGGTCTGCACCAAATCAATCTGCAGGGCCGGCCAGCCGGCAGCATTCTCCAGCACCTCAAGCGGATCCAAGCATAGCAGGTACCCGGTAAAGCTGCCCAGCATCAGGCGATAGCTCTGATTCCAGTCCGGCGCCTGGCTGCCCTGCTTGACATGCTGCAGTGCCGCCAAGCGCTGGAAGTAGGCTGCCTTTCTCTGATAGCCGATTTGCTGGTACAGCTCTGTGATAATCTCGAATCTCTTCACCTTCTCCGCCTCGCTCATACTCAGATTGATGTAGAGGATATTCTGAAGGAACATGGCCACATCCAAAGGGCGATTCTGCTCTATGCAAATCCGCGAGGCCTTTAGGGCCGCCTCCGTTTCGATGGTGGCTGCATGCCTATATTTGCTGTAGTTTATAATGGCCTTACGATAATAGTTGGTGATCTCCTCGGCCTTTAGTATATTCCCCGGCAAATCGCCGTTCCGCTGGTGTCCAGGAATGGGGGCTGCCGATATTGTAGACGTGGAAGAGGACGACGAAGTGGAGGGCGTGTCCGAGGCAGAGGAATTAGTTGCCGTCGTCACAAGGGAAGATACCGAGGAGCAGGAAGATGAGTTTGAGGTCACGCGTTGCGGTGGCGGCTGAGCAGTGTCCACATTATTGGCGGTTGCTTCGCCACCACTGACCTTCTTAGTGGCATCGCTGGCCCGCCACTTTTCCGGGGTGTTCTTTAGGGGCGATGTGCCTGGAAGGAGCAATGAAGTGAGCTTACGAGAGTAAAATCTATTAAATATTTACTCACCAGCCTCTTGAAGCGAGGAGTTCCGGTGCAGGGTCTCGATTTCTCGCATCTGCGGATACAGCAGCATGGCGGAGGCGGCACACAATCCCTCCTCAGAGGCGCCAACCCATAAGGAATCGCCCACAGACTTCAAGGTTTCGTTCGCATTGTGGTACAAGCTTAAGGCGTCATCCACCAGGCCCGCCTGCAGCGACAGGTCCGCCAGGTTCTTCATTACACGGCCCACGCACCTTTTTCGATTGTTCCGCGACTCCATGTCCAGGCCGACAAAGTCGCGCTTCTCGAAGGGCGCCAGCAACAGGCTCACTTTGTCCGCCTTCTCGCGTGATCGCTCCAGGCGCCTCGATTCCAGGACCCAAAACAAAGCGCTGGCAAAGTCGCCAATCCGGGACTCGAGATCCGCACAAGTGTCCTGTTCCCGATAGAAGAATGCCTGCGATTTGAAGTTCGAGGGCGTGGTGAACTCATCCTGCAGGCGACGCCCGCCTGTCAGCGGTGCCTGGCCCTCGCCAATGGTATCCAGTGGCGGATCATCGGGACCAAAGAAAATGGCACGGGATTCGTAGAGCGTGGAGCCGTAGCGCACCTTCAAGGACTCGTGCTGGCGGCAGAGTTCGTTGAGCTCCGTCTGGTTGTCGAAGCGGCCAATGGTGATAAGTCCCAGCAGGCGACGATGCGTCTGAAAGTCGCCCCAGTCATTGTGCTCCACGGGATGGTCGTGGACGAAGCGTATCCAAATGGAACGCGGATTGCCAGCGGAATCTGTGGGAGAAGGATGATTTTAAAGACAAATTTCAAGGAAATAAAGCGCATCCAAGCTCCTGTAGCTCACCATTCACCCGGATGTGGCTGACACGTCGCACTTTCTCGAACGCCCGCTGAAGGACGCGAGCACGCGAAGGCCCCACACCCCGAAGTAGCACCAGCAGGCAGCTATGGTGCAGGGCGCTCTGCTCATAGTCCGGCCGGGACATCGCTGGCTCCACGCCACCACCACCGTGCGACAACATCAGGCCAACGGCCGCACGCATCTACTCCGTGCGGCTCCACCAAGTTCCAGTCGCAGTCCCAGTGCCAGTCCCAATCCGGAGCCCGTTGGCATCTGTCCTGTGCTCACCGAGTGCCTCAGAGGCTGGTCATTTCACTGCCAAGGTGGGATAGCTCTGGGTTTCGCCTGTGTTTTCAGTTTCTGTGGAGGAACCTCGGCCTCCTCCCCCTTTTTTGTTCGACAAGTAGAGCTGCTTTCACCTCGCTTTACCGCTGCTTTCACGGCGCTTTCCTAGTGCTCGGTCCACGCCCACATCAAGCCCGGTGTCGGCCACACGGGGGATATGCGAAATCCCTGCAAATCGTTATGTAAATTGCGTTTAAAGCGCTGAAAACAGTTTGCGAGTCAGCTTTTTGCGAAGAAATTGTCCAATCAGTGCGAGTCGACTAGTCGCTGTGAATGGCAACTCGCACAGATTGTAGAGCGGCAGGGTCACACTGTCCAAAATGCACACTGAAAATGGAATTTCGAGTTTTGGAACTATTTAGCGGCATTGGTGGCATGCATTATGCCTTTAAGTGTGAGTAAGTGAATAAACAAGCCTTTAAACATAACATAACTCCACCCAAACCCCACAGATGCCCAGTTGGAGGGGGAAATAGTGGCCGCCTTGGATGTAAACACTGTGGCCAATGCGGTTTATGCGCATAATTATGGAACCAAGCACGTGAAGACCAGGAATATCCAGAGTCTTAGTGCCAAGGAGGTGGGAAAGCTCAATGCCAACATGCTGTTGATGTCGCCTCCATGCCAGCCCCACACCCGCCAGGGATTGCAGCGGGACACGGAGGACAAACGATCCGATGCACTTACCCATCTCTGCGGTCTCATACCAGAGTGCAGTGGCCTCCAGTACATTCTAATGGAGAACGTCAAGGGTTTCGAGGGCTCTCAGGCCAGAATCCAGTTCATCGCAGCCCTGGAACAGGCTGGATTCCATTGGCGGGAGTTCATACTAACGCCCACGCAGTTCAATGTTCCGAACACACGGCATCGCTACTACTGCATTGCTCGCCGGGATCAAGACTTTTTCTTCCCTGGCGGCAAGATTTGGGAGCAAGTGCCCTTCGATATTATTCCAGATCAGCCACTTTCCCGAATCTCGGAGATTGTAGAGGAAAATGTGTCCCGCGACTTTCTAGTGCCCGATGATGTCTTGTCGAAGAGAGTCCTCGTTATGGACATCATCCACCCAGCACAGAGTAGATCTATGTGCTTCACCAAGGGCTACACGCACTACACAGAAGGCACGGGATCTGCCTTTACGCCGCTTTCGGAGGAGGAGTCGCATCGGATATTCGAACTGGTCAAGGAGATCGATACGAGTAGCAGCCCGGAGTCCGGGAAGTCGGAGGAGGTGTTGCAGCGACGGCTGGAATTGCTGCACCAAATTAAATTGCGCTATTTTACGCCCCGCGAAGTGGCTCGTCTGATGAGTTTTCCCGAGGAATTCGACTTTCCCGCCGAGACAACCAACCGACAGAAATACCGACTGCTGGGCAACAGCATAAATGTTAAGGTTGTGGGAGAATTAATCAAATTATTGACCACCGTGTAAATTTTTTATAAAATAGAAGTGTAAATTATACAATTCATCGAGAGAGCGACACCTCAGAATTCGCTATGGAATGAAGAGAAGAAGGTACCACGCTGAATCCTGGGAAATGGAAAAGAAAGAGAATTATATTGTTTGCCTTTTAAAGCAGATTTGTATCTGTCTGAACTAACACTCTCCTTAATTGGACTCTAAGAAATCGACTTTAGTTGCAAGCAGAAACTCTTCAAAGGCGGTTCACTAGCACCATGAATTTAATAGTTCGGATATATAACGTATACGCCGTGGTGGTCGGCATGACTTCGTACATTTTCACGAGTGGAAGATTCCGGCAAACAAGGCTTACGCAGGTGTATTGCTTCCTAGTCAATGCCTTCACACTGATCCTGCTGCCGATAGCCTATTGGGATATGGCCCAGCTAATGACGATGGCCAAGTGGCTGCCGCCATTCATGTCGATAACTCCGTATCTCCTGTACTCCATCAACTACGCCGTGATAGCCTACACACTGATCTCTAGATGCTATCAAGACGCCATTTTTAAGCATCTTCAGTTAGTTATAGTCCAAGTGGATGGCGAGACGTTGCGAACTGGACGGCAAATAAGCTCCATGCTACGGAAAGTACTTATTCTTAAGACCTGCACCCTGACGTATTTGGTCACAGCCTTTCCCCTTTCCCTGGTGATCTACCAATGGGGCATGCCTTGGCTGGTTGTGCTAAAGGGACTGCTAGTTTGCATTTCCTTCACCATTCTGGTGGCCACCACATACCTGCACTTTCTGTCTTTCTGGCAAGTAGTGCGAGGCTTTGACTTTGTCAACCAGCAGCTGGAAGAGATCACCTCAGTTAAGAGCGATTTGACCTCTAAAGCACAAGCTAAGGAACTGGATACTCTGTGGGCTTTGCATGCGACTCTTAGCCGGACAGCTCGCCATATAAATTGCTACTATGGACCCCAGCTGCTGGCCTGTCGGTTTGATTACTTCATGTACACTATTATCAACGGCTATTTTGGAACAGTCTACGTCAATTACGACCATAATTTTACGATTGACAAGTTATTTGGAGCTATAATATATTGGGTGCGCAGCTTGGACTTCTTTTTGAACGATTACATCTGTGATTTAGTGGCTGAATATCAGAGCAAGGCGAAGTTTACGGCGACTGAGGGTAGCACCATGTCCCATGAGGTGGGTAAAGATTTTCTAGATTATTTAGAAATGTTTTTTTAAGTCTGGTTTACATTTTCAGCTGAGTTCCTACTTGATCTATGAGGGCAGCATGAGGCTGGACTTAAAAGTTTGTGGACTCTACCCGGCCAACAGAAGGAAGTGGTTGCAAATGATGGGATCTATTTTCGTCCATTCTGTGCTTTTGCTGCAATTTCATATGGCGATGATTAAGGAATAAAATGCAACTTGAAGTTAAACACATTTAAAGTCTTACTTGTATTATTATGTTCCTTTAAATGTCTCTGATTTATAAAAGCTATAATAAACTTTATAAACTCAATGCTGTATAAGTAAAAAATAACCTTGTAATTAAGCATTAACTAACTTATTAAACATTAATTCTCATTAAAGCAACTTAAAATGAAACATATATAAAGTCCAACTTGATTTATTATTTTTCTTTTATGTAATTATATTATAATAAACTTTATTGACTAAATTTTATATTTGTAAAAAAAACGCTTGTAAATAAGCATTTACTAACCTATTTAACAACAATTCTTCTGTTTTTTGTCCGTTTTTTGAGCCCCATTCAAATCAGTGCACTTTCACGCTCAAAAATTCTAAATTCCAATGCTGATTGGTATTTTTCTTTCAAAATGTGATAATTATTCTTACTGTCCCACATCTGGTCACTCTTTTTAGATTAATCAACAGCAAAAATATTGAAAGAAGATTAAAAACAATAATAATTGCACTTCTCGCTTTAAAACGGTGCCAAAATGATTACCAAAAAGGTCACGGTCAAGGATTCGCACATAGTGAAGATAGCCGTTGAGCGGGAGAACCACATAGCGCAGCTGATAAACCTGGATCAGAGGCATCCGCTAGCAAGTGAGTAAATAAAGGAATTAACTACGATTAGACACGATTTCTAGGCAGAAAATCAAGGTATACCCTCCACATAAGGCAACTTAAATGCGGTGAACAAAGAAAGAATATGGTGATTTAAATAGTTTTCGATCAAGGGAATCCTATATGCGGGACCAACGCCCTTTGTTATCGTGATGTCAGCGACGCCGCTCATTAAAATGCAGTGCGTTGTAGAGGACAGGAAGTCGATTTTTTATGAGCCGTCCTTATCTCCCCCTTCCTCTCCACAGGCAAAATCCAGGATATATGCAATGGCTGGGGCATCAGTGACCATCAGAACTACGCCCTGCAGTTTTGCGAGTCCAACAACCAGAAGTACGTCACCGAGAAGAACCGCAATGAGATAAAGAATGGCTCCGTACTGCAGCTGCAGTATTCGCCTTCCAAGACGGCTAGCGATGCCATGGAAGTTCTGCTAAATGGCAGTCCGCAGGAGAAGGCCCTGCGCCTCAAGGATCTCACCGCACTGAGCACCGACCACACCTTCGCCCTGGAGTTCATTAAGGAAAAGGGCCTGGACACACTGATCAAAATGATCGAGGATGTGAGCCAAACCAACGAAGATGTTCTCAAGTATAGCCTGGCTAGCTTTGTGGAGCTAATGGAGCACGGCACAGTCTCCTGGGAGGTGCCGGAGAACTCCTTTGTGCTTCGCAACATTGAAATTGTGCGGAACTTCCAGAAGTACCCGACGAACTGTGGCGAGAGCGCCCTGTCCAACCTGGAAAACATTGTCCAGTGTAGCAGTAAGCATGTGCTGGTGGCCGAGGACATTAAGCTTCAGGATATACTGCGCCTGCTGCAGGAAGTCAACTCGCCGGTGATGCGCCAGAATGCCATTGCCCTGCTGAACGCGCTCTTCATGAAGGCGGACGAGGGCCGCCGAAGGACCATTGCCCACACCATCAGCGCCAAGCAGTTCCGCCTGGCACTCATTGGCAACGGCCTTGGCACCGAGATGACCCACCAGCTCTACGTACTGCAGACGCTGACTCTGGGGCTATTGGAGAAGCGTATGCGCATGAAAATGAATCCCCAGGACCAGGATGCCCACGAGAAGATAAAGGAGCTGCGGCGCATCGCCTTCGACGATCACACCAACGCCCTAAACCAGAGCGACGATCACATCCGACGTGGTGGCGGTGGCTCGGGCGCTGGCAACGTCAACTTTTCGCAGTATTACAAAAAGTTGGGCTTCAAGTGCGACATAAATCCGGCCCAGGACTTTATTGAAACGCCGCCAGGTAAGAGTTTTTTTTACTAGTTTGTGTTCCTTATTGAAACATTCTTTTCCAGGTGTCTTGGCTTTGGACTGCATGTTCTATTTCGCACGGAATTACACCCAACAGTATGCGAAGATTGTGCGGGAAAACTCCTGCCGAGCCGACGAGCACGAGTGTCCGTTCGGACGCACCTCCATCGAGCTGGTCAAGGTGCTGTGCGACATCCTGCGCATAGGCGAGCCTCCGGCCGAGCAATCCGGCGACTTCCAGCCCATGTTCTTCACTCATGACTCCCCCTTCGAGGAGTTCTTTTGCATTTGTGTCATCACATTGAATCGCACATGGAAGGATATGCGTGCCACGGCCGAGGACTTCAGCACCACCTTCAGCGTGGTGCGCGAGCAGATTCAGCGCACTCTTAAGGGCAGACCCGAGAACCTGGAGGATTTCCGCAACAAGATAGCCCTGCTGACCTATCAGCAGATCACCACGCTGCGCCAACAAGAGCGCACATCGAAGGAGGAGTGTGATTCCACAGCCTCGGCGATTGTGAAGCTAAAGGAGAAGATATCGCCGCATATTCTAGAGCTGATCAAGCAGCAGAGGCTCTCGTTTTTAGTGGAAGGTATGACATCAATCTTAAAGTACTCCATGTCTTTGTATTAACTTCAATAATCTCCCAAATAGGAACACGTTTTGCCAAATACTCACGGGGCACCAGGACAAAGGACAAATTCTGGTATGCCCGACTCTCGCCCAACCACAAGGTCATCCACTATGGGGATTGCGATGAGAAGACCATACCCACCTTGGAGGAGCTGCCGAAGAAGTTGCCCATCAGCGAGATTAAGCAGCTGCTGGAGGGCAAGGAGTGTCCGCACATGAAGGAGGCCCGCACACGCAAGTCAGCCGTTAATCTGGCCTTTTCCATAACATTCGAGAACATGGAGCACTCTACTCTGGATTTTGTGGCGCCGGACGAGAGTATTTTCAACTACTGGACAGATGGGATCAATGCCCTGCTGGGACAGCCAATGGTCAGCAAGCAAAAGAACGAGGACTTTGACACATTGCTCTCGATGGAGATAAAGCTGCGTCTGCTGGATACGGAGGGCGTGGACATCAGCAAGGATCCGCCGCCCATACCCGAGGACCCCGAGAACTATGACTTTTGCTTCGAGGGCTAAAAAAAGTATCAGATTGTAGACTTCTCCCATTTACATATTCACATTCACCCAAGATACATGCCAAAGTGTACCCACTATTCTCTCCGATCTGATCTTCTGCTAGTATTACTTGTGCAATTCCCCGAACACGACATGAGCCAACTTGAACATTTAGTGAACATTTACACACCATTTATTATTAGGTATTATATAATATAGAGATCATTAAATAACACATTTTATACATAACAATTTTGTACAAAAAAGACTAACAAGAGAAGCGTATTATTCTTATCCAAGGCTAGAGTTAAAAAAAGCGAAAGGATCGCCGTAGGGGATATTATCATATATGTTATTCCTTATGATATAATGGAATTAAGCTTAAGGCTCCCCTCGTCCCCTTTGTGGTATCCTTCGATTGCATTTTGTAGATGATAAAACACGCGCAGAAGTAAGCACTAAGCCTGGGGGCAGCCTACCCGAGTGGGTCATCGCCGGCTGCCACCTATCTTCATTATCCACGCACGGGCAGTTTGCGCCGTCGAGCGGGGGCTCGATCCTAGATCCTTAATCAAATGTTATCCTCCAGCAGCAGATCGTTGTCATCGCCTCTGTCCGGCAGGCAGACAAAGAACTCCAGCAGGTTCAGGATTGGACCGCGCGAGAAGGGATTCTGGTAGCGACCGCGCTTGTCCCGCAGATACGGATAGCGTTTGTAGTTGAACATCTCGTTTGTGGTTAGATTCATGCAGGCATGAAGGATCTGCAATACAAAATGAGAGATTAAATTTACATCCGTCACATTTCCAATCCCAAAACCCACCGAAGTACACGTGAGTATCCAGCCCAGACCGCAGAAGACCACCGCCTCGATGAGGCCCAACACGTAGAGCATTGTGAAGCCCTCGATCATCACACAATAGCAGGCGAAATAGATCGTGAAGGAGCAGTTGACGGCCACCGAGAGAACGAAGAGGAAGAACCACATCCGGTTTCGCAGGCCAACGCAATTGTAGATGAAGGGACAATGGTGGTCGAAATAGGAGACGCACCGGTTGCACACGCGGCAGTGCTTGGCCCTCAGCGGACGAAGACACCGGCAGCTATGGCACAGCCGGGTCAGCATCACGTTCCGCTTCTTCAGCTTGTCAAAATACGGAATCTGCTTGATGGCCCGGTAATAGGCGTCCGAACTGAGAGGAATGTAGCCGGGATCCCTTCGGTTGGCGATGGCCCAGCTGATCCACATCACGGCGTTCCAGTAGATGAAGCAGTAGTGCGAGCGTCGCAGGATATTCCAGGTGATCGGAATCGCGCGGATCATGTACATGGGATAGCCCCATAGCAGCACCGAGAAGAGGAACAGAAACAGCGGTCCCTTCGAGTCGCCGGCTCCTCCGAAGAGCCAGCCCCAGCTCTCCGAGACCGAGGGTATCCAGCGGGACTTTTTCTTCACCTCCCCGTACAGCAGTCGGACCACGTCCTGGTGCTGATGCGCCTGGGCCAGCATAATTGGAGTCTTGCCGTTCTTGTCGCGCGGCTCCAAGTCCAGCTGGGATTTCTCGCACAGCAGACGCACGCAGGTCATGTTCCCCGAGAGACAGGCCAGATGCAGCGGCGTGGATCCAAAATTATCCGTCTTCTGCAGCTCCACGCCAGAATACATGAGCAGACGCATCAGATCCGCGTGTCCCTTGTAGGCCGCCCAATGGAGCGCCGTGTCGCCGTTGATATCCGTCAGGTTGTTCAGTGCTCCCATGCCCAGCAGATAGGCTGCCGTGGCTGTCCTCCCATACATGCAGGCCAGGTGGAGTGGCGTTAATCCCTTAAAGTCGGCCGCATTAACAGCCACGCCCGCCTGTAGGAGCACCTGCACGACGGAAGCGTGGCCCTTCCTGCAGGCCCAGTGTATGGGCCTCGGACCCTGGGTTCCCAGACAAGGCAGATCAATGGGAGCCGTGCGCTCGATGAGATATCTCATCAATTGCACGTTCCCATTGAGGGCTATCCAGTGAGCGGGGGTGTAGCCGTGCCGATCCCTCGCCGACAGGCACTCCATGCCGAACTTGTCCACCAGGTTCTCCACCTCGCTGACCTCGCCGTTCTTGATTATATCAAAGATGTCGTCCAGATTGACGGTCGTCGCCCCGTCCAGTCCCTCAAAGAGCAGCACGTTCTCGTGATCCTCGTTGCCGCCGCCATGTCCGCCACCCGGACCGCGACCCGTCAGCGGCGGCGAGTGCGGCCGGTGGTCCAGATGAATGTCGTCGGCATGGGCATGGCCATCCTCCTCCGCTACGACCATGTTGCAGGAGGAGGAGGCCGTCAGGGGCAGCGCCCACACGCTGCGCGCCGCCCCCGGACTCGGGTGCACCTTGGAGGCCACGTTGTAGAACTCGAAGTCTACGCCAAGACGATCCGCCGTTCCACCGTTGCCGTGATGCAGGGGGTTTTCCAGTAGATGTGCAATCTTGTTGCCGTTTCCGGGAACGCGACGAACGAAATTTTCAGCCCGTTTCGGAGAGTTCTGAGCAGAGCACGCAAGGTAAACACGACTGCCCTCGATGGCGAGAAATTATGTCAGCACTGGGAGAAAATCAATAATGACTTCGAATGGCAGGACTCGAATTGGGGCCATTGGGGCGCCAAAGCGCCAACAGCTGACCGTTATTTTCAGAGTTTGCAGTGTGGCAAAGTTGACCCTAAATTTTAGTATTATAAAACGCCAGCCGGTCACACTGTAGCTATCTATCCCTTTCGCTCTCTCTCTGTGTGTCTCTCTGCTAAAGTTATTTCGTAAAAAATGGGCGACAACGTGGTGACGGAACTGAATAACTTGGATTTGAACAAGCAAAAGGCATGTTAAACTCTTTACCAACATCTATCGAGTGTATGAGAAGTGCTAGATAGCAGAGTTATGTTTAAAATAGCGCTATTTAGCGCCACAAAGTGTAGCAACTTGAACCGCATTTGCCAAAGAGCGGTGGCGGTGGTGCCGAAAATTCAGACGCAGCCAACACAACAACAACAACAATATCAGAAAGAACCACAACAACAACAACAACAGCAGCAGCAGCGGTGCTACGCAACTTTGGTTGGTGTTTCCAATTGTTAATAACTTTCGTTCGATTTAAATTGCAAAGCTCCCCGTACTGCTGGCACGTGTAATTGTTTTGTGTGTGTGTGTGTGTCGGCCTGCGAGTGTGTGTTTGTGTTTGTGTGCAATGAATCAGTGCCGGTTTCCGTGACGTCACTAACACTCATTTTAAGATCGTTCCAACTCGTAAATATTACTCCCAATTGCATCAGCTGAAAAGGGCCGAAGAAGCGGCTAGATAAAAGTAGATAGGCTGCCGAAAAACTCATGTTTCTCTCAGTTCGGTGCCCACAATTGTTCAAACAGCCAGAACCAGTCGAGAGATAGCGAAAGACGGCAGCAATTTCCTGCATACGTAGCATAAAATCTTTGCCTAAAACAAAAAACTTATTGATTTTTCTCACATGGATTTGCAGGCGGCCAAAATGAAGAAGGAGAAGAAGGAAAAGCCTGCAGGCGCCGGTGGTGCCGACACTCGCAAGGGTAAGTCTCCTCTCAGTCTAATTTCTTCTCTGGAATATCCACTAATCCCAAGATCTCAATTATCCCCTCAGAACTCAATCCCTGGCCCAAGTACATTGAGGAGCGCAATGTCTTCTGGGAGAAATGCAAGGCGGAATACGAGGCCGAACTGGCGGCCAAGACCCGTGAGGCCATCAAGGTTACGCTGCCCGATGGCAAGCAGGTGGACGCCACCTCCTGGGAGAGCACCCCCTATGAAGTGGCACGCGGCATTAGCCAGGGTCTGGCCGACAACACCGTCATCTCCAAGGTGAACGGTGAGGTTTGGGACCTTGACCGCGTCCTCGAGGGCAACTGCACCCTGCAGCTGCTCAAGTTCGACGATCCAGAGGCGCAGGCCGTCTTCTGGCACAGCTCTGCGCACATTATGGGCGAGGCCATGGAGCGCATCTACGGCGGACACCTGTGCTACGGTCCGCCCATCGAGAGTGGCTTCTACTACGACATGCACTTGGAGGGAGAGGGTGTAAGTAGCATAGAAACCGGAGAGAAATTAGCAGATTGACTAAGCTTATGTTGCCTTTCCACAGATCTCCACCAATGACTATGGCACCATGGAGTCTCTGGTCAAGCAGATCGTCAAGGAGAAGCAGAACTTTGAGCGACTGGAAATGAAGAAATCCGATCTACTGGAAATGTTCAAATACAACGAGTTCAAGGTGCGCATTCTGAACGAGAAGGTCACCACGGATCGCACCACCGTCTACAAGTGCGGCTCCCTGATCGATCTCTGCCGCGGACCCCATGTCCGTCACACCGGCAAGGTGAAGGCCCTGAAGATCACCAAGAACTCCTCCACTTACTGGGAGGGCAAGGCCGACGCTGAGACTCTGCAGCGTGTCTACGGCATCTCGTTCCCCGATCCCAAGCAGCTCAAGGAGTGGGAGAAGCTGCAGGAGGAGGCTGCTAAGCGGGATCATCGCAAGATTGGCCGCGAACAGGAGTTGTTCTTCTTCCACGAGCTGTCACCGGGCTCGTGCTTCTTCCAGCCACGCGGAGCTCACATCTACAACACCCTGATGAACTTCATCAAGGCGGAGTACAGGAAGCGCGGCTTCCAGGAGGTCATTTCCCCGAACATTTACAATGCCAAGTTGTGGATGACCTCCGGCCACTGGCAGCACTATGCGGAGAACATGTTCTCTTTTGAGGCGGAAAAGGAGAAGTTCGCCCTGAAGCCTATGAACTGCCCTGGCCATTGCCTCATCTTCGATAACCGCAACCGTTCGTGGCGCGAGCTGCCCCTGCGCATGGCCGACTTTGGAGTGCTGCACCGCAACGAACTGTCAGGCGCCTTGACCGGATTGACGCGAGTGCGTCGCTTCCAGCAGGACGATGCGCATATCTTCTGTGCCCCCGAGCAGATCAAGAGCGAAATGAAGGGCTGCCTGGAGTTCCTGAAGCACGTTTACACCATCTTTGGCTTCTCCTTCCAGCTGGTGCTGTCCACACGCCCGGAGAACTATCTGGGCGAGCTGGAGCAGTGGAACGATGCAGAGAAGGCGCTCGCAGAGTCGCTCAATGAGTTCGGCATGCCCTGGAAGGAGAACCCCGGCGATGGCGCCTTCTACGGACCCAAGATTGATATTACCATTATGGATGCTCTGAAGCGGGCCCATCAGTGCGCCACCATTCAACTGGATTTCCAGCTGCCCATTCGCTTTAATCTCAGCTACATCGCCGACGATGGCGAGAAGAAGAAGCCAGTGATCATCCATCGCGCCATTCTCGGCTCCGTGGAGCGCATGATTGCCATCCTCACGGAGAACTATGCTGGCAAGTGGCCCTTCTGGCTGTCACCCCGCCAAGTTATGGTGGTGCCAGTGGGTCCAGCTTATGACCAATACGCCCAGACAGTGCGGGATCAGCTCCATGCTGCCGGCTTCATGAGCGAAGCGGACTGCGATGCTGGCGATACGATGAACAAAAAGATACGAAATGCTCAGTTGGCGCAGTTCAACTTTATCCTGGTGGTGGGCGACAAGGAGCGCTCCTCTAACACCGTCAATGTGCGCACGCGGGACAACAAGGTCCATGGCGAGGTGTCGGTGGCAGAACTGATTACCAAGCTGCAGAAGATTCGCGATGAGTTCATTACCAACGAGGACAGCTTCTAGGCAGACAACACACAACCTCCTCAATTTTGCACTATTTATCTAAACGTATACTTAATATTTGCATAGCAAAGCAAGTACGCATTTTTTGTTCTTTCTTTAATGTATCTACGACGCTTATGAAACCGGAAATCACAAATAAAAACCAAATCCAATCCAAAACTGATGGATTAGTCATTCTTTTGTATTTTGACTTGGATAAAGGTGAAGTTTTCTGCTGGTTTCTATGAGGTCATTTCTATAACGATTTAACTTGAAGATTGCCTTTAGTTGAATTGTGTTTTTTATTTTTATATAGAAATATTTTTATATAGAAATGTAAATGATATTAAATTGGAACGGGCAATGAGTGTCAAGATTATAAGATCTGGGCATTGGCGACTGAGGTGTTTGTCTCAAAAAATGCAGATTTTGTTTTTAATCTTTTGATATTGAAGGTTTTGTTCAGAAAATATTTTAATGGTTTGGTTTTCTAAGCTTTCTAGCGACCATCTAATAAAAAGTGAAGCAATGGAACTCAAATATTAGATATGAAATATACGTAAGCAACTTTTAAGGTTATTAAAACTTAAAAAATTCCATGAGCTCAAGAAAAAACTGTAATAAAAGCACAAAGTGGTGTAAAAAAAATAATATTTCTCACAGATAATTATATTATACTAAAAGCCACATGGTTATAATCGAAAGAAAGAGATCCTTAAGCAAATCTATACTGACAGCTTTATCCAGAACTACATCTAAATCCCAGCAGCCTATTTGTTTGTTGACAAGATCTTCAAGGATTGAATGAATTCTATTAGATTTATTATTTATGTAATAAATGTGTAATAATATTTATGACGAAATGCAATTAGGTAAGTGATTTGTATGCTTCCGTCCACATCGTATCATCAGCCAATCTAAGCCCATTACATTGTAATTGTTATTTGGGGGAATCAATCGGTTTCGTCAGCAATTTTGGACCCGTCATGCCGCGATTCAGTTCCCATTTTCAACGTGTGAACGGTATGCGATAAGATACGGTGCCCCCAAAAGCGTTGAACCCCTTTTAGGAAGAGAGGCAATCGTAAAATGTGGTGAAAATGAGTCATGATTTGGGTTTGTTTTTTTTGTTTTTCCTTTTAATTTATTGCTAATATTGTGTATACTTTCATTTTCTTCATAATTTGATTTATTAAAAATTGCATCCATAGTTTGTATGTTTTTATTTCAATTATCAATTTTGTAAGCTTATGCTTTTCGCGTAAAAAATGCACAAAGTTCTCTCGCTAATCGAAGCAAAAATCGTTAATAATATTGTTAAGTGTTTTACTCTGCTCGTGCTGCCTGCTGTCTGTCTGTTTTTAGTTTTACTTTTCTGTTGTCATAAAAATACATATTATATATCTGTGTGTATATATTTATTCATAAGATGCACGTGGCCAAGTCCTATGCCATCCAAAAGTTCTTCCAGTTTTGCAGTCGCTCGCTGTGCTATAAAAACGAAATGTGGACAAAACAAAAGCCGCAAAACAGAACGGAGCACAGACGGGGTCTAAAATTGGAAACTACGTGTGCCCGGAGAACACAAAGGCTGGCTGCGTGGTATCTACTACGATTGTTGGTATTGGCTTGGGGTTAAATCATCATCATTGCAGCCGCTGCAGGAGATGCCGAAAGCTGGAATGTCGGAGGATCTGTTGGGATCCGTTTCGGGCAAAGCTTGGCCTGACATAAGTACTTGAAACTGCGGTTGGTTTTTGCTTGGGTATCGGAAATGCACAACACTATATTCTTATCTGTTGGGTTAAGCTAACTCGCAAATATTACTCTGATCTTGATCCCTGATCTCGTGTCAATGAATTAGCATATCGCCTACGCTCGGGATTAGCTCTCGCCTGCCGGTGCCGGCGGCTCCGGCTCAATTAACATTATTAATTAGTTAGCCGATTTCGTTAATTGTTTGGTTTTAGTCTATTTTTTGCCTTTGCTATCATTTTTTACTTTATAAATTAACTTAAACGTAAAGTTGTGTATGTGTGTGTGTATATATTGTAGATGTTTGGGGGGGAGCGCTCCGGCTCAGAGTCCCGGAATCCAGCTGGTCCAGCGTCCAGCCACATACACCTATACCTGTGTGTACAGTATACACCACCCGTTGCCAGCGCGTGTGTGTGTGAAAATGCTGTGAAATGCTGGGCCTGCTGCTCATCTTCTGCTTTTTCTCGAGGGTTTCAGGATTGGATTGGATTGGGTTTGGGCTCGGGTTTGGATTAGGTCGGTTCAGCTAGTTCTAGCAGGCGCAGCCGCCCTCGGGATCCTTCGTCTCGTTGGGCGAGTCCTTCAGCACCACTTCCTGCATGTCCTCGGAGGGCTTGTTCTCCGTAGAATCCATGCCGGGCAGCGCCGCCGCCACACGCCTAAACAGTTGCTTTACATTGTAACCGGCCTTGGCGCTCGTCTCGATGAACATCACGTTAAGCTCCTTCGCCTTTCGTTCACCCTCCTCGGTGGAGACCTGGCGTTTGTCCGAGAGATCCGTCTTGTTGCCCACCAGCATGATAATGACGTCGCTACCCCGCTCCGTGCGCACGTCATCGATCCACTTGGAGGTCTGGTGGAAAGAGTTCGTGTTGGTGATGTCGTACACGACAACGGCGACTGTCGAGTCGCGTATGTAGGAGGGTATGAGCGAGCGGAAGCGCTCCTGGCCCGCCGTGTCCCACAGCTGCAGCCGCACCGTCCGGTCCTCCAGGTACATGGTCTTGGACAGGAAATCAATGCCGATCGTCGCCTGGTACGTGTTGTCGAAGCTGTCGTACATGAAGCGGGTAATCAGCGAGGTTTTGCCCACGCTCTGCTCGCCCAGGAAGACGAGCTTGAACTTCCGCAGCGGATTCCCAAAGTCGCCGGATGACATCTTGGTACGTGTCTACTTTTTCTTAATTACGGGTTTGCTGACCTCTCTTCTCGCTCCGCTCTCCGCGTTCCGCTTTCCACTCTCCTCGGTTGCGCACTCTCCGCTCTCCACCTCTCCTCTCTGTTGATACTGCCGCTGCTGGGCTGGGCCTCTGCTGGTCTTTTGGGATCCGGGTAATCCTAGCGGCGCGGCTCCTGGCTGTTGTGTTGTTCCACGACGCGGATTCTGTGCTTTGGCAAATTCACGGTGTTTAGTTCCGGCTAGCTGAGGCCCGATTTGCGGTTCAAATCGGTCGAAAATTGCTAGTTTCGTCGTGGAAAAATTGAGTGTCTCTGCTTCTTCTTCAACTTCTGAGTCAGTTGCTGTGTGACCGCGGCAGGCGCGAAAAGCCAAAAAATACTGATAAATACCAGACGGAGAAAGTGATGAAAGTATAAATTAATTTATTTTTTAAATTACTTATTTTACTTAATGTAGAAATTAATTATCGCTTAATCCAATATAATAATATTTGCTTATATCAAACTCTGTATAAAATAAATTAAAATGCGTGGCCGTAATGCAAAATAAATACCAGAATTAATGATTACTTGCAATGAAAACCGTTATTTTCAAACTTCAATATTTGTTTTTTACAAATTTTTAAAGCTCTCAGAGGTTGAGATATTAACCTATTTTTTTGCACAGTCTATCTGGCTGCATGTTCTCCCGTTTCCTCACAGTTCGAGGTATGAATATAAGGCGTCACCGCTGGGACTTCGCTTAATCTTAAATTATATTAAGCGGTTATCTGAAAAACACGGGCCTTAATTGAAACCCCTTATCTGCACCTCCGCTCCGGCGCTGGCGAATTTCAGTATCGCGAATAAATTTAAACGGCGCCCGATAAAGGCCGATGTAAACAGTTCTCCGAAAACTATGATTGCGAACGGACAGTCAACAAATTCGCGTCCTCGGCCGCTGGCCAGTGTCCTCCTTCTGGTCTTGGGCCTGTGCCAGGTGTACGGAGTAGCCATCGCCCAGCCAGAGGGTCGAGTGGTTGGTGGCACGGCGGCGGCGGCCAACAGTGCTCCCTACGCGGTGTCTATGCAGTACGGCGGCACCCACTACTGCGCCGGCAGTATCCTGAATGCCAATTGGGTGGTCACGGCTGCCCATTGCCTGTCCAATAGTGCTCAGGTGCTGGGAAGCACCCTAGTGGCGGGCAGTATCGCCGTGGCGGGAACAGCCAGCACTACGCAGAAGAGGAGCATCACCTACTTCGTGGTCAACGATCTGTACACGGGCGGAACTGTGCCCTACGATATCGGTCTGGTCTACACCCCCACAGCCTTCACCTGGACCGCTGCAGTGGCTCCGGTGACGCTTCCCTCGTCGGGAGTGGTACCAACTGGCACCGCCAACCTCTATGGATGGGGTAGCACCAGCACTACCAACTCTGCCACCTATCCCACGACGCTACAGGTGGCCACCAATGTGCCCATCATTAGCCTTTCCTCCTGCGAAGCAGCACTGGGCACCAAGGGCAGCGATGTCCACTCGACCAATCTGTGCACGGGTCCCCTTACGGGCGGCGTCAGCATCTGCACTTCGGATTCGGGAGGTCCTTTGGTGCAGAACAATGTCCTTATTGGCATCGTGTCCTGGGGAAAGTTACCCTGTGGTCAGGTCAACTCGCCGTCGGTCTATGTGCAGGTGTCCTCGTTTATATCCTGGATATCGGCTAACCAAGTGGCTCCTTAAGCTTTTAATTTAATAAAATAAGACGAATTTGTAGCCTAGCTCTAGTGGCTGTGGCTTATAAATGAGATCTTCCTATGCATTGCAATTATTTTTTCGTGAAGTTGATAGCATTATTTATCTTATCACTGAGAATGGAAATAGTGAGTAGATATGACATCCATTCCTAGAGGTACTTCACCTTAGTAGGGTTGACTGGGAATTTACCAAAGGTTTCTTATCACTTGGGGAGTATTAATATTTTGTAATTGAAAATAATTTAGGAAAAGTCGTTCAAATATTGTTTATATAAATTGTTATTAGAGTTTAGCTTCAAATAGCTATTAACCTTCAATAAGCACAATAAATTTTTGATATTTTTCATTAAAAAACATAAATATTTAGTTAAATGTAATTTACAGAATTTAAATAAAACATTATCAAAGATATTGGTAAATTTTTCACCTTTGTTTCCGTTCCTGGAAACCACCGTAATTTGTAATACAGCTGAGACATATTTGATAATCTTTTAAATTAATTTCTTAGAATCCTGCTTATTTATCATAATATATAATTTTATCAAATAATTAACGATAAATAACAAAAAGGAAGTCAACACAGAAAACCGAAGCTCAATATTTTTCCAATTAAGATTTTCTGCAAATAAAAGAATTCAAGATAAAATTAAAATTAAAGCTATTTAAATTCAAATTCTTAAAAAAAGTACAAGTTTTAGCAATATAACAATATCCACAGTATAAAATAATAATTAATGTAAACAAAAATATATATACTAGTTATCAATCGATGTAATTACGTTCTTGACTTGATTTGTAATGTATAATTGGTTTATTTATTGTTAGTAACGTCTATTATTTAATAGACAAAATATATTTTTATGAAAAACTCCCACGTGATTTTAAAATCTTAAGGTAATAAAGCACTCAAGTCCAGCTTTGTTGACTTAGTTACCCCTTCAGAACAACAAACATATGTATATAAAAAGGCCCTAGTCTATCGCGGTCTATATCGCGGTCTATATCGCGGTCTAATCTATAATTCTATTAGGTGGCTATCTTTGTAAAACAATGCTCCTAATTGAAAACCCTTATCTGGCCCCTTCGGCTGCTCGCGTTTTAATTTAAATAGCCGTCGATAAAGTCAAATGTAAACAGTTCTCCGAAAACTATGATTGCAAACGGACGTCAAAAAATGTGGCACCATCCCACAGTGACCGGTGTCCTCCTCCTACTGGCCGTTCTTCGACTGTGCCACGCGTCCGAATTGGAGCTCGATGGTCGTGTGGTGGGAGGAACTGCGGCGGCGGCGAACAGTGCTCCCTACATAGTGTCCTTGCAGTACGGCGGCACCCATTACTGCGCGGCTAGTATCCTGAATGCCAACTGGCTGGTAACCGCCGCTCATTGTTTGGCGAACAGGAACCAGGTGCTGGGAAGCACCCTAGTGGCGGGCAGTATCGCCGTGGCGGGAACGGCAAGCACTACCCAAAAACGAAGCATCACCCACTATGTGGTCAACGATCTGTACACAGGCGGAACCGTGCCCTACGACATTGGATTGATCTACACACCCACCGCCTTCAAATGGACCGCTGCAGTGGCTCCGGTGAAACTGCCATCGGCAGGAGCCAAGCCAACTGGCAAGGCCACGCTCTACGGCTGGGGCAGCACCAGCACGACCAACAGTCATTCGTATCCCAAGACTTTAATGGTGGCCAAGGATATACCCATCATTAGTCTGGCCTCCTGTGCGGCAGCTCTGGGCCCCAAGGGCGTTGATGTCCACTCCACGAATCTGTGCACGGGTCCCCTGACTGGCGGTACCAGCTTCTGCACCTCAGACTCGGGAGGTCCTCTGGTCCAGGGCAATGTCCTCATTGGCATCGTATCTTGGGGCAAGCTTCCTTGCGGTCAGCGCAATTCTCCTTCCGTCTACGTGGAGGTATCAGCATTTAATTCTTGGATAGCCGCAAACCAAAGGATTTAAATTTGGATATGAACTTTACGAAAAATAAAATTTAAAAGAAAGCAACTTGATATTCGGAAAATATTTTAATTACATTTTGTTTGTGTGATGGATTAACTTTCCATTTCCTTATAGCAAAACCATTCGTAGATTTCTTCTTCCCAGGTCAACTCAGCACTTGAGATGACTCTTGCTTTTATGTTCAGTTTGTTTCAGCACGTCCCAGCCACTCCTCCTTTTATCAATTAAACCGATCCGTGGCTGGTCTCGTTGGGAAGCTAATTGGTCAGCAAGTTGCTGGACACGATCACAATCAGTTTATTGACACGACCAGAAAACATAATTGAATGAACATATCAATTTCGCATTACAATCACACCAGAAAAGCTTATTAAGTGCCTCGAAATCATCGCAGAGGACGGCGGGCCAAGAACGTTGGCCAGAACACGCCCGCAGCTAATCAGCCTCTAATGGCGATAAATATTTCATTCTATATTATTTTGTTTTTATTCGTCCAGTGCGACACGCCTCCTGCAAGCTTGGCCAGGAGTCAAGACAAAGCGACGACTCAACGGGAAGGAACAGACAGAGAACAGGCCCCAGAACAACAGGCCTCCTGAGCAGACCCAAAGACGGGATAAAACGGCGATCGAACAGACAGAATCTGCGACGCGATCGATGAAGACAAGGCTGATAAAGGCAGCAGAATTCAGTGACTAGAGATGGGGCACTAAGATCCTCCTTTTCTTAAATTTATTAAATATTTATAGCAGTTTCTATTGTTGGCAAAAAAATAGATTTTAATTTCATAAACACTTAAAGACTTCATGTGAATTTCCAGCTTCATCGCTATCCCTCACGATCGCATCTCTGATCAGAACCAAAGTCAAGGCAAGGCCAGATCTCTTGGCTTCCCTCGCAATCTTCGCGTTATGAATCGAACAGATTTATGCAACCTGGCGAACAACATGGGCGGGTGCTCCTCCATCTCCACCAGAGGCCCAGCTTCTTCCTTCTTGCCAGCTCCCTCAATCGAAGTCTCCTTTTTGTTTGCGAGAAAAGGTATAGAGGAGGAGGATGCGACCGCGACATTTGGCTGCGCCATTATGAGTAATGGAGTAATGCCTGGAATTGTTTACTTGGGGGCTTTATTGGCATCTGCATTTGGCATCGGAATGAATATCTGTGCTTTATGTGCTTATGCCTTTTTATGTACCTTCACGGGAGTAGTTTATTATATTTATTTCTGAGCTTGGTTTTACGGTGCGGAGACTGGAAAGGATATCATAATTGGTTAGAAGATGATCAGAATATTTAAATTATTTAAAGGGAGAAAAATTTAAGGGTGTTATGGGTAAAAATATTATTTAATTACATTTTTGCTAATCAATGATTAAGCTTAAATTATTAACTATTTATTATAAAATAATAATAATCATAATCAAGACATATACAATTTTTATTCAGCTCTCCTCCATTAAAATATTTTTTATACCAAATATTATAAACGAACCCTTTTCCTTCTAATCATTTATCAAACCTTACACAATCTTCTGGAAAAATCTTAGGCGAAATCTAATTTTTAATTGGCCAACAAACAGCGAACAAGCAACATTTTCTGCTTATCAGCGGTGTAACCAGTAATTAATCTTGTTTTGGCCAAGAAAGAGTTTCTCTCTTAGCTGAAGCTTCTCCCTTAAGAGAATTGAATCTCTTTTGCCGCAAAAAGAATCTTTCGAGACCTCAAACAAAATTTCATTCACTCAAAGTAAAAAAGCATAGAAGTCTTCTGCTTTTTAAAATTTATTTTTATATAATCATTCTAGCTTCATTCATAAAAAATTACTACTTTTAACTTCCAGAAAATATCTCCTAATAATATAATATTGCTTTAAAAATAAACCCTATTTCATATTAATTTAATAAATTTCACATTTTCTAGAACTTTTCTATTCAAATCTAAATTTTTTCTTGGTGTATGCAGACAACTTTCTTTCGACGGCTTTTCTTAAAAGCAACTCGAACTTGTTGTTGAGCCTCAGTTGGGAATCAGCACGCGACGCGCTCAGAACGAGAAACGGAGAAAAGTGTAGCGACTTGGATAACAAAAAAAAAAACACAAAACATAAAAAGAGACTCATCTTCGAAGACTCTTCTGTGGTTAAGGATGATCGAACCCTCGAGTGGCGGTGAAGTGCAAGCATAAACAAACAAGAAGGAATAATAGTAATATTTTTGTTATGGTGTCCCTCAATTGAGAACTCAAGGGAACAAAGTGGATATAAGAAAAAAACAGGTAAGCATTAAACTATGGGATGTGTCTTGAAAAATTAAATTGTATTTAAAAGGAATTTTATACTAAAATATTTATTATGATTTTTTAAGGGTTTATCTCTCAAAAATTTATTTTAATCGATGTTCCCTTGAAACTATTCATAAATAGTTACGATTCCCATTCCCCAGCATAGTTCACAGCTATGTGAACCCGCGAGAAAAACTTTAGGAATGCAATGTTGTCTTGGTTCTTGCGGTTCTTTTGCACCTACATACCTTTCCCCCTCTTTTTTTATCCACACTTTGGGCATGCTAAAATTTAATAAGTGTTTTCCTCAAACCGTTTTTCCTGTCGCCTCTTTTTCACGCTTTTTTTTTACGTACACACGTAGCCGTAGTTGTTCTTGTTGTTCAATTCTTTGATGCATTGCCAAGGCGGTGGGAGGGGGAAGGGGCGCGGTGTAAAATATGCAGTTGGCAAAGTCGACTTTTTCCAACTTGGCAAATTCTTGTGGCACATTTCATTTATCTCTTTCGCTCTCCCTCCGCCAAAAGCCTTTTTGGTTCTTTTTTTTTGTTCTTCCCAACGTGTCGTGTTAACGGTATTGTTTACATTAGTAGAACCCACCGAGTTGTTGGCCAGATAAATAAGTTATAGACACACAGGGGCAGCCGAAAGTCCATGCTCGAGTGCATTCGTTCTTGCGCCGAAAGACAGAGACAGAGACAGCGACAGTTACGAGAGTCGGAAATCAAAGGCAAAACAAAAGACTTAGGCAACGAACTTGCCGGAGGCAACGATTCCTGTGTGTTTATCTCGAGTGTAATGACTGCGGCAAAAGGAAAATCAACAATTTAATTCAATTCTTGGAAGATTCTCATAATTAGAGCAGCGTTTTATATATCATAAATATGTGGATTAATGAGTATTATAGTTACTCGAGTGTTATTAAATATTTTGATTGCAAAAATCATTGCTTCCATTCAGTTTGACTTTATTCCTTTCAATCTGAGTTATGAAATAGCAAAATGGAATTTTAACCTATGTTAGTGATCATAAAAACAGAAATCTGGCATTCAAAACCGGACATTAATAAGCAAATAATTCTTTTTAGTTAATATAATCAAATATTTTATGTTTTTTTTATGAAAACTCTAGTGAGTCATGAGTAATACCCAATAGTAATTCTTTTCTACCTCATTTTTACCTTCTCAAACCACAAATAAATTCCCAACTGTACAATGCTAATCAAATGATTTAAATTCTCGGCGAAATTCTCTATGCAAATTAAATAATGCTTACCAACTTGCGCAGACCAATTAAATCCATAGTCGTCGACAGCAGAGAAAAGAAGCTGGCGCACAAAATTGCTTATTTATTAGTCGAAAAAGAGAGGAAAATGTCTGGAAACGGCATGCTAATGATGTAAACTAACCATTTAACTGTTAAAATGCCAGCAGCAGCCGCTAAAAAAAAAGCGAGTGAAAAAGTCTCATCAGTGCGATGCTCCATGGGGCAATGGGACCGGGGAAGATGAGCTTGAAAACGAAGACGACAAAACTTAGGCGACTTCCTAAGACTAATCAAAGCCGTTACAGTGGTCGCAACGGCCGCAAAAAACGCACTGCGGCAGTTTCAAGGGAGAGAATCTAGGTTGCAGTGTCTTCAAATACACTTAAGGAAAACGTAAACGTAAAGCACTTAAAAAAGTGGAATAATATTTATATTTTAAAGTCTGAGAAACGTCCATATTTAATTATATTATTATTATATTATAAATATAGTTGTTGTGTCTTTAATGAGAAGAAAGTTATATTTATGTGTTTTACTATCTGAAAAATATTTAACTCATATATTTGCAATACTGTAATCTTTCGTTAAAGATAGATTTTAAGTAATATTTTTTAACCCCAAATTGAGTATACTTTTCATTATTATAACACCAACTTTTTTTTTTATTTTCTGTGTAAAAATGTTCCCAGTAATCTTTGCTGCTGCGTCACAATATTGTTGTTATTTTTTTGTTCAAGAAATTACCGTTCCGTGTTGACAAAACGCAAGAAAAAACAGGGGAACTGACTTAAGGTTCAGCTTGGAGCTAGAATCTTGGAGCTCAGAACTGGGAGTTTGGAGCTCAGCTTCTGTGTGATTACAGTACCCGCTCCTAATGATCATCATTAGATAGCCAAGGGTTTTTTTTTCTTCATACAGCTGCTGCGGCTGCTTCCAGCCTCTTCTTAGAGCCGGCTTGACGTGACGACATGCAATTGCAGAAGCCAGAATTGAAGACGATAAAGGTGAAGAAACCAGAAGCAGGTAGAACAACACCAATAATATTTGATAATGCAAAGCGGAAGCTATAAAACTCGACGACATTTTACGTTAGAACGTCCATTATCCATTACAGGGAGCCCAAAGAGAATTTGCTAATTGCCAGCAATTGAAAATGTAAGAGGTTGAAATTACGCTAAGACAAAGGAAGACCACAAACTTAAGACTAAAGACGGGAAGAAAGCTTCATTAGGCAGGGTTTAAGTGATCAACGAAGTAGGCAGTACCCTGCATAGCGATAATATAACATAAATTTAATATAATAAATGGGGAAAATTTCTTATGTGACCCAATTTTGGTACAAGCTTACCTTTTCTAACACAAAAATCTGGATAAAACTAATCAAGACAAATCTTTAAAATGACTTTTGGTTGCTATTTGTTTTTTAAATAAAGATGCTAATTTCTGTAAACCCCAATTTTGGTTATGTTATAAAAAAGAAAGTTTAGATCTTTCCCAAGATGGTTGTTTCTAAGAAACGTTTGTAAAGTCAATCAAATTGTCAGCAAAAGGGAAACAATTTATTAAGAAAGAAAATATGCCAATAAAACTAATAAAAATATACCATATAAGGCTTATTTATACATAAACATGTTCAACTTTAAAGAATTCTATAAGCCAAAGTTAAAACTCAACTGAATTTCCTGGCTGCCCATCATCTCTTGACGCCTCACTGCGCACTCAGTCATAATCTTTAAAACCGAGACGTGGCTCAAATCCGATTATCAACGCCAGGAGCCGAGCTTCACCCGTCATCTCAAGGTCGCAGGAGGTATTGGGTATCGAATATCGAGTATCTGGTATCTAAGCTCGCCTTTCAAGTGCAGCGCTTAGGCCCGGCCCACAGTTAGCGGTGCCGCATTAGCCACATCTGATATGCCGAATGCCGCTCTGGCACTTAAGGAGAGAGCCCCCCAGTGAACCGTCTTGGACCGAACAACAAAAGATAGCCCGCACGTAATCTGATATATTGAAAACGGTGAGGCAACCAGCCAGCTGAAAAGGAGTGCTCGTATAAATAAGCGGCGAAAAAGCAAGCCAACTGAAACCACTATCATCCGAGCCTGGCCATATGAGGAGAGTCTCTTTCTTTTGGGGCTCACTATCCCGAGCAGCATCAGAACAATGCACGGGAAAGAAAAATTGTGTTTTTAAATTAGAATTTTCAATAGAAAAGGAATAATAATTAGAATAGAAGAATTGTATTATTATTTTAGGAAAATTTTAAATACATTACTTCTGTATGTGCTGCTGTTGCTGCTGAGAATTGCTTGAAGTTCCAACTGAGTGCACAAAAAGCGGTCAAAGAGCATAGAAAAATAATCATATAATAATGTGACATTGGGTTTCACATAGAACAGCATTAAATAAGGCTTCTAGAAGGTCTTAGAAGTCAGTCTAACTTCACTCAAAACTAAATTCAAGTCTTTAAAAAGTAACAATTTTAAAAGAGTTCTCCTTTTTCTTAAAATTTCATTTAGGAATTCGTTAAAGCTAAATTGTATTTTGCCTGTAAAAGCTTCTAATTTTCCACAATAAAAGATGTAGCTGTGAATTTTCCTTGTAGCTTCTGTAGGAACCTTTTCCCCTAAACAAATTCCCCCGGCTTACTGGCCAAAAGAATGGGGAATTTTAAAAGCCATTTATTCTCTGCTAATTAACCCAAGGCTCCTCACGGACCAGAGTTGAAGATAAAACATTTTATGGCTTTCTTCGGGGGCTCTTTTCACCTGTGCAACGCTGCCTTCCCCCTCTATGTCTCTCTCTGCCCATCTATCAGTGTTGCCCTGCGATGCTCCAAACTCGGGCCTCGGGTTATTTATCAGAACCGTCAGCAGGCCATAAATTCCGACTTTTGTCACTACCATTTATGGCCTAAAGAGGTAACCAATAAAACATACAAATTCGGCTGGCGCAATGCGTTATATAAGCGCGTTGTCTGCATCGGATCTAACGGTGCTTGGGTCTGGGTTCTTTGGGTCTCTGTGGGTTGTCTTTGGGCCTCTTTTGGGTTCCTTGGCTTGTTTACAAGACACCTTGACAAATGTGCCCGGAAAGAGGAAAACATTCGAGACAGAAAAAAAACAACAGCCAGAAATTTGCATGGCAACTGAAATGGAAATGGGTGGAGTGGCGGCCAAGCGGGGAAAAAACAAAACAGAGTAGCAGCGATCAGGTCCCGCGTCCCAGGTCCACTGCAGTTTTATGGTGCATTGTCTTACAGCGCTAGAAAGCAAAATAAAAAAAAAAGAAAGGAATCACCAATTGTATCAAAAGTCAGAACAAGTTTGCCACAAACTCGGCCCCAGCTCGGTCGTTGGCTTTGGCCTAGAGATGAGAGTGTGTGAGGGAAATATGATCAGAGTTCTTAGATGGGAAAATTTAAGGAAAATTTAGTCATGAATTTATTATTTTCAATAAGCAGCTTTTCATAGATTTAATCTACCTATAAATTATATCACAATTTTCTTTACATTTTAAACTTAAATATTGAAAACATACTTTAAAATACAGAAACTTAAAAGTAACTCTCTTTTCAAGATAGATTACAGCCTTAGAGCTCCCATCTCTACCCAGAATGATCTCGGAATTTGCCCCAGGAGTCGCATCATCATTAAGTTGTGGGAAAAGTAATGCGAGTCAAAGGCGCACGTTCCGTCTGCCGCATGATTTATGCATTATAAATATATAAAGTCTGTATTAATCGCAGCCTGTCATGTTGACAATTTTATTATGCCGTTCAGCCCGAATCACGAACCGATCATTTTGGCTCTTATAAACCAGTATCAGTACCAGAACGAGGACGGGGCGACGGCGACATCAATTTGCCAGCAAGTACTTAAGGGTATTAAGAACTTTCAGTTCAATTCGATTGGCTGTCCCATTGTTTGGGGCATTTTCGGTGTGGGTTCGTTTGCTGATGGTTTCTGGCATTTTGTGAAAGGTGCCAGCTTTAGCTGGACGACACAGAAACCTTTCCCAGTTCTTAGGCAAGGTTTTTTTTTTCGCCGATCGTGCAGTTTGTTCTAATTTCATTAGAGTGAAGCAGGAGATGTCCGCAAAAGACTTCGGCTTGACTTTCACCCAAGCCACGTTAAGTTATCGGTTTGGTTTTTGGCTCTGGACTTTCCTAATTAACAAGCTTAACTATTACTTCATTCAACTGACCATAAGAAATTCAATTAAAGTTTATTACTAATGGTGTAAACGAGGCAAGTGAACGTGCCACCCCATTGGGTTTGCAGTAACAGAATGAATCTAGGTGGGGATGAAGGTATGACGACTTTGTGGCAAAGGTAGTGAGCTAAAGGCTTTCGTTTAAATATTTTGGAGGTATTTTTTTAATAAAAATATATTTATTTTATTACCTAGTTTAGCCAGATTTTAATTTAATTAAAGTCTATATAAAATTAGCTGCATAAAATCATATGTTTAAAAATTCTTTCTATTAAATAAAATGACTTCAAATATTTTATTACCCACTTTAACCATCACTAGTTCCATAATCAATCCTGAAACCCTTTCCTGTCTCACCACAGGACCTGCATATAAAATCCCAGTTTCCAGGAATCCTTAATTTACATGACATCTCCACCTCTCATGGCCAAGCCAAGAACATGCTCGTGTGTAGGAGCTGGCACCAAGAGCATTTGGTCTTCGTTCCGCGACACCACGACACTGACACCTCTTCCCCATTCCCATTCTCTTTCCCATTCCCGTTTTCCCATTTCCACTCCCAATCCGAGTCCCATACCTATTCGAGGCTTGTTCTGCCTTTTCATTTAACAACTTCCGCTTGGCAAAAGCGAGCAAAACACGGAGCTGGGGCTGCCTGCGATCTGTGCAATCGCTGATGATGAGGTGCATAAACGACGCCCATTTATTGAGCCCTCGCGGCATTAATAACTCCGGACGGGAAGCGTGGATCAAGGGGCAAGTAGAGGGGGGATGAGGAGTTGGAGGAGCTGCCTCTAGATCGTTGATCGCATGCCTGGAATGGGGTGAGGCTGGCGGAGAAGGGAACTGGTGGCTCAAGGGGCTAGGTCGAACATGTTTGACGTCCGCTAAATGACAGGCATTTGTCTACAGCCCAAGAGAGAGAGGTTGATGCTAAGACTGGGCGAAAAACAATTATTAAGTAGGTTGAAATCCTTTTTGCAATAATTTTTAAAATAAAATAAATGTGAAATTATTTTTTGTGAAAGAAAATATGTTATTTTGTGACAAGGAGAAGGGATTAATTTCCAAAGAAAAATAGGATTTACATTTGTGGAAGGTATGCGGTTTTTTCTAGAATTTATTTATGGAATTCAATACATAAAATAAGTTTAATATATTTTGTTTCTTTAAAAGAGTTTAAGTATAACTTTTTTTTTGAATTTTTGAATTCGCTTTTTTTAATCAATATTCCATTTATTCCTTTACTTTATCAATGAAAATATAGATATAGATAATAATTATAATTGAAATTCTTTAGAGACCTTTAAAATATTTTATTTTCGGTGTACTGCCACAAGAAGCAGTCACATCAATAGAGTTGGACATGAAAATTGTTCAAACTTCTTCGCCGTTCTGTGCTTTTCTTCTGGTACTTGCTGTGTGTTCGCAGCATATTTAATGAGCCACACATGCTGATGGCTCTGACAGTCTGTAAGTCAGGTTTTTTCTTCAGTTTTCAGTTTTCAGAGTCTTCTTTTTATTTTATTTTGTGGCAAAGGAGTAGTTTGGCATGTGCTTTATGTTGGAATTGTTTCAATGGCTACAAGTATTGCCAAATTTATTTTCTTGCTGCGAAGCTGAAGTTGAAGCGTTTTGGCATTTCTTCAATTAAGATGACACAAATTTCACTCTATGATGATGAGTTTATATGCATAAAGATATGGTTATTAAAAGCATTACAAATGATTATAAGAAAGTCAAGGCAATAAGAATTACACTGAAGTGCAAGAGAAATGAAGAAAATAAAGTATCTTACGAATTAATGTTGCCTGCTGTTTGGTATCTTTAAAGTGTGAAGTTTTACATAAGAGATAATTATTTTCTTACCTGAACTTCGTTTCTTTGTTTCTATGCTTTAATTAGCTTTAAGATCTATTAAATATAAAGAAATGAATATCAATTTAAACTTAATGTTGTATAATTTCTGAAAACTTTTCTTGAAATCAAATTAGATCTGTTTTTATGCTATCTAGTGTTGGTCATGCTCACGTTTCAATCCTCAATGATCGCTTATTGACTCGCACTGACTTCGATTTCTATTCGTGTTCCGTGTTCTAAGACAATTTGCAAAAGTGAAAATAGGCCCAGATCTCGATCTCAATCTCAGAGCTCTCTTTCTCTTTCAATCCAAACCGATCTGCTTGGAGCTCGGCCATAGCTGCCGCCCATTGTTATTAGATTTTCTTTCAGCTAAGCCTGAGCGATATTTACATAATCTTAAGTGCTAGTTGTGCCTGCACCGATCGGTGGCCCGGTGAAAGTTGTTACAAATTATAAGTTAGAATGCGCCCAAAAAATATGCCCAGTAGTCACAGAGCTAAGACAGAAGACAAAAGGCCGAAGCCTGGCGCAAAATCTTGCACTCGCCTTTCACAAATCAACGTCCAAATATGGAGGGAGTGCTTCCCGTGGAAAAGAGCCAGATAAATAAATCTGTCAGTGGGGCGTTGCTACTGTGTCAAATAGTCGGACGGGCGGGCAGAGTGTATCTATCGGATACGAATGCTCCATACCCAATACCAATACCCGAAAACTCAATTTTATTGTGGCCAAATCGATGTCACGGTTCGACTTTGGAGATCTGTTTCTTTTTTCGGTTCAAATAGAATTTATTGTCAGTCAAGTGGCTTTGTGCCCATTCGGGACAGTCAAACTAGTTAATTGGGTTGATTTCTTTAGATGAACATGTGGGTCTTTGGTTTTAGTGAATGAAGCAAAAGGGGGATGGATAAAATCAAGAAGCTTGTTTGTTAGTTATTCAAATAGATTTTAATTTTTTAAAGGTTATAATTAAATAAGCTCAAAATTGTAAGATGCTAAATAATAAACACTAAATAATTTATAGAGATTTTGTTTGACAAATCATCACATTTTCCGTTCAATAAATTTTATACAATTTCAAGAATAGTAATAATATTTTGTTTACAATTTTTATTGATAAATATATCATATTTCCTTCAAATTCCTAAGATAAATTATTGTTCAGCTTCATAACTTTCAATGGAGAAATTCTGAAACCCTGATTAACAGCCACCAGGTCATGGATCACTTTTAGTTTTGCCATTTACAGTTCTCTTTCCTTTTTTGTTGTAAACACATTCTTGCGGATTCACCTCGTACCGAAACTATTGTCCCAACTCTTCCTCCAACTGGGTTAATGAAACCGAAACCCTAAAAACTTTTAATTTCTTTAAAACCCAATCTGGGTTGATGAGATCCAAGCCAAGTGACTCTGCGTTGCGATTAACTAATCGAGCATTCGGCTACTTTAAATCTCAACACTTTCGCTCTGGCCCCCGGGGGCAGTTAGCCACAAATGACTTGATTAATTTCGTGCAGTGTATGGCCAAGACCAAAAATGAAAATAGCAAAAATAGAAGTATAAATAAAGTTGTCTGGGCGTAATTGCTTGGCCCCATTATGTGGAGTTCTTGTGTTGGCTCTGCTCTTGGACACCTGAGTGGCATTTGCTCCCACAGCCTCGCTTTCTTTCGGGCCACGGCTTGCTTTGGTTTTGTCTCCGCCATTGTAATTACAGTAATTTATTTATGAGTCGACCGGGCTTACACACGTTCTGGATCCGGTGAAAGATACTATAAGTATCTACACTCGCATTCTCGAGTGCGTGGCCAGCAGCCGGAGTTCCTCTGGCAAAAATTATGGCATTAAATATGCTTATTTTGGCCCCAACGGCCCAGATGCAAATCGCTTTCTGGAAAATCCATAATTAAGCCGTGGATTTTCCACCAGCAACAACTGCAATTTCTGGCCCTCTAAGCCTGCATTTTCATGGCCAAGTACACGAGGCCGGCATGCAAATGAGTGCCACCGAGTGGCTCTCAATTAAAAGCACTGCCAGCGGAACCAAACCACAGCGACATTTAAAGCCAACTGCAGCTGATTTATTGTGTGAAACCGAAATTCGGTCTTCGGTTTAATTTGTTGACTTCTGCTTTTTTTTTTCGTGTCTCGTGAAAGTTTCTCCAGCATAGATCTTCTGCGGCTCTTGACATTCAGATAATGACTTGATTAAAAGTTGTCATGAGAACCAACTGCGACCAAATTGTGCAAGGCCAGAAGAGGCGACAGCCCGGCCAGACCCAGACCCGGCCATTCCAGTATGCAAAAGAGAGCTCCAATTAAGCGAGGAAGCTCGGAGCAATCAAGCTTGACTTTGGGGTCTTCGGGCTATGTAATAGCTAAAGCAAGCAAGTACTTATTACATATTTTAGGTTGATAGTTGAACATGAAGTTTTATTTATTTAAAGACTTATGTAGAGTCTTTTAAATTTAATTGGAAGTTATTATTTCTCAGGTTCATATTTAATTGGTACATTTTTGGTAATTCAGAATACTTTTTGGTTTTCTATATATTTTATAACTAGTATAGATAGTTTAGAAGATTGGTTCTCTAGTGAATATTTTAAAAATTTTAATTATTTAATTATAACGTTTATTATTATTATTATTTGTAAATAATATTAGATGACTTTCGAAATAAATCATCTAAAATAATTATAATTAGAATTATATCGGATTATATATAATAATAAAAAATGTATAAATAAATTAGAGACTTCCTTTATCTATCTATAAAATTTTTAAAATAATAGGAGACTTCTTTCATCTATCTATAATAATAATAAAATTTATAAAATAATTATAGACTTCCTTTATCTATCTTTATGTTTAGGACTTCAGATAAACTCCAAGAAAAAAATATTATAGTTTATTTACTTGAATTTAATTAAGATTTGGAATCTATCTTAATATAATTATAATTTATTCAAACAAATAATTATAATTATATTAAAATAGTAAATAAATAATTTGTATTTCCTACTTTTATTTCTTTATAAACTCATAAATCTTCGTTTTCTGCTATTTAAATTTCCTCTCCTTGATTTCTTCATTTATTAAAAATTCTCCCAAGTTTTTCCGCATTTTTAATGCAATTTCCATTTTAAGGAGAGTATCCCAACTTGTATTTTCTTAGAACCAGAATATCTTCCACTCTTTTTTCACTCAAGAGTTTGCTTTTACATTTGCATGCCAGTAAGTTTTCGCTGCTAATCACGTTCTTAATGAAAGTGGCTGCAGTGGCCAGCTCCGAGTTGTCCGGAGTTGGCCAACAATGTTGTTTGTTGTCAGTTGTTAGTTTGGTTGTGGTTAGTTGGCTCTTGCCCGTTGGACCGGGGACGATTCTTGGCCAGAATGTGTCTTGCAGACTCGGCGGTTTCTTCGCTGGCAATGACCGCCATTCGCCTGGCTCTTTATTTGATTTTCATGTTTGTTTGGCTGTTTTCCAGTGGTTGCGTTTTGCGTTTGCGTGCCACTCGCGTCTGGCTCTGTGGGTACATTTTTTTTTGTGTGTTTCGAGGAGTGCGAAGTGGATTCTTGGAGGCAGAACATTTCTCCGGCCAGACCAGTTCTCCCCTCTGATTTTGATTAGTATTATTTATGACTCTAGCTGGGTGTTGCTGTGCTTGTCCATCGGTTCTCTATTTGTGTATTTATTGATGAATTTTGACAGCACTTGCGTTTGGCCCATTTCCGTGTGAGAATCGATGCCAAGCACTCGAAAATACTTATCTAATGGGGATAAACAAAGGCCCTAAATTGGTGTAAAATTTATAAGGGGATTATAAGCGGAAGATTAGGGAAATGTTGAAATATAATTCTTGTTCTCAGATTTAAGTTGATAAAGTTTAAAGGAGATTAACTTTGAAGAGAAAGCATTGGGTTTTAAATACACATCTTTAAATAAGCTCACTTTCTTAGTAGTTTTCGATCATTTATCTTTTAATCTTATGTATTTCCATGAAGTTAATTCAGTAAAAAGGCTAATTAATAAAGTTGGATTATGTTTTCTCTAGGGTTATCTATTAATATATTTGAAATTAATTATGTAAATAGGAGCTTAACTGGGGTTTATTAATACTAAAGGGTTTAATTAATTTTGCTTTTATTATTTTATTATCAAAGAAATAATTTTTATAATAATATTTATTAATGGAATATCTGTTAAAAATGGTTTATGTTTAGATATTTTCATATGTTTTACATAGAAAAAAATCATAATAAAATACAATTATTTTCATAGAAACAAAAAGTATTTAGATAAAGAGAAAATAATAGAATTAAAACCAGGGACCGTAAATAATGATTATTTTTATTTTTGAAACATAAAAATCAAGAAAGTTTATGATTTTTTCTTTAGTTATCAAAAATAATCATTAGACTTGAGTAAAAAATATATAAATTACAAATAAACATTATTTTTGATCAAAAAATTGAATTCAAAAATAATGATTATTCATGATTTTTATTTTTTTTGTTCAAAATAAAACTCAAAACCAAATCACGGGTTCCCTATAAGACTTTTTACCAATATTATTTCATATTCATGTATGATGACCGTAAAGCTACCCCCCCGTACAAAAAAAAGGCAAAAAACAGTCGTAGTCGTCTTTTTTAATAATGTTAAGTACATTTTGTAATGAAACCTCATTCCTAATCGTGTTTCAATATGGGTCGGAAGTGTAACCTAAGTATTCGAAATTTGTTTACATTTAGCGCGGAAAATAATGTTTCACATTGTAAAATTTGCAAACTAACTTTCCGTGGCAACTATGTGTGCAACATGAAAAGACACCTAGAGGATAAACATAAAAATGAATATAATGAACTAAACGAAAGCAATGGTACCGAAGTACCTAAAAAGAAAAGAAAGTTTTCTGTTGTCATGGGACATGAAGAAGTAAAAAATGCTTGTATTGACCTAGTGACCTCTTCAAAAATTCCTTTGGCAGTGCTTGACTCAAAAGGATTTAAAACGTTAACGGTGCAAATATTTAATGGCTTAGACTTTTATAAGTTATGGCTGGAACTCAAGCTCACTGTTGATGCAATGGATACTCATGAAAGTAAACTGTTAAGTAATTGCATCCTTGAAAGGGAGAAAACCCTTTTGGACTGCGAAGCGGTGACTTGCAGCATTTACCTAGATCCAAGAATACGTAGAGTATTATTAAAAAATCCTGCCGAACTGATGCTAGCTAGAGCGCAATTAAAAAATCTTTTAAAACTAGCTCACTTGAAGGAACCAGTTAGTATTAATTTATCATGTAATGTATAATTTAAATTTCATAAACATATATATTTTAGATTAGTATAAAAGTGGAAAACATGGATGAGCCAGCAACAACATTGAAGGCATCTCTGCTAGACAACTTTTTAAAATCAATTGAGGTAGCTTCAGGAGACGAGAACGAAGATGACGAAGTTCCCAGCCACTTGAAAAAGGGATATGTTGAAATTGACAGTTATTGTCCAAAGCCAATTCCATCGACATACAATATAATGGAGTACTGGGAGGAAAAAAATTTGAGTACCCCAACTTATATTCGCTAGCAAAAATAGTGCATTCGGTTCCAGCGACACAAGTAAGTGTCGAAAGAGCATTTTCGGCACTGAAAATGATGCTAACGGATCAAAGATGCAACATAAAGGACGATTCACTAGCCAAATTACTTTTTGTAAAGTTAAATAATAATTATTAACTACAAAATATTACACCAAAGGCCAAAACCAATTCTTAAATTCAATATTTTGGTACGGGGGGTAGCTTTACGGTCATCATACATGAATATGAAATAATATTGGTAAAAAGTCTTATAGGGAACCCGTGATTTGGTTTTGAGTTTTATTTTGAACAAAAAAAATAAAAATCATGAATAATCATTATTTTTGAATTCTATTTTTTGGATCAAAAACAATTTTTAATTGTAATTTATATATTTTTTACTTAAGTCTAATGATTATTTTTGAATAATAGAAAAAAAAATGTAAAAATAATCATTACCATTTAAGTTTTTCAAATAAAACTTATAATGATTACGGTCCCTGATTAAAACAAATAATGTGAAGTTACATAAATAATTTAAACATTAAAGAAATAACTACTTTAATTTATTTATTTTAAACATGTACGTATATGTAAATGATAAATTAATGTTCAGCAAAATTAAACATTTTTAAACCTTCCTTGTTGATCAGAATTTTTCATACTTTTAAAGATAATTCTATTTGAAATCCAGGCTCTTTTTTCTTTAAAATTTATAATATTTTAAGCTTGATTATGACTTACTAGCTAACCACTATAATTGTGTCAATGGAGGCACATTTCTTCGAGTTTATTGTGTACTCTTTTTCCTACTTAATCTTTGGCAATCTTTCACGTTTTTCCAAGTACTCATGCCTCCGGTGAAGCTTATTCAAATGAAGTTGTTTACGCAGGCAACCTGTTGCATAGTTTCGCCGACATTATTCAACATTGTAAGACTAATGACTGACACGTACCCCCTTTCCTCTCTCATTTCAGCCATATATGGTTCATTAAAAGTGTGGCAGAACTTTGGCACTGGCGATAAACAGCGAACAACGAACGACGACCTGTGGAAATGTGCGGGTAATTTCGAGCTCGGCTTAATTTGGTCTGTGCCGGTGTGGGCATGCGCAGAGCAGTGCTAGTGCCACCATTACCACCTGTATTATTACGAGTACCATTACCACTGTGCCGCCAACCCATCCGCCGCTGTCATTCGAAAGTTGCCGCCGCGTGACACACATTCTACGCATTAGCGTTGCACTCTAACTCTAGCTCTGGATACTGGATGGTGAATAGTGGATACTGGACACTAAATACAAGATAGACTGAGCACCGCTGCTGCTGCTGCTGCTGCCAGACTGCCAGTCGAGTAGGAGCATCTGCTGGACAGGAGGAGGGCCCGACTCCGCTGCATTATTCATGCTCTTCGGCGGCATCGAGGCAAACGACGCAACGGGAACGAGCGAAGATGACGCTGCGCTTAGTCAGCATATTGGCCGCGGCATTATTCCTCCTTTTTTGGCCCGCACAGCTGGATGCATTTATCACGTCGAATACAGGTGAGTTCGCTATGGATTCTGGGCTCAAAGGTACAAAAAACGTATTGCGGCTAATGTCTGTGAAATGTGTGGCATTGGGTGAGAAGCAGACTTGAAGGTTTCTGGCCCTAAGCCGGGAAAATAGCGGGAAAATTGGAAATTTGTGATGTTAAAAATAGATTATTGCCATAGAAATTATATTTATTTACCAATTATAATTAATAAATAGAAACCACAAGAAGTTCATTTATTACTTTAATATAAATATTCCTTATTTATATCCAGGCTGTCACCACAATGGCACCTGGTTCGCTGACAAGTCGGTGGTGCCCAGCATGGAGAAGTGCCTCAACTGTCAGTGCAACCGGAAGACACTTGTGTGCCGCCTAAAAGTTTGTCCCGAGATGCCCATGCCTCCACCTAGGGGATGTGTGGTTGTCCAAAAGAAGAGCACTTGCTGTCCATACCTGTCCTGCGCCCGATTGGATGCCTTCTATAAGATCCCCACCAAAAGACGCATCATTGCCTACTTGGATCACTATGAGAGGGAGTCCATAGATCGCGTGGTCAACGATAATATGCTGCAGAGACGTTCCGATGACTCTGATACGGATTTGTTTGGTAAGTTACGATAATCTATCTGATGGAGTAAAAATCTTTAACATTTATTTCCATTACCTGCAGTTTGTGTAAAAAATGGAACAGTCTACAAGTCGGGTTCGGCCATGTCATCCTCAAATTTGTGCAGTTACTGCTATTGTATAGGTAAAAATTATATTTTTCCCAAAGAATTATAATTAATTTTAATAAACCTTAATCTCTTCCGATTAGGTGGCACCGAGAAGTGCGTAAAGCCCAAGTGCATGTTGCCTGTTGAGGGCTGCAAGCCGATCTTTGTGGACTCCACCTGCTGTCCGGTTCGCTATGATTGCAGCAGCAAGACCTCGGGAAAGTCCTCTCAAGAAGTACGCTACAGGAAGACCTCGAATAAGCATTTCCAGCGCATGTCTCAGCGGTTGCAGCGCAATCGAGGCTGCACTGTGGGCGCCCAATTTTACGCTGAGGGTCAGAAGATGCGCTCGGATGTGGACAGGCCCTGTGACATCTGCTTTTGCATTCGTGGAACGCGTCGTTGCGCCCCCAAGAAGTGCTCGCCGGCGCTGAAGAACTGCATCCCGGTGGTGCCCAAGGGCCAGTGCTGTCCCTCAAGCTACGACTGTGGCAGTCAGCGGGATTACCGTAGATCGCACAATTCCCGACAGTTTAACCTGTACAATATGCTCTTTGGCAAGGAAGAGCCGGATGTCCAGGAGACGGGCATTATACCCCAGAATTCCATGGCTGAGAGGTATCCGCACGATCGTCATCCTACTAGAGCTCCGCAGGGAAATCCTCTGGAGGTCAGCAGTGAGAAGAGCATCCTGGACACGCTGCGCGAAGGTCTCGAGTTCATCGATGGCAACAACAATAAAATGCTGGCCAACAATCTCGATTTGGTTGGAATAAGAACCACCCAGGCTCCGCCACTGATGAGAACGGAAGCCAATGAAGAAGGCACCAGCAGCACCACAGCCCTGAGTTTTCTGGATCTCCTCTTGGGTCCCAGCACGGAGAATGGAACGCCGGAAGAGATTAGACAACCGGAGTCCACGACAGTTAAGAACACTCTCTCCTGGATGGATATACTCCTAGGACCCGATGAGGAGGAACTGAATCCCGCCACTGAGGCCTACACAGAACCCAGTTCGACACAGAATCAATCAGAGGAAGTCAAGTCCACAACGAATAATATAAAGCGAATAGCCGAGGACTTTGAAGAGCAGTTTGACAATGGGGAAATGGCAGCCGGGGAACTCCCTGCAGAGGCTCAGCAAATTAGCATGGCCAACTCTGGGATTTGGCCGAAACCAGTTACCGAAGCTGTACTCCCTCCTCCCAAAGAGGAACCGAGTCTATTTAATGCCCTGATAGATGGACTATCGGGGATCCTTGAAGAGCCTCTGAATCAGACATCTACGAATACTACAAGCACCACCACCACCACCACCACCACAGAGAAACCACTAAAGACCAATGTGTATGCGCCACCCATGTTCCGTCCTCTGCCAAGTGGCAAGCCAACTCACACACGAATCAACTCGAAGCTGGCTAATCTCACAGTGACACCGCCCATGTTGGTGGTGACCAGCAAGTATGGTCAAACGCAGCCGGTGACCCACAGAACAGCGGAAAGCAGAGCCAACTTAACTACTACCACAGAGAAGCCCACTAGCACCACGCAGCGAATATCGGTTGAGACTACGACTATGAAAGCAACTGCCAAACCTTCTACTACACCAAAACCCAAGCTAAAAACCACCAGGAAAACAATAACGACGCCAAAAACCACAACTGCGCAACCAACAACTCAAAAATCCATTACGGCAAAGCCCACAGCTAAAAAACCTGTAACTCCAAGACCCACAACTCAAAAGCCAACAACACAAGCGCCCCCCAAAACTACGCAAAAAATAACTACTCAAAAAACTACTGCACCAACTTCTTTATCAACTTCTTCACCAAGTCCTTCAACAACTCCTTCAATCCCCACAACATCCTCTTCATCAATTTCGACACCACCGAAGCCAATTTCGACTCCGCAACCCACAATTCGAACTACTAGCAAACCGAAATTTAAACCTAAACCTAAACCGTACATTACAAGCACTCCAAAACCTTTGGTCATCAAAACGAATCCCAGTATTTTGGAAGCCGAACCGCTAGAGGACTCCAGTGGCGGAGAACCCACATTGCCACCGAGCCTGCCGAATTTGAAGATAATACCTTTCCTGCCAACCGATGCCGTGGAAACGGTGCCCAAGGAGAGTTATCCCAGTAACTTTTATCAGCAGAAGGTAGCCTCCGATAAAATGGATGTGGTTGGATATGATACATTGGAGGATTCGGTGGCTTTATATACACAATCTCAGCCTGATCAGGCTGCCTACAAGTACAAGTTCAATGTGGAAGTTCCTGCCGTGCAGGCGGCTCCCGAGCCAGTGGTTCATCTGGGCGGAAAATATGAGGGCAGTGCCGCCTATGTAAAGTTTGATTTCGATAGACCAGCGGTGCCGCCATCACACAATGGTTTTTCGCCGCCCACCGAAACAGAGGGTGGATTTATGCCCAAGGAACCGCTGGTCATCGATGGAGAAGTTCTGCAGGAGCATGTTACCTCGAGTGGAATCAATGGTCCAGTGGATAGCTTCCATGTCACACCCCATATTATTGATATTACAACATCGGGAACACAAGATAATGATACGGCTTCCATAGGTAAGACTTTAATACAATTTTTCAAGTATTTTACCCTTTTCCCCATAGAAATTTTCTTTATTTTTTTGAACAATTGTTATATTTTTTATTTTTTTGCAGAAATCACCACACCCGATCCTTTTAAGGATGTCATACACACTGAGCCGTCGCCCAATCTCGATGAATTAATCGTTGACAAAGCGAACAAGCAGCCGGCGATTGAAGAGCACATTGAAACTGTCACTTACAGCGTCAGCAACTCCACATCCACATCCACTTCATCCTCTACCACATCCTTTAGCTCTCCAACCAGCAGCACAGCAGCCACAACAACAACGACAGAGAAAAAGGAAACCCCCTTGATAGATAAATATGAAATCAATAATTTAGATAAGCTCTTGGACGAGCTGCTCGGATTGAAGTTGCCCAAAGGGGATGTGGGAAGCAGCACAGTGCCGCCATTTAAGCAAATGCCAGAGGCAACAGCAGCAGCAGCTACGGCAGCAACTACTGTGTCTGCCCCACCAGCAACAGCAACAGCAACAGCAACAGCAACAGCAACAGCAACAGCAACAACAACAACAGCAACCGCAGGTCGGCCAACGGGGACAACACGTGCTCCGGGCTTGAAAAAGGGCGGCAGTAAAACGAAAAACAAACAGACCGCCGGCAATAGACGAAAGGTCCAGAGTGCCACGCGTCGCCAGAGCACTTCAGCAGCCACCAGGGCCCCGCCGGCAACAACCAGGACTCCCCCTACTCCACCACCTCCTCCATCCACTGCCCCGGCACCTGCCACATCGACCACAACAGCAACGAGAAGCACTACACTGCATCCGTTTTTGAACTCGCCATTCGACAAATTGCCCTTCATGGATGCCAGCTACGAGGTGAGACCGCACAGATTGCCGCCGCAGGGGCAGGAGCAGCAGCTGCAGTCGCATGAGCAGCCAACGCAGCAATTCCACCATTACCAGCATGCAACGCGACCGCCGACAACTGCTGCTCCGCCGGCTAAATCCGCGGAAGAGGAGGCGCCGCCTCCGCAACGGATGGGTGCACCGGGATTCCCGGCCGTCGATGGGGGAGATCCACTCGGTCAGCTGAAATTGGCGGGATGCAACATTTACGGACGCATGTATCGAGTGGGTCGGATTATCGTGGAATTATCCAGCCAGTGCCTGGAATGCAAATGCACCGAGGTGGGCGTCAAGTGCGGCCCATTAGACTGTTAATTTAGACATTTCCCCCGAAATAATCGAAAGCATCCCCCCAATGAGAGTGTGTGTATAGGGTTAAGTGTCAGCTTTTAATGGTAGTTTATAGTCTTTACCTTAATCCGTAGCTGTAACTAACTAAGGGATAGAGATTAGGCCTGCTTTAAATAGTAAGTTGTATTATAAAAATATTTACAATGATTCGATTGCAATTTGAAAAATACTTAACTCGGCATTTATATACTAATTAAGCTAACATTAATTAAATTAAATAAAATATAATTTTAATAAAACAAAGGAATTCGAATTATTTATTGGGGGAAGGAAGAAATAAAATAAAATATCCTTTAAACAAAATTGATTTTATTTACATCATGTCATTTTTAAGTTTTTAGTTCAGTGACCCATATTTTAATACACATTTTTTTTAACGATTTTGGATCATGAATTACTTCAGAGCAGTTCTTAATGTGGCTTTACATTACATGCCCATAAACTATGACTAAAATTTATAAATACCATTAATTCATCTCGGCAAAAAAAGCCTATAAATATTCATTTAATTGCACATTTTTAGAATAACTTATTGTTGCAAATTAATAATTAAATACACTCCTCTTTGTGTCCAAACATTCCTCAAATTGTTCTGGTTTCGATGACTAACCGTAAAGTAATTATAAAATATTTACAAAATCTCTCATCCTCTGACAAATACTAACTGACGAGCAATTAGCCAAAACCACTTGATGAGTAATAAATTAATTCAATTGAAAAGTAATTCCGTTAACAAGTGTTGGCCAATTAGTTGGCTGGCAAAAGAACAACTCATAAAAATCAGACATAAAACATGCTCTCACTCATTTTATGAGGTGTAAAAAATTAATGTTTATTCATAGCGCCATATTTATTTATGTGTTGCCAAAAGAATTAAATATAAGTTATCAACGGGGTTTTTTCTGTGGCCAAACAATAGAGGCAAAAAAAAAAACATATTTATATGGCATAGAACAATTGTTGACGACAATTCATTCGATTAGGAAAATCATGTGCAGACCAGAATATTAAAAAGTAAGAAAAGTTCATATGGTTACAGCATATTCTATTAATAAATATGTTAAAAAATTATAAAATAATTTAATGTACGAGTTTAAATGGAGGGTTTTTGGAAATTTTTGAGATCTTAAAATTTATAAATTCTGGAAATTAAGTCAAAGTCTGAAACATAAGTTTTTCAAACCTTGATGTTTAACTTGGAGTAAGTAGCATATAATTTGAAAAATGAAACCCAGAAAATATAATAGAAATGATCTTCTTTAAATTAAAACCTAAAAATGATCCTTAATTATAGTTTTCGGACTCTATGAATAATTTAATTAAACCAATTTATTTGAGACCGCCACTACATGGCTTGTTGATTTGCTTGCCGTATCCGTATCCGTCGATACACAATGAAGCCGCACAACAAACCAGCCACGCCTCCACCCATATGCGCCTCCAGACTGATTCGCGGATTCCGATTGTGATTGTGGCGAAAATGGAAGGTGGTGAAGCCCACGTCACTGAGGAAGAGGATCAGCAGGGCGGCGATGCGGAAGAAGCGGTGCGATAGCTGCGAAAAGTTCTATAATGGACAGAGCGGTAATCGTGTAAAATTAATCGAATCTCAATTGCGGTTTCCAGCTGACTGACCAGAACCAGGTGCGGCACATGGCTACCCAGCATGGCGTAGACCCCGGCGGAGGCGCCCACCAGCAGCAGATGCGGCTGCAGCCAGGCCGAGAACAGTGAGCCGGCAGCGCCGCCGGCAATATAGACCACGGCCAGGCGGCAGTGACCCTGCTCCAGTTCCAAGCAGACACCAATGAAGCACTGTTGGAGACATTGACCTTTAATTTAGTAATCCAAAAGGGGTAAAATCTTATGCAGAGATTATTATGCAAATTTCTATATTAATGCCGATCTTTAGTTTGCATAAAATATAATTAAAATATTAACATAACTACTACTAAAAAATCTCATGATAGCAAATAATTTTTGTTTAAACTACTGCTCACCTGAAGACATATATTCAGAGTCAGATGCCACACATCGGCATGGAGCAGCATATAGGTCAGTAGTCGCCAGTATTCGCCACTCCACTCCGGCTTGTAGATCAGTCTTCTTTTCATGCACTCATTGGCGATCAAGTGCAGTGATATCTGTTGGAGAAGGAAAAGAAAACAAATATGAAGGGAAGACCTTTAATTACACAGCACTAAGCAGCAAGAAATAGTTGAATGAACAGGTGAGAAGATCTTTAAAAACTCTTGGAACAAGTAAAGATGAAATCCAAACGATTATTATTTAAGAATAATTATTCTCCTAAATTTCCTCATATCACCAATCCAATCTCCTTGCCATTAGTGGTCTTTGCCATATCGGAGCACCCCCAATCATGATGAACAGTGTCATGGCAACTGGCAGCCGGCGACACTCGCCTCGCTGTCACTTTCGCTCAAACGCTCGACACTTCGCTTAGGTGATCGTCATTCGTCGATCGTCGATCGAAGATCTTCGAGCGTTGAGTGTTTTTAGTTGCGATGCCGCACAGTGAGCGCCGCATGAGTTGACAGCAGCCGCAAAAACACGCATGCGACACCAAATCGGTGCAACATGAATATCCCGCCGCCAAATATGACAAATGCCAGAGCTCCATGTTGCAACATTCGCTCGATCCGATGACTAAAATGGCAATATAGCTAAATCGGACTGCAGAGTGCAGCGCGTTGAATTGTGCAATCGTTTTGCGGAGCTCGGCGGGCTGGGCTAAACAATAAAACCTTTCAATCACCGATCTGCATTGCTGACTGTGCGATGTGAGTGTTTTAGGTATGCCCAACATGCATCGCAATAAGGTGAGTATCAATTAATGAGTGTCCCACTAAATGGGTCACACTTGTGGGACTTTGGGTTGGGATCGGTATGGGCCAAGACCCAAAGAGTTGGCAAAGAGGTGTTAATTGTTTGAAGTTTTATCAGGGATAAACCTTGGGAACATTGAAAGGTATTATTAGTAACACATTTTGTAAATTTTCTATACCATTTTTATTGAAAAAATAATATAACAACACTTAGAAAAGGAATAGAAAATAGCTTTCTAAAGAAATATATTAAAATGTATTAAAAATGATATTTAGAGACAAGAAGCTTAATATGTTTAAAATTTATTTACAATAAATTCCAAACACTGCCAAACTCATAAACCACAAAGTGGATTAGCGAAAAAAGAAAAGCAAATAAATATGAATTCAATTCAAACCACAGATAATCCACACAAGTTAAGCGATTGAACAAAATTTTCCAGTAAATGGAAATTCAAATGAATTTCCGTGCAATAATTTATGGAGCACTCACACAGTGGCCCCGCCAGCAACGGGAGAACCAAACAAAAGCAAACAAATTCATTTTTTTGTTTTAAACAAATCACATGGAAAGGCACTATTGAGATGGGAGATTATAATCAGACACTTTTAAGAATCCTCAGCCGAGGGAGAGTGAAACTGAGAGCTTATCAGCAGCGAAAGTTTACTAAGAATTTGAATTTTTAAATATTTACGAATTATAATAAATAATATAACCTTTGACCGCTTAATGGGAATAACAAGTCTTTGCTTTAAATTTCCTTATCTGTTATAGCGAATTCAATCAATTGTTTTCATTGTCATACTGAAGAATATAATTAAATATACTTTAGCATATCAAATTTAATTAACAACTTTAACTACTTTTAAAATCAATCGCTCAAGACTTTAAATAAATTCAATTTCCCACAGTCAAAGCCTTAAATAATTTCACCTTTGAACTAATCAGAGGTAAAAAGTAATATACTTTCATGTTCATCGGTACACGTGATTTTTTTTTTCATATATAAACCATTCAATTAAACACACTTCACTCATACGCCACGTTGCCGGATATGCAAAAAAGTGAAAAAAGAACAAAATCACAAGCACAGACAATCGAACCTGCATAAAGCACATCAGCAATATAAACCAGGGCATCCGCCACACAAGCAGCCGCCGGCGCCCCTTTCCCACGTCATCGGCGTTTGTCAGGTCATCAATGAAAATATTCTGCAGAGGAGCTCGCGATGTGACAGGATTCGCTGGATTGCCATCGGAGGAGGTCTCCGGCAGGAGCAGCAGTCTCACATCCTTGCTGCTGCCATTGTTGTTCCCGCAGGTGGGGCCATTGTTGTTGCTGCTCTCCTGCAGCATAATGCGATTCGGTTCAATTCGTTTCATTTCAAAGCCAGCGACAACCGGTGTGCTGAACGCTTAATTCGCGACTAGGCAGATCCATTGAGGTGTTTGATTTGTTCTGCCAAAAACAAAACATTGAGCGATCCATTCCAATACGATTCGATTCGGTTTGAACCGATTAATCGGCTAGTGTTCCGAGTGGGTGGACATCTTGAGAGGCATACTTTCAGGCGAGCCAGAGGTTTATGTCTCCTCTGATAGTTATTTGGATGGCGAAAGAATCTTATTTCTTTCTTTATTTTTCTTTGTTATGAATTAAATCTTACAAAAATATATTAGAAGTTTATTTTTTCCAATTTGTATCCTAAAGTAAGCATCTTATATTAAAAATCTTTGTAAAAGATTTTGTAAAAGATTGATAAGATCTTAAGAAGATGTTTTTCTTCTTTTAAAAATAATTATAATTTCATTAAATAAATTTCTTTAAATAAATTTTGTAGTGGTTATATAATAATATTTAATTTAGAATCTGGTTTATGTTCTTTACTTCAAATGCCAATCTTAAGGTAAAATCACCTGGACTCGTCGAGTATAATTTTAAATTTTAATAAAATTTCCATAAGTAGATCAACTTTTGCCCGCGGATGCCCACTTAATGCGTTTATATTGCAGCCAACTTGTGGCTCTTATTAAATTTTCGCCTTGCCCTGCCCTGCCCCGAACCTTGGCATTTGACATTTTCAGGCAAGCCAAACGACGTTGCAGCTTCGGTGGCAGCTGCAACAGAAGTTGAAACAGCCAAAGCCAGCGACTTGTTTACACGAAATTGTGGTGAAAAGCTTTCTTCCTCTCACTCTCTCTCTATTTTTGCAATCTACCCATCTCTTTCCCTTTTTGAATAGCTCTCTCTTTCTTTTAGCTGGACACGTGGTGGGCGCTAATGGCGGTGGGCGGTGGCTGTCAACACCGAATGCTCGGTTATGAATGGCTTTTAATGAAATATTTATGTAACAAGCAATAAGAAGCACTTTTGGTTTCTGGACGGAAGCGAAAGAGATGGCAGTCACGCGTTGAAAGAGCACAGAAAGAGATGGGTAACACACAAAAGCGTTAGAAATAATTGTTCGGCTAGTTAAGTTTGACGCAACGTTGAACTAAGATAAAGCCAAACACATAAGCGAATAAACATACACTTGGCACACCAGACAGTTAAGGGCACAAGAATGGGAACACTTTAATAATATCGAAGATTATATATTTTAGAATTCATATACAAGATTTTATACTACATTTTATTAAGTTAGTTTCAGCTTTTTCTTAAGTCAAAATAATCCTAATTGTTTTTTTTTCAGATTTGTTTCAGATGTTTTATTTAAATTTATCCTTTAATATATTTTATTTTTAGTCTTGAGTTTTGGTTATAAATTTCACTATCTTCTATTTTTTCAACCCCAACTGTCCATGCTTGGGTTTCTCATATGTGTTAGCCATAAACTTCCCTGAATGGTTGAGTTGCCAAAAGTCATTAACAGTCAAGGGCTTTACGTGCCACAAAAGGGAGAGATGTTGCAGTCGAAACAACAAATTGACAAATGCGGCAACGACGAAAGGGAAGATCGGGAAAGTCAGACTCAGAACTTAACCCGGGTGCTATGGCTGATATGTCTGGTGGGGTTTATTTACTCGCCGCTGGCTTACATTCCACACAGCCTGGCCAAGAGGAAGCAGTCTGCTCTTTCCAAACCAAAATCCCTTAAAGTTTATTCTCTATATTAAATTTTAGAACTAGATTTAAAGGGCAGCTGTTGAAGGCTTTATGAAATGAAATAATTAAATTTAAATATTGTATTTATTAGTTTTAAGTCTATCCAACTTTTGATAATTATTTTCCCTTCCTGCTTGTATTCTTATCAGTCCTTGGGCCTTATGTTGCTTCAAGTTTGCTCCTGCGGAAAACTCGCCAAATGAAAAACCACTCATAAAGCAAGTGTGCGAACAACTTTAACACGCCACCGAAAATCCCCGGGGGGCCTACCATAATTTCGAGCCCAGCCCCTCTGAGGCTTTGCCCCTCACACAAGAACAGGACCAAGATGTTCCACTTTGCCAGCAGCCAAATCCTGAATTCCTAAATGCCAAGCACTCACAAAAAAAAAAAACGTTTAGGCAAATCTTTGCGCCAAAATCTTCAGCAAACAAGCTCATTACACAGAAGTGCACAGGCAACAAAAAAAAAAAGAAGAAAAACCCGGGAAAAAACGGAAAATGAGGCAACTAAGAGTGCGCCCCGTGATTGAGTGACTTGGCAAAGGGGGCGTGGCAGAATCTGAGGACCATTACGGTCACAGTTTATGACCGCAATTTTATTGATACCGCCAAAGGGAGCGGATACGAAATAAAATAAGGCAACCCTAACTGGGTAAATCGGAAGGGCCCCGAGGAAGTTCCAGGACGTCTTGCCGGCTATAAAGCGCAGCGGGAAAATTCCAAAGCGATTGCCTGCAACGCTGGGCGTTTTATGGCGGACACCAAGGGCTCTATAACAATCACAACCGACTGAATACAACTACAATAAACTAATCTAATGCCGGCATCTAATTTGCATGCCGCAACTAAGCAGGCTTTTTTAAGGGACTCTGCCGGATAACCCTAAGAACGGATACCACAATTCAGCACCAACATTCCATTCGCCATTCTGTAAACGCAAATGTCTATTAACAAGCTTCGTTTCATTGGCAGAGAATGCGTCTACGACCTAGAGATGTGTGTGGCTTAATTCAAGGATGCTAATACTTAATATCATTTCAGGATTCAATAAGCACAAGGATTTTGGTAATGAGCGAGAAATTAGGATTTAAGTGTCTTGGTTTTAGTTAGAAAATATAGAAAGCATGTTTTATTTGCAAATTTATTAAGTTAGTACAAAGGATTTTAAATAAAAGGTTTTGTTTTCTAATTAAATATAGTAAAATAAATATATTAATAACACAATTTTGTATCCAAAGCAATAAATAAAAGTCAACCTTTGACATACTAAATTATAATAAAATAAATATGAAAAATTTGGATGTTATTTTGAGAATAATTTAATTTTATTCTAGCAAAAATAATTATAGTCGACCCTTTTCAAATTTGATATTAAATAAATAATATAATAATAAAAAAAAAGCTACCATGAATATACTCATTCGCACATCTCTAGGACATGTGGAGCCCATGAGACCTGCGGTCCACAGCGCGTGCAAGGGCATAAGTAAAGGATGCAAAGGATGTTTTTCGCTACCCTTCCTGTCCCAGCTCGTATGTAAATATATGTGTGCGTGAGTTGTTGGTTTGTGCGTGCCTCCGATGCAAACTCAATTATTAACTAAGAGGGCCAAAAGGCACACAGCATACTATATATATGTATATAGTATATGGCACCTTGCGCCTTTGCCATGGCCCTGTTTTAGTTGTAACTGATTGTAAGCCTCTGCCACATAGTCACCCTCCTCTCTGTTTGCCCTCCTTCCTGCAGGATGCTCAACTCAGGGGAAATTTGCATTTTATCATCTCATGGTTTCCTCCAACCAACCAACCAACCAGCCCGCGTCCCTCGTCGCCTGTTATTACTGCCAGGAAGGGCTTTGCTTTTAATTGGTTTTCTTAGGCGAGAAACATCTCAGCTATAGTTGGTAGGGAAAGGGACTGCCTCGATTACCTTGTTGTCAGCGTTGTCGTGCTTGTTAATTTAGTGTTAGGCGGCACTAACTTATAATTGTTTAATTAGCAAGTAAAATGCGGTGAAAATATGTGGAAATTATTGGATTTTCCGTGTTCAACACAAAAGGGAGAGAGAAAAGGAAATTAGAAGGATGGAGTGTATCCTTGGGAATTTTCAGATGATGAAAACTATTAAATTTGTTAGTTGATACAAAGCAAAGCTCTGGAAGTAATTAAAATGGTAAACTATTTATTAATATCTGAAAATAATAAATTACTTCCTACAAACAGTGAAATTTATTTTAATTCCTTCTAAATGATTTTTTTATTTATGGATATAAAATTTATAAGGGTTTTCTTTTTAGTTATTTTATAAATTGTATGTATATATTACATGTATAAGACTTGCGTTCAGGAAATAAGAATGTTATTAATCAATAAATTACTATAGAAAATTAATAAACAGATATATAGAGTTAATGCTGACAGAAGGGAAAGTATAATTTAATTCCTTAGATATATATTTGTATAAATTAAAAAAAAACCAAGGATATTATTAATCAATACATTTCAGTATCAATTAGAAAAACACTTAACAAAAAATTCGGTGACATAAATAACTCAATTGAACTACCAAACTACTGTTAGTTTTATACTCATAAATTAAGCACAAAAAATATTATATATATTATAAAAAACACAACTCGTAACAATTCAATAATAAAATAACTCACATTCCTGCACTCCTAATCACCCAAACTTTCCCCACAGTGCACCATACAGTTCACATTTAATAAGCTAAAAGCATTTTAGGCGCCCCTCTGAAGATATTTATCTTAAACATATGCGCATTATCCTCTCCTGCCACTCGTGTAAGCGGTTTCATTATGCCAACAATTGAGTGAGTACATTGAGTAAATATTAACCCTTTCAGGGCCCTAACCGACCAGTCATGACGTTAGTATCAATAGAGAAGTGAACTGGAAAAGCCACTACCTAAGGAACAGAAGAAACTAAAGCAGCCATAAAATGATACAGATTATGAATTGGTTTTCAATGGTAAAAATATAATACATTCAATTCAAATTAGAGTCAGTTTTCAAAGCCTTTTCTAAATCCAGGTCATAGGCCTCATTCCCCTGAATCGCCAGGGGGTGGAATCGAATGTTATTTTGGACTACGCCATGATGATCATTGTGCCCATCATTTATGTGGCCTGCTACTTGACCATCAATTGGATGCATGCCTTTGGTGTCTGTTTGCTGGATTCCTGCAACAGTGTCTGCAAACTGAGCAATAATCTTTTCATGCACCTGGGCGCCTTCCTCTACCTGACCATAGCCTTGATGAGTCTCTATCGTCGCAAGGAGTTCTTTCTGCAGTTCGATGAGCGCCTGAATGCCATTGATGTGGTCATCCAGAAATGTCGTCGATTGGCCGAGATGGACAAGGTTAAGGTCACCGCGGTGAAGCACAGTGTTGCCTACCATTTCACCTGGCTTTTCCTGTTCTGCGTCTTTAGCTTTGCCCTATACTATGATGTCCGTGCGCTGTATATGTAAGCAGCCATGCATAAAATTAATTAAATTAAATAGAAACAATATGAAATTTTTGCTAAATTGCCAAAAAACACCTTAAACTTCAATGAAATCTTTTAACTTTATTCCCACAGGACCTTCGGTCAGTTCGCCTTCATTCCGTTCATGGTCTCCAGCTTCCCATACTTAGCCGGCAGCATTATCCAGGGCGAGTTCATCTATCACGTGTCGGTCATCTCGCAGCGTTTCGAGCAGATTAACGCTCTGTTCGAGAAGATTAACCAGGAGGCCCGCCACCGCCATGCACCCCTCACCGTGTTCGATATCGAGAGTGAGGGCAAGAAGGAGAGGAAGACCATTACGCCGGTAACGGCCATGGATGGCAGGAAGACTGGCACGTTTGGCAATGAGCACAAGTTGGCTAGTGAAATGAAGCGCCAATTGGGACAACAAAAGAACGATGAGGACGACGTGGACTCCAGCAATGATGAGGACGAGGACGATTTTGATTACGACAATGTCACCATTGCCGAAAATACAGGGTGAGGAGGAAACAAAAAACTGATTTTTAATTAATGATGGCAGCAAGTGATGGGTTTTTTATATTTTATTTATAAATGAGGACATTTAAGGGCATTTAAAAGCATAATAATTTCTCCTTTAACTGATTTATATTATTATCGTTTTAACTCTAAATGTAACCACTTTAGTTAATGTCTTTAAAATATATATTTTTCTCCAACAGAACCACCTCTGAGGCCAATCTGCCCGACTTGTTCAAGTTGCACGATAAAATCCTGTCGCTCAGTGTAATAACAAATGGAGAGTTTGGGCCACAGTGTGTACCCTATATGGCAGCCTGTTTTGTGGTTAGCATCTTTGGGATTTTCCTCGAAACCAAAGTCAACTTCATAGTGAGCGGAAAAAGCCGGCTGCTGGACTATGTGACATATTTGTATGTGATCTGGAGCTTCACCACAATGGTGGTGGCCTACATCGTGCTTCGTTTGTGCTGCAATGCCAACAATCACTCCAAGCAATCGGCAATGATTGTCCACGAGATCATGCAGAAGAAGCCAGCCTTTATGCTAAGCAATGATCTTTTCTACAACAAGATGAAGTCCTTTACCCTGCAGTTCCTTCACTGGGAAGGTTACTTTCAGTTTAATGGAATTGGATTGTTTGCTTTGGACTATACTTTTATTTTTTCGGTGCGTTGAGTTACCTGAAAGTTAGCTTAACTATTTGAAATATTTAATTAAATACTCTTTTTTTCAGACTGTGAGTGCCGCCACATCCTATTTGATTGTCCTGCTGCAGTTTGACATGACTGCAATTTTGCGCAACGAGGGTTTGATGTCGTAAATGTTTTGGGCCAACTCAAAAAAATATATATTAATTGATTTCAGCCTAAGTTTTAAGCCCAATTTATAGATTTTCCGTCAGTGTTAAGGTTTAACGGCGAGGAAATACTCTTTTGTTGAAAAAAATGTGAAAAATATTAATGTTTGCCTTATTTCGAATTATTTAAAGTCAAATTTTTAGCAAATGCTAAGATTACTTGCTCAAACTTTAATCTGTATATTAATTAAGGAGAATAATTACGATCTTTTCATTAAAAAATGCATCATTAAAAACGTATCTAAAATGAATCATAGATTCCTAATCGATTTACGTTTAATGACAATGGTTATTTTATTTTACTTTATTTAATTACTGAAAACAAATGTCTAAGAAATGTGTATTGATTGTCTTAAAATGAATGTTGTATTTCACCTATTTTGTCTGTCCTTTTAAGATATACAAAAAAATAAATATATATTTCTGGTAAATGTAAATCGCATTTTATAATCCCTCGAATGCCAATAAATATAATGGCTGCCAATAAAATACTAATATTTCGTTAGAAAATCATTTTGATATCAGCAACATGTTCTGTCCATTTCCGACTTTTATTTGGCAAAAATCTTCTCTCATATATCAAAACATTCAAAGACAATTTCTCAGAGTACCCAGAGCGAGGAACAACAAATGTACAGAGAACATTGAAGGCTTCTGTTAAGCGCCGCGATAATCGCATCAGCCAACACTTTGGGCTCCCCATGAAGGAGGCCAAAAGGAGCGTGAAGGGGCGGGGCCAGAGGTTACTAACGCAATTTCCATCAAATGTCAATTGAAAAACCCGATTTGCCAGTCATCAGTCAGGGCCTCTTTTGCACAGTTCTGCCGTCCCACAGTTTTGCGGCCATCAAACGGAAGCCAGAAGCAAGCGGGGAAGTGGGTCAGGGGGACGGATGCTGGGTGGATAAAAAAAAAGAACATGGAGCAATTTCCGCTTTCAATCACGTTTAGTGCAGCGGAAATGTGTGCAGAAATATGTTTTTTTTTACTTGCTACATTTCTACTCTCCCTTTTGTAAATGCAAATCTTTCAAATACTACAGTCGGAGGGGGGATTCGGTTATAAATTACATTTCAATTTCAGTGGAAACTAAATATTTCAGTAGGGCATGAATATAGGGAACTTCGATACTGGCAGAGAAACTCAATTAATTGGCCATTATATGCCAAGGGGATGTGAATTAATTGATTTTTTCAGACACACCTACTGTCTTCCCTTCGATCTAGACTGAAAGTCTCACATTACACACTTTATTCAGGCACTGAAAGAAGGGAAAGGGTTTTCTTATTTACTGAAGTAAATATTAGTTTATTATACTTTTAAGCAATTATTTATAAATTAAGAATAATAAAAGAGGAGAATGGATTTAGTTAATATTTCCAATAACATACTTAATTTAATAGAAAAGCCGCAACAATAGTTTTTAAATTGCATTCTTTTTAACTCTTAAATAAAATATCAGTTATTTCATTTATTATAATTTAAAAAAACATCTCAAATAATTATTTGGCATCGCTTTTTTTGTGCGTGTCCAAACAGTCTGAGTGACTGGAACACATCCCGAACACGTAAATCAATATGTGGCTCGATTGGCTCGTTTGCACATGAACCCTCCTACTCCATGAGGAGAGATAAATTAAGAGGCAGAGGGACCTGGGGAGACAGGGTGAAATGTGGTTGTCCTGGTCAGTGAAAATGACTGGAAACAGAAGCAACAGGCAACACACATATTACCTGCAAATTACGTCAACTGTTGCTGGCAGCCCAACTAAGGGAAAAGCGGATGGGGGGTTATCTGAGAGGGTCAGAACCAAGAGTAGATTAAACTCTAGCATGTTTTTAAAAGATAAGAAAGGGATTGACAAAGTAGACAGGGAAAATGTCCTTAAAAATATTTCAAGGACAGAAAAAGAATGCAGTTTAGTCAATTAAATATTCAACACCAAATATGACAAAATTTTTAGTATATTTCTCATAATGTTTTTGGTAAATTAACTCTAGTTTTTCTCAGTGGAATGTGGAGCGTGAGCCACATGACCCTTGCAAGGCAATGTGAAATGTCAGGGCACTTTCAAGAGTTCATTTAGACGGTAGAAAATTCTACAGAGAAACGCTTAATACAGTGGCTGTTGTAGGGAGACGAGACAAATGCCAACAGGTCGTTGCTGTTGTTTAAATAATTCAGGCTAAAAATGCAATGGCTATTCGTTGAGGGCAGGAGGTCATCGCAGGGCCACCCACTGGGTTAAACATGTGAAAGAGTATGGAATGTGTGCGTTCTGTGGGTGAACGAAAAGCCTTATTATTTCTAATTTGGGGTAAAGTTGTTTACGTCCATTATCTACTTTTGTATATTTTGTATTATTTCAGCTGCCTTTTTGAAAAATAATTTTATTTATTAGGGTAATTGCAACATCAATTTCTAAGATGTTTCAAAATTTTGCATTAATTTTGGTTTGAGTTTCGGTTAAATTTCAGACTGAAACTTATAAAAAACTTTTCAGTTTCACAAAACTTACATTTATGTAATCAATAAATTATAAAAAAAATATTTGTATTCAATTAATATTTGAATTTAAATATTAAATTGTATATTTCAAAAGCAAATAAACTTAAACAGGAAAGGACGCTAGCTGAGGGCCTGAAGGATTAAACTTAGCATTACTTTTAAGTTCAGAACGCATTTCGTTGGCAGTTTTTAATAAATTATCAAATCAGTTTATTGAATTAAAAATTAAATGAATAAAAATTGTGAAAATATGTAACTCTAAGTTTTCAATTTTAAATATAATAAAAATTAACCTATCTTTACAGATACGAAATTAATTGTTTGCTTTACTGAAATGATGTATGTACATCACCCAGATTGATGCATGAAAATGCAGTGAGATTGGCAGGACATCTCTGACACAAGCCGTGGAAAGCTTTCACACTACAGGTGTCTGTCTAAGCGAGACACCAGCGACAGCGAGAGAAAGTCCAAGAGAAGAGAGCGACAGAGTGCCTGCCAGAGCGACAAGTGTGGTGAGTTTCACCATTATCCTTGAGAACGCGTTCACCCTTGGCCAAGCGAAGGAAAATTGTGCGAGGACCGTTAGGCGAAATCAAATCAAACTGATAACAGCTGTGTGGGAGAGACACAGAGAGGGGGGTGGCAAGGAAAAGCGAGAGAGTTCGCTTAAAAGAGAGAGCACAGGACGAGAAAAAGCACCAGACGAACTTTTCCTTCAACTGGAGCCTCAGATAACGGGACAGTTCGTGGCGGAGTTGCGAGTGTATCGGTTGTGCAACAGCGGAATAACGGTACATCACAACAACCCTCTGAGAAGGAGTGTGTGCGGGTGTCTGAGTGTGAGTGTGTATGGGTGGCAGCCTCAGTGGCCATTGTTGTTGCAATTAATAACGAAAGTCCTGTGCGTGTTGTGTGTTTAATGATTAAACTTTGATTGAAATAAATTCCATGAAAATTAAATGAAAAATAAAGATTTTGAAAATATTAACGGTGTTGAAAAAGCACTATATTCAAAAGGATACTAAGGACAAACGAAGTGTTGTGTAAATAATTAAAAAAAAACATTAAAATGTTGAATATAATTTGAAAGAACAAATAATTTACATTTTGGGAAATTGGAAATTTAAGGACAACACAAATAACGTGTTTTGATGCGAACTCTGTTGAATAATCAAGACGAGCAGACTGCGCAGTTTGGCGCCGTGTGGGCGTCTGCCCAAAAATCTAAGAAGTAAATGGGAGACCAGGGCAAAAATACATAAATCCCACCTAGACAGCAACGGTGTGTCTGCCCCTGACTTTTATTTAATGCTTATTTTTGCGGGGCTCATTGGCAAACCAGAGAGTTTTGCCTTTGAATTTTGAATTAATTTACCAAAATCAAAGTCTAAGAGCTGTGTTTCCGGGAAACATTTTGGCAGTGGTTTCTGAAATTCCAACTAGAAACTATACAAATTAGAGAGCCTTTTGATTTAAATATTTCCTAAGAAATTTCTCAAAGCTCTTATAAAGTTTCTTAAATGCAAAGATACAACAAGTTTCGCATGGGGAAACTCAAGAATTCTTAATAAAACTAAATAATATTTTAAGGATTTTGCTTAAAAAGCATTTGAGGTAGTTTAACTCTTGATTTCTAAGAGGTTTGCTAAAAATTTCAAAGTATAAATATTTTATTAAATTTTTTAAGGTTCAGAAAACGATCAATGAGATTTATAAAAAGACTATCTTTTGGTTTTGGAGTGGTAAATGTCTGTATTTCTTTTAATTTGATTAAATTTTTTATTTAGTATTCCTATTACAGTTTATTTTGCATTAAAATTATCTCTTATTTAGTCTCAACCTTGGCTGAATATTATTTATATATTTTAATTAATGGTAGCTTCTACTCCTTTGTTTATTCTTAATTAATTTTGTTTACAATTGACTGAAGCCGTTGTCTAATTTTCGAAATTATAAGAGCATTCAACCTTCTGAATGCCTTTCAATGAAAAGGCAACTTTCCCTGGCATTCTCCTTCGGCTTTTCTCCTGTGTCTGCTTCTTTGCGTCTCGCTTTCACTTGGTCATGAAAATCAAAGTCCCCCGTGTGCCCTGTCGATGTATTGCGACCCCCACATCTGTGTGGACTGTGTCGGTGTGTGTGCACACACACACACATTATAGGGGTGTTTGCTGCGGGGGCGTGAAAAGTTTGTCTTCCTGTTTGAGTTGCGTATTTGTGCGGCATTTCGGCATTCCGCTTTTTATTTACTACAAATTGCTTTGCATTTTCGTACCATTTCATCTTCCTCTTTGCCATTATTTTCTTATTCTTTTTCTTTTACTTTTATTTTAATTTATTTTTCCTCTGTTATTGCGTTTAATGCGCTGTTGGCAATTTGTTAGGAAATAAAATGTTGCACCTCAAACCCGTGGCAGTAATGAAATATTGTAATTAACTTTGTTGCCAGCGGGCAAACCGAAGCGAAATTTGCGACGTTAATGAGGCGGCAACAGGTTCCGCGGCAGCAGCAGCAGCTTCAATTAAGTTTTTAATAAGCGACAGTCTAGGACTAATAAATATTCATAAATATTTTAGCTCAGCTGTCGGCAATTTTCCAAGTACTAACCCGCCCCCGCCTGCATATTTTGGGTGTATTTAAAAGTTTTTTCCTTTTCCTGCTGCTCTATCGGAAAGTTTTCCATCAACTTGCCCCTGGTCCCAGTGCAGGAAACTTTCGGTTCCATTCATTATTAACGATAATATGTGCTCAGCTCCACTGGAAGCGTAGTTTTGGGGGGGGAAAAGTTCGCAATTAATTGCAAACTACCAAGTCGAGTGCAGGAAAGTGATATCTCGCAGGACAGCGTCAGGAATTATTTAACGAAATGGGTCACACAGTGTTAGCTAAGCATTATTTGGGTTAACAAATTAAAACTGATTCAGGGTTGCTTGTGAAATGAACAATGCACTGAATTATTCAATTTATGTCATTAGCAGAAGTTAACTTTCAAGTTGAGTGCCAAAAAATGATTTCCCACAGGACAGAAAGTTAAAAATTTTCATGTAAAATGTTGTGCCTTAAATTTTCAGAAATTTACTAGCGTCGCTTTGAGAAATGTTAAAAAAAAATCATATTAAATATCAAATTTCCTCCTTTGGCTTACCAACAATTTACAAAGCCCATTTATCTTTTAATTAAATCTCTAAATTTAAAGCAATCAAAATAAACTCTTCTCTTGTGCAAAAGTTTCGAATATTCTCTGGTAATATAAATTTACATAAAGCCTTGAACAATAACCAAATATATTTTACACATCCATGAATTAATCCAATAATAAACTTGGCATACACTCAATGAACAAACAAAGAAATAACTTGAAATAAAGCCAATTTTCACAATAAGGAGCCAAGGCAACGCCTACGCAAAAGTACACAATGGCAAAATGGTATTTCTAAAATTTATTTAAATATTTGCGTACACAGAAAGTAAGCGGATTCACGCCAAATTGAATAACAGAAGACAATAAAAGAAACGTTCAAGTGGAAGGAGATGATGAAGTGAAAATAACACAATCGGCAGATAACTAATAACAAACAAACAGAAGGCATCAAAGGAAAAGCGAGAAAAGCAGTCGAGTCTTTGACTTTGAAGAGGGCCAAGAAAAGCCAGCGTCATGGTTTGAACTTCGGGCAAAGGAGGTAAGTCAAGGAAGAGCAGAATATACATATATTTGTTATTTGCTATTTTTCTATTCATAATAATGCAAATCATTTATGAATAAATAATAAGCTAAATATATGCATTTGAAATTCATAGAAACAAAAATCATTTTTCACTGTTTAAATTATTTTAATTTATTTTCCAAAAAACGCCTGACTAAATTCATAAATAACAAATTATTTATGAGTCCGTTTCTGCTTATTTTACGAAATTAATTAGGTCCTTGTATTCTGATCAAGTGTAGTAGGCTCTTTCCATACTTTTTTGGCCCTTAACCTTTTCTCATATTCTGAAAAATACACACAACTAACCCAATTTTCATAATTCATTCACCGACATCTCACAGCTCCCCAAAGTACGTCATAGATATTCCATTTCATCAGATGTATTAGTAAAATGAGAGCCGCAAAACCACCCCTCAAGAGATTTAAATTTAGCCCCGGACGCCGCCGCTGTGTACATAAGCACGTTATATATAGGTACTATATGCCAAATTATTGTACATAATTGAGTGCGATAAATTATTTACTCGATTTGGGGGGGAGGGGAGACTGGCGGGGTCTTAGACCTTTTAACCGCTCGTTGGGTCCTTAAAGTCCGCAAAATATAATAAAATTAAATGGCTTTAAGGCCTCGCCTCATCGAGCTCCTGAAAAGTATGCTACAAAATTCCTTCCATAAATATTGATGTATCTTAAGGGGGTTTCGTGGGCGAGTGCGAACGTTCGCTCTGCTGTTCGTTCACCTTCTTTATACTCTTGAGACTCAAAAAGGGAGCACAACAAATCGTATCTAAATATTCAGAGCTCTGACCCTGGAAAAGGCATTGAACCATTATTTTGCACCGCAGATATACAAACTGTAGAATAATGCTGCATAATGCTGCCTTCTAATCCGCATAATCGCATTAAAAAGGCAGCCGTTAGAGTTTTGATTGGCAAATTGTGGTATTTCATATTGTCAAGCATTGTTATGCAATCATATTTGATATATAGATATATGGCGCTAATTATCGATTTGCATTTACAAATTGGATAATACAATTTGTGGCGCAACCTTTGGTGGCATAATTGTTTGCCAGAACGCAACATAACAGAATTATCATTTTAATTGAATAAAGCATTAAGGCTGTCAGCAAATAGGAATCATTTATCTGTGACAATGGCTGGAAAATCGTTGACTTTTAGTCATATGGCAAAGGTGATAATTGGATAAGATCAATAATGATGAAAGTGAGAGAGTGGAAAATATAGAGAGTTAATTAATAGCTGTGAAATATTATAAATTAATATTTACCATTAATAAAATATTTTTAAAATTATTAAATAATATCGCAAATTTCAACGATACAGAAATCCATTCAGCAAATCAATCATATATCCCTTTCATTTGTTATAATTAGACAAATCCTTGTTTATTTGGATTAAATATAATATTGCCGGCACACTCGCTACCACATCAATCATGGCACTCGATGTCTGACAATAATATCCTTACCCTGAAGCTGGTAGAGGAGAACAAAAATAAATACAGGAAGGGAAAATAATAGACCCAACTTAAGCCTGCCTCGGATGCGAACTTATGGAAGTGAGCTGCTAGTCTGCTTATGTCCTTAAGGCTTATTATTTAGCTGCTTATTCATTGTACTTGGATGGCAAGCCGACTCCTTGCCATTGTGCGACAATTCATCAGTAAACAACAAACAAACAAAATAAACAAATGACACATAAAAAAGGGAGCCACGTGGTTCCGTCTGACAGTGACAATAAATATTAATGACTGTCGGAATGAATAGATATTTAAACAAATGTAACGCTTTGATGGTGTCATGAAAATGTTATTAAATTGCCATGACCAGAAGCAGCACTCAACACGAAACCCCCGTCCGATTCCGAATGAGTTCGAATGACTTTCATTAGCTTTCTTTATTATGTGTCGATTGTTTTCTCCTAATTACTGGTCGGGCTGATAAAATTATTGACCTGTCACTGCCAGAATACAATAAAAGCAGCATAATTGTCTTTATATATTAGGTAAAATAATATTAATTACTTAATTAATTAAGAAAGATTTAAATGGAAGTTAATTAGTTAGATAGATTTTCATTATAGTTTTTAGCAAACTTCAATGTTAAATCTATGAAATATTGAAAGGTTATCGAGGGTCAACTGCATTACGCCTGAGAGATGAAATTTGAATAAAATACATACTAAAATGCATCAAGTTTATATTCATTTCCTTGATTAACCGATTACCATGCCAAAAAGCCAGGCTAGAAAATTTACATTTTCCCTTTAACCCAAAACTAAACGGACTACATTTTAGCAATTAGAGCTGCAGGGGTTGGCCAAAACCCTATAAAAAAAGGGAAAACAACCTTAAACAAGCTGGAAACCGAGCTACGGCCACTGCTAATGAATAATCCGCGCCGCTCCTCGCCGCCCCCAATAGAAACTTTTCTCATTACTCAAATCTATATATACGTATATATCCGCATATAAATACCAACCTTCGACAGAGCATTAAATACCGACAAAGTGAACAAAACGGTTTGTCCAACAGCAAAGGCTAAAACCGGGCGGGGCTGCCATGGAGGCGTGCATTTTTGTAAACTGTTTTTGGCCAGGATTCATTTGCATCTCCCAGTGGGCGTTGCTGCTGCTGTGTTGCCATCCTTTGAACGAAAGTCAAACGCCAAAACAGCAACAAATTTGCACTTTCATTTTAATTTCGCCTGTCGCTTTTCCCAGTGACGATGATGCTGGGAAATCCTTTAAAAAGTACCAAGAAACTGGTGCAAACCGGCCAAGCTTCTGTCACTAAAAAGGAAGCTTCTGCGCTTAATGGCCGCAAAAGTGTGAGGGAGTGGAGAAAGTGGTTCCAAGGTTGGTTGGGTTCTTCTGTGAAATACTTTTACATTTTACCGGGCTACGGAAAAAATGCAGTAAACGAGGTTGTCAGGGAACTTTCTCCAATGACGTTTCTGCTTAAAATTGTTTTAAAGGCCATTAAACTTGCTGAATTTTCATACTGAATTTTTAAAGTCTGCCAAGCAATAAAGTGGAATAAAAAATCTGACGAATTCACCCCAAGGTTGATAATAAAACGTATAGAATACAGTTCTGATTTCATTCCCCTTTTATTTAGCAAATTGCCAGCCATAATCATACCATATAGCAGGAATACCATGCGGGATGCACTCAAGTTTTTTCGCTGCTGCAACACTTTGAAGAGCCATCAAGTTCAGCCATAAAGTTTTATAACCACACACTCTCGACCTCACGTCTCCAACGTTCTAACATTCTCACTTGGTATAGCATCAAAGGCACAATTAACCACAGTTTTGTCGATGTAATTTAATGGCACTTGTTCGACATTTAATTACACTAATTTATATGCAAACTGCAACCGACACGGCGGCAGCAGCAATGGCGACACCGATGCTGTGATGATGGTCCTCGTCTAATGAAGTTTTCCTTTTTCTCTCCTACTCTAATTTTTTCCCCGTTGTAAAATATAGTAGAGACTATATGGTCTTTTTAGCTCAATAAAATTGATTTTTCATTGGAAATGTTTGCTTTGTTCATTACTTAAATTATAATTACTAGAAATTATTACCTAAAATTGAAGCCAAAATATCTTTGAACTTGAATTCTCAGAAACACTAAGTGCTGAATGCAAGAAATTTAATCAGAAATTCGTTGGAATATATCCTGGCAACTTCACAGTTTTCGGAAATGATGAGTTAATATTTTAGCGTAATATGAATCAAATAAATAAATAATGACACTAGCTTTCTGTTCCTTGAATATCAGTGAAAGATATTAAAAAAAAGATATTATAAAAACGTTTCAAGAATTTGCATTTAGCATTCCCCCGTAGCCTAGGCTTTGGTGGATCCTGCTGCTGCTGTAGCAAAACAAAAAATATATATATTTATATATATGCATATATAAAATTTATGCCGTAAGGACAATGCAATGTCAAGTCATGCCATGCCTCTCCCCCGCTTTCCTGCTTTCCGAGTAAAGACATCAAACGCAGCTGCTGCTGGTTTCTCGGCTATTTCAGCGAATTGTAGCAAGTCCTTGTATACCCTTTCGTAAGGGTAAATCTAGTACGAAGCCAAGCAAGTAATCAGCACTAAATACCTAATCAAACAAGCAAGAAATTAAATAAATAATGAGTAATAAAAATTAAAATTAATCAAAAGATGAGAACGCCACCCTTTATATTTATTTAAATAATATAATTACTGCTGATATTATATTTAAAATAGATTTGAATCTTTCTCCTGGAAACTAAGGTCAAGAGTGTTCCCCAATTCCATACCTTAAAATATCCTTCATCCTTGTTATTTTTTTCGTAGTGCTCCTCTTCTGGTGACTTCGCCTTTATCGCATTCCTTCCGCCAGCTTCAAGTCCTGTTCTCCAGCGCATTTTTCCACATGACGTGCGATTGTGAAAAAGGCCAAGATGGGGAAAAAAAAAGGAAAACAATAAAAAGCGAGTAAAACGAGCAAAGGCAAAATTTGTCAACATGTTTATAAGTTTCACTTTTTTTTTGTTGACTGCCACGAGTGTTTCTTATATTAATATTGGTCATTTTAGTTTTGATCTCACACTGTCCACTGTCTTCTTAGTTATTGTCTGTTGTTTGTTACAATTTTTATTGTTCCAGTTAATGATTTCTTTCAGCTGATTGTTTTTCTGATTTTGTACTCGGCTTTATTGAGTTGTAACAAGAAATGGCTGTAATTGGGAAGCTGTTATTAATATGGTTAATAATTTTCTTAAAAATAGCCAGACTGCCTTTGGGTTTTATAAAGGTTTGTGATGTTAATAAACAAACCACAACCATAAAATATATAAGATAGGATAAGATATTTGTTAAAAAACCATTTTCAAATGATAATTTTTCTTTTAAATGAAACTTTAATAACAAATGTTATCAATGTTTCCCAAAACAAACATAATTTTCTACTTTAACATCTTACTTTTCTTTGCTAGAAAAACTTATTTTCTTGTTAAACTTTCAAGACATTTTTGTTATCCTTAAACTCTTATATATTTGTGAAAATGTTATAGTTTTCCATTTTATTTTAACTGCTTGTATTTTCCAAGTTGCCATTAGTGCCGGCAGCCATGCTGCAGTTGCAGCTGTTACTGCTATCGCACTTGATGTCACTGCAGTTTTGCCCGACACTTTCTGCTTACTTTTGGACCTGTCGCCTCAAAGGCCAAAAAGGAAAACACTTGCACCTGTCCCAAGTTGCCGACATGAAAGCAAACTTTTATTTATGGAAATGGCTTGAATTACTTCCTCGTTCGAAACGAGCAAAAAAAAAAAAAGAAAGAGGGAAAGAAACAAGTTTGCCATCTTTTCTCCCTGGTCCAGTGGCTTTATTTTGAGGTCCGTCGTTGGCTTTCATCGTATAAACTATCTTTATGCCTTGTGGGACCTTTTCATAAGCACGTTTTTATCTGCTTTACACATTTGTGCGTCGTCGTCTTTCAAAATGGGAACAGGACTCGGGGGAGGGTCAAGCGTCCTCGTTTCCATCGGTGTCCTTTAAGACCCCATTCGGTGTGTTTGCTATTAAAAGCCCCTTTTTTTTGTCCGCAGTCCCTCCTCCGCCAACAATTGTGCGTTTTGGGCCACATCGTTCTGCTGATTTTGTCTGTTTTCTTTGTCATTGATTTTCGATCATAATAATTCCATGTGCTTTATGTGCCGGAAAGTGCCCGCTAAAAAGGACGACAAGCATCTGGCAATCCATTGCAATGCATTTATCCCTCAGATCCTCCCGCTCGCAGGCGATGAGCTGAGCTCTGAAATGATTTGATTTTTATGCTTTTCTGTTTGTCTCCATATCTTTCATTTCCTGAGTCTTTTCCTTTGGAATTTCTTCTGCTCACTGCGTATGAGTGTATATGTGCTTTCCTTTTATGACTTTATAATATGGACATTATCCATCTCTCTAACTGATTTTGTTAGGAAGTTAAGTCATTCGAAGGGAAGTCAAATAAATTGGAATTATTTGGAAAAAGAAATTCCATTAAACGTTTAGCTTATTGAATGATAATTGATTTGTTACGATAATTGGTTGATTAACATTGAATTATTATTATTATTGTTTAACATCAAATCAGAAACTAATGAGGTGTAGTAACTTCATTAGTAATTAGTAAAACATTCTGCATATTGAATTTAATCTTTTCTTGTCTCAAAATTCTTTAATATTTACCCCTTTAAAAGGTTTTAAAATATCCTTTAAAAATTCACATATAATATTTTCATTCAAAGCTTCTAAGAATTTTCCTGAATTTCCGCAGACTTAAGTTAAATTTCCATAAAGAATAGGACCATAATTTATCTTCTTATATCGCAAACATCAAGTTGTCGGGATGAGTTAGCCCCAATCTTTTGATAAAGTTAATCTGCAAAGCAATTTCCACAACCTAATTTTCCTTACACACACCGAGGCGGAGCTGATCCATGTCGAATCAAATGCTCAATCGAGTCCAGGACATTATGCAAAACACATGACAGCCAACCGTAGCTTAGGAAGAACAGGAGCAACAACTAACACACTCAGCCAACTGACAACTTCACTTATTCCAGTTGAGTTGTGACGTCCTGACCGCAGGCAGTTGGCAAATGAAGGCAAGAGAAAGGAAAAGCCGGCAAAGAAAAGCCTGGGAAAAGGCGTTGAAACGTTTCATTTCCTTCAGTGTCTGTCGACACTCGGCCCAAAAAAAGAACAAAAAATTAAGATGGTCGAAAAAAACCGCAGGCAAATCAAAGGCAGAAGGAACCTCATTAAATTAATGCAAGCCTCAGGAGTTTATCCCCCGCCGCCTGGACGACCGCGGCTAATTCATGGGAAAAGCCTCTTTAGCAGTGGGCCAAAAAAGTATACCAAAGATTTGAAATGCTCGATAGGCGCAGTCGAAATGATTGGCAGGACCCCTGAAGGACCTCAGTCGGCATAAGCCGCTGGCTTAGTTAACATTGTAGGAAGGAACATGGAAACATTTCGTTAGATTATCCAGAATGCAAAGTGGACACGGATTTACATTTCAGATGGGTTTCATTCTTCGGATAATTTGTATGCCAAGAGATGGAAAATATCTTTAAATAAATAAACAAACAAATAAGGCAGACAATAAAATGAAATCTATTTAATAGTTTAATGAATTAATCTTCCTTTTTAAGTTTTTATGTGAAAATTTATTGGACAGACAGCTTCGAAGTGTAAACCTTTACGGTAATAAGCTCGCCATGTAAATAGTTTAAAGGCAGCTTCTCTGATTTTTCTAGAATCATACCAAACAAATTCTTTTGTGCATTAAAAAAAAACACATCGTTTGAAGGGAAAATCCGAAAAATGTTTTTGGAAACCACAACAAATGTGACATGGTCAAAGTCCCAAAAACAAAAAAAACGTGTTCAAACTTATGAAGTGAACAGCAATGGTTACAAACCTGCACATGTTTCTCTACACTCTGTAACATAAATTTTAAAAAATTTAACTAAAGTTGAATACCTAATATTAATGGTACAAATATAAATTATTCACAGAAAATTTTGAAATGGTTTTAAACTGTTTAAATATTTTTTAAAATTATGGAACTATATTAGAGTCTTTTAAATGAATAAAATACAACAATTATATTACTAATTATAAAGATCTAGTATCTTATAATAACTAAAGCATTAAATAATCGTTTTCAGTCATCTTTTGCTGATGAGTGCCTGCATGTGAATATAGAATATATACATATATGTAGTATGTGGGTGTCCTTGTGTCCGGTACAGATTTAGAGGGACTTTCGTTTTTGCCCCCGTTCATGTTTATTTTAGCTTGCAAATAAAGGGGATAAACAACAACTGGCAGCCATGTTCAACAGCATTTCCGCTTACATGTCCTTTTTTTCATATTTTTTGCGTTGGCCTGGGTTTGTGTCTGTGTGCGCTGAACCCTTTCACAGCTTTTTGCTAGGAGCCCCTGGTCCCAAAGCCAGTCAAAAGCCATCCACTCAATCCTTTGCATATTGCTTATATATATTTCTTCAGCAAAAAAAAAAAAAGATGTATGCGTGTGTGCCGGGGATGGCTGCTTAGTCATGCTCATGAAAAACGCGAAAAACGCGACCAGAAACTGGCGGAAAGGGAGAATTTTCCAACTGTAAACAATAAATATAAACATGGAACGCTGTGGGCGGAATCATAATAATCCCATCCCATCCCAGCCTCATCATCATCATCATCATAATCCACATGCTGTCGTCAGTCAAGTTCAAATGGCTGGCAAATTTTTTTGGTACACTCTTTACCCGGATACCACCAACAAATGGCTAATGCGTATATATATATGTATATAGGGTTGAGGGGCAACGAGGTGGCTGAAGCTGACGGAAAAACAAGGCAACTGCTTAGCATAATGAAAGGTGGCTTCAGGAGCTGCCAACTTTGTAGGGAAAATTAAAATTTATGATATTTTTTTCATGCTTTATCAATTTTAATGGGAAGCATTTCATCTTGTTTATTTAATTGTTTGATAAATATTAAACGGTTTATATTTATTTAATACCTGAAAAATAATATATTACGCATACGACATGTATGACAAACATTGTCTATTTTATGATAACAATATTTAAAAAAATGCTTATGATATTTCTGGAATCTAATAATTTATATTAAATTACGCATACGACATGTATGACAATAAATATCGAAAGAAGTTCCTAAAAGCTTACCATAATATATTTTATATTAATATTAAATAATATTTATTAACTATTGTAGTACGTTAATTACCCCTCTGAAAAATACGATATAAATTACTTATACGACATGTATGCCAAATTATATTTTTCTACACAAAATATTCTATATTTTCGTAACATTTTATTATCTAGTAAGTAAAATACTTTACTTTTAAGACCTTAACAATTAAAACGTCATTTAAAACTTTCCCACAATTCTCTTTTTAAAAGTCTCATCCGTCGAAACCCAATATTTTATTCATTGCGGTAAAGGACTTTCCCCATTTTATTTTCCTCAAAGTTGTTGACATATATATCCACTTCCGTACGCCCAATTAACCTTCATCAGCTCCACTTTCGCTTTCGGCACATGCAAAAATTATTAAGCCAACACATAAATAAATTGTTAAAATATTTATTTACGGCCAAGACAAGACAAGTGTAAACAAAGCCAAAAAGGACTCTCGACGGGACCAGGTGAGCGTCGAAAGAAAGTGAGTGCATGGACAGATAGCGACTGACTTACCTGGCGGGGGTCTGAGTGAAACCGACTCGTAAATAAATACCAAAGACATAAATAAAATAGGAGGAAGAGTGAGTGGAAAACACTCCCAGACCGACCCATTTCCGACAGTGAAAGCCAGCGAAATGTAAATATCAAATAAAAAGCGTAGGGAAACGACGAAACGCTACACATATTTTGCATTTGAACTGTCAGAGTGGGAGAGAGGGAGAACTAAGATCGGGATTTAAGTTTCAGACCACTTGTGTCTGCACATGTTAGCTTGTCATAAAAATGGCTTTTGCCGCCTTCCAGAAAGAGGTAACACACCCCCACATCCATCAATACAGGGCCCTCCACACGCGTTTCCCCTTTTATTTGCAGAGCTTTCAAGCCCAAAGAAATGGCTGCCATTTGTAAGAGAGTATAATAATAATGGCCAGACCGCCAGGGAAAAAAATATATATATATATATATTTATATACAAATGTGTAGCCATAAAGTCTGTATCGATTGGAGTATATATTCCACTATTTTTTTTGCGTCACCTCATGCGTTATGGTTGGAAAAATATGTGCAATATGGTGCAAGTTGAGCTAAAGTTGTGTAGAAGTTGGGTAACTAAAAGCTACTTGGAAAGCTAAAGAAACGTTGGATAAATTATACAAAAAGAATTAAAACAATATTATGTAGATTATTTTTATTATTTCCTTTTCCTTCCATTTTTCAATTCATTCCATTTACGCCACATTAAAAAGTTTCTATTGCCACCTTTGGAAAACTCCGGAAACGGAAATTAAACATGCAACAACTACAGACGTTTGCACTTGGCAAGCCGTCAGACAATGATTAAAATTTCCTTTTTTAAGCGTCGACAACTAATCCTTGTTTTCCTTTCTCTCCTTCTGCAGTTGCAAATGCAAACACAACAATGAGATGGTGGCTCAATGCTCTGAGGCGCAAGAGGAAGAAGCCGAGGGCGGCAGGTGGAGTGAGTGGTGCTCTGTATCCCCCAGATGCCACCTGTCCGAGACAGCAGCAGCAGCCGCAACAATCATCGACTTGGGGAGGAGCTGTCCCCCTGATTTGGTTGCACTTGTTGCTGGCAGTGCTGGTGCTCAATAATCACAGAGCAGCGGCAACAACTGCAATAAATCCCGCGGCAACAGTAACAACACAGGGAGACTATGCAGCGACATCGACATCGGCCACATTATCCTTGGCGGCAGCTTCCCCATCATCATCAGCAGCGGCAGCCACGGATAAGTTCTCGACTAACTGGAGCAGCCTGGAGGATCCATTCAAGGGCATCGTGCGCATCGGCGATGGCAACACAGTTGCCAGGGTGAGTGTTGAATTCAGGGAATTGAGAAAACTAAGCTTGATGTATGGCGTTTCAAGAGATTAGCAGGGCAGGACTCACAGAGTCATCGATAGGTCTTACCAGGAGATTAGTTTATGGCTTTTTGGATACCCTGAAAATAATATTTTAGCTACTAGGAATTCATAAACATTTTACTTTATTAGTCTTAAATAAAAAGTATGTTATTAAGTGATTAAATAAATAAAACCAAACTCTTTAATGTTCCATTTACAGCAATTTTAAACACTTTCTGCAGAATAAACAAGTAGTATTTGTAATACGCAATCAAACGAGATTTTATTTGCTCAATTACTGTCTCTCCCCATTTATGTGGCATAGTGTAAACCCCATTTAAGCCGCAATTACACTGGAGTGCAATTGAAATAATGAGAATGAGAGTACTGCACAGGAGTGCAGATGAGGTGGGGGAGGTTTGCACCTGTAAATTACGCTTAAGGTGCCTCTTCTGCATCCTCGTAGCACTCACCTCTCGTTAATTGAATTAGGATTGCAGGGCACTCGAAAATCTCGATGCTGTTCTAAAATTTACCAAGTGGCTATTTAGTGAGCACTTAAAAATGATCAAGGGGGGACGACTGCTATCAACAAGGAGAAAATAAATTTATTTAATTGCTTTGGAAATCAAAAATAATATCTAAGATTAATATTAAATTATTCAAATATACAGAATAAAGCGAAGATAATTTAAGCTCTCTTAAACATTTGCCTGACTTATAAAGTTTTTCTTATCACCTAGCTCCACTTCTGCATAAACAGCTCATAAATATTTCCTCTGAACTTGTAGTTTTATACCGCACTCTTCTTAACTAGATTCTGGAAAACAATTTCCCCGTATTTCGCCGAGGTTTATGTGCTCATAATGAGCCAAGTTAATTAGCTTAAATGGTTGGCAGCTGAGCCAAGCTAACTTCTGGTGTAGATACTTGTGCATTGGAAACTTGGTTGGGGAACAAACTGGACTCCCCATTTTCCGTATCTGCTTTCCATATTCCAGTGGCCAAAAAACTTTATTGTCCTCGGCCATCGTCAGACCAAAGACCAAACAATACAACATAAAATTCTGTCAAAAAGTTTTCAATTCAATTTCGTCCTTTTGTCTTTAACAATTTAAAGTTTAAACAAAGGAAACTTTTTTCGGTGGCTAAAATGCATCAAACAAAAATTAAAGCCTGAAAAAGTAAAGCCAATAACGTAATTTTCCACTCAAACGGTAAAAAGGTCTAAAACAAAAATGATAAGAAAAAAAAAAAACGGTTGGGGCTCAATGAATTTTTTGTTTTTTTGGCCAAAATGTATTTTTAATGCGTTTGTCAGCGGCAGGCGAACGCAAAATAAAAAACAAAACAAAAACGCTGACTTGAATAGACAAAAATATGATTTGGGTAGCCGCAAAATATTAATATGCACTGAGAGAAAATGGAGCATAAAAAAATTTAAAATAAAAGAGCATTTTGAACATCGTTTAAAAGGGAAAATTAATAGAAGAATTAAAGGTTTCATTTGGAAATAAGTTTTGACTTTATAAATATGAATATTAAAAGGTATTGAATAATATGAAAAGGAGCTCAAATGTTTTTGTTTAATTTAAAAAAAAATAAAAACGAAAATACAATACATTTTTTCTGTACATTTTTTTTTTATTTTATTATTTCCACACTGTTTTCCACGTTAACTTTAAACCCATTAAAAATATAATAATAAACGATTCTCCCATCAATTTACAGACGGCCATTGAACAATCACTGGTGACGATCCATGACATTGCCACCGAGAACCTGGGAACGCTGTGCATCTCCACCCAGTACCGACCTCTGCAAGTTCCCATTAATTCGGAGCGGTACGAGAGCTCCAGACAGAAAGCCGATTTGGCCGCCTCGATCCTCCAGGAAGTTGGCATCATTCGGCATGGCGGTGAGTTTGAACAGAAAATATTCCACCTCGCATATGTTGTACGTGTCCTTTTATCCCATCATCGGTTATTGATTTTACTTTTGTTTGCGTGTGGGCGGTGCTTGGTCTGTGTTATCGAAAAGGGAATGACATTTTCCGGCTGCGAAAATTCATATACAAAAGTCAATACGCGTGCCTCGCATGTAGGAGTCGATTAAGGTGTGTGTGTGTGTGTTTGGTTAAAAACTGTATCGATATGGTTTCAGTTTCCTCATCCCCAGGCGATTTAAAGTTATTATCCTTCAGCACGCCGCAAGCTCTGGACTCAAGCTGTGCGATTTTGGCATTACTTTAATGGTCTGCACTCGCTCACAGCTTGCCTTTTGCCGCAGATCAGAAATTGTTGAACGTTTTTCCGAAAAAAAATTCCGCAAACATTAAGACCTTTAAACAACAGATTTGACCTTGATAAAAAACTGTGAAACCTTAATTTACTTCTTAGAAAAAAAGTAGTTTAAATTAAACGAATAATTTATTCTTATGCAGTTTAATTTGCTTTCTAAGATTCAGGTTCTTATCTTTATCTTTATCTTTAAAAATATCACAAAAAATCTCTTTAAATTGCATAAAACAAAAATCCCATTAAAGCTACACTTTAATTTCAAGGAATTCGTATTATTAAACGGTGTGTTCCTTCCTTCCCAATTCAAACACAATTCCTTATATCCCTTAAGTGGAATTCTGATTCCCTTCTGTTGTGTACAGATTTCATCTCACTCAAGGAACCTTGTCGGATTCTGTGTATATTTGTACTTATTGCCATACATGTCCTTGCTTAATTTCACAAAAAAAAATCTGTTCCTTTTGGACCCCCATATTCGAACCTGCCCTCCATTTGTTCTCGTAAAAGCTTCGTGGGTAAATCACAGTGGAGAACAAGAACGAATGCGACGGATGACACAACGCACAATGCGAACTTTAAATTAAATCTACAGCAACAACATTAACATTGGGACGAACAACGGTAAAGGACACTTGCATGCGAATGGGAAGAGGGCTGGGACTGGCTGCCTGGGATGGTGATGCGCGCCACAAGTGCGTCGTTGGTTGTCAACCCCCAATGCTGTCGCGCGGCTGTCAGGACAAGACTTTCATTCCGCTTCCAGTCGCCAGCCGCCAGTTTCCAGCCACCCAACGGCAGCCTTGACAATGCTCAACAAAAGGGTACACTGGAAATTAGGATTAATAAATTTTAAATTGTATAAGGACATGCTTTAAATATTATAACATTAATTCTAAAATCTATTTTCTTTACAAAATGTATAAAACTTATTTGAAATGTATAAAACATTTAATTTATTTAATGAAATGAAATTAAGAAGACCAAATTGAAAATCATTCGTGGCATACCATCTTTCCCTCAGTGTATAAATCATCCAATAAAATGATATCAGTGTGTCATGGATAGTCAAGGACAAGTCAGAGCACAAAACGCACAATGAACTCATCGCTGGTGCTGCTCGGGTTCGCTTGGGTTCGGATCAGGATTGAGATTGGTATAATAAGGGGAGCCTGGGAGCCTGGGAGTGCTGGAGCGCACAAGTTGCCATTATGGTCATGATTTCCACGCCGCCTTGAAGCCGCCACCTCCACGACGTCCAATCCTATCGGTGCTTTCTTGCCATCAGTCGCTCTGTTCGTGCTCAAAAAGGTGAGACGTGTCAGCGAAAATTCGCATAAAGTGAAGGCAAATTGGGGCCTTTTGTTGCTGCTTCTGGCGCTGCTTTTGTTGTTATTGTTCCATCATCCTGTTGAGCGCAAGGAGCAACAGGAGGCAGCCATTTGTATACATTTTTGGCACTTGTCTCTCTATCTTACCGATGGCCGCCTGGCCGCCTGTGTTGACTCTTGAAATTTTGATGCGGCGCATAAATTATTCGTATAAAGTGCCCTCTCAAATCGAATAAATTTAAGCCAATTTAAAAAAGGGGCAACAGTGCCACCGACAGCCACTCAAAGGGATATCACTGCCATGGCTGTCTGTAGCCCCAAGTGCACAATTTAAGAAGAGCAAAGGAAAGCTCGCAAGAGGCTTAAATTTAAAAGGATGTGCGTGAGGAGAATGGGAATCTTCTTGCAAGTGAAAAATACAGCTATTGAGTTGGGTTTCTTTTGGGATGACAGGAAGTTCTTCAATTGATTTTGCTCGTAAAGGTAAAATGCAGCGATAGACCGAGTTTAAGAAATAATAATGAAATAGTATAGTGCCTAGATGTATGCTACAGAAATCGTTTGTATTAAAGAGAGTGATTAACTTAATAAAAGAAAATCCCATATATATATTTAGTGTCTCTACACATCTTCTTCATCATTTTCTTACCATTTAAATAACGAAGAGAGAACGACCCACCTTGGCAATTAGAAATGGTTAACCAATTCACAATGCACATCACCATTTTCTGGAATCTCCTTTCAATTTTGAGCATGAATACCACACATAATTGAATAAGCTATATCCCACCCCTGCTGCGATTTCCACAAAATATTGCTCCCAGAAGTCTGCTTTCAGGCAAACCGAATCTCGGGCAAAATTTAATTATTCCTGAAAAGGAGCTGAACAAAACACCTGACAGCTGCAAAAACCACCTGTGTGTGGGAAAAACATGTCTGACTGTAGTTTGAATAATTGGCAATTTAACACACTCACACACACGAATAACACGGTGGAACATTCTGTTTGGGATATGTGTCGACCCAAAAAAAAAATACATACACAAATTGTAACAATTGTTGTTACAATTCCGGCCGGCAACACCTTCGCACTGAACAAAACAAAACAAAAACTTGCCCAAGAGGCAATAAATTCCCAAACTATACGAAAAAAAAGGGAAAAAGATTGATGATAGAACACGGACGAGTGCGAACCAAATGGTTGAGCGGATGATGGATGAGCCCACGAACAATAAGCACATCATTCCCCTTATGCGCCCCCCAATGCCGTATGTTACCTTCTCAGGTGAAATCCACAGTGTCAGCCACTCCGAAGTGTTGTTTACCATAAGCGTTTTGTCTCCGCCACATTTCTCAGGATAATGGTGATGGAAAGTAGAAGGGATATGCACACATGTCTAAATACACAGCGAGAAAAACAACTCATTTTGTATAAATTTATAAAATGTGTTAAGCCGGAGTCCAGTTTGGAATCTATTAAGTTTTTAATTTTTATTGAAAAAATTGAAAAAACTTGTTAAATTAAATATAAAACCAGAATATTTTCTAAAAAACTTGATTTTATGTAGAATTTTTTACAATGTTTTTGGGGTTTTTGAAAATTACGTGACTTTTAAACTGAAACATTATTGGTGGTTTGAGATTTCCAAAGGCTTCACTCAAAGCATTATTTAATTTATAGTCAGAACTATTAATCATCGAGATGTGAAAATGTTTGTACTATTTATTTTATTGCAACACTTTTTTAAATAAATGACTTTAAGATTTATTATTTATTTCATAGAGGTTCAAAGTATAACAGAAATGATATAAACATTTTATATCAAGAGTACATATCGAACGTATTAATGTTTTCTCATCAAAACATTTATCCATTTAATAATTTTATGAGCAAACATCATTTTGTAGTGCTAAGAAATTAAGTAAACTACATGTCACATCATTTTTTATCGGTTGGCCAAAGTAAACATATACACAGCCATTTATCCCACGTACATCACAGATCCTTTGTTTCAATTTCCCCCTCTCTGCAGCTTTTGTAAAAAAGTTTGCCAACTAAAAAAAAAATGCACGTACACGGTTTATGTTGCTTTCCACCGAACAAAATCGAAAAATGAAGGAAAAGAGGGAAAACTTTGCGAGATGTTACTGGGTACCTTGCACAGTGGCAACAAAAACATGGCAGGAAAAGGAAAATAAGCAAGCCCTATACATACTAAAACATGAAAATAAAGAAAGTGCCACGGAAGTTGCGGTAATCGAATTTAAATAAGTTTACTTTGTAAACAATTCTCGTTTCGTTCTCGCTCCTGCCCATTCCAGTGCTTCCCTTTCGCCATCGTCCTTTGCCTTTTCCTTGCTTTTCCCTGAAAGTCAAATAATGGTGAAAACTGTTTAGCTATTTTCTTGGAGAAATTGGGAAAATACATTTTAAAGAATTAAAATATTTTTGGAAAGATGAAGAATTTAAACATTTTCTGTTGGTAAATTAATCATAAATCTTAGCTTTAATTCTATTTATTTTGTAATTTAAATTTAAACCTTGTAACAGGTTCCAAAAAATTCAGAACAACATTTACCAAAATCCCCTGGAGCTTCCATCTAAAGCAAATTAAATGAATCTTTACTTAAAAACTCCCTTTCTAACCTGGCTTTATTTGTAGCATTTTTAAGCCTCTTTATCTTTGAAAACAATTTAGTTTCATTCTCTAATTCCTGTCATCACTAAAACCAAAAAGGCACGCGAATGTGGCAAAAAAAAAATATTAGCTTTTGACAGTCAACGCCCACACACTAACAGAGGCAGTGCAAAAAAAAGGGGACGAAACGGGAGGTCCGCCGATGTCCTGCCGCGCATATTAATCATTGTTGTTGGTTTGCCACTTTTCACCAAGGACAAAAGGCGCAACTGCAGCGCAACAGCAGCTGCGGCTTTTAATGACTGTTTCAAGGTTGCAATAACAATAACAGATGTTCCGAGTTAAGCGCTTAAAGTTTTCAGCGAATGCAACACAAGGAATTAACCATTCGTAGAAGCTTATAACGCAATTATAGTATTTAAATTCACTTTACATAGCTTATGAATGCACATATCACATTGCCACAAACGAAATTGTGCACACGAACTTAATTAAAAGTTTCATTTTAATTAACAAATCAAAAGCGATTGTTGCTGAAAATGAAATTCAAAGAGTATTACATTTTTAATCATTTGTGCATTGTACTTTGTACTTTTATTCTGGAAAAAATATAGGAAAAATAAGTGAATAAAATAATTGTACGTTTAACAAAATATTGAGGTAAATTCCTAACATTCTTTAAAAGTTATAAGCTATTTATAACGTTGGTAATTTATTACTCATACGCAGTGTTGGCAATAAGAAAATAATAATACCTGTGTTTAGGGATTCCCTAGAATTAAATATATTTAATTTTTATGCATAGGTACAAATTGATTTGATATTTATAAGTAAATATTTCCTAGTCATATTAATTAATTGAAATACTAAAATTACAGAAATAAAACTCATACGCAATGTTGGCAGTATGGAAATAGTACTGCTTCTGGTTACACCTGCAAATTGCAATGTAAATTTATTTGTAAATTTATATAAAATTATTTCCACAAGAAGCTCAATCGGTTCAACGAATAAAATAAAGTTGCACAAGCAAAAATATATTTATGTAAATCACGTTGAATGCAATCAAACAAGGAGAATGAAAATGCGAGTCCTGCTGGGAATCGAAATAATGGCACACCGAAAATGTGTGCTGTAAATAATTAAAATCCAGCAATTTGCGCTCTGAATTCAGGAAAATGAGTAGCAAAGTGACATGGCCAATTTATTTTCGTTCGAAATGAAAGTGCGATTCTTAATTACTCTGTCTCTGTATGTGTGTGTGTCTGTGTGTGTGAATGCTTTCATTTAATTTCCGCCACCAATTATTGAAATAACATTTTTGCTTATCCACTGTCTGTTTATTGCTTTCCATACACACAGGACTGTCGGATGCCCTGGCCAAAGGCCTGCTGACCGATGACTTTATAACTGGAGCCCGTATTTTGGCCCTGAATCTGACCAACGGAGCGGTGCAGTCCTATGTTTGGTGGGTGAAGAGCGGCCAAGCGGAAACGCAGAGGTACGACGAGGATGGTCTGCAGATTGGCAAAAAGCCTGCGGGTAGCTATCCCTGGTAAGTTTTGTTCAGTGACAAACTTATAACTTATTATTTTCCCTTTAAAATATAGTTTAAATATAGCTCTTACTCTACTTTACTATAAATTCTTGCAAAAAAATTACTTTCCCCACTTGGAATCTCGTTTAATTGAAACTTTTACTCTGCAGGTTCGACGATGAGACCACAACGCCCACATTGCGTTCACCGAAATTCGCACCAAGTCCGCCCAACAACTACTACAAGGGCTGGTGGACATATCCGTACTTCTCGTGCTCGGTCAGCCGCTGGTTGGTGTCCTATAGCATCGCCATACCACCAACGGGCCGCCATGGACTGCGGGGCTTCATCAGCATCGACATCGATGTGTCCACTCTGCGGGTTAATCAGTGCGAGGCGGAGCCCTACCAATTTGGCAGTCGCCGCCAAAAAATGCATCAGTTGCAGCAGCAGCAACGCCTACCGGCTGACCGGAGAACCCCGTTTCTGCCCAGCAGGATGGGGGCCAATGACGAGGGCACCATCAGTGACCTGCAGGCGTTCCACAGCTCCCACAAGTGTCATCGCACATCCATGGTGGTGAGTGAAAGAAAAAAAATGAGTAATTCTTAATTATATATTTTTGTTTACCATTGTTTAAGCTATTAATGAACATTTTTCAATTAAAGTCAAGCAAATCAATAAAGGATATATGTATATAATTTATTTCCAGTGCGACTACCGCCAGCCAAGTGCAGATATACCGACAATAAGCGGCGGCAAGCTCCTAACCTCGCTGAGTGGCAGCAGCAGTTGGTCCCGTGGATCCTACCAGTGTCTCTGCCGAAACGGATTCTACTCGCTACGTCACCCAGATGGCTTCAATGGCACCATTATGGAGATTGCCTGGCAAGAGCAGCAGGACAACATCAGCAACTACTACACGGAAGTCTTCAAGTGTTTGTCTTGCGCCCCCGGCTGTGACACATGCACGGGTCCGGAGCCATGTCTGGCCAACTACCACTGGCCATTCAGGTGGGTTTCATGTGTTCAGTGATGGGAAAAGGTGGATACGAATAAGCCAAACCAGTCAGACTTTTGCCAACTCTGGTGTTTATTCGGCGACATCAAAGCATCGGTTGCTCCATTTTAATGCCTTTTCTATTCCGCTCTTCCACAGAATATCCTTGTTGACCATATCCATTGGCTGTGCCTGCGGCACCTTTGTCCTTGCCGGCTACCTCTTCCGGCATCGGCGCGTCAAGGTCTTCAAGGTGGCCAGTCCCATCTTCCTGATGATCACGCTCATTGGATGCGCCATCATGTATCTGGAGGTGAGTTGCTTGGGTCATTTGGGGCGACGCTCTTAACCCATTAAAGGGGCTAAACACTCGGGAGGGGCAGCAAAGGGGTCCAGAACACACAAAGGCCATTTAAAAACAATGTTGCTAATGCGACAAAAGGCCCGACATGGTCGGCACGAGCTCATTCATAATTAACCCACATGTGTGTAACCGCCTGGCTCGGTTCTTATCCCATTTCCCATTTCTGGCGGCAAAGGGATCTGTGAACAGGCCGCAACATAAAAGTCTTACTTATGGGTTTTTAAATGCGGCTTTTAAGCACTTGCTCAGGGAAAAGTAATCTGAGTTTATGCATTCAGTTTGCGGCAAAAAAATAATTTATACATTTATTTACAAACTATAAAATAATAAGAAATGTAGCAGATGTCAGAAAATGGAATTTGATATTTAATTCTAAACAATAATCTTACTTTCTTTGGATTTTATACCACTAATTCTAATTTAACTCTTTAATATTAAATCAACATTCTTCTTCAATAAATTCCTTAAAGAGAGTATTCCACATTCTACATTCACCTGACCCAAGCTTGTGGTTACCTATTCCCATACCACTTGTTGGCAATTATGTTGTCAACATTAGCTAACCAACAGTGCTAAGCCACCACCCAGCGGACACATAAAACCACCGTCCATAAAACCTCCATCCCTTGAACAAACACACAATATAGTACACACAATGGAAGGAACAAGGAGTAGCAAACAATGGGACAGCAAATGGGTTAAAAGCTTGCAATGGGAAAGGGAATAGAAAAGTGAAGCCGGGCCAAATCGCAGTCGATTTTCTAATCAAAATGAACAAATAAAATATATATAAAAATACACAAAAAAAAAGGGGGCAACATATTGTTAGGAAATAAATTATGAGCAGGAGTTCGCCTACGAAGCAAGATGGATATTTAAAAGGCGAGGATTCCACAGAAGAGGGAGAGGATGAGGATGCCATGCAGGCGGCCATGCGGGAAATGGTCAAAAATGCAGAAATGGACGAAATGCCAAGGTGGAGAAGCCGTCGCTACAAGGAAGCGGATACAAGCAAAAATCAAGTGGAACAAGGCTCTCAGACAGTTAAGTTTCAGAAAAAGGTTAAAAGTCCAAAACCGGAGACGAAGGAAGAGAAGAGCGAAGACAGCTGGGTTTCTATTTTATTTAAGGGAATTGGTTGGTTAAGAAATCAAACCACAGAAGAGGTATCTCCGCAGAAAGGCGACCAAAGTAAGGTACTTTCTCTAGAGCAAAGTAAGCTGTCTAAAGAAGAATCTCCAAAAAAGGATGTCAAAGAAAACGTTCAAGTCTTGGAGACTCTAAATGAGATGCAGTCATCTCCAGAAGCTTCAAAGGAAAGTCTTGTTCATGCCGAATGTTATGTTTTGAATACTAACTCAAATATTGAGGAAATTCAATTCCAGGATAGCAAATTTGGTAATGAGGAACTTTCGGAGGAGCTTCAGCAAAAATTACAAAGAATTGAAGAGGCCTCCAAGCCAAAGTCTTGGGTGAGACCAAAGCCGATTGTTATAAGACCTACGCTGATACCTTCAACTAGCAAACATGTTGGGTATAAAGGGAATCTAAAGTCTAATGATCATAATGAAAAAAAGCATGGCCAAATTAATATTTTAATGGCTTCATTGCAACACAGTCTAAATTATGTTACAGAAAAGATGGAAGAAAAATCTGTTGGGAGTCAACAAGAAAACATTGAAGAGAATCGAAAAGAAATTATTGCAGAGAATCCAGAAGAAAATACAGCAGCGAAACTAAGAGAAAATAAGGAAATCCTTGAAGAAAATCATAAAGAAAACATCGCTGAAAATCCTGCTAAAAGTTCAGACAGGAAATTAAGAGAAAATGCTGAAAATGCTTCCGAAAATCTTTTGGGAAAACCACCTGATAATGAATCGCAAAAAACTTTAATAATCAAGGGACACAAGCATATTACCACGAGATGGGGTGACCACTGTCACTTCGAGGACCGCCACGAAGGCATTGATAAGGTGGCCAAAAGGAATCTGGTCATCGCCTGTATTCTATGTTTTACTTTTATGATTGCCGAAATAGTTGGAGGAGTTCTTTCCAAAAGTCTGGCCATCGCCACAGATGCAGCTCATTTGCTAACGGACCTGGCCGCGTTTTTAATCTCCCTGTTTGCCATATTTTTATCGGGAAGACCCTCGTCGCAGCGTCTAAACTTTGGATGGTATCGAGCAGAGGTCATTGGGGCCATGATATCGGTGTACCTTATCTGGGTAGTTACAGGTGAATGATACAAATTATATTATACGCATTCTGCAAGTGATCCATCCCCCTAATTCCATCGCAGGCATCCTTGTGTACATGGCCATTCAACGGCTGATAAACAAGGAGCACGAACTGGATGCAAAGATAATGCTAATCACTTCGGCACTGGCCATACTCTTTAATATTGTAATGGCCTGTCAGTTGAGCCACGGACACGGACACTCGCACTCTCCCCCGGGCCATGTGAGCCGGACAAAGATCACGGAATCGAATCATGGCAGCGTGAGTGGGAGAAACTCCCACGCGGGATTGAGATCTCAATTGGGTTACTCTGTGTCCACTCACTTCCCTGTGAAGGCTGAGCAAAATATAAATGTGCGAGCAGCCCTGATCCATGTGGTTGGGGATCTCCTCCAGAGTGTTGGGGTCTTTGTGGCCGCCTTGATTATATTCTTTAAGCCCGAGTGGGCCTTCATGGACTCCGTTTGTACGTTTCTCTTCTCGATTCTGGTGCTGGCGGTCACAATAAAAATATTAAAAGATGTCCTTATGGTTCTAATGGAGGCTACGCCGAATTACATGGACTATGATGAGGTGAAGCGCACATTTCTGTCCATTGAGGGTGTAATGCATGTTCACAACTTGCGGATTTGGGCTCTGTCCATCAACAAGGTGGCCTTGTCCGCCCATCTGGCCATTGCCAAGGATGCTGATCCCCAGCTTATTCTCGAGGAGGCCACCAAGCTGATCCACAAGAGGCACAAATTTTTCGAGACCACTATTCAAATCGAAGAGTATTCCACTGGCATGCTGGATTGCGGTCAGTGTGCAGATCCCTTGAGCAAAAAGGACGCTTCGACTCCCATTGAAATGGAAGAGGGGGCTGCGTGCGTGCTGAAAGAATCGGAGAAGAAAGCTAAGGATTCGGAAAAGGATTGAATATATCTGGGACTATTATTTTTTCTACAATGATCAGTTAGCGGATGGAAGTTAGTAATTATTATTAAAATAAACTTGTTGCTACTTTTTTTTAAATATTTTTAAATGAAGAAATTTAGTTCTTGCAAAAAGTTATTAAATACTTCAAAGGCTTTAAGACTAAATTAAGTTCTTACATGATAATATAAATAATTTATTATATTTTTATTTTTAGATGGTGGCCATATTTCCCTTGTTGGACACGACTTGGTGCATTGCCACGAAATGGACCCGCCACATGGGTTTCTGCATCACCTACACTTCGCTGCTAATGAAAACCTGGCGGTAAGTTGGGCCTTAAATAAATATAAGATTTTTGACTTAAGAAAAATCACTTCCGTTCTGCAGAGTTTCTTTAACTTATCGCGTCAAGTCGGCACACAAAATAAAACTAAACGATCAGCAATTATTGCAATGGATGGTACCCATCCTCCTGGTAATGCTGATCTATTTGGGGACTTGGACCATTTCGGCAACGCCCTATGCAGAAGTGGTAAGTAAATTTAACATTAATTTGTTGATTATGGAATTTATTTTTTATTAAATTCCCAAAGATCTACGACCAGAGTCGCTTGAAGTTCAAGCAGTGCTCGTATAACTGGTGGGATCACAGCCTGGCCATTGGGGAGGTATTCTTTCTGGCTTGGGGCATAAGGGTCTGCTATAACGTACGGAATGCGGAGAGTCTATATAACGAAGCTCGGCTCATCTCGTATGCCATATATAACATTGCCATTGTTAATATAGCCATGGTGGCGTTTCAGTAAGTATTACGATCTTTATTTTTAAATTTAATTTCAAATAATATTGTATAGGGAATTTATTTAAAAAAAAAATTATTTAAAAATACCAGAATATTATCTAAACTTTAAAACCTGAATTAGTAAATTAATAATTTCATATTTGCTTTTTTCCCGTTTTGCTGAGTGCATCTTGGGGGTGGCTCCTTCCCACCTGACGAAGGTCCTTCTGCCGCAGAATTGAATTATAACAGTTGACACATGTTGGGTAATCCAAACATGCTGGGGCACGCGTCGCGGCCATTAGGGGAAATGCAAAGCTGCCCGCCTTGCGTCTTGCGCGGTCCTTTTTAATTAAATTCCTTTGCTTTGTGCGCGCTCGTGTTCGCGTTGTAATCCTTTTTGTTGGCCTGCCAGGACTCGTTGCCATCTCTGGGTCTCCCTGTCTGTCTGTCTGTCTGTCTGTCTCTTTGTTTACACACACACATTCCTTTCCTGGGCATCAGCATCATCCTTCTCTTCGGTTTCAAGTTGTCTGCGGGTTGGCTGCCCTTCGCATCTAAAATCCTTTTGATGAAGTCCTTGTAATTAATGCAATTTGTTGAAAAACTTTTGTGCCACGAACCTAAACCTATACCAATTGGGTTAGGTTAGTATTGTGTAAAGTGTTAATTGGAAGGTGCAAGAATTTATTTTTGAGTTAAAAAAGGTCACTAAAATATTTTAATGAGCCAGCGATAATAATTCAAATTTAATTAATTTAAATATTTAATTCATTATTTAATTTATTATCTGCTCAAAAACAGTGTCATGCTCTTTCCAAATGCCGGGCCGGATTACAAGTACATGCTGGGATTTGTGCGCACTCAGCTCTCGACGACCACAACCATTGCTTTGGTATTTGGGCCAAAGATTTTGAGGGTCTTCAAGGGCCAGGGCGACAAGTGGGACCAGAAGGCCAAGGTGAGGAGCATAACAGCCTCCTTTTCCCTCAATGGTGTGGGCCTGGTCCCGGAGGAGTCGCCGGATCTCTACCAGGAGAACGAGGAGCTTAAGGTGGGTCTAAAAGACAACTAAAGCTAGAAAGAGTAAAGTTTATACTTTGGTAACCTTTGCAGGAACAAGTCCAGAAGCTGGCCCATCAAATCGAGTTCATGAAGACTGTCCACATGCAGATGAACAACAGGCATCTGAAACCGAAGCCGGGCGGATATTTTACTATCACCTCCACCTCGTTCCAAGCGCCCTACAGCAAGAACACGGTTTCCACGGCGCAGACGCAAACTGGCAAAGATGAGGCCAGGTGGGTTTTACTTAACTAACAAAAGAATTCAGATAAAATCTTTATTTATTTTATATTTTGTAAAATTTTTTAGTGGCACGCCAACGAAATCAAAGTCGCCCAAGGGCAAAGTCTGACGAGGTCAACGAAGTGTTAAAGATTGCTCAATAGAAGTGGATGAGAGGCGGCATGGCTTTGCCACCATGGTGGAGGATGCAATTGATTTTAGTTTCCATCAAGCAGACTCGGAGGAGATAGTTGTCCTTAAGGGAGAGGAGCAGCCGGGATCGGAGGAGGCAGCCCTGCTGGAGCAGTTCCGTCGCCTCTTCGCGCCCATTTTGGACGATAGCTTGAAGCTCTATTACCAGCTGAATGACTCGGACGATGCAGAGCACGTGAGGATCCACCAAACGGTGGCCCAGCTAAACGATGTGGGTAGCAGTGAGGAGGAGACAATGATGACCCAGGTGAACAGTCCATTGCCTCCGTCGCCTCCGGTGGAGGTGGAGCTGCTTCTGCCTCTTTCTAGCGAAAGCTCGACGGCCAGCAGTTCCCTCTACGCAATCCACACCCCATCGCCGGCTCATCCCAGTGGGGTGCTCCTGATGCCCCAGAATCTAGAGTCGCCACAGCTGTCCCACAGTGATTCTATCACGCTAACCGCACAGGTGCAGCTGCACAATCCTCCCCCGGAGGACGAGAACAACACGTCCTGTTCGCTGTCTTCGAACCTGACGGATAGCAAGACCCTAGACGGTCGTACGCCCATTGTGGTCTAAGGAGGATGACGGACCTATCCCCCGATCTGCTTAACTTGTGATTTCGTTTACACAGTCTTAGAGGAACAACAAAACAATTGGCGGAAAGAAAACAGCTTAACGTTAAATATTAGTCTTAAATAATGTTTGTGTGTATGTGTCTGTCAAAGTTGTTAACATATTAATTGCGTTTATGCGGAGCGGATAATAATAATATATATAATTCAGCCATAAAAAAATTATAAATGAAATATCCCACCAAGTAAACAAATAATTTCCTATTTTTTGATCAGAACAAATGATTAATTGGAATACATTTTATGTCTTGAAATCTTATTTTTAAAACAAAACCAACTTGATTTTCTTAAACCTTCCAACTGCATAGACGCAATCTAGATGTGTGTGTTTTATATGGCTTAAGTTCTCGCTTCTTAACCATACATCCAACCATTATCCCATCATCCATGGTCATCTTCAAAGAAAACACGAAAAAAAACATTGAGCAAATTTTTCTCACTTCGTTCGGATCGAGTAAGAAAGTTGTATAGGGAAGAGGAACTATAGGCAGCCAGACGGCCTGATGGCACTCATAGAGTGGGACATCGGGACCCTTAGGGACTTGGCATTAACATTTCTAATTTATATCTCTCACATGCACTTAGCGAAAAATAAATTCCATTTTCTATTGTTCTCTCTGCACTCATTCATAGGAAAATTATTCTTTGCCTTGTAGTCAAATTTACTTGATTTCCATACTCATATACGATCTTAAAGGTGTAACATTTAAGCTTGGCAAAGAGTCGATTTTAGTGTACAAGACCATATACATAAATAATAAAAATATAATTGATATAAAAAATAAATAAATTGAAATTTTAGCGTACTATTTTAAGCTGAGAAAGTGTTAACAAAAGCGCAATTCTTACTCATAAAGTTGGGCATTACGTAAACTGAAAAGTATTCCGCATAAAAATAAAGAAAAAAAGATTAAATAATAAATTGATACAAATTGAAAACATTTATGGCATAAGTTAATGTTAATAAATTAATAAAAATATTGTAAAGGAACAAAGTGGCAAGAACAAAGAAATCAAAAATAAATGTTATAAAACTTAATCGAATTAATTTTAGAGTTTTTTCTGGTAATGGGAATTAAAATACCCAGAAACGGGATATAGTTAAAAGTATTGATTAATCTCTAAATTTAATTTCTGGCTTAGAGCTCTTAGGGCTTTGGAGATATGAGAAGATAATTTTATATCAGCACGTACACCCGTCACCTTAGACATTGTCGCAGGACTCATTAGAGAATTGCTCATCAGGACAAGTTAGTGACCACTAACTATATTTTCTCCTCAAAACCAAGTTAAAGCCTCGCCGGAAATGTTCGACTTCCTGAGTGTTCCGGAACTCTCAGCGGTAATTCTTCGCTGGCTGTTTCACCTGGCGAGATATATCGGCATTCTCTGTTTCAAATTAAAAACTACAACTGATAATCAAGTGGCAGTGCAGGAAAATGGTCCGTGGTGGAAATGGTCATTTGCTATCTTTCACGTGGGAGTCATATTATTGTTCGTTTTCAATTATTTGGTATTTATCATTACGGTTAATGATTTGTTAAGAAAATTCTTACACATCCTCCGAATGCTGCTGAACATTGCATGCTGCCTGTGCCTCCTGAGATTGCACCTGTTTCAGGGCACAGATTGCACTAATTTGGTCAACAGATTTCTTCAACTTTTTCTAAATGTGCAAAGGATTTTCAAGAGAAAGCGAACAGGATTTGGAGGAAAATATGAGTTTGTGCTTTTAGCCTTCACTCTTTCTGGCATAATTTACGAAGCAGCGTTCGGGATAAAGTTATACCTATCAGAAAAGTATGGGATTATTGATATCTTTATGTCTATAAGCAACAAACTTTTCATGCTTATCGGCTTTGCGGGGTACTTAGCATTGGGACTGCTCTACGCCGACTTAAATGAATATGTTTCCACCGAGTTCAGATCCCAATTGGAGTCCCTGGAAGAGCAGCCTTGCCGTCAAAAACTAAGGAAGGCCCGCAGGAGTTTGGACAAGTGTTTGACCCTTTACAAAGAGGTGCAATCTTTGACATCCATGTTTCAAAGGATTTCCAACCTGCCGCTTCTTGTAAACCTGTTTCGGAAATGCATTAAAATTTCCTTGGTCTCTTACGGTACCTTCATTAATCTCGAAATTAGCTTGCCCTGGCTTCTCACAAATATCTTGTTTGAAATTCTTAATATGTTGCTTTTGACCTTGTCGGTGCAAAGGACAAAACTTCAATTCGGAATCATCCGTCGACAGGTGCTAGATAATTGCTATCTTAGCGAAAACAAGGAGTGGCATAAAACTGTGAGTATATTGCTGTAATACACTCCTTAAATAAATTATATTTATATAATATATGTATTTACTTCCTTTAGTATTTATTGCAAACTATTTGTATTTATTTTATACAGCTGGAAGTCTTTTTTACCCATCTGAATTTGTACGAGTTTCGGGTGCGTCCCCTGGGCTTATGCGACATATCCAACGAACTGTTGGTGGATTTTCTCTCCGCCTTGATCACCTATCTCACTGTCGTCATTCAGTACGGAATTCAGTTGGAGACATTATCCTTATCAGTATCAAACAGGCCTAGTTATGGAAACAATTAAACTAAAAATAAAAGAAGAACTTAAGCTAGCTTTAAGCTAACAATTTGCAGTTAGATACATTTTCTAATCTAATTTTCCGATTTCAGTTTCATTGGTATATATTTATATTTATATGTTAATAATACAAACAATTTTAAATACCAATGTTAAGTTAAGAATCATGTTGAGCCTATCTCAGAGCAGATGAAAATAGCAAAAGAAAAAATAAATAAAAAAAAAAAAACAATATATAATTAAAATAAGAAAGTAAATATTTAAAAATTTAACATCAATAAAATAAAGTATATTTAAGTGTGAAAATGTAAAGATCCAAGACACTGCAATTAAATGTTACAATACCAAATAAACAGCTTATTAATGGGTACCTCGAAGAACAAAAACTACAAAATATATTTTAATTTGCAGCATGTTACATGCAAATCGATGGATTAATATTCTTTAACTGTCATTTCTTACATTGCAACGCGTCAGTTTGGAAATGGTTTTCGCTTTAATTTGATAACTAGATATCAGGACATACGGCAGTTACCTTAGATATTGTCAAAGGACTCATTAGAGAATTGCTCATCAGGGCAAAGTTAGTGACCACTAACTATATTTTCTCCTCAAAACCAAGTTAAAGCCTCGCCGGAAATGTTCGAGTTTCTCCGTCAAATGAGTGTGCCGAATCTCTCTGCGATAATTCTTCGCTGGATGTTCTGTTTATCCAAATATTTTGGAGTTCACTGCTTCAGATTTAAAAGTACAACTGATGGCCAAGTGACGGTAGAGGAGACTGGTGCATGGTGGAAGTGGTCATTGGCTTTCATTCGAGTGGCAATAATATGTTTGGAAACATTCAAACACTTTACATTTATCATTACAGTTAATGATTTGCTACGAAAATTGATTCACAGCATCCAAATGTTACTAAACATTTTCTGCTGCCTGTGCCTCCTGAGGTTGCACCTGTTTCAGGGCACAGATTGCACTAATTTGGTCAACAGATTTCTCCAACTTTTTCTAAAAGTTCAAAAGATTTTCAAGGGAAAACGAGAGGGATTCGGAGGAAAACATGAGCTTGTTCTTTTAATCCTTACTGTTTTTGGCATAATTTACGAAGGAGCGTTCGGAATAAAGTTATACCAATTAAAAAAATATTGGATTATTGATATCTTTATGTCACTGAGCGATAAACTTCTCATGCTGATCGGCTTTATGGGGTTCATGGTGTTGGGACTGCTCTACGCCGACTTAAACGAATATGTTTCCACTGAGTTGAGATCCCAACTGGAGTCCCTAGAAGAGCAGCCTTCCCGTCACAAACTGAGAAAGGCCCGCAGGAGTTTAGACAAGTGTTTAACCCTCTACAAAGAGGTGCAATCTTTGACATCCCTGTTTCAAAGGATTTTCGACCTGCCGCTTCTGGTAAACTTGGGGCAGAATTGCATTAAAATTGCCTTGGTCTCTTACGGTACCTTCATTAATCTCGAAATTAGCTGGCCATGGCTCTTGACAAAGATCTCGTTTGAAATTATAATTATATTGCTTTTGACTCTTTCGGTGCAAAGGACAAAACTTCAGTTCGGAACAATCCGTCGACTGGTGCTAGAGAATTGCCATCTCAGCGAAAACAAGGAGTGGCATAAAACTGTGAGTATATGGCTGTAATACACTCCTTAAATAAATTATATTTATATAATATATATATATTGACTTCCTATAGTATTTATTGCAAACTATTTGTATTTATTTTAAACAGCTGGAACTCTTTTTTATCCATCTCAATCTGTACGAATTTCGGGTTCGTCCACTGGGCTTGTTCGACATATCCAACGAACTGTTGGTGGATTTTCTCTCTGCCTTGATCACCTATCTCACTGTCGTCATTCAGTCCGGAATTCAACTGGACACTTTATCCTTATCTTTTTTAAACAATCTTAGTAATGGAAATAATTAAGCTAACAATAAAAGCAAGAACCCAAGCTAACTTCAAGAAGCGAAACTTATATACCCACACAATTTTCAATTAGATAAATTTTTATTTATATTTTCTATTTGTAATTTATTATTTCCCAATTGCAACGTCATAAATAGTATAAAAACAGATATATACAAACATATGTATGTGCACTGTCTCAAAGACGAAAAAAAACGTAATATTTGCTTTCTAATAATTTTCCGATCTATGATAAAATTGAACAAATTGAGACATCGATGTTTCCCGTAGTTGTAACCGGCATTGTTTTCACCGTACAATTTATAATGCAATTAAAATTATAACTATTATCAGCATACAAAGGAGTTATTATAATAAAAAATGGAGCTAAATACCATATTTAGCTACTTAAATATGAGACATATTCTTTCTCGTATTCAAAAAGTCAAAGTCGTACTGGCTTTTGTTTAAATTTTCCGGCAATTCCCTTTTTTATTATTTTTTAAGCTTTAACAAGTTCTGCACCAAATTTACAATGTTGGGACCGGAGATACTGGACGAGGAGTTTGAATGCCTGCGTCGCATTGCATTGTCCATTTGTGATACCCTCGGAAGGCCTAAGGATCGCGAAATCTGCCGGAGCACCCTCGACGAGATGTCCAAGTTCAATCGGGCGCCATCGATCAGGGTCAAGGAGAATGTACACAAGTTTATGATCTTCTATCTGAAAGTGCTGAGATGGACCCAAAAGAATCAACCGCTAACTATATACGAGAAATGGGTAAGATTTCTGCCGAAATTTCCATAACCGCTTCTCGTTTTTTTTGTTTTTTAATATAATAACCGCAGTATGGCAAGAACTCTGGTGATGATTCGGGTGGTCTGGGCTCGGATGATACTGAAGAAATGCGCGTGTGGTTGCAGGAGGGAACATCATTCTTTGCCATGAAAACCTTTGAAGATGGATCCACCATGGTTTATACTGCAGTCGCCAAGGATCCAAAGGCAGGTTGGGCAGAATTCGGCCTAAAGTCCCTGGTGGATATGCAGAACGGCTGTAAAAAATAATCTTGTGTAAAAACTCAAAAATAGAGAAATATATTTCGACTGTGGGTGTATTGCTCGAGATTCGATGTGTACAATTTTTTAAATGTTTACAATATTCGTAGCTTACAAGGCTTAAAGTCCGTGTACAATAGGCAGATCGATTTTTATCAACGTCTTGAAAGGAGCAATAAGAAAATTTGATTGAATTCTAAGCAACTTTGCTTTGAGGATATTTTTTAAAATTGATTTCTTAATAGTTATATATATATATATATATCTTCCCTAGTTTGATTTAGGCTTTTATTTATCCAATCTTTACGATATAATCGGTGTAATATTAAAGAATGTTAGAAGTCATTATTATCAAGACGAACGATTTCTGTATTCTGCTTTAAATTAAAGTTTCATAGTCATAATTGCTTAGACCAGCGACTACTCACTGCTCTCAGTTTTCGAGAAATCGATCTGCCTTATTGCCACAAGATCTAGCTTACATTTTGAACTTTCTATCTTAACTTTATAATAAAAATGTAAATGTGGACGGAATGTTATTCTGCTATCAAAGTCATTCTCAGCTTAAGGATTAGTAAAAGTGTGTGTGTGTGTGAAGGCACAATTTGTCTTGTTTTGATGTTTTTTTTGGTCTTAAGAAGCCCATTTCAGCTCTTCATAATCCTTGAGGCGGCGCCCATTAGCAGGAAAGCCAAGAGCAGCTGAAGGGATCCGTGAATTTGTATAAGACTTGACCCATTGCAGCTGTCACTGGAGCAGTAGCACTCCTCCCAGTAGACTCCGTTCTCGTAGACGCCCCAATTACAGACTCCAGTTACTCCGGTATCCGAAACGGATGCGCATCGTCGGATCACCTGGCGCCAGCGGCCGTCCCCTAAGAACAAAGCAAGATTTCATATTAATAAGGATATACTTGGTAAAAAAAAACAGTAACTCAAGTCAGTCAACTCACAGATAAATCCGCGGGGACCTTGCTGCACCACCTTCATGCAGAAGGAACCTGGCATGTGGCTCTCGTCGCTGTTGCATTCGATGGCTATGTGCTCTGTGCGATTGAACCGCTTGTAGGCTCCGCAACTGTCGTGACCCTTGCGGTCTTGGTCGGAGGAGCACTGGTAGCACCGAATTGCCCAGCTGCCTGTAAATAAGCGGTGATTAATTTCAATTACACCAAAAAAAACACTTGCAAAGCCACACCCAAAGCCGAGATTAAACACTTGGCAACGGGCATTCTGCGGTCTGTGGCTTAATTACATACCGCAAACGGCCAGCGTAAGGAGCAGAAAGGCACAGCGTGTCAGGGTGGACATTTTTAACTTAAAACTGCTTTGTGCGCTTCAGTTAACTTAATTAAAATTCTTTTAAACTAAAATAATAACAAACTTGTAATAAACGCAAGCCTCAGGGTGGCCGTGTGAATGGCAGTGTGGAAATACCAAAGACGGAAAGAACTGGCGGGGAATCAGCGGCAAACAATAAGGGGAATTCTATACATTTATCATTGATGAATCATCAAATAAATTTCACAAATTAACAATATATTACATCAATCATAATACTTTATTAATATAAAGTACTTACAAAGTAATAATTTATAATTGGACTTGCGTGTAATTTTAAAAACGTTTTAAAAAATAGCTAGGTATTACTCCTTCCCGCTTAAACCAGCTAGAACGGCATTACAGTTTGTTAAGTTGTTTGTGTAGAAAAAAATAACAATCGCCGGCGACGAAAATCTTCATTGTTTTGTTTTTTCCGTCATTAGAATTAAGTTTAGCAATAATATGACGACGTCGGGCAACATTTGCCGCGTCTGCAGCAGCCCCGCGGACTATGAAATCTTCGCCAAGATTCCCACTTACCTGCACGGATCCACAAACGAGTTTCTCAACTGGCAAAAGCCCATAAACGTTTTACTGGAGGAGACAACGGGCCTGAAGGTAAGCCCTTTCCATTGCCTCATCCCATCTTTGGTTTTCATCCTTGCAATTCCCGCAGAATTCCACGGACGACGGCCTACCACGCAACATTTGTGCTCCCTGCATCTCGTATCTCAAGCACGCCGTCACCTTCCGGGAGCAGTGCATCAAGAATGCCCTCAGTCTTAAGGTGGCGGAGCTATACCAACAAAAGGCGGTAAATATCTCGGAAGCAAACAAAGTGGACAAGGAGAACGCCCTTTTCACTCCCGCGGATTTGCGGTACGTGGAGCAGCGACCGGTTCATGACCTGCTGCTGAACAACAGCCGAGCCAAGGTGCTCAAGGCGCCCAAAGATAAGGTGCACAAACAGCTGCTAAACCAGACAGCTCCCCAGCTGGACAGCACCTCCGAGCAGCGGATCCAGTATCTCAATGTGCTTTTCGATAAGCACCAGCGTAACAATAGCTTCCAGAGACATTCCAGGGACAATGAGCTCCCAACGAGCAGCGGTAACGATGGCACCAACGAGGACGAGGACTATGGTGCCGCCAGCTCCAGCGACGACAACGAAGAGGCCGCCTTGCTGCGCAAGCACAAGAACTGCTATAACTACAGCGAGACCAATTTCGAGGAGGACGATCCCATGGATCAGGACCAGGTGCAGTTGCGTGACATCAAGGTGAATATACCGGAGCCCATGTGGAAGGAGCGCAAATGCCCGGCCTGTTCAAAGCGCTTCATGTTCGAGGACTCGCAGCAGTCGCATCTAGATAACTGTGTGGAATACCAGTTCGTTACGTTTGTGAGCGAGGTGACCAAACTGCTGGATATTAGGCGGCAGAAGATGGTTTCGCCGCACGAGTTCATCCGCCGAATGATATTTTCCCTGCACAAAACCTGCACCTGGCTGCAAGAACATTCCGTAGACTCGCTTCTGGCCGAGAAACTTAACCAGGTGAAAATTTCCAACGGCGAAAAGATAGCTGAAGTTCCAGTGCCCGCTGAGGATCCGGCTCTGCTTCTGGTAGAGGATGAACCATTTGCCGCCTTTGACTTTATCAGCGGCACAACGACGCCGATCACGGAAGAGAACAATGTCCTGTATGCCATTGCGCGCTCCGAAAGCCGCAATTCGACCTGTACGCCCACAGTTAAAAAGCCCATTCCCATTCGCGGAACGGTAGCCGGCTCATCCCTACCTTTTGGAATGGACAAAGGACCTGGCGACAGGCACATAGAACGGGCCACGTTTCTGGAGAAGCTGCAGCGAGCAGCAGTCACGCCGGGCTCGGACACTCCACCATGCCAATCGGGCTTGGCCCCAATATTCTCAGCTCGATGTGGGCAGTGCAATTTAGTATTTGACTCGGTCTCCGAATTGGAGGTCCACAACGGAACGCATCACAATGCCCACTGTGGCAAAGAAATTAGCGCTGACGCCGAAGCACAGCGGCGACAAATTATTGCCCTTTTCGAAGATGACATCTAAGTGTAATCCAAAGAACTGTTTTTCGTGTATACGGTGCCACAATGCACCTTTATTTTATTTTTACTTGTATTATTTATTTATTTTATGTCCTTATGTTTCCCACTTTGGATTACCTCCTACATAGTCCGAAGCCCAGGGCTTGACTCATATATACGTGTATGTATACTCAGACCAATAAAGAGATTTGAAAGACTTCATCTTGACTTAAAGCTCATGCGTATACTTCCAAACGATCTAGGACTAGGTTCGAATTGCAAATGTTTAGCTCTAGGAAGTTCCTAAGCAGCCGCATTAGGTCCGTGCTGAGCTGAGCTTCACGTAGTGCAAAGAGTTGATTAAGGACTCTGACAAAGTGTTCTGGTTTCGCGAGGATTCCTAATAGTGAAGCATCGCCCATGGCCGCCAAGTTGGCTAACACTCGTACTCCGTACAACAAACGCAGCTTCTGCGGAAAGGAACTGAATTCTCCACACGACAGGCTGGCTCCAAAGAAATGTACTAGGCTCTCGGCTTGCTGGACACCAAGGCCATGATCAGGTGCCACTAATTCCAGCTGGTGAACGATGTACATGAAGTACTCGCTGGCAGGATCCTCGGGGCGCTTCTCATGCAAGTGCTGTGCCAGGTACTTTCGCTCCTCGACGCTCACATGCTGCAGGGCGTGAGTAGCCACCAGAAACAAGCAGGTGCCAGCATCCTCTTGGCAGCCACCCGGTTCGCTGGTAGATGCCGTGTACAGCTTCCACAATTTTGAAACTAGCTGCATTTGGAGCAAGATCTGGGCAGCCTTGTCGCAGGTAACTAGAATGTTGGCCAGGGTCCACAGACAACCATGCTTTAGCCGCTCCTCCTTGCCGTCCAGATAGGTGACCATGTAGCTGCCCGCCAGACTCGCTATCTTCTCGGACACATGAGCCTCGCCCAGGGAAAGGTTGCACAAACACTCGACGGCATCGATCTGTCGCTGGATGTGAGGTCCTTAAAGGATGTTCCAGTCATTAAACATAGTAAAACTCTCTCTGAGTCGTATCTGTAGTTACCCGAGAGCTCCTTGACCAGCACCTGGATTGCGCCAGGAATCGCTGCGAAGGCGTTGATGTTCTCGTTCCCGTGAAGAAACGCTAGGGCCAGGCGGTAAAGGTCCTCAGATGTCGCATGCTTTCGCCGCTTTATCCTAGAGGCTAGTCCAAGCACATCCTTGGTGCCCAGGTCCTCGAGTGTCGCCACTTCTTTCTTGATCTGTCCCAAGCCCAAACGGAGCGAGTCCTTCGCTTGGATTCTGCACTCCTGGCGCTGTTCGCGGTCGTACCCTCGAATCTTGCTCTTCAGAGCAGAGTTCTCGGATAAAGGATCAGGTGCAGAGGACATTTCGTTAGAAAAGCTGTATAAACGAGGATAAATTCGAAAAACAACACTTGTTGAGTTGACTCTTATAGAATAACTCGGTTTATGCGGTAAATTTTGTGAGTTTACTGAATCGCGGAAGAATACATTTAAATGATTAAAGCATTAATAAGAATTTTAAATGAAAATTAAATTAAAATGTAAGACGTCCTTCAACACGTTATAATTAACAAACTTTATTCTTTCAATATTTTCATTCCATGTACATACTTGGAGAACTCTTAAGAGAATATTCGCATTAACTTTGTAGTCACGGCAACAACTTTTGAACGCCGTATAAAAATCGAAGCTTGCACTGCCTAAAACATCTTCTAGTGCAAAATCGAAGCTAAAACATCTTCTAGTGCAATTGAAATCTTTAGATATTAATTTTTATTACATCAAATTGTTGAATAAAAAAAATAAATAAATAATTTTCAAGCTTCTGCAAAAAATATCGCACTAAAAAATAAAATCGACACCCACATCGACTTATCGATATTATTATCGGTGTGACTCCCAGCTCTAGGTGTGTTAGTAAGGCGAAAATTTAGCAATTGAATTTTAAGTTAATTAACTTTGAGTGCAATTGCCGCGGTCAGCAGTGGTGCAGCAGGCGAGTGCAACACAATGCAGGTGTGAGCCGCTGGACCGGCGCCGTCGCACAACAGCATGATGCACTTTTCCATACCGGACACGCAGGAGCTGGGCTCCTCGCCCACCTACACAGCATACAACATACACATCAACGGCGTCTACCATTGTCGATTGCGCTACAAGCAGCTCCACTCGCTCAACGAGCAGCTGCGCAGGCACTGCGGGGGCGTAAGTCTGCCGGCGTTTCCCCCGAAACGCCTTCTACCGCTGACCAACGGCCAGCTGGAGACGCGACGCAGTGCTTTGGAACAGTACCTGCAGATGGTGGGCCAGGATAGCCGCATCGCCCGGTCCGCCCACATGCAGCAGTTTTTGCAGCGCGCTCAACTGGATACAGCGCTGGCCGAGGAGATGGTTACTAGTGACTGCGAGGAGCAGCAGCTGGAGGTGCAAGTGTACACGAGTCCGGCGAGTGAACGTCTTTTGGTTAGCTGCAGCGTCCAGCAGAACGCAGGGGCGCTGCTAAAGGCCGTCTGCCAGGAACTCCAACTGCCCGAGGATCTGACACGCTTCTTCTGCTTGTTCCTCGTGCGTCGCATGCGAAAAACAGATGAGATGCATTTGGTTCGCCGACTCATGGACTTCGAGTCGCCGTACATAACGCGCCTACACGTTCAGCCTTGTGACTTGCTGCTGCGTACCTGCTACTGGGACTCTGGACTGGACGCCAAGTTGACTGGAAGCAAGGTGGCCCTCAACCTGCTGTACAACCAGACAGTGGCTGATGTTGGCCGCGAGTGGGTGGTGATCTGTTCGCCCGGCGTTGGCCGTCAGCTAAGCAGCCTTCAGCAACAGGGAAGATCTCGGGATTACATGGAATTGGTGCGTCAGTTGCCCTCCTACGGGTGCCTGCAGTTCGATGAGGCAGAGGTGGACTATCCAGAACAGAATACAATGGCGTTGGTTAGTATTGGCAACAAGGAGCTAAGCCTACGAACTTCACGCGGTGCCAAGATCTACGAGACAAAGTTTCGGGTGACTAGAATGCGATCCTGGCGCGTCAGCGTCACTCACAATCCCCTGGAGGCACGCCTGGAACCCACACACCTGCAGCTGGCCTTCGAGTATCTGATTGCTAAGCAGACGCTGCGATGGATAACCATAACTAGTGGCCAGGCCATGTTGATGTCCGTGTGCCTGCAGGCGATGGTCGACGAATTGCTCAACCGAGGGGGAGGCGGCAAGGCGGATCCCAGCAGTGATGATGAACACGATCAGCCGGCAGTGACCTCGTCCTCATCCACGCCCAGCTCAACTTCCTCTACATCGACATGGGCATCTTCCACCTGCTCTGCTTCTACAGCTCCCTCAACGCCGCCAGTTAGGTTTCTATCCGAAGACTTGGCCCCCAGGTCGAAGCAGCAGCCCAGGCTGACGTCCCGAACATTTGGAGCTGTATTCTTCCGCAACGACGGCGCAGACATTGGAGCCAGGGTGTCCAACGAGGCGTTTGAAGGCATTGGGGATGATGACCTATGAATGTGCTGAGGCAATTGCCAAAACGAATGCTTTTTCTGAGACATAAGAGGAGCCGCCAAACTAGTTGTAACTTCAAGTGCAGGTGTAGGTGCATATACTGAATATTAACTCATTTGATGTAATTAAGGTTAAAGATTTTATATGTGTGTTATAACCAGACTACTCCCCCTCTCTCTGCTACTTGCAAGTGTTACAAAACCTATGCAAAGGTTGGCGTAATGTGTCCTTTACTCAAAGGACGTGCAGAAGAGTGGCGGAACGAAGGAAATGAATGCTCAAGACAAATGGCTCGTTTTACCAGCATTATTTATATGTATCTACATGTTGAATTATTGTAAATGATCTGTAAATGGAATTCTTATGACACATTTTATCTCTTTTTTTTATTATTTCTTGTATTGTAATATATGTACGTACGTAAACTTACCTTACTTTAGCGATAGCGAAATATGTTATGCATTTTAAAAAATAAATGTACTGATAACTATGGTAAATGTATTAGGAATTCGCGTGTATTTCTCTAAAAAGGAAAAACGTAAAAAAAACAAATACATTCTCGAAACTGTTGATTGACTTCCAAATGCAAACCTGTAAAACGTTTTTAAATACATTTGTGTATTATAAACTACTTCAAAATGTTTGTTTTACTTTGAAGAATGGTACTATTTTGAGGGTTTTCTGAAACAAAATATTTAGTTTTGGACTGTTTTTTGAGGAAATATAAAATTCATCTATAGGCAAATTTTGTAATAATAAAAGTACACAAATTGCAGTACAAAAATGTCTCAATATTATAAATGGATATTATGATATGCGAACCTAAAATGTATATATATTCTTGATCTGTATATACATATATACAAAGATCTAAGTATTTATGGTTTCGTAGAAGACTTGGAATGTAAATGATGTAAATTAATGTTTCCATTTAGTCCTGTTTCTATTGCAGATGGTATACATTTTTAAATTATTAAATTTATTTAATATAAAACCCTAATTTTATAATTGTTTCATGCTGGAATTTTAAATATAGGTTTATAATTAAAACAAGATGGACATACAGTCGGGTGTCCCGACAGTAGAATACCATGTACCATTACAAGGCGCGTCCCAAAATTATATAAAAGAAAGAGAATAAGAATAAAAAACTGAGAATCAACCGCAGGCATAAGGAATTTTTTCATTTTCAAAACATTAAGTATAGTTATTTGCTTGCATTTTTTTATTTCTTAGTATTAAATACTTATTTTGATGTACTGAAAAAAAAAAAAAAAAAAAAATTGCTAAAAATAAAAAAGTTTTCACTCGTCGCCGACGGGATTCGAACCCGTGACAACTAAAATTTGAAAAAGACTTCAGCTTAGCCAGCTGCGCCACCAACCAATTCAAAATGAGTAACCTTATTTTCATAGTAATATGAACATAAGTAAAATGTTTAATGAACGTTTTGATTTATTTGGAGCCCTCTGCCTGGGCTGCCTCTTGTACACGTAATGTGTATAAAGTAAAAAGCCTATATCTCCGCTATTTAAGGCACGATCGCAATAAAATTTGGACAGTCTGTGTATTTTGATAAAATGCATTAAGCTTTTTAATATGGTTTACATAACTTTATAAATTTCGGAGATATACGTTTTTTTCAAATAGCTCCTCCAAAAAGGGGAGCAGCAAAAATTTAAAACAAACTTGATCTGCGTGCAGATATAAGAAGTCTAAATCCCAAGTTTGGTGTCTCTAGCTCTTATAGTCTCTGAGATCTGGGCGTTCATACAGACAGACGGACAGACGGACGGACGGACGGACAGACGGACATGGCTATATCGACTCCTTTAGTGGTCCTGACCAATATTTAGGTAACTTTTGGGGGTCTGCCACGCCTCCTTCTGCCTGTTACAGAAAATCGCACTCGCACAAAACTATAATACCTTTGTACCTTTGGTACATGGTATAAAAATTTCGTTTTGAGAAACATTTCTTCAAATTTTAAACAGATTTGAAACAATTACTCATTTGAACACTTAAATATTAGTCACAGAATATAAAAAAAAAATCCGAATACTTAAATAAATAATTTTAAATAGAAATTAAATTAATTTAATAAATTAATTTAATAATTTAATATTAATAGAGTTCCCCAATTATTTTATCTGTTAGCTGGCCTTTCTAAATAGCTAGCATTTTTCAACGTTCCGCGGCGGTCACACTGCTGCGAAAGAGAAAATTGAGGAAATATAAATAACTTTTAAGCGATAAACAAGACGATTTAAGGATTAATATCTCACAGCAAGGACACATCGAAATGGAACGCAATAACGGGTATGAAAATTCAACAGTAGGACTTCCGGATCTACCTTCAACTCACCGTATAAACGGCCTGTGTTCATTGTTGGACGACAAAAGACCGTGTTTACATACATACGCAGACCCGCCGTATATACATACATTTCACTCCTATATTCGTTTGTACATATGTTTTCGCTTGCTTTATCTCCATTGCAGACGCTACCCCTACAATATACGCCGCCAGAACAGCGGCGGCGGTGGCCACAATGCTCTGCACAGCTACCACCACCACCATCACAGCAACAACAACAACAACGTCGGCTCCGCGTCCCCGGCGGGGGCGACATCCAGTGCACCTGGATATAGTAATCACAGTGCCGGCAACTCGCCTTCATCATTGGGCGGGCACAGCAGCAGCAGCAGCAGCAACAACAGTAGTGCCGGTGCGACCTATGGCCAAGCTGCCGCCCAAACCCAGAGCCTGCCGCTGTCGCAGCACGACGAGCTGATCCGGTACATTCATGAGGCCTGGAACAAGGTAAGCAAGTGTGTGGTATTTTGGATTAGGGACATCCACTTGTCACCCTCTCTCTCTTGCTTTCTGCCCCGCGGCATCCAGGGACCGTAGATTTTCTGATATTTGATTAAAATCATTAAATAATACTCTCTTCGTGGCCAGTTTAATGAGTCACTAAATGTTCCAGCTGTTCTAAGCTACGTGGTCAATGATAAACCTTTTAATTTTAATAAGCCTGTTAATAAATAGTAATATTTTATGTCCTTTTGTCATCTCCGGATAAATAAATAGGGATGATTCAGCTGTAGTCCATAATAAGTTAAGAGAAAAGTATGAAAGGTTGTAAATAATTAATATTAAAAAAGATTCTAATACTTGTAGTATATTAACTCTTATTTTTTCTATCAATCGAATCATTAATAAATCAATATATTCTGCTAAATGGTATTTCCCTATTTTTTAACTATGCAATTTTAAATTATAGACTTTCTTTTTAAGGCTCCAAATGCTTTTTCATTTTCTAAATTATATTTTAAGATCTAATTCAAAATCTTTTATTGCTACGGTCCCTTTCGTGATAATATCGGTTGCTTTTTATGCTTTGCCAAACAAAAATTTTCGCTTCAGGTCAAGGAGCAGGGCCCACCTGTGATCTACTGCAACGAATCTGATAATCAGCTGAAAAACTTCAAGCCATTCGATCTGGAGGAGTACTGGGGACAGCGCCTGATCCAGAACATACATGTGACGCCCACACAGGCCGGGGGACACCAGTAGACCAGTAGAAATGGGAATCTTACAGACGGACTACGGCATGTGCTTCATGTGCTAACAATTAATTAAATTATACACAAACAAAAAACGGAAGGGGTGCCAATTTTCCCCCAGGATTATATATTGACAACTTTCCACGCGATTGTAATTTACACTTTGATTTTTGTGCGCCTTTGCTTTGGACTATTAAATGTGTAAAAAACTGATATAAAAAAAAAGAGAATCCACTGCCAGCTGAAAGGCAAATGATGATACATTCGATAAAGCGATGATTGGCTGACTTTTTCTCTCCCCCCTCAATGGCACCCCCACCATTAGCATGCTGTCTGCATTTAAGTGTTGTGCATTAAGCGCGCTTTAAATTTTGACCAGAACAACAAAAATAAACAAATTTTAGAGCGTAGAAAAATATATAAAGAATTCTGTGTATTATTTCAAGAATTGAATTAAAGAATGCGGCAAGTATTGGGGGAAAATTTTATAAAACATAAAAAGGAGTCCTTGAGTTCATAATAAATTCTGGAATATTAGCACTTTGACATTTAGAATGCTACGAAGATATTAAATTAGTTATTAATTTGCACCCCAAGCAAGATTTATTAAATTTGGTTATGAAAACTCATTAAATTTAATTAGCAATTAAATTTTTTCTAAAAAAAAACTTCTTTTGGACTGTGAATAAAATTCAGCTAAATAAACCAGCTTTCTACAGATTCTAGTCTGTTAACCTATCTAGTTAAGATTAAAATCGAAGTAGAAATGCAAAATAAAACCGATCTTAGATGTTTTCTTCAAAATTACCATAGTTTAAGTTGTAAAATATTCTTAAAAATGTAATTTATTTTATATGGTGTTGCCGGATTCTAGTTTCCTTGATTTGCAACTAAAATATCGCGTAAGCTAACAGAAAGTACGATAAAGCAACCATCCCTTTAGGCAAAATGTGGAGTTAATCAGCAAACAAAAACACCTACAGAGGTGAGCACCTGAACTTGGGAATGCAACGTAAACAACGTAAACACATACCGCAGCACACACATGCATATACACCGCCTCGAAGCAAAAACACTGCTCTTTTTGTACTGAACGGCAATTCGTGGTTTATAAAAGTTACTTTTATTTCTTCTCTCACTGTTATACATCATACCGCGTATTTGCTGTCGTCCAACACAAGCTCAAGGTAGCCGCTAGTTGCCTCCTCAGACCATCTTGCGCAGCAGACGGTTGATCTGGTCCTCGCGGTTGCCAAAGTCGCCGCCGTTGACGTAGTGGTTGGCCTTCTTGCGCCAGCCGCCGGTGGGCGTGTTGAGCTTGAAGGGCCACAGGAAGTTGGAGGCGTACTTGAAGTTGGGGCCAACGGTGAAGATCTCGTGGACAAGATCCTCGACGCACTGGATGTTGTGCGCCTGACGGAGCTTGCGCTCGATCACAAAGTTGTCGGTGATGGGCACACGCTGACGGCTGTGCTTCACGAAACCGCGCTTGTAGATCAGGGAGCGCACCGACTTCAGGTTGGGGTAGCCCCAGGTGATGTAGGGCTCGGCAATGCGGAGCATGTTAATCGTGGCCTTGTTCAGCTTGATGAACACACCGTTGTTGATCTGGCGCAGACGGAACAGCTGGAGGACCTTGCGGACCTTGGGAGCCACCTTGTTGATACTGTAAGCGAGCGGGGGGGACAGAGATTAGGGCTTTGGCCGGAAGGCAACATTACACTCTACTCACCCGCGGATACGGACAACAAAGGCCAGCTTGGCCTCAGCGGGCACGTAGAACTGGTTGCGCTTCTTGGCCAGGCGACGGAGCTTGATCTCACGCTGATCGGCCTTGATGTACTCATTCTGGTATTTCTCGGCACGCACCAGATTCTCCTTCTTGCGCAGCGCGATGACGGCGGCACGCTTCAGGCGACGTTTCGACTCGGCAACCCGCTTGCTGATTTGTTTCTTGCTGAACTTCAGCTTAGATTCCGGCACAGCGGGCAGCTTTTTCGCTGCTGGTTTCTTGGCGACCGGAGCTGGCATCTGTGGGCAGCGAAAAACAGTTCCATTTGAGCGCGCTTGTCTCAAGTTAAGGGGTATTTTTATCAAAAATATGGCACTAACCTCTTACTGGTCACTACACACGCTGGTAAAAGAAAGGGAAAGAAAGACCGGAAACGTGCACTACACCATGAACGAGCTGTCAAAACGGATCAAAGCAACCCTGGGTTCCAGTGTTGGTCAGCCCAGTGACCTATCGAAGGAGCGGTCACACTGCCCGATAGGCAGTTATCGAAAGTATACCAGCAGCCGTAGAAGTTCGCGCGAATTTGTTGATTTTGGGTAAGTTTTTTATTTTTCTTTAATAACTTGTTCACTGCTGATAATTTATTTGATTTGTACTGATTATGAGATCGTTTATGACCTTCCTAGTTGATATATTATTATCTTTTCAGACGTCAGGCGTGTGGCAAAGCGGGAAAGGCAACTGGAACTTTTACTGTTTACTTGTTTCTTACACGCAATTGATCCAAAACTATTGTTTAATTGAACATTGAGTTCTTCCAATGAATTCTACACAAAGCCCTGTTTACCACACGTCCGTGGAACAGAAGCGACATGCTCAGGATGTGGCCAGAAGGCAAAGGATGGGCAAGCAAATGCCCAAACTGCGCGAAATGCTGCGTGAGGTAAAGCAACTTTACAAAAGTAATAAAATACAAAAATAATAGTATTATTCACTGTTCCAGAAGTACCGCAAGCGCATCATTGAAACCCGCAAGAAATGCACCGACTCTAATCGTGAAATTCAATTGGTATTTAAAAGGACTTCAACATAAATCAGTTTAAAAAGTTAATTAAGACTTTCCCCTTTCAGTCTGAACTCAGGGAAATTATTCGCCTGGAGCTCAGCGAGTTGGACCATGACTTGGAGCTGGAGCAGTTAATCCTGGACGAGCTGCTCTCCGATGTGAATGAATGGTACGCTCTGGGCGAACAAAACTTGGAAACGCTTTACGTAGAGCCAGATGATGAGCAACAGCAGCTGAAGGAGGTTCTGTGTCCCGTTTGCCAGATGAAGCCTTTGCAGCGTGAGAAGAAGGGTTACCTCTGCGAGTGTGGCGTTCAGTTTCAGCACTCTGCTGACAAGGATGAGTTCCAGAAGTTGCTGCACCAGCAGATAGTAAGTCATGAGCTTAAGTGCACTCAGGCACTGCGTTTCTTCATTGAACCCTCTTCGGGACACCTGTACAACATGTGCGGCAGCTGCGATTACTTCTCCTCCGTATAGTTTCTTGTTTCAGTTAATGCTCCGTTCGCTGGCTGCGTCCAGCATAAAATTAACGTGATATTGGAGTTAGGAACTAAGCTTATGTCATCTGACCATTTTCTATAAGAGACTGGATATATGAATCATATTTGTTATCACCTAGATATAGTACATTTATCTCATTCTTATCTTATTTTCGTATTCTTAAATTTAATTCAAGTTAAAACGCATTCGCAACCTAAAACTCATCAAAAACGCAAACCAACAATAAAGAAATTGCACAAATTTTCTCTATTTTTCCGACTGTAAGGAAGAGCTTTCCTCAATCGCGCACGTGCACGATCTGCCCGATGCGGTGCACTATATATACAAATATGTATATATATATATCTGATCTAGTTCGGGTGGATGCGAGCGTCTTCGTGGTTTTTCCGGCGTGCGCGAGATCTCGCTTAGTGCGCTGTGATGCTCGGACGCGGTCAGTCGGCCTTTTCTTCTCTAGAAGATTTCATAATCGCGGAAAACGTGCGCCACAAACACAATTCCATATCTTTCTTCCCGCTGCTATTTTGTTTATACAAAAAAAGCATACGAAAAATTGCTTTAAATAATAATAATTGAATGGCAACTGTGGACGCGTCGACGGCCTCTCAGTTGGAAAGGGAATTAAGTTTTTTGGATACAACTCGCACAACACATATTGCGGCATCACAAATCGGAGTGCATATTCTCGATTGCGAAATAGTTTGTTTATATTGAGAATTTCTTCTGAATTTGACTCAACCTGTTGGTAAACGCAAAAAGTAGAAAAGTGAATGCCTTAAGAATCGTTCTTAATTGTGGAATATATAAAGAAAACCGTAAAAAGGAATATGCGCAACGGGAAGGAAATACAGATTTTTGGAATGGAATCAAAAAAGTGAAATCATCTTTGAGGGAGAAGAGTCAAAGATCCGGCGCCAGTGTAAACTTTAGAAAACACAATTTAATTCCTACGGGGCCAGGCTATATGAGTTCGTTTTATTAGCCATTATGAAGCAGTTGTTCAACATATTACACTGTGATCATTTAAACGGTCATGTTCGCTCTATTTACGATAACTTAAATACAGATGTTTGTGGCATTGACCGTGTAAAGCGCGCATTTACGTGCCTGAGCATTATTCTTCTACTTTGTGGATGGCTATTTGTTTGGCAAAGATATAAAAAGTAAGTTTTATTATGGGTAAAATATTTCAATTGTAATGGATCGTTATCATGGGCAAGTGTTTGCTCAATCCCCAGAGATTGCAGAACTCAGCGCGATACGAGAAGCACTATTGACACATTTTGAAGCTAAATTTAAAGAATTTTTCGATTTGTTTTATTTGTTTTGCATCTCAACCGAATAAACATGTGTGTTTTTGTATTGTTTACAATGAGTTAGCACTCTCCATTAAGCGCTATATTCTCTTTTTAAAATTGTGTAAAAGCATGTGCTAAAATAGGGTCACAAGCTCCTTTGATGGAGTCTTCCTGAGATCATTTTAGAAGATATTTCCTATTTGTGCTCAATTTACCACTAAAACAAAAATTAAATATGTACAAATTTTCCTCAAATGTATTTCTAGGCGAATGAGCACATTTGTTTAAATTTAGCACATGCGTTTTGTAGATTATACAAATTCTGGAGAGAGATGACCATGGAGCTGGAGAAGTTGATTTATGTTCTTGATTTATAAGGCGATTAATTTTTTAAATAAGATGCCATGTTCCCTAATTGAATTTGGTTGTTTCAAGATTAAGACTTAATTGTATTAGCAGGAAAACCTAGTGGAAACTTTTACTATAATGAAAACTATTTAAATTATTAATTTATATATTTAACAAAATTAACTTTATAAATAATTATTCTACTATTATAGCCTCTCGAACTTTCTCTTTATTAAATATTTAATTTATTTAGTAAATATTATTAAAATTTCAGTTTTTCTTCTAGGAAAATATTCTTTTAATTTCGTCTACAATCCAAATTCATAAAATAATCTGACCTTCTCTTGTAACATTTAAAAAGTCCACTTAAAAACCAATAATTGATATCCGGAAACTCAAGTGGATTTGCCATTGAGAAATATTTGTATGTGCATCCCACACAGTGAAATTAAAATAAAAACCCACAACTGCATATGGAATTCATGGAATACCGCGACGCGTGCCCAAGTGTTCTCAATGAGTGAAATCTCAATTGCATCTACACCTCACTTTGTGCTGAGGGTGCACATTTCAATATAAATACATATGAATAGCCCAGATATCGAAATCAATATCATTATTAATTACAGTTAATTATAGAAACATTGGAGGATGTATGTATGTATGTATGGTGGCTGCCTAAAGCAAGATTTATAGGTATTATTTTATAAAATATTGGCAAAAGAGTATTTCGACTTTTAAGTTTAGGCAACAATACAATATTAAGTAATATAAGAACGATAAAATATTATTTAATCTTTGGCTAATTAAAGATAATATTGAACATAAACAAATAAATGAATTCATTATCGGGGAATTTTGTTTATTTCAGTAAGCATTCGTTGCTATTTTTACTATTTTATTATAGAAAACAAAGAAAATATAAGAAATACTATTCAGATGTTTACGAAAAACATGTTAAAGTAAATATTAAGTTTATGAGCATCATTTAAGAGTTCCATAATTTAAAGTAAAATCTGATTTACTTTCACAAAAACAAAAACATGCTTTTTAAATGGAATTGTTGTTAAACCGTATGCATATTCATAATTAATCTTTTACTGCAGATGCCATAAAACATTGCTAATGTTCCACAATGTACGTGCCGCTGTTTCCCTGCTCCTGCTGGGTGCAAACAGTCTGGAATTGGCACGGACCCTTCTGCCCCACCGCAGTGTCCTTCAGCTCAACCAGCTCTTTGAGCTCGGCCCCAGGGAACGGAATTACCTGATCATTATTGGCCCTGGAGAAATGTGGAATGCACTCTTCGCCACACTGCTGACACTTGAGCTAATGCTGTATCATCGCATGGTGGAGCGCAAGAAGGCGACAGGTGAGTGTTGTTTGACAGAAACATCAGTAAAGGTATTCGTTCACCTGCCCCATGGGTTTCCCTCTCGTATTCCAGTATTTCTGTATGCAAGTACTGCCGTGGAGGTAGTGCTTTTTGCTCTGCGCACCAACGAACTGTCCGAGTTGGTGTACTACGAGGATATCCTGGAGCTTCAGACGTGCCTGGTGGGTGTGTCAGCTTTGTGCATGATGGCCTTGGCATCGCTGGACGGTTTCACCATTTATAAGGAGGTAAGTTAAACTATTTTTTAGATTACTTTGACATTTGGGCTTGGTAATAGCTAAATCAGACGTCTCTAAGTTAGTGTATAAGGATTAAGTTAGACCAAGGCAACTGCCTATGAGCATGAGAGAAGCTTGTGTTTAATTCCACAGCCAAAATAAGTACAAGTTGACATAATGAGGGAGGAAGCGACAACAGCGAAATGCGATTTGCATGTTTAAATTTTAATTGCGGTTAAGCGCAGATTTTAAGCTTAATTCTTGGATACTTGGCGAATATTTTATTTATTTCTTTATGAAAACTACTCGGCAACAGGACGAATAGGAAATAAAGGCTCAGCGGCAAAGATGTATGTTTTAAATCATAAAGATTATGAGGAGTCTGTCTGTAAAATGTAAAAATTACCATAATATTTGGTTAGGCATCCAGGCCTCATGGTTTTATCTAAATAATATAAATAATTTGCATTTTTAGCGCTGCTCTATTTAGTTATTATGATAAACAACAGGTTATTAAAATAATAATTAAATTATCAAAATATTTAATAACAAATACATTATTATTATTCACTTCACCTCTCTCTGGCAGTGCTATCACGACGACTATTTGGACGACCATGGAAAAATCGGCTACAAACACTCGCTGGCCACATTTTATTCCAAATCCTGCTTTTGGTGGCTCACTCCTCTCCTCCGACTGGGCTACAATGAGCCGCTGGAGCTCGAGGATCTGGGCCAAATGAAATTGGAGGATAGTGCCAGGTCCCATTACGACCACTTTCTTTATGTTTACACAGAGGAGGTGGTAAGCAAATATCCATATATACATACATTGTGTGTGAATTTATATGTATAATTTTCCAACTTTGATCCGCAGAAAAAATCAAACTCGTCGCCATCCTTGTGGTATTGCTACATAAAGAACAGTTGGCGCATGTTTGCTTTGGGTGGCATTTTGAAGCTGGCCGCTGATTTATTTGCATTGATTGGTCCGCTGGCCATACAGAAAATAGTGCAGTATATAGAACAACTTTATGCCGATGTAGCCAGTCAGGAGGTGGGCGACTCCGAGTCCAGCCTGCTATCCACCTCCAGTGTGAGCAACGAATTCGACGAGGTCTACGGCACGAACATTGGCCAGGTGAGGGTTTACTGCAGCACCTGGTCGGATCTGTTGGCGAATGGCTGGTGCATCGCTTGGATTGTCCTGTTGGCCGCGTTGACACAGGGTGCATTGTCCCAGGCCTCGACGCACATTCTGAACATGACGGGGCTCAGGATTAAATCGTCCCTGCAGGGTCTGATTTATAGAAAAAGTTTGCTCCTAAATTGGGGCGGGGGTGGTGATGCAGATGAGAAACCTAAAAATGATGATTCTAAAGGAACTTCAGAGCAAGTGGAGAATTCGGGTGGTGAGTACCAATTTTCGGGTCGAAAAAATGGGTATATTTGTGGAATTATAATTATATAAAAATATTAATATTAAAATGTTTCTTTTGCTTCATTTTTTATGGAAATATTCTATGTTTAAAAGGAGTATTGTTTTAGAAAAATGTTTATTCCCTTCAACATTCAGATATTTATCACTAGCTTAAAACCATATTTAAGAATTAATTAAACACCTCTTCGTGATATCTTAATAACTAAAAGTGTACCACATTTTCTTGATTTATTTTTTGATTATTATTCAGATTCAAATGGCATCAATGACATTGGCAGCATCACCAACCACATGACCGAGGACACTTTGAACATAATGCAATTCTTCTTTATCATCCACTATGCCTGGGCCATTCCATTTAAAGTTCGTACCGAGATTTGGCCTAGGCTAATCGTTTTTAACAATTTATGAGCAGCTTGTGTGCCATTTGGGCTCCCTAGATGTTTGCTAACATGAACCTAATTTATAGCATTGGCTGTTTGACAAATTCTCAACTTGGAGAGCGAGTGTAAATGTTTTTTATTTTAATATGTTTTATAATGGCCAGGCTGTAAATTTAATTTGATATTACATTTGGCTTGTTTATTGTCTTTTGTAACTAAATGCTTGCCTTGATTGTTAGAATAAGATTTTACTTGACTTCAAGCTGATTTTGTACTTAGTATAAAATGTTGTTAAATTATTATTAATTTATTAACTTTAATTCATTTTCATACATAATTCTTTTTTCAGATATTTGTGGTTATATATTTGTTGTATGTGAATTTGGGAATAAGTGCAGTAATTGGCTCCATTGTCTGCATTCTGATAATGACGCCTCTGCAATTTATCATAGGAAATGCAATGTCAAAGAACACCGAGATTATTGCTGTAAGTATACATTCATTTATATAATATTATAAAAATTATTATACTTTTAAAAATGGTTTATATTATTTTCTTTAACAGAAATACACGGATGAGCGTTTAAAGAAAATTCACGACACTCTGGTTGGCATTAAAGTCATTAAGCTCAATGCCTGGGATGAGGTGTTTCTCAAGAAGATTCAAGTGGCAAGAAAGAATGAGCTCAAGTATCTCAACAAGGATGCCACATTTTGGACGCTAATGGGTGAGTAATTCCACAATAAATCAACTTACTGCTTAATTTAATAATAATTTATTTTATTTCCTGTAATAGCTGTCCTTACCCATATCGCCACTGTGCTAATTACCTTTGTGACCCTGGGCGTCTATGTGTGGCTACAGCGGGATCAGGAGTTTGATTTGAATGCTAGCCGGCTCTTCTCATCATTGGCCCTGTTCCAGCAGCTCACCGTTCCCCTGCTGATATTTCCCATCACGGTGCCGATCATCATAGCAGCCAGGGTGTCCACTCGACGGCTGGAGCGTTTCCTGAAGTCCAGCGAGATCCACAAACAGTTCGAGGGTATTCGAAATATGGCCAGAATACTGAGCAAAAGCGATGCCTCCTTGGATATGTACGAGACCCAGGAGAAATCTAATATGACGATGCGCACAGCGCAGGCGGAGAACAAGCTGAATGAGAAGCGGCTGGCCCAAGAATTTGGAGTTCCTGAGACTGCAGTCCAGCTGCCACTGCCCACCACATCCACTCCCCTGCTGCAAAGCAACGAGGATGAAGCTGGTGGCATCGACACCGCCTTGTCCTCTGTCCAGGAGCTGGGTCACAACAAGCTAGTGCAACAGCGACGTGAACTCCTACGGAACACCCCCTATGTGGCCATTCGTCCACCGAAAATGCGTGGCACCAGCGGGGGAATGGACAAGCCCGTGGAATTCTCGGTGGTGCGTGCCAGAAATACGGATAGCTGGCGACGAGATTCCCTGCTGCTGAAAATGCCCGATGACATTGCCGTGTCGATCAACGACGGTCTCTTCACATGGAAGCCGCAGAGTCAGATGCCATTGGTGCAACTGCATGTTCCCGGTATCATTGTGCCCAAGGGAAAACTGACTATTGTAGTTGGGAAAAATGGTAGCGGGAAGACCTCGCTACTATCAGCATTGCTCATGGAAATGCCCCTGCTTGTGGGCAATATGTTTTGGCACAAGTGAGTATATATCGGTGGGGAATATAATAAAATTAGAGTGAGGAATCATTAATTAAATACCATTATGGATAATTTTATGTTTAAAAATGAGTTCTTTAGATATTAAACCTTAAATTCTTTCTATATCACCGTGGTATAAAGCGACTTCGTTCTTCGAATTTAATGAATTGCAAAAAGTCTTTATTAAATTAAAATTAGCAACATCTTGTTGTTGTTTCCTTTTCAGTTTTAGCTTAAAAAAACCTTCTCCTATTTTAAGCTGGTACTGCTCGTGGCGAATACCTTAGACAATGTCCCTGTGGCCAAGATTAAGCACGTTTCCTTGTCTGTCAACACACAGGCCACCACACCCAGCTCAACATGCTGCTCATGTAAATTTACCCAGCTATTTATGTGCTTATTTTCAGTTCTGCCAACAGCAGTTTCAGTAGCTACGCCCCCGCCAGTGTCCCAGCAGTGCTAGAGGATAACTTTGTTTGCCCATTTATCACATTTAATTGCATAATTTTCACCTATTTTCGTATGCAGATTACCCAAGCCGCAAAATATATAGCTTATTTGGGAACTAGCACTAGTTTTAGATCGATTTTTAATGCGGCCAATTTGGAGATTTACTCGTATTTCAAAAATAAATAACATAATTAAATGAAATCAGCAAATAGTATTAATTAAATAGTATTAATTGATTCCAAATTGTATTTACACATTAGCGGTAATATAATCATGTTTCAGTGGTTCAGTCATGAAATTTAGGTTTATTTTTAAAGTACTTTGCTTAACTTATTTTCAGGAAAGTCCCGACTAGCAGGTGGAATAGTTTAAACTTTCATTGTTGCAGCAATCGAATTCCGCCGCAGTCATTCAACATATTTTAACAGCCGTTTCAATGCACGCCACGTGATTCAGTAATTTATCACAAAACGCCTGTGTGTACGTTGTTAATTTTATTGCACATAAAATAAAAATGGCATCGTGGCAGGCTGCAGCTTCCCTGCGATGCGGGGCAGGAGGCTGCAGGCTTCTCCTCCCCATATACAAATGCATTTAACAAGTGGAAATCGCGGAGCGGAAACGAAGACGGGTGCGCACTTCGATCCTGTGGCCTTTGCTTCTATTGCTTCTTCCTTGGGGAGGAAGCTGCACTGCTCCATTTCCATTTCCATCTCCGTCTCCGTCGTCGTCTCCGGCTCAGTATCCTTGCCTTGGCAAACGGCAAATGTGCAATAATTTCAATTACTGTAATAAATGTCTATGTTAGTTCGAGTACGTTTTTTTCGCTGTGGTATCTTCAGGGTTTTTTTTTGGCTTGCAAATTTATGTTTCTTCCATATGTACTGTCTGGCAAATATATTAAATAGGACTTCTTTTGCATTTCAACTGATTTGAAGAAAATGTTTAATAATCAAACACAGAAGAAAGTTAATCAAATGAAATGGTTATTAAATAATCTTTATTTTACTTTCCAGAACCTGCACCATATCCTATGTCTCTCAGCAGCCATGGCTTTTGAATGACACCATTCGGGAGAATATACTTTTCGGCGAGTCCTTTCGACCCAAACGATATGACTTTGTGATAGAAGCCTGCGCCCTTAAGCCGGATATTGAACTAATGCCCAGGGGCGATCTCACCACAATCGGAGAACGTGGCATTAATATTTCCGGTGGACAAAGGCAGCGAATTGCCATTGCCCGAGCTATATATTCATCGGCTAATGTGGTCATAATGGTGAGTATATATATTAATAATAAGTATAAAATCAATAAGTTTCTGGAAATATTTTATATAGTATTTTTATGAATAATTTAATTGTTAATCAAGCCACCTTTGACTTGTCAGTATAGTAGATATAGGCCTTGGCATTTCTCCAATTTCTTCGAAGCATTTATTATATATTTTGAATCCCCTTCAAAATGTCGTTCGACCAAAAGGAGATCTTCAGCCTGATGTACAAGCTGGCGCGGCTGATAGTGCCGGATACTAGGGTTGAGTATGATGAAATGGGTCCTGTGCATATTCCTCTGGATCGGATGTTTGGACCGATGACCATGCGATCGCTGATGAAGTTTCCCATTGGCGGAGTCGAAGAGCGCATGCCAGTATATAAATAAAAATAATATCTAGAAATATCCCTAAAGCCTGCTTACTCCCAGCGAACCATTATTAAGGCCTTGGGTATGGTGAAGAAGGCAGCTGCGGGGACAAACAAGTGCTGTGGCATGGCGGAGCGTGTGGGCGAGGCCATCTCCAAGGCCTGTGATGATGTCATATCCGGCAAGCTCTACGACGAAGAGCACTTTCCCTTGGTCATTTGGCAGGCGGGTTCCGGAGAGCATACAAACATGAATATGAACGAGGTGGTTTGCAACCGCGCCATCGAGATCCTTGGCGGCCAGATGGGCACCAAGGAGCCGGTGGACCCCAATGAACATGTCAACCTCTCGCAAAGCCCCAACGACGCCTTTGCCACGGCCGCTCGCATCGCCGTTGCCATGGAGCTGCAGGAGAAAATGTATCCGGCTCTGAGGACCTTCATTGAAGTGCTGGGCAAGAAGATGAGCGATTGGGAGGACATTGTCAAGATAGGACGTACTCATCTGATGGACGCTGTGCCGCTGACCCTGGGCCAGGAGTTCAGTGGCTATCACCAGCAGCTTACGAACGGCAGAGATCGGCTGGACTCGGCTTTGGGCCGGCTATATGAGTTGCCCATGGGTGCAACTGATGTGGGAACTGGCGTGAACACAAAGCAGGGATTTGGTGAGGCATGCATTAAGCGGATCGCCGAGATATCGTGTCTGCCTTTTGTGAAGTCTGCAAACTTCTTCGAGGGCCTGTCCGCGTGCGATGCCCTGGTGGAGTTGCACGGAGAACTTAATACCATAGCGGCGAGTCTGATGAAGATAGCCAACGATATACGCTTGCTGTCATCGGGACCCCGTAGCGGTCTGGGGGAGCTTTATTTGCCGGCGAAGGAACCGGACAACCTGCTTATGCCTGGCATCGTGATTCCCAGTCAGTGCGAGGCTCTTACCATGATTTGTGCCCAGGTGATGGGCAATCATGTGGCGATATCGATGGGCGGCTGCAGCGGACAGTTTCAGGTCAATACCTTTATGCCAATGATTGCTGCCAACGTCCTGCGATCCATTACTCTTCTAGGCGACGGCATGAGATCGTTTTGCGCCAACTGCCTGGAGGGTGTCGAGCCTAATAAGTGCAGGATTGACCAATTCACAAAAACCTCCTTGATGCTAGTCACGGCCCTCAGCCCACACATTGGCTATGAGCGATCCGCAGCAATTGCCATGGCGGCTCACAGGAATGGAACCACCCTGAAGCAGGAGGCCTTGAATGCGGGCATCGATAGTGAAGAATTTATGAAATGGGTGCAGATCAACGATATGCTGAAACCTAGTGATTAGGGAAGGAATGAGAAAGAATAATTTGTTTTAAAGAGTATTAAAAAATTGTCTTAATGGGAAAAATTAAAGAAGTTTTACTGAGATTTAAAGGAACTAAATTATGTAAATTCTATTTTATTATTATAACTTATTTAAAGTATATCTTCTATATATTATCTTGTATTTATTTGTGTTTTATGTTCCTAATAGGACGATCCCTTGGCTTCCCTTGATAACGAAGTGGGGGATCATATATATGAACATTGTGTTCGTCAAATGCTCCAAAAATCAAATCGTACTTTTATTCTTGTGACACAACAATTACATCGCATTAAAGAGGCTGAATATGTAAGTTTAAAAGCTAAAAATTCATTTTTATTTTGCTGTAAACTTTTATTAACTTTACTAATATATTAATTTGAATTCCTTTTTACATTGTTTTACTTAGTTAATTGTTATGAAAGAAGGCCGCGTGGAAGCTTGTGGCAGCTATGCTGAAATAGAGCAAAAGCATCCTCGCATCACGGCCAAATGGAACTCTATAATAGCCTTGGCAAAGGCCAAGAAAGATAACTCCGACCAAAAGTAAGTATATAGTATAGATATTTGGTTGATTCACGGTTTCATAGCCAAATTTTCTCTATAAGTCCCACGGATAAAACAGCCAGTGAGCGCTGGAAACTTCTGAGGAATGTGAGCAAGCTCGGATTACAACGTTCCATTTCCGTGACCATGGATCCAGGTGGAGGAAGCAATGCAGATGCCATCGATGGCAGCGGTTGCATATCGGTAACCAATATATCATCCCATGTGGTCGAGGAGGATGAAGAGGATGATCAAATGCCTGTGGTAGGTTCTTATAAAAGTTATAAGACATTTCCTGGCTATTTATTTTTGTTTCTAAATAGTCATATACCCTCGGATCCGGTGGTGGCTACAGTGGCTTGCAGCGCAAGCGTTCCAGCATTTATGGCTCACGGCACCTGATGTTCGATGCCCCCCTGCCGATTGACGAGTGCCAAGGAGACGATGTTATCATGCGACCTCGGCGACGGCATACATTGAGTCGTCGTGGCAGCAGGACCACCAACTCTTGGCATCGTCTCAGTGGCCTCAGCACGCTTACAGCCACTTCAGCCTCAAGCTCCACCAGCGGAGATATCCTCAATCGCAGCGCCCTGGCCACCAGTTGTAGCAGTTATGCAGAGAGCAGTGTGGATGGCAGCGATGTGGCCATTGTGCCATCAGAACCGCGCGTTCAATCCTGGCAGCCGCCGCAACATGTACAGCATCAGCCTCTGGCGCGGAATGCATCATCACCACCGGCCATAGAGATGGCCAAGGCGGAGACAGACTTACGGGAAAAGGAAGCTGGAACGAGGACGAACGCAAACGGGGAAGATCAAGTTCGTGGGAGCTTTCAGCAGTTCCTGCGACGCATGTCCATGCGGCGTTCCAATAAGCCAAAGAATCATCATCACCCGCTGAGCGCCACAAATTCCATTTTGTAAGTTAGAAAATCATTATTAAATAAATTAACATTAGTTTTATATCTTTTATTAATAAATTTCTTACTAATTTACCACTCTTTCACTTTTATTTACAGGAGCATTTCTGAGGAATCGCCACCCATTTTGCATTTCCAATCTACCGACATTGTGCCTCAGGCAATGTCCTTACAAAATCCTAAACTTGCTGAGGTGCAGCTGGAGTCTGAGGAAAAGCCAAAAAAGTGTAAGTAAAATGTGTATTTTCTTCTAAGAAAAGTTTAGTGCGAAAGCTGTCATAATCATTACTTAAAAAGTTAACTATAATCTCTTAAAATCAATAATCCGTCTAGAGAACAGGAACAAGAAATTGTTTTCCTTAATTTTTAAATGTATAATGAAAATGGGAAAATCGATGATAATGAATATTGATTAGGCTGAGCGTGAAAACTGCGAAAACGATGCGCACAATATATTGGCATATTATCCTTCTTGGCTCGTCTGTCTGGCAATTCACTCGGGATAACCTCCTGCTCCTCCTCCTTCTCGTTATAGTTTCACTCCTGGCTGCATGCGTGTGTAGCTTAAAACTTAAATCAACTTTGATTTTAAAAGTTTTGAGCTCCCAGGCGGCGTCGGCGGCAAGTCAAGTCAAAGGAGACAGCGTTCCAGGGCTCGCAAACTTGCAGGAGGGAAACTTTGGCTTAACTTGATGCATTGATCCACCAATATTTGGCTGATAAGTCAGCGGGTTCGCAGCGAAAACTTTCGATTTAATCAGTGCTGCAAGTGTCACTCCATTCAATGGAGTCCCATGTCATCCTTCCTTCCTTTCGCTAAGGAAATCTGCATCCAGGATGTGAACTTCCCTTTCAATTAGTTTCTCGAAATTAAACGGTAGGATGGTACTTATAATTGATGTGGGCGGGCTCATGTGGCTTTGACAACAAGTTCCTTGATGGTGTTTTCCCCCTTCAAATTCTGTGTCAATCAACAGTAAACCCAAAATCTGTTTGCTGTTAAATCAAGAACAAGTGTATTTCGTTTATTTTTAATTGAGAGAAATGTCAATCAATTCAAGTTTATAGTTTTCAATTGAAAAGTCGGAGAAATATTTCTTTATTCGTTGCAAAGAATTGATATTAATTTTTGATTGAATTTATAATAACATTTGAAATTTGTATGTGCTATTGGTTTAAAGTTTTAAAACGAGTTTTTATTATTAGATTTTTAATGTCATTTAAATGCTTACCATATTAAGAGTAAAGTTATTTTTAAAGTAAACACGAAAACAAGTTATACCGATGCCTGCTTCCGTCGGGAATTCCCTGTTAATGACACAGTCATGGCCTTGTTTTGGTCAAGAAAAACACTGCAACTTTAATACAAAAATATAATTAAATGTTTCGAAGGTTAGAATATCGTTATGTTTACTTATTATCTTTAAGACAGCATTTAAATATTTGAATATTAATTAAAATAACTCCAAAATCACCTTATTCAAAGCACCGAAATGTTCACATCTCATTCTATATTTCCATTCTATTTCTCACACAAAAACCAGGTGTAAATATTGACTCAAAGGGCACCACAATAAATTGCGCTGACAATGGCGAATCAGCAGTGGCAGCATCCCCCAAAGAATCGGAGGAGAACGTGACATCGTTGGCTCCTGCGGATGGAGGCGATGGACATGTGCTGGCGCCTACTCCGGCGGCCAATGTCGCCAATGAATCCACGACAGCGATTGATACCGAACGCAAATATGGCAAAATATCGGACGACATATATCTAATGTACATACGAGCCGCCGGTCTGCCCATAATCACTGTCTTTTTTATCACCGCACTAATTTGGCAGTGTTTGCGTGTCTACACGGACGTATGGCTGCAGCACTGGAGCGATGCGCACGTGAAGGGCCAGGATGCAGGAGCAGGAGTAGCAGAAGCTGTACGGCAGAATGGTACCGAGGAGGAGGGCCACGAAGTCACGTACTATTTTCGCATGTATGCTGCAATTTCGTGTGTTTGCATTATAATGGCCCTGGTATCAACACCGGCCGGACAATGGGCCGGCTGTAATGCCCGTCGTAATTTGCACGATAAGCTGCTGCAAACGATTTTGCATAAAACGTTGCATTTTTTCCAAGTGACGCCGCTCGGACGTATTGTGAATCGTTTCAGCAACGATATGGCCGTCATTGATAAGGTGAGATTTGTTATTTCTGTTATCCATTGTCATCGTTCTACCTCTGACCCCACTCTCCACCTCATTGAATCGTGTCGGTTTTAGCCATCAGTTCTCGTTCTCGTTCTTTTTTTTTCTTCTCATTTTTGCATTGGCATGAAATATACGGGCACGAAGTTGGCCCTTTGATTAAGATGGCCCGACGATAAGCACGTTTGTTCTATATTTTGTTTTCATATTTTGTTGTTGTTGTTGTTGTTGTTGTTCGGGCCATGACCTATGTACTTTGAATCGAAGGTATATATCTTAAATAACCCATAACTATGTGCTTTTGTCTTCACAGAAAATTGCGGCCACTGGCCAACGATTGCTGCAACTCACTTTGCTCTGCCTGTCGGCCATCCTGATAAATGTAACAGTCACCCCTTGGTTTCTGGTCCTCACACTGCCCATCTGTGGGGCCTACTATGTCATTCAGAAGTTCTACAGGTGCTCGGCACGGTGAGTTTAATCATAAGTTTATTTACTATTTATTTAAAATGGTATTTATTATTTTGATTTGAATATTTTCAGGGAACTGCAGCGCATTGAAAATACAACCAACTCACCGGTTATATCTCATCTTTCGGAAACGATTCAGGGTGTGACCACGATACGAGCTTATAATCAGCAAACCCGATTCACCGAGATCCTGTTCAAACGTCTCGAGGCAAACACAATAGCTTATGCTTTGCTAAACACAAGCCATCGTTGGTTAGGCGTATCCTTGGTAAATATATGAGATATTACAGAGGGATGAGTGAATTTATAATGTTGTTGGGATTAATTTCAAGTGCCTTACACTAATGCAATCAAAGAATTTCCAGCCATAACACGACCATAACCTTGGCATGACAACTAAGTGTGACGTAGTCCTCCAGATCTCTGCCTCTCCCTCTCCGCCTCTTAATCACTTTGCACACTTTAATGTATTCTCCCTACCACCCGCAGGACTATTTGGGTGGATGCATTGTTTTTGTGGCCACCGTAACGGCCCTGGCTACGGCAAGCGTAAGTTGCAGCCACTACGGACGCTACAGGCAATCGCCTGGCAGCGGGACAGCATCCGAAACTTATGCTGTCAATAAAAGCCCAACGGACTCGGAGCTGAGACCCTCGCCATCGCTGGTGGGTCTGGCCATAAACTACACGTTGTTGGTGCCGATTTACCTTAATTGGGTTGTAAAACTTTTGGCTGATATGGAGATGTATGCGGGCTCCGTGGAACGCATCGCCCACTATGCCCAGGGACAGGATGCGGACACCGACGAACCGACCAACTACGACGGTGGGGACGACGACGAAGATGTGAGCGGTGAAGTCGATAGGTCGTCCCTGCCGAAAGCCGGTGACAAAGTTTACCCAGGCGCAACGACAGCTGCCGGTGATGTTGATGAAGATGGACCGGCAGCCGGTGCAGAGGATGGAAATGGAACTGGGGCAAGAGGAGGTGCTGGAGCTGGAGCAAACGCTGATAAATTAAATGCAGGCAATGCAACCGGCGACGGCAATCACTTAAACTTCCACTTCCGCACGGCGACAGCTGGCGACAAGGTGGAGCTGGCGACGACAAAGACGTCGTCGGTGATTAAAGATAAGCAACAGCCACCGCAGGACGGGAAGGTCGTCCAGGCCAGGAAGCTGGAGCGCTGTAAGTATGAGCAAGTTAGTCGCCACTGTCCTGGGGCGTCTTTAGTGTGCTTCATTGATCCGAGTGTAATTGCTTTCAAGCTCAAAAGGTTTTTCGATTCATAATTAAGTTCGTTGAAGACCAGAATTAGGGCTTTCGAAGTGGTTAACTTAATCCTGGTTTCTAGTGGCAGATAAATTATTTGTTTAAAGTTAATGGGTGAGCTTGATTAATTTATAAAAGTAATAGATATACATAATTGTAGTTGAATTAAAAAATATTTACAAACACCATCTAATTTATTTAAATAATTTAAACCTTACACCTTTTTTCTATTCAACTTTCTATATCCTTTTCTGCTTTAACCAATTTATCTTTCAGACCAAAGTGTTCCCATTTCTTGGCCACAAAGGGGAGACATCAGCTTCGATAATGTGAGCCTGCGCTACGAAGGACAGAAGCAAAATGTCATCAGCGACTTAACATTAAAGATTCCCGCAGGACAAAGGGTAAGTAGGAAAAATGAATATATATTTTCTGATTGAAACACAAGAAGTAAGCAAATCACATAAACGAATTTTCGACTCAGCAGACTGTTACTAATTGTGCACTTTGCCTTTAACTACCGCCATAATATTTTATGGCAGATGCCAGCATTATTGATTGGGGCTTAAAATTAAACTGTGAATGAAATAAAAAAATAAAAGAAAACAATATAGAGATAGTCAATTTATCTTGAACAATAAAATTGAAAAAAATCAGTATGACAATAAATCAAAAAATGAGGACAAAGCGATATTGCAGTTCAGTTGGCCCTTTTAAACCCCGCTAAAGCGCTTAATAGGTTTTAATTGTTCTCAGTTGACGAATATGCTGGAATTTTGATTGATTATAGAAAAAACTGTGCATATGGGTGGAGACTAATTATATAAAAATGACTCCACCTGGTCCCAATGCAGGTTAAAATAAAAATACCTAAAATAATGTCAGCTTTTAATTAAAGTTTACGTTGACTATTCAAGCGTCCTTTAAACTGTAACTATTCAATCTGTATGGAATTTGGTTTACAGATTGGCATCTGTGGTCGCACGGGCAGTGGCAAATCATCCCTGGGCCTGGCTCTTTTTGGTGTTTTACAAACGACCAAAGGCCACATCTACATTGATGACGTGGACATTGAACGCATTCGGCCTGACGAGCTGCGAACGAGACTGTCGATAATTCCCCAGGACGTGCATTTGTTCAATGCAACCATACGTGAAAATCTTGATCCACGCGGTTACTACCAGGACCTGCGTCTATGGAACTGCCTTGAATTGGCCCAACTAAAGGAGTTCGTCAACGTGCACCTGCCGCTCGGTCTGGGTGAGTGTGATTTTGGCTTTCCCTCCTTTCTATTTGCTGCTGACGTTTCGAATAAACACAGTCACTCCGAGTGGCTTTTGCTGTCCTTGGGATCAGCATTTGCCTTATGAAAAAGTCATGATATTTTATTCCATCTTATTGAGGAGCAGCGAAGGCAGAAGGCGAGGGTTTTGCGACGTTTGCTGCGGAAGCTGATGCTTTTTTGGTGTTATCCTTTTGATTGAATACCAACTATATTTTTGTGTACTTTTGGAGTTTGTTATTTTATAGATTTTTCGTTGAAAGTTGAGTGATTACGTAAACTCAATTTAAAAAGTGAATGTTCATGCCAATCAGTTTTAATAAGTCCTGTCAATCAAGTTGTTGATAATTGAAATTGAAATTAATTAAACATTGAATCACGTTCTGAAATTAGGGCAAGGATATTTAAAGAAGAATGTTTACCTTCAAATAAATTAATAATAATTAAAATTCAGGGAAAAACCCTTATTGTTCGTTGATTAATTTAATAGTTTATATTTTATTATTTGTATCTACCACTTGAATTAGCTGAAAATAAATCGAAATATTTTTCTTTACCCCTTAGACACCGTGATCTGCGATGGAGGCGTCAACCTGAGTGCTGGCCACCGGCAGTTACTCTGCCTGGCACGTGCCATACTACGGGGCTCCGTGTGCCTCGTCCTGGATGAAGCAACAAGTTCTCTGGACAGCAGCACAGAGAATGCCCTGCTCAAGGCAGCGGACCAAGCCTTCCAGGGTCGCACCATCATTACCATTGCCGTGAGTCTGCAGTTAATCCAGTTGTAGGGCAACAATTATTTTTAATATGTGTATAACCATCCACAGCATCGGCTGACAACAATTCTGGATTATGACCGGCTAATTGTGCTTGACCAGGGGCGCATTGTCGAGGACGGCAATCCAAGGGTGCTTCAACAGCTACCGGGATCTATATTCCACAGTCTTCTGGAGAAGGGCGCCAGCAAGTGGTGAACTCTCTGTTCGTAGATACTCTTAATATACGTTCTTAAACAGCTTTTATTATTATTAATTTTATTTATTTATTTGTACTCATATTGAAATTATCAGATAAAAACCAAGATAGTTTAAAAGTCTGCTGAATTTCGTACTTAAATCAAGATGTATCTCAAAAAGCTTTTATTTTAAAATCGTACTTACTTTGTATGTGTCCGAAGTATTTTTAAAAAAGAAAAGTAGCTAAAACCGCTGAATTTTAATATATTTTACTAGTTAAAAACCAAATACTCATCTAAAGTTTTATGTATTTTGAGAAGCTTTTATTTTATAAAGTACCTTGTATTCCCCAGTATTCATTTCTAGTCTTGCGTAGTTTATTTATAGAGAGCTAACTTTGACAATAAATATCTGAGTTGAAGATGTACAAATTGTATTTATATTTTATATTCGAGAATTGCCCTAAATCCCTTTTTTTCCTTGTGTCCAAGTAACCAGAATTTGTTGGTTATAAAAAGGCAAAAGTTACTACTTTTTTGCAGTTGCAAGTTGCAACTAAGTTACAGAATTCCTCAGTCAACGAGGTCAAGCCAATTAGAGTTCAAATGGCTTCGATATCGGACAGGCGATGCCTACCTCAGTGCACTCGAAATTTGAATGAATATTCATTCAGTGAGTATTGAAGAAAATAGCACTTGCAGAACTTGCCATCCGATGGGGCAGGGCAGCCATACGATGGCGGAGGTGAGGGATAAGGATCGATGGAGCACAAAACCAAAAATATTGCGAAATAAATTGATTGTTAAATGGGGCCTAGGCATAGGGACTGTGTGCTAATGTTGGCCAGCGGAAAAGCGGAAAACAGGCAGCGTATTTCCCGTTCACTTTGTATGCATATTTCGAGTGGTTCGCTGGGGCAATTAAACTTAATTGACGATAAGGAGCGTGCATTGTTAAGTAGCTGTTCGAAGGGGAAGGATTTTTCCGCCCTTTTTTTCGCTTTGATTTCTGGGGGCTGGTGAGTGGCGGATCGATGGCTAATTGGAACCCTTTAAGGGATTAACATACTATTTACTGCATATGCTGTGATGGAAAGACAATGAAAAATGCTTTTTAGATACCCTTAAAGAATTAAATAAAGTGGCAAGAATGTAGTTCAAGGCGAGGCAATCTTCGTTTTAGTGAAGCTCTTTGATTTGTTGATTTAATTGTCTGAATTAGCTGCCAACTTTTCCCCTTTTATCTGGATAAATTCCGGGAAGTCAGTAACCCGACTTTGTTATGTATGCAGCTCCCAACCTCGACGAGGTTAATGCTTTTTTGGCTGTCTAATTAAGTTGTGCGTGCTTGAAAGTGGATGTGAGTAAACCCACAAGGAAAAGTAACTAAAAGAGTGAGTCAAAGAGTCAAAAGGGAAAAAACTACTATAAGAACCATATGGTATTAATTGTATTGTACATATATATTTCGACAGAGGCGCCTGTATCTTTTTATTCCAGCTTTTCTTGCCATAAATCCGTTGAACTGCACAAAAGATATATATATTTTATGACGTCTTCATATGAATTTTCAATCGCCTTCGGGTCTTTGGACCAAAGTTGTGGTTGTTTTTATAAAATCTTCCTGGAACCCCCTATTCCGGATCCTGGATATATAGTATGGACTACACTTGGATTTCACACGCATGAGCGCTTCGCCAGTTTCTTTGACGCTGTCTGTCGCTCTAATAAAAGAAATCTGTCAAATTCAAACGCTCGTAAATGTCTTACGCAGTCAGCCAGCCGGGCTTGACTGGGCTTGGCTTGGCCAGGATGTTTTGTAACTGTTTACCCAGTCACTTTTCTTTTTTTTTTGTGCCACACTCACATCATAACCCCTCTCTGCTTTTACAAAGTCATGTCGACTAATCATATCATATTGTATTTATTATATTTATCCATTGGAATTTCACAATTGAGCGCATTTTGAAGGGTTTTTTGCTTTAGAACTTGCTACATGCCGGCATGTAAGAGAGCACTAGTATTTTTCAGTTGCCACGGATGATTTGTCCCATAAAACAGTTCAAATAAAATGGAAAAAGGCTAATTAAATTACCAGAACTGCTGAATTCTATTGAAGGCTTGCTAACATTTTGGTTATGTCCTGTCAAGGTTGGTAAGTGTGAAAGTGGAAGTTGTAAAAATTAATGTAATATTTGAAGAGTTTTGTTTTTGCTAAAAAAGCTTTTAAAAGTATTAATTATATTATACAAATTTATTTAAACATTATCTTTGGTGTCAAAATGTTTTTTTATGGGGGGTTCTGTAGAAATCAAAAGATTTTTAAAGATCTAAAAAAAAAAGAGCAAAAATTATGTTACAATATATCGTTAACAAAAATCCAATTTACACTACATTTTATTTTAAATGAAATAAAAATTTTAGGACACACTGGTATTAATTTTTAAATTATTAAATTAACCAAAGATTCCCCTAGTATCCTGACCTGTATTGTATTTGTGGAACGCAGGTGCGTTTCTGACCTACTGAACGAGTAAGCAGTTGCTGAGTCCTGCTGAATCTGCAGGACTGAGAGCCTGGAGAGCACGCGAACAGCTTCCGGCCGAAGGATGCTCGGCAGGAGTCGGACATCTTCGTGGATGCTCGTGTGGCAGTAACAACCCTGTCACCAGATTCCGGGTTCTAGATGCTAGATGCTGTTGCGCTTTCGGACGCCCGGCGCTATCGTCCTTTGGATGCTGCGTTCAGTACTTTCGTGTCCGGCTCTGCGTGCGGTTCTCTTCGCGGACATCGTCGTCGCGGTTGCCACATTTAAAATTCGTCTGTGCTTTACCAGCGGATACGTGATTTTGCGTATATTTCAATTAACAAAAAATAGTTTGGCTTTGCTAGTGGTTTGTGAGTGATGTTTCGGCCAGAAATTAAATATGCAACAAATTTTTGGACTGGCCTGTAATTGAACAAACTGTGAGTTTAGTTCCGGAAGTGCTCGACTTATGCCCATGCAATTCTACGAATTTCCGGCTCTGACCTAACTCAAGCGTTATGCTTTAACGCCGCATTCAGGAATTATTTTTGTTTTGCCACAAAGCCGCATCCCCACGTTTCAATTGTGAAGTTTTTTTTTTTTTAATATTTTAGCTGCTGGTTCGTTAGTTTAATTACCACTGCCCTTTGATTAGTGGCTTTCACGAGCAGATAAGCCCCGTCATCAGTCAGCCAAAAAATGTCTATTTATTGTTTTTTGATGGAAAAATGATTGGTTAAAAGCCTTTGTATCGAATTGGATAACAAACGTTTAGGAATTGAATATTTTATTGACTTGCCGCATAAAAAGTTGAACATTTTTATATAACAAAACATAAAAGAAAGTCCCTTTGAGAGCTTGTGTTTTATTTAAATGAGCTTTTATATATATTTAGTAGGATTTAGGAGTTAATAGTGCTTAATTAGTCTTATTTATTTACTGTAAACTTGATTTGAATCGATAAAGGCTCATCATGTTTAAGCTACTTTTAGTCTGCCTAATTCCACCCTAATTAGAGCTGCGTCTCCTCAAATTAATGAGCTTTGCTGTCAGTAGATAATCAGCAAGAACTATAGTTTCCTCACTTGCTCTTTTTCCTTCCGCCTCTCAGGTGGAAAATTAAAGTAATAGGAATACCCAGGGTAGGGTTAGGGGAGCAGGTGAACTGCTGTGGAATAGACAAACAAGCACAAAGATGCGGTGTTTCACCTTTCAGATGAATACACCTGCCTTTTGGGTGTGCACCAAACACACAAACACACACAGTGGAAAGTGTTGCTCTCGCCTCGCATTAGCATAATTAAAATTCGCTAAACAGGTTGGCGGCAAACAGTAGGCACTCTCTCTCACCGCCAGAGCTCCATTAACTGGGCCCCCCAAAGTCAACATTGGCTCGACTTGACCCACCGGGGCACCCGTGTCCTTGTGCCTTGGTCCTCGGGCCTTGAGCCACCGCAGGGCATAGGCAACACAAGCCCTGCTGCCGCCTATCACTCATATTTAAGCACATGCGAGTGTGCGGCGAACGCCTGTTTGTAATACCCTTGAACTTTATTGTTTGTACATCAGCGGTTTGCCCGGCTCTTTGGCCTACTCTCCGCGGAACTGGGCTGGGATCTCCTGCCGGATCCCACGGCTTCGCCATTTTTATGCCGCTGTATGTTTGTGGACGTGCCCGCGCTTTTTATTGCGCGCTGTCAGGCGCAGCAATACATCGGTTTACCATTGAAAATATATATGCGAGCATTTTTCAGACAGTTTTCAAAATAAAAAAATGGAAACTTGGTACAATTCGTTAGTTTATGTTGCAATTTTCTCTGTGGCTGGCAGTGTACATAATCCCCTAAGCCATATGTGGAAGGGATTTTACTTAACAGGAAGATTTCTAATAAAAGCAGATTTAGGTTTATGGAGCTGAGAAATATTCTAACTAAATATAATTATTTTTGTTATTTGAATATTAATAATTGTTTAAATGTTTTGAGATATTAAAAATTTATTTAAATATTTTATAATTGAAGAAGTTGAAAATGGTTTAAATATCTAAAAGTTAATTATTAGAATTCAAATCTATCTCAGCCAGGAAAATGTATAATTTGTGGTAAATTTAATTTCATAATTCGGTATAACCTTTTGAATTTAACATTTCCTTTTATTATTAATCCTCGAAGACTGTGCACAAGTAACACACTTGCTGTACACATGTCCCCTCTCGATGGCCATTGAATTCAATCATTGCTTTTGCCATATTCTGAGACTTTGATTGCATTCAATTGAATATAGTTCCATGCAAACTGAATCAAATGAAAATTCAATTTCCCAATCGAATTCGTATCAGTCTTACATCAATGTGTGTTCTTGACAAGCAAATACATATACATTAACTATGACATAAGGACGTATGAATGTGGTACTGATTTTTCCAAGCCTTCGTTTAGTTTTGTTTCGCAGTTTGTGACAGCTTTGCATTTGTGGTGTTTTTCTTTCCGCAGATGATTAGCAGACAATTAATGCGCATCAGCGCAGTAAATGGGTTCTGGAAATGAATGTTAAATATGCAAGATAAAAGTAATTAAATTAATTTCGTGTCGGACAAAGAATAATACGGAAGTGTCTATGCAAAGTTCAGCAACAGCACGAGCATGAAAATAAAATATATATATATAAAGGAAAACAGTGCGTATGAAAAGCCAGTCAACGTGGAAAGCGCGGCGGGAAAAGCATCAGCTGCGGAAAAGTAAACATAAAGTTTGGGTTTCTGTCAGAGTGGCTCCGGGACTTCATAATTTCCATCCGGTTGTATTTAAATTATACTCAAGGTGGCGCTTGGCCACGCAACTTTGCCGCTCATCGGGAGTTTCACATGGCGTATACGTAATGTAAGTAGCAAATATTTCGATGTCTTTTCATGCTGATGTTTTTTTTAAGCAACTCCTCGGGCATTGTAAATATAAACAAAAAAATAATAATCCTTCCGAAATAGACTTTTAAATTGTAACTGGTGAACTGGTGAGCAAAAAATGGGACTGTTGACTCAAGTCAAGGGTTTCAACGGTCCCGAGAGAAGTTTACCAGTTTACATATCATCTTTTCCGCTTCCCTTGGCTGTTTGAAATACTTAAGGTTTTTATTTCGTTTCTATTTTTGCCAAAGTTTTGCCCTGACGTAGTCATAGTCCTAGTCGTCCTCGTGTTGCTATTGTTGACTCTCCATTTTCAATGCGGGCTTTTCCTCAGTCATGTTATCTCCCAACCATTGTCTCTTGTTGGCCGCACTGCAAAGACGCTGCCACAAAGCCAGTTAGTTTGCTTACAGAAAAAAAAGAAGCCAGGATGAGGCTCAGAAAGTAGCACAAAAAAACATAAATACATGTAAGTGTATTAAATAAAACTTTCCTAGTTGCAGTTAACTCTTAAATACACATGCTAAGTAGGCAACTCTTCATTCACATTTTTTGCAGATATGTTGCCAAAAAGTTCCACAAGTCCCATATTCCATTCAAAGCAAAAGTTTTGTATGTGCGAGTAAAGTTTTGAATAAAATTCAGACACACCCTTAGGCAGGGTATAAAAATAGAATCGACTTTAAGCGAAATGAGGCAATAAAGATTTATCTCGAAAGGACGGCCGCCAAAGCCAATGCAGCAGATTTGTCAAGGATTTGCGGCTGGAAATTTATTTTAGCTGCTCGCCTCCTCCTCCTCCTCCTGCTCCTGCTCCTGCTCCTCGTTTTCTGTTGACTTTTTGCAGTCGGTCCTGCGAAAGGATACCGAAAAAGCAAACAGGGTATAGTTTACACATTGATTTTTGAGCAAAATTTCACAATACATAGCCGGGGCTTTGTGTCCCAAAACAATTGTAATCTATGATGTCGCATTCAACATGCATAAATTTTAATTAAACCAAAAAATAAAACATGCTCTAGTTTGTTTATCGGCCATAGTTGAAATTTATTTTGTGTGTTTTTCAAAACGAAATATGTACATATTTTGTTGCCTGAAATGATGCTCGGTATTTATCAGTTGTTAACGCAGGAATGACTGCGAAAACTGTATACAGATTGTCAGAGTCCTTGACAAAAATTGCCACAAACTGAAAATGAATACCCGAACCTAATTGCGTTGCTCATTTTCAAAAACTTGTTGAGAAAAGTTGTGCCAAAACTATGCACAAATATGACGGGACAGACAAAGCTGTTAGACTGCTTATGACATCACTTAGAAAACAACTTGAAAACTACGGTTAAATTTCCACTTGAGAATGCCTTCTCTCCTGGGGAGATTTCCGGGAGGGCGCTTCGTGATAATCTATGAAACAGCTCACACTTCCCCCGGAGGCACTTCCCTTATTTTTGTGTCTACAATTTCATGCTTCCTCCTCCGACGCTTGGCAAGTTGAAAATCTTTTGGCTGTCAATTATCGGTTTCCAAAGCAGGATACGTTGGATACTTGGGCTGTAAACAAGTTTTTCTTCTCGTCCTGCGCGCCGTCGCCATGTGCCGCGATTTTTTATGCCCAGCCGTTGTTTTTCTTATTTTTAAATAATCTCGACGTGAGGCTTTCGCAGAAATTTGCGGGGTCGTATACATGAGTTGTTTAGTAAAAGATAAAAACGTGATTACGAAACAAAACACTGAACACTGGCCCGAAGATGGCGGGCCTAAATATTGGGTATATTTCGTGGCGGTGGCGGTGGCGTTGCTTGCCGCCAGTGGCACCATAAATCAAAAAACCGCAGGCCTCGCCTGGGTCATGGGAAAAGTTAAACGTAGAAAATTGAGGGAAAACTTTAGTTTTAATGGGCCAAGTCCCATTTTTCCGCCAGCCTTCGATCGTTTGCTAAAAACAGAGCAAATTCCTAAAAGCTCCAAACGCCGAGAGTGCCGCAAACGCGTTAAGAATTATTGATGCCTCATTGCTGATTGCTCTGCGTTTACGCCATTTGACACACATCCTTATTCCGTATCCCGCATCTCCCACATCCAGATCCAAATCCAGATTCCGGGGGGTGGACCTATAATAAGACGACCCTCGTTTCAGCCAAAAGGACACACACTTGGGCATAAAAGTAAGTGAAGTTATTTGGTATGTCTGGCGTGTACATCGCATTTACCCCACACATCCATGTCCCTGCGGTGGGTCCCAGGTCCTGTGTTATTACAGTTTTCCTAGGAAAACTGACACAAAAAATCAACGTTCACATTGTCAGCATATCAATGCCTTCTCCCCACATCTGCGTAAAATTATTGCCAAGTCTGCCGTTTCGGGGACTCGCATTCATTGCATTAAATTGTATTTTTGATGCTGGCGCAAAATATGGTAAAACAATAAATACGGTTTTGGCTGATTGTGAGGGGATTCTGCAGGAGGAACGGGGGAGCACAAGCTCCTGGAATTCACTGACTCAGTGACAAGTGTTTTTGTATAAAATAAAATCTTATCTTTTTTATTTTCAAGCATTCTTTGGTTACAAACAAATATTAGATTACATTTCACAAATCAATTTTTGTCGTAGGTGTACTAAAAAGCATATGACTAGCGATTTAATTTAATTAAAAATATAATAATATTACCTTTTAGCAAATATTTATATCTTATTTTGAGAGAGATTTCATTTTCTTGTTTGTCTCTGCAGTAAAAAAGTCTTTGTTTAAGACAATGTTTTTTTTTCAAGATTATTAATACAAGTATCCCTGAAAGCCTTATCACATCTTGAGGCTGAGATCTCGGAGAAGCAAACAAACATTTAAATGATTTTTATGGCACACATTTGGGCTCCCAACATTAAACCTTAATGTTTTGGTCTGTAGACTTTTTACTCTTACGAGCACGAGTATTATCGAAGGCTCCTGTGTGTTTTTGTTTGCAATAAAAATTCATGACGTTTGTTTGTCAGAGCTTCAACTTTAGTTATTTTATTTTAAAACTTGCTTTACATTTTTTATATATGCAGGAAATCCCTTTCTCCCTTGGTTCCTTGCTATATTATTAGATCCCCAAAAAAGGGCGATAATTCAATTAGTTTTGGTATGTCTGCCCAAACAAAGGCGGAATATTGCCTTTGTCGTCTTGGTGGGCTTAGTGATTCATGAGTGTTGCCCATTTCTAAGCCATTGTTGGAACCTATTTGCATTTTTTGCGCTTTTCCCGCAATGGTCAGCATTCCACAAATCCCAGTGTCCTCAGTACTTCCTTTATGGCTCTCAGTTCTGAGATGTTTGCCTACGGAAAGTTGCAGACCTAAGTCAATGTTGGTTTGAAGACCAGTCCCCTGCTTTATAATCTTTCCACAAAGTTTTCGTTTTGGTCTCTTTTTTGGCTTATGCTTACTAATCTGCCATTGTTAGTTGGTCAATATTGAAATGCTGAAGTGCGTAAACGTTTCCCATTCTTCTCATTTCTTTCTTTGTTTAATATTTGCATTTTCGTAAAAAGAGTATTTAAATGTTTCAGCTTTCTGATGATTAAATTTGCTAGACAATATTTACCTGAAATTGAATACTTTTTGCAGTAAACAAGACAAGATAAATGTTTAATTACCTTATTTTGGCATTTTAAAATTAACTGCACACACATGGAGCTTTCTTGCCAAATGGCGAACAGCAGCGGGAAATCAATTTCCATTAGGTCCTTAGATTAACTTTGAATTGTCAATACCCATGGAGAATAGGTCGTTAGACTGCATAAATTTATTTTTCCCTGCCCTTTTTGGCACGTGCCTCGGCATTTGCCGCCATCGAGGGAGTCGTTAAAGCGCATTTTAACCAAAGAAAGAAAAAAAAGGAAAATACCCCAAAAACGGGGGTTCCCATTGACATATACCGACTGAATAAATACATTATAATCTTATGATTAGGGTCAATAAAATCAACAATTGAGAGAAATATAAAACATAAATATTTCCTTAGTCTGTAACCTTTATATCACGCTTCCCAGTTTTTTGCGCCACAAGAAATATCAATTATAAAAAAAAAGAAAGCTCTGTGTAAAACCAATTTTTCGGTCTGCAATCAGAAGCGGAATGTTAAGATTTATTGGCTTTAAGCTTACTCGGTGACAGAGTCAGGTGGGAGGATGGGAATTATGTACCTGCAGAATAAACGACAATCAGGAGTCCTACAGTTGTTGTTTGGTGGCAGTTGGTAAAATGCGAAAACTGGTTGCTCGCACACTTGAGTTATTTTCCATTTGCATAAGCGCCTCCATTGAATATTCATACGCCAGGACGAGTATTTAATAGCAGCAATCGTGGAGGGGAAAATGAGGAAGGAAATTATATTATATGAAGACCAAGCGAAAATATACTTTAAGTATCCAGGGACACATATAGATTGCTTTGATTGACTTGGTTTCTATTTGCATAAATATAAAAAAATGTATTACGATCCCTATTAAATATGCATTAGGTGCTATGAGTAACAAGGATTATTTTTCCTATTATTTTAACAGTTCACGTGTGACTCTTAGTTAGCATTTTTGTTTCTTCAAAATAAACATCAGGCATTAAGTCTTATGAAAAACACATTATCATCGCTTTTGGATAATTTAAGACCTTTATTTCGCATATTATTAACAGATGTCTCCATATTTCCGTGCCTTATTATTCCGTTCTTAGGCAATACCATGTTTTTGGTGCCTCAGAGTCTTAGCCAAAATTCATGTAGTTCATGCATTGAGGGATTTGGCCTTCTTTAAAGTTCTGGGAATTGATGTCAAAGATCTGAATATGCTTGGTACTCCAGCAAATCACCAAGGATAAGTTATTTTCAAATGCGTTGCTTTGTGTAGCTGCAAACGCCATGCAGGTGGGATACACCTCATCCTCTGTCGTCGCTTCCTCGTCGCACTCAATGAATTTCACGGGCGTAGTTACCGGGGGACCTCGTCGGGTGGCTGCTAGAAGACAGAGAAGCACAAACGATTGATGCTTAAAGATGACCGCCAAGTAGATGCCCAGTGGGTCCACGGCGATGGCCAATGGTTCGCCGCAGTGCCTCCACACCCCCGAACAGAAGACTTGCTGCAGATTGGCAACCAGCTCGATGCGCCACGAAGGCTCGGGGTGCTTTAGGAGCAGCGCTTGTTCTTCTTTGCTTCTCGAGTATAGCCGGGTACTGCCCTCCTTTACGAACAGCAAATGTGAGCTGCAAGTGGTCCAGACAGCTGTCTGGATGCGGCCCTTTATCTGGACCTGCTCCTGGAACTTCCACATGGACCTGTCCAGCTGGCAGATGCTGGCACCGCTATTGCAATTCGCACAAAGAATCTCCTTGAAATTGGGGCTAAAGCGCAGCAGGGAGATGGAGCTCCTGCTGCCAGGGTCTGGGATCAAGAGCATCTTTTGCTCGTAGTCGGGGTCCCAGAGAATGATGTGCTGGGAGCCCAGGGAGGCGCTTATCAAGATGGTTCCATCCTGGTTCCACTGCAGCGAGGTCACGCAGGTGTGTCCCTCGTCCTCCAGAAACCGCATGTGATGGGTGCCCTGCATGTGACGAATCTGACGATACACTTGGGAGCGCCGGTTGCTCTTCCAAAGGCAAACCCCCAACGCACAACCCACGGCCAACTCCTGAGACCATGGACGAAAGGCGGCGCAGGTGATGAGCTTCTGATCCAAGTCCCTAAGGCAGGACTTCTTTTCGAAGTTCTCGTCGCACAGCAGCACAGTGTCCTCTCCGGTCACCAGTGCCATCAACAGGCTAGGACTGTTCGGATGGACGTCCATATAGCGGAAGGCTGCCGTTTTCCAGTCTCGCGTTTGGCTAATCCTAGCCAGGCAATCCTCTTGGGTAGCCACAGGCAAGCTTTTGGACTCGAAAGGGGAAAGGCAGAAGATATTTTTCAGGGATTCTCTCACTTTTAGGAGAAGGCATTTGCAACTGGCATAGACCAGGATACGGATCAAGTCCCAAAGATCAACCAAGAAACTGGGATTACTTTGAGTATCGTCTTCTCTAAAGTTCAAGCAGGGTTGTTTATTATCTTGCCTGGTTTCTAGGGATTCGCTACTCATATCCATAGACTCCATTGTTGTATATATTTTTATATTTCTATTTTTCTTTTAAGATTCGATATAGTGTAAGTAGAAACAATAAGCAAGAATTCCTAGGCCTACTTGGGTCCTTAGTTATATATTTTTTAAATACATAAATGGGCAAATTATAAAATAAATAAATCTCATTGCTGAATTAATTCAATTCAAATCGAAACATACGACTACCTTTTTGAAACATATTTCACAAATACCTGATAAAGCCATAAATTGTTTTCCATTTTGTTTTGGTTTTTATTGAATGTTTGCAACTATTTCATTTGATTTTCATTCGATTTGTAAGTGAAAATTTCATAAATTTAATTATTTAACTTTTAGTTTTGGAATCTTTACCATCATCGCTTCTAATTCTTTTTCTTGCGGCCAACTATCGGTTGAATTATGGTCGCAGACGCTTACTTTATGCCTTTATTTCTTGTTGCATTTTAATGGCTTTACTTTCGTCCTATCGTTTTCCACTTTTTCACTCCTTATCTAGTCGGCTATTAGTTTTGATAAATGGCTTTAGCGATGCAGTTTTGGTCAGCGCTGTCAGCAGTTTACCCCATCCCCTAAACACCGATATAAAAATATGTTTTATTTTCCTAGCCTCGCGTTGGCCGTTTTCTAAAAACTACGCCAAAGGGGTAAATATTTTTAATGCCTTCTTTAAAAAAAATATAATACAAAAATGCGGATAGCTTTTTTGACGTTTCCAAAATGGCTAAAAGGCTTCACCGTATTTTGTTCATAATAAACTTAACCTGTTCATAACAAGTTCCGATTTATTTATTATAATCGAGTCGTCGGGCCTTTTTGTGCTGCACTTTATGCAGCTTTTTATACTCACTTTGCATTAAAATTTGACGTCAGCTTTTCGGAGCGCAAAAAATATTTTTAATGGTTAAAAATGCCTTTAACAAAAGAGCCTTCATTTAAACAAAACAAAATTTACAACCGCTGAAACAAAACGTTAACAAACACAGGCGTTCCACATAATTCACTCATATGGAGCAAATACAAAATGGGGGAAAAAAAAACGTTACACACAGCGAGCGGACGGCCAAATAAAATGAAATTATGCGGGTGGAAAACCATAAATTGACTTTTGGACCAACAAATGGAAAACAAAATAAAACTTTTCCTTCTGCGCGGAATAATTCGCAAGTTTTACGGTATGCTCCGCTTTGATCTACCGCATTAATATTTTATTTGTTGTGTATGTTAAGGGAGAGGAGCCGTCTTATGTTACACGACTCCTGTGTGTCCTGTGTGTGTGTGTGTATCTTGCAAATTGTCTTGTCAACAAAAAAATAACAAAAATGAGGCCGAAAAAGCAAAAGCGGCCCACAGGGACCACGGCACTCCTGCCAGGACCTGCTGAATGCGAAAAGGAGCTTCAAATGAAGCGTAAATAAAATTAAATAGTGGCTGCCTTCGTCCACTTTTAGTCTCCGGAATTGGTATAATTTCTGCCGTTTTCCAGATTGTTGATTTTTTAGTTATTTCGCTGGCCTTTTGACTTTTTGGCCCTATTTCCTTATAGAGTGCTAGGACTATTCCAAGGTATATTATCATAGCATTAGGGATGGCTTCAAAAACGGAAAGTCATGAATCTATAATTTAGTTACATAACGAAATGCGGGCCCAGTAGCCATAAATTGATTTTGCAGTTAAACAGCCGTCCATCACGCCGACTCACGGACATTATCTGTGTCCAGCTGCGTGGGATTGAGCCAAAAGGAAGTCTTTTTTATCCCAATTTCTTTTCTTATTTTACAAAAAAAATAAAGAACAGCAGCCAGCAGAACAGAATAAAAGCCCAGGATGATGGCTGACACAAAAGCCAGGGGTTAGGATCAAGCAACAACCACTTCTCGGCGGGATAATACGGAATGCCTTTGTTTACAAATGAAATGGAAGCTCCTTTTTATGGGCCAGCATTTTATGTGTTTATGTTTTCGACTTATGCGCCAACTGCTTGACCATTTTATTGATTTAGTAGCAAGCTATCATCGGCTTTTGCCCCTGGACTTTCCAAATATAAACTCTCATATGTATGCTTTTTCGCAGCTTCCCACTTGACATTTTGCAACTGAGCATTCGTTTTTATTGAATTATAGAATTCCGGGAATGTAGCTGCAAATTAATAGGCAATTAATGTCAACAGCAGAGGCGTAAGCCGGCTGGACTTAGCATACTCTTTATGAATTATAGCAGCTTCGCAGATTTAATCAATAAAATATATACAGTAAGCTCTGTAAAAAAAAAATAAACACATATTTATATTGCGCCTTTGTGGGCTTTAATTCAATTAAGTTTTAATACAATCAATTCGTTGCATGGTGATGTAAATGCATAATTAAAATTAATTTTCATTTTCATCAACACATATTTAATTCTGTGGAAATCAGGAGCTCTTGTCGAGTGTTTCCACATAAGCATTAAGAAACATCAATGGTTACTAATTAAATCTATTGGCTGCAAAGCGAGACATCTTGTTGGGTTGAACTACCGCCAAGCTCCTCCTCTCAGCCCAATCTGAGCCAAGTGCAGTGCTAACATTAGCCATTAAGCTTAGCCATAAATCCAACATATTGCCGAGCACATAAAGTACTCAACTTGGTTATATCTGAAGCCAAGCGAGCCATAAATTTCAATAAACACTCAATAAAGTAACCAAGGGAGTTAAGGGAATAGCACAGCCTTTAGCGGTGAATTAAGTCTTTTAATCATCGTCGCCCCGTCTATTAGTTGTTGCAAATTCAACGCCTAATAGAGTGTGTGAACAAATTCTAATAATTATAAATCATGGCGCGAATGCGGGAGACATTAATTGGTTACGGGGTTCAGAATGCTGAGGTTTCATTCAAGCTTAAATAAGTACAAGTTCCTTAATGTTTTCTTTAAAAATGTGTACCTTTAGTCATGCTAACAATTTTCCTTAGTGGTTTGGGCGGAGTACCTACCTGCAATTAAGTACATACATACATATATGAAATGTAGTATAGTTTGAAGCACCTTCAAACGTGCATACTGTGCGTCTTGCTATGAATACCACTCGGCCGACGTACACACAAATGGGACTCAGGGGTTGAATGCATGAGTCATGACATAAATTTATTCATTTTAGCAGACTTGATGCTCTAATTATGCGTGACAGCTTGGCCAACGAGAAACTAACGAGCCCAGCTTTAGTGTCTTTTAAGACCCCGGCAAAGATTGTGAAGTAAAAAGCTATAGAAACTAGTTTAACTCAAACAGAAATCATATAGAAGTTTGATTCTGAAGGCCGCCTAGGGTCCTTGAACATTTGTTTTAAATTTATTTCAACTTGGTAAAAGTCACAGAGTCATTACTTAAAACGGCTATAGCAGTCACATTATTTTCTTAGTCAATAAAATCACCAATTATCTAAATGCATGGCGGGTAGAGTTCGTGTGGCTTCTGGTGCCTTTGCTCAAGCATAAATTATGACTTGGACCACTTTTCGTGCATTGCGTATAAATCAGAGGAGCAAAAACAATTTACGCTTAGGAAACATAAAGCATTCCCTACTGTTTTTTCTTTTTTTTTTTTTGTATTTTGTTTTACGCGCCTAAAGTTTGACTGGCATACAATAATTTATTAGGAAAGTCAGCGAAATGTAAAAGTCTGGAACAGAAACAGGCATATAACCAGATTGCCGTGGCTGAAGCGGCGAAATGTTGCTTTCAAATTGCAAAAGGCAATCTTATTTTTTGGGTATTCTGTTTCTGTTGTGAGAGTCGCGTCAAAAATTCCCAGCGCTTCGAGTCAGTGGTAACTCAATTAGAAAATTTAATTACGCCGCAAGGCAGGCAGCAGGAAGCGTTATTATACATATATTTTTCCAGCGATATGCAAACCTTGTGGAAATTAACTTTATTATACTTACGGCACATGTATACCGAGCCTGTAAATGAAGGCAGAAACCAAAGAAACAGAGAGATAGCTTAAAAAAATATGGAAGAGGAAGTCCTCTGAAGTGGTCTTAACGTTTTTTGTTAAAGCCTCTGAATACATGAGGCTTTGAAATGATGCTATTGAAATAAATATAAACAAAAAGTCCAAAGTACATATAAAAGGAGTAAACACCGTTTTGCTTACCAACATTTAAAAGCAGATTCTTTTCAGCCTTGCAACGATTTTTAGGTATTTACGTATTCAGCATTAAATAAATTATAATATTAAATATATATTACCTTTGTTTAAATGTGGAAATATTGTTTAATATTTTGGTAAGAGAAAATCAAAGAAACCTCAAGGACGAATGAAAGTGGCCTGGCAACCACCATTTTATATGATTTGTTAAACGCTCGATTGGTTCTAAGTGTACCCCAATAAAAAAAGGCATTTAACCTTCCCGAGAATACAAAATAATTTCTGACTTTAATTAAAAATCGCAGAGTTTATATAACGCGCCGCCAGCCCTCATAATTTGCATTGGCTAACAAAACTTTTACGGCCCGGAGAATGCAGGATACAATCCCAACACCAATTTACCTTATCAATCACCTGACGCGGCAGTCCACAATTGGTCGTGGGGATTGGGGGGTTTTCCTGACGCTTAATCAAGCGCTAAGTCCACAGGAATCCCGCGAACGACCCTTTTCTCAAGTTTTTGGGAAACCGTTTACCTTTCACCTTTCACCTTTGGGCTTTCAGCTTTCAGCTTTCGGCTTTTGGCGGCGGCATTCACCTTCCTGGATCGGGCAGCTGCGATGGCTATCTAGCAAGTTTTTCGCTTTTGTGGCAGTAATTTGTTGTTGTTTCACGTGGTAGCCGGCCCATTGGCTTTCTTGGTCGCTCAAATGAGGCGCATCATTAGTTGCTAGACGTTGATTTTCAGTCTCCCTTTTGGCCGCGATTTATTATTAATTGGCCACCGCACCGCACCGTCCAAAGTTTTCCGCCTATTTGTTTTACAAGTTTTTCTTTGAAACTTTTTGGCAAGGAGCGAGTATTTCCATTATTAACACTTGTGCCTCTTCTCTCCTGCGATTCACTAAATAATTCAATATTCGGGTTTTACTGCTTCTCTCTGTCCGTAAATATTGAATAAATATTTTCTATTTAATTAAAACTTCATCCTTTTCAATTGCCCCGGGTTGACAGTGGTCGTAGGCAAGGCTGATGGCTAATACCCGGGCAGGCCGGATTAAATATTAAATTTGTAGGCACTTTGAGGAATATTAAAAGAGGTTAGTTCAGTTAGTTATTGCGGTAAAAGGACGCTTATGAATTCTGATGATAAAAAACTATAAATCAATATGCGTACTAATAGCTTTCATATGTGCATAAGTAAATACGTGGCAATCGGGAGAAAAAGTATGCCTGCACAATGGATCCTTAATTAGAATTCTTTATTCATAAATTAATCATAATCCAAAAGCTAATAAAAACAAACACTTATTCAAATTGAAAACGATGAAAAAGTCCTATCTCGTATCGGCGGAAAAAGCAAATAATTAATAACGCCATATTTATTCGAATTTAATTAATTTCCACGACCATATTTCTGGCTGCGACATTTGGTTTGGCGCAAAGGTGGCATTAAATTTAAAGCCATTTCCATTGTGGTCGCAAAATGGGGTTTAATTGCCGGCCAGTCGGTTATTAAATAAGGCTACGAGGACGAAATACGCCCGCGGCTATATAGGAATTTGTCGCGATTCGGGGATTTACTGGTAAATGCATCTGCATGCGGCATTCATTAGGCTTTAATTTTGCTTTAAGCCAATGCAAATGCCACTTTAACTGTTGCTCGCTGCGCCGGATTGGTAAACACTGGTAAATAAAGCGTCAGAAGGCAAAGGGGTTTTAACCAGCGGCGCCGATCCTCCAGCCTCGCCCCCAGAAATAATAAACATCAATTGCCTAATGCAAACAACCGCAGCAGCCAGGAGCCAGGAGCAGGAGACTCTCCTGTTTAGTTCAGTTGTTGTGCACACACCCATGCTTATATTCATAGTCGTCCTGGCCCCTCCACTCATCCTCCTTTTCAGTGTTCACTGATCTACACTGAAAAATATATATTTCATTTGTTGTTTGAAATGAAAATCCTTATAAATAAAGCTTTAACGTTCTCCTTAAAAACTAACTTAATTATTTCCTTATTATTGTTTTAGTTCTCTTAGTTACAGTTCATTTTAAAATTAGTATTTTATTTTATTTGCCTTTAAAATTAAAATTGCAGCAATAAAATGTGATCTTTCATATAAAACTTTAGTTTATTGTACAAATTCCTTGAAAATTTTTAAACTCGCCTTAAGAATATTAGCACTTTTCAGAAAAATAATAAATATAAACGTTTTCTATATAATTTTATAAATTGTTTTATTTTCTCCCGGTGTACATTTGTTTGCATTTTTGTTGCTGCTTTATCCTCGAATAGCAGTAGCAGCAGCAGAAACGGAAAAAGTGCTCTGTAAATACGCAGCGAGACGCGTCGTATAGTATTTAGGCAGTCCTGGCTAAGGACCCTGCACCACCATCATCCTCCGCCGCCCTGCTCCACCTATAATTGTGTGTGTGTGCCAGCGTCTTTTTATGAACTTGTTAACAATCTAACGACCTTTTTGTCCCGGCTACCTCATTGTGGCTTGTAGCTGCCTTCTGTATTCCGTATGTCGTGTCGAGTGGCAAAAGGTTGGCGCATCAAATGTTTGGGCTTAACAAATATTTGCATACTTTGGGGCCGCTCAGGAAAATAACATAATTTGATTTGAGCCAAAGAGCACGGCGAGGTAATGTGATTTTGGCTTGAACAAATGTAAACATATGTTTGCGTTTTGCATAGATATTTTTGAGGTTTTTATGACACAACATAACGCCCTTCGCCTCTGCCTGTGATTTATTAGAATTTAATAGTCAACGCTCTCGGCTCAATGCAGAATGTCGTCCTGTCCCCCAAGTAATGCACGGAAGCTGCTTAAATGGCCCACAAATATTGCATGAGCCTATTGCCCGGTGGCCAGTGCTAAAAGTAGTATGCAGTGCAAGGACCATCACTTCACTCCGGTAGCTATAGAGAAGACAAAGCTCATTATTTATTCATAGCATTCAGCACAGAAGTGTTTATGTGGCCAGAGAGCCATCCTTACTTCGCATCCCGGCATCCCCGGCATCTTGGCCACAAATTGGCTAACAGCAAGGAGAGGCATCTCTTAAAAAAAAGGACAAGTGGCTTTGAAAAAAATATGCAAATTTAACTTTTTACCCAGAATAAAAAAAAACTTTTTGATTCAACCTCTAGTTTTAGGTCTCTGAGCCCGGCGCACCCAAACGAAATTGTCAATATTGTAAACAGATTCTTTTCGACCGAAGCTGATTAGATTGGCTCTGGGAGTGCGTCTGGCAGTGGCAGTGGCAGTGGCAGTGTGGATGCTGTTCCATGTCCTGCCAACTCCACCGACCTCCTGCCCCATATAATTGCTACTCTTGTTGCCAAATACGAATCCATACGTGCCGGGGCAACTTTTGCAATGCCATTTGTTCGATTCGTTTGAATGGTAACATTTTAAAGCTTATTTGTTCGGCCCACGTACACCACTGCCTGTTTTGTGTTCTCTGTGTTCCCTTGGAGACCTCTCCTCGGCCCAAGGCCAGGCGGGGGCCTTTGTGTAAATCGTTATTGAACACTCAAATCCTAATTGCACCCATGGTGATCACTAGTAAGTGCGACTGTTTGTCCATGTTTTGCGAACGGAAAATGGTCAACGACTTGGCTCATTTGGGGAATGGATGGGATGCTTTATATACGAAATGACAGTGCCGATTTGTTAGGTCCTGACAAAAGGATTGCCCCCAATGATGAGTGTCGTTTGAAGTATGATTATTTGCCAGCTTCCTGAATGTTTACATTATTGTCTTCCGACTTTTAAATGGTATTTTACCCAGCTTGTTTTGTTTTTGTGGAATAATTAGCAAACTATAGAATATATGATACATTTTATACAGTAATTTATATGTTTGTTGTTGAATTAATTAGCATTCGCATTAAATATCACAATCAAAAAGTGCACAAGGGGCCAATTACTTCGATTATGTTTGTTGTACGAAAATTCTTTATAGGTTAAAAAAGGACATTGAATAGCATTGATACTTGCAATATCAGAAACAATTATATTTTAATAACTTTTTATGAAGATAATACTATATCTTATAATATAAAATCCATTAAAGTTAAATATCTTAATTTTTAAGATATAAATTCAATAAACCCAATTCCTTAGTAATTTTATATTCAGTTTTTCTACTGTTTCCTGTTTATGTCAAATCCTCTTTAATAAATTGGGTCAGCTTTTCGAATAACCTTGGCTTAATATCTCAAACAATATTTACCAAGTCAAAAAATGTTCCCAGATAAATCGAGTTTCATCCCAGAAAAATAAAAAAAATATATACAAGAAGATATCCGTTGCCGGCAGCTAAACACAAGTTTTTCCCTTTCGCCAGATGCCTTCCATAAAGTAAACAATAGTTACATTGATTAGGGTCTAATTTTTGTTTAAAGCCGAGCCATGGAAAAGGCTGTCATACAATTTGCATTTCTATGGACTATGGATTCCAAGGGAGGGACTTTCATAAATAGACGTCCGTGTATGAGGAGCAATAGAAATTTGTTTAGCAGCTGTTGTCGTTGTCGTCGTCGTGTATTGCCATGCATATATTAGATTCGCTGTTTTTCTATCCAGCTTGGGTTTTAAGTTAGGGAAACGAGAATCTTCTTCTACCCACTCACTTTAATATACAAGACCCTTGGTGGAACAACATTAAACAATATGGGCAAAAACATGTCATATGTTTATTTATTTTTAGGACCAGAGTTTCGTTGCTTTCGGTGAATTGCAAAAGTTTCGCAGGAATTCTAGTCTAGCACACACTCGTTTCATGTGTGTGTGTTGAACAGCAAGCACATTGAAATCAAAACACATTTAAATTCGACAAACGACATTCATGGCCTACTCTCCAGGCTGGCTGAGAATATAAGACAATTCAATCAGCAATCAAAGGCTCCGGCACAATATGCTGCCAGTGACCAATATCCCTCCCAATAACCCGCAAAAACACCATCATCGATCAGATATCCTTTTCCTCTCTTCCCGTCTCTCTGTCTTAAAAGAAAAATAAGACACAGAAGTAAAGAGTCTCACGGAAATGGCAACAAAGGAAAGGAAAATATAACCGGCCAAGCGAAAAAATGCCCCGCAATAATAAATGATAATTGATAATAACATTTTGCTACCTTCCTTCCGACGCAAAAAGCCGCAAAGCAAAACGGAGTGGAAAACCCAGCAAAAAAAAAGCAAAAGGCGAATAAAATACCCGTAAGTGTATGTGGGGGAAATCAATAAAGGCGATGGCGACAACATTTGGCCACAATTCCAATTTTGAGGCAACCAGCAAGCCGAAAGGAAAAAAAAATACCCAGGAACCATACAACCGAGGAACATTTCAACAATTTCCGTCGCCGTAGCCGCAAAGTGAAAATTTTCATTTCAACGATGCCGCATGAAATGTGCCATTTCTTAGACACCTCCAGCATTTCTATGCGACTGCACACCGCGGCGACAAAGTTAGACGAAATGTCATCATTTCCGTTGGGAAACTGTGCGCGCTCAACCGTCAATGCTCGGGAAAAGTGGGAATGCTCGGGGTAGCTGGGAAACCGCCGCTTAGTTTTTTTTATTCCAGCAATGATGTCGGTTCCTGGTTGAAAAAGGTTAACTAAGAAAGCCATGCAAATGCCATTTTTATTTCCCCGCAAAGTTTTGGGGCCGCCAAAAAAATATAATATAGAGAATTCCGGGGAATCAAAGAAAACTCTTCACTGGTCCCAGCCAATCCCTCTTACGTTTCTTAAACGAAGCGTAAAATTGTTAAATGAGTGCGAATGTCTACAGCGAAAAAGGGCTCCGCTCCGCTTCCTTGAATGGAACCCTACTCTCGTCCTTTGGCCATTTCGCCAAGGCGGCCCTCGAACTAAATTATTGATTAACCATGTTGTTGGCTTGGCTTATTTCAACTTCTGTATGCGTAGCTCAAATTGAATTGAATTTTTCGCCGCATTACTGAACAGAATGTCAATTGATTGGTCCCAGGGACTGGGCGGGTCTGGAAAGTTTTGAATCAGTGGGAGATCCTTCTTATATACAGCTTATACAGCACAACATAACATGCCTTGCAAGGAAATTGAATCTGGCAGTTTCTTTAAATAATTTCCACAATTAAAATTAATCTCATTATTTTCTGGTTAATTAATGCACTGACAATAAAAATGCAATTTTCCCATAACCTAGTTAAATTTGCTTTGTCGGCTCGTTTGACATTTCATTGAATGGAAAATTTAGCACAACAGCTTGGATGTGGTTTTAAGAAAGACAATAAAGACGTTCTGCATGATGAAAGCCGCACAGAAATGATATATTCACAGGCCAAGACAAAGGACTGCCACTGATATTGATGGCTTCGATGAAAGCCATTCAGTCAGCCATTCCATAAACGTCAAAACAAGTTACCCTGGCCAACTGGGGGGAGAACCATAACTGCACCTGAAGTTCCCCCTGCTCTCAGGTTGCACCTTCTAGAGACAAAGTTGCCTTGTGTTTTGCAACTTTGTGGGGTAAACAAAGACTTAGGGGGAAATTCGCAACAGGAGAGTAAAATTGAATCTGCTTGTTGGCCTTTAAAGAGACAAGTTTATGGCTATAATTCGGCTACTCTCAATATAACATTGGTATTTCAGAGTATTATTATATACAAGTAGCATAAATAGAGTTAAGTAAAACATATAAATTAGTTTAAGCAGTTAATAAAGTGTCAAATTTAATAGGGGTTACTTTTAAAAATAGTTTTAGCTTAAGGATTCTTTTAAAAAGAGTTCACACAAGGCAGGGATGCCTTTGGAATTGCATTTCTTATGCAATATTTCTTCTTTCAGTTTAAGTGTTATAGTTGTTCATGTTTAGTAAGTTTTATACAAAATCTAGACTACTTAAATGTCTCTAAACTTATGGTTATATATAGCATAAACATTTTTACAATAAAATAAAATATACAACAACATATGGATACAAACTTAAAAAACAATTTCAAAGCTAGCAATTAATACAAAGCTGTTATGGCTGCTACGCGGGATGCTGAAAGGTCCCAAGAAATATATATATAAAATATATATCACCTAATATCCGAATAATTACTCATGTATGTACATATGTACTTTCCGCTCCTTCAAAAGTCTTTGTCCCAGCCGCTCAACTCCTCCGGCGGCTCGTAGTCATTTTCCACGCCCGATGGCCCAAAGTACTGCAGATCGCTCCAACTCTTCAGGGGTCTCTTGATGGGCGAAGGCAACTGCTTGGCCTTCAGCTGCTGCCAGTCCAGACTCTCGAACCAGCTGTGCCGCTTGATATCCGCGATTCCCCGGCGCTGATAACCCAGTCGCTCCGCTGGCAGCTGCTTGCAGAGATGCTTGACCAGGTGTTGGGCGGATTTGGGAATCCGTGAGGGCATGTGTATGACATCAATGCCACTAAGGATTTGCTGGTAGATCTTAATTTGATTAACGCCGCGGAAGGGGGTTTTACCAACAAGCAGCTCGTATATCAGAATGCCCAGGGCCCAGTAGTCCACGGCACGATCGTGGCCACGATCCAGGATAATCTCTGGGGCCACATACTCTGGGGTGCCGGCAAAGGTATTTGTCTTTTCGTTCTGTCGCACAAATTTGGCAAAACCAAAGTCAACCTATAATATAAATAATATATGTATAATAAATAATAAAATAAAATGTAATAAAATAGAAATAAGATCAATTTTCCCTACCAATTTGCAGTAACCATCCGTGCCCAGCATCAGGTTCTCCGGCTTCAAGTCCCTGTAGATGAACTGGTGCGAGTGCAAGTAGTCGAACGCTTCGACCACACAGCCGGCTATAAATTTGGCGGTTTTCTCATCGAAATACTGGCGCTTTGACATCACCGTCCACACATCACCGCCCATGCAGGCCTCCATTAGGAAGTAAACGTATTTGTCATTGCGGTACGTGCGATATAGCCTGGAATGAAATTATAGCTAAGCGTGGCAACTCAGGGCTCGGGTTGAGTTACGACTTACTCTACTATGAAGGGCGAGTGGCGGCACTTATTCATTACGTTCTTCTCGTTGTAAACGTGCTCAATTTGATCTTGTTTAACCACCTCGATTTTCTTGATTATCTTCAGGGCCAATGCCTTTTGGTTGTAGGAGACCAGGTCAACGCGTCCAAAGGCTCCACAGCCCAGAGTGGCGATCTTCTTTAGCTCCGAAATGGCCACCTGGGAGTATTCATTGTCGAATTCCAGGGATTTGTTGCTGGTTCTCCCGCTGGTGTCACTCCGCTGGCTGTTGGGTTTCTCGCGCAGCTGTTTGATGGTTCCCAAATAGCTAATGAAGGCTCTGAAAAAATATTATAAAAATTATTTAGGGTATGGAACTTTTTTTGGAACTCACTCTCTGTCCAGGACGAGCACCTCCGTGCCCGGGGCATCGGCATACACACTGGCCTGCCTCACGTCCGCATTGAGCAGTGCCTGTTCGCCAAAGTAGTCACCCCGCTTGCGCTTGGCCACAATCTGCTCCTGCTTCTGGTCATCCTGCTTCTTTATGGTCACAGTTCCGCAGCGAATGATATAGAACTCATTCCCCAACTCACCTTCGCGCACAATGCAGGTATCGGTCTCGTAGAATTTCTAAGGGAAAAAAAAACGAAAAAACTTCTACTGATTTAGGGCTTCGACATGGCCACTGATATATTACCCTCTGCAGGAGATCTACGACCTTGTGCAGCAGACTCTGGTCGAGCTCCTGCAAGAATGGAGCTGACCGCAGGAACTGCAGGTTCTCCTCGCGCTCCTTGGATCCAGAGATTTGCATGATGGCCCTAAAGGTTTCGCGGGCAATTTTCCAGACGCGTGCATCCGTTGAGGCTATAAAGTTCCGGATGAACTACTTCTTTTCCGTTATAGTTTGAATGAAATTCGAGACTCACCCTTGATGGTGGCCTGGCGGGGGGCATTGTAAAGGATGGCCAGTTCTCCGAATACGGTTGCGGGACCAAAGCTACCCACAAGCTGACCCGCCCGTATAACATCGTACTGACCCTCCGCGGACACGTATATTTCGGATCCATCCTCGTGCTCCTGGATAATCAGGCTGTGCTTCTTGTAACTGGCCGGGGCCATTGCATTGATAACCATCTCCTTGCGCTCCTTGTCCATTAGATTATTGAGGAAATCATTGCGCTCAATGGCCGTCCGTATGAGATTGCGTGTGCTGCGAAGCGGATTCATGGGGTAATAACCGCGTCTCGTTCGTTTGTCTTTCTCTCTAATTCTGCTTCACTTACACTTCGTCCTTGGCAATAAATTCGATTTCAATGTCGCCTCGAATGGGGAAATTCGGTCGGACATGAATGAGGCCACCTTCCACGCGCTGGGCCTTCGGGGACGAGGAATCGCTGGATTTTCCACTCTTGCTCTCGTCTCCCGCGCCGCTCTCCTTGGGCCTAGCTATTTGATCCTGGTAGTTTTCGTGTGAAATTGCCAGACAAAAAAATATACAGAAAAGGGAAATGGAAATGGATACTTATTATTTGGTTGATAAGAGCTGAGATTGTACCCTGCTAAAGACGGATTTAAATGGTTTCAAGTGAATTAAGACCAGGCTTAGTATTCCCCAAAGTTTTCTTCTTTAAAAATCTGAATCTGAAATCCTTTGAACATTAACCTCTACGGGCCATCCCAGTGCCATTACATGCATTTGCCATTTCGGCTAAGAGGGCAACTAGCCACAAACAGTACCTGAAAATAAACGCTTTCAGACAACAGTTCGGGCATATGGTCTTGGAAACTCCGCCGTAAGAAGCCCATTTCGCTGAATCAGCAACAGATTCCGTGCCGGAAGCCAGCCGGCTAAGGGCTGATTAGCCACAGACTCTGCCAATGCAGCAGATACTGTATCCCACAAACCAGATCCGAGCAGTGGCAGGGGGAACGGCATTATTTGCTCGGGAGAAAGTTTTAGTTCGTGTCTGTTGGCGAACAATTAACATTCAACTTGTTTTTACAAGTGTGCCGGGCGCACGGTACAATTGTCAGCAGCTGTTGCCAGTTTCATTTTCTCTGTGGAGAGCCCCCGGGCAATATAAGGTTAAGAGGGTGGAGGAACATTAGATACGTAAGTTGAATCTCACATAAAAGTTGCCCTAAACACACAGAGCGTAAGAGATTGTGGCTATTCGACACATGGCTTCTAATGAAACCTGATCTTTCCTAAAGTCTCCATAGAGAACTTTAAACTATTCGTTCGTGTTTAGTTGAAAATATTTTTCCTCCTTATTATGCGGCGAACAAAAGATATATTTTATAATAAAGCTGCTTTAGTGTCAGTTTGCCTATTGGAAAAAAAGATAAACAAAGATTTACTATCTGCCTGTCGCTGAGGAATCTTCAAGTCTTAAGTTTTTGATTTGTTTAAAAAAATTAAGTAACCTATAAAGTAATTGATTAATATATAAACCAGACTCATCTAAATTTAACGAAAAAAGACTTTAAAGAAGATTATTTATTATAATTTAAATTTGTTTACATTTTCGGTTGCCCCATCAGCACTGAATTATTCAGCGGAATTCAGCTTGAAAATAAATCAGACACTAACAACTTTTGTATGACTTTATAAATAAATGAGGAAAAGTAATACAAATAATAATAATATATGCAAATAAATATAAATTGTACTCTGAAATAATGTTGATGTTTTAAATTCGAGAATTATTTCATAGTTTTAATCAGAAAAGTTTCAGTTGTGACGGTGACTGGTTTAAAGTTTTGAAAATAAATAAATAAAGTTTGGGTAAATATTATTATTTATATTTTTAAGTGAATAAATATAAAACTTCTGGTTGTGCACCAGATTTTAAAGTTAAATTTTATAGCCATTTTTGCCATTCACTGGCTGCAACACCTTTCCTATTTACCGAATGGAAATAGATAGCCAGAAGGCTAGCTCCCTTCCTTCCTACTGACTGATGGCCAAGGAAATGGTGCGAAAGCCGCAAGGCTTTGGCCAGTTGCCGGTCCTGTCATTTGGCAGGACAGACTCCCCCTCATTACTTACTTGATTATTCGCAGCACTTGCCGCCTGCTCGTCCTGGGCAGGACGCTCCATGCTCCGCTTCTTCCGCAAGTGGAGTGGTGTGCCCGGTACAAGGAGCTCCGGAGGCATTGGCGGTGCTGGCGGTATGTTAATATCGGGCATCGTGGACACACGTCGTCGACGATGACTCTCTGCCGCCTGGCTCTTGGCCGGGGGATAATTGAGTGACACATTGCTAGAGCTTTTGGTGCGAAGGGGCGGAGCCTCGAGGTTCCTCTTGTCATTGCTGTTACTGTCCTGTTCCCGTCGCTCCTGTGGCAGGAAACCATTTGTCAGCTTGGCCTCGCTGCAGTTGTTGCTGTTGTTGTTGTTGTTGTTGGTATCACCGCTCTGGCAGGACAAGGTGTCATCTGTTTGGTGGGCGCTTAGTTCCTGCGTGTGACCAATGAAAAACTTTACGGGCGCCTCGGTCTCGGTGCCAGGTGTTGTGGCGTAGGTGCCATCAACATCATCGATGCCGCCCTCATCAATTATGCCATTCACATTCACTTTGAGTTTTGACTTGCCGCCGCCGACATCATCGGCATGTGCATTAGCACCCACCTCCTCGACGTCCTCCACATCGATGCTGGGCACCTCCGAGGGCAGGGCCGTGGGTCGCCTCTCTTTGACTGGTTTTAAATTTGAATTTGAGCGTGTGACATTAATTGCATTGCCAGAGTTGACAGAGGCCGCCCTCTTCTCCTGCTGGTGCAGCCTGCGCCTGTTCGAGACGAACTGCTTCTCCAGGCCATTGTTTGCACTGCCATTCTCGGCAACCGTCTGCAGCTGCGAAGGAGATGCCAGCAAGGAGGCGGAGGCGGTGCCCACGGAGACGGAGGCGGGCTGCTGTCGCAGCCGTTGAAGTTGGGCCTGAAGGCCGGGAACAGCACCAAACATTTACCAAGACAAACAAAGCGGTGCAAAAAGTTTCGGCATTGGGTGTTCAGTGTGTTGAGTGTGTTGAGTGTTCGGTGTTCGGTGGACATTGGAGGCGTTGTCGACAGTGTGTATATATTTACAAGTGTTTTGTGCCGATATTATTGTGTACAGCGCGAATCGTTTGAAAGTATAAGAAACATACAAGCATGTGTGCAAATATTAGTCGAGTGCCGCAAAGAGCGAACGAGCAGGCGTGTGGTGGAGCAAGTTGCTCCGCATTAACTCACCTCGCTGGCACTGGGCGTCACTATGGGGGAGTACAGTGGCTTCTCCTCGCGGCGAATGTACAGGCCAATTTGCTGGAAGGGAGGAGAAGGAAAAGAGGACAAGTTTTCTGATATAGCTTCAATTTAAGTTGAAGAAATGGGAAGCTTTATTTATTTTATTATCAATACCAATATTTACTTTTTCCCCACATTTATATTCTCAAGAAAAATTCAAAACAATTGAAATTCATAACAACAATTCACAGCAGTAAATTCTACAAAACGAAATAAATGTTTGGAAAATCTGGCTATTAGTCACTTGTTAGTTTGGCATTTAATCTTTGATTTCTGATTTGATTTTCCCCTATTTCCTTTCCATTTCCCATAAAAATAATTTGATGCTTAACACCTCTTACTGAGGATTATTTTGACCAATCTCTGGATCTGGTGCCATTGTCAATGTAACCCTCCATTAAGCCGGCAACCGAACAAGGAATTTGCATTGCCATTTTGTCCCTTAAATACTGGGCTTTATTTTCCCTATTTTATGTCCCAATACACTTGGCCCTCGACTTGCCCTTTTGTGTCCCTTTTTTTTTTGTTGTTAGTAGGCCTTTTCAACACGTCAGTTGAGGATTTCCTGGCCACTATTCCTAGATTGATTGGCTTAAACTGGCGATGATAGTTGGGCTTTAAGCAAATCTCACGAATTTACATAAATATACATAGGTATTTCTTGACTTAATAATTTGCATTTTAGTCAAAAGTGAAATGTTATGACAGTTATGGTGTAGTGTGAAATTTAAGTATTTTTGAGTTGAAATTAAAAGGGAAAAAGAAAAGATAAGAACTTATAAATATTTATAAAGTATGCCTGAAATCTTCATGAGAGTTTAAAATACTAAGAAAATAAATTGAATAAATTAAAAAAAAAAAATGTAAGATGGCAAAGTTTACTTCATACTTTTAGATGTGAAACCTCTACAAAAATGTACTTGTTAAACTTCTAACTTCATTATCCCACCCGCCTCTATAGCCTGGGAAAACACACAGCTTCTTCGGGGAATATTGTGGTAGGTTCGCAATACTTTTTTAGAGTTTTTTTGTTTTTAATTTGCCAGCCCGTTTAAAAGTTTCGCCATACATACATTTTGAGCTCACCCATGGGGAACGGCTTCACATCTTATCTTTCAATTGGCGTGGGGCCTAATGAAATATTCAGACCCAGTTTGGGGGCCTAGTGCAGGCATAAATAAACACGTGTCAATTTGCGAGTCGCCTGGCTGACTCTGCTTTGATATGCTAATCGACCTAAACGACGGCATTTTGACAGGTTTTCCGTTTTCCCACGGAAGCGCCGAATTCTGTTTTTGGCGATAAAGTCAACGATAAGGTTGACGCCCGCCCAGCGTGCACTTGAAGGAGGCATTTCTTTTTTTTTTGGGGAAGAGATTGAAAGAGGGAAATGAAAGGGCTTCTTGGATGCCAAAGAACGTCTTTAATGCACAGAAATAAAATGAGATTTTAAAATAAATTTAGAGGGATTAACAATATTTTATTCAATTTAATATGTTGTTAACTTATTTCACAGAAGAAGTTGTGGGATATTTCTTAAGATTATAGAGGCAATCTCCTTTATACATTTGTTTTCCATTTTTATCTGCCATCTTTCCTAGAATATTACCAGTTTTTCCTTACGGTGTACGTTCATTTTTCCTAGTCTGAGCCATTTCAAGGATTCCTCGCCGAAGGGCGTTTGCTTTTCTAACGGCTTTGGCCCCGAACGTCCCGCAGTTATTTAGAATTACTGTGACGTGTAAGCTGTGCAATCACGTTCATTGTCGTTGCCGCGCCTAGAACCATGTCAGATGTACGCACACATACAGATGTTTCCACAGATAGCCGGGACATCCGACGGATCCTGCATATTTATACGTCATTTGGAGCTCTCTCCGGCTGCAAGCTGCTCGCACTCCCCACACAGATTTCCCATCTGGATTTATGCATGAGTTCGGGAGTATGACTCTCAGCTACTACTTCTGTTTTTTTCCCACACCTATTTATATGCATGCTTATCATATTTTTGCATATCTAATACCAAGGACGAGTCGTCGCAGAATGTTTGTTATTGATGAAATGCCAAGATTGCAGAAAGTCAAGTGCCATGCAGATTGAAGTTGTTCCGATAAGTTTCCATGTGGCCATGTGACCAATTTCCAGAAAATAATAATATGTAAATATATGTACGTGTGTTTATGCAATTCTTCTATATGCCACAAGGTTGCCTTTCATCAATCAAAAAATATGTTTTGAGTGGGGGAAGTACAAACAACAAGATTATTGTATCGAACACAACTACAATATATTTGGTTTTTTCCCCATTTGACATATTATTTTCCCAGTAATAAATGAAAAAATATATACATATGTATATGTAGATATATGTATATATGGGAATCAATGGGCATTAAAGATTCTGCACTCGAGTTTTTTCCCTGTTTTTTGTGCCTGCGAGATAAGCCTGTTAAAAAGTGAACGTCATGGGCAGAAAAAATTAACGATAAGGGAAACAAGGTTTCGCTCCAAAGGCATTTCAGCGTGATTCAATACCCTATATATGCAGGGCAAGGTAATTTCTGTTTGTAAATATACAATAAAAAACTGCAAGATATTTATGGATTAGTGAGTCAGTTAGAAACCAACAAATTAGAGCACTTGAGCTATATGGGGGGTTCTTATAAATTCATCTAATAAATTATTTTAAAATATTGTACTTAAAAAAATTCAAACATATTAATTAAATTTTATACCTCAAAAATTTAATTGCATTTTTTATAAATTTTTTTAAGATATTTTCAGACTTTAGTGCTTTCTTTTTTCAATTCATCGACTAAACCTAAATAGGTTTTTAAAGGTGGTAGAAATATATATTTAAAGCCCATTAACTTATTAAATCCCCCTATTAATTGATTTAAAACCTATTTCAATTTCTGTGCTTCCCCTCGAGAAACCAATCAATGATTGCTTCTAATAAATATTTACAAACATTTATCACAGAGTACCTCCTAAGTCGGAACCCAACCCAATTATTTACACTTTATTTTCTGTTTCGCTACACATTATTTATGGTTTTTTCTCGCCGCCCCGATTAACTTAATTAAGCACTTGATGAACTTATCAGGGGACTTATCAGACAAGTGCAATACCAGAGCGTGATCTGTGGCATGCGGAACTCACCACGGGGCTATCTTGTGTGTTGAGTATCGTATCGGTGTTTTCATCTTGGGCGGGGGTAAATTTGTTTTTGCTGCGGTGATGGAAAAGTCGGGGAAAGCAGGCCATATTGTCGCCTAAGGATATATGTATCTATATATCCTTGTATGAAGTTCTCTTGTGGATATATGTATTTAAAGCAGTTGCTATGTCGGCCGTTAGGGTTAGGGGTAGGCGCTCTCACTTTTATCTCAAATCGTTGGCTGCGGCTGCCGATGCGTGTGGGTTCAACACTTTGATTGCCTCGGCCATATTCCGTGATTTATGGTCGAGGATTTAATTGCGGCTATAAATTTGTTGTGTTCGGTTGCAATTGTCGCGGATTATGTATGCTTCGACTATTATTTCGATTTACTTCGGTACATTGAATACTCATTTGCTTTAAATTGATTAGCTTAGCCTGCGTGGTATTAGTGGAGGGTGAAAGTAGGGTTTTATATGATTATTTCAAGAAGATCTTATAGGCATGTTATAGTTTTTTAGTCTTCTTTAAAATATTTCAATTAGAATGTATATATTTTTGGAAAATATTCAAATTAAACTATATAGAAATCCGAGGGCTTTCTTGCTGACTAAAAAGTAAATTGGACTTTAAACTTATTCAATTCTAGTTAAGACAATAAAAAGGCATTAAGTAAACTTTACAAGAGTCAATGCAAATTCTCAAAAAATATGTACAACTTCCTACAACTTTTTGTGAGGCTTGAAGCCCTCCTTTTAGGGAAAACTAGAAACACTAATCCAGCAGCCGGGCGGAGATTGTGCTGGCCATCAAAGCCATCAGCCTTCAGTTTAGCATCACAAAACAAAAGGATCTCGGAGTGGAGCTCTAAATTCTGGGTTGACCACAGCCATTTATCAACTGTCCCAGAATGTGAAGGCAGCATTTGCTTTGCATCTGATAAATTTGTTTGTTGGCGAACAAAAGTTTCAAAGTTCAAAAACGATGCGCATCACCAGCCGGCCAGAGAACTGGGCGCTTTAATTACCGCCTTAGAGCAAAAGTGGCACCAACTCCTCTGGATGAGTCAGAATGCTTGCTGGCTTTTATCATTGGGCCTCTTATCGTCTCAAATGCCTAATTGTTTTCTATTTATGCGGGGGGATTTTCATTGTTTGGCCAAAAGCTCTAAAACAAATGCCTTGAACGGCAACAATGCTGGGGGATTGCCGAATGCCCGCGGCTTGGAATATTAAAAAATTTTGCTGGTCTTAAAAATCGTACATATATACACTTTTATATACTAGTATATATGGGGTATATCAACAACAAATTGTATTGTATTTCCTTATACGATTGGCCGATAACGGACCGAGCAATCGGAAAATAAAGAGAACTCCGGGTCTCCGTTGGTTTTCACAGTCATATTTGTGTTTTGCTTTCCCAGCCATGATTCGCTTTTTAAACAAAATACGGAAAGCATGAGAAAGACCCTAGAGAATTGCCAGAGCCACCAGTCACGAGTCACTCACTCATTTATATTAATTTATTGACATTTTCGTTTGCAGTTATCAGCGCACTTTTCCTCTTCTTTACTTGTTGTTCCTCGCTGGCTTTTAATGCTATTATTTCATTGCATTTCATAATGAAGTTATAGCCCGATTTCTTTCTTCTACATTGGTTTTGATTTCGTTTATTGATCTAACATAAACTTGACGACTGTTTTTGTCCAAGGGAATTTTACGGTGTGTTCTCCGATAAGCGTTTTTTTTTTTTTTTTATGGCTGCCCAAAGGTAAAGTTCACGTAATTTTAAAAATCTATTGGGAAATTAATGTCACCATTATGTTAACCATTAAACCTTTAAATTAAAATGATTGGAAAACAACAACGAATATTTTTAATGCACTGACGCATACGTTATTTTTCACTAAAACACTCAAATGTTTCCTCGAAGTTGTTTGAGAATATGTCAGCCATATCTTTTGATTAGATATCAATATCAGGGAACTTCAAGATGATTGATATATTTTGTTGACTTTCAATTTGTCAAAATGAATGGAAATACATTTTGGAATGGAAATAACATGAATATTTCCTATATTTCTCATTTGAAACACTTGAAATTCACTTTTCCGCCAACCACTTGAGCCGTTCACGCCGAATTGGCATGTCACTAAAGCACTGGACACTTGGACACTGGTATGGAATTTTTTGGGAATACATATATCGTGCCATTGGCACTTCCTAAATAAATCGCAACGTTTTGGTCATTTTACAAGATCGCACATAACAACTTCCGCCGCATGTGGGCCATTTCGGGTCTGAATCACTTCGGAATCGCTTTGAATGCGTAGCCTCAAGGCTGCCCCGGTGGTGCATGGAGGGAGGTTCGAGTACTTCACGCCGATCCGTATATACCTTCCGCACACCTGCCGCCGTGGAGGCTGATAACTCGACTAATTTAACGCGGCCAATTTAAATTGGCAATTTGCTCGACGCGGTAACGCCGACTCCGACGCCAGCAGCGACGTTTACTGCGACTGCGACGGCGACTGCCGCCTAGCTATATGTTTATCGGTATCAGTTGGAGTCGAGTGCCTGCCTAGCGCCTTATCTATGGAGAAGTGTTTGGGTATGCCGGGCGTCACTGTTAACGCGGCTCGATGGTCTCTTGGCCCCAAAGCACATGGGAGTCGAGTTAGGACGGGGGCACAAGGCTTGTAAGAAGCTTTTTATAATGATTTTTCAACATATTGAATAAATTCCCCCACATATAAAATTGAAGTTAACCAAAGATACAAATATTACGTATACGCAATGCTGTACCACAAGTTGTTCATTAATTTAATTTTTATATAAATAGTTAATTGCGTTTCTTATTTACTCTTAAAAAGGGTTGCATCATTTTACCCAAATCAAACCTAATCTCTGATTTTTAAGTTAGTGAAAAATATTACGTATACGTACTGTTGTACCATTAATTTTACTTTTTTATAAATAGGTAATTACATTTTTTATTTCTATTAAAATTAAAGGTAGATGGTTGTATAATTTCATGTGAATTAAACTAATTCATTGATTGTTAAGTTAACTAAAGAGACAAATATTACGTATACGTACTGTTTTACCAAAACTTGTTCATTAATTAAATTTGTATATAAATAGTTGATTGCATTTTTATACCCTCCTAAAAACTGAAAAACTATTCTTATTCCTGATGTAAAAATAAAAATTTAAATCAAATGGGTTGACAAATTACCAGGACTGCGGCATCGCAAATTAGAATTCTCCGAGCGTTGGGCGATAGGCGCAAAGTTCGCGACTTAAGGCGTCGGAGTTTTTATTCATTATGCCTTAAATGCGTAACTAAAGCAATTTCAAAGTAAAACTCATTTTCACCCTCGACTTCGCCCCCACTCGAGGAGGGCAGGGCCCCGCGGCGTTCTACGTGCTCATATGCTGCTCGATGCTTGCGCCTAAAAGTATGCACGTATCTCCAGACGTTGTCGTTTGATTAAACTTGTTAACACACACACACTCAGTCACACCCCCCTCGCAGCGGAAAGAAAAGCCAGAGCGGATGCCAAAGTTTGTCAGGCCATCACTTTAAAGTCGGGAAAGAAGTCGTCGGTGCGGACTCATTTGGGCCCGAAGAAGCATAAATTCCGACATACTACGGGTATAGATGTGCCCGGGCATTTCCTGGCACAGCAGGAAGTTCTATTGCATAATCTTATTAACCACATACACACACACACACACAGAGGCAGAATGCGAGGCTAGAGTACACACACTATGAACACGAAATAATTTATGCATTTAGATCCCCCGGCAGCGGAATTTGCCTGGAATTGTTGACAACTTGTCTATGGTTTGTGGCAATCCGCATTTTGATTTGCTTTGCCCAAGTTTTTACTTATCCGATTAGCCCGTCCTAATTACTATATGGCCAGTATGTTTGCATGGCCGTGCCATCGCGGTCACATCCATTTGAATTTGATTAATTTTAATTGCATTTCTGTTTGGCTTTGGCCGGTCCGAGTGGCAAACATATTTATTAACCCGTTTCGGTTGCAACGGCCAACTGAATCAAAGTCGAAAAAAGAGAGAGCAGAGATGCTGTCAATAAAATACCAATAGATATAGATAGTTTTAGTTAAAAAATTTTATGGATTTATTTTGGAACAGTTTAAAGATAGTTTGTCCGAAAAAGATCAAGCGGAAAATAGAATTTTTGAAAGATTCAACAGAACCACAGCAGGCCTATGATTAAAACTAATCAGTGAAATATTATTTACATACTTTTTTTTTAAGGTAGGATATGGAAATAAAAGGCTTATAGTCTGCCTAAAACATACAACTAAAACATATCTTCCAAGTCAATTTAATTGTGAAATTTTAAAATATAAAATAAATTAATTAATTGATATAAAATAACATAAACCCTCAAACCTCAAACTGTATTTTACTAAAAGTTTTAGTCTAAAACCTATACATAAAGTACTTTCTTTTGGAAACCTTTTTTAATTGATTTCAAATCCGAGGCAATTTCTGTGATCTTTAGATTAGCCAAAAAACGCTTTCTTTATTTTTACTAGTAGACACAACAATGACGAACTAAGGAAGAAAAACCTTAAAAAAACAGATTGAATACATTTTCCGGTGCTCTCCCTTTTTTTGACCCCAACTATACACTTATGGCTAGAAAAAAAGTGAATGGTGGAAATATGGGAAAACAATTTGGTGGCCGAAAAGAAAAGCGCGACGGCGACGGCCACGGCGGGCGCTGTGTATTTGTGTTTTATGGCCCACGGAGCCATGATTGATGCGCTCCTCGAGCTGCTCGCCGCTTTAGTGGATTTTCAAATTGCTTTTTTCCCGCTGACAGTCGACGGCTCGCCAACGTGGAAAGCCGGCGGCAGTTATTCAAATGCAAACGACAGCTGTCAAAATGGTTTTAACTAAAAATTCGACTTTATCTTTCCCCTTTTTCACCCTTACTATATTTTTTGCTTTTACTCCTCCACTTGCAGGATTCCGCGCAAAAAATGGGCCAACTGTCAATGAGTGACTGCCGGGCCGCGGCAGTAGTCCACGTCCTCGTCGGATCTCCTGGCGCATGATAGGCCAGCTGCTGGCTGCAGAAATACTAACACACATAAGTCAAGAGTTGGAGGAGTTAAAGCCAGGTCAATGACCGCCGTCGACCGGCTTCTGCCGGTGATCCTGCTGCTGCTGGTCCTGCCGCCGGCGGTGCTGCCCCACCAGACAACGGATGCCGCCGCCGGTAACCACCAGCAGCATGTGGCGGACCAGAAGTTTCAGCTGCCGGCCGTTCCGCTGCCTCCGCCGCCGCCCTTCTCCGCTGCCGGGCATAATTTTGCATTGAATGCCTTTGCCGGCGTAGAGTCATCCACCGGCAGCCACTCCTCTGGTCCATCCTCATCCTCATCCGGTGGAGGCGGCAGTTCTGGATGCGGCGGCATGTTGCGGGCACGGCACGGCGTCATCCAGACGCCTAATTTTCCGCATCGTTTTGGCACGCCCATCGAATGTATCTGGATAATCGATGCCTCCGATCTGCCCTCCACCGGCCAGAATGTCTCCATTGTGGTCTACCTGACCCAGCTGTATGTGCTGAGTGGTCTAAAGTTCACAGAGTACATGTACTACTCCGACGACTTCAAGGTGCCCGCCCATCGGGTATTCACACTCACCGAGGACGATGTCACCCAGGCCACATGGGTGCAGTTCCACAGCCAGTACCTGGAGATACGCTTCACGATGGCCACGTTGGATGGCACCCATCTGCGGGCACTGGATCGCCTGCTGGACGTCTATGGGTTCAACATCACCTACGAGGTGCAGAACGAGGTGAAGACGTCGCAGTGCAATGCCTTGCAGTGCCGCTTCCTAGGAGATTGCTATGCCAGCGCTGATTACAGGTGAGTTTATAAGGAATAGTATTATTTAAATATATATGTAGTTTGCCAAAGAACCTAATTAAAGAAACTCTAAGGCTTTGAACTAAACCATCACTAAACTCCAACTTTCATATATCATTTACAAATCGCTTGACATTCGAACAACTTTGTTCAACATTTTGAAATGCAATTAATAACTGGCAGGCGAATGAACTACCCAGAACTGGGATATATTTCGTAAACATTTGTTGCCCCTTTCTAAGTTCAACTACTCAAGCGATCCGGCAGTCTGGAAAGCTGAGTTCCCGGGGGCCATGAGCACCTGCGTCCGGACTCCGAACTCCGGAACATGTAGAATATTTAAGCGCAGACAAAAACTTTTACGGCTCCCATCGACCTTTTTGGAAAATATGTGCAAGGGAAAGTGAAAATGGTTGAGAACGGACCCGAGATTCACATGGTTTTCAGAGCGCAGTTTGGTTTCAGACAAAATCCGGGCACTGGGAAAATCAACGGCAGGTAACCTAACCGATGAAACTGTTAACTGCTTGCACATCAATCTTTTCGCCCCTTTTCGGTAAAGTTGCTCGTTCCACTGGCAGGGCTTTGCATTTGGGTCCTGGCCGGGATTCAGAGAAAGGCGAGTACGCGGGGTTCAAGGCTCTCAACCTAAACCAAGTGGGAGCCATACATTTGTAATGTTTCAATAAGTGGAGCGCCCGAAAACAAGCATCCCGCCCTTGCCCCGGTCTCGCTTCCCTGGCCAGACAATGGACGGATACGGATGGCAACCCGTGTCAGTGAAAAGAAAAGTACAAAACGTATGCATACACACACACACGCACACACACATGCCAAAAGTTGAAAGTCAAAAGGAAAGCGGAGCGCTTGATGCATTTTCCCTGGCAGCCGGCAAAAAATCCAGGTAGTGAGTGGGTTTTATGAATAAGCTCCGCAATTGAGTTTGACAAGCTCGACGGCGAGGACTTGCGGTACAATGCCGTGACAAGTCGTAGACGTGGGTTTCGTATATTCCGATTTTTTTATTTTTGGGTTTGATTAATTGAGGAGTTCGCCAACTGCCGAATGCCGAGGGAAAGCATATCTAGAAAAGCCCCGAGGAAAAGCCTTGCCTTGCCTCTTGTTCCATTTGCGAACCGAATAAAATTACATTTTCAATTGTTATCCAATTATAAAGTTGAATGTCAGCAAATAGACCATTTTAGGGTAATTAAAGCGTAAACAGGATGCGGGACAGTGACCCCCGGACAGCAGGTTAAACAAATCGAATTAATTGCGCAAAAACTTTTTGGCAGCTCGAAGTTGCAACTTCGACGCCTACTTAACATAATTATTATTAATTGGCCGGCCAAGGGCCCAAGGCCGGGCATTTGGCGGCGCTAATTGAATATTAATATCAATGTCGAAACGAGAGTAAAGTGTGCCGGTTGTTGCTGGCTGCCTGAGGGGTTGGAGAAATTAATATAAAAGTGACAGCTGAACTAGAGAAGTTGCATCGACCAGAAGAGAGAGAGAAAGTCCTGAAAATATATATAATTTCGCGCCTGCCACGTAGCGACCCGTAACTTAATTACCAACTGGAGGCAAATGAGCAAAGGCCCATATTCCATTCCGTTCCCTACGTGCCTCAGATAACGAAGTGCGGCACGAACCAACCTACAGCGCCCCAATATCTCTCAGTGCACGATGGAGCGAGTGAAATGTGCGGGGTTGTCAAGTGACTTGTGTCACAGCCAAGGCGACATCACAGCTGCTGCGTAGTGCTCGTACTCGTGCTCGTATAAACAACGAAACAGTCATGCTCATGTTGTCAAATGCCACCCCAACTCAAAGGATATGGGTGGGTGGGTGGCAGTGCCTGGCAGCTCAATCTTCCCACTGCATCCCCGTTTATGGCACTCGTTTTCAGCATCTCCTTTGTTAAGTTAATGTGCGAAAAATGCATAGCATCGGAGAATGCTAAATAGATGATAAAAGCGCGGGACGGAGCGACTTTCCTGCCACTTTATGTGGCACCCAGTGCGTATGCTTAGTCCTCCCCCGCTTATTAATTTTTTGCCGTCACTGTTGTACTTGTTGGGAGCGCCATCCCGTAATGGCTGCTACACAGTGTCAGTATGTGTCCACAGTTGGGGTCGGAGAAATAGTGCTGGAAGTACAAGGTTTTAATTAAATTAATAATAAACATATTATTAAACTCTATAATTTATTTTATATTTTAAAATAATCTTTTTCAGTTATTAAAACAATAAAAACCTGTAAAGTTAATCGGCTAGAAGAGGATAGGGATGAGAATCCATGTTAGTTGCTATCCTTAAGCCAAAATAAAATATATTTAATATTATGTTTCATGAAATGCCATATTTTTTTCCGATATCAGTTCTATGATTTCTAATTTTAAAAAAATAATTTGCAATCAGTTAGTTGTAAAAAATCTGAAAACTATATTAAATTCCACGCTTAAGTTATATTTTTAAGAGATACTTTAAAGTTGATAACTTTCTGAAAACTCAATAATAACATCTATACTTTTAGCCTCAACTGTTTGTGTGTTGGCATTTTAATAAGCTTCTTCGCATGCGTAAAGTAAAAAAGTGTCAAGTGTTGCCGGGCTTATAGCTGATGAAAGACTGTTACGAAAGAAGAGGCTAAAATTTAATCTTTCCCCCTGTCATTTATGTGGAACATTGTTTGCTTTAATTTATTTAATTTACTGATTTCCATTTATTTGCGGAATCGCCACCCGGTGCCGCCCCAAAAGCTCATTAATGTCGACGACCACTAACCCTATTTAATTGCCAATAAACTTGTGTAAAATATTCAAAATGCTGTTGAGCTGCGAACTGGGCGAATTGCAGCCAGAAACTTTGGGAAAGCGCTTCCAAGTTTTGCCGCAAATGCCAGAGAGCAGAAACAATAAGCCATAAACAATTGGCCAGAAGCCAGCAAGGACCTGCTGTCCTTGCCAGCCACTGTGTTCGCTTTCGAAGCCCTTCCTTTTTTTGCCTCCTTTTGCATCCTGCATTTATTTCGCCTGACTGAATGCATTTCTGGTAGCATTTTTATGCATTTATTTGTTGCTCGAGCGTCCATCAATTTGCTGCCGGCCAGTGAAAATCTGTTGCACTTCACCGCAAAGCTCAACAGAGCAGTAACCAATTTATATATTTTAAATACTTTTTCCCATTTTTAAGCCATTTTTTGGCCCTTACTTTTGCTTTTCTTTACCATTTTTCGCAGGCCGCTTTCGACGCCTCTCTATATTATCATTAACAAACGCTTAATTGAAAAACTTTTTCGCTTTGAGGGCCCGTCGTCAAAGGGTCCTGCTCCGTTCTGGCCTCTCCTTTATCGAACCGATTCAGTAATTTAATCTATGAGTATTTTCCCCTTAAGTTTGCAACAGAGAAGCCGAGTGCCAAAATGTATTCACAGTTGATGAGAGAACCGAAACGAAACCGAAAAAAAAATTCCCTCTTTTTGCATTACGCATATATATTAGAGACTGCCTCGACTGGCTCGGTCTGCCGCCAGACTTTCGCTCTAAAAACACAACAATGTATATTTGAGGACCCCAAAAATGTAAAAGAGGCTGTAAAACCCAATCCCCAGCCAACTGATTGGGCAACCTTTTTGCCCAGCCTCTCGGTAAACAAGAAGCGGAATGAGCGCTGCACCAGCGGCAATGACATCGACTTGAAATTTGGGCCACATCCAGGCGGAGTTTAACAAAATTGGGACAGGATTGGGTCTTACACTGGGGTTGACCCCATCTCTGAATTAGGGATAAAAATTAAGTTTTTTCTTTTTCACTCAAGGGTGAAGTTAAGGAAGTATATTTTCTTATGTAAAAATAGTTTATGAAAGTTTTTCATTCGAGATATAAATAGAAGGCAAAGACTTTGGGTTATTATTGGAATAATATATTCTAAGAGAATAAGTTTCTGTGTTTTCAACTCAAATCTAGATCCGCTCCTGACTCTTTGGGGATCGAAAATCAATGTGCCTGGCCATCGCCTGTGGATCCTGCTACTGTTTTAGCTTTAATAACAAAAAGCGAAGCTGCTGCTGAGCAAACAGAATGTCATCGCCAAATGAGATCAGGCTGCGAGTGCGGGAGCTGGAAAACGAAGGACAGGACATACTGTGTGCCAGTCTGGGAGTGGGTGAGGATGCGGATGCACCGATGCAACGACGTGACCGCTGCACATGCACAAGTGGGTTGCCGCCATGTGGCAACTGTGTCAGTGTCATTGCGAATCGGCTGCATGCGCCGCCTCGTGCATTGTTTGCCATGTCAAACATTGTCATTTATCCAAAGTCTACGACCTGGGGGCCCAGGGAAGCTGTTCCAGTTCCAGTTCCCGACTCCCAGAGTCCAAGCTTTGCATATTGCAATTAAGTTTTGTTTGGTCCTGAAAATTTCTCACATTGAAAAGGACGATGCAGGCGACGCCTGATGCCGAGCATATGCCGCTCGCTGGCTCGTTCGCTCAATTAAAACTTTTTCAGGCCAATGTTGTGGCAATTTGGTCCTTTTAATTTTCCTGTCTTGCAATGACATCGAAGGTACCTTTACCGCAAATTTGGCTTTTCGCCTGAACAAGAGATGTTATTACTTATTTTGGAAGTTTCAAAATATTACAAAAAAAGAAAAGAATGTAAACTTTTGCATTGCCAGTTTAAGTCTTCAAGTTTAAGGAAGTTCTTTAAGGTCTTTGCAATTTAGGGCACTTAATTTATGACATAAAAAGCAGATATAAATTTCTATTATAATTAAAAAGGCACCCTTTACTAACTAAATAAGTTGGTTCAGCCAATATATAAGACAAACTTTATGCAAAAAAACAAAACCATTAAAATGCAAATAGAAAAAAAGCACGCTTATATATATATATATATTTCATATTAAACATCCTTTTGTGTTTTACGACTGCCAAGCGGTGAAATGGCGGCCACAAACCATTTCACAATCCCTATTCTCTGTGTTGCCGCCGCCCGCGCAGTCACCTTTTCACATACGACCATCAAATTAAATTTTATTGCATTAGGCGAATGGGTGAAAAAGTAATTGCCAACATTTCAGCCTTTTCTTGCCTATTTTTTTCTTGTTCAACCGCTTCCTTTTACGGCTCCACGTGCCACAGGCAAGAAAAAAGCAATTTGTTGTAATTTCATTGCGTTTCCATCGCACGCGGCCCCTCACAGTAGTCCTATAAGGTATATATAGTATATATATAGTATATCGTACACGTCATTTAAAGTGGAATTAAATGCGAGAGTGAAAATTCACTGGGCTTTGATTCGATTGCTGCGTTTTTTAATTATTTATTCTTCTTTGGGGAAGCAATTCAATCCGGGAAGAGGCGAAGAGTGTAGAAGGAGCAGGGCCAAGAATGGTATTGGGTTTAAAGCTTTCTCTGGCCCATTATGCCTTCTTGCATGTATGAATGCTCATATTTTCCCTCCATGCACTTTGGCTTTTTGTCAAAAATCTGTCAGAATCCCGGGCAGCGTCTCGCAACTAAGTAACCCAACTCCGGAGATCCGGGATCTGAGAAGAAAGAAAGATAATTTGAAGGGTAACGACCAGGGAATACCTGAAGGTCTTAGATAAATTAATATTATAACCAAAAGAATGTCATAATTAATATATAATTTTGTTTGCAAAATCTAAACTTAAAAGACTTTAAAGGAGTTTTTACAAATATAACACAAACACCATATACCCCCTTTTAAATTATATAAAATAATGGGTATCAAAACCCGGGGGCAACTTTTGGCGACTCATATGACATATTCATGGCAGCCATATGCGTGTATATATTTCGGGTTAGCCATATCCATTGAGCCATTCGCCCCAATGTCATTTCGCAAATGCAGTCAAGCATTTCCCCTGCTCGCGTTGTCAGCAGTTTTTCGAGTGCAGTCCCATAAAGTTGCTGCAGATTTTTTGGCAAGCGATTTTAATTGTTCGGCTTTCCGAATCTGAATGAATTTAAAATGCGCAAAATTGGATTGCCAAGAGCATTCAAAACAATGCCATGCCCTGGGATCTGTGCGGAATCTATCTACTCACCGCCACTGGAATGCACGAATAACACATGCCTTCCGTATGCGCAGCAGCATCACATTTAATTTTTATTTAAAACAAAGGCCCGGCAGCGGCCGCGGCAAGCGCAAATAACAAGCCAAAAAAGGAATAAAACTTTCTGTGCCAAATACTTTTTTGCGTAAAAAAAAACTTTCGAAGTGCACATGTCGCAAAATACACAGAATTATGCAAAAAATACAAAGAGTCAAAAAAAAAAAGGAAAACACCTACCAAAACTTGCGAACACACGGCCCAAAAACCAGCTGCAGGTGATTTTCGGCGATTCGTAAAAAATGCAAAGCCCGCTTCATTGAAATGAAGAAGGTTTAGTGCCAGAGCTTCAGTGGAAATGTTCCTGCGTTTTCCTTCTCTTATTTTTTCTCTGCTGGTTTATCCTTACGAATAGCCGTCGATGAGTAAACTTTAAGGTTACAAAAGAGCTTTTCTTTTAAACGGATTTATTCCTTAAAAACATTCCGAGATGTGAAAAGAAATAAGGTTGAAGAATGTTTATTATTTCATATGTTGTTGAGACTTTCTCCTTTAAAAGGATTTCTCAGAAAAACAAATACATTTCCCAAGTTAACCACACATTTATAAATTAAAAACATGTTTAAAACTTTTTAAATAAATAATGAGAACTGTCTTGGGTTACTGGAAGTTAACTTTTTAATAATTAACCACACCTTGGCAAATCAAAAACATTTTCAAGGGCTCACAGCGTTTAATTAATTATTGATGAAAATCTAAAGACAAGTAACTTTTCCTTCATTTCTTTACTCAAGTCAAGTTTTCAAGATTTTCTTTTATTAATAAGTAGAATTTTCTGCAAAATAAAGCCAAAAGTACATCGTATGTATGTACGTGTGGGTTGTCTGGGAAAAACGCTTCCGTCGCAGAAGGCACAACACGAAACGATGGCGATAAATAGGCAGCACGGAGTTGTGAGCATCGCAGATGTCAAAACACAAGGCAATTAATTTCCGCCGTACAATGGCATGGCGAACAGGACCACAGCATTCTTATGTAACAAGAGCAGGTCCTGGCAGTGAGTAGGTCAGTGTGTAAGCCTAACAAAGGGGCGGCTTTGGAAAACTAAGCATGCTGCTGGTACACATACCATATCCATGTGCGAATGATAAACTGCTGCTTGTTCATAATATATACATATATGTGGGTGGTTATAGAAACTAAGCCAGGACTTGCAAGGAATTTCGTCTAGAGTGAAATACAAATACTTTGCATAATTGCGGTCACCAATGAAATTTCCAACTAAAAAATTGTCTTCTTCAGCCTGCACCAAGATTTCGCATAAAAGTAAAAGTTTTACGGCCATCAGAAAAGTTTTCTCGTCACATTTTCTTTTGTCCCTTTGCCCTCCCTGGGGAACATTTGATTATTCGGCTGTCTGACAAAGCGACGGCGCTAAAGTTTTTTCGCTTTAACCTCCTTTCGGAGGGGATGAGTCCTCACCCCGAGAGTGATTCGAGTTTGATGGTAATAGTGGAGACGGTACCCTGCAGATGGCACTAATAGATCAATTAGAAATTTCTTTCATTGAATTCGCATTATGGCCTGGATCTGGAAGAAGTGACAAGGAACGGAAGTGGTTTTAACTCGGCTTTGCTCTTGGCTTTTCACGCTTTCACAAGGACTCGAGGGCCTGACCTTTTTTTTTGCCAAAAAGTGAGCAGCAGCAGCAGCACCAGGATGGGGCAGAAGGGACGAAATGGAAAATTAATTTCGGTTGACGTGTGTCAGCAACGCATGACTAACAAACAGCGGGATAACAATTGCTATTCCAGCTGAAAAACGAGCGACAAGGGGTAAAACAAATGGCAAAGGATGCCCAATTATTTTGAACAAATGGTTACACGTTTTTTTAAGCGTGTCCCGAAAATTCGGTCAAGCTGGGTAGCCCAATTAAATTGTCAAAAATGCTGTAAGCGTGAATTATGTTTTGTGATTTTAAATGTCTGCCATTTTCCAGCGAAAATGGCGTTTGAAACGGATTTCATGGCAAGGGATTTCATTATATTTCTGAGCCCTTCTTTTGGCTGTGATTGCCAGGAAATCTGAAAGTAGAAAGGATTCTTTAAGCTGTTGTCATTAAAATTAAATTCCACACAAGTAGTATTATCGAAATACCTTTGAGTATTTAAAAATAAAACACTTTTTAATATTCTTTCTGGATTCCTTCTTTAATTTTCATAAGTTTGCAGACAGACAAATCCATATTAAAAATTGATTGCTAATTGAGTTCTACTATGTTAAAAATATCCCTCTTGGGAGTCTCTGCCGAATCCAGGAATAACGCCCTTTTAAGGATGTCCTGGCGACAGCCTACTTTACTGTATTCCATGACCTTGGCCAGCCGGCAGCTTACATATTTAAATTTTTGTCTCTGGCCGAGTGCTTGACCCCGTCATCTGTATCTGATGATGATGCTGGGACGAGATTCCGGATAACTACAAACTCAGCTTAGGCACGTTCTCAACAAAAAAACAAAAAAAAAAACAAATCAAGAAGAAAAAACTCCCCCATCAAGTGGGTCCAATAAAACTTTTATGAGTCAGCCGCAATCTCGGGTTCTGATAAGTGCGAGTCCTGCGCGGTGACAACTTGACGCCCTGCCGGTCAGTTCCGGTCAAACTGCTCTCCAGATCACCAAACAGAACTCGAAACGTGCTCTCACTTACATCCGGTACGCTCTTTGTCCTTGCAGCTCGTATGGATGCGCCTGCTTTCCCGGCTTCAGTGGCAGCGACTGTGGACATGGTCCGCTGTGCCAGGACCTGCACACCAATGTCTGCCAGAACGGCGGCACTTGCAAGTAAGTAAATTTTTTAAATTTGCATTGAAAAGCCGATTTATGCGAGTAAAGGGAATGCCATCAAACAATGGGAATGACTTTTTTAAGTCCTCATAATAATTTAAGAGCCCGCGAAAATCAATCGAACTTTTTCAGAGCTTCCATAAGATTTAAGCATCAATAAAACGACAAAGTGGAAGGCAGCCACACAGATTTTATTCCCTTTTCAATAATTGTTTATAGCAGCAAACATTGTTTTCAGGGTATTTATTTTCTTTTAATTTATTTATCTTAACTAAATTGTTTCATTGCTTTTTCGGAGATTTAGTTTCTCGCTTTAAGCATCAGCTGGGTATTTTTTTTCGAGTTTACATGAATATAAATAAAAAAGAGCGCTCTCGATGCAAAGGAAAACGTTAATGCTCTGAACCCCAAACAAGCCGAAATTAAGACCGGCGATATATGAATTCACTTTTGTACATACATTTATTTTTTTGCTGTCCCATTCGCATGTTATTGGCCCCCTTTTTTCTGGCCCAATTTTCTTATTGTCGGATCGTCATTCGCAGGCACATTGGCGACGCCGCCATAACTTGCCACTGTCCGAAGGGCTTCAAGGGGACCAGATGCGAAATACCCGAAATAAACGAGACGACGCAGGGTAAGTGCAATAATAAATGTTATTTCCCAGATATATCTACATATATACACATACACAAGCCGGCTAAAAGGCGCCAGCACCGAAAGGCAAAAAAAAAAACTGTGAGGGGGCATAAAAAGCCGGAGGGCGGAACGCGGCATGGACACTGCTGTTAAAGTGAAAATGTAATTAAGGAAATAATTAGCATTAAAAATGCACTCTATGGCAGCTGAGGTGTCCGCGCAGACACAGGGCAGACAAATTGAAAGGATGCTCCTCTTCTCCCACCCCATCTGCCAGTCCTTTTGCGCCATTTAATCGCCAAGTGCGTGCAAAAACAATAAAAATGTATAACAACTGCAGGCAGGAGCATTAAAAGCCAGCAGCGGAAAACCTCAGGTTGTCGCTGGCCGGCAGAATTCGTGCCAATTTCCCTTCTGCTACTACCACCAGCTTTTTCACGAATCCGCGGGAAAGGTCGGAAAACCCATGACAAGAACAACAACGAACATGTCACCCAGCCGCCAACATTGTTTAAGATTTAAGTTGCGCAGTTCATTGAATCGCAAAGTGCCTGCAATGGTAATGAGAAGGGACTGCGAGGCACGGCACAGAGGCTCCGAGTCCAATGCTGCAAGCGGATTGCCTGATGTTCCGGTGATTCCAAGAGAATGAAGGAATCCGAGAACTGAGCTATTTGCATTCCAGAAAACCCCGAAGAAATTCGGAAGCGATTTTGGTACAGTGGAAGCTGTGTCAAAGAAGAAAAAGTACTTAAAAAGGAAAGATGATGTTGGCATACACGGCGTATGAGTAATATTTATATGTATATTTCTGGTTAAATCTATAAATTCAAGTTTTAAAAATTTTAATTATTGCCATTAATTAATAAAACAAATGTAATGCCGTGAAAAGTGTTAGGAAAGTCAGATATGCAGACAGAAAAAAAAGGTTGGCATACATGGCGTATGAGCAATATTTATATGTATACTTCTGGCTAAATCTAAATATTCAGGCTTTAATTATTCAAACTAATACAGTTAACTAATATAAATTAATTTGAAAAAAAATGCAGTGAAAGTTGTGCTAAAGAAATATGTTTTGGCATACATGGCGTATGAGCAATTTATAAATACATTTCGTGAAAAATCGAAAATTTAGAGCTCTAAAAATTCTAGAAAATTCGAATTAGCTCAAAAATAAGTTTAACCAAACAGTAAAGAGTTCATCCAAAGATATTTTACTGTATAATCATGCCACAAGGCCTAAGGAAATTGTTAAATAGAAGAGGCGCAATTCCAGCACTTGGTTAAAATTCGTCAGCATGTAAAATGCAGAGCCATCAAAGCCAAAGGTGAATTGCAGACGAAAAAAGAATGCCAATTTCATCGATTTTGACACTCAGCCCCATATTCTTCGTTGAGCATATAAAAGAACGCTTAGAACTGGAATAAAAGTGCGAAATGGAGAGATTATTTCAGAAGATTATCTCAACGTTTTGCATCGACGCATGCTTGGCATATTTTCCGCATTCGGCTAGATATCCCCCAAGCGATGGGTTTTTTTCCCCATATGTGCAAGACTGAAACTCTCTATTCTCACACCCTGTTGCCACAGGTGTGGGTTGCTTCACACGCACACACACAAATTTTGCGTTTTATGAAATATTTCACATACTCGTAGTAGATTGACCTTTTTGGGAAAGCAATTACCACAGTCTTTGACCTCTTTTCAGGCTGCACCAGCAATGCCAGCTCCATCGATTGCCACCAGGCCTGCGACTTTGATAGCTTCAGCCGCATTGGTTCCATGTCCACCGGCCAGCGTTATTCCGCAGTAAAAACTAACCGAAACTTGGCTCGCAGCGGTAAAACCCGCTACGAGGTAACCATGAGGCTCGGTGCCAATCTCACGGGATACTATCGACATGCTGACCGGGATCAGCTCTCGGGCGTTATGGAGAGACAGGTGAGTTAATTTGAATAAAATTATAGAATTATAGAACGTTAAATATATATTCTCCCATGAAAAGCTAGTATTATCTTCAAATGTATTCTTTATTCGACATAATTTTTACCAATATGCCTCTTTGTTTGCATAAATATTTGTTCAATAATTATGTTGTTGATGGGAAAACCCATATGGTTATCGGTTAGCTTAGCCCACATAATTATTTAGCTGCTCCTCACCCTCGGTGCCAGCGTGTAGCACATTTCGCACTGCTCCTGGTGTGGCCTCCAAGGAGGCAGTCCATACCGGCGGATGAGCCGCCTGCTGCTGGGCATTGTTCGGTTGCGGACTGCCGGCACTGCTCTCCATGATGGTGGGCATGTTGGGCGGATGCTGGGCGGACGTGGCCGGCGGATCAACTCGCTCCAGCAGCTGGGTGAAGCTGCCGCCAATAAGGTCGCTGCTCTCACCGCGCTTGTAGCTGTGGGCGGACCGAGAGAGAGGTCGCCAGCGGTTCAGTTTCTTGGAGGCCATCCGCTGCAGGGGCGGAGTGCGAGTGCCTGTTTCCGCGGCAGAGGCAGCTGCCTTGTTTCCAGACGTGTGCTGCTCCAGCAGATTGCTCACCAGCTTGTCCAGCGCCTTGAGGTCAACATTTAGCTGGGAATTGGGTATGGAGTTCATCCGGCTGCCAGACAGGCTGCCCGGTGTTGTTTGTCCAGGGTCGCCGTCTGCCTTCAGCCGGTTGAGTCCGGCAATCTTGGCAAGACGTTCGGTGAGCTGTCGAAAGAAAAGAGAGCAAACAAAGATTTTTTAATTATAGATATTGAAAATGATTAAAAATAAACAAAAGGGACGTAAAACGGGAATTTTTTAAAGGGCTAACCTATATTCTTACAAATATTTTTTAATTAAGATCAGAAAAACTTAAAATCCAAAACATCCAAACATCCAAATAAAAAATAATTATTCTATAAAAACTAATTAAAGTAAGTCATGGAGAAATAAAACAAAGCAAATAACTGCAGCCTTGATAACCCACTTTGGTTATATTTTATCTCTCAGCCCAATTAGTTGGCAATTGTGGCACAAAAACACAACTTCTCGCCCGGTCTGCCCCTCCTTCCTCTTAATAAATCGCTTGTGAGCGGCGCTCAGACTGCTACTTGAGCGAAGCCAATTAAACTTTTCGTTTTCCCATATGCGAAATTACAATTAAGCAATAAAAACTAACGAAATATGCCCCTAGGCCTTGTGGCAACCAAGTGCCACGGCTGCACTGGAGAAGAAAGGCAATATATTCTCAGAGTCGAAGGCTGACTGGCTGACTGTCAGGCCATGGCAGGATGCCGCTCGTGGCTGCTTGGCGTGCGACTTTAATTGATGTTTCATTTCCGTTGCAAAGTGCTTCCGTTTTCCAGGGCTCCGCATCCGCCGTTTGTTTTGTGTCCAACTACGGAGGCGGGGAGGGAAGCCTGTACTCCACTTGGAAGTGGAGGAGTGGAGTGGTATGCCGACCTGGTAATTGAGTATCAATGTGGTTTTAAGTGAAAAATGCTGCCAACCTTTGCTCCTTGCCCACATCGAGCGTAACGGTATTTGTTCCCCTATTTTCCCACCCATTTCCACCGAACTCAATGGCCGACCATTTCCGTTTTTAATCTTTTGCCTTGATTTGCTCGCTCTACGCTTTTCACTTCGTTTTGGTTTTCATTTTCGTTTTGGTTTTCGTTTTCATTTCATGTTTCTGTGTTTTTTTCAATTGCCTCGTGCTCCATTCAAATGGGGTTAATTGAGTTTTAGTGGCCGGGACTCACTTTAAACTGATTACAAGCTGGCAGGGGTTTGTCCGTCCATTCGTCCGTTCGTCCGTCCGTAGGCTTTGCCAGTTTGTTTTGCATTCGGCTTGGTTATTCGGCGGCCGTCGTCTCTCTATCTCTCGGAATATTTGGAGCATGTCAGTCTGGTAGGCACTCGAGCGACGATGACGACGCTCCATTCCTCCTCCCACTAGGTAGTACCACCACCTGCTCGCAGGACCGCCTCCTGCTGGAAACGGAATTAATGTAGAAGTTGATTTGTGGCAATCGACGCTTGGTTGGCTTTTGAATGCTTCTTGCCGGCGAGTTTTAATTGAGGCGCCTCCTCGCTCGTGTCTGCCGCTTAAGCAGGAAATTAAGAAAGTTTTTCCAAAAGGCCCTATGATTATGGATTCAGGTGTAATTAGCGCAGGGATGTGGCACATTTTGCTAACAAGAATTTTCAAAAATAAAACCCTTTCTATAGAGGAAAATGATATACCAAAATGTTCTATGTATTTCAGTTTAATTTTTTCCTTAAGCTTGATGTTACCCCTTAACTCGGTCTTTCCTGCTCGGAAGCCACACCCGAAAATCCGGTCTTAAGTGGTTTTAGGCAAGACTGCAGCTCTGAAGGTTTCCCCCTTTTCAGAATGACAGATATTGCCCAGTGGGTCTACTTTCAGCTGGCGTATAAAAAGCGACAGGAGTTTATTTTCGTCCTTGGCTCCTTAGAACGAGTCCAACAGGTTCGGCTGGCTTAACTATAAATCTTACATGATTTTCAACTACTCAGTGTTCCCGGGTTGTTGCTTCGCTGCTGCGCCCTTTTTGCCGTTTGCACAGTGTCCCCGAGTGAGTCCTTTTGCCACTGTCCTTGCCATCGCTGCACGCCGCCTTGATTTATGATCCTCGCAACTTGCTTTATTGTCGCATCGCTTGGGGGGCGGCACTTTTTCCGGGCCGCCGTGCACTTCTTGTGCGACTCGCCGGGCTTATCAACTAATGATTGAGGTCAGTTGGCCACCCTATGCTGCTGTCTCGACTCCGCCAAATAATTGCCAGTAATTAAGCTTAAATGCCGTTTCGGAGGACCTCCGCCCGGGCGCCCGGCCTCCAGGGCCTGCGAGGTCGATGGGTCATGAAAAATGCAGTTTGAAGACACTTGCTGACCCCAAAAAAAAAACTTGTATTAAATTGCAGAAAAAGGAGGAAAAAGCTAACCAATTCAATAGGAACCTAGTTTATTAATGTAAATACGAAACGGTCTGTTTGCCCCAGCGGAGGGCAAACATAAACAGGTGCGCCTGGCATTTTAGTTTTCAGAAATCGATGGCAAACATATAATAGTGTTGTATCAACTGAGTCAATACAAATTATTAAACAGCGGCATTTGCCCATCTACCCATTCACCGATACGGCTTGCCAAATATTTTGGTTGATCCCAGCTAGGCCCAATCTCTGGCACAATAGGCCATCATCAAACACACCGATGGCTTGCGAAAAGATATTGAAACAGCTGAGCACACTCGCGAATTTAGTATCAATCGCAGAGGAAGTGGCTATAAAAGCTAAGCCCCAAAGGTGAAGAGACTATCAGTCCCCCTCTGCCACATCCAGCAACATGAGGAAGTCCACTGTCATCTTCGGCGCTCTCCTGGCGACCATCTTCTTGGCCAGCCTTCCACTGGGCCAGGCTGTCACCTGTGCGGATGATCCCGCCGACGCTGCCTGTATCGACTGCACAGATACCGCGAATGCATCCAACGCCGAGTGTGCCACAGCGGAGGAAACCACCACGCCAGCGGCTGCTGCCGCCGAAGAGACCACGGCTGCTGCTGGTGCCGAGGCCACCACGGCTGCTGCTGGTGCTGAGGCCACCACGGCTGCTGCTGGTACTGATAGCACTACGGCCGCATCCGGATCAAAAGGAGGAAAGAGGAGGAAGATAAGGCGGAAGATTGTTCGCAAAAGGCCAGCGGTGGTCACAAGGAGGAGGCGCAACAGGAACAGGAACAGGAATAGGAACAGCAACACCAACACCAACACCAACACCAACAGGAGGAGGAACACTTCTGGTTAAACCTGCTGAGACCATCAACCTGACACTTATAAAGGACACGATAAAAAAGAGCTTATACTCTAAAAACTGATTATCTTCTAAGAACGAAATATATATCATTTTGGGCCCATATGCATAAATTGAATTTATTTTTTACAGGAAAGTATTGCAGGGAAAATAGTGTGACTATTAAATTAGAAACTAGAGAAAGCCGAGCCGAAATTACAATTTTAGTGGCCAAAAAATTCGCAATTTATATTTTAAAAGTGATTTATTTTTAACCTGATATTTACCATGATGGTCTGCAGTGTAATATTAAAAGGATTTCTAAGCTTTGATTATTTTAATATATTGGTTTTAGCAACTCAACCATAAGATCGCAAACAAACAAAAAAGTTTTTGGTCTATATTTAATATTATGATTTGATATGAATTAAAATACATATTTCTAATCAAAAACAGTATAATTATTATATTATATTAATTTCCTCTTTTGATATAATTAAATGTAAACAATCGGATCAGTCAGCATACAGAAATTATTCATCAAAATCAATTCAATTTATTTAAATATTTCCTTTTTTCTTCTTATTTAAGATTTTCCTACAGTTTTAGGTACTCGTTTATTATTAATTTCAAACATTAGAATATTCTTTATTGGTATTTCAGATAAGTAATTTTGCCATTCAAGGTAAAACAGTTTAAAATGTAAAATTCTGGTTTCTCTAAGTAAATTAAAGGAAAGTAGAAATATAAAAATATTGATGAAGTTTGTTTTATTTCTGACTATGATAATACTAAAACTAAAATATATTTATAAACAATTTATCTTTCCATATTGTATTAAACAATTAAGAGCATATTAATAACAAACAACAATACAAAATGAATTCAATTAATCAAGTAACTAGAGCGATTATTGGTCTTAGAGTTAAAATTGAGTCTGACAGTAAGGAGACGGCATTAATTCGAATTCCCATTCCAAATGGCACCTCGACCTGATAAAAACCTATAAACAATACATAATAAATACAACAGTTAATCAATCTTTAAAACAATTGGACAACAAATACTGATTGCGGATGAAATGGAGTGGCAAACGGCTGTGCAAACTCGCGAAATGTTATCAATCCGATGGAAAATCGCTATAAAAGTATGTATCCGAATGGCAAGAGATTATCATTTGCTTCTGGCATTCTCCAGCAACATGAGAAAGTCCATTGTGATCATCGGTGCTCTCCTGGCGACCATCTTCCTGGCCAGCCTTCCACTGGGCCAGGCTGTCACCTGTGCGGATGATCCCGCCGACGCTGCCTGTATCGACTGCACAGATACCGCGAATGCATCCAATGCCGAGTGTGCCACAGCGGAGGAAACCACCACGCCAGCTGCTGCTGCCGAAGAGACCACGGCTGCTGCTGGAGCCGAGGCCACTACTGCTGCTGCCGGTGCAGAGGCTACCACAGCAGCCAGCGGAACCGATAGCACTACGGCCGCGTCCGGAACGACCGGTGGAAAGGTGAGGAGAAGGAGAAAGACAAAGATTACCCGCAAGAAGCCCAGGGTGATCACAAGGAGGAGGCGCAACAGGAACAGGAATAGGAACAACAGGAGGAGGAGAACTTCTGGCTAAACTAATCTAGAACATCAAACCACCAATTATTGAGGACACGGAAAACGCTTTTACTGTTAAATATTTTAGGATTAATTAAATAAAAATATATATATAATTTGGCCCTTAGGAAATAAAAGAATATAAATTGCATATGCGTTTATCGAAAATTAAATCATAATTACTGGAGATGGAGACTTATATAGAAGCCTATAGAAGTTTCGTTCTTACGTTGATGAAGAATATCAGAAGGAAAAATCCAAAGATATATAGCATTGTCAATATAATAAGGACGCAAACCCAGCTTCTTAAAGATAATATATTTAACTATTGCTTTCGAATTTTAGAGTGCTTTTCCATTTAGGGAAATAGGAAAATATTTAATTTTTGTATTTAAAAATTTTTTGTTTGTTTTGGGATGTTTTAACCGATTATAGAAAAGATTTATACTCGTATTAGCTTTTGTGTATTCTCAAAACCACTTTTTTCAATCTGGTGTAGACGACATCGCAAAATCTACTGCCCTAAAAATTCCATCACATAAATATTTAAAGAAAAACATATAAATTTGAATTCTATTATTTTGGGATTAAAATGTCTCTTCTTTCATACCTCTTGATGAGGCACCCGGTTTGCAGGAAACCTTCGGAATGTTATATGCTGTTGAAAGTTATACAATTATTTCCTTTTATTCATCACATAGATTAAAATATACATTTTAGTAGTCTGCAAAAAACAAATTGTAGTAATATTTCGTTGACGGATATACTTTTAAAATTTTATTTGTAAAAGAATCAAAGTTTTCAAAAAATGTAGTGGGGCCTGCCAATAAAAAACAGCCAAATTAAGCGGTAAAAAATGTACAGGAAATCTAAAATACTTAACAAAATCATGAAATTGACACAAAAACAGACTAGGCCTAATAGGCAAATTAAATAGATAATTTAGGCCGATTAAGCAAATAGGCCTAATATTTAATACAATAAACCGACAAACACTGATAGACGGCACATTTGACAGCTGCGCAAAGATAGGAATGGGTACCCATCGGATAGGAAATCGCTATAAAAGGTAGAATCCCGCAGATGGTAGACTATCATTTCCCTCTACCATTCTCCAGTAAGATGAGAAAGTGCACAGTGATCTTTGGCGCCATCCTGGCGACCATCTTCTTGGCCAGCCTTCCTCTGGGCCAGGCTGTCACCTGTGCGGATGATCCCACCGACGCTGCCTGTATTGATTGTACAGATACCGCGAATGCATCCAATGCCGAGTGTGCCACAGCGGAGGAAACCACCACGCCAGCTGCTGCTGCCGAAGAGACCACGGCTGCTGCTGGAGCCGAGGCCACTACTGCTGCCACTTCGACTGGTGACACTACAGCAGCCAGTGGAACTGATACCACTACGGCCTCATCAGGATCGAAAGGGGGAAAGGTGAGAAGGAGGAGGAAGTCCAAGACTGTCCGCAAGAGGCCAAGGGTGATCACAAAGAGGAGGCGCAACAGGAACAGGAACAACAACAGGAGGAGGAACACTTCTGGTTAAACCAGCCGATAACGTCTAACCGCCATTTATTCAGGACATGGAATACACGCATACTCTTAAATTTTTTAGATTTAATTTAATATGGGGCCCATACATAAATAATAAACTGTATTTAATCAAAAAATGAATAGTAAAAACTTTATTTATATTCTATAAACATAAAATAAAAACTTCAAATGTCAGAGACCACTTATAAAAAATATTGAACTAGCGTAACAACTATTCCTTTATTTTCCTAAATGGTAACAACATACATTTATGCTGAGTTGAAGCTTTTCTAATTTAGAAACCTATGAATCCTTTATTTTACCTATTTTCCATACTATTTTATGAGATCCTTAGGGTGGCGAAACCCATCATGAATAGTATGCTCTGGATTTGATAATTTTTAAATTGGTTTTATTGTATTGGTATTATTTGTACTGCTTTATTTAGAAACAGTTTTAGCATTCAAAATAATCAGAGATTAAATAAATAATAAATGAAATCGAATTTATTTATTACGATAATGAATTTATGATTTCAATTTAAGAAAACAAACAAGCCTTCAAGTTATTGTGTAATTTTACTGAAAAATATTTATAGTTTCAAGTATATTTAACAAAAGCCTAAAATTAAAACCGAATTAAGCAACAAACTTCTTATAATAATACATTTATTAAAAGAGAAGTTTCTTGTTTTGTAATTAATTAATTATCTTTTCCCAGAGAGAGTGGTTGTTTTGCTTTAAACATTAAAAATGCTTCTGATATGTAATTTATAATCATAATAAGAGGAATTCGTCCCATAAAATCAATTGTTCAAGCCAAATTGGCCTAATACGCAAATTAAATAAATAGAATAGGCCGATTAAGCAAATAGGCCTAATATTTACTAAATCCACAAACACTGATAGAGGGCACATTTGACAGCTGTGTAAACACAGAAATGGGTATTCATCGGATGGGAAATCGCTATAAAAGGTAGAATCCCAGAGATGGTAGACTATCATTTCCCTCTACCATTCTCCAGTAAGATGAGAAAGTGCACAGTGATCTTTGGCGCCATCCTGGCGACCATCTTCTTGGCCAGCCTTCCTCTGGGCCAGGCTGTCACCTGTGCAGATGATCCCACCGACGCTGCCTGTATTGATTGTACAGATACCGCGAATGCATCCAATGCCGAGTGTGCCACAGCGGAGGAAACCACCACACCAGCTGCTGCCGCCGAAGAGACCACGGCTGCTGCTGGAGCCGAAGCCACCACTGCTGCCACTTCGACTGGTGACACTACAGCAGCCAGTGGAACTGATACCACTACGGCCTCATCCGGATCGAAAGGTGGAAAAGTGAGGAGGAAGAGGAAGTCCAAGACTGTCCGCAAGAGGCCAAGGGTGATCACGAAGAGGAGGCGCAACAGGAACAGGAACAACAGGAGGAGAACGAATAACTCTGGCTGAACACTCACTTACTATGAAAAATCTAAATTCCTCACGGCGAGACCTGATATCTAAAACAAAACTACTTTTAAGACATACAATTAATTTTCAATTGGGCCTAAATTCAATATAAATACAAACTATTCACTTAAAAGTTCTGGAAAAATAATGGGTATTGCATGGGTATTTCCAAAATATAAAAATTCTTAATATTCAAATATGAAAAGAAAGAAGGTTCTAATCTCTAAATACTTTTTATTTTTAATCTATTCAATGTAAGACTCCTTTTATAAAAAAATCATCTATAAACTATAACTCCTTAAAAAGCATTTATTTAAGTGAGATTCCCCTCACCTCGCCAGCCGCATTGCTCGAATAACTCATCCGCTTGACCTTCTTGAAAGTGGCATCATTTTCGGCCTGGGCCAGAGCCCTTTCCAGGGCATTGTCCATCTGGGCATCGCGCTCATCCAGTCCGCGGTAGCCTCTGTGGGGTTAAAACATAAAAAGAGATAAAAACAAGTGTTAATTTTATGCAACCATGCCGTGAACTTTCAGCGACGCGTCGTTGTGGAAAAAAATTGGCCTTTACCAAAAACATTAATGGTTTTGTATGTTTTGTGTAAACAAATGTTGCCGTCGTTTTGTGCTAAATTAAAAAGCTTGCAGCTGTGTGTTAATTTGTTGCATGTATTTGCATTGTTATAATGTCCATCACAACGTGTAGTTATTTCTCTTTTTTTCCATTTACGAAATTCAGGTATTAAAATGTTTATTTAGCCGTCATTTACACAGAATGTTCGTTTTCAATTTGCCCTTTGGGCAACCTAAATTAGACCTCGAATATGTATACGTATTGGATCTGTTGCTGTTAATTTATTTACAAATCGTTTTATTTAAACATATCCCACGGTGGTACAAAAAAAATCCTTAAATTCCACAGTTTATGGCCATTTAATGCGGATTTTCTGAAGCTACAAACATAACTCCAGCTATTTGGGTCTCTTCCAACTTCCTGGTTGCCTTTTTTTCTCGCATTTCTTTTCAGATTTTTACAAGCATTTGCTGTTGCTTTTTCGGTCTCTGCTTTTTGCCTAAGAAGGCCATAAATACTTGACAATGATTTCAATTATGCGATAAATATTTTTCAGAAGGTGCAGCGCAGTATTTATTTATTTATGGACTAGGCTGCGCGTGGGCGGGACATTCGCACTCTGACGACATAAATACCTTCATTATTTACCTTTTCAAATTGCGCTCGAGCATTTGCCAGACAAATGCGGAGAGTAAATTGACTTGGCCCCAGGACGTGTCCATGAGAATGTGAATGGCAATGAGATTGGGGGCCACCCACACACACAGAGACAGAGAGACACACACGCTCGGGCTCAATTATTCAACAAAAACGGAATTGTAAAGGATATGGGGAAATATGAGAATCGGTTCAGGGGCGCTCAGTCTCGAAAGAGTTCCTCATTCCCATCCCTATTCAACTCACCCTCCCAGCTTGTCCAAGCCCCTCATGGTTCCTCCAGCACCTCCTCCAGCCATGCTGCTTCTGGAACGTGGATGCCGCATCGTGGAGCGATTCGTCTTGCGTACAGTACGAAGATCTGTTTCCCAAAATCTGTGGCAAATAGAAGAAATGCATTTGTAAAATAACTTATTTGCTTCACAAATGAAAATACTTTCTGTAAAGAATCGAATTTGTAGTTTTCTTTCTATAAATTAATATCAATCGTTATATATTCGTATGTATCTATCGAATACTTTAACTTTATAAAATAAATTTATGTTTAAAGTATATATAATATTCTAAAGGATAACTTGGGTAGATATTTATATATTTCAAAGAATTTAAGTCCATAAAATTTTGAGTTCTTTGTAAATCTGTTTTTGTAAAGAAATTAATAAAATATCTCTTAAACTGACATATCGATTTAGGACAAGATGACGTAGTGTCATTTCATTATCCACCTCCAAAGTTTCTCAACGAAAAGGAGCTATAAAATTATATATTTTTTGAGGTATTGGCAACGCACGACATTTTTGTGCCAAACTTTTAGTTCAATTTTACGCAGTCCATATCGAGAAAGTTTTCCTATTATTGGAAATAACCTTCGGGCTATCGGGAGTGGAGTGCCCGGCAGCTAGCAGGGCAACTGTTCCCATTTTTGTTACTTTTTCCTCGTTTGGCATAAGAGACGCGTCTGACAGAAGCTCCATAAAAATCATTTTGAATTGGCGGAGACAAGAAATTCGCAACCATAAACCGCTGTCAAAGGAAAAACCGCAGCAATGAAAACAAAACCAATTCGCCGGAGTCGAGCAAACTGGGGGGGGCCTGGTAACAACAAATAAATATGAAATCATGCACTTTATGCGTAATGCAACAGCCTGCGGAGAGAGCCTGGGCACTTGGTCCTCAGTTGTTAACTCCCTTTTTGCTGCTATTTGCCCTGCTCTCGGCTCTGCTCTGTTCGGGGCCCTTGGCCCAAAGCCGGTCCAAGTGGGGAAAAACAAACAGGCAGAAACAATCGGGAACGGATACAGGCTGATTGTTGGCCAGTGAATAGTCCTTGTAAATTTGCCAAGCTTTGTCCATATGAAAATCAGCTCGTATGGAAATCAGAACTGAGCGATTAAGAGCGGTTAAGAGCGAATCCTTTTAAGGTTATTTTTTATTAAAGAAAGTAAATTATGATATTAATTTATAGGAGGTATTAAGTATTATTTTAGATTCATTTTAAAATCATCAAAAATTCCCTTTTTTCTGTACACACAATTATTCAATATCAGGGAGAGATGTTTGTGGCATATTCCGCTCTCGAAATGAGGGTATCCTTCAGCAAGGGTATAAAACAAAGCACACACAATTTCTAAAAGCTACACAAACAAGTCAAACAAGCGGGCAGGCGAGCGTGAGCGTGCTTAAATAAACGTTGGAATAGTCACAGGACATTCAGACATATGTACGTACATGCCACACACACACACACACACACACTATAATAATAAAAAGAATGCCGCAAACGGCAGGAACGAAATACAATTGTAGCACACTTTCGCGGGCCGTTTATGCGGGCTCTACGCGCCGCAGAGGATGTTGACAAGCGAGTTGGACGAAAGCTTATCCCTCACTTAAAGCAATTTAATGCGGTACTCTGGGAAATTAAAGGCCGCCAGCCGGGGCAGCCACATGTCTGGCCTTGCCACTCGTCAAAGGCAGCAGACACTGCCGCAGATTCAGATTCGGATTCAGACGCTAAAGCAGACGCAGACGCTGGAGCTTAGATCCCCATTTGTCATTCGAGCCGGCAATGGAGGGCATTTATTTTCATTTAGATTGCCTCGGCCACTTGCCACTTGCCACTTGCCGGCGAGTGGGCAGTAACGAAAGCAAAAAAAGCAAAAAAAGTCGCAGAATCAGTCAGTTAATTACGCGATACATCATATTTTGAGCTTGGCACTTGTGCAGACAGGCTGCTGCTGGCTGCCAAATATATATATATATGTTTATATATAATTTCTGTGCTCTTTGGCACTCGAGACAGGACTAACAAATCGCCTGGCCTTAGAGGGAGGCTCTCGCAAAACTAACGGAGAAAATCCTTTGCCGAAATGACACCACATCAACATGAAAGCTGGAATCTAACTTCTGCTCCTGCTACGGCTTTTGGTCCTTTATTGATTTAAATGTGCAGCCGGGCAAGTGTCAGGCAATATAAGTTAATTTCCCCAGCTAGTTGGTCGGTCACACGTGGCGTGTGTTTGCCCATTTTTCGGCCGGAGAAATGGCTGGGGGTTAATCTAAGATTGAGCAAACAAACAAGCTCTGATTTATTAACTTATCCCTGATTAAGTCAAAGTCAATGTTGATGTTATGTATAATTCGCCTGCTAATAGATGTGCATTTTAAATGAGCGTCAACAGAGGAGCCACAAACAAATAGCTTGTGTACTGGGAATCGGAGAGTCCTGTCCCGTCGCCTTGCCTGTTTCTGTTGTCGTTATTAATTACACTTACTAATGGGCAACTGACCAAGCGCACATAACGGAAATGATAAGCTTAAAAGCCCTTGCTCCGCCATCATTAAACACACTCCAGCGAGTCTCGCTGTGCAGATTTTTAATTTGCTGCTATTCATATGTATTATGTGGCACAGAGTGGACCAATGGCTTGAAAAATCAACAACTTTGGCTTAGGTTTATTGGCTAGCACAAGGAAGGACTTTTAAAAGATTTTTCTTTATTTTTCTTTATATATAAAAGTGCGTAGAAAAGCAAAAATATAATAATCTAGGAATCTAACTCTTCATAAAATCTAGGCACAGCTCAATCAACATAACTTAGTTGGCCAACACTGCGTATGATTGATAACTATTTCACAGGTGAACAACACTGCGTATGATTGATGGCCTATGTAATTATTAAGCATAAATTTTCTATCCCTGTTGGAAATTTATTCTTTATCCAACTAAAATATTCATAAAACTACACCCATAAGGTCCACTTTAATGGGTTATCCACAATGGACATTGACTGCATGTCGTCATCGACTTAAATATGGTCGCAAAGTGGCGGAAAGTGACTGGGAAATGCGCTCTACTTACCGCTTTAAGTCCGGACTGGCTGTATATGGCGCAGAGACCTCTTTAATTTTGAGTACGATTATGGCCGTGATAAATATGCAAATCACATTCACAACGGTCAGGCAGGCGGACACGATGCCATTGATCAGGAACTCGGTGGGCAGGTAGTTCGTGTAGATGAAAGGATACGCGCTGGTCGAGTTCATTGCCTCGTTCTTCAAGTGCGGAATCCGCTTCTCCGGATAGATGAGCCAAATGCAGGCCAGTGACCAGAAGAGACCCTGCAAACAACACAGAAGTGGATGTGGCGAAAGTGGAAACTAGGCGACTGAAGTGACTTTGAAGTGGCCACGGTCACATGTGGTCCGGACTGGCGGCGTCTGATGCTGCCGTTGCCTTCTTCGAGGTCATGAGGTCGCCGCGTGCTTAGTTCCGGCTAGATGACGCTGCCGTTGGCATACCAAGTAGTGCTTCCCGGCCTTGAATTGTTATAAACTCCCAGCATGTGTGGGCGCACATAAACCATATTATACTATATATCTATATACATTCCGCCCCCTTTGGTAGATGGAACTTCATTGTCGCATTTTCTGCTCATTCTCATTCTCTGCTCCTCTTTGCTATTTCTTTTTGATTTCGCTTTTGTGCCCTGCCCTCTGCTATTATAAATTATAATGACTCAGCACATTGCTCAGCAACTCCGGAAGTGCGTGCCTTTCCTATATACCGGAGGTCACACAATTGGGGTCAAAATAATGGAGGCAATGCTAGTATGCTATTCCAGAATTTTAAAATACAAACTTGAATAGAAATCATTATTAAATTTTGATAACTTTAGAAGTTTCTGAATTATTTAATTCACCTTTTATAAAAAAATTGCAATATAATAAAGTAAAACTAGAAATACTTAATTATATTCGCTCAAATAATTCATATAAAAAATATTTTGTTAAATAAAAAGCAAAATTTAAAGTTAAATGATTGCAAAAATATAATAAGACTAAATTTTTCATATACAATTTTACATCAAATATTTTATTTTATTAAACATGAAATAGTTAACGTTCATTACGATTTTGTATGGACTTCTTGAAAGGATTTCCGAAGTACCCTAACCTTTCCTCCTATTATTCTGACCCCAACTGTAATATCCACAAATCTCCTGGTGTATGCTTGTTTTTCCATTTGTGTGTGCGAGCTCATGACTTTTCTTTTCCTCGACTTACTTTCTATTTTCGCTATTATTCGAATTTACGACCGTTTCTGGGTAAATTATTGCGTGCTCGGATTTGAAAGTAAAGGCGATGTAGAACGTTTTGCAATCGGAGCTCATGCTGCCAGGCCACATAAATAAGATCGTTGGCAATTTAATAAGCTGGAATTAAGAGTCGCAATTATTAGACCAGTGAAGCTGCTGTTGCACACCTCCGGAGAAATGTGAGCAGCAAAACAAGTACTTGAAATTACTCATACGCTCTGTTGGCCAGACGGCTAGGCAAGGCAAAGCAATTAATTGTAACACGCTCCTTGTTGCTGAGGCAAAACAAAAAGCAAAAAACACCGAAAAAACCATGGACAAAGGTTGCTTCGGCTCCAGTGCGTGCCGCTGATTTATGCGGCTCATAAGGACACAAGGGGAGCTGGGGCGACACTTGCACACATGCTCGACCGCAGCGGCCGCCATGATTAAGCGATTTCAGCGCCATTGTTTTAGCCGCTTAAAGTTCAGCGGTCCCAGCTACCAGTTACCAGTTACCAGCTAGCTGCTGCCAGTATTCAGCAGTTAGCAGTGTCCATAATTCGCCTTTTGCATCATTTTGTCATGCCTGCGGAGACCGCCTCCCGGCGGCGGCTCCTTTGTCCTTCTGTCAGCATTGATAAATGTCAGCCCGGCTGTGTGCCGTTTGTTTGTGAGATTGTGAGTTTATTTGGCCCTTTCCTGCCTGCCTGCCTGGATGCCTGCCTAGATGCCGGTTCCTGTGTGCTCGCAAGTTTTTGTCTGTGCCTCCCCTTGGAGCCTTCTGCTTTATAATTTTACGCAACATCCGCCTGCAGTTGGACTCGCAATTTGCACTTGAAAATTGGGTCGAAATTTATGCACTCGCTGCGGTTGCACCACAGAAATTGGGTGGGGGAAAACAGCTGAGAGCCGGTCCTTTCTCAGCTCCATTCTCCTGCTGCTCCCGGGTGCGTCTCCTACTGCCCGCCGGACAGATTTATGGCCAAAAGTTTTTGGGCAATGCACTTCAGATTAATCAGCAAATTGTATTTCGGCCTAATTTATGGCGAAATTCACTTGAAGGGCCTTTAGCTCCCCACAAAAATGGAATGGGCTGTCCAACTTCTAGCCTCGTTTTGCATTTCCATTGGCTAGCTGGCAGGGCTTTAAGTGCGTTCAACATCAACTCACGGCTTAGAGCCACTCGGAAGTTTGCACAATGTTTGCGGCAGTTGAAATATAGCCATTTTGCGGCCAGCTAGCGGTCATCGATACCGAAGTCCTCCAGCTGAGTGGAGAGTCAAAACTTGAGAGCTTAATACTACATACATAAATGGGAATTGCGTAATTTTCCATTCGGCTGACCAAAGTGGATATTTTGATTGGAATGTTCGGTTCCTGTGTTATTTACATTTCGAGGAACTGCTTCCGGGGACGGATGGACAAGGCCAACCATAAATATGGCTTGCAAAGTCATTTCCGGCACCTGCTCACTCATGATGAAATATCAAACTGCGCATTCTCATCGCCGTCGGAAACGAAGGTCGCACAGGCTTTTGTTAATAGCATGTTAATGGATCGAAAATTGCTACACAGAAGCCGCTTTCAAGGGCGCCTTATAAGTGGGCTTCCCCGTTGCCGTAATATATATGTACGTGTGCCATGTGAGTCAAAGGACTCGATTGTTTACTTCAAGTATCGGCTTACCAATTAAGCTAACTTCAGACATAGATTACATTTTCTCGCGTTTTCGTAAACAACTCCTGAGAATTGTTTATGCCCATGGGGGGGGGAGGGTGCAAATTTGTATGCAAATCGATTGATTTATAAATCACATAAAATGGTGATGCTAGGCATTTTTGATGCTACTTTACAAGGGATTTATTTTTTGATGTTTGATAAAGAATGAAGAGCTGAATTATGGGAACTATTTTGAGCTCTGCTAAAGCACTTGTTTGCTATATTATTAGCTAATTATAGGGTTTTGTTTGTTTCTTCTTTGTGTCGTAGGAATTATATTTCCCTTCATTAGATACTAATTTTAATAAATTATAATAATTGTTGGTTCTAAGACCACTTTCCATATAAAATTACAGTCTTCCCCTCATCCTTCCTTAATATTAGTTCGTAGTATTTTTCTTCTCTGTCATTTTATTTATTCATTGTAAACTTCCAACCAATATTTTTTGGCCAAGACACTTTTTTATCCCGCTGCTCTTATTAGTGCATTGTTATTGACAGTTGCTGAATGTCCTTTTTGCTCCTCTGAAGCTGGATAAAGAAGGAAGACGCTTTGGAAAAAGTGCCAAAAGTGAAAGAGGAGCAAGAATGCGAATAAAGCCTCGAACTTCATCTTTTTTTTAATTATCTGATTTTCGGGTTAAATTCTACTTTGCTCTTTATTTATTACAAATGTAAAGTATTGTAAATACTTTCTACACTTCGCAATCAAATTCAAAACCTTAATTAATTGGTATAGATATTCCTAATTAAAAATGTTTATAAACAGATATCATAAAAAGAATCTAAAATAATGCATATATTTTCACAGCAAAAATCTGACCTACTTTTTTGTGACTAATTTTAAATTATAGGGTGATTTCGAATTAATTTAGTAGAAAAATCTATTTTTTTTCCTCTTGAAATATAAATCTGCCCATTTGGTTCTAATCTCAATTCGATTTTCGATACTCACACAATTGACGACGGGCGGCAGTAGGGAGGCGGATATGGCCACGCCAATCAGAGGGCCCGCAGAGCCCTGGAGCAAGGCCACGGCAACGCCAGTGCCAGATGTCAAGGCCCACAACACGCCCATCCAGAGGGCGCGCACATTGCCCCTAAAAAAACAAATCGAAGAGGAGGGTGAAATTATTGAAAAATCAACTGTGAAGGCGGGCAGCAGCAGCAGCAGGCTGGCAAAAGAGATGAAATGTAAAAATAAAAATTAATTAAAAATACAACAGCCGGCGAATGACAAATGTCGCCGACCCCGAAAATGTGCGCTAAACGCTCTACATCCGCGGGCCATTGAAAAAGTTGGTAAAAGGGCCGCCGGCGGCCGGGTGGCAACTGCAAATTAAGTCACATTAAGATGAATGTTTGGCCAGCGAGGACGGCTGCCACTGACACCGCTTATCTGCCGCTTGGCGATGGGGTCAGCAGGTGGGCCGTGGGAGCACCTCGTCAGCGGTGGCGGCAGCAGGTGACGCGGATTTTTTACCTTTCAACATGGGGGGCTTTTGGCGATGGTTGAATAGCCCATCTCCCGGTCGCGGACATTTTTTGACACTCGCGCAAGTTTGTCAAGTGTCAGCGGCTTTGTTATCGCTTCCGCCAACCAGCCTGGTCGCCCTGGGCTCGACGAGAAGTCGGGAGTCAGAGTCATTTAATGGTGAGAAATGTGGGCAAACTTTTCATTGCGCCCTGGCTTTTATACCCTTCTTAGGGGTATTATGATTCCAGCCGCCAGTGGGAGGGACACTCAAACTCTTAGGTATGAAGAGTCAAGGCCGTGATTAGTCCTAATTCCTTGGCTAAAAACTTTAGGGTGAGTCAAGTAGAAAATGGTTTAAATATTTGGACTATATCACTCATACGCAGTGTTGACATGATGGGAAATTTAAATTAATTGTAAAAAATTTGCTTATTTATTTAAAATTTCTATGAAAATATGTCTACTCCCATAATTTTTAGTTATTAATTATATTTAAAGAATTTGAGTAATGCTTTCAACGTTCCCAGAACTTAATAATACATTTGCTTGCTTATGGCGATGATAATTAAATCAAAATAAAAGGGTTTTTCTATTTCTGCTTTAACTCTAAGGGTTTATAAATTGTATAAAGTTTATTTATTACTATTTAATATTGCTTAAGGGTGTTAAAATATTTTTTAATATTCAAGGTCCACCCTGATGAAGAATCCTCTTGGATTTATCTTTACAGCCGATTTGTTTAATGTCGTTCGCTTGGCTCTTGGCTTTGTTAGCCGGGTGCAAGGGTATTTTAGACTTTGGCTAGTCCGATTTACGTAACTCTCTCGGTTTTTGATTCATGCGCCTCATTTGTGCCTTGCCCTTGCCTTTGCCTATATGAAAATTGCAGGATTTTTCTTCTTTTTTTTTACCTGGGACCAACTTTTCTTGATTAATGGCGCTTTTACTCGGCTTTGGTGGGTTTTTGTGTGTCGCCGAAAGTGCGAGTTTTATTTATGAACGCTGGAGTTTGAGTTATATGTACAAGTATTTAACTTTTATGCATAAAACAACTTTATTATACGCCGGCAATTTACGCTCAATTATAGCCCCGACATTAGGAGGCGAGTCGTATAAATTTGTTGCTGCAAATTGTTTCTGCTCGAGTTTCGTAGATTGAAAACAATGCAAATGAGGCCAAAAACAGGATCGAGATTGCTTTGACGTGGGTGGCACCGAACCTGAACCCGGACCCAATTCCGATTTGGATCGAGGATAAAAAATCGTTTAAATAAGCCTTCGGTCCCTATTTTCTAGTCGCATCGCGGGGGGAAAATGGAAAACGCCCCAAACAGACGTTCTCTACTTTTAATTGCGATTTATTTAACTAAGCTGCAGCGTTGGCCAGGGGAATCGGATTTAGTGCTCATTTAAAATGTAATAATCAACAAACACAAACTCACACACACCGTCCGCTGCCAGGAGCCGTGAAATATGCTGGAAATTCCGCCCCTCGGAGCCACGGATATATGTGGATACTTCATTCCTGGCTGCTGAAAGCCAGACAAACTGCCCCACCTTCCCGGCTCAGGACTTTGCATCCCCAATGCGGTATTCCCTCCTCCGCTGGCGACATTTGCACTGATTATTTTGGCCAGTTTGCATGTGGCATGTGGCAGCCACCGACAGTTGCAACTATGTGGGCGTGTCGCCACCACGCCCCCGCAGCCAAGTAGCATAAATTTAATTTGTTTCGTTGTTGTTATTCATGCTGCGGCCACTGTGAACACAGGGCGTAATTAAAATAACATAACTCTAAGCGATTTTCCATTTCCATGCGAGGTAATTAACCCTTTCGTCACCAAATCATAGTGGTCGGATCACACGGAATGTTTGTGTCCACCATTTACGGTTAAATTACATCCTTTGACAGGGGAAACCATTGGGAAAATCCTTTAAAATATATTTCTGTATTTGCTTAAACATAATGAGTATTTTAAGCTTTAAATTTAAAACTGAAACTAAAAGAAATATAGCGAAATATAGTTAGAAATAAATGAAATAATCTATATATTTTAGATGCATTTATATTCTCTTTATAAGAAATAATAATTAATAGGATAGTGTAGAATTAAGTTACAAGGAGCTTTATATTTCAAATGATAATTACTTGATCAATATTTGTACTTAAACCCAGTCTAATTAGCTTTGGAGCTGCATACACCCTGTGACCTTTCTGATACACTTTCCCTGGCCTAAAACGTAAGTCAAGGATCCAATGAAGCGAATGACAAGGCTATATTTACACGCGCCACGTGACACAATTATTGAGCCCAGTGAGCAACGACAAGAGCCTCGGATAAGAATGACCATTGGAAACTCGGGCTGATTGCACACAGACCGGTGATAGGCACACGCAATCCAAAGGAATTCATTATGTGTGGGCATTATTATGATGGAAGTGGAGATGGAGATTGAGATGGCGATGGCGATGGAGATTGAGATGAAGATGTGCGCCTAGACAGGGGCACTTTGGCCTGGACTTGGGCAACAATAAAGCATGTAGCCGGGACTCAGGGCACTTAATTATACAGATACGCCGCAGATACGTTATATGTACATATATATTTAGATGTCAGCTTGGACACACCCGCCTCTGCCTTCTGTGTATTGTGTGTATTATTATTTTAACAATTTATTTTGTGCAATTAACACAATTGCCGACACACATTCATTTCACGCAACTTCCGGAAAATTCTGTGGCTGAGCTTAATTTATTGTTGCCGCCGCCAGCGCTGCCGCCTGCCGCCTGGGGGGGCGTGGTGGCCCTAAGCCTCTATTGTGGACCCAGTTGCTGGAGGAGATTTGTGCAGACGGCGCGTGGCGACTTAAAGATTCGTTTGGCAAAAAACGATGCCGTAATAAATGTGTGCTCATATATATAGACTCAAGTGACTGCGGATGCGAAAGTGAAAGTGAAAGTGGCCGTGGAGCAGGGAGGATTGTCCCAGAAAGGCCCTCTAATGAGCACACGCCTCACATTACCAAGGCGGCCCTAGATTATTTGAATTATTTGCAAGTAATTTGTTACATTCGCACTCATAGATTTAGCTGCCGTCTTAGACTTGGGCATCCTCTTAACGGAGTAGCAAAAGCTGAGCAATGCGAGACACTGGATAATTAACATACTTAATGGATTTTGGAGTTTCGGCAAACTCTTAATTCACTTTCGAAAGTCAAGGGATTTGCGAGAGTCTCACTTCGGGGCTCTGGAGAAATGAATGACTTATGATAATGCGCTTTAATTATTATTTGAGAATGGCCCGGGGGAGGCGTATTGATTTACGCAGCAGCATTTTAGAGCATCAATCAAGTTTGAAAGAATCACTCACATCAAAATCACTTTGCCTTGCAATGACTTTGAGTTTGTAAGAAAAACCTTTCAGAATGTTTAAGAAAGTTTAAGGTTTTTATAGAAAAACATTGAAAATTACAATTATTAAATAAAATAAATGAATAAATGCAGTTTTCTGTAAAATATTTTCCACATAAAAAGTAATTTCACATCAATAAAGATTATTTTAATTACTAGAAAGTATTTCAAAGTCGCATTGAATAAATAATGGTAGTAGAAATTGCTTATTCAGTCAGTTTACTTGGTCTTCTGTTACTTCTTTGATGAATTTCAATAAATGGACAGCTGTCGCTCAGACTAGTCTCGGTCGTTGGCATATGTATTTGTAAGTTCAAAAACCCTGCTCAGAAATGCAAATCATACGCACATATATATTAATTAAATTCTGCAGCAATTTTGAAATGTGAATTGAGTCCTAGACGCCACCGCAACTGCAGCAGTGCCAGTCGTCAAATTTGATTATAACCAATAACCGCCGAATGGCCAAATGACAGAATTAATTTATTGTTCCCGGTGATTTGAACGTGAGCCATTTTCCGCAATCTGCTGCTGATTGTTCTGACTGATTGACATTGATTTGGGACTTGTTTAGGGGCTCACCTTACCTGCCACGCATCTCCTCGGTGGGCCAGTCGGAGTTCTGGCCCCACGGCATTTCGGTGGTGCCCAGGATTAGGCCAAAGATGAAGCCAAATAGCAGGGAGATGAACATGCCCAGGCCCAAGCACAGGAAGCCGACGCGCTGCAATCAGAAAAGAGGAGGTGGGGAAATCGTTGTTGAGACAGCGAGTTTAATGCCAAAAAAAGAAAAGAGAAAGCCAAAGGACCGCAGCTCGCGACACTTTAAGCGATAATGCTGCATACTTGGGAGGGCGCAGAAACTGCGAGCAGATTCGTGACATGTTAACCCAAATTTGCAGCCACGCAAACTGCAAACTGTTGTTGGCAGCTGCACACACAAAGGAAAATCTCTAATGTCAGCCACATGATGTCGTCCCAGCATTCCAAGTCAGCAATGGGGTGGTGTTCCATGCTCCCACATCCAAGCCACATTCCTACCCCGCCCCCCATCGCCTCGTTCGGCAGTCAAACACAACTGCCACGCATATAAAGTAACTTGTCTTGGTGGCTTTAAGCGGCCACCTAACAAGTTGGCAAAAATGTTGAAAGTGCTGCAAGTAGTAAATGCCGTTTAAAGGGTTTCCCCAACCAAAGTAGTTTACCCAAAACTACTGGCAGTCAAGTTGAGTGTGAAAACTTTACTAATTTCTTGTTTATTGTTTACTTTTGCTCTATTTTGCAGGTAGGCAAAAACACAGACACACACGGCCCACTCTTCGTATGCGTAATGCGCAAACAAATTACATTCACAACCGAATCAACTTTAAATGGTGTGCAAATATTTACAAAAAAATGGCCATTCAATAGCATTCAACTAGCTTCAGGCTGGCCATATGTGGAAAACCAACTCGTTTTCACTTTATTACTCGGTGTTCCGGTCTGGTTTTTTTCCCTGGCAATTATTTTTAATAGCAGACCATCAATTTTCACTGCACTGTCGAGGATGTTGCTATTTTTGTCATCGTTTGTAATTGGCATTTTTGTGTGAAATTGTTTAAACACTTTTGCATATGAATTTGTCGGCAAACATTGAATGCCAGCGTCGAAAATTTGGCAAAATATTTTCCTAGCATCGGGTTATGCTCGTTTTTTTTTTTTTTTTGTTTTAACAGTTTCAAACATTTTGATAATGAAATCAAGAGACGTCAAAGGTTTGAGGAGAGTTGGAAATTAAATAACTTTTCCGGGCGGATGCAGAACGAGTGAATATTCAATAATATTTGTGGCTTGATCATCCCAAACTCTCAAAAACCGAACATGTAAGATTGCTGGCAAGGCATTAATGCTTGAAAAGTTGTTAAAGGTTGCCGGAAGGCATAGGAAATGAAAATGTATTCAGGGGAAGTATGTAAGTATCTGAAAATTGTGTAAGCAAGTATTTTTGAGACCGCAAGTGCTGCTGACAATTTCCTTCGCTGCGGCACCACCAATTCACCCGTTTGGCTCTATCAAAGATTATGATGACACAGCTGGAGCCACTTCACAAAAGGCGTGGCAAGCCTGGGCCTGGGCGGCAGAAAAGATGCACACATACAGCACACTGGGAAGATGGCATGTGTTCGTTCGCACACGAATATATTCATTTCAATTAAAATTTAATTGAAGTACACGACGCAGATGTCAACACACCCGGCAAGGCGCCCACCTGCCTGGCTACACACACGTGTGTGTGTGTGTGTGTGTGTGTGTGTGTGTGCGGTAGAAATTGTGTCAGCAGACAACAAGTTGCCTCTAGGGCAGCCACACAGCAGCTCTCCCTGGCCCAGCCCAGTCATCTCTTCATTAGAAATGGCAGCAGACGATTATATTTGCCTTATTTTTATTTTCCCTCTATTTTACTTTATTTTTCTCGCTTTATTTTATTCTGCCTATTTGTTGTGGTTTTTTTGATGCTACTCTGCCTGCACATTAAGCCCTGTCTTTGGGCTTCCTGAAGCGCAAACCGCCGCCTTTGATCCGACAAAACTATGGAGACGAGCGGTCTTATCGCAGACTATGGTGCTGCGCCACCTGGCGGTGACAATTATGACACTTTGGTGAGCAGCTGCCGGTGTCGTCCTCGTCGTTCTCACCGTCTGGCTGCAGTTAAAGTCTAGTTTTATTGGCTTCGCTCTGAATGCGGCCCCAAGTGCTGCTCGTCCTTTAATTCCAAAGTAGCTTAGCTCGACTTTGGAGCAGAGAAAATTATTACTAGCCACAGCAAGGAGCTGGTGGTTTTAAGCTCCAGATTCTCATAATGAGCTACTCGTTGCAGACTTTGTATAAAGCCCTCTCTCAGACTATGAATAAAAGCGTACAAAGTACTGAACAAGTGACGGCTTCCTTCCCTTTTATGCCATCTAATAAATTATTCTGGAAAACAAAATTCTATGAAATTCTGTAGGGCTTCGCTTGGCAAAGTATTTATTTATATTGATTTGAATAAACATCACACACACACACACAACGCACAGCTGGCGGCTGTTCTCGCGTTACAACTCTATCCCAATTTTTTTTTTTTTTTTGTTTTTTTGTTGTTGGAAAAACATTTAAATATTTCATACGGCAAAGGCACCCCTCTTCAAGCAAGCCAACGCCGCTGTCAATAAACAATTCAACAACTTTTGCCATTTACCACAAAAGCGATGCAAATTTGCAAAACATCAAGCGCTATGTCGCAATGCATTTGACTGGAATAACCCCGCGTCTATATATCGCATATTTCTGCGAATTTTGACAGCTGGCACAAAGGACGGACGGACGGATGGATGGATGGATGGAACGGAACCGAACGAAACGGAATGGACGACTGGCATACCAATTTTCGGTGCAATTTTTATTATTTTCCAAATGTCATTTGCTCATAAATCACTCAAAAGTACAGAGAGTACCGCCGCCGCCGACGCCACATATAGGAACCGTCGAAGCGCCGCGCGAAACAGTGTTGACGAATTCATTTAACGCTTTTGGAAATGGCATTTAGGGCGGAGAGAGGAGAGGCGTTGGGTGCCACTATTCCATTTTTCACACAATAGTGTTGTTATTTCGCTTATTTTTCAGCGGAATGACTTTTCCGAGAGCCACACACACCATTTGTGGCCACAGTTATACTATAAGGGGATTCTGCACTTACCATTAGTTCTTTGTCGGAGATAATTGCGCCGAATGTTATGGACATCACAGGACCCATGAGCGGGGAAACTAACATGGCCGCCACTATATTCGGAGCGTTGTTCTCCACCAGACCGAGGGCCGCCAAGGAGCTGCAGGATACAATTACGATTATGGTTACTCCTTTTAGTGCTTGTTTTCAATGCTTTGGCGGACCCTATGGTCAGCTGTTGGGTGTTTTCTGCAAATTAATTGTGCAATCTCCCTTTTGGTACTTACTCGGCGGTAACAATTAGCAGCAGATAGTCGAAGGACAGAGATCCACCGGCCCGTACTCCATCCACCACCTGTTTGACCGTTAATTTCGATTTAATTGATTCCACAAAATTGTTCCATTTCGAAGCATCCTCGGCTTCCTCGCTGTGATGTTGAAAAAGAAAAAATAAATAAAGAAAGTCGTGAAAAGCAATGGCTTTCTAAGACCAGGCTAAGTCTCTGTCAGTTGTGCTACCTCTACCCACTTTACTAATATTAATTCTGAACCACATGTGGCTTTTATTATATTGAAAATTAGTGTAATATTATCAATCAATATTAGTAGGAAATTCCTTCAATTCAACTTTCTCTGACAGATTCAGTTTGCGGCTACAACCTGCTCTCAATCTGCTGCTGATTAGAATGTGTGTGACTCTAATTACTCAGCCGTAGGTTCGCCTCAATTGTCACCCAAAAATAAACCACAGACTAACCTCAATTACAAGCTCATCAGGTATGCACACATCTCTGCCATATTTCGGGCCAGTGACAATTGCTTGCCAAGAAGCCATCGTGTCTATGTGTATTTATGCCTTAACCGGCTTTGCCATTCCGGATGAGAGGAGGCTCATAAATCGTGTGCACACACTGGATGCATTTAACCCCTGGCCTAAAGATCCCGTCGCTCCTCCTTCCAGTAGCCCCTTTTCACATGCAAATTTTGTCCTTTTCACTTTCCTACCAAGCCACGAACTTCGCCCCCCACCCGAGTAGCTCATAAGTCTGGCCGGGGGCCGCAATAAACTTGGGCCTGGGCCAAGGTTTCAACGGCCTCCTTTTTGGCCCTGCGGCCGTAAAGGGAAAATGTCAAACAGCGATTCGCGCCACAAGAGCCAAGTGTCACGATTTCTCAGCTTGAAAGTGAGCAGTGAAGGCCGTCGCTAGGTGAGAGTTTCAGTGAAAGTTAATGAAATGACTGACGCCTTTGACACGTCAGCGAGAACGGTTGAAATTAGTTTTTAACAAAGCTGCAGGTCGTCTACAGGTACACTTCACTGTTAACTGGTCTGAACAAAGCCCGTAAATACAAAGCTACCCGAACACAATACCCTGTGTGCACGCACCCACTACACCATACTGCAAATGTGTCAGAAAGGGAGACTCACCTGTAGTCATCTCGCATGTTGGCCGCATCGGTGATGGCATCATAACTAACGCTGCACGGCAGCACGCTTGGGAAAGGAGAATGAATACACGGAAATAAAAATCATGATAAATATATTTTAATATAGAAGAGAAATATCATTACAATTATTTGATATAATATTTCTTATGTTTTACAGAATATTGAAATGAATCCTAGCATATTTCACACAGAAGAATTCTTTTTGATTAATTCTTCTCTCTGTAAATATGTGTGAAACTGATATATGCCATTGCATTTCAGCCAGAGCAAGTCGTGGCCATGTCATTGGGGTTGATGCTGATGGTGGGATTTGACTGGCAACATCGAGGGAGGACATGACTCGGAGCGAAGGCCACAACAGAAGATCTTGAGACGAGCTGGGTTGCTGGGTTGCTGGGTCGGAGTAAACATGAATTATAGATTACTCGAGTGGCACTCAATCAACGCAAGGTGCATTCTTGCAGCTCCTTTCTTAATTGAATTCCTGCGCATATTAATCAGCTTAAGTCGTACTTTGTCTGGCCACTCAGCTCCTTGGTTTCCCAGCTCCTCGATGCCATGGGAAAACATCTGGTCTTTGCCTTTTGATTGCCTGCCATGGGGGCTCCTGGTCACACCTTCGACTGCATTTTAATCCCCCCAGCTTAATGCCATTAAATGATTATCACACCTACTTATCTTCATGGCACCCACTCCACTCCAAGCTTCAATGGCTGCCATTGTCCTGGCTCCTCCTCTGCCTGCCTGTTCATCTTTAATTTAATAGAAGAGTAGTACTTATAGGTGTCAGTGGAGTTCATTGTTCGGTTGCATTGTTTGTTGCTTAATTTAATTACTGGGGAATTTCAGAGTGTAACAATGAACAAGTTTCCTTTTGAATTGCATTTATATTGCATGGCAATTGCACTTGATGTTCCGCCTGGTTTGCTCCAGCTGTTGTCAGGGATAAACGACTCCGGCGATTTCCGCCTACAAGCAATCAAAAAGCGAGCCCCAGGACCTTGGCAATCGATCCCTTCGGCCAGCTCGTCGCCTCATCTTTCTGCATTTTTATTGCATTTCCATTGAAACGCAGAGACGCAGTGTTAGGGAACTGGCTAAGCCCGGCCAGCAGTTGCTGGGCTCCTTGACTTTCGCAGCACGTTCGGCTATTGGCGGCTAGCGCCTGCCGCCTGGCACCTGGCGTTGTCCCCTCTCAATGTCTCAACTTACCTGACACTGGAATTCAATTTAGTGCCAATGCCCAGCTCCGTGAGACAGTGCAGGGTGGTCTCGCAGGCGGCGCCCGCCTGCAGCGGGAAGACGACGTGATGGAAGTAACCTTTCTTGCTGGTCGTCCAAGTAACGTGCTCAATTTCCAGCTTGACAAGCAGCTCCTCGAGTACCTGGTTTGGGGCGAGACGGGAGCAGAGCAGAGAGCGCCAGCTTAGTGTGGCATTTCGCCGGCTTATGGCTTACAGCTTTGCATTTAATTGGATCGCCAGGGAATCGGTATTTGGGCTCGGGGTTGGTGTTGGGCTTGGGTCCGAGTCCAGGTATGGGTCTGGTAGGATCGCCTGACGGATTGGATTGAATTGGTGGAATTTGGCCCGGCTTGGCTGGCCGAGTGGTGCATCCATCCATCTTGGGCCGCCCGGCCAGCTAAGCCAACTCATTCATCAGTATAATCCTCCCGCAAGATACAATTTGGGTAACCTTTTACGCAGCGTGCTTGAGTCACGTCCCGGTCCGTTAAGTGCATCCTAACAAACGGAGCAACAATCGCTGTCGCAACACCAATCGCTATGGCAATCGGTGTGGTACACTGTTAGAAAATTATTACTGTTTTCTGTCTGAATTCAATGCTCGAAAAATCGTAATAAATTCAAAAACAAAATGTTGTCCTTTAAGAATATATTTATTAACCCACCAAAGATCTTCTTGGAAGTCATTTCCTTAGTATTATAATTCGAAAATTTACTTTCTGGCTTAAAAACCTTCTCTCAGTGCACGCAGTCACACTCAAAGCCACCATCGAACCCTTGTCCTTGTGACGCTACGCACACGAAAATCAACTTTAAGTGCTCGGGGAAGCATAAAGCTCTGCCCACTTGACCGGACGGACTGGACTGGACCTGGACCTGTACCTATAACTGGAACGTCTGCTGTTAGAGGCAGGAGGCAGGAGTCAGAAGGAGCAGGCACTTGGACAACTTACCTTTTCAAGCGGCACCACTAAATTACGTCTGTCCAGCGGCCCGACAACCGTGGAGGTGTCAGCTGCTACCGCACCCGGTCCTGATCCCGGACTGAATGCGGCTCCACCACCGCCACCGCCGCCCACTCGACCAATGCCAGGGCCACCGCCACGCCCTCCTCCGCCCGGGCCACGGCGATACTTGGGCACATTCTTGTCACGTAATTCAACTTCGAGTCGTAGTATTGCGTTGTTATTCTCCGGAAGATTGATGTTCAGATTATTGTTGCCACCTCCAGGGCCACCTGCACCGACCGCAGCATGGTGGCCGTGGTGGTGTCCCGCCTGGACTCCGGCTCCGGCTGTCCCCTCCACGAGGGCATTATTTGAAGTGCCTGGCATGGGTTAATGAAAAGGTGATATGTGCCATGTACATAAACGTAAGCTGATTTGCCATTAAGCAGGATTCTGTACAGAGATGGACATGGTGATGGACATGCTGAGGGAGTTGTTGATACTGATGGAGAGGTCAGTTTTAGCTGATTAGAATCTGATGCATGGAATTCCCAAATTAAATTTGCCACAGCCCAGCCTTTCGGCAGCCCTGCTAAGCAGGCTATGGTTTTGCAATGTGAACTCAAATTGGCTTTGATTAGTTAATTCTCGGCAATTGAACTATTTATTTTGCAATTAGCACAAATTGTTGGAATATTTTCGGATGCAGTTAAGCGTTGCGGCAAATATTTGTCCTGCCTGCGTACCTTTTCAACCGCTAAGCTCATTTCTGTTGCAAATTACGCTAATTAAATGGCCCCGGCTATCGTTAACAAATACCAACAAAATAGTTGTTATGCAATTATATAGATAACTTATGCATTGGCTCGTATTAAAGTGTTGCCTGTTTAAACAATTTGCCACCGAAAAAATACAAATACAACAGCAAAAAAGTAAAGCAAACACACGCCCACCGAACTAAGCCCCACTTGCGCTAAGTAAATAAATAAAGCGGCAAGCGAAAAATCAAATCAAAGTCTACATAAAAACCACACAAAGGATCACAATTTATTATGCCAACAAGCGGGGGCCAGACAGACATCGAAATGTAATATAAATCCCGCCACATTGACAAATGCCAAAATAAAGCTTAAATGCGCTTAGGCCAGGACTTTGTGGCACCCCAGCTTCAGCCTCAGAACTTGGGACTCGTGTCCCTGGACCCTCTTTTGTGAATTTGTTTCGCATAGTTTTGCTAGTGGAAAAACTTGCCCGAAAGTCAGCAGAATCGCCACACCACCTGACCACCATCCATGGCGGCTTCTTTGCCTATTTAATTCCGAGTCGAACGGCTCCCTGCTTTCCTGCCCGTTGGTTGCCATGGAATTGAAGGATCCGTGATTTATGTCTGACACCTATGAGCCCGGCGCTCTCGAGTGCATGTCGATTTTTTGTTGCTTGCCACATCTCTGAGTTTCTCTTGCCTTTGTTTGCTTAAGTATTTTGCACTCTTTAAGCTGTTGTCAAGGACGACATTTCTTTGCCATTTCAGGGGCTAGGCTCATAAAAACCATTGGCGTTTCGACACGAAGCTACCCTAATCTGTGTAGGTAAGAGGCTTCCCACATATACCTATAAAAACATATATATATATATATATATATACGTATACAGAGAGCTGATTTATTTTCTGCACGACCCTGAGCCACTGTTCACGCCCAAAACCACTCCTCATCATCAGTGGCAGCGGCGGCCTCGACTCGACTCGGCTCGGCTCCATTGTCATTATCAGACCGGGCGCTGCCATAGTGACAAACTAAATTAATGATGATTCTCTTTGATGGCTTTTGCCAACGCGCTCCCTGTGTTTTGTATTTAAATAAATATTTGATTAATGCTCCTCGGGCGAAAAAGACGAAAATGACTCCTCCTACATGCCATGCCAGAGAGTTTTTGCCTGCCCTTTTGCCGGATTCTAGATTCTGAATTCTGGATTTCACAAGATGCCATATTTTCCCTGATGCCATTTATTTCATAAATTATATTGTTTTATGGGTTTTTATTATGGGCTTTTTATCGCCGCTGATTGTGATAAATGATTGCTACTAGAGAGCCAGCAAGCGAATGCCCCCGGCTAGTAGTGGTGAAAGCAAAGTTTTTGCAATTAATGCGGTGTTGATTTAAGGACTACGCTACGCCTTTTCCCATTTTCCCCAATTTCCCTTTCCAAATTTTTCAGTTTCGCCGCCAGACACAATCGCTTATTTTCGAAGAGCTATCAGTTTGCCGCCCACCAGCTTCGCATTCCTGAGACCAATCTCATCGTCGTCGTCGTGGCTAATTAAATTTTAATATTACATTTTTCGGTGCGGCGGTGAAATGTGCTACGTACGCTCGGCATCCGCTTGTTAAATTATCTTTGCAAAAGTTTCGCCTCCGAATGCCGCAAGCCGAAAATGCGAAACAAAAAATCTACTCGTACTCCCATGTGTGCCCAGTCCCAGTCCCAACTCCGGCCGGGGTTCATGCAACATTCATGGCAAGCTCTTAGGCCCAGAGAACACTTTTACGATGTCATAAAATAATTAATAACGCCACTAAACAACGTAATTACGCGCCTAAGCCCAATGCATACAGGTGTACTATGTGTGTGTGTATGTGTGGGGATCTGGTTGGGATTGGGATAGGGATGGCGGTGGCTTGTGAGTGGGGCGGATTATGTGGTTGCCAACGCCTAGTTAAATGCCATGCCGCTTCGTGTAAACAAAATTGCAACTTTGTATTTAATTAGGCAACGGCGCTTATTCAATTTGCCGCCCTCACCTGCCCGTACTTACCGTAAATCAGCTCACGTTCAAAATTCGCCGTTGGCACAACGATTAGGAAGACCACGCCCGGCATCCTGTCAACGTCCCGCCGTAGCCTGCGAATGGATGAACCCGAAAAAGTGGCCGTTTAGTTTTGCAAATTTGTGTCAGACCAACTTAATGGCCTCCTCCTTCTTGACAAGGCTGAGGAGAAGACGAAGGCGGCTGGCATTCATTTTAATCCACAGCCAACCGTAGACTTGGCAACTCCACTTGGCCGGAGAGACTTGCCAACGCCTAAGATGTATGCATCTTTCCCTGAGTGCATCCAAAACAGAGAGCCGTGTTTAGCATAAGCCGTAGATACACTTTGGGGCACTGAGATAAAAATCACTAAACCCATATTTATGCAATTTTAAATGCAAATGTATTTTAAAGAATTTATTAATTTATAAGTTTAAAATGCATACAAAACATTAAAGTTGGAAGAACCTATTGCCAATATAATTATTTCTAAATTGTTTGAGATAATACACTTTGGGGCACTGAGATAAAAATCACTAGACCTATATTTATTCAATTTTAAATGCAAATGTATTTTAAAGAATTTATTAATTTATAAGTTTAAAATGCATACAAAACGTTAAAGTTGGAAAAACCTTTTGCCAATCTAATTATTTCTAAATTGTTTGAGATAATCTTCAATGTTTTCTGATATCTAAAATCCTTTCTCTGCTGCTAAAATCGATTTTCTATTCGAATATATATATATTTCTTCAAGTGCCTCGGCAACAGACCATTATCCCCTACTTTTATGTTCAGTCACTGCATTAGCATCTCTGTCCGGTTTCATTTTCACTCTTCAGCCTTAACTTCTTGGAGTCGGAGTCGGAGTCGGAGCAACTTTCAGCCGTAAATGGGCTCTGAAGGTTGCTATAAGTAGTTTCAGCTTTGTTTGTATTTTTCTAACGCGAGTTTAGCAGTTTTCCCCAAGTTTTTCATGCTGCATGATGGCCTGCAGATTAATGCAACAATTTCTTAATTAAAGTGCCCCAGAGGCCAGGCAACTCTTTCGCCCAGCCAGATTTCCGGCGGTAATTCACTTCTGTATCAATAAAAGGTAAAATGCTTGCTCAGGGATATTTGCCCGACTGCTCGAAATTAAAATGCCATTAGCACTGAGAGAGAGTTGAGATAAAAACGATGCGAGTGCGATTAAACACAGAGGAGGAGAACATGAAAGTCCCGGCTCCGAGGTATTACTGCCTGCTGTGGAATGCTGATGCCCTGGGTTAATGCCAAGCAAGGATCTTGTTGAGAGCCCCGGCTTGCCGGCGAAGGGAATGTGTAAACGAATAAGGATCCGAGATTTAATGGAGCTGCGAATTTTCACTTTACCATAAAATCACGGTGATACTTGAGCTGGTAAAACATTTCCCCTTCAGGAAGAATATCTAGCAGGGTTTTGGGTGGCCGAAAATGTTGCAATGAATTTGTTTAAATAATACCTTTAATTTTTAATTTTTTATATTTTTTCCTATTTCTCGCCACTTAAAGCTGTTTGTCAGTGCACTTTGTCTGGTGGCTCTGAGCTGGTTAACTAAGTCCACGGTAAGCAGCTTCTCAGGAAAATCAATATTTGAATACACCTTATGAGCAGCCGGTTGACATTTTCCGGGTTCCCTTACCCGGATCCTCCGGAGGAACGAGGCAACTTTTTCCGCAAACAGTTGGTGTGTTTTTTTTTGTTTTGTTTGCAACACTTTTGCTTAAAAACTTTTCACTGGAGTCCCAAACAAACGGCCTACTCACACTCGTCTGGGTCTGGGTCTCTGTCCTGTGTTCTTGGTCCCCGGGAACCCGTTCGTTCCGCTCCTGGTTCAGGATCTGGCCCTGCTCTGGCCGGACTCAGTCAGCCGTTCCCCACAAGCCTCTTAGGAACTTTCGAGCCAAACAACCGAAGCCACTTTGCAGCACGTTCACTGTTGCACTTTTTTTTATTCATATTTTGTTTTTTCTTACCACTTGCCATCTTTCATTTTGCGGCATATTTATTAAAATAAAAAAAAAGAGAGAAAGCAGGAAGCAAGCAGAAAAAATGGAAGGAAATTCTTTTATATTAACCGAAAATATTTATTTTCTTGCTTGCAGCCTTCGTTTTTGTGCGCACTTTTCTGATTAATTCCGTAACTATATATTTACACAACTTGGGAGAAGTTTTTCGCCGCGATGACGACGCTGCCGTGGCCACTTGTGAAGAGTGCCACCAGGCCCGGGAGCTTTGCCTTCCACTTCTCGCCAGGATTGCCCTGGGTGCCCGGGTGCTCCATTGTCGATCCGCCGAGTGTTTGTGTGCCCCCAAACAATGGGCCTGCCTTCCACTAATTTGTATGAGTACCGCACCGGGGTCCAACCTACCGCCACTAATTAGGCCACGAGAATTGCATTAGTTTTGGCATTCGGCAAAAAATAATTACAAAGTGCAGTGCAGAGAAAGGCCAATTGAAGAAGTGTGCTAGGAGCCCAGGTTCGGGGTGCTCCATAATTACTTCCAATAAGTTTTCGCCACACCACACGCCCTGGTGACCAGAGGAGCTCGTTCCCTGTCAGCTTTGATTTCATGGCATGCCACATTCTCAGCGGTCAGTTATGCTCTCGCCTCGTGCCTCTCTGTGGGAGTTTAATGCCATCTTAATTAAGGACGCTAATTGGTTATGTCTGTGACTCGCACGAAAGGAAAAGCACCACTAAATAATTGAGAAATTGAGAGAGGAAAAGAGGGAACTTATGAACACTTCCTCAACCCTTTTTCATATGAGACAGACTTAATTTTCGGTTTTCTGAAATAAATAATAAAGAGTTTTATTTGAGAAGTTTTTAGCATGAACAAGAAATGACTCAATAATATAAATATTTAAGCAAGAAACACAGAAAAAGTGGGTAAAACTTTTAGACAACAGAGCGGCAACCGTCGTATTAGGACTTATGTAGGTAAACCGCCAAGCAAACGGCTTTGGCATAATGCATAATCATTTAAACAAGGATAAGCCCACCCAGAATGGCCGCAAGTTGAGTCCTGCATTATGACACACGCTGCTGCTGCTGCTGCTGCTGCCATTGGCGGATGGAAAAGTCCTTTTATGGCCAATTCCAGGGGACAGGCTTGGGCCCGCAGCTTAAAGCCGGGACGATAAGGACAAAGCAGCCAAAAGAGCCAAAGTCCAAGGACGCTCTTTAACCGCTCTCCCGTGTAAGGTGGTTAGGTGAACTTTTCCGCTTTCCGCTTTTTCTTTTTTCCTGTACAAACTCAACACTAGATACCTGATATCCGCCGATGTGTGGCAATGCCCAGTGGTGCTATTTGCACGAATATATTATCATTAATTTGAAATTATGAAAAAGTAGGGACTCAGGCAACGAGTTTGGGCTTTGGTAGGGACCAAAAAAAAGGTAACACATCTAGGAATTTGTTTGTCCCAGCTGCGTGTTTAAAGGAAAGCCGAAATATTATATATTTTACTTCTTGTTATGCTAGAAACTAAACCATTCTGCCTTTTTCTTCCTCTCTTCCAGCTGGGACGCGTGCTGCGCAACTTCAACATTACCAAGATTAGCGATTTGGAGCTGATCTCCAATACCACCGATCGCCTGGACATAACCTTCCACTTCTTCGGCGTCAAGGGGGACTCGCAGCGCATCAGGGATGCCATTACCCGCATGGTGGAGCGGGGCAGGATTGGGAACTTCACCCTGGTGGCCAACTTCCATCACTTTGACGAGAATCCGCCTCTGAGCTTGCTGGTGAGTGTGTGTGTGTGTGTGGGTGGCAGCCCTAATCCATCTCTTCTTTTTAACACAAAACGTGGCAATTTTTATTACTTTGTCCAAGATATATTTGATTGGATGTGAATAGAAGGGCAGACGCATTTGTAAAGCATTCCCGCAGATATCTATTGAAATTTCTGCCAGCTCGCAATATATACATTTTTAAATTTCGTCCTCGCAAGGACTTTTTCCCATTGGCACATCCACATCCATCACTCGACGGGCATTCCATCATTGATTTCCGCCCAATGGCATTTTCATTAATTCCAATCGGGGACAGGATGGCCGCCTATTAAAAGCGTAATAAATATACTGAACTGGACGGCATACGCATTACTGGCTGGGCTCCCCTCTCCCGCCTCCCGGCTCCCGGCTCTCATTCCATTTCCGATACATATTAAACAATAATTTATTAACTATTGAGGAACGTGTTGGATAAAAAAATAATGCAAACAACGCGCGGTAATAGCCAATGTAGCAGAGTGCCGTGTTAATAAATATGCACATAAATATGTCAACAGTGTGGCACTTGACACTCGGCCCAGCAGCGAAAATAATTATTTATTAATTGCGGCCATCTGATCGGACGGCTTGAACAATTGGCCTCATCAGACGGACGGACGAACGGACGGGCGGGCGGCCTGCAATTAAGTTGCATTAACATGACGAACAAGCCGCCAAACCTCAGCGGAGAGTTTGACGTGGCTGGATATCCGTTGTGAAACCCCCAACGGAAACCCCAAAACCAACACTGAAACCCCAAACCCAGAGCTGTCCAGTGTCTAATTAGTGGAACATTGTGTCTCAATTTCAGGAGCTGAGCGTCAATCAACCGCAGGCGGGTGTTCGCGAGGCCAGCGAGTTCATCATATCCTGCACCGCCCAGGGCTCATCTCGGATGCAATTTCAATGGTTCAAAGACGGTGCTGCGGTGAATGCCAGTCGGGCAACGAGGTGAGTGAACTATCCCAGAAGCAACAGCAGCAGCAGCAGCAGCTGCTTATCTCCGGCAAATGCTCGGGCCATGCCACACCATAAACCCCGAGGAGAGTTTGAGTTTTAATAAAATAGTATAAAACCGAAATAGGGTAAATCCAACCCCCAACCGCCAAGCCCCTTAGCAGTCGCCATACCCGCGTCATCCATATCCGTTGCCAGCCAATGTCACACTCGGGAGGGCAGACAAGACAGACAGACTCGCGAGGGACATCCCGGGCAGCGCACAAGTGTTCAATTTGACTTTATGACTTTTACACATCAATAAACATGACATAAAAATGCCTGGCAAAATAAAAACGAAGGGAAACGGAAACGAAACGGCCAGAAAGGATAAATAAGTCAGGCCGAGATAAAGATTTGTCAGCCATCGTGACCGTCGCGACGGACGGACGGACTCAGTCGCAGCGGCAACTCATATGTGTGGTATAGTTGGAGTCGAAGTTCGAAGCTGAAGACCTAGGGTCCTGGTCAGGGCCGAAGCCTAACCGCAGTAAGCCTACCCGAGTGATTGATCATAAATCCAACAGGGTGAGGGGCAGGCGAAGCACATGTGTGGCCAACACATACGAATGGCAGCTGCTCCTCCTGCCCCTTGATTCCCCGCTGATCCCCCTCTTGGGTGTATTACATAAAAAGCATATGGCCGTAACTAACGAGGGGCTGTTACTTGGACGACTTGGCTGGGGTTATGAGGGCTTAGCCTGCGAGCATGTCGCCTTGACAATTCGCCTTGCAGCCGCGCACCACAAAGCTCCAACTTTAAATGTGTTGCGTGAATGGGAAATGAGAGAGAATGGGTAGGGTCCTTGGTTCTACACGCTCGTCCTTGTCCGGGAAATGCGGCTGGTGCGGCGGTGCAGATGCCGATAGAATTCGCAATTCATTAACAAAAATTTAAGCGCTGGCAGGAATGCTTTTAGTGTTCAGTGCCAAAGTCTAGTTTGGCAAAAGCATGTCACGCAGCGTTGCTGTCAAAAATGTTTGTTCAAAACGGCCTATGAACTTAACTCGAATGAGATGTGAATATTTGCTTTCTTTCATGGCATTCAAAGGGGGTTTTAGAGTTCTTTAAAGAGGGGTTTTTTCCGACTAAAATGAGCAAGCTTTGAAGTCATTCAACTACTTCCTTAAAATATATATTTCTAAGAAATTCCTTTCATTTTATTTATATTCTTGCAGAGTTCACATCAATATACAACCTAATGAATATTATTTAATAAACCCTGAGCCAAGTGTTTTAATTTTATGTTTGCTGTAACATCCGAATCAAAGTTTGATCATCCGTATATTACCTTTCAAATAAATAAATAAAATATATACATATGTGGGGCTCATCCAACCCCAAACCTCAACAAATCGATAACCGAATTTATTCTCGGAGCTGAATTTTTGTTATCCTGTGAAGCCAACTATGCGTTCCCCAACTAAAACAATCCGCCAGGACCCTTTCACTGGCCAGTTCGCCCAAGCAGACCCATTTGTGATTACTTTTATGCATATTTCTATATGTGGTTACGTATGTACATCCCTTCTCGTTCTTGTTTTCTTTCCGGTACTCCCGCACCCTTTTCCCTGTAGTTCCCCACGTGGCAGGACCAACGCAACCCAAACCCCTACCCTTACCCCAAGTTGGACGCATTGATGCGTAAAAAATGACTGCCGTACAAAGCCGCAAACACATGTTTCCCCTGACTATGGGGCAAGAGTATTAGTAAATATTTTAACTAAAGTGAAGTGAGTGAAGTCATTCATTTGGACATTTACCAACTTTGCATTATACAAACGACTACACATTAAATCCGTCCGATGACTTTACTTTTGCGTACTAAAATAACCGGAAGTAAGTGAATTTTTAATGCTTGATTTCACCGGTGCAGAGGAGAGTTGTTCACTTTTTGGGGTAGCTGTAATTTATAACCGCAATCGGGCCAATACAATCCATCTCTTGATGAGTATTTGAAAACAATTACGAAAGTCGAAATCGAACACTTTGTAAAGTAGGAAAAATGAACTCTTTAAGCTTGAATTTCCTTCAAGAAATTAGCTTCCCTGAAGGAACCTTAAGGCTCCGAAAAGTAAGGCGTTCGACAGTTAATCTATTGGATTGCCAGTCGCCGAATTTTGACCCAGTTAGCAGATGTTTATCGGGCCCAAAACTGGGACCGAGACGAGGCCATAACCCACTTAATGAATGCAATTATTTTCCAATCACGGCGCTAACGCATCCCAAAGCCGGTGGCCAAAGGAGCCCGCAAGCCAGGGCAGGACTACTCCCGAGGCTCCCCCTCCCTCCAGGTTGGGGCTTTGATTAACATGCCTTGGCGTTGGCATTCGCATTCGGTTTCGCTTGCGGCAGGCGCGCCTGCCGGCAGGCTGGCACATGTGTAAAATAATCTATGGGTGTGCTGCCACCCGGTTTCGGCCATTAATTGCACCCCTAATCCTGTGTCCTTTGCAATGTGGGTTGTAAAAGGAGGGGCAGAAGCAGCAGCATCAGGGACGACAAGGTCGCTGGGTCTGATTAAGTGTTACAACGGCACTAAGACTATTATTAGAGTCGGTTTACCAACTGCGGCTAAGCAAATGCCGCCCATTAAGCCATCTTCGATTGTGTTCAATTGAGCGCCAAAATTCAGTCACTTCCGGCTTTATGCTATATTAATGGCTTTCACTTTAGGACACCTTTTTTGTTCACTGGCAACTGCTCCTTTTCATTTAGGATCAAAATCAAATCGTCTTCTTGCTTACTTTTCGAGTGCAAACGGCTTTAAAGTCGAAAGGAAACTGAACAACCAAAGTGGCTGTGACCCAAGAGATCACTTTTGCTCAGGTTCCTGCTAATTCCATAAACGAGAGCATGTGAAAATAAAAAGGGAGCAGTGGGAGGAGGAGGAGCAGCATCTTGACGTCTTTGGCACCGATGTGTTATGTGAAAAACTGCTGCCAAACAAGTACACAACTTTGTGGCAGAGCAAACCAATTGACCTCTTAAAGGGGCAATTGGTATTTCAAGCTAATATTAGCTCAACCTTAAGCACTTGCGTAATCTATATTTGTCTCAGTGCCATCGAGTGGAAGGGCTGCCTGACTGCCTGTCGATGCAATTTCCCGCCCTCCAGCCCCGCAACGAAACTGTTGCCATCGCTTTTGGCCCGGCTCTGAGAATTTGTCAAACTTGCTTAAAAGCCAGGGCAAAAATTCAATTTCAGCAGCAGCAGCAGCAGCAGCAACATGCAGCCAGCAGCAGTCGAGCAGCCAAATTGCCTGACCCCAGCACGAGACATAAGTAAAATATATTTCGTATATATTTTACAAATTGGCTCAGCCCGGGGCAGCAGTAATACGGAATAGCAGCAACAAAGAGGCAACAACTGTCTTGACAACGCAACGTTGGCGTTGTCGTTGTCTAGGACAATGCAATGCAGCGCACATGCACACACACACCCTCTGAGTAAACAGGGTGTCAAAGGATGCAACCCCCTTGATGATTACTCAAGCGATTTGGTCTCAGCAATTCCCTTTTTCTTTTTTTTTTGCTCATAATCGAAAGTTTGGGATGTTTACACACCCATATTTTAGGGAAGAAAATGGATACCCTGTATTAGCTAGATTTTTTGAACATGCACTTGCATACACTAAGGGAAAAACTAAGTACTATTAGAAAAGGGAGCTTTTTGACAGAGGATTTTAATAATATAATATATATCCAAGGATGCTGTCTATCAAATTTATTAAAAATCTTTAAGTTATCAAGAAATAAAAAACATTTTGCATAACTATTAAATATTCATCTAGACATACAACTGAAACCTGTTTCTTTCTTTATTTTCAAATCAAAAAGTTTAAATTTTCTAGACTCCAAAACAACACATTTTCAAGGCTTGTTTTTCCAGTGCCTTCACATGCAATGTGGATAAGGGTCACGATTTTCATTAGTTTCATTTGCCACAGTTCGTCGTCTGCCAGCCTCCTCCTCCTCCTCCTTGCCTCGTTTCCTTTGGTGGCTTTGCTTTGCTGCTTGTCCTTCAGTTATGGGGTGACAATGCCACAATTAGTGGCACCATCGCCATCGCCGCTATGCTTCGCACTTGGTTCCTTCAAAAATTTTGGCATTATCTCATAACTGGCTCAGCTCGGCAGCGGAGTATGTTTTCCTTGTCTTGTTTCCAATTCCGATTCCTATTCCGGCTGCTCGGCGCCATTTGTGCAATAAAAGCAGGAAACTTCAGCGGCTGATTGGACGCTCGCGCGCGCTGGCTGGGACTGGGACGGGGTATTGATCAAACAGTTGGGTTTGTTGGACAAGGCTGAGACCCAGTTTCTGGGCCAAACGCGTGCTCCTCTGCAGGAATGCGGTACAGTAGAGCCAAGGATAAGGGGGATTTTTCTGATATGGCATTAAAATGTGAAAGGCTCTAAAAAATAGGAAAGCTCATACTTTTAGGCTCCTTTTTAATTCATTAAAAAACCTTTAAGGATTTCCATGAACTTCAGATTTTTCCCTTATTTTATTTATCGAAATTTGACTGTTTTTATTAGCAGCATTAAAGGCATTGCAAAAAATAGCTCAGTAGCCGAGGCAGTGGTGCCAGGTACAGTTGTGCTGCTCCAAGTTCCGCCGATTACCCTACCATATTCCTGCCTGAACTGCAGTTAGCTAGTAAGACTCGAACCGGGCGGAGAGCAACGGTTTTTTTGGCCATCTAAGCCAAAAATCAACACGCTTGCTCCGTGTCCAACGAACCGGAGACAGGAGGCAGGAGACCGGAGATATAGCAGTCATGCCCATCCACTGGGACTGGGACTGGGAGCACGAGCACGAGGGCCATGGGGGCCACTACCATTGGCCGCCGCGTCGCCACTGGTCCACCGGAGAGCCAAAGTGCCGGCAGCGTCGCTACTATCTCTCCCACGACCTCGATGTATGCGCCCGTGACTTCCACTTGCGGATGGAGGACAGTGCCTGGTGCCATGGTTCCTGCCTGGTGGGACGCGTGGTGATCGAGACAGGCACGGAGCCGGACTCGCTGGGCCGTGGCACCTTCAAGGTGGTCCTCGATGTGCATCACTTCCAGATCTCGGAGCTGACTGTCAAGGCCAAGAACAGCGACACCGTGTGCGTGGAGGGACAGCAGGCTGATGATCGGGCGGAGAAGGGTCAGCTGTGCATCACCCGGGAGTTCACGCGATCCTACAAGCTGCCACGCCACTACGATGCCACGCAGGCGCGGGCCACCTTCTCCGCGGATGGGATACTCATGATTACGGTGCCAGCACCACCCAAGCTGGACGACGTGGAACGCGTGGTGGAGATCGAGCCGACGGGCAATTACTTTGGCAGCGTGGCGGATCCCAGTGCGGCCAAGGCCATTGAGCAATCGGTCGATGACGGCGATGGTGGCGGGGTTGATCCTGCTGGCACGGCGATGGAAAAATGAAGCCGGCGACGTCTGACGGTTGCGCGGGTATGGAGCCTCCTCTTCCCTTCCTGGAAGCGGTTGCGTAAGCCCAAGCCCAAAGGCGTCTAGGCCGTCAGAGGCAGTCGATCGGCTGGAAAAGAAGGAGAGGAAGATCAAGGCGGAGGAGGAGGAGGAGGAGTAGCACAAACCAGACACTTGCACGTTGGAGTACTTCCCCGAAAATAGTTACTTGGATTGTTCTTATGTTTCCCAACTTAGGCAGCACGTAGAAAATCGTTCGAAACGTGAGCAAATATGGCGCGGTCGATATTGTTCTAGGATAAATCTAAGATAGCTTCAGACTAGCCTATGCCGAGTTCCCATTCGCTTGTGATTTTGATTTATGCCAATAAAGGACTTTATCAGAAAAACACCATAACAACGACTATTGACTTGAAGGAGATGGAAATCTAATGGCTTGTTTATTATCTAATGATTTTTGGTTTAATATTTATTTATTTTTTTGTTTTGGCAAGACTATTAATTTATCGTACTTTAATTTATTGTATATTAAACTGAAAACAGTAAACAGTTTCTCCATAATGAAGCTGTTTCGAGTTCCTCGTTCCTCTTTAAAACACAATCCCATAAAATAGTCAGGCTAATCGGCTAAGCAATCCCCAGTCTGGGATAAATCTTGCCTCTGGGGGTAGCCAAGCACGAATGCAAATCCCAAGCGAATTGGATTTCTCGCTGCTTTTAACTTTCCTGTCACGCAGCTTTTGATTAGCGTCAAATTTGAATAAAATTCACTAACACCTTTTGCGTTTTCCTCATCTCCAACTGAGGCTCTGGCCTTTTCTTCTTCCCCTTGCGAGATGCCCATAAAAAGACAAAAAGGCAACAGCAGCAGCAGCTAGTCAGCAAAAAAAAAAAATACAAAAAATAAAGGATACAGATAGGTACAGACAAAGATACAGACATATGTATATAGTTTGTTTATCGACCCCAAAAAAGGAAAGGCAAACAAAAAATGGTATGACAGCAATAAGCCGAAGGGAGAAATAATAATACTTACAGGCAACCCCGAGACTTTTCCGAGAAGGAAAAGAAAGCCAAAAATCTCTTTTCCATATGCCATAGGTCAAACTATGTGGAAAACCTTTTTAATTATAATTATTCAAGATTAAATCAGTCTGAATTTTTTGTGTTAATATTGATTTACCCCCAAAGAGTGGCAAAAACTTGGAAAACTCTGGAGCAATCCAGGCCCAATCAGGCCTACGGCTTTTCCCCGAAATCGTGGGCGCGTCGCTCCGTTTTTGATTTGCTTTCCGTCCCTTGCAATTTAGCTGTTGAGACACGTTTTCTTGTTACGATTGTAATGAAATTTGCTACATCTTGAAGTGAATTGTTGCAGGCCGCAGCCCGGCCGCTTCGGGGAGTCGCCACCAAAAAGAAGGAAAAAAAATTGCCAACGGACGATGGGACAACGAGGTCGCGTACTTTGTCATCGTTTTGTTTTTATGCGTAGTTGCGTTTAATAAAGTTTTTATATGGCCTCCCATTCGAGGAGGCGAACCGACGATGGCCGGATGGATGGATAGCCGGATGGTCGGACGGACGGACGGACGGACGGACTCCCTTATTTCTAATCAAGTTACGGTTGCCGGAATGCGGCCTGCAGCTTTAAGATATTGGCCGTGGGATATTCATATTTACGAGTATGGCACGAGGACGGTGATAAAATATTCAGCAGAAAAGTAACTTCACAATTTCAATTTCCCCTGCTATATAAGTATATGTGGGGAGAGGGACAAACCAAAATAATACAACGATAATAAACACCTACACACCAATTTTATGAACTCATAAAACACTCTGATGGAATCGTATTTTATCCAGGCTCCTTTTACCCCTCCCCCTCCTCTTCCTTCACATTTTTGTACGTATAAAAAGCCCATATATGCAGCTCTTCCGCTGCCAAAAGCCCCAGAAAAACATCAGATCGCATGGCACTGCGGGCCATTTCCATTTCCATTTTCATCCCATACCGATTGTTGTTTTATGTCCCGCCGGCCACAGAACAGCAGAAATCGCTGGGCGGCCCACAACTAATTTTTTATGGCGTTTGATCCATTGTGGCGGCGATTGAATGCTTTTCTGCAAAACTTTTCAATAGCACAAAATGGCAGAAGCGAATCGTCCCCGGGGCCACCACCATCATCACATTGCCGGCAAAGTGTGCGAAGGCCGCGACACCTAATTACGCAAATTGATGTGACATCAGACGCTTTCGTTACGGAAAAGTTGGGGCGGCGGGGCGCTTTTCCCGCCCATTGGCATCCATTGGTTACACCGACTTTGCCAGCAGAGATGCCAAAAGCTGGAAAATGCAAAACAAATGCGGGAATATAATAGGAAACTTGGGTTAATTGTCGTCTTAATTGGTTTTCAAAAGTTGCTTAATTGTTGAACTTTTATAACAATTTTAACAAACTAATTTTTAATGCAGACTTTTCCTTACCAATAGATTTTATTTCCCTTAAAAAATGTATAATAAAACTTAATTAGTTCATTTTTCGTTAAAAATAATTCGTACTTTAGCAACACTGCGTATACGTAATATTTTCTCCTCTGTTCAATGTTAACCCAATAAACCATTAGCCTCTTTTGGTTATTAGACCCCAAAAAATGGCCAACCCGACATCACTTTTAAGTCGATTTTCGATGTCGAAGCATGTCCAATGGAGCATGCTGACATCTAAAGCCATGGCCACCAGTCTCGACGTAATTGCTCCATTCAACTTTACTGCCAATGAGTTGTTATGAGTTGTTTGACCAGCAACCAAAGCACAGCAGCTCAAATGAAGCGCAGACTCGCAGGCTTTCGCATCCTGTGAGCTGCTGAGTTGCAGTTGTATTTACAGGACGTGCACGCAGACACGCACGCCTACGCAAAGGCATTTTGCGGGCCATTTGTAGCGCGTGCATTGGCGGCCAAAAGGGATTGGGAGTTGGTGGGTGGTGGGACAGGCCCTGGGCGAGATAGACTGGTGGATTGAGGGACTGCAAATGCATTTTGCAACCGCAGCCAGAAACGGAACGGAACGGAAACGACGGCCCCTAGGAGCAGCAGGAACATGGAGATGGTTACGTGAGGGAAATAGCATTGGGGAAAATGCATCATTAACAAGAAAGACATGCTGGCCTCGGGGAACGAAGCACTGAATACTCTCACTGAACCAATGTAATTTGATTTTGAGAGCGGAAAATGAGTTTCTAGGAGTTGTTTAAGGACTAAATTGGGGGCTTTATACAAACAGGCAAACAAGGATATATTTTTTTTACTTTAAAAGGTTTCCCAAGATGTTTTAACTTAAGATCAAATTTTTTATGGTCAAAATAGTCTTTTTTTTTATTTTATGGAGTAAAACATGTGGCTTGTCCCTTAAAGAAAATCTTCTAGGTGAAAAACTGACACTAAAAACTGTGTGAATAAATTTTTTAGGTCTGCATATTTCTGCTTTTAATATTTTTAAGACCATTATTTGACCCTAAAAGGCGGTTTTATTTGAATTGTCCTTAGGTGAAGATTTCCTCGCCAAAAACCATTTGTTTGTCATAAAAATAAATACATTTTTAAACAGCTTTAAGGCTTGAAGATAATGCTGCTTAACAGGATAGATATCTTGCGAAAATACGCTTATTTACAGGCTGCCAAGCAGAGGCCATGTACTCCCCGAGAGGCCACAAAATTGAGCAAACACCATGAAGCGGATCGAATGGGCTGCAGCCGGCAACGATCCAAAACGAATAATGTTCATCTGTTTCAAACTGATATTAGATGCTTACCCATATTGGTTGCCATCACGAACGCATCGCTGAGATGCTGTGATGATGATGATGGTGCTCCTCTGTTTCTGTGTTTGTGTGGCGCCTAATCTTTGACCGTGTTTGGGTCGCAGTTGCATCTGCACACTTGTGACGTTGCAGTGGCATTAGTGGAGTTGCTGCGGCTTAGGCGGCTTCCTGCGCATCCTGGCCATTGTGCCATCGGCTATGTCAATCCTGCCTCAACTCATTTGCTGTAAACGAGTGCTGCGGACGCTTTGCTGTTTTTGCGGTTCCTGTTTGCCAATCCTAAAACGGCGACGACGTAGTTAGTGGGTCTTCGGTGTTGGTCCTGCTGCTGCTGCCGCTGCTGCTGCATTTAAGCGTTACGCACTTCCTGCTGGGAATGTTATTACTTCCGTTGCCATTTAATTGATTTTGAAGGTGCGTATTTGGCGGCAAGAGCGGCCCTCAGGGAGCATTGGCTTCCGCCATGGGCCATTAGTAAATTGTAGGTTAAGTGCTCTGCAACCCAAGTCCAAGCCCCAGACCCCAACGCCCAACCCAAATCCGTTCCAAACGCATTTTTAGCCGCTTTAGCTGGGAAATTGGAACTGGAGACTGAAGACTAAAGACTGGAGCCTGGAGAGAGCCTGCGGTTGAGGCGCCTCCCACCGCACTTTCGCTGTGCTGTGCGGTTTTTGGGCACTTTTTCGAGGGCCTTTTGCTGCCGTGACGTCAGCGTTATCCATGCGTAAAAGTTATTAGTGAAATGCACTCACCTGTGCAGGAACAGGAAGAGGAGAAGGAGCAGCAAGAGAAGCAGGAAACTGCAGATGTTTGTTGGCCACGAAAACCTCAAACAGCACTTAAGTTGTTGCCAGCTGGAAGGTTTTCGGTTTTCGGTTTTAGGTTTCAGGTTTTCGGCTTTCGGCTTTCCATTTGCTTTGCTTTTACACACAGAGCCAGCAGGTTGCAGTAAGTTTCCCGGTGGATTTTCTGGCAAGCCGTGGAGACGGCCTAATAGGCTTACCTTGGGAATGCATTTTAGACAGTTTTCACCACTTTTACCCCGGGTGAAAGAAAGGCAGCTGCTGACGAAGGGGAATTTATATTCGCCATTATGTAATTTCACATCGTTTGCCACAGATTGCTGAGTAATTGCCAGCGAGTTAATATTTTCAGTCATCAGCAGATTGAGACACTTGAATATCTCTCACACAATGCGATTGATTCCAGTCACTTCCCCGGAGTCGTGTGTACATAAATCCCACACACAGGCAGCCAGACACCGACCCATTTATCCACATAACCAAAAACTATTAACAATTTTAACAACAATCCATTTCGAACATTTGAAAATGAAACATGTTCCCGTTAATTGACTTCGAACCGCAGCATCCGCGATTGTTTCCACATTAGCTATGATTTTCTTTTGCCCAGAAATTGGCAGGAGTGGAGCAGCAGCAGTGCAGGAGAGGGTGTGCCGTGCCGGATGCGGGATGCTGGATGATAAGTGAGCTGCTATTAGTGTGTCAATTAGCGGGCTTTTGCTGCATGTGATCCAGTTCACTTGGCCTGGGGTTCAGGTTTGGGATCGGGGTCGGGTTTTGGGTTCGACTGAGAGCTGAATAAGGCATATGGAACATGGCATGTGGCTGGGCCCGGGGGCGTGAGAATTAATGCATGACTGGCACTGCAAGAGAGAATCTGTTTCAAGTACTCGCGGAAACCGAAAGTGGAATGCTAATTAGCATGACTAACCGAGGCTTTTATTTACATTTTCCAGGGAAATCTGGACCACGGTCCTGCCGCCCGAAACCAAAGATGTCTACACCGCCATACTGGGCGTGACCAAGGCGAGTCGGATCGATGAAGGCGTCTACAGCTGCAAGGTGAGGTTTTAACTTGATAAGCTTATTTAATTTATTTATTTTTTTTAATATTTATATTCCATTTAAATGTAAACCAACACTTGCCAGCTTTTCAAGTTTTCATGCTAATCGGAGCTGATGATCTGGTAATTCCGTTGGGGCTTTTGGTTTTTTCTAATGAATCCCCCACAGCTTCCCTGGGCACCCTCCGAGGCCTGCCCAGACACCCGTAATATTTTCAGCTGACTAATCAGTCTAATTGCCATATCATGGCGGCGCATAGCAGAGAATTCCGGGTGATTCCGACTTGGTAAACTGGCGGATCTTTACCCCCCTCCCACCCGATGGCCACATAATTACATTTGGCTTTGCTGCGTTCTGTTCTCGGCTCTGTTCTTCATTTTCGCTATAACGTTGCTTTTAATTAGACTAATTAAAATATGGTAGACCCGGCCAGATAGAAAGGAGTGTTGAGGCCGGAGCAGGCTTCCAGGAATGCGGGCTTCCATCGCACTTGAATGCTCTTTTTCTCAGGGGCCAATTAAATTTTAATCTATGGTATTAAGCATTCTTCTGACTGCGGCTTCCGGGGATGAATTTACGGATGCCGAAAGATGATGCTAAGCCCGGCCAGTGTCCTCACCGATTTGGAGGCCCGCACTAAATAAGAGTTTTAAATTGTTCCAGACCATTAGGCCCCAAACTGGCCACATTCCCCGGCATCTCCCAGCCGGCCATCCCACTGGGTCCCTTCTTTATGGCTTAGGTAATAACATATTACGCAAATGGCTTGTAAAAAATATTGGCCAACATAAAGGAGACCCGGCCAATCCGTGCACGTGAAAAGGAAAATTTTCCTGGCGAAAAGGAAAAGTTGGTGGACACATGACCAAGGTACTTGGCGTTGCCCGGGAACGGGATGTTAGTTGTAAATCAAAAGGTAATTCGATTCCCCCGCTCGGTAGGAGATCGTAATAAAATGTTTACGTTTGCGTTGCGTATAAATCAAATCAGGAATTGTTGCAAACTCAATTGAACTTTGGCATTAGCATAATGGTTCTCTTGGAGTTAAAGCCAGCCTTGGATCCAGCTTTAATCCGACTGCGTCCGCATCTGTTGCACCAACCGAGGACGATGATGGTGGTGGCCCATTGTATTTAGTGCTTGGTCCAAGGCTCTCCGAGGGGATTTTGTTAAGTTTTTTATGCCTTCAGTAGAGAGTTTTTTTTTTGCCAGCTGCCTTTGCCGCCTTTGTGCCTTTGGAGCGCCGCGTGCCGGCAGCTCACTTATTATTGTCGCTGTTCCCTGCTCCCCCGTAATGACGCTCGGCCAGATCAAAGGCAGGAAGCCCGGAAGGAGGAGCAGCCACTGGCAGACAGAGGAGGGGGCCGCAAACGCTTAGCAGCTGCAACAACCGAACAACGATAATCGGGAAGGCTAAGCTCTGAGCTCCCAGCTCCCAGCTCTCCGCTCCTTTTGGTCCCCGAAGGTCGTTTGTGCCCACGTCTCGCAGCTGTTTGCTGAAAACTGGGCAGCGAGTTCCCTCAAATCCTTTTCAATAACACTGCCTCAAGGTCCAAGTCAATAAAGCGCCTGCCAATGGTTCCACGTCCCATTATGCGTTGGGGACTGCATGTCCATGTCCATAAGTTTGGATACACACACACACACTCGAACAATGCCGGTACATTTCTAATGGGGGGCGTGTGCCCTGCGTATTTATTATTTATGTATTGATATTAAGTATACGCCCCGTTGCAATTAATTCATTTGCCTCGGGGAATGGAGGCGTCTTGGGTCCATTACGTGCACAATGGCCCAGAGCATTGGCTGTGTCTTTAAGTCGCCTGCATTAGCCCCACTTCCTAAGCCATTCCACTCTCTGCCAGGCACAGCTTGGAGCTTAAGTGTTCTCTCGATTAAAACACAGCCGGATGAAGGCCACAGACAGCCAGTTGATTAAGACGGCAGATGAGAGTGTAGCCTCAGGAGAGTCTTAGCATCAGCGTTGATTCTCGAAGGCATAGAGAAATATGTATATTGAAGTTTAAAAGAATGCAAATATATATGTTTAAAGCTGTAGAAGGAGTGCTTTAAAATTAAAGATAAATAATATAAAAATACAATAATTTACTCTATGAAAATTAAAACATATGAGTTATCTTCGGAAAATGCATTTATCCGAAAAAAATAAAAACATAAACCCACCAAGCCCCAATTTGTGATATTCCCGGTTTAATTTCCCAACCTCAATATTGTCAATATCCATTAGCTTACTTAATGCTTGCGGTTGCCCGAGAAATAACAATTTTTATGAACTATTAATTCCATTGGAGTGGTGTCCATTGATCGAGAAGCGGGACAACACAGCAGAGGACAGTATCCTGGCCAAATGCTTAGCAATTTCAAGACACAGCATCCTGTTTAACGACTTGGCCTGTTAATGAGACGCGACTTATCCGGGAGGCCAATAAAATGCCATTTGGCCATAAAAATTCTACTCTCGGTAAGAAAGTTTTGCAGTCCGACAACGTCGCAGCTTAATGAGTTAATTGGTATTTGGATTTTGTGGCCAGCAAAGATTTGTTGACGATGCACAGTCGTAAATGACTTTGAAAGCTTACCGACATTCCCCAGTTTCCAGGGACTGCAAGAAATTTAAAGCCGCAAATGTCATAAAAAAGAGAGCGACTAACCCCCAGCTTACATTGCGAGTGTTTCGCTGTCTATTAAATATTTCCGGATCGGCTGAGCCAAGTGCCAAGTGCCGGAGGGCCCAGATATCAGACGCGGATGCAGACACAGACCCACAGATGGTGAGATGATACCTTCAAGCCGGCGACAATGACGTCGCCGAGTTGGGAAGAGATATCTTTAGGAACCAACGCCCTCCTCGTTAGTTGTATCATTTGTACAATTTTTTTTCTTTCAAATTTGAAACGGAAGTTTGCCTAGCATCCGTGTGGAATGTAGAAGGAACCGCCATGGCATTGTGTCCTCCTGCCCATCCTCATCACAGTCGTCGCCGTCGTCGTCGTCATCGTCAACGCTGGCGGCGTAACAGCGTCTATGGTTTTCGCTGTGACCCGGCAGCAAATGCACTTGAAAAGATAGGAAATGCCAGACAAGATATCAAATATATTAGTAAAGAAATGATACAAATTAAACAAAGAATTCACATAAGTTATATAATAAAAACTGATACCAAAAACCACACTTTTCCCAAGGAGTTACTTCTTCTTATTTAAGATATTTTCTTTGTACAAATTTTTCATGTGCACTTGGTAACTCTCCGATTTCCCTCCGGAGGAATGTGCAACAACAGCATCGTCGGGTGGAGAAGTTTACAATTCGTTTACTTGCAAGCCGCGTGGAAATAAATAAATGCAAAAGGTTGGCTCAAGCCCACACGGCTCAGGTCGAGACTTTAAGTAGCTGCCGCCTCCTCCTCCTCCTCATTTTGGCCGAGAGCAAGGACTCGGAAACACTCGTGCTCGTGTGTATGTTGAAGGGTCCTTCAAAGCCAGCAAAGGCTTGACCGGACATCGTATGACTTACAAATCGAGTGACTTGGCAAATACTAATCCCAGCCCAAGACCTGATTTCGTTACGGCAAATACATTTTGAAATGTTGTCAGTCCGGACAGTAAATCCTTTAAATTACATTTCATAAACTAATATGCGACAAGCCCAAATGAGATTTTCCTTTGATGTATGTCCATTATGTAATATTCGCTTTAAGGCAAACATCAAGCAAATGCAAATCAGGACTCGTCACAGTCAATCAGCCCACAATGAAGTCTGGCTGACTAGCAAATAAGTCTATTAAACAAATCCTCGGGCGACGGCTGACAGACAAGCAGGCAGGCAGGCAGGGAGGCAGCCTTCAAGTTCGAACTGGGTGGAATGTGGCAACTACTGTTGCTCTCCTTCTGCCCGGCATGAAGAGGACAACGCCAGTGTCCGACCACCAGGATGTGTGCTCTGCTCTCAGACAAGGTTGTTGATGTTTGGCTGGTCAGCCCCTGGCCATCAAACATATCTCGGAATCTGTTTAAGAACAGCAGGGGACGAGATAATAGCATTACACTAATTATTTTATGCTGCAAAATGTTTTCAAAGTTGCATAAGGATTCTAATTAGGCGAAGGCAACATTTATATTTGATTATTTTTTGTATTTTTAATTAATAAAAAATATTTCAAGTTATCCCTTCTGTTTCCTATTTTAATTTCCATCATGATTACACTATGGCTTTGACCTCACCGCAACTGTCCTGGGCGTTTGATGCTGTGGATATGAGTAATCAAACCCACTGTGGTCTGCCGCTGATGGACGTTTCCAGTTACTGTTAACTCGACTTTGTTTAATGGTTCTCCATTTCCGCTCTTTTTTCCCTCCTCTTCCTTGGCAGGTCACCGATTGGGGTGTGGAGCAGTGCCGCTCCCTGCACATTCACATCAAGTCACCGCCCCGTCTGCGCGTGGATCCGGCCAGCGTGACCCTACAGCGTGGTGACTCCCTCCGGGTGCGGTGTCTCTCCCCAGGGAATGATGACATCAAGCGGTATGCCCAGTTAGGCTATAGTTGGACCCGCAACGGGGTGCTCTTCCAGTCGGATGCGGCCACTGCCATGTGGGAGGACCTGTATCCCGATGGCAGCATCCTCAAGATCAACAACATCCAAAAGTCGGCGGAATATGCCTGTCTGGTGTCCAACAGCGTGCGGCCAGTGTCCCGGAGCGTCTATATCAATGTCATTGAGCGCAATGCTGTTCACGTTTGTCCGGCGGAGTCAACGTACGGCGTCCACTGGCCCACCAGTGCTCCAGGAGCACCCATCATCACCGACTGTCCGCGCGGCTTCGAGGGTCACCTGCGCCGCATTTGCGAGCAGCGGGACACTGGCAACTCCAGCTGGCTTCTGCCCGACTTCTCTGGCTGCGTTCGTGACGAGCTGCTGCTCATCTACAACCGCTTCTTGGCCCTCAGTGCGGGCTTCCAGCAGACGAACTCCTCGAATATCCTAAAGGCCTGCTTTGAGTTTACCCTGCAGAGGCGGCACAGCTTCCTGCCCGGCGAGGCCAGCTTCCTCATCGATATGCTGCACGAAGTGAGTATCGGAAATCGAAGGTTGAATTGGGGCACTTTAAGGGAAATTATTCCTGGAAATATAACAAAAAAAATCCACCTTTCAATTGAAGAAATTAAATCCTATTTCCCTAATCATATTGACCATGTAATCGTCTTTGAATAATAGGCCTTAGACTCCTCCCAGAAGCAGCAATTTCAAAGGGAAATTCAGAACCCGAGACCCTTCTCTGTATCCCGTAACTTGTATATTATACCTGAGGGCCATGTCCATCCAAATCGACTTGGCTGGCCATACATTCCATCCAGCAAATATATTTATCGCTTTGGCTCCTTAATGCCTCCTGCTGCCTCTGGGCCGGACAGAGGCAGCATAAATGTAAAAGCCACCAGGGGGGATGGCCATACCATTCCTGTAATGTGACAGATTTGCCTAAATTGGCCTAATCAAAATCGGAATTGCGATTCCCTTTGCGGCATAATATCTGGTTACCACCAGACAGATTCGCAGCTCCTTTTCGAGGGCGTTTGTCCCGGCTTCCTTCCGTTTTCCGCAAAACCCTTAACACACTTAAGCTTCACCTGCCAGAAGCCGGGGCACTTGAGGGGGAAAGGAACAAGTGTCTTTGGGCCCCGGCAAAACTATTTTTACACGCAAATGAATGCAAAAGCCGGAGAGGCAGGCGGCTAGCCATTTTTCACACAATTTTCGGTTGCCCAACTGCAGTCAAAGAGGAGTTCCGAGTTCCTTCGCCTTTTCGGGTCGTCCGCCTAGCAACAATTTTTCATTTTAATGCGCACACAAATTTCCCGGCTAACGAATAGCCGTGCAAAGTTGAGAGGAGCTAAGGAGCAGTCCTGGGTCCTTTAGGTTTTCTTAAACAGGAGGCAGGGCATACCTTTACCAGTATTATGTTGTCTCAACTCTGTGTTTCCTTGGCCACTTCACAGCTCGACACCTACCTGCAATTGAAAGGCACACAACTGGAGCGTGAGATGGCCGCGGAGATTATATTGCGCATCCTGGATAAAGTCATGCAGAATGCCCAATCCTTGAACAGTCAACAGGTAAGTGCCAGGACTCTGGCTTCGGCTGCAATTGCGCATAAATTACGGCAAGTGTACTGCTCCCATTCATACACACACACACACACACACAAACACACAACCGGGAGGCAGTCAGCGGAGCGTTCGGGTGCCATAATTTATATCCTGCAGCCATATTCAATATTTGCCAGGCGGGTTTCCGCCCAGGTCCTGGATTTATTACGCTCGAACACACACCCTTTATCCCATCGAACTGGGGCAAAGGTGGGCATTTCCCAGTTTGCCGTAGTGAAGCCTTCCTGCTTTTATTTAGCTCCGGCAATTTACATACGTGCATTTGTCTCCATGTCCCTGTCCGTGCTCGGTTTTCCAAAACAGCCAAAGAATTGATGTGCCTGCCGGCTGGTAATGAATACCCACTTCGATATGAACATTTTTCGGGTTTGTCTGTGGTTTCTGTCAGTCTGCCTGCCTGCCTGCCTGCTGATTGTGCCGGCCAGGTGAGTTATGTGATTATGGTACCACCGCAATACCTTTCCTGTTCGGATTCGTTCGTGCTCCACGTGCAGATTTTACAGCAGCGATAATTGGTTAAGCCTCTTCCAGAATCAAATGTCGTGTCCAAAGTCACCTTCTCTTTGTAGTTTCCCTTCCTCCCAGGAGCCTATTTACGCTCCATTTAGCAGAGCGGCTAATAGAGAAGGACCTGCCGGGAGCCGGGAGCCGGGACTTTGGGCACTGAAAAGATGCCGCTAATGAGGGGCAATCAAACAATTTACCCTCGCATCGCCGCCCCGCCACTTGTCGCAGGACAATAAGGATAACCACTTCCTTATCACCTGCAGAACGGAGGGCGCTTTTGGCCCATCTCGAGCCTCGAAATGGCGGTGAAAAGTGCGTTTTTTTTTTAACGCGAAGTTGTATGAAGCCCTCCGCGTTCCGAGATTGTGGTTTCTGGTGGGGAAGCCATTGTTTCCGGCTCAACCGAGGATTTTAAGAGGCAAAGACGAAGAGGAAGATGGAAGCGGTGGAGGCGTAGGCGGAGACACTTCGCGTCTCATGTATTATTCTGTGGGCAAATTTCGTGTACGTAAGAGGGAAAGGACTCCCGCCAGGATAAGGCTGAATTTCGGTATGCAAATTTATGAGAGTGTTGATTGCAACTGTTTGAATATGGCCTGGCCCTTCTCCGAGGACCTGTCAAGAAGTGAGGATAATTGGAAAGCTACCTCTCAGGGTCTCAGGGCCCATTGGCTTACTGACACCTCCGGCATAATCTATTAGCCCGCCCGCCCGCCGACCGGGCCTTAAGTTAATATTCATATTTTACGATCTGGAAGCGTTTGCCTCAAACTATAAAGGAGATCTGTCAGGGGATATTGCCAAGTTTCTCAATGCTGTGCAAATTAATTTAGTTTGGCAAGAGTTCGGCTGAGTTATGGCATTCCAATTCCAATATATTGCGCCGTGTGAGCGCCGAAAAGTCGAACGAGAGCGAGCGAACAATTTATGTTAAATTTTTATTAGCTGACGCAGTCGGAAAAACTTGCCGGCATAATTGGGTCGATTAAAAAGCGTCGGCATTCGGTGAACTTTCCTGAAGTTGAGCAAATAGTTTTCCCCGTTTTTATTGACTGAGCGGGGAAAGTTTAATGGAGTGAGCCGGGGAAACCCCTGCAAGTTTATAGCGAATCGAATCGAATTTTTCGCGCGCAATCAAGTTTAATTAGTGCCTCGCGGAGGTCCGAGAAAATCGGTGGAGTCCGTGAAAGTAATCAGGCGTACCCGTAAACGTTTACTCTCTCCCCGGGCCAACGGAAAAGTTCGGAGGCTTTAAAGCCACTTAATTTCAGCTTCATATGCAAGGCGGCATTTCCCTTTTTATTCTTTGTATTTATTTTTTGGTGTAAATCGGCTAAGCCTGCCCAATTTGCCGATTGAGATAATAATAATCCGGAATGGATATTTTTATGATGGCATTTCATTTGCTTAAAACCCATTTTCATTCGCGCTCAATGGCTGTCATCTGTGATCTGCTTTCATTTTGCGGTTTTTGCTCGGTGGAAATGGCAATTGAAAAAGTTTTTGCGGACTGGAAACTGCTCATTTTTGAGTGTTTGAAAAAGTTGATTAAAACACTACTGCAGCGCACGAGTGTGAGCTTAGATTTGCATAAGTTGTAGGATATATGTATATATAGGATATAGTATATACAATTCGTATTGCCAATGGCCGAATCGAATGGCCAACAAAGTTGGCTGACCCACTTTCAGGGACTTGGTCAGTTTTGAATGGAGAATGGCAGACGAAGAGGCTTCTCTCTCACTCTCTCTCTGGCCCTCATCCTTGAAAGGGCTCAAATCAAATCACGACGAATCACTTAGCCGAAGAGTATGCGCCGGAAACGTGACCCTAAGTCATGGCCCAACTTTGCATTCCGGATTTTGGGAAGAACTTTCGCACTGCGCGCACACACATGGCCAAGTGATTTGCCGGTAAACTGCTAAACGTGGCTAGGTCGAAAGTCAAGTGAAATTTGCACATGGAAAACTTTTTCCAGGCCTTCCCCCAGACCCTCGGACTCCCTCTTCCTTCTCCTCCTGAAAGCCAGGACTTTCTTTTCAGCGCCTTTTAAAGAAATCATGCGAATGCCACACATTTGAATGGAACGGCCCTGGCAACGTGGGGGCGTGGCCTTCGTTAATGCCGCTCTGATGATGCCAAAGTTTCGGATTTTCGTTGCCAAAAAGTTCCATTACATAAAACTTTTCCAATTGGAATTGTTTTCGTTTTCGATTAGTTGCCCCGACCATTTATGCAAGCGAATGCCGTATGCTTGTATCTTATGTAAAAAATCCCATGTTATTTTTGATTTGTTCAGGAAACATACTGCTACTGGTCAGGAATCCTCAAAAGCTCGAGTACTCGTATGCTGGAATCCCAGCTCTAGACTGCAGCAGTGGACTCCTTCTTGCCGTTTATGTTTACCAAAAACGTCCATACTGCCATAGTCGGCTTTGCATTATAAATTGCGAAATTTGAAATCTCTATATACACAAACAAAAGGAGCAAGAAAAGCCGCTGTAATGGTTTTCGCATTACAAATTGCAAAAATCGAACGTCCAATGGTCCGTGCACTCGAAATAATATTTACTCGAAAGCTAAACTGAGAAAAAATGATAAAGTATTTAGATTTTAACTAAATTATTTAAGAGATTTCAGAACTACTTCTATAAGCTTCAAATAATTAATTTAAAATGTTCCTCTAGTGTTTAATTATGGCACATTTTTTAGAGGTAAATATATGTTCCTCTTTTTTTATATCTAACGAAGAAGTAAGAATTTATTTAATTAGTTTTATATTTTTCTAAATACTTAACTAGAATTATTTTTACCTCACCTATAAATTATATAACTTAAATTGTTTTATAAATATTTCCCTTGTTCAGAAACGTACTTCCCAATTATAAGAATAAAATATCTAAAATATTTGCCACCCTAAAAATGTAATTCTTTCCCAATTCCTAGACTATTTCTCTCAGTCTTTGGTGCGTTGCCTGCCAACTCTGATGTACTGTAGTTGGATCCTGCTTATTGGCCTCGGTTTATGGCTTTGTAACTGCACTCGAGAACGTAACAATTTATGATTTTTATGGCCGGGTTCATTGACTGCGCTTTCTGTTGCTTTTCTGGCAGCCTGAAAATATGCCACAGCGCCAGCGGCAGCGGCGGCGACAGAGGTGGCCAGCCCCAGCCCCCCATTGTGGCATTGATTTCGGCCAAAAGTTAGTCTGTGAACTCGATCCGATTGTGTTGACAAGGGGCTCTGTGTGGGGCTTGGGGCTGGGGTCCAGGGTAAATATAAACATGGTTGGCATATGCTGGTTGCTTTATCGGAACTACAACCTAGCCCCTTGGCTGCAGCAGCACTGACAACGGCTCAAATATCGTCCAGTTTGTGGCTTGTTAAAATATGAACAAATAAGTTATTTGACCAGGCAAAACAAATAAGCAGCCAGGGTTTGTTGTATTACCAATATCCTCAGCTTGGCTAAGGCGAAAGTTATTAAAATTTAGAGCTTGGGACCAACTAAAATTGTGAAAATTGATATTTAAAATATGTAAAAGAACAAACTGCACGCAAAAGTGTTGTTTTTAATTATTTAAAACATGTTTTTAAACATTTAAAGTTTTCCCAAAAGATTCCATTAAGCCCTCTGGATGATTTATTGTTAAAAAAAAAATAAAACAAACCGGAAGCCATTACTCACCGGCCATTTTTCTCCCCTTTATTTCCCTTTCAGCAAATTAAAAAGCTGCAGCTGCTCACGCAATCGGCGGCACTGAATCGCGAGACCATCGCGGCCTCCCAATTGGCCACATCGACCAGCGGCAGCAGCAGCAGCAGTCAGCCATCGGCAGGTGACAGCTCCACTGACCAGCTGACCGCACAGGGCACAGGCAGCTCCGGGCCAGGAGCTCGTGGCTCCGACAGCGGGTCAGGTGGTGTCGCCGCGGGCAATGAGATTTCCGCGGGAGCTCCTGGCAGCCTGCAGGCCAACCGAGCCGGAGGCAGCGGTCCAGATTCCAGGGGAACAGGAGGAGCGGCCACGAGCATCCTGACAGTCGATGAGGACACGTTGTCACTGGACCGGCTGAACTCGTTGCGCATTTACATGACGTCGGTGAAAACGCTGCCGTTTAATTTACGCATCTATGGGTGAGTGCATGTGTGGGTGGTGGGTGGTGGCTGATGGCAGATAAATGCCACGTAAATGAAATCAGACACACGACTGATTCGCCGGCTATCATTTCTAATTACGAATGGGGCCAAATGCAAATTTCCAACAGTAAACTTCATTTTACGGCCCCTTGATTAATATATGCGACGAAGGAAAACGATTTCCCCCGCTTGCTGCCGGCGGCGCTCTTAATGGAAAATTTATTTTATGGGCAAACATAAATAAAAAATGCATAAAACAGGCGAGGTCGGAGCATGAAGAATGGCTCATAAAAGTTGAACGCTGCGAATGCTCCTTTCGCCCTTCCTTTCTCTTCCGCAAAAAAAGAAAAAGAGCAGCAAACTTGCAGCCAAGATGGAGAAGACCTTGTCCTCTTCCGGACAGGTATTTCCATTTTGCCGGCTCACAGCTCTGAGCTCCTGGCTTCCAAGTGTCTAATTTAGCTAATTAAGTGCCCTAAGTGCAGGCGGCGGCAACCATTTTGTTTGATTTACGGCAATGGCGGCTCATGCGTTTCCCTTTTTCTTTTTCTTTTTTTTTTTCTAGCGAGGATTTGTTCTCGGATCAGCTGTATATGGACATTGGACTGTCCGCTCGCCTGCTGCACATCATGGCCAACTCGACGATCTTCGCCTCGGTCATCTCGTACAAGAATCTGAAGAGTTTCCTGCCGAAGACCTATTACACGCGTGGCAGGTGAGTTTCCACCTCAAGTTCAATGCCTAATTAGTAGTTTGTGATGGCAAAAGTTTTGGTAGAAACTTTCGAAATTTAAACGAGACGCGGCGATTGCCAAGTACTGATAGGTCCTTAAGGAAAACTTGGGGATTAACGCCACTGCACTTGTGCAGCGCCCATGTTTAATTCTGCGATTTAATGCCGGAAAAGTTGTTGTTCACAAATCCTCCTTGGCTCTGTTGGGCACCGATGTATAATTTGTAAGCCATGTTTGCCCAGAGCCTCAAATATGTGTAATGCCAACTGCTGTCAGTCTCCAAGACGGCATCCTTGGCTTAAGCGTATTACAGCCAGCCAGCCAGCCAGCCAGGCAGTCTAGGAACCGGGGGAAGGGATAATAGAAGCAACAATACCACACCAAAGAGTGTAATTCCCCGACAGTAAACAAAATGCAAATATGCAGCTGCACTGCACAAAAGGGAAAAATCAAGGACGATGATGGAGGAGGAGAAGACAGTGTGTTCTCCGACGGGAATAAGAACAGCCAACAGGACGTTATCAAATCTTGATTAAGGCAGCTAAATAAAAGATGAGTCTACGAGGGGCTGCATCAGATTAGCAGGAACTGTATAATTTTCACAACTTTAGTTGCTTGAGTAAACATTTTGGGAATTATTTTATACCTATATTTTAATATAATTCGTATAATAACTAGTAAAATCACCCTTCTCCTGCATCTTCTTTCCAGCGACCCCCGGGACTCTGATTATGTACTGGCCTCTCGCATCATCCAAACCTGGCTCTTTCAATCCAATCGCTCCAACGACAACTTTCGCGAGCCATTGGACCTGCCCTTCGAGGCTGGTCACGTGGAGATCATCTTTCAGCACGAGAGTGTCCCCAAAACGGGTGATTGGGTTGCCGTTTGTGGGTAAGTGTGGAGTAAATCTGTCACTTAATGCGCCATTACATCTCCGTTTGTTCCGATTGCAGGCACGACTACAAGGCCTCCTTCGACTCCACGTGGCGCTCGGACTTGTGCATCACCAAGCATTTGATGGCCAACATAACGCGCTGCATCTGCCCGCTGTCCGGAACCTACGTGGTTATGCTCACCAAGCGCCAGCAAAATGTAAGCCAGGGTCATCAAGGTCGCCAAGGCCAGATTTCCTTTTTTTTTTATTCCGGCTTTCACCTGCCCAATTCATGCTATTCACGTGTACTAAAGTGGAAAGCCAGCTCCCTTCTGTGATTTATGGCACTTTTAGGACCTGCCATTTAGTGGCCTCCACCTGGGGGGTGGTCCAAGCCCCGCTCTTTGTCGCAGAGCTCACCAGTGGCCAGTCCGCATTTCCGCTTCCCTTGGTCGCCATGAACTTGCTACCAATGCAGCTCAGCTGGGCTCGGTTTTTCCATTGTGCAGCGAGTCAGGGGATGCACAACGATTTAAAATATTTGAAATACCTGCAGAAGCTTTATTCAAGGACAAAGTGGGTTTTTAATCGTTCTTATTTTTGGGTCACTGCTTGATTTAGGAAGTATTATTTATGATAAGATTTTAGTTTATGCATAAATTAGGTATAAATTTCTTTCAGTAAAGCAATTTTTTCCGCTTGTAAATTCTTAAATTCCCTGGCTTTTACTCTGCTATTTTAGAGGCTCGCTGCGATTTTGCTTGCTTCCGTGCCCAAAATTTGAATACGCCTCCGCGCCAGCCTAACAGGACTTTGTCCGGCTGTAGCTGGCCTTCGGTTTTGCAGCTATTTTGAATTGCTAATAGTTCGTTGTGTTTTTTTTTTTTTTATTATTCCATTCGCAGGCCACACCATCTCATGTCCCGCAGCGGCCCATCTTCGTGATCGCCAGCTGTGCCTGCTGCCTGCTCCAATGCGGCTCGGCACTCCTCATCCTGGTGCCCATCTGGTGCAATCGCAAGTGCGCGGTCACGTTCCTCAAGATGCAGTTCTGCATCTCCACGTCGAGTGTGATGCTCATCTACTTGCTGGGCTTCATGAAAATGCTGCCAGTGGTGAGTTAATAACTTTTTGTAGGGGAAAACATTTAGTTTATATAAGAAAATATATTTTTTTTTTAAAGAAAAGAGCTAAAAAATTGTATTATGCTACTTTTTTAAATTATAATTTCATTTAAAATCCTGCAAACCTGTTTCCTTTTTTTGAGAGTGCACATTTTAAATGCAGTTAAATGCGCCTGTGTTCTCTCTGCGGCTCTTTAAAACAAAGCCTTTGAGAGCTTGCAATGGCAACGCGATGGAATAAGGAGCAGGAACGAAAAAAAAGGAATCAAAGCGTGAAATTTAATTACGCCAAAATAAATAAACAAGGAAAACGAAGTGCGGGAAAGCCAAGCTGAAAGCAAAGCAACCCAAAAACCAAAACCAAACATACTCTCGTGCGGAGCGCGAGAAAGGCTCCGAAAGGAGCTGGCGGAGAAGTAATAACAAAAAGTGTTGCAAGGGGAACAAAGCAGCCGAACAGCCAGCTCCTTCTCCATAGAGACACAGATGAGATGGGTGGCCCAATCCCCAAGGGCTTAAACTAGCAGGCCAAACCCTTAAGTTGTAATTATTTGCGGCGCCCAGTCCACCGGCAATGGCAATCTTTGAGTAAGGAATTTACCTTCGGCCAACGACTTTTCAAATAATAATCACGACCAGGGAAAAATCTGTAATCATCATCAAAACAAATTAGCGTGTCGTCTGCAGGTCGTTACCAGGACACAGGAATGCGAGGACGGCGGAGCCTGCGACTTGGAGTTCGGTGGACAACAAAGCAAATAATTTACATTTAGTTTTCGTTCTCGTGGCAGCCAAACGGAAAATTCATGGAAAACAATTCCCTAACCTGTTGGCGTCGAGCTCCTTGGAAGGAAATTAAAAGTCAACAATGCACGACGCGGGTCGGCAGGAGGCTCCAAGGAGCGCGGGATCGAAATTAATATTTATAAACGCACATTCTCATTCTCAGACGTTTGAAGTGGGAAAATGTTAATGGGAAGACGCCATAACCCGAGCCCGTTGATGGGGCATATGCAGCTCCAGTCTCCAGCAGTGGCCAAGGTTCCGGGGGAAATCCCCGGAGCAACCAGGCAGCCAGCCAAGCAGCCGCCTAAATTATAAAACGTAAAACGAACGAAGGCATAAACGAATAAACTTGCGCGCTGCCTAATCCCCAAGGATCGAGCAGGACGAAAAAAAAGAAGCGACTGCAAAGCTCTAACAAGAAATAACATTTTTGAATTAGTAATAAACTGGTCCGCAGTGGAAACAACGGCTCAATAAACGAATGAAAAACAAATAAAACATTGTGTACGACGACACAGCGAAAGGACGACAAAGGCTCAGGCACTCGCAGATAAGGCAGGAGGCAGGGCAGGAGGCGGGGACGCAATATGGAAAGGTTTAAGCACTGCCAAATGAAAAACGGAGACAACACACTCGGAAATATATCTATGCAGAATGTGTGTGAATATCCTTTCCCATGGATGCTCCTATACACATCCTTTGCTTTACTTTTTCTCCCTGTGCATCGGCAGGGGGGGAATTCACAACGCCAAGCAATTCCCGAAAAGCTGACAAAGGCAAACGACACTGCTCCTGCCTCCTCCATCTAGCACAAAGATGCCTGTGAATCCGAGCGTGGACACCACACACGGCACAGGAGGAACAGGATGGGGGCAGAAGGAGCTACGCTATCTGCATCGACACGCAATAGGGGATGTGGCAATACGGTGGAGTTTTCGGTCTCAAAGGATTGCATCGCCGGAATTCTGGAATAATGAACCTTTGCGCCAGCAGGATGTTGCCCTGGCGTGTTGTCCGGACAATAAAATAAACGTGGCCTAGGCCCAAGCCTCGGGGCAGCAGCAATGCCTCTGTGTTGGCCGAGTTAATGAGCAACTTACGTCAGCAGAATCCGGAGCCTGTGGCTTGGTTGCACAATGCGCATTTCGCAGGACTTTCGGGCCGCAGAAAAGCGCCAAAGGGAAACTTTGTCTTAACGCAACGCTCGCTCACACACTTAATATTATTATTATTATTATTGTTGTTATTATTTCGCATTATTATTATTGCACATTAATTGCGCGCACACGCGGCCCGGGTAACTTTATTAAAAAGTACACACATGCAAATTTAATGGCTTGGAACACGTGTCACGGCATCAGGAGAGGCTCCTGGAACTGGAACTGGAACTGGAGAGCTGGGAAGATGTCGTCGCCATCGGCGACGGACGTCAACCGCAGCCACCACGACCACGGGCCACGCCCACGCAATGCCACAATAAATACAATTAAAATATTCATTTTACTTATTGCATATATTTGCGAGCATAAATAAAATACAATTTCGGAGCAGAGCAGCAGTTAAACGAAGCGAAAAAAACAATAAATAAATAAGAAAACATAAATTACGCATACGACTCGTGCGCCCACCCGCAAGCCCCCACGGTGGCCGAGGGCGTGACACTGCAGCTGAACATGTGAAAGGCGAAAGCTTTTAAGCGCACTTAACTCATAATTTTTTGTTTTTTTTTTTTTTTGGTGGTGAGGCGACGGGGTGGAAGCATTTTCATTCGTATTCGGATGGTAAATTGAAAATTAAAAAGTTGACATAATGTTTGTCTCACATTTGGCCCGAGGGCCCACGGAAGATGATTGGGAAGACAACTGTGGTTCAATGTCAGCTGCCTTTAAGAGCCTTAACGGTTTAAGATTGGTTAAGTTAAAAGCAGAGTCTGAATAATGTATGGGTTATATACCTTAATTAATTGAATAATTCTACTAGAAATAATTTATGCCTTTGAATATATAATTTGTTATAAAAAGTTAGCATAAGTAAGGCATAAAGTCAAAGATATATTTCAAGAGTTCTTTTTAGAAAACAACCTCTTTTGGTTTTGTTTATTTTATTTAAAAGGATTTCTAGATTTGTATTTATTTTCACCCATTAAAAATACAGATTCTAGTAGTATTTTCAAATATATCAAAACATTCAATTACTCTCCTAAAAAATAATACTGAAAGAGGGTACAATAAAATGTTTTATATTAAATTTGTTTAGCTTCTCAAAATATTATTATTAATTTCTCTGGCCAAAAGCCCTAAGATTTCAGTTAATGCAATTTAAGAACCATGTTTATGTTCAAGTATTTTCTGGACATTACTCTCTAATTTGTCATGAAACTGGGGTCCAAACAAAATATATATAATGCTTGGCAAATTGTTTACAACTTTTTAATAACCAATGTCCGGTCACCGAGGCGTGGGATACGAAGTGATGGTTATGAGGTTTTTTTTTTTTGAAGAAGAAGTGTAATAAAAATTTTACGCGAAAATGTCACCATTAGAGTGTTCAGGGAAAATCCTGCCAAATGGCTTCTTTGCCACTGCCACTGCCACCGCCACTGCTGATGCTGATGCTGATGCTGATGCGGCACGATGACAACTTTTTATATTTAATTAAAAATAACGATGTTGCAGCCGAGCCGTCAAAGCACTCCATTTCCTTATTAACGGCCGTTCATAATTTCCTCTTGCAGAACTGGCACGCCATCATTAGCAGCTCGCTGGCATCGCTGTTGTTGCTGGGCATCTCGACGCTGATTGCGATTGCCTTGGCCATCCACACGGAGCTGATGCCGAAGAAGTATCTGCAGATTGGCAGCAAGCCGGCGACGCCCACCAAGAGGGAACGGACGCAGGACCGTGAAAAGGACCGCGAGCGGGAGCTGGAGAGCCTCAGTAACATCACACAGATACGGGCCCAGTCGCCGCCAGTGACGGGAGCCAGCACAGGCTCCAGCAGACCCCACCGACAGCCGCCCAAGCCGCCCGCGTCCTCCCTTCCCCTGCAGGGCGGATCAGCGGGAATACGTGGCGCCATCGGCATCAGTTGGCTGCTGCCACTACTTTTTGCAGTGGCCGCCCCCCTAATCTGCAGCATCATTGGGCAGTGGCCGCGCCATTGGTGGCTGGAGGTGCTCTGGTTGCCGGGAGCTAGCTCTGCGGATGCCAAAACAGATGGCGGGGGAGAAGGTGGAGGAGCTGAGGACATGGATGGCGGCTACTATGCAACGCATTCGCTGCTCAATGGCGATAATTTACTGCTCGAATCGGAGGCACTGCTGGGCAATGGAAGTAGCTCAACGACAGAGACATCATCGCCCGATGATGTGGCCACATCGGCGTCATCAATCACAGGCGGACACAGCTACAGCTCCATCTCGTCGCAGCAGCAGCAGCAGCAGCAGTTGCCTGCCACTTGGAGTGCTAGTCGCAGCAGCTCTACCTCCTTTGCCACTTCCGTTTCCGCGCTGGCTGCGCCTTTAACTTCCGGTCTGGGCGATGCCACTTCGACATCATCGTCGTCGTCGTCGCCGTCGCCCTCGCTGAGCTTCCTTCTGTTCGCCTGCATCGATTTGCTCTTCATCCTGCTCTTCTTTGCGCTGTTTGCCATTTTAATGAAGAAACTTTTGTGGTTGCGGCACAAGAATCGCAATGTGCATACGCATCCGTTGGATAAATTCAATCTGGCTTTGCGCAGGCGGTAAGTTGAAAGGCTCCTCGGTTGGGTAGACAAAGGGAAACGGGCAGGGAAGTACTTAGCTCTTAATGGTCCTTGCCCATTTCCCATTTCCCTGTCCCCGGCGGCTAATCTGTTAAAAAAAAAAACACGGAAGCGAAACAAAACAATCGCTCCGATTTGGACTCTGATTCTGATTCTGACTCTGATCCCTTCTCCATTCTTGCATCTAATTTAATATATTCGCACAGCTTTGGATTACTCTACCGATCCGGTGGACTGCTGCTGGCCAAGCTCTGCAGCGATGGGTGCTTCATCGTTTATGTTAATTCATCACCGGATACTTTGTGGGCATATCCGTTCGGCATATCGTGCATAATATTGGTAAGTTGACGGCGGAACATTATCCCTGAGCAATGGGAAATCAATTAAAGTATATATAGAGAGCGAGGGCTCACCTGGGCCGGGCAGGGATTACGATTACCATTACCATTTCGGGCTCCAAATCCCATTTGCCGGTCCAATTGACGGGGAAACTATTAGGAACGGATGCCATCAAACATGTTTCCCGCTGATGGTTCTGCTGCTGCTGCTGCTGCTGATGTCGAGGCTTATGCAAATCCCATTTCGTTTTTATTTCCAACGACTTATTTAAGTTGCATATTTTATCAAAGTGTAAAGCCTGCATATTTTTACACCTGCCGTGCAAATTATGCATGCAAAATCAGCGAAGAAAGCGAGAGTGGGCCGACCCCGGCGAACTGACTGCATTAACTGCCAGCCTGATCAAAGGGAGTGCTGAGAGAAAGAAGCCTTTTCTGTGTTTATTTTGCACTTGCCTTTGACACTTGGCCCCGGCAGCCACTTCACATTCCATCACTTCACTACACTTCACTTCAGGCCACGATTACGCCTGCCACCTGGTATTGTTGCCATTTTATTCCACTTCTTGTTGATTTGCTGTGCAAATATAATAAGTGCCCTCGACTTATCCACCTTGGCACGTGTGGGGCGGGGGCACTCTATATGGAAGGATGGACACCAATTTCATTTTTCCATCCATCAAATCGGAATTAAAGCGTTTAACGCTCTGCGCACGCCCGGCAATCAGCTCAATCCAATTAAATAAACAATTATCTGCACGGGCGGTGCCTGGTGTATCCTTGCAAAACTAATCACATAATTACACGCACACACTTTGATGTGGGAAGCCGTGAAGGCAAGTGGGTGAGTGTGAGAGTCCGAGTGTGTGTACCACTCGGCGTATACGCAACGCGTGCACAGCACATTCAAATTCAAACACAAACAAATTAGGTCGAGCCGCCTCCTCAGATCGCAACCACAATGTCTACAATCCTCTTGTGCTCAGTTGCTGCTGGTCCGGATTCCGGACTCCCCGACTCCCGGACTCCAGACTCCGGACTCCGGACTATTAATGTGCACCAAAATCACTTTGATTGTGTTTGGGGGGCGTGGGCATTGCTCCTCTGTCTGCTTTAGTTGCCATTTAATTATTTAAACACTGGCCCAGTCCAGAAAGTACACAGAGAAAGAAATATAGCCAAGATCGGCCGTTAATGCCCATCGATAATTATATCCAAGACTCGGAGGTGTTATCAATGGCAGAAGTCTCAATTAACAGGTTTCTTAGAGGTTTTTAAATTAAATTTTACGAACGAATGCCAGCTGCTTCTCATATTTTATATTATTTAATTAAGAAAAAAAGATTCAATTTTGGAAAAATAAATCTAACAGTGATGATATCCTTTACCTTGATTGAAATTAAAATATTTCTTTTTGAAGACTCTTTTATAAACATATTTGTTTATAATTTCTTAAGGCCTTGAGAAACCTATTAAAATTGCATTTCTTTCTCTGCATAAGCTCTCCAGCTACTTATGTATGCATCAAACTCGATATCCTTGGTTACAATTAGTACAATTTGAGTCTAAGACTCTTTCGCTAATTTCGCAATTAATTCTGCTTCGAAAATCCCTGCCTGGAGGCTGGAATTCGTTGCATGCCTCCCATAAATTCCGCTCATGAAAGGGGACATAATATAGTCGCCGTGGCCCATATGGCTTGGCATCGATTTATGGCCGCCTTTTGGCCATGCATTTAATTTCCTAATCGCTTGGCTTGGATTTCACACAATGGAAGAGAAAGAGAGACCACCATCACCTTGACTGTAATCGAAGGGGCTTGCCCCATCGCTTAATGACTCAATTTGGGGCATGGACCCATCCCGTCGTTGACACACGCATTTTATTAGGGTCAGTCCAGATGGGACCGGACCTGCCTCAGAGTTTATGCGGCAATCACTGCAATGATTCAATCGCCACCATTTCCCCCTCTGCCAATTTCAGGGCTCGGTCATCCTCATCTGCTTCGTCGTCAAGGCCGAGAGCCAGCTGCGTGGACCGCCCTTCCTCAGCAGCAACGGGAGCAGCCAGAACAGCTCCCTGAAGCAGGCCAAATTCAACACGAGCCGGAGCAGCCTGGACGAGAACTACTGCACCACCACGACGACGGCCAATGTCAACAGTCCGCTGAGCTGTAGGTTCTTGCCAAGTCAGCTTCGATTTCCAGCCCAAAAAGCCTAATCCGTATCCCTCTCGCCCCTATCTCCCCCTCTTGCAGTCTATACCAATCACGACAAGGAGAAGGAGAACGACTGTGCGGTGTCGCTGTCAATGTCAAGCGCAGCCGTGTCCTCTGCAGCAGCCGTTGGATCCTTGGCCTCGTCAGCGGGCTGCGCCCCGCCCCTGCAGCCGAAGGTGGGCCTGGAGCTGTCCGGAGCACCGGTCTCCTCCGGCGTGCCACTGCCGTTGACAATCATCTCGACAGCGCCTCGCTGCCAGCCGGGCGCTGATGGAGCAGCGGAGACCTTCCTCGGTGACCACCAGCACCAGCCGCTGCCTCTATCCGTGGCCCCATCGCCAGACACCCGCTGCTGTGCTTTGTTGGGCGGCGGACCCGGCTACGATGCCTACACCATGGGAGTGGGCATGGGAATGGGAGTGAGCGTGGGTGGATTCACAGGAAGCCTGGGCAGGAGAACGCTGCACAGGCAGCCGGCACACTACCAAACCGGGCCATGTGGAGAGTTCGTGGGCGTTGAGACGCTCGATATTCTGCAGGGCGTGGCAGCTGGTAAGCTTCATTTGTTTTAATATTAAAAAAAAATGCAATAAAACAATGAGACTTTCAATTAAATGCGAATTTCAACATCTGTAAGAATATCTGTGACGCTGATTCTCATAATTATTATTAAGATTATCGAAACGGGGATGGATATACCCAAATGGGCATGCATTAATCATGATCTAGAGTCTGATACAACCACATTCTCTTCCTACTTGTCTCTCCTCACAGACAGCATAATCGGTATTCACACCAGTGCCATTATGCCCACGGCCAACAGCACTTCTCATTATGTTCCACTGCAGCATAATCCCTATGTGGACTTCGTGCCCAGTCCCCTAATCCTGAGCATGCCGGCGCCCCAGCTGCCGCCCCCGCCGACCATCAGTGGGAACCTAAGTGGAGCAACCATTCCGCCGATGTCCCTGCCCACACAGACGCCCAAGACGCAGAAGCGAGTGACCATCTTGGAGCCAACGTCGCGCACCACCTTCGACCCCCTGCTGCCCACAATGGTGGCAGCCGTTGTCTCCACATCCACGGTCACAAGCACAGCAACAACCACGGCAGCCACACCCACTCCGACACAGAGTAGCGGAGGGGGTGGAGCTGGCAATGATGCAACGCTGGATCGCATCACCCTCGATCTGGACTACTTGCTCAACAGGGGGGCCCCAGCGGATGCCCCAGACGGAGGAGGAGGGCCACCAGCGCCCACTAGCGATGATGGCCAGCAGAAACAATAGCAATAGCAAGTTGAGAGGCATTTATAGGCCAAAACTGACACTAAGATGCATTTAAGAGGCTTCGTTTATCTCGTCAAGAGCTGTAAATAAGTGTAAATCAAATTTCAAAAGAATAAACCTACAGTAGATAACTCTGTGAATATTCAGATAAGATTAATCAATGGACACCAGGGGCTTTTCGATGAATTATCAGTTGATTGGGAAAGGCAACATGAGTTTAGGTCCTACGTTAACAGGCCATCGTTCAGTCTTTATTTCGATGTCCTAAATAAACCATTAAATGCTGGACATCAGTCATAACTAAACTCATAGAATTAGAAATCAAATTTAACTTAATGTCATTGCATATTGAAAACCGAATGAAAGAATTTAAACTAACGATAGCTTTTTAGCTAGATTTACAAATGGCAATGAAAATGACAAACAAATTAATGAGCGAGAACACGGCAAGGCGTGACAAAGTTTTTGATTCCATTTAAAGTTTTCCTAGAAATAAAGCAAAATTAAGCCCCATTAAAAAAAAAAAACAAAGAATAAGAACATAAAACAAAACCCTACAAAATACAATAATTGTAAAACTATTAAACATAACACAGGACTATTTCTGGAACAAAACAAATTATACAGATATATATCTTTAAATAAACTCAAGACTCTTGTTAGAAAATCTATGAACAAAACAAGTTTTGCAGTTTTTCTTAATTGGATGTTGTTTGGGTAGCGTGAAGAAGGGATTATTTCTAAGTCCTACGTTGTCAATGGTTCTCTTTTTGGGGTTGTTTCCAATAGTGCTGGAATTTCTGGTCATTTGGATGTACTTGGGAGTTAAGCCTAAAGCGAGCTAAGCTTGTAAAGAAGCTTACATGAAAGTGAAAGGAAATCACCAAAATTAGGTAATCAAAGGCATTTACTCATTATTATTGACCGTTCAATGAGAAAGAAATAAATTAACTCACCCTTCTTTAACCTTATACATTTAACACAGCTGAATCTTATAGAAAAATAAACAGAAATCTACCCCAACTGTCATTTCAAGCTTTCTTGCAAAGATTGCTGATTCAAATCAATTGAAATTTCCATACAAAATCATAAAAGACTAACCAAGACCTTTGCTTCCTTACATTTTTATTAAATATTAGTTGTATTTTACTTAATTCATAAAAGTTATAGCACAAACCTTCCACATTTTAGCACACAGCACTTAAAAGCTAACCACATGACCCACCAGGTAGGTCACATTCTCACTGCGGATGGCAAAGAAAAATGGATGGTCGGCTCGGAAGAATTTCTGGCGGGAGGAATTGCTGATCACAATGGGTTTATATTCTGGAATGAGGCCAAGAGTGTAAGAGATGTGTATTTTTAGGGATTCACCGAAACTCTATACCTGTTGCAATTCGTGGCTGTTCAGATCCGGAACCAGATTCATTTAAATTGATGCGCAGCTTCTGGAGAACATCGACCACGGGCAGATTGGCAGCGGAATGCAAATGCTTAAAATTCGCCGAAGCCGCAAATATCTCTTCGAAGCCGAGCTGCAAATCAAAATGGTTTTTAAATACTGGCCACCGCAAATACTGAGCACTGATTGATTCCACTGACCTGTTTCAGGGGCTGCCGCAGACTGCACTCGAAATCGATACTGAATTTGGGCAGCAGCACCTGCACGCCCTCCATCTGCATGCGCTGCTGCACTGCGCCCAAATCCAGGCCACGCAGCTTCTCCACCAGCCCCGCCAGGCCATCCCTCTGGTTGGGCAGGATGAGCAGCATGGACAGCTCCTCCGCGTGCTCGTATGGCAGTTCAATGGCGCGGGCATCCAGGTCCCGCAGCTCAGCAAACTTCACGAACATATCATCGTCGAAGAGCATGGGCACCGACTTTGCCTGGTTGCTGCTGTGGAACTCGTAGAGTCCCGTTCGATAGGCGCTGAAGGGCAGGAACCATTTGCTCTGGAGATTAGCCGCCAGCAGGAGCAGGATTTTGGCCGCGGAACTGCTCTCCACCTGAACCTCCTGCCAGCTGCCGCCGCCCAAGCCGGCCAGGATCTGTTCGCTGATGTGGCGGCGCAGCTTCTCCGTCTGCTCCAGGTCAATGCACTCGGCTGTGGCATGGAAATAGGTTTGTGCAATCTTCTGAAAATCCTCGGCCACGCCGGACCCATCCTTGGACTGGAGCATCAGTCGGTTTTGTAACTGCAGCCGGGTATCAGCATCACCTGAGATATTGGCCAGTTCGGAGGCAAAAAAGTTGGCCATTTTGGCGTTGCTGGGAAAGCGCTCCTTAAGCCGCAGCAGCTTCTGCAGCTCCTCGGCTGTGGCTCCATCCGAACCGAGGAAGAGGAGGGCCAGAGTGGCCTCCAACAATAGGGGGGATATGACCAGGTTCTGATCTGTGCAACTGGTGGCTATGTTGTGATAGATCTCAGCGCTGATTTTGGATTCATAAGGAGCAATGCTCGGAATTGGGTTGCTCGCTTCACTCATTCTGTGTCTGTTGGATCTGTAAGATAAATATTATATGCATTATTAGTAAATATGATAGGGTTTTTAATAAAATATATATTTTTTATACTGTAAACATCAGCATTCCTTAGTCAACGCATCTAAATCGAGTTCATATTTATTTCTGACACCTTAAAAACAATACATTATATAGATATTCCACCAGTGGCCATCACAGCCTGTGTAATATAAATTGTTATTAAAACTATTATAGTTGCATGTTTTTATCGCTTCCACATGGCTGATCTATCAAAAAGTACTTGTTTAGCATAAAAATGCCCTTCGGCATAATGCAAAACACATGTGTGCCAACGTTTTATGGGCGGAGTAAAGTAAACTTTGGCAAATGTACAATATATTATTAGCCTCCAACTGAAATGCTTTAAAGAAAACGGAAGCGTACGAAAATGTAGTTGGAAATTATAGCCTTTACATTAAATTCTATTTAAATTCACCTTGGCCCTTCAAGTGCATTTTATAATGAAAATGTGAATTGTCTTCCATTTCATTTCATTTCATTTCGAGACCGAGTGAAGGAACAAAAACACACACCAAACACACACAGAGTGTGTCGTGTTGTGTGCACTCAGACAAAAGAAACGCCTTGAATAAATAAAATGAACAAGGGAGCACACTAGGCCAAACTTGACACTATTTTCGGCAAGTAAACAAAGCGGAAACGCCGAGGCGGAAAACTTTGTGACAGTGCTGCGGCTATATATTTGCGGCAACTTTTAATTTCACGCGAATTTCGGCTGCCGTCTCCGTTCGGTTGTGGCCACCACCCACGCCCACTTCCAGTCCCACTCTAAGCACCCACCCTATCCCCCTTTATATAGTTTCCCGATCCGGTGCTGCTGCAGCAGCTCTGCATGCCGATTTCTATGCGACGCGCACACTTGCACACTTAATTGCCACATCAACAAACAAAATGCGCCCCCAACCCGAAAACTGGAGAATAAAACGGAACGAAAAGCCGTTTTCCGCTTCAAAATCGAGAGAACCACTACTACGAATACACAAGAAGAAATAATACTTAAATATTATATAGCTTATACACTTATAAATGATCTATGAACAGCATCCATCAAAGATTTCTTCTCCAAACATTCATAATTAATAATTACTTCCACAAATCTCCTTAACTTTTTCATAGAAATAGAACAAATTCAAAATTTTTCATTTAATTTTCCACTTTTAGTTTTCTTAGAAGCTTTTTAAACAATAGAAAACCACTTAAATACCAGTGTACATCCAGTATATCTAGTAGATATATATTTTTTTATGGTTGTACCCCCACTGTCGCTATAAAGTAGCGATGCTCTAGTGCTAGATGTTTATTGTTTATTTTTGGTGTGCCAATTTTTGCTGTGGCTTTTTTTTCCTCCCCAAACGAAATTAACTACATCATGAGTTTGTCAAAAGTGCTACAGCGCGGGTTTAGTTTTAGATTTTTAGTCTTGTATTTTTTTAGCGTTACACTGCAGCCGAAAGGCATATGGTGTAAATCCTCTCTGGATTTTCAATGAAGCGTATGAGGTCACAGAATCGTTTTCCAAGTGGCATCATCACACAACAATAGTTTGTTGTGAGAAAATCGAAAAAGAACTGCTGAGCCGGATGGGAGTGGGGTGTGCCACCTCTTAATACACACAAACATTATTTTGTATATCACAATTTGATAGTTAAACAAATAAAAAACGAGGTACACTATCTTTACCGTTGGGTTAAATCAGAAATAATGCAATGCAAGAGATATAGTTCGGACAACAATTATATAAATTATATTGTCTTTAGAGAGATTCACGCCCGCACGCAGCTTCGGACGAAATTCGACTAAACGCTCGCGTTCGGCTATATTAGAAGAACACAGAAGGAAACCAATTAAATTTGCCCGTCTCATCGATGACGACACTTGGGCAACGGAGGCAAAAGCTCCTCCGTCCGGCCACAACTCGATCGGTCGGTTCTAATTTTCGGCAACTACTTTTCCGATGCTAAATTTTTAATCTATTTTTATAATTAGTTTGCCGTGAATTTACACAGACGTTCCGGCGAACTGGCGCTGCTGCCTGCATCCGATGTGAATGGAGAGATGTGTTTATATATCGGAGCGTAGATGATGCTGCTGCAGCTCCGGCACCCTTTTTACCGAATGAGTTGTGCTGGGCGCGTTGTCCGGTGCTGTGTAGTTGCTGCTTAATCGTTTTATCTAATCTGAAACATTTGGGATTGAGGCCGCTGCTGCTGCTGTCCACTTGTGTGTGTGTGCCTGCGGCAGATAGCTCTTAATCTTCCGATGCCGCACACCGAACTGATCCGCTTACCGCCACACACTGCGATTATAGAAACACACAAAAAACATGGATTAACTACTGCAAAACTTTTTGTGAAAAGTTTACTCACCGAAATGAAGGGTGGCTTTTAATCTCCCAAGGCTCCCTCTGCATATTCCCCTCCAGCATTTTATTTATTTTCATTTCGGCGCCAGCGTATTCATTTCCAACTTAATGCCCAAAAATATGCTAAGAACACACTGCTTTTTCGGGCATTTCATTAAAATTTAAAGCCACAGCGGGCAAGTTGAAAGGCAATGAAAGTATAATCATTCAAAACAATTCAATATTTATTAACTTGGAATACAAATTCATGAATGGGGATGGAGACACTGGTTTGCATGTATGGGGGTTGAGTAATTGTTGTAATGCTTGCGATAGGGGATTAAAAAGCATACGTGTATACATAAATAAATACTAACAGCCTAAAAATTATCCGAAATTGAATTTCTAAAAAAGCCCAGCACGCACACATACAGGCGGCGGCCATGGCATATGGATTCTAGGCAGCAACCTGGTCAGCCCGGTCAGCACAGCTGTCCTGGTGATTGCAGCGGTGGAAAGCCAGAGATCCGTGCTACCAGGCATCGCCGGAAATTTATCACACGCGGTAGTGGTGGAGTTTGGGAGATGTTGGCAATGTTAACAGAAACAAAAATGAGTTTGCGGTGTTGTAGGGCCTAGCATTATCTTCTTCGCCTGTCGGATATCTCTGCCTGCCTACCTGTATCGGTCATGCATGCCTCCTAGTGTATGGGAATGTTTGGGTACGTTGTGCAATGGCATTGCTAATGGCAATTAGAATGAAGTGTGAGCGCGGTCGCAGGTATAAGGAAACTGTGCGTCGAATGTAAGTGTGTATGCGGTGAAACTATTTTTTGGGATTCGGGCCTAGAAAGTGTAGCCACCCTCGGGTGCCTTGGGTTGAGTGGCATTGAACTCGAGGGCTCCGTTTACCTCCTGTGGGGCCAGCTCCTGCTCGGCCTCGTCTTCGCCGGTACTGAAGTATGTGTCGATGATAGCGTAGGCCTTTTTGTAGACTTCCTCATTTTCGTGTTGCTGCAGCGTTTCCAGCTTGTCCAGGCCGCCCATCTCCTCGACCATCAGGCAGAGGTTTTCGGTGCCGCCCAACTTCTCGGCGAGAGCGAAAAGATTTGACAGGCCAGTTTGCACCACCTTAATGGTGCGCGGATCCTTGGCTTCCAACAGATCGATAAATGGCTTGAGGATTTTGTACTTTTCAATCAAATCGACGATCTGCTCTGGCGTGCCCGAGGTTGTGGTGTTGGTCACCGCCCAGGCGGCCTCCTTTTGGGCCTTGAAGTCACCCTTCTCCAGCACATTGCGTAGCTGCTGGAAAATGCCCGCCTGAATGACGGCCTGGATCTGCTTCTGATTACCTGCCGTTATGTTGCTCACTGTCCAGGCAGCCTCCTTAACGATGTTGCTCTTGCTGTGCTGCAGAAGGTATCCAAGTCGGGGTAGTCCCCCAGCGGCAATTACCACATCAGTCTAGGCAAAGCGAAAAAAATAGAGATTTACAATTGAAACCCTGAAGGAATAGCCCATTTAGTGCCTTACCTGTTGATCCGTTCCAGTCACTATATTGCCCACGCTGCGCAGGGCAGGCACAATAATACTTGGCTCGTCCATTTGTAGGAGCTTGACCAGGCGTGGCACGGCATCGGAATCTACCACGGCCTGGATCTTGCTGTTATCATCGTCCGTTACATAGGACAGCGCCCAGCATGCATCTGCCAGCACCTGGATGTCCTGGCTTTGCAGCAATTGCGAAAGGACTGGCAGTAGACGCTTCACCTGCTCGAACGGCGGCGAGGGGTTCTTGTTACGGCACAGATTGGACATTAGCCAGACGATGTTGCGCAGAAATGAGAGCGGCGTTTCGTGGTTAATTAACGGCAAGATGCCGTCGATGACGTTGTGGTGGATGACAATGTCGCGAGCCGCTGCTCCATCGCCGGCAATGTTGCCCAAGGCCCAAACAGCCTGCTCGGCCAGATTTATGGACTGAGACTGCAGCAGGGCCACGAAATGCGGCACGGCGTTGTGCTCGATGACGCAGCGCGTCTGATCGGAGGTGCCAGAGGCGATATTGGTCAAAGCCCAGGCGGCCTCGAACTGCAGCATGGTGCTGGAGAAGGCAGGGAGGAATCAGTAGGGTCTTTTCAAGCGTTCCCTTAAAACCCATACTCACTTGCTGGCATTCTGCAGGAAGCGAATGCAAATTGGCACGATGCCGTGACCAATCATCAGGTCAATGGGCGGATTGCGCTCCCGGCTGAGCATTTTGCGTGCAGACTGCATGCCAATGAACTGGCGCTCTGGATCCTCGCTGTTCATGGCAGCAACGATTTCATCGACGGATAGCTGCACCGGCGACTGGCCATTGAGCTCCTTCAGCGGCGAGGTAAGATCCTCGTCGTTGATGTTCCGGCGCTTGAACATCTGGTCCTCCTTCTTGGACTTGCGCAACTCGATGGTCACCTCATGGCGGCGCATGCGCGAGTCCTACGGAAAATTGAGGTTAGATCCGCCAAGCGGGACTCCCGACGAGATGGGCCCTTACCTGGGTGTTGATGGAGTTGGCCTTGTAGGAGCCCTGACGCGAGTTCGAATCTGCCTTACTCATTTTAACGATTTTCTTGTTGTTTCCTTCTCAAATGTTACTTTTTAGTGTTTTTCTTAGTTTATCTGCTACGATGACAAGTTAACTGAAAAATAATTCGCAGAAATGTGTTAGCGTAGAAGAAGCAGAGCAGTTGAGAAAAGGAAGGGCTGATTTTTGGTTCCTCTTCATTTCCCCTCTCATCCTCTTCCTCTCCTTCGCCAGAGCGTACCAGCAACAACAAAGCAACAGCTGCAGTAGGCGCCATTTGTAGCATCGCAAGGTGCGAAGGAAGAGAAGAAAGGAAAACGGAGCAGAGCGAATGGAAAATAGGGGAAAAGAGCGAAAGGGAACGAGGAGTAGCGAAACGAAGAGCTGCGGCAGGACGAACAATAGAAAACTCTCGAAGACACACAATTTACTTACCTTCACGTGCCCTGTATGCGTGAGCTGGCTTTTGGGCTCTGTTAAAATAAATTAACTACAAAGAAAATTTTGACGAAATTTCACATTCACTTTTCTGTGTTAACTCATTGGGAGCCGGTAAACTTGTGACAAAACGAAAGAGCACAATTGAACACAAGGCGAGGCGAAATTGGTCTCAATGCTTACTTGATCACCGTTTGGTTTGAAATTCTAGCATTTTGGCTTGAATCGGTGCTGCCAACTCGTTGATTTGAAATGTTAACCAGAAGAAAATGTTAATTATATGAAAAAAATGTTAAGAAAGTAAGAAATTTTTCAACACAGAAAGAAAATGTTAAAACCGCAACAGTCTGGCAGTGCCATCGATCTTGCCGTTAATTTTGAAATTTAACATGGCAAATTGCAAAAACGGTAAATCAAAATTGGCCAAAAATAAGCAAATCTTAATTCGGAGAGCACTTTTTTATAAAATAAAAATAAATGCTATAAGCTAGTTGCAAACTTTACAAGATTTTCCATTTTTAAGCAAAACTGGCGACAATGCAATCCACATCATCCACATTCAGCGCTAGCTGAATCTGCACAGTAGCCTTAACGGTTCCCCGAAATTCAAATGTAAATGTATAGGCGCATGAATAACTTGTTATTTAAATAAAAAAATGGTAAATGAAACATATTATGTGTGATTAAGGTAGAGTAACATTTTCTTTATATTAAAAAGAAGGTGAAGGCTACTTTTAAATTATATTCTTTAAATAAAAATAAAAAAAAATTAAACAAAAATATATATAAAAAGAAGAACATTTTTTATTTTAGTTATAAATCAATAAAACTATTAAATATTTGCCAACAAAATGAAATTTTTGTCATTAAGTGGATTTAAATAATTTATTCTGATATTTATTTACATAAATTAGCTCGCTTTTGAAATCCTAACAATTATTACAGGCAAATTGCATTGCATTAGCAAATTCGGACATTTAATTAGAATTTTCAGAATCACATAAAAAAATGTTCGCCTCGCGGTTATTATTATTTTAAAGCTAGTCAAATGAGCGACAAACAGTTTACACAGGATTCCCCCTTTTTCGACTTAAATAAATGGCATATCATAAAACTAATGCCATTAATTCTCTCTTTTATCAATAATAATGCAATAAATGCAAACAAATACCGCATTAATGCCCTTTTAACTGCGCTGTATTTATGCATGTTAATGCTATGTGTAAAAAACAAACATTTTTTGTGGCAGTTATTACTCAGAATCGGTTTAACTTCGGTGCCAGCTTTTTGTGGCTAACTTTTTGTTAATTTTTTCTCTAGTTTACTTGATGATAATTTCGAGTTTAATCTGTTACTAAGATTAAGGGGAATCAATTAATTTAATTGTGAAATAATAAAAAAGAGACCATCAGGATGTCAATTATAAAGAGAAAACCATTTACTGCGTAACTCTTTATTGCTTTAAATGTTAATTATACTCTAGCAGGGTATTAAAATTTTAATTATATGATTGCAAAGCAGGGTAACTATATACTTTATATATATATATTCTTGATCAGCAAAAGAGCCAATTGCAAGGTTAAACCGCCCTTTTTAGAAAATTCAAATCATAGTTCACAGTTTTAATATTTATCATTTATTTTCGTAATTCGTTTAACAGTATTTCCAGTGACAATGCAATCTAAGCCGTCTTCTTGGTCTCCTCGGTAACTGGAGCCGCGGTGGTGGAGGTGGTGCTGCTGGCTTCGGTTACGGAACGGGCCTCGACCACATCGGAGTCATCGCTGTCGGGCGCGGGAGCAGCGGCTGGGGAGAAGGGTGGGAACTGCTGATCCTGGGGATACGTTTGCTGCTGCTGCTGCTGCTGCTCCTCCTGACCCTCATTGTAGTCGATGGGCGTGGGTTCCAGCTCTGGTGGAGTGGCCACAGGAGCCTCCACAACCTCACCCTGCTGCTCAGCCACAGGCTGCACCTGCTGCACCTGCTGGGGAGCAAACACCTGCTGGTGGGGATAGTAAATGGGAGACTGGAACGAGGCAACTGGCGCTGGAGCAGCCACAGCCACAGGAGCAGGGGCAGCCACAGCTACAGGTGCAGGGGCAGCCACAGCAACAGGAGCAGCCACAGCCACAGGAGTGGCCAGGGCTCGGGCAGCCACCACTGGTTCCCGTTGGACCACAGCGTTGAATCCATTGATATCGTCGGCGGTGTAGGTCACCGTGCGCTTGAAGCCATCGGCATCGAGAACGGAATAGGAGCCCACCACATTGCCACCATCACGGGTCTCCACCTGGCTCTTGATATCCCCGGTGATGCTATCGTGAACGCCATAGGAGAAGTCGTAGCGCGGCGAGGACTCGTACTCGACCTGCTTCAGGACAGGAGCAGCGACGGCAACGGGAGCCACGGCAGCCACGGGTGCCACAGTCTTTACCACTGGCACGGGCAGAGGAGCAGCCACTGCGGCCTTGACAAAAGGCGAGGGCACGGCATAGGCCTTGGTATACAAAGGAGCTGCCGCCGGGATCACCGTCTTGGCTAGCACGGGTGCCGCCTGATGGTACACAGCCGGAGCATGGGCCACTGGGGCGGCATGGTAGACAGCCGGGGCCTGGTAGGTGGCGTAGGCAGGATGGTAGCCGGCGTACGTGGCCGCGAAACCCGCACGACAGGATCCAGCAATAGCCAGGATGAGGGCAGCGCCAGTCAGGAACTATTGGGGGAGGAAGAGAGAGCAAAGGATAAGAGAACGCTTTGAAGCCAATTGACAATTCCTAATTGAAGCCACTTCTCAGCAGCAGCTCCTCCGTCACGCTGTCGCAGGCAATTAGTTTTGAGCACAGGAAATCAGTTTAACTCGAGGGAAGTCATTGTAACTCGAAGGGAACTAAGTAGGAAATTTGTTAGTTAACTTTTCAGGAAGTTTGCTTTTATCACTCTTTTATATTTTATTTTTAAGAGGAAGTCATTTTGAGCTTTAGTGGGAAAACATAAAGTCTTTCTATACATGTATCAAATATTTATATTAAATCGATAATAATTTTTTGGCTTTTTAAATGTGCTTACTCTAAATTTTATAATAAATAAAAAATGCAAGTTTGCTATAAAACAAACCAAGAAAATGTGTGAAATATTTGAAATTCATAGCCAACAAATTCCTGTGACAGAATGCCAGGAACTATAGTTTAAATCGAAAAATTTCATAGAAATACTGTTTTAAATCAAGTTTTAAATACAAATAAAATCTTTGCTATTAAAAGCTAACTTAGCAATTTAAAAATCCATTAAAATCAGTCTTTAAATATTTCTTTTTCAAAATAAAAATACCTCTAAAAACTGATTCGATTCCAACTTACTTTGCCTGCCATTGTAAAAGTGGAATCACTTCCTTTGGACTTGAATTGCTCGAGGACGAGAACGGAGTGGTGGCACGTGCCGCACAGGAAGCACTGACTGCGATTGGCGATTGAGAAGTATATCCGCTTGGACTGGACTCCGGCAGTGGGCGTCCTCGACTCTGGAAGCGATGTTGGGCTAATGATGGCTACCACTCCCGGCGCACGTCACTTTATATGGCGCAGCGTCAGAATTGGCCGCTCCAGAAGTGGCGCCCTGCAAAGAGATCCGAAGAGGCAAACCGGTAACAAGTACACAAAGCTATCTCAGTGGTTGACAATTTGACAATTGCGGGCCAGAAACTGGTTTTCTTTCGGGTAATTTGTCTTCTTGTCTACGGTTTCTCCTCTCGTTTTGGTTACGGTTTCGGTTTCGGTTTAGATTTCGATGTCAAGTTCAACGGAGTATCGATGCTTCCTTGTAGGCCTACCCACAGTCGGCATGGCCCGTAATTAATTGCGATTTGAGCGCCGTTCAATTAACTTTTCAATTGTCAACTCAGCACCTTGCGGGCATTACATCACGGCTGGAGTTCCATCCACTCCACAGACAACACAAACGCTCTGTTTTTCTTGGCGACATGCGCGCCGATGGAGCGCGAAATTTGCTGCCAGCGGTGGCACCTCACCCACTACTCCAACTTCTCCAAGATCCCCTCAATCCCGCTCCTGATTCGACGAAGATATACAGGTGAAGCACTTGGAGGAACTGGAGCCGTGAAGGCTGGAAAATGTACTTTGAAATCTATCTTAAATGGTTAGAAATGTTTCTTTTCTCAAATTAAAATCTGAATTTAAAAAATCGTATCTTTATTAAATATATTATAGCTCCTACATAATTATATGGATAGCAATTTTAATTAATATATTTTTTTATATTTATTACAAATTTTAATTTGCTTGCATTTTTATTTAAACTTATTTTCGAAAACTCTTTTAATTCGTTCAAATTTCAATGAAAAAATTTAATGTTTATATTTTAAGTGCTCAAAAATTGCTTCCTTTAAAAAAAAATAAATTTACTAATATTTATACGTCTTTCTATTTTTATCTCTAGGCATTATTTTATAACTTACAACTATTTTCAACACAAAATTTAGTGCAAGCTCAAAGAAATTGTCCATTCAATGAAAAGTAAGGACTAAGAAACCTTTTAAAAGAAAATTCTTTTACATATATTTTCTCAAAATAAAACCAAATTCAACAACAATTATTTCAATACCAATTTTTGTTCTTAGTGTATCGGTGACTTGTCAGCGGAATCCACGCTTTTGTATGTCAGCGGCGTTTGCTCCATTGGCTGCATGATTTTTCAGTTTTCGGTTACGAGTATTTCTCTCTTTTTAGAAAATTTATTATTGCTCCATTTAGCCGATGTTTACCTTATGTCCCATTGAGGGGTGTCGTGGTCGGTGTCCCACATGCAGACATTGGCACAGTTTCACATTGTTTCGCACTTGGAATTCGCCAGAGTAAAAACACAGGCGGCCTGGCCAAATCCGATTACTAATTGCAGGGCCAAGTGACCGCTTTAAAGGAGGCCCGAAAAATTATATATGTAGGTTAGGCCGGCACCAGGAAGAAACCGTGCATTGGGTCATTGAAAATGTGTCTTAATTAATAATAATACCCGAGAACCGAAGGTTGACCCAAAAGGCTTTTCTAAGAAGTGCCCAACCAAAAATAAAAAGAAAACTTGTCAACTCATTTGAGCGGTTCGAATTGTGGTAATTAAGCGCCTTCAAGGAACCCGCCACCGACTGGGAGATCGCCGTTCAATGACTCCCGTCCATCCATCCGTCTGTCTGTCCCTCCGGAGCTCTGTGGAGCTGAAACTGAAAGTGCGTGGAGCGGGTAGCGTCCGTGAGCTGGCTTTGGGCCATAAACATCCGATTACAGCGTCCGAACACGTAGCCCCGGGCCATCAAGATGCGTAGGCAGACAAGAGACACACTTCGGGGCACATCCACGTCTGTATTTACTTATATGTATGCATATATCACTTGCCTGAACTTGAAAAGTCTGCCATCGGGAGAATGGCACTCTGGGGTTGAATGCTTGGGCGATGTCCCACCTGCCTTAACCCTCTAACGCCCAGGACACGCCGCCCCACAATGGGGCCCAGAGAGCTCTCACGCCCAAGTGAATCTGTCTCCTGGACTGTTTTTTTCCCCTCTATAAAAGCCAACCGAGCGAGATACATTCTCTCCGCCTTGCGTGACTTCAAAAGATTGTAGAGGAAAATCAATTTTCATTTTGTAGTGCTGATGTTCCGAAAATAAAATGGTTTTAAAAAGAATTGAGGAATTAAATTAGTAGCTAATTGAATTAATAACTAGATTTAATTAAGGCAGAAACAAATATTGAACAGCTAAGCCAAAAATTGAACCAAAATAATATCAGAATACTTTTGTAATTTATTTCAGGTTCTTTAAATATAAATATATATTTATTTAGCCATTAAACTTTATTTATTTAATCACAAATATATAATAAATGTAAGATGTTATAAAGTTGTTTTAAAATCTATAAACAAATTCATTTGTAAAAACAATTTCCGTAGGTTTCTTAAACTTATTTCCTTACTTTTAAATCTAACTAACAATGAAATTCCGATTTAATTGTAAATTTTGTTTCAGTGCAGATAAAACTAACCGCGCTTTACTTTTAATTAATTTAGGCTTGCGTGTCTGAGAGTTAACGACGTGCCTGTACCAACGAACCCTTCTCCGGTCCCAACGACCGTCTAATTGAGGAGCCACCGCGCACGGCGGAAATTGCACATCAATGCCAAAAGCGGCGGGGGCTGGCTAGGGAAAGCTGGTGAATCGGTTAGGGCTGGGTGGGTCAGGGCCAGAGACAGGACGTCAGGTGGAATCACTTGCCTATCGGCGTGGCAATTAAAATCGAATGTGTGCGCCTGGCCAGGAAGCTGGAGAGGGAAAGTCGGGCAGCAGCAGGCAAAGCCTGACTGGAAAATGGCAAAGGAGGGGTTCCTGCCTGGCATTTGACATTTCGACAAATACTTAACACTATTTGCCCGACTTAATAAACCCGCCTTTGCGCCACCGCAAAGGAGGGGCGGGGCACGGGGTCTGAGTGCCAGCGGTACGGCAATGATTGATTGCACGTTAAAGCCGTAGAGCATCACATCATTTCCTTTTTACACTTGACAGGAAATGCATTTTTAGTTGGCGCTGGGCGAAATGAGCATCGGTGTGCGCCGTCCGGAAGAGGAGGACAGGATGGGATAGGAATAGAACGTGGAGGAGGAAACGGAAGATGTACGTATGCAAAGTGAACTCGCAGTGCAGTGGAATGGGATACAAATGCAAATGCCGAAGCTGAAGCCGAAGCTAAAACTGAATCCAACGCCAAGTCCGGAGGAGCACTACCTGCCCGTTTTCACAGACAATTTACACAAGAATCACACAAATACCCGTACGTAAACATTTTGTGCGAGTCTGAGCTCGGCCATTGAGCAAGCCATTCGCTCGGAAAGCCCGTCCAGGTGCAAATGCTTTTTCCACTCGTCTTTAAGCTGCCAACTTTTCGGCAACAGATAAAAAGTGCATTATCAATATGGCAATCTGTAGTTTTCCTACTTTTGCCTCATTAGCAAATGAAACTGAAACATATCAGCAAACAGATATCTTTCAGACACAACACATTAAAGAACAATTCAATATTTCCTTCTTAAATATTTTTACTAAATTTTAACGTCTTCGAACAGGATCTGGTAAGCCAATTAAGCGTTAATTTTCAACGCTGGAATGGCCTATCGATCAACATTAGAGAACCCCGAGCGTATAATCACCTTTCCGCATTCTGTGAATGAAGTACACACGCTGGCACACCGGGCGGATACGTAATTGCCGCCCCTTCGCAACGCCGCCGGATAAGACAAACGACCCGGAGCAAATCGCTGTCGACCACGCCCCCTGCATACCCCTGCAATCCCCGCCAGCCATTAGGCATGACCACGCCTTTGTTTGACGCCAAGATGCCGACACTGACAACAAATGTCGCCCCAGCCCCATTAATCCATCAAAATCGGCGTTGAAGCTAAAATCAAAATATGCGCCGGCGGCCGCGGAAGGCGTGTATATATAGAATATATATAGCTATAGATGTGGGTAATGAGGAAGAATGGATTGAAGGGGGTTTCCCACCAAAAACAACAATAAGGAAGTATGAAATATGTACTCAAAATATGTAGAAATTGAGAGTACTCGAGTTAGAACTCCAAGCTTTAGAGGTACAAAATATTTATGCAGATTTTAGTATTCTCTTTAAACGGAATCTCTGTCCAATCCCAAATTTGATTGCTTTGGGGACCGCTTGAACCCCTTCGACACTCAATCTGGAATCGACAAGACAGCCGACCGCAATTTCCAGCGGGTGCACAAATAAAGAAATTAATCAATTTAACGATACGATTAGGGGGCGATTCGCGGCAGGGGCGTAGCTGGCTTTAAACAGAATACTTACCAAAATAAAAATGTGGAAAATAAGAAAAAATTGTGACAAGAAAGTCAAGGCAATCTGGGTTTATAAATAAATGATTTTCTGTTACTTTCATTCATAAAAAAAAAATTTAAAACGATTTTTAAATGGTATTTATTTGTTACACAGAGTGTCGGAGAAAGAGCATTCATTTATTGTTATATTTTATTTAGTTTACTAAAAGTGTTACGTCTTTTATACTATATATTTTACTGATGATATGTTAGTTTCCTTTGATTATAAATTTATTTTTTGCAAGCTCTTCTTCCTGATGGTTAAAGGTTCTAATTTACACGAAGTCTAACAAGCTTAATTCTCCGAAAACAAGGCATAAGCACATAATCTGTATTTAATAATTATTTTTACATATTTTTAAACATTTCTAATGTTTATCTATAAGACAGTATGTTTAACAGAGCTTTTAGATTATAATGACCCTTATATAAATCATTCTTAAATATTAAAAGGAATATTAAAGGTAACAAAAATCCCATAAAAAATATTTTTCAATGTAATATAAATAGTTAATTGATTGTATTTATTAAACCCCTCTTTACTTACGCCCCTGGGCCAGGAGCAATTCGCATCAGGGCGAGTGTGCCGCCAACTGACGTGGCATTTGTCTGGGACCAAGGCGAATAAGTGACTCGAGTCTGCTGCTCGCTTCTCGGTGATTTATTTCCATTGATTTTTTACCCAACATCGACACCACTCCTTCTCCACTTCCTCCTCGATCTCGATACTGCCTCCAATTCCGATTCCGATTCCGTTTTCGTTTTCGCTGGCTGACCAAGCGAGCTTAGAGATTATGCAATCATGACAATCAATGCCCCGAAAAGAACCACCCAAGTCAGTCGCTTGGCGAACAATGCGACGCCTACACCATCAATGCTGGCTAATTATAAAGTTGCTAAGCGGATTAGCCAGTGGCTCGAGAATTGGACTGGCTGTGCGACACACTCCGCCTCCCTTTGAGTCCCTCCCTTTCCGGTTGTGATCCAATCTCCGGATGCCCGCAGCTTCTCTTCATTTGAATGGAGTCAACTGCAAGATGCAAACTAATCAGCATAAATTGCATCGCAACAAGCGACGGGGATTCCCCCCACCAAGTCCTGGGCTAATTTCACAGCAATCTTGCCGGCAAAAAAAAATACTAAAAATGCTCTCAAAGGAAACTGAAGGGTTAGATTAGCTTCGTATAATATGCTTGAACCAGATTCAAATTGAATTCAAGATATACGAGCACTTTGAACCAAATTAAACTAATAAACTCTTCAAACGAACAATGTCGGTCTCTGGGAAAATGCACTGAAAAAAGGGTTTTCATTTTATAAAATAAATGCATAGCAAAAGCTGGAACTCTTTTTAAAATAATAATAAATAAATTTATTTATTTAATTCATTGGAAAACTAAGGAGTTTCCAATTCCATATTAAACTTCTTCATTCTTTTCAAGTGTTTACAGATGTCCTTCTACTATCCGGCTGCCATTTGTTTGTTATTAAAACACTCGAAATATCCTGATTGCTGAAATCCTTCCACAGGATATTTGTTTAAGTGTGGGTACAATGTTTACGCACTTACACACACACACACACGTATTTACATATGAAGGCACACAGACATGCCGCGACACCGCCAAGAAAAAAAGGAGCTTTCTCTCTAAGGCTGAGCTATATAGTTTATATCGCCCGTATTTTTCCCTGGCTTTTTCCTCCTCCTCTTCCGCCCTGCAGCGCAGGACGCTGAAAGGCACATTGCATGTGCGCGCTGCTGATATTTGCCTCGCAGAATATTTTAATTAAAAGCAATTTCTACAATGTCAAACAGCGTCAACGCACAGCGGAACGCAAGGCATAAAGTGTTTTTCATAGTCATAAAGCACGGTTACGGCAGGATGAACTGCCGGAAAGGATGCCGGAGTGAGCTCCTCCGTCACCACCTCCACCTCCTGCTCCAGCTCAAGCGCCTGCATCCTGGCGCTACTGCTGCTGCTGATGCCAAAGTGTCAACAAGTTGATGATGTAGGCGTCGCTGGCATGTTGACTGCCAAAGGACGAGGCGGGCGAAGGAGACAAAGGCCAATCAATATGCAAAATAGTCAATATTTGAAGCGGCCAAAGGTGTCGTCAACTGCCGACGCAGTGATTATCGCCCTCACTTACGATTGTCCTGGGCTCGTCCTCTAAACTGCCATTGTTTGACTATTTGCAAAGGGCAGAGAGCGGCGGCGGATGACGCTTTTCGAGTGCCAAGTCCAAGGGCCCTTTGCGCCATTGCTTTTTAGGCATAAACAAGGACCCCGGCGGAGTCTGCACTTGCCGAGGCAACGACATTGTCTGAATCACTGACTCCTGGCAGCAGACACAAATGCAATCAATTTTAACTGTGCACTGAGGAAAAAGCTTGGAAAATCTCTTTAAACTTTAAATAACTTCACAAAAACATGGGAAAACCGATGATAAGGATGCCTTTCTTACAATCAAAGGATTTCTTTGAATTAGAATATGTAGAGGCTTCAGTTTTCAATTATTTATTATTTTACATAAGTTTTTATTCTCCAAGAGCTATAATTTTCTCTCTGTGCACCATTGTTTCATGCTGCAACTGCTGCTGCCAGACACTCAAAACAATCAGGGCTCAAAAACAGCATGAGTGATGTGTCGGATGACGACGCATGTCGTGGGTTTGCCTGTCTGCCACCCGGATGCCCTTCCTTCTTTGCTACTTCCGTTTCCTGTACCCCGTGCCCCGTGCCTGTGCCTGGTGCCTGGTGCCACTCGGGTGCTCAGGTTGCACTTTTTGCCGGCACTTAAGCGCCTTTAAATATGCAGCACATAGAGCCAAGCGCAGACGACACACTCTCGGCCAAGTTTGTTGTTAGCCCAGATTGCTGATGCATAGTTTAAGCTTTCCTTTCTCTGGCGGAGACAACCTGCCAGCCGAGGCGAAAGTAAGAAATCCCGGTGGCCCAGCAACTCACCATGTCCCTAGCACACTTTAAAATGCCCCAGGACTTATGGTCATGTTTTTCGAAAAACAAAACAATAAAACTCTCGCCGAGCCATCGCCAGCAGATTGCCAATTTCTATATGATAAGTGCTGAAATTCATTTGCTTATCTGGCAAACGGAGCAGGAAACTTTCGGCAACTAACCAGACTCCATTACTGCTCGCATTGAGTCCGGTTTTAAATCCAATCCCGTGCGCCACCCGCTCCGGCTGGACAAGGCTGGAGAGAGGAGAAAGAGTCACTGACCGCATACATTTTTTAAATGCTCCCCGAAGAATGCTACAGAATTTATATTTTGTTTGCAAATTGTTTGCCAGTTTTTCGGCCCATACACTCTGTATATGAGTTGGAGGTGCTTTAAAGTTGTAGCCTCAGTTGTAGTTGTAGCTGCTGCTGCTTCTGCTGCTGCTCCTCTCTCATTGTTGCTTTGCCGAACAAAAGTTTCCTATTGCCGCCGCAGTGCTGCCTGTGATGTTTGCTCTGGCAAAAGTGAAAATGAAAATTTATATGCATAATTTGTTAGAATTTGAATAATACACCAAATGTAGTATGTATAACCGCATTGAATGAAACTTTGCAATTAAATTAAATCTAAATACTGAGAATCTAAGTGGAGATTGCACAGAGAAGCCTTCGACACTGCAGGCCTTGATTGCAGCCTTTTTTGGGAAATTGATTTAAATTTTAGGGGCATTTTAAAGGCTATTAATAATTTAAATTATTCTTAAGATTATGTTTTTAAAAATTACTCCATATTTTAATACTTAAAAGTACTTTTAATCGAATTCAGAAACTAGGTAAACATTTTAAAGACTTATTGCCTAAGCATTTGGAACAAATTCTGATTAATGAAACCCTCTAATGACCTTATTAAAAACTGCGTTAAATTAATAAAGATTACAAATAAATACAATTATTAAAGCTGACTGAATCGTGTTTAAATATTCTCACAAAAAATGGTGTATATTTTTTCACACATTTATATGATACCTTTCCACAAATAGAACTGAGAGTTGTTAGTTCAATTATTTTGTAAATAAATCCCTCACTGCCTCCCATTCATATTTGTTCTAAAAAAACAAAATCAACAAAAAATAAAGGATTATTTACAAATTCCCTCGGGGAGCTTACCCCAAACTACTCTCAAGTTGGCTTTCCACCAAACCCACAACCATATTCATCAAATTAAAAGTGCGGCCAGCTAACTGACCGCCCCTCATCATCATCGTCCTCGTCATTGCCATTGACTGCCGGCGCGAGTCCCTAAACAGAAATGCCATAAAATTCATAAATTACAAGCTTCGCCACGCCCACAATCCCACCGCAAAACTGCCGCTCCGCCGCGCACTGGGCCACACATGGTTTGTTGCTCATATGCTAATTGCAATGGACATGTTTTTGTTGCGGCAGTGGGTTTCAGTTCAGGATCAGGATTTGGAATGGAACTGGTAGCTAAGGGGAAACCGCAGGACAAAACACACACACACACACGGGGGTTAATTTCATTGCTGAATTGTGACTCAAGGGCAATATTAACATGGAAATTATGAACATGCTGGGGCAATGAAAAGTGACAGCCGCCGAGAAAGACTACAAACTGCAAACTACTAAAAACTACAACTTCTACGGGCACTGCAGCTATATACTCACTGCATAAACAGGCCACTAAAAACAAATTGCGAGGGGATGGCCCACTGTCCCCTGTCCAGTGTCCAGTGTCCAACTGGTTGCCCCGAGCTTAGGCCCGGCACACAAAAACAAAGAAGTCCATTTCTATGGGTAGAAGGGTTTCGGTGGGATGGCCATTGGCCAAGTTGGGCCCAGGATGGGAACAGGACCCAGGACCCAGGGTGCAGTACATGTGCCGAGCTGTCGGAACATTTCGCCGCAGCGGTGCACTCTGCCCTGCACCACTCACTGACCGAGCAGCAGCAGCCCCAATGGTGACAGCAACTGACCCGACTTGCCCCGGCTTCGAGTGCTGCCCGGAACTCCGGAACTCTGGCAACCAGAAATGGCCAGTAAAGTTACCGAAAAGTAGCCGAAAAACAAAACCATAAAAATGCTGCACAACTACTACCTCTTGGAGTAAACCGAACTCGGGAACTATAAATTGACTATTAACCGGGTAATTAAAACGAGCGAAAACTTAGTTGACAAGGTTTGATCTTCTTCTCCTGTCAGGGAGTTTTTTAAATGGAAAAGGAATATAACTACAGTAAATTTGTAGACCACGTAAATAAAGTAATAAAATTTATCTGCAAAGCCAAACCATATAAAATCGTGTAAGAACTGGGGGTAATCTAAAGTCATAATCCTTGAAAAAAAAACTATTTTTAATGTACTTATATCAACTTGTGTTTAAGATAATAATTAAGATTTCTTATGTGAAGTAAAATAATTTAAATCCAATTTTCCAGGGATTAAAAGGTTAGACAGCCTTTCGTTTAGATTGGAGTTTAAGTAAGGAATTAAAAATAAATAATTGATCCTTTTTTACTGGCCTGTGATTTTGATTGATACTTTCTATATTTAAGACTTACAATTGTAAACTAATTACATACCTTTAATTAGTTTACAAATTAAAAGTAAATCTTTAAAAAATAGGCTAAAATGTCAGCACTGTCCTCGCTTTCCCAGGACCCCTTTTTTCCCTGCTCCTGGCTGTCAACTGGTATCGCTTGAATTGCATATTTTGCGGCGTTTAAACAACGAACACAATGCCCCAAGTTGATGCCTCAACAGAAAACAAAAACCCCCCTAAAACAAAAAACAAACAAAAAAAAAGCAGTGGTGCAATTTTATATATTGCATGGCTCTATGATTTATGCCATCATCATAATAAATTCATGTGATTTATATGAGCTGCTGCCTAAGGCGAACGGGCGCAGCCCAATTCCTGTGTTTAGCTGCGGTAACCGTAGCAATAACCAGTTACCAGTTGCCAGTTGCCAGTTGCCAGTTACTCGAATTGCTTTTTCGCATTAATTGTTATCCAAAGGATGCGGTGCATCCTGTCTGTGGGTCTGCGTGTCTGTGTGCGTTGGCAAATTCATAACTTTTGACAGTTTCGGGTTGGCATTTGGCTTGTCCATTTGACAGTTTTAAAGTTGGCACAACATAACGCCAGACTTTTGGGCTGGCTCCGGGGAAAACTGGCTTTTCCCGGGATCGCTCCTAGAATTGATTTCCATGCTGCCACTTGCCTCATGCCGCTACCCATCGCTTGCCACTTGCCACTTGCAAGGCAATAAACTCGGCTCAAACTTTGGCCTGAACTGGTGGCTTACATCAAATTGAAAACCGACCAAGACCTTTTCCTAAAAAGTTTCGCAGCAAATTGGTTGTCTGGCTGTCCATCCATCTCACCAGCTCACCATCTCTGGAGCGAGAAGATCTTTCCGTTGGCGGATATCCTTCCATCTGTTGCGACTGCTGCTTCTGACGTGCCACTTATGAATATGCAAATCGGCAGACGGGATGCGTCAGGTGTGACGTCAGGGCTAGGGCAGTTCATTAAACTTGGCCCGGGCCAGGATGTGCAGCACTTAATTAGCCAAACTAAAGACGCCGCCTGGCCGAAAGTTTAATGAACTTGGGCCGGGGACAGGGACAGGGACAGGGACAGAGACTGCCTACAATAGCTGAAATCAAAAGCGAGGACCCGCACCGCACCACCCCCGGGCGATGTCTGCACAAATTAGCCGGCACAAGGCGCAAAAAAGATATGCGAAAGTGGTCAACAATTACACAAGGCCCGGGTCCGGGCACCAGGAAGTGAGAAAGCACGGAAGATGAGGCTAGGACGCTAGGACGCTCCAAGAATAAGCAGCAAACGACCTCAATGAATGACATTTAATTATTTCATCAAGAAAGCAAATAGCCCAAGGGCCAAACAATCAACTTTTCTCCGGCAAAAGGCACAATACCTCGTTTTGCTGTTGCCCTTCTTACTTTACTTTTTTCTTCTTTTTGGTAATAATGCAGGCCTGGCCGGCCGAAGAGGGGGTGTGGCAAACTCCCAAAAGATGCTGGTCGTGCTGATGTTGATTGTTTCTCGGGCCCTTTGAGCAGAACAACAGGGCGGGGCTTAACCAGATCAGGATACCGGCTGGCCTTAAACTTGTACTAATCCCAAAAGGTCAAACACGGAAATGCCAAATGTCCAAGTCAAAAGTAAACACCAAATAGAGCTTGAATTTTTTTTGGAAATCAAGATTTTAGATGTAAAAGGAAACTCTTATATAGATTAAGGCTTAAAGTTAGTTAGTTTTGTTAAGAAAAAAATCGTAATTCTTCCCATTTCAATTGAGTTTTCTTACTAAATTCGATTTGTTGCTTATAATTTCCTAAAACCAGTTTTTGAAATATTTTAGTAGTTTTATAAACTGAATGGTAGAAAAAGCTACTTCAAAACAGATTATTACAGAAAATCATAGATTCTGTTAATCATAGATTCGTGTTCAGGAAAATGTCTTCCAGGAGCGAGTAAACCTTATTTAAAAATCAGCCCTTATAATTAATTTTCATTCCATTTAAAAGCAAATAAATCCCCAGAAAAAATACTTACAAAATGAGAACAAAATAAATAACCTTTAAGTTAGGAAACGATGTCAGAAATTAAGGGATCTCAGATAAACGCTTAATCACAAAATAACGAGAACTTTCAATGCTGTTTAATCTGGATTTAAAAAGTTTTTCCCACTCTCCCCCCGCCGGCGCTTAATAATGGCCAAAGATTTTCCCATCTTGACCTTTTCCTAGGCCCCGCACGCCCATCAATTAATCAGTTCCTGCAAACAAACTTAGTGTGCCGCGTGTGTGTGTGTGTGTGAGTGGGTTTGGGTGGGGCAAGGACAAAAGGGCTGAATGCAGCCCCAATCGAGGGGCAGCCGAGGACACACAGCGAGGGTTGCTCCTTCTCTATTTGATGAGTCCACAGATGCTAGAGCCAGTGGATAGACTCGACCAGTATCCTCGCATATCCTCGCTACTTCGGCTGCCTGTGACAATTACGCAAATTGTTGTTGTCATTATGTAAACACTTGTTTATGTCAAATTTGACATTTGATACGAGCGCGCAGGACCAGCAGGAGGCGTACAGCAATTCAGAAGGTGGAGGAGAAGCAAGGCCCAGCAAGGGCCAGCGCAATATGTCAAACGGCAGGTGAGTCTGGACATGTCCATGTTACACTTGATTAAGTAGGCGCTGAGTTCGACGAAATGCTTTTTAGATGGACCTCCTCTGAACTGGAAAGGTGCGAGACGTCACGCCGGCAGGTAAGGGGATGGCTGCGGTTCATTGTCGAGTTGACACGATGGGCGGAAACGAGGCCGTGGCCCAAGGACCTACAAGGGGGGATGGGCACAGGACGTGCCAAATTATTGACAGCAGCAGCAGCAGCAGCGGCGGCGACGGGATGGATGCTTGTCCCCTGTTCTGAGTGAGTTCACAAGTGTGTACCTCGGTGCTCGTCGGCGTATGTGTGTGTTGGTTAATTAATAAGACGTCCTTTGGCTGGCAGTGGGCGGGGTGGAGAATGGTAAACGGCCAGGGGCAATATGCCAGCCAGTCCATGCTTCACAAGTCAAGGTTAACTGACCCGTAGCTGTGCCTCATTAGCACCAGAAAGAAAACAGGACAACCAAAAATCAGGCTTATCACAAAGGCAGCAGCAGGAAAAATAATGCTCAATATGCCTGGACACAAGACTTACATAAGTGCTAAAATATTATATCCTGTCTAGCCTAAGGGAAACCAATTAACCCATTCTGAGGGAAATCCGTATACTATCTTATTACCAAAACTTGCCAAAGATGCTGGGAAAATACATTTTGGAGCTATGCTGAGGTCTGCTGAAATCCAATGAATAAATAAATTTAAGCAAACGCTCGAGCAATGCCAAGTAAAATGTCATCGTTTGCCTCGATTTGATGTCAGTCCTTAAACAATAAGGATTCTGGTGGATGTCCCTCTCTGTTGTGTGTATGCTCCTGCCTCCATTCAGACATTGGCAATGGCCACTGTAAATCTCGCCTTTCAACTGCTCACAATTTCCACAATGCAATTTTCAATGCGTTTTATCGAATGCTTCTTGTCTGCCAAACGTCATACACATGTTCCTCACCCTCCCGCCCTGCCCCAGGACGACCAGGACACCCATCTTTTATACCGCTCCAGCTCCATGCTCTTGTTTGTGTGCGTCTGTATCGAGTTGTTGCCATTTTGTTGCATACTTTTGTGCACGCTCATCGGCAAATTGAATTTATGCGCTGCAGGCAATGGGAAAAAAACTCTGGCAGAGTGTTGGGTTGGTTGGCCAGGACAAGCATTGATTTCGTCATGTCAGGAGTGGAAAGTGGCGGAAGGGCGAGCATTGCAGAGTGCACGGATTGTGCACACTGGATGCGCATAAAATCCTGTCGTTTTGGCACCACATCAACTGCTTCTCACACAAATTCCCATGCATATTACATTCAGCTGGGCTTTCGGAAGGAAGGGGCTAATTCCCCATTCATCCTGCCATCCTGCCATGCTGCCATTCCGTTTTATTCGCGAAACGCCCGTCAGGCTCCCATATGCCATATCCATAACCCCTGGCAACCCCAGGTCGATATATCCGCAGTTAGAACTCCTCCTGCATGGATTTAATGGCGACAATAATCAGTGGGTTACACTTAAGACTAATACAGTCAGGAATCAGGCCTCAGCAGCCTCCTCCTCCTCCTCTGGTTGCACTCGCTTGGGAGTCGGCTTGCGCCTCGAGGGACCGCGAACACGTGGCGGCTTCTTGGTGGTGGTGGACTTGGGCTTGGGGTTCTCCAGCTCATCCAGCTCAGCATCGGTCAAACGGTCCTTGTACCAGTCGGCGCTGCAGTCGGCGGGATATATAATATAATAGGGAATCTAATATATACTCCAAATATAGGATCCTTACCAATCAGGCACCTTGCGAGCCCAGTCGCACAAGGCCTTTTCCTCATCAAAGACCTGGCCCAGCTTGCAACCATTTCGCCTGGGAACATCCCCATTGACGCAGACATAAAAGAACTGGCAGTCATCGGGATCGGCATAACGCGGATGGGTCACCGCAATGCTCTCGTTCACCTTGGGGCACTCGAACTCAAAGATATCCTCCGACTTGCAGCCAGTGACGCCGACCTCATCGGGCCAGGTGCAAATGCCAGTCTTGGGATTGAAGACCAGACCCTGTGGGCAGGTGATCATATTGAACTGGCCATCCACGCAGAAGTAGAACTTGTCGCAAATACCAGGCTTCTCATGGCCAAAGTATCCGTTCTTCCTGGGGCAATGCAGCGAGGATTGAGGGGTTTCTGGCAAAAGCAAGAATTTCAGTAATTAAAATCGTTTTAAAATCACAAAGAGCACAATAAAGAATTGTATTTTCTCTTGAGCAAAAAAAACCTTTCTGTAAATACATTTCGCTTTTTGGCAGCCGGCACAAAGGTACCTTCATTTATTCAGGTGCATATAGTATTTACATAAAGAACATACATCACATATGTATGGGCTGGGCCAACGGGAGACAAAGGTAATTGAAATTGCTAATGGGCCAGCACAATGTGTGTACTAATTGCCTTGATGGTTGGACAAATAATTTATTTAGTAACTAAAACGCTGGGTAAAACTTATTTCATATGAGAAACTTAAACACAATCACTGGAAAAGTGACAGCTTTTAGGGGAAAATCATTAAAGCCGTCCTGCTTAAATCGTTTTAGTGCCAGCAATTTAGCTGAGGGTGGAGGATGGAGGATAAACTTTAATAAAGTCTTCTGTCGGAAAGTTTGAAGGATGCGCCCACACACACACACACGTGGCACATGTCAGGAAATTCGCACCAAACTTTAAAGCTGCGGGAAGCCAATTGCTGATGCCACGGCTTAAAATTTCGATGAAGCTCCCGCTCCCGCTCCAGCTCCAGAGCCAGCGTTGGAGAAATAATAAAATCACAAATAAAACAAGTCTACCGAGGGGGCCAAAGAAAATAAAAACAAAGCACCGTCGCAAGACCAAAGACCTATTGACGACAACAATTTGGGTTAACCGCCTCGCATGCCGTTTGCATAATAAATAAGTTAACAAAAAGCGCAGCCCAGAAGTAACGAGCAAATAAGTGCGGGCACGCAGCGCGTTTATGGTCTGATTTTGGCCATCGTTGAAGGTGGTGTAGAAGGAGAATTCCGTCAGGAGCTTCCAGGAAGGAGCAGGTTTTGGTTTTTGTTTTTAAATATAGCGTGGGATTCTCTTGTCACGCAGTGTGCGGCGCATACGTAAGGCGCCTTCACAAATTAACCAGATATATTTGTTTGTATATAATTCCCGATATATACTCACGTAGCTTGGACCGCTTGGTGCAATCAATGTTATACGGCAGATCGCACTTCTCCTCGATGGGGGTGTAATCGTTGAAGACCATTCCATCGGCACACAGGCGTTCCGTGGCCACGCCATCGCTGCAAGAGTTGCAAAGTTGGTGATTAATTCAGAGTTCGCAACATTACTCATACGCCCCGTGGCCACTTACAGGCAGGCATAGTACTTGTCGCACTGTTTGCTGTCCGGATAGAAGCCATTGGCCTCCGGGCACTGTTCGGTGGGCTCATACTCCTGGGCCTGCTTTCGCTTGGGCACCACGGATGCCTCCTGGACGGGATCACGGTCACGCGGCGGCAGGTGACGCTGCGAGGTGGGATGACCGACACCCACGCGGAACTGGCCACGTCCCCAGGCCTTTTCCTGGGCAAGGGTAGCCGTGAGACCTGCAAAGGAATATAAATAAATTTATTTAAATATAAAATATATGTGATTATCAAAAAAAAGATTTAAAGAAGATAAATCAAAAACTCTTTAATCATGAGAAAATATATTTTCATAAATTCTATTATCGCTCCATCTTAAACTTAATCATTTTTAAAGTGAATTTAAATGCATTTTTCCCTGTCAAATCTATGCTGTTGTCACCTTTTAACACCTAACAAATTGAATTAAATTTATAAACGTACGAATGCTATGCCTAATCGATTGCAACAGACACAAATTCAACCATTGTTTTCATTTTCATTTGTCAAAAGTGTAAACACTTGGCTGAATCTGTCAGAAATAATACATTTACACATTTCGGGGTGCCTGATTTTTGCATATAAATACATATGTATGCTAATCTTGTTGAATATTTTAACAATAATTGTTTTTTACAAACTGAAACTGAACACATGGTTGCAGAAATAAAGAAATAATATGAATTGGCTTACAATAGGCCATAAAGTGCATTTAGGTATTTAAAGCTGCTTAAACTTTAAGACTTAAAGATTACTTTTGGTCAGAAGGAGCTTTATTGTCAAGACAGTTTCTCATAAATAATTCCCTAAATAATGTTCGAATTCATAAAAGTAGTTTAAAAGCTTAAATCAAAGAGAGAAATTTAAGAAATTTGAAAGCTGATTTAAGGTTTATTATTTTTATATTTAATCAGGAATCATATTAATTTTAAGAATTCATCAGAAAAAGCATAATTTAAGCTTCATCTGCCTTTTTTATGCTTCTATACCTATTTTTCTCAGTGCAACTTGCACGTTTTTTGTATTTTGTTTCTTTTTTAGCCCAACTTTTCCACTTTGTTTGCGAGAAACCCGTTTGCAACGACTTAATAAACATATAGAGATATGTATATGAGTTAACGCTAAGCTCTCTGTCTCTGCTGGATTGCGACACAGGCCGAGCGGCCAAGCGGCCGAGCTGCGACCTTAAAAGTGAAAGTATCTTATGGATAATATAGCTCCAAGTTGGCTTATAGCTGGTAAACAGCTGACTTAAGAACCGGCATCATCAGCTGTTGCTGAACTGCAGCCTTGAACCGCCAGGCAATTTGGCGGAAAACCAAGACACTTCCGACAAGCTGCTGCAGCAGGCGGGCCATTGCATTCGCATTCACATTCACATTCGCATTCACAGCAATATCAACATCCACATCTACCAACCGATTCAGTAGCTGGCAGCCACTCCTCAAGGTAAACCACTCCAATCAGGCATTGCAAAAATAAATGGTAAAAGAGCAGAGCGAAAAGCAAGCGAGCGCAGAAAAACAAGAAAAGACGATTTCAATTTTCGAATTGCCGCCAACGCCAACGCTGCAGTTACTCCACGTTTATATGTTGAATTTTCATAAATTCTTCAATAAATTAAATCGAAGATGCTTGTTTTTATAAAATATATGCAATATTATTCAATTTGTTAGTAAATTTAAATATAATTTCATAAAATTCATCGCATAAACTTGGCATGTAAGTGTCAGCAAGTTGCTGATGTCGACTGGTGACTCCTGATGCTGATGCTGATGTCGCCATGGCTGACATTCGATTAAACGTTAATAAAGAAACAATTCCACAAAGCAATTAGTGCGTGAAGTGTCGGGCAACATTTAAGCCAACAAAAACATCCACCGACTGCAGCCAACAACAAGTTGTCACTGCTTTTGTTGCACTTTGTCGTTGCTGCCGCTGTTGCAGCTGTCGCTTGTCATTGAAACATGTTTCGTACACGGCCCGGGACCTGGCGGAATACAAAAAAACAACAACAGGCCACACAAACAAGAAGCTTGGAAAGAAAAAGTAGCTACCAAAACTTCATAGTTGAGCTGGTAAATACTCTATAGGCAGGCAGGACTGTAAGGGGAAGGCCCTAGCTTTTATAGAATTTGATATTTCATCTAACAAATTTAAGCATTCACCATAAAAGTACCCAAAAGTGACTTGAAATAAGATTTTTGCTGACATTACGATTATAATTTTAATTCAATCTTAATTTATCTTCTAATCTTATCCCTAAAATTTCGAATTTCCTTTCCAAAAAAAAGGGCATTTTCCCTTCGTTGTAATAAAAACACAGGCTGTCCTTTCATTTTTATGGAGCTCCTTTTTTTTGGCAGCCGCCCGAGTGTGTCAAGCGGAGCGTGGTCTATGCGGTTTTGGGAATGGGACAAGGATTGTGTTTGGGAAAAGGGAAGGAGGCTTGAAGAGCTGCTGACTTGAACCGGAGGCCGCGGCTCTGACGACTGACAGTCTGTCAACAAGTTTGTCATGGAGACTCGGTCCGTTCCCAGTCCGGTTAAACTAGATTAATTGACTGCCTATGACTGAGCTGCCCGATCCCCGATCTCTACAGAGATTCCCCTCTATACCGTCGACCCAACTCGGTGCTAAACTTTTTTGTGAGCTACCTCCCTACCTTCGGGCTTAGGTTTCGGGGACAGATTTTCGATTCCAGTCACACACGTCGAGGGTGTCGCGGCTGTCACATCTTGGGAAAGTGCGTGCCGAAGGCGTCGTGTTAAGTTCAATGAACATTAGATGGATTAAAAATAAACAGATTGAAGCACAGCGCAGCACACACACTCTTTTTTTCATGTCATTCATTGGACCGATGCGAGATTGATAATAGACCTGAGACTGGCTGAGAGATTGTTAAATTGGATGTGATGTGTGGCTGCCTGGTTCTGGGGCAAAGGTAACTGAACTCCTGGAAAAGCCAAATAAATTATAAACTCTTTGCGCAAACACACACACACACACTGGCACACACTCATGTTGGCAATCAAATTAAAACTTTTCCATTGTCTCGCCGATTTTGGCATTCAAAAGGCATCAAGAGAGTTTTCCCTCAATTAACTGGGAATTTAATTTATGCCATATTATGTTTGGATACTCGCACTCGACACTCTCCAGCACTCGGTGGCCCCCAGAAATTGCCACACATTTAATTATGAGCTCTGCTGCTGCTGCTGCTGCTGTTGCTGCTGCCGCAATTTGCAATATTTTTCATGGACATTTTAATATAATTACAAAATTCGGCTTACGTCCCCCTCGTGCAACAGTTGCTTGACTATCAATTTATGTTTCATTCCGGCGTAGTTAACAATATGCAATTTTAATGTTTTGCATATTTCGGGGCGGTGGAGACAAACAAATTTTTAATGAGCTTTCACACAATAAGTGAACAGAAAATTTCCCAGAAAATTAAATTGCCGAATTTCCAATTGCAAATGCAGATGCAGAACTATAACCAGAACCATAACACAAACCAAAGCGAAAAACCGAAACCAAAGCCATGCAAATTGACGCCCCAACAACAGCAGCGACAAGTGTGACAATGCCCAGGATGGATGCCATACAGCATACAGATAAAGTGTATATATATATGCTATATATGGCATTTACACGTGTTCAGTGCCATCGAAATCGGACGATGGCAGTTGACATGATGCGAGGGCCACGCATACACTGCAGATATGCATAAACATGGAGGCAAATAATGTTAACAACCATATTTTACAGCTCGCCAAAGTCTAGGTGTTTTCTGATGTTACAGAATTTGCATATCGTTGGGAGGGCGGATGGCATTTGTTTGCTGTTTGCTGGCCGTTTGTTTGGTTTTTTTGGCCAACAATTAGATGGCAATTGTTTGCAGAGCATTAAAGTCAGGGCTCATTATTCAAATAGAGTTCACATTTTGCCATTAATTGGCAAAATGCAATTAAGAGAGCTTTTTTCGCACTTACCCGCGGCCAGAGCCAAAGCAAATATGCAAATTTTCACCAATGCCATTTCGTTAGCTGACATAAACCTGCACGGACAGATATAGATTATTTATTAAATATTGTAAATTAATATGCTTTCCGGCGGCACTTCAACGGTATTTCATTGCAATCCCCTGGATTTTTACGTCGCGTCTGCATCGATGGCGGCCATTTCGAATCACTTGGCCCTCGCCCACCATTTTGATATTCGAATTCATGGACTTTGGGGGCTACACTCGGAGAAATCGAGCACTCACCAAGTCCGTGTAAGTGCGCACGCGTCGCCGTCTCGTACAAAACTGTGCGATCGGATTTAGACGGGAATCAGTTTTAACCAAGTTGAGTTTGAACCTCTGAGCTTTGAGGGAACTGCATTGAGACGGTTGCGCATGCGCAGTTGGGAGAGAACCGGTCTGGGCTTCCGAGAAAGCTTAGTTTCGCTTATCATGGCTCGAAAATGTCAGGGATTAAAGCTTAACCCACTGGCGATCTGTATTATTTTCAAGATACATAATATTTTTGATTTTGATTAAAATTTTGTATTATCTTCGAATATCTTTAAAAACTTATTTCATTGATTTTATTTCGGGGTATAAGTATTACGAGACAATCAATTTTTTTAAACTATTACAATTCAATTTTAACATGTAATAAATTCATTTGTAGAAATTCAAATATTTTATTTAAATTATTAAACATTTAAATTGGTTTTTTAATTTTATATTGGTTATACATTGATACAAAAATCCGTAGGTTATAAAAAATCATTTTAAAAGGAGCCCTACATTTTGCAATAAAATATTTAAAATTGTATATTTGATTTTTAAGGTATTTTAAAGCACAAATAATTTCTGTTAAGTTGTTAAAATCAAAATTCAGTAAGCTCAATTAAGCTCAACTTATTTTGTATATTTTATTACCCCTTTAACCTTCTTATGAAAAACCTCATTTGGTTCAACAAATTAAAATAACAAATATTTTGTTTAAACTTATGTTACCCCAATAAGTACCCAATAGCAATATAATTTAAGAAGCAACAAGCAAAGGGCTGGCGGGGAGCACAAACAAATGCAGGAAATGGAAATACCAACTTTGCATAACATGGCCAACGGAGGCGAAGCCTGTGAACCATGCCGAAACCCAACATCAACTATGCGAATAAGCTGCAAACAAATGTGAGCGGGCCAGGCCACAGAAAACACGACCGACGATCGGCAGGACGAGTTGCCAGAATAATAGGGACAAGCAGGCAGGCGGCAGTGGTAATATTAAAGCTCGAAAAACACAGGAGACGAGGCCATGATACATATTTTAGCCGTAGAAAAGTTGTAACGAGCACATTGCCGCACGGAGCACTGATGGCAAATTTGTCAAAAAGGCGACAGGACGTGCTACGTTCCGGCCGGGCATCGATGATTTGCATTTTTGAAATTAACCAAAAAATATGACAAAATGTCCAACACGAGGATACTGCTCTGAGCCCTCAGGTGGCTCCGTCTCCTGTTCCTGAATATTCCGGCGACAGGCGTTTGCTGCATCATTGTGCAGGCGGAGAGAACACATTTAACTTGTCAAAGTCCTCGGCCTCAGCATCTGCCTCGCCTCCTTGGGGCCGACTTGTCCGGAGCTTGTTTTCCAGCTCCTTGCTTTTCATTTGCGTGTCATTTCGTGTGCAATAATTGTGACAAATTGTCCTTCGGCCGGCTGCCCAAGACCAAGAGTTTCAAATTTTGAGCAAGATTTCGGGGCAAACTTATGGAGGCTTTGTGTATGCAAAGTAAATGGCATAATTAAGTGAAATGACATACACATGACGATACATTTAACAAATGTTGCGTGCAAATGCAAATCTCGGTGGGCCCTGCCTTAAAACAAATGGAGACCGATTCATAATCCCGGCGATAAGTCGGAAAAATAGCATCCTTATTTGCGATGAACGCCCGCCAGTTAAAGCCCTAAAATATGGCCACAATCGCCAGAGTCCTAATAGCCAGCGGGCGGAGGGTTGTAGGGTTGGAAATGGGTCGGAATGGAAATCGCTTAGCACAATTTCGGGCGCATTAGCGGCGATTACGGGTGTAGTCCTGGAATGTGCCAAAGCCGAGTGCACAATGCAAGGCAACAATGGCATAACAATCAAGAGTCAAATTAAAACGTTGCGCTTGCAGAAATTCAGTTTTTGTTCTCGGCTCTCAGAGTCCCTCCCTTCATGCTCCACCAACGTTTTCCGTTGTCCGCTGTCCGCCATCCTGTCCATATTCCCCTTGTCCTGTCCGCTGTCCATCCAGCTTAGCGCCGCAAAGTATGCAGTGGCAAGTTGGCAAGTCCTGCTGACTGCGGTGGAAAACTTTAGCAAAAGCTAATCATAATTTCTCCGCTGATAGTTCGTCCAAAGTCCAAGTCCTTGTGCACGGACCATCGACCGAAAACCAGCTTGCACTTTTTATCTATCCCCCGCTTTATGATTATTTTCAATTCCCGTGAACCGCATCGCCCTAAGCGCCACGTTATTGTCCCATAATTGAATATAATGGCCATGGAAATGGCGCTGCCAATGGGGGATCCGTCTCCGTGGGGCATTGTTCGGCTTTCGACGTTCGCCAGGCAGGACACCCACGCAAGCTCATTGTATTAGCCGGCGATTATCCGACAGTTTGGCATGAAGTCCGCATCCTAAAATCCTAGAAGGAAAAAAGAAAACATTTGCCCGCAGGGACCTGCATGTGATTGGGTATCATCGCCACCTTTTGTTGTCCCCAATCAGTGAGAAACCAAGAAACCAAAGAAAATGTTAATTTTCATTGGGAAAATATTTATTTTTATTTAATTTGCATGTTTGTAAATTAAATAGATAACATTTGCCATGTTAGTATATTTAGTAGAGCTAAAAAGCCAATATTTTCAAATCTGCAGCTACTTGGGTATTTATTCAAAAACATTATGTGAAAATATACCGAATTATTAGCTAGTTTCCGCATTTAAACACTGATAAAAATAATTAAAATCAAAATGAATTTCATTCACTTTACCATGTGGGGAAATCACATTAAATAAAAATGTAAACTAACGAGCCTGGGCGGCCTTAAATCGATCGCCGTAAAGTATGCAATGATTTATATCATAATCCTGTCACATGCTTTAGCGATTCAATACACAAAGTGCCGCGAGCCCAAAAACCGCGACCATAGCACTGCCATCAGGTCCTGTTCCTGTCTCCTCCCGTGTCCTCCTGTGCCCCAACCTGCAGGCTCCTCTCCCCGCCCTTAATGTCGTCAGTCGCCTGTCAGCGAGTCGATTTCGAATTGTCAGTGCCACGCCACACGTGTCACGTGCGTCATTGGACCGCCATTACATGGCAGCAGCTTGGCTGCCAGCCTTCCTTCCGGCTGTTGTTTTTCTGGTCCCCACATTCAGCCGCACCACGTTTACGTGGACGACGAAATCCCGCCCCATTTTTAATTAATGAGCAGCCCCAACCCACCCCGCTCCACGTCATCTGCTGGGCCCGCGATAGCTGAAAATCTGAAACTAAGCCGCTGTTTGGGGCCGTGTTTGCTATTCATTTGCTGTCCGGCCCCGGTCCCGGGCGTTTTAGTTGGGCATCAGCATTTTTAATTGGGATTATACATAAGTTGGGTTTACATAAGTAGTGGCGTCCAAAAATGGCCAAATGACGGATTCCATCGAACGCTGGGCCATCGGCCACTAAGCAGATCAGATGACAGAAAGGATGTGGATGTGGCGTGCTCCTAAATGACAGATTGAAAGCCACGCAGTTCCTGCGAGCACGGCTTCCGATCTGTCATATAGCAACTCCACTTAAAGCATTGCTCCTGCGCTGGACGTCATGTCGGTGCTGAACCATATTGCGGTAGTCGAACGGCTTCCATATGAACTCCCGCTTAATATCAATCTCCCTGGCTGGCATATATGAAAAAAACGTATCCTTGAGGTGGCCGCCCAGGTGTGAGTAGCCGCGCAGGCCCAACCAGACGAGCCGCGAATGGTCCAATGCCAATTCGTTGAGTTTTTTGTGGTAGTCCTTCTTCCGCTGATTCGTGAGGCACAACACCTTCTGCATGTTACTGTAGTTAACCTCTTCACCGAGATGCAAAATGTTTTTATTCAACTGATGCTGATCCTGATCCTGATTCTGATAGACCCGTTCGTAAATGTCAAACGAGGAATTGGCCAGCTCTTGCATCTCCTTCTGGCTGAAGGTCTTCCCATAGCGATCTGCCACCCAATCGAGAAGCACGGGCAACTTATGCGCATTGGGAAAACTGGCCAGCACGAAGTGCGGATCGCTGCGAAGCGTGTGCAGAGCCGCCTTAAGGATGTCCTCGATCTGCTGCTTGTTATTGGGATCTATAAGCACGTCCTTTATATCCTGCACGTCTGTGGTTTTGTGTTCTTTGGTATTGTTTTTAGTCTCAGCTAAGTTTGTCTGCAGCATGCCGACAGCACAACAGGCTGCTGCTTTTAGGACCGGTGGCAGATTCTCATCTCGCCGCAGCTCCTCGACCGCCTTGGATTTGCCTTTGTTCAGGGCCGCAATGCAAAGCTTCTCAATTAACCTCTGCTTATCCTCCACGCCTACGTTATCTGGACACTCCAAGGGCAAGTGCTCCTCGGGGATTCCAGGAAAATCGAAGACTTTGTTGAAATCCAGCATGAGGCCTTGGACAGTCCTTTTAAAGAATGTCTCCGATCCCGGAGAACGTAACCCTTTTCTAATTACACAGGGCAAAGTGCGACTGCAGAAGGGAATGCGATCGGCGAGCTCCTCGGTTTTAACACTTGGGGGAACCACCGGTAAGTTTGCCTTTGAGTTTCCCAACTTTCGTCTCAGCCTTGAAGATCTCTGACTCTTAACTGTAGAAGTTTGGCTGATGGTTACTTTAAGCTTCAATTTGTTATCCGAATCTGGTTTGACTTGCTTCTCCTTTCGATGTACTTCTTGTGGAACCTCGGCTTTAATGAACTTGCAATCGCCAGCTCCACAGCGATTTGGCTCATTGCTTTGGATCAGCATCACCTTAACCTGCTCATCTTGGTCCATTCGGTGAATGTCAACATCACTTTCACCCATCATCAGTAGGGAGAGATCGGCCCTCGGCCTTGTGCACTGTCTGGGTGTTGAGACTATTGAATTGCATAGCTGACATGATCCTGTTTCGTCCTCGTTTCGGATGCTCTTTACTTGTCTGAGCAGCCGCTGGGACTCTGCTCGGATCTTGTCAGCTGCGCACTCGATTTCCCTCTCCAGGTCAGCCACAATCGCCTTGCGTCGAGCCTTCATCTCAGATCCTGCCATATCCAACTGGGCGAGACAGCGCTGGAAGACCTCCTCTCGCTGATTCATCACTAATTGCCCAATAAAACGATGCGTCTCGCATAGCGGACCGGCCTCCTCTGGTGACTGGCTTGTGAGGAGTCTGTCGAGCTCCTCGTTGAGCAGACGCATGACCACCCGCTTCTGGGGGCACAGTTGATACTCGGCAAACCAGCGGCACCGCTCATTGGGAATCTCCAGCATTCGATTGGCGTACTGCAAGTAATCCGGAAATTGCAGCTTGGTCTCCGGTGGCTGGTACTTGCCCTTTGGAGAGAATAGACGCGGTCTTACCAGGCGCTCAAAGTAGGGCAGAATTCCCTGATCCCTCTGCCTTGGCTGCCTAGTCCTCTTTTTCACAACATTGCGACATTGAGGGCTTGGTTTCTTGGACTGGCAAGCCGGTGGCAGCAGTTTGTCCAAGGCTCTCAGGGTGGACGGCATGTCCAGGTGGGCTATGCCTGACAGGAGCAGCTGCTCATTGGCCGTATAAGGTGTAGGATCAATCTCCTCGTGCTTGCTACGCGGCTGCTTGTAGGAGGCCTCCCAAAGGAACCACAGGAAGGCCAAGTCACTGCCCTGGCTGATGTCCATGATGGTCTTGATTTGGGCCGATCCCACCAGCGGGTTCAGGCCAAGATTGGAGAGGCAACGACGGATGCGGTAAGCTGATTCCTCTTCCATGTCATCCCGCAGAGCGTTGAGCAACTGCCCGCAGGCTTCTGTCTGAATGAGGGACAAGCCGCGGTACCAACGCACGGAGCCGCCATCGTGAAGGCTATCCAGCGATTTTTCACACATAATATTATTAAAAATTAAATATTTTTTTTGTTTTTTTTTTTAATATTTCCTAGCTACTGTCACTTAAAATTTGGAAAGAGCCTGCTGTTAGAGATTTTAAAATTAAGTATTTTTACTATTTTATTACTTTCCTTAAGGAATACACCATTTCTAATGCTGTGTTTGTCCCAAATCAGTCTTATTTTGTAATTTTCCTTCGCCTTCAGACTTAATCCTTGAATTCCCATGATTCATCTGCATTCTGTGGCTTCCTTCCACTACTCCTTTGGAGTTCGTGTCCTGGCAATGAAACAAATGTTAATTACTTCATGGAGTACAAAACGACGCCGCCAAGGACTACAAACCAAATCAAAAGCCTTTTACATTTTAAACCGAAATTTAATTCAATTACGCAGCTAAACTGCCCAGCAGAATGTGATAACCGCAAAGCCGTTCCCAGAGATCTCCCAGGGAGCTTGTCTGGGTATGAAGGGATTAGTCACTGGATGGGGGCGTGGTCTTGACTTGGCCAAGTAACTTGGCTGGCTGATTGCATTTGTTGCATTTTGTTGCTGCCGCCTGGTTGTCGTTTGTAATTGTCCGTACTTAAAAACTCATCAGACAAAACGACAATGCGGCCCTGGTCTCTGTCCCGGAATGGAATCTGAGCGACCATCGGTGGGACGCAGGACATTTAAGGACAGAGTGGAGGTTTTATCAACTGCACGACAAATATTGTGGCCTGCCCCCAGGCGCAATAAGGCGGACTAAGCTGGTAACAGTTGCGTGCTTTTTAGTTGTTTAGTTTTGCGGGCAATTCTATGCAAAGCGAGTTTCTGGCCCTCTGTTTGTCCAGTTGTCCAACAACCAGTGGACCAAAGTGGCAGAAATGACAGCCCCGATATCACTAGCCCCCATATATCAGCGGCCCTTGAATCCACCAGTTGGCAAGTATTTAATCAACACTCGACGGCTATGCTGGCCGCATTAAAAACAAGTTTGAAGCAGAAATAAAAGGGTATTTGATTGCATCGACTACATAATACCTGGGTTTTTTTTTAGCTTCCTAAATACCAAAATTCAAATCGATTATATAAAGGAATAATAGAAGGATAAGGGAAGTAGGTTGGAGAACTCTTGGAAATCAAAACATATTTTAAAGGTTTCAATAAAAAATAATATTGTTTTCGGGTGAAATAAAATTGTTCTAAATTATTTTATCAAAGATCCCCTTCTTTTCTGGTTTATTCGATCCCTGATACCTATATTTAAGTAAACTGAATATACCCCTATGCCAGAGCTAAGTTCGCTTTTTAAAACTCTCCTCACAGTTCTGCGGCAATTAGTTCCATTGTGTCAAGAGGCACTCACTGTACCGTCCAGTCCACTCCAAGTACGGTTTGCATATAAATAAGGCGACAAAACTTTGCTAATGCCTCCGATGAAGTTAGCCCCCGATTTCCATCTGCCACATCTGCGCCACTAGACGCATTTTGCATTTTTAATGGCGGCCAAATCTTAGCAATTATGAATTTAATGGTGGCCCGCTGCAGTGCCTTTACTTCTAAGTAGCCCAAAATTAAGTGCTGCCCCGTCCGGAGATATAACCTGTCAAAGGTGTCTCCAAAGGGGTTCCCGAGGAAATTCTTTCACAACTTTGTTCGCTTGCCAGAACAAAATATTTACACAATTCTTGGCAAACACTCAACAAAATGTACATTAAATTAGAGAAACCAAAACGACTTTAAATACAAATGATAATAAATTCTCTTGACCACAATTTTATTATTTAAAATGTTAAGCTAACGAATTTACTTTATATTGTATTTGTTATTTACAAATGAAAAATTTGATAAAGCTTCGTTTCGTCTTCTGTTTTAAATAGGATTTAAAGTCTTGTAAATTTAAACAAACATGTGGCAAGTTCCCTATTTATTCCTCACACAGTTTCAATATTGCTTCCTCACAATATAATATTTTTCTCATCCAGACTCTTGCCACAGCATTTGTATATCCAATCGGCTTTAAGGAAACCGGATCTCCGATGATGCAGCTCTCCTTTGAGGTCGGAATTAATTTTGTGCCATTTTATTTGCGTGAAATAAAGGATAAAGGATATACCGGCCACAAAGCGACCAACTTCGACCACAGGAGCAGGGGATTGTACGGCGGGGCCAATCATACGAAACTTCACCGAGGATTGGGACTGTCAACGTGGCCCCAAAAGGCAGTCGTCCTCCAGAACCGTTGTCGTTTTGTTGCCAGTCCATCCGGCCATTCCGGCATCCCTGCATCCCGACATCTCTGCATCCAACTATCCGGCGATCTAGTGCAAAAGGCTGTCGGCGGTTGCGGACCGTAGTAAATGGACGAGGACTAGACCAGCGCCTGGAACTATGCTTTGAACTTAATTAGCTGCACATTACGAATTTTTACTGCCGTAGCCGGTTACTGCAGAGTCGCTCGATGGCGCGGAGCGGGCCAGGTACTTACCACTTCCTTTGCCCATTTTATGGCAGGACTAATTTTTGTTTTCGACAGCGTCGCCAGCAGTAAAGGGGTTGTCGCAGGGTTGGCTCTCTGGTAACAAAAAAAAAAAACAAGAGAACCAGCCGGAAGAAAGGTGGGAAAAGGAGCAGGATGGGGGCCTGGCTACAGGTAGGAAATGTCATGGGCTGCGTCCTCGACGGCAAAGGAAATGTTGCCGAGATTAAATGCACTGCAAAATGCAGGAGGAAAAGGTGGAGGCGGACGAGGAGGAGGAGGGTCACGGCAACCGTCAGCGTGGACAGGTGGTCAAGGTGTGATTATGCCTTTTTTCCGCGTGAGTCCCTCTGCTGCTCCCCCTTGGAAAATCCAACAACTTCCTAGCCTTTGTCCTGGGTGGCTTAATAAGCGCAATGAATTTATGCAGCCCACAAATTATAGCAACTCGCAACTTGCCATTTTCATAGCGAGTTGTGTAATTAAGGAAAAGCAAAAGCACCCTAGGAAAATCCCCTATTTAAAATGTTCAAGTTGGCGGGTGAGGCTTACAGATACCGATACTCTATATTAAGCAATTAGCTGTCGATTTGAGCCACAATGGAGTCTAGAATTTAAGTTCATAATTACCGCAATCTCCTATTACCTGGACACACACGCACACTCAGATCAGGCTCTTAAATTCCCTCACAGGCGAAGGATAACATAACAGAGCTGAACCGAAGCCATCATAAAGCGATAAGCACTTCGGCAAGCAGGCAGGCAGGAAGGGAGCAAGGAAAATATGTTTGTAAGCGATGAACTTCAAGTGGCTGTTGGTAAATATAAAGCGGCAAGTGAACTAAACCCTGAACACCAAACACACTCCAGCATCACCACAACACTGGGGTCCTGGGAATCTGAGCATCTTCGACTGGCTCCTGGGCACACGAATCCTGTGTGTATATCAAAGAGTGGTGAACAGAAGTCCAGATAACCAAGTTTAAGCAGAGAGAGAAATAGGTAATTTAAATTGCATTAAGTATTAATTGAAGATTAAGAAAACCTTTGAAAAGGACACACAAAATCTACTATTTAAAAAGAAAATATTTCTATATACCAGTAGAGCCTTTTGTCATCAAAGAAATAACTCCTCAAGCTTGAAGTATATCCTCCTATTTTTGTTGTTCCAAGTGCACCAATAGATACTGCTTCGCACTCACTTGGTATCAGCAGGCAGGGTCGCAAAGTCGAGAAGCTTTCTCATGGCCTGTGGCGAGGAGCAGTACGACTCCCCAAGAATATTCCACAACTCATCATTTGCCGGGGCACAAGTTGCAAGGAGCACGGAGCCCACCTCTGGCACGTGCTGCCGCATCCCGATTCTGGGCGGGACCAGGACCGGCAAAGGCAAACGGAGCCAAACAAGAAAAAGTGCAGCCACAACAAGTGCAAAAAGCGAAATACTCGTAAAGAAGCATGAAAGAATGAGGCTCACAGAAGAAAGAACTATTTGGAGTCGGTATATCCGTTTAGGAAGCCAACAACTTCCCCTTACATAAGTAGCAGCAAGCAAGCAAAAGGATACGGGGGCGCGTATGTACATACATACATCCTTACACACACAAGGAGTAAGAGCCAACTTGTTTCGAGGCCGTGGAGCGTAGGCACGGCTTTTTGCCTTTCCCAATCCCAGCCTCTGGCCCTGTCCCAGTCCCTGTTTCAGTCCCAGTCGCACTTTCAAAGGGCTGTTTCCTCGAGGAGCTTTTCATAGACGTTAAGCCCGAGCTGCACTTGTCGTCGTCGCCGTTACCCCACGGAACCCCCGCACATCTTGGGAAGTCGGGAAGTTTTCATAACAAATAAGAAGGACTCGATACTTTGAGTAGTCCAAAAGTTAAGACGCCGCTCAAAGGCTGCCAGCCAGATAAGAGATGCAAAGCTCTTGAGCGTTTGAAACTTAATAAAAAATCCTTCGCGTGGGCTTCGCCTGCTCCTGTTTCTGCTCCTGCTCCTTTCGTGACTCTCGAGTAGTTGAGAAGTTCAATGTCAGGCAGTTGAGCAGAGGAGCCTTGGAACGAGCCGCATAATTTCTTAACACATCGCAAGAAAGGGCTCGGCACACAATAAATAATAAGGAGCCAATTTTTTTTTCGGTGGAAAAAGAGAGATCCCTGAATGAGAAAACTTTGCTTTGCATAATTTTTTGAGCAAACTTTGGCAGCTAAGAACGGAGCGAATCCTTTTGGCCAGTGAGTGCAACGCAAAAAACTGCTCTTTTCATTATCTTCTGCCAAGATTTTTGATTAAAATATTCATGCATGGCATGGCGAGTGGTATCCCTCTTTCCGGTTCTCTCTCCATCCATTCACAAGGTGCACTCAGCCAGGGGCAAGTTTTTAATTTTAATTAATTCTCATTTAAAGGCCAACTTTCACAGGGCCATTGTGAGGCATAAAATATGGCTAGTTGACCAGAGAATCGGGGACATGTCCACGCATTCGGTTGCTTTTGATTTATGTTTGCGGCGAGACCCTTGGACTATCTCGAAGAGGGATCATGGGCACGTTCGTGGAGTCGTGGTCGTGGTGGAAGCCTCGCCTCTAACATTTATTTCATTGTCGAATATCTGGTAGCTGGCAGCATTCAAAGCATTTCGCACCACATATTCCTTTTGACACCCGCCTTAATATTTATGGTGGCCACGGATGCAGCAGCCTTCTCCGACCATCAGTTTCTTCCCAGCACAGCTCCACTGTGTTTTGTTTCAAGCAATTTAACAGCTTTTGGGTAAAATAACAAGCCCGACAACCAGCAAGCACACATCACAACAAACAAGCGCCGCACATTCCGGGAACGGGAACGGGGAACGGGGAAGGGTGGAGGAACCGAGACCCGGGAACGGGAAGCAAAAAGTCAGGCCAAACAATGCGCCACCATAGCCAGGAGGAGTTTGCTCCTGCGGCGGGGAGATGCAGATGCCGGAGCAGGACGCAAGTCCCGGGAATGGAGACACAGCAAAGGGTAAGGGGCGAGGGGGGCCCTGCATATTTTTGCAACACAAAATAAACCGCAACAGCAGCAATTTGCGTCGGTTGTTAGTTTGGAGAGTTGCTTAAAATTTACATGGACAGCGCGCACACATGACTAGACAGCCGATCTATGGCGCTGGGGCGAGCACGTGTACACCATGGAGACGGACGTCGGGGTGCGGATGCGGCTGCGGATGCAGATGCATATGCATGTGGGCATGCTGCACCATAACTGAATAAAGTCCATTTTTAAACAATTACCTTCAGGAGTGCTTTTATGGCAGCGGAAGTTGCTGACCAGTTCAAAGTAGCCGCCACAATGATGTATAAAAAAATAAGGGGGGAAAACAATTAAGTATCCTTTAGGATGCATCTTTAGGTACTCGGGGGAGCTCTCAGGGGCCTAAAAGGTATGTGCCTTTCCCAAAAAAGGGACCTACCTTTGCTTGCAATCAATCAAAACCCAGGAAGGCAAACATTCCATTGCACACATCGGTGTCAATCAGGATCAGGCGTTTGATTTTCAACGTTTTTTTTTTGTTTGTCAGATGAAAGTTAAATGCACTGGGAGAATTATTAAGGATAACTTAATTTTAAAAAAACCTCTAAAAATAATACAAATTTCAATAAACATAGGGAAACTTATTTTCGCATTGTTTTAAATTTGTCAAGAGTGATACTAAATTATTTATAAAATTTTATAATAATTTATAAATAAAATACCCAACCTCTTTTTCTAGCTAAAACTCACTTTCTTTTCCATTAATAAACTATTATCTGGGACCCTCATAGAAATCCTTAATCTTTAGAAATATTTTTAGACTGTAAACTACTTTTAACCATCAACAATTTTCGTTCAACGACAAACGGCGACCCCCCCTTAACCGCATTATAAGTTGTGCCATAAGTGGGCCACCATGGCGGATACGTGATCCGCCTGACGAAGCGCATGAACTATAATTGTGAGCAAAGAACGAAGGACCAGAGCCATTATTTGTTGAGTGCTTTTCAAGGTTGCCGCCTCGCTCGAGGATCCCAGACAGCGCTTTCCACTTACATATGAGCTGCACAAAAAGGCAGCACTCGAAAAACCCAAGAGTTGCACAAAATAACTGAAGTTGCAACAGAACGAGAAAACATTTGGCATTAGAGGGTCTCCGCGGGCGGGGGTTAGGGAACAGAGCGCATTATGACGGAACCCCGAGGCAAGGCTACGCATGCGTATCGCCGCAGCCACGCCCATCGCACGTCACAAAAGGACACTCACTCCTGGCTCTGCTGCCCGACTTGAATTATGAAATGTAAAAATTGTGTTAAATAAGTAAACAGAGGATGCGTTTGTGCAACATAGCGGAGCAGACACACACAAACTCACATGGAACCACTACAATCTTTGCCATTTTCCCATTTTCCACAGAGCTTTCACCTACCTCCCCCTCCCCGTTTGGTGGAAAATAGACACTACCGAGTCACGTAGCCACGAACTGACTTTCATATTTCATGGCAGCCCAGCCGCCGAGCCGAGCAGAGAAAAAAACCATTTAGGCAAACGGCGAACACCCGCAACCCAGCTTCAGATCCTCTGGGCGCTCCTCCATCGCCAACCCCTTAGCGGCCGCCATGCAGCAGTTGCAATATTTGATCTAAAATATGTATGCCCGGGCGGAAATTGTTTTCGTGTTAAATGGCGGAAGCAGCGACGGCATTGTAATTAAAATTTGCTTAAAACTTAATGGCAAGTATTTAATATACAATTGGAATTTAACCCTGGCCGGCTGGTGAATTGGAAGAGCGCAGCTCCACTTCTCAGGAATGTGCCCAAGGTTGTGGACCGGCTGATGGATGCTGGAAATAACACTCGAAGAAATCGAATTGGAAAGATAAGTTTACAAGACCAAAATAAACAATAAAAAACAAATTTCTTATTCAATTATATTTAATGGCACCGCAAGTATTTAATTTTTATTTATAATATTTACAGATTCTTTTTTTTTTAAGTGTACTGGTCGTAATTAAAGTTGAGGTGCTTTCTGGTTGGGTTGAACCCCCAATAAAGGAGCCAGCGATTGCGGATAATTATATATTTCATTACCTTTGATCTGGGGAACGAGTAGAGCAACTTTCAATGCGTATCCTGGCAGGCACACACAAACGCACACACACATTCGCCACCGCCTAAAAGTATGCAGTGAATGTTCCGGGCGACTCCAGTTGCATGCAAAAATATTCTCCCCAATGGCTTTTTTCACCTACCTCCGCCGCTCCCTGCTGCAGTTGCCCCTTCGGACTCCGGGACTCCGGACTCTAGACCCCGGAAAACCCGCTTTGCATGCGTGTGTGCATGCCTCAAATAGTTGCCACACATTAAATTTCCGGAGTGGCGTCCGTTCTTTAAATGCAGAAGGAAATGCAATAAACGCCAACCTAAAAGCCACGCCAAAAAATTACAAAAATTACTGCTGGCCCCAAAGGGGTCTCGGAATGGGCGGTAGGGTGAAAAATTCCAATGGCAAAGCAGAATGCCGAAAATGAAATGACGCTAAAAGTATCGCAATAAAAATGCATTAAAATGCCTCACCAGGGAGTAAATAATTTTGTAGCTCCAATCGCAGACGTCGTCGATTTGTAGTTGAGTGCAGAGAGAAAAATAAAAAACAACATCACATTAAAAAAATATTTAAAGCTATAGAAAGTTAGTGGTGTTAGTGGTGCAAATCCTTTGAATCCTCAATCAATTTCCTGTTGCATCTCCATACGGAAATAACTTGAATTAACTTTGTTTCTCTCTGTGTAAATCGTATTCGAATATATTGAAATACAATCGTTGCCTGAACAATTAGGCGCCGATTCGTAGGGTCTATAGTCTGTGTAGTCTGCGAATAATATTTTTATGGCCAGTGGCGCGCATAAATCCCGGACAGTTGGCGTTTAATTCAAAATGGACAGAGTAGGATGAACGTGCGACTCCAGCTTAGCAGCGCAACTCCCTGCAGGATAACGACGACTGGCTCCATAATTTATCGGTCCGCTTGATTTGAGTGCATAAATTCCCTGGCAAACGCCTTGGAGCTCGAATCATGCATCCACTTCCTCCTCTCGCAAGCTGCTCAATGAGCCGAAGATGCAGAACATTTTGTAAGACGTTGCGATGCGCTTTTAATGTGTTTATTGACTTTGCCAGGGAAATGGAGGGTTGGCTATGGGACGGGTTGGTTAGGTGTGGAGCTGAGGGATTAGGCCAATCAATCAAATGCTATCGAGTTAATTAAAGCAGATGGTGCTCAAGGAGCCCGACGACTATTTGGGTCAACTGTTGGCATCAACTCTCCATCGCATTGTGCATATTTATTGCTGGAAAAATGCAAATAAATCCGGAGTATGTTCGAATGGCAAGGAGAAGTGTGCAGTGTGTTTGTCAATTATAAGTATAAATACCTATGTATGTATGTATGTGCGGTGTGTCCGCCCTCCTCCCAGGACTGTAATTGCATATGGAACATGAAATTTCACTTAGATTCGCATGCAACTAATCTGCTTCTCCGGAAGGTGTGTGTGCACAGTATATTTGATAGTTATTTTGTGAATTGTTCTCGAAGGACGCAGCAAAGCTCTTCGACTCGGACAACTACTGTGCACAGACCCAAAAAATTTAATACTTCTACTCAACTGGAATATGTGCATTAAAAATGCAGCAAAACCTTAATTAAATTCCCCAACTCGGTGAGTGGCAAACACTAGCACAGACGGATCCATCCATCCGGCCACAGAAAGTTCAATTACAAATTACTTTAAATGCAAACAAAGCCAAGTGAATACGCAAATAATACTAAGTGAATGATGAAGGATTATTCGAATATTGCCTGCTGGCTTACATATGAATGTATGAATATATCTACAAAATGGCAGACAATGGCTCTTGGTATGTGCTGAGAGCAAATTTATAAATTATAAACCAATATATTCGTCGTCACAGCAGGTTCCCCTAAATATAAGTTCACCCATGGACTTGACCTGATTGAGGTATTAAAAGTTGTTAAAAAAGGTTGATCATTTGAATTTGTCTAACGAGAATTACTAAAAGTGAGAACTCAGCAACATACTATTTTTCGACAAGTAATTTTCTTTGAATTTAACTTCTCCAAAGCATTTCCGTTTCCATTTTTCTAAAGCATTTTTTACAAAATTTAACCAAGCAAATAAGTTTTCGCCAGGCTGAAGTGCAACCCTGGTAGTGTTTAAGGAAGCTTCTGGTAAAGATTTAACCCTTTCCAGCACTGCTAGTCAATCTTTTGCGGCAATGACATTTCCGTTTTAGTTCTGGGGAAATTTCTCAGAATTAGGTTAAGCATCTGATGTTCCGCTTATTCAAGCTCTACTCTCTCTTCATGGATAATACTGGGTTTCCGCCATCGCAAAAGTCTTGCAAATGCGAAAAGCTGCCCCGCGCTATGCTCCATGTGCCGGTGAGCCGCTTCAATGTCTGCGAGATATGCGGCCTGATCCGCCGTCCGCCAACGTGCTCTAGCGACGAGGAGGAGAAGCTGGATGCCGAGCGCCAGAAAATATTGCTGCAACGACGTCACGCCGAGGAAGCTGCCCAGAGTAACAAGACGGCGCGCTTCAAAGTGGCCGTCAAGGGCAAGAAACCGCAGGCCAAGTCCAATAGTAGGCGTATCAAGAACGACGACTGGGCCAGGACAGAAGGAGGCGGACTTGGTGAAGCTGGCGATGGCGACGGCGATGGTCCTAAAGAGGCAAGCAAAATGGGTCGTCGCCAGCAGGAGCCATCGGCTCCGCCACCATCGTCGCCCTCGCCCGCTCCTTCGGGATCGCCATGCGAGGATATGTCCTCAAGCTACCCACGCAGGCGCTTAATCTACGACGACCACTTTGTGAAGAAGTTTATTCCGCTGAAGGGGCCCATTACGGATCCATCTGGAGGTGCCATATCCAAGAGAAGTGGCAACATATGGGGCGCACCGAATCCCCACATTAATCGTTCACAGGGGCCACTTTCTAAGGATAAGCTACAGAGCGGCGGTTCGAATTCATTAAAGCCCAAGGGCAAGTACACCGAGAGCCAACTGGCCAGTCAGTTTCCTCCCTTCGACGAGTACGACGGGCCTTCTGAGGACGCCTTCGTCGTGGACAATGCCCGACGCATGCTCAGTCGCCCCAACTCTCTGTATATGGAACCACGTCCGGATTTGCCCAACAATCGCATAGGCAGCCATGGATCGAGCTTGGGCCGCATCTGGTCTGCGCCACATACAATGCCTTCAGTTCCGGCATCCAAGATACCAGAGCCGCCGTCTGTCCCCTTCACCAACAAATTGCCATTATCCGAGGAGATGAAAACCGACATCAAGGAGGGCCATAAGAGCAGCAACACATCATCTTCCCCAATATATCAGCAGACGAAATCTGAGGAGCACCCTGGAATTGAGGAATGTGAGGAGATCCTCCAGAGCCTCGGTTTGATCGAGCTTTCCCATGAGATGGACGGAACCATTGTTAATGAATTAGCAGATGAAGATGTAGTTGCATCCAATAAAACCACGTCTGATGAAGAGTATTCGGATATATTATCAAAGAAATGGGGCGCACGTAGTAGAGAATCCTTTACAATAGGCGCACTAAAGGCAAACCAGGAAAAGATTCATTCGGTTCAGAAGAGTATTTCGGTAAAATATCATGAAAAAAGTGACCCTAGGGAAAGATTCGAAGATTGTGAGACTTCAATGAAAATTGAATTAGCCAAATTGCCAAGTCGAAAATATAAAATCAGGCAGGAAAGAGCGTATCCAGTTTCCAGAAGGAAATATCATTTTAAAAATACATCCTTGATTACGAATTTATTATGTCGTCCCAGAAGGGCAGTCAAAATCGCACTTGTGGCCGAGAAGCAAAATTCTGCGGATAGATTATTTAACAGGAAGTTTGAAACCTATGAGGGAGTTCAACACATGTGCGGAGACCTTCCCATGTCCCAGGCTTCCTATGTCAGGCAATTGTCGGCTGGCTTGGATCTCAGCAAAGTTGTAGCCAAGAGCTGGCAGGGTACCTCTCGAAATTCTAGTCGTGAAGTTGATAAATCTAGCAGACTCGGGATTCCGATTCCCCTTCTAGCTAATCCCAAGGATTTGCATTTTATAAAGCAAATTAACAGGAATGCTAGACCAGATGAAAAGCTAATTAAGGGCGGAGGACATATTTCGGAAACCTATTGTTTACCTTTAAAATGTAGCCAATGCCGACGACCTGTCAAAATTAAGGCAGATAATTGTAACCAAAGGAAAATACTAAAAGATATTGAGTTGGAGCAATCAAAGCTAAAATCAGACAGCAAACGGCGAGTGTGTCCAGTTCATTCTGATACCGAAAAGAGATACCTATGTAGACACAGAATATTAAACAATAGTTCGGAAAATTTGGAAAAGAAAAGGACTTTGAAGACGTTAGTATTTACCAGAAAGCTTAAAACTTTTTACAAAGTTTACCACATGAGCGTAGATCTTCCCCAGCTTCATTTGGTTTTCTTTGTCAGGCAATTGTCGGGAATACTTTTAGAGAGTTACGTTCAGAATGAACATTCCAAGTCTTTTCTTCAGTTCCGTGTGCCTGATTTTGAGAGCAGTCCCCAAACTCTTAAAACCCGATCGAGAACAGTCTGGCCCTCTATGAGACCCCCAGGAGTACATGTGCATCAGAAAAAGAGATTATTTCAAAAAGAAGTAGTTAAACAGGAATCCAAGTTGGAAAAACGTTCCCAAGAAAAGGAGAAGAAAAGGCCAAGAAGCCCAGCTCCAGTGGCTGAAACTAACCAGGCTTTAGAGAGTGAGAGAAAGATGATAAAAGCTATAGTTAAACATTTTAACAAGCCATTAAAAAAGAAGTCTAGAGGTTTTTAGAACCTTTTATACTGGCGCTGTCCCATTTACAAGTTTACAGCCTTATTAAAATCGCTCAGCCATTTCAAAAGAGTTAATAGAAAATGTATGGAGAGTCCTGCAAGTGGTGAAAAATGGTTTGGCAACACATATTTTGATAATCCATTTTCCACATTTCAGTACAAAGTAACTTCTAGAAGATGCCATCAATAAGTGCAAAAATCGGGAATAGGCCTGAAGCCAAATATGAAGTGCACTATCGACATCCTGCGGCTGTTTTTGTTGGCGGACTGGCAAGTTTGGCATATGTGATCCTTTGCTGGCTGTCTTACATTATCATTATTGTAGGTATTCCAAAAAATATACAAATTAATTAATTAATTACACTCATCTCCGCTTCCAGTTATCTAGCTGCGCTGTAATCATCGGGCTATTCCTACCGAGACAGTCCTGGCACATCCTAAGCTCCATGCTTAATCACCACATCGAACGAAAGTTTAAAGACGAATTATAATATATTTGTATATTTGTTTTTTTAATAAAACGTTCGAGCAAGAACTACAAAACGCTCAAATATCTCTCACATCAGATCAGAATTGCCTAGCTTTATTTTTATATAATAGTTAATTGCGTGTTACACTACTAATTTCTTTAAGTTGTTAGTTCACTTTAATTACATTTAGAGTAAATATTTATGCGCATAATCACGGTATGCGCTCTCATCTACGTACTCGCTATGATTATTATCAATTGTAATCGCTTCCCGCACTCGCTGCCACTGTATACATTTACAAACGTATGAATACAAGTACGAATAAAAAATAATAAATGTAGTTTGTTTAAAGGCTTGAGAACATATTGCGGTAACTCGACTCAAGACCCAACTGCAGCCTAGAAACGAAACGAACAAATGCTCTGGGTCAACGTAATATTGCATATAGGAATTATTGTGTGTTCGGACTACCGCCAAATACGTATACTGAAGGGAGAACTGCAAGCGTTAAGCTCTATCCGAAGAGTGCTTCAAACTAACAACTAATCGAAAACGCGCTGGAAATCGCTCGACAAGCCTTCGCTGTACTTGGAATAATAGTTCGTGTGCTGCTTCTGCTGCTGCTGATGTACTTGATGTGTGATTCTTGTTCTATGTCTTCTTATCAATTAGCTAGATGCGGATCATTAAATATTAATATAGATTGTGGGGCTTCTCCATTCATCCTAGTTGCCAGCAACGTTTTGCACTTCACTTGAACTGATTATCTCGTAATCTTTGCTCGAGCTCTCCGAGTCCGATCCCGAGGTGCGTGGTGTTCTGAAACAAAATGAAATATTCGAATTGTTAACAAAATATCAAGAATGCGTTCAAAGAGTTACTGTGGCAGTATGTAAGATGTATATATATGCTGGTAAATAAAGACTGTAATGAATGCAAAACTTACTCTGTTGATACTTGAACCTTTTAGTTCCCATATCCAATTTGTATCAGTAATAAGTTCACCATGAGCCAAAATAATGAGTATTTTTAAAACCAAACTACCGCTTTAATGAGAACCTTCTTCACTGATCACGAAAGGAAAATGTATTTACAAATGACATGCTTCAGAAAATAAATATAAAATTGTTATGAGAATGCGCAAACCAAAAGAATTAATGCTGTTTAATATACAATATTATTTATTAAGGAACAAAGTGTGTGTTGGTGTGTACAATTAAAAGCTAGAGTTAATTTATATATCTTGCTCTTTACAAGTTGTTTTTTTTTTATGACAAAACAAAACGAAAAGCACGTAGGAAACGAAACATTTTATAAATACAAAAATTCGAGCAGGAATCATTTTCAATTTAGAAAGATAAATCGAGGGAGCGGACCCTTCTTACCCATCTTTGGAATCCTTGGGCTGCGTCTGCGATTCCTCCACATCCACATCCTCGTCCTCGTACTCATCAGCTCCAACTTTGCGACGCTTGCGGATCTCCATGTCGGTGTCGTGTTCTTTGATGAGCTCAATTTTCTCCGGCTCCAATGTGGAGACCTCTGCGTCGACATCTCCGTCGCCGTCAGCATCAGCATCTACAGCTGTATCCTCGGCATCGCTATCCTTGTCCTTTTTCTTGGCCTTCGACTTTGATTTCTTGTCATTTTTGTCATTTGCTCCGCTGTTATAGTTGCTCTGATCGAAAAAAACATAATATTATCAGGTAAATCTACGGTATTATGTAGGTAATAGTGAAAAGTCAAACCTCATAAAGCGGCCAGAAGGATTCGAAGAAGCCCACATCCTCGGTCAGATTGGGGAAGATCCAGAAATGCAGCTTGCCACCGGTTAGTGCCCACACAATGGTGAACACAATCAGACGAATCACGGTCAGAGCCAGAATGAAGACGAGGAAGCCTGCTGCCGCAATGGAGAGATAGTAGACACCCTTGCGCAGCAGTGGTGGCCATAGGGGGAACAAACAGATGCCAACGGCACCCAGGAGCAGGATGAATCCAAAGATCCAGTAGTGCAGAGGAATGGGGTCGTAGATCCACACATAAGCTTCGGAACCGTCTACGAAGATCTGCTCGGGATGCATGTCCAGCCGGATCTTGCGCTTTTTCTTCTCCTTCTTTTCCTTTTCGTTGCCGGCAGCTCCTCCATCACCCTGTGTATTCTCAGCTTCCGGATCGGTGTCCTTCTTGTCGTCCTTTGCCTTGTCCTTTTCCTTCTCCTTATCCTTCTCCTTGTCCTGAGCCTTTTCTTTGTCCGCCTTCTTGCCACGGATCTCTTCCAGCGTAACGGGCACCTTCTTAGCGCGGTGGAAGAACTTGTGCTCCAGCATAACATCCAGGAACTCCACAACCTGCTCCCGGGTGGTGAAAAGCGGGTTGTTGCCCTCAGCAAACTTGGACTTCATCAAGGCATCGATGGCCTTGCTGGAGGTAAAATACTCGACGATGTGGCTCAGGAACTTGGTCTTCTTCGTCTTTACGTTCTTTTTCAGCCACTTGGCGACATTCTTCTCATCCTTCGAAGGCTTGTCCACCTTCTGCTGGTCGCCCGGCTCGGTGTACTCCTGTTGGAAATAAAAATACAGAATATTAAGTCACATTTTAGTTTTACAGATCAATCAATCGCGTTGGGAGAATCTCAAGCTATAGACGTATTTAGGCCACGACACCAATTTCGTGTTCGTCACACTCAAGCCGTTGCGGGGGCTTTTGGGAATCGCTCATGGGATTTTCCCCCTTAAAAATGCACAGTACCGGGTCATCTTCGAAGATCTCCTGCTCCTCCTCCTCGAAGTACTCCTCCTCGTTCATTTTGCGACAGAATAGGAAACTGCGAAGTTGGTAAATAACAAAGCCACAATGCCTTCTTGGTGGCTATGACGTGTTGCACTCGCTCCGAGAGTCTAGAAAGTATTGAATCTTGACTCTGGTCAAACGAGTGGCGATCACCAACACGAACAACACCAGCAAGCGCCAACCAACAAAACACAAACACATACGGACACACACACGTGGAGAGTACACGACCGTATTGAAACTTTCCCCAACAACAACAAATACAACAACAGCGGCAGCCACAGAGCAGCTGATAAGTGGGGCTGCGTGCACCTGACAAGTGTTGGTAATGAGAGAGAACCCCCTAGCTCAAAGAGAGAACTGGAAGAGCGGCTCGGTTTTAAGAGCGGGGTAAGCGAGATCATCGTTACAAGCTCACACAGCTGTTTACACTGTGTATCACAAAGTTAATTGGCTGGAAAGTAAGCAAATACAAGTAAATGCATCGCAAACGACGCATTTCTCCACGCAGCGGGACAAGTTAATTATAGACCTTTGCATGCGGGGGGCTGAATCCAGGGAATCCAGCAAAAAAAAAAACACGCAGCTACACACACACACGCAGTTGGTTGGCCCCTGAACTTGCCCCCCACAAATTCGTAGAAAAACATCAATATAATATAAAATGTGGCCGTGATCTCCTCTCCCGTATCAGCGATCTGAGCATTTTTTCTTGTTTCCATTTCACGTTTTTTGCCGTTCCGTATCAAAACAAAAAACAAACACACAGTCTCGGCATGCCAATTGGACTGTGGCACCACCCACACACACAGGCACCTGGCAGCAGCTGGATTGCCTATTCGCCTGCGAATCACTTACATCTTTGCGGCGACGGGTGCGCTTCTTTTCCGACATACTCGTTTTCAGGTGATATGAATTCTTGCCTCCGAACTGGTTGTTTTAACAATTTTGATAATATTGTGCCACACACGCTAGTGGGGAAACAGTACGAGCACCGCAGCTATCGATGTTTTTCAAATATCGATGACAACAATATCGGTGTTGAAAAATATACCAACTTTTTTATAAAAAATAAATGGATTAAGAAGCCTGATGTGCGTTTCTTTAAAATTTCTTTGATTTCTTGTTACGTAATTTTAGTATAAGAATAAGCCAACATACGGAAACTTACTGTTAAAAAATCCTGCGGCGGACACCGATATTTATTTCTCTAACCAACACTTAGAAAAAAAAGCAACTATAATTTCTTATAATACATAATGATTTATTCTTTATATATGTATGTACAATCAGGAAATTAACTGGTCTTCTTTTATTTCAGAATTTCCATTTAAATTGTATGCGAATTTTATGACTATCATAAAGCCGCCAAATCAACTGTCGGTAAATGTAAAGAATGGTAAAACAGTAATAAAAACAATAAATTAACATAACATGTTGGAAAAACATAAAGTAATTTATTTTTTTTATTACTGTTTTACCATTCTTATATATATATATATATATATATATATATATATATATATCTTTTTATTTTTTCTCCTAAAAATCCACGTTGGTAGACTAACTATAATTAGTTAAATCTTTAAGGAGAGACAACACCGATCTCGGAATTAGAATAGTATATCTGAAAATAAGCTTCTTATAATACTTACTTTAACGATCAAATGTCGTGAAATCCATGCAAACTGAAACAGTCCAATTCCTTACATCCACTATTAAAATTATGTTTTTATTAATCTTTGTTTTACAACAAAATACAGACTAAATAATAAGTAAAATATATTATTTATTATATATTCTTATTATTATTATTAATAATGACCCTGGCCAGTTGGGAGGATCAAAGTTTACGCTACTTTGTTTGCTTCCGGTTCTTGTTTCAGTTTTGGTGTGTGTTCAGTTGCTTCTCTTTCCGTTTCCGTTTTGTCTCAATGGTTGATGTTATTGTGTGGAGGAGGGAAGGAAAGCTTAACCAATCCGCCGCCAAATATGTACGTTTTTGTAAAATATTTACTTTGAATGATCGTTCAGCTTACTCTTTATTCTTAGACAAAAATATATAAAATGTGTTTCTAGTGCCTTGCGTGCAGTCGAACAAAAGTGTTACACGGGAAAAATTAAAGATTGGCGTTAATTCATAAATAAGGATATGATTGGCGAGGTCGGGGTGCATACAAAAGGGACCGCGCTTCGCGTTTGGCTATTCACTCACACACAGTTGTGTGTCTCTCAAAATATATATTTCTTACAATTTATTCGGATGCGTTATTCTATACATTTACAAGTTTTTGTATGCATATACTTCTTTAGTGCGACATCTCGGAAGCTACGTCATCGCCCGATGCGACGGCGTCTTCCTGGTCCCTCTCGGTCTCTAGGATGGCGTTTTACCCCGCCCACGAGTAACAAAATCATGCTAAAGTCGATCCGTGTACGACATTCATATTTGAACCGCCATGTTCTTGAATATAAACTTCCCCCAGTGCTCCTTAGACTCTCGCCAATAGCTGGCGTATGAAGTAGGGTCACTGAGACGGGTTAGGTGGCCGGCGACAAGCGCTCCACAATGCACATCGGCTCGCAATCTTGATCTGCTTTGCAATAGCCCTAGTTTCGGGTGCAGGAAAAAGTTGGGAAATATATGAACGAACTAAAACGACGCTGCCAATCGCAGGGAATACGCAAGCGCGGCCATTGGGTCATACTATTGACCATTGTCATCTTGTGTATCCCCTGCGATCGAACGTCTCTGTCAGATTGGTGGGTGAGTGGGTAGATAGAGGATAATGCATTACTGTTGTGTTCGGGTGTATGTGTATATGTCAGTGTCTGTTCTGTTCTGTTCGGTGTGTACGCTTTAAACTAAATGATAAAATATAGTTTAAACGTTAGTCGTGTTAACTAATTGTTAAAATCTGGATCTTACGAATACGGCGCTCGAATCGTGTTCGCTATACCCCAAGCGCTTGGTATGCTTGAACACCTCGTTGGTGATGCTGGTAACGGGCATGGACTGGTCCAAATTCTCTGCCATATTAAGCACCAAACGCAAGTCGCGCTGCATGTGGCTCAGCGGCTGCTGTGGATTGAAGTCGCCCTTGGCCATTTCTGAAAGGAAACCGACCATTTTATTTCCCTAAATCACAAGCAAGTTTAAACTGTTTTTATACCTTTGCCCTTGGCCAGCAGCATCGGCGACCGCATTGAAGTCAAATCAAAAATGTCTATGATATCCTTCAGCGAAATGGAGAAACGATCAGCTGCAAAAGAATTATAACCAATAGTTTACCCTACAGCCCAAAATAAATGATTAAATAAAACTTACCCAGTGCTAACGCCTCAGCTAGTCCAACCATACTCACTCCCAGAATAGTTTGCAAAATTAGGTTCACCTTGCAAGCATTTCCGACATCTGCTAGATGTAAACAAGGGACGTTTTTAAGTGATTGTTCTCGGGATAATCAAGCAACGCCTTGGCGTTGGTCTATGCTGTACTTACTTCCCAAGAAGAACGTATTCTTCGCGATAGTCTTAAAGCACGAGTGGCAATCCTCGAACACTGTACGATCACCGCCGGCGAGGATGATGAGCATACCATCGGCTGCGTCTTGACGAGACCCATGGATTTGCGCCTCCAGATAGCGACCGTTGCACTGCTTGATACCTTCACCAATGTCCAAGGAGGTTTCCGGATCAATGGTCGACATTTCCACGTAGGCCTTATTGTTAAGGTCCTTTAACTGCAGGACGCCACAGTTGCCAAATACGAGCTGAGCATAGAAAAGAATAAAATGCATGAGTTAGAAAGGCATAAAAGCTGGCTTAGTAACAGCTGGAGAATTTTTTACGGCAGACTCGTATTCTTTTGTATTCTAATTTAATTTAAATGTATTCAGAAGCGTCTTTTTTTGATCAACACTAACTTGGCGTTTACAAAAGAGAATAAATAAAAAGAAAAATCGGTTTCTTCAATCTCCATTTGAAACGAAAATGAAGGTATTTCTTTGTTAGGATAAAAGAGGAATATAGCTTGCCAATTATTTAAGCTGTTTTGTCTTTTTATGTCCTTATATTAGACTTACGTCTTTGGCGCCTTTGGGATCCGAAACGCAGCAGAATATGACATCGGCAGCCTCCACCACATCCATTGGAGTGTCCTTAACTTCGGCACCGGCCTCCACGAAGGGCTGACACTGAAAAATGTACCAATGTCTTGCAAATTTGCTTTTAAATCTCTAAATCAAACGCTTACCTTGTCAATGGTGCGGTTCCAGACCACAACCTTGTGTCCCGTGTATATCAAGTCCTTAACTATGGTTGAGCCCATCATGCCCAGGCCCAGGAAGCCGAAAGTTTGATCTGATGGAACGATTTCGCGATCGGCCAGCGTGTTCGACCGCGAGTTCATGTCGATGGCCTGCGTCTCTGGCCGCGTGACCACTGGACGGTCCAGCAGTGCGATTGCATTCGGTGCCCGTTTGGCCGCCAGCGAGGCCATTAGTGCGTCAGTCTCGATGCGACGCCTGGGCGAGGAGCTGGTGCCGGCTTGGTCCGCTGCTGTCTCACCGGAAGCCGCTCGCTTGCCGCGCTTGGTGCTGGATGCACCGGTGGGCGTCTGTTGCGCGGAAATGCGCCGTTTCTGTGCTGATTTTGTGGAAGAGGCCTTGGCCGCCTTGACTGCGACGGCAGACACGGACTTGGCCTTCGGCGTCCGCTTCCCACCTGATTTCGTTGTGGTCGCCGGCGTCGTCGTCACAGCGACACTGGCGGCAGCATCTTCGGGTGATGCGGCAGAGTCTGCATTATTTTCCGTATCTAAGCCCTCGGCCTCAGGACTGCCGACCACGTGGGCCACCACACCATTATTGGCATCGGCGACTGACTCGTCGGCAGCATTCTCCTCATTGTCCAGACCGTCACGGATCTTGTCAAAGTCCGCTTCGGTGGCATTATTCGGCCCGCCGCAGCTGGCATTGACCTGCTCGTCCACCTCGGCGGGGTCGTCAATGTACTTCTCAATATCCGTCATGGCGTGCCTGAATGCCGCGGGCTTGCTCACCTTGGCCAGTTCATCCTTCCACGGACCCTCGAAGGGCTTGATGTTGTTTTCCTCAATCCAAGCACTGCAAAATTATCCAAGATTTAATTTTCTTTCTTTGAGTTTGCCAACTTTATTACTTACAAGTTCCGCGAGCCGAAAAAGAACACACACTTGCAATTCGCACGGCGCTGCTGGCTGAGCATATCTAATGGCGGGTCCACAATCTAGAGAGAAGCATTTGTTAATTAAAGAACTACCATTTCGGTGGAAATTTAACAGATACTATTTTCGTCAGCCAAGGAGGTAAATCTGATTTATCTACTAATAAGAACTGATATTTTTCCGAAATCATTTTATTTAATATTTCGGGAACTTTCGCAATTTGTATTAATTTATTTTGTGCTTGGTACATATTATTTATTTTCACTTGCTTATTATTTTTACGCATTTGCTCATGTTCATTTCATTCTTCACTTCTACACTTTTATAAGAAAATAATATTATTAATATTTTTTCACATTTTTTAGCAACATTTTTAAGAGATTTACTTTTTTTAATATTTATTAATTTAAGAAAACACTGAAAACGCCTCAAGTCAAGACGCCTCCTTTTTAGATTTCCTTGGCAACGAATATATATCTGAACACTTGGCCCGCTGACGAGCGTCGCTGGAACCTCCTCCTCCCCCTCTACCGCACACATGTTGGCATCTGTGGCTGTACACAAAACGAAAGCTAACGCCCGCTGGCTGCCTGGCCCGATAGCAGCTCCAAAAGAGACGGATTCCGGGCCCCGCAAGTATGAAGCGTGTACAAGTGCGTAGCCAGCAACACCAACAACAGCGACAGAGCGGCGGCAGAGACGCCGGCAGCGAGCGGTGCTGCAGTCGAAAAGTACAGTCGAAAACAAACACAACATGGCAGCGACTGCGGCAGAGGAGGCGGCAGCGGCGTCGACGCCGCATAAACATTCCGATCACTTACCATGCCCGGCCACGGGGTGAAGCCCTTCATCTTGGCCCTGCAAGCAAAAAGGAATACTATTAGAAAACTTCGTATTGGGCCAAATTACTCCACGCACTAGCAGCAACAAAAAAAAGAGCGCGCGCGCGAAAAAAGCGCCAACGCAAAGACGTTGACGTCGCCGAGGGCAGAGCAGTCGAGATGGGTCGGGTCACCGGAGGTTTACATGAAACTGTAGAGACCGGAGCCAATGGTAGCCCATCCGGAATGCCCTGCGTGGCGGTCAAACGAGTGCTAATTGCTTTTTTAGGCACACTTTACTTCGTTTTTTCGATTGGAGCGCCAACTGTGCACGATTGAGGTTATGTGATTGCTTTGGCCATTAATCCAAGCGCAGAAAAATCATGAAAATCACGGCGGAGCCATGGAACCGGGCTGGGCGGGTAGTCCCGGCAAGTCCCAACAGGACAGCAACGCGGCTTACCATATCAAATCCTTGAGTTTGTAAATAAATTTCTCTGTCGTGTCGCCGCCCGACAGCGACAGTTTTTTGTTCTTCGACATTATGTTGTCCAGGCGAATATTAAACTTGGTTATCTTGCTGGCTTGGGCGGACGGAGTTCGCGAGCTAATTGGTTACTGGGGTGCAGCGCGAATCTCGGCGTTGGCTCTAGGTAATCTTCAATCAATTTCGTCCAGTTCGCCCGTATTTTCCTTTTTTCGCTTCGAGTTGTGATGCGCCTACACCGATAAACGATTGCTGACAAGCGCCATTTTGACTAACTATCGGCCAGACATGCGAAAACATTATATTTTTATCGGTGCCATCGACTGTTATTTTGCCACATAGAAGGGTTTACTGCATTAATTTTGAAAATGCAAACATGAAATGTTCAAAAACGTACTCTGTTGCCGAAAGACAATTTCCTGTAGTAAGGATAAATATAAGCCGATTTACCGCCTTTTGGGCTATCGGCCAGTGTTGGAAAAATATGGTTTTTCTTACACAGATTGGCAACGCCCTGAACATGAGAATTGGATGATTTTGTTGAGATTTTGGGCGTAAGCGGCAACGGGCGCACTGCACTTTTCCGGGCAGCAATGTTGGCGGTATATCATTTATTTTAAATTTTAGTTCTTAGAAAATTGTACCCCTTTCTTTAATGCTGAAAAACAACAAAATCTATTCTGTAATGAGAAATTATTTTGCAAAATCGCCTTTATTTAAAACAAAACTCATACAAATATTATCACATTTGTTTTTAAAAATGTATATACATTTATGTATATCCATAAATGGACACTCTCTGGAGTCTATAATATAAACTCTATTATGAACCCGATTTGGAAAAATTGAGAAACCACTTTTCCACTTAACCGCAAGTCAAGTAAAATAAAGTAACGCTCTTAGCCGCAAAATAAATTACCACACGTCCACCCCCATCTCCTGTTGTGTCCCGATATTCAACACTCTGCCATATAATCCTCATAAATATGAAACAATCAAATAAAAACGGAATAAAAAGAAAAGCTGCGCGGGTAGAGGGGGCAAGCGACAACCCCTGCTTTGGGCAAACTTTTATGAGCGATCCGGTGCCCGACAAACAAAGGAAGGAAAGGGAAAATTTGTGGCCGTTAAAGGGGTGAAAAGTTGAGTCCTTTTTTTCAGAAAAAAAACACGTACTTTTGGGTAAAATAAACGGTTGGCACTTTGTTTTGCAATTAGCACAGAGCGGAATAGGGAAAAAGGATTTATCGGCTCAGGATTGCCATCAATTACATCAAAAAATATGTCGTGCTAATTTAGGTTGATTTAATCGGGGAGACCAAAACCCAATCAGTAAATACAACAATTTTTAAGTTTATGTTTTACATTTCAGTTGTTTTAGAATAATTAATCAACACTTAATATATTTAAATACAAAATGTAAAAAAAAACTATGAAATATATAAAAAAAATCTTTGATCGGATTGTTTGAGATTTTGATTAAATATTCGATTACATTAGTAAAGTCTTTGAATGTCACCTCTAATCTTGGCATTCCTTAAATTTTTTTTAAGGCGGCGTTTAATTTTTTCTTAGAAGAATTGTTGGAAAAAAGGGCAATAGGAGATCGAAGTGCTGCTTGAAAGTGTTTCTGGTTGGCCGCAAAAGAAGTGTTAAGCTAATAGGTGACTTATTCTATGTACATTGTTACAGCTGCGAACGGAAGAGTCCAAAACAGCGTTTGTTTATAAGCTTAAAAAGCGCTGACACTTCAAAGAGAAAAAAAAAAACAAGAGAAAATAGCGTTCTGTTCACATGAAGGACATATGTATGTATATGTAGATTAGTACTTGTACATATGTGAATTGTGTCAGATTTCATTCATTTTATAGTCGACTTGATCTGCAGTTAAAAGCTCATGACGTAAAAGTTTTCTAACGCTAACACAAATTTTAGAAATATTCTTAATAATCAATTATTTTTCTCAGATTTGTCTTAGATCTCCGGGTTACTGAATATATCAATTTGACATCGAAATACTGGTGCAATTGGCTTGAGCAGAAGTAAGTAACTTTGGAAGAACTTTTTGTAGTTTTTCACTCAAATTATTTTTTTTTTTTAACAGATTTGTTTTTTTTATTTTCAATTGACTGTGAAAGAAGCAAACGCATAATTCCTAATTAAACTTTAATAATTCACTAACTTCGAATTGTTTAAAATGCTTCGCGGAAGCCACCCCAATCCTGGTAAGTTTATCATCTTTCCCTAATACTTTTTGTTATCCATAATTAAGTAATTAGTTTCGGCTACTGCGTTTGAATAACTTTCTATGATCGATGGCAATAATACCTTATCTGGGGATTTACATATTCTCTGACAAGCGCAAAAATGACAGCATTATTCGGAGATTTTTTATTAGTTTACCACTTATTTTGAGGCATATTTTTAGGGTGGAAAGCGGTGTTAATCCTAAATATTTAATTGATTGTTCGGTAACCCTGCACATGTTAAATGAACTAGAATAATGTTGAGATAATCACAGCCCTGCATTTCTACTACTTTACTTAGCGAGGAGCTCTGAAGCACTTTAAAGTGTTGATGAAACAACAACTTGGAACACGGTCGACTGCCGATTGTTGAGCAGCACCACTTACCACTCCCCAAGGAGGATGTGGAGCTCCGCAGCACCAGAAGCAGGCGGCAGGAGGCACTGCAGCAGATCTAGTGCAGCGCAAACAAACAGCAAATAGGCACAAGGACCTCCTTAGTTGCGGCTTAGCCCGTTGCTTTGTTTTGCCATTTAGAAGCTGACTGCAGTGGAAAAGGCAAAGTGTGCCGCACTTGCTTTCGCTTTCCGCAACTTAAATTACCTAATTTACCCCTACTAAATCTCAATCCGCATTCACAAATTTAATCTCGTGGCTGCGCTGGCTTCACAATTTTTGGCTCGCTTTGGGCAAAGTTTCTGACGCGTAGAAATCGCAGCGATTTACACATGACTGCACGCGGAAAATATAAACGAACTTTAAGCGTAACTTTAGTTATATAAATCAACGAAATTTCCAAGCACGAATACATTTTCCAAATATAAACGTTATTTATTTATAGTTTAGATAATTTCTAAATTGATTTATTTATTATTATTATGATTTATTTATTTTCATATCAATTAGGGGAGCTGGAACAGACAAAATTTCCACCCGAAAACGAAGACCTAGCCATTATAATAACCCAGTTTCGCAGTCCTCATCGATTCAGCTATGTGAGGTTGAAGGATGTGATGGCATCTGCATCACTGGTTTTTCAGATAGAACAAACATTGGTGAAGCACTGCACCAAGGAAAAGAACGAACGCACATATCTGGTAAACCAGAAGGTCATCGTTTTATATAAGCCTAGAAGTCCGCCCAAGCTGCTGAGGGGTGTGGTGAAAAAGCGCGTGGATGATGAGTATCTGGTTTGGATCTTTGACTACGGCTTCTTTCTTTGCTGCTCTTCACTAGACATGTGGCCCCTACCCGAGATTTTGACTACCAGTTTCTGGGATATAAAGGAAGGAGGTATTGCATATATAAAGCCCTCGAATAACAACTGGTCCCAATCTTGTCTCCGCGTCTTCGACAAGTTAATAGAGGATTCAAGTCAGTTGAACTTTGAAGTCGTATGCCAGGGCACTTTTGGGAAGCTCATGTTCAAGACTATTGGCCAGAGCAATGTTTTCCAGGATGCCGCCGAATTTTTGGTGAGCCGAAAGCATGCCCACCGTGACCCCTTCATGAATGTCTCGTTATCAACCAGTGAAGCCTTTAGCTTTGAGCTGGCCGAGATCAACGACCCGTTGATAGAAGCACGCCCGCGTGTCAAAAATATAATCCAACTGGTGTCCTCGTCCAGTAACCCATTTTCACATTATCCAAACAACATCCAGCAGCCTGTCAACAATCAGGAATCCATATACAGCAATTTATCATTCGACATTACCAAGATGTTGGGGAAATCGGAAAGGTGGTCTGGTTTAGGTGAATGCAACTTGTCCCGGCCGTCGGAAAGGGCTCCAATGCTAGACAAAACTCTCGAAAATCGCTTAGACGTCCACGTTCCGAGCTCTGGTAGGCTCCTGCGTAATAAGGTGCTCGCATCCCAGGGGAGTTGTGTGCAAACTGCTTTAGATAGACCTTTGATCGAAAATAATAAAAGCAGCTCCTTGGAGGCTGAAGTCTATGAAGATGCCCAAGCACCGTTTGGTGATGATTTCTGGAAGAATTTGCAGTTGGCCAAGCGGTCATCGTCACCTGCCACAAGCGAGGAAAGCTTTCGTACCATAAATAATGCTACTGAAGCTACCGTATCATCTGCATCGTCAGTTTCACAATATTCTAGTGCGGAATCTCTGTTATCCAAATCCCTGGGGGAGTCCCCTTCGGAGCGCATAAAATCCACCTCCGCACAAGAGAAATCAGAGCCAGTTGAAGTTACTTTCACAACATCATCTACCACAAGCAGTGTGGCAAGCTTTTGTACCATTAAACCTGCCACTTCAAATGCTTCGTTAGACGCTTGTCAGAATGCACCAGAAAAATCGGAAGCAGTTGGAGCTGCCTCCACCACATCATCGCCGATTGTATCGGTAAAGGGAGGATCATTGTCTATTTATGATAAGCTGGATAACATATACAAAATGGCTCTTGAGACTAAATACAATGTTCCATCAATTCTGCAAAATAATTTAAAAAATATCAACAACTCAACGAAATCGCATAAAATCGACCATGAGAACAGAACCACAGCTGTGCTAGCTCATAGCCGGCAAGCGGTGGACCCTGTTAGCTGTCTTGCCGAGTTGCCATTTTGCCAGGAAATCCAAAGAAACATGACTGACCTGAACATTCGTACAGTGCTCCCAATGCAGTTGTACTCCTGGCCGCATCTCTTAAACGGCGGATCGGCAGTGCTAGTTAATGACTGCGGCAAGGGGCGATCTTGGAGCTATCTGCCCGCAGTGTGCTCCTCGGTGTTGTGTTCACTGCAAAACTCCGCGATTTGTCACGGGCACAAGCTGGGTCCACTGGCCATTCTCTTGGTGGATTCGATAGATCGTGCTAAGGCTCTGGCTAGTAATTGCCTCTCACTGATGTCGAGCTCGGACTCTCGGATGCTCAAGGTGGTCAATACTCATGCCCATCCGTTGACGAGTTGTCAAATGATGTTACTCAATTCGTGTGGTATTCTCGTTACAAATCCGGACCATTTGCTCGACTTGATGGACCACGAGATACCCATGAGCGATCCGAAAAGGCTGGAGTACTTTATATTCGATGACTTTGATCGCATGCGGCAGTCGACTCCGAAGGCATTGAACGAAGTGCTGCAAAAGCTAAACGGCATGACTACAAGCCCAACGATGCAGTTGATCCTGGTGGCGCAGCAGTGGCATGCGAAGGAGTTCCAGAAACTGCTAAAGGACATTCCAAAACCATTGGCTCTCTTTGGCAATTTTCTTGAGGCTGCCATGTACGGTGGCCTCAAGTTGAAGTTTAGTCTGAAGGAGTCCTCCATGAAGATGAACCTGCTGCTGAAGTTCCTGTCGGAGCAGAAAGCTCTCAAGAAACGTACACTCATATATTGCAAAAATAAGATTGAGTTGAACGTCCTGCATGGCAGCTTGACAACTGCTGGGTACGAATGCGTTGGTCTTTCCAAATTCCAAAACCAGGTGAGCGCCTTTTGCCGAATAATTATGATAAATTAAGTGATATTTTCCGGAATATACTTTCAGTCGACCCACCAGCTGTTGCTAGTCAGCGACGAGCTTAAACAGACCCAGAGGGAAGTGCGGAATATCGAGGTTCTCATCCACTTCAGCTTGCCCCATACATGGTCGAAGTTTACCGAGCGATTCCATGTGATGGCTGATCAAATCCCGAACTATTTTACAACCACAGCACAGGATGGGAAGAAGCAACCGCTGTTGAGCTATTTATTGCTGGACAACAGTAACTCCCGTGAGTTTAATCGTCTGACTGAGTTCCTCCGTGCCCATGGTTTCGAAACAAACGGGGCTCCCTGGATGAAGTGCCAGCCGCAGGTGGACGATAGCATTCCCTATTGTCCGTATTTCCTTAATTCCGGCGAGTGTGTGGTAGCCTGCTATAAGAGGCATCATTTCATTCAGGCCGATATGCCGCCTCCTGGAAATCCTCTGCAGCAAGAGGGAACCATCATCCGCTGCAAACTGTACAAGGTCTATGACCCAGGTCACATGGCCGTGTGGCCTATGGAGTATCAGGCTAAGGGTTCAACTGAATGGGTTGAGGCTCCTTATCCGGTCAATAAATGGATCGCAGCAGTGGAAATGAGCATGGGAACGAAACAAAATGTCCACAGCCCTTGTCACCTGGGCGATGTGTGCATTTTTCATCACCAGGGTCACGTCAAGCGAGTTAAGATCGTAGATATCCCGCCCAGCGGCCCAGTTACCGTCCAGGTAATGGATTACGGCACGGAGTTGTTGTGCGTCAGCTCCAGAAACTTGCTTCAGTGTCCGAACGAGAAGTTAAGTGCCCTGCCACAGCTGGCCATGGATATTCGGGTATCAGGAGTGAGTGCCCGGCAGGGCAAGTGGCTAAACGACACAACTCAGTGGGTTCAGCAATCCCTTTCTAGCGTCAGTGACCGTCAACAGATTCAGATAACCGTAGATTTTGCCATGCTAAATGTGGTTTATGCCAAAGAAGTGACCATAGTGGAGGAGTGTCCCAAAATGCGAACTGGTGTCTATAAATTACTATTACGCAAGGAGCTGATTAATCGAGGATTCGGTCAAATGGATAGCCAAAGTGATCGTCAGCTGCGCAGTCTGCACGAGCAACAGAAAAAGGCCAACGAGCAGATGGAGAGCAACAAGGAAAACATTCAGCTGGATAACAAAAAGGTAATCCATTGATATCCTTCTTCCCCAAAAAGTTAACCAAAGGAAGTCTCTGTTTTTCAGCAGCTCAGTATGGCGAAAAAGATAGAAGCAATAATGGAACCAGAATCGTCCGAAGCTGATAGCAAGTCCAAGGAGTTACCTTCAACAAAAACCATTCAAGTTGACACTCCAAACGAGAAGATTCCTCCAAGTTCTCCAGAAGCTGGAAACGATCAACCTTCGAATAGCATCGAAGCTCTTTGCAACGCCATGATGCAAGAATTCTGCACCCCCAAGAAGCAGGATGGCCAAATGTTCCTTCAAAGCATTCTGGAAGGAATCGAGACCACCAACCCCAATAAACCTACTGAAGAGGGCGAATTAAAGCTGAAGGATGCACCCCAAGGAGCTTCCCAAGAACCATCGGCTAAGCCTGTCAATCAGTCTTTGCGGTATTCCACAATATCTAAAGGAGCAGTCCGTCCCAGAGTCAAGTGGCATCAAACCGAGTCCCACATCGAGCTCACAATTGAGCAGCAGGTGCCAGAATACGAGCTCTGCCTGGAGAGCAATACTTTGATCTACAACGTGTCGACCAGCTCGCCACCTCAACAGTTTGTGCTGCCAATGCTGGGCGAGGTGCGGATCGTGTCGCAGAAGCAACATGGCTATTACCTTAAAATTAAGCTGGCCAAGGTGGGCATACTAGGGGATTGGCCAAGTCTTTTTAACTCTGTGTACGCCCAAAAAAAATCTCTCTGGCTTACCTACGACGCTGAGCAAGCGGATGAACCGTCGCCACCCCCGGGTCTAGTCATGTGGGAGCGTTATTCGCGATACCAGGTGAACAACGACGACCACATCAGCGAGGACGAAGATTTAGGCTCCGATTTCTGTGAGCCAGACGTGGAACGCTCCGACTCACTCGAAATCGGTGAAGATTGTTAGAATAATATTGCCTTAAATACCCAGGATCAAGTCAATTAAGGGGGTATTCCTTGTAATAATGGTATTTTTTCCCATATTATTAATGACATATTTGATTTTTTGAACTTATCCTATTTCATTTAGAAATAACCTTAATTTATCGAAAACAACGTTGTAATTAATATCGTTATCGATGTTTAAATAAACTGTACATACAACTTCATATCAACCTTTTCAATAGAATTACAAATGAATAACTCTAAATAGACATAACTGTTCTGTGTTTTATTTATATGGTTTTATTGGAAATAATATTCCTTTTCTCCTTGACCTCTTTCGTGCTCTTTAAATATTAAGAATACATTACATTTTGCTCAGTGTATTACCAGCCAACTCTGTCAACTCTAATTTCTTTACGGCATTTTACACCACTAAAATTTTCACTTTTCATCCCTGAAAATTTAGATCGGACGTTGTTGTAGTATCGTTCCTTTATTTATTATTTTTCGTTTTGACAAAGGATGATTTCGCACAAGAAAAAGCGTGACGCTGCTTACTGGCAGCAACAGGCAGCCACCCTGCCGGATCTCGTTCCCCAGGATCAACGGCAACAGGAACTAATTCAGCTTCAACACCGTGCCTCAAGTCTGTGGTCGCCTCAGCTGCCGGAGCAGGACGAGAAGGCGCTGAGCGAGTACCTGGACCTTGCCTTTAGTAGCTACCAGATCGAAGAGGAGCAGGCGCTGTTTATCCTACGCAGCCAAGGCTTTGATCTGGAAATGGCCCGCCGACGTCTGGAACGGAGCCAGACAGCCCGGGGGTGCCACTACCATCGCTGGAAGGCCCTAGACCTGGTGGCACTCTCCAGGGCCTTCCGAGAGCATGGCACTGACTTTGAAAAGGTGCGAAGACAAGTCCCCCACTTTCCCGTTGCCGAGGTGCGTCGCTACTTTAACTTTATGAACTCCGGCTAGACTAGGACGATTAGTCGGTGCTCCAGAAGATGTGAACAGGGATTTACTTTAAGTTGAATGCTAAATTATTTGTATTGCAAGTTACCATTATGTTACTTAAGATGTTAAGATTTCCCTTACACCCAAGTTCCTAAAAGTGTATTACCTCAGAAAGCCTTGCCCTTAGTCCTTAGCGTGATACTAAGAAGCCACAAGATCCAAAGGACCCACACAATAATTTAAATATTAGTACGACTTGTTTTTTGAATGAACATGTCTTTATTTTGGATACACCATATATTTTTGCATTATTCTCTTAGGCTAACAGCTATTACGAAGCGTGTGTATCACTAAGTAAATGTAGTTATAATACATGTATATCATTATGTTTATATAAGTTGGTATCGAATGTGTGCTTATGTGCCTAAAATATACAGTATAAGCTTAGAGTTAAGCTATATTGAGTTTATATACAAATTAAAATGGTTAATACAAAATTTGGCCTTTGTGAACTAAGCTAAAAAAAAACTTTTTAAGAAATTCTTACAGGAAGATAGGAAAATAATGATTTAAAAATATTTTGTATGCATGTGTGTTTTGTTTCAGTCTGGTTTTCGTAATGTAATGAAACAAAAATGTAATTAAATTCTCTGAAAAATCTAACAAAATCAATGGAAAACAAGTAAATTATATCTTTTTAATTTTCAAATAAAAATCAAAAGAAATAACGAATTTGGAAGATGAAATCAAGTACGGAAAACATGAAAGTAAATGCAGGCTTTCTCCTTCAGTCTGGATCTAGTTCAGGATTAGTCGCTTATATAACTATATGTGCTGTGCGCATCAGCGCATCGTTGTCTGGTGCTAGGTCTGCGAGTTCCTCTTCCTCGTCGTAGCGCTCTGGCTCTGGATAATACAATGTGGCTATGCTGCATCTTGCCTACATCTAAATACGTATCTAAACTAGGATTCGGCTAGACTAAGGGCTGAGACTTGCGTACATTTCCTTTGGATGCGATGCCCGATGGATGCTTCTAGGACTACCTACGACTAAAACAAACTGCTCTGCTTGGCTAGGCTGCAGCGGTGCAGGGTCATTGTGCCCGCGGGGTGTATGGCGAGGGCGTGAAGCGCCGCCGGTGGCGGCGTGGTCACCGGACCCCAAGAGAGCCGCTTTCAGTTGGGCCTAAGCGGCAGCATTCCATAATGTTGTTGTTGCTGCTGCTGTTGTTGTTGCTGCATCATCATTTGCTGCTGTTGCTGCTGTTGTTGTTGCTGTTGCTGCTGTTGCTGCTGTTGGCTTGCCATCGCTGGTCCCTGCGAGGTTGTGTAGGTGACGGCACAGGTTGCCGGCTGGGACACCACCACAGGCGCACTGACCTTCCGCTCCGACTGGGTGCGAATGGGCTGCGGATGAGCGGCATTGGGCTGTGGGGGCGGGGCGTACATCAGCATGGGTGGCGGAGGTGGTGATGGTTCCACACTGGGATGACGTGCCGGCGGCGTGACTGCAGATCCATGATACGAGCCGTAGGAGCTATCATCCGACTGAGCCGATTGTCCGCGATTCCTGGGTCCCGTGACGCCATACAGCTGCTGCTGCGGGTCCCGTCGATCGTACTTGTGGCTGCCGTCCATGGGCGTGGGATTCGTCCGCGTGCCGTACACAGGCTGGAAGCCCTGCGGCTGCTGTTGTTGCTGGAGAGGATCGGCCATCAGTTGTGGAGGCGGCTGCTGTAATTGTTGCTGCTGCACTCCCACGAGGGGCTGTTGCTGTTGAAGCTGTTGCTGCTGCTGCTGCTGGAGGGGCTGTTGCTGTCCCCGCATGGAGCCTCTCATTCCGTAGATGCTTTCGCTGCGCTGCTGCATCTGATTCTGGACATTTTGGTTCTGCAAGTGGGAGGATTGGGCAGCGGTGGCCTGCTGTTGATGTTGCTGTTGTTGTTGCTGCTGTTGTTGTTGCTGCTGCTGCTGCTGCTGGGTGCGCATGGGATAGAGACTCTGGGCGGGCACCAGTGGTCCAGGGCGTGGTACAATGTCCCTGTTGATGGCCGTGTTGCTCTTGGCATAGACGGACTGCGAGCGATTCAGGTTGCTCCTGGTCAGGGTAGGGGAGCGGCAGTAGAGGGAGCGGGTTCCGCCATACAGAGGCTCCTGCTGCTGCTCGTACTTGGAGGAGAGTGGCGGAGCCGTGTACAGGTTCTGGCAGTAGTTGCCCTGTCCAGGAGCAGCCACCACTCCCGTCATCTGGCCCATATTCGCAGCTTGATGCTGACCATTGCCTTGCTGCTGGCCTCCGCCATTGCCGCCGTTCTGGCCACGGGGATAGGTGCCCTGCGACTGCTGGTACTTGCCGCTGGGTTTCTCCAGGTCCATGTCGTAGTTCAGCTCGTCCTCCGAGTGAATCGAGCTGGAGTCGTTGTCAATGCTGCCCTTGCCGTGGCGCAGATTGCGGCGCGAGTTGAACACATACTCGTACACGATGCCAGAGGCCATGCCGCCCACCAAAGGTCCGAACCAGTAGACCCAGTGGTTGTCCCATTTGTTCAGTACAAACGAGGGACCCAGGGATCGGGCTGGATTCAGGTAGGGCATCTGAGGGGAAAAGAGAGGAGGGGGAGGATTTGGTTAGATTTTTGACAAATTAAGGAGGAATTTAAATGGTTTCACAAGTTCAGTCCGGAATTTACTGCACGTTTTTCATCAAAAGTTAAGTAGTTGAGAAAAAGTTTAGAGATATTTTAAGGGATAAAGTCTAGTTGAGGATAAATTGCAGACAAGGCTTCTCTGCCTTTGTGTTAAGAGTATTTAAATTTAACAATTTAACAAAAGAAAAGTTTCCTTTAAGAAAGAATGTTTAGAAAATAAAATAAAGTAAACTCTCAGACTTTGCAGACAATTTAAAGAGATTAAAAAGTAAGCTTTTTTGGGTTGTTTTATCCTACAAATAAATCTAAACACCATTTTCTCAAGACTCATCAAAGTTATGTGTTCCTTTTGACTGCTGGCTAACAATCTAGACTTTCCGCGAATCTCATCTCCCTCGTAATTCAATCCGCCTTCGATATAAGCCCGACTTTAATCGCTTTCCCCTCGTCATCAACCTCATATCCCCTTTGAATGCCGCCACAAAACTGTCCGTTATGCCAACAATGCAGCTCTGTCCTGGTAGTCCCTGCGCTAAATTAATTATCCCGACCCTTTGCCCCTCCGCCAGCCCACAATAAAAAACCACTTCTACCTGAAACCCAGTTTATCTCGTCCGTTGTCATGCTGCGATTTTGCACCATCAAAATGACAGAGTCACAGTCGGCAGGCGGCAGGTGCGTTTCAGTTGTTTGTTTTCGGTTTCAGTTTCGGTTTCGGTTTTTGGCGGGTTCTTTTTCTGGTTTCTAGATTTCAATGATTCTCAGTCCGGCATTCCTGGGACTCAAGTCAAGGCTCTCATCAACTTACCGACACAAAGCAGCAGGCGCTGTAGGCAGCTCCAATCGAGACGGCAGAGTTGCCCATGAACCTCCTAAGGGGATCCGTGGACACGAAGTAGCAGAGCACCACCAGAAAAGTGAGGATGAATTCCACACCGAAGCGCTCCCAGGCAGCCAAAGAAGAACTCTGTGAGATGGCAGCCATCAGATTTCCCTGATATCCTGGCCCAGAGACTCTGCAAAGAGAATTAAAAGTCATGAGTTTAATATAAAATAAAGAACAGTTTATATATTCGATTTCCCACCACAACTGATACCTGATTGATTCAACAGAAAAGTTTGCCAAACCCAAAAACTTATTGACAATCTATATTATTTATTATTTAACGCTGTGACAGTTCTGGAAACAACCCTCCTCCTCATCCTGACCCACAGTCAAACTCTCAACCCCATTAATCTGTTCACACTTGAACTGCCTCAACATCATTTAGACTGTCAAAGTTTCAATTACCGAGTTGCCCAAGTTGTTGAGCACCTCCTCTGGGCCCAAAATGAGTTTGAAGCCTTGCAATTTATGGGGATAATTCGTATCCTCAGGCAGAATGCAAAAGTTTTTCGAAAGCCATCATATATTACACGGCTCGAACTCTCTCTGTCACCGCCAGCCGGGAGATCCATTAGATAACATTTTGCAATAGGCAGGCTGGGTAAATATTGCAAAAGCCAAACCGCAATCCTCTACCTGGCACTCAGGAATCCCAAGCTTCTAGGAACCACCTCCACTTGCTGCCTCCTCCTCCTTTTGCGAAAATCCGGAAATAAATGCTTTCGGAATGCACTTAAAAGTACTTGAGCAAATAGAACGCCTTTCAAAGGAAAATTGCTCCGAGTTCCGGTTACTGGTGGGGATTGGAGGTGTGTCTGTGTGGGCTGAGCTTAGCGGGCATTAGGCAGCCATAATCCTCAACTGATTCCCAAGAAGCTCTCGCCACAATGGTTTCCACTGTGACCACCACCACCACCGACTGCTCTTCAGCCTTGATTAAAATTTGATCGCTTAGGAAAACAGTTTGCCAACTTGGACATGGAGTGGTTGCTTGTTTGCTCATAAATCTATAAAGTGCTAATTTCACAGGACGCCAATGACCAAAACCACACGTCCACAGAGATAAACAAACAGACACTCTCATGAGTTGTGGACCAGGGAGAGCAGGAAGCAACTAAGTAGCCGGAAACGGCAGAATGTTGGGCGAGCAGTGCCTTTCAGCTGGTTCTTCCTGCGCAAATTGTTTGCGGAATAAAATAAAAAAAAATGCCAAAAAAAGAAACAAGTGCCGGCAAACTGCAAACTTGAACTGTGAACAGGATTCGTCGTTATCCTTATCCCCAAGTGTGGGCGAACACTGGCACATTTCCTCGCACATTTTTAGCTCTCTAGCCACCGCGAATCCTGGTGAAAGGCGAATGGCTGATGGCGGATTGCGATGTGCCATGTGCAACACGCTCGGTTTGGTTTGGTTTAGTTGGGTTTTCGGTATGGTTTCGTTGGCTGGCGGTTGGCTTTCTGGCTCGCAAGGATTGGGGACTGGGGACTGGGACCCGCAATCCCGATGCGGCTCCCAAATCAAATTATGCCACCGAATCCCTAAATGTGTTTCAGTATTCACAGTTGATTTAAAGCGAAAACTAACTCATGCATTTATAGTTTTTATTTGGGAGAATTTCAGTGAAGAGTTTTCCATGAAAACCTAGAGGAATGTCCATAGATTTTTGGAATAAAATATTTTATTTCCTGTCCAAAATATGGGTTTCAATTAACCTGCATTTTATTTTACTTTCTATGCAGTTCAAAGACTTCCTAGCTAAATACGTTGAATATTTATATATTAAACAATGTTTTATTTTCATTTTTAAAATCCCAGCAAAGTAATAAATACTTCATTAAATATAAATCCACAAGTGCCATTTTTATTAACTCTTCTTTTTTAACCCCATCTCCCACAAGTCCTATAAATGGCGAGGACATAACTGTATAACTGGACCACCTGTGCTCCATTTTAGATGCGAATGCGGATGCAGGGGCCAAGTGAAGGCAACCGGAAGCACTGGCAGGATGCCATTTCCCGGCCAAAGTGCGATAAGCCGCCCGGAGCAGCGGTAACTAATAAAAGGGGAAAGGGAAAGGGAATTTGAAGGGGAACGGGAACGGATTCCGTAATTGAATTGCCCATGTGACACGAATTGATTACGATTTCGATTCCCCTAACCCATCCTTGCACACGCAGGAAGTGCATTTCCATGCTAGATAAAAATCGAAAGGGTTGCAGGGAAAACAATTTCTGAAATGGTTTTATAGGAATTTCAATGATGAAAGGAATATTTAGTATGTGACTTGATTCAAAATAATATTTATCATTTATCATGTAAATAAATCTTAGAATAATTATATTAATCTTTAGATTTTTCAGGCTTTTACGTTCAAATTCTTTTAGAGTTAAGCAATGCTTAAGAATCTGCAGATAATTAATATATTTTCCAACTACTACCCTAAATCTCTGCTTCAATTCTCAAATATTTTCCCCAGTGCCTGGCCCCTGCTCTTCCTTTCCGCTGTCCATTTCAATTCGTTTCAGTTTTCTGTTTAAAATTTAAATGTTGCTGCCTTCGAAATCCTGTTTTGTATTTTCATTTTTTTTTTCTTTTTGTATCTTTCGGTTTCTTTGTGTATCCTCGGCAACAGTAATTTTTGTTTTGGGCAGCAGGTGTGTGCTGAGCCCTGCCTGCGTTTTTTCCAGCTGCTCCTCGAACTGACCAACCAGAGCCGAGCAGCGGCGACTCCGACGACACGTGTTTGATTTCAAGTTTCCGCACCGCATCCTGCATCCTGCGCAGGCGCAGCTACGATGAACCATGGACAAAGGCCGACAATCCGTTGGAAATGTTAATTATGCCTCTCTGCTTTTTGGTTTTCTTCGTTCTTCGGTCTTTGACGGCCTCTACCTGATTTGTATCTTTCGTCATTTTCAAAGGCTACTCGCATTTTTGGAACGTGCTCGGCGCGCGTTCCTCGAACCCACAAAAAAAGGGAACAAAATATATATTGAGAACGAGGAAGAAATCATTGAAATGCGAGGAGGAGCAGCTAAAGACTATTCAAATATTGCTGAGCCGGATATCGATACTCAAGACCGCTTCCCCGACCCCCTGGCACTTATTTTCTGCGTTCTTTATGAAAGATAATGAAGTCGGGACTTGGCTCAGCTTGGCTGAATTCGCTGCTACTTGGCCACATGTGGTATATGCGGCGCAATTAGGGTAAGTGCCAAGTGACATGTGACAGCGAGAGGAGCAGGAAGGACAGCTGAAGTGGCAGGTCCTTGGGGGTGGCGCGACGGTTACTTAGCATGTGTGCCTACCTAGGTCCTAGGATGGTTATCGCTTATATCTTTTACATACCAAAAAACACACAACAAATCTCAAAGATTTTTACTTTTTTCGTTTTAGAATTTTCTAATATATTTTAGCCCCTAAACATCTTTTTTTTTACCAAATCAAAATCATAAATAACTTGTAAAAAACCTTAAGAAATTTAATAAAGTTCTTGGAATTCTCCAATTCCTGCACTATAACCTACATATATAATCGGAATCTAAACCAATTAATCAGCAGCTGTAGAGAGAAGAAGACTTTAGTCTCGTTTTTTTTTTAGGATTTCTCTTAGGGAAACATGTGTTTCGACTAAAAACCCAATGTGAACTCGTTGGACCCTAAGAAATCCATATCAGCAGAGTAAAAAAAAAAACGAAAAAAACCGAACCTGATCGCAGTAGCAGCAGCTGAAACATGTTTCTTTCGTCCCCTCGTTCCCTTTCTCCTGCACGGGGATCTGTAGAAAGTAAAGATGCCAACGCACTTAAAAAGCAAGGGCTCCTCTCCTCCGAGGGTCGGAACAGATGTCGAGCAGACAATCGGGACGAGGCATTAACATTAAGCATTGCCACGAAAAGGAGTTCAATGCTCAGCACAAAAAAATAACCAACACAGGGAACTGGAGCGACATTTGAAAAATGGTGCGCAGGCGCAAGGAGCAGCAAGGAAGGAGGAGTAATGTTTCTGCTGTCTTTCATCCTGTTCCTGGTCGGTCACAAAGGAAAACCCTGACGGGCACAAGATTTTCGGCTGGCTGATGATGTGTGTGCGTGTGGAATCTATCCTGTGTCGTCCTTTATCTAGGCATCACAAAGGACAAGTTCCCTTTCGAGGCGGGAAATCACTACGCAGAGATAGAGAGCTGAAGGGCAGATGTTTTTTTTTTTGGACCAGCTACCTGCGTCCTGTCCCTGCAGGTGTGGGTCTGTGTGTGTGTGTGGATTACCTGCATATCCTATTTATAGAATTTCCCATTTCTTCGTCTCTGCACACACGCATTTCATTTCACGCTTCCTGCCGAGAGTCCTTGTTGTACAGTCATCGCCCCGAGAGTGCGTTTCATCTGTCTCTCTATTCGTTATCCTGTCTAGCAATCTTTTTACGCTTTGATTTACGACCTGGCCCATGGAACAGCCTGTTGGATTTAATTTGAAACTCTCGAGTTTGCTTTTCGGGCAAATCCGCAGGCAGATGCAGGATGATGCACTGCGGTGTCCTTGGCAAAATGCAGAAATTGCTGTGGTCAGGCACTACACGCACATGCAATTAGCCCACGTACATTGTTGCAAGCCGAAAATTCAAAATGAATTCCATTTCAATTGAGTTTGATTAGTTGAGATTTTGGGAGATAGAGTAATGGGTGAATCCTTACTAGCCTCAATGATTTACTTGAAATCACTGAAGGATATGAACTATCAATTTTCTAGAATTCTTTTTATATTTAAACCAGGCTTAAAAATAACAAAATTCAAGTTACTCTTAGCTGAACTTACCCATAAAGCAGAGCTGCTCCGGCAATTCCTCCGCCACATTGGGCGGTCATGTACATGGCGGCACGAATCGGAGAGATACTCCTCACCACGCACAGGGCCAGGGTCACGGCGGGATTAACATGGGCGCCTTCATGAAAGAAAATATGGAAAATTACTTAAGATAGGAGAAGTCTTGGGCATAATGGATGGCTCCCCCCAGAGGACAAACGTTAAATATCACTTTGACACTTCTGCGGAAGGCAAGAGATAACATCATAACTTAATGCTCAACCAATTGGCTGTGAAAAAGGCAAAGAAATCGCGAACCGCAAAATGGGGAAGTTTCGTTGAAGGCAAATCAAGAACACATGGTCCTGCTGCTCCTCGTCCTCATTACTATGCTTCTTTTTTTTCTCCAGCAGTCGTTTAATTGCCTTGAATGTCAACGCAAATGAACAAATATATAAATACCAGAGTAAATGTGGGGAATACGAGGAAGAAAAAAAAGGGAGAAATAAGAGCTTGGGCCAGTCGATGGCACCACAAGTGCGCCTGGGGTGATAAGACAAGGAGGCAGAAGGAGGAGGAGTTGGAGGGGGAGTAGGTGGCTCCGCCACGGAGTGCATTGCCTTTTCGAAAATATAACAAACAAAAAATGGGGTTCGTGTTCGGTTCGCTTTGGTTTTTCTCTGACAAAAAAAAAAAAACAACAACAAAAACGACAGTTTCCCACGCAAGTCCAAGGGCCCCCAAACACTTGTCGCCCTGTTTGTTGTCTGCTGTTTTTGTTGTCCCCACACAGTTGTTTATTGTCTTCTTTGGCTGAGTTAGCTTACCCGAGATCTGAAGGAAGCACTGCGTCAGTGTTGCCATCGCCAAACCAGAGGCCATAGCCGTGGCCAGCAGCACGGAGGAGATACTGGCCCCCACGCCGGCGCCTGCGGCGGCACCGCAGACGATGAACACATACAGGAACGAGGCCAGGCATTCGCTGATGATGGATCTGGAAAGGGAGAAGTAAGGGGAAAGCGGCGGACCATAGCCCGGGGTTAGAATAATTCCGCAACTGTGTTCGAGTTCGGTTTGCATGCCATTCCGTGTGTGACTGGAGTGTGTACAGTAAACACTAAATTGAAAGGACTTTATTATTTATTTCTATTTCTGTTTCTTATTTTTTACAAATAATATTTTCTATCTTTCCTACATAAATTTCAATAAACATTACTCTTTGCTAACTTGTATAATATATTTACAACTTAAATAATTTTCTTGCTGAAAAAGTAACAATTCCAATAAATAATAAATTCTAAAATAAATCTTAAAAATAAGTTTAAGATCCCCTTTTAGTGGATATTCACTGTATTGCACAAATCAAGCCGCCACACACACAATGCTCGCTCTTGTTGCCCCCAAGCATTTTGCATTGCAGTGACAATTAAGTTTGGGCGTGGTAGGGGGGGCGTAGGGATAGGGGCATGTCAGGCGGTTGATGAGCAGCTGCAATGCCGCTGATTCCAGCGGATTCCCGCTGGACGTGCCGCAACTCCAACTTATCCAAACGAAAATTCGCATTAAGCTCAAAGCGAGCAGAGTCCCGGGGCGCGATAAAAATAAAAATAATTTAAAATCAAACAAACCGAGGGAGGAGTTATGATGAATTTCCATAAAATCATAAATTCAGCTGTTTGACCGCCACTCCTATTTACTCTTTAATCAAAACTATTCAAGCTAAATGTAAATCTGAACTCCCTCTTCCATTAAATTCACTTATTTTTTTAATGGTCACTTGGCAGGAATTGAATTCAAGGAGCCCGAAGGGGAAATGTCGCGTAGTTTAGTTAAAATTCTTGCGCTTGACATGTCTTAAGGGTATGTAGACTGGGTGCCTGTGCTCCTGCTCCTGGCAAAGATTTAATTACTCCATCAGTTCGTGATGAAATGTTAATTATTTTGAAATTCTTTGGGCTCTGAGGAACCCTCTGAGGGAGAATGAGCTACAAAGTGCTCGAATGTTTGCCAATGTGTTTAGCTTTGACGATTATCTTGATTATGTCTGGAGGAGCAGTTGGATTTCAATTACTTAGAGTTCAGGCACACAAAGTCAAATGACATCAAACAATTGCCACCTAAAGTTGAACAAATTGAAAGCGAGTGAAGATAATGGCGGGCAAAACAAAAGCCTCGGGAGTTTATACTATGCACAGGCAAAAAAAAAAATATAGTTTTAAAATCACGTAAAAGTAGGGAAGGAACTGGCTTTTTCTTAGAAAAGTAAATATTTCTCTTCCACTTTCTATATTATTTTTTACAGATTTTTTGATTACTCACCTCCAGAACTCCAATGTGCGAATCTCAGCCTGCATGCTGCGCTTGGGCGCCTGCAGGGTGCTGGACAGGCGATTGTTGACCCCATTGCTGCCACCAGGCGAGTCCCTACGCATCGCCTCCAAGCGCTCAAAGAGCGTCACGATGTGATAATCAATGTTATGCTCCAACGGCATGGTATGCAGACTCTCATCTGCCATCTTGGATGCGGGGGAGTTCTTCCTCGGGAGTTCGCTGAGTTCGCGGTTTTGTTTACTTTCACTGATTCAGCCGATCAACTAAGCTGAGCTGAGCTGAACTAAGCACGCGGAGGAAGCGAGAATGGCGGCAAGTCTGGGCTTCAGTTAGACACACATTTCGCACTCTCGGCAAATTGCATTCAATTTGTGTCAATTGACGAGTTTCTGAACCTTTAACCGATCCGTTGCGTTGCGATTCGATACGATGCGAACTGATTCGACCCGATGCCACGTCCGTTGTCAAGCGCGAGTGGTGAACGAATGAAGTCAGGTTGAGTGCGGCCACAGGCCGAAGGAACAACTTCGAGTTGCAAGTCACCACCACAGGCAGCAAGCAGCGGCTGCCCGCACCACCGACGCAGTGGTGGATAAACAAACCCTACACTGGAAAAAGAAAGTCCAGTACGAGCAATCTCAATTGTGAAATAAGTTCTCATTTTCAGTCACAAGATATAGGTTCATTTTAATATGTGAAATGTGAATAAATATATACAAATTTATTACAAAAATTAATTGTATATATAAACTAATAATATTTAAATAAATAATTGCATTTTCAACTTTAAATAATTATAATTATTTATAAATTAGTTTCTAAAAAGAGCAAATATATATTTATTGGGAGGAATATATATTTATTTATAAATTTGTGGTATATTCTTAGCCCCACAGTAAATATATATTTATTAAGATTTAGTTTTTCAGATAAGAGTCATTGATAATTTAACAATATAAAGTTAAACTAAATAGTATTTGTAATAATTTATTTTTGTTGTCTGTGCATGGGAACGAGGTGGAATCGAAAGGAGAGAGAGCCTGTCAACCTGTTGGTGTTGCTCCTGTTTCCGTGACTGTATGCGTGTGCCAGTGGTGGAGTTGTATTTCAGGACATCGAAGGCATACGTTTGTGAGTTAATTGCGCAGCACTGATCAATAACACAGATTCCAGACTCCCAGGACTTGAACTTCACCCAAAATGATTATCATTATAATGCTGATGATGAGGATAAGGGGGGAACTCAAGCAGCTGGTCCAGGACCACTTTCATTGAAAGTATTTGGCCTTTTCGACACATTAATGAAATGTAAAATAATCTGGGCTCAATGGGGAAAAACTTTGATTAGACGGGATTGAGGATGTCAGTGTTGCGGTTACTTCGGTTACCTCAAACCATTAACCTGATGTCGGTCTTGAGACCAGCACACTTGACCGGGCTACACCCAAAGAAATTACCATAATGACACTATTAAGACCTTAATATGCGAGTAATTCCACAAATTGATATTTTAGCTAAATTATATTCCAAAGGATAATTTAACCAACAAAAAAATGAAAGTAAAACCTTGTGATATTTATAATTTTAGCTACACTTTGCCTTGTGATTTAATAATAATTTAATAGTAACATAGTAACTTATGTTTAAAAGCGTTTTATTATTAATTATTTGTCATTTTATGGCATCGATTTATATATGGTATCGGATCTTAAGATTTCTTATTTAAATTTATTAAATACTAAGGAAAAGAAATCATAAATACTGATGAATAATATCATTCATGCCCTTGGCACAAGTTTCATCCTATTCTCACCCATAATAATTTCGTTTCAATTTAATAAAATTTAGAATTTAGCAAGAAATAAGTTTGCACTTGAAATTAGTTTTTGCCGAGTGTAACTTATTGAATAAAATTGCCAGTACTTCCATTTATATTTTTTTGGTGTGCATCTCCGGGTCAGGAGACTCAGCAAAAAAAAACCTCAGTCTTGGCTCACATTTTCCGCATCGCCGAAAACTATAATTATGAGCCCTAACCACTTGATACCTGTCAATTGTCAACCAGTCCCCGTGTGAGCGACTTTTCAAGCTCAATGAGCTGTGAAAGCTAAGAAATTATGTTCTGGGCAAGGGGGCAGGTTGAAATCAATCACGAACACAAAGGAAGGGGTTAAGGTTGAGGCTTAACCGATGCCAGGGGGAAGAGGCGCAGAAATTTCGCTCACTTGCTCACTTTTTTTGTTGCCTTTAAATTTTGGCCAACTCTCCCAAAAGGGCTGGAAGGGGGCGTTGGAAGGACGTTGCCTTATATGGAACGACGGCCAAAGAGAAGACAATAACGATGATGATGATAGTGATGATGATGATGATGATGCGAAGGAGACGGACACGACGACAAAAGGCTGGCTCCGGCCTCTGAGCGTGGGAAATATTTTGCGCACTCTTTGTGCTTTTGTTTTTTATGTTTTCACGTCGAGGTCGCACGGGGTCGTTCCTTCGACCGGTCGAAGGTAATAATAAGATGTTTTGTTTCAATCACATCGTCGCTTGATAATCATCATCATCATCATCTACATCATCATTGTCGAAGTTTCTTTTTCCAGAATGCATAGCAAGGCGAACTCTTCCTTGCCACTTGGTTGTTGTGCGTTGGTCAGTGTCAGGGAAGTACTTAGAAGCCCTGCAGGGGAAACAGCTTTATCTAATTTATTTAATACAAATTTTTTTGAATCTATAAGCTATCATTTAATATTCTTTACATAATCTCTTTATTAAGCTTTCATCTCAATGCAAAAAAGTATATTTTCCTAATTCATAAGCCCCTTTAGCTAAGCCCATGCCTGCATTTATCGTGTCATAGGAGAAGGATAAAAAAGGGTACTCGAGAAGAGAAGTAACTCCAACGACTTGCAGTTGTTGTTGCACATGATGTTTACCTTTTTTTCAGGAAGAGTTAAAGGGGAGGGCTTCGCTTTTATGCTTTTTTGCGGCTCCTCTTCTTCTGGCAACTTTAAAGTAAGCTTAGTTATGCTGCGTAGTTTTACTTTCGTAATAGTTTTTCCCTATACACTGCAGATAATAAAATAAAACAAAAAAATATATAAATTATCTTAAATAATAATAACATTTTTAAAGCTTGGAGCATGAATTACTTGAGCTTTTATTTTTTAAGATATTCCAGATTAAGTGGTTCTTCTTTGATTTAAGAATTTTTCGAGTGTTGTAACCAAATTTCAGGTGAAGCAGAGGACGGAGGAGGCCTCTTTGAGCTTCTCCTTATTGCAGGTTGCCTTCTGCAGTTGAAAATGGAGATGAAGATGGTGTCACGATGCCTCGCCCGCCTGCCGAGGCTGTAAAAAGGGAAAGGAGCCTGAGAAATGCCTCCCACTTTTCGGACAAATTTCGATATAACCGGAGAGCGTGCCCTGATATCATTATTAGAGATCCGATGAACTGTTGCCCATATGAAGAGCTGATTTATGGGTTGACCAGCATTCAACTCCTTGGCCCGGAAAACACAGCCGTGACTTATGAGTGGATGAAGCGTGAATACCTGACCAACTGAGCCCTCTCCCCACAATCTCTCCTGGCCCTTGGATTGCCACACTGAAGATGGATCGCCGATTTTGCTGGAACTTTTGCCAAAATAAAAAAACTTAACAAGGTCAACCTTTTTTATGGCTTCCCTGTTGTGTGTGGGAAAAAATCAGTGGTCGAGAGAAGAGGCGTTAAGTCCAGAAATTGGAGGCGGGACAGGGCCAAATAGAACAGATTTTATGTGGGAGAATAAGCTATATCCAAAGAGAGATAATTAGAAAGGTAAAAATGTTTTATGCCAGCTTTAAAAATAATAAATATGATAAAAAATATGAATTTGGTATTGTTTATAATATTAATATAAATAAAGTATTAACTAAAATTCAATATTTTATCTAAAATACACAAAAATATGCTACAAACCATAAAATTTAAATAATGACAATTATTAATATGCCAAAAAGAGTTCATTTCAAAGGGGTTAAGGGGAAGTAAAGGCTTTAATTAATTTATTTTTTACTGCATTTTTTCCACATATTTTTTTCCAAGTTCACTGTCGATGAAATCACCGACTGATATGACTAGACAGTTTTGCATTTGCCCTCATCAAACCCTTTGACCTGCAACAATGAAAAACACTAAAATCTAATTCGCATGATGCTGTGAACATCAGCATATGCAAATCCAGTAAATCCAGCAAAAAAAACTCGATTTCCATGCCGGGTCGGGAGACAGAGGGAGTCATATCTAAATCTGAATCGAAGGACTGCAGCCGGTGCCTGACACGTGCCCCACTTGCAACCCTTCTTCCCAGAGTCTACTAATGATGCGGCATTATTTTGCATATGGACACGGAAAGGGTTAAGGTCGAGAACTGTCCCCTAATGAACTGAAACATCCGCGACATGAACGTTACAGTTGTGATACTCGTAATTTATGCATGTTACAAGCACGAGAGCACAACCATTGACTCGGAGGACTTGGATCTTTGCGGGATTCCTGTCAAGCTTCGGCAATGATATGCCACAGCAATTAAACCAAAGGGTTAGATGGAACGGCTTTAGCCTAGGAGCTGGTGATGATGATGGTGGTGGTGGTTATCCAAGTCCTGCACTTGCAATTGGTTGAGGTTTCCTGGACATCCGACACAGGTGCGAAAGTTTCAGGGATTGTGGTTTTTTGGGCAAAGTGAAAGCGAGTAATTGGAATGGGAGTGCACTGGAAATAAAATGTTATAAAACTAAAAAAATTAGGGGAAAAATACAGAACAGTTTTCTCAACTAAAAACTTCAATTTCCCAAAACATCTTCCCCAAAATGTACATTTTTTGCCTTAGTGAATTGTTTGTTAAATGTTTTTTGAAACCTTTTGTATCTTAACCCTCCTGGAAAACCCTCGCCCACATGCTAGATTTTTGATTTTTTTAGATGGATGAAAAATAACCGCCTGACGTTAAAAACTCTAAAACGCTCCCTGATCATTAAAATTGTTTGTCCAGAAGAGCAATCCATAAAAATGTCCGCAGTAGCCAGCAAAGGACTAAATAAAAAAAACTGCAAACTCAATCGCAACTGCAATCAGTAGAATCTCGCCTCGAACAAATCGATTTTCGGTTATTAGCCGTCACACAGTCATTAAAAATTTTGACAGATTTTGACAATTTATTGATGTTGCCGGGACACGCGACAAACAACAACAATCGCGAGTTTACAGGATCCGAAAATTTTGGCTATGTTGACCTGTGCGAATTGCAAAAAGTGGACAAATGTTTGCCCTTCCCCTTCCGCATCTGCAATTTTCAAGTGGCTGCCACCGTTGCCCGCCCAGTCCAACTTTGTGTTTGTATCAACCCCCAGAGGCGCGCGATAATTTGATTAATTGAAAGTCAGACGGCGACGACCTTTTTTCCGTGGCTTCTCGGGGAAGGGGTTGTTCTGGTTTTGGACTTGTGGAGGAACCACCCTCCCATCTGTGGTTTTTTTTGGTGGCGTGAGTAAACGATCCCCGGCCGCCTCAAGTGGCTCTATTGTATTCACATTAGCGGGCTTAGCCAACCCCCGGAGGGATTTTTATTCGAGTATATCTATTTCCTATATCTGACGACCGTTTTTTATATACGTTTCTTTTCGGGGCAAAAATTTAAATATCGCATTACACACAGACACTTGATTTTAAAGCCTATTCAAATGTTTCACTTGTGGTCGGTGGTCGGTGGTCGGTCGGGTGGGTCAGGTTGGACCTCAGGCACTCCCTGGACAATTTTCTAACATGTGTTTTTCATTGAAAAATTCAAATCTGTTGTCTGCAGTTGATTATGCGATAAACTGCGGCTGCGGTTTTGTTGAAACTCTTGTTTTTTTGGTTGCTTTTTGACAGTTGCGTAATTGTTTTTTGCTTCAAGGGTTATCCTTCCACTGACTGCAAATGGAGAATCTTTAAAGTCTGCTGGCGGCTGGGACATCATCTGCCAGGCACTTTAGCACATTTTACGTTTTTAACACAACTTTTTTGTTGTCTGGTTGGACCTGGAGATAATGGCTTTGGCTAGACGGTTTACAGGGAGCTCTGAGAAGCTTAAATTTAACATTAAATGACAATGTTGTTGTTGTTTTTATATGAAAAATTCATTCCGAATTTTAGGAGACATTAAAGGAGAATAAAAATCAATTAAAATTTTCCAAAAATACCTTAAAACACGATAAATAATTGCATACTGGGAGACACCTTATTTGAAAGATTATTTAAAACAATGATTTGTCAAGAAGGATCTTTCTCAAGAACATGTTAAACTGAACTAGTGAACATTTTATTTAAACGTGTAATCCCTTGACTTTCAAATAAATCTAAATTATTCCATTAAATTAAGCAATTAATCATTATTTCATCCTTCAATTACACAAACTAAAGGCCTTTAGTTCTCTCTCCTCTCACCTTAAAGTTAATGCCTTGACAGCATCCTCCTTTTACAGAGTTCATGGCTCTGGAACATAAATTTGAAAACCAAAAGCGTTTAATGTATTATCAAATCAATAACCCAAACCAGAGACACACAAACTTTGTTTGCCCCTACACGAAGTGCTGTGGCATGCAACATTTAGCAATTTTGCGGTGTCCCACTCCTTGATTATCGTGTGCTGTCCTTACGGCTGTTATTGTTCAGCACCGTCACGCCCATTGCTCCCCAAAATGTTAATTGATTTTGGCCAAAAGGGTATCGTTGCCAGCTTGCCAGTTATTATTCGTGTTGACACGAAGGGGGACCCAACATGAGGCGGCCGCCCTAAGGACATTCAACTCTCCGATTTATCGCTTCAAGTGGCTTCTTTGCCTATGCAATTTTCAATTTTCACGCCCTCAGCCACTTTTCCCACCTCATTTGCATATTTTCCGGCAATTATTATTCGCACATGCGAATATTTTCCTGCCATTGTGATTCTAATTCGATTTCGATACTTCGCGCCCCATTGCAATTTGCCTTTTTTACGATTTGTTTTGCCAGGATCGTGTGCTGGGCCCTATTGATCTCATAATCGAGCCAAGTGGGCTAAAAAAGCAACATCCTGTGAGTGGAGAAGAGGGTCGTCGCCTGATTTGCATTATTATTTGCCTGCTCTTTTTTTTTTGCGCGCGGAGTGCCAATTTTTGATAGATGATGCGTGAAAATATGGGATGACAGGGAGGGGGCCTGGCCCAGCCCGCTTATTTGCATATTTGATTAATTTGTTTGGTTTTTTGGGTTGTTTTTTATGGAAAAATAATAAGCATTTCATTGTGTGTTAGGAAATAGATGAGCGAGGAGTTAGGGGACTCTCTATAGCAGAACTAATTGCAAGGACATGTTGGGCAAGGGACACTATTGATGGGGCGGAACATTTGTTGCTGAAAAAGAGGGGAATTCGACAAGCTTAGGGATCATTTTATATAAAAAAAAGGTAAAAAACGAGGAATTTAATTAATAAATTATATTAAAACATTTAATATTCGCAGGAAGTTTGTTAAGTAAAAACTGGAAGTTCTAGAAAGTCCCCAAAGCCATTAAACTTTGGGCTTTACTTTAAAATATTTAATAACAGTTTATATTTTTTAATAACAAAAATTAATAGATTGTAAAACTTACTTTTGTATTATTAGTTTTATGTAATTTCTTACTATTTTTAATTCGTATGCTTTTCATCTAATTGAAATCTGTCAGACTTCATTCATGATTTAATAACACATTGATTAAATAAATTGATTTAATGTATTATATAAAATAAAGTAGACTTATCATTTGCGTATTTTTTTATGCCATCGTAAATACTGCATTAACATGTTATCGTGAAAGCGTCTAATAGAGCAGATTAAGCCCTGAATTTAATCAATTTAGGCATCGGGAAAAGCAGCAGCCTAAGCTGTGCATCTTTTACATGTAAATCGTCATAGTAGTTAAATGTCCTAGGACCAGGACTCGCTTCTGATTCTGTGTATTTCCTCCTGCCTAGCAGGCACTAATCCAATTGCTGTTCGGATCATTAAGCACTGATTGCGTTTATGGCCCAGACAGGACCTCGCACACCCATACATACATAGATATGTACATGCATAGCTGCGGGCGTAGGTATACAAATGCGTACAGTATGTGTCCGGATCAGATCCTGCGCAAGGACGACACTTGCAACAGTCGCGGCATATGCAGATTAACCCAGTGCCACCGAGCAACGAGGGGATGCGGCATCAATTATGCTGGAAAAGCGGAGCTTTAGATTTAACAGCAAATCGATTTTGCGATAAAAACAACGCAAAATTGAAGTGCATTTGTGCGAAGGAAAGTGTTAAATTAAATTCACATCTTGGGGGAACAATCAGTGCTCACTCAGCGCCTTTCTTTACACTGATAAAAAAAATTGTTTCATTTAAACTAAAATAAATCAATAAATTGTTATTAAATTTAGTCTAGTACATTTTATAACAATTTTTTGATTTATTTTAGTTTAAATGGAAACAAGTAAAAGATTTTTTATAATATTTTTTATTATATGTATATTTCTTTTACAAATGAAAATATTTAATATTTTTTATAAAATGTACTACTATTCTCATCATTTTATTAAATTTATCCACCTTCTTTTAGTATGCAAAAATTTCAAAATATCCTGTTTTAGTTTCTATCCAAGGAACCTCATTATTACTATTTGCACCTTGGCAGGTTTTCGTTAAGTTCGTACTCAAGAAATTGGTTGTTTTTAAAATCTTATTCCTTAACAATTGTTAGTATTATTAATTTTCTATATATTTTATTTATTTTATTTATTTATTTATTTTATTTTATGACAATATTACTCCAATACTATTTAAAATTTTATTTGAAATTTGGTGATAATGTATACAGCAGTTATCGTATTAAAAAGTATTTAATTTCGTTTATTGTGTCTCGTTTTTTAAGGCAAATATTAAGCCTTATTAAGGATATATAAATTACAAAGATATCGCCCATTTTTTCGGTGTGTTTTTTCTTCACCTATCTGACTGGCATCCACCTCCATTCAAATGAACCGCAAAAGTAAATCTGCATTTGATTTGTCACCCCGGCACACATGTTGCAAAAAAAAGGAAAGTTTCACCGCAACTGTCGCCGCGAAAGGTGACACACACAAAAATAGAAAAACAATTGCCAATTACGAACGAGCAGTTTGCTTTGCGTTTCCCTGTCTCCGTTAGCAACCCCGGATCACCAGGACCAGGACCATCCCTACCCTCTCTCCGGTAGCCATGGCCACCAGCATGGCCCAATAAACAACATTTGGAACAAAGTAAAAACGGGAAGACACACAATCGAATGCAGGGAAAATCCAACCAAAAAAGAAAAAAAAAACTGAGGGGTGGCAGCAGGCAGCAGCAGGAAAAACTGTGTGGAAAATCACTTTTGCGCTCATAAATTTCAATAATAAAAATTTGAATGCAGTTGACACGACACCGAAACAAGCATCCTCTGCCACCCCAACCTCTGCCCGGAGGAAGGCGGCCGCAAACAAGGTTAAGTGAAATAAAAATCAGTGAAGTGCATAAACAAGGTTCAAGGTGCGGGCTGGGATTGCTATTTGAATCTGGATCGGAGTCTGGATGCTGCCTGCACCACCCGATAATTGAATTGGTTTGTCGCATTTGGTTGAGGAAGCACAACCCTTTTTTTTCTATGTCCACCGAAGAGGTGTTAGGGTTTTGCATACATATGTGTGTACGGGTTGTATTTGGGCTCGAAATCCATTACTGCCATATGGAAATTGTATTCGGGGTGGCGGCCTCAATTAATATTAGCGGTTCAAGAGCAAATACGCTAATCTTGAGGTCACTCTCATAGGATTAATGTCTGGGCTTTTATTGGAGTTGCAAGGAAATGTAGTGGAAAAACCTGTATCTTCGGTTAAATTGAACAAGTAATGCCAAGGTTCAAAGATTTATCAGATTTGTTTATACATTTTATAGACCTGTTTTTTAGTAAAAATGTAATAAAAAAATAATGGGATCTAAATTTATAAACTAGGAAATATTTTTAGCCGCTCCCTCCCTTAAAACAACATTTTTTAATACCATTTTTTAGAACTGCAAAACTTTCATTTTTTTTTTTAGTTACCATAAGTAACTAGGATACAGAACAAATATAACATTATCATAATTGTTGAAAAGTTATTAAGTCTTTATGTGAATACAGTGTTCTTCTTGGATAGCAACACCTTCTGCAAGTGCTCTTCAGCCGTGTGAATAGTGTGCGTTCCTCCTGCATGCCTTGGGTTACACTTGACCATGGGCGCTCCGGAGATACCCTTTGCCCACGTACTAGTGGCACCAGACTTGCGGATCTGTCCCAACTCAAAGGTTATAAGGGGACCCAGACCGGTGGAGCCCTTCAACGCAGGTAGCCTCGGCACAGTAGATTTTTCCACAGTCCGCATCACACACTTGGTGTCGCAAGAGAGGCAGGCCAAATCTTTCAACACCTTAACCCTGCCAGCGGCGGCGGCACAATCATCGTTGGTCATCTCCATGTATTTCTGTAGGGCGTCTGCAATCACATGCACCTTCCGCTCGATCATCTCACGGAAATCTTTGAAACCCAATTCCAGTACATCGATGCCCAATGACATGCGGAGGTTGTCAATGATCTGGAGGACGTTCTTTTCGTTGATACTGATGAGGTTTCGGGTCTCGCAAAACATTGTCTCCAGCCTCTCCCTGAAGTTCTCGAGCTGTTCCAGCGACACCTTGGTCGCCAGTTGCTCGAAGCTCGCTTTCTCCGCCAGCAAAATTTCCATCTCTGCCTTATCTGACTTCACCATGTCCAAATGGACAGACGACTTCTTCAGCATGTCCGAATCATTCTCAACAACTTTTAAACGAGAATTCATGCTACCGTTGGACTCCATGCTGCTGGCCAACACCAGTTTGATCTCTCGTATGGTGGCCTGTAGATCATTTATCATACCCAATAGCCTTTGGGTGTCCTGCTTATAGAAAGCATCGGTCAGGTCGTTGACCTTGTTGGTCAGAGCACAAAATTGTGCTTTGTTACTCAACAGCTCGTTAAGAATTTGACTCGGGGTGTAGCAAAGTGACTTCAGTCCAAATTCCTCATACTGCTCCTCCTCGACCTTCTCCAGTACCGTGCTCCCAGAGGATTCCTCTTGAACTTCTTCTGCCATTTCCATCTCTTCTTCAACCAGCTCATCCTCGAGAGTGGACCCTCTGATGGAAATCTCTTCGTCGGCCGCGTTTATTAAAACTTTCAGCTCTTTGGCCAAATGGCGAAGCAGCTTTGTCTTCGCAGAACCGGGTCCCTGGTCGATCATTATTTGGGTTACAGTATCCATCTGCTTCACGATGATCTTCACCTGGCCATTGAGCTGTCTCACAAAACGTTTTATTTCTAGGTCGCCCTGCTCGCTGACTAGCTCCATTTTGTTTAGACGCGCTTCCAAGCGAAGATAGTTGCCACTCTGAGAGGCAATAGATCCTTTAGATGCGGTGCGGGGCTGTGAATGCACGGCAGAGGTTTCCGCGCATTTTTCATCTGTCGTGGCATCACCTTGTAAAGTTTCCGGCTCTAGTTGAGAGACCGGAGCTTCTTCCTGCCCAGAAGCTGCTGGTTCTGGTTCTGGCTCTGGCACAGCCTCGGTTGGTTCCGTTGGAGCTATTTCCTCCGCCGGAACATCTTCGCCCTGAGTAAGCGGAGGGGCTTCTTCGGCCGTGTCAACTGGAGGAGCCTCTTCAGCCTTGTCGGCTGGAGGAACCTCTTCGACCTCGGCAGGCGGAGCTGCATCCTGGGCAGGCGGAGCTGCAGCCTCGGCTGGCTCGCCAGTAGGGGCTTGTTCTTCAGCATCTGCTCCAGCAAACAAACGAGACATTCGCGTTCTATTCACATTTGCTGCAAATATACAAATATACGTCTTGAAAAGTTCTTCAAATTCTCCCTTTCCACTCACATAAACTTTTCTGGAAACGATCATTGGACATCACATAATCGTCCTGCACGACGTCCTGATCAAGGACCTCCAAGCGTTGGGCAAAACACGTAAGCAGAACTTGCAAGGCGTAAAAGTTAACGTGTCCCGATTCCGGCGAACCAATGGCCACTTCAATGAGTTCCTTGTAAGTAAACGACATTTCGGGGATGTATGTGTACGAGCTCTCTGAATTTTATCCTTTGTAATTGGACCAATACCAAAGAATATGAATATGAATATGAATAAATAGTTTAGTGTAGCAAACTTGTGGGTTGAACTAAATGTGAATAAGTGACAACTTGTCTATAGAGGAGTAAAGTAAATTCAATGACTAGCTGATCAACAGTAAAATATAAATAAATTCGTTTCGACCCCATTTTACAATCTACAATAATTTCTAATACTTTTTAAAACCCACAAGATAAATTATAAACATCGAGCTTCTTTACTTGCGCATTGGGAAATAAATTTGAATTCAAAACCGAATATCGCACGAATATCGGCCTATCGATAGTCACGTCAGCTGCTATAGACCTTGATAACACAAACAATAAACACCGTCGTACAATTCACGTTTATGAAAAACTAATATTTTATTCTGGTTGTTGATGTTATAGACAGAACTATCAGGTCAGGATGCGGTTTACTTCTTGGCCTTCTTGGGGTCGCCCTTGGCGGCGTCCTCGCTCTCGGCGGCCTCCTTTGCGCGCTTAGCGCGAATACCAACCAAACGAGCATCAGTGCGAGCCTAAAAGAAGATAAACGATGAGTCTCAAAGCTGCCAAATGGAGGACATTTGGGGGTTAGCTTACCTTGCGCAGGGTAGCGAAAGCCTTGAACTTCTTCTCGTCCTTGGTGACATCACGGAACTCGACAACGGCGGGCTGCTCGTTCTTGACGGGCATGATGGGGCCCTTAAGCTGGGTGGCCAGCTTGCACTCCTCGAGGGTGGACTCGCCCTTGCGGATCTTCTTCTCGTTGATGGGGAACAGGATCAGCTTGCTGCGGTACTCCTTCAGACGCTGGATGTTGCGCTGGCGCGACTCCAGGGATTTGTTCTTGCGACGACGGTCGACGGCGATGCCGATGGTCTTGGCGAAGTTCGCGCTGATGCCAGCGCCCTGTGGGTACGAATAGAAGCATTTAGTGGCGGTTTTAATCAGGACCTAGCAGCTCAGCACTCACCTTCAGCTCCTCCACGGTGAAACCACGGCCGGCGCGCAGCTTTGTGTGGTAGCGGATGGTGGGGCAACGGACCACTGGGCGCAGGGCACCGCTAGCGGGGCGGGGGAAGACGGCCTTGGCCTTCTTGACGCGGTTCTCGTGCCTGCGCACCTTACGGGCGGGCTGGTTGAACCAGGTCTTCACATGCCGCTGCCACCACTTGTGGTAGTGCTGGTTCGGAATCATATTGTTACCCTTACCCATCTTGGCGGCTTAGATTGGCTGCAACAGGGGACCGAAAACAATAATATAAACATTAATATGATTTTGTGTATATGCGGCATAACCACACAGCAGTAGCAGCAGCTGCGGCGGCGGCTGCGACCCACGTGGCTGAGTCATTTTGCTCGTTTCTGCCGCAATTAAACGCATTTAAAACACTATCTGGGCCACGCTTGCTGCGCCCGGAAGTGGCGCAGCCTTCGCACATCCCATGGCACAATTTCGGGTTCGTTTCTCTGTTATTTTTAACAAATTTCGGGACACACTACAAATTTACACACCTTTTCTTCCCAACAACGAATTAAAAAGGAAATCGCAACCAACTTCACGTCGTCGCATGAACGAAAATTTCCCTCGAAAATTCCCAGTGCCGACAACGAAATTTCCCCAGCTATCGATTTGTGATGCAATCAGTGTTAGCGAGAATTTTCATCATTTCACATTTTTTCCGCTCGCGAGTCGCATTTACTGTCACCAGCGCATTAACATATTACTTTTGAAGTCCGCAAATATAAATTAGCGGCCAACTAGAGCATTTTGTGCATTTACTAAGTTTAATTGCCTTATCGATTGGCTGGCGTGTCTCGTGGCAACTCTGAACTGTACCTCTGATACAGATAAAAAACTATTGACTATTGAACCGTCTATCTATAATCGAGAAATTGCGCGCTAATTCCTTTATTGAGGGTCCAATCGTCGTCGGATCCAATCGAAGTAATTGCTAAACAGATCCCCCAACAATCCAAGATGAGTGAAGAGGTACCCGCGTCGCCGGTCGCCATCAACGAACTCAAATACGAAGACATGGGGCAGCTCAACTTTTCCAAACTGTACTCGCCCAAGATGAAGAGCGTCTATTGGCGCTACTTCGGCTTCCCTTCTAACGACAACAACGAGGTAATCACCAAGCAGAACGTGGTTTGTATTAAGTGCCACAAGGTTCTGACCAACCACGGCAACACCACCAACCTGCGGGCGCATCTCCAGCACCGCCACAAAGATCTGTTCAAAGAGCTGTGCCAGGAACACGACATTCACGTACCGCCGCGGAAAACGCCGCGCAACGTTACCCACCCGCCGCTGTCAAAACGCAATGTGTCTACGCGCCGCGTCAAGTTAGAGTTCATCAACAATCGCAATCACGACAACGCCTCGGATGAGGAACTGGACGAGGCAGCCGTGGCCACGGCAGCCATGCAGGCGGAAGAGGACGGCTCCTCACAGACGTTGCTGTACGAGACCATGGTCCCGTTCACATATGACGAGGCCGATCAATTGGTTGAGGAAGATGATCGCGTGGTCAGCATGGAGTCAAAGTACGGCCGTAAGCGCAAACTGGCGACCCCTTCCGGTGGCCTCCACCATTCGCGGCCCATAAAGCACGAGGATGGCGGGTACGCGATGCCCGTCTTTGCCAATCTGCCGGAGGCCCTCACTGACATCGTGATCAAGGATCTGCGCAATGTGGACTCCCTGTACGACGCTGGCTTCAGTGACTTTGTGCGACAGGCGGTGGGCGGCTCTTCTCCCATGCCCGAGCCGCAGAAGGTTGAATCATTGATCGCTGAGATGCACGCCTCCAAGTTCCTGGAGATTGGCGACATCACGCGGGAGTTCACCAATGAGAAGCCCTTCTCATTCGCCTTCGAGCAGTGGGTGAATGTGGAGCAGCGGCGCTTCCTGAGTATCTATCACCATTATTTGGACGAGGAGACGCAGTCGGTGAGAAGTATACTATACGCCACCGTTGAGTACACCGACTACATCGTCTTTGACGATCTGCTGACGGACTTCTACTTGCCCAACTGTACCTTGGCCATCATCAACTACGACGATGAGCACGAGGACTTGCTGCACACATATCTCAGGGAAAAGAGTAAGTGCTTTCGGACTCAATAGATGACACTTTTTTCTGTAAATACTTATGTATTTTTATATTTTTAATTACAGATATTCCCATTATATTGTGCTATGTCACTGTTATTGACAAATGCCTGCGTCGCGTCTTCGAGATTGAGGAGGTAGCGTCGCTTCTGGAGCAGGTGAAGGACATCATCCAGCGGCACTCAGCCGAGATCAGCGCCAAGGTTGCAGAGCTGCCGTCTTACAATGAGAACTTCCCCTGGACTTTGTACGAAATGCTGAAGTTCTTTGCCGAATCCATTTCTTGGTCCGATGACATGGATCAGCTTGTGTTGACGGCGAAAACAGTGACTGAGGCACTCAGTGCTCTGGTGGTAAGTACTCTACTGCTACGAAATTTCTGAAGATACCCTACCAATAAGCTGAACTCCTATTGGCAGATTGCTTTGGACACGCTGCGTGGCGAGGATATTCCTTTGAGCAGCATGCTGTCACCAATCACTTCCAAGATTCTCATTAAGAAGCTGGGCATTGCCGAGCAAGACGACTCGCTTATGATGAATGTGAAGCGCACCATTGCCGGTGTGCTGCAGTCTCACGTCATTTCCAATGACAACTTGACGGCTGCCGCATTGTTGGACCCCCGATTCCACCGCCTGACCACAATCGACAATCTGGAAAGATGTGTGCGCATGTTGACCCATAAGTACAACAAAGCCTTTGGAGGAACAGCTAGCGGCGACTCAAACGAGGTGGCCACAACCTCCGTTAACTCACCGTCTGCTGTAAACATCAAGGCAGAGCCAAGGGTAATTGGTGGAGGATCGGCTAGACGGTCAAGTAAGTATAAATAAAGCCAAATATCTCCAAAAGCCTTAACTAACCCAAAACCCCCTGCAGAACTGGAGCTACTCTTTGATATTTCTGAGATCCAGAGTCCGCCAAAGCGGGACTCTGACAGCACCGTGGAGACAGATCTGAAGCGCTATCGTAATGAGGTGATCGTCCAGCTGGACGAGTCACCCATCGAGTGGTGGCACAAGATGGGTCACATATATGGAACGCTGCGTGACCTGGCCACCCTGTACCAGAGCGTGCCCGGCGTTGTAACCCTCACCTTCAAGAAGGCTCTGCGAGACCAAATTTACGAGTTCAACAAGCGCTATATGCTCACGGGCAACCAAATCGATGCAATTCTCTTCCTGCACCATCACAGCAACTAGGCCAACTGGGCTTAGAACCCCGTTTTTATATCTAATAAATACAATTTAATTATGTATATTAATCTTAATCCGACCGTATGTATGTATGTATGTATGTATATCGACACGACGGCACCACGGGCACTGCAAAGTATTTACCAACTTTGGTAAAGAAGTGACATTTTAAATTTACATACAAAAGCAGATGGGATAACCCCTTGCGTATATGCTGTCCCAATGAATCAAGTAACTCTTAGTATATATCTGTTAATAAAAGCAATTAAATATAAAAACCAAAGGAAATTGGTTCGTCAATCACAAACGTATCCAGTTGCAAGAAGGGATAACGTTTGTTCAGAAATGTTTGAAAAACACTTCTTCGCTTAAACACACTCTAAACATATTGTAAAATGTGTACGATTCTTCGTATATTGATATTTGACATAACATTATTGATTTGATTAACTATCTTTACATTTTTGGATATGGTCTCGTGTGCAACAAATAAATATCATAAAACTAGGCGTTTGGTTTTCTTCATTTAATGTGCATTACTTCTTGGTCATATAAGTTAAAAACATTTAAAATTTAATCTTAAATTCAATTTTTAAAGAATAACTTGCTTATAACCTTACAGTTTGCAATTGCATCACGGTCACTTTTAAGATTAGGTGCATTTTTGTCAATATTTTATTATTGATTATTTAAAATTTATAAAGCGAAGCGAAATATTCACGACTTTTGACAATCTGTTGTTATTTTCTTTTTGACAATTGAATTAAGGTATGTATAACCACTTTACATATTTTAAAACAGTAAAACATTACTAAAAATTAAAGCCCATGTTTATGCAAATTTAGCCCGTTTTATTGATTTCGGAATCACCAAACTATCTTAAAGAGGCTTTAACAAAACACTTTAAACTTTCGCTAAGAATTATATCATTGCTACATAAAAAATGATTAAACTTAGTTTAGTAATGGACCAAACGTCATTTTGGAGTTTTAGTTAATGTGGTTTAATTTTGTTCAGTGTTTTGGGAAATATTGAAAAACTTCCCTGGCTCTGATATATTTCATTCGCCTCCATCGATAGTATTGCTTGTACCATCGAAATTTTCACACCTCTAGTTGCCACAAAAGAAGGGGAATTAAGGCCAAAATATTATTGCAATCAGGACAACCAGTGGCTTGCCCGCCCCCTTGCAGTGCTAGGAGCAGATCCCTGAAAATGAGCCGGCATAGTAGATGCGATATCCGTGCCCAGTAACTTTATTCTGCAATCGAAGTGACGGCTGAGAGCGGCGGAGAGTGTTGGAAGCCAAGAGAAAACAGCAACGGGGCGGCGGCAACGCCAACAGCAACGAATCAACAACTAGGCAGCGTTGTTGCTCTGTTCTACTGAAAATCCGGGCCCCTTATCGCAAGCGAGAACCGACTCTGCCGGGGCGAACGATGTGCGGGTTGGACGTGAGACGCTTCTGTGAGGATTGGCGGATCTGGATACGGCCGCTGCTGATTGTCACCTATGGCATTTTCGCCATCATTGTGGTGCCTCTGCTGATTGTAAACTCGGTGAAGGATGGTTTCCAGCGCAACGACCAGCTCATCCTCATCGGTGGCCTATTCGTGCTGGCCGCCGTGCCCGTGTCGATATGGCACATTATCCAACACGTCATCCATTTCACGAAGCCGATTCTGCAGAAGCACATCATTCGCATACTGTGGATGGTGCCCATTTACGCCCTGAACGCGGTAAGTGGGTCATCGGAATGGGAATTGGAATCGGAGACCGCAAACAAGTGTGCGAAATCTAATACTGGCTCTACGATTCTCCGCAGTGGATCGGCCTCTTCTTTCCAAAGCACTCGATTTACGTGGACTCTCTGCGCGAGTGCTACGAAGCGTACGTGATCTACAATTTCATGGTGTACCTGCTCAACTACTTGAATCTCAACATGGACCTGGAGGCCACCATGGAGTACAAGCCGCAGGTGCAGCACTTCTTTCCGCTCTGCTGCATGCGACCGTGGGTGATGGGGCGCGAGTTCATCCACAACTGCAAGCACGGAATCCTCCAATACACGGTGGTGCGACCAATCACCACCTTTATCTCTGTGTGAGTGCCAAGAGACTTATATTCTCCCTCAAATCTTAAATCTTAAATCGGTAATTCCTAATCCGTAGCATTTGTGAGCTGTGTGGCGTCTATGGTGAGGGCGAGTTTGCCGGCAATGTCGCCTTCCCCTACATCGTGGTCGTGAACAACATCTCCCAATTTGTGGCCATGTACTGTCTGGTGCTATTCTACCGTGCCAACAAGGAGGATCTCAAGCCTATGAAGCCCATTCCCAAGTTCCTCTGCATCAAGGCTGTGGTGTTCTTTTCCTTCTTGTAAGTCTCAAGAGATCCCTGTCCAAGATCTGAGCATTTGAGCATCTTATTTATTTAAATCATAGCCAAGGAGTGCTGCTCAATGTGCTGGTCTATTACAATATAATTAAGGACATTTTTGGATCGGATGTGGGCGACACGAATTTGGCATCTCTGCTGCAGGTGAGCTACTGGTCAACAATTGCCTCAAGCGATTCAACTTGCTGACCAATCTTGAGAGCTACTTTCTCTTCTTAAAAAAAAAACATTTATTTGTGTTATTTAAAGTGAAAGTTTTTAACGTTGTGATCCCCATTTGGCAGAACTTCCTCATCTGCATCGAGATGTTCATCGCCGCCGTGGCTCATATCTACAGCTTCCCGCATCATCCGTTCCACATCAACTCGCCGCAGTATTGGAACAATCCGAACCATAGCTGGTGCCGCGCCTTCCTCTCCATGATGGACATATCCGACATGCAAGAGGACGTCACCGAGCACCTGGGAGTTGTTAGCAGTTCGCTGAGTCGCCGCTTTCAAGGACGCAGCACTTATCAGCCGCTGGCTCGCAGTCCTCGTCGCTCGAGTAGCGAGTCGGAGTATCTCATAAGCAAGAGGCAGGATCAGCAATTGTCGGGCAGCTCGTCCCAGTCAGGTAACATGGTAACATATGGCGCAACGTCGAGTCGCCTGATCGTGCCCGTATACGAGGGCAAGTTGAGCACACTCCCCGAAAACCAACCCACTCACTCCCAATCTCAATCTCGATTTCCCCTAGCAGGCTTGCCACCCGATGATATGATCACTAGTAGCAATAGCAACAACTACCAACAACAGCAACTACACTTGCCGGGAGCGGCGGGCACACAGCCGTCGACGCGTCAGCGTGAAACGCTGCATCTGCGTGAGCGTGAACGTGAAAGGGAAAGGGATCTGGGCGCTGGTGTTGGGGGCAATAGTAGCTTCCTACGCCTGGCGCCCGGTGCCGGAGCCACTTCGGCCGCCGCGCCCATTCCCGAGTCTAATGACGACTATGCCATGCTGCTGGGTGGCGGCGCAGGCAGGTGACACCGCTACCAGCAATACCAATACCAGCAACATCACCAACACCCGCACATTGACGACGCATTCGAGGATGAGGATGGCGTGGACGTGAGCCAGCACATGAATGCCGCCTCGTCGCTCAGCGCCTCGCTGTCCGTGTCGTTTGGCATGTCGAGCAGCCTCAAGTTCAGTGCCACGGGCAGTAATCAGACAGCCTCCGAGTGGTCGAACTCAACGGGCGGAGATGATGACGGTGACGGTGACGATGATGATGACGCAGACGAAGACGATGATGGCGATGGCGACGACGGTGCTGGCGGTGGTCAGCCCGTTGTGGTTATTGCCTCAACGACGCGGCGTCGCCGCGATCGAGAATACATCACCTAGACGCTCCCGACCGACCCCAAATCCTTATTCAGTTTATGTTATGCTTATATTTATGATTTCCGTTCTATCTTGATTTGTGTTAGGCTAAAAATACTCATGAAACGATCCCATTCTAGTGGGCCCCATCGAATGGGGTTCATTGAATTCGTGGCCTTAGTTTTCATTGCGAAAGCGCAGCACCCCAACTGATTTTCCAATTTCCATGCCACTATTGTTGTAATTGTACACATCCCTTAGTCCAAAGAATCATCAATAATGTAATAAGCGAGCTAGGGGTCAAGCGGCGTTTTGTACGTACATTTTATACACGGTTTTTGCAGGCAGACCTTGCTCTCGAAACGATATTCTTACTATATACATCCCCCCGCTAGGTGATCCCGAAGAAGTATATGTAGTTAATGCTTGTGAATTTTGTGACTGCCGCCGGTCCGAAAAGGGCGAGACTTGTATTTATATAGAAATTTTTATTGTAAAACTAATATATATCGTAATAATATAATCTTGAAAACTATTTGCAACTGACTTTTATGTTTTTATTATTTGCACGCCTATGCACACTAACATTGCTTTTCATTTGTTGTAATATATTATTAAGTCTTATCTTTAGTTGTATTTTGGTTGACGCCAGACGTATACGTGATAAGAAAGGTTTTTAAACACATTTGCTGTATCATTGATTTCCCCCGACATGCATTCCATTCCCTTCGCGCTCTTATTGAGCTCAAATGGACCTTGATCTTTCGTCTTTATCACAGTCTTGTTTATCGCAGACTCTGATTTACCCGCTGTGGTGATAAGAGATGAGCGAAGAATTTCAAAATGCCATTTAATATAATTTATAACATTTATTGAATTATTTGTTTAAGCACTTCGATTCCTATGTCTTTTCATAATACTTTCATTTGTTTTACACTTGAACGAAGATACATACATAGAACGAAACAGAAGAACTTTAAATTAAAACGAAGACGGAATACGCAGACAGAGGATGTCCGATACACATAGATGGACACAGACAATGTAGAACGAAGTACATTTAAAGGCATACACGGAATTCACGTTACGAACATTATATAAATCAAATCGAATACTAAACGCGGATATTAATAGAAAGAAAACAAGTAAACCGAATATCAATCAACATCAATTAAAAACAAATTCAGTCCAGTGATTACTTCTCGTGCTGTATCCCAGTATATTTCGACGCAGCCAGCCGCACCCGATCAATTGTTATAGTTCTGCCTGCCGCCGAGCTCCAACAGATATCGATCCGGATGGTCCATCCAGTCGGCAGCCGTGAGCTTCACCGTCCGCTGTCGCTCGGCCTCCTTGATTTGCCACTTCTTGATGTCCAATTGCACTTCGCGTGATGTCTTGTCGCCGCATCCCCATACCTGCGATGGAATACAAAGAGCGGAGGAGAGCAACGTGTAGTTCTTGTTGTTGGTAGACACAGTTGTTGTTGTTGTTGGGTGAGGAGAATTGTAGACTTGGTTTAAAAACGCATCGTAAGAGCACAACACCTGGCCATTAGGCGGCGCAGGTGTGGTGTTTTTTTAACTGCTTGTGCTGAAGATTCAGCCTTTTATATGCGATATATATACATATACATACGTCAATGATTTTTACACTATATACCCTACATATATGCGTATACACATATATATATATTATACCCTGTTGAGTAAGGCTTATTGTACATGAAATGCAATTAAAATATAGAAAAATATTCACAGAATGTGGTTTGCCAGCTTATTCCTTGTCGTGGTTATAATCTAAAATTGTATGCTTACCTCTATGGACATAAGTCCTGCCGCCAGACCCTTGCAGTCCACATTCTCGAAATGCTCGTCGACCGATATAATGGGCTTTCTGGGATCAGCGCCAGCGCGAAAACCCTTGGGATAGCCGCGTATGCTCGTGTTTAGATACAGGATGTTTGGCTTCTTTTCCAGTATAACAAACCTTGAACAAACATTATTAATAAACAGAGCGTAGAACTAAACCAACTTCGCTACACACTTGGGCAGCAGCTGGATAATACAGGAGCCCTCGCCGCCCACGAACAGATGCGTCTCCTTCCATTCACTGGGCGAAGCTACGCAGTACGTTTGCTCATCCTTGGTGTGCAGCAGGACGAGAGTGGGTCCCCGGTAGCCGAGAACGTGATGCAGAAACCGATTGGCGCCAACGCCATGCTCGTTCGAGTCGTAAAGGAGCGTCCAGTGTGACGGCATCATCGAAAGCTTCTCCTTGAAGATTTGCACGGCGTTAGAGGCGCTGCTATTGCCATTGCCCTTGCTGGCTGCAGGTGGTGCCACGGTCTGCGGCTTGGAGTATAGCGGCGGCAAAGCACCGGCCAGCAGCCAGGCTTGTGAGAGCGGCATCAGCGAGTCCAAATCCCTGCCACCATCTCCGCTGCGGTCGGTGGCGTCTGTAAAGGGATTGCGTTGCTCCAGCACCGGGGTCTGCAGCTCGATGCCGCAGGACTGAGACTGCTGTTCCAGTCCGCGATATGCGGTGGACAATGTGTGCACACAGTACTTGTGTACGAGCAGCACCAGGCGAATCAGGTTCTGCTCAAACCAGCGACACACATAGCCCAGACTCAGGCTGTCGTGGCAGAGGAAGATGGACTTGGTCACCGAGCCGAAAGTGCGGTTGATGGCCGAGCACAGAACGGCATTGCCTGAGTGCTGCATGGCAATTGTGTAGCAAATGTGGAGCAGGCGAGTCACGCCCTCCTTGTCGATGAAATCGGGATTGTCCTCCTGGGCGTACATCTTAATGTAGCACTCCAGTGTCTTGGCGTCGTCCATAATGCCCAGAAAGCGTTCACACTGCTGCCTGAAGGCGACGGTGCCCAGGTGCTTCGTGGTGGCCTTCGAGTTGGTGTGCATCAGCCTGAACAGGCGCTGTCCCAGGTCCGCGTACTGCGGAAAGACTTGTGACTGATGCGGGGCAGAGAGAAAGGTGTTGTATGTGAATGGGTTGTCGTCGTTGCCTGTTATCAGTTAATTACTCACCACAAAGACGTCGGCCACAATGCCATTAACTCCATGTTTAGCCGACGACAGCTCCCTGAGGATCTCCGCTAGCTTCTCCACCGGCACCAGCTGCGTAAGATACTTCTCTGTGACGTCCGCCCCGGAGGCGGATCTGGTCATCGATGCCTGCGACTGCTGCACCTTGAGACTGTTGTTGCTGCCGCCGCCGACTGCGTCAGAGCTGCCATTGTGGGAGCCACTAGAGTGGGCGGAGTGCGTGCTGGACTTGTGCCTATGCTTCCCGCCGTCCAGGGGCGGCTCACTGGCGTCCGACTCTCCCTTGGAACTCGTGTTGCCCATTTTCTACTGTGTTTTTGTGAATTCCACTTCGACGCAATTGATTTGCACAGCGATTGTCTGTGGCAGTGGAAACGTACAACTAAAGGGCATAAAAAAGGCCAAACGCAGGTTTGCAATTAATCAAATTCGCCTGGCGCAACAGGTGCAGGAGGGAGTTTCTGGTTAAAAAAAAACTGCGACGCTGTCGCAAAACCTGTTATGAAACACACAAACACAGCGCTAACAAATCTGGTAAATATATTTACATAATTAAACGCAAATTAAGCTTTGAAACGAGAAATGAAAACAAACCAAACAAAACACACAGTTATCGATAGCGATTGTGCTGTTTTGGCACGTTGTCTCCCATCACTTGTTTCCGTTTATACGTCCGATTCGGATACGTTTTAAAAAATATAAACATACGGATATGCCACTTTATTTTGCCTTTTATTGCCGTTCGTTAATAACCTAAAATAGTAAATGTGCATTAATTGCAATATTTCTGTTAGCGCACCGCATAAACACTGAGCACCAGCTTGTATATATCACAAAACGTGAATAAAACATAAACAAATGGTGGCGCCAGCTAGCACACTCCAAAACAACACAAATTCCGACGACGATGACGCCGTGCGGGCGGCTCCGAACTCCATGCTGGTGCTGGACTCCAAGCGGAAGAGCGCCTTTCTGCCGTACCGCCCACAGTCCACCGTGCTCACCAATCTGCAGCGCGGCAACACAGAGGCCACATTCTGTCCAGTGGAGGTGTCTCTCTCGTTCCACGAACGGGCTGGCCAGGGCGAGATTACCGAGGAGCAGGTGACGGCTGAGCGAGCGCGCAAGCAGGACATCGATCATAAGGACGAGCATGGCTTCACGGCGCTCCATTGGGCCGCCTCGTACGGGCAGTTGGTGTCGGTGCAGCTGCTGGTGGCTGCTGGGGCCAATGTAAACATCATGGCCCCAGATCTGGTCAGTCCCGTTCTCTTGGCAGCCGCTGGTGGTCACAACGAGATCGTTCGCTTCCTCCTGGATCATGGCGCAGACTCTGGTCACATGGACATTGTGGGCAATACGGCGCTGATGTATGCAGCAGCTGGCAACCATCCCCATACGTGCAACGAGCTGCTAGCCAGGGACTTGGATCTAAGTGCCACCAACGAGAATGGGGAGACGGCGTATTCCCTGGCCGTGGAGCACGGAGCCCAGCTGGCCCAGGCGCTGTTGGAACAGTACATGACGGCCATTATAACGGCAGGAGCATTCGGTAGTATTTAATTATACGTAGATTAGGATATTTAAATCATAAATAGACAGTTTTTTAATGTATTAAAATTCAAACATTTTATTCTTGCTCTTGCGCGTCTGCTGTTCCTTGCTAAGGCTACGTTCCTGGGTCTGAAGAGTGGCTAGTTCCTGTTTCTGGGTCTCCATTTGCAGCTGCAGTCTCTTCTGCAGCTGCACATCGCCAGCATTCCTATTCAACGACTGCTGCACCTTGGCTATGTCTCTTTGCTTTCGTCGGATCTCATCGGCCACCCGCACCGTCTCCACATTGAGTGTTTTGGTGGAGTGCTGCTGCAGTTCGTTGGTCTTCGCCTTCTTGGCCACCTGTTCGCCTTTCGAACTGCTATCCCCGCTTCCCAGCACGCTGCCGTTGAGGAATGTAAAGACATCCGTTCGTTGGGACTCCCGGGCGTAGGCTTTCTCGCCCGCTTTTCTCTGGCGGCGCTGGGCTCGCTTCAGTTTTCGCTCCACGCTGAAGTAGTCCTTATCCCCGTTGGCGGCCTCACGCAGCTCCATACAGGCGTCCAAGGACCGACCCTGGGGAAGTATTTGGGCACTCACTGGAGTCACAATGCCCCTTCCATCGGAGCCCAGACCCGTGCCATGGATGTAGCCCATTTTCTCCATCAGTTTGGAGCCAATGCCCTGTGGGGATGGTATTTAAAATAAAAGATATCCATGTCATTGATTTTGTTGCCATCTTACCCGCGTAAACTCCTCCCAGGCTCCCAGCTTTTCTGACGATTTGAAGGTGAATAAACTTAGCTCCACCATGCGAGCTCGCCGGGCCTCCTCCAGATCATCCATGTCCGAGTCCGCCTCGTCACTGCTTTCTTCGTTTAGAGTCGAACTGTCACTGCTTAGCTCGGTCTCGTCTTCATCTTGATCGGTGGTGAGTGGAAAAAGTTCCTCGAACTTGAAGTCTCGCTCCCTCTCCTTGTGTTCCTGGCCGTCCAAACGCACTCGACACACCTGCTCCACGAAATTGACGCATAGTACGCGGCCACGGTGCCACAGGCGGTCCTGTAGCTGTGCCAACACCGGACAACTGCGAGATAGTTTGTGGAAATCGGGTTGCTTGTACTTTCTAATGGAGCTGCCGCTGACCAGTTCGCCGTGGGAAAAGCGACACCGCGACCCGTCAAAGCGACATTCGCCCTCGAGGTAATACGAGCAGGGCAACATCTCGCGATGCGTGGGATTGGTAAAGAGCACCCTCAACCGGACATCCAAGACACCGTCGCCATTGATGATCACCTCGTCGTCCACGCCACAGATTAGGGAATTGTGGTAGCTCAGGGCACCCCAGCTGTGTTCGTGCGGAGCCGAGCACTTCTCGCCCACCATGGCTGTGTACTTGGCCCGCAGCTCCGCCAACTGCTGCTCCTCATCTGCTGCAGATGTGCCTGCGCCAGCCTCCTCTAGATCGTTAAGTTCGCATCTGAGTCGCTGCAACTCGTCGTCCAGGTTGTCTCCCTTTTGAGGAACATCTTCGGTTGCCAGCTCATCTCCTGTATCCTTGGTAAGGGCTAATAGTTCTTGTAGATTCGTTTTTAGGGCCAAAAGTTCCTGGCGTTGCTGGTCATCGGTGGCATTTGCTAGCGCCTGCTCCACAACTATCAGCTGTTACAAATAACGAAGATCGTAAAGGAAGTTGGGATAAAATTGGTATCACCTTTGCTCACTTGTGCTTCGTATTCATCCATAATAAGAGCGCTAAATCATTGCGCGGCTTTATGGATTTCCAATTGTTTGTAAATCTTTGAAACAGATGCACGCATACACACACAACTCCGGTATACAGCACCGGACCAGATTTTAGCATCTACTGTATGCGTCCCTCAAATCATTTTCAAATACTTTACAAATTCAAGGATCAATATTAAATTTAATTTGTTATTTTATGCCAATTATAATATTTTAAAATATTCTCTAAACACGGAAATAATATGATTTACTTTATAATTGTTGCTAATAATCTAAACGCTTAAAGGGAAATTTGTAACAATACTATCAGCTGATTGCTAGGCCTTTACCAACATTGGTCCCCAGCAACAAAAATACCGGCCAAAGCGTGCCGCCAGTTGTTTTGATTTTGCGGTTACATATTATGAAATAAAAAGAATTCAAAAATGCTGTTATCCTTGAATTGCACAACGAGGAACTTGGTGCCAAGGCTCCACCGTTTCACCAGCAAAATCGCCGTAGATGTCGAGCCGGCGGTTGTCACCGGTCTGGAGCAGGCCACCATTAAGCCAAGGAAACATCCGGGTGTGGTGAAGCCCAACCATGTTGAGCTGCCAAAACAATTAAGCGACACCCTAAAGCGTATTGTGGGCGACCATCCCGTGAAGAAAGTAATCCACGATGGCCAGCAGCTCAACTCCTATCTTAAATCCCGCCATCCGCCACCATCACCCGAGGAGATTGAGAACAAAAAGCGGACTATCATCGATGAGGTGAATGCCAAGATGCCCCTGGAACGACTGGCCACGTTGAGTGAGGAGGAGGCGACGCGCTGGAAGCGGAAGAGGGAGCTGGAGATCAACAAACGACTGGCTCAGCGCCTCTACGCATGGCGGCGCATCGAGTACGGTACATATGAAGCCATTGTCTATGCCGTTGCTCGCGGTGCCCAGGAGTATGCTGTGATGAAGCGTGTGCTCACCGAGTTGGCCCAGAGAGACGAGCAGTTCCGTCCGCGGAGCTTCTTCGATTTCGGATCCGGCGTCGGCACTGGGATGTGGGTGGCCAGCGAACTTTGGCGCGATCAGATCTTCGAGTATTACAACGTGGACAGGTCCAGGGAGATGAACGAGATCTCGGAGCTCATTCTGCGGGATGGCCACGAGAACAAACAGATACCCCTGCGCAACGTATACTATAGACAGTTCCTTCCCGCCATTGAGACCAAATACGATTTGGTGATAATTTCTCACACGCTCTTCGAGATGGCGGACCAAGAGCAGCGGCAGGAGGTTCTGCTGAACCTGTGGCGCAAGTGCGATGGGTACATGGTCATAGTGGAGGAAGGGACGCGTCGTGGCAGCGAGTTGGTCAACGAGGCGAGGAGATTTCTGTTGGAACAGGACGACGAGGGTCATACACTTGCGCCGGTATGCTGCGAAATTAACTTAAACTTTTGAAAAAGTGTGTTTAAATATTTTATTCCTACTTTCAGTGTCCCCATGATGTGGCCTGCCCACGTCTTAGAGATCTGGCTGATCGTACGCCCTGCAATTTTCCCATTTCCTACGCTCCCCTTCGATTAGGCAGCGACTCTATGGCGGACCGTCACACCTCCCTGTATAGCTATGCCATCCTGAAGAAGGGTCCCCAAGCAGATAGTTCCCGGTCTTGGCCACGGATTGTGCGGCCCACTTTGGTGCGTTCAAAGCATGCTATCTGTAGGGTTTGCACGGGAGAGGGCACTCTTCAAGAGGTCATATTCACCAAGTCCAAGCACGGAAAGTAAGTATTTATATTATCTGGTCTTTCCAGCGATTACAATTTCATTTTCTTTGCAGATCCGCCTACAGTTGTGCAAAAGTCAGCCGCTGGGGGGATCGACTGCCCATGTCGCTGGGACAGCCGCAGGTCAAGCCCGGCTCCACAGAGTCAACTTTGGCTGCAGAGCAAGCCGACTTAGCGTAGCTTAAGCAGGTTGAATCTGAATCGATATGTAAGGCATAAAGTTACACCCTGCCCAGGCAGGGGCTAATTGATACTAAAAACTGGCATCCAATTAGTCGATTTAATTATGTGCAAACAAATCGTTTCGGGCGGAGCTGAAATTAATTAAATAGTTGCATTTAAATTAACTATACAATCCAAATGGCAGAGCCGCATGCTCATTGATACTAAATTTCGTTCAACGGCCAACACACCCTCACCTAGATTTTAATGTATGGCAAGAATAAAGGCGGATGCGGCCGCGGATGGGTTGGCCCCTGCCGTTTGTGGGATCAGCTTGTTATGTAATGTCATCGGTATATAGGCTGCCCAGCGAACTAATGTGTTTGTAGAGAAAGCTTTGGAAGGACTCTGAGGTGGACAGTGAGGTGTGGCCTCATTTTTCAAACGTTTCTTTAATTTTCAGGACTTCCTTTAAATCTTTTTCTAAAGCAAATAAAAATACTTTGTTTTAAATATCAAATTCTTTTTATTAAGCCGCTGCAAATATTTCAATTAGTCATAATTGATTCTTTAGCCAACATGTCTGGGCAATAGCTGCGTTCCAGAGGCCAATCCCAGTTCGGCTGACATTTGGCTATGTGAGTTTTGGAGGTTTTAATGCGAGACGCGCCCTTTTAACGACCGCAGATCATCCCCGCTGCTATTCATCGCTTCGCGGAGTCCTGTCCTATGTGTGTGTGGCGAAAGGACATGGAGTGGTTGGTAAAAAGGGCAACTTGTGGGGCGCGAAAAGTGGCACGTCTCCTGGCAGGGGAGAGTGGGTGCGGTAGAGGATAGTTCCTTGTACATATGGTTTTAGGGATTGGCCTTTGAAACAAGGTGTGCTGCAGAGCAACGGACTGTGGATACATAACGTTGGCAAAGGATATCGTTTGGTTTATTCCACTGGGAAGAGGTTTAAAGTATTGAATTAAATTTTAATTTAGAGCAACTTATTGAATATCTTATCGAAGGAACATGTCGGTTTGTTATAAGAAAATATATTTTCTTTTGAAAGTTATTTTAACTTTAAATTAACTTTAAGTCCTTTGGGTTCTTAGCTCAATTTATTCTTAAAAGCAAACGTTTGGTAATCGTTTTTTCTGAAACTTGAAGCTTTAATTTATTTAGAAAGTTGTTCTTCTTTATTAAATTCCGGAATACAAATAGTTTACAAATTAATCTTTACCATAATCTTAAACTTAACGTTTACAAAAGGCCTCCCTTTTAAAAAATAGTATTAAAGGAAATCTCCTTCTGAGCTAACTAGAGTTCCTGTCCTGGGATTTGCTCCGAAATTGGGTTATTCAAGCTTCCCACTGCATTTGGGACCTAAATTTAATTAGGAAATGCATTTGCCAAGTCATTAACCCATTTTGAGGTGCGTATTAAACGTAAGTGGCAGGATATATGACAGGATCCCTCCTATATACATATTGTTTGCCCAATGATAAACGGCTGCGCTATGTGCGGACCACAGTCCAAGCCCAGGCACACGTCATGGCAACCCCGAGGCAGTGGCATCTCCATGTGGCCGCGTATGTAATCACTTCAGGTGATACTAGGTGGGGTCGCCGCGCTGGCCGCTCGTTAAGAGCCGAGCTCGCCGATGGTGTCAGCTGTCGTTCCGCGTCCATACGGCTATTTGTATTAGTAAGGTGCGTCCCGCTAGCAGCAACAACAACAACAGTTCCGACTAATGGTGGCGTTCAGCGGGCATGCGCCGCCGTTGCAAGTGCCGCCGTGCCAGTGGTGCTAGTGACCCACCCACCCATTCAGCCGGTCTGTCTGTCAGTCAGCCAACCCCAACCGAGGCGGCATTCAGCCAACCAGGCAGAGCCGGCGCTGCCATTGTCCGTGCTTCCTTTTGTTCCCAGCGCCTCTAATGCTAATACGCCTTTAGATAGTTGGACGGATGGACGGGCGACCGGGTCCGGGTCGATCAGAAGTGGCTACCTAAAAGCTAGCGCTGGCTTCTGGCCATCAGTTTCAATCCGAGCGTGGCCCGGAAAAGTTGCGGTCGCGGTTCCAGTCTCGCGCAAAGTAGAGTGTTCGAGCGATTTGGTGATTCGTAGGTCCTTTGTGGAATTGGTTTTATCCTTCGGGCGGCATATTTCATTCGCGCCTGTATCTTGCTGAACCGTTACCATTTTGGCCTACAATCCGGTTGAGCAAAATTTCAGGTGTGTGAGAAATTTGTTAAGCAATCTTCAATGGTTATATCTTTCGACGGCAAAATATTATGGCAGAGATCAGTCTGGTGAGTATTTAGATTTGGTCATGAAAGCAGGAATAGAATCTGTTATCGGAGAGGATTTTGGGTTTGTCAAAGGTGTAAAGTATTAATTATATTAATGAAAATTGTAAGAGGAAATTTGGTTTGTAGGCGGAAGTTAAGGATGAAGATAATTTAAGCTCAGCAGCTTTATGATTTGCAGATCAAAAGACTCTTAATAACATAAGTGTTCATTTAAATGAGTTAATGCTTTGATAATTTTTGCTGAATATTTTTAATTTCGACTGATTGCTGCTGTTATTATAATACTTGAAGGGTTTTAATATTTTAATTTTTAATCGTATAAAAATCTAGTAATCACGCCATTAGTCATTCGTAATTGAATCGTAAAATCTGTGGAATAAACCACTTTCGATGTGCCTGAGATTTTTGGACAGAGATCACATTTAATTGTTCCAAGTGGCACACGCTCTAGCCAGGCTTATCAGCTTAGTTGGCACGGAGATTCATTGCGCCCGCTGAACTGGATGGATCGCCCACAACAATGTCACATAGTCGTAGAAGAACATTAAAGAGCCCACTGCTATTTTGGACTTTGGATGTTTAGAATACCCACAACGACATGGACGGGACACACGATGATAACTTGAATCGGAGGCGAGAGAAACCCTCGAGATTTTGACGCTTGATCGCTGGTTGGGTGCAGTGATATTGGCAAATATTTGAACTGGTCGCAAAGCGATTAGCCAAAACAAGGAAGCCAGGCGATTACCTTGATTTAGCCCCAAGACAGATGAGTTCCCATGCGCCTTATTTACGATTTCCTATTGCCTTAGCCATAACGATCATAAATAGTTATCTTATCGTTACCGTGTAGACTGTGTTTTGTAGATGTAGTCTATATCGTAAATCGTTATTTATAGAGTGCTGGAAGGAACTTCTCCATTCACCAGCTATCGAGGCGGTAATTCGTAAGCCACGGAACAAGCTCAGAACAAAGTTCAAGCCCGAACAGTAGCACTCGATAAAGCCGTGACGTATTGCTCGCTCTTATTTTGTACTCTGTTCTCCCTTATAAGCTTGGGAACATACAGCAGTACTTACTATATCAATCGGCTTTTGTTTAGATCGCGTCGAAAACGTTCAAAGTCCGGCGCGAGGATTGAATCATACAAAGTTTCGCTGCGGGGCCCATTTGATGGGGTAATTATTACGATAATAACTAAATAAGCACTTATCAATGAAGTTTGGGACAAAGCGAAGGCAAAGATTCTACAAGTTGGGAAATACGAAAGTGAAAACAATATACACGAAATCATGGTGATTTAGGTTGAGTTAAAGTTAATGCAAGCTAATTTTGAATTTACTTTAAAAGAAATTTCCAACAGAATTTATTTTCCTTACTTTTTATTATGAATGTTAAGTTAAACCAATACCTGAGCTTGTTAAAGTTGTATTATAGAAAGGATATTAATTAAAAAATGTTAAAAACTCTATAACAAATGCGGATAGATTTTTTATCCTTAATACACATTAAGTTTATTTACATTTATTTATTTGGAGACCTATTTAATGCACTTATGCTTAGAAATCAACTGAAATTCAACGAAGGGAATTCACTATTTAAAACTAAAGAATTTCAAACTAAATATCAACTAAAGAATCTCTAAGCTAAAACTGCAAAAAGCTTCAAATTGTATACTATAAAAATACTAAAGCATTTGTTTTTTCGGATCTCCAAATTAGTTCCCAATGAAAGCACCAGGAAAAAGGTAAGTGAATAAAATAGGCATCGGGTTACCTTGCTCCATTTTGTGAATGCCAGTCAATGCAAGGGTCCAAAGAACGCCTGAATAGGGAAGCTAATCGGTGAAATAACTCTGATTCACAAGCCAGCACAAAGAGTCTTAATAAGTACACGGATGCTTTGTGTGTAGGTGGGACTATATACTATATATATGTATGTATGTATGCTATATAGGCATTGTAAACCGGCACCGATAATGTGGAGCTGGGATAGAGCTGGGCCATTGTTTCACTCTGCGCCGCTGCCATTGGCACAGAATAAAAGCGAAATGAAGAACGCAACGCTTTATTACGTATTACGTATACGACTCTTGTGGAGCACCGAAGAAATTCGATATGTGGACTTGTGACCCAAGCCCGAGCCCCCGAGCTCCCGATCCAATAACATTCCGCTCTCCGTTGCCAAGCACTGCGATCGGGCCGACACGGACTTACTGCCAAACAAGTAAGAAAGCTACAGTCGAGTGAGCTCGACTGTGAGATACCCGCTACCCATACTTAAACCAGAAAAGCGTCAGGACGCCAGAAATAACAATTAATACAATTTTGAACATAACGGACAAATGCAAAAGCAAGTGTAATATAATCACATGCATACAAAAATCCATACACATGTATCTATGTGTTTAAAAACGCGTTATTATTGCATTCAAGCGGCTAATAATTATTACCATTTATTAAAATTGCTTCTCGAATATCTTATAAGATTCTTTTCCGAACACAACCAAGAACTGATAAGAATATTTAGTTGGTCTAATTGGTCAACCAAATGAGGCATGCTGCCAGCAGCCGTTTTGTGGGCCATACAAAATTATTTCTTTAATAACTTCGACAATTTTTATCTGATCGTAACCAAATTTTCAGGGATTACACAGACTATAGTTCTTAATATACATACCGAAATTCGCGACTCTAGCTTTAAAATTATACGCTTAATACGCTTTTTTATGATTTGCGGGGGCGGAAGTGGGCGTGGTAAAAATTTGAAACAAACTTGATCTGCGTGCAAGCAAAACAAATACTGTCGAAAAAAAATTAGAGCTCTATCTCTTATAGTCTCTGAGATCCAGTGTTTCATACGGACAGACGGACAGACAGACAGACAGACAGACAGACAGACAGACAGACGGACATGGCTAGATCGACTCGGCTGTTGATCCTGATCAAGAATATATATACTTTATAGGGTCGGTAATTCTTCCTTCTACCTGTTACATACATTTCCTGCCGGCACAAAGTTATAATACCCTTCTACCCTATGGGTAGCGGGTATAAAAACTCAATCAGCCGCCGCAGCAGGTAAGTAGCACAGGTAAGAGAGAGTGTGAGCGAGGCGGGTGGCTCTTATCAGCGAAGGAAAACGACAATATAACAACGCCAAAACATTAATAACCAATGCGAAATAAACGCCAGCGGAGACTGACGAGCGATCTTTCGGGCAGTGTTGGCGTCATTATTAATATATAGAAAATTATATGTATTTCTTTTGACTACTTTTATTAAATTTTTAATGTTTTATTTACAGTATTAAAATTACCCATTGTTATTTAATATAAATTATAATAAGCTGCCCACATACCAAGTTTCAAATCGATCAGATCAAAGATACAGTCATAAGACAGGTACGAGTTTATCTCCAAGATATTTCCTATGAGCAAAATGAGCAATGATTTATAAAAGTAGGCAATGGTTTTAGGTCTGTTTTGGCCTTCTTCTTAATGGTTTGTTTTTATTTTTGGCTAAATTTAAATCTAATTGTAATTAAATAGACCGGACATCACTGAGCGCCTTCGATAAAGCCTGCATTCAACACACATGCACACGGAGGCACAGATACTCCCGCCCAGCTGGGACGCCCGATCGTGTTCTTTGTGGCTGTGTGCGCAGCGGCAGCGATCACCGAAGCTGCTCTCCGCTGGCAGCCGACTTCTGGGCGATCGGGAACGGGAACCGCTACCGCTGGCTGGGATCACTGTTTGACCGCCAGTCGCGCACGTCGCTTCGAAGACGCTGTTACTCGGTTGCGGGATCGCGAGATCAACGTTTCGGTGGATACAATATAGTTCGAGTTCTTCTTTTAAAGTGCAAAAATCCTGACTCTCAAAAAGGGTAAGGATCTCTTTAATTAGAGAACGCAAAAGTTGTTAAATTAAGAAAAATCTATGAAATAAAATCCTTTGTGTTCTTAAATAAGCATTATTGTTAATGATTTTTATGTTGGGAATAGTTTTGTATAAACAAAAAACGATGGATCCTTTATGTAAATAAAATGTTTTATTATCAAAGTGAAGAATAAAAGCTTATAAAATACATAAACTGTGGCAAAAATAATGTTTTGTAAGCATTGAGTGAACAAATTTAAACCGAAAAAGGTTTAAACTTATGAAATATTTTCCGTGTGTATAAAAATTTGTAAATTAAATTTAAAGTTTTTAAAATTAAAAATATATAACTTACAAACAGGGAATACATAATTTATACAACACAATAAACTATTTTTACAAAATATTTAGTAAAAAATAATACAAATAGAAGAAATCCTTTTAGGAAACAAGTTCATTAATTTCTTAGAGAATTAAAGACGCTTTTATATTTGATTTCAAATATCTTCCAATAAAAGAAACTTCATAAATATGAAATTATTGGCCAATACTTTATCAGTAAATTATATTAACGATATTAACAACAGTCTTTGTTAACGAACGCGAAAAACGTAAGAAGGCGAGTGTTAAGTGACCCTCTGATTCATGCTTCGATATCTGCTGCGAAGACTAGATACAAGTGATATGTATCTGGTGGCGTTACTCTCCAGACCTGCAAGACTGGGTCACTTCCGTCGAGACGACCCCACTCTTTATGGAACTGCTTAACCCGCATTTTGATTTGTGGAATTGCAATTATTAGCTGACAGCCACTGAATACTTAAAATCAGTGCGACAATAATCCGATCCCAAAGATGGAAACCGAGAGTATTTTTGACGTTTCGGAATTATCTAATTATCAGAATATAAACAGAAATCTGTTCCCAGGGAACGCACTGATCGGCATTGCTCCCGATTCCCCCCTTCCCCTCGACCGCCTCCGGTCGAACAGCTGCTGTGCTCGCCTCCATCTCCCAGCTGCAATGGAGCAGGGGATTCGCTTCGGACCGGTTTGTTCGGTCAGCAAGGCGAGAGGCACATAAACAAGGTATACAAAACAATGTTTCAGGGCAGGCACAGCAGCATCAGCATCAGTACATAATATATTGTGTTGTATATACGAGGCACAGCATAGTTAACAATCATTCCAGTCCCCAAAAGTCACAGGCAAACTCGAAATGTAAAGCTCGGCGAAGATCGAACAAAGGAATCCAAGAAAAGTGCGAGACCGGCTAAATGTGACGACAGCTCTGGGTATCAATCAATATTGAAATACAACTGATTAAGCCCCATCAACGTTGCCCCCGGGCTAGGTAGGGCCACTCCCTACAATTTCCCCCCCCCCCCCCCCCCTTTGTGTAATTGGCAGCCCTGATAACTTTTTCACTGGGGTTCAAGTGCAGTGCTCATTAGCAGAGCTCTTACCTTTCCCAACTTGTAAATAAAACAAGTAAGAAAGCTACAGTCGAGTGAGCTCGACTGTGAGATACCCGCTACCCATACTTAAACCAGAAAAGCGTCAGGACGCCAGAAAAAACAGTTGATACAATTTTGAACATAACAGACAAATGCAAATGCAAGTGTAATATAATCACATGCATACAAAAATACATACATATGTATCTATGTGTGTAAAACCGCGATATTATTGCATTCAAGCGGCTAATAATTATTACCATTTATTAAAATTGCTTCTCGAATATCTTATAAGATTCTTTTCCGAACACAACCATGAACTGATAAGAATATTTAGTTGGTCTAATTGGTCAACCAAATGAGGCATGCTGCCCGCAGCCGTTTCTGGCCATACAAAATTATTTCTTTAATAACTTCGACAATTTTTATCTGATCGCAACCAAATTTTCAGGGATTACACCGACTATAGTTTTTAATATACATATCGAAATTCGCGACTCTAGCTTTAAAATTATACGCTTAATACGCTTTTTTATGATTTGCGGGGGCGGAAGTGGGCGTGGCAAAAATTTGAAACAAACTTGATCTGCGTGCAAGCATAAGAAATACTGTCGAAAAAAAATTAGAGCTCTATCTCTTATAGTCTCTGAGATCCAGTGTTTCATACGGACAGACGGACAGACAGACAGACAGACAGACAGACAGACAGACAGACAGACAGACAGACAGACAGACAGACAGACAGACGGACATGGCTAGATCGACTCGGCTGTTGATCCTGATCAAGAATATATATACTTTATAGGGTAGGAAATGCTTCCTTCTACCTGTTACATACATTTCCTGCCGGCACAAAGTTATAATACCCTTCTACCCTATGGGTAGCGGGTATAAAAAAAGGGAAATGTCCCCGTTGGAACTGCCCCGCGAACAAGGAATATTGCCCAGATTGTGATAAGAGGTTATACTATATAGGAATTCGTCACAATTTCACAGGGAACAATACAAAGCGGTCATATGATAATTTCCAGGAAAATGCATCCAGAGAAAGGAAAAGTTCATTAAGGACTTGTAAATGGAGATTATAAGGAGATATCCCTATACTTAGTTCGGCTTTCAAACCCAAAAGATTTGATAAGTAAATTGTTATCTGCTCCACTCTTCTGTGAATATGAATAATTTGTTTTTCGGACTTTGTTTTTCAACAACCAATCGAGATTGCACAAAAATTCTGAAGTAAGAAAACCCTGTTGGCTGCATTGAGATAATAAAGCAACCCATCTAAAAGCTATAGCTAATATATTATAGCATCGTCACCAGCAGAAGAGGCAGCAACGACGACGACGACAACGGCAATTCCATTTGTTGTTAATGCTCGGCATGGGACAATGCTTTTGTTTTGATCGCAAGTGATCAGCTTGGAGCGAATCGGCGGATCAATAGTAGATGTGCATACGACACAGCACACATTCATGCTTGCAATTTTATTTCCACTCAATTGTGCGCTGTTTTATTGTCTCCACCCGCCTCCGCCTCTGCTTCGGATGCCGCCTCAGTGCCTCTGTACCTTGATCTTTTCGCAAATCTGTGCATTTAATGCACCCGTATTTAATTGTCTTTTGCAGCAGCAGCAGCAGCAGTGCGAAATGTGGAGTAAACTGCGTGCTACATTTCGCTTATGTAAACTGGCGTTTAATTGGGACTGCCAGCCTGCTTGCTGCTGATAATTGAATTATTTCAACAGCCATCCCAAGTGACGGCTATTGGCTCAGCCAGAGGAGCTGCTGGGATTAGCTGCGTCTACTAATAAACATTCTAAGCCGTTGATTGGGAATAACCAAGCCCAACCAATATATGATAAGGTTAGAAGCTAAAGGTTGATCGATCTGTCAGGCTGCGATCAAAGTGCGAATTGAGCTGCAGTGAAACCCGTTTTAATGGGTAAGGCTAACACATTTTTAACTGGTCAGCAACAGGTTGTAGGCAAGAGCCATCCAGGAGAGGCATGCCGCTTGTTGCACAATCGATGAATCAATCAAGCGGTGGACAAATATCCAACGAAACTGAATATAACACCTAGAAGGAGATATTTAATGGGTAATCGTAAAGTTGGAAAATGGTTATTCGTTATTAAGAGCCTTCTTTAATGATATTTATTAATACTAAAGTAATTTACTATCAATCCTAATCCTTATCATGAGTGTTTAAGTTATATTTCAAGAAACATTTATACCTTTTTTAGTGACTAAGTATTTTTAAGTTAGTTTTCAAATTTGTTTTCATATTTTTCTCTAAAAATAAACGTAATTCTTTAAATAATAAGTAAGTAATTGAACTTAATAGAGTTCCTTATAGCTTTTTTATTTTATTTATATTTTCTTCTTCCCATAGTTGACCCATCACACCTAGCATGGCGACAGCGCGAGAGCAGTTCTTATTCGGCAGCGACAACGGCGTCGCCGGACTTGGCCTGGGCATCGAGATCGGAGAGGTGACGCCCAGTCGGGTTTACAATGCCACCACAGTGCCCGTGACCAGTACTGTAGGCTGGCGCAATGGCCTGACCAACGTTGTGACGCCCCCATCCGTCCCAACACCGCCACAGGTGGCGTACAGCAATGGATCCACGGCCAGCAAGCAGCCGCCATTGGAGCCCGTGGAGGAGGAGGAGGTGCATTTTGATATCGATGCCCTCAACAACCTGCCAGCCCGCGAGCCCGTGGATATGGAGTTCAAGGAGCTGTCCCTGACTGTGAAATTGGGCTTCAACCGAGGTGAGCCAAGGCGTCATACATATTTACGATCCACAGCGATCGCATGTTCTAAGATATGGCTCGATAAGATTGCCAGTGGAAAATACTTAAAATTAGCTAGGAGTTATGGCCATATTCGGTTTATATATGTTTTACGATCAGCGGCTACTCTTTGACTAACTGATTGCAGGCAAAAAAGTCATCCTACAGAAACAAGCGAATTATAACTTATAAGCGAAGTGCTTGAAGACTTCAAAAAGGGTCTCTTGAGGGAAATACTTTTACTTTCGTTTAAAATAATCGTACAAATTATGCAAGTTTGAAAGACCAATCAAAGTGCTATTCAAGGTTACTGAGTTTCGGCAAAGCTTCACATACCAATCAGCCATAAACACTTGCTTGCTAGTTCCTTTACCAAACGGCTTCTCCAGTGATTAGATAAGCAACGCGATCACACCGATCGCACACACCCCTGTTTATCAGTTTCGGGGGCCTTAGTCATTCATAAATTCCCTTCTATACACGGGTTACACTCCAAACAGGAACGAACTTCTCCATAAGGAAATGAAAAGGGCATTTGGCATTCGATATACAATAAATTCTGAATACTATTAACAAGGCTCTTTGGCTAATTTCAAAGTTCAGAAGGAAACCAGCAGCAACTGATATCAACAGTAAGTACCTTGCCGGCCCCTGGTAACTTGTTCTAATCAAGAACCAGAATGCCGATGACCATACAACTCTTCGACCCGTGGCGGTAATTATACGAAAATAAAGATAATATGTGGTCAACGCTTTGGTAGATCAAAATAATGATATCACCAACAAAATGGTTAACAGTGAATTAAAATATATCTAAAGTTATGTCTTACAAAATAGGTTTAAAACTATTTTCTCCCTATTTTTACATCCATCATGAAGCAAGTCTGGATAAAAAGAGGCCTTGAGGCTTTTTAGAAAGTGAAAGTTATGTGATAATAAATTTTAGTAACGCTTAATTGATAAAATATAGATAAACAATTACTGCCCACTTGACTGGCATTAATATGGTAATCCAAGTTACTACGACATTCACCCCAGATATCTGATCTGTAAAAATAAAGTAGTTACAATATTTAATTGAATGCAAACTTGAGGTTACGCGTGTTTATCCAGTTTTTACCTTTTTAAATGCTAAAAGCCTAGACTTTACTTACGGACTTGGTTCTCCGTGAACCCTTATATGAACGACCGTATAAAATGAAGGCTATAAAGTTTTTTTTATAGCCATTTATGGCAGCAATAAGTAAATTCTGAATTTTTGCTTGTAGGATCCAAGGAAATCTTGCACAATGTAAGCGGAAAGTTCCCCGGCAGCCAGCTCATCGCCATCATGGGCCCCTCGGGTGCGGGAAAGTCGACTCTGCTGGATGCCTTGTCTGGTTTCAAGACCACAGGCGTTGATGGTTCCATACTGCTCAATGGCCGGCGACGTGACTTGCGTAAGTTTCAAAAATTAATGCTCTATATTGGATTATTATGAAATATTCCTTCTGCAGCCTCCTTCCGTCGCATGTCCTGCTACATCACGCAGGACGATCGCCTGCAGCCCCTGCTGACGGTCAACGAGAATATGCATATTGCCGCCGACCTTAAGCTGGGTCAGACCGTCAGCTACGAGGAGAAGGAGAGCAGGGTGAGTTCAAGAACGATCTTCAGTTGCTCTGCAATGTCTTTAATCGGAATTAAATAAATCCCTTTGCAGATCGAAGATATCCTGCTACTGCTGGGCCTTTACGACCACGATCAGACCCTCACCATGCGCCTGTCCGGTGGTCAAAAGAAGAGGCTATCCATTGCCATGGAGTTGATCAACAATCCCACTGTGATGTTCCTGGACGAGCCAACAACGTAAGATTAACATTTTATTTGTAAAAAATTCACCTTATTAAGTCTATTTTTTCTTACAGAGGCTTGGATAGTAGCTCTTGCACAAAGGTCCTGGAATTGCTCAAGAAGCTGACCGGCCAAGGCCGCACCATTATCTGCACGATCCACCAGCCCACTGCCAAACTCTTCCAGATCTTTGACCAGGTCTACGTCCTGGCTGCCGGTAACTGCGTCTACCAGGGCAGCACCCAGAAGCTGGTGCCTTTCCTGCAGGCCGTAGATCTGCCCTGTCCCATGTACCACAATCCAGCGGATTACAGTGAGTTGAAAATTAAAAAAAGCTGAAAGTACAGACCATTAAAAAAAAATACTATATTTTCTAGTCATCGAACTGGCCTGCGGGGAGTATGGCTACGACAAGGTCGACACCCTGAAGGGCGCCACGGAGAACGGAAGCTGTCTTACTTGGTTCGATAATCCCAGCTCAATTTTACGATCGGAGGCTCTGATGAGAAAGTATCCCATACCCAAGCGGACCAAGGCGCGTTCGCTTGAGGACACAAGCTTCTCCAATCAGTGCTCCGTGCTGATGCGACGCGGCTACATAAAGGCAAAGCGGGACACCACGATGACGCATTTAAGGATTGGTGTAAATATTGCAGTGGCTGCTCTCTTTGGTGCCATGTACGATCACACAGGACGCGAAGGATCACGAGTGCTGGACAACTACAATCTGCTGTTCGCCATTCTGATGCACCATTCCATGACCACGATGATGTTGACTGTCCTGACTTGTACGTTACGCTTTACTTGAAGGGTTCAAAAGGAGATTTTAAACTGTTCTTGTTACCTTTAACCAGTCCCCATTGAGATGTCCATACTGATCAAGGAGCACTTCAACCGTTGGTACTCCCTGAAAGCCTATTACACTGCCATGACTATCGTCGATCTGCCCATATCGGTGAGTATCCCTTTGGCTTGTGTTAATCGTAATTCTTTATATAATCAATTCTCTCGTTGGCAGATAATAAGTTGCTTCCTCTTCACCGTCATTGTCTATTTGTGGAGCTACCAGCCCATGGAGTGGGTCCGCTTCTGGATGTTCTTTGTTATTAGCTTACTGACAGTCTTCGTGGGCCATAGCTTCGGCCTGATGATCGGCTCGTGGTTCGATGTGGTAAACGGCACCTTCTTGGCGCCCGTTCTCACCATTCCCATGATGATGTTCGCCGGCTTTGGCGTGACTCTGAGGGATCTGCCAAGCTACCTACAATGGGGCAGCCACATATCATATTTAAGATATGGGCTCGAGGGCTTCATAGCGGCCATCTACGGCTTGGATCGAGGAGTGTTGGCGTGCGAGGAGGCGCCTTACTGCCATTACAGGTAGGATCTGGAGACGCTTAAGGTTTTCGTTTTATAAATCTGATTCTTTTCGCTTTAGGTATCCAAAGAAATTCCTTGAGGAGATTACCATGCGAGGAGATCAGTTCTGGAACGACGTCATTGCTCTGGGAGCCATGATTATTGTCTTTAGACTGGTGTCATATGTCGTGCTCAAGGCCAAGATCAAGTCCATTCGATGATTCCTGCGTTGAGGAACACACAAACACACCTGAAACCCATTCCTTGTATTATACATTACTTGTTGAACTTTATGTTTAGTGCTATTAATATTTAAAGAAATATGTACAAGTACATAAAACACTGTTAAATAAAGCTACGATCTGTAACTAGCCTAGGAATATACATATATCACAATGTTCAGCTGCTCAGGCCTTGGGCAGCTTCGGATTTTTCGTTTGTCTCTGCCGCTGTATCTGGGCTCAGCAGCTGCTGCAGTTCCTTGGCGCTGGTGGCCATATCCGCCGAGCGGAGCTGCAAAAATTAATGGTTAATATTGAAGGCTTTATTGATTTTTGTGGCACTGTCTTACCACGACCACCTTTTGGCCTAGTGACTCCAGGAGCCGCTTCTTTAGGCGCAGCAGTGAAGTGGGTTTCTTGCTGAACTGTAAGGTCTGGTCTGCAGAGAGTAATTCCACAAAGTAAACGCTCGGTTGCTCGCCCATGGTCTGCACTCGAAGGCTTGGCAAATTTATGCCACTGATGGGACACACTATATCCACGCCTTCCACCTCGGCATCCTGGCTTAGCTCCTGGGCGTACTTGGTCAAGTCTCTGCGCTCCTTTAGCAAGTAAGCAGGCGCACGTTCGAACTCCTTGAACGCCTGTTCCACCTTCAGCTTCCCTAGCGCTGGCTGCTCGATGGCAATAGCTGATCGCAGGACGGTCAAACGGCTGTCCACCTTGGGCTGCGCCCGATGTCGTCGTTGTGCGGCCTTCAGTTCCTCGGCTGCGTTAATCAGATCCTTTGAGTAGTGTCCCAAGGTGCACAGCGAAAGGCAAGAGTCCACCAGATTGTCCGGAAAATAATCGTATTCGCCATACTCTAGCTTTCTAAGAGCAGCCAGCTCGAGCTGTCGTATTTGTGGTTCGGTTAACTCACAATCCAGCTGGGCGCTAGCCCACAGAAAGGTAGCAAGGTCCTTGGCACGCAGATCTCCTGGCTTGAGCAAGTTCATCAGACGATTCACTAAGGTGTTTAGGCACTGCTTGTCGTCCCATAGCTGTTCAGCGAAGAAAGCAAAAATATGCCCCAAACCGCGGGAATCGATGAAAGCAATCTTGCGAGGATCCAGACAGATTCCCTGCAGATGCTGACAGACTTGACCATCCTTTACTCGTTGGAGACGCAAGGCCTTTACAAAGGAGACCAGCAAAGGACTGCTCTCCGCATCTAGTTTCAAATCCAAAGTGGCTTTAACAAGGGACGACTCATACGAATCACGCACCTCGCCGGTAACCAAAGTGGAGGTCTTGTAGGCTGCGTTGCTGATCATGGCCAGATCCAGTTCACTCAATGCAGGCAAATGTGCTGCCAGTTGCTCCTCAAGCAGCTGTTGGAAGTCGTTGGACATCTGAGCTTGCTTTTTCTGCAGTCCCAGGTAGAAGCACACCTGAACGAAGCGCTCCTTGTTGTTGCGAAAGTCCTCTTTAACGAGTCGCTGAACAGCCGCCTGAAAGAAGTCTGTCCGCTTCATCCAGCCGGGGATGAGAAAGAGAAACGAGTACAGCGTCTCCAGCACTGTGCTGGTCTCCATCTTCGCGAGCTGATTGGCTGCATGGTTGTCTAATGCGTTCAGAGCGGCCACATACATGGGCACGGCGGCATTGGAGCGGTAGCTGGAGGCCTGGATAATCAAAGCGGGCAGCTGCGCCGCTTCCGTCTTTTGAACTGACCGCTGGAAGTAACGGTCGTCCGTGATGGGAAAGTAGTCAGCATACCGGACCGTCGTCTTGGGCAGCACGTGCTCCGGATCCCGGTACCGCTCCAGAGCGATGTGTTTCGCAAAGCGGGTGAGCAGGGTGCCGGTCTCCTCGTCGCTCTGCCGTAACACATCCCTCGGTGTGAAGGAGGCGTAGCATCTAATTGGACTGCAGCTAGTAGAGACTCCCGCGAAGCGTCGGAGCAGGGCGTACATCTTGGATGCACTTTTTATAGATTTATGTAATAAATTTACAAAGAAAACGTGCGCATCCAGGCGGCAGCCGAAGTTTACGTTAAAAGATGACCGTTACCCAACACAATGGAAATTTCCCTTGTAAAAATAAGTGTTGTGTAAAATTTCCCAAGTAGCTAAACCTCTTCTATGCAACACTGGTCGAACACCTGTTCTGGTGAATTGATAACCAAAACATGAAGAAGGCGGCGGGCTTTGTTATTTTTCGTCGCCTTTGCGGGGAAATACAGTACCTATTGTTAAAGGCTTCATATGGAGACTTTCACTGGAGCTCTCCCAAGGGACATGTCGACCCGGGAGAAGATGACTTCACCACTGCGCTGCGAGAGACCAAGGAGGAAGCCGGGCAAGTGCCTATCAGTTCTTAACTACACATAATACTAATCACAAAACTGTAATTATAGATACGATGAAAAGGATTTGATCATATACAAGGACACTCCACTGGAGCTGAACTATCAGGTGAAGGGCAAACCGAAAATCGTTATCTACTGGTTGGCGGAACTGCGAAATCCTTGCCAGGAACCTATTCTTTCCGAGGAGCACACTGCCCTGAAGTGGCTGCCCAAGGAGGCTGCCAAGGAGTGTGTGGGCTTTAAGGACAATCAAGTGATGATCGACCGGTTTCATGACATGATTCTGAAGGAAGACAAGCCGCAGTAGATTAAAAACACAAATAACGACAATGTTGTGAATGTGTTGCAAAACTAAAAATAAATAATCCCAGATAAAATACTAAAAAAAATACCAGCGAGCACGCTGTCCAGCACTGTTTTCAAGGCATCTGCAAAAATTGTACAAAATTTGTATTCACTTCGATTGATTTGTTGTGGCGACCGAATCGGGCAACCAGTAAAACCAGAGACTGATTAAATCGCCTTTTACCACGCCATGGGCTCACGTTCACGAACTCCCAGCCCGTCGGGCAAGCGCCGGCACCACAAAAGCAAGCACAAAAAACGCAGTAAGTCTCACCACGACCACGAGCGAAGCAGCACCCGAACGGATAGAGACAAATCCTCGGAGGTGAACCACCACGGACGGCGTGAGCGCGACCGGGAGCGGGACAGAGAGCGCGACAGACATCGCGGCGAGCGGCACACAGAGCGCGACTACCGCCATTCTCCGTCGATCGTCAAGTCCCGGAAGCGTTCCAGCTCGTCCAGCAGTGATAGTCAGTACTCGGAACTCGAGTCCCAGCGTAACAGACACAAGCGCAGCCGCTTCAAGAAGCTAGATGAGGTGAGTAGTTTGTGGGCGCAGCTCCTAATGATCCTCCGAAAACATTTAAGTAATCCCGATTATTGTTTCTTGCAGCAAAACCAGCTGCAGGTCGAGCGCCTGGCCGAAATGGAGCGGCAGCGGCGGGCAAAAGAGGCCGAACAGAAGACCATAGAGGAGGAGGCTGCTAAACGTATCGAGATGCTAGTTAAGAAGCGCGTCGAGGAAGAGCTAGAGAAACGTCGCGATGAAATCGAGCAGGAGGTTAACCGACGCGTCGAGACCGCCAAGGCCGAGATGGAGCGCGAGATGATGCTGGAGCTGGAACGGCGGCGCGAGCAGATACGCGAAGAAGAACGTCGGCGCGAGGTAGGTGCTCGTATTCAGATTCCGCTGGACGACTGCTGCTATCACTGTCAAAACAAACCGTACACAATGCCACACTCGAACAAACCCGAACAAACAGCAGTTCAAACAGTCGTCTCCACCACATGGCGCGTAACCGCTCCGGCGGCTCTTCCTTCCGTGGCTCAGTGTGCTTGTCCGTTCATCCTGGTGCATCCATTCCTAACGCATCCTTCCACTAGACTGCCTGTCTAACCTAATCCGGCCCCTAGCGCCCACTAACCGGCTCCAACACTAACAAAACAGTCACGCCTTTTCAGAGCCTCTCAAGCACACCCGATGAGCTAGGACGGGAGCGGGCGCCGCAGCTGGTTCCGCCATCGCTCTCTCTCCTCTCTATATTCTGCCAATAATTTTGTAATTTTTATTTTTCCTACCAAAAAAAAAAGAAAGAAAAAAGCCAAAATGACGACATTGCCAAGTGCCGCATGTGTCACAGTTTTGATGCCCATGAATGACCCATTTTGCATACTCTTAGCTTCATCTTTTCTGTTCGTTTCTACCCACATACTGTTATCATTTTAATTTTTTGGTATTGGTTCTGTAACTGGTTCGTTGTCGTGTTGATATTGCGCGCAAACACTCCGCTTCCGTAGGCCCGTGCCACGAACGTGCTGATCTTGTCCTGCTAAACGCTCGCGCCGGAAGTAAAGCGAGCCCGCTGCGAGGGACGCTCACCCTCCTCCTCCTACTACACACCCACCCACACCCAGAAAAAAAAAAAATGAAACCAAAACCAGCTGGTGGTGTCCCTCAGTTAGTCGGGGTAGTTAGGCGGGCCTAGTTGTGCGGGCGGGGCCGGCTGATTTTAGACCCAACTGTTCGCTGCATGCAAAGCAAATCGAAAAGCCAAAAGAGACGGGTGAGTTTCCAACGCCAGCGATGTGATAATGAGCCAGCGCAGCCGTGAGGATAATGGACGCCAAAAGAGACCAAACCAGTAATGACTCCCCTCCCAAGAATAGAACTCGTGTCTGTAAGATTCGCATTGGACTCTTGACCGTATACACCCGATGCCAGTCAATTATTTGTGTGTTTGAGCTTTTTTGTTTACGTCTGGAATAGTGAAATATGCATCGCAAAAGAGAAATACAAAACTATATATAAACTAAAATCGAAAACCTGCAAAAATTCTATATAAAATTAACACAAATTTAGCCTTTGTACTGGAATAATGACCTCTATTTAAATAGTAAGTAGCAAAAATAAAAAAAAAAACAAAAAAAAATCAATTGAAGACCAATCATTTAGCAACTACTAGTACATGTTTTTATGTTGTGTGATCCTACATATATTGTAATAAACCTAAGAGAACAACCTACTTTAAACATTCTTATATTTAGACACTACTACTAAATGTTTTACTTTCTACCTTAAATTTTCTTTGTAACGTATTGTTAAACATAAAAAAAAAACTAGATTCTAACTGCCTTTGCAGCTCATCAAGCTCAAAAAAAAAAAAAGTAATCCAACCACAAGCGTGCGTCGAATTCGGCGCACCGTTTGCATCGCTGATGTCAAGAGACTGTTTATTTATATAATATATATATATATCCATAGCTCTAAGCTTCAGGCCAAGGCGTTGATTTTTGTTATTAATCGTCATTTTGTTTGGGTTTTATAGGAGGATGAAAAACAGAAACGCGAAGAGCTCGAAGAGATTTTGGCCGAAAACAATCGGAAAATTGAAGAAGCTCAAAGAAAACTGGTAAGACCTGCTTTAGTATTCCCTTAAAAAACCCTCTAATCGTAATTTAAATTTATTTCACAGGCCGAAGAACGGCTAGCTATCATTGAAGAGCAACGCCTTATGGACGAGGAGCGGCAACGCATGCGTAAGGAGCAGGAGAAGCGCGTCAAGGAGGAGCAGAAGGTCATATTAGGCAAAAACAATTCCAGGCCCAAGCTGTCCTTCTCCCTCAAGCCGGGAGCATTATGAGAGGCGTTGTCAATCCTTTCTTGTTAATTGCTTTTGCTTTTTTATACCTCACAGGCCATTGTTTGCCTGCCCCTAAGATCATCGCCTCGCTTTGATTATTGTTGTCATTGTGTTGCATATTATTTTATTTTTGTTTAGGGACGAACGATAATGTTAGGTGCAGGCAAATCGAAGCCGAAATAGATTCACCTTTTTCGAAATTGCCAATAATTGAACATATATTCTATACGGATCTATATAGTACAATATGATAGAGATTTACTTAACCTTTTCTACATAAACAATTCATATGTGAGACAAATGATTATATGTAGTGCGTCGTACTCTGTTGACACAGCCGAAAGAATATTGAGAAACCAAAAAGAAAAGGAGATGTCAGTGAAAAACATATGTAATCTATTTGCAAATTTTTTGATATTTCAAAGAAAAACATACATATAACGCAAATGAAATCAATAATAAAAACTTTAGTATTGCCAAAGAGTGTGGTTTAATTTGTGTGATCCATCCCATGGTATAAAGGAGGTGCTGAGGGAACAGCGCATCCTACAGGATTCTCTTATATTCTCTGCGTGTTCTAAGGATGAACTATGTATTCCTGTAATATACTTCGATATTATCTTGATTTGTAGAATTAAATCAATTAAATTGTGTGTCCATTGTCGCCTTAGTCGACTGTTACTGTTCTAAATGTGCATTAAGCAGCATTAGCCGTACACTTCACTTGGCACATTTGACAGAAATTGCCAAAATATACGTGCTCTTTCAGCTCCTGCTCTAGCCTTGCCTCCTCCTCCGAACCCTGCCGTGGGTATCGGACACGATCTACGCTTGTGTACATGTCGCTAAGTAGACACAACTTATTATTTATAGAGACTACTTAAATTTATATGTCTTTTTGCTGATTGGGTTGGGCGGTGGATGGTGGTGGACAGGCGAACGACAGCCGGCACGCCTGCAGTGAGCAGTGGCGGCGCTGAAGGAACCGATCTGTCCAACTGCGTGAGCAGCCGGCGGCCGATGCCAAATTGGTCCACGACCACTCAGAGTCACAGTCAGAGACCACCATCACTCCGCACTCCACACACACACACACACAACGCACTCTTAATCTTGTTCTAAATGAATGTGGCGCAAGATTCGGTTACGCATACTCAGACGCACTGAACCACTCCAACTCTCGGCTCCACCTGACCCCACACCACTGGATCTGCGTAGCCGGCATATTACTTCATATCGAATTCGGCAACGAGTTTGGAGTGCGTCGGACCGGCCTTTGTCGCATTGATTTGTGTGCAGAGCACATGCGTGAAAGGCGAAGGCGACGGCACCGCCACTTGACCAGCCCCAGTCCCAGACCCAGATCCAGATCCAGCTGCGATCTTGGGCGGCACACGAGCGGATGTTGCAATTTGATTAATTAATTAAGTGGAAAATCGGCAAAGCTCTTAACGGCATTTCTCGATCAAGCGATCTGCGAATGTCAACGTGCAATTTGTTTGATGTGACGGCGGTATGCCCAATGCTCCTATTACCGTCCAATATGTCAGCCAACTTGTCTGGGAGCTCATTAATGTTTGGTATGGAATGTGATTAATAGGAAGGGCCCCTTAAAAATTTACATTAAACTTTATATATTGAGAAGAGATTGTAAATTCTTTAAGGATAATTTTAATATAACTGCATGAGCTTTTTATTTATATTTTGTTAATTTTATTTGTATTATAATTTTAATTATCCCAAGCCAATCAGTCAGCCATCAATAATAATTAAGTACCTAAATAGTTCACTGGACACAAGCTAATCCCCCCCGAAAACTTTCACTTGACTTTGGCCCAGTATCAAGGCTCTAACAATGGCAGACCCATAGGAACCACTTGACAATCCAGAGACAACCGCAAGCGTACCAACATTTTGACCCAAAGTAGAGCAGCGTAAATGTTTTATTGCCAGATCACAACATATGCCGAAAAAAATGAATTACAAAAAAAATATATAATAAGAGTTTTGCATTAGCCAGATTCCGGTTCGTTGGGCGGTCGGAGATCGGTTTTTTTGGGAGTGTGCTGCTTTTTTCGGGGGTTCGGTGTGGGTTACGGAGTGTGTGGTGCGTGTGGCGATGATGAAGGTGGTGGGGCCTGGCCAGAGAGCAGACCATTGACTATAAAAGTTGCGATCGCGACACTTGGAGACATAGTTCAGTGCAGGAGCCGCAGCAGCCACCAAGTCAGCAGAACCACCTAATCTACGACCAGCGTCGAGCCAATTTTAAGCCAAAATGTTTGCTGTAAGTAGAAAGGATTTGCAAGGATAATATAAATATATTTATTTTTAAATGCTATTTGTATACTTCCAGCTCCTTTCTCTGTTCATCCTGGGCGTTGGAGCCGCCGCCGCCATCGAGCTGCCCCTCTACCACCAGCCGGCTCTCGTGAAGCCCCTGCTGAAGACCGTTGAGGTGGAGGCGCCCGCCCACTATGACTTCTCCTACTCGGTGCACGACGAGCACACCGGCGACATCAAGAGCCAGACGGAGTCTCGTAAGGGCGACCAGGTGCAGGGCCAGTACACGCTGATCGATGCCGATGGCTACCTGCGTACCGTGGACTACACCTCGGACGCGCACAATGGCTTTAATGCGGTGGTCCGTCGCGATCCTCTGGGCCACAAGGTGATCAAGGCTGCGCCCATTGCCAAGATCCTGGCTCCCGCCCCTCTGCCGCTGGCCTATGCGGCCCCCAAGCTCCTGGCCCCCGCCAAGCTGCCCCTCAGCCTGTACCACTAAGGTGGTGCACACCAGTGGGAGAGCGGCAGAGAGAGAGATAGCAAACACTGACTTCATCGCATCGACGACGACCCATCCGCATCCGCACCTGTAGCTGTATCTGAACCTGAACTATGGCCTAACCATCCAGACACCTCGTATCGTACCTATCTTCCTATGAATCTATGTATCTTCCTTTCCTCATACTCTGATATCTCCACTAAGACTCTTCGGCCCTCGGATAACGACACCGCCATAACACGAAGTCTGGGGGCCACTATCTCATCTATGTAATACTATGTGTAAATAGAAGGCAATAAATGCATTATTAGAAAACAATCCTTGGGCTATCTTTGGGGAATATAATATAAAAACAAGAAAGGAAGCTAACTTCGGCTCACCGAAGTTTGTATACCCTTGCAGAGTTTAAACAAAAACTTAAAAACGAAATTCTGAAATAATAATTTGTTGCCAAATCTCCAAATCGATGGCAATGGTTTGAAACACGGCTAAGCTATGGTTTTTTTATTTTCCTGATTGCTCCTATGGAAGCTATAGGATATAGTCAGCCGATTTTCATGAAATTAAAACCGAAATTCAGAAATACTAAAATATGGCTAAATATACATAGAAATACGCACATGGCGGCACACCTACATATGTGTGGTTTGTTTTGATTATGGTTTGTTTTGATTATTGCTTACACACGCATACATATGTGTTAGTTGGTTTTGTGTTCTATGTATGTGTGGCGGCCATCATTAGAGCTGATAAAACCGCGATATTAATCGAAGCTTAGAACAAGTGACAGGCTAGTAATAATGCCCGCCAAACCATAACTTTTTTAAATTATGACTTTTATTGTTATAAATCAAAAAAAAAATGTTAGCCTTAAATTAGGTTTGCACGTTTTTTAAGGGGGAAAAAACCAACACATTAATGCATTCAAAATTTAATTTCGTTTATTTTTGGCCAAGATATGATTTTTCAAATCTACAATTTTCCATTTATATTTTCAAAACCTGGCTAAATCGATTCTCCCATTAATTCTGATCAAGAATATATAAGGTTTATGTGGTCGAATATGACTTCTTCCTGTGTTAAAACGTATTTAAAAAGATGGTTTGAAAGGGTCGTCAGACCGAAAAAGCCACCAGCGGACAAATTTGGAACTACGGCTTGTGGGCGAGGGGGGAGAGAGGCGCGCAATACATCGCGCTCTCCGTTTTGTTTTGATTATTGCTTACACACGCATACATATGTGTTAGTTGGTGTTATGCTCTATGTGTGTGTGCGCCATGGCGGCACACCTATATGTGGTTTGTTTTGATTATGGTTTGTTTTCATTATTGCTTACACACGCATACATATGTGTTAGTTGGTTTTGTGTTGTATGTATGTGTGGCGGCCATCATTAGAGCTGATAAAACCGCGATATTAATCGAAGCTTAGAACAAGTGACAGGCTAGTTATACTTAATGCCCGCCAAACCATAACTTTTTTAAATTATGACTTTTAAATCCGTTTTAAAACAAGAAGGTGTCTTTTTCCACCAAATAAACCCCATATATTCTTAATTAGAATTAATAGGAGAATCGATCTAGCCATGTTTTGAAAAGTGGTTGAAAACTGACAAAGTTATAATATTTTTTCGTAGATTTTTCCGATTGTTGTTCCTATGGCAGCTATATGATATAGTCGTCCGATCCGGCCCGTTCCGACATATGTACGAGTGAGAGTATATAGAAGCCTAACTGCAAAGTTTCATTCAGATAGCTTTCAAACTGAGGGACTAGTTTGCGTAGAAACGGACAGACGGCAATCCTTAAATAATTATCCCTTTAGTTACTGATTTTCTAACTAAACAGCCTTTTGATTTATTCTACAAATATATATCCTCCTTTATAGCTTACAAGTTAAAGAAGATAAATCACGAGTCACGAGGGTCAGCTAGTAATATCCTTTGTCCTGGCTCCGGAGAAGCCATGTTAATAGCGGGATAGCGGCTCCCGGCGGACCTGGGCATTGAAACCCAACAGCGGATCGGCGGTGTAGTCCACAATGCGACGATGGCCATCGGGTTCGATCAGAGAGTAGCGACCCGTCACGTATTCGCCCCGTCGGTGCTCAAACTGATCCTTAACATCGCCGGTGTGGCTGTCGTGGACGGAGTAATGGAACTCATACTGGGCAGGACCAGTGATTAGCTCGTCGGGATGGCTTGTGATAAGACCAGCCTGGACAGCAACAAGGGCGCCCAGAAAGATGCACAAAACGAGGCTGGAATACTAGACCAGAGATTGTTTAAGGCTCGGAATCCTCATCCTTAGATATCTTCGCTTACCGACACGCTCATGACGAAGAGTTAGAGATGCTATTGAATTGATGGAATATACTCGACTGATGACTAAGAGCCAGACTCAACCTCTTTTATATGTCGATGCTTGTGGCCCATTGTCGCAGTGGCCAAGTTATGGGAGCTGAAATCAGATACGCCCCGCACCAGCTCCAGCCCAGACTTATGCAATTTCGTGGGGGGAAATGAAAACGAAACCAAAACGCTGCACTTGCCGCACTCGATTCAAAACTCACTCGGATTATATTATATTATAGTAGCTTAGTTTACACACCCTACACTCGAGGCGAGGCTCGAGTTCGTAGGCCATATTTTACACAATAGAGTCTAGCTTAGTTGTATCACAGCAATAACATTATATCGAGAGACTAGACTAACTCTATACGCCGCCGCGCCGACCATTCGATGATTCGTGATTTGGATTCAGTTCGGAAATATGCAGAACAACAGGCACGTGACTTCTTTCTTCTTTCTGTTTCAGGTACAACGGCAATTCGCAGGTCGATCATCTCCTCAGAACTTATTCTCCAGCAGCGATCCTGGGAATAGGATAGTAGGGGAAGAAAGTGTAAAATCCAGTCCCAATTATCTCCAAGTGGTGCTATTTTCGATTTTACTCTACCAAATGCTAGTTCCAATGGGGTCTTAACTACTGTGAGTGGAGTGGAGTGGAGTGGAGTGGAGTGCTCTCGACTTCTACGCTTGCTGAGGACCCAAACCCAAAACCAAGTTACCGTTCTCGGCCACCATCCAAGCCGTTAGCTTCTCGTCCTCCGTCTTGTTGGTCTCATCCCAGGGGAAGCTGGCTGCCGCTGCGGCCTTTTCCTTTTGTGTGTTTTGAGCTCTGAAATGGTGGGATTTAAATATAATTTAATATTTATAAATAAATAGAAATATTTAATATATATTTTCAAAATTAAAAATGTTTCTAGGAAGAAAAAATTAATTTTAATTGTGTGTATCGATTGTAAATAAATAGTAAGTGTTTTTAGCTTGGAGAAACAAATGTTTTTATATTTTTTAATCAATCTACTTCTACTAATCTACAAAGTGCTTACGGAATAGGCAAATAAATAGTGCTTAACTAGGACAAGGAGAAAGAATTGCTGGATATTTATTTAAAACTAAATAAACCTGCAAGTTTTCCTCCTATATATAGGATGATATGATATGATATGATAGTTGGTTAGTTTTAGTCTCTACTATGGAGCTGCTCACACAATCTGGGAGCACTCCCTGCTCTACTTCTACTCAACATATTTACAGCTCAATGGCGGGCGAATGCTGGTTTTTACCTTATGGGCCAAAAGCGACATTCTTCATCATTTGAGGGGGAGGACGAGGAGGAGTTATCACTTGGGCACCCACACAAAGTGTTCAATGTTCAATGACAAGCAAACGAAAACACACAAAACGATGACAGACACAACGGAGGGGAGAGAGAGAGAGCGATACAGACAGAGATAGAGAGGGAGAGATAAGAAAGACAGAGTACAATGTAGAGCAAGACAGGACGGCGGGATGAGCATGAGCATGAGGCTAAGAAGCGCGGGACAAGGACAAGAACAAGGTCTACGATCATGCAGGCCAGCGAGGATGTCCGCCCAGCCCCACCCACAGCCCCACTTACAGCGAGTCCGCATGGCTGCCGTTGTTCACCTCCAGGCTGCTCTGGGTGGCCTTCTTCCGGAGTCCCGGCCTGGGCAGGAAGCTCTCCCCGAACAGATCCCGTTCCCGGGGCCCGCCCGTCGATGTCTGGCCGCTCTTTGCCTGCTGCGTGGGCGGCACCGTGTGCGGGTACTTGCCATCGCTGTCCGAGTCCATGGACAGCTGCCCGAACAGATCCTCCAGCAGAATGTTGGCCTTGGCGTTGCGCTGCCGCTTGGCGGAGGTCTTCAGCTTGGAGCTGCGCGGGGTAGAGACGGAGAGAGTTTGAGGGGGTGGTGAGGAAGGAATCACGCTCTGGTGCAGCGACAGACAACAGTGCAGTGCCAGGAGTGCACACACTCAGAGAAAAATGTACCACAATCTAGTCGCCTTTTCTGTTTTTATAAACTCACCCAAGTATCAGATCCAAATCGTCGGATTTTAAGGGTCCCGCGTTGGAGTCCTGGATCGTTGCTCGAGATCTGCCGGAGAGTCGCATGGGCGGGGCTCCGGCCTCCTGTGGCTGCAGCTGTGGCTGACGCACAATGATGCTCGGCGGAGCCTGGCTGGCACTGACCTTGGAGAACACGTTATAGACCTTGGCCTCGGGGGCCAGAAGCGATTGCCTGGCCACTGGCACATAGTAACCTCCATTGGCGGCACCCACCACGATCTTGGCATTGTTCTTGGCATTCATGTTGGCCGTGTCGTAGCTGAGATGGCTCCCATTTACGTAGATGGCGCCGGCATTCCGGGACGACGTCGTGCTGAAGGAGACGTTTGGATGGTGCATCTGCTGGTGGTGCTGAGTGCCCGCCGGCAGACCGAAAAGCTGTGAGATGTTGCGGTTTAAGTAAATGTCGTTTATCGACTCGCCTCCGTTCTGGAGGTGCTGTTGCTGCACCTGGAGACCATCTGATGTGGCGCCACCAAGACTGGAGGAGTCCGCCAAGGATCCGGCACCCATTTCGTGGCTGGTCAGGAAGCTTAGCTTCGGTTGGTACTTCCTCGGCATTCCTCCATTCTTCGCAGTCGCCTTGCCATTGCTCAGATTACTGTTCTTGCCGAGATTGGAGTTGCTATTGCTGTTGTTATTGTTGTTGTTGTTGCTTTGGTGGAGCATCTCGGTCACCGCCTGCAATTTTTCCTGCACCGGAAGCACGTTGTTCGAGACAGCCTGCACCTGCTGATGGCCATTGGACATTGGTGCATACTTGGAGTTGAGCCGCACATTCGCTTTGGTGGCGGCGGTGGGCGAGATCCGTTTGAGGGCGTGGAAATATGGATACTTGAGACTCTGCTGGGCTGTTGGCCGCTTGTCGGGATCGTAGGCCAGAAGATCCTCCAGCAGATCGAGTCCGTTTTGGCTGCAGCGACTGACGACGCTGCTCAGTGGCACTTTGATGCAGTCCGGGTAGCGGAAGTGAATCATGGCGGCCAGGCGATATCCGTCAGGCCAATCGTTCTGTGCCGAAAAACCGGAGATTAACAAAATTAATTAAACAAATTAATTATATAAATTACCTTCTCTGGCGTGCCCAGCACTGAGCAAATCTTAAAGAGCTGATCCACCTCGCTGCTGCCCGGGAAGAGCGGTCGGAAGGTGTAAAGCTCGGCCATGATGCAGCCCATGGCCCAGAGGTCAATGGTGCTGCCATAGTTGGTGGAGTGCAGGAGCACCTCCGGGGCCCGGTACCAACGCGTCGAAACGTAGTCCGTGAACGGCGGTCGTGATCGGATCTCTCTGGCCAAACCAAAGTCAGCTATCTTGATGAGTTCCGGACCAGAGCAGAGCAGGTTCTCCGGCTTTAGGTCGCGGTGGAAGAAGCCGTGGCGATGCATGAAGGCCAGGCCGGTCAGAACCTACCAGAAATCAATAATTAAGAAAAAATCCCAATAAAACTTCTGGAAACCAGCCTCACCTGAAAGAGAATGCTCTTCAGCTCCGGCTCTGGCAGGTGCGTGTCCCGATCCTTGATCATCTGGTAGAGGTTCTCTTTCATATATTCAAACACAAAGTACAAGGTGTCGTTCTCCCTGATCACCTCCTTCAGCTTGACTATATTCGGATGCGAAAGTTTCTTAAGGGACTGCAGGAAACAAGGATTCAAAGATTACGATAAGTCCAATCCAAGAAACTGGCGTGGAACAAACCTTAACCTCGCGCAGATTCATAGCCTCCTCCCAGGAGTAGTATTTGCGTTTCATGCGCTTGATGGCCACCTTCTCGCCGGTGTCCTTGCGCTGGCCCAGGACCACGGTGCCGTAGGTACCATCGCCCAGCTGGGTTAGCGTGATGTAGCGGTTCATGCTTAGGCAGACGGGCTGGTCAGCTCTTCGCACATTCTCCGGATGCAACTGCACGGACACCAAATGGGAAACGAGGACAACGGCTGGTCATTTAGTAGCTCTTCAATAATTTACGAGTGCCACCCACGTGTGCGGACGTCAAAGGAATCAACCTTTAATTAGGTGACTGGGCACAAGCCTCGAATCGAATCGGGTTTCAGTTGGGCCTTTCGTGTGCGTCTTGACTTGGGCTGCCAAACCCAATAGAAATCAATATATCGATCCAAGGGGCAGCCGGCTAAGAACTTGACCAAATTGATTTAACCCAAAAACGAATTCCCCCCTCAGGGTCAAAGATATAGCGCCGAATTGAAGAAATGGGACGAACAGTAGATCCCCTGTTCATGATTTAAGGTCGTCCTAACTACGTACATAGCTTGCAAACATAAGTTAAATATTCTAGAGTTGAATCCGAACTAAAGGTGGTAAAATAATATGATTATATTTCTTCAATGGGTTCAAGAAGATACATATATCCTTGGGATGTGAAGAGACTAATTACCTTTGAATATTCTGGTTAAACTACGATAGAGATTAATAATGGTTACTTTGTTGATAAATTAGACACTTACTAGCTTAATTAGCAATCCGATAAGGCCATGCTAATAATTTAATAATAATTAATCATTAGCAATCCGATAAAGCTATGCTAATAATTTAATAATAACTAATCAAAGAAGTTTTGAAAGAAGATTTTTACTTTGATAAGAAAAGACATGAATTAAACTCAAATAATCTTAGCAAGAATAACACATATTTAATATACAATATTCATAGATACTAGATCTAAATGGAAAGCTTATTTATTATTTTATATGATTATTTATATTATTATTTATATTCATATGATTTCAAACAAATTTAAATGGCAAACAATTTATAAGGAGAGTTTTAAAGCGGACTTTTATAAAACAAAGTGCATATAATGTTTTTGTTTTTTGTTATTCTAACATCTCTTACACATATTTACCAAACTATACTATATATATAATCCAACTGAACCTTTGTTTTGAAAATGTTAATCCAATTACCAAAAGCGAAACAAAACTAAATGGAAATTTTCTAGAACCAAATCACATGACATAATACGAAAAGTATAAAAAAGCGGAGTTTAAAGATATTCCGCATCAGATCGCCAAGACGAAGGGAGGCCTTATAAAACGAACTAAAAATGATTTGGAAGCTTGCAGTGCTTTTCGTTATTTTAGCGAATGCAAATACAAAAACAGGAAAATATTCCTTTGGATTAGGATAGTAAGTTCTCGAGGCGTTTAATAATCAAGCTCGCAATATATTATTATATTGAAAAATAATAATAATAAAAATGCAACATTAACAAAATACCCTTAATTATTGAAACACTTTAATTTGCATTGTAAATCAAATAATAATAAAATCGGAATGCTTTCTTTTCGGTTTGTTTATTTATTATATCAACCCCTTATGAACCCCTTTCCCACCCTCAAATGTATAGGAAATATACACTTCCTTGGCTTTACGATTTTTTTATAAAATTATTGCAACTTTTAAACTAACAAAAATTTAAAAAAATGTTTGGAGGTCAGTCAGGGGACACTTATGCAAGCACTGGACATAATCGAAAATCAATAAGATGAAGCAGTTTGTTGTGTGAGCGTTGAAAATTAACAATCAATCAGCCGTTAAAGATCAAGCATATCAGATAAGATATGTAGCTTGATATGAACCGTCAGGATTATCCTTTAACTAAATACTTTGTAACTGTTTCTTGAAGCCAATGGCCTTAGGTGTCGTAATGGGTTTTTGTGGTCACTTGGCGAATCGAGTTCCTTGGGCGATAATTTATTCATTGTATGCGAGGGGAACGTTTTCCCACCTTTGATACATGTGTATAAACTTGGGGTATATGGAGTATACATATATGCATACACATCTGATTGTTTTGGTTCACATTTCGACCTGGCTCTTACTTGAATCCTGCGTCACAGCCTTGAACCCATCACATTTGTTGACTCACTTAAACTTTGGGCACGCACATCCAACCGATGGCTAATCGGGCATTACTACAAACACACTATATATGGCACAGCTACACGACTTTTCGCACCGTGTACCAGCAAATAAACAAACTAAAATGTTCGGGGTCACTTTATCGATTGAACCAGGGGTTGTCACAAAGTCCTCTCAGACTCTTCTCTATTCCTAGACACTGACGCCAATGGAGGGCAAAGCGGGAGGAGCACAATCACATATCACTCGTACCTTAATCGCAATTGCATTTGAATCTGAGATCTCCTGGTTTAATCCGTTGTTAGTCCGTGTATTAACTGCGATTTATGGCTGCTCCCTATGCGGATATCCTTCGCGGACAGGAGTTGATTTGATAAGCAAACACTAACAACTGCCAGGCCCGATATCCACAACAACGCAACGACCCAAGCAACCGCAACCCTAAGTAGACCGCCACCCCTTGAGCCCGGAGAGCGGACAATGCAGAGCCGAAGAGCCACGAGCAGCCGGCTGGCTGAGTCTCCAGTTACACCTGCTCCCGAAGACTTTGTGGGGTGGAACCGACCAGCGATGGTTACTAGGCAGGGCTCCGTTGTTTGGGTTGCCCCTGGCAACCGGGCTTCGTGTCCACTTGCGGAGTTTCGGCGACTTGACACATGTTCTGGTAGAGCTCACCAAAATGGACGAACCGGTCAGCCAAAAGCCAAGTGCAGCAGAAGATGGGGCGGAGAAGGAGGAGGAGGAGAAGCAGGAGGAAGAGGAGGAGCCACTGAGGGGCTTCCTAGACGAGGTCAACTGCCCGGAGCCGGGTATCATAGATCGCGATATGATTGAAGCCGCCTATCTGGAAGAGGGCCAAAAGGGCGAGGCGAGACGCCTCCACCAGCTGGAACCGGTGGTCTACGAACGCATTCGCACCATGCGCCTGGAGTTCAAGAGTAAGCACTGTACAGCTCCCAGGGAGATCTCAAACTTAACTTTCGTTTCGCACAGACATCCTGCGGATTGACCATCTCTGGATGATGCCCAATCTAACAACTCTTTGCTTGAACTGCAACAAGATTGAGGTCATCGAGCACCTCGGCATGTTAACTGCCCTCAAGGATTTAAATCTGAGCTTTAATTACATTACGCGAATCGAGAACCTAGAAACGCTGGTCAACCTGGAAAAGCTGTCGCTCTTTAGCAATCGCATCCAAAAAATCGAGAATCTGCAGACATTGGAGAAACTGGTCATCCTCAGCATTGGCAACAATCAAATCAACACTGTGGAGGGTGTAAGTTTCCGGGATTAAATTAAAACATTAAAATTTTAAATAAATTTCTAATTAAACCAGATTGAACGCCTTCGCTTCGTGGGCAGCCTGAGAGTGCTAAATTTGGAAGGTAATCCCATTGCCAAAATGCCGGACTTTCCCTTGTCCCTTTATGTGACGGCCATCCTGCCCCAGTTAAATTACTACGAATACGTTTTCATTAAGGCAGAGACGCGTGAAGAGGCCCAGAAGCGTTTCTAGTGAGTATAACGTTTCGTATTTTGAATATTTTAATAATAATAATAATTTTCCCAACCAGCCGCGAGCTGCGCGAGATCGAGGACAAACAGGAGCGCGAGATCCAAGGCCTGGCCACGGAGGAACGAGAAATTGCCGAAGCGGAACGCCTAGCCTCCAGCTTTGTGGAACACCTAGATGGACATCAGCTGTACGAATCCTTGTGGCGCGATGATGACAACGGGCGCGTTCTGATGTTGGTAGGAACTCCAGCGCAAGAGCTGACCGAGGAGTATACCAAGGATGTTCACGAGCTGACGCAGCAGATTTATCGTCTTGGCCTGGAGCGCTTCGGGGAGCGAGATGAGGAGATCCGGGACTTTAATGCCAATCTGTATGAGGGACAGGAGGAGCTACAGTCACAGGGCCAACGACAAATCGAGGAGTTCCTCCAGTACAAGGAGCGCACCTTCGATGAGCTGCGGGTAAAATGGCGGGATCTGGACCAACGCGATGACGATTTGGAAGAAGTGTCAGCTCAATTGGATGACCTCACCGGCCAGTTTGAAGATGCCCTTAACGAGATGTGGCAGAGTCTAATGGCTCAGGAGCTGCATCTGCACGAGGCTGTTGAGGTGAGCTCAAAGCAGCACTTTTTGTTCTCTAAAAAAATCTTTTTTTGTTTTTTTTGCTCAGGAATCCACGCTGAACTTTAAACGCAAAATCTCCCAGCTCATGGCCAGCTTTGTGGAACAGGCTCAGGTGATCTTCCAGCAGCTGCGCGATGTCTGTGGACACTTTGCCGCCAACATGACAGAGATTGTGGCCCAATATCTCGCCGCCAAACTTTTGCGGGATGATTTGAACGCCATTCCCAAGGAACTGCGAAAATGTGTCGGTGATCGTGACGCACTGCTGCACCTTGTGGAGGCCATGAGGTCATCTCATGCCTCACGGGTTTACGAACGTGAGGATCGCATGGCCAATCGCAGCAGGGAGTTCATAGACGACATGATAAAAAAACTGAAAAAGTATATAATCCACACAGGATCAGTCCCGACAGACATTAATAAATTATTCCTTTTACAGCAAAGAGGTAGACCGTCACCGTGCCAAGGTACTGGAGATCAATTCGTTTATGGAAATGATGACAGAGGCGATGGCCAACTTGCCGCAGGAGACAAATCATTCGAAACAGGAGTCACTTTCGGATTAACAAATATTTTTAATAACAAATAAGTAATAAATGCAATGGGATTATCATCTAGCCTACAAAGCCCTTTACTTTTTCTTCTTGAGGCCCTCGAGGTGGGCGCACAGTCCCTCCTGGAAAAGGGGCGTACGGACATAGTCCACACACTCCCGCAGATCCCCGGCCCGGTCGTTAAGCAGCTCTTTTACATCCGGCTCGCGACACATTCGTTTGGTTAGGGTTCTGGCCACTGGATTGGCCTTGTCGAAGGTACCAATAAAGGCGGCGCACTTTGCCAGCGCCTCTGTCTTGCTGTCCGCCACTTCGTCGATGAGACCCACCTTCAGGGCCTCCTCGGTGCGAAAGAGCTTACCTTGGTTCAGTGCCCGCTCCACAATTCGACGAGGCAGAACGCTCTGATACGAGAGCATCATCCACTTGGAGATGACGAAACTGAAGCGGGTGGCGTGGATGCCGATAAAGAGATCCGGGAGCATGACGCGGTACTCGCAGGCTGTGGCCAGGACGCAACCAGCGGCAGGAGCATGACCCTGGGAAGAAGAATCAATTAGTGGCCAATATCTTTAGCAAAAAAATTAGCTCACATTAACGGCCGCCGCAGTGGGAAGACCGCAAAGATGCAGGGCAAGCCACAAATCTTGAAATATGGTCCAGAACTCCTTTAGTCGCTCCTTGTCCGGTTCCAGCAGCTCCTTGAGATCGAGGCCAGCGGAGAAAACCTTGTCATTACTCTGCAAAATAGACGTAGAATGAACACAAATCGGCTGCTCAATTCCAATGACTCACCGATGTCAGGATGAGGCCGCGACTCTTGTTGCTCTCGATCTGGTTGATGGACTCGATCAGGTCGTGCATTAGCTCCATGGTCAGCGTATTGACTGGCGCCAGGTTCATCGATAAGGTGGCAATTCCGCTCTTATCATCCACCTCGATAGTGGTCAGCTTTGTTGAGCTTGGCCCCACATTGGCCAGGGATCGAAGGGATTGGACTCCGCACAGGATAGGTTTTAGCCGCCCGACTGTGTCTATTAGCCTGTTACGCAACATTACTATGACTTTCAATTTGGAGCAGCAATCACGCACTGAGCGGCAGGCATGAATTTAAACAAATTAACCTGTTTATCATATATAAAGTCGAGTTGCGAACCGAAGAAAAACAAAACACTCAAGCCAAGCGATCGTCGGCTGATCAGCTGCTTCAGCTTTTCCAGGTCAAGTTTATACGGCAGCAGGAAATGGCGATCAAGACAAATGTATTAATTAATACACTCACTGTAAATAATTATAAATAATTTAAATTTTAGAGATTTTCGGGGATGGGTTTGACTTTTTTATGGCTCTTATTTATTCCCAGGCAATCATCAGATAAGTTTTTTCTGGAAATTTGACCGACAAAATAAAATAATACATAAAATAATCGACTGCAAAGAATATCGGTAATTTAAAATATTTATTGGGAGTAAACAAAATTTTTAAAATTTAACTTACATAAATGCATTTCTGGTTAGTTTACTGAGTAAACACAATAAAATGATTATACAATTGCACAAAGACATCTATTTTACTTCTTGCTCTTCTTCTTCAGGTTTTCCAGATATATGCCCATACCCTTCTGGACTTCAGGACGGCTGGCGAGGGCCACGAATTCGTCCACATCCTTTTGGCGTATCTTCTCAAACTCCTTAATATTCTCCGCCCGGAATTGGAGCTTGGTCAGCGACCGAGCCAGAGGATTCACCTTGGCAAAGCTTGCAATAAAGGCTGCACATTTCTCGAGCGCCTCCTCCTTGGTGTTGGCGATTTCATCGACCAGGCCTTCCGCCAGTGCCTCCTCTGTGGTGAACAAGCGACCTTGCGTAAGAGCACGCTCTGCCACTCGTTGAGGCAGAACGTTAAGGAAGCCGGACATCAGCCATTTGGGCGCAATGATACCCAGTTGGGTTTCGTTCAGTCCGATGAGACGCTTTGGCAACATCACTCTATATTCGCAGGCGGTGGCCAGCAGGCATCCTCCAGCAGGTGCATGGCCCTGGAAAAAGATATCAGAAAAGGCTTTAAGAATCTTTACTTTGCGACAGTTAAACTTACATTAATGGCTGCAGCCGTAGGCAACCTGGTGCCGTAGAGGGCAATCCAGGCGTTTTGCAGTTCGAACCAAATGTTCCTAAGGCGCTCCTCATCCGTATTGTACATTTCAAGGATGTCCAGGCCGGCTGAAAACACATTGGGGCAGGCCTGCAAAGAATATAATGAATACTTACATAACCCAATGCTGAAGTCACCGGCTTACAGAAGTTAAAATTAGCCCACGACTCTTGTTGCTCTCTATTTCGTCGATAGACTTCTGCAGATCCACCAACAACTGGACGTTTTGGCTGTTCACTGGTGGCCGGTTCAATGTGAGGGTGGCGATTCCGGTCTTATCGTTGACCTCCACCGATGTCAGCTTGGTGGTGGTGGCCATCAACCTCTTTGGCCCTCCGCGGACCACAAGTCTCAAGAGATTCGAGTGCAGCATTCTTCTTTGATATGTACGAAATATGACCTTTGTCCAGGTGCCGGCTACTTGGGATGGTGGATTTTAATGCAAAATATTAAAATAAGAGATAACACATTAAATATCTATTCATCTGGGCGTGAATTATAATTATTTTTAACTTACCTTGGCTGTAACTCTTTAAAGTAACTTTAAAATTGTTATCTGCTCGACAGTTTGGCCCAAATGATCCTCTATTAAAATTTCCCAGATAATCGCTATCAACTATCGAGTTGGCGCTATTATAAATATCGAATACAATCAAGTTTAAAAACATTTGATTTTGTTTTAATGGAAAATTAAAATGTTCATTGAATTATAATATTTTTATTCAACAAAAAACTAAAGAAATTATATGTTGGTAAGTTATTGCTTCTTGGCCTTCTTGAGGCCGTCGAGGTAAATGCCCAGATCCTTTTGAAGGGCCGGCTGGCTAACAGTGAACAGGAACTTCTCCAGATCCTCCTTTCGGCCATTCTCCAATTGCTGAAGATCGGCGGCACGGAATTGCTGTTTAGTCAGCGACCGAGCCAGAGGATTGACCTTGGCGAAGGTGCCAATGAAAGCAGCGCACTTTTCGATGGCCTCCTCCTTGCTGTTGGCAGTCTCATCGATCAGTCCCACCTTCAATGCCTCTTCGGTAGTGAACATACGGCCTTGATTTAGGGCTCGCTCTGCTTCTCGCTGCGGCAGAACACTCAGGAAGGCTGACATGAACCACTTGGGTGCAACCATACCCAGCTGGGTTTCATTCAGCCCAATTGTAAACTTTGGCACCATAACTCGGTACTCGCAGGATGTGGCCAGAAGACATCCACCAGCAGGAGAATGTCCCTAGGAATACGAGAAATGTTCAGATAAAGGATTTCTATTCGTGTTCAAAAAACTTACATTGATGGCGGCTGCCGTCGGGATACTACTGCCGTAGAGGGCCATCCAGGTTTCCTGCAACTGAGACCAAAAGGCACGGCACCTGTCCATATCCGGCTTGTACATCTCCAGAATGTCCAGGCCAGCGGAGAATATTGTAGGACTGGACTGTAGGTAATTTACATAAGTTATTGGTAAAATAAAATCGCTTTTAGATATTACTTACAGATGTCAGAATGAGGCCTTTGCTCTTGTTTCCTTCGATTTCGTCAATCGAGGTCTTCAGATCCTGCAGCAGCTCCAAGTTGAGGCCATTTACGGGTGGCCGATTCATTGTAAGAGTCGCGATCCCTGTCTTGTCGTTAACTTCCACCGTGGTCAGCTTGGTGACGGTGGATATCAACCTTTTTGGGCCTCCGTTGGCCAAAAGTCTTGAGAGATTTATTTGCAGCATTGTTTTTTTGGTGTATACGAATAATACGAAATAATAGATAACAAAAAGATACGTTATAACTATAAGACTAAACATTGTTCTACAATTATTTCCTAATTTATCTTGGCTATAAGTTTAACAAAGGTATTTTACAAATGTTGGCTGCTCGGCAGATTACTGAAAATTATCTGTGATAGTACATTTTTGGTAAAGCTACCACCTATCGATTTGGCGGTACGGAAAGTATCGAATACAACCAACATCAAATTGATAATTGATGAGCAAATTTCGATTAAAGGTAACCGGAAAAGTTTTCAACGAAAATAATAATATTGTATTTCAAAGGTATAAAAAAAGAACAAACCATTGAGTATTAAAGGTAAATATGTTTATTAAACTCCATTATAAATATATAAAATTATTGCTTTTTGGCCTTCTTCTTAAGACTTTCTAGGTAAATGCCAAGGCCCTTCTGAACAGCAGGCTGGTTAACAAAGAAAAGGAACTTTTCCAAATCCTCCTTGCGTTCGTTTTCCAATTGCTGTAGATCGGCGGCACGGAATTGCTGTTTAGTCAGCGACCGAGCCAGAGGATTGACCTTGGCGAAGGTTCCAATAAAAGCGGAGCACTTTTCGATGGCCTCCTCTTTGCTGTTGGCAGTTTCATCAATCAGACCCACCTTCAGGGCTTCTTCGGTGGTGAACATGCGTCCTTGGTTGAGTGCTCGCTCTGCTTCTCGCTGTGGCAGAACACTAAGAAAGGCTGACATGAACCACTTGGGTGCCACAATACCCAGCTGAGTTTCGTTCAATCCAATGGTAAATTTTGGCAACATTACTCTATACTCGCAGGATGTGGCCAACAGACATCCGCCGGCTGGTGAGTGGCCCTAGGAATACAATATATGTTAAATAAGAATCTCTGAGAGGCTTCAGTAAACTTACATTAATCGCGGCTGCCGTGGGCACACTGCTGCCGTAGAGGGCCAGCCAGGTGTCCTGCAATTGCGACCAGAAGGCACGAATCCTCTCTTTATCCGGCTTGTACATCTCCAGAATGTCCAGGCCAGCGGAGAATATTGTAGGACTGGACTGCAGAAAAGTTTTGTGGTCAGCATCAACCATTAAAATTTTTAGATAATACTTACTGAAGTCAAAATAAGGCCTCTGCTCTTGTTGTCTTCAATTTCATCAATGGATGCCTTCAGATCCTGCAGAAGTTCCAAGTTGAGGCCGTTTACAGGTGGCCGGTTCATTGTGAGGGTGGCGATTCCAGTCTTGTCATTAACCTCCACCGATGTCAGCTTTGTGCCGGTGGACATCAGACGGCTGGAGACGCCGCGGGCCGCCAGGCTGAGGACTTTTGAACGCAGCATTATAATCTGAAATGCACGAAAAATTGAAACGGCTAGTGACCTTTGGACAGGGGACCGGTTTCAACCTTAACGGGAATCATAAGCTCATAGCTTAATAAAAGCTTAAGAGTTATTTTTAAAAAGGCAATAAACTATTTTTAGGCTGAATAACTTACTAGATTCGCCTGCTGATTACAATTACACGATCAAACACCGGAATCTATAGAACTTGTTGCGCTGATATCGTTGAACAGGGTTGTAGGGAAGGGGGTCCGTGGCCAGTGGCTCACCCCGATAGGTAAAGGGGGTAACTTTTGATTGCCAACTATTTAATTATGTTACTTTATTTCATTACTAATTATATATCTTTTGTATCTAAAAGGAGTCCCATCTATTTTATTGATAATTAACAATTATTTACTGAAAACAATTGTATACTAGTGTGCTATCGGTTGCTATCGATTAACCATAAGCGGGATGTCACTTGCTGTTAAAGAAATTAGCCAGAAAATGCTGGTGATTTCAAAAAGTGCTATAATAATGAATAATTTTTAATTTCATTTATAATTTAGTCATTCACCTAAACCTGTATATTTTAATTAAGTACTTTACCGAATAAAAACAAATCAATTATAAAAATAGCTACATTGACAATACTGTTGGCAGACGAAATACAACCCTGAGTTTTGACGTTTACACGTCACATTCGTTGGTGCCGACAGCGACTGCCATTCTTGCATTCGTGTACATTTTGATTCGGTGTTCGCCTCGACTGCTCCAGCAACTTTCTCTACGAAAACTTAACTAAAATGGGCTCAGGAAAGCAACAAAAAGTGCAATCTTCTGGTTTCACCAAAGAGGAGGAGCTACTTCTGCAGGATTTCAGCCGTAACGTGAGCACCAAGTCCTCGGCGCTGTTTTACGGCAATGCCTTCATCGTGTCCGCTGTGCCAATCTGTGAGTATAGTGACACGTTGATAGTTTCGAACCCTTGATGAATGAACGTGGGGCTTTGCAGGGCTCTTCTGGCGCATCCACAACATGGATCTGTGGCCCAGCTCCATCCTCTTCGTGCTCGTGACCGCCGCTAGCACCTACTTGATGGCCACCGCCTACAAGAACATCAAGTTCCAGCTGAAGCACAAGATTGCCGGACGCAGGGAGGAGGCTGTTACCCGGGAGGTGAACCGCCAGTTGGGCGACGACAAGAAGGTGACCCGCAAGGAGAAGGACGAGCGCATCCTGTGGAAGAAGAACGAGGTGGCTGACTACGAGGCCACTACCTTCGCTATCTTCTACAACAACGCCATCTACTTGGCCGTCATTATCTTCATCAGCTTCTTCCTGCTGAAGAACTCCACGCCGTTCGTCAACTACATCTTCTCCGTGGGCATCGCCAGCGGCGCCCTGGCGCTCTTCTCGACCAGCACCCAATCGAACTGAACAAACATACCTTCATGTCATGCCATGTTCATGTACTCGTAATGTAAGGCCCTTTAAGAGATTCCCTTGGACAGCGGGCAAGAATTCCGTTCATCGGTCGTGTGTGGAGCCGGTCCGTTCTTCATCCTCCAGTCCCATGCCGACCAGCATTTCCAGCAGTGCGAACATAGAAATTTTATAGTATAAACACAAACTTGTTGTCTTTCTTGTAGAAAGCTGATCAACTTCCATTCGCAGATGATTTAATAAATTGTAAAGTTAAAATAATCGCTTTATTACTATTAAAAGTTTAAAAGAAGGGAATTTTCAGCACTAATTTTAAGTGTAAATGCAGGGAGAGTTCGAGGGAAATCAACTCGCTCAGACAGCCTCCAGCAGCAGGGCGATGCCCTGACCACCGCCGATGCAGGCGGATCCGATGCCGTACTTCAGCTTCTTGCGCCTGAAAAAAAGCGGGAAACACAAATATATAAAAAGTGTTTAAGCAATAAAATTATAAGAAGAAAACTCACTGTAACTCATGAACCAAGTGGCCAGTGATGCGAGAGCCGCTGGCGCCCAGGGGATGACCCAGAGCAATGGCTCCGCCATTCACATTAAGCTTGGAGGGATCCAGTTTCAGGGCATCGGCACAGGCCAGCGTCTGGGCAGCGAAGGCTTCGTTGATCTGAAACGTAAATATTTAAAATGTGCTAAAAAATATACATCAAGAAATATGTTTACCTCGAACAGATCAATGTCCTCCAGTTTCTTGCCAGAAACCTTCAGAACATTCTGAATGGCAGGCACGGGACCAATGCCCATGATCTCTGGCTTCACTCCCACAAAAGAGAAGGCCACTAGGCGGGCAAGAGGCTTCAGGTTGTACTCCTTAAGAGCTTCCTCCGAAGCCACAATCACAGCTGAAGCTCCATCACAGATACCAGAGGCAGTTCCGGCTGTTACCACTCCGTTCTTCTTGAACAGAGAGGGCAGCTTGTTTAGACCCTCGATGGTGGTTTTGGGACGCGGATGCTCGTCCACAGCAAAGTCCACCTCCTTGCCTTTGACCTTCAGTTTGATGGGAGTGATCTCGGCGTTGAAGGCACCCTCTTTCTGGCCCTTTTCCCAATTCTTCTGGGAGAGCAGCGAAAACTCGTCCACGCGCTCCCTAGAGATCTTGTATTGATCGGCCAGATTTTCAGCGGTCAGAGCCATGGGTAGCTTGCAATAGGTGTCGGTAAGTCCAGCCCACAGAGCATCCTCCAAGTTATAGTTGGCTCCCAGAGTGGTGCCGAAGCGCATGTTGCGTGCAATGAAAGGACTTTGGGACATGTTTTCTACGCCGCCGGTGAGTGCCACCTTGGCACCGCCAACCAGAATGTCCTGTGCTCCGTTCACGATCGACTGGAAGCCGGAGCCGCACAGGCGGTTGATGCCCAAGGCGGGTTTCTCGATGGGCACGCCACAGTTCAGACCCACATGACGAGGCACATAGATGCCATCAGTGGAGGAGGACTGTAAGACAGAAAAAAAATTATAAATATATTTTATATACAAAAATTATTTAAAAAATTTATATTTATTATTCGAAATAGGAAGAAAGTTTATTTTGTTATTTTATTTAGGTTCTTTACCAAAGGGAAGTCCCTTTTAAGGAATGATCATTATTTTAAAACTCACCGCAATCACATTACCCACGATGACGGTATCCACTTGCTCTCCCTTTAGCCCGGCGGCATCCAAAGCAGCCTTTGCTGCCGTGGTTTGCAGTTGGGTCTGGTTGATGCCCTTCAAGGAACCACCGAAAGTGCCAAAGGCCGTGCGCTTGGCAGCCACAATATAGATACCTTATATAGAACACAATAAAATAAATATAGAACATATATATATATAATGTGTGTAGACAAGACTGATAGCTAAAATTTAGCAATTAACGAAGGCGGACTCTTGTTTTCGATTCAACAAGTCCAAAGTGCAACCGGCTCAGTGCGGGGGATAGCATCAGATAAGACATCAACAAGTCCAAAGTTCAGAGCCAATAGATACGATCATTTCGTATCTAAGCAGTCAGCATCCTTTCATATCCAGAAGGACAAAACGTCACAGTTACCTTTAGTAGCAGCAGACATTTTGTGGATTTATTCACTTCTTAGTTAAAATAAAAATAAAATATAGCTTAAAGCAAGCGAAAGGCGACTAATGCAGTGCTATAACTTTCCACTTCTGCTTGGAACTCGTCGACGCCGCCGACATATTATTGGATGAAAGCTCCTCAGACTCTCGTTACCTCTTGCCGGCTGGCGTTCGTTCCGAAAGCTTGCCCCAGCAACGAAAGAGACAAGCCCTCGCATCAAAGAATTCAGCTGTTGGATACACAAAGAGAAAATAACCATAAAGGAAAATACCCAAGGGAAACACAAAAATTTTTGCAATTTTCTTTAGAAGGACTTGTAAGAATACTCAATTTTCTGATTGCATTACTTATTACAAAGTGAAGTATAAGTAATTTGGTGTATTAATCAAAAAACATGTAAAACTGATCCTGTATATAGTTCATCCTTCAAAGAATAGTTATCAAGCAAAATGATAATTCCATAAAATCAAATGTTTCTGCACCCAAATAAAAGATAAGATAGCTGAAAGTATTCTTTTTCAGAGAAAGCCGGTAACAAGTATTGCGCCAGATCTATTTCACCAGAACCGCAATCCAAATAAAACATATAATTATTTAGCTTATTGTGTATTTTTCAACGGGTTTTCTAGAGTTAATAATGCGGAAATGCTGCTTTTTGAAGTGGACTTTAAGCTTGGAAACTAGGACACAATGGGATATACAAATCTTTCTGTGGAGAATGGGGCATCGGGCTATTATGTAGACGGGCCTGACTTAAGTTCTGTATTTATTATAAAGTATGTCTATGTCTAGGGCGAGTTGGAGATGTCCATATTGTCGGATTTCTCGACGCTCACCGACTTGCGTGACTTTGAATCGGCGCTGGAGCGGGAGCTCTTTGCCTCGGTGTCCTCGGAAATGGATTTTAGTTTCCGTGTTTCCGCAGACCGTGAGCGGTCGCGTCGTCGTGAGGATGAGGACTTGGATGTGGCGAGGGCCGAGTCCTTGCTGCGACTGGAGCGTGACTTGGTGCTGGTGGCCACCGGCGGCGGAGATGGGGAACTGCGCTTGCTCCTGGAGCGCGGTGACCGTGAGGACCGCTTTTCGCTGCGGTGTGACTTCTTGCTGCGCTCCCGGGATCGGGAACGCTTGCCATTTCCACTGGGTGCAACTGCAACTCCGTGGGATCGGGAGCGGCGGGAACGAGAGGTACTGCGACGATGACGGGACCTCGAGCGTTTGCCACGCGACCTGGACGAGCGCGAATGCTTGCCGCCGCGGGAACGTGATCTCCTGGAGCGCGAGGTGCTGCGACGATGGCGGGATCTGGATCGCTTACTGCGCGAGCGTGACGAGTGCTTGCCGCGCGAACGCGAGCGACGAGAACGGGATACGCTACGGCGCTCCCTTGACCCAGAGCGCCTAGAACGCCGTCTGGACGTGGAGCGGTGTGAGCGTGAGCGACTGGTGCGACGTTCGCGTGAGCGCGAGCGGGATCGGGACCTGCGGCGTTTATCCTTGGCCAGCATTCCGATCACCGGGTCAATGGCAGCCGAGATCATACTCTGCGCCTCCTTCACAATGGTCATCGCCTCCTCGATCTCCGCTTGGGCGGCCTCATTCGACTTGGCCTCCGGTTTGGTAATCGAGTAGGTTGAGTGGTAGACGCTCAGGTAGCCGCCCTTGAACTCTTGGCCCTGCATGCGCAGTGCGTGGATGATGCTGGTCTGTTCGCAGAACTCGATCATGCAGTACGTCTTGTTGTCCTTCTCGGCCCACCGAGCGTATTTCACTTCGCCGGCTCGCTGGAAGCAATCCATCAGGTCATCCAGGCGCCACTCGTTCTTTACATCACACACGATGATGGTGCGTCGGATCTCCTCGATCTTCCGGGCGTCATAGAATGAGGGGAGGGCCGGGTACTCCGGCAGATTGAACTCTACCAGCTTCGGATCATAGGTCTTGATCACCTGCTGCGGCAGCTGGCCCTCTATACGATTGATCACCTCCGGCGGCAGCTTGGAGTCGGGTTTTTGGAGACCAGGTACAATGGTGCCATTCTTGAGCATCTCGAGGGCGCGGTACTCCTCGGGAATGGCCAGCACCGGGATGACAATCAGGGCGCGATCGATGAACACCGTGTTAGTCAGGTGCTGGGCTACCGGCACACTGTTCGTTTCCGTGTACTTCACGTAGCAGATGCGCGACTGGACGGGGCAGGAGACGTCCCGGATGGTGGGGTACAGGCGAATTTCCTCAATCTTGCCAATGTTGCCGAACAGCGTCTGCATCTGGTCCTTGGTGGCCTGCGGCGCAATGTTGGTCACCTGGATCACACGCGGGGTGTTGCCGCCAGCCATGATTGCTATTTTCTCGGTGCGTCCTCGGTTTGGCAAGCGTTTTATTCGCAAAAGAGTTTAATTAACCTACGAGAGCCAAGCGAAAAAAACGAAGGGTTGCAACGCGTTGATGGTTCCGATAGCCGCACCGGGGCGGCGATTACTCGATGACATTGCGCTGGAGGTGACCATTTGGCTATAAACATATGGTTCTGTCTTTGTCCTTGCTCATTTGAATCCCCGCTTTATAACTGGGAATTTGAAATATGTTTACATTGAATGCACATTTAAAAGATACATGCTTCTCAACATGAAGATACTAAAATTCTAGATCAGGAGGCAAACTGTGCGAGAACAAATTTCTAGCTCGATATATAACGTCGCTGTCTGACGAAATTGCGAATATCGCTGCTTGTATCGAAGTTACTTTCAGCTCTAACAAACTCGCGAATACTATCTCACGATCATAGGACTTTGCAAACATAATTTTTGAATAAAGACAGATAGCCAGGTAGTGACTCGTCTTGCCCAACGATGTCGGACAACCCCGCGCCCACGTCGTCGCCCACCAAGTCAAGCCTCAGCGACCTACGGCAATTTCGCATCAACAAAGGCGCCGCCGCCGCAGCGGGTCCTGCGAAAACTGGTAATTCAGAGCAAACATACACAGGATATTCCGGCTCTAACTGCGACGACCTCCCGTTTCAGAGCGCGTGCCTGGCAAGAAGCGTATTTCGGTGATGGCTGACAGTGACAGTGACAGTGCCGACTGCCAGACTCCCAAGAAGACCAAGCTGGAGCTGACAGTCAAAGAGAAGGAGGAGCGGTACATGGCAGCAGCGAAAATTTCGCCCCAGTACGACACGATGGTAAGCTATCTTTTTTTCTTGCTGTAATACGGCGTGGAAAAGGAAGCGGGAATCGGAGCGCTTGGGGGAGCGGGAATCGCGCGTCTCCTCCATCAGCATCTACATGCGTGTGTGTGTGTGTGTGTGTGTGTGGAACATGGCGATTGGATTCGGGACCCGGCACAGCGAACAGCTGTCTGTGGCCAGGGGCGTCGCTGGCAGGGGTGGACGTGGACAATAAAGAACAACCCTAACGCAAATTTTAAATCTGTTCGCTTCCTACCTCAACTTTGAAATAGTTTTAGGAGCTTGAGATTACAATTGAATAATCTCTCTTAATTATAAATTGATAATATTTTATTTAACTTGAAAACATATGTTTCCACAGGCGATTCAAGAGTCACTCTCCCGCACCAACTGGGATGTGGCAGCCTCCGTACGGTACCTGAGGGAAAACTGCAAGCCCAAGATCCAAGGGGCTAATGGACCACTTTATAAACCAAAGCTAAAGCCCAGCTCGAACGGAACCAGTGGCCCTTCCCATGGCGGTTTTTCGGATAACGATTACTCGGACGACGAGGATGTCAAGCAATCCAAGGATCAGGTATACGACAGCGATGACAGCGACACCGAGATGGCTAGCAAGATGACGGGACAGCGCAAAAAGGTGTTCCAGTTCATGAACGAGGCTACACTACTGGAGTTACAAAGTGTTAAGACGCTCTCAGAAAAGAAGGCAACAGCTATCATTGAGCTGCGGCCCTTTGAAGACTGGGCCGGATTGCGAAAGAAGCTGGAGAGTAACAAGTTTTCGGGAGACCTGCTTAATTACGCACAGGATCTGATTAATAAACAAAATACGGTGGCCAACATACTGAGCAAGTGCAACAATATGGTGTCGCGGTTGGAGAAGGCTATTTCTACAGGTGCCGGCATTGTGGAGCAGCCAAAGCTCCTCAGCGGCGGGTAAGTACTGATTATAATTCAGAAAAATTCCGCTTTCTATATCCTTACGCATATAAATGTGTTGCAGTTTGCAATTGGCTGACTATCAGATCATTGGACTCAACTGGCTCACAATGATGCATAGGCAGGAGATGAATGGCATTTTGGCAGACGAAATGGGTCTGGGCAAGACCATCCAGGTGATCGCATTCCTGGCTTACCTTAAGGAGATGGGTCTGAGCAAGGCGGCGCACTTGATTGTGGTGCCTTCGTCCACTCTGGATAACTGGGAGGCGGAGATCAGCCGCTGGTGTCCCAGTCTGGTTGTAGAGAAGTATCACGGTTCACAAGACGAGCGCCGAAGAATGCGTGCGCGCTATGCTAAAGATGGATTTTCAGGCTTCGATGTCCTGCTTACGACGTGAGTAATTCGCAAAGATACCAAAGTCCCGCCTGCAATTAATACCATTTAATCGGCAGTTATCACATTGTCGGCTCGACGCCTGAGGAAAGGAAAATGTTCCGCGTGTGCAAGCTCGACTACGTCATCTTCGATGAGGCACACATGCTTAAGAACATGACCACGCAACGGTATGCTAATCTCATTACCATAAATGCCAAGAGTCGTATCCTCCTCACCGGCACTCCTCTGCAGAACAACCTGCTGGAGTTGATCTCCCTATTGTGCTTTGTGATGCCAAAGTTCTTTGCCAAGAGCATCGAGGACATTAAGTCATTGTTTGCCAAGGTGCGTCCTTGCCTTTACGGAAAATTAGAAAAGAATCAGTTGTTATAATATAGTTTCTATTGCAGAAAAGCAAAACCGATGGCGATCAGGAGGAGGTGTCACAGTTCCAGGAGACACAGATACAGCGGGCGAAGCGCATCATGAAACCGTTTGTGCTCCGGCGCCTCAAGAAAGATGTCCTCAATAATCTGCCCAAGAAGCTAAGCCTTGTGGTAAGCTAATCTTAGCGAGATATTTGATTGCAATGAATTTGCAACTTTTCTGGAATTACAGGAAAAAGTATCCATGAGCAACCAACAAAAGCAGTACTATCATGAACTGGTCGAGTATTATTCCAATAACAAGGGCGAGATCTGCAGCAGCAGCGATCGCGCCGCCATGACGATCATGATGGAGATGCGTCGCATTGCCAACCATCCACTGCTGATGCGTCACTATTTCAGCGACGAGAATTTGCGTGGGTTCTCTAAGCGCCTGGCCAACTGCAGTTCCTACAAGAAAACCAATGAGCAGTACATTTTCGAGGAGCTGGCCATTATGTCCGACTTCCAAGTCTATCAGCTATGCCACAAATATGTAAGTTTCCCCCAAAAATCCTCAAAATACTTTTATTAGATCGCCAATGTTCGTCTCCTAACAGGAAATGTTCGACGTGAAAATACCCGACAAGTTAATATGCGATTCCGGGAAATTCGAGTTCCTGGATGAGCTTCTTCCAAAGTTGAAGGAAGAGGGTCACCGGGTGCTGCTCTTTAGCCAGTTCACCATGATGCTGGACATTGTGGAGGAGTATCTGCGGATAAGAAAGCACGGATTCTGTCGCCTCGATGGCGCGACGGCTGTAAAGGATCGTCAAGATTTGATCACCGACTTCAATGTGGACGACAATATCTTTATTTTCCTGCTGTCTACCAAGGCGGGGGGCGTGGGCATCAACCTGACCGCCGCCGACACCTGTATCATTCACGATATCGACTTCAATCCGTATAATGATAAGCAGGCCGAGGATCGTTGCCACCGAATGGGTCAGCAGCGTCCAGTGACCATTTACCGCCTCATATCCGAGAGCACCATTGAGGAGGGTATCCTAATGTCCGCCGAAGAGAAGCTAAAGCTGGAGAAGGACATCACGTCCACCGAAAAAGGCGAAGTGCACGAACAGCGGTGCGTGGTCAAGCTGCTAACTACAGCCCTTGGACTCGACAAGGACCAGGAGGAGCAGCTGAACAATTCGCTGAGCAATTCCATAACCTCGCCCCACAAATAGGCACGCTTTTTGTCGTCCTCATACTTTCGTATTTATATTTTCCGCCCGCAACGAATGAACTGGGCAAGAACTTCCTTCCGCCGACAGAAATCATGTTAAAACCTTTTTAGTAATTTTAGAAAGCAATTGTATTTATCTTATATTTGTACTACTGAATAGTTAGTTATGATCAGAGGTCTGCCCGCAATGGGCCATAAATATATTTAGGAATAACTTTCCTCCGCTAAGAAACAGCTGTTTTTACTAGCAAACCCATCACATTTCCACAAAAAGCCAGGCGACGACCAAGTGTTTTGTTCCGTTCATTCATCTTCCCTGTTTTATGTCGTTTCTGTCTCTGTAAGCCTGTTTTATATCGAATAAAGTACTTTGTTTATGTATAAGGATAAATCTAATTTCGATTTGTGGTGGCGGTGAAAATTGGCAATCCAGCTTCCTGCTCCTTCAACCGTGGGGGCATTCTCTACACTACAGGTGGGCTTAAATAACATGAAATCAACTAATTTAATCCTTTTTTGCAATAACAGAAAGGAAAACGAAATGAAACTAATAATTTTATAAAATTTTATGAGGGGGTTAACCCTCTCGGAGCGGATCGCTCTTGCCATTTCCCACGAGTTTAATTTGTTGGTGTGCTACACAGAGAGGCGTCGCCGAGAGAGCTGCACTGTGTTGGAGAGCTTTCGGTTCAGCTGCGATCGCGGCGTCGGTGGCGATTCATCACGTCTTTAGTCTTCAACTGATCGCTCGCGCCGATGATTTAATTTTTAAGTTTAAAGCCTGCGCCCCGTGTAGTAGCTAGCAGCAGCAGCAGCGTTACTCACATCCATACATACGTGCGAATCTACATACATACATACATACATAAATAGTACCAAGTGTACCTAGTCGATAAATAGATATACTCCGCCATACCTACTACTGTGTCTCCACGAACCCATTTAAAAGTAACCGCCCAGCGTGAAACTCGGGAAAGCAGATAGCAATCTATATTCTATAATTAAGTGTGCAGTGTGTGCAGAATCCAATCCACGATCCCTTCTATTCGGATTCTGAATCGGAATAGAAATCCGCTTGCCATTATGTGATTCATGCCGAGAGTACATAAGTTTTCCCCCCGAAGAATTCTTGCTTGAGGCAAGCCGAATTCTATTTAAAAATAGACAAACTGTTTGCCAGCGGAAATCATATTGCCGCCGCAGCCACTAAAATGCTAAATAAATCGGGCCAATAATATGAAATAGACTCTTGTTGTTCCTCTATTTTTTTGTTGTCTTTCTTTTGAGCTGTTTTGTTGTTGTCTAGCGGAAACGGAAGGAACGCCAATTGCATATATGTTACGCCTATGGCTGTAGGTGTAGGTATATCCATGGGATACAGTCATTCGCCGCTGTCATATACTAAAAATATAGATGCGGCAGCGGCGGGCGGAACATGTGAGCAGTTTTTGGCAATTGCCAAAGAATACGGCGCACAAGTTGGGCAAAAACAAAACGGCGCGTGTGCAGGCAAAACATGAAAACTTGTACATATAAACATATAGGCAAGAATTAATAATAATAATAATAATCCCCCCTGTATGTGTGTAGTGACCCGTATGTGTACGTGTGAGTAATCCGAACAAGAACTATATAGCGAGCGATCTGCATGAAAGGAGAGCAAATCACGCAGAAAGAAACGAACGAAAATAACGCGAACAAAACACACAAAAAGAAAAAATTAAAAACAAACACAAAAACAATACGGAGAACTCTGTAAATGTAACAATTGACGAGCACAACGAGCCGAGAACGAGCAGCACAAAGCAACAAACCGAAAATAGACGACATCCACGGTGCGTATACTTAACGAAGCCACCCGCTCACCCCCACAACTCAACGCTGCGCTCTCGCTCACACCCAGCAGCGGCAGCAACAACACCATCAATTGTGATCACCGAGCGTGTGTGCGATCGCTACTGTATCTGAATCTGTATCTGGAGAGCTGCTGTCATCCAAAAGCGGCAGGAAGGAAGATCGGAATTGCCGCCGCTTCAAAATATTAATTAAAAACGCTTCGGCCCTGCTTATGGCTCGACTTGGCGCACATGCCAAGCATTATTAAACGAGACACGAAAGAGCGTATCTACGAAGTAGATAAATATCTTTATACGAAAAACTGAGCTGCACCAACAATCGAATCGACGAAAACAAACGCAACGCAACGCACAAACAAACCCATCTATCTATATACACTATATAGTGAGAGATAGATAAACAAAAGCTCAAGCAGAAACAGCAGCAACGAAACAATTTGGAGGAAACAACACTTTTGCACCAAAAGGTGAGTATGGATGATTCACCTGGCCAGGCCCAGCTTATACCGAGCAAAAATATGTTTACTAATCTGCCCTGAAACTAGCAAACTGCGAGTAATTAACGAGGCAAGTTCAAATAGTTGAGGAAAGAGTCAGCCACTGGGTGAGGTGCCTAAGGCGAACTCAGTTGGAAAAATGCCTTTAAATCATAAACATATCATTCTTTATGCTACTATTTACCCTTGGAACATATTTATTCAAACTTTTGTTTGGTTTTAACTACATTTTATTGAAACAAAGAAAGCAATTAGTTACTTATTTCAAGTTAGTGAGGTTCAACTGTAGTTTATTGTATGTATCTTCCGCTGCTACTCACTCCCGGCTCCTTGTGGGCCGCAAAATAAGAATTACTCGGGGGCTGATGTCATGTTTGGAGACGAAGTGCTCTAGCCAGAGACCCCAAACCAGATGCAACTCCTACGCTCGACCATTGAGCCGGTTGCTCGAAGAGATCCGATCAAGTAGTTGAGCTCCGCTCTCTCGGCTTGGGTAAACAATTTTTGCGTATCTCGAATTGATGTATGAGTAGGTGAACATGTTTTGGGCTTGGCTCAGGGCTAAAGCTTTGGCTTCCCATAACTAAATTCAATTTGATTTCCAGACCCAGCAATCTGACTCTGCACAAGGGGAGCACATATCCCTGACATCGTATTAAGGAGGCAATTCAACTCGATAAAGGTTCGAAAAGGATCGAAAAGGAAATCAACTATTGTGATATGTACAAATTTACTCAAATACTGAAGCCGCATATTTAGACGTTTATTCCACGGAATCCCCTGTTTGTATAACGATTATCCGGAGGTAATCTACCAAAGATTAGGCTTTCATCTTCAATTAAGTTTAGCTAAACAGAGCAGAAGCTGCACCTCGAGAACCGAGACATGGCTGAGAAAGTTGAGCACGCCCAGTCGGCCAGCCTGAATGGGCAGCAGAACGATCCCCGCAAGGTGCGAAAATCACCCGAATATCAGCCCGTAATTCCCGGTGTTATCTCCAGGGAACGCAGCTTTGTGCGCACCTCGAATCAACAGGTGAGTTGCCGCCAACCATATGATATGAGATATCCATATCAAGAATTAACCATATTTTCGTGTGCGGTTTCAGAATATCAACAAACGACGCAGTCTGGCGTTTAATGTTCCCGGCAATCAGACGGGACAGATGAGGGGCAAGCCAGCCATGGATATATACAGACCGCCCAGTATGTTATTTTTTTAGTAGCTCATTATACCTTTTCCTCTACGCTTGGTGGCTTGGTTTTCTTTTATTCGGATTAGTGCAATAAATAGATGAAATCAATTAACAAACAAATTGTTAAATTTTCGTGGTGCAAATTAGTACATTTATTTTTCAATCACTCTTAGATGGATGCGTCTTAAACAGGAAGGTGAATTTATAAACAAATAACAAATAATTAAATGCAAGGAACATCGAGAAGAGGTTTTGAATAATTTTTATATTTTAGTTTTGTGGCATTAATAATTTAATTGTTTTTGGAATCCATTCAATCTCAATATTAGTTTCAAAGTTTCGCTTTCAAGCAGTCAGCTTTTCGCCAGCTCAGCTTTGATTGTTCTGCTCTTTCAGCCGCAAGCCTATCAATTCCAACGATTTACTTACTGAGACCATATCTTTCTTTTGATTCTTTCCATATCTCTGTCTCATACGCACTGTACATTCCACCCTTCCACCTACACACCGTTGTCCTGCCTCTCATCTTCACATTAAACCCTTGGGTATCCCGATCCCCCCACACCCAAATTTATGTATAAAACACCCCAATCTCAGATGTGCGTGGAGAGCTGGCTGCTCCAGTCGGTGGTGGTGTCAGTGGGGCCAACGGTGCTGCCGGCTGTGCCGCCAACAAGCTTAACGTCAATGCCCAGGAGTTCACAATGACCAGCAGCTCCGGGGCACCGGCCGAAGCACTCAGCAATCGGTAATGCAAAGTCTTTTAATGCCATCGTTTACCCCTCTTCCCGTCTTCTTCCAGAGCTAAACTACAGTCTACAACATTCTTCCAGTTCGTCGCTGATCTTCCAGCCAACCAATGGTCCCGGTATGGCTCCAGTTCTGGGCCAGTACGGCAACGTGAATCGCCGCCAGGCCGGTCTCTCGCTAGGCAACATACCGGGGCTGAAGGCCAGCCATCATCGCTCGATTTTGGTGACACATCCAATCAGTCCCAGTGCCCTGACCGGTCAGCTGCCGCTCATGAACTCGCCCTCCAGTGGCAATATATTGCATGTGAGATGAGCGTCCGTCCATTTAACTTAAATTACATTTTGTTTATGAATATTTTCCTTATAAATATTCCAGACAACAAATCGTGTAAAGTTTGCGCCTGAGCCGAGGGGTCACAAGGCCTCCCACAACCAGTTTGGTCAGCTCAACAACAACTATGGACAGCCCTATCAGTCGCACATGAATGGTTCGATCGATGTGGATCCCTACATGAATGGAAATTCGCTGCAACGCTCAAAGTCTTTGTCGTCGGCTGATGCCCTCACCCGTGGAATGGCCGGATTGGGATTGGGCTTGGGAAACGAGGTGGCTGATATTGGGCAGTTTACGCCAGAGATCCAGGCTTTGATTGACACGGCTCTGGAGGACCCAAACAAGCTGAATTCGCGCTGCCTGATGGAGCTGACATCGCAGTTCATCAAGCGGGCGGTGGAGAGTCGTCGCTTCGCCCTCCCCATCTCGCGTCTGTGCTTGAACATCATCGCCCGGGAGCAGAAGGAGACATTCTTGGAGGCGCTTCTCAACACATGCCGTCAGTGGTATCAGGAGCGTGAGAAAGTGAGTTCAAAATATGGGGTAGAAGCTCAATAATAATATCTATAAATTTTATTTATTGTGTTTTGCAGCTGCTGTTTGCCATCCAAGGCATGAAGTCACCCTCTCGTGTCCGGTTTACCGCCTTTATGGCCTTCCTCACGGAGATGTTCTGCCAGCTAAAGCGGCGTCAGCTACAACTGCGGACCCACAACGAGGGCACACCTCCACCGCTGGTTTTGCTCAGTCTGCTATCCAAGTGCTGTGAGGATTGCGTACGTCCACCCATAAGATCGCTTTCAGAGGTGAGAATCTATTACAAATTTTTATAGAAAAGTTAGTCAGTGATATTTTATTCTTTCGCTTTTGCAGATTGAGTGTCTGTTCTATGTGCTTACCTGCATCGGGCAGGATATGGAGCAGCAACTACCTCAGCAACTGGAGTTACTCATGGGTCTTGTTCGTGATGCCTTCCTCAATGCCGGAGATTCGGCAGCGTCCATCCGGCGTACTCTTCTCCAACTAATTGAGCTGAAGGCCTCCCACTGGCAGCTGCCCGGCAATACGGTTCTCTACTACACCCACACCAATAACTAAAGCGAGGAGGTGAATGGGACCAAGACGGAGGTTGAGTTTCGGGCACTGTGCAAGCATGAAGGCACAATCGATTGTCATATTTCTGTTGTCGCATTGCATTTAGGCCTGCAAACCTTCTGTTCTATTTTACTTATCATACTCTTACCTAGGCATAAGCAATATTTATTTTGGCACCAGCAATAGAGAGAAACTAACCCGAGACTTGCACGCAACAACACACCAAGCCCAGTACCAAATAAGATCGTCCGACTCGCTTCGGTATCTTCGGACTCTGCGATAGTCTAAGGCTCAACTTTTATGTGAATCCATATATATTTATGTGTAATAAAACACAGCTAGTCAAAAATTAACCACTCGATTGTTCTTTTTTATGCCTAGAATAAAAACTTACCAATGTCTTTGACCTTAAGGAATTGAAAACAATAATACATTTGGAGTAGTCACTTAAGGAAATATCTTTTCAAGTCTGAGTTCATGTAAAGACATAAACTAATACATTTTAAGCGTTTTAATCATTTCAGTTTATGATTTTTAATAGAAAAAATAGTTTAAAGATGATAAATTTCATAGCTTTTAAACATTTTGGGAGATTTTTAGAAATTTTTTTAAACAATACATTTAAAAGATGATAAATTTCATACCTTTTATCCATTTTACGAAGTTTTTTGTGTCCTTTTTGTACATTATATTTAAAAGATAATAAATTACTCACAGTTTAACCATTGTGGGAGGGTTTTTAGGATTCTTTGTAGGGAAGATATTTTAAAGATAATAAATTTCATAGCTTTTAACCATTTTAGAAAGTTTAAAGGATTATTTATTGGCGATATTTAAAAGATAATGAATTACACACACTTCAACCATTTCAAGCAGAAGATATATTTAAAAGTCGATCAATTTCATAAAGTTTAATAATTTTAGGACATTTTTACGATACTTTTTTGACAAAATATTTAAAATATAATAAATTACACACATTTTAACCATTTAAGAAAGTTTTAAGGATCCTTTTTGGATAATATATTTAAAAAAATAATAAATTCCACACACTTTAACCATTTCAAGAGGTTTTTAGGACTCTATTCAGAAAATTTATTTAAAAGTTAATAAATTTTAGCCATTTTAGGAAGTTTATAGGATCCTTTTTGTACAATATATTTAAAAGATAATAAATTAGAATTTGTAGGATTTTTTAAAATAATTTTTACATCAGCATGAAATGATCTCCTATTTGAACCTAAATATTGTAGAATGTCTTTGGCGGTAAATTAAAAAACAGAGTTGCCACTTGTCTAAAAATTAGCTTTTCTTATCGCTCCAATCGGTAATTGAGAGAGATTCAGTAATGTTAGATTCCATAAGCAAAAAAAATGTTACTGTTAGATTCCATAAGCAAACAAATGTTACTGTTAACAGCAATCGATGACTTTATCGATAAACACTCCTAGTGATGCTGAAAACATCGATGCATTGAACATCGATATCAACAAAAACATCGAAAAACACCGGTAAAAAGATCGCTGTTCGATCACTAATTCCCGCCTTTTTTGCAAATTGCATTTTTTTTTCAGCAAAGTTCAATTTTTGCAAGTAAGTGGACGTGCAGCCGTATATATTCCCAATCTTAATTACCCGCACCCTCGCCAGATGCCTTCACCTATTGTCGACGATATTCCAGCTGCCAAGAAGATGAAGATCGACAAGTGCGTCCTGCGTTTCGCCAAGCTGACCGAACATGCCCTTGAGCCGGTGCGTGGCTCCGCCAAGGCAGCCGGCGTGGACTTGCGCAGCGCCTACGACATTGTTGTGCCGGCGCGAGGCAAGGCCATTGTGAAGACCGACCTGCAGGTCCAGGTGCCCGAGGGCTCCTACGGACGCGTGGCTCCACGCTCCGGGCTGGCCGTGAAGAACTTCATCGACGTGGGAGCCGGCGTGGTGGACGAGGATTACCGCGGCAACCTGGGCGTCGTGCTGTTCAACCACTCGGAAGAGGAGTTCGAGGTGAAGCGCGGTGACCGCATCGCTCAGTTCATTTGCGAGCGCATCTTCTATCCGGAACTGGAGCTGGTCGACAAGCTGGATGACACCGAGCGCGGTGAGGCTGGATTTGGGTCCACTGGCGTCAAGGATCTGCCGGCTGCCAAGTCCCAGAACGGCAACGGGGAGAAGGCGGCTGAGCCGGAGGCGGCTGCTCCCACTCCCATTGCCACATAGAGGGGAAGTTATACGCTAAAAAAGTGAATTCATTTTAATGTTAAGCACATCGTTTGTCATTCGGGCCAAAAAGTTGAATCTCAGGCCTTGCATATTCATAACCACAGCAGAATAGTTCCGCAAAAACGTTCCAATTAGTATATTAAGCTGAAAATGTTCAAGTAAAACTGCATTTGATTATCTATTAAAAGCTGCCAACCAGATTACCAATGAAAGATTTAAATTTGCATTATTGTTGTCGATATTTTTGGTGTTAAAAGCTGGGTAGGTACTAAAAATTAAGGTTTAAGCTTTAGCAGTTTAAAATTTAAGGATCAAATAACATGAAACAAGCGAAGAAATTGACGAATCTATGAAAATTCACATGTAACTACTATATCGTTGAGAGATTTATATTTATAATTAAAACACAATGAATAAGAGAGTCATTTGAATAAAAGAATATGGATTCTTTATCCATAATCTTGTTATCTAAAGTGTAAAATTCCTGAAGCTGACGTAGATTAAAAGGCATTGATTGCAGAAACTAAGATTTGGGAAAAACAATGCATTTCTTAAGAATTTATATTTTTTTTAATTAAAAAATCATTCATAACTAAACCAAAAATGCCTTAATTTTAATTTGGTAAGCTCCTCTGTGCAATATTTTTCCTAGTTCTTTTTCAATATAAATCAAATTTAAAACCTAGCAAGGGTATGAAAATTGCACATAGGATAGAAGTGTTATTTCGATTTCCAGCCCTTCCAAAGTTCAATATTTTAGCTTTTAGGGAACCTCGGTAAGCAGGAATGATTTAAAGGCGAACACAGCAGTAAACGGAAGCATTAATTTCACTGCTCGCAAGCGTAGATTGGCTATAACTTGACGTGAAGAGCTCTTCTGGCTTGTAAATTACTTACTTGTAACAAGCACTCCAACCTCGCGGATTGAGGAGTTCCTGCCGGGTGCCTGCTGCCGCTGAGCAAAGCAATTATGTTTCCAGAGCCGGGTCGAGCGACTGGGCTTTATGGGCATAGGATTGGCTTTGCAGAGGCTACACGTTAGGGATACTTGAACCGGACGGGCGCAGTGAGTTATGACCGAGTAATGAGAGCCAAGAAGCGCCGATGGCCCACAATATCGCTCGCGTGTCTCAAGTGCATTGCTGCACAATTTACGCGGCCGATTTTAATAAATTCAATGACTCCAATTTGTAATTAGACGCTGGAGGTGCGCGCTGCGTGCTTTTAATTGTTTTGCAGCCATCCTTGGTTGCCTTTTGGCGCAACGGTTACGCTTGACCCCCGACGCATCGAGCGCTCCGGAGGTCAGCCGCGTGCCCATAACGCCCCAGAAATACCGGCGGGCTCAGCTGCAGCGGGAGAACTGGATTCACATTTGCAAACAGAGACTGAGACTGGCTTTTTGTTGTTTTGTATGATAACTGGTATAATTTATTTGCTTCAGCTTGTGAAAAATAGCTATAGTTCATTAAATGTAAATAATAAATCAAATTTATTTTCATTCCTATTTTGTTGAGAAATATGTATGCTTCTGCTTCAGCATCGGCTTCTCTTCTTTAAGTTGCATAGAAAATGTTTTTGTGTGTGTCTCTCGCTTACAAATAATTAAATAAACAATATGTACAAGGAAATTATAAAATACGCTTTCTATTTGCTTGTTTTTTGTTTTCTTTTTGTGTTTGTGTGTTGTTTCAAGTCTTGGAGCTCTTAAAAAAAGGACGTACAGATCTAAATGTTGAATTTTGAATTCCTCTGTGCATGGCCGCAGAAAAGTTATATAAATTTCTTATATTTGAACAAAGCATTTGGGGTTTAACAATATATATGTATGTATATATATATTTATATATAAAAATAAATAGCCTTTTACTTCGATTCGCTAAGCAATAAAATTGAATTTTTAAGTTTGCTTCACATCTTGCGGAATTCTATTAAATATATATTTACTGACTAGCAGTTAAAAACGAAGAAAAGTCATAGAAATAAATAAAATCAATGCAAATGCGCTTTGCAATTAAGTACGTAAACGGAAACTCGAACTCTCTCTCTCTCATTAAATTGACTAATAAATTGTTAAATGTTATACAAATATGATTTGTTATTTAGTTTATGTTTTTTTGCTTTCTTGTTTGTTTGTTTGTGGTTTTGTGTGCTTGCAAATGGAAGACTTTGCGATTATTGTTGTCGTCACTTAAAGTTTACAACTTTAGCTAGCATTTAAATTACATATTTACTGATCAATCTATACACTAGGGTCTTCTCTTTCTCCGATTTTCATGCGCATGCTTTCCTTCTAGTCCTTCGGAAGCTCATTTGGTACAACAGTTTTGCAGTTGAAATGCAATTAGTTAGCATAAATATATTTGTTTTGTGTGTCTCTAATGTTTGCTTGCTTGTGCGGAGCCAACTAGCTGGCCTCGCCGCTGCACGGCAACACCGGCAGCAGCATATTGCCACCGCCTGGCGAGCTGGCTGCTCCCGGTGCAGCGCTGGTGGCGAGGGCAACATCGCTGCCCTGATTGCTGTTGCAGTTGCTGTTGTTTCCACTGTTGCTGCCACTGCTGCTGCTGTTGCTACTGCCATTGCTGCTGCTGCCGCCATTGAAGATCTCCGTCTTGAAGCTGCAACTAGCTGTGGCTCCTGTTGTGGCTGCTGTTGCTGGTGCTGTCCCTGCACCGCCCGTCGTCTGCAGTGCCAGCATTTGTTGCGCCTGCGCAACGCATGCAACACACGGACACGGCCCGCCCAATTTCTTCGCCAATATGGAGCGCAGCTTGAGAGCCGGCCCCAGCTTCATGCCCAGGGAGTTAACCAAGTGATCTTCGGTTAAGAGCGGCAGGCCAGTGCCGTCGATGGACTGATCGCGGAACGACTGCAATGGGAAGAGAGCGAAAAAGAGCGAATTAGTTGGGGAAGTTCAGATTTATGAGCAGCATTTTGCACTGAAACAGTGCTTTGAGATGCTGTGAGAATTTAATTATAATTTAAAATAATAACTAAAGTAATTTTATATCTTTTTTAACCACATATTTTAAATCTAAATACTTAATATTGTTATCACAGGGGAAAAGTACAGAACTCTGCTTATAATAAGGATTTTTTATAATAATTTATAATAATTTAAATAGTAACTTAATATTTCTTTTAGTCAATTAATCATTACATTTTAGGTAGACAGATTATCCTTCATTATTTAATATATTTCCATTGGATTAATAATATTTTTCAAAATATTTCTCAGCATTTGAGAAAGCTAAAATTATTCTCTATGTTGGATTCAAGTATTAATAAAGTTCATCCCATATTTCAGGCACAGGGAAGACACGTAGGCGCTGGGCATCCTGTTTGGTTCTGATCTGTGTGTGTGTGTGTCTGTGTGCCTGTGTGTTTCTGATTAATGCGCGGCTTTTAAAATTGTTAATGAAAAACGATTTTAGCCAAAGCTGCCTGACTTGCCACAGCCGCTTGTGGAAGCTGCAGTAGCATTTTCATATTTGCAACGCACGATCGATGGAAAGTGGCCAGCGAGTGGGCACCCCTGATCTCCCTACTCCACTTCGATCCGATCCGATCCTCCTCTGCTCGCTCTTGGCTGACACGCCCCCCGCTGCTACTGCCACGAACTCCCCTTTGGGCAAATCGAAGCTCGCGCCACATGAGATTTCTATTATAGATTGGCCCTGATTGAATTCCACGTAGCTTTACTCCAACGGGAGGCCAACCTGTTTCCGCAGCAGCTGCAGTGGCTTCAGTTGCTCACTAACAACTGCCACTGTTTGCTGTTTTGGCTTCGAGAAGCGGTGGCAATGCCTCCTCCTCCTCTTCCGCCTCTTCATCTGGGCTCTGCGACCGCGTTGGACACGCCTTTATCGGGAACGGCCCCGCTTTTATGGGCCACCGCCGAATCGATTCGATTCCGGGCGGCATCGGTCATCTCTATATATAAGGGAGGAACGGCCAGGCCGGGCAGCTCAGCGTTGCAGCTATGTGGCGGATGCGGCTACTCTTCGGCTTTGTGGTCCTGCTGGCCCTCGGCCATCTGCCGCAGGAGCGCGGTGTTCTGGCCCAGAAGTATTACATGAACTTTGCGTTCAATAACAACAATCCGGACGGAGAAAGTAAGGAAAGTAAGGCAAATCCGCCACCGGATGCTCAGGTTCATGAAAACATTAACGACGGCGACGACAATGAACACAACGACAATAACCATAACGGCAATGACCACACGGGAGATAATGGCGGCGATGGGAATGGAGGACCAAATGGAGATGGAAATGGAGGACCAAATGGAGATGGAAATGGAGAAGCAGGTGAAGATGTAGATGCAGGAGGAACTGCAATTGGATATCATGGGGAAGATGGAGGTGGAAATGAAAACGACAACGAAAACGAAAATGGCAACAATGACAATATTTACAAAGATGCTCAGCAAGCGACGGGCGGGGAGGATGACGACAACGACGACAGCGACAGCAAGGACAACAAAAACCGACGTCAGAAACTGGAGGAGCAGGAACACAAGGCTCTCAAGCGGAATGCTCACAGTCATCACAGCAGCTACGAGATCAGCATCGATGACAGCTTCGGCGGACGGTACGTGCGCTCCATTTACGAGAGCAGCGAGAGCCACGGCCATTCCGGCAGCAGGGCCAACTCTAATGCCCGGGACAAGGGAGATCGCGAAAGCAGCGAGGAGGGCCACGGTCAAGGCAACGAGCACAATGATAATACCAAAAACAATGCCGATTATCCAGAAATCCCAGCTGCAGCCGTGGAGGTTCCAGATGTGACGGAAGGCGCAGGAATAGCGCGTGGAGGTTACAACGGTGACTATGAGGAAATGTAGAAAGCGCCGAAAGAGCAAGGTGTAAGTGTCCTCAAACCTAGTGGCCATCATCTTAGCCTGGTTCATTGTTTACCCCATTTTTTCCAGGGTGGTCTGCTCAAGGACTTTGGGAAGCGGCAGTTACTTTTACTGAATTCATCATTAAAATGACAATAAAATTTAAATTAGAAACAAAGAATGGAATTTTATTAAGAAAACGGAAAGGTTATTGGGATAAGTTTAAAAGGAGAGCTCACAAACAAGCAGAATTTTTTAAATTTTGCAAAACTTTTCAATTATTTATGGAATTTAGGGCAACTTCCGCCGCAGCTCTGCTAAAAATCTTTAATATGTAAATGATCTATTTTGAACATAAAGTAGTATTTTTGAGAATTTTTAAACACCAATTTATTAATTAAAACAAAGGATTTTTATATTAAGCTTCTATTTTATATTTTTTTAGCCTTCTAAAGACTTAAAAACCCTGTTTTATAAATGCTTTTAACCCTAAGTCCAGTTTAAATATTAAAAACATATTTTTATTTTTTCATTTTTCCTCCGAATCTTTTTAATTCATTTTATTTAAAACTTAAATATAAAATCAATTGAAAGCTTCACTTCATAAACAAATTTGAAGCACATCGAATCGCATAAACATTAATATTCTCTCCATTTAAAATCAATCACAATTGGCAACAGATAATGAGATTGGACACTGTCCAATCGAGCGAGGGTATATAGGCAACCCAGTGACTATATGCAGACTTTCACTGTGGACTCCATCAAGGTGGAGGCTGGCAGCCATGTTGATTCCTTGTCTATGGACAACTTTGCCGTGGATTATCTTGGGCCAAACATACTACATGAGCTTTGTTTTCAACAACTACGGTTACGGCCACAGGCCAGCGATCGTAGAGGCACCTCATATGGGATTATCCGGCACCAAGAAACCACCCAAAGGAGTAGAGGATACGCTTGAGCTTAGCTCAATGGAAGAATCTAGTCAGAGCATAAAACCCATTGCCGGTGTGGATGACGATTCGAGTGATTCGGATGACTTTGATTTTGACATTACCCAACTTTCACACACAAAGATGCCAACAACGAACAAGCCGATACCGAAGCCTCCAAAAGTCAGTGGAAATCCAACAACTTCAAGAACTACAAAAAGTTTGAAAACTACACGAACCCCAGAAACTTTAAAAACTTTAAATATTCCTGTAACTTCTGCAACTACAAAAATTACAGAAACTTTAGAAACGGCCGAGGAGATCACCACAGAACCCATCAAATCCACAGAAAGTAATGAAGGAGAAAAAGAAGCAAGTGAATCAAATGAGTGGGTGACAACCTCGGCACCCGGGGACGAAACTATAAAACTGCTAGCCTCCACAGTGACCTGGCCGCCAGTGACACCGCATCCGCAGGAGTTCTTCGACTATCCCGAGGCCGATTGCCACGAGGAAATGGATCTGCACGAGGTTTTCGGCATCCGTTTGGAGCGAGATCGAGGGCTGGCCACCAAGATCCTGTGCCAGTTCAACAACAGCTGGGGCGGTCCTTGGCTACTGATGACACGAGTTGAGCTTCCGGTGCGCATTCACATGCGGCACTGGTTCCTTGGCTATGTGACCGAGGATTACAAGGATTTGAATATCAACTTTTTGGCGCTGGCTCACATCATGAATACCATGCGAACGGCCATGCTGATCCTTGGTCAGGATGAAAACGATCGGTTGGTGTACAACCTGTACGATGATGTGGTCATCTCGGCCTTCAACGATGTCTTTATGATGCGCAAGGCCGAACTGGTGGAGGCCAATGCCACGAATATGCTATATATGGCCGTGGGCAAGACGCTCAGTCCGTACGGCGGCCGGAATCGAACGTGTCCCCTGCAGGTCCTTGGCAGCTGGTGGGGCGCCCCAGTAATACATACGGAGATGCATATGGGTCCCACCTGGTAGGGATTCAGCTAGATTTGAAGATCAGCTAAAGAGAATACTGACTATTCTATCTTTTTCAAGTGTCTTTCCCAGGAACAGGAATGTCAATCAACCCGGCTACATGGCCATCTTCATCAAGCCCAGTTTGTTCAGGAACAATAATACCGCTTTTTATAATGAAATGATCACCACCCGACGACCCTGGGGATTTACTGTTAACACCGGCCTAATGGAGAAGGTCAAAAATAACAAAACTGAATATGAAATACGTCAAAACCACCAATTCAGACGCACCAAGCAGATTGTTCAAAAACACCTTGAATGGCGGGCAAACATATTTGATTCCATTGAAAAGATGCGAAGATTGCAGCTAGAAATGCAGAGGGGAAGGTGAAAGGGTCAGGAACTGGGGCCAGGGACTCATTCTCCATTTAATTAGGATACATATGCTTTACTCATTAGTTTTAATTAATAAGAGATTGATGACATTTAGATGGAGTTTTGGTTTTGTATAACGAGAAGAAAGTTGAAATAAATGTATCTTTTATGATCTTTTTTGGTGTATTTTTAATAAAGTTCTTTAAGAACAGACTGCAATTTGTATTTTTTATATTTCTAAACAACTATAAAAGCTTCTTTTAAATATAAAAATACCTACTAAACACTTTAAAATGAATTATAGTAAGTAATAGTAACATAAGTAATAGTAATAGTATTATTTACTCAATAATTTCTCAATTATAAATCAAACAAAAACTTATAGCTTTGTTTTCAATTAAATAATATAAAAATAAATACTTATAAACCATTCCCACACTTCTTAAAAAAATGTAAAGAAACAAGCAAAATGATCGCTAAGAGAGAAAAACTCCAAAACAAGATAAGGCCTAAGCAAAAACTAAATTCTAACCGGAAATTGGTGGCTTTTACTCCTATGTCGAAGGCTTGGACTCTGTCATAATTTTGCCCGAACAACGCAGAACACAAAAAAAAGAAAAGAAAACTCTGCAAATAAAGGGGGGACCCATGCGAGGGGCAGAGACTTTGATTTGGGTGGCTCTGTGGTTATGGTTATGGTCAGCCAAGTGCATTCTAAATTCTGTGCCAATAATTGACAGAGCCAACAATAGCAGCAGCAGCAAAAACAACAAAAACTTTGCATTAACTAGAGCCCAGGAAATGGCCAGAAAGCTAAAAGAAAAAGAGCACAACTTTGGCCATAACAATACGGGGCCAAAAACAGATTTGAATTGTGGGTCTCTTAGGTCCGACTTTGAACTTCTTTTGCTAAAATAATAAAAAAATATATATACAGAGACCTCGACCATCTGCAGATCCATGCACGCAATGTAATTGGACGCCAGGTTCCAGGTTCCTGGACGATGAAGGCAATTTGAGACAGGGAAATGGTTTGCAAAAAATATGGAAATATGCAAATCATTTGGCTGCATCAAACAAAAGACTTGGCTGGCGTTAGAGGAGCGAAAAACACTATCGAAATCAGTTGGTTTAATAATATTAATGAAGGAATTTCGGCTTTGATGGTTTTCGCAGCTCATATCGATTTGGCAGACACAAAAGAAACACGACTCGTGATTGAATATTTGCATATGTGACCAGGAATCTGCAGGCAAATAAAATAAATATCTTTTCGCCATGAAAGCAAAGTGCTCCAGCCGCAGATACACGTGAGATACGGATCTCCGGAGCTCCGCCCAAGATACAAACACAAATCCCTATCCAAATCCAAGACTTCCAAATTAAACTTTATAGTTCAAGTTTGGTCTTTAGCCCGGCAGGGGTTTTTTCTGGTGACCTGTCTTGACCATGGACAGATGGTTAAATATCAATGAATGTCCGCCATCACAATTTGCATACGCAGCCGAAAAGATTCGTCAAAAAGTTCGCTGCCCAAAAGCTGGGGCCAAGCCAAAGAACTCGTAAATATTTGTTGTCTGGGTTTATACGACTTTAACTTTGGGCTAAGCCTTTTCTTTCTTTTAATAGAGCTATAAAGTTTAAGCCCAATAAAGTTATTTTGTTGCGCAATATTTACATAGAATTCAAGTGGATCTCAATCATAAAATAAACACATAAAAATCGGTTCTTGTTTTTGGTTAAAATATACGGCAAAGGAAGAGAAGAGAAGCTTGGAGATAAACTATCGTAAAAACTAAAAAAGATAATTGAAAAAATAAATATTTTAAGGAATTTCTTCGAGTTTAAAATGATAAAACATTAAATCCTCTTTTTTAATTAAAGTTTAAGGTTTTCCAAAACGATACTCCAGTCACGCAACCATCCCTCTTGGCCATATAAATGCCTTCAAATTGAAAGAACGAGCATCTGTGGGGATAATCTCGAGGCCTCGGAATAAGTTTTTTGCAAAATAAATTAATAGCAGGGTCAGCTTATGGCGCGTCAAATGTGAAACGTGCCAGGTCCTCGTCCAAAAAATCATCCAAAATCCAAGGCCCCAAATGTCCCGAAACTTTGACTTCGAGTCCAACTCTTTTGCCCAAAAGACACATCACACTAATAAGCAGCTACAAAAGTGCTTCTGGCTGCTTCTGGTCACCCGGTGGATGCAGTCCCTCTCCCCTCCAAATACATTTTAATTTGAAGTGCCGCCTGTGCAGCGAATAAAAAAAAATGAATTCTGCAGGGTCGAAAGGGGCCTCGGACCGAACCGGACTGGACCGCACCGGACCCTCGCCGCTCTCTCTGCCCAATTGTACTTTTTCTGGGCTCAATTTAGTTGTACGGATTTTGACCTGCTTAACCCTAAAGCCAGCCAGCGAGCTCGGAGACCGAGGGAGAGCCGGCTGGCGGGGAAGACAAGAAGCGAAGACAACAATTTGAATTCTAAATTGAACAGCTTTTTGTGCTACCTATGCCCGGGAGCTCACCCAGCCGCCAGTTGGAGTGGAGTTGAGCGCTGATCGCAGAACGTGGGCCGACCTGCTGCCAACTCTTTGCCGAGGTTCAGGCCGCCTTGTTGCTGTTGTTTTCTTTGGCTTCGCCTGAATCCGAGACTGAGCCACCACCGTCAATTGCGCCCAACTACCTACTCATTGTAATTCTTCATGTCTGGGCCACGTCCCGGCCGGCCAGCCGCTCGGTCGGGCCAAAAGCAAAAGCCAACCCAAAGAGCCCAGGTCTGGGAGAAGGAGGAGCAAGAGGAGGAGGGACTGGGACCTGATTGCCGGCAGTGGCAAGTACCAAGTTCCAGTTGCCCATCAGCAACCTTTGGCTCGGCAAGCTTGTATCGGCGGTGGCTGCCCACCTAAAACAAAAAAAAAAGTGACATTGCACAAAGGTAAACAGGCTGGGAGTTACCTCTCGGGGAAGGTATAAAAAAAATTAATAATATATTTAATTAAACTAGACCAAACAGGATTCGTATTCCTAAGAAACCTCTTTAAGACCGAAAAGTATTTTTTATATTCCAAAAAATATCCTCGATTTGTGCTGAATGAATTAAAAGAGTTTTATGTTTGATTGTTAAGATAATCTTCTTACAATTCTTAAAATTTTTAATTTCGTTTACAATTTTCTACACTTTTCCACTAGCTCCATATACCCCCCAAGCTCTCCTTGTAAGAGGTATCAAAAAAGTTGACTTGTTGCCTTCTCCATGGCAGCTCTACACTTCACTTGTGTCTTTGGCTTTGATTTTGGTAGCGAGTATTTAATGATATTTCTCTCTTTTATTCAGCCCAGCAACCCAACAATTACGCTTAATGCCAAACATCCTCTGCTGCCGTCCAGCTGTCCCGGCATCAAGCTCTCAAGATCCCAACTTCCAACTCCCAGCTTCCATCGCAGCCGAGTGTGCGGTGGCTGCGGTTTGATCTTGTTACGCATTCGGGGCAACGACTACTAGGTGGCCTCTAGATTGCGCTCTGGAATCTGTATGCTTTAGCCTGTAGTCTGTAGTCCCTGGCATCTGGATCTGCGATCTGAGGTAGCATTTGATTGGCAGTTTGTGCAGAGCTCTGACTTGGTGAAGGTAACTAACCGCCTAGTCCCAGTGGCTGCACTTTCCCCCCGAAAAAGTGTGGCAAATTGTCGGTGGCTTATCTCCCTTTTGATTGATTCGCTTACCAGATCTGACGACCGAAAAAAGCTATATTCTATATCAATCAACCGACTGTTTCAACAGCACTACAGAGAGTATATAAAAAATTGCCCGCTTATTATTTAAATAATTTAATAAATTATTGAATGCCCGCCCCGGGGGCCTCCAGTGGGTAATGAAGCTCTCGAGCAGCAACTCTTGACTTAGACAGATGTTATAAATAAGTTTTATGTTTATTTCACAGCTACTGCCGCTGGGCAATGTTAAGTCGCCCGACTAGGACAGTGGGCGAGTTGTGTAAATTGCAGATAAATGCATGGATAAGAGGAGGATAACAGTGGGCATATTTTACATAAAATCAATAAATATAAAGAAATAATGTAGTAAAAATTTCCCTGGTTTAATATGTGATTAATTTCTTAAATTACCTTAAATTTAAGATATTATTTTTGTTAACTATTCAACATATTAAAATCCTCTTTAAATCTTGTCTTGCTTTCTGTTTGCTTTATATTTTATTTGATTTTGGAATTATTTACCACTGTCTGCAATGGGGCCAGCGCAGATATTATATCTTAAGGTCAAAATATTAGCAAATTTTATGTGACCCGCTCACCGAACAAAGCCGCCAGGGAAACAACCGAAAAAAAAAAATACATAAAAAAGGCTAGCCAGCCAGCCAGCCAGCTAAACCAATCCAGGAGGGCTAGTTGGGGTATCAACCAAGGAGCTTCGGCTGTTAATTTCGCTGCAGAGAGCGGTGGGCACATAATCAGTTTATTTCGTTGCTTTGGTTTCTTTAGAGGAGCCAGCAGGAGGAGCAGGAGGAGGAGGAGGATGCAGTAGGAGCAGGAGCCGCAGCAGAAGAAGAAGTGCCCCGGGTTACACGCCAAAGATACAATTTTAGATTATATGGCCAACTGCGCGCATGCGCATAATAATAATGCATGCAACAAGACGAAGACGACGACGACGGCGACGACGGCGACGAGTAGCCAATTGCAGGCAAGGCTCCCCTGGTCCTCTCCAAGCCAAGGGTCGTCTTCTGGCTTCCTGTAGGGGCACAAAAAAGGCGTGCAAGTGGGTATAATCATCATCAGCTTTGATAACACACCACGAGCGACGTTGGCTGCAACGACCTGCCTGGTCTTCGGTCCAAGTCCGAGGTTTTTCAAGACCCAAGACCCGGGACCCCGGGACCCCAAAAACCCCACAGCCCGGCATGATCTGCTGCTTGGCATTTGACTTTCGGGGCCGACTCCTCTCTGCTTTTCTCGCTCTTCTTTGGCTTTCGGTTTGTGTGCTTCCAGTCATGCGCCGATTTCGACTGCGGGTCCGAGTCTTGACTTTGGTTCCGAGGTCTCTGGGGTCTCAATGGGGCTGCTGCGGCTGCTGCTGCCTGACTTTGTTGCGGATGCAGTTGCTGCCTGCTCCCTGCTGCTGCTGCTGCTGCTGCTGCCTGCCGACTGTCAGTTAAATGGCAGCTTTGTTGCCGTGGCCACCTTATAACCTCCGCCCGGCGCACATTTCATCTAACCTCTGCCGCTGCGTCCGGCTGCCACAGTGGGGCAAGTGATGAACAAAAAGGGGGAGAGAGCTTCTAAAGCTTATTTCGAATTTAAACTAAGTATTTTCAGATATTCTTGATATGAAAATATTGAAAGTATTTAGCACACAGCTTGACAGAGGAAATAAACTTTATAAAATATATTTAAATTGGAGAAACTGCTTTAAATCTATATTTGAATAATACCAAAAAGGCAAGACTTTTTCCTTATCTATTTGGTTAAAACCACGGTATTTCAGGAAATTTAAGAGAGAAATATATAGTGATCCCTGCAGGTCTCCCCTCGATTGCAATCACTTGCCTTCGTGCTGTGATTTCTGCCCCCAAAACCCTCACAAGAACAGAACTTTTCCTTCAATGTAGGTGATTGTTTGGATCCTGTTCGCTGTGGTTCGGTTCGGTTTGGAACTCTTAACTGCCACAGCAGGTCGATGGTTTGCCGGCTCCAAAAGGCCCAGCAGCAACATCATCAAACAGACGACATCATTATCGTGCAACATTATCAAAAACCGAAAGGAAAAAAAAATACAGACAGGACGCCAAACGCAAGGCAAGATTTTGGATGATGTTGGACAATTTTGATACCCTTTAGTGGGAGGTTTTACAGCAAGTAAATAGCGTAACCTTTTGCTTAATAATTCAATTTTGAAAACTAAAAGGAACTTCATAAAATCGAAATAAATAAAATATATAAAATATAAATAAATATTCAATACCAGGTAATCCCTTGTCTAGCCTTTTTGTATGTTACTTAGTTTCGTAGGCGGTTGAAAGGTGGAAGCCAAGAAAGGCAGCGAAAAAAGGCTCCTCGAGCGGACCGAAATATATATTGAAATATGGCGGTAAGCGGGCAATTTAAATGTGGCCCCCGCAACACTTGCCGCTCCCGCCGCTGCCCGGAATGTGGTTTTAAGTAATTCATGGATTAATGGTAGCATATTGGTCTTGTGGCGGGTGAGAGCAGGGAGGGGGAGACATGCTGGAAGTGGCCGCCGTCCCGTGAGTGAATGGTCGTGTCTGATGCCGAGAGACCGGAGACCAAGAGCCTGTCTGTCTGTCTGTCTGACTGCGGGGCCTTGGCCGTGGCAAGAGTAGGAGTTGCATGTTTAGCACGTGCCTCCAGTTCCTCTTTTGTGGCAAAACTCGAATGTTTGCTGCCGTGCAGAGTGCGGTAGTTGCCGTTGCCGTTGCCGCTGTGCTGCACTGCTGATAATGCGTTGACCGCCAACGCCGCAAACTAGATTGTTACGTTTATAATCATTAGGCAAGTCGGTGATTTGTTTTCCTTTTTTTTTCCAAGGCACACTCTATTTTTTACCCCTGCATCGCATCGATTCTTTGGGGCTATGAAAGTTGCAGCTTGTTTTGGTTGCCACAAAAAGCACCGTTAATTTGAGGTTAGTTTAGTGGCAACAAACTGGAGGCTAGTCTGCTTTTTGGTAAGTTCACTGAGTTTAATTGGAGATATGCATACATTTTGCATATAATCTATAAATATTTTGATATATATTTGGTTAAAAAGGATAAAGTGGGGCTTGGGGTATATTTCTTTACCAAATAAACTAATAAATTCCCAAAAGATATTAAATAATTCCCTTACAACCTAATTTCTTTTATTTCCCAACTCACTTAAACTCCAATCAAATCCCAAAGCATTGCATCACCGCCTTTTGGACTCCTCAATTGAGGTTTTCTTTCACATCTCTGTCACTCTGTCGGCTTAACCGAAAAATTAATTTCAATTTTTATTTTTTCTTTTTTTTTTTTTGGCACATAACGCCGCGTCATACTTCCTGTAGAAAGAAGAAAAACCCCAACTCACTCACCACATAACACTTTTCCCCCAAGCGGCATACACACACACCCAGAGTCGCAGTCACAACGAGAAACCAACAAATTGCATTTTAATGCAACTTTCCAAATCAATTTTCCCGAAAACCCAAGCAGCGTCTCTCCCTGTGTGCATTTCCCTTTAACAAGTTGAGGGAAAATTGGGAGGGGAGTTGCTAGCCGCCAGGTCGGAGTTAGCCACAAGAGTGCCTGGGCAAAAGGCCAATATAAAAATAAATAAAGCCCAAGTCAGCCATGTGACAGTTATGGATGAGGAAGGCTCTGCACTCCAGAGCCCCAGCACTAGCACCAACTCCAGATCGAACCGATCCCCGATCCGTACTCGAAGCCGGAGTTAAGCCAAAGTAACGAGTTGCCGGCGCGATAAAAAATCTAACTTTAATACGAATTAAGATAAACAAATAATGAGCAAGGGAGCGGGTTGTCTGGGGACCTGGCCGGGTATCTAATCGAATGTTTGTGCGGACGGCAATGGAGACCTCCGGGCCCAAGCTCAAGTGACAAGTGCGAGCCAAGCTTTTGCTTTTGACATTTCGCTGAATATGAGACTGTGAGTGCGAGTGCGACTATGACTCCGACTGCGATCATGATGATGATGATGATGATGACTACGTGGATTCGCAGTCGTTGTTTATGTTTACTTGAACGATGAAACCTTATGCCTAATAATAGGGTCGACTTTGAAATGCATACGATGGGGATGGGAGCGGAGTGGAGTGCTGGGGAGGAGGAAGACCTGGAGACACACACACACACACAGTTCGCCTCGCTTTTGATGGGGGCGTTAGCCACGGTGCAAAATGTAGAGCTCCAGAGTTGATCTCCATGTTGCCGATGCTTGACATTTATGTGAACCCGAACCCAAGCGGCGGCGGCAGCAACAAAAACACGACAGAACGACACGAAACCAAACCAAGTTTGTAGCAAAAACCCGGAGCTGGAGCCGGAGATCCAACAGATCCGCGAGATTCAACAGATCCCAGGTGATCGTGGGCAAGCGAGTCATGAATCTTATGACGCCTACGTGTACTTTTGGCATTTGGCATGTCAAATACAATAAGTACTAGGGGGGAGCACCCCAGAGCCAGAGATCACAGAGCCCAAGCTGGAGTTGGAGACGAAGGCCCAAAAGGGAAGCCTGCGTTGGCTCTTCGGGTTCAAGACTCTCTTCTCGGCTGACAGCTGCGAACTCGTTTTCTGGGCTCTGGGTTTCTGGCGGGGAACGAAATAGAGAACATTCCTGGCCTGTCATTAACCGACAGAAAACTAATTCGCTCCAAATAAGTTCAAGGCGGAATGCTGATAGATTGACAAAGCGAATGGGTTCAGAGATGTTTGGCCACAATTTGCGAATTAGTCAACTTGAGTTTCAATGGAAACGGGATGGAGATGTCTCTAATGACTCGATTGTGAACTTTAGATATGCTCAAAGGGGTTAAAATTCTGAATTATCTAGATTATATCAAGCCAAATCATACCAAGAAAGGATATTTAAATAGTTTTAAGAGGGTAAATAAATGTTTGCTTAAATCTTTTCTTATTAAATCCCACAAACTGTCTATCTAGACCAACAAATCTGGTGGATCCCATCTTCTATCGATCAAGTTTCCAAGCTCCTCTTGTGTTACCTCACATTCCAACCCACCTGCTACCTTGTGCTGCACTTAATCAGCGAATAATTCATGACAAAAACCCCTCCAAAGGGGAGTGGCTTTGGCTTTGGCGCTGGCTCTCGGCCCAACCTCCCTCCCGTAGCTCGTGTCGCTGATCACGCATAGAAATTATTATTGTGCTTTAATATAGCCATAAATCTGAACATTTAAAATGCAGAAAATATCGCATCCTGCTGGGTTTCGTTTGCCTGGGATGGGATGGGTTGTGGTGCCCGGTTTGGACCAACTTATGACTTCATCTGCATTTTTATGGCGAATGCGCCCTGGCGATAATAAACCCTGGCATCGAGGCCAAGATCGGCATGGGGATCGAGATCGAGCCACCCATGCGTGCTCCTAGACGACGCAGAGAGTCGCCAGACTTGGGACCAGAGTCGAGAGTCGTCGAGAGGCAATATCAATAACACTTGCAACTCTGTCCGAATGCAACATGATGCGACAACGACAACGACAACGACAACGCAACGACAACGTCGGACAATGTCACTGAACCAGTTCTCAATGTCTTCATATAGATTTCCACGGCCCGCGAGAGTCAACCTCTGCACTAAATATTTACAACCTCCACAATATCTCAACGACCGACAACGACGACAAAAAAACGTATAAAAAAAAAAAGGCTAGAGGAAAAAAAGACGGACTGGAGCGAGGCTGGTCTTTTCTATCGCCTGGCCTGGCGGAACAAGTTCATGCAACTGCGGCAGCTCTGCACCACAAAAGGTGTTCAGGCGACCAAGACCGAGCCCAAGAGCAAGATTCAACTGCCAACTACCAAACGGCCAAGAGCCAAAGAGCCATCGAGCCAACGAGCCAGCTAGCCAACGATCCAACGACCAACGACCGACGGCCAAAGCTGGCCAAGTGTCGTTGTGGCCATAAATTCAATTGAATATTACGCCAATTGCCTTTTTGTCTATCGCGAACCTCGGGGAGGAGTCAGCGTCAACGTCAGCGGCCTCCAAACTGGTTCCATCATCATCGGCTCACTACGGTACGACGGTCCGTTGAGATATGCGCTCTTTTTTTTAAGCAGATTTAGTTCATCTTTGAATGCACGCTAAGCCGCTTTCGGTGCGCTAATTAGACGACTTTCAAGGCCCCATCTCTGCGGGCTAATATGCATCAAAATGTGTCAACACCTGGAGCAGCTACTCCTCCTCCTCCTCTTCCTACTTCTCCTCCTTGGCCAGATCCTGCCGCCCCGTCCGGCCAGGCTTAATTGTTAACTCTTCGCGTACATGGCTCTCCGCTATCGAACCGAACCTAGGCCATGTTTTCACTCCATTAACGCGTTGCGACTGGCGGACTTTGGGGGATCGGTGATCGGTGGCCGGCAATCGGGGTGTGCAGATCCTGAACGGGGTCTGGTAATGATGCCTGACGTTGACCGATCGTCGACCGCAAAAGCCGGGGCCAGGCATAAAATCCCCAAGCCAGAGAGACAGAGCCCAAGTTTGTGCCGCAGCAGCTAGAGCCAGAGCCAGATCCAGATCCAGGCTGACCGAGCGATCAAAAGTCGTTCAACTTGCCGGAACTGGTCGTAAAGATCACCTGGCCACCATTGCCTCTATGTGGAGCATTTTCCTCTCGGACCTGGCCAACGCAGCAGAGTACCAACCAACTATGCCGATGATGCTGAAGCTCGCGTGGCACAATATTAATGGCCGCCAGAGAGTTCAGCACCGGCCACCGACGGGGTTCAAATCCCGAAACATGGTTAATCTTTTGCGTTCGGTTTTCTGGGCAGGAAACCCCAACAAAGGCAGCAAATCAGCGAAAATAAACGATCTGTGAATAGCCTTTGGGTAAATGAACTTTGACTGCTGCTGCGAGTGGGGTTCAAGAATGCTTTAAAATGACCAGCAATGGGTTGAGGTTTTCCGATCCTAAAAGGTCTTTAGGGCTCAGGGCACTTGGGAGTTTTCAAAAAATAGATGGGTTTCCTTAAAAGATCCTCTAAAAATTTCCTTAACATAATATATAATTTTCCAAGACATCATTTGGAGATTTAAAAATCCAAAATGTTCGTATGAAACTTTTTCTAAATATTTACTTTATTCACACATAATTCCCTTCAGTTCAGTTTACTTTCTAAGGTTCGATTTATATACCCCTGCCATTTGGACCATAAAACTCAATTAGTTGGACCTGAAACCCAAGAGAGTCCTCCTTTCTCTCCTGCTAGTCGCTTTGCTTAATCAACCAACAAACAAATGGGCTAAAAGGGAGAATGTTAGGTTGGATTTTTCGGTGCTTACCTGAACGTATTCGGCGCATATATCAATTCCACCCACAAAGCCGCACACATCGTCCACGGACCATGAGTTCACCTCCTCACTCTGCGCCTGACACCGTCTTCGGGCTTTGCCAGCACCCGATCCCGTTCCCGCTCCGGCTCCTGTTACTGTTCCTGCGTTGGCGTTGCCAGAATGGATCTCATCGTGCTGCTGCTGCTGCTGTTGCTGCTGTTGATCCAACGGTGGCGGGGATGGTGTGGAGGTGGCCGAGGCTGTGGTGGCCGTTGTCGCCGTGGAACTGGCACGACGCTCGGCCTTAAAGCGCTTGGCGGCCGGCGGCTGGGAGCTCAAGTCCAGTGGCGCCGCCGACGCAATCGAGGGGCCACCGCCGCCACTGGTCGCCACTGTGGGGGCATCGTTGGTGGAGCGTGGACTAGACTGCCGCGAAGCGTGATGCGATTGTTGCTGCTGCCGTTGATGCTGCTGCTGTTGCTGCTGCAGTTGCGCCGAATAGATGAGGGCGGGGGTTACAAATTGGGCTGCCTGCTGCAGTGCCGCATTCAGAGTGGAGTTGGAACGCGGCGTGCCCGCCGCACTCGCGCTCGGCGATGAGGCATTGGAGCCGGATCGCTGCTGCTTGCTGCGCAGAATCTCTTGGATTTCGGCATCTTTGACAGCACGCGCCTGAGGAGGAGTTTGGTGTTGTGGGGGAGGAAAGGAAATAAATGGAGAAAGAGAAGGGATTAGATATAAAATAAACAGAGGCTCTTGGCGAATCGAATCTATGGTTGCCTTTGGTGATAAGTTTTTTCTTAATCAACCGCAACTATTTTAGGATATAGACTCATTTCCCCTCGGTTTTTCTTGTTCCTTGATACTCACCAGCGTCAGCAGCGCCTGGGTGCTGCTCATGTCTATCAGCGGCGGGAAAATGCCGGATGAGAAGGGCAGAAAGTTGGTCATGAACGGTGAGACACTAGCCGCAGCCACCACGGCGGCCATTTGGCTTTTGGCCTGCTCTGTGGGTGATGGTGCGGCGGGCGGTGGAACAAGCTGTGCCAGAGACGAGGCACTACCACTACCAGCCGTACCACCCACGCCCAAGCTACCTCCGCCCCCTCCTCCGCCGGACATGCTCACTTTGGTCTCCTTGGGCAAACTGACGGCAGCGGAATTCGCAGCTGCCGTTGGCGAGTGCTTCTTGGCGGGGTTAGGGCAACTGTTGCTAGTGCCGGTGGTGCTGCTGCTGCTGTTGGACGATTTGAGACCAGAGCTTGGGGCAGAGGTGGTGGCTCCTGCTCCGGATCCGGGTCCACCTCCAGTTCCCGCTGGCGACGAAGTGCTGTTGCCATCGTAGTAGGAATTGCGTCGTGTTGCATTGTTACTGCAGAGAGAGAAATAACCAAGGAATGTTTAGTTTTAAGATGTTTATGAAACATTTTTTATTTTTATGATTTTTTGGAATGAATATCAATATTATTATTTTATAAAGCAAGCAAACGCTTAAAGCTACAAACTTCTTATTGAGACTGGATTTTTATAGTTTTCAGCTTTTTCGAAATAAATTTACTCACTCATTGGGATTGGTGTTATTGTACTTGGCCGCCAGACATCGCATTATGTCCGAGTAGTTGCGACTGGAGAAATCAGAGGCGCCGCCACTCGATGCTGCTCCACTTTCCGCCTTGCTGCCGCCGCCGCTGTTGCTGTTGGCGCTGCTGCTGCTGTTGCGATGCAGCTGACTGACGGCGGCCTGTTGGATGCTATTCAGCAAATTCGTTGACAAATTGTGCACCGGCATGTGCGTGGCGGTGGCGGCTGCTCCCGAAGCTGTTGCTGTGCTCCCAGTCGAGGCATTGGGCGGACTCAGGCGCTGGTTATGTTGCTGCTGGTTGGGTGAGACACCGCCACCGCCGCGAAACGATGACGAGGAGGGCGTGGCGCTGCGAGATCTATTCCATAAATTTTAGCAAGAAGAAAAAAGTAAAGATTAGTTATGTTGAAGCAAACATTTAGCGGGTTTTGCATAAGTGGCAGAGCGTGACATCAGCCTGGTATATTTACTAAATGATATACGCATAGATCGCTCATAAATTTGCATTAATATTTAATTATCTGGAGTTCCCCCCGAAAAGGTGTCGCATACAATTGGCTTATTTGTCATTCTGTCCACCGAGAGTGGTCTAGCACAGCATCCGAGCCAAGTTGGCTTATTTGACATGCTAATGAGTGGCTTCCGTGAGATCTTCTCGGGCTCTCCCAAGAGCTTCAAGCAGCTGCAAAGCTGCTCGTTGACGCTTGATATTTAGTTAATTTCTTTCTGGAAGTGGCCGGGCATTGGACATAATGCGATTACGAATACGGTTTGACATGGGAACTGCTTTTGCAAGGAAGACCAAGTCCCGATAAATGCCAGAGTCAGGTGAAAAGCCTGGGAGAGTTCACTTTATGGCAGTGAGTTTCGTGTTGAAATAATTTTAATTATTTTACAATTGGATAACCGGATAATAACTATTGCCATAATATATAATATTATTTAAATGAGTTATTGGTGACTTTAAATTGCATTTTTATAGTAAAGAAAATAAATTACTTAAATATCAAATTCTCAAGGAAATACTTTTTATTTGAAGTTGTTCGAATTTATCACCTAATCGTAGTTTTGTTTTATTATCTCTTTAAAGCTATGTATTACTGCCTAATATATTATCAAAATCATATATGAACTGATCTCTAGTTCCATTCCACAACCCATAATTCTTTCTTTATAATTTTAAATCTTGTTTATCGCAAAACATTTTCCGAAACAATTTCATTTTGGGATGCTCTCGGATCGCAACGAAACAATCCATGTTAACCAATGTCGAGCAATTGTGGGCAACAATCTGGCTATGGCATGGCCATAACTCATACTCGGCTGCAACTACCGCCAGAGACATGCCACCAACATGGCGCACCACCGTGCCCCCAGCTCCCTGTGAAACCCACCCATTACCCTGCATTCTCCCACTTCCCAATCCCAATCCTATAGAGCAGCAGCAGCTCGCTCGAGCCAAGCCGAATGGAAAATAATCAGCATAGATTCCTGGCCAGATCGGCAGTGGCAGCAGCGGTCACCTCCTAAACTGTGCAGTGCCGCAGCCAGTGGCAGCTGCAAGTGCCTGCCTCTATTTTCGGTTCCACCATTTCGGCATCGGGTTGCATGCCAATAGAGTTGCCAAAATGGCTATTTTGGACTGAACTATGATATATATAAAGGGGTTTAGGGGTCAAAATAAATGTTCCTTCATATTTTTCAGGATATTTTAAGGTCTAAAATAAATATTTGAATTAATTTTTAAAGGTTTTTCTATCGGACTTTAATTTTTTGACCTAAATCTTGCCTTAATTTATATTTATAATATCTATTCCCTATTTAACTATTCCTAGATGTTATTTAGACTCATCACTATTGTTGCATGCCACATGGTTTGGTGGCTGCTGCTAGGTGGCTAGGTGGTTGTGGCACGGCCTTCCTTGGCCAGATGAGAGTAACTCGTGCTGCACGTCGTCGTCGCTGGTCGTTGGTCATGTCGTGTCGCTCTTTCGGAGGCTGCGGCACAAATTTATATATACATATAGCAGCTTGCCGCTTTCGGCCTGCCACTGCCACGCCCCCGTTGCTAGACCGCCGCCCCTCCCGGCCCACTCAGTTTGTTCCTCCTCCTGATGTTGTTGTTGTTGTTGTTTTTGTTGCCATTGATTTATCGTGATCTGTTGGTTGTCGATTTTTTTTCAGTCTCTGTTCGCTGTTCGTTGCTTACAACTTTGTTTTTCCTATTTGTGTTTTTTTTTCTAGCTCCTTTTTTTTGTGCTGTATCTTTTTTAGTAATTTTTTTGTTTTGGGTTTTGTTAAAAATGTTGATTATTGCAAATTGCTTTGGCGATTGGTAGCAGCTACTTAGTTGTGTTTTCTTGCTTGTTCTTGGCAATTGTTTGAACAGCAACCAGATCAACCAAACACGAACAAAAATGGCCAGGTAAAAAATGGTTTATGGTGGCGATTATGTTGGCTCCTGCTACCGATTGAGGCCCCCTCCCCATCCCCTCCCACTCCACACTACCCCATTTCGATTGGTGTCTAACGGTTCGGCCAAGATCTTGGGATCGGTGGCATGCCTAATTGGTTTTTATTATACAACCAAAAATAACCGATCCAAAATACCGGCAACATGTGCCCGCCTCGGTATGCAAATGGTGTCTATTGTTACGCCTACACAAGATTCGATAAATCCCTAATAAATGTCAATGTGTGCGTGTTATACAGTGCGGATCGAAAATGAAGTGCATTTAAAGGGGGGTTTAATGGGAGATTTTTAGGAACAATTAAGAAAAAGAATTCTTTGTCAAAATTTAAGTACTTTGGATGCCATCATAAAAATTAAGTGAATAAAAATACTCTCTTTAATTTGCTAATGAAAATTGTTCATAATAAAATTAACAAGTTTTTTAGTTATAAATATGGAATATTTATTTGTAAATAGACATTGAAGTATACCTGTTCTAAGCCTTAAAAAACCTCATAAGCATTATGAAACGCACTGTACGAATCCACCTAGATCTGTCTAGACCCAAAAAAGAATGTCTGTCAATGAGATTTGGTGACGAAAAGTTTCTCAAAACAAAAATCCAAGAGACAATAGGCAAACCAGAAATTAGTTTATTTTTTTCTACCAATGTCGATGGTTTGATATATGATATAATACTGCACCCATTTGGTTAAAATTAAAACCATAGAAAAACTATAACAAAAGCCTTTTAAATACCAAAACAGAGAAATGTGCCCTTAATGCTTTTACAACCATGCAGTAAATATGCAAAATATGCTAAAAACAAACAAAATAAATAAACATAATCGAAAGGTCAAAAAATATAAACTGAATGAATATCGAGTGATTAAGTTTTTGTGAATGGAGCTCTCTGTGGCAGATCGAGTTATGTTAAGAACATATAAATATTTGTGCGTCATGTAAGAATTTTCATTAAATTTGCATGGATTTATTTATGATATAAACAGAGACTAAAGTTTCGATCAAAATCAACAATTTCCGCCTCGCCCTCAGAGCCGAGACATCCATTTGTCATATCGTATTAAGGCATCTCCAAGTGACTGCCTTAATAAGCGCTCCTAATTTGTGGCCAAACAATTATAAATTATGAAAATTATGCGGCTTATCCAATATGTGCTGACGACCACCCCGGGCGAGATCTGGGAACCCAGAGCGGCCAGGTGCGGCTCGAATATGTTAAGTCCAAGACCAAGTCGGAATCTATCGTGAGCGAGAGCCACTCAACGTCCACACCTCAGGTGGCGATAGACCAACGTTAGCATGTCTCATTAATATTAATATGGCCAAAACGTATCTCCGAACTTGTATCTTTTTTCAGTTTTTTGTTGTATCTTTCTGGCCATCTGAGGCCTTAGGCTTGTTTGGATTTCGATTCGAGTTGGCGAGATAAATTGCCTTTATTTATATTAGTTAAAATATAATCTTTAACGCCATTAATTTTGTTGCGCGTATTAATTGCTGCTGATCTCGCTTGTCAAATCATTTTCTGTTCTGTCCTTATCTCTGAGCCTTGTTAATGCTTCTTTTTTTTTTTGTCTTGATCGTATTTACATTTCAAGTTTTTCAGCATGTTTTTCTTTTGCTTTTTTCTTGGCGAGTTCTTTGTTATTGCCTTCATTTTGACAGCAGAAGCGTGCTCTTGTGTGTTTGGCCCAAACCAAGATATATATATACAAATATATATATTCGTGTTGGCTGCTTTTTGTTTTGTTTGGTTTTTTGATTAATTTGCTGTTGGCCGCGAACAGAAGCCGCATCGATTTGGTTTCTTTTCGTGGTATTAATTTATTAAAATGTTAATTAATTTGTCAGGCGCTGACAGCCATCGGAATCGATTGATAAATTGTCCCCAAATGGGAAATCTATAACCTCAACAAAGCAATGTGGCTGGGGGAATAATGTAAATTATTTTTTTTTTTACAAATTACAATTGTATTTTCTGACTGTGTGTACTATGTCGGAGCAACAACGAAAGCAGCCGGACAGTAATACCGTCAGGGAAGAAGATTCGCATATCAGCGTCACAACGTCCATCCTGCGACCCGCGACTACTTCAAGACTGGTCTCGGAGGCATCCTCTATGGTCATCTCCTGGCCGGACGACGAAAGTGAGAGCGTGGCTGACGAGACCCCACAGCAGCGATATCTGCGAAGGATTCGATTCCTAGAGATGCGACGGGAGCACTATAGTCAAATGCATCAGCAAACCGAGCAGTGCACCATGTCGGACAACGAGGAGGAGGATTTGATCGACGGCAACCGAGGATAAGAAAAAGCCCATATACAAAAACTCATCATATTTTGTACACTAAACACAACATAGAGTGACACTAACTCCCAATAAATACACCCCCAACAGGACTACTCTCACAGAGCTCCCGAGGGCCTCGAGATAAACCCTTAAGCCGAAGCTATATCTTTTTTATTCCCTCGATGAGATGGTGTATATTGCACACTCACCTGGCAAATGAGCTGACGGTTACTTCACCGTTGTGGCTGCTGCTGTTGCTACCGGGACTGAGGCGCTCCCTCTTAACGCTGAGCCCCAGATGCGATTGCTGCTGACTCGATTGCTGGTGATTGTTGCTGCTGCCACTAGCACTGCCGGTGCTGCTGCTGCTGCTACTGTTGTTGTTGTTGTTGTTGTTAATGGTATTATTATTGTTGTTGTTGTGAATGGTAACCATGGGTTTTGCCTCCATCAGGGCATCCTTATGGTTATCCATCTGCTGCAGCTGCGGCGACAATTTCTCGTGCTTGACCTTCTCCAAATACAATGCAGCATAGGCGGCAGCCACCGAGGCGGTGTTTGCATTTCCAGAGGACGTAGACGAGGAGGAAGATGAGGTGTTGGACATTCCTGTGCCCAGATGGCTGGTTGTGGGCGTGGCGGCCTGACTGACCGCTCCACCGGCCCCCCCGGTAGCCGCCTCGCTCAGCTTCTTGGCACTGCTCTCGATGGCCCCATATCCGCTGAGCAGCAGCGATCGCTCGCTGAGCATCTTAGCTTGGAGTTCCTGGTGATGACTCCTGGCCTGACCCTGTCCCAGCTGCCGGAGATCGCTGGCGAGCCGTTCGAGGTGCTTCCGCTTGGTGGCACTGCTCGCCGTGGCACTGGTGACAATGGCCGCTTGCTGGTCCTCGTGGGTGGCCGTGGGTTGGGCTGCGCTGCGACCGCCCACAATGGCGGTGGTGGCCTTGGCGGGCTTCTGCTGCAGAATGTCAGTGGGTGCGTTACCTGCAAATAAATCAAATAGAAGGTTGAAGTTAGTTTAAACTGATATAGAAAAGCAAATAATCACTCAGAAAAGTGCATTAACCATTAATAGTTTTCAGGTAAATACAATTTTGTGTGTTTCAAAAGTGTTTTCAAACTCCCTACAAATTTATTTTCTATGTGTAAACCTTTTGTTTCTGGTGTAACGAAGCATAAGCGCTCACAGGAACACACTCAGAATGACACGCACCCATCGACTGAGACACTCACTTTGTGGTTGAAAATGCTCGTGGCTCGCTTTGTCGCATGCAAATCGGCCAAAGGTTAAGATAACTTATAATATGTTAACAAAACCAATGACCTGTGGCGTTGAACCCTTAAGCTAATTATCGGGGTGAGCCAGGGGGCAGCCAAGTGCACATCATACTACGTACGGCGAGGCAGAGTGCGATTACAAAGCCCGGAAAAGTGACAATTTAGCAAGCAAAATAGCAGGAAATTAACAGTTTAAAATGTAAGGTATTTTTTTGGGAATTTATTGGCGAGTTTAATATAAGTTTTTGATGAAAAAGAAAGGCTCAACAAGTGTATAAAATAAGCTAAAAGTTTAATGATATTATTTTAGGGTTAAGAAATAGCCTTTAATAATTATTATATTTATAATATTTAGAGAAATACGCAAATCCCCAAACCCAAACTTTTTATGATGCGGTTTAAGCTTCTTCTCTCATCGCCCAAAAATTGTTTACAAATATTATTTTCCTAGGTATTTTTCCCCCAAAATCTCCTTGGCCACCGTCATTGCCTATTTACTTTCGCCTGTCATATAAATCATTTAATTGTAATTGTAATTTAACTGGCAAAAATTAAAAAGCAAATACGTGTATCGGTGCGTGCACAAGCATTGACCTCTACCTGCCCGCCGGCAGAGAGGTAGAGAGGAGGGCGAATTATAGGCGAATCGTGGACGCTAGGTGTAAATTGACGGAAGCCACAACACCAGTTCCAGACTCGAATCGAATCGAGTTGAGTCCCAAACCCAGACCAGACGAATCCCCAAGCCTGTGGTGCCAGATTCAGCCCGGCTGGTCGCATGTTTAGCAGCCAAAGCACACAGCATAAATAATTAAATGAAATATTTACAAGCGAAATTAACAACAATTTGTAGTTTTAAGCTCGTTACGATCTCCACAATCAGAACCAGAATCGTAGTTCGGGATTGCATTGAGCGAGTCTCTCGAAGCTATAGAGCTCCCCTGCCGCTTTGTTTCATATCAAATTTCACCCTTCTGGATTCGGATTCGGATTCGGATTCGATTGGGCGGGCTCGGTATATGCGTATATAAGTATAAATATATATAGATGTATATATGCGACTGTTTAATAAAATTGGCTGTGCGTTATCATAAAATTAAGTTTATCATTGGTTAGCATAGAAATTAAGTTGTGGGTATACCATGACAGAGGAGAGAAAACCGAAATCAACTGCCCTAAAGTGGTTGAACAGTGGATGGCTTTTGGCTTTTTTGTTAGACCAACTTGGAATCGGTCTAGACTAAAGTTTTGTTTACAATATTTACAAAGAATTTCAAGTATTAAATTAACAATATTATTTTAATTTGATACGCACGTTTATTTTGTAGCAAAATATTTGACATCTTTTCACACAGAGAAAGAGAGAAGTTAAAAAATATTTATAAATAAATCAATTTGTCATTTTCAGGAATTAGCAACTGTGATCCTTGATGGGACTTGACAAAATATGTTATGTATGACTTTATAGCTTTAATGTTTATTGGTTTAATTTATAAAATTTTTTTTTTTTAGAGACAGAAAAAGTAATATTGATGAAGCTCTTCAAACTATGATTTTTATGGTTTATGAAATTTAACCTAGTTTCTTTATATTTTATTACCACTGTGCTGGGCTGCTTATACGTTTTTTTTTTTTTGTAGCCCGATCGTTTGGCCCGCCTTGCGCGGTCAGCGTGCTCCCCATAGAGACCCCTGATTGGCATCGCTTGGTGCCAATGGTGCTAAGTGCCGAATGCCGAATGTCGAAAGCCGATGGCGATGATGATGATGATAATAATGACGCTGGAAGTAGCAGTCGATAGGGCAGAGGAGGCAAGGGGGCAGGAGAGACCTCGACCCAACATGTGCCATGCGCGACACTGTTGACTTTTTCCAGTTGAACGTTATATATATGTATATATAGTATGTTTCTCCCGAGTCCCATATATACCTGAGCGTGAGATTGGGTATCGGTATCTGTGAGTGATCCGCACAGTGACAGGCCGCATTTCGGTCGGGTCGACAAGTGTCAATAGTACTAATAGACGACGCCGCCGTCGCCGCCGCCATTGAGACTTGGGACCGAACCCAAGCACGTCCATAGAAATCGGGGGAGGGGCCGAGTTGGAGGTGATTCTGAAGGCGGTAAAGTTCATTGCCATTCGGCAAGCGATACGTACGTACATATGTACGACGAGGCAGCGGCAAACACAGCTGCCGCCGACGACCTGTCATGTGACCATTTTTCATACACCAGAAATATGTGCCATGCAATAATTACAATTGCTACAAATTGTGATGGAAACTGCGACGACCCACACAGCTGCTGCCACTGAAGGGTCACACACGCTTTCAACCGTCTAGACCTTGGGAAAAAATCGCCCCCCCCAAAAAAAAAAAGAGAACAAATATATGTATATAGAGAGCTCAATCATCGATAGTTGATTTTTTCCCCCACATTTGACTTGCATGAATGGCTGCGGCGGAGTAGCTAGTAGCGTAGTACTCCAATGGGGAGTTGTGCTTATCAGCTGTATTTTATTATTTCTTTTGACCTCATTTGAAAACCAAATAAGCGCCTCTCGCTGTTGCCCTTTATGCAAACCCTGTGCTTTGTTGTTATCGCCCCGAAAGAGCCACACACAGGGTTCAACCTTTGTTCCCCCGACTTTGACTTGTTCCGTAAGAGGAGTAAGTAAACAACAAAAAAAAATATATATATATATATATGGGTGCGAGTGTATCAGAAAGTCAAGAAGGTAATACCAACGCACGAAGCTGATAAATAGGGTCTCCGTTCCCGTCCGGGTTCCCGTATCAGGAGCAGCACGCGGGTACTGGAAGCGATTTGGCCTATCTATGGCCACAGGGCCCTGAACCGAAATGAACTGAAGCGATTGGTCGAAAGCTAGCTAGCTAGTTATTTTATTTTAAGATTATAAATGCTTATTTATACTAGATTCTTTGTGGTTTAATTATTATTACTAGTTGCGAGGGAACTTTGAACTTTAAAAGGGGAACTTCTAGAAACTATTTCATCATAAGAAAGGAGTTTAGAAGTATATTTTATAAAAATGAATCAATTGGTTCAAGAATTTATAGTATCTTTACTTTGGAATATTTTATAATTAAAATAAATCTTAATTAGATCATTTTCTTGGCTTGAGTTCATTACACACCTTTTAAACTTAACCTTAGCTTGACCCTTCCTTTTCCCACTCGCTCTTTTTTCGTCACATTGTTTTATTATTTTATAGATAAACATTTACGATGGCCTATCAGTAGTATCTGTATCTGCATCGCTCTGCTCTGGTTCAGTTTCAGTTCGAGTTCAGTCAGTTTCAGTTTCCTTTTTACGTGATTTCTTGTATCTCAAGTGTTGTGCTCTCTGGTCGCCGGGGTCTTATCGCCTTGTTTGTCCAAGTGCCAGTTGAACTATATATGTATGTTTCAGTCTCTGATGATGATGATGATGGTGACGATGATGGTGATGGCAATGATGATGATGTATGTATTCCTATATAGGGGGCTTTAGTACTCGTCGTATATGGCCTTCTCATGGTTCACAATGTTTTCGTCAGCGTGTGTGTTTTCCCCCCCCATGTCCACTTCTCTCTTCAGTTGTTCTCAATTCTCTGGGAGGTTTTGTGGTTTTTGAAAATCATGTCGCATTTATTAGATCATCAAAAGGTGTTAAAGATTGTGGGGCGCGTTTCACTGATAATATTTGGCCTGGCCTTTTGTATTGTGGCTTTCTGGAGCACCAGTTCAATTGTTGTTTTGGGTGAAAGTAATACAGAGTTCATTACTGATCTCTCATCTAACTGTTGATTTTTCATTTACTGCTCTACGCTTACATATATATAAATACTTCTTTTTTGACAAATTCCTTATCTTTGTGGGATAGCAATCTCGGAGGGGTTTGCATTTTGCCACAAAAAAAGAATGTGGAAAATACAAACGAAAATAAAATGCTAAAATTTGTGGAAGATTAGAGTTCAGTGGGATTTTCCCAAAAGCAAAAAGTTGGAATTTTATAAAATAAAGAACTTTTGCGAGTTGAAACCTTAATATCTTCGAAATATAAATATATATTTCCTTAGGAAATCCTCTTTAATGAAATATTTTCTAAGAGTAACCTATGATGGCCTTAGGAAAAACAAATAATAAAATTATAAGACACAGAGATAGCGACCTGAAACTGGAACTGGACGCCAACATAAAGCCATTGGACAACCGCAAAGAGCAAAGCGATCTAACGGTTCACGTCACTGCTCCCCACAGGTCCACCGGCAAATTGAAATTTCAAATCAAATCAGAGCAAAGCCAGACGGAAATGGCAAATGATTTTCTTCTTTTTCCAGCATTCTGCAAACTCCATAACAGGCAGCCGAAGGAAAAATTTCATAAATTATTAACACCTCTGCCATTTGAACTGGACAAACTGGTACCCCATTCTCTGTATGTGTGTGCGTCGCGCCTCTCTTTTGAGCTTCTCTCATTGAGCTTAGATAGCTGCTGGTGCCTTGGGCCATGTCTTCGGTCTGCATAATTGCTTTAATGGAATTTGATTTTAGCCAACCTCTCAACACGCTCGGCTAGAGACAAGTGTCAGAACTAGCGGCTGCCACGGAAGGCTTAGGCCCAAAGGAGAGTTAAGTCCGTGACTCACGATCTATTTAACCATAAAAGGAGAGGCAATCATAGAGAAATTTCCACTATATTAATATCCTTAGAGACTGGATGTGATTAAAAATCCGAGTCCATATAAGTATGACATTTAATTGGGGATCATAAACAAGGTTTTGTGATATCGAGCTGGGAAACTTCTTTAATTAACTTTTATGACTTAAAATCTTTGAGATACAATTGATATTTACATTTATCTTATTGAAATGTTACCTAGAAATTAATTATTTAAAGATTTTCGTGTCACGGTTGCCTCCCTAGACTCCACCTTGTCGTTTTTTGGTCCATTGCAGATGATGTACAACCACTATTAGCATTAAAGTTTATTATCGACAACGACGCTGGTTCTGAATTCCTGTAAAACAGGTGCACCTCAGCAGCAGCAGCAGCAGCAGCAGAACACACACACCCATACACTTGGCTGCACAGTGAGGCCATCATCAGAAGAGGCCTTTCAACTTTTAGCTAGGAGATTTCTCCACCTCTCGAAGCCAAGCCAAGCCAAGCCACACCACACCACCAACCGATCCAATCCGATTCGATTCCATCCCATTCCCGCTCGGTTGCATGCCGCCGGACAACGGGCAGGCAGTGCATTTGGCCGCTAAAAGCGCCTTATTTGGTTAAATTGGTGCAGATTGCTGGCAGGCCAGCTCTAAATAATAATTAGCACAGGTTTTTTTCGCTATCTCACTTCAGCCTTCTCTGCCTCTTGTTCGCCTCGCCTTGCTGCGCTTTTGGTTTTGGTTTTAGTTTTGGTTTTGGTTTCGGCTTTGGTCATTCACCAGGCGCTCGCGCACCGCACAAACCGACAAAAACTGAGAGGAGGAAAAACTAAGAAAAGAAAAAAAAAAAAACATCTTGTTGCATGCCACATACGGGGTGAAATTTCCTTAGAAATTTCGTGCTTGCCTGCTCTGGTTTTAATTTGATTTTTACTTGATTTCCCCCGCCACTAGCCACAGCAGCAGCCAGCAGCCAGCAGCCGCAACCTTCTCCAGCGCCTGCCTGCCGCCTGCCGTCTGCATCTGGTGGTGGCCCAGGTTCAGGTTCATAAATTTACTAGATGCTCGCCCCGATTTCTTGGCTCTGCGTTGCATGTTTAATGTTGCTGCTCCGTTGCATATTCGCGTGTGCGCCATGCCTCTGTGGGTTGCACTCGCAGCCCCAAAACGACGCCAATGCCTGTGGTGGTGCCACCCTACTGAACCCATTGCTGCCTCCCTTTTAGCCAAATGCCTTGCCTTCCTGGATAGCGATTTATGGCGGCCCTCAGGATCGCCAGTTATTTCTGTTAGTTGCTCTGGCAAATAACTACTAATTAGTGCAGGTTATGCCACAAAAATCTAAGTCACTCAAAGGGGCAAAAAGATTAAATCTACAATAACAATCATCAAATCGGGATTAGTTTTTTAAAATCAAAAAAATATTTAATATTTCTTTGGGGGGTTCCATTGCCTTTAATAAGAATATAAGCATATTTAAGATCTCTTGGAAAAAACGATTAGAAAATTAAAAATTAAATATATTCTTCACAAATAAATGTAAAATAAACAAACATTTCATAATTTATTTAATATTAAAACCTTAAACCTACCGAAAGCTAAACTTATATCAAGACAACCCCCCTATTTTAAAATCTTCTAAAATAAAATTAAAGAAACATTTTCCAAACGAATTAAAATTTTAAGTAATTAAATAAGACCCAACAAATGGGGAAAAATAAAAGGAAAAAAAAACCTATAAAACAATTTGCCAATTGATGCCGATATGATAGTTAGACCGAGACCCAGCCACGGGGGAGAAAGGGAGACCAAAACCAGATGTGAAGCTGCGCATGCCTCAAAGGCACCTGCCGAGTCAAAGAGGGGTTTGCCGGCTTGAAGACCCCCCCTCTCTCTCTGCCCCTGCCTCTGTCTGGGGCTAAGGCGAGGAAATCAAGTGCAGATTAATTAAATTCGATAATTAAATGAACGGGCCTCTGCGCGGCTAACAGATCGTGTCTGCCGGCAGCATCGAATCGGAGCCGCTGTTGGTTTTAGATGAAAGCAGCAGCCAGCTTCGGCAGCAGCAGCCATGGTAAAATAATATAAAAAAAAGACAGAAAATAAACGAAAAAAGAAACATTTGCACATTGGCTGCACATTTGGGATTGAGGTTGAGTCCCGCGCGACGGGTGATGACTACGACTGCGACGACCAGAGGAGAGCAGGCCCACTGCCAGAGGAGCAGCCGCGACCAGCAGCGACTTCTTCCCCGGCTAATGCATTTCTGTGATTTTAGGCGCAGCGAATTAATGTGCAGCGCTCTATAAATTTGTCAGCAATTAAACGAGCCAGTCGCCCATCTAAGCCACTAAAACTGTATGCCCAACTTTGGCCAATATATCAGGGGAAAAGTTTTGGAAAAGATCGCAGCTTTCATATGTTAACTCCATGAAAATTATGATCATGGCTTTAGTCTAGATTCTATAGCATTAATTTATATCTTTTGGTATTTAAAATATTTACTTTTCAAAGCTAACTATAAGCTCTCATCAAAGGGTATACAAGCAGTCGTATTAAATGTACCCCTGCCGACTTCCGTCAGACAAACAGTGAACTCTTTTATGGATTTTGAGTCGATAAAAGCCACAAACTCTTGAACTTTATATAGTAGACGATGGACTCTGGGCAGCTTCAGACAGAGAGATAGAGAGAGGTCTCAACGGGCTTGATTGATATTCGGCGATAAAGAAAACCGCTAAGAGGACTCTCCATCCCAGTCCGAGACTCAGTCAGTATCCGTCTATATGTTCCTCTATCTCCATATAACATGTGTAGCAGTTGTAATGTATAGCTGGCAAAATCGGTGCATGTTGCACATAAATTTCATACGAGTTCAAGCTCAGTTCGACCCAAATTTATGGCCAGAGCGAAAGAGGAGACGTCTTGGACTTGCGACTCGTACTCGTACTTGGACTTGGACTTGATCTTGGTCCAAAGTTGTGGCATTTTGGGGCGTGTTTCCTTGTGCTCTGTCCTGTTAACAAGTTGTGAGTGTTGCAGCAGCAGCCGCAGCCGCATCTTGTTTAATGCAATTTTTTGGTGGCCGAACATAAGGCCGTTGCTGAGAGCCAGTTAAGGCCGCAGATTGATGGCGCAAGGTTGGAGCCGCCCCATAAAACTGCGATTCAATTGAAGACTTCCAAATAATTGCATTTTTTTCTTTACAATGTGCGATCTTTAAACTTGACACTAATATGATTCTATTCCATGGAAAATCTATTTCAACTTCAACAGGTCTTTCTTGAGTGTCACACTGATAACGTTGCGTATACGTATTGTCACCTATTGAGGTCTTTGTGAAGTGCTTTGTCTCATTTTAGGAGGATTTATAACTAATAAAAAATAAAAAAGTTAGCCATTTTTAATATTTAAAAAAAATTTTGCAACCATAGGTCTCACCCGGCGTATACTTAATATTTCATTATTAACTTTTTATAGCAAACCTGGCTTTTCTTTTCAAAACCAAATACATTTGATGTTTTTATAGTATAATTTGTTGCATCTGTATTGTAACATTTAAATGTCGAAGCCATTTATCAATCCACACCCGCATTGGCTGACATGGCGTATACTTAATGTGCAATTATAAATCTTAAACACGATCGCCCAGAAGGCACTCAATAGTATAATTTCCTGCTTACCAAGTACACATGTAGTATATATGGGTTATTCTGCCCATATATGTATATATATGTGATTATATGTATATAGCGAAACAGACACATTTGCCGCCGTTTTGCCCAGCGACTGGTGTGTGTACCAACAAGTTCAAGCAGTTCAAAACCTTTGCACGCGAACTTATCGCACAAGGCGACTCCGTCTGGTTAGAGTGGAATAAAAAAAAAAAAAACAAAAAACCGAAGCAAAACAACGCAGTTCAGACAAATAGGGTTTAAAGGTGGGGAAAAAATGAATTTCAATTTTAAGTTTTTGGTGAAATTAAGGGGTTATTTTTGGAAAAGTTGTGTAAATTATTTGGATATCAAATTTGCAAATTTACGAATTAAATTTCAGGATTTTAAAGATTAAAGTGTTTGCAAGACTTTTGTTACACAAAATTTGTATCTTAAAGAACGTAAAAATTGCAGAATTCTCAAGAACCCAGTATTATTATATTTAACATTTTTGTAAACCCCATTTTATTTATGTTTTCCATTTTAAATTGTAAATTCTTTTAAAAGCTTAAGGATTACTTTAAATTTCTACCTTGATTTCAAAAAAAAATATATACCCCAAACTAAATCCAAATTATTTAAAATCTTTAAATTTCAAATCTTTTCCTATTTACAAAATTTCAATTTAAACATAGTTTCCCCGGAAACCGGAAACATGTATGAAAAACCCAAAAAGAATCCCAAAATTCAAATTCTTCTCAATCCGATAAAAGTATCTTTATCTTCTCCTTTGACTCTGTGTGCATATGTAAAATACCCTGTGCTCTTTCGTACCATGTTGACTGTTCCCGTTTTGCCCTCAAGTTGTTCTTGTTATTGTTTCGTTGTGCTGTATATATTTAAAATAAAATACAACAACAATAATAAGCAGCACAAAATAGCGACAAAGCCAGAGCAAAAAGTCAAAGCAGCAAAGCCAGCGGTCGACGCGTACAAAATTCAACAGCAGCAAAAACAACAAAAATAATAACAAGAACAACATATAGTACATATAGTACACAGATCAGCCAGGCAGCCACCGCAACAACAAAAACAACATCGAGAGGAGAGCCGCCGCACCACACAAACGTCAAGTCAAAAAAGTCAACTGCGCCGCTGCCATTTGATAAGAGGCCACAAGTGTAAATATAGACGACGATGTCCACGACCGCTATGACTCTCTCTCTCTCTGCGTGGCACCCTCTTTCTCTTTCCATCTCTGGGACCCCCCTATTATCCCCTCCCCCCCTCGTTGGGGGAGAGTGTGTGTGTGTGTAACACACTCTTTTTTAGATTTCTTGCAATTCTCTGCCTCCTCACGCTCCTCGAATTGATTGATATTGCCATTTCGCCTTTGTCGCCATTTCATTTCTGCTTTCAGCGGTTCACCAGAGTTCATATATATACAAAATGTATATATATATATGTACATATATAAGCATTGTGTGTAGGTGGCGAAAGAGAGAGAGAGGCACACACAACTACGTGCTGCAATGCAGCATTACGTGGTCAAGGAGGGCGCACCAGGCAGGGAATCGTATGCATTTAGGGTTAACCGCAAAATAGGTCAACACACTTGTCGCGAGGTGGCAGCAAAAGTCTCTCTGGACTGACTCAGATAAGAATTTTTAGGGAGGATCGAGGATGAGTCAGGGATGAAAATGTATAAATAAATATATACAAAATAATTTGTAATTAAGAATTCATGAAAAATACATTTATAATTTATTATTATTGGTTCATAATATTTCACTATAGCGAAGATCTTTGATCTCAGAACCTAAAATATTAAATAATATATTTTTTAAGTTTAAATTTTAAATTTCGAATGAAATCATTTAAATTTGAGAGATATTTTAATGGTAGATTATTAAGTGCTCTGCGGAGTGCTTAATATTATTTTAAGAGGCCTTTTAAATATTTAATAAATTGGGTAGTCCTTCACGGCGTATAGGTAATATTTCATTTATTTCATTTGTATTACCTACCAGGCGTATACCTAATATTGAATTTTTTCATATTTATAACCTACCCGGCGTATACTTAATATTTAATTTATTTCATTTTTATAGACACCCTTGTAACTCCTCTTCATTTCTGTATATACATATAGTCAATATCCCCATAGTTTTGTGCATTTATATCGTAACATTTAAATATCTAAACCAATGATTATATACAATTAATTTAATGTTCTTGCCTAAATATTTAGATCAGTAAGTATCTTAAAATAAACCTAAAAACAATTACAAACATTCCCCAACAGCTGCACGTTTAATTTGTTTTTAAATGAGCCTAATAACACTTAATGCTTTTAATAATTACAGCATTATCACTCAGTTCATATGACGACTTCCTCTATGCCACCAAATGGCCGCCCATATCAGCGATCAATTGATTTGCAATTTTCACAAAATGACAAAGAAGCGAGACGCCGTAATTTATGCAACATAAATGGCATATAATGATACCCCAAGAACATAAACAATCGACGAGCTTTATTATGGTGACTTTAATTTTCGTCGATTTATTTTGTCATTTTTCCTTTCCTCACCGCTTCGAGAATAAAGACCCAAAAAGAATAAATAACGCGTGCACCATACAATTTAACAGCTCAATATTTGCATAATAGCAGCGCGTGACAACAACAACGATGGTTATAAAGACAGTGGGTGAATAAGAGAATAAAAGAAATAAATACAAAAAGATCGTACATTATAGAGGCAGAGGGGGGGAGTGAGTATTTGCAATGAAATACAGAAATAAACACCATAAATTATATGCCATAAGGATTAAAATGGTGAGGGAAATTGTTTAAAAAAAGTATATATTCTTAAAGGAATGTTTAAATATTAATAACAAGACCCAGAGACTTTGATAATAATAAAATAATCTTCTTAAAGGATTTACCCCTCAATATTTAAGCCTCTAAGCCCATGGATTGGATTGAGGAAGCGCTGTAAACAGATCGACTCCCCAATAAATCTCCCGACTAAACAACGGCGCTTCAATGACGGATTGACAAATCACACACACAAGACCCAGGCACCCAGTCAGCCAGGCAGCCAGGCACACACAGAGCGAGAGGAAGACCCAAAAGACTTGGGCAGACTTTATGTAAGTATATATATTTTTGTGACAAATTTATGACTGACTTTGGGGTGCCCCTACGCCAGTTCCCTGTACTCTATACCCGCTGCCCGATCAACGCAATAATAATGATGATGACGATGATGATGATGATGATCGTGGCACGTGAAGACATGCCAAAATGTTTATGACTTTGGCCAAGGTAATAATTTGCCAACAACAATTTCGCAGAGACTGCAATATGGCAAGAGGAGGCTGTCCGCCGATGATCATAACGATGATGATGATGGGGTTGATGATGGGCCATCATAATGATGATAATTTGCATTTTAAATGCGCGACAAACTGCCGCTGTGAGGAGTCCCCCGCCATTGACTTCCCCTGCTCCTCCTCCAGTGAGTTGAGTCGCCCATTTGAATACCCAACTCACATATCTAGGCATAAAGTACTCCCCAACCCAGCACAGGTCTCTGGGTCTCTCTCTCTCTCCTCGTAGAAGTAGTCCCCATATTTGGCATCGCCAAAGAAAAGATCGTTTGCCCGAATCGTTTGCCGGCAAGCCATACAAATTTGTCACACGGAATTGGTGTTTGTGACAAATAGAGAAAGGCCGGGGAGACGGAGATGAATGCGCTTTTGAGGCGACAAGTGATTGAACTATTATGCTGCAGGCCCAAAATCGCCTCAGAAGGGGCGTACAATAAACGTTTTAGCCCCGTCTGGCCTCATATGCATAAATGTACAGTTACCAAAGGAGTTTGCATAATTCTTTCCCCCCACTCGGGACAGGAGCTGCAAGAATTGGGACTGACTGGGTCTCCTCTGGGAGTTTCTTCTTTCTGGTGACAGCCAAGCTTGTGTGAACTATTAGAGGAAGTCCTCAAATGGAATGACCACTCTGGGGGTTCTTTAAAAGGTAGTAAGGAGTTGGGAGAACCAAAACTGTGAACGAAATAGGATCTAGATAAACTCTTTCATATATATTTAAAATAAAGTAAATTATATTTAAGTTAAAAGGTTGGCTATAATTGCAAAATAAACACAAGATTATTCAGTTATTATTCATGCTTTTTAGATAAGTATATTCAATTTCCCGCTAATTTTATTTATAAAATCCAGATAATAATAATGTCTTCTAAGAAAACAGATTTACTCCCAACGATGATTAAGAAAATTGTCACCAAATGAGATCATTTTCTAGCCGATTGTGGATACTTCCAACAACCACAAGACAGATGATCTTTAGCCTTGGATTTTATAAATCTTACATCCAAGTAAACTTTCCATCAAACTTAAGTAAACCAAAAACTAAAAGGCAAACTTGTTGGCCAAGTAGAGTAGAAGATAACGGATCCAAAGATAATTTACAAGCAGCCAGATAAGCGAAATGTGAACTTAGGCAGCCGGGCAAAGATCGACCACAAAGATGCTTAAGATTCGCCAGATACTAACTGAATACGAGTACGAGTATCATTATTATCTCCTAGATAAATCACTATGCTCGCAATATCCGGCTGGAAGATAACGATCCCCGTGAAATGGTTAGGTTCTACACTCACACAGACACACCAGCAAGTGAATGGTTTTTAATAGTTTTGCCAACTCTCCTGGCAAGCCACAAAAATCCACAAGAAACCAGCTAATTGAGACATCATCAACAGATGCAGAAAAAGCAAGGAGCTGTAAGGACTGGGAGGAGGCTAAGTAAACATAAAAATAATACTTCAATCTCATCCAAAGAAGGCAGAAGGCAAAAGTGTAAATAGCTCTGGAAAGCGCCAGAGGAAGTCGAAAAGATGTATCAATTACACTGGAAGAAAGCTAAATTTCATAGAGGAACTAAATATTTGGTGATGATTTGATGATGATAGGATGGGAAATATTTTAAAAGTTATTTTAGTAAAGAATACATTTTATATCAAAATATTAATCCGTTTTTCTTGTTATATTCTATTTAATTTTTATATATTTTCTTAACTCCCTCAGTGTAAGTCAGCAGAACATTAAAAAATCAACAGGAACGGCAACTATTTAATGGCAGTTTTACAGCTTGCCATCTTCTATCCTCGACTAGCCCTGCTGCTGCATCCCAACTCATCCCTCCCCTCTTCCCCTCCTTCTCCGATGATGGAGATTAGATGCCAAGCTACGAGTACGAGTGAAGGGACCAAAAGACATAGAGCTATCGCAGAGATCTGGAGTCTGTTAATTTTTTGTCATTTGCGGTGGCAAATCCTTTCCTGTGACAGGAAACCGTCTTGGCCAACCTCCGCATTTAACGATGGCACTGTGGCCACTCTGGCCATCAACTAATTTGAGGTTACAGACGTTCTTTGGGGTCGTAAAAAAAATCCAGGGGGACCGACCCGGTGAAAACTTCATTAGAGGCCACATAAAAAAAAAACATTTGGGCGGGTGAAAAAAAAAGAACCTCCATGGCAGATAAATAATGTGTCAGAAATTCAATTTGGTTAAAAGATTTTTGGCCAAGCTGACTGCCAAGCGACTGACTGACTGACTGATTGACAACTCTGACTCCGAGCATTGACCTCTGCTGGGATGGGGCTCTAAACTGAACCGAGTCAGGCCCAAGTCAAGCTGAGCAGTTGGTTCGAGTACGTGATCGCATAATGAATAACTTTCAAATTGAATAATCAAACAGACTCGCACACGGACCCAGAGAGAGACCCATCGAGATCTCAAAGCGAGTGCGAGTGTGCGTCTGCGTTAGCATTAGCGTTTGTGTGTGGTGTGTGCGTTGGGTGTCATAAAGCCAAGTCGAGGCCAGTGTGGAAACATGGCTAAGAGTGTTTGCTTGTCTTGGGGTCACGCGCATCGTGAAGGAGGCAAACAGAACCGAAACAGAACGCACGGCCAAAACTCGGACAAATGAAATGGAAAAATTCTTCAGACCCACAGAGCTTTGACAAGATCTTGAATCAGCAGTTTCACTTCAGAGATTTGGAGTATTTTTACAGAGAAATAATCAGAAGTGAAGGATTAGAATGGGTACTAAAATGATGATTTTATTAGGTTCTTTATTTGAATTAGTTCGATTTACCTTAATTTAGTAAAGTAAATCAGGATCATTTAGTAAGAACCCCATATATTTTCTAAAATTTTTTAAGTTTACTTATAGGGTATAGCCCGCACCTGTTACCAACTGTTTACCAACTTCCCGAACCCGAGCCCAGAAAGTGCTGCGTTTTGAGGTCGTTTACGGGCCTCACACCCGATCTTCCTCGTCTCACCGCGTAAATTCCCATTCCTTCTCTCGCCTTGCAGCAAATTGCTTAAATATGTTAATAAGCTCAGGCATTTTGGGATACATACACTGCCTGCCGATCCCCGATATCCAAACCGATATACTATAATATGCTATATGGAGGAGCAGGAGGAGGAGGAGGAGGAGGGTCGTCCCGCCACTGACTGTTCTTTTGTTTTTGCTAACTCATCAATAATTTTGCTCACGTTGCGACATTTTGTCAATATCTGCGCCAATGATCGTCGCCGTTTGGTCTGACCTCCCTCCCTCTCGCTTCATCTGGGATACTCCATCTCTTTCTTCTGTACACCCGCTATCATTACAGGCGGTGTTTGAGGAGGGCGCGAGAGTTGTTCAATGATTTTTTAATTGAATTCTAAAAGCGTTGTCAGTCCTTTGTTGTTATTTTTGTTATTTGGGAGCTACGCTTTGGTATCTTTATGTGTACAGTGCACGAAAAATAAAAATTGTTAGGAATAAAATTTGTATCTGTGAAGTTGTTTAAGCAGAAAACGCTAAAGATACAAATTAATTGAATTAAAAAATTACATATTTGTATTTGGTAGTTAAAATAAGATTGGAATTAAAATAGGCCATTAATTTGAGAATTTTCTTCAAGCCATTGTTAACCCCAAAAGAAGTTCATTAAAATTTTGAGAATTATTGGGTGTAGAAAGGTTTATTTTATTCTAATTTTTTTAAGACTAAAATTACCTCTGAAAGCTCTTCAGATACAAAAATAAATCAGTACTTTCATTGAATTATTTTTTTATTAAATAAATAAACTCATTATTATTTCTTTGTCTGTATGACTTTATTGGTTCATGCGAAGAGAGAATCCAACCTTGCGGTATGCGAGTTGGTTCGGCATTTTATTAAAAAAATAAAAATAAAAACTTTGAAAACCACTTGAGGCTTGGACTCGCTACTTTTTTAATGGACAAGGCGCAAACTTTGCATGTGTTTTTGTAATTGTTGTTGCTGATTTTATTGAGCAGCGTTTGTTGTGTGTTTTTTTTTTTGTTTAGTTTGTTTGTATTGTTTTTAATTTTTTCGCGCGCTCTTGGACTTGACAATTACATGGACTTTTTTCATGGCATTTCAATGACGTTCGTTAAATTTGTTACAGTCATGGTTAACACAGATACACGCTCACTCACACAGTCGCACAGACATCGCCAGAAAGAGATAGAGGATGAGAGGGTCGGATACACTTGAAATTTATGGGCGCCTAACGTTTTTTTTTAACGATTTTTTTGTGGGCTTTGTGTTATTCGTATTTTGTTTTTTGTTATTTATTTTTTTGTCCATACGGCAGCTCAGTTCAAGTTCAATTGTTAATGTAAAAAGCTGCACACACACTTAACAACAACAACAACAACGAACTTTAAATGCCATTAACTTGTTCGTTTTTTATTTGTTATTATTTAATTTTTTTTTTGCCATTTTGCTTGACCGGAATGTGTAGGCAGGTATATGATAAATACAAATAATAATAGAAAAAAAAGAGGAAAACAAGAAACCATGAGGAAAAAGAGACCCCAAAAGCTGAGAAGACCTTTTTTGATACACTGAAAGCGCTTAATTAATATCAATTACTATACAATTAGAGATCGCTAAGCTAAGCATGGGAGAAAAGGTCACTGGGAATTAATGAACTTTTGGCCTTTTTCCCCACAAGGTGCGGTGGGATCAAGCTTGATCACTTGAGAAATCAACTTTATTTCTGAAAGAGAGGGAAAATTGAGGAGAACATTGTTTGGGAGGAAAATATAATAATCATTTGAATTGAAGTCTGGATTTGAGTTTATTTTTTACATATGTATAAAACCAAATTTCTTGCTTAATCATTCCAGACCTCCCACGCTTACAATATCTACACGACCTGGCCTTTTGTTGAAAAAAAAAGAAAATTAACAAACTTTAGCCAAGCATTATTACTCATTGGTTAATCAAATATATGAAAATATTTGTATATTCTATATAACCAGAGCTTTAGTATAAAAACATTAATATCACATTTCCCTGTATTTTCTTTGTCACCTGGGAAAGAGACTCATCAACAATTGAAAGTCTGACCCTAATGAGTAAGGGCTGACTTGTGAAAGATGAAGTACAGGGAGCTCCCTTTTCTTCTACAGAATTACATTTATTTTAGAAAGAAAAACATAGTTGGAAAAATATTGAAACTTTTAGATTCTAAATACTTAATTTTAATATTGTTTGAAAACTTGAATTTGTATATAAGAATTATGACTCTTGCCATCTCTAATTCTCTGTTTGATAAATAACCCACTCTCTGGCTGGTGCGGGTGTGTCGCCCGAAAAGCCCAAGCCCATGGAACCACTGGGTGACAGTACCTGGAGCTGTGAGCTCGACTTTGACAGAGTTCAGCTCCAACTCGACTCGAGTGGCAGCCAATAATCGCCTTCAAGTGTCGCTGTACAGGTAAATATGTATGGTCCTTACCTTCGTTGGGTCGCAGCCAGGCGGAATTTTTCCTATATATGATTTTTTTTTATATATTTCTTTGTATACGTTATTTGCTTTGGGCTGTGACCGCGACGCGTATAATTTACACGTTTTGCTCATTTGCGATTCTAGGCTCGCAAGCTGCGACCGAAACAGAAACAAAACAAATATTCCTAAAAGAAATTATTATAGTTTTTAAATAATTTAAATACAATTTTTACTATGATTGGAAAAGGGTTTTTAAACTTCATAACTCTTAAAGATCCAAATATTATCAAAGATAAAAAAGGTTAATATCAAGATAAAAGTATCAGCATTTTCTCAATTAGTTTGAAATAAAAATAGAAAAACACAACATTTTATGGAATTCTTTATCAAATTTTGATTCTTTCAATGGATGTGACCACTGTATTAAAACGAAAAACCAAAGATATATAGAGAGAGAGCTACTGCGACGGCGCAACGTTGGCTTTATCTGCTCTTCTTCTCCGCCGACTTGAGTCTGAGTGAAATTCCGACAAGTGGCATAATTGCGCCCTGCGGCGGCTACCGTGCTAAGAGGGATCGGGATCGGAATTGGGATCGGGATTGGGATTGAGGTGGCCGGGGGGCAGGGACGTAGACGCGGCCCAAGTGGCCATCGATATGCGGGAAGGAAAAAAAAATCGCAAATCATAACCACGGCAACAACAAACAATAAATAAGTGCAGCAGCAGCAGCAGAAGCAGCTCGCAATGTGCAACTCGGAACGTTCAGCGTGCAACGTGCAACGAGCATGCCACGTAAGGCAATTCCAGTGCCAAAGAGCAACAAGTGTGCGTGTCCCAAGTCGTTTTGACTTTGCTCCGGAGTGCAAAGTTGAGCACACATAAGAAATACGAGGATGCCTTTTGCCTCTGTCTCAGCTGAAGGAGGAACGAGCGGAAGGGAAGTCATTGGCGACTCACTGCACGCTATCGGCATATAAAGCATATAGTGGACTTAACCGATTCATCAAAGACACACTAGCTATAGATGCCCTTTCCACGGAGGGAAATGTGGTAAAAAGGATATTAAAAATACATTTTTTATTAAACATTTTTATAACATTGTTATAGGAGGTTTCCTATTCGCCTTATTTAATTATATTTAAAATATTTCCATAATTATTTCAAGCCCCCATTAAAGCTTAAAGCAAAGCGTATCCAAAGATTGTCAGAGTTCAAACTGTAGAGCTTCTTATTACCCCGACCTCTTATTCGTCGTCATCTTGCGTTCCCTCTGATTTCTGCCTGACTGCGACTGCGACTACGACTCATTCCCAGTCGCCGTTCTCGGCCGCAGACAGACAGCAAGTCAACATTCCATGGCCATTCGCAGGGCATAAGTTCGCGTCAAAGGTTTCGGAGTCAAGCCAGGCAAAAACAAAAAAAAGAGGCATAAACAGCGAACCGAGAGCCCCGCCAGAGTGGTGGTGGAGTGCCAACCAGTGAAAAGCGCAAAAGGCAAACAAGAACGACGCCTCGAGACGGCAGCGGCGATGGAGATGCATTATAACCTTTGCCAGCAGCTCTGGCGGCTCATATTGATATTATGGGGGGTACAGTGAGGCATCACCATGGAGTGCCCTGCTTGGAAATATTTTTTTAGATTTATTGGGGAGTATACACATTCAATAAATAAAGTTGAAGATGAGTCCCCTTTAGGTAAGCCTGAATTAGGCTGACAACAACTATGAATTCAGTTTGTTTATGTTCATATTTTAAAACCTTAAAATTCCTATTAATCTAAGTAATCTCCATTTTTAGTTGTTTTATATACTTTTTCTATGGATTCGCAATATGTATCTAATAGATACTTTCTACATTCGTTACCTATCTTTAATTTATTTTACCAAATTAATCTTTTTGCGAACTTCCACTGTTGATTTCACTGACTTTCGTATTAGCCTGGCCGCAACCGAGATGCGAATGGGTCGCTTCTGTATTGGACGGACGACCGACCAGGCTTGCCCTTTTCTCGGCGACTTCCCGACGCTTTGGGACCTCGGTGCTGACTCGTTTTGCATTTTAATTTTGCCCGGCGAGCGATCTTTTTCATCATTATCATCATCGGCGACGTCGTCTTCGCCGCTGTTCGGCATCAGTTGCTTGTTTATTTTTTTATTTTTGATTATTTTTATTTTAAAGCTGCTGCAGCCCGATACGTTTCTTATATATATATTTTGTTGTTTTTTTTGTTTTATCGCCACTTGTCGGCCATTTGGGCGTTCATTTGTCCCTCCACCGTCCCTTTCAGCCGTATTGGGAGTTGGTGAGGAGCCGGTCAAAGTCAAGTCAAATCGAGGAACGCATTGAAATTGCGGCTGGGCTCTTATTTTGGGACGGGGAGTTTACTTTTATTTAATGAAAATTTGCATGCTGAATGCTTAATTTGCCTCGCTGGAGATATGCGATGAACTCGCCGATTTTGGGAGCGGTTTTCGAAACGTTTTTTTTTATGGTCAAAAGGTTGACAATGTGAGGGGAGAATGTAAAGATAAGTTTGAAAAAAATAAAAATATTTACTTTTAAAAGAAGATCCAAATACTCAGATTCATTAAAAAAAAAAAAAACAATTTCCTTCGTTAAAAAGAATTCCAAATAATTGAGTTTATTCCAGTTTAATAAAAATGGAATAATGCCAATCTCGATCTCAAAAATTAATACAAGTGTGCACACTTAGTGATTAGCATTATTATGTTAAAAACGCATTCCCCGAAATCAGATGTCCGTTCTGGAATAACGAAGCTATCAAGAGAGGCAAAGTCGTGAGATACAGATACATTCATCCCCTCTTCAAAAGCCAGATCCCAGCTATAGGTTAAGCGAATAATTATTATTGTGAGCAGCTTGTGCAACTTCAACTGACGTCATTAAAAACCCCCCAATTCTCTTTCTCTCCGGTTTTTGGGTGACTGTTCGATCATTTCAGTTCTGCCTTTTACTTTTTACTGATTTTTGTGTACATAAGTATATATATAACTTTTTGTGTTTCACAATGTGCATGTCGAACAGAAATTCTCGTTTTTGCATGCTAACTGCGAGTGACCAAAGCCAAAGCAAAAGTCAAAGGTGAGCCAAGAAACGGGGAGCCATGACATCATGGCTGCTGAGATATGTACCTGACGCCGGCAAGTGAAACACCAAGACAAACACTACTCTCAATCTAATTAATCCATCACAGAGCAGCAGAAAAATGTCCCACGCCCATAAATAATGTTAAAATATCAAAGAAAACAGAAACAACCAAGGCAAAGGTCTGGCTGAGACAAATTTACGGCAGTGGTAATAAAAATACAAACCCCAAAGAGGGGCAAAACAAAATCGTTTGATCATAAACTGCAGCAGCAGTGGAAACAGTAGGCCACAAAACTCCACTACTACTACTGACCACCAGTAACTCATTTCCAGGCGTTGACAGCGCGGCGCACTACCAACAAAAGGCACAATGGCCAACGGCCTTTCAGCGCACAGACCACTGGGAAATATAAACCCAAAAAAAGTAAGGCATACACAATAACAAATAAAATAAATGAAAACAAATAGAAATGCTGGAGAAAAATTGAGGGCTTAACTTTTGAGATACCCTATCAGCCATTAGATATAATTAGAAGTTTAAAAAATATTGATTTTTTGTTTTAAAATGGACATAACTTAAATTTGACAATAGAGTTAAGGGGAGTTTTTGATGAATAATATTATTGAAAATTTTACCAAAAAACGAACATAGAATGAAAGCTACATTTTGTAGTATTATCAAGATTTTAATATCAATAAACTGCTATAAAATTAAATGCTAAAATCTATTACAAATATTTAAGATTTTATATTCAACATTTTGGATACATATCACATATCTAAATTGTATCTTAATAAGTATAGAAACCCCTTGATTTTTGGACAACATATCCATTTGACTTGATATTAAGTTCCATAGACATCTGTTGATCAATCATCGCCACCTGTTTTCCAACTCCGCCCATAAATACAGGGTATTAAAAAACCGCTCAGTGGTAATAGCGTAAAACGATAGTTGAACTTTCAACAGCTTTTGTTGCCATAAAGCCGTGAAGTTGGTAAGCAAGTGGAGTTCAGAGGGATGAGGAAGCATATTGGGAGGCGACTTACCGGAATAACACCAGGCTGGCCATACTACTGTTGTCTCCGTATCAATTTCCTTCATTATGGGGGCTCAACATATTGTCAAACCGACTCGATTTTCCCTCTCTGTCTGGCGATCCGCGTCTGTCCCTGTTCCTCTGCTGCTGGCTGCTGCAAGTGAAGTGAAGGCAGGAAATAAAAAATAAATAAATAAACACAAAATACGTATAGAGGGAAAGAAATAGAGATAGAGAGAGAGACTTGTGGCCAAGACAAATCATGGGGCTTATAGAGTTATTTTAACACTTTACGCTCGACCACTTCTTCAATTAAGTTGCCAGGTTTTGTTAGCCGTTTCAGTTGTCTTGACCATTTATGCTGCTAATTTATCTCTGTTCGCATTGTCCACCAAAAGCCCCGGTGGTAATCATTGCTAGTTTGTAGTTGGCTTTATGTGGTAGTTTCGTGTGAGTGTTCATTTAGTTTGGCTTTGGGTGTTTGCTTAATTAATTTGCTGGTTGTCAAATTGTATCTGCAATGAGTTTTTGTTGTTGCTACTTTTTGTTTAAGGTTTGCCATTAGTTTTTTGTATTTTTTGTTAATTTAGTAATTAAAATGTATTAATTGCTGTCACGGATAATTTTTGGTTCTATAAATTATTATAAAAGCTATAAATAAACCCAAAGAATTTACTTTATAACCTTACAAAAGCAAATTATTAAAGATATTTTATTAATTCTTAAAGATTTTAAAATTTATCAGGTATTTAATAACATTTTAATGCCTTTTGACATGCTGTTATAAATTATGCAATAAATTTAAAGACCAGCCTTAATAGATTTTGACAGACCATAAAATTTCTTATAAATAATAAATCACAAATAAGCTTCTTTAATTCTTCATTGATATGATAAAACCAACTATAAATTAATCAAAAAGGCTTATAAATGGGTTCATATAGAAATAGAAAATAGTTAATTAAAAGGCCAACTTTACTATTTTTCTGATTTTTACCCACCGTGTTGCAAAAGTTACAAGAGTTAAAATACGATTATCCCTGATTTCGGATCATCACTTTATTTATTAGAAATCGGCTTATAATAAACAAAGGTTAGGTTTTCAATAAATAGTTAACCCCAACTTCCAGATCAAAAGTATTGTCAAAACTTGATCTGAAAAAGCCATCGAAAATGACAAAAAGTAAACTTGTTTCGACGAACCTGGCTAAAACTGTATCGGAACTTTAACCTTTTCTGTTTGGAACGAAACAAAGGAAAAGTTTAAGGTCGCTCTCCGTTGGCTATCAAATATTTAAACAGCTTTTGCATTTATATTATGCATTTGTTTCTCGTTTCGGTTTTTTTTATCTATGTATGTATCTCATTTAATGTTTTTTTATGCGAGTGTGTGTGTGTTTCTTTTTTCTCAAAAGTCAAATTGAAATTTGAATTTACCTTTTTGATTGTTTCGACGTTGATTGCCCCCAACGAGTGTCTATTGTTCTTTCGACTAACTAAACTAAATGAAGTGACAGACTGACCAATTGAATTGTTGACAATTTGTCAAGCGTTTAAGTCTAGCCGATATATTAATTTTAATATTATTTGTCACTTTCCGTTTAAATAGAATTATATTACCTGACTTTCTAATTAATCCGATAGATTTTTGTAAACAATCTAAATCAATCTTTTGCACTTAATATTTTTGATTTATTTTTAATAATTCTAGCGCTTTTTGGTTTCGGGAGAGATAATCTAATATACTTTTGTATTTGTTGCACAATTAACATTTGTTGTTTTGTAGCTTTGAACTTTCAAAGTATTGTTTATTGAATTTAGCTTGTGACTCTTGACTTTTAAACTTGATTTTTTGCGTTTCACTTTTTTGTGGCTCTCGATATTTGCATAAGATTTCGGGATTTCTTTCTTTGCTGCGTTATCATTTGTCTCGCTCTCTCACTGTACCTCCGTACCTCTCACTCTTGGCTTTCCTCTATCTCCTGTGGCGCATTCATTAATGGCTGGTCACGTGCGCATCTTCTCGCAAAACAAAATAAAAACCAAAGAAGAGATTTGTATCTCGACTGTCAAAGTGTCGTTAGACACGTGAGTTCGTTGTAAAAACTAAATATAAATATTCGCGAGAGCGGGCTTTTATCTGCTGTTCGGCGTATTTTTAGTTGGGATTAGTTGCGACGTTTCTGTGCACTATTTTCTGCTGCCGTCGTTACTGTTACGCTTATATGATTTACACTTTTTCAATCTTTCATTTTTTGCACAACGCCCACATGCACTCAATTTATTATCTCGTCACTCGATTGCGGGTGTACTTTTTATCCATGCGAGTAGTGCGATTTTGTACTATATTTGCGCGGGCTTTGGGTTAGGGATCGTTGATCGCGGATCGATCCGGCTAACGTCGATTGCTGATTGTGCCGCAGATTTCCAGCTTGTTTCGCATTGGCACAAGTTGACCGCCGCACGAACGAAACCATAGTGAGCGCCGATTGAAAAGAGCGCGAGAGCGCTTCCAACAAATAGAAATACGAAAACAAAAACGAAAAAGAACGCCGGAGAATGGATCGACTGAGGGATATCCTATTAGACATGGTATTTTAAAATTTTCTTGTTTTTGTGTATTTTTGCACATAAATGAATATGTATTGGTCATACTAAACTAAATATATTTTAATTTAATTTTGTAATATGTCTAATATAATATATATATAGTAAACAAAAGAAGTTGTGTGTGTTTCAGATACATAACTATCTCAAATCAACATTCCCGCGCGCTCTACGAGTACTGGGCATCGAAAAAGATACGGAGAAGCGGTGAAGAGGAAGAGCGAAGAATCGGAGAAACAACAACAAAACCACAAACGCTAAAAAGCACACACGTGCAGGCGAAAGAGGCAAAGAAAGAGAGAGAACGAGTATCGAAGAGCCGGAAAGTCAGCTGTGTAGCAAAACAAACGAAGCGAAGAGAGCGAAGCTTAAGAGAGCTTTATCAGTACAAAGAGTTCTTGGCGATTTAACAGGTGCATAAACAAACTTTGAGATACTTTTGTCAATCTTTAGAATACGAAAGAGAGAAATGTATCTCAAGACCTTATCAGGAAGGTAAATACTTGAAACACAGCTAGAATATTGTGCGCCATGCTCTGCAGCGCACTGACTCTCTTCTCCAGCCCCATCTGACCCTCTCGTTGTGATCCCCCCTTTTTGAGCTGCACACACAACCACACACATCGACGAGGGTTCACGAAGGTCAGCTGGTCAGAGTTCAAGTGGCGGGGGAAATGAGCTGGCGAGACGATGGAACGAGAACGCGATAAAGTCATGGAAAGAGCAACAACAACACAGTAATTCTACAACTTCAAAAGACCTCAAAAGGGGGTGGGGAAAAGGGCAAGGGGGTAGCTGGAGGTCGGGGGTCGGGGCTGCAGCTGATGGATAACAAAAGTGTGGGCGTGTTCTGTGAATGCACAGTAAAAAAAATTTAGATATAAACATAAGGAATTTAAAAGGGAATATTTTACTTATTTTCTTATTCTTTTCTTTTAGTATTCTTGTTTATTTTTATTTTTATTTTAAAATACAATTTGAAAGAAGCGTTTTAATCCCCAGAATATAATTTTTAAAAGTTTTATTCCCTCACTGTGTGTTTGTAAACGGAGGCATATCTGTGTCGTCGCTGGCCATTTGATACTTTGGCCTCGTCACTCGTCAATCAGCTTGAAAAAGCGAGGGTAGGGTGGGAGGTAGTGGGTGGCAGTAGCAGTGGGGGTGGGTCTGGGGGGTATGCCGAGAGGTGGTCAGACATATTGCAGTTGTTCGCCGGGCGGTGTTGCATTGCACTTTCGTATTTGCCCAGTTGTTGTTCGATTGAACTTCGCCAGCAAAGCCAACAAACGGTCGAATAGGAAAACATATGCATATTAATTGCCCATATCGCATTATTCTAATGAAAAGATCGCTGTTTTTCCTTTGTTTTTCACCCACCCCCAAAGGCTGGCGGAACTTTTCTTATCGAGAGACGACAAATTTCAATGTAAATCGAAATCGATTTCTATCAAAGCTGGACGACGACCTGGAAAAAAACGTCAAGATCCGCAGACATCAAATGGGTTCGATTTCTGAATTCGAAGAAGCAGATACTTTTTTAAAATAAGTTTTTTAAAATTATAAATTATCTGATGATTTAATTTTTGGTCAATTACTTTTATTTATGCTTTAATAACCCAATACAAAATTATATTAAAGTTCAATCTTGTCTTAAATAAACTTTGTAATAAATCGATATCCTTACTATTCTTTTTTTTTTCAAATGGGGCAATACCTTTTCTCCAATTTTGAACCCTAATGATATTACCCTGTGTGCCAGGGTATATTAAGAAATTTATATACATAACTCTATATGTGCCGACGCGTACGGCCGCATATATATACATTTATATATATATATATAGACAGCCTGCAGATGCGAGATCTGCACACTTAACCCAAAACGAGACCAAAAAGGCGAACGGAGGCGACCGGGCCATGACGGGATGAGATCTCGGCGACGACCGGCGACCTGAGTTGGCGGCGAAATATTTTTAGAACTCTGCGACCGACAGCGAACGGCGACGACATCGGCGGATCGGGATGTGGACGATGAGGGCCAGCGGTGGGGATTGGGGGCCAAAGGCAAAGGGGACATGCATATATTGTGTGTTGGTACTTCGGTATCTGTATCTCTGGCAGCCCCAATCCAACTCAGGTCTCTGTTTTTGTTTTTCTTTTTTTTTTTCAGCTCGCGCACATACAATATTTTTGTTCGCAGGGCGCTCGGCGAGAGAGCGAGAGGTCAGAAGGTCTGTGATCTTTTGCAAGTTCGCTTGAGCGCAAAAAAATTCCCCGAACTGCCAAGAAGAACAAAAGGCAGCCTGGCCTGCCCTGCCCTGGCCTGGCCTGGTCCGTTCGAGATACTTTTTTGCTGCTGCTGCTGCTGCTCAGTTGTATGTATATAGATACCCCCCATACTTATATGCGCTATAAGCACTGTGTATATGTTTTTAGCCAGGCAAAAAGTCAAATGACAGCAAACTTTCGTTTAGATAAACAGGTAAATATAATAAGAGATGTATCTATTTATTTGAAAGATATTTGCGCAGGAACAAAGCATTTGTATAGAGAGTATTAAAGATTGTTTAGAAATTCCGACAAACAAATAAAAGAGAGTACTATATATGGAAAAAATACATAAAAAGCTTAGCTGCAGGCTGAGTTTAAACTCGGATATATTGCACAGCTTGCTGTTACCTTCGCTACTTGATATTTTGATATTTTGGTAGCACAAAGTGTTAACCCGCTTGTTGTTTTTAACACATTTCCGATGACAATATTTGTTTAAGAGTTATCACAAATTGCAGCTACTTTTTAATGCAACTCGCAATATTCCTATTTTAATTACGCTTAATTTTCTATAAAGAAATCATCATCAACATTAATCATCTAAAAAAAAGGTTAATTTTATAATTTTTAAATAATTTTATTCCCAAGAAAACTTCAAACAAAACAAAGAATAATATATGTCCTTAAATCACTTATCTTGTCTGCCGCAACTGCAATTCATCTCAACTCAAACTGAACTTTTTACCAGGGTGTAGGCCATATATTCTCGGGCCAAACATATAAGTAAAAAACCCATAAAGCAAACGACACATCCACGCAGTACATCAATGAATCAAATATTTGAGCAAAAAATGAAAAATAAAACTGAAGAAAGAAAAACGAGCTCGAGAAAACATAACAGGCGGATCGAAGAGGTGAGAGGGCGCAGTATCTTCCACAAGAAATAAAGTAAAATAAAATGAAATAAAATGACAGCGACTACGGTTGACAACTTGGAGCGCAGAGAGATACCACAGAATGCCGCCTGATGAGGGGCAAGTCAAGGTGTGTTGAAGTATTGCCCGTGTCTCGGCCGCATTTGTGTGTGGGACGATCACCGGAGTTTGGCCAAATCGCAGGCCGGCAAAAGAGAGACGGCGACAGATGCTTAACAAAAAAAAGGCAAAAGGCAGTTCGACAGTTCATACCAATTGACTCGTTTGCCAACACGCGCCTCCAGCAGAGAAACAGGCCAAGATCCCAAGCATCCGAAATATAATGGGAAAAACTTGCAATGCACATTTTGGACAGCGACAAATATTTGGGGATAACATATTCTTAACCTGTCTGCCACTGGAGCATAGTAATCTTTCTTTTTTGGCTAATATATATTCCATTAGGTTTTGGAGCAAGATGGGTGCGGATTACTAATAAGGCGTTGATGTGAAAGCGAAATGAAATAGAGTTCATGTCAAGCAGATTTATGTTGGATTTGAATTATGTATCAGATACTGTAATTTATTTGGCATTTAAACCAATCATTTCTCGAGGAAAAGGAAATATTTGATCGCATTTCTCAATACATTAACTAATTTTATTCAGTCTGACTAAAGTAGTACCGCTTTGGGGGTCAATATACTCGGCAGAACATCGCCTTGAAAAATGTTTATTGTTGAGATAAACATCTTGATTGTATATCAAACTCTTAACAATGTTTTCTATAAAATTAGCAAGTTTGTAATAAATCTTATAGAGAAAATAATATATATAAAAGAAAATTTATTTCTGATAGATTTATTGGAGATGCCTAGGGTAACCTTTCAAATCTTTAAGATCCTTTGCTTCATTTGTAATTAATATTGGATTATTTTGTATCTTTAAAATAACGAAATTTATTTACTAATTAATTCCTTTCTTGAGTTTAGATGATAGCCCCACATTTCTTTTCATTCTTAAAGACCTTTACCTTTCCCTTGATGGATCTTTGTCTGAATTGTAGACCCCACATTGCCTTTGGGCGCTGTTTGTCACAATGTCAAAAATGTCGTGGGTTCGTCAGTCAGTCTGTCATTCATTCAGTCAGTCAGTCAGTCACCTCCAAGCAATATCGAAGCGTTGGCGCAGCCCCACACACACACACTGGCAAACGCAGACACTTGCAATTTTTGCGCATCTAAAAATAAAAGCAACACTGAAAATGCTAATGCCAAGCGCCCGACCGACTGAGTGACTGAACGACCGATCGACACCGACACCGACATCGACCAGACCTCAAAAACGAACGCCCGTTTGCCCTCACCCATACCAAGGCACAGCACACGCAGCCCCAACACACAGATACGCCCGGTGCGACACACATGCAAACATGTCCCCAAAATGACAGCGACATATTGCGCGCCTCGAGTTCACTTCATCCGCGAGTTTGAACCGATCTGAATATAGTCAGTTTCGGTGAGAGAGAGTGTGTATGTGTGTGTGTGTGGGGGCTATCTGGCATACCCGTGGATATATGTGGATACATTGTATATGCGGATGGATACTTGTGGTCTATATAGCGTTTGTACGAGCACACGCTGGCTGGAAGAGAATCTTAAAGTTAGTTTACGGCTAGGACATAGGAGGGATCACTGGTAAAGCTCTCAAAAGTCCCTGAAAACATAGGAATTTAAATTTTAAGATGGCTTATTTATTTACCATTAGTTATATCTATAGATATTTGTATTTATTTCGAAATTAAGGGTTCAAAAAATAAGACTTCAGATTCAAATTAACTTTTTATAGTATATTTAAATAGGTTCCAATTGAAAATTAAATAAATAATTTCTGAAACCTAATTTTTCGATTGCAATTTATTCTTAAAATTAAATTTTCTTTGTTCTTTAAATTGAGACATAAAGTTATCAATTATTAATTACTATTTTAACCTTTCTAAAAGTTTTTATAAAAAAATTCATTCAAATTTTTGTTAAATTATATCCCCAAAACATAGCTTTATGTTGCACTGTAAAAGCCTACAAAAATTTAAGTTAATTTTTTTTTTGCAATTTTCAGTTTTTTCTGTTAACCAAACTACAACTCAACTCTGTGTCAGACGACAGACTGACTGCAGATACTTTTTAGGATTGGACATAGAGCAGAAGAGGGACCCAAGACCGAGACCCGGGGACCTGGCATCCCAAGCCAGGCCAAGTCAAGTCGATGTCGAGGCGTGTGGGCAGCATCAGTGTGTTGGGTTCAGTTCTTTTACAGTTTTTCATTCTTTTTTATTTTTTGCATGTTTTCTTTATTTTTTGTTTTTTGTTGCACCAGTTTAGGTTGAAGCCTGTCGCCGGGGATGTGGGGCAAAAACATGGCAGCTACAAAATCAACGGACGAACGAAAACTCTAAAGGCGAGAAGACGACAAAGATCGTTTTGGTGAAGAGCAAGGGTTCGAGGGGTCAGGGGTCGACCGGTCGGTCGTGTGGCAACTGTACTCGAAAAGTGACACCTGCACACAGGCACAGTCCCCCAGAGGAATGGAGGTCAAACATAAACGAGGCGGAAGCAGACCGAACAGAGTGTTTATGGTCATGACTGACAATGTTGTTTGTTGCGTGCTGCAAGATCGAAGGAAAGGAAGGCAATGCTGAAGACTGTGAAATAATATCCTTAAAAGCAACCATAAAATATGCATCGTTAGCGGATCGTTTTATAGGGAGAATCCTTTAAATTTGTTATAGTTTGCTAACTTCGAAGATACATTTTGATAAGATGAACTGTAACTAAATAAATAATTCTTAAAAAATACTTAAGATTTGAATCTGGCAAGAAATACCAAATAAAATGAATTAATTTGTAAATTGATGCTCGAGAAAAACCAATTTTATTAGAAGGAGTTTTATGTTTTCGAAAAATTGTATTAGAGAGACGAACAAACCTTTTACAGAAAGGAAACCTATATTTCAAAAGGCCAAGTAAATTCACCTACCTTAAGGGAAATAATCTACACTAATTTTTGGAATTAAAAATCGCAAATAAACAATATTTTCTTTAGGATTAAAGTTCTTTACAATATTTTTACATATAATATTTTTCTTTGTTTTGCTTTGGTTTTTTCCCAAGCATAATCCATGGGTGATCCACAGCCCCATTGACCCTCATCTCAGACATCTGAATATTTTAGCAGTCCAGTCCCAGCTCAACCAGCTGCTCACTCACTCACTCACCCACTTATGTATCTGGAGGCTTCTCTCAACTCTTGACCTACCAAAGCCAGTCACGGCCCCAGATTAACCAAATCCAATCCCAAAATACAAACAAACGAAACCTGTGTAAGCCATAAAAAGATGGAAGACGTATCATTCATTGCATATAAATATTTATATTAAAAACCAAAACAAAGTCAAAAGAATTAACAAAAATATATATGCAAACATTAACACGTTTCTGCTATAAACCAAAAAAAGAGAGCCTCTAAAAACAACAAAAAACCGATGTAATAAAATTAAGGAAAAAGTAGTTTAAGCATTAAATCTTAAACGAGACAAGTTATCCAATCAGTCCGAGCCATTAGTAAATTTATGCGTCTGGAAGCGAACCAAATAAAATTGGTAATAACCTAGCCGAGAGTCAAAGGTAAACCAGATTGAGGGAATAGCACGCATAGCCCTGATGAAATGTCCATATTGTTTCTGATTTTGTTCTCCCCTCGTTGCTGACACTCCATTTTAAGTGGAAACCAAAGCGAAAACACAAAATGTTAACTCAGAAACCGATGAAATTCTGGAAAATTATATTATTCTGACCTTTTTTTTTTTGGGAAGTCTCGTCTCAACTTCCGTTTAGTGAATGGAATTTGCAAAGCTCATTGAAAAATCACGCAGAGGGTGAGAAGCGGCTCGGATATCATCATATAATCAGGCACATTACTGCTTACCTCACAAACGCTCTTGTCACTCGATAGAGGCCCCGCCGAAAACCGACAAATGAAAAGAAAATCCCCAGGCTGGCATCTTAAAAAAAAGATAATAAATAAAATAAATGCTAATAATAACAAATTCAACAGTTTCCTGCGGCTCACATCTCCCTGCCCATATTTTTCAGCCGTTTCATGTCATTAGCGGACTCCAAAGTAAATATTTGACGAAGACAAACGAACCTCTGCCGCACCACAACTTCATCATCATCCCATAACCCGTTCTTCCCGATATAAGGAGGAAAAATAATAATAATAATAATAATAATAATAATAAAAAGCAAGTGACGATCACTTTGAGGGCATTGAGGGCGTTTTTGTTTGCCGAAGATCGCGTCGCGGTTCCCTCTTCTTGTTTCCATTTTTGAGATGAGTTTGGAAGTCGACGAGTAAACCGATATCGGGCCCAAGCTTCATCTTTGCTGACTGTGACATTTTTGTCACATGAACTTGCCGCTGCGATCACAGCGATCCTCAAACAACAAAAGGGGTAACTTGAAGTTTACTTTATGTACTCGCCACACATTCTGTCAGCGTTTATTTTTTGTTCGCCGCGGAGATCACAGCTCATAATTGAACCGATCGTTCGCGTTTTGCCACGGTCTCTGATTTTTAGTTTTTTTTTTTTTTGCTCATTTTTATAATTTGATCTTTTGACAGATCAAAGATCGCTGCTGTCTGAACCCTAAGGTTAATCACTGACCGCAGCGGACCACAAATACGTTTTGCTGTCGTTGCCGCTGCCGGGGTTTGTTTGATTTGAGCCGCCACATGAAATCATATTTCTCCATAAAGCATCATCCACTCTATATGGCATAGTATATGTTGTTTAGGTCTGTCTCCCAGCTTCCCCAGATGATCGAGTGCCGATCTGGGCGCCCACACTCGATCGCATGTGTGTGCCTACCAGCCACAGAGAGTGCCGAGTGGTTGCCTGTGTGTTAATGATCGCAAATGTCGTGATTTTAGCCGAGTGGGTTGAGTGAGGTGCTGAACTTTAATTAAACGCCAACCGAAATGTGTTTTTTTTTTTGTTTTTGTCCACATTCTGAACTTTGAGACGTCAACTGCAACAGCCAGCAGCCGGGCAAATGCACTGCATCTCGGCCAGAGATCGGTTTATCAACATTTGGCCCGGCCGCTTGTCTCTCTTTTGGGGGTTAAAGCACACACATAACTCTTGGCAGAATTCGCATAAATAACCTTCGAAAATTCACTGACATTAATGAATAATCTGAAGTGCAGTTAAATGATAGGTCGTTGGCTGTATATGTAGCAAGCAGTATTTATAGTTTAGTTGAGAACAGATTTGTGCGCTACAAATCTTATTAAGTTTGAATTATTTATTTTGACTATGTTTTTGGGCTTAGAAGTTTTTATATATTTGTGAATAAATTGCAACTTATTTATTGTAGATTTCTTAATAGTAAAACGTTTATTTAGTTTGAATTATTTTATTTATAACAAATGTATCAGAATCCCCAGAAATAATTAAATGTTGTTAAAATTTTTGTTGAATAAAATAAGTAGTTCGCCTTGAGTGAAATATGTAAAAGAATTCAGATAAGTTACTAATATTTTACATATTATTTTAGTGATAATTATCTATCTTAAAATAGACTTTTTTTTATAAATACTCTCCTGAAATATTTTCGGTAATTAAAAACCCTTAATAAAGCACTTCCATTTTAAGACGCAGAATTCTTAGCGTTTTAAAAAAATTCTGATTCGTAAAATTTAGTCTCAATTTAAAACCCAACTAATTGGTAACTTTAATTTTGTGTACAAAGAAGGGCTCAAATAATCACGATAAAAGCCAGCTGTTCAAAAATAAAGGTTCCAAATGAAAAACACATTCCAATTAGGCAATTCTTCCGAAGAACCCAATGAGCCATGGTCCAAAGAAACAGTTGGACATTACCGCTGGCAAAACTTTGGCTGAATCACATGCGTTCAGTTTAGAACCAAGTTAGCGACAAATACTCGCAATTAAGTGGGAAAATAATAAAAATAAACAAAAAAGGCAAGGCCAGCGAATTTGGCGAAGAGGAAGATGTGTGCTGTAATCAAAAATGCGAAATGCAAATAAAATGCAGGTACACACACACACACATGTAAACAGCAGCGACGACAACTGTAACAATAACTGTAAGCCAGCGGCGACTTGGCCAAAACAACAACTTCTGAAGAGGCTAAGCGGGGGGGAGGGCGCCAAGTGAAGGTGAGTGCGCTTATCAGGCCCAAAAGCAAACGCAAAAAAAAGTTAAAATAAAATAACAGCAGCAGCAGGAAAAACAACAACAAACAGCAAACGCCGGATATGAGCGCCACTTAAAAACTGTAAAAACAATGAACAAGCAACAAGTGTACGGCGACGAGCTGCGAGAGAGAGATACAGATAAACGCTTATAGAAAGGGGGGTCTCGCAGGCACTGAGAGATAGCGAGCGCCAAGTTAGCACTTACCGTTGCGAAGAGAGTGTGGAAGAGACAGGTAGCCATTTCACCGGCAGGCCAATTAATGAAAGCAACAAAATAGCAAATAATACTTTGGAAAATGTCCAAGACAAATGCTCAAAAAAGGCCCAGCACAGTTCGGGACAACATGGCGTATGAAAGATACTATATATTGTAATCATGATGCATGTTTAAAAGTTTTAAAAATATTGAATTTTTAGGGTCAACTTTTATTCCATTATTATCATCTTTTATTTGGTAAAACTATGTTTATAAATCATTTAAAAAATCTTCCAAATATCTATATTTGCGGTTTCATTATGTTCTTTGCAAAAAAATGCTGTATTCTATGTTTAACCCAATAAAACATTGATTTTATTATTTAAATTGCAATAACAGAGAATATTGCTGTACGAATCAATTTAAAAAAATGTTAATATAAATATTTTAAATATGAAACATTTAAATTGCAATAGCACAGAATAATCCTGTAATTATTACTTTTCCAAACATGAAAATAATAAAATTCTGGCTTATGGCTTTTTGGTTTAGTGACTTTTTTCCACGAGAAATCCCAATATTTTCAAAAAAAAAACTCCTCCTACTTTCACTGATAGCCGTTATCTCACCGGGAGAGGTCACTGTAGATATGCGGGGGAGGTGACACGTCAATCAAATCCTAAAAGGAAGAGGAGCTGGGCAGAGAGTGAGGGGGTAAGGCTATAGCCCTGCGCGTGCTACTTTGCCGGAAGTCGACAGCGACGCTGGCAGAGTTTACATACTAATTGCAAGCAGGCGTCGACGCTGCTTTTTGTCACCCGCCGTCGGCGATGTAATTGTGAGAGTAATTGTATCTGTAATTCGTAAGCGTAATCGCTGTCGCTGTATCTGTGGCGGCTCAATCAAATGTCTCGCTACGCAGCATTTACAGTTGGCGGACATTTGCTGAATCATTTGTTTATGGCCCGAATTAAGAGTGTGTATGTTTTTATTAATTACCGTTTTAAGCTGCGATGGTCTCTCCTCTTTTCTGGTTGCTGCCGCTGTCAAACACTTCAATTCCAACTATTTTTGTTGTATTTTTTGTATTTTATGTGGAGCAATTGATAAAGCCGCTTCACGCACACACTGTGACACTCTGCCGCCGCCGCTGCTGCTACTCACAGATACACTCGCGTCTGCTCACTGGTATTTTTTATTATTTTCTGAACGTAATAATTAAGTACAATATTTCACTGGCACTTGTTGCTGCTGTTGTTGGTGGCTGGTTTCTAAGGCTGGCCTGGCATGCAATTAAATAAACATTTCTGGATGTGTGTATTTTTGTATATATGTCTTTCAATCGCAATAACAATTCGTCGTCGATCGTCGCGTTTTGATTAATTGTTTAAATTACGTTTATTATGATTGTCTGACTGACTGTTTGTTCGTTCGGACGAAGGGGGACAGCGAACCGCACTCGAGAGCGTCAGAAATAACTGTGCAGCGGCTGCCACCGATCGCACGTCTTTTGGGGCATTCATTCTCCGGCACTCTCTCTGGGGGGCTCCAACTCTCCCGGGCTCTCGCCCAGAGTGGATTTTGGAGAGGAGCGCGACAAGTGGCGATTACAGCAGCAGCAACAACAACTGGTTGGACAACTGGGCGTATGAATGAATTCCGTGTGGCACGCTCTGGTTTAAGAGAAAGAAAGAAAGAAAGATATGGGAGCCAGGGTGAAAGAGAGCTCCACCAGGGCAAAAGAGCTCCACTGGCCGCTCTTTTGGTTTCCTCTTTATCGTGTAGCAGGTTATTTCTGCTGAGTGATTATTATCATTATGAAGTGATCTGATTTGCTAGTGATATTAAAGTCAGGCCGGTTAATAATTACACTGGCCAGCAAGTAAACTTTTACTATTTTCAGCATAATTTGTAAATATTTATATATTATAATCTTAAAAAAACAACATTTCGGTTGAGAGAAAAATAAAATGCAATAATGTATTAAAAAATTAATAGAAATAAATAATAATATTAATAATTAAGCATTTTTTTAAATATGTTTATTTGTATTACATTTGATTTATTTTATTGTATTTCATTTGCCTACAAAATATAATTTAATTTTTTTTTAATTACTCATACGCAACGTTGGCCCCTTACGCCAGGTTCCTTTCTTTTCCCAGAAAAATCTAATAATATCCATAAAGTAATCTTCCTTAAAAGGTAGAAAACGAATTTACCTTGGCTTTTCTAAAAATAAAGCATCTAGCTAGGCAACAGTGCGTATTAGTAATTTAATTTTAAAAGTATGCGTAGACCCCGAAACCTTTATTTCCTACTTTATTTTTTGTGTAATGCCCTAAGTGCTTCCAAGTTCTGTTAACTGTTTAATTTGCTGATATTGACTTGGGTTTTCTATTATGCTAAAGAAATAAAAATCTCTGATAAAAAGTTTTATTTAAACAAATTTTAAATAAAGTTTAAATTGTTTTATATTGCATTTCGCCACAATTTTCGTACTCAGATTTGGTTACCCAGTGTAATTATAGTTTTTAGAAGATTCATTCCAGCGGAAGAAGATTAAAATGCGCTTTAAATAATGATATAGTATATGATTAGAACAAGACCGAACCATGTTCCCGATGAGAGCCAAGTAGCTCTGTCCAGCTCTGTCCCCGCCCATTAAGCCGACAAGATGAAGATATATCTCATATCCCCCAAGAAACACAATGCAATGAGGTGATAATTCACTTGTACATTGCATTTGCATTCGCCATTCCATTCGCCATTTGATCCCGAACCCCCATCCCATTGGCCATCCCGTTCCACTAACTACGGTTATCCTCAATCAGCTAATTTATTTCCCTGGAAAATATCGCCCCCACCTAAAAAGTGAACCGAACGATTTTCCCTGCCCAAAGGGGCTCCTCCGCCTCCACCTCCTCGAAACGGGGAAACCAAACAATTAAGCAAACAAAACGACAGTCTGCGGCTGCTGCAGCTACCCTGACTCCTACTCCGACTTTAGATCTACATAGCTCCAGCCTAGGGTCCAACTCCAACTCCAACTCCAGCTGAAGCTCCAACTCTGACTCTTGATAGCCCCTCCAGATAGAAACTGTCAAACAAAACAAACTACACGATAGAAGCCAAACAATGCGGGGCTTCCAAAGTGTGCTGCGTTTTAGTACCTGGCACTTGAAAGGCTGCCAAAGCGTATAAACACCGAGTATTATTTCTTTTATATATATATTTTGGAAACTCTGATTAATAAAGCATTAGAGATAAATGCAGTAGAAATAAAATAAAATTAAAGCTAAGATAATAATTTTCTTAGATTTGTAATTCAAGTAAAGTATGTATATCCGACATACATCGAAGTTTAAATATAATATTAAGATCATATCGATATAGCAAGTATTAGGTATGATCTTTATTTATTACCAGGTATTTCATAGTTGCAACATCCAACTCCTTGACTGGCTGACTTGTTTATTTTCGCCCTGCCTTTGTCTTTGGGTTTTTGCATGGCAAAATGGCAAATGGAAGACTAAGTACAAAGAAAGGCGTCAATGACGACCGACCGACGAAGAGGACGTCGACAGAGGACAACGGAAAGACGCAGACGACGAGGTGGTATAAGACGTGGACTGACGTCGACCTTCGGCAACGCCACCAGCAGTAGCAACAACAACAATACACAAGCCTCGTCAAAAAGGAAGTTGGAAATAAAAAGAAAAAATTAAATAAAATAGTAGTGAAAAAAAGATTGAGTTCAGCGAAAAGGATAGAGAGATGCATCGAATATAAATTAACTGCCATGAACGAGGTAATGGAGCAACAATAACAAGAATAACATCAGCCAGCAGAGAGAAAAATAATAAAATAATAAATCCTATTAAAAAAAGGAAACTTTAAAACAATAAAAAATATTATTTGAAACCTTAAAGTAGGTGGTTTTCATAAAACTATTATTTTTATCCACAAGGGAAAACGATTAAAGTCTTAATTTTTTAACAATCGGTAAAAGCAATTTCAATCTATAAATCACTTTGAATTAATATCCCTAATTCCAAAGATAAATTCCCTTACCTTTCAGATAGAAAAAATTTTAGAATAAATTAAATAAAATCGATAATTGTAAGGTTTAAAATCTAGTCACATCCAAGTATCATTTACTCAAATATTTATGTTATAATATATCATCTTTATAAGTAATCTGTTATTTTGCGATTATAAACAACCTTTGCCTTTAAAGATATTTAAAAAAAAAAGTAAAAGGTTTTCAACATTTCCCATTTATATTGCAGTTTTTAGAGTGCATTCAACATCGAATTGGTAACAATGAAGGCTGCACAAAAGGCCAGAAAGCAAAACGACAAAGCATAGCTGCAGCAGTGGGCGTGTGTACCGCTCCCCATCCACTTTCCCCCTACGGAACACCCCACCAGAGCTGCTCCGCCCCCTCTCTTCCCCGAGTGCTGGCCAAGTGCAATCTGTGCCGGCGATCGGCCAAGTACAAATGGTTAGGAGATGCAACAGTAACAGCGAAAACAGCAACGGCAAAAGCTGGCGAGGTCAAACAGCAATCAATAAAGGTCAGCGACTACCGCCAGGGCACGCCTGAGTGCCTACCATCAATGCCGGATCTGGTGGCAGCCGAGGAGGAGGTGCAGCAGCAGCAGCAGCAGCAGGAGGAGGAGGAGGCGGCACAGAACCAGCTCCCAGCCCACACCCATGGATAGTGGCCCCTTCGTCTCGACTCCTCCTCATCCGCAACCTGGCAGCTCTGCCCATTCATGCGGCCCACGATGAAGATGCTTTATGTTGCAAATTGAAAGCTGGACATCCAATCGACTGGAGAAGAACAAGACGAAGAAGCAGCAGCTGGAGAAGATTGTTGGCGGGAGGATAGGAGGTGGGAAAGCGAAGAGGCAGGCCGACAAATGTAGACAGTTGAGGCTGCGCAACTGCGTCAGAAGCCCGAGAAATAAGTGAGCGAAAAAGAGGCAAATGTGCCGGGAGATGGATTAACCCATTGGTGACTGAGGTGGGTAAGTGCTAATTGCTTAATGTTTGAGTATAGCTTCTCTAAGGGAGATGATTAAATAATATAGATCATTGATCTAGGGTACCTATCAAATCATTCGAAATTTAAGTATAGGAAATAATCCTTTATATAATGCTATTATATCGTTGTGACTGTGAAAGCGTATAGCCTTTAGAAGATTTTATATATTTAAATTATATATAGTTTCATTTATAAAATTAATTTAAATAGTATTTAAATTTTATTACTAAGAAAACAATTAATTATCAATAAAAATATCATTTCTTTCCTTTCTTACTCCTCGAATGGCTATTTCTTTGAAATAATCCAAAGCCCCCTTGGGCTGACAAGGGGTTAATTAACTAAATGGCGGATGTCGATGACTGTGGCATTAGGCGTATGTTTCTTGGCTATTCCCTGGCTGCTGCCCCTGCCCCTGCCCCCTTGGCAACCTCCTGGCAGCCTCCAACGACCAAATCAGCCACCGTCCGGCGACCTGTCCCGCCCCTTTCCCTCACGGCACCGCCCCCGCAGCTGCAGTTGCCCCGGGAGCTCAAGCCGAGGCTGGAGTTAAAGCCTTAGCTAAAGTTAAGGCCAAAGTAGATGCTGATGATGATGATGATGATGCTACCAAGTGGATGCATCTCTTGGCGGCTGCTATCTGCCTCGCTTTGGCATCCACAAGATATTTTTAATGGCCCAGCTTCCTTTTTGCAGATGCTCTGCTACTTTGCTTCTGTCTTATTTTTTATTTTTATATATTTATTTTTTTTTTGCTGTTCTGATTTTTGTGAATGAAGTTGTTTTAGATACTCGCGCACACATGGGGATCACGAGGAGAAGCAGCACCATTATCGCACGGACATGTCGGCTGGATGTCGCGGCTGCCCACCGCCTGCTCCTGCTGCTGCTCCACCTCTGCCGCCACCGCCCACCTGGCCCGCTCCAGCGGCAGTGTGTGTCACCTGTTGATGGATTTCGTTGTTTGATTAACATGAAATGGCATCGCAATGGCAGTGCAATCCCAGCCGATCTTGATGCCTCGAGTGGAGTGGAGCCGCCGACCGAGGGGCCTAAGTGACTCCGTCCCGGCCGGATTGCTTTGCCTGGCGGATAGTTAGCCAAATGTCCGAGATTGATGAGGTGGATGGGTTAAGTGATGGCCCCAAGTGGAATGGTCAGAGCCAAAGCCTGGGCTTTTGATGGATTTTAAAGTACTTACTTATTCGGCTTCCTTTCTATAAACTCCACATTCTTCACATTTAAAATTGAAGAAGTCGAAGGAGCTAATTATGAAGTAAGAGGATTATTATTTATATTTTAAAGAATATATATTCAATTAAAAGTTGATTTTAAATATTTTTTTTATTGTTTTTAAACCTCAAAAACTCAATAGCCATTGGTTTTTGTTTAAACCTTTTATGATTTATTATTTCATGTAAATCATTTCCCTGAATTTATTTAGTTTATAACAAAATGCGACTTCAATAATGTTTATCTGCTCTTTTAAATAATATTGGCCTACTGAACATCATAAAAACCCACAGACAGCTCTTCAAAAAAAAAAGATCTCGAAACATTTACTTGCCATAAAAATAAGACATTTCTCAGGTAGATCGAAGCTAGTGACATATGGCGCTCATGACGCCATCATTAGAAAGTAGTTAGGGTTCACTCCCTGAGGGCTACCTGAGGCACATATCCTCACCCTATAAATTCCCTTGTCCTTCACTCCTTGGGCATACTCAGATCCCAGCTGCCAAGCAGTCAAGATGTCCAGCACGAAACTCGCTCTTCTCATCCTGATCGTTGCCTGTTTGATTCTCATCGCTTGGGCTCGGCCTCGATCTCGATCTTCAATGTACAACGAGGTCACATCCTTGCCGGCAGAGCGGCGGTTGAGCAACGAGATCCTGGACCAAATCTCGCCCATGCGGAAGCCATCCAAGAGGCACTACTTTTTAAAACGGAAAATGGTGATGCCCCGGAGTCCTTTCCTCGATCGGTTCTACAATATGCCACAGCCAGAGATTGCTCCAGGTGGAGCCAACTTTTTTGGTAACGATGTGATGCCGCTGTCCACCTACGAGATCGTAGAACCGGAGTCATTTTATTAAAGGATTCCATTTAATTAATTTTAGTTCTTTAAATTTGAATTTTCTTTTTGTGAGTGAATTAAATACAATTTAATTTTATAAATTTTTAAAATATAAAATTCTAAGATTGGAAATAAAAGAAATGCCTTAAAAAGAACATTGGTTTTGTTTTTAACACACATAAAATATATATTTATTACTTTATATCCGCCTCCTTTCGTGGCCATATCTCCCAGTGGATCTGCCATTCGGCTAATCGAGCCCCACCGCCACATTTTCACCCATTCCGCTAACAACAATCAACACTCGAATCAACAACAATCTGGACAAACTACAACAACATAATCAACGGCAGGCAACCCGCCTCAGTCCAGGACAACAACAAAATGCTTAAATACGCAACAAACAAAAAAAAAGTAAAACAACAAAGAAAAAGAAAGAAATAAAAAAACGAATCGAATTGAGAAGAGGAGCATCCCAAATGCCATGTTGGAATCCATGTAGGAACATCGGTGCTGTGCGAGTATCTGTGAGTGCACATATCCCCAAGGAACGAATGTTTTGAGCTTGTTCCTCTGGCCGGAGGACAAATCCATAAGGCAGAGAGCCAAAGTGCGGGGCGAGTGCAACAAGTGTTCCAAATCAAAACGGAAGCGGAGCCAAAGCTACGGCCGCTCCTTTATGCCACATATGTACATGGCTTTTTGGTCCGACATGGCAAAAGCATTTGGAAAATGTAATTTACAACGCTCGGCGCAGAGAGCAGCGACCACTCCGCACACACACACACACACACACACGCACACCAACTGGAACTGGTGGTCAACTTTGGTCGGTCGCATCAAGAGCCACTCAACCTCAAAGTTGAACGGCATCGGCAGTGGCCGAGGCGGTGGCGGTGGCCGAGGCTGAGGCCGAGGCTTTGGCATCACCTGCCACCGATCTCACACCGCTCTTACAGCTCCAAAGCTCACAGCCAGCGAATTGCGCCGGGATTGAAAACCAAGCCAGGAGGCGTTATACTAGGCATCGCTTTTGATATACCCTTTTTTTTAGGAAGGATTAACTGAACAAAGGAGGGTTACAAGTGATCGGTGCTTTATACTAACTTGGTTAAGAGACACTCACTTAATCTTTTGTTAATTTTTAAATATCTAGAAATATAAAAGAAGTTAAGTTAAAAGCAAACTTTTGGTTTGAAACAAAGGGCAAATCTACTTTTTTACTTAAATTCTTGGTGATATTTCCTCTAAACGTTAAAGTTGGACAGCTTCCCCGTTGGATAAGAAAGATACTATGTCTCCCTTCCAAAGACGCTTCATTTTCTTTTTGATAATAGTTTGTATTGTTTTCGGAGTTACAAATTAAAAACGATTATATTATTCACTTTATTCACATTCATTCCCCTGCCAATCCTTTAAAGGGTATATCAAAGAAGTGTTTAGCTGAGAAGAACAAGTGAGCGCAGATTTTAATTTTAACCTTTTTGTTCCCATTCCCCTGGACTCCTCGAAAGTGGCTTCTGTGCGCCCAGTGTTCTGCTTGCTTCTCTGTTTTTTTTTTTTTCTGTTTTTAATTTGCTGCACCGCTTCATAGAGCATTTTTCATTAAATTCCTGAATTAAGGCATTCCTCCTTGGCCTCCCATTGGACGCTGGTCATGTTCTGGAATAAGAGCAACATAGCAACATTGTCCAAGAGTCCGACGACATGGTGACGACGACGACGACGACGCCGGCGATGGCCACGACCAAGTGGAGAAGTGCCCGTGGCCACTGAATGTGAATGCGAGCCAAGAAGCCACGACACCGACTACCGGTTACGTTGGGAGTTCGAAAGCCAATTGGATCACACGCTAAGAAAACTGTATTTATTAATGATTTACAAAAGCCAGCATACCATTTATGATCCAGAAAATATAGGAATTATAATAAATGGCTTATAAAATCCAAGAGTATGTAATTATTTTGAGTGTTACTAAATATTTTTGCTACTGGAGTTGCTGTGAACTCATTTATTTTATCGATTTAGGTGTCTAATTTTCGGTTAAAAGTTAACATTTCCTTGCAGTGCAACAGGAATTTCATATTTCTCTTGATTCTGTTGTTTCCTCTGCCCTTTTGTGGCAACTAATGTTTGGGGCATTGAATATCCACTAAGCTCCAAGATCGTCTGTGCAAGTTTAGGCATTTGGTAACCTTTCAAAGCCAAAAATTAAATCGGTTTCTAAAGTGTTTTATGATGGCCAAATATGTTTGATGAACATTCAAGAAAGGATTGAGTTGTCTAGGGAAATGGAATAAATGAATTAATATCTAAGATTGGATTTAACATTTATTAAATACAGTCTGGAATGTTGAAGTTTTCCCTTTTTTATAAAACATGAACAACCTTTTAAATATTTCCCAAAACTTTGCTCTTTATAAAACTTTCATTATTGCAAACATAATTAAATTTAGACTTATAGAAAATACGAAGCTCCCTAATATTTATCCAGAACACATCCATGTATGCTCCCTGCTCGGTATCCCGATATTCAGGCCCAGCTGGCATCCAGCACAATTCACTTAAGGCCACCGAAGAGAGGCATTGAATCCATGAATCCGGGGCATTTTTCTAACTTCCTTTCTGCCAATAGAACAACGACAAGACCAGCACAAAGCGCCGCGGATAAAGTGGTATGACAACGAGCACGAGGAGGAGATCCGGGAGGAGGTAGTCAGGCAGCCGGAGAGATGGGAGCTCGAGATGGAGATGGAGAAAGAGCCAACCAGTGGCGACCCAGAGCTATGCGGCTAAGAAACGGGCGCAAGATCAAGCCAGGTGAAGTCAAGTTCGAGTCACCAGGCGCTGCCGGTTGCATAGTTGACCAGATCAGGCCAAGCCGGCCCAGGCCAAGCGATACCAAAGACTTGCCAATCCATTGGCCAGAGATGAACATAATTCGTGATTGGGAAATTGAGGAACTGAGCCAAAAATGTGAAGAACTTTGAGGGAATCAACCAAAATTCTTAATCTTAAAAGAAGCATTCTAATTGAAAAAATAATTCCAAAAATACTGTTTTAAAATTGATTGTAACTCTTTTTTATATATTTAATTTAGCTTATGTTTGTTGATATTCTACAAATAAATATATCGAACATGAGTTTATATCAGTTTAAGCAGATTTTAAATTATACATAGACTCCCATTTACGCAATAAAATTATTTTCTTTAAAAGATCAAATATAACAAATATTGAATTGATTTATTAATCGAGTTTATGCATATTTTTATATATAAAAAATTTAATATTTCAGAGTTTTTTAAGACCTCTCAACAGTCCTTTTCCTGGCTCTTATTAAGAGTACAAAGTGAGATAGAAAAAATACCTCCCTATAAGTTTAAAACTTATAAAAAAAAAACTACTCTAAGTCATGGGTAAAAATTAAATTAATAATATTTCCATGCCTCAGATCGTGTCACGCCACCATCTCCAGGTGGAGGCACCAACTAGATACAGATATGCGCAGCGACCGAGGCTGCTGCTGCTGCTGCGACTGCGCGGTTGCAGATACACTTTAGGGGCATGACATGACTCGCATACGAATTATTATAAACGATCTGGCGCAAAAACTAACAAGCGATGGGGCCGGCATTGGACTGGAGTGAAGTGGAGTGGCCTGGAATGGAATGGACCTCGCTTGGTGCTCGCTCGCTCTGTGGGATGTGGCCAGTGGGATGTGCAAAAGGCGAAGGGGGAGCTTGTGGCGATGGATGTGCCTGTGGATGCGGCGGCCAAATGGGCGGCAAGGTGACGCGAGAGGATGCCGGGCGACCGACGGACGAGTTATGGTGGCCAATTGCAAAGTTAATGGAGTTTGGCTACTCCAGCAGCGAAAAACCAGCTGGGACGGCCGGGGGATTGGGTGCGGAATCGGGATCGGCATCGGCATTGGGATCGGGATGGGGTTGGGGATGGGCGCAGTATTTGTTGCCGGCAAGCGGATGCAAGCCAAAGAGATACAGCTACTGGTTCGCGACTTGGCCAAGATTGAACTTAATTTTGCACAAATGCAATTTATAGAAAATTGTTGCCACTTGTTTTCACGTTGATGGCACTCCGGCCTCGAGTAGATCAACGGGCGCGAGCAGCAGCAGCGGTGGCGAGAAGGAGGAGGAGGAGGAACCATGGCCGTGGCAGAGATAATAAATGCAGGTAGCCATTGGATTCCTGGATGCCTGCAGCTCGGCCATTATTTAAATTTTCCCCTCCTCTGGCGGCGGACTTGGATTTTTGCAAAAATTAACAATTAAAATGTCTAATGGCGGAGATGCTCGCCTGGGATCATAAAGGCGCATGGCTGCTGCTGGTAGGTCGACGTGGTGTCTGTCTGCTCTTCTCGGAACTTCCACTCATCAGCCACGGCAATTAGTTTTCCCTTCGCGTATTCGAGGATCGAGATCGAGGTTCATCTGCAGATCCGCCTAGGATTCGGGTACTTTTCGCGCAGAGGAAGTGGAAATTGCCGAATGGATTAGCGCTGAATGGTTTATTGGCAGCGAGTTGCGATCATAAAAATTCGCATCCTAATCCATTCGAGAGTGCTGTGGAAACCTCTCGATGGATTCAGGTAAGGGACTTCACAGCCGCTCTCCCGGAGCTATAAAACCAAGCATTGCCGACCGTCATCGACGCAGTCGTGATTTGTCACAATATGCTAATCGTTCGCTACCTAATCGCTTTGGTCTTCTCCGTTTTCATGGTGGCCACCTCGCTGAAGATCGAGGAGCGCCTTCGGCGCTGCCATGGCTACAAGATATCCACACCGGATCGACTGGTCATCAAAATGGAGCAACGCGGCGGAAAATGTCAGTCCAAGCACCTGGAGAAGCGGCGTTTGCAAATCTGAGTTGGTCAAACAGGAACATGTGATAAGGACGCTGGGAATGCTCGAAAGGGATATTTCCAAATAGTGATAATGGAATCAGAGATCGAAGAATTTTTCAGAAAAATAAAAATGGAAATTAAAGGATACTGCCTCACAGGCAAAAGATAATATATAGATATTATATAAATATATTATAAAATAAATATATATTAGAGCATTACTGCCTTGTAACTATTGCTAAGCAAAAACAGAAAATTGTTCCTAAAACAACCAAAAATCCATATTGACTTTAAATAAAAATGTAAAAGTATCTTTAAGTCATAATTTACTCCAATAAATACATATAAAAAAAAAATTAATACGACTATATGTTTTGGAAAACACATTTCTGATAAAATGGTTAGTATTATAATCGGAAAAATCCATTTTTTAAAATACAATTTAATTTCATTTATAGGAAAATATTTACGAAAAGGTAATTATTGTTTATTCTTTTATTTAATATTTAAAATTCAAAGCTATATGTTTCGTATTAGTGCAGTGAGCGGGGCCATGTTTTAAAACAAAAATTATCTGAGTTAAAATTGAATAAATATCAATCACTAAGATTGGTAGCACTTGTCTTTTTGATATGTGATTTGATGATTAACTAACAAATAGATTAAAGATTTAACTCGATTAGAATAGTATTAGTTTTGGGAACCAAAAGGGCATAGGATACAAACTATAAATTCATTTCAAGAGATTTTCCATAAATAATAATCAAATCAATTCATGAACGTCGTTTAAACATTCAAATTGGCAATAAAAAAACTAATCTTTGCTTTTCCGCCTGCTATTTTAAATAACACAATAATTATTTAACATTTGGGCGCATTTATTTCATACGTATACAGTTATAATTTCAATTTAGAGATTTATATTACATGTATTTGGTAGTTTCCAATTTACATTTGTCGTGGTATTATACAAGAGCTGGGACACTTAATCTAAGAAAAGCACAATTCAGTGTTATGATTATATATAGTATATATATTTAAGTAGCTTGAAGAAGCATATAAGTATTTTCTTTTACCACACCATATGCAAAGCGTAAATCAAGAAACAAAGACCAAATAAAGAGGATATATTCCTTATGTTTTTGTGCTAATATTCAAATAAATACTTCATTTTCGTTCGGTGTCTTCTTTTATGAAACTACAATGGAGCATTTTTCCCTCTCATCTTTTGAAACATTTAAATATGATATATATTTATATATATATTTGTTTGTTAATACATATAGGATATTGGTTGAGTCTTAGCTTTAGTTTAATTGCACTACATATATCCGTTACACTTTTGCTGATCCATTTAGCTAAAAATTCAATTTAGATTTGCTTAATTCTTTGGTTTTTTTTCGGTTGAAATGCTTGAAACGTTAATTTATCCAAGGGCTGGGTGGTTGGTTGACTAGGGATGCTCATCATCATCTGACTGGCTGGGATTTACTTCCTAAAGCAGGAGATGGGATTGAAGTAGCACTGCCGGTACCTCACCTGGCGCTTGGTCTCCGGCAGCCGGTAAAGCTCATTCATATTGCCATAGGTGGGGCTCCTCAAATAGGCACTGTAACTTCTAATGAAAGTTAAAGATATATGTAAAGGTGATATTGTCAATTAAATTCCTTCATTCACTTACGAGGGTCTGTACTGGGCAAAGAGCATCTGCAACCGATCCATGGGTATGTTGGGATAGATGGCCTGAGCCGGCATGTCATAGCCACTGCCATAGGCGCCGCCGCGCACATCCTCTGCCTCCTGGCCATCCAGGCCATCGGAGTCCTTAATCGGATAAGCCAATAAGCTAGGTTCTTTATGTGTGTTTTTCTGGTTACTACTACTCACAGGTCCTGTTTCGCCTGTCGAGGGCCGGGCCTCGGTGAGGGCAAAGAGCAGAGCCAGGAACAGGCCATAGCACAATAAAATCTGCACGAACTTCATCATTTTTTTAGGTGTGTTTTTTTTTTTTTGACTGAAAATATAAAGAAATATTTTATAAAAATAAGAAGACCTTGCAGTATTTGGGTGAGATTTTATGCTATAATTTATTGATTAATCTCAATTCTTAAAGCCATATAATTTTAATATATTAAAGAATTTAGAACCCTTTCTATTTGTTTCAGATAAAACTCAATTTATTCAATGAGAATTCAGAGTTATGCACTTTTCCAGAGCCCCCACTTAATGCGAATGTTTGCACAACTACAAAAATACATTGAAAACCAGATAATCCCCAAGCTCAAAGTGCTGTCAAGGGGCCAATTCAATGGCTAAACAAAAAAGAAATCATAAAAAAAAGGCTCAAAGTTCACTGGTCATATTTTTAATTAAAGGTCAGATTACCTTTGCATTTCTTTTTTATGCAACAACTGCGTTGGGATTCATAACAAAGCTGCTGGAAGTGTATCAGACCACTTGTTGCCACAAACGTGACCGGCATTCTGTTGAAGTGGAAGACTTAAATGCATTTCCGCAATTAAAAACGGATATGGAACAGCAGATGACGCCGTTGCTGCCTCAGGATTTCCATCCCACAATCGTGGCATTCATAATACAATGCAACGAAGGTGCAACGCGTGGCAGCCACACAAGCATTGTTTGGTCATAACATATGGCCTTCCGGAAAATGGCCAAAGTTAAATTGATTTCATCGGAAGCTGACATAAACGTGATTCGAGTTGATGTGGGTTCGGTTCGCCTTTGAAAGCATTTATTGAGTAACTTTTATGGATAATTTTTTAACTGGGAGCTCAATTGTGCGTAATTGTTATGAAATTAATATAAAGATGGCTTCTTAATTTTTAAGGGCCAATTATTATTTGTTTCAAAGGTGTTCAAAGATTAAGAAATAATATTTAGAGATATTATTTTCAGTAATTGTTAAACTACACTTTTTGGGGCTTTGTGAAATTTTCAGGAATAAATAATAATTCATTTGAATTGATTGATTTGAATTAATTTTTAACTAAACAAATGTATTATCTTTGTTAATCAATATTTTAAACATTTTAAAATTATAGAAATTATTATTAAGAAATCGTTTTATAAACGAAAAGTCAATTTAATTGATCACAGGACATTTAATTAAATTGTAAAAGTGGCTAAAGGCATCTGGTATACATCCAAAATAAATAACTTATTATTCTGAACGATCTAAATGTAATTTTTATCCTATTAAATAAACATTGCATTAATAATTAATATATGTATTATCTTAATTAATATTAACTCAGAAAATAGCAAATCTTTTTCATCATAAATCATTATAATATCTCAATTAGAGTTCTATTAATATTCAAGTATATTATATTACACTCTATTCATTTATATTCATTGCTTTCTCATAAATTAAATAAACCTTCTGTTTATATTTCACTTCAAAGATAAATAAATAAAGAAGACATTCCCAAAGGCAATTATAGTCAGTCAATTACTCATATTACATAAATTATGACATCATTGGTAATTGAAGTGGGTGTGAAATCAAAGGACCACCTGCCCCCCGCAGGACATGAATACATAAACAACCAAACGGGAGCATAAATCCCCAGGATACACCATATTCGTTTAGCTGCGGGGGAAATGAGGTCATCAAGTGTGACTTACAGTGCCATCAGCACATGCAACAGGTACACGAGCGGCACGGCATGCCATGGTCGGGGCTAGCATAAAAATCCCTTCCGTCTCAAACAAGGACCTCAACGATGTGGGCCGTAAATGTTAATGACTTGTCTCATTTGGTTGCTGCACCTCATAAAAATGTAGCTGCCCCTAAAAGGAGCTAGACTAGTCCTTCTTGAATTTCAAACAGCTGCTGGAAATGATCTTTCTTTATGACTTTTAATTTTTTCTGTGCCATTTGGGAGCTTCAGTTGAAAATTAGTTTTTTTAATTATGTGGAAAATAAGTAATTGGATTTTACTTTTTAGATTTTAGAACGAAATGATTGCATTTTCTTAGGAAAATTTATTTAAGAGTTAACTAAAGGCTCCTAAGTATTATAACATTTAATTTTGTGATTTAAATTGCTTACATTTAAACATTCCTAAAAATATTTCACTGATTGTATTACCAATCTGTTCCCCTTCATTACGTTATCTCAAAAACAAAGCACTTACATCGTAATGGAGGCCAACTTCCGTGTTTTGATTGGATCAAAGTGCATGCAAAAAACCCTTAAAACTCTTGGCAAAGTTAATGCAGCCAAACATTGATAATTATAATGCCCACACACTCCGCCAGCTCTGTTCAACTTTGAGCCCATAAAAATATTTTTTTTGGTTAGATTAAACAACAGCTAGTGGGTGATAAATAATAAAAACTAGTGACTGCGAGGTGAATTTCCACAGGCCAGAACCAGACAGGCAGCCAGCCCTAAGGCAGAACCCAAAGCCACACATAATCAGGACACTTTTATTGCCGCCGATAAATAATGCTCCGATGTTAATTGGAAATTTAATCTCGCAGCAGCGGCAGCGCCAAAGTTGCAAGGGCTGAAAAGCTGGAAAAGTGCCAGCGAACGGAGAAGAGAAAATGCAATTTTCACGTGGGTTTCCCCACAGCCTAATCCACAAACCAAATTTTCATCCCACAAAAGCGGCTTAATTCCTTTTCCATTTAAGGCATTCATTTTTTTGTTTTGAGCCTTGCGGCAAAAAGGGACTTTAAAATTAGCTAAGGACAAATGTCTGTCCGCTGGGCAAATATTTGCCATGATGAGAACCAAGAGGACCTGGCGTGGGCATCATTAATGTGTGTCTGACAGGATAGTCGTGTCCTTGGCCGTGTGATTTATCTGGTCATATGATATTTTTGAGGGAGCAAATTAAAATTACGTCAGTCAGTCAGCGAAAACTGGAAACTTCAGACATCTTCAAATGCTTCCCTTTCTCCCACAGGAGCTGGGGGAGAGCACTTGAAGTTGTATCGAGTTTCCGCCAGGATCTGTGTTGTGGTTACGTTCTGATTTTTGTGGAAACTTTGTTTCAAAGTGGCTTTCGAACGGATGGAGTTGTTTGCTCAATTAGGACACCAAATTCTTAGCCTAACTAGGTGGGCAGATATCTCGATGAAAATATTTGTCAATTTGTCTTGGCCTTTTGCAGACTCAAAGTGGGTGTAAATCAATTAATAATAATAAATAAAAAGGGCCACTTTTAGCCTGAAGCATTTTCAAACTAATTTAATATTTAAATCATTTCTATTACATTTATCCAACATTATTGTAATAGTAACAGAGTAAAGAGAAGCTAACAAAACCCAACCCCCGTTGGAATTCTGCCGAAAATTATCTGCCCCATTGATGCCCCTAAACCACAAGACAAAAAATAAATAAAAATAAACCAAACCAGAAAGGCGAACTCTAATAAATATTAAATGCAATTTGATTGCGGTTTCGGGGGGAATCGAGCAGTCAAGTCAAGTGAAGTGAAGTTATTTATTATCAGCAACTCGAATCTGAGATTGAAGTCCAAATCAAATCTGTTTCTTCTTTTTTTTTGTGGCTAAGAAAAAACAAATGAAGTGAATTTTCTGTGCTTGCGCCTGATTTTTCTACGCTTCATAAATAATTCACATAATTTTCAATGAGCCAGAGGAAGTCAGCAAGCCTGTCATTAGGTGAGTCTCTGGAAAAAAGTCCCTGAGGGGTAGCGGGTCCTGGCATATTCAAAACAACACAAAATAAAAATATATTGCAGAAACGGGTGGGATACCCGTAATATATGGCCTATGAATTGCATATATATTTGTCAACGTGTGGGAGTTCCTCTTGGGCCACACAAAAAATGTTGTTAAATGTCCATCAATTTTGGGAACTCTTTGCAAACTCAATTTGGGAGCACAACAGCTTTGAGTCGCTTTAAATGGGAAAAGCCAAATTGGCCTCAATTATTTATAAGGCCAGACATTTTTCCTAAATAGGCGTGTGAATATGTCAGTTAACTTTTCTTGAGATTATTATTAAATATATATATTTGTCGGGGAATAATATAAAAGATTAATGAACAAATTAAGCGCAAGTTCTTAAGGAATTCTTTCTGAAAACTCTTAAGAAATTAGTTATAAATTTATACAAAATGGTTGAATCAGTCTTAAAGTCAGCCAAAATATAATAAATAATATACTAAATACAATACAATAGTAATATTTTTAAACATTATAATTTAAATAATCATTCTTTGTATAAGAGAAGTCTATTTCACTATTTTTTAAGATTCATTATTTAGTTTTCTGCTACATTTTTATGAAACTAAAGGATACTTTTGACTGACTTGTAGACTAATTAGCCCAATATAATAATTTCTATATGAAATATATACTTAAAGGATCATTTAATAAATGTAAAAAAAATTCCTTGGATTATTAAAACTTCAAATCCATGATGAAATTATATCTTCTGCTATTAAACTATTCTAAAAGCAGTCAAGTTCTCTTAGCCACACACTCGTGTGATATGATATCACTGGCCATAACTCTCCTTTGGCGCAATAATTCACCTGTGGCACAATTTCCGCGACCACAAATTAATTTTCGTAGACACACAACCGCTCATTTCAATTAATGGCCAAAGGCAGACACATATGGACTATGGCTAAGCCGATTCTCTGATACTCACCGATACTTTGCGTCTAGTTTGGGGTTCTGCAAATTTGCCGGCAATTGAGTTGGCGTCGGTAAAACAGGTGAATCTGTGGCGCCAGGAAGTTTGTCAACCTGAAGATGATTCCCAATAATTTTTGTTCTTTTTTTTGGGAACTATTTGCTGAGCAAATAAATTTGATGTGGGGTTAGAGGTGATCTGATCCTTGGACTCTGGGGTCACTTGTTGCTGCTGCTGCTGCTTCTGGTGCTTTGTCGCTCTCGATGTGAACTCCAAGAAGGGAAATTGGTAACTCGATGTTGGCGTTGCCTGCTACCGGGCTTTATATACAAAATAGCAAACAGCTCCAGCGGCAGCGACGTCGACAGCAACCGAGGCAGAGCAGCAGCAGGAAGCACGAGCTGCCGGAAAATCAGGAGGAGCAGCTGGAGGAGGAGGAGAAGGAGCAGGCTGTGTAGGGAAGGATAGGTTTTGGGGGCATTTGTAGGGGGCGTCTGCTTAGGCAAAGCTTTATGCCCCATGTCAAGCGACACTGCAACAAGCACGGGTAACACTTGCTCTTGATACCTGGCGCACGTACAGGGTACACCGGGTGGGCAGGGATTAGACCACACAGGAAAATTTAACTTTTTATAAATTTTTAATGTCCTAGAAATGGTTTTGGCGAAGGAAATTATCTACAATAAAAACTATGTTATCAAAAGTATATCTTAAAAATTTTCGATTAAGAATTATTTATAAATTTACTGTTTGGCAAAATAAATAATAAAAGTTATTATAAATTCAGATAATCAAATTCGTAACTATATACATATATATGTTATATAGCTAAATAGTATATCATTTTAATTATATATAATTTATTATATTTATTTTTTGTTAAACCTTTAATACTATTTTTTAACACAATTCCTAAAAAAAACTTGAATTTTCCAGATTTATTTACAATTATACAAAATATAGTTTACAATTTATGATTATATAAAAATATTTTATAAAATCTAGAATACAAATTACCTAAAAAGGAGTACTCCTTAGTCGACTACCTCAAACAATACGTTCTCAGAGCACTCTAAGTTGTTTCTGCTCGTACAATGGGGCGTATGAACAATGTGCGACTTATTAATTCACCACACGGACAGGGACACGGACCCGGACATGGACATGTGCCGCCCCCATCTGCCCTCCCTATTTGGAGGCGTGGTGAGTAGCACCTGTTGCTGATTAACTAGCGGCCAGGCAGACGAAACCTGTTGCATACTTAGCGACACTGCGTATATGACGTAGCCAACGAATCGAAAATGCACTTGGACAGTAGGCTGAGCCGAATGGCTTTACATCATCATCGTCATTGATTTACGGGCCCATTGATAACGAAAATTGCGCCATGTGCCCCGGAGTGGGATTATGACATAAATGTACATAAAAATAGATATCGTATATGACAGGGTTTCAGAAGAATTCCTCGAAAATATAGCATTTTATGGTTTACTATAAATCAGAACAGGCAAAGTGAATTCCAGGATGTTTTAAATAAGAAATTTTGCAAGGTAATTTTATAAATAAAACATACAAATTTCTATATCATTAAATTATTCCCTCAATTGTATATTATGAGATTAGCTAATGATAAATATTCTATCTAATCCACACAGTAAAAGATTCTGAATTTATATTTATATATTTAGCTTGTATAAAAATATCAGTAAGTCAAATTAATAAATTTATTATAATATATTTGTTTAGTACTATCATAAATCAGAGATAATTATTTCAAGCAAAAGTACTCTAGTGTTTATTTAATATAAATATTAATGTGTTTATTTCTGTCCATTCATATATGTCTTTTATCTAAAACTTCATAATTTTTGTAGCTAAAGTCGTAGGCAGGCCAACCATCAATTAACGTAGGCAATTAGATGTACATAAAAGTCTATTAATGTGGGCTTCAGCAATCTCATTAATGGTTGCCTATTGGCCAATAAAACTTTGCCATTCAACTTTCCAGCCACAAGTTAGCCCGGTCATAAACGTGCATTGCACACTTAAATCGATCGTCAGTTTAGTTTAAAAGTTCACTATGGCCAGCACAGCTAATAATATGCATTGACTTTGAGTTGGTGAATAGTTTGTAACAAGTTTAGAAGTGCTTTACATGAATAATAAATAAACAATAAGGATATAATGTAGGGCCAAGGATTTATGACAAGGAAACCCCTTTGAACATTTTTTTTTAAACAAGAAACTCATTTTGAAAGTCTTGAAAGGTTGTTTTGAAAGTTTCTCAAGTAACTAAGTTGCTTTCTATTAAAATTTTGAAAAGGAAACATTAGTTTTGAATATAATAACTTTATGTTTTACATATTTAAGAAAGTGCTAATGCTTACACTTAAGATTTTATCTAGAATTTATGTAATAAATTGTAAGATCTGCTTACATTTTAGTTTTAAAACCTCTTCCCTTAAAAATAAGCACCTTACCTAACATAAAATCGATCTGTTGTATCTTATTTATCACTAAAAAAGATATAGATCCCGATATCAAGCGATATTTCTATCACTTCCGGTTACACAATTCACGAGCGAAAATAAATCGGCGAATGGGTCACGAGCTGAGGGCATGCGATGGCTGGATTTGTTCAGAGAATTAGGTTTTATGGCCGATGTCAGTCAGCATTAAGCTGGCAGGGGATTACCGCCAGCTCCTGTCTGGCCCCGAAATATATAGTATTCCGATTTCCATGCACTACGTATGGGTGAATGAATTAATTTATTTATGAATGCCGTTGGACTTATCGATGGTGGTTTATTTATAACGCAGATTCACAGTGAGTTACAAATGCACAGATATAGTTATACAGTTACAGTTACAGATACAGTTACTAGATATAGTTACTAGATACAGATACCACTAGATACAATTACGGAACTCGGGGGATTTCAGTTAATTGCGCGAACAACTCTCACAGCAGCAACGAAAAGGAACTCGCAGATGTCTTTTTGTGAAACACCTCCACGGAGATGACATTCCGTTGGCATTCCCACTCCGGAGGTGGCTCAATGGCGGATATATTTTATTATTTTTTGGGTTCAAAAGCAGCTGACGGCATTGAAATAGCAACGCCAGTAGGCACGACCACCGCCGGATCCGGATGAATGGATACGCCGGGATCCAGCCGGTGAGCCCGGTATTGTGGTGGCTCCTCCTGCAGCCCGATCTGCGCCCGCCAATTCCGCACCGGCTCTTCTCTGAAAGCTCTTTGGCATTAACTGAAATTTTCTTACACATCGCGCTGCTAATTTTATGTCTTATATTGCAATTTAGGTTTTATGTTCCAACTTACTGTTTCGCCAGTGGCGCGATTGATCTGATTCAAATCTTTGAAATCATAATCCAACATAATGCCAGGATCATCGTCGCTATACATGCCTGTTAAGTCAGTAGAATATGAACTTGATAACCTTTAGAGGTTTTTTTTTTATAAACTCACCATCCTCCCGCACTTGATGGGGTTCCAAGCCATTGTGGAGATCACTTAGTTTTGCATTCAAACTATTCTTATCCGCGTAGAAGTCGCCAATTCGATGACCACCTCGCTCGTGTTCCAGGGCATGATGGAGGGCAACCATTAAACGATCCAGAAGCAGGGCAGCTCGCTTGGGAACCACCATCTTTGAGGGGAAATCAAGGGGAAAAGTACTTATGGTTATAAACTCAGTTTTGTTCTGGTGGTTTTCTCAATAAAATATTTCAAAACTAACTCAACTCAAAGATACAAGTGCTATTTATAATTTTTTAAATATTTTAAGAACTAAGAAGATTCGAGAAAATAACATATTTAAAACTTTTCCTAATTAAATGCTTTTCTAGGGACATTAAACACACTTCCCACACCTAAACTTGACCCCAGCCTTCATTAGACCCACCACTAGCACCTGTTTGTACCTTGAACCTCTCATAATCAAGGTGCTGCTGTGACGTCAGCTCAGTTTTCCGGGGGGGCGGTGTTGGAGGATTCGAAATGTAGCTTAGGGTCAAAGTCAAAGCCGAAAAGCAATCAAATGAAAAATATACAATTACAAATTGTGCGTAAGGTGATAGGGATTCAAAACAGACATGGCCGTTGACCAACACGACCCACGCAAAGATTTAGTAATTTTCAGATTTTCTGGGGGCTTTTTTTTGTGCAAAGGGAGGGCTTTGAAGGACATTTCTGCTTACCGGATACTCGTCGTAGCTGAGGCCACTGTCATCGGCGGGGGCACTGAATATCTCCTCCGGCTGACTGGGAGCCGACCTGCCTCGCTTATCCTCCTCCGGAGATGTGGAACTGCTGCCCCCCGGCGGTGTCACCTCGCCGGCTGCACTGCCACCGATGGTGGTGGTGAGCCGGTGGTCCTGGGATCGTTTGTCGCTTGGCTGCCTCATCAATTGCCGGCACATGTGCAGCTCAAAGTTCTGGATGAGGACAAGCAGGATAATCAACAGGGCTGGCAGGTGATAGGTCCTGCCAGCGGAAGAGCCCTCCTGCCGCCAGGGTCTCCTCTTCCACGGGCGCCTGGTCGTTGCAGTGTGCATGGGTCTCGGCCCCGGTGGATGATGCATTTTGGGTGGCTCCTGTGAAACTAATTACTGTCAAGTTGTCCTGCGTTCGACACTTTTGAAGATTCAACTGAAGCGTTGGCTTTATGCGCCCAACGCTTTTATAGCAGCCAGATCCTGGCGCTTGGCATTCCCTTTGGCCATGTTTGTTTTTTTTTTTTTGTTTGTGCAGCTCCTTTTTTTACAGTAATGAAGCATTATAAATGCTTGTTAATCGGAAAGGAGCGCAGTTAAGGAGCTAAGCTGGTCCGACAGTGAAATGCTTTTTTCGTTCCTTGATTTACGACTGACTCTGCCACCCGGCGTCCTTGTTGTTGCCACTCGACTGCCGTTGCCGTAATTATTGAACATCGAAAGCCATGTCCAGCCTGCAGCCAAGTTATTAACTCACACACATGCTTCGAATGTGGGCGAGGGTGTGGGCGTGGGTGAGTTTTTGCTGTGTGATTGCAGCCTGTTGCGCTTTTTCGGTAGATCCTTCTAATGAGCCAAATGCGAAGGACCTTTTGGCCCGACATCCCACCGACTTGTTGCTTGTTAAGTCGCAAAAAAGAGAAGCAGGAGTGTCCTTATCAGTGCATGTGCCCTCTTTTGAGTTTTTGTAGCTTGAAAAGCTTTGAGTGTCGGTGCATTCTGAGACAAAAGCAGATTTCGTTCAGATTAAGGATCATTAATTTTTGCGACATATTTTTCGAGTAAACTTATGTGCTTTCAGAAAGATTTTTAAAAGAAATAGCTCTCAAAAAGGCCACAATTTCTCCATCTAATAAAATGTATTTCTCCTCATATATATTCTTAGCTGATGATTATATATTATTTAGTTAATATGAATAAAGTTAATGAGCCGCTAGCTAGTAATTTTTTCTCCCTCACCCAAGGAACAGCGGGTGATATGTGAATGCGAGTTCATTGGCCATAAAACATTTCAAAGCCAAAGGATTCCATCGATTAATTGCCCAGTGTGCGGCATTTGGAACATGCAAATCGTAATTAAAGCCCGCAAATGAGCTATAAACCAAACAAAAACAAGTAAACCAAAAAAAATATTCATAAAAACACATTTAGTTTTGCACATACATAAATGACGCCCCGTGGTGTAGCATATATGGATATCAAAGATATAAAAAAAACCTTTAATGTAATAGAGAATTGAGTTTTTTCTCAACTTATTAATAAATGAATAATGAAAAGTACAAGTTTACCATTGAAAGTTTCTTATACCTTTTACTATTATTTTGGAGAGAAGGAATACTATTATTTAATAAATTTGTTTTTGCATATTTCTAGGTTTGGTTTAAATATTCAAAAATATATAGTCTGTTAATGCTAACAAGTTTGCTTGTAAAAATATAATTAAAAACCATGAAGAAATATGTGGAATATATTCAAGATGCCCCAAAAGGTAGGCAATAAAATATTTTAGGTCTCGCCTTTGTTTATTTTAAACTATTTTAAATCATTTTTTGATTCCTGGTTATTTATTACCATTTTTCTTATTATTTTATTGTCCGTATTATAATTAAAAATAATATTATTTTATAAATACATTTTTCAGGATAGTCCTTAAAATTATTTAATATTAAATTCGGAACACACAGAAAGTAAAATTGAATATGAACGAAAACTATAATAAAATTATGAAAAATAATATTAAATCTTACTTAAAAAAGCATCTTTTTTAGCTTCTCTCATTTTGCTTTGTTCAGTATTTTCCCCAAGTGCATCGGAAATGTCACAGCATCCCTGGCGGTACTGTCACCGTCATGCGCATGCTCCCACTTCCCCCTCGCCGCTGACATTCCCAGTAAAGGAGCTGTCAAAACACACGGAAAGAGAGAGTGTAGTTGAGAGTGAGAGTGTGAGTTGAAAGAGAGCAAGTAATCCTGTCAACCTGGAGCCTGCACAGCCTCCGAACCCAGCAGGATTCAGTGTGCGAAGAGGAGCCAACTCAGACGGAAAACAATACTGCAGTAATTCGCAAACAACAACAAAACCGCAGCAATTGAAAACTCAAACAAAAAACAACAACAAACGTTCACAGAAGAGTAAGGAGCGGAAAGGATATGCAGGAAGCCGAGTGAAAGCGCGAATGCAGTCGTGTGAAAATTGTTGTATCGAAATGTGCATGAAAATGTGGCCCACACAACAATTAGCAGAATAAACAAAGGCGGGCTAACAACAACTCGAAGAAGGCAACCAGGATGTCAAGGACTTGAGGCTGCGGCGTGACTTAGACGGGACTTAGAGCGCATCGGGCTTTTGGCCAAGTGTTGCCAAGATGCGTGCCTACTACACTACGAAGGATATGCGAAAATACGGCGACTTGAGCTATGAGTAAGTGAGCAAAGCGGGGGGAATCCCCCACCTCATCTAGCATCAAAGGGATGCCTGGGGGAGAGTAGCACAGGTATGAGTGTGAGTGTGTCATCGCTTGTTTACTCACAGCACCCAAGCCGAATGCCATTTCAATGCCTTTCCTGGTCTTCCCCTTCTCCTCCCCTCACAGATCCAATTCTATCTGATTCCAACCTCCTTTTCCTTGCGTGTTTGCCTGAACAAAATGCAATTGAAAGTGTCAATTGGAAATTTGTTTTTGTACACAAACGGATTGGATTGGATTGGAGAATAAATTCTTTTGAATGGTTTTCACATGAACCCAAAAATAGAGAAGCACTTGGAGAAATTTTATATAAAAAGCACGGGGTTGTAATAGAGCATAAACAATTACAATTATTGAGCTTTAATCAGGGTTTGTTAAGCATTATAAAGTATGTTTTCTGCTATAATTATAGTTCTAAGATTATTTTACATTTATATTGCAATTAAAAGAGCTAAAAAACCACTAAAAACTTAACAAAAAATAAATAATTCTTTATAAGAAACATTTTTACTTAAAAAGATCCTGAAAATCTTAAATTAATAATATTAAAATTGAATTTTTATTAGTTGTCTTCGTTGCCTACTTCACTGGGCACCACTCTCCTTCATGAATATGCATTCAGGACTTTGGAACACATTGACAGCCTCACGTTTTCGTGTAATTTCTGACACAGGAATCCTGCAATGGGAAAGGGGTAGTAGCGGGTTGAGGGTATGTCCTAGGTGGGCAGCGGTCTAAGGACTTTCGGCTGAGTGGCCACTCAGAGCGCTTCTCTTGTTGTGGGCATTCATTATATTGTTTGTTGCCTTAATTAATAGCCTGTCAGCATAAAAAACTGTTAAGCTCCTAGACAGAATACAATGAACCTGAGAGCAGGAGGAGGTGATGGCAAAAAGGAGGTCTAGTAAATTACAAAGGCAATGAACCAAAGTAAATTCAAGGATGAGGGAAAAATGGATGTAAAGTTAATATATTTAGTTTATAAATCTGCCTACTTACTTCAGAATTCATATCATTAAGATCCTTATCCTTATCCTGAAATACTTATAGTAATTGTAATATTTAACCTATAGATTTAATATTTGGCAAATATATTGAAAGCTTGTGTGGATTAAATTAAGTTTTTCCACATTGAAAAGTGTGAAGTATATAAAAAAAAAACCATTCTATGTTTATTTTGACAGTGTTTTTTCCTAAATTTCTATTCTCTTCTTTTTTTATCCAACAGAAGCAAGTACCTATTGGATCCCAAGTTTATGACCAAGCGGGATCTGCAGCAGTATTATCGCTATTACAACATGAAGAAGGGCCGCAGCCACTTCAAGAAGGTGGTAATTGTCATCTTCTGCCTCTGCGTCTTCTCCTACCTGTGCGTGGACTACAATCTCAGGACGAAGCTGCTGCGCTTTCGCGATGGCTTTGATTTTATGGCTCGCATCGAGGACCGTCGCGGCAATATGACTACCGCCTACTTTGTGGACACTCCGGGCTGCCGGATGCCGCACTTCGAGGTGAACGACGACACCATTGCCCAGTTCATGTTTAAGCCCCGCCAGTACAGCTGCGCCAAGATGCTGCTCCGAAGCAGCGACACAGTGCCCGGGCGGCTGCATCTTGATCTGGATGCCAAGGAGCTGCTGGTCCACTTCAATATTACCGACCTGTCCGCCGTGAAGTGCAACTACACGGAGGTGACACGGAAAACGGATGAGAAGAACAGCTACGGTCCGGGAGTGAATTTCTCCCTGGATAAGGTGATACAGCTCTCGCCGCATGCTGAGTTTATATGCCTGTGGTGCCACGACGCCAATGGCAAGGTCATCTTCAAAGACTGCCACTTCTTTGCGGTGGAAAAACCGCGAATAAAGCCAGCGCCAAGAAGAAGCTCCAACCGAGGGAGCTTTAATAGCACCAAAGAGCAGGGTCAGGAGCGCGTTTCCGTAATGATCCTGGGCTTAGACAGCTTATCCCACCTCAACTTTCTGCGCCAGATGACACGCTCGGCAGACTACATACGAAAGAACCTCTCCCATGTCGAAATGTGGGGCTACAACAAGGTGGGCGACAACACCTATCCGAACATGGTGCCCCTGCTGACCGGCCTGGACGAACAGGAGCTGGGTCTCGCCTGCTCGCCGAGCACAACGCCCTTTGACAACTGCGCCTTCATATGGAAGCGCTTTCAGCAGCTGGGCTACCGCACCGCCTTTGGCGAGGATGTGGCCTTACTTTCGTCATTAAATTTACAGTGGCATGTCTTCAATAAACAACCCACGGAGTATTATATGCGACCCCTAATGCTGGAGCTGGAGAAGGAGCTGGCCTTCGAACAGAAGCTCAACATGTTCCTGTGCATGGGCTGCCGTCGAACGGCGGATGTTCTGCTCGAGTACATACGGAAGTTGGTGCCGCGACTCAGCCAGGATCTCTCCTTCTCGTTGTTCTGGACGGTGACCCTCACGCATGATTACTTCAACTATCCGGCTTTGCTGGACCAGGCCCTGCTGACCCAGTTGAAGCAGTTCCAGGAGTCCGGGCTGCTCAATCGCACCGTGGTGATGCTGATGTCCGACCACGGCCTGAGGTGGGGCTCCTTTCGGCGGACATACCAGGGAATGATGGAGGAGCGCCAGCCCCTGATGATACTCCTCTATCCGCCGTGGATGAATGATCGTTATCCGAAGGCGATAGCTAATCTGAAGCAAAACGCTCGCCGGCTGACCACTCCCTTCGATGTGCACGCGACCATGTTGAATCTGATGAACCTGGGGAATCTGGAGCCGGATGAGGTGCAACGCCGAACAGCAGAGCTGGACGAACCGGACAGCACCATGCCCAGGGGCATTAGTTTATTCCTGCCAGTGCCGCCGGCGAGGACGTGCGAGCTGGCGGGGATCGCCTCCCACTGGTGCACCTGCCATCAGCGCCAGGAGCTGCCGACGAACGATGCTAGGGTACAAAGAGCGGCACGCTACCTAGTGCGCCTGATCAACCACCGACTGAAGGGTAACCCGCAGTGTCGCACTCTCTTCCTGAACTCTATCCTGCAGGCCTTTATCGCGGCGCCGCACTCGAAGATCGTGAAGGAAATCTCCACCGACTATGGGGTGGATATCACCCTGCGCCTGCAGACGAAGCCCGGCCTAGCCGTTTTCGAGTCCACGATTCGGATGTCGGGCTACAAGAGTGTCCTCACGGGAACCATCAGCCGACTGAACCTGTACGGAAGCCAAAGCTACTGCCTCAACGATAATTCCCTGAAGATGTTCTGCTATTGTCACAGATAAACTGGGAGCAAAAGGAGGCCATCCTCTCCGGGTGTTGTGGAACTTGGACTCTTCAGCAAAAGACTTGATACTTGGATACCCATGAACGTAGCCTTAGCCATCAAAAATAAATTTATTTCTATGAAATAGCCAAAGTTTGTAAAAATGTTAATCCAATCTTAGCCTTTGTCGTAAGGACTTCCCTGTCTTGGGTACACCTATGTAGTCGCGGTATAAGCGTTGCCGAATTTATTCATTTCCCATTAAATTAGAGGACAATAAGCCGACTTAAACTAATAAACTAAAAGTAATACAAATACCCATGAAGCTATTGTGTGAGTGTGTAAAATAAATAATAATAATAATAATAATAATAATAATAAATAAATAAAAGCAAACTTATAAGTAAAGCATCGGTTAATCTTTAATTGTGGTAAATGTGTCAACTATTAAGAAAAGCGTTTTTACTATAACCTGAAAAGAATTTGGAACCGCAACTTATTTGGCTAATATTTATTTATAATGAACAAAAAACAACAATCAATTACGTAAAAATTCTAGTTTCAAACGAAAGCACTGTTCGGTAGGTCCATTAATTAAATCTTTATTTAATAGTATTTGTTAGAAAATGTTTCAGAAACATTTTATGAATGTGACTTATTTTTAACAATTAGATTTTAAATGTATGCTTTAAAGAAATGTAAATGTTTATCATACGGTAATTGTCAATTTAAAATAAATAAAAACTTAATGTAAAAACAACGTTTTATAAATTATACTTATAAAAAATGGATATATTATAACATGGCCAAAAATACACCAATTTCCATTCGGAAAGCATGTGTGTTTGCTTTTTTATTATAAAAAAACAAGCAAACTAAATTAAAAATTTTAATTATTTTTTTAATTTTGAGGTTTTATTTTATTTATAATGAATATACATTTTTGGTACTCTTTGGTTCTACGTTGAAATTTCATGTTCTATGACATAAAAGTTAATTTATTATTAATGCTATTATTTCCATATTTATTATTAATAGTTTTTAAGGACCAGAATAATTCTAAAAAATATTATTAATGACAAAAGTTGTTTTTCTTGGTTATTAATCCTTTAAATATATAAAAAAAAAACTTCCGTTTTTAATCGATTATTTTGTTTTTCAAATTCCTATCGAATATTTAAAAAAATATCGACCATCGATATTGGAGACGCAGTTGCACTTTTGTTATTGTCCATCTTTCTTATCAGTTTCGTTTCGTTTTCTTTTCTGTTGTTGCAAAAATGGATTAAATTGGTTGATTTTATGTTACTTAAGCCCATCTGTAGTGTAGAGAATGCCACCCACGGAGACACTGCGTCTCGGAGAGCGCGGCGGAGTAGCCGCGGGCTCGGTTGGAGGAGCTGGAATTGTAGGTGGCGGCGGCCCTGAGCAAACATACATTATAAGGCAGAGCAACAAATGCTATGAGCACCGCGATTCCCAGGCCACGGCCATGTCCGTTGACTACTCGGGGCAGTGGGTGCTGCTCGCAGGTCGAGGCTATCTGGCCCTGCAGCGCTTGGGCCAGGACGATGGCTCCCTCAGACGCCACGAGAGGCAGTCGAAGTACGAGGTGTCTGTGGCGGAGTTTGCCATATGTCCCAATCGCAAAGAGTACTGTGCAATAGCGGTGAGGATCTAAAGTTGATCCGCAGCTTTCTTAAAATATATTTACAAACATTTTTTGTTTATTCCAGACCAGTCAAAATATCGACATCGTTCGCTGGGGCACGTCGGAGCCCATCTATGAGAACTCGTTGCGGGGACACACTCGTACCGTTACCGACATAGACTGGCACGGCAAGGATCCCAACCTGCTGGTCAGTTGCTCCATTGACACCTTCTCGCACATCTGGGATTTGAGGGAGCCCAGGAAACCAGCCTTGTCGTTGAATGCAGTCTGCATGTGTAAATATCAGTGAAGTTTTACGAGGAATCCGTCTTATTTCATGTGTGTTTCTTAGCTGGGGCTACCCAAGTGGGATTTAATCGTGTGTCGGGTAACCTACTGGCTGCAGCCCACGACGGAGACCTACGGATCTGGGACATACGCAAGGGCAGCTGTCCCACGCACTATATTACGGCTCACTTGAACCGAGTGCACGGCATTAACTGGAGCCACAAGCGGGAAACCTGCCTGGCCACGGCCAGTCAGGATGGCACGGTCAAGTACTTTGATGTGTGCAATCCCCGCAGGGCCGAGAAGATTATCACTACCATGTCGCCTGTGTGGAGAGCCCGATACACGGTAGTAAAGGATCTTAGGGATCTTCAGAGCTGAGATGACGAATATTTCCCATTTTTAACATTTGCAGCCCATTGGCAATGGCCTGGTCAGCATTGTTGTGCCCCATTTGGGTCGCGGAGAGAACAGTTTGCTTCTCTGGAGTAACAGCAAGCAAACGGATCCTATTTGCTCGTTTGTGGGTCACACTGATGTCATTCTCGACTTTGCCTGGCGTCCTAATCGCGAGAGTTCCACGGAGATTGTGAGTTTGAAAGCTCTATATTAATTTCAATTTAATTCAAATCCTAATTTCGCTTAGGAACTGGTCACCTGGTCCAGGGATCGCACCCTGAGAGTGTGGAAGATCGACGACAATATGCTGAAACTATGTGAACCTTCGGCGGAGGAAGAGGAGCCCCGCTTTGAGCCTGACCTTAGTGAGCTGAGAGTTCCTACGCCTCCGGAATTCCTACATCCACGCTCCTTGATGGTAGCCGGCTCGTTGCCCATTTCCACGGGCGACGGAACATGTAACACGCTGCCCATGGCTCGCTCACCCAGCTTCGGTGGTTACTGTCGTCGGGAGGAGCCGCACATAGCCAGATCCTTGACAGATCAGCCCACGTGTTCGCTGCACCACGAGTTCTCGCTGCTAAACACAAACATGCCGCATGTGGAGGTGGATATGCTAGACGCTATTAAGCGATACGCATGCTTCAGGATCTGTGCGGGCGGCCACACAGTTATCCTACAAGTGAACTTTGCCACATCCTACCCAAGTCCCAGTGCACCCCCAGAGTTCCAGCTGTGCCAGGGCACCACTCTGTCCAGCGAGGTGAGTGGCATTCTGCTCAAGGTGCTCCGATGCAACGCTCTGCAGCGGGTGAAGAAGTCGCGCACATGTCTGGAGCAATGTCTGCGCGCTCTGGTGGCGGCCATGAAGAAGAAGGTGGCTGCCGTGGGCGGAGGAGGCGGAGCAGATCGCAGCCAACTTCTGCTACAATCACCGCGACTTGAGGGCGCTCTGTCTAGTGCGCTACACGATGCCTGCATTCCATACCCGCGGACCTCGGGAGTTCACTTCAACGCCATCGGCATGCTGACTACGTTCGCCCAGCCGGTGAACAACAAGCGCTTGACCCTCCGACAGCACTCGGCCCTGACCCCAAGAACCCTGTCGGCCATCAATGGAAGTGGACTTCTGGGCAATGTTATGGCCACTGCGCAACGGGATGCGAATGCTTCGTTTTACCTGCAGGAGAGAATGATTTCGGGAAAGCCTGGCAAGCAGCGAGCCATCCGACAGATGAACGGCAGTCCTGTGGTTCATGTCTACGATGCAAGTAGCCTGCTGCACATCAGTCGCAGCATGGCCAGGGAGTTCTCGTTGGACAAGCTTAACATAGCGGAAACGTGTCGCAGGAATGGAGAGATATGTCGCCAGCATGGCCGCTTGGATCTGGTGCCAGTGTGGCTGCTGGCGGAGCTGATAGCCACACCCCAAGTATCACACGAGACCCTCAATGAGCTGCTGTTCTATAAAGATCCCTTCAAGAAATCCCTCCTGGAGTCACTGATTATGCACTATGCCAGCTCCGGGGACATTCAGACAGCCGTGCTGCTAGCCTGCTTGTTCGACAAGTGTCCCACGGGTGGAGGAGCTCTAATGGACATTGCCAGTCGTCTGCCGCCGCAGCTAAACTCTCAGATTTCACCGTATCACACTGTCCTGCCGCTGGATGTGAAGTCATCTTCATCGTCGCCCAGCACCTGGCAACAACTGAAACAGCTGCGTAGCAATTCCTGGTCGGACTCCTTGGATCTTGAGGTGAAGCAACTGCAGTCCGATGGCTATTCTCCGTGCTCCCTGATCAGGCGCGCCAAGGTGCCGCTTTTCGACCAATTCAAGCGGGCCTACGCCGAGATTCTCTTCGGCTGGCAGTTGCTATCGAAACGTGCCCTTATTCTCAAGCATACCCAGAACACGCCACCTCCGGTTCAGGGAGTTGAGTTTGTCACCGAGTGTGGGACGTGCGCCAAGCCAAAGCGGACGCCCAAATGCGAGCCCTGCAAGCGACCGGTTCTCTTCTGTGTGCTCTGCCGTCTGCCGGTGCGAGGGGCCGCCAACGCCTGCCTGGCTTGTGGCCATGGTGGGCATATGGATCACATGATGCAGTGGTTTGAGGTGAGTTCAATCCCCAATTTCATGGGTTTACCTATTTATATATTTCCCTGCTTTCAGAAACACACCGTGTGTGCCACCTGTGGATGCAAGTGCCTGGAGCGCACATCGGAGCTGCTGGCGTTGCTCAACTGACCAGTTTTCTCATTGTTGATGGGCCCATTCTTCTTTGATTCATCTTCTGGGATATCTAACTACATGAATAGGTGTTGTTTAGTCTCTAAGGATACGATTTTTGTACGATTTGCATAAGATTCGGAAATATATATGTATGAATATTCATCTGCTAAGGATCGAGAACTACGGATGTATACCAGAGGAAGAGGAATAGTAAGATAAATATAATTTCGAAAATAGCGGTAAGTTTGTTATATCGAAATTTAAATTCAAAGTTTAAACAGAGACATTGTCTAAATTACAAAGCATCAAAGGATGTTTTATAAAATTGGATGAAATGAAATAAATTTAAATTAGAATTTTAATAGCGAATCAAATCTGGCAATCCATGGATTTTTGGGTCTTTTATGCCCTCTTAGTCCCAAAAAATGTATTACACTCAATTTCTCGATTCCTTTCAAGTACATACATTTATTTTTTACTTTTATAAATTTAGTTTTAGTTTAATTTTTTCTTAATTCGTTTATAGCTTAACATTTACGATTTACTTGTAGTTTCTCTGCATTTGCAATCATCAAATTTGTGGTTTTTGTGTTGTGTGAAATCGAAAGTTATTTGTGTTGGAAATAATTTTGTAAATTAATTTCTACAGCTCCGTCTTCTATAGTGTTTAAATCTTCTTTTTTTTTTAGTAAGCGTCATTATTATTATAAAATGAAATTAAAAAGGAACGCAAATTAAAAGGCAGCTAGCCTATCCTGCTTGCAGGTCGGCACGAAAAATGTTAAATAATCGTAAAAATATTGCAATTAAAGGGGAAAATCGTTCTAAGGTTAATACATTTTGAATATCGCGACATAAACATAATTTATAAAGATATAAAGCCTTACAAAAACACGCACAAAACAAATAAACAACAAAAGTCTAAGAGAAGATCGAGTTTCTGTACTGTTTTGAGGGCGAGAGCTTGTAAGCCGGCGGCGTGTGTGGTGTCAGATGAATGTAAACTGTTAGAACCAACCGCTGGCCAGGTTGTAGTTCTCTTGATATCATTTCAGCTGGTCGCGGTACGTTATGATGGCCTTCATCAGCAGCCGGACGTTGCTGAACTGGGAGCTCTTGGGGCAGTTCTTAATAAACTGCTGGCAATTGCGGTACAGCTCGGACAGCACTTTGGGTGCATGCTCGCGGGTAATGGGATCCGCCATGTTTATGGCCAGCAGCGCCTCATTAAGGTATCTGCAATGAGATATCTTTGCAGAACTGAAATTAAAGCTTATTATTTGGTGCACTCACCTCTGCTTAAGCTCGTTGTGGTTGCTCATGTCGGCGGATATCTGCTGGATGAGGGACAACAACACCTTTTGCTCCAGCCTGCAGCCTTCGGGCGCAAAAGCCTGGTTGCTGTCCGTGTGTCGGAGCGTGAACTCCACCAGACTCAGATCATTGGCCAGCAGGGCTTGATGGAACGCCTTGTTGATCTGGCCCGACAGCAGCAGCTGCTTGATGCTGTCCCTGAGGTCGTAGGTGGGTGCCGGCGTGGCTGCCTGCGAACGCATTGCCATATTCTGGGTCTCCATGTGCTTGCGCAGCTCCGCCCGAATAGTTTCCTGCACTTGACGTGCCAGCAAAATCTCTAGGCTCTTCACCTCACGCTGCGTCTCCAGCATGGCATCCGTAAGCTCGGTGCGGTGCTTGTGCAGGCTGCTCTCGACCAGCTGCTTGAGCATGGTTAGCTTGCTGTTTAGCTCCTCGGAATTGGCTCCCATCGCTTGCGGCTGAGGCATATGCTGCAGGTAGGTATTGAACTGAACCATGACTGAAAGGAAATAATGGAAAATGTTATTATAATTAATTAGTTTCAAATTTTAGAAACCTAAATGTATTAATTATAAATTAAGGGAAATAAATTACTCACAGTCCTTAATGCCCACACTGAAGGCATCATGAAGCTGCTTAAACATATTCTGCGAGGACTTCTCATAGGCTGGAATCAGGGTGCTGCTCATGGATTCAATAAACGCGGTCTGGAGGCTTGCTTGGACACCGATCAAGACCGACTTGCCAAAGGCATCAAGGAATTGCTGCAAGGGAGTATTATGTAAAATCTGTGGGAAATTTCTCTTGTTATCTTGTAATCACCTTGCTTTTGCAAACTTGGCCAATATTTTCCTTCACCGTCTTGTCGAACACATTTAACTTTTGCACGATCTCCACCTGCATCTGAGCCTGCAGCTGATCCATTTTGGCATTGACACGCGGTAGCAGTTGACGCTGCAGTTCCATGTTGAGAACATTGCCAATGATATCCGTGAAATGGTTCATCACATACTGGTTCAGCACCTGGAGCACTGAGTCGCGAAGTTCGCGATTTTGGCTTTCACTGAGGATTGATTGATTGATTTTTATATTCGAATATAAAGAGTTTTAAGGTGGACTCACCGCGCCGCAAGAAATTCGGTTAACTTCTTTTTATGTTCGTTTTCGTAGCGCTTCAGATACTGCTCCATTAGCTTGGACAGTTGCATTTCGATTTTGTAGGCCAGCTGGTTGACATTCTTGGGGTCCAGAGATGCATCCGGCTTGTTACTGACAGCAGTCACCGACGCCGAGACCTGTTGCTGTTTTTGTAGCTTGGTTACTTCGTGCTCCAGTTTGTTCAGTTGCTTCGACTGAGCCTTGACGAGATCTGAATGAGATTTTTAAAGCATTTTAATTAAGAAATCACAATTAAACTTTAGTCTTAGAGGTGAACATAAATAAATAACTGCTAAAAACTTCTAGAAACTCACCCAGCAGTAGCTCAATCTTGGCATTCAGCTCTCCATTGCTATTCGATCCTTCGCCAGCTACTCCGGCATTTGTGGTATTGTTGTTGCTGCTGCTGTTGCTTGTGTTCAAGGTGGATGCCGTGTTGTTGTTGCTGTTGCTGCCCACACTGGTGTTGTTGTTGTTGTTGTTACTACCTCCGCCCAGCGTGGGCGGCACATTGCCATTATTGGTATTTTGCACCGCCTGGGACATGATCTGGGCGGCATTCTGGAGCTCAGCGGAATTGGTGAGAGATTGCAGCTTGACAATAGGCCAGGATCCAGCATCAGGTCCATCTAGCAGGGGCGATGAATTGGCTAGCTCTTCCTCATCGTCGTCATCATCGTCGTCGTCGTCTACTAGATTCTCCAGCTCCGCTTCGTAAGCATCCGCATCCTCCTGAGTGGCCATGATCTCCTGAACTTCACGGCTCGGACTGGAACCGCCGCTGGCCAGATTTTCGGCAACATTGCGTTCCGGATTGCGATCAATGGCCACGAACTTTTTGCGAGCATCCAGCTTCTCCTTGAGCTTCTGCTGCTCGCGATCCTCGATCAAAGTGTTATTCATCAAGTTGAGTAGATTCGCATTGGTGTTGTCGGCTCCGGTCTTCGCCGTAACCGTGGCCAGCATGCGTAACGTATTGAGAACAGCGGAATCAATGGATTCAGACGCCCCGCCAACTGCCGAGCTATCTGTGCCCGTGGTGGTTGTGGTGCTGGTGGCCACCACCACAGCAGTTGATGTTGAACTACCGCTCGCACTGAAGGCATCTGGGGTCATAAGATTCACCTGCGGAAAGGTGCTGCCGAATGTCGGAGACTCAGACTTGATGGCATCCTTGTTGACGTCCTGCAAGATGGCCGACGGGGCAGCTGCTGCTGCCGCCGCCACAGCCACAATGGCGGAAGAGCTGCCAGTCGAGGACCTTTTGGCGGATTTTGCAAACAAAGCCTCTAGCTGGACAGTGCCAGTCGATGCATTGTTGGGGGATTCCGGCTCCTGTTTGATACGCAAGTTATTTTCCGGACTCTGGGACCGCTTGCTGGTGTTTAGGCTGCGGCGCTCCGACTTTTCGGTCGCCGATACGCAGGGCTGGTAAATAATCTGGCACTCCTGAAGGCTCTTGGCCTGCACAACGAACATATGCAGCACCAGGGCACTGGTTTGGTTGCTGTCGTCATCAAAATCATCGGACTCCTCGAAGGGATAGTAGCTTTCGATGGAGCTCTTAAGCTGCTGAACCGTGGCGTCCACAATAGAGAAAGAGAGAATGCCGGAACTGAGCTTGAATTCAGCAACATTCTGAATGCGTATGCCAGTTTCTTCGCCATCGCTATCGCTGGCTCCAGCTTCAGAACCGACGCTGCTGATTTGCATTACATAGACGGCCAGCGAGTCCAAACTGGAGAGCACCAAATAGTTGGCACTGCGATCAATTCCAGCTATAAAATTGGAGGGCTGCGGCGGAACGGTGGTCTGAACGTTGATTGTCTGCAGGCATTCCCACAGAGAACAGTTCCACAGCTTGATTTCGGTATTGGCATCGCTGGTGGTTATCACATGCTGCCAGTAAGAACTATTGGGGAAACGTTAATGTGAGAGTTCCATAATTCTTAAATTACACTTACTCTTCCACTGGCTTGTTGATGTTGTCCAGGAAAAATAACGAGCAGACCTTCTTGCCATCATGCGGCTTCCACTCGTGCAGGCAGCGATGGTTGCGCACATCAAACAAATAGATTTGATAGAATCTAACCAAACCATCGGCACAGGCGGCGGCCACTGTTGTGCCATCGGGCGACAGAGCAGCGCAGGTGATCAGTGACTCCTCTTCTATTTTCAGATAGCCCGTTTCCAGGGCAGCCGGCTGAATCTTACCGCGCTACGCGAACAGAATAATTAAATTGAATTAAATTAATTTAATGATGGCAAACAGAAACTCACCCCGTGCTCAGAGACAATCATTTTGACGTGGAAGCACTGAAACTGCGAGCTGCGCGACCAAATGAGAAGCTGATTCTCATCATCCTCCTCGTTGATCGGCGAGACAGTCGAGCTGCCGGGACTAACATAGGGGCACCAGGAGACCATATCATACTCCGGCACATAGTTGGCGATAGGATCCTCCACCTTCAGCACGAGGTTGCAAACCAGATTGCCTTCGATTAGATCGACTTTGTAGACAAAGAGCGAGCTGACATCAATCACGGCCAGAATGCGCTCGCGATCCGTGTGGGCGAACTGCAGGTCCAATACCTCACCGCTCATTCCCTTGATCAGGGCCCGCATGCTGGTGCTGATGTTGCAAACGCGCACCATTCCCTCCATGCCAGTGGCTTTGTTGTTGACTGCAAAGGAAAGTGAAGATGCAGTCAGTTAAAATTACTTAAAAAATAGAAAAGTGGCTGAATTATCGAACAAAATAATAAAAAAATATTAAAAAGAAGCTAACTCACCATTAATGGCATATGCCAGATGCTTGCCATCGCGATGGACAGCCACCAGGTGGCCAGGGTAGTAGTACTTGCGCTCCCACTTGTAGTCCACAACGTTCTTTAGCTTGACCTTCGAGGAGCCACGGTTGTGAACACCGCCGGAGGCCAGAACCCTGGTATGGTTAGTCTTAATGACCCGACAGCATTGCTTCTCGTGCGGCAGGAAGTTTCTGTTGCAATATAAATTCATGGCTTTAAAATACTACAACTGAAGGGAGATCCCAAAACTCACATTATTTCCACTTCCTTGGGATCCGTCAATTTGCCATTGGCAGCTATCGGCAGCTTGCTGCCCAGGCCTGTGTCCTGGTCGGTGGTGCTGCTGTTCATCCTGGCCGATGCTGTTGCGACGATTGCCGGTACGCGAATACGGACTACTGCTCGCTGGGGTTTCTCTGCTCTGCCACACCTTGACGACGGAGGCTCAGACGGCGACGGGTATGCCGGGGGCGGCGGCGTCTTACGAAAGATTGGCAAGTGTGCGAGCGCAAAGAGCGCGATTAACATTGACACATCGGCTGACTGCAGGCACGGGTGTACACATTAATTTCATCAGTTAATGCCCAGCAACGAGCGACTCTCACACTAACCTGCCCTATCAATATGCACAGTTGCTGCAGCAGTTGCTGGATCGCCGATTTCGCCCAGCCGGGATGTCCTGGATACTGCGCGCTTGTCTCGTGGCTCTGCCTGCAGCAATTACTGTATTAGCTTGCCAAACTGAAGCATTGGGGTAGCTTTTCCCGTAAACGTACTGATTTTCGCAAAATTTTTTGCCCAATGCCGCAAAGCCTTAGTGATGTGTAGCGGCGTGTGCAAGTCTCATCGATAACGGCGGGCGTCTGTTACTAGGTTCGTCGACCAGGGTTACAGTATTGCTGCGCTTTTTCGAAATCGAAAAATGTCCGTTGCTTTTGCTTTTTTTTTTTTCTTTGTTTTCTTTATTGCATTTTAACATTCAACTTAATACATTTATCTTTATTCATAGAGATGTATATCCATCAAAACAATACACATTGATTACGCAGCCACGTAATAATATGTTTACATAGTGTTTCAATATCACTTTTCTTTCCTTTCATTAAATTTATGTATGATTTATCTCGTTTTGTTTTTTGTTTCGTTTTTTTTTTGTGATTGTGGGTAGATCTTTGAAAATGTTTAACAAGTTGAAGAGAAACTCATACATTTCAGGGGTTTAAGTATGCAAAAGAATATTATATGTATGCCGGTATATCTGATAAATTCGAAGTTAGCAAATACGTACATATTTAGTGGTCCGGTTAAATTAAATTTGTCTCCTGTTTTCGGTCTTACATATTTCCTTTTCCGTTTCAGACGTAGAAAGAAATTGTTGGGTAAATGTACATAATATCAAGGTTTTTTTTTTGTTTTTTCATTTTTTTTTTGTGTACACTATACAGATAGAAAATATATTAATATGTATATAAGTTTTTTTTTTGTTTTGGAAAAACCTAAGCTAAGCTTTCAAGGAAATGAATTTCTCGTCTATTTTTTGTATTCGTTTTTTTTTTTTTGTAGTTTTCTAATACTTAAACATTTAAGCCTGGCTTTTTATTCTTGTTTTTACGATCGTTTTTTTCTTTGATAGTTTTCATTGCCGGAATGAATAGAAGGGTAAATTTCGAGGCATACACAAAACATGAATTAATAAATAGCAAAATTGGAAAGTTAAATGCGAGTTTGCACAGCAGGGAATATTAAAGCCGAGGAGGATTTGGATTTGGACCACTTTGTGGCAGCTTCATTATACACTAGGGCGTGAGGGTGAGATGCGGGTGGCGGTTGGCTGTCAAGCGAAGGGTCAGTTTGTCATTTACTCGTTTAACAATTAGGAGAAGCGCTTCGTACATACATACACATGTCTCTAAATATACACACACGTACATAGGTATATATATATAAATCGATCTGCATAAATATCTATATAGAGGCGGCATTATTGTTGTAGTTCTCGCATGATTTGTTTGTGTTGAGATTTAACTAGCCTACAAATTAAATTAGCAACTTCAATGCATCAACTCCTACCGGTGTTTTTCTTTTTTTTTTTTTTGCCTGGCTCCAAAACAGAGCAAACATTCGAGGCAAACGCAATTTGACTTTGTGAAATCATGTGATTCTTTTCTTTGCAGAATGAGGGAAAACAGAAGTCTGTATGTTTGCTCTGCTTTATCGCTTTGCTAAAAAAAACACCGGACTTAGAGTATATTGTGCTTGCAACATACAAAAACGGCAGAAAATAAGTGACTAAATTCAGCGGTGGATTGATTTGTTCAGAGGAAAAAAAAACAGCAAGAAAAAACAATGATGAAACGCTAATTTTAAGCTTTTTCTGGCTACAAATTTAAAGCAATTAAAAAAAAAGTTTATAACATGCAATAGAGGCGGAAAAATAGGAATGTTAAATTTTGTTTATAAGCAAACAATAATTTTTCTTTGATTTTAAGCAAAAGGAGCAAAGTAGCAGCTAATCTTGTTAATATTCCTGGCCGAACAAATCAATACACCCCTTAATAGACATGATCCTTTGTCGCCACTCCTCAAATGTTGGTATAGACAGTAGCTCCTGCCGAACCGGAGGAGCCACCAGTCACATTAGCCGTTACCGGGGCTGATATCGAGGAGCTGGTTCGTCCGGGAGCTTCTCCGGTCGTAAGTCCCTCCAGTTTGAGACGCATCTCCTCTTTGCGAGTCTGGACGCTCAGTAGCTCGTCGCTCAAGTCGTTGCAGAGATGCAGAAGTGAGTTGTTTTGCTCGCGCAGTCGCTGCAGGACCTCTGTGGTGTTGGCCTGGCCCTGCTTAAAGGATACATGGCGCAGCGAGTCACTGATGGCTGACACCCGCTTCTCAAAACTCTCGGCACTGGGAAGGAGGCCTACTTGGGCCGTCGTTGCCAGTCCCGGAGCCGGTGGTGGAGGCTGCTGGGGCGGCGATTGCGATCCGCGCGGCGTTTGCGGCTTTCGATAGACCTCGAAGGCAGAAACACGCTGCTGAGCTTGCTGCAGAGTAATCCTTGTGGGCGGCACTACTGCAGCTTGGGGGGGAGGTGCCGCAGGCGGTAACGAGTGCAGCTGTTGTTCATCCATCTAAAATCGCAAGTACAGGATTAGTTTCAGTCTGAACAATAAAGGAATTAGCATTAAAATGTTAAGCTACTGAATTTGGACACAAGACACTAGTGGAGCTACGGCCAATTTGCGTGGAATGCGAGTACGAGCAAACATTTAGGATTGGACTTACGACGTTCGCGGCACCTTCGTCGGCAAAGTGCGTGAAATCGGCAAAACCCGTTGAGGTTTGCATATCGAAGCTGGCCTGCGCTGTGATCTTGACAAAGAGTGGGTTTGCATATTTATATACATGTCGCACAGGTTTTAGGTAGTATTATGGGGGCAAAGAAAAAGGTAAACAGGAAGTGAGAACTTCGGACGTACCGAAGTTTAAGATTATGGGAGGCAGAAAATATCCATATATCGAAATTAAAACGATATTTGTTGAAATTAATCTCGATTACACCTCTTGCATTAGCAAAGAAGAAAGAAAGACTTCTATAATTTAAACTTTCATTCTTGGAAATAAATATAATATTTATAATAAAATATTTCTAAAAAATTTAAATTTAAATATATTCGATAAAACGATAACAAATAACAGTTTCTACCATATCGATATTTAAACAGAAAAAACTATATTTTCTTATAAATAGAATTTCAATTTAAATAAATTAAATGCAAGGTTTTGCGAGGGCAGGAAGACACTTTGGTTATTCAATGATCTTAAACAGATTTGCAGTAAATATAAAATAATCTCCACGTAATTTATCTCTGCAAGGCTGTCTAAGGACCAAGTTAAATCACGACACAGACACAAACCAAGTGAAGGGCATCCATTAATCAACATTTACTTACCTCTGCCTGCTGGGGACCACCCGTTGCGCCCATTTTGAACTTGTTCAAGTCCAGGCTGCTGCTCCGCGCATGACGATGCGGCCTCGGTGGCGGCAGGGGTGGCGGCTCCTTCTTGGACGCCACGTAGACGGTTTGCTGCTCAGGCGGCTCACTGGGACCACTGGATCCAATGCTCGACTCGCGTTGCGGCGGTGGCGGCAGAGCACTGTTCTTGGCAGGCAGCTTCTTGGCCTGGGGCCGTTGGATGGCACGCAGATCGCTGCTCTCGCGATGGGAGCCAGTAGTGACTCCCGATGATGATATTCCAGCTGAGGCAGCCGATCCAGATGACTGATTGATGACCGTCGTGGTCGATGTGATGGCCTTGGGACTGTCCTCGCGCAGAACCACAACGCCTTCGTTGTCGTTGGATGGCTCAGCAGAGGAAGCGATGGCTGTGCCTGACGAAAAAGGATTTATAAGGACCGAGCTGGCACTTGGCGTGGCGAAGCAGTACTTACCTATAGGGGTCACTCGTAACGGCACTGGGTGCAGAATCTGTGGATTGGAGACCACGTCCTGCGCAGAGCGCTTCATATCGAACAGGGCCGGTTTAAGCCCGGGACTAGAGACGGCAGGTGCGCCTGCTACCGCTGCCACAACAGCTGCTGCCGCCCCTCCTCCAGTGGTGGACTGCACCGGGGCAGCACTTGTCGTCGGAGATTCACTAAATTTTGTCCACTGGCTGGCAGCGTTTGTGCTTGCGTCCACGGCTTTTCCCGTAGTTGAAGCAGAGCCCGTCACCGGCTTCTCGGCACTCGGCGAGTTCGAGATACTGCGGTTTTTGGGCGGCGTGGCCTCACGTCGGGAGCTATTGCTTGCCTGTGAGGACGTGGAGATGGTGCTCAGATTCATGATGTTCTTGTCGCCAGGTGGCACGTTGGGACGCGGCTTGCTGGTGGAGGAACTGCCTCCGCTGAGATTGCCAGCAATGATTGTATTGTCCGTGTGATCATCCTCATCGTCGTCGTTCAGGTGTAGGAGATCAGCCTCGGGAGGTTCCTGAGGCAGGGCCGCCGACGACGACGAGGATGTGACAACTTGAGCACCGCCGGCTGCCGCTAGCAGCACGTTGGGATGCAAACAGTTGGGCAGGCTGGTGGGCAACGGAATGTTGTTCCGCCGCAGAACCACAAGATGCATGGCAGCTGTAAACTCGGACAAACTCAGAGCCCCATCGCGAGTCACGTCGCACAGCTGCCAGATGTGACGCAGTTCCTCCACAGGAATTCGGCTCTTTTCGAAGAAAATTCTTTAAGAAAAATAAATCATTCGAATGAGTTACACTCCTCTGTAATCGTCTGCCAGTACTTACCGTGCTGCGTGGCCAGAGAGCAGGCCATGCGGATCCCTTTGGACTGTCCTAAACTGCTTATTGTAGTACTCGCGCTGCTCCGGTGTTATCTGGTAGATTGTCACCAGCTCGTTCTCGTTGTCATCGTCATCGCTGCTGTGGCGGTCCGAGGACTCCTCCTCTGTGCCCAACAACTGGCGGTGCTCGTCGCCCAGCAAACCCTGCCAGAGGGTGTCCTGCGCCCAGGGCCGCTCGGCCACACTGTTGGTTGGAGTGGGGCTGTCACTATTGGTGCTCCAGGCTTCCGGAGAGCCACCAGCAGCACCAGCACCGCCGCCACCTCGACGCCGCTGAAGAGAGATAAGGAACGGATGAGGAACGGTCAATGGTAAGCTTATTTGCATGTGTCACATGATAAGATATGAAGAATACGAACCCCGACATTCTCCCGGCTGCTGCTGCTGACAACTCCGCTGCCATCTGTGCCACCACGTCCATGGCCCGTCGCCTCATCCACAGACTCGTTCTGCTCCACCTCGGAGTCGGTGCTGGGTAAATCAGAGGTGTCCTGCAGCTGCTCCTGCTGCGAGTTGCGACGCAGAGAGTTCCTTCGATCCGTGGGTGGCGGTGGTGGCAAGGCAGCCAATCCATTTTCAACGGAAACCGGAGCCGTAACTGCCTCTTTCCAGCTGAAGTGCGGCAGAGGTAGCGGCATCGTGGCCGAGATTAGCTCCTGGCGCAGCGGCATGGCAGCCTGGTGGGCGGCGATCAGCTTCAAACATGAGTAAAACTGAGTTCGCGAGATGTGCAGCGCCGTCGAGGGAATCCCTGCCAGGCCAGTGATCTGTAAGCGTAAGCCAAGGTAATTAATCATTCACGATCACTCGGCGGCGGCGGCGCAAATTGGACCTACCTCAATCACCGCCTCGTTGGCGATGTCCGCCGAGCGAAAAAGCTCTGTGGCCTTCAGCATGGGCACCTTGCCAGTATTCTCCACGTCGCAGCATTGGAAGAGCTCACTGTAGAACCGCGTCTCCGGCTCCGTAAGCGACACGTCCATCCCTGCCGCCTACTTGTTGCAGCCTCTCCGGTGGTGTTGTTGCCAAGCCGCCAGCCAATGCCACTAAGCGCGCCACGCCCCGTTCCTGCGACTGGGCCCCGGATCCAAATTGTTTGTTGATTTCCACGCTAAACCAAACAACAAGCCAGTGCCAGTGCCAGCGCCAGTCCCAGTTTCCGCTGCCCCCTCGCTCCCGAGCGACTCGTCTCGAAGTCTCTCTCGCTGCTCTTGGCCCCCGCACGGAGTTGGAGGAGGTGGAAAACGGCAGAAGGCAAATAATAAGGGGAGCTGTAATCGCTCTGGTTTTTCTAGCTTCTCGGTGCGCCACAGCCGGATTTGAGCGGACAGGGGTTACAGCATGCCTTGGCACAGGTCAACGGACTACTCCAGCTTCCAAAGGCTACTCGGTTCGAAGTAAATTCGCTTTTTGTCCAGTTTTCTTTTTCGCAAACTCTTTTGCACTGTGTGTGCGCTGGCTCTTGTTATCGATAGGTGGCGATGCTGGCGATATCCGCCCATCGAAAAAAGTTTACTGCTGCATGTTGCATGCCTGAGAGGGTGGTATACGAGTTATAGATTCCCCTACATTCAAATAAATTAAATAACTAACTATGTGTAATATAAGTTCTAAATGGGGTTTAATTATTTATATTTAGAAAAAATCAGTATTAATCAAAGTAAAATCCTTGCATTAAATTAATTCGAATACTGCAATGTTTGCGTAGCCCTGGCGTGAATTCGCAAGCGATTCCTGCGTCACCTTTACTTCTCCCGCCTTGCTCCCCACAAACATTCTGTTATTGTTGTCTGCGTCTCATCTGTTTCGACGCAATAAATTTAAAGTTTTAATCGCTTTAGAGCTGCAAATTAGGTAGGATATTGTTCAAAGCTAGTCCAAGGATGTTCTCCAAAAAGAAGCCGGAGCCAGCGAAGCGAAGGCAGCACGATTTGTCCCAGGTAAGAGAAAAAACAAACAACTAGATTCGTCTATTTATTAATTATGAGTCATCGTCTGCACTCTCACTCGTGCTTCTTGCGTTCAGTTTGGCCTTACGGAAATCCCGGACGACTTCGATCCCAGCGCTGGCTACGGAGATGACGATGGTGGCGACAGTGATCTGGAAGCAGAGCTGGCGGCCATTGCCAGTGGCGGGGGCGGCAGGCCCAAGCCAAAGCCCAAGGCAAAGCTCGTGCCAGCGAGCGACTTGGACAAAATGATTGCCGACAGCTTGCGTGATGTCAGCGATGATGACGATGATGAAAATCTGGAAAATGATTCGGATCTGCTTGGTGAATTAAATGGCATTGGAGGCGTGGATATGGAGGAGGACGAGGAGCAGCCAGCGGAAGAGCCACCAGCACCCGCAGAGGAGCCCGTGCAGACTTTCCTGCCCACTACCACTGTGGACACGCTGAGCATCATCAAACAGCGGCTGGAGATGTACAAGGTGGCCGAGGCGAATGCCAAGGCTGCCGGTGATTCGGGCAAGGCGAGACGCTTTGGAAGAGGTCTCAAGACTCTGCAGGATTTGCACAAGCAAGCAGCAGCCGGCAAGTCCATTAATGTGGATGATATACCGCCAGAAGTCAGTGTGAAGCCTGCAGGTGGGACTCCTGCTCCTGCAGCAGCTGCAGAGGAATCACCCGCTCCCTCTACTCCTGCTTCACCTCCGTCCATACCTAGCCGCGCAGCTCCGGCTCCTCCTACTCCAACGTCGCCCATTGCGCCAACGACCTCTGTGGCTCCCTCCACGCCTCCAAATCCCTTAGTGGCCCAAATGCGCAGCCGCCAGAACGAGTACAAAGCTGCTGCCTTGCAGTCCAAGCGTAGCGGGGACACTGCCACTGCTCTCCAGTTCCTCAAGGTGGTAAAGCAGTTCGATGTGGTTGTAAAGATGTGCGAGGATGGCCAGGAAGTGGATCTTAGCGACATGCCACCACCGCCAGCCGAATTCCTTGCATTCCTGGCTAAAATGAAGGAGGGCGCCGCACCAGAAGCAGCAGCAGAACCATCACCAGCATCGGCTCCGGTTGTTCCTACTCCTGCTGCCGCCCCGGCAGCCGCCACAAACATGCTGGAGGCTCTACAGCAACGTCTGGAGAAGTATCAGTCTGTGGAGGCAGCGGCCAAGGCAGAAAATAATACTGGGAAAGCCAGACGCTTTGGAAGGATTGTAAAGCAATATGATGATGCCATCAAGCTGTACAAGGCTGGCAAAACCGTGCCTTACGATGAACTACCCGTGCCTCCCGGTTTTGGCCCACTGCCCACCGGGGATGCTGCTCCAACTCCTTCGCTGCCCACTTCCCCTGCGTCTCCGCCAGCAACAGCCAGCACCTCTGCTGGGGGCACTCCATCCAGCTCAAGTGCAGCCACGCCAACGACTCCTCGGAAGGCTCCTTCGCCTCCCAAGGAATTGACAACACGCACCTCTGGCAATCAGCAGAAAAACAATCTGGCCGAGCAGCAAATGAAGCTTCTTCTGGAGCGTCAAAAGGAATTCAAGGTGGCTGCCATCGAGGCCAAGAAAGCTGGAGAGATTGATCAGGCCAAGGAGTACCTAAAGATTTACAAGGGCTTTGATTCGCTGCTTAATGCGGCCAGCAGTGGCTTGCCTGTTGATCTCAGCACGGTGAGTAAAAAAAGATAAATAATAATAATAAAATACTAAATATTTCCCAATCGTTTCTAGCTTCCTGTCCCGCCCTCTCAACGAGATAACTTAGAAGCCTCGTTCGCCATTGTGTCCGCCGAAGAGTGCGATCCCAGCGACGATATTTGTGAGATCGGTATCCGTATGGAGGAGCAATTGGCCAAACAACTTATGATGTGCAAGAACACCAGGGATCACCACAAGGCCATGGGTGATGTAGCCGGCATGAATCGGTTTGAAAATTTGGCACTTACTGTCCAAAAGGATTTGGACTTGGTGCGCTATTCCAAGCGAAAGAATCAGACCCTGCCAAAGTTTCACTATGAGCAACGCAACTTTAATATTGTCCACTGCAACACCGATCTTACGGACAATGAGCTGGAGATTGTCGTTGTCCGGGGTGTCAACTACAATGTGGCCAATCCCAAGGAAGTGGATACCTATGTGCGGGTTGAGTTTCCACTGCTTAATGTATGTTTTTCGCAGGATATTTTTGAACTTTACTCAAACCATAACTTTTTCCTTTCAGGATGAAACATTTAAGACTAAAACCAATGTCATTAGGGACACCAACAGCCCGGATTACGACGAGCGCTTTAAGGTGGATATTCAGCGAACCAATCGTCAATTCCAAAGAATATTCAAGAGGCATGGCGTCAAGCTAGAAATTTATTCCAGAGGGTGAGTTGTTTGAATGTAATAACTAATTTAACTTAGCACACTTAATTAATCCGTACTAAGTCGCTTTCCATGCATATTTATATAAACTAACAGAGGTGGTATGTGGTTTTAATACAGCCCATTCATTTTTTGAGGTTTCAAGAGCTAATTAGCTGTAGTATATATTAAAAAAAAAATAGTAATAATTTCCCATTTCCTTAATGTAGAAATAGTTAATACTGCTTAAACTTTTAAGGTATGGTTTCTACCCATAATCTTAAATTGGTGAGCACGTAGTGACTCTTTCAGGTCACAGGGTTCGTTCTTGTTGTTCATTATCTTTTCCCAAAGCTGAAAAGTCTACTGCAAATCTATAATTATCCTAGTTATTCAAATATTTAGGAGAATACCATTAATTTATTTAATTTGATTTAGTTTTAGTCCTCCCCAAAAATTTCAATTGATTTTTTATTTGCTCCCGTAGACAGCATGCTCCTTCTTTGGTTCCGTATCGTACCAGTCATGGCCTTAGCACGCATATATCTCACCCATATATGTAGATCCATTGAACATCACTTGATTGCCATAAGGAACATGTTAATAAAATATATATATTTTTCAAAATCTTTACGCCACGAATCCCAACAAATCGCAAAAACCTCATCCAAAATGCCACGCGTTTAATTAATAGCTGCAGTGTAGATTGTTGTGGACTAAGTCGTAAACTGCCCCTGTGTTGTTTCAGAGGATTCCTGCGCTCGGATACGCTGATTGGAACCGTAAACGTCAAGCTGCAGCCCCTGGAGACCAAGTGTGATATACACGATACCTACGATGTAAGTTGAATACATACAAATCGTGATTAATACTAATCGAAATTAATTATTGTTTTTAGCTAATGGATGGCCGCAAGCAAGTAGGAGGCAAACTGGAGGTCAAAGTACGCGTTCGTAATCCCATTCTCACCAAACAAATGGAGCACATCAACGAAAAGTGGCTGGTCTTGGACGCCTAAGGCTGAAGGGGACTGGCACATACTTCAAGTTATTTGCTTAAAGCAAACTAAACAATATATTGCTTTGGAAGCGTCTCTCCGCCGTTGTTCTCGATTAGTTTACTTAGTTATTTCTCTGTATATACATATACCCCCAGAGACACATTTGTTTACGCTTTACGCCGATTCCTGCACAGGATTAAGGCATTTATATAATACGAACACAACACAGATAATGTACTATTTATCTATTAATATTTATATATATATATATATGTATATATACTGTATATGAGATATTGGCGGCGTTAAGGCGATGGCACAAGACTGTGCCCGGTGAAGTCAGTCCATTCCAAGAGAGACAGATAGAGAGAGAGGGTGGGAGGTCCATTAGCGCCTGGCCGAAGCCTGATTATGTTTGCTTTTGATTTATAAACTGTTTGTTAAACTACAATTCCAGATACTCGACTATTTGCGAGTACGGGCTGGTCTCATTAAAGACATTCACTCCACGAACTTTGTAGAAACCTAATGCAAAAAGCGATAAAAAGTGAAGATATGTTCCGTGGTTTTTCAACTACTCACCATTGACGGATCCCTTATCGCCGGGTGCATATTGAAACGAAGGATACGGCAGATGCCAGTCATGGGATATGAGCTGCCAGTCGGCTGCTGTGCCCTTGCTGTCGCGCTCCTTGAACCACACCTCGTAGCTGCGCAGGCACTGTGTGGACTTGGGATGCTCAGCCCAGCTGATGAAGACCTCGCGATGGGTTAACTCCACGATGGAGAGCTGTTGTGGCCGTCGTAGCTTGGGCCACGCGGTGGAGCATACACGAAGCAGCACCGCCCAGGGCAGCGGTAAAGTTGCGGAATTTATAACCAGCTCGCTGTTGTACTGCCAGATGGGTCCCGTCTTATAGAGCTGGGGAGTTTGTGCCCGTCGCATGGCTTCCCTTAGCGTGGCATTGGGATAAGCCGGACTGCCCGCCTGCTGCCACACGTAATACGGATCAGTGGTTTGGGGCACCAGAATCTCCGTGATGAAAGCCGACTCGTTAGCTATGGACATATTCAGCGTGTACTTATGATGGAAAGCTGTTCGCTGCGGTCCCGCCTCCTCGGGGCTCAGGAATATGGCTGCCATGTACTGCCCAGGTCCACCCACTCCGCCGGACACTGTGCGAAGCACTTCAACGCTGTGCTTGCTGTCCATATTGACCAGTTCCATGTCCGCAGCTCGATTTCCCAATTTGGCCAGCATTCCCAGGGCAGCGTAGACAGGTTTCTGGATAAACTGTGAGTGCGGTGGCTCCGTTTCGTTCATCTGGAAATGTGCGAGGAGCGTCCGTTGCGTAAATTCGTGGGGATGGTAGCTGAGGAAGGCGTTGTCATGACTAATAGACTCCAGCCGGGCCAATGGTCCGCCAGCTAGCTTGGCATGCCAATGCTCCATCACAGTAGATATTAGGGTAATCCCATAGCGGACATCAGCCTGGAACTCCCTGGGAGTGCTCCACACGGCCACAGGATCAGCCTCACTAAACGACAGATAAAGATTGGAGTTGGGATAATATTTGTTTTGATTTTTGAATTAAAATTAAATCAAGTTTTAATTTTCTTTGGGTTTATAGTCTTCGGACCTTTTAACCTTGCTTTCACTTGGCAACTTGGCCAATAGTTGGTTGTTAACACACAAATTAAGTTAATGAAATGAGGCTAAACATGGTTAATTATGCAGAAAACTTGTAACTCACTCATTGGCCACCGGCAGAGATTTAAGATTGGGGTAGTCCTCGTAAATCTTGGCCATTAAAGCTAGTGAACCATTCACAATTTCCGTGGCAGTGCCTTCGATTCCCTTGCGATGAAACGTGAGTATATCGATGGGGCAGTATACGACCTTCTCGTTGCACTTTTCCAACAGTTTCCAGCACAGCGGATGGGTGTCCGAACTCTTAAAGAGACCTGCGGGTCCACGCAGGGCTCGATACATCGGCAGCTGAACTTTGCCCTCGTAGGTATCCAGATTTCCAGCTTTGCTGAGACCCTGACGCACGGCCTGGACATAATCCAGATAGGATTGGGACGTCAGATTGAGTTTGTTGTACACACGTAGATCCGGTTCATTCCAGGTCTCGTAGCGCCAGTTGGCCATTCTGGCGGAACCGTGACGCGCTGTTGGATGAAGGGTCTTCCTTATTACCTTCCGGGTTTTTTGATGTATTATTTCTTACCCAGCTGATGATTAACCGTCGTCTTGACCAAGTGCTCCCAGTAGAAGGGCATCTCCATGGGATTTTCCTGGAAAACCCCACCCAAATTACCCATCCACTCGAGCACCGGTGACAAGCGCAGCTCCTCGTGCAGGAAATCTATGAAGTCGTCGAACTTTGTAAAGTCATAAATCGGTATCCCGTTGGCATCGTACTGCCGGAACTGGACCAGCTCGAGCAGCCAGTGAATACGTATATGGGTCACAGCTCCCACTGGCAGGGCAGCAATCTGGCGGAGATTCATCTGGAGGGCAGGGGTTGATAGAGCTTCCTCAATCCCCTCGTGATCGATCTGACCGGCGGGACAGAAGCCCACGCCCGTCCAGAAGTGCGGCATTGGATGGTAGAGCACATCTCCGCTGGTGTAGTGGGCGTGGATCCTGGCTAGAGTCAGCAAAATTAGAAGGAGCGGCAGCATTCCGTGCGATGAGCGATGCGCTCGCCTTTCTCTGCGGGATTAATTTCGGTTTTGTTTTGTCTCCGATTTGTCGATGCCGCCGCTGATAAGAGTGTCTCTCTCTCTCTCTCACGCCCACCGCTCTCCCACTCCCTCTGCCCACCCCCACCTCCCTGGCCCACTCCACTGCATTCTCTTGGTGTGTTTGGTGACGCACTGACTCTCTCCGTGTCTGTATCTGCCGGAGTGAGCTTAGCCGTAAGCTAAGGCCGTGACGTCACAGCACTGTGGGTACTTTTTATATATTTCTAGGGATGCCCATCACATAAAATTGTAGAGGAAATATTTTCTTAAAATTAAGTATTTATATTTTACTATTCGTAGAATTGCATAAATAAAACTATAGTTTTTATATTAATAATTAATTTGTAGTTATAAATAAGTACTGGAAATTAAATTAAGAAATAAAGTATTATTCGACTTTATCTTTTATAATTTTATAAAATCTGTGTACTACATTTTTAAAGAATTCCCAAACAGGAAATGGACATTTTTTTGTCCAAAATATATGGAATTTATGCCATTGTTAGTTAAAGGCCGAAAGCAACAGCGTGCCCATATTCAGGACTCTCTCGCTCTCACACTTCCGCCCCCCCAAGGGGAGGTGGAAATTGACAACAACAAAAAAAAAAAACACAAACTCATTGAATTGCAATCCCTCATTAGGGGTGGAAAAATATGTTGGCCATTGTGTGAGTGGGAGTAAGTCCATGTCTGGGTGCTTCAGGGGGCGCAAAAGGTGTGACAATAATAATATTTCACGCATCCCGTGTGATAATACAGACATAACACGCTTTTGTCATATCCGAGGGTGAAATTGGTTCCACATCGAATTGCTACCCCCTTTTGATTTTCGATTTACGGGTTTGTATTGACAGGGATTACACCGGAAAAGCCTCATAAATGGTTCCATATCGGATTGGAATCGAAGAAATTGTAAAGCAATTATTAAGGCAGGGGATTATGGGCAGAGAGAGAAGTCCCTGAGCAAGCTAAGATGACAAAACAGCGCTCAATTCAATTTCTATAATTTAGAAAATTATATGAATTGGAAAATTATTAAATGTTTAAGACTTTCCTAGAAATATACATTTTTTGAGGTCATAAAATTCGAAAAAAAGTTTTACATTGCCGTTAAATCGAAACGATTCTTCCAAAATTCAAAGAAATTTCATCAAGTGGTTTTGTGTTGATAAATATAATGCAATTTATCTATAGCTTGGGGCTATATAGGCTCATTTTCTAGAAATTCTCATTAGTTGCTAAGAAAATGTACTGCAATTAACTATTTCGTACTCTGAAGCTACTTTTCCTGCTGCTCCTTGTGGATGGGCTAAGATCTGCTGACAAAACCTTCAAGTCCTGTGACCAGATTCTAACTGGAATAGATTGGCGGGAATATGGTTACGTTGCGCCTGTCCGAGATCAAGACAACGATTGGAGAATATAATTATTTTATTTATAATTCGTCAAGCGACGAAATTCCCTGGAATGTTTCTCCAAACTTGTCAATATTTTGATTGGAATAAATTGATTTTGTAGTTCCCATCCGTTGGCATTATTCAATAATCCACAATGCAGGCAATTACTCTAATAGCCAAGTGGGTTCTGGCTACCATCAGATAACAGTGACCCCACTTACCCGTGACCCACACCCCGGTCAATCCAGTTAGCCATATCCCGTCTCGTTGGTCTGTCAGTGCCTCGTTGGCCATGTCCCCGAACACTTGGGTAATCGAAATGCCGTCGCAGAAGTCGCGCTCTCATCCGTACCCACGAAGGATCTCGCCGTACCGACCGCCGTCCTTGAATCGAGATGCCTTTACTAGGGAATCCCCGGCAGCAGCGAATAGAGGTCCTCCTACAAGGGCACACGATCACCCCGTTTTCGAGGACATTCGCACTATACTCTCAGTGTTGAAGGCCAGTGGCCTGATGCCCATCTACGAGCAGGTTTCCAACTACGAAGTGGGTCCACCGACCAAAACCAATGAGTTCTACTCCTTCTTCGTGAGAGGCGTGATCCACGCCCTCACTATCTTCAATATCTACAGCTTGTTTACACCCATCTCGGCCCAGTTGTTTTACTCCTACCGGGAGACGGATAATGTTAACCAATGGATCGAGTTGCTGCTCTGCATCATGACCTACACCCTTACGGTGTTTGTGTGCGCCCGGAATACCAAGAGCATGCTCCGGATCATGAACGAGATTCTGCAATTGGACGAGGAAGTGCGCCGGCAATTTGGTGCCAATTTAAATCAGAACTTTGGCTTCTCGGTGAAGTTCCTGGTGGGCATCGCCGCCTGTCAGACCTACATCATTGTGCTGAAGATCTATGCGGTGAATGGTGAGATCACACCACCCTCCTACATACTGCTGGCCTTTTATGCCGTCCAGAACGGTCTCACGGCCACCTACATCGTGTTCGCTTCAGCTCTGTTGAGAATTGTGTATATACGGTTCCATTTCATCAACCAATTGCTAAATGGATATACCTACGGGCAACAACAGAAGCACAAGTGTGATGGAGGCGGTGGGAGGCGACATCGTGGCAATGGAAACCACAATCCCACTCCCAATCCCGCCATTATGGAACATTTCCCGGAGGATTCGCTGTTCATCTATCGCATGCACAATAAACTTTTGCGTATCTACAAGGGCATCAACGATTGCTGCAACCTGATACTGGTCTCGTTCCTAGGTTACTCCTTCTACACCGTCACCACCAACTGCTACAATTTGTTCGTCCAGATCACCGCCAAAGGCATGGTTTCGCCCAATATTTTGCAGTGGTGCTTCGCTTGGCTCTGTCTCCATGTATCCCTTCTGGCTTTACTATCCCGGAGCTGTGGTCTGACTACCAGGGAGGTGAGTAACTATACCGCAGATAAGATTAAACCACTAATTATGGTGAGTGCTTCTGTTCAAAGGCCAATGCCACATCCCAGATACTATCAAGGGTCTATGCCAGCTGCAAGGAGTACCAGAATATTGTAAGTACATAAAAAAGTAGTTAATTAATTAAAAAGTAAATTAAATTAAGCAACGCTTTCCTTGCAGATTGATAAATTCCTGACCAAGAGCATTAAGCAAGAGGTACAATTCACGGCCTACGGATTTTTTGCTATAGACAACTCGACATTGTTCAAGGTATTTATACAAAAATGTATAGGTTTTTTACGTATAAACCTCAGTATTATTAGTACAAGCAATTATATTAGCCTTAAAAAATATGTGAGCAAATTTTCTGCCTTATTCTTCGAATCTTCTTTGTTAAATTTTTAATCATTTTTACCTTCTTTAGATTTTCTCGGCCGTCACCACTTACTTGGTCATCTTGATTCAGTTCAAGCAGCTGGAGGACTCAAAGGTGGAGGACCCCGAACCAGACCAGACTTAAAACTCACGGCACTCAAATCTTTTTATAAATATTAAATTGATTTCTTAAATTGTTATCTATTTTTTTTTTTAATTACATTTTACGACAATTTCACTATTTGCATGTACGAGAAACACAAAGAAATTCAAAGTTATGCTTTTTCTTACAATAAAATGATATTTTGTCTCGAGAAATAATACACTTGACCGATAATACACCTTAAATGCATTATGTTGAATTTAATCGCTTAAGAAACCGACGCCGTTTACTTTAAGGAGAAATAAGAAACAAATTTTCTTCTATCTTGTGGAACGTATTGTTTTAGAAGCTGCTCCTTGTCTATTACTTAGTTCTAAGGGTCCCAAACAGTTCAGCCCCTAGGACTTTGCGGCACGACGCGTTTCTCCAAACAGGAATGAGCAAACGCGATCCAAAGCGAAGGCACCGAGAATATCGAGGACCAACACACCGAGCAAAATTTGGCGGAACTAAAAACGAAATGCGTTAAAACCAGATCACATAGAGAAGCGACTCCAAAATACTTACATCCTTGGGGAAATCAATGATCTCAAAGAACTCCGTCAGTTCGGGTGCCAAGCCCGTGGACAAAAGCAGCACGAGCGCAGCTGAAGCTCCAATGGCATACATCAGCATTCGATTCGAACGCAAGCTCTCCATGAATGGATGACCCTGGTAATCGTACAAATATAAACAAGAATTCAAAAACAAATATAAATAAAAATAAACTTATTAAGCCTCACCTTGTAATTGACAGCAATGGTGGCAACTTGCAGGGATATGCAAATGATATAGACCGTGCTGCTCACAATGTTTGGCTCGTACTTGGTCTTCTCGTCGGCATCCATGTCAATGTACAGCTTCACTTTTCCCACTCTGCACGAAATCAATGGAAAATTATAAACTAATTTTTATTAAATCAAAGATCTGAGCTTACCTGGGCGGCGCCAATTCGTTGGCCCTGCTGGTCAGGTAGTACAGCGTTCCAAAGTGCACAGCAAACTGACTGAGGATGGTCGAAATGGTGTAGAAATTAAATATGTTTGGCAGTGGTGCCACCTTGGACAGGGTTTTCAGAGGCTGCAGAAAGAAATTAAACTATAAATTAAAATATTCTTTGCTGGCATCCCAAAATAGTTACCTTTGCTCTGGTGATAAAGAGGAAGCAGGCGGCAATGAAAATGCCCTGCATGGTGGCCTGGGTATCACTGAACTTGACGCCATCGATGTACAGCACGGACTGGCAGTAGGCCTGAATGAGGGCATTCAGGGCGAGGATCTTGAACATCTGGAGCGTGGTTACCAGCGTGCAGCGGCCCTGCTTGATGATATGGTTAACTGGGCGGAAAATTAGCCCGATTAAAATATATTTAAGCAATGGGAAACCCCCTTTTACTTACCGCACATAATCGAAGAGGATTTGCTGGTGAAGGGCGCCGCAATGGAGGCGTCGCCAAGCTTGACCATGGTCTGCTCCTCCATGTCGCGCAGCGCACTTTGCAGGCGGGCCTGTGTCTGGTTGATCTGCTCCTGGCGGCGGCGGAGGGCTCGTTCCCTGGGCGTCATTTGCTGGTTGGCATTGTTAGCTGCTGCTACTTGTGCCGCCGCAGCCGCTGCATTGGCTGCCGCCTGCTGTTGTTCTTCCTCGGTGCGCTTGCGCTTCACAGGAGCACTGGTGAGCAAAGAGACGCCTACGTTGGCGTGCTTCAGGGCGCCCACATCGTTGGTGCCATCTCCACACATTAGAGTACAGTAACCAAGCTGCTTCAGCTGGGTGATTACAAATTCCTTCTGCTTGGGCGCGAAGCGGGCACAGACCGTGATCTGTGGCAACACTTGACGCAAGTATTGTTGGTCGTTCAGTTGCAGATATTGTAATCCCTCGCCGGTTATACAGAGATCGTGCGTGGCCAGCAGCATGGAGATACTTCTCTTGCTATTCTTTCGCTCTAGATCGTACTTTTGGTCTCCATCGACGGATACCCAATTAAAAGTGTCCCCGGACGACGGCGTCAGAATGAGCAACTTCTTGCGGGTGAAGCGCAGTTCACGAGCCACATGACAGGCGGTTAGCGGATTGTCGCCGGTGATCATTACCACTTTGTGGGAGGATTGAATTAGCTCCTTGATCACCGCCTTGGAGTCTGGCTTCATGGGACAGGAGATGATCACAAAGCCGGCGAAGGTCAGATCGCATTCAACTTCCTCGCGCTTCAATTCCCGAACTTTTTGATTGCTCAGAGTGCCGAACTCCTTGATTCCGAGGGCCAGAACACGAGCACCGCGACGGGCGTACTCCAAATAAACCTTCTCGTAATCCGCAGGCACCTCACGCAGCATCCTCTGAATCACCTCAGGGGCTCCCTTCACCGCTCCAATGTGTTTCACCTCGTTCGAGTAGGGCATTAGGTAACCTGCCAAGACCGACATTCGCTTCAAAGCCGAGGAGAAGTGATACCGCTGAATGATCTTTAGGGGCTTAAGTTGCGGACGCTTCGGAATGACACTGTCCATTTTGGTTAGGTTCCAGTCCACTGCGGCCAGTGTGGCCTTTTCCAGGGGATCTCCCACCAAGCCATCGTCCAACAGAGCTAGGGAGTGGCAGCAGGCCAGTACCTGAACCGTATTCGCTTCTGCCTCCTCGATGGGGACACAAGCGCCATTGGGAGCTAAACCAGCAATGCCCTCAACCATGAGATTATCCGTGGTCAAGGTGCCCGTCTTGTCAAAGCAGCAGATCTGAACTTTTCCGGCAAAGGGGATGCGGAAAGGCTCTGTGCAGAAGACAAACAGCTTGGTCAGCTGAATTAGAGATGTATTAACGGCCAGGGTCAGCTCGATGGGTAGATCAGGCGGAATGATGGCAGTCAGGATGAGTGTGCACTCAAGGAAAAGCTTGTAGCGATTGCGCTCAGGATCCTCGCTTCCCTTCACCCACACATAAGAGGCGGCGGCCACAGCGAATACCATTAAGAAAGCAATGAAGGCAAAGGTCTCCACGTTGTTCTCCGTGGCGCGATTTGCTCCGAACAAGATGGTGCGTAGGAGCTTGCCTTGCGATGTGTTAAAACCCGTGCGGATAACGTAGCCAATGCAGCCGCCGTCCGGAGCACGCAGCGATTCCTTGGTGGGGGCTGTATGTTGAACCACCTTGGTGCCGCCAAACAAAACGAACAGCTTGCCATCGCCCTCGGCATCGAGTTCCGTATCTAAATTATCCAGCGATTCCAGGGACTCTTTCATCTGCGGCACCGATTCACCTGTCAGCATGGACTCGTCAACGATGCAGGATCCCCGCAGGATGACCAAGTCGCAAGGCACAATGTTGTCGTTCTGGGAGCGTGTCACCGAAACCAAATCCCCGGGCAGCAGCTCATCGGAGCCGATGTGCCGCCACTTGTTCTGACGGAAGGCGTAGATCAGGTACGGCTTGTTGCCCATCTTTCGGATTTCGGACATGTTGCGCAGCTGCTGCTTGACGATGGTGCACTCGAAGGCGATCAGCATGAAGAGGGTGAAAAGGGAATAGTACCAGTAGTCGTCCATGCACCACAGTCCAACGGAGAACACTTGGAACACAAAGAACGGCGCTGTGGCCCGTTCGATGAAGAGTTCGTGGAATTCGGGCACCACCATGTCCATCTCGTTGTTTCCATATGTATTGGTGGCCCGTTTGATGGCCTCCTCAGTCTCCAATCCTCTAGAAGCAGAGTACGTGCTCAGCAGTCCGTTAACGGGGAACTCCACAGCGCGGAACGTCTTCCTATCCTCATTCCAAACGTATTTCGTCTTTTGGAACACCAAGAAATACTGTGTGGAGCCGTCCTCCAGCTTGGCAGATCGCACAGGAACGATCTTGGAGTTGCCATTGTTGGCTGTGGGCACCACCTTGGCCAGTACATTGGCACCCGGCAACTTGACCCGACGGCACGTGAGGAAGGCCAGCACATGAACGCTCCAATAGCAGAAGAGCAGCGTGAGAACGTGCAGAAAGGCAATGGCCACTACACCAATGAAGCCCACGTCATTCCATACCGTAGTGGTGGCATCCGTACTAGTGTTATTCTCACCGGAGATGACTTCGTATTCGTTGCTGTCGCTGGGAGTGGTCTCTCCTCCGTACACGTGGATCCACAGGTAGAAGGCGGCCAGGTAAAGCGGTACGAAGGGCAGCACCACGCCGCTCAACGGCGTCGGAATGCGCACGTGCAGGCTCACATACTGCACCAGGTCATCCAGCCTGGCGGCCTCCCTTACTCCGCCGGCCAGCGTTTTCACCGTGCAGTCCGTGTTTGTGTCCCCGGCAGGGCCTTTCCTCTTACCAGCTCCTGCTGTGTCAGTCATCAGTCGTCTCCAGCTGCGTCGCGTGTTATTACGAGAAATGTACTTAATATCTTCTTTGTGGGAATACGGACATAGCGGCAACAAAATTGTGAAAAAAAGCAACGTCGAATGTATATCGAATGTGACGTCCGATTTTTTTGATAGCTCAGCTGATGGGCAAACAGCTGACATAAACTGGCTATCGATGTTCATTCCACGTCATTGGAAATCGGTGATATCGAACTTTGAACCAATATTTAAATGAGATCAAATAATTGTTAGTGTTTTTATTTTTTATTCCAATGAATAAACTTTATATTTATATGTATTAATTGAAAACTACCTTTATTATTGTAAAGCCCAGACCTGTAATTTTATTTGTTGAAATATGAAGATAGGAAACATTTGTAACAGTCTCAAGAACGCACGCACGCACAATTTATGATTAACGGATAACTTGTTTTAAGTTCACTCGTCGAGGCTCTCCATGGGAGGATTTACAGCCGCATTGGGTCCGCCGGCAGCAGCATAGGCATTGTCCACGGTGGTCTGCGACTCCCTCATCGGCGTGTTTCGCTTGTGCTGGCTTGAAAAGCTAACGGTGATACGCCCGCTGCCGCGCACAGAGCTCATAGGTGGACGCATTAGAGGCGTGGCCAGGCGACTGCCGGCAGGCACCGACGACGGTTGATCGATCTTGGGAGTAGCATTATTGGTCTCCTTGCGAACGTCCACCACAAGGGCCTCACGAACGGAGTTCTCCTGGAACTGCTTCACCCGTTCCCGCATAGCTGTCTCCCGCTTGATCTCCTTTTCAATCTCAGCACGCCTCTTGTTCTCGTAACGCTCCAGTGCCTTTTCATCCCGCTTCTTATTACGCTCCACAATCAAATCAGCAATCTCCAGGCGCTTCTGCATTAGCGCCTCTTTGTCCAGCTTCTGGAACATCTCCGGCCAAAAGCCCTTCTCCTTCTTGACCAGCACAATGCGAGCCTCGTTCTTGAAAATGCGACAGAAACTGCAAGGGATTGGGAACAATATAAGGAACTATATTATTATTCTTTTTATTATGAACTCACCTGGCCATTTCGTCAATCTCCTGCGCCAGATGCCGTTCAAAGAAAATCGGAGGATTGTTGAATTTAAGATACTGCGGCAGGAGGACAACATCCGGCTTGCGGGTCACCAAACGATTGAGTTCGATGGAGATTTTGATGTCCTCCTCCGTCTGCGATATCTGAACCATGATGAGTTGCTTGCTGCAGTCCCTGTCCCTGTGCCGATCTCTTTCCGTATCCGTTTCTGTTTCCGAAGTTGTTTCTTGAGATGTGGTCCTTCTAGCTGTTAGCCTGCGACTGACAGTGACTAGCGACAGCGACAGGAACTTATGCTTTGGGACTGGCCAGAAACTGGTGACGTTTCAGCGACAACTACGACAGGGCCAACTACCCGCCGGGCTGCTCACTTGCACTCGCACATCGTATTTCCCTTAGCCCTAATTTGAATATTAACCGGAATTCGAACTTCGAACCACCGAAACGAGCCGGCTGCGTTTCCCATCGACCAAACAATGATTGGTTGTTTGGATGCCGCCCCGGTCCGGGAACCGGGACTCGCCGTCGACTCCCTGCCCACCTGTAACATTTATGCATTTGCATTTACTTCTTTCGGCAAGACAAGACACGGTGCCCTAGTCCAGGACCTGCTCCATGCTCTCGCTCCTCTGATTGAATTAGGTTCGACCCCAGCACGCGAAGGGAGCTGCTATTTGCATAGAAATCGCAACTATTGCTATCCCATCAACAACAGCTCCCAGCGACATTGATTGGCAACGGGTTACGAGTCGGGTTCTTTACAGCTCTGACGCCTGCAGCCGTATTGCCTTTTATTATTTGGCTTATTTGGGAAACACGTGCAATAGCATGTAAAGGTAATTTGGTTTGTTTGGAATAAGTACCTGTCATTCCTTTCCAGAAACTATTTATGTTCGCAACTCGTAAAGAACATGTGTCTGCATATTGATTTCCAGAAGCCATGAAAAGGGTCATTTCCCCTGCTATCAGGAATATATATTCTAAGATTTACTTACAAAAATTACTAAATTAATTAAGTAAATTGGGGAAAAGTCTTTTCTTTTCCATGAAGAAATTCTATCACCTTGAATTCTACAGGGTAGATAGATCTTCAAAAATAAAAATAATTTAGTTCTAAAACTTCTTTCTAATCGTTTGTTTCATCATAATAACAAAAAAATCATTAAAATAACTTGAAGATTACTCATCGTCGTAGGCACATAACTATGGAAACCAGGGTATTGTACTGGATTACATGCCAATATTTCTTCTAAGAGTTAAATTGTTTTTTTTTCTGATAGGTATCAAAATCGGTCTTTAGTTAAAAATATATTTAGCTTTAATTTGTACATTTGTAAAAATATCTTTTTAAAGTCCCAAAAATGCCATATTTCAAACCTTATTTGGACTCTGATATATGCATTTGAAATCAATATTAATATTATTAATTAATATTTCTATTAATAGGTAACTATGGAGATAAAGAAAGCTTGAAATAATTGTGTTGGCTAGGTACCGAATAAATTACCGAATATTAAATTAATTAATTATAGCTGTCCATTAATATTCGAACATTTTCCCCAGAATTGAGTTCAGAATTCGATTGGCCTTATTTCACATCGTTTATTGAGCTTTCAGGCAGGACTTTGGCAACTTTACGCGGCTCCTTTATCGTGGTCTGGGGGCATTGCATCTCGCTCCAGCCCACGGGTACCATTGGCACCCGATTCTTACGAGCATCGCTGGCATAGGCAATGACCACGCCGAGTTCGTTTTCAGCAGTTGTGAGGAGAAACGACTGCTCCATTTGATTGATCACACGGGCCAGGATCACGTCGCCAGGCTTGAAGGATTTGTAGATGTCAACGCGGTCCTTCTCCGTCTCTCGCACATCCTCCTTACGCAGGAGGCCGCGATAGCTGCTCTCTAGCAGAACATTCCTCACACAGAAAATGGAGCACTTGGCGAATTTCGGAGTTGTAACCAAAACCCGGGCGGTGACCACGTCTCCTGTGGCCGGTATGGTGAGATGGAAGCCTGGCTTGTGCACACTCACAACCTGGCACTGCAGGGGGATCAATTAATTAATTAATTTAAGCTTTAAATTTTCGTTAAAAACTCACGTTTTCCCCCGACTCGTCGATGTTTACAATGCCGGACTTTGAGGCATAGATATAGCCATTCTGTTCGTATGTGCCCACGCCGAGAACTATGTTGTCATCTGTATGGCAAATGCGCTCGCCTGGCAGACAAACAATGGTCTCATCCTCCTGTCCACTCATTTTTGTATTGTAATTTAAGTTTAATTTATAAATCGAGGTAAATAACAAAGCCGCATCAACAAAAACACATGTGGACCGGGCGAAGTGTGACCAGTGCTGGACCTATTTACACACTTTTTGGCCAATTTCCGCGTTGTTTATCACTGAAACTGTTGAGCGTGTTGTTTGCCGGTGCCGCCAATAATTTTCTGTGGTTTCTCCTGGACATTTTTGATAAGGATGCCCAATTCCACGCTATCTGCCAATATGAGTTACCGGGAGGTCATCCCCAAGAACCTTAATCCGGCGGAGTGGATAGAAGTGAAGATAAACACGGGTAAGTTGCGCCCTGTCTCTCCAGTGGAGAAGCCATGAAAGCCATGATTTTTACACCTTAAAAATATAAACAGGAACCCAGAGCACGCTGCAGGATCTTAAGACATTCGAGACCTCCGGCGGCTATTGCTACAAGCGAAGTAATAGCAAACAATACAGAAACCGCTTTATATATTGGTAAGTTTGAGCCTCGTCGATAATATGGTTTCGTCTGGTAATGTATTCTTCCCCCCTCTCCGTTTTTATAGGCGCGCAAACCAGGATGTGCTTGAATTATCGGAGGTCAGTCTAGACATCTCCCTGCAGAGAAACCACTTGCGCCTACGTTTCACCGACTCTGCCGTGTTGAACGTTAGTCTGGCAGAGCAGCCGACGACCATCACGCTGCTGGTGGTCACAGTTAGCAGCGTACATCGGTATGTGTTCCCCCTGAAGATGGCTGGCCAAGATGGGGGATTCGGCACCATACCCGAAGATCTGCAGTCGCAATCCATATTCTACGATGTAACCGAGAAGATCAATGATCCAAGCAGCTTCTATGTGACGGATAGCTTTGGAACTGTGCCGCCCAACGTTGCGGAATCCTATATCTCGCACGATGCTCTCACTGCCTATTTTGCGGTGGCCTACGAGGACAAGCTGCTGCTTCATACCATGAACTGCAGTTCCGGCCACACCACCACCAACGAAGTCAAGGAGCCGTATCTAATGCCACGGTTTTTGTCCAACCTGAAGGGTGCTCTGATGTGAGTATGGGGTTATAGGGTTTGTCCTTTCAAATAATTATAAAACTCATGTTTTCAGTGGCCGTTCGGAGACCCAGGAGGCAGCCATGTCTATGGCGTTCAGCGAAATTGAGGGGCATCTCTACATCCTAGTCCTTTACCGGAACAATGAGCTGCGATTGTGGTCGGGAGATGGCCTCCAGACGGTGGCCAGCACAAACTTCTCCGCGGGCTCCAGTCACGCAGGCTCCGGAGCGCAAGGACGTGAGTACAGCCTTGCTCTTCGCATGATATGTTCTTATGTATTTACCCTCTCAGCTCAAAACAACCAACTGCGTAAAATTAACGATCGGGACTATTGTTTGTTCATCTCGCACGACAACGGAGCTGAGTTTATTTGTTTGAGCATCGTGCCCGATCCCGGCGATAACAAAGGTATCTCGCTGGTGACGCATGAGGAAACTGCAGAAACGGCGCCTCAAATGGATCTTATTAAATTTGATGCCACTAACTCGCATATCTGGGCCCTTTGGAGCAATGCTGAGGGTGAATTTCATGTCTCGGCCGGACACCTGAGTTCAAAAAAAGTGGTTAAATGGGTTACCGCAGCCCTGGAAGCTCCACCGGATCGCTATAGCCTTACTATCGATCAAGATCATGTGAATCCCCGGGAGGCGTACTGCGCCTACATCTTCCATCCGGGACGCTTTGATCGCCATGTGATTACCAAGGCCCTATATGTAAGTGAGAATAAAGCTTCTACATATATTTGCTCTGCTAATCCGTTTCTCATAGATGTTTAAGCGCGTCAATATGCAGTTGGATGTAAAGCAGCTATCGATGAACGTGCTAAAGGAGCAGGTGTGCACCGCCGTCGAGGACGATATTCAGAATGAGCTGAAGGATTTCGAGGTCCCCGACGATGTGTACTGGGAGATTGCCACTCGGCATTGGGGCCGCTTCTATTCATGCTGCGAGCAGTACCATATCAAGTTCTCCGAGCTCATGGGACTTGCTGTACTCGATGGCATGGATGCCGTATGTTTGGTCAGGCGGCAGTCATTCTCACTTCTACGTCCCTGCGAGGTGCTGGAGCATCTTCTACTCATCGGCAGTGACAGCAAAAGGGTAGCCACATTTGTGGCTCCCATTTTCCGCAGTGATCCCGCAATGGCCACGGGATTTGTTAATGTCATGCAGGTAGTGACGCTGCTGGAAGGACTGATTTCGGAAGACATGAAAATTGAGATGGACAAGCAGCTCTACGATCGCGAGTGCCCAGTCGAAGTAATATCCAAGTTGGTATCCCGAATGGCAGCAATGTCAGCGGATAGCTTGAAGGCCATAACCCAGAAGTTTCAGGATATACCCAACGTTAAGGCAGCTGTGGAAATGTTACTCGATGTGCTGAGCATCATCGATCCAGATGCGCCGCCGCATGGTAAGGAAACCGGGTCAAACATTAGCTTGTCGGCGTCTTTACTTAGTATTTATTATTCCCTTTAGATTATTCCGCTTCATCTCGATTCCTGCAGCCAACGGGAGCATTATTTGGCAGCGAATATGGACTTGCCATCTTAGCCGAAACGGTCAAGCAAATGGCCATGATACGGTGAGATCAATATATATATTTTGTAGTATTAATGATTGTTATAAACAAGAAATATTCTTGTGATTGAATTACAGATTCGCTGTCTGCCGAAACCTTTTGATATTGCAGTACCTGGCGTGTAAGCCAGCTGGAATGGAGACATCAAACATTTCGACAAACATCAATTATCTGAACTGTTATAGTACCTTGGTCTGGATCGCCGACACGCCAATTTCCTTGACTGCACCAGCTGGATTGTATGTATTTCCGAATTTTTAAAACGTATCCATAGTCCTTATATAAATCACCCTTTTCAGTGAGGCTTCCATCCAACGCTTGAGTCGTGCTCAACTATTCAGTGGCTACACACGTCCCTATGCCAGCCAATTGCGGAATATGGGCAATGACCAGACGACGCTCCTCAGTCTTTTTCTGCAGTCGAAGGGTCTCTTCAGCGCCCTTGCCATGCTACAGAAAACCGATAGCCTGCAGCTGGAGACCGAGCCATTTAACCTGCGCGATGTGCTGCTTCAAATTGTGGGCTCTATAAACAAAATGCTGTGGCCCGAATCGCCCATCTACGTGTTCCCCGAATGGCTACTGGGAACCTGTCAGCACATCATCGTGCAGGATTATGTGCGTCTCTTGTCCGGTTGGTGTTCCACGAAAGCCTATGCAAGTAAGTCGTGAAAAGTTTCTATATTATAATTTTATCTAACTGGGACTTTAGGAAGCTTTATGCTGGCCGTATCTCTGCTGGACTGCGGAGAGGCGCACAAAGCGGTCCATTTGTTTCAGGAAACAGCTTCCTGCGTTGTCCACGACGACTTTCTAATTGAGCATGTGTTAAAGAACACGCCGCTGTACAGCAAGTTGCAAGAAAGTCTCGTCCGAGGTGAGGCGATTTCATCGGAGGACACTCAAGCGGCCATTGTTCAGTATTACCTAAAGGTAATCAAGCTCTTTGAGCAGCACTCTGCGCTGGACTATATCAACCAACTGGCCAACGAGGCAATGAAAAAGCTAGACTGCAACGATCCGCAGTTGCCCATGTTCCAATCTATTGTGTTCAACATTCATCTGCAGTGGGGCCACTACGATCAGGCCTACCATGCCCTGGTAAACAACGCCGATACGTCGCGGCGAAAGGATTGCCTGCGACAGCTGGTCATAACGCTGTTCAACACCAAGAAGCTGCAGCTGCTCATGCGGTTCTCGTACCACGGGTTACAGAACGAGTTCGAGGAAATTGTGGAGTCGCGGGCAAGGGCCTTGAGCATCGATCAGAACGATGTCTACAACTTTTTGTACGCCTTCCATACGGACAAGGGCAATATGCGTAAAGCTGCCACGGTTATGTATGAGCAAGCTATGCGCCTGCAAGTGGACAGCGACGCCCCTAATGCCCTGGAGAAACGCTGTTCCTCGCTCTTAGTTTGTCTGAACAGTTTGCACTTGGTCGACAGTCGTTACAGATGGATTGCCAAGCCCACCATTGGCGACGAGAGGGTGGCAAGCAAGGACGATGACGATGAAAATGAACTCGGGGACGAGGAGGATACTAGTGGTCAGGAGGTGATTGTCCTGGAGCTGCCCGATATTCGAAAGGAACTACTTCACGCCGAAGCATTGCTTGAGCTATCCCATTTCCGCAAGGATGCAGCTTCTTATGATCGCGCTTCACCCGAAGAGTTGTCCTATCTTCTGGCCAGTTGTGGTCTGTACACGGCCGCTCTAAAACTGTCCAGGGGACACACATTCTCCGTGTTGCCCATATTTGAGAGTCTGACAACGGCTTGTGTCACGGCCACGGAGGATAAGTCAGCGAACGCCTGGAGCTGGTTGCAAAACAACGATATGGCAGGTTGGTTCAAGGATTACGGTTGAAGTTTCTGTCTTTATTGATTACGTTTCCTCCTTTCCAGATGTACCCCATCGAAATAATGCTGCCGATATGGCCTATGCCCTGCTCGAGAAGCTGTTAGCGGATAACGAGGAGAAGAACTCGACGCTGATCAAAAAGAGCATTGTAAACAGACTTCTCGTCTTAAATGCATTTGTGCCCCAGTGGCTGATGGATTCGTACAAGCTGGCCAACTCCCGAGAGCTCTTGCATCTTTTCGTTAAGCACAATCGCCTACTGGAAGCCGCAGATCTAGGGAATGAGATGATTGGCGGTATGCTGGGAGCGGGCTGCGAATACTTCGACTTTGGGCACTCTGTGAACGTAACGAATCCCCAGCTCGCCTTTCCCATCAACACAATTGATCTGCTGTTACATGCACTGAAGGTTAATGCCAAGGAGGATATCGAGTATAAAATGGTAAGCTAAATGAATTTTTTGCTGCTGCCGTACTGACAAATTTAAACATTTTACCTATTTTACAGGCGAGCATCAAGCTGGAGGAGCAGGTCCGCAGATACATCGATACGGTCAAACGCATAACCGAGGATAAAATGTGCATGTCCATCCTGCAGAGTCGCGAGGAACGACAGCAACAGCAGCAACAGCCGTTTTTCCATTAAATATGTTGTTTAATTCAGTTTATTTTATAAGTTTTTCGGAATAAGTTATTAATACGGAGTTCATTAAAAGTCATCCGTCATAACCAGCTCGGAGAGGAACTTTTTGTAGATGTTCATAAACTGGGCGACGAACGCTTCCAGGTGGAAGATATGCTTGGCCCCCGATTGCATCCGGTGCTCGTATTCCGCGGCAAACTCGAGCGTCTTTGCCTTGATGGACATATCACAGTTGTTTACCAGCTGCTCAACAAGACCGCGGAAAATTAGATTGGGCGGCACGCCCTGGGTGAGAAGCTCGTACAGTCGCTCGCGGATCTTCTCCAGTTTTGCGGGCGTCTGCTCGCTGATGATTTGCGAAGCGGTCTCGCGCAGGAATACCTGCCAGTCCAGGTCGGGTATCTCCTGGTTGGCTGTGAACGGTGCCTTGGCCACCTTGGAGGCCTCCAGCATTAGGAGAGCCCGTCTGAGATTCCGCTCAGACTTGTCCACAACTCGCTTGGCCAGTTCCACCGGCAGGGTGAGACCCTCCCGCTTACAGGTGTTCTGCAGGATAGACACGATCTCCGTTTCGTTGGGCGCGGCCACCCGGATGCCTAGGCAACGAGACCGAATGGCCGGTATGATGCGGGACGTAGAGTTCACCGAAATAATGATCCGGCAAGTGGCCACGTACTTCTCCATCGTGCGACGCAGGGCATGCTGCGCGTCCTTAGTGAGCTCATCGCCCTCGGAGATGACGATCACCTTGAACTCCCGCTGGCCATTGATCTCGATCTGGTGCGTCTGAGCCACCTGCTTGATCAGATCGATGACCACCGTTCGGTCGTACATGCCGGCATCGGAGGGATTCACCTCAAGGTGGTAGTTGCTACTGACTGTCATCACCTCGATCTTGCGGTTGGAGGGAGTGGTGAATGTCATGGTTTCACTCCGCAGACGCTCCACGCCGGCTCCGTACATCTCCCTCAGCAAGCACATGATGCGGGTCTTCTTGCCGGCACCGGAAGGTCCATAAAACATGAGATGGGGAAAGTCACTCTGCTTGCACAGATTACGCAGATTATCCGCCTGATCCTGTGGTCGGAAAAAACATTGAGTTTCATCTGAATATGGCCGATCCTTCTGCTTTTACCTTGTGAAAGTCCAACTTGGCCAGTTCCCGCGGCCGGTATTTGTCCACCCAAAGTGCCATGTTGTATGGGCATGCAGTAATTTAACAATAATTCAATAAAAACACAATTTTAATTCAGTAAGTTGGCATGCGCGCCTTTTTGCAGTAAGCGTTCCAGAGTGACCAGGCAGAAATTGCTTGGGTCGACGCTCAACTAAATCGGAAACAGAACTAACTTTGGCAAGCCGATGTTTGTATACCCTTTAATTATGAAATTAGATCATTAAAATATATCTATCCATTTCAGTAAAAATGAACAAACCATAACACAAGAAATGGCAATACTCAGCGTAGATTGAAATATGTTGAATAATGTTAAATTATATGTTTCTAATAGAAACTTTTATTATGTCTCCAGTGTTTTGCATGGGAGCTGGTATAGTATGGTACGGTATAGTCGTCCGATCTAACCCGTCCCGAATTATATATATATTACATGTCATATGTATGTTATAATAGAAATAATAATAACTCTGAGACGGTTTATTTAGAAACCTCAAAAATGAGCTTCTTAATAAAGCTTCACCTGTTCAGAAATTAATCAACATAAGTTTTGCGGAAAAATCAAAGTTTAAGAAATAAAACATAATTTATTCCATTTCGACGTATTGAATACAAATTTTCGAAATGCCATTTTTTTGTTATAATTTTGAAGAGCTTTCAGGATAATAAACTTAAAAAAGAATTCTTATTCTTGTTTTTATTTAATTTTATATTTTATTTTATTATTATGAGTTTGTTCGTTCTACCCTTTTTCCATTTCTTCTCTCTCACCAACAAGCTGCAGTTCTTCGTTCAGTCAAGTTTGCAGTCAAGTTCGTTGCCTAAGTCTTTTGATTTTAATTACTTTCTTGTGGTAAACCATTTGTTAAAATGTTTTGTATTAAAATAAAATAAATAAATGTGTTTTATTTACTTTAAGAACCTAATGAATTATTTGTACTTTATAAATACAAAGGACTTAATTTGTATAGTTTTTTATGCAGTTTAATTAAGAAAGTGCATGTGAATTATTTTTAACATAAATAAAAATAAATTTATAAATTTATATATCAGTAAAGAAAGAACGAACCATAACACAAAAAATGGCAATACCTCAGCGTAGATTGAAATATGTTGAATAGAATAATGTTAAATTATATGTTTCTAACTTTTATTATAATCCAAATGTTTTTATGGAAGCTGATAGGTTTTGCAAAAAAAATCAAACACAGACAATCGATTCCAGCTTCCAAATTTAAAAGAAAACAAACCCAGCTTCATGCTAACTTTATACATAGAACTCCCTTAAAAAGAGCTTCGGCATTACCTACCAGTATACATATGATTACATTTGTTTTGAATAAATTGGATAATAACAAACAATTTTATTTTATTTTTATTATACACATTTAAGTTATTCAATACTTATAAATTAATTATTAACATTTGCCCGGAAAAGACTTGTATTGCTTTTTTTCCTAAATATCGAAGTTTTGACATCACATGTTTTCACATGTAACACAAGTGCTGGTTTCGATGTATAGGAATTATAGCAGTAGGAACACATGAAACGTTGTTCAAGGAGGTTCTTAAGTTGTGCGTCGTCTTCCCTGTGGATTATTTTTATATGCTTAATTAGTTCACGAGTGCTAGGAAAATCGGTTTGGCAGTGGGAACACTTAATGCTGGACAATTTTTGTGTGTGTTTTAATGTGTTTTTGGTGTTCCTTTTTGACATGTAACACAAGTGCTTGATTCGATTTATAGGACTTATAGCAGTAGGAACACATGAAACTTTGTGCAAGGAGGGTCTTAAGTTGTGCGTCGTCTTCCGTGTGAGTTATTTTTATATGCTTAATTAGTTCACAAGTGCTAGGAAAATCTCTTTGACAGTGGGAACACTTAATGCTCGACTTTTTCACGTGGTTGAATGCCATGTGATTCTTGAGTGCAATCTTGTTGTAGAAAACTCTTTGGCAACTTTGGACAGAGCACCTATACAATTCATTTGTCAGCGTTTCAATGTGTTCGTCGAGTTCTATCTGGCTTTTAAATAACAATTCGCAGTGGATACACTTAAACATAGGAATTTTCGGGTGACTCTTGGAATGTACAGAAAATTGTTTCTGGGTTGTAAAATCTATTTGGCATTGCAAACACTTAAATAGACGCTCTCCAGCATGTGTTCTTATGTGCTCTTTTAGAAATGACTGGTATATAAATCCCATTTGGCAGTGGGGACATATGTAGAAAGGTCCTTTGTGTCGGTACTCGTGTATTTCTTGTTGAGATTTTGTTGGAAAAAGCCGTGGGCAGAAGGAACACTTGAACGCTGACCTGTTGGGGTTGGGGTTACGGGTAGGAGAGGTCGGACGGTTTCCAGAACCATCTAATGAGTCTAATAAGTCATCTTCAATTGGCTCGTTCATCACTTGGCCTTGATCGTATTCTTCTGTTGACTCCTTGTTCATCGCTTCGATTGAAAGTAAATCCTCCACTGTCTCATGCTTCACTTCCTCTGAAAGAAATTCATCTATTTGGAAATATTCCATCTGTGGTGCGGATTCCTCCAATAAATTTTCGATTCTTTCCATCTTCACATGGAGACCGCTTTCCTCCTTCGTAAAGTCAATCTGTGGTGCGGATTCCTCCATTAAATTGTCGATGCTTTCCATCTTCACTTGGAGACCGCTTTCCTCCTTCGTAAAGTCAATCTGTGGTGCGGATTCCTCCAATAAATTTTCGATGCTTTCCATCTTCACTTGGAGTACGCTTTCCTCCTTCGTAATGTGAAACATTGCTGCGGGATCCCGCTTTAATGTTTGCATCTTGATTTCAAATGAGTTCTTGGCTTCCTGCAGGCAAGGCGGGCAAACGGTTTCTGGATTAGAATCACCCTTTAATATCTCTAATCCTGTAGATTGGGATAACAGTTCCGCAATAGAAACGCCTTGCTCTTGGGAAATATCAAATATATTGACCAATTCTTTTGATTTCTTCAAGCAAACTCGACACCTGCAATAAGTTGGTCAAAACTAAAGCTCGTTCTTAGATTTTAAGTTTTTCCACTTACTTTTTAGTTGGACTGCGAAGAGACCGGAGGGGAGGCGGGGAAGTCTTCCATATCCTTGCCTCTACCAAGTTCTTGGTTAAAAATGGAAATATTTATATGTTTATTTACGTTTGCGGTGATGTGACCGCTTCTGGCCCAGTGCCAAATCCCAGCGACTCAGTTCATCAACCACCGGACTACTGGATCAGCGATATTTGGTGGTTCTTTTTCTTCGTCCTCTTGGTATATTAGAGCGACCTGGCCGCGGTCATACTGAGCACTACTAACAACATTTTACGCCACCACATACACAAATTCTGCGGCTGAATTTGCGAAAAATTGCAGATTGCTGGACGCATGGAGAACGGTGTGGAAAACGGTGCTCTGGCCGAGGGCGAGCCGGTGGACGAGGTGGCCGAGAACCAGGTTGTGAGCAGCTCCGATGGCGAGGGTGACGGCGATGTCGATGGCGATGGCGAGGAGGAGGGGCAGGTGCTACAGCAGCAGCAGCAGCAGCCGCCGTCGCCGCCACCGTCGCAGCCGCAAATAACAAACGATTGCGAGCGGGAGTTGGAGGGGGAGCGCGCACTATCCGCGTCGGATGCAATTAATACCAACAACTCGGACTCCGGACCACCGCCCTTGGATAGGACGGCAGCACCAGTCGTCGCCATGCTGGAGGATAACCTGTGCGACAAAGATGTGGACAGTGATGCTGGGGACGACGATAACGACGACGAGGTGAGCACGCTCAGAAACATAGTCCATTTTGGTGACTATAATGCAAGCTTGGCATATGTAAATTCCCATCCAGGCCAAGGAGAACTACGAAGGCTTCAATGGCACGGGACGCACGGTCACTTTGCAGACGCTGATGGCCGCCAATGTCCTGCAGCCGGGCCAGGGATTGATGACAATCGAATACCTGGGCCAGAAGTTTGTCGGAGACCTGCTTTCCGACGGCAAGATCAAATCCCATGAGACTGAAACTATTTTCCTGACTCCCAGCGCCTGGGCCATGCACTGCAAACGGATTATCAATCCGGAAAAGAAGAGCGGCTGCGGCTGGGCCTCGGTCAAGTACAAGGGCAAAAAGCTGGACGCCTACAAGAACACGTATCTGCGGAAGTGTGCCCTCCAAAAGGAGACACCGCTCGATGACTGTGACCTGGGTATGTATCTGCTACCTGCTGCATTTCAAGATCTATGCTGATTCCTTTGTAACTGCAGATGCCGAACGCAAGTCAGAGTCCCCGGAAATTGTGGTCAAACGAACTGTGTTCGCCCACAATACCGTAGCCAATCGGAATATAGTTCAGTAAGTAAACCAGGGAAAGGGATTTGGGATTTTCGGGTGGTTTCTTAGAGGCGATGTTAATATTTATTCTTTAGTTATTTTATTGATTTTTTAAATAACAATATTTTTCATAATTTAATCCACAGCGACGCCAACATGCTCATTGAATCCGTGCCCTTTTCGTCGGTGGGCAAACTGCAGCCCTTCCTCATCACAATCAACTCCTCTGCCCTTCTGCTGGCAGACTTCCATTGTCATTTGACGGTGCGCGAGGTTTGCGGATATCTGGGCGGTACCTGGGACATGAACACGCACAGTGAGTCCGACTCGTCTTGGGATCTTATATGCAAATGCAATACCTTAATGTCCTTTGTCTTTGCAGCTTTATCCATTACAAAGACATATCCTTGCCGGAGCACACGCTTCGATCGCCAGAGAGCCGGCGAAGTGGAACGCGACATACAGAAGATGATGATCCAGGATCAGCTACTGTTGGTGGGATGGTATCACTCGCATCCCAAGTTCCAGGCAGAACCGACGCTGCGCGACTGCGATTCCCAGCTGGACTATCAAATACGGATGCGTGGTGCCAGCGATCTCACCTACACGCCGTGTGTTTCCTTGATTATATGTAAGTATTACTGGCGATTCATGCCAAATATTCATAGAATTCACTGATGTTCTTTAATCTCTTCCTTAGCTCCCTATTACGATGAGAATCCCACGCTCGAGTCGGTGGTCAAGTGTATTTGGATAGTGCCGCCCAACGAGAACCGGCAATCGATGGAGTACGGCCGACCTATGCTGATGCAATACTCGGTGCTGCCCGATAAGGAGATACCCGAGGAGGTGCGTTCCGAGATACAGCTGTGCGTGGACTACTACACCCAGTACCGGAGCGAGGTGGTCAAGTTCCGACACATCTACAACAACGACGTCACCTACAACGAAAAGCTAAAGAACACGCTGTACCCGAAGTTCCCTTCCAAACAAAGCGATAAGGCGCTGTGGAACTGGATCTGCGCAGTCCTCGATTGTGAGCAGGAGGATGACTTCATACCGCCCAAGACCATCAAGATCATTGACAACGATGAGTTGGAAGTGAAAGAGGAGGATAAGGCCATTGTCCTAATGGACATTGGCAACGACGTGAAGATGACGCCGCCCAAGGAGGAGCTCTTCAGCGAGACGGTCAACGCTTTGGATGAGAGTGCACGCAAGGCGGAGGAGGAGTCCACTGCTCAGGCCGAGCAGAAGGCCAGCGAGCTGAAGGTGATGTCGCTGCAGGAGCAGCTGTGCATGCCCTCCGGCTTGAATATGAACCCGGTGCGAATGCTCTCCCCCCTTGCCACCCCGAATCCCACCAGTCATCCCTCGGTTCTGCCCAATCTGGTGGCTCCGACATTACCAGCAGCTGCCGCCAGCCAGCAGCTGCTGCCTCCACAACTGCCACCAACGGCTGCCGCTCCACCAGCCATCCCACCAGTTTCAACGACTCCGGCTCTGTCCTCCGCTTTGAGCGCCTCGCCTCGCGACAGTCCTATCACCATCCAGTCGAACTCCGCCAGCCCGGCCAAGTTTGAGGTTCCAGTGAGGGCGTCCCCATCGCCGGCCAAGTCGGACACCTCGTCGCATGCCTCCACCTCCCGCACTCGGAACTCGCCGGCGCCCAGTCCCGGTAAGTTCAGCGTGAGCGACATCGCCCGAAACAGTCCCAGCATCACGCCCAACAAGTACGAAGCGGCTGCGGCCGCCCTGGTGCCTCCAGCTGCCGCTTGTTTACCTACGGCCAACGATCTAATGGCAGCCAGCTTGGCCCAGCTAGCGGGACAGTTGCCGCCGAATTTTCTTCAGGCAGATCTGGCGGCGCTCTTCCAGCAGCAGCGGAAAGACTACGGCAGCTCTTCGCTCAACCAGCTTGCCGCAGCAGCTGCCAAGGTGGGTGGCTCCAAGCAAGGTAATGCCACAGCTTCCGCCGGTTTAAGTGATCCGAATGTGGCAGCCGCCGTGGCTGCTTACTCGAATAGCTTCAACATGCCGTTGCCCACAGGAGGAGGAGGCGGCGGAAGTGGCGGAAGCAATAGCAATGCCCACAACAACAGCAAGTCCAAGTCGGAGCGGTCATCAAAGTCCTCGTCGTCATCATCCTCCTCGAACTCAAGTTCAACATCCAATTCATATAAAACGAAGCTTATGAAGGAGCTGGACGAACTGAAGAATGATCCGCTGAAGATGAGCGAGCTCATCCGCTCGCCAGAGTATGCAGCCCTGCTTCTACAGCAAGCGGAAGCTCTAGGCGCCACCACCTTGGGCACCCTGGGCTTTGGCTCGGACTATAGTTATTTGACAGGAGCTGGACTAGGAGTACCCACCGCTAACACTCTGACTGGCGGTCAACCGTCAAACTCCTCTTCCTCTGGCAAGTCATCGAAATCCTCGCCGGCGGCTGCGGCGGCCGCTGCCCTCAGTGCGGACTACAACAACTTAATCCAGGCCTCCAAACTGCTCGGCTACGACTCCTACATGCAGCAGAGCAAGCAGAGTAACGACCTCAATGCGTTCCTGCAACAGCAGATGGCTGCCGTGGCGGCTGCCTCGATTCCGCCGCCTCCACAGGCCACCGCAAGCAGCAGTTCCAATAGTAGTTCATCCAAGAAACAACAACAGCTGCAGCAGCAACACCAGCAGCAGCAGCAACAACAACAGCAGCAGGCCGCTGCCCAGGCGGACTACACGGCCTTGCTGCAGACGTACACCAAGTTGTTTGATCCTAACAACCAATTCGCTGCGGCGATGGCGTCCAACAAGCACATGGCAGGAGCCCACAATGAGCTCTCCGCACTGCTCTCTTCGGGAGTGGGCATGTCAGGAGGCGGAGGTGGCGGTGGTGGTGGAGGATCGAAGCAGAAACAGAAACAGAACCAGAACGACATTCAGAGCGACATGCTTAACCAGCTGCTGCAGCTGGAGAAGCAGGACTCGGAGATCAAGGCGCTATTGTATCGCCAAAATAAGGCAGCTGCCGATCTGGACGCCCTCTTCGCTACTCCCTCTGGGGCTGTGGTGGGAGCTGGCCCCTCGGCGAATGTCATGAAGTCAGGCGGCTCTTCGAGCGGAGCAGGAGCCAGTGGCCTCTCATCGCCGTCGTCCCTGTCTAATCCAGCCGCCTACTACAATGCGTTGGCACAGGAAAAGATGCAGGACTACGCTGCCTTCTTCCAGCAGCAGCATGGCAAATACGGCATTCCCGATCCGCTCTCGAAGACCACATTGGCGGCTAATAACATGTTTATGTCGCCATCGGCCTTGTTCAAGATCCAGCAGGAGTCTCTGTCAGCTATGATGATGAAGCCACCGAAATCTACGACGCCCTCTTCGGCACGAACCCGAGAGTCCTCGGCCTCGCCAGCTTTGGAACGGCTGACGCCCACAAAGTCTGCAAACAGTGGAGGAGGAGGCGGCGGCGGTGGCAGTAGCGGCAGCAACTCCAACTCTGCCGGCAAGTACAACTTTAGTGCCGTGGACCTGGCCATCTCTAGTGTGCCCTCGAATACACCCTCGCCGGCGCCATCTGATGGCAGTAGCAGCTCCTCGCATCGCCGGCCCTCGCCGGACCTGAGCCGTCTCTATGGAGAGCTAGCTCCACCTGGAGCCCTTGGATTACCCAAGAAGCGCATGGAATTCGCATCTGTGGCGGATCTGGCTGCTCCGCCGCCGGCAAAGATGCCGAAGAACAGCATGGGTGATGACATTCTGAACTTGTCGCACGACTAGAATCGCTGAAAAGGAACGATGGCACACTCCAGTATTTCCCCAAAAGCATCTATTTCCATGCGTAATGCAAAAAAGCGTAGCATCTCCATTAACGTACCAGTGTCCGTCATTTTAATCGCCCAATCAGTATATATTTCCGGATAAATATTTTATACTATTTTTCGATTTTTCTATTTAAGTTAACCTTTTTTGCCAAGTGTAAAGTTCATCATAGATCAGAGTTATGATCATACACTCAATAATTATATTTTCAATTATTTTCTACATGACAGACAGATCAGATATGCCGTGCATATGTCAATCGAAACACACTCATTATGATCCTAAGAGTGAATCTCCGCTTTTTACTCACCCAACTCACGAGCGCTGTATGTCCTTAAATGTTTAATTTAATGTATACTCGTACTAATTTAGGTTTAATTACCGCATAAAAAGTACTTTAAGTATTTTAATATACAGACAGAGCACACACATCAACTGTATTGTATTGTATTGCCTACACCACATTAACTATAACTTTGAATCTTTGCCGCAATAAATTACACAACTAGTTACTTAGTTTACAATATTTTCGAGCTTCTTTTGGTTGGATTTTAGATCATTTGAGATGGCGGAGAGGAGGATCAATAGGAAGAAAATTCTACTTCGGATTTAGTTCGGAATCGATATATCCCATTTGATTCACTTATAAACCTGTAAAACTGCTATGCTAAGTATATCACGTATGCCTCTCCAGTGGTGGTTCTCAGTGGTGCTATTTAGTCTTGGTAACAAAATCAAAACAATCCGCACGCATCAACAACAAATCTAGGGGGCAGGGCAGGTGTTTACCTCTCGTCATATCATTCGCCACACTTTTAGGGGACTGGCGGCGACTAGTTTCTCCGGCCAGTATTCAAAACACTCGCTATCCGGACTGGATCTGCACTGGATATAAATAGAGGTTGCCTCTAAGCGACGGACTTCAGTGTTAGTTTCAACCGCCGGAGGATCAGACATGTCGCAATACAAGGTAAACGTTTTATCAAATATCGGAAATTGGCTATCAGAGTGTAAAGTGTTTATCTGGCAAAACAATATCTAATAATTGTTATTTTGCTAATTATATAAATCATATACTATATATAATCGATATTTGTGTTTTAAATGTGTCCACAATAAGTGAAGTTCAATTTGTAAATGCAGTTGTATAAAAACTAATGAAATAAACACAATTGGAATATAGTTTTCACTGAAATCGGAATAATTTGTCGCGTGCCCAGATCTTTAATCTTATTTCTGAGTGTTAAAAACAAGTTTCCAACTTGAATAATTTTATAATCTTATGCCGGTTTATTTAGTTCAGGGTTTTGCTTGTTTTTGTTTAGAGATATACATTTCTATTTTAGATCTTAATTATGCAAATATACAAACAGCTTTCCTTGGGCAAGATATCTTTACGGCATCTGGTATTATCTATCTTATCAGTGGCTATGCTCTTAGAGACTTAGTTTAGTTTTTCGGCATTTTTCGGCAATGTTTTGATATGTGTTAATAAAAAAGGTATCCATTTATGTAATTTGTTTTGTTTTTATTTTCCATATCTTATTTTTTTGATTCTCATCTATCAGTGAAACATTTTGCTTATTTATTTCCCATTTCAGTACCTCTCTGGCTTTGGGTCTCATTTCTCTTCCGAGGACGAACGTTATCCCAACTCTTTGCCAGTGGGTCAGAACTCCCCTCAGGTGTGTCCCTATAAGCTCTATGCCGAGCAGCTATCAGGAAGCGCTTTTACAGCGCCCAGGACCGAGAATACGCGTACTTGGCTCTACCGGAAGCTGCCCTCGGCAGTCCACCTGCCATTCCAGCCCTTCAAAGGTGCCACTTACTTTAGGCAGAACTGGGATGAACAGCCTCCCAACCCGAATCAGGTAAATAGATTACTCTTTTTATTACTATGTTCATACCTCATTTGCTATATTATATTTTCTTTAGTTGCGCTGGAAACCCTTTGATCTGCCATCAAAAGATGGAAAATCTGTGGACTTTGTGGAAGGCTTGCACACGGTTTGCGGTGCAGGCGATCCCAGATCTCGTCATGGTCTAGCTGTGCATATTTATTCCTGTAATAGCTCCATGGATTCATCGGCTTTCTATAACAGTGACGGCGATTTCTTGATTGGTAAGGATATATAAAGCAACTGGGAGGAATGATTGATTTATATAGTTTACTTTATTTTTAGTGCCGCAGCAAGGAGTTTTGAATATAACCACGGAGCTGGGAAGGATGTCAGTGGCCCCCAATGAGATTTGTGTTATTCCTCAAGGCATTCGGTTCGCTGTGGCTGTAGATTCTCCTTCTAGGTTGGTGAATATATCACATTAATTGGGATTTAAAATTAATAAAAATAAGCATTTTCTAGAGGCTACATATTGGAGGTCTATGATGGTCATTTTGTGTTGCCGGATCTTGGACCCATTGGTGCTAATGGCTTGGCCAATCCCAGGGACTTTGAAACCCCCGTTGCCTGGTTCAACGATCAGCCCGTAAAAGGTAAATATCTGATAAAAAATTAAGAAACTAGTCATAATTAAACTTTCTGCTTAGACTTTCAGGTAATTTCCAAATTCCAGGGCAGTCTTTTTGTGGCCAAGCAGAGCCACAGCGTCTTCGATGTGGTGGCCTGGCATGGAAACTATGTGCCCTACAAGTATGATCTGTCCAAGTTCATGGTAATCAACTCGGTTAGCTTTGATCACTGCGATCCCAGCATCTTCACCGTACTCACCTGTCCGAGCTTGAGACCTGGAAAAGCCATTGCCGACTTTGTGATATTCCCGCCCCGCTGGTCCGTCCAGGAGCACACCTTCCGCCCGCCATATTACCATAGTGAGCTGGGATACCTTTGGAAAGCTAATGCGAAAAAACTGATGATTCTTTATCTTCTAAAGGAAACTGCATGAGCGAGTTTATGGGCCTGATTTTGGGCAAGTACGAGGCCAAGGAGGATGGCTTTGCCGCCGGTGGAGCCACTCTCCACTCGATGATGACACCGCATGGGCCGGATGTCAAGTGCTTTGAGGGAGCCTCGACCGCCAAGCTGCTGCCAGAACGCGTAGCTGAAGGAACGCAGGTAAAGTATATAAATACAAATATTTTTTAAATATTAATATAAATTCTTTTTAAAAGGCCTTTATGTTTGAATCTTCGCTGAGTCTGGCTGTGACCAAGTGGGGCGAGGAAACCTGCCAAAAGCTGGACGCAGCCTATTACGAATGCTGGCAGGCCTTGAAGGAAAATTTCCAAAATGCTGAACTATAACATATAATAAATAAGTTAAGTCAAGAAAGTCACTTAATAAACACGCAATTTTTTATTATTTTAAACTTTTCAAGAATTATGTTAACAATTCTCGTATTTGTTTAAATCACACAATTTACAATGAAACAAAAAGTTAAGTTAATAAATAATCATAATCATCTACCGAAAATTACATTTTGATTTTAAACATTCAAGTATTTTCCGTAATAAAAAACAAATTTTAACAAAATAAAATCCTTTTATTTGTCCTTTTATCCCAAAAGGATTTTCTAATTGATATTATTGACTTTGATTCGCTTTATGTAACATTTAACAGTCAGACACTAGATTTCCAAGTGCATATAGCACTCTTCTAAATGCATAAACATTAATGGACGCCAATGGATAGAACTCCAGCTTGATATACAGCTCCCAATTCCTAATTCAATAGAATCCTTATAGCCTAAACGTAATGCTTGGAGCGGAGCGTGGACTTCGATTACTGAACACTTGGCTGCTATTCAGCCGGCAGACGCACAAATGGTTGCAATTGACTTGGGCTGGCTCGGAAATCTGGACCTTGGGAAACTCTGGCGTGTCGTGGGTGCTGGTTACATTGTCGTCCGATCGGCGGCTGTACAAGCATTTGGTGGCACAGTTGCAGGATCCCAATCTGTAGTTCTTTGGAGCCGGACTGCAGTATTGATGCAGTGAGTGCTCCAGACTAGGTCTTTCCATCGGGCAGTAGCTATCCAGCGTGTCCACGGTGCTGATGAGATCGGGTGTGAGCTCGGTTTGCTGGCGGTTAGTGAGCCAATAAGTTCGCATATCGCCCTTACCCTAAAACACAAAGAAATAAAACCTTTTATCACCTGCAAAGGGTTTGCATCTTATCTCACCTTGATGCTAGTGATGCCGCGTTCAATGCAGACATAGCCGCCGATGGACTGCAGCAGCTGAAAGGTAGCCTCCGAAATGTGAATCTTCATGGAATCGCCAGTGCTCTCCATTCGGGAGGCTGTGTTCACCGTGTCCCCGAACAGGCAATATCTGGGCATCTGATTTTTAAAGATGATTAATTAGAGATTACCTCCGGATCTGCCAAATTACTGTGTCCCCTTACCTTCTGACCCACAACGCCGGCTGCACATGGTCCCGAATGAACTCCAATTCTTAGCTGAACGGTTTCGGTGGGCTTGTGCCGGATCTTGAGATTTCCCACCTTCTCCAGGAGGTGAAGTGCCAGAGAGGCAATCTCTCCTGCATGCCGATTGCCATTCGGCAAGGGTAATCCGGATACAACCATGTAAGCATCGCCAATTGTCTCAACCTGAAGAAGCAAATAAATTTATTTGATTATTTACGGTATTTTGTTAATAACCTTGTAGACATCGTAGTTGGATATGATGGCATCGCAGCAGGTGTACCATTCGTTGAGCATCTCCACCACCTGAAAGGGTGTGCTGGTGGTGCAGAGTTCGGTGAAACCCACAATGTCACTGAATAATATGGTGACACAGTCGAAGCACTCGGCCTCTACAGGATCCCCGCGCTTAAGGAGCTCAGCTACAGTTCTGGAAAATAAAAGAATTTAAAGAAATATGAATAAATATTAATTTATATTTTTATAAAAATATTTACCTGGGCAGCATTTGGTATAGAAGCATGTCGGTTTTTTTCTTCTCTTCATACAATAAATTAGTTCGTTCCTGGACAAGGCCCTCCAAATTGTAAGCATATTTCTCCATTATAGAAAGCATATTGTCAAATATATTTGGCTTTCTAAGTGCAGAATAAAACAAATACATCACACTTTTAATTGCTGTAAATTAATCAAAAGTTTGTTATAAATCTTACAAGCCAGCCTGCAGCTCCTTCAGATGCATGCGAACCAGTCTGATATCTGGCCTTGCCTCCGGGTCCTCATCCCAGCACTGGCACAAACACTTACGGACATAGTCTGGGATGTCCAAGTGGGTGTGTGTAAGAGCCGGTCGGAAAACGCCATGCTGCAGCAGTTCCGGGCATTTGACAAACTGGATTATTTCTGCAGGGAAAACAGAAAATTTAAGTAAAATAATTCCAAATTATTCAAGTTCCAAGTGTCAAACCCTCATTCGTGTAGGCTGTTTCCCCCCATGGCCCCTTGTGGCCAATCATCTCGTAAAGCAGTATGCCAAAGGAATAGACGTCCCCCTTCTGGGAGCCACGTCCTGGCCGGTAGGCATCCCTCAAAAGCTCCGGCGCCATGCAGAGGGCACGTTTCACTTCCAGTTCATTCCTGACAAATGTCACAATAATAGAATATATATATTTTTGTATATAGTGAGAGCAAATCATGCCGAAGGACTTTTTGTTCTAATTTAAATGTAAGTTAAAGTATTTATTTTAAAATTATGAAATCAACTTAAACTAACTTGTTGGGTTCCTCTTGACCCGCTTTTAGTTCGTGCAGGCCAAACTCAGAGATTTGGCAGACCCAACGAGAGTCGATGAGACAGTTGCTGGATCGCAAATTGCCATGGGATATTATATCCGAGTCGTGCAGGTATATCATGCCCTTCAGGATATCGGAAACCAGTGAGGAGATGAACATGTGATCCAAATGCAGATCTTCGTTGGCCAGCACATCCTCCAAACTACCTCGAGCACAGTAGGTGGTGAATATAATCACAGATCCATGATCGGTGGAGGCACCAATGAAGTTAATGATGTTCTCGTGGCGCACCTTTTTATATGTAAAAAGAGAGCTTTAAACTTTACCTTCTATAATTAATTGGTGCGTACCTCTCGCATTAGTTTCAATTCCTTACGAATGGATCTGGTTATATCTACACTCTTCTTGTGAATCTTTTTCATGGCCACAATGTTGCCACGAAACAAAGCTATTTATTTGAAATAAATTATATAATATACATCTATCTGTATAATAAATAAATAAAACTTACCTATATTTGTAAAAGATCGCTTGTTCGGTTCACCAACCACAAGAATACTTTGGCGACAGATTTGAAACTGAAATATTGTTTGTAATAAATAAAAATTAACTCACTAATTTTCGCACCTCGATACCTACAATATTCTTATTACTGGGATTATTGTACTCTCCAAGATTAATGACAGTCACCTCCTTCATATCCACCTTCCACAGCAGCCCCGCCAATGTTTGTTCATAGCGATAATGCCTGGAAAAATGTTGGGAATATTATAAGAAATTAAGTTGGAGACTACATTTGAATACTACTTGATGAGCAGAGCAAGGGCCACCACAACGACGAGGGCACATAGGGGTCCAGTTACCAGATACCGCCAGTCCAGCTTCTTTCGGGGACAAATTTCGCCATGAAAACCACAGATGGGTTCTGCCAGAGGAGGACGACCATTTAGCCACTGGATGGGTCTGTCGTTTCTTATGTAGCGGAATTCCTAGGTAATAATTTATTGCCAGTTAATCATTATTTATTACATTTACATCTCCAAAGCTAACTGGAATTAAAGAGTGCTTATCGTAGGCAAAGAACCCCACGGGCTGCATTGACATTTTAGCCAGAGATCCAGTGGAGGAGCCGCTGCCCACATCGTTTTGTAGAGTAATGACTGTGAAATTTCCCTCGGCATCACCATTTGAATCTATATAGACCTGTGAGAGTGTGAGTAATTATTTAATAATAATAATGAAAAGAGTTTAAAAAATTTCAGCGGGGTTCTTAAATTAATTATAAATAAATTTAAATAAATTTATTAAGAACATTTAGAATATACTCACATCAAAACCTTGTATGGAATGATAGGACCTATTGAAGATATGACTCATTACCAGATTTCCATCGTATATATCGCCACCGAGCTGCAGGACTTCTGTTATGGCCCGAACATAGATCATTACGCTGTCATATAGATGTAGACCATATATGGGTACCTAGCAAAGGCAAAGAAAATCATTAAACTTGTAACAAGTTATTATTAATTATTTGATTTTGTTTAAATCTAACTTTCCTACCGATATGTTGTCGAAGACCCGCTGATGATATGGCACCAGGAACGGAGTCTTACGGGCATAGTCCTTGATTTTAGAACAAATGTCGCTGCAAGCGCAAAATTTTTAAGATTAATACCACTTGGCATTACTTTCCATTTTAAATATTTAATATTCGTGCAAATTTTCATCCCAACAAACATAATACAAAAGAAATTAAAAATAGATTTATATTTACTGGGATTTCCTAATTATTTTAAACAACAATTTAACAAAACATGAACTGATTTTGAATAATATTCTCGTCTCCGGATATAATTCTTATAATTTGCTATTAATTTTATGGCCTAAACATGCAATAAATATTCTAAATTTTACTCAAAATATAAAAAAGATGTAGGAAAATAATTAGATTTAATTAGATTAAAGATTGGTTAGAAAGACGCAACGAAAATACGCACAGTTAGAGATAACTAAGAGTCAGATAAATTACCGAATATGGGGATTTTGTGGATATGTCATGCTTATTTTTATAACTGAACGAAATGAGATTTTGTCCAGTGATTTGCTCTTTTCTTTTCTAATATAAGGATCTAAATAATCTGGAATAGATGGTGCATGCATTAGCAGTCTATACCGGAACTATCGATCCGCACGATCCACTTACTACGTTCCATAATGTTAACCCTTCGATTGGAGTCGTAGATCTCGTCATCCACCGAAACCACAACGTAGTCCCCGCTCTCGAGCAGCCGCCGATTCTGGAGGCCTCGCACAAAGTCCACCATGGCAATGTGCTCCCCAATGAACACATAGACTGTTAGGGTAATATTTTATAGTGCGATTTATAATTATTATACTTTACTCAGTTTATATAAAACGCACTGCATAGCTTTAGAATCTTACTTCGAGTGGTTGAATAGGTTTCCTCAATAATTTTATCGATCTGCGAAAGTGTTTTCGTGGTCGGTATATAGTCTGAGATGTACTTGAAGTGACTGATGGTAAAGTTTCTTGCTTCTGCCAGTTCCTATTCCAAAAAAATACAAGTTTTAGTTAAAATTTGGGGAATATTATACCTTACCTGAATGGCTCTGGCAACATCCGATCCCCACACAGGCTTCGAACTCACAACTATTGCAAATTTCTTCCAATGAAAGGCGTTTAGCAAACTGATTACACTCTTCGAGACCTTGGAATGTATTGTCTTTTAATATTGTAATCATAAATATTAAATATTAAAACTACCTTGGATGCTGGAGCCAGAGTTCGTGCAAAGGTGTGAAAAGTGCTTTTGTTGGAGACTATTGAATCCGAGCATTTCTAAAGGAATGAAAATGATAATAAAAATACAAGGTGCTCATAAGAACTTAATCTACAAGTTTTCAGTTAATTTAGAAAGATTTTTTTCTAAGCGTAGAAGTGTTTCCAATCCAATTTAAATGTTCTTCGCTTTTTTTTCTGTTTGCATTTAAACATTTTTCTCCACAAAGGTGTAAATAAAGTGGGGGTACATTTCTAAGGCTAGAAAGCAAATCCCCGCAGGATAAACCCAAGTTGTCAGTCATATGAGAAGAGCTTAAGTATCCAAGTGGTGACCCAGATTTGCGTAATGGCTTTACTCACAAAGGACAGCATAGGAGTGTTCCATGCGGAGGCCAACAGCGCCTCCGTAGTGCAGCTCTCGTCTGGACCGATAAAGGCGGCCACTCCAGCCTCTCGCATCTGTGTCATTGCCCTGGAAACGAAACGGTAATCAGAGCGGAGCGATTTCAAGGACCAAAGATTACGCGGAACTGGCTCAGTAATTGAAGGAGTTACCTCAGGGGCTTGACGCGATAGGCACTCGTCTTGTGGCCAATGTCGACTGGCTTGAAGGCCAGCTTCCTGCCCGGCAACAGGTTTGGATTTTTGTTCACATCCTCGATGGCCAGCGGCAGTCCGCCCAGCGTCACCTTGAAGTTCATTAAACAGATTTTAAAGTCAGCATTAATTTGTTTGCAATTAGAGGTGAGGACTCTAATTTATGGGAAGAGACCTCAATTTATGCATGTTATCCTTACGGTAAAGGACCCAAGGTAAATCAAAACAAAGCAAAGCAAAACAAACTAGGGATTCCTTCCGTTTTACGATGGCAAGGGAATGTGAAATTTCTCATAAATAAATTTCTGGTATAAAGGGAATGCAGTAATTACCTAGGACTTCTCCTGTTCAGCTACTTAATTAAATGTAATAAATTTATTATAATTTAAATTGTTTGAAGGCTACTGAAAGCTTAAAATAATAATGTTAAGCTTAATTTTACTAATATTTGAAAATAACAAAATGTACAATTTATTCTTCATTTACTTAGCTATTCAGACGAATGATTTCAAAACCGTTCAGTTCGTTGATCCTCTGGGCGTAATCGTACATTTCCGGTTCCGTAATTCGCACGAGGCGATTTCGCCTCAGCTGACGATTGACTTGAAAGGCCAAGAAAAAGCTGCCCAGGGCCAGGAATAGCAGCACACAGTGCCAGAAGTATAAGGCCATTAAGGTCAACATCATGTAGTTGATGCTCACAAAGCCATAGGGATCCACCACCTGGTAGAGCGGAATGCGGAACAGACCCTCGCCCACTCTTAACAACCACGGCAAGAACATCAGGAGACTGCACCGATCCCACACGGACAGGCTGGCCCTTCGGATTCTGGACAGGAAACTGTCCAGGCCACCGTCTACTCGAAGGTAGACCAATCCGTATCCATAAAACATGGTGCTCATGGCGCATATGGAAAACAATGGACTGTAAGCCAGGTCACTTAGCTGGTATTCAAGATGTGGCCGGGGCAGAGGTCTCTTGTGTGGTAATGATATCTCAATTTTGATCACAACATCTATCATCGACAGCATCAGCGAGAGCTGCATCGTCGCAAATAACCAGAGGCGCTTGTGGTCCTGCGTCGACTGGAACAAGAATCTAAGTATTTTGCCACAAAAAATTTCGATTTTTTCAAGCATGATTAAAAAATACGAATAATGAAATGGATTTATAAAGAAGAGGCTACCTTTAAATTGAGGAGTTTATTTAAATTTAATTTGTATTTGAAACATAACAGAAATCTTTACTAAATTAAATAACTTATTAAATTACCAAACTGGAAGAGAAAAATCAAATCCAAAAATTAACTTAATAAGTGCCATTATATTAAATTATAAGCCGTTAATTGAATTAAAACCCATTCAAATTGGCTTTGCGGTTTTTAGCTTTTCACTTCAAAATTGAAATGAAAACCAAAAATGCAATTGTTCGCAATTATCACGGTTGGTTGACTGCTAAGCTGCTGCAAATGGACAAATCATAAAATCATGGCTAATATAAATACGGTTGCTATTTAACGAGATATTGGTTTGTGGGAGGTCAGGATACAAACTATTTTTTGTGGCACATATTTAGCAACTGAAAGTTCCAATTATCGGTCTGTATTGCTAAAGTCATCTTATTTTGAAAGATATTGCAGCTTTTTAACTGTTAAATTAAACATTTATTATTGCCGTCTATAACTCAGGCAACCCAGCAAGGAAAATTATTATGCTGAGTTTTTATATATTTAAACGTGGCAAGTGACTTGGATCAATGCGAACAAAGAGTTCATTAATTGCGTACGTTAAGCTCTTATTAACACATATTACCAAGAATCGATTCATAATTAAAGCAATGCCGAAATCGTTAATTAAAGGATGCCGCTTGCCGAAATTGCGCAGCGATGATGAGAAATTAATGCTGAAAAATTCAGCAGCGACAGGAAATGTAGCAGACACTTGGCTTAGCTGTGGTGGTAATTTTTTAAAGAGAAATTCTGATATAAGATTAATTTCCATTCGAATTTTTGTAGATCATCAGAATATTATACTAAATTTCTATGTGTTTTTTACCATTTAAATAAATCATAAATACTTCTCTTAATTTTCTGCTGTTCTTAAATTAAACCTTTCCACATATCGCAGTTATCCAAATGTGCAGAAAGTTACAATAAATTGTATTACAAAAAATTTCCCTTAAAGCTTTGCAGCAAACTTGCTTCTCTCTATAACTATATGTACTATTTATATTCAATAATTCAGCCATGTGCACTTGACATTTAACTGATTTAAAAGCCAACAGGATGTTTAATCGATGGCTTTGATTTGTCTTTTGCTCTCTGTATAAAACTGCGTTTATAAACATTTTAGCTGGAGGTATTTTATGAATAGAACATAATTTTAAATGCAATTTCCTTTTCCCAAAAAAAGGAGGTTATTAGAATTCCTGCATAAAGAACACGTGGGATGCTCTTGCTTTTACCATATTCATATTCCATAGCTTTTATTAAATATTTTCATTAAGTTGGGAACTAATTAACAATTAGTTCACTTTGTAGTTCTCTGAGTCTTATGAGATTCCTTCTCCCCAAGTCTTCCCAATAAGGTTGCTGCCTTCCCTTACTTTTAATTTATGAGGGAAAAGTTAACTTTTCATATATATACCAAGGGAGCAGCTGTCATGGCAACAGTGAAAAGTAGGCCTTAAAGTATTGAATTTTAAAGATGAAACTCCGTGGATAAGAAAAATAAAAAAAATAAATGTTGTCTTTGACAAAAAGCTGTGAACATTTTTTAAATATCAAATTAACACGGGCATCCCTTGAATTCGTATAAAAGAAATCCTTTTCTGAGCTTCATAATTTTTCGCTGGTGAATTAAATACATTTGGAAAGGAATTCAAAGAAATGTCTTTAATGCCTGCCAGGTGGAATATATTTACTTAGCACTTATTCCAGTTGTTTTTTAATTGCTATAACATCAATGGAGTTAATTAAGTGCTTAAATTTAGCTTGAGTGTTGTCAAGGGCAATGCTTAAAATAAAGACTAAAGAAGGAAAAGGCCGCATTTGCTTTGCTTTAAGATAGAAAATGCCTTAAAATGAATTTAAACTTCCTGTTCTTAAGGATTCTTAAAAGTCATTGGATTAATTTGGACCAAAAATTAAATTAAATTATACCAAAGTCAATGGCTCTTATCAATAAAAGTATAATTAAAATTACAACTGTGAGGGATTCCGAAAATTAAAAAGAAAAGAAAGAGGAGGATGCACAAATGATTTCCGTGGGGTGTCAAACCAATTATAATTATTTTTGTACCATTCGGGGGGGTCCTCATAAAAAAGAAAAAGTTTTTATATACAGGTTGGCCACCCGGGAATCCGCACTGACTGCTGGACAAAGAAACAAAGGCTTCTTCATTTTTTTTTTATTTATTTGCCATTTTCAGTGATGTTTTTATGACCACATTTTAAACATGTTTTTGTGGCAGCAAAAGAATAAATTAAAAGCTTGGCTAAATTATAACTAATTGGTTTAAATGGACAGAAAATGTTTTGTACAATTAGCGCTTGTTTATTTCAAATTGGAAATAGTAATAAATTCATAAATATATTTAATTAAAAAGAGACTATGGATTACGTTAAAGATTAATGCGTGGCAACTTTTTATTTCTCGTCTTTATACCCTTTAAGGCAATTTAAACAAAAATGATATGACAAAGTGGGGGAAATATAAATTAAAATCACAAAGGAAGGTCTTTGTGTCAATTCATGTTGATAAATAAGTGCGCATAAAGGTCAATTTTATATTCCTTGCTGACTTTTGGGAATTTATTTGGTCAACGATGCAATGACGCTGCCAGCAGTTGCTAATGAAAAAGAGTCAACAGATCTGAATTAATTTACTATATATTGATATCACTCAATAAAATCATCCGTTCTTCTGCACACAAATCCCTCATGAACCCTTGTCACATATGTATGTTCCCCTGAATATATTTCCTGATCTCCACTTTTTCGCCATTTATATTCCACAGAAGTGCAAGGACATTGGCTATGGTGCTCTGGCTTTTGCCAAATTGATGAGGCCAAACAGGTCTTGTGATGGATTTGCTGTAGAGCCTTTTATTTGGTTACCCAGTTAGGACGCTAAGGGAGAAAAATGGTGCGCTGTCCCATTGAAATACACTACCTCTTAACCCTCTGTTTTTTTGTTTTGGTTCCAATTAAATCGGATTCTATATAAATATAGGATGAAGACAAGAGATTGGAAGGGCTTACTTAGCTATCAATGGGTTCAGTAAAAGCCGTAGTTATCTCTATTTTTCTTTATTTTCCATCACAGACCACATGACCGCTGTCAATCCAATTCACAAAACGTCAAGAAAATCAAAACAAGATGAGGAAGGGCTTTTCGGGAAACTATATCGAAATAAAAATACTCTAAGGGTAGATTAAATAGATAAAAATGAACTTAAATAAATAACGCTTTGAGAAGTATGCTGCACAATATTCACAATTAAATATTTCATTACATATATTTAATAATCTTTTAAAAATGATTTTAAATAGCAACTTTTAAGGCACTCCCAATAGCAATTTTTAGAAAATTTAAATTAATTCAAATTATGGTCTTAAATATGCTCAAAAGAACAGACAATGAAATATTATATTTAATAGTTTTAGATACCTTTATTATTTATTTATTTATTAATTTTAAATAGTAATTTCTCTTGATAATTATTTAATAAATTAATATGTTCTCTAAAAACATAAAAACATAAAAAAATATGCCATTTTCCTAGGGTATTCGGTTAAATGCCTCAAGGGATGCCCACCCAGCCTGCGATGTGTTTTGACATGGGGGGCAGCACAATCATTGCCGAATCATTTGGATGTCCTACAGGCTGAGCTATAAATTCCATGATATTTTTGGGACAGGGTGTGTTGACTTGTGGCCCGAATGTGGCTGCCATTAGAATTGCAAATGTGACAGCTCGATATATTATGCATGCACATACAATTATTAAAGCCCGCGGTTTACAATTATTAACGCAAGATTTCTATAATTTGGAGCATTAAGGCGTAGGGGGATCTCTGCTACTCACCCGCATCTGAGAGTATTCCGCAAGGAATCCAATATTTATTGTGTCCGACAGGCGGCGGGTGGAACCACTAGCTACAGAGGCCAAAGGATTGCTCCCCTGACAGCCCAGAAGGACGAAGATGCAACAGAATGCAGCGTTAGCAGAGGCTGGCATACTTAACGGCGGCATCCTCGATGGCAATAAAGTTTTATTTTGCACTCAACTGACACTGACACCGAACAGGATCTCCGTGAAACCCGGCCGGACAATCTAACACCGACACCGACTTTCGTTTGATGCTTTTAATGGACGTGGACTCTCACATGGTCACGAACAACAGTCATTTATTTACTCAAATCCCGTATCCGTATCCGTTGCTATCCCAACAGGTGTGCGTGCATCTGAGCCAAAAATTCCAACTTGCTCCGTACTCCGTTCCCGGGCACTCGAACACGGCCGTAGTCCTTTGCAGACTGAGGCTGTTCGGGGCATCGGATTCCCGTTTTTATAGCCTTCGCGCTTCGGGTCCTTCAGAGGAATTCGTTTCGTTCCGGCTCGGAAATATAGCCAAGTGGGCGGAGTTTTTTCAGGGGGGGTTACGCCAAAATTAAGTGGTCTATGAATGACAAAATCATCAGAGCCTGGGGATCACGAGAGCAGGACAAGTGGGCGGCAGGGTCAGCAGCAGTTCACCATCCCTGCGCTTAAGCCCATTGCCGTTGGTCAGTTGGACCAGTTGGATGTTGAGGACTTTGTTTATTTGTTTCCCGTCAGCAACCAAAAATCATTTCGGTTTTTAAATTTGGAGTGACCCAATGATTAGATGTCTTGGGTCACAGGTTCAGCAGGTTGGCTTTCCTCCTGTCAAGCACATTATTTTCGTTTTTCCTGAGACTCAGCCAGGCAATTTTCATCCGCAAAATTGCAATCATACTTCGACATGCAATCAGTCTGACAGTCAATTATGGGGATAATCTGTTGTTTTCCCTGTGCGATGCCGTAACAGGCTTTTGGGTTACTACAAGGAAAAGGCTATAGGTCAAGGATCATTGAAATGGCTGAAGGGTTTTCAAGTTATTTTGTAACAATTTATATTGTTTTTTTTCGTAGCTTTTTAAGAGGAAGTTGTACAACACAGAAATTAATAACATTTTGGGGATTAGTTTTTATATTTTACAGATTAATTACCGGAAAATATATATTGAATTCTCCACAAGGACACCCTTTATTTATTTGCGTTGCAGATTTTCAAGCTCAAGGCCATGGAACCTGCAATTTTGGTACCCCCTCTACATAGAAATCTGAGCTTGCCACAACATTGTGGGTTGATGGGATTTTCTCACCGGAAATCGGAATGCAAATGCAAATTTTTTGGTTAGAATTCCGCATAAAACAAAGTCCTGGATTGGGGTGACACCACAGACTGTCATGTCAACACATTAGCATTAATTGCGTTGTACTTTTATTTGTGATTGTCATGGGTTTGCATTTCTAATTGAATTTTTGACTTAAGCTTCTCACATATCTTTTTAGCCATTTGGCACTCACATTTGCCGGCACCTGACTTGGGTTTTTATTTACAATTGTCAGCAAAAGAGCCTCCATGGCTGGCTAAGATAATTTGCAACTGAACACCACTTTCCTAAAAAGCTACTCAATACGAAAGGCAGTGCAGTCCATAACGATAAAACTGGCTTGAAAAATAATTAAAATAAATATTTGCTTTACGGAAATTTTAATTCCAATTTTATTAAATTTTGTTACAAAGATCTTTGGTTATTTTGCCTACGTAGGGTATGAAAACAACAATAAACTAATTAGTTATGATAAGCATTAGATACTGATGATAGTACTGGTGTTTGTAAATTAAAATAAATACAAAATAAATCCGAAACTACCTAAAATTACACAGAATCACCGGTCTTATATTACTGTAACGCACTGTTTCCGTGCAGTTATTCTCTTACCATTTCAATTATAGGCTTTTCCTACATTCTTGATCGCTCTAAAGGTCCAAGTTCAATTTCAATTCTGGCTTAAAATTTGATTCCAGTTGAGCCGAGGACACGCCTAAGCTGATTGAAATGGAAATTTAATTTTAACTCTCGCCGTGGCCACTCCTGTTCTGGTTCCTGTTGCCTCCGTTGCCAATGGCTGGCTACTCTTTTGTCCCGGCCAACAATAGTACAGGAGGACTCTCAAAACCATGACGATTCAGATTGCCATATGAGTTGCTCCGTTTGCATACAACAATACATTCGACAAATGTCTCGGATACAGTCAGCGAGTTGAAGATGAAGTTTCCTGGGCCGTGAATTATGCATTAAATACAGCACAAACGATGCCAGGACATGCGGAAACGGATCCAGCCTCGTCACATATAAATGAATCTGCTTAAGTCCAATTGAAAATTTTATTTGTCTGTCATTTTAACTCATATTTATGTCTGTATATCCGAAATTAAAAAAAAAGCATGCACAAATGGCTGAATTTAAATTTTATTATTTTTTGGATTTGCTGTCAATACGTGTCCTCCTTTTTTTTATATCTTTGGTTTCATGGGAATCAATTTTGTGACTCGAAATTTGCATGCGAAAAGTCAAATTTTAACAGTGAAATTGTGAGGAAAAAGTTTTTTGCATTGTTGAATATTTCCCATTGAAAATATGTACAATAAATCTCTTTAAAGATTAACACTCTCTGTCAGAAATGAGCCATGCGGAATTTAAGGGGAGGAAACACAAAAAGGCAGCAGTGTAAATAAAAAATATTTGGGCCTAACTTCCGAGGAGCTTCAAGCTAAAAATGGCAAACAAATTTGCCTTAGGCCATTTGTTGCCTTTATTTACTTTAGTCCACAGCGTTATTTCTAAAATGCATTAAAAATTAAAGATTGATTTCTAGAAAATATAAACCACCTTTACTTAAAGACTAAAGTTTAATTTTTGTTGTCTACTGTTCACTATAAATGAAAATAACTTAGTTATTTCTAAGCGTAGACTTTGTAAAGCTAACAAATGCAGCGAGTTGATTGCATTTCCACTAAGTTTCAACTGTCTAAAAGCAGAATATATAATGTCCTACTAGCAAGTCACACTTAATATTGTTAAATGCAAAGCATCAACATAGTTTCATCAGCTTTAAGTCCATAAACACTTGTATTCCAGTGAACAAATTGCAAACTTGTGAAGGCCAGCAAAGTTGGCAGAATTCACACTTGCTTAAGGCTTCAATAAAGTGTTAAAAAAATTCTCACAGCTTTATTTTTGCAGGGATTGCAATATAAACACAGCTAGGAAATAACTTTTGTTGCAGCCCAAAGCCCCAAAGGGTTAGACAATTAAGGGAAAAATGCTTTGATGAAAAATAATAAAAGTGATATGTGCATTTGTTGGAATTCATTGAATTCCAGAGAAATTTATTTTAGCAGTTGCTTAAAAGGTTTATTTTTCATAGAATTCGGGAGGCATTTATTTTATTCGTTGCTTAATAAAAATAATTTGTATTTCTATGGTTTCTTTCCTTTTTAAAAATCGACATTTCTATGCATAATAAATCCATATGAAAAGGTAATTTTAATTATTGCATCCATTGTTTTATTTATTTATTTTAAAGATTAATCTTGGTTATATATCTGGCTGAATTTGTTTATATTTATGTTTAATTTAAAACGCTTTTATTTATAAGAATAGCCAGGATAAATATTAAATCTGCAACATGTGCCTTTGGAAAATATATTGGAATGAATTGCTATTTATTACTAAAAATGTTTTATCTAAATACAATAATGAGCTTGTTGTTATTCAAAAAGAGAGTCTCTGCCCATTTCGGTAGAGATATAAATTCCCAAAGATTATCTTGCATATAAATTCCCAATTAAATAAACAATGATAACACAATTTTCATACATTTTTCATTACTTTAATAACTTTGCAGTGCTGTTTAATTGCTCGTATATATATTTACAATGATATTTGTAAGCCTATACATAAATGCTGACCTCCTGGGTGTCTCATAGGGATCTGTTAAGTGTAAAAACAGGTTTTAAATTGGAAATCCTTTACTGGTAATGGGCCAAAGCCTTCTTGTTGATGACGCCTGCATAGCTGGTGTACTTCGGGGAGGTTCCATTGAGGGCAATGAACTGCTCGGCAACCTCAACGGCGACGCGGACCTGAGCCTCGGCGGTGCTGGCACCCAAATGGGGCGTAGCTACCACCTTTGGGTGGCTGATAAGGGCTTTGGTGACCGCAGACTTGGGCGGCTCTTCGGGATAAACGTCAAAAGCGGCGCCTCCCACTTTGCCACTCTCAAGGCCATCGAGAACAGCCTGCTCATCGACAATGCCGCCGCGGGCAACGTTAACCACCTTGACGCCCTGCTTGCACTTGGCCAAGGACTCCGAGGATATGAGATCTACGAGGAGAATTTAAATATTATTTGCATTTTTTGCCTTGGAAGTTCAAGGCTTCACTTACTTCTCGTTGCTGGGATCAACGGCGTGTGCACGGTTATGTAATCCGCCAGGGGCCAGATCTCCTCCAGCGTCATCTTCTCAATGCCAGCCGCCTTGGCCTCCGCCTCCGTGGTAATGGGATCAAATCCAATAATCTGCGAAGCACTTAGGGTTCAATCAAAGGTGCACCTGGAGATAGAGTCTTGGGTGTACACACTCACCCTCATGCCCCAGGTCTTCATGCGAATGCCGACCTCGCGACCAATGCGTCCCAGTCCCAGAACGGCGAGGGTTTTTCCATAGAGCTCGGTGCCGGCATAGAGCTTCCTGTCCCACCGACCCTCCTTCATGCTCTGGCCGGCGGGTACAACGGGACGGGCCAGGGAGCCAATTAGGATGCACGTCAGCTCGCAGGCCGAAATAGAATTGCCTCCCGGAGTGCTGGAAGCGACGAGAGTTTAGTTAAGCATTCCCTAAATGCCCCCCGAACCGGACTGGGGGTTAAGCGGTGGCGTTTGTTGTGACTAGACAGCATTATGCAAATGTCCACCCAAAAAAAGAGGAGAAGAGAAAAATATGGCAATTTTCGCGCTTGGCTCCGTATCCTTGGCAATGTAAACCACCAGCCTTCGTCCTCCGTACACCGTTCTCTCCTTTGTTTGACACTCGTCGCCGTCCCTTAATTATGCGTGTCAAACGGCGTCAATTGACCCAAGTCATGGCTATGTGGTGGGGGTACCGATGCGATGCGATAGCGACAGCCAATCCCACAGTTCAGAATGCGCATAATTATTTTGGGGCGGCAGCCCGAATGGAGTTTACACTGGGCGAAATGTTCTTGTGTTCGATCTTAGGTGGATCTAGGAGTCCCTATAGGGCTTTATTCTTTGCTAAAATATAATTCAACTTTTAAATGCAACTGTAATGCTTTCTTAGGAAAAGTTTCCTCTTGACTTTTAACAATTAAAAAAGGGTTTTTAAACGCTTTTAGGGATTGATAAATATTAAGTTCAAGGGCATTATCTCTTAAAAAACAATCAGAATTTATTCTCATAGAAAACTTTAATTGTTTTACGTAGAAGTCTTGTTCTCTGTCACCCAACCACTTGACTAAAATAATAAATCCCTCAAGAAGTATGTTTTTGTGGAGAAAGGGTGCCTATGCATATTTTATCACAGAGCTGCGTAGAATCCCTTTCGGTGCAATGCACTGAGGGCTTAAGGAGCACTTACTTGAGGACAACGACATTCTGGGCCGTGGCTGCAGGAACATCAATGTTGTCAACACCAGCACCCGCACGGCCCACAACCTTCAGACTCCCGGATCCGGCGGCAAGAACTTCCGCGGTTATTTTTGTATCCGAGCGCACAATTGCGGCGTCAAAGTTCTGTTAAATAAAGAAATTCAATAAATAGCAAACATAAATATTTACAAGTAATTTGCGTGTAATTCCTACAGCCATTGGGTTTGGTTTCAATTCATCCTTAGGTCTAAATGAAGCATCCATTGGCAACCCTTATCATCTGGGAAACCACAGCTGCTGGGACTGATTTAAGGAAAAGATTTATTGGGGTTTCCGGAATTTTTCGGTTTAATTTAAATTTGTTATTAAATGTTAAAGCAGCATCATCTGATCCGGCTGTGGTGTTGTTGATAAGAACTATTCAATTGGGCCTACATAAATGATGATAATAATGTCTAGCGCGTTTAGTTTTATTAATTTGACACTATGGGAATGACACTATATAAGTGATAAGACTTAGGCTTATAAAATGTAGTTTCAAACATTATAAATTAAAATTTAAAACCGGGTTTTAATATGCCAAGAAATAACTAAACAGCTTATCAAATAGACATACATTCAATTTAAGACAGATTCTTTAAATTAATAAACCATTTGATGCCAACCAGCAATTTATCTAATCTCTCAAATAAACAATGCATTTCTAACAGATTTGTTTTTAGAAAAATAAAGAAGCTTTCATGCATGATTCTAACAAAAACTATGAAATACTCTTGCTAAAGTTTCAGGCCGAAAGGCACGCTTTGGCACGTAACATAAATAGAAACAAAATCTCTGGAAAATGTATTTTGCCATCAGAAAATAATAAACTTTGTTTAAATTGATTTCATGGACTTCACTGCAAATATAAGTCTTTGAACTGTAGGTTTAGATATTTAAAATTCAATAAAAAATCTACCAAATCATTGTAGTAACCTAATAAATAATTATTAGATTAATTGGCAATGTCTAAAATGAAACACAGTGCGGTCAGAACGTCATCAATGATTTTTCAATAACAAATAAAAGCAATTCAAAAATGCAAATCGTGTGGAATGCGCTGCTGATAATACTTATGCATTTGCTTTTGCTGACAAACAATTCTGTTTTTTTATTTTGCACTTTTAAGTTGCTCTGATGATGCCTTACGTAATCTTGCGCTTAGTTACAGACTAATTGAGATAGGTTGCCAGCCACACACATGTGTAGTTACATGTTGTAAGTAAAATTTATAAACATGCACGTGTCTTTAAACCGCACTTGAATCATTCTCAAAGGGGCTTTCAATTACATTTCAGCTATCTCTCCACATGCAAGGGCACACATTAATTCATCTGTCCTGTAATCCCTAAGCTCCACTTACCTTCACCTCCTTGCAGAGCTCCTCCACGGGGAGTTTCAGCTTGTAGGTAACCTTGTCAAAATAAGAAAAATGGTAAACAACTTTGATTAAAATGTGCAATCAATTAAGTGCAAGTATGTATTGTTTGAATGTAAACACCTAAGTGAGGTGCTTGAATAAATATATTTACAGGGATAATTCGCAAATGGTGAAAAAATTGTTATAAAATATAGGAAAATAATCTTAGAAACCCATCAAAAATTAATAAAATAATTTTTTTTTAGCTTTTTATTCACATTAAAACTTAATTTTGTATTATAATTATTGAGTATTAATAAGCATAAAATATATATAAATAACAGAAATTTATGAGCTTAAATTTGTAATGCCAATTTTTTGTTGTATTTATTTTCGAACGAAAACTGTACTGACAAGCACTTGTATGGGTGTGTGGGCATATTTGCACAATCGAAAAAGCTATATATTTTCTATATAGAAACTTACATTAATACCATGCTGTTCCAGCAGCTCCACGCAAGATTTGTCCACCGCATCGCAGACGAGAACTTTCTTAATATTTAGTGGCATATTTGATTTTGTTAAAAATCGGAATAAACTGAACAATTGTGTGAATTTTTTAGTTAAAAACACTTTCCGCAACAGGCGATCTGCGATGTTCAGCGAGCAAATTATACTGACTTTGAGGGCAGAACCGGCCGGCCAACGAACCTGACTTGGACAGCCGCTCCCTGCTCTCCAATGCACTGGGGATCATTGTTGCTTTCGGGTGATAACTGAGCGGAAAGCTCCACTTGGCTTGATCCCAATGTAGTATCTCACTCTCTGCTGTGCTGTGCTCTTAATGAATCGGCTTCTCTTTGTGTGAGTTGTTTTCGAAATGCGAAATTGCTTTTGCGAGAAAAACAATAATATTAACCCATTTATGACCCTGTGATGAAAATTTATTTACAGCATGCTATGCCAACAATCTCTTTAGTACTGTTTGCTGATCCTTAGTATTTATTTTTTAATACATATATTCTGGTTTACAAATTGTTTATGAACCCATTCCAATTATATCTTTGGAACCCCTTCCCGCAATAATGAAACAATTTCTATATATTTTCAATATTTTTATTGTATTTGCTTTTATTTGCAATTTAGCTTTCATTTAACTACGTATTTTCCAAAAACATATTGTGAACAACAATTGAATGCGGAAAATGATAAACAAAAACCAACAAAACGTGGGCAAGCTTAGAAGACTGCGGGAAATCTTCTATTTCGTATAGTTAAAGGAAATTTCACAATTGGAAAAAAACAAAACAAAAAATATATATCTATAACAAATTGAAATATATTAAACTATTTACATACAATTTTTGGAAATTGCTGATTGGTTTTTTAGGTTTCTCTTCCATTTTTTTTACAATATGTATATGTTTTGCATGTATAAAATATTTATATAAATTTGGATTTGGATTGATATTTCCACAATTATCTCGTGTGTGTTCTGTTTGTATGTTGTTCGGGTGTACTCGGAGTGGGGTTCTCTTAGTTAATCATAATATTTTTGCATTGCAATTGTTGAATAGGGAATTCTCAGGCGTGCTTTTCTCAAATTTTACTATCCACTTTCTCCTTCGGCTTAATATTGGATTTAGGCTATAAAAATAAGGTTTGCTTTTTATTAAAGTGGCTTGAAAAGTAGAGAAGTTATTACCGCTAAATTTAAATATATATAGGCATATCCTCTTTAAAGATTTCAGTATTATTTTCGCTATAAAATTTTTGTTTACATGCGTGTTTGAGTGTGTGTGTGAGTGTTTTGTTTTTTGAGTTTCTGAAAGTGTCAACAAATTTCAATTATTTGGTTTTAGTTTTTAGTTTTTTGGTTTCGTTTAATTGGAAATAAGATTTATTTATTTAAAAAAATTCTATTTATTAGAAGCAAACCTGGGGTTTGGTTTTGTTTTTTTTTTTTTTTTGTTTTGTTTTGCAAAAACGTATTTAGGCAGTGAGCCTTTGGACCTTTCGTCCATCCATCTGATAGAAGGTTATGCAATGGAATATTTTAAATTTTACCAAGAGTTCGAGTTGGGAAACTTAAGGCATCTTACAACGTATCTTCAATATATTCCTATCAGATCTGATGACAATATTCTCACGACAAAGTTTTCTTTTTCATTTCGCAGAAGAAGGTAACTAACAATATCTGGGATAATCTATTATTTGTTTATTACATTTTATGCTTCCATTATTTGTTTTTGTTTGGTTTTCACGCTTACAAAATGCCGGCTGTGTTGTATCTGTATATCGGTTTAAATTTTGTTAATTATAGTAAGAGCGTACATATGCACGTATAAATGTATATGCACCGTTTTTATAAATGTATGTATCCTTTTAAATATATATATATTTATATATATTTACCATTATTATAGTATATTGAATTACCAGTTCTGTGAATTATGTGCAATATTATTCTTACTTACACATCGCGCATCCACTGACCGTTTAAGGTTTAAACTTAAGTATTCCGTTTGCCCCTGCTTAGCTGCGAAGGATCGTATGTATCTAGGTTTTGTTTTCAACTTTATGCTAGTATTAAAAAGTAATATTTCATTTAGGTTTAGCTAATACATAGATCATTTTTTGTTTTTCCACTTTTTACAATAAGTGCTTGCGTATCGTATGTTGCTTTCGGTTAATTTCCATTTATCTTTCATATTCTGTTTGCTCTTCAAAAGCGGCTCCAGCCAGTGCCCCTGACCAGTCCCCCTTCACATTCACATTGTCCCCGGAGATATTTAATTTGAAAGTAATTTAGCAAAACACCTCTCATTTATCCCCACCCCCATGGAGTCCTTCCAAACCCTTCTCCTCCTGGATGCTGCTAACAATTTTCTCTAGGTATCTGTATCTGTATCTTTTACTTGACGTGCGCTGTTCAAATTTGCTTTTCAAAAATTACTTTTATCACCTTGTATCTCTTATATAAAAAAGTACTAGATCTTTGCTCTTACATCAGGGCCATGGCTCTGGCCTGTCTTCTACATAGGAGTGCACCGTTCTACCGATCGCTGTTGCTGCTGATCCCGCCCAGAGTTCCGGCTCTCCCTTGGGCGGGTCATCAGCTGCAGTCTTGGAACAGCAGCAGGTTAGCTTCTGCGGGAGTGCTTACGGATCAACTAGCTAGTGGCTACATATAAGCATAGTTTAGGAAGGTGCCAGAGATACCACTTTGCCACTGACAAAGTTTAATACAGGAATACAGGGTTCCAGTGGAGTTATCATTTGGAAAATGGTATCTCTGAAAGCCTCTTACTCTATGCCATCATCATCATCATCAACTCATCTTACTCGAGGTGGCGATCGATTTGAATGCAGTGCGGTTCATCATTGTTGGGCGCTAGCTCAGTTCGACAACGAATGATCGACGAAATTTAGCATGGTGGTTGGAATTGTAAAAGGAGTGCTCTCGTTCGGAATGGGCCAGATCAGCGCTATTTTGTCGCGACAAAAAAACACGCTACCGGAACAATAATTTTGACGCAAGCGATTATATAGAGTTATATATCGGGCGAATGATCTCTCTGGGAGGAAGGTGCTGAGGCTGGGGTGGTGTGTTGTTACTCGATTTGATGGTTTTTTTCTTTTTTAAGGCACTGGTAGTTTAAATCGCTAGGCCCCAGCCTGGGTCTTCGTTATCGATTCGAACCCAAAGCTAAGGGCTGTTCGCGAGCAACCCAACTATACATATATAATATATAGTTTTGAGTTGCCATCGCAAACTGTGCGCTTTTTTTGGCAGGTGTGTGGCATGATATGGTGTGACAAGGTATCTAGGTTGATGGTATTGCTGTTTTTTTTTTTATTTTTTTGAAGAGGAAAGAGGGGAAAGTGGTGGATTTTCTACATGGCAGGACAGTGCGTTTCGCTCAAGACGTTGCTTTTTTTGTTATTAAATTAATAATTCGAAAAATTCTAGCAATCAATTAGAAATATTATTATTATTAGCCAAGGTTTATTTATTTGTTTAGTAACTTACTATCGGAATCAGTTGGATTTCTTGTTTGGTCATCTAAATATTATAAATAAGTGTATCTACGTAAGGAGAAATGTGTTAGAGAAACCATTTTAATTTGGAAGATACAATTATTTGTCAGTCACCAAGTATAGCTACTAAGATGGCAATGGTTAAGTGAGTAATGATGGCTCTTAAATAAAAAACTATTGGACCTACTTTTGAATACAACTATTTAGGGGTTTAAATCTTTAACTGGAATATTTTAGTGGTATTATTTTTTGCTTTTCAGATACATATACGCTTGCCTTTGAAACGCACTGAACTCGTTGAGTTTATTTAGAAGAAGAGTATTTAGCAGGTGGGCTGATTCTGCGCAGAGGAAGAAACAGTTTGGATGCGAGAATTAGAAATCGATTTGAGATTAAAGAGATTTCAGCCGGTTTCACAGTCAACTGAGTGTGTGTGTGTGGAGTGTGTGGTGTGTGTTGTGTGGCCTGACTTAGATTAAGACACATTCACTAAATTATTAAAGCTGACACTTATGTATGTACTTAGTCAATCGATTGCATAACAAATACGAGACCCATTTTGGGGGCTGCTCTTCTTTAATTTCTTTTCAACGGGACCTGTCACTAGCTTAACTCTTAGGCTTAGATCGTTTAATTTAAATTCACATTACTCAAATAAAATCTGATTACACTTAGCTATAGCATTTAAGACACATAAGGCCCCACTTGGCATTGGGCTGCTTTTCTCACTTGTTTGTTTTTGTTTTACTTTAACTGCCGCTCTTTAACGCTCACTTTAACTTTAACCAGCTACTGTGTGTATGTGTGTTGTGTGTTGTGTTTTGGCTAATAAATAGATCATCGAATGAAACATTTACAAATGTGTCTTTTTTTTGGCACCCTCAAAAAAGTTACCCAAAAGGGGCCGTTCCCCCCTCTTCGTAATCATTCGTTCACTGAAGTGGTGATCTGGCTAACCGATGCGACTGAAATCCCTTTAATAGAACCGATCCGTGCTCAGGATATCCTCCTCGTCCTCCTCCACAATGATCTTGTTGCGAATGGCATGCGTGACAGCCTCGACCTTGCTCATGGTGGGGCTGAGGAACTCGTCCCTCAGCGATCTTGGTGGGTGGGCGAAGGACGTGTCTTGCACGGAATAGCGATATCGTGACTGTGACTGTGACTGGGATTGGGAATGGGGATGGGAAGACGGATGCTGCTGGGAACTTGCTGGCGTGTACGAATGGGTGTATTGGTTGCGGGCCTGGGTATGTGACTGCGGCTGATGCAGCAGCGGATAAAGCTCGCGGCGAGAACGGGAACTCTGCTCCAGGGAACTCTGCGAGGAGGAGGAGAGCCAGTGACTGCCCAGGGAATACTGGCGGGGCAGATAGGAAATGGGTGCCCGGCTAATGGGCAGGGACGATTGCCGGGGCAGGGACAAGGGCCTGGGCTTGGACCGGGACTGTGATTGTAACAGAGACTGAGACTGAGACTGAGACTGAGACTGAGACTGAGACTGAGATTGGGACTGAGGCTGGTGTGTGGTGATGTCAAGATCAAAACTATTGTCGCGTGCTTCCATCAAACCTGGCACTCTCGCATCGATCTGATCCCACCCCTATATCCACGATTCCTACATGGCATTCAGCATTCTCCTACTACTCCCACCACCTCTGTGCGGACTGTATTCATCGCGATCGACAACGGTGGCGCCGCGCGGCAAATCCCTGGGATCATCGATCCTGGTGGAGGGTCCATAGCGGGAGCTGCTCATCCGCATCTGCGCCTCCTCGCGCTCAAAGTCCGGATCGTCGAGGAGGCGTCCGCCCCGGGACAGGTGGCCGTGGTGGGAGGCGCCACTGGGACCGCTTCGCATCGCCGGATACTCGAAGTTACGCTCGTCCAGCAGCTCGTCGCTGTTGAGGTCATAGTGCATGAGGTCCCGCTCCCTTCGCTCGTACCGCTCCCGTTCCCGTTCACGTTCACGCTCTCGGTCTCGTTCCCGATCCCGCTCGTAGCCACCACCTCCAACTCCCACTCCGACGCCGGCGCCAACGCCACCACCGCGCTCCTGGTGGCGGCCGGAAGTCGTTTGTCGGCGGCTGTGATGGTAAGAGGATCCTCCTGCAAGACGGTCAACACGGCATTAAGTTAGTGATATATATTCATTGAATGATCTTCCAAAGGGTTTAACGTAAAACGAAAAACAGAACCAAAACTAAAGCATACCAAAAGGGGGTCAAAAGGCGATAGTATTTGGCGGGGGTCAACAGGGGCTCCATATCCGGAGGTGGGTCCATTAAGGGTATTGTGTTTTTTTCTAGCACCTGACTCTAAAGGATATTCCAACTCTTTGTGGTTTTAATTAACAACTTTTAATATTCCGTATTTACATTTAAAAATAAATAATAAATATGGGTTTGGGTTGGGGAAATATTTTTATGTTTTAAATTTGAGTAAGAAACTTTGACTAATTAATGGTTGTTTAATACGGGAATTGCCTTTAATAATTAATAAAGGATTTAAACTTTTATTAAAGGATATTTTATAAATTGTTTGTTTTTTAGTTTTTATTTATTTTTTGTAGATTTTATCACAAGTATTTAATCTTTTAAGATACCTATAAAACCTCATACTGAATGGGTTTATTTTCTAAATTTATTTAAACTACAGTGTTTATTAGGATGTAACGAACTTCAAGGCTAAAGTATTAATAAAAACTTAAACATTTTTGTTAGGCAACTTTCTAAAAATAAAATCAACAAGCGAGCGAGAACTTCATCAACCCTAGCATGGAATGGAATTTTTCTGGTTTTAAGGATGCTTTCAGGGGGAGAGATCGATATTATAAAATAAACCAAATAAGGGAAAGGGGTCATGGGTCAAACTCGATATAAAAACAAACACTTCACGGGATTGTGGTACTCACTAAACCAGATCTAAACAACGAACGATTGGGGATGATTTGGTTTTTGCAACTTGAAAACTTGGTGAAAACATGGGGATCGATAACAACGGAATACATAAACATATTATAACTGAGCTGAGTCGGGTGGCTGAGGTTGAGTTGTTGGGCTGATATCTAGGAAAACACCCGGAAGAATGTGAGAATCGAAGATAGCGGCAGCTTAGAGCCGCACTACGCCCGGTGTAACTAAAAACAAGTACAGAGATTACAGTCGTTAAGACGCACATTAGGATTTAGTTCGATGGCTGTTTGATTGAATGGTTTGATAGATGCTGAAGGCAGCGATTTGCGTGCTTATATCATTGTTAATTGATTAGTAAAACTCAAACGGCAAAGAGGTAATCTTAGTCAGCTACAGTTAGTGGGCAATCTAGTATGTGGGCTCTATCTCTCAGGACCACACCTGAACTGGGAGTTCTTTGTACTTGTGGAGATCTGGTCGGTCGGTGGTTTGTTCCATTCGATTTTTGGTTTTGATACGGATACGGATTCGGTTTCAATTCGGTTTCAATTGTCTTTGGCTTTGTACTGTTGATGTCGCAGTTGTGTTGGTCTTGGATCTTAGAGATTGGATTCTGATTGTGCGAATTCGATTTGATTTATAGCATTGTTGTAAAGGGACCGGGTATGTCGCGTGCTGTGAATGCTGTAAAGTGTGTGTTGGCCACAAAAGAATAATAGAAATAAACAAAAATTTCAGGAAACCGGAGTTCTCGCTTGGTTACACCTACAGAGAGGTGTCTAGAAAGCGGGTTTGGAGTATATGCCATGAGCTGTAGCTACAAACAATTGAAGTGAAGAAATATGTATCGATGTATATCACTGGGAAACCGAAGCTACTTAAGAACCTGTCTCTATCTATACTTTTTTTTAAAGGATTTCTGGCTCTACTTTTAAAAGGAAATACATTTTTGGGACCCAATATAAATATTATATTAATAAATTAAATGAAAATAAATAGTAGGTGTGATGAGTCTATATATCCTGAGCCTATGTACAATAATATATGATTGGTCAGATCTGAAAATGAGTTCTAGCTACACTTTAAACAAGGGTTATGATTTAAGGACCCACTTGAAGCTTTCTTTTCAACAACAAATTCAACTCTAGAGGCTTGAGATACTTAGTTTACGTAGTATATATATTATTGGAAAATCAAACGAAACGAAAAGAAACATTAGGAACGCAATTTACCTTGGTCCCAATCGAACTCCCTATCCCAATCTCGTTCCCGCTCTCTCTCCCACTCGCGTGCTCGCTCCCGCTCCCACTCCAGATCCCTTTCGCGATCCTTGGAGCTGCGATCCCTGTTGAACTCCCGGTCCCAGTAGTCCCTTTCCCTATCCCGCTCCCGTTCCCGCTCCCTGCTATCCCGATCCCGCTCCCGACTGCCCTCACGATCCCCGCCGGGAGCAGACATCCCGCCCATTCTGGGATCCTGCTCATCGATATACTCCTCGCCATCTACTACTCGCAGTCAGATAGATATAGGAGGAGAGAGAGCCGGAAGGAGATTTGATTGGTTATCGGTACAGTCATGGGAATTTGAATTTGAGAAAGACAAATTTTAGAATTGTATTTGTATAATTGTGTTGAGAGTTTATGTGGACAAGCAAATGAAAATTGTTTTCTGCTGATCTGATACATACATATATGGTATACAGATGCATATATATATATATATGGCTGAGGGATGTGTGTGATGGGTCGGATCTTCTTCTTTATAATTGGGGGTGAGACAAATGGGTGACTCTGATTTCGATTTCGATCTTGATTGAATTGATTTTCGAATTGAATTTCGCAGCTCTCTTGGGCATGGGCTGGGACTAGGTGGATTCGCGCGAATGAATATGGCAATGCGACCGTGAATGAGCCCGGTTGGACCGGCAGGTGTGGCTTTACCTGGTGGCGTTGGACCCAGACGTGCAGGATCCGCCGAGGGCGAGGCTTCCTGCGGCAATGGGCGGGCGATGGGCGGCACTGCTCGTATGTCCGGATGTGTGGCCTTCCAGTAGGTCTGAAATTTATACATTTTTTTATATTTCAATCAAATCAATAATAAAAAAGAGTATCTAGTTCACCTCCAAGTACTCGGCAATGTGCTCGCAGGCATCTTCCAGCTGATTCTCGTCCAGGATCACATCAAACATATCCGGTGGACATTGGGCCAGCTTCTCGGCGGCTACCATTTGAACGGAGAGGTTTTTCGCCTGCGACTTGCCGCGTGATTTGATCAAACGCTGTAAAACCTGCCATATAAAATGTTTATTATTAATTTTAAAGATTTTTTAATAAAAATATACCCACCTTACTACTACTAATCTTTAAGTACACTACTGTTGGCGCTAATGAAGTTTTCGCTAGTTGTGACGGATGATTGATTGTATCACAATCGAGCACGACCAGCTGGAGGGAGCGGGCCAGCTCGAAGATGCGCTCGATCTCCTCCTGCACTTTGCCTAAGCAATCGCTCCGGCTGGAGGATCGCTCCATAATGGCCCGCTTCGAGGGATTGTTCATAATGGAGCGCTTGGCCAGCGAGATGTCGGCCATTACCCGAGTGATGATAATGCGACCCTCGAACCGGTGCTTGAGGAAGTCAAAGAGGGCCTTCTGCATCATGTCGGTGACCTCGTAGCCCTTGAGGCTGGGCCCCACCAGCACAACCGGACGCATCGATGGCACCACATCGTAGGGACTGGCCGTTTCCTGTTTCTTGAAGAATGGCTTACGCTTCTCCTTGTTGGCCGTCGCCAGCGGGGTCTTGCCATGACGTCCTGGTCCCATGGAATCTGATTCGTCACCTGAGCGTTAGTATCATGGCAAACAGGACGAGATAATGGCAACGGATGAGCGAGCTTATGATTGGTACGGTATGAGCCAGTGCGATCGTTCAGAGCGAATTGCTAGGCCAATTTATATATATTTTTAATCGTAAATAGGACACGTGTAAGGACACGTGTAAGGACGTGGTGTGTGTGTGGGTTAGTTTATATACAATTTCTCGAATTACCAGATCGATATTTGTGTGTGTGTGTGTTTTTGTTTATTTGTTTTCAGTGCCAGGTTTGTTGCAGTTTCGGAAATTTGAAATTTAAACTCGGTCTACGCACCATTTTTAATGCTGTTCAAAATGTCAACTCGAGGGTGAGGTTTCTCCTAAAAGATATAACTTAACGCTAAGCGAATATGGCGTGTTCTCTAGGCTTCCATAATGATATAACTATAGGGCTAACTGATTAGTTAGGTATGGGTTTTAGTAGGTTTTTACTAGGATTAAATACGACACAAAAACAACGTCTTACAGAGCCAAGTTACAAGGACTTTACAGAGAGAGAGATGATGAGTATTTTGAAATGAAAGTTTGTCCTTACATTTTAGTACGTTGCGGTTTAAATTTTTCCATTTATAGAAATCGGAGATAATAAATTTGTATTATTTCATAAATTTATACATATGTATATACTTTTTAAAGCAAGAAATACTAATTTTTCGCTTTTTTTGGGGTAGAAACTGAGCCATATTTGTGGGGAATTTTTTTGTTATTGAAGAAAGAGTTTAGCCTAATATTGATTACATTTAAAGAAAAAGCTAAATAATATAAATATTGTCTCTTTATATATATAGAAAGTAACCCTAGCTTAAGCTTATTTTTTAGCTTTCTATAGACAGATTTTTAAATGTTTTAAATCAAAGCTAGCGATAGCTTCTGTGATTGAAATGTACAACTGGATTTTCCAACCCAATTTAGAGTCTCGATAATATATCCTGAGCTAGCGATAGATTCAGCGATTGAGATGGATTTCTGAGTTTTCGGATGAGAGACTTGGACAAACCTGTTTTTTTCTTGCGCGGTGTTGTACTGTAGGGATCTTGGGTCGCGTTGTGGTTGTTCATTTGGTTAGTGTTGTCAACCGTTTAGTGTTAGATAAAACAGAGAGTTTGAGTGCATTTAATAGTGTTCATTGTTGGCTAATGCTAATTCGCAAGCAGACCATGAACGAGGAGCTTTGGACAGCATAATAGGATGAGGCCTATGAGTTCAATAGGTCGCATCCTATTCAAATCATAAGTAAAATATACAATTTGCAGGATACAATTTGTGTTGTTAAAGCTGAGTAGGTGTGTTTTCTTTTGTGTGTTTACGGAAAAGTGATTTTCTGGGACAAGTTCTAGTGGCAGTCTAGGCCGATCTGCTGACGGCTTTTCACATGCTGGGAACTAGGACTAGCTCTAGGCCAATATACAGATACATATGGTGGGCCTTTGGCAATTGGTGGTGAATTCAATAAGCTTGGGAATTGCACTTGCACTCTTCAATTATGGATGTCGCATGATTTATAATTAGATTAAACACAAAATTACGAAATTACGGGAATTTAGCTTGGCCCACTTTTGGTTCTCTGATTTGGTTCGCTTCAAAATGAAAACATAATAACATCGTCTCTCCAAAATTACAATAAACATCGATCGAGAAGGAGGAGCTCGGCATCCGCCGGATGGACACATACGGAGATGTCCATTATAAACTTCGGTACAGTATGTACACACTGTGACCGATTCTATTTTTGTTTTTCTTTTTTACAAAAGTAAACACATTACATAGAAGACAGCGAAAAATATACAGATTGGAAATTAATTCGATTCACAAATAGTTAACGGATACGAAATAAAACCTCGCCAAAAAAGAAATTAGGAGAATGAAATGTGTGTCATACCAGGTGTGGGGGGTGTGCTACCTCGAGATGGCTCCGCACCTGCTTGTCCGCCCGCACCAAGATTCCCGCTCGACGAGCCCTTTGTGCCATACAGTCTTGAGGGTCTGGTTTGGTTCTGAAAATGGGGTTACCAAAAATTATTATTTAGAACTTCTTTAATGATCATTTTAGGTGATATTCAAACCTGCATGCGAATGTTGTCTAGCTTAGCGGGGCTGGGTATGAAGCCCACATCACAGCCCTCCTTGACCAGCCGGCCGATCCACCAGTTATTGTCGTACTTCTCCTTGATGTGCAGGAATTCCCGCATCTCGAACGAAACAGCGCCGCCCTGCACCGGCGAGTCGTCGTCGATGGCGCCATCGTAAGCTACGTTGGTTCGCACAGCGAACGCCACTGGTTTGCTCTGTAATTTTTCAAGGATTATTTAATATTCATTTAAAAATATATATAATAATTTATTTATTAACTCACCCTCGCTTTATCCAACTGGCTTAAGGCCTGACGTTCCTTTTCTCGCCGAAGCGATTCCTTTTCCTCGTCTAGCGACAGATCGGATGACGGTTGTGAGTAGTTCGAGTCGGCAGAACCCTGGAAAAGCCAGAAAGAGGAAACGGGGTCAATATACAAAATTCAGGAAGATAAATTTTGGCCAGAGCCATCTGAATAACCATAATCAAAACAAATTAAATTGGCCCGCTGCCAACGGGGTGAACAATGCAGCGCACTATCCCCGGATTTTTAATTTTTAATGGCTCTTTGTTGCTGTACGTGTGGCGCAACAGTTGGTATCAAATTTGTTGGCCATATTTTTTTGGCAATGGAGAAGGCTGACATGAGTCAAGACCAAGCCAAAAATCCATAATTAAAACAATTTGTGTAATAAAAATGGACACTAAATTGATTATGGGCAACAAAGAAGCTAGAACTCAAAAAGAAAGAAAATATACTTAATATTTTGGTTAAATAACGATTTGTTATTAACTATTAAGAGCTTTAAATGGTAGTTTGGGTTCCTAGAATTTATAAAAAGACTGACAGGAAATCTTTAAAATGTGGGCGATATTTAGAAAACAACGTTTAGTGTTTCTTTTATAACTATGCAGATGTGTAACTTCGACTGAATAGTTGCATTGTTTTAACATTTTGACAATATTATTTTAATTATTGGTAGCAAATACTCTAATAAATGGAATTAAACCCTGTTAAAAAGTCTCAATCGAAAGCACATTTAAATATCTATAAGGCAGGTGTGATTTTTTATAAACCAAAATAAATAATTAATTTAATTAAATGCATCCAAGGTTGTCTTGCTAAATGTATCCACATTTATTATAATTTACACCCTGAACTAAGATACTTTCCGGAAAGCTGATTGTTAATTTCAATTTTAGAGTAAATATCTTCAAACTTCCATTAATATCTGTAAGTTATAAACCCAGAAAAATCTAGTAAAGAAATAGATCCTTAAAGGCTCGATGAAAAACAAACCATATGAAAGGACAACAGTTTTCTTTATTTTAAAATAGAAAATAAAGAGTTTTTATTAAAATAAACCCTTTAGAGGCTCTCTTAATCATTTTAGCTTAGCACCTGTGTGAATAGCTTGTTGTAGCCATTCTGGTAGGACGGGTAACCGAGGCCAAATCGAGACTCCCGATGTTGGCCACCCTGAACGGAGGGTGCATCCGAGGAGGAGGCGCGCTGCACCATGGGCCTGTCAGCCCGATAGTCTTCTTCGAACGAGGATATTTTGCCGGCGTTTGGGACGACAGGGTGCGACGATAGGAGCAGCAGCACCAGCACCGCCAGATGGTGCGATGATGGTGGCGATGGCGATGGCGTTGCCGATGATGGAGATGGAAACGATGGCTGGCAAGACGTTGAGCTGGCAATGATTACGTATATTTCGAAGACTATACCGGAGGGTGGTGACTACTTTTCTAGTCAATTTTTATTGGGATATCCTTTTCGTACCCTTTTTTTCTTTCTTTGTTTAATGAAATATTTATTTTTTATGGTTTCCAAATTGTTTTTCTGAAACCCTTATTCACTTGGTTATGTTGTACAAACTTTTGTATGTTGTAAAAGGATTATAAAATCACGCTATGCTCAGTCACATACCAAAAACTGTATGCTAGATATTATGTATCCAAACTTCACTTATGTTTATTTCGAATTTTTTACGCTTTCAACGTAGGTTTTGTTTTTTTGGCAGGACATGAAGCTTCTATTGGATTTCTCTATACAAAAATTATTGCACTTGTTTTTTGTTGATTTTTCTTGTAGGTTTTGTGGACTTTTTGGGCTTTGTAGCATTGACATTGGCAATATTTGGTGGTTAACAACAGCAATCAATTTGATTTTGACACTGACACAAAAACAGCGAGTGCGACAAAGAGAGATCCACAGCACAGAGAGAGAGAGCGAGAAAGTGAGGGAGGGAAGGAGAGAGCGAGGCGATTGTCAAAAAGGATTGGAAGCCACAGGCACAAAATAGAACTTTAAATTGTTAACTGGAAAGGATTTCCGCAGCCTTTTTTGCCCGAAAGTGATTTGCATATGGCCTGTAACTGATTGCTGATCCCGAACCCAAATTGATTGAAGTTAAAAATAGGAATTTATGTCAGTGGGGTCGCGCTTCTCTGCTCACATCACTTTTCTTTTTGTTGGTTGTATTTTTTCTAGTATATGCACACACACGGAATGAAGTGTATTGGAAAAAACACACGGCGGTGGGGCGGCTGGGAGGGATATCGCTAAAAAGTATCTTTGCGTCGCTATCAAACCGTATCCTTCAGATATCGAATCCGTTCGCTAGCTTTATCTCCCGTTTGCTAACTGCAATTTGGACTTTATTCGATTCACATCCCTGGATTTTGATTTTGACTCGGATTCGGATTCGATTCGACTGTCCGACACTCACACGGTTCTACTCCGCACGCTAACTGAATCGTTTCTGTATGTGGAAAGCGACGAACGAAAAGTCTGCTCCGCTCCGGGAAATTCGTGTAGAGTTTTCTCGCTAGCTTCCAGTGCGTAAATGCTTCACTCAGTTTTTCAGATACATTTCCTCGCACTCACACATACATAAGTACATACACAGACAGCGCAGTGAATGTAAACAAATTTTGCTTTTCAAGAGCATCTAGCCCTCTTTAGCCCACTGTGCAGGCGGAGTTGTTTCAGCGCCCAAAAGGGTCTGTTTCCTACACCCTCCCTCACCCGCCCCCGAACATTCCATCAAAAGACGTTACTGGTCAGCGGTGAGACTGGAAAATCGATAGCTTCAGTACTTTTCCGGGTTGAAGGTGGCCAAAGGGGGGAAAGGGAATGTGAGGGGAGGTCCACCTGTTGGCAGCCCCGCCAATTGGCCGCGAGCGCCAAACGCTGCTTGAGGGGATAAAGGGTTACAGCTGTTGGCCACCAATTGCTCGCAGATATTACGTATACGTAAAGCTTAAGCGATTACACAGGTAAATACCAGGTTATTGCCATGTCAGCATATTCAGACTTTTTCACAAATATGAATCGTAATTGTTTTTTTATTATTATTATTTTTACTTTTGTTTGGGGTTACTGACAAAGTTAAGGAATTTGACATAATGTGCACTTTTGCAGCCAAAAAAATTTGTAATTTAAATACAAGGTTTTTACTTTAACATTTATAAAATTAATGAGATTTAATTAAATAAAAAAATAAAACTTTAACAGTAAATTGCTTAGGAAATCTTAAGTTAACTTTAGTAGCCAAAAGTTTGGTTTTATTTTTAGATTCTTCTTCTTTAATGTTGCTTTGTAAACAATTTTAATAAATAAACACATTTGTATATTGTATATTTTATTTATTTATTTTTAAATATTCTATTCCCAGCCTTTAACTAATATAAAAAGCTCTTAAAATCGAAAATAAATGCAATCCCTTTTTACCCAACTTGTCCTATGAGTAATGTGACAATCACCGCCTAATCACTCATCCGCCTCGTTGCCCTATATAACTGATACGCATTGTAAATCATTAAAAAAGCCTGCTTAATTAATTAGTTTTGATTCAGTAAGCTTTCATTCAAAATTGTGTTGTTTAAGCATCATTATAATATTTTCCGTAGCTTCTTAAGTATTAATAGGTTTCATAAAAATATATTAATAACATTTTTGAATCTCCAAATATTGAATGTTTATTTTAAGTTAATTAGTTTAAGAATTAAAGAAAAAGGAAAAAAGTAACACGTTTTAGATAAATCCAACTAACCGCCGCATAAATGAATTCTAAATTAAAATCTCCAAAAATGCCATTAATTTAGTATTTTTCCTGCTTTCACTCTGTGAGTCCCACAACGTAAACATTTTGCCTTTCATTTCCTCACTCAAAGTGACAGGAGGTGAGAGCTGAGAGAGAGTGTGCCACCATTATTTCCAGGCGAGTAAACCATAGTTTGACAGCTCTCTGAGCGCCAGAGCGATGGATCATGCGCCGGAGGCCATTCTCCACTAACATCCGGCGCAGGCGCCATCTCTGGGTCTCCACTAACCGTTCTCCACCCAGTTTTAGGGTGGCCTCCCCCACTTGGACCGCTGGTATCGCTGGCAAGGAAGGTCGCGGGGCGATGGTCGCGATTTGCGTTTACACATTTCCAAAAAGGCAGTGCCAAAAACAACACGAGAAACCAAAAAAACAAAAAAAAAAAAAAAACAAAGGGCGCACAGCAAAGGGGTGCCCATTGTGCGGGTCGATTCTTTGTTTACCTTTCGCCGATTGCCGATTGCCCAAAGAGCCATCAAACTTCGCCCCAACAACTAGTAATGAACTTTGGTTGCCATCGAAACCCCAGCACACCCACCACCCCCCTTTGTTAGCTAGTTTCTGCTTTTCTTTTTCCTTCTTTTCGTTGCTTTTTGTGGTTAGGTCAACGCTCTTCAGCTATTTTCCAGTGCAATTACCCACTGCTCGACCCCTTGACAAATATTTTCATGGTCAGCCCCGATTGCTGCCCGGTTTTCCCCATATTTTCCGCTTTTCCTCCTGCGCTGTCAGCACTTTCCGATGGCTTTGCAATGCATATTTGGTTATCCCCTGCTCTATTTACTGTCTTGTAAAGTCATTTAGACCATTGATAATTCTTTTAAATATATAATATTTAATCTAGTGGCTGGGAAACTCATTTTCAGTTGGATTTTTGCAATAACTAAAATAATTAAATTAATAATAATTTTCTAAAAAATCTAAGTATATAAATGAAAAGCAAGGTGGCTAAAGCTCTGCAAAAATAACATAATAATAAGGTAAATGGAAAAGTATAAATATCTTATATCTGCCAAACAAAATACACATAATTCTAAACAGATTTAAATAATATTATTATTGCTTGGACATTGAAAATTTTATTTCTCCCTAGTTTTAAATGTTTTAATACTCTCCCACCGCATCTAAATGCATATTTTTGGTGGTATTCTGAGAGTCCTCAGAAATAAAAACAAATTAGAGGCGAATGCATGCAAGGGGGAAACCCGAGAATCCGCCAAGTTGTTTACGAGCAACGCAAAAGTATCAACATTGACTGGGTTTATGACCATGCCGACTAGCAGATCTTAAAGATGAGTAAGAGGTGCGATAGCCAAACGCCTCCCTTATCCCCCTTTCAATTGTCTGCGAGAGCCAAGAGAAAATGACAACAACACAGGAAAATGGCAGAGAAAAACAATGCGTGGCGAAAAAATAAGACAAATTCACTATAAGCCTTTATATTTTAATTATTTATTTTGAAATATTTTATTACCAGTCTTAAAATACGGTAAAATTATTTAAAAATCGAAAATAAATGCTTTCCCTTTGAGCCAACATGTCGTATGAGTAATATTGGACCCACCGTTTAATTACTCATCCGCCCCGTTGCCCTATACAACTGATACGCACTGTAAGCACTCCGTTGGGCTTTGTCTGTGTGTTTGTGCATTTAAATGGTGGCAAACAGCCTGACGAGCTGGGCGAGCAGTCAGCGAGCGATCGAGTGGATAAAAATATACGAATTCCTCCCGGGCCCGGGGGCAGGGCCGCGACACTAAATCAGTTAAAGAACCCGAACCCCAGGGGGGTTAGACGGTTAAGCAGCTTCACCTCAAGTAAAGCTGATCTCCGCCACTTTGGCAAAAAACTCACCCGACGGTTCTTGTTCCTGAAGGGCTTGTAGGACTTGCCCTTGTGCTTGGCCCCCAGATGCAGCTTCTTCATGGCGGCCACTCAATGGAATCACTCGGGGAACAGGAAAAGTAATAGAAAACCTTAACTTCTATTTGGTTTCTATTCGTTTCGCGCGAATTGTCGCCACTCGAGTAAATTACGCAATCATTTTTGGAATCGTTTGTGCGGTCGCAACAGCAAAATAAACAAACACTCAGGCGTAATGGCCACTAATCGTTAAATGGCCAGCCAGCCACACATCGAATTGGGTCACAACTTGGCCAACCCGCAGACCCGCGGACACATGGCAGCGATTTTGCGGGACACTAACCACCGGAACCACCGTGTCCAGACGCAGCTCTAAATCTCAAAACTGCTGGAATATCGGGGCTATATGGCCGATCTATATGCGTGTAAGCTATGTAGAGCAGATCAGAGCGAACGACGACGACGACGATCGAGCGCACAAGAGACAGCAATTTCGACTGACAATAATTTTTTTTTGGCACCCGCGCGCCGCATCCATTGACAAAAATCTTCTTCGAGAGCAGGCAGATCGGAGAGAATCGTTTGAGAAATGGGAAATTCAAGAGGGAAAATGCTCGGAAAATGGTTTTCAATAATCCGTTTAATGACGACGACTGCAGTAATAATACAAACATAGCAGACATCGGCAGCAGTGACATTCTACCTAAGCATGTGGTTTTTCGTTTGGGATAGAATTTATCCATATGCATGTATAGATGATAAATTTATTTTAATATTACATAAAGTTAATTATTTAATAGAATCAGAGAAATATGAAACAAATATTACTCTAATTATGAGTTTTAAAATAAAAAGAAAGAGTAGAAAAATAGCCAAATGATTTCACAAATCTCCGTCAGCATTTTCTACATTTAACAAATTGTTTAAGAATGCAGATTAAGCTAGTAATAAAAACAGTAAACAATGTTTTTGATATTTGCTTTTTAATTAATGTTTTTCAAGTTTTTAAAGGCAATTCCCACAGCTTCATCACAGATAAAAATGCAGTTCCTCTTCCATTATTCCGTAATCCTTCTTTCTAGTACTGCTGACCCTGGATTCCCTGGCTAAAGCCACGCAGTTCCTCAAGCAAAGCCGCTGTTCCTATTCTCTGCTGATACTGCTGATTCTGCTGCTGATTTGGATATCCAGTGTAGAGGGGCATCTGCTCGCTGTAGGCTCCAGCAGAGCCGTAAGCCGCCGCCGCCTCCTTGGCGCAGGGCACGGGCACCAGGTTGGGCTGGCAGCTGAACAGATAGTTCTTTGGGCACGGAGGAGCAGGGTAGCCGGAAGGTGCCGAGTAACCGGAATATGGGCAGGAGGCGGCGGCAAAGGCCACAAGCGAAGCAACGATCAGAGCGAAGAACTTCATGTTTAATGCTGGATTTTACAAAACTGTCACTTTGTCCACAGAACGAGGCACTCTTATAGGGTTTCTGCTCGACAAACTAAAACTCGGCATAAAAACTGCAAAGCCAACACATTAGCCGCAAAATTGGGTGAAATTGAGGGGTTCTACAAAGTCGCTTACAAACAAAAAATATTGTCTCCATGCGGTCTGTTCCGATTTTAATGGTGAATCCCAAAACAATTAAATAATAATGTTCAAAGTGCAAGGCAAAAATTCTTTTGTCACTCTTTGGGGGCGTCAGCTGCTTTATTGACCCATTAATACTGCTCTTGTTTGCTTTAAATGTATTTATTTTAAAATATATTACGAATTTAAATATGAATAATAAGTCAAATTTATTAACTTTGTGATTTATTTGAAACTTTGTCGTTAAAATGATAATTTTGTATTATTTTCAAGTATTTATCTTCAGTTTATGTTGATTTTATCATAGAGCTTGGCGTGAAAAATTAAATTTTTTTTATATTTATCTATATTTATATATCTTTCTTTATTTATTTATTTGCATATTTATTTTTGATAAATAAAATTCATTCTGTCGTTTTTACATGCCACTATAAACATTTTATAGCGAATTTACTTATAAAGTTAAGACACAAACCGTACGATATAAGATTCTACCATACTGGAAATTGTATGGTATTTTTTACGATATTCGATCGTTCTTAATATCGTTTTATATGTTAAGCTGAAATTTAACGAAAATAATTGAAATAAACCTAAAAAAATGTATTTCCATATGAGTTAAGCTGCTCTAAACAAGATTCTTCTTTTTTTACAATTTGCATTTGAAATTTATGACATTTATAGGTCATAACTCGAGCTTGAAACACTAATTGAGCTTAAGACATAAATCGTAAATTCGGATATGGAGTGCATAAATTTAAAAAAAGAATTTATAAATTTATCTGATGCAAATAAAAGCAAAATTTAAATTTCTAAGAATGAAGGCACAAGCGGAATTTATAAAAGCAAGCATAATGCATTTATTATTGAATTTTTTGTTTAGGCAATAACTAACCAGAAAGCAAATAAAGAAGGAAATATCGTTTATATTTTGATTCTTTTTTTAAATAATATATAACTTCGTTTGAAAAAGATGTTAAAACAATCTTTAAAGTTCCTGTTTGCTTTTATTAAATATTTAATTTAATATCTGATTCAAAGTTTATTTTAAGGCTTACCAAAACTTAAAACAATGTCTGATATATCAGTAAAATTACTATATAACATTACTTGTGGCTCAATTCATTTGTGATAACCCCAAATTGTGACCGTAGTTATACTATATAATTTCTTGCTGAAAATAAGCAATAATAAGCCTTGCCTGCTTAGCTCATACGAAAGCGTGCATCAAGTTGATATTATTTAAAATCTAACATGGGACGCAGGTAGTAGCTCTTTTCCCCCTCACGAAAGGGGTGGAGTTAACTTTAATTTTGAGAAGGATCGCGATCAAGACGGGCAATTACGCACATGCATATATATACACAATATATTTATATACACGAAATGATGTTACCCCGACCCGAAATGCGAGTATCAGACCTAAATTTTAATCATAGGGTTTGTGGCCACCGCCGGCCGCTGGCCTTCAAAGTGGGGCAACGCAACTACCAGAGGAACCCCGGGAATCGAGGCTTAAGAAGGAGAGCGGTGGATCGCCGTTTTGATTGCTCCCCTAACGGTAAACAAATACTTGTTTCGGATCGGCCGAGACATGGCCCCGAGATATACATCTTAACTGGAAACTCCAATTGAAGATGGATGCACTTCTGCTGGATTTTCTAATGAACCCACATCGATTCCATCGGCTCTGGCCTTGGGTTATGCTTTATGTGGCGTTTTAATTGGCCGCAACTCGACTTGAGTCGGTGGAACGATCAATGAATATTAAAGCCTGACTTTGTTTACTAAGCATCAAGACTTTGGGGTTCCTTTATGTATCTTCTCTTTGTTTTTGGCTTTTTTTTAACGTTTGTTTTTAGACAATGGCCGGTGAAGATCGCTGGCTTTTAATCGCCAATGGCTCGAGCCACCTGCCTTCGCTTAGACAGCGCCTTAGACACAGTCCCAGCTGCTTCTTGACTTGGTCCTGCGGCCAAAAAGAGGTGGAGCAGGATCCAAGAAGGACTAAAAAAAAAGACGGACAAGCCAATAACATGTCTCGGTACTTAGCGGAAGATCCTCCAGTCCTTGGCCCATGTTTAATGTCCTGGTTTTCGCACTGAGAAAATTAACTTCAAGAGAATAAATTCTATGATTTATATAAAGATTCTCTAAACTATTGATTTTATTCTTTATTTATATTTTTCTTGAGTTTTTTCCAGTGCACTCTAACATTTTTTTATGGCATCTAATTTGATCGGGGCAGCAAAAAGGAGCCAGAAGTCCGAAGCCAGGAGCCAGGACCCAACTCGTGTCGGTAATTTAAGACACTGTTCGCTCGCCAGTCGTCAATTATGAGCCAACACTGGGTTCCTTGTGGCATCGAGATCCTCCACTCGTGAACGTTGACGAAATGCCGAGCTTTGTTTTAAATTAAATTTAATTAGCGGCAGCTCAGGCGAACACCTTTCCGCCAAGGAAGCGGAACAGCGCTCGGAGTGCGCCTGGATAATTCATGCCTTTGGAACATGGCACGTGTCGTCGTCGTTGTAGTCGTTGTTGGCCAAAAACAGCAGCAGCTGCGGCAAAAACAAGGCCAAAACGCCCGCAGGATGAGGCAGCGGAAGGGAGGAGGAGCAGGAGCCAGTAACCAGAGGAGGAGGAGGAGTGGCAGGAGAGGAAGATCCGTGTGCAAGCAGCGCTAACAAAGCCGTTATAAGTGGCCCATTAACACGGTGTCAACCGCCATGCAACAGCAATTTCCGTCGCCATTGCCATTTATCGATTTTCAAATTCCATTCAAAGCGGATTTCTAGGGGAGACGGCAGACCAGGGGAAGCGTGGTAAGGATGAGGGCTCCGCCACAAGGATACAGTCGTATTCAATTCGATTAATGGTGCCATCGAGCCGGCGGATGCACTGCCAAACGGATGTTCTGGCCAAGGGGAAGTGTGGATTGGGTCACAGATACATTTCCAGAGGGCATTCCAATTACAGGATAGTCGATGACCAAGGATTTAGGAACCGTTTTGATGTACAAATTGAATGGTGAATAGATTTAAAGGAGATTAGCTTGAGAAACATTCTGGAGAGCCTTGCTCATTATATTATTTTCAGAGTTTTATTTTATATTAGAAAATAACAATAAAAGTTTATAGTTTTTTTTTTACCTTTTGGTTCCGCAATTCTCACGGCGTACAAAAGTATTTGCAGTTGGCTCCAAAATTGAGCTGCTGAACTATTATAATCCGATCCTATACTGGTCCTTCGTATATACTCCAAATCTCTAGGTTCTGTTATTGGTTTGTAAACCTTCAAACCGGCTGGCTCTCATCTGAAATGGCAAGTTATAGATACTGATTAGAAATGTATATATTCTGTAGCTAATTTAGATATTATATATAGATAAAAATCATAACTTTTGGATTAAAATCTTTATTATTAATAATAATTAAAGAAGAACAAATAATAATATTAAAACATTCAGTTCCTTAATAGATTCCCAAGCTCTAACACAAAGCTATATAATTAAAATTTATAATTTATTGATTATAACAAATGTACCATTCCATATCAAAATCCCCTTAAAATCCCACTAAACCCTCCCTAGGAGAACAAGATCGTTGAGTAATCAAATGGGTGGTGAAACCGGAAATCGAAAATAAAACCAAGAAAAGCCCCAATCGCATGCATATATAAACTATAAGCACTTCAAGTACATATATATATATACAAACTTATATATGTCTTCGTGCATTCCTCGGCTTTTTGCAATGAGAATTTCAAAGTCAAGGTTAAATGAAACATTTGCTGTGTTCTCGCTGTGTTTTGTCTCCGTTTCGTTTTGTTTTCGCCTTTTCGCGGATCGCTTGCCTGTCTGCTTTTGCAAGTGCTTTTTCGCTGCGAATGTGTAAGTGAGTATCTGTGTGCGGTGGTTCTAACAGATACGCTACGCTACGCATGCGCACTGCGCAGTTTGCACTGCTGGAAGTGTTGTTGTTCGCGTCCAGCGTCTGTCTCCAGTCTGATTCCAGTCTGCCAGACGATGGCAGCCACGACAAGGAGTTCTTCGAGTCTGTCCCACAGTCCGCGCAGCTTGCTGTTCACTTGATCGCACTCAAGTACAGAGAGAAGTCTCGCGAATTTTATATTAATTATGCTCAGATGACACTGAATTGACTTAGTAAACAAATGAGATCATAAGTTGCCCAGATATTTGTTAGTTAGTTAAAAATTATTCTTTAAATAGCTGAATTTAATATATATATAAATAATATATTTAAAATTAAAAATATGTAATACATAATCCTTTTCTAAATAAAAAAACAGCTGAATAAATTTTAAATCACTTGAAAAAGTTTCTAGTGTGAAATGATTTCTTTATTATGCAAAAACTATTCGGAAAAGTATGTAACATAATGGTTAAGATCTTTAATTTATAGCACTTCCGTTTCCTGTAAGGGGTGACATTTATAGTTTCCAGATCATCCAGGAACATATTATTATTACCCTTCTTAGGAGAGTATTTTTAGATCTTAATTGATTAATTTCTTTTCCAGACTCAGACTCAGACTCAGTGTCACACACCCATAACCAGCAATGCATTGCTGATTCCCTCTGCCAAAAAGTTCTCATTGTTGTTGCTACTGTTACCACCATCGAACCCGAATGTCATGTGTTGGCCAGCGATGTCGTGGAATTCAATTTTTTATGTACCCGAACTGCCCAAAAAAATAAAATAAAAATAAAGTAAGAAACGATATGGAGAAGTATGGCCAAAGGATGCAACTTGTTCGGTGCGGCAGACAAGTCCCAGACGTGTTCACATGCCGAGGCCATTAGATGCCTCGCTGCGAAGTGTGCATTTTTTAGGGTCTTTGTATTTTTCGTGGCAATTGCACAGGGCTGTCACCTGCACAGGTATTCGGGTGGCGAGTTCATTGACCTTGTGCCACACCCAACCCCAATGCCAGTACACCCACACTAATACTTTCTCATTACGCCAAATTCCGTGTAAAGTGGCATGACTCGCCGAAAAGTTCGGATGCGAACTGTCCGAATCGATCAGCCTTGACGAGGGTCCAAGGGTCCACCAGTCCGCCAAGTGCACGTGGTACGGCAAGGAGGCAACCCAGTCTTGGATCCATTATCCCCGCTTAATACATTTCCTGAGCGGTAATAAACTCTACTCGTACCCACACAATTGTATTGGACACAAATCGCGAGGCAATCAGACATTTAGTAATTTTATTTATTTATTAAATTGTATTAGGAAGGTTGTACTTAAACGGAGGAAATATAAATTAGTTGAAAGATTCTTTAAAATTAAAAAAATATATAAATAATGGCAGAGTTCAATGTAACATTTTTCGTGAAAGATTAAGATTTATAATCCTAACTTTTATAATTTATATAAATATATAAAATATATTTCTCTAAAAGGTGTTTAATTCTGTTGATTTAAAAAAGAAATATCAAACTAAATATTTAATTAAAGTAAAACACCCTCAAAAATCATCAGTTTATAATAATTTAATAAACAACAAATGCTAGTATTCTTTTCCTGAAATTTTAAAGCTTAATTGCAAGGCACTGCCAAAACACAATGCCAGCTAAATCTTAATTCTTCAAAGCAAGTCTTGAGTAAAAAAGGACCTGCACTTTGAGCTACCAAGCCAAGCTCTCCACATGTGCTCCCTGCAATTAAGATTTTGAGGGTCCACATCCAACCTCGAATTAAGAAGGGGAGATGGGGTACCTCCATTCGCTGGGAGAGTACTCTTGGCTGGACGTGGGCTCGCGGGCTTTGGTTTCGGGTTCTCAGTCTGTGGGCTGGATTCGGTGAAATATTTCCGCTGCCGTCGACGTTCCTGCATGTTAAGTGCGCTTTATATTAATTTTATAATTCATAATTGCATCATGTTGCGCACATTTCTGAGCCAAAACGCAATGGAATTTAATTAAGTTAGCCCTGCAGGTGCCGACGGTCCTTTGTGTGCAGTTTTTTTCTTTTAAGGCCTCCAGGTACTCGGCTTGAATTCTGATTAGTCATGGGCAGCAAAGGGTATAAATGATGAAAAACAGCCAAATTTCATACAGTTTGTTAAATTTTTAAAGGTAAACTTTGAAAATTTAATTGAATTAATTATCTTTGGAACTCAAAATAATTATTTTAAACTTTGACCCACATTTTTCAGCTCCAAATAGAGCCAACAATAGCCCAGGATATAAATCGAGCCACGTTTGAGTCCTGCCACCCGTTGGGAAAGGAGTTTATTTGCCTGAAACTGCCTTCCCGAAGCGACTTTATGGCCAAAATGGTGCCTGCATGTTAGCATAACACTAACCAAGTTACCAGGAGAGAGAGGGTCAGGGAAGGGGAAAGGAGGAAAAGGAGCGCGGATGGCCACAGGCATCGCGTCGGCCATCGCATGCTGAGTCAGATGGGAGTGCTCCTCTTGGAGCACTTGGCTTCTTATATGGTGGATGGGATGGGGAGGCTGGAGGATGGATGGACGTGGATGCTTGCACTTATTAATGCTTAATAAATGGCATTTCATTTCTTATTATTCCCGGACTCGGGACGAAACGTGTTGGAGGATTTTATTGCAGCCCTGCTGCCTGGCCCTCTCTGCAGTTGTTGTTGCTGCTGCAGTTGTCGTGGTTAATGCGAGTCGATATATTGGCCATGACTAAGGATGCAGACGCACGCAGGGGCACAGAGAGCAGGAGATATCCAGCTCCATCTCTTGCTCCATCTTCAGACGCAGTCAGTCCGCTGTGTGCTAAAGTAATTATTTCATTTGAGCCAACAATGAGGCTGCAACTCTGAGTGCCGCCAACTCGGCCGAGATGGATGATTGACGAGTGGAAATTAAAGAAGCTGGCGGCGGCTGGAACTGTCCGCTCTCGCGGTTCCAGTACTAAAACCCGATGCATCTTTTAACGACCGCTTCGTTCGCGTCCGCTTTTAAAGTACTTGGAATGTAAATGAAGCGGGTGCAACTCCGCCATCTCCGCTCCACCCATGTCCATCTCCCGTCCAGTGCCATTCCATCTGCCGACTCCATTTCGAGGTCACCGCAGTGGTCGTTGCACCCACGCACTGATTTTGCCAGACACCTGAATGCACTTATCCCGATTTTATACGCAAATTGTAATTATTTTTGAGATTTGTAGTGCAATAACAACATTTCTTAAGCAAACAACATAGAATCTAAATTATTTTTCTATTTCCTCTCCTTTTTAATAGATTTTTCAAGGCTTTTAATTTATTTTAATACAAATATTTAGCTTTGCTTTGATTAAGAGACTTTTTTAGTTAAATTGTTCAATATATTTATTGAAACTCATTAAATAAAATAAGCTGCAAGCACTTAAATAACTTATTTAAGGTGAGAAAGAAAATTTCTTTTCTTTTCCTGTCTTGTTTTTAAAATTACCGCCATATTGCCTATCGATTTATGGACAGGCGCACTGTGAAACACGGTATATTGCAGCGGTATTTTTCCAATTTTTAACTATCAGATTACTGGTCACACTTTTTCCATTTTTTAACTGGTCGCTCTTTTTTCCCAGCGACGGCGAGAAATTTAACAATTTTCTGGATTAATTTAAACAACGAAAAGCTAACTGAAAAGTCTGTGCATTGGAGCAACTAATTGGCCAGCTAAAAGCCATAAAACATCACTGCTATCGACAATACAAGCGCTGGAAAAGAGAAAACAAACATGCAGCAGTCGAGCGCGGCACAAACAAATGCCAATTCTGGCGGAGATGGGCTGATGCCGCTAAGAGCCTGCAACACGCCCGGCTGCAAGGTGGCCACCGTGGTGGACAAGACCAAGAGGAAGTGCTGTCAGTTTGTGTCCACCCCGTATATACTGCCCAAGCCCCTGGTCGTCAACGGGCACACATCGATCTTTCAAGTCGGCGGCAAGATGGCAAAAATGTGCGACATTCCCTCCATTTCCAATGCCACCGGTGGCGATGGGGGCCAGCCCATCTATCGCATCAAGCCGGGCACCCATGCTCACGTCATCAACTATGTGCTCATCGACGATTCGGACTCGCTGGAGAAGTCGCGTTCCGGCGACCAGGAAGCAATGCGTTTGCTGCTTGACTCGCAACGTGACAGTGCCGTGTCCAAGCTGCAGAAGCTGATAGCCAACCATCGAGGCAGTGTGCCAATTAATAAGCCTGTTCCTGTTCCGCCTGCTCCTGTACGTCCCACAGCGGCAACTCCACATGTTACAACGCCCCAGATTCATCCCGACTTCTCCATTGCCAGCGTGGAGGGTGCGGTGCCCTTCAGACCAGCCGTTGTCCCACCAGCGGCTCAGCCGGTAACAGTTCCCACCGCCCCCGTCCATGTGGATCGCCTGCAGGCAGAGCTAGTGGAGCTGCGACGCAAGGTGGCCCTGCTGGAGGAAAATCCACGCCGTTAAACCATTGACTTAATCCCTACGTAAACCAAATACGCTTGAGCTGACGCGGTAGCGCCCTAGATTTAAATAAAATAAATAAATAAACTAAGCCGACGCATTGTTTAGACAAATAAATAATAAATTATGTAATTCGTAATGCTCGTTAATGTATCCACGCTGCTTATTTTATTGGAATTTTTTGTTTGTTTCATAAGCATAAACTTGAAATCTATTTGTTTTTGAATGTATAATGATTCGAGTGATATTTTCTCATCGGTTGAAAAGGGCATGCCGAATGCGGATTAGCAGAGACCTACATCAACTTGAAGACTGCTTGAAGTTTATTTTTATAGTTTTTTTGTTTTGTTTTTAAGGGAATATAAAACGGATTTAAAAGGCGCCGCCAAATGAAGAGAGTATAATAACTTCATATATGAGATTATGGGAATGTTATGTTTAGAAAAATAAATATAGGAAGGGAGCAACACTTAGGCAATGCAAAATATGGATAAGTTTTTAAAGTCAATTGTTAAATGTTGAATTAATGATAATAAATGGAAGTTGGTCTAATAAATGTCTTTTTTATATAAAAATAAATGTATTGCGGTGCTCTAAACGCTTCGGAATTCGTTATACAAAAATATTCTTTATCATTTTTGAAGACTTATTTTATATTTTTAAAATATATTTATTCAGATAATTTCAGTAAATATGGTATCAATGAGTTAATTTTATAAATCACATTCCAAAGGGTTTATTTGATTATATCAGTTGCTTTAATTAACATTTAATTAATTTTATCATTAAAATTGCTTAAATTAGAATAAAGAGAGTTAGAGAAATCAAAGAACATTTTAAAAACTCGACTCTGATCCATATATTTCACTCTTTTCAAACTCAAGAATACAACAAACAAATGGGATATTAATTTCTGACTGGCAAACTGGCCAAAACTTCAAAGCAATGAGAGCTTCAAGGTGGATTTGCCGAACTGCAGGCTTCATCAGAGAGCCAGAGCAGCCCCAGTCCAGGCGGTGTGCGGTCTTTCCGTCCAAAACCCAGTTTCCGATTCCTGGAAAGGTCTATACCGCGATGATCCCCAGGGTTTCGGAAGAGGGGATAAGCCTTAGAGCCCAACAGCCGCCAAATGGCCAATTCTACAATGGCGGTTACTCGCTCTCAGTGTTATGTTTAGTCTTAGGCTTAGAGACATGTACTGAAACCGAATGGGACTTTGAGTCTTTGAGAGGTATACCCCCTACCTCTCACTATCGCCATTTTTTTTCAAGGTGAGCACTTTTATGCTGGCGGAAAGACAAGAGTGGAGTTTGGGGATCTTAAGGGGCCGTAAATGTGGCATTTTATGTGTCATCAACGCAGGCGGCGGCGGCGACGGCGGTCGAGCGCGAAAAAGTTGCAATCGAACGTAAATTAATTTTTATTGGTTGCAAATGCGGAGGACTGCCCCGGCTCAGCCATCAACTTATCCGAATCCCCACATGAAAGGTGACCCGATGGCTGGCAGCCCCTCCCTCCAAAGGCTTAGCCCGGGAAATCAGTTCAGGCAACCAGGAATCGAAATCAATTTAAATTAATTGCTTGATTAAATCGTTACCTTTAAATAACAAAGCTAAGAAATTATGTAAAATGCAATATTTTTGTATAATTTATTGAGTTTTCCCTGCCAAGTTAGCCTCTTAAGACCAATCACATCCTTGTAATATAATCCTTTTGCTACATTACTGGACTGCCTCTACTTTCAGGGATAAGTAAACAAATAAATTGATGTGTGTACAGGAACACAGGTAGGTCCCTACTACTTAGCCGGCAAAGATCAGGACACAATTGTGGGGAACACGGCCGCTGAATCAAATTCGATACGCCAGCGAGGACCCGCCAGCAATGCGATCCTCTTTGCCGGGAATGTATAAAAAGTAACGAATGTGCGCAATAATAAAAATCATTAAAATAAAAATGTTTATGAGAAGGCATAAACACGACTTTATGGATGGAGCAGGAAAAGGAGTTTGCACCGAAACGGCGGGGATCGGGCATCGGGCTTGGTGGAGTTGGGGCACTTGATGGCGATGGCCGAGATGGCTGGACAGCAACTCATCCGAGGATCGGCGGGCAGGCAGGGTACAAGAGTGTCAATGGGTAAAAAGTATCTCGAGGAGAAGGGTAACGTAACCCTTGCTCACACACAGATACGAGAAGCAGCCGGCCGGGGTATTGGGATGCTAACTCATTTTGGCGGCGGCTTCTGGTGCCTCGGAGCCCGGCTTCAGCTGGAGTTGAGGCTAAAGTCGGGCTGAGAGAGGCAGGCGCAGGCGCTCGGCTCAAAAATAATTTGCAATTTCTTGGAAATACTCACTTTTGCGCGGTGCCTGCGCGGATGCGAACTTGGCTGCTCTGTCGTCGCTGGCGCAGCTTCTCAAGAACCTTTAGTGGTTTGAAAGGTGGCGACGGGGCATGGTACAGGGCACTGAGAGAAATTTGTGGGATCATCTCTTGTTATTTAAAAAGAAATATAACAGAAAAATCAGGATATTTGTGGGTTTCTTTAGTTTACCATCTTTTTGTGAATACCAAAATTCTTCTATGATATTTTTCATCTTTTAAATAAAAATATGAAAAAGAACACTGGAAAACTATTAGTTTTTTTTTATAATTTAAAGAAAAGTTTGTTCTAAGACTTAAGAAGCCTTTGAAATGATTAATTTTCCACTAAAAACTTCAGAAGGATTTTTATCTCAAGTGCACTCCGTGCAATGGTGGTCAGCTTTTAGATATAAATAAAGCCTTAAAAATTTAATTATATTATTAGTAATTTATTATTAATAATTTACTATTAATAAATTAATTAAATCACCAATTTTAAGTATTATTTTCTCTCTGTGTTGGGCGGGTAAGCCAAGGTGGCCGTAATGAAAATTAAAATACGAAACACTCAGGCAAAGGTCGGCCGCAGAGGGAATGCCAGGAGCCAATGAGCGGCACAGGGTGTCCCCTGGCCAACTCCACTCCTGCTCCGTCCTCCGTATCCCCAGCAGCTCCTCCTCCCGCATCCTCCTCACCGCTGTGGTGGTGGTGAGTCGCTCGCTCGGTCGGATTGCTTGTCGTTATCTTGTCATGTCAAAATGGTCTTACGAAAATGTATCTTTTGTATTCCAAGTGCAAATGAGCAGCACAGATACAAAACAACAGTGCTCCCTCCGCATCGAGGATCACCCGCACCCCCATCCTCCTGTGGCCAGTGGTCAGCATTTTGTTTCGCGCCTTTTTCGCTCTCCTCGATTTTTATTTGCTTTGCTCACTCGCAATTTTTATGCCTTTATTGTGTTTACTTTTTGCCTTCACCGTCGCCGTTGCCGTTGCCGCTGCCGCTGCCTTTTGGGCTGCAAATGCTTTTAAGACTTTAAGACTTTTTAGTTTGTAGTTGAGCGTACAAATTTGTGACCCCTTCGATCCCCCACAATCCCCTGCGAGTGGAACAGGAACAGGATCGCGAGTGTGCGAGTGCACCTGAAGATATTGCTTGATGTTTTGTTTGATATTTTCAAGATTTTTTAAATATTCTGAGGTCTAAATTTAAATTGTTTCGAAATAAAAATTATATAAGATATTTTATTTATGATTTTTCATTATATTTTAAATGTAAAGAAGCTCATTAAATTTAGATATTTGAAAGGGAAATAAAAACTGGTTGGAATTTTTGAAAAATGTTATACAAAATATACAAAAGTTTTTAATTTTTCAGTTATAAAATAGTTCTAATTGACTTATAAAATAATACAAATTGTATATTATTTATAGAAAACAATTATTTTCTAGCAGCTGCAAAGCACTAGGAAAGGCAACATTACTCACTTCCTTCAAAGATGCAAATTGCAATTGTTTATTTATAATAAACATTGTCTTAAATTTTATATTGTTAATAAATTAAAAATCATAAAGAACCTAAAGTTTTTCCAAAGTGCATTGTGGTGATGCTGATGATGACACAACATGAAAAGGTAAAACACGCTGAAAAATATTAAATACGCTACGTCGCTGCCTCTTGACAGCGGACGTAAATTTGCTTTTGCCTGCGTTCCTTGCACATCCCCTCCCCCACTTGCACCTCATCCTCCTCCTCCTCCTCGGGGATTGTTTAATTGCACATGAGATCGGTGAGACCTGAGACTGAGATCTGGACTTGGACCTGAAGCTGGAGCTGGAGCAGGGAAGGAGCCTCGGAGGATCACGCGGCAATTAAAATAGAGTGTAAGTTAAGGATGCATAAAACGCTCATCTTTATGAAGCCAGCTTTATATTGTCATTCCTACACCGACCACAACTAGTCCTGATCCCTTCGTACTCCTTATCCGCATCCCCGGCCGGCATGTAATGGCCTGATTCGCCAGTGGCAATAATGCATATAGTTGGGTTTCAGGGAATTCAGATTCGCAGATAAGTAGCTTCTCCTAAAAAGCCCTTTTCTTCCTTTGAAGTATTTTATAGTTTCGTTAAGGAGCATAACTAAGTGAAATTGAAACAGGAATATACACTTTATACCCAACTATTAATTTAATGAAAGCAAAAGAGTGTACTCCGCATTTAAATCCAGATTTCAACTCGATATTTCGCCCTGATCCCATGTTCGTGCTGCTTGAAGGACATAAATGTCGGAACTTCTCTTGGTTTCAATTTTGAAATGTGTCAAATTTGCGGGCAAATAAATGAAGGTAATTAAATTCTGAGCGTATATATCCATTGTGCATGTGAAGTCAAAATCAAATCTTGCATATCGCCGCCCTCACACAGTTTTCGCAACAAAACAAAGCCAAAAAATATGGAGCGAAAAAATAAAAACACATGCGAACGAGTTTAGAAATATAACTTGCTCTCATTTCCCACAATTGCCCAAATTTGGTGTGAGTTGGAGTCAGGCTTACACTGGGAGAAAGTCTGGAGAAATATTCATTAAAATGAGGCAGAGTGTGGGAAACATTACAGTAAAATATATGAAAGGGTCTAAAAATTATTGATTCCTTTTATAGGGTTGATATATAAAACAATAACATCTTTATGCTTTTGAGAAATCGAAGAGAATAAAATATTTTAAATATAAATATAGTATCCAGAGAGTTACTAAGCAACCTTATTTTGTGGGGGTTTATCTTTTTAATTATAATTTTTTCATAAGTATCCAGTCTTTCACACTTAATACTGTAATTCAAATTGAAATAAATTAAAAAGGTTCTGGATCATATTTACAGCCATTGTTTTGATATTTTGTAAAATTCTATAGATGAGAAAAGAACGTTTTGTATTTTAAAGTAACCATTTAATATCGATTTCCATTTTCTTAAACTGTATATTGGATTTGCCTTCGTTTCCTGCAGTGCCCCACAAAAAGAAGTCAACAAAAAGAGCAACACACATGAGGAGAATAACAACAACCGGCAGGGAATGGCTGTCAGCATCGTTGCTTGCCAGCACCGTCTTCATCTCCATCTCCATCCCCATCTCCCATCTTCAGTTCCCACTCTCCATCATCGTCCTACCGCATTCTAAGTTCTATTGGCACAAAGACCGAGTTTTGCTTTTGCGGTTCTTCGTCGCGACTTTTCCCATGCACGAGCAACGCCGCAGCAGGCCTCAGAGTGCCGCCTTCGAGATACGGATGTATCTGTTAGATACGCTCCACTCTCCGATCCGCACACAGATGCAGCGAAACTCGTTTCGAGATAGGACCCACTGCCCCTGCCCCATAGCGCCTTTGGCCGGCATAGTTTGCATTTTCAAGGTCGCGATCTGCCTTCGTCTCTGGCGCTGACTTCTTCTGCAGAATTTCGCTGTTATATGGCGGATATAACTCTTGGACACACATGCTCGCTCGTATCTCAGCGGCTCTAACGAGCCCCGCCCCGCCCGTTGATATGGCAATCTGATGCCAAGTAATCTCATTGCAGCTCAAATTTGTTCAGACATTTACGGCTTCATGAAATAAAAAGTCTGCTTTATTATTCCTCCTGTGTCGCTGTAGCTATCCCTGTCCGTCCACTGAAATCCTTGATATATGTATGTGCAATCCCAGCATTGGATTTATCCCGAGGCATCAGCAGAATGTGGTGTGTGTGTGTGTGTGTGCCGGCATGGTGCAACATTTCGCGCTGCAGGCACTTGGCTTCAACTCCTGCTTCTGCTTCTCCGCCTCCTGCCAGCCTCGTTTCCTGTTTGCCGCTGACTCACCAGCGCCAGATTCCTGGGTTAGCCAATTCAGTGGCAATGGGGCCAAAGGGTAAAGGGACCCGCTGCTGCCTTTATTTGGTAGTTGGAGCCAAACTAATTGTGATTGCACCGCCAGTTTTCTCAACTTCCAAGCGCATTACTCATGCATTTCATTGGAAAACTTTTGTGAGTAATCCCGGCCTGGGAAATTGGCGGTGAAAAAAGGTGAATCAATAAGAAATGCAAGTGCCAGAAAGTTTTTGTGGCTCAAGTTTTTCAGGAATTTCTGTCGGGGGTTTATCACAAATATTTGAGTGGAATTCTGGGGTCTTGTCGAGCTTTATATAGTAACTTTAAGCTCTTTAATGAAAATATATGCACTAGATCCTTCCTTATTTTTTAAGCTGCAAAACACCTTTTCTTTTCGTTCTTTAGGCATTCATTTAAACAATAGACATTATGCTGTTAAGACACATTATTCTCTCTTGCCGCACATGTGTCCTGAATCCTTATCTTTTATCGAATGTTAAAATTTCTGTGAATTTCCAGCGGCTGGATTTTTGGGCAATTGAAGGCCAACAATTAGAACACTTGCTCGCATGCAGGACAATTTGGCAATCTCGAAGCGGCCACGACGCACGTTCGAGGATACGTGGCGGACAAAGGACTCCAACCGAATGCCGTTCGAAACAAATGCAGTTCCCAGGAACGAAGGATAAGCGGAGGCGTACGCACAAACTGTGTCCCGGCTATCTTGAGTGCGAAATCACGTTCGACGAATGCGATTCATTGGCCATAATTGGACTAACCCACACCTGTCCAGGTTAGATTCCCGCATACCAGAATCCTTTCTAGTTCCTGGAAGTCTTTTCTTTCTTCTCCTACAAAAAAATAGTTAATAAATAAACCGTAGATTCCGAGCTAAACACGTTCCTTAACTCTTTTCGTTTTGGTCAGTGCAATGAACTTTCCAAGCCGCAAAGAAATTTCAACTTTTATTCAAATTTCTTTAGTGGGCATTTATTGGCTCCGAAAAGGGAACAATAATCATATAATAAGCGAAATAAGAAAACTGGAAATAAGATAGAAAAATGCTTTGAAGCCAAGCACACACAAATGAAATTTAATTTTATACAGAGAACATGTCGTAAAGCCCCTTCGGCCCCAACATCATCTACCGCCGCCAGGTCGCTCTCCGCCTCCGATTAGCATAACATCAACTGGACTGGGACTGGGACTTGGACTGGGATTTGGACTTGGACTTGGTCTAAGACTTGGTATTTGGTTATTTGGAATACAAATGGGTAAGGGAATGACCGCTGAGGAGAAACACTCGGCCTCTCTCATACATTAATTAATAACTCCTATGAAATTAGCGACAAGACATTATTTATACATTTCGCTGTTGTACGTGGCAGCCCCAAAAAAAAGAAGACGATGGCCACAAATGGAAATTGGCAACGGTTAGTGCCTTTTGTTCATGATCTATTGCTTGCTTCAATTTTTTCTCAAAAGAAATCTAAATACTACAAAAAAATCGAAGCTGAAATTGGTTGACCCAACCCATAGAAGTGGCTCCAAAGACTCTTCCGCCGCCGCCTCCGCATAATTGGTCAAGTTTAATGACCTTTTCGTTTCTTTTTAACTTAAATATGAATGCTAGATTATAGTACTTAAAGAAGTATGTTCTAGAATATTTTTAATATATAGTTTTTTATAATTATTATTGCTTCAAGACTTAATATTCTTTTATAACATATTTCGTATGGGAAAAGTTCTAGGAAAATTTATAAGTTTATAAAAAGAAATAAACTTAGCGCCAAAACAGTTACCTAATTTATGGTTTATTCCCTTCCCTATAACGTAACAATTTCGTTATCTTCTATATAATATATACCATACCCCTTTTACCATTACCATTGATTGTGTGACTTCTCTCAAAAGTTTCATGAATTCCTCCGTCCGGTCGCTTTGTCTTTGTAGTTGGAATGCTTATTTCGATACTGGCACTAAATCCAAAAAATAAAATTAACATAATTTGATCGAGCGGTACCAGCAATGGAGATGCATTTTTTATGGCCCTCACCGCTGGTTCGAGGCTGGGAAATTATTACAAGGAAAACGATACCTTACACAGATTTTCCTCCGCCTTCCACAAAATAATGAACAAGATGCTTTCTTTCCACCTCTCTCTCGCTCACTCTCTCTGGGTTTATCTGGCAGGAGGATCTTGGAATTATATGCCAGGGAAAGAGGGGACTAGACAAATGTTATTACCAAAAACGAAGACAACGACCGACCCCAAAGATCTGTGACTAAATTTATTCAAAAGCGATTCGAAAAACGAAAAAAGTCGCCTTGATTCTGGGTCCGCGTTCGTCTCTCCCCTTTCTTCTTTAATTCGAGACAGTTTGATACTTATACGCAGACACGGAGAACTGGCTGCCCGATCCGAAAGGTAATTCTAATACGTGTGACTGCCATTAGAGGAAAGTACTTTGGAGAGAGCCGCCGCTGGGACAAGAGACCGTATCCCATCTCCATCTCCATCCCCCAGTTTCCCATTTTCCATCTCGAACTGTGTGCAGCCTCCAGCCACGTCTTTGGCGGGTCCCTCGTTCTGCCCTCGACTTTCTTTCACCTACAAGATTTATCGCTCAGTATTTGTATTATTTTTAGTTGCTTTATGTCAGCCACAGCACAGATACAGTCCCTCCCTACGTTCCCCCTAGAATGTGTGTTCCCCATCCAAGCACAATAGTACCTGGCGGACGCATATATTCAGATAGTTAGCTTTTACTTTGGTGACACTGCGGATGACAAATTCGAGAGATTGGGGATAGGGAAATGACATGAGAAGCAGATATAATATGTATGTATATTATAAACAAAGAATTAAATAAGTTTCTACTTAAACAAGATGATAGTAAGTAAAGTATTGAATGAGGGAAATAAATGTTTGGTTTTAATAGCTATAAAGCTGCAGGAAATAAGGTTTATTTTCAATAAGAATAATGATGTTTAATAAAATATATAAAATATATAAATATATAAATTGCAGCTTACAAAAATCAATTAACTAAGCCCTAAAAACCTGAAGTTCTGCAATTGCTAAATATTTTTATTAATCAATAATCAATAACTCTAGGCAATTTTACTCTTAATATTATATTTAACTTACTATTGCGATTCCTTTTATACAAATTAATTACTTTAATTAAGCAAGTTTTTATTGCGATCTTGTAATTATTATTTAATGTTTATTATTATTAAAGATTCAATTATTCTAAATGAAAAGAATGAATACAATTTATTTACCTCAAAACCTAACTCAAAATCGACGGAAAAACAAAAGTTACCAGTTTTATTGAATTAACAATTCGTTTGTATAAATAATTCTCTCATGCCTCTCTATACATATATTTAAACTATCGAAACTTTATTCATATTTACTCTAAGCATTCCTATTTAATTATACCCAAGATCCGTATTAGACAATGATAGCAAACTAGTTTGGTTCATTATCCATTTATATTCCAAATAATTTAGCAAGTCTCTCCCATAAAGTGCTTGGATTTTTGTAAATCGATTTCAGGCCTGCTGATATATATAAAGATATGTGGATATGTTTGTACCTGTACCAGTTTAGGAATTTTTGTGTCATTGTACAAAAACAATGCGAGTGTGTAGCATCATGGGATGTGTCCATCCAAGTCTCATGCTCCGGAATCGATGTGTGAGTGTACATTTATGCCGCTTGGTCGTCTCCTACACACAATAAGCGGACAAACTATAAAACTTGAATCAAATCGGACAAAACAAAAATAAAATTTTATTGCATTCCAGCACTAAAATCGTTCGATCGTGAGTGCGTCTGTGTGAGAGTATCGGTATCCGAGAGATACTCGCCCCGCCGGGAAGCGTGCAAAGAGGCTGAAGAAGCAGCAACAGCAGCACCATCTCCCCCGATCCCATTGCCCTTAAATGCAGAGGGTGTTATGGATTTTGGATAGAGGTTTGTTATATATCTATTAAAGGAAGTGAAGCTAAACGCAGTTAGTCTTTTGTATTTTTAGGAAAGTGGAACGTTATGCCATTAACTTTGTTTTGTTTTTGGTCTTGGTTTGTATTGGAGAGTGATCTGGCCTCAGGACCTAGGAAAGGATAGAAAGGATAGGATAGACCTTCCTTCTAATATTTTAATAAACTTTATAGTTTCCTAGACAAATCCACAAAATCAAGGATGCTTCAGCCTCAGCAAAGATGCTACAAAGATCAACTCTTCTTTCGAGAAAAGTAACCTTCAAAGAGTATTCCACTTTTCGACTTTACCTCCCCTATGATTTTCTCCTTTTTGTCCCACTCAATCGGAGTGTTTGTCTCTCAGTGTGTCGCCATGTGCGTATGTCCCCCCTTCCCTGCCCTCAAAAAATAAAACTCTTTGCCTAATATTCCATTAACGGGCTTATTAAGGCAGCACGTATTGCTGACGACCCACACAAAACTCGCAGATGCAGACACACACCAGCACAGTCTCTCAAACCAGACACAGATACACCGAGAGAAAGAGATAGGGAGAGAGAAAGAGTAGTTTAATAAAAGGTACTGATGCATAAATGGGTGTTTGTATCTAAATTGATCGAATTTGGGGACACACACAAGACACAAAACCGGGGCAAGCAGATGAACAGGCCAAAAAGGGGAAAGAGTAAGCGGGCGGGGGAGAGCAAACTGAGAGGCAAGATGTTGTTCTGGGCCAGGTAGAAATTCCCTCAGTTGAAGGGAACTAAATAAAAACAAGTAAGATCGCCCTACTGAGGTGTTTCGGGTTTAAAAGATACCTCTTATTTAAGAGTTTAAATTTTTATGGGAATAAGAAAAGTATTACTATCCCAAAATAAAGACTTCCAAACTTAACTGCAGGTTCAAAAATCATCTAAAAGTCCTTCAATTGTTGTGAATATAGGCAGTTCTTTATATAATGACAAGATATATTATCATGCCAATTTTTAGACTTTTATTAAATATATTTCAGGAGCAAATCAAATTTATCTAACAATTTAATAATGCTTTAAAGTATATACACAAAAGCAAAGTATCTACTTCTCTTATGGTGCTTATTAAACAGCTGTTCTCCTAGTCCTCCACACCCATAAGATATACCCCATTTCACCAAAGTACCAGGTATTCACACACAACCAATGCCACCGCGACTCTTTGACTTGAAGTTGAAAATTGGACAGCAACGGCGGCTGCTAAAGCAGGTACAATTTTATAATTTCGTTTCGTGTTTAATTAAAGGTGAAGTTTTAGAGAAATAATAAAGAATTATCGAGAGCCAGAGCCAATGCCGAGCTCCAGATGAGTCCCAGATCTCCTCATTCACACACACCGACAATCGAATTGAACATTGATCGTAAAGCGATGGGATGGGTCCCTCCGGACCCCAAAAAAATACAGTTTTCCTTCTTACTTCGGACTTAGACTGGACGCTGGATGTCGGCGATCATTATGCCATAAATAAAGATTCGTTCCGTGCTTGGGGTTCAGCCAGAGAGCTATGGGAACAGAGGTATCATACCTCTGAAGGCATTTTTATTGCGGCTGCACATAAAATGCTTCCTAAGCCTAGGCCCTTAAATTGGGTTTCGGACCATAATTATGGTTTGGTTATGATTAAAGTTCAGTTATTGTTGGCGTGTCTATGTACCGAAGTTCGAAAATCACTGACATTTAATTGCCCAAGGCAGATATCGAGTTTCTAGATGGTTTTCTGATTTACTGTTTGGTCCACAAAATGTTGATTGTTTTTGACATTTCTTGAAGGTAAACCAAGCTCTATAATCAATCATAAATCTGCTAGAAATGATAAAATAAAATTATATGTTTAATTAAAAAATATACAAATATGTAGAGTAAATATTAAGTGATTGATGAGAAGAGAAACATTATACTCACTTGGTAAGGTTTAATATATAAAAACAAACAAAATAAAGAAAGAACTCTTAAGCCTGAAGTTAATATATTATCAATGAAATATCATAAATTTATTAATTTAATATTCCATACAAATCAAATATTTATTCTTCAGAAATCCCTGTACATTTCGATCAATTTATGATCGCCTTCAATCGCAGCCAAACTGAACTTAATTTATTTCAAACAAATTGAAGAACATCAAACACATTTGGGGATTTGTCAAATTTTCAATTTCTCAAGCGAAAAATGTTTGGACAGGCCAAATGACAACGCTTGTCAAAATCAGACAACACAAACTAATCATTTTCACCCGACCACCGGATCGGCGAAGAGAGCGCGTGCCAAACACGTCTGCTCCTCGTTGCTCCCTTTCATCATAGAACCGAAAAGTCAACCATGACGATGATGACGACCACGACCATGATGACGAGGCATATGATGGCAGCTCCGGCGACTGATCTGCTCTATGGGTTTTCCTGACCAAACAGGGGGGTGACCCAAAAGGGTGGGCAAGTACCTACTAATGGGATCAAGCCTACCATTTATTGCTAATTATTCAAATTGTTATAAATTATAAAAAATTAATTAGAATTAAAATTGATTTCATTTTAAATAAATTTGAAAAATTGATTACAAGTAATTTAATACAGATTTTTGATTGGAATTTTGAAATTGTAATACTGCGTTCGTTGCTTTTAAAACTTTGTTTTGTTTTTGAGAGAATCTAGAGGAGGATTTGGTTATAGAGGCCCAGCTGAAACTAAAGATCTTAGTTATAATAATCCCGTAAAGGATATATCTTCTAGTAACATAAACCCCACATAAACTTAGAAGGCTAATAAGTCTATCCTCATAGAGCCATAGTTCGCTTCGGTCTCGGCACGAGCCGGCATAGACTTATCGCCTTGGTCATCGGACATATAGTTACTATAATGCCAGTACGCCCTCTGAAGTGTCTGCACTTACGACTTTATCGCTAGCTGGTACGCTGGTGCGGCCTTTCACCCGGCGATGACCCAGCGAACAGACCCGGGAATGAGCTGCAAACACTTTTACGACATTGACAAGGGCAACAAACAAGAGACAACAACGCAGCTCTGGCCGGCCAAAGACAATTGGTTGTGTAGTAAAATCGAAAGCAATAAAATTCTCTAATTGTTTTTTCGCCAAAGCAAACAATTGAGATTGAGCCCCGGGTTCGAGGCTAATTGATTCACACTTTCTTTTTGGCTGTAAAACACGATGTATCGAGGCGATGAAGTGCTCCTCTGCTTTATGGCCCTTTTGTATTTGTGACCCCTTCTCCCTGGTTGTAGATCAGCAGTGATTAAATCTTTACTGCTCGGTCCAGTCTGGCAGTGACATCTAATTGGTTTTACGTCGCTGTCTTAGAGGCTTCCCACTACTCCTCCTCCGCCCCCGTCATGCGATGGCCAGAACCCATTGTGGCAGCTTAATTGGGCCAATTCAATGTCGTCAGTCAAATCAAAAACAAACTGGCCAGCAAGTACTTAACTATGATGGGTTGCGCACAAGGCGCTTTTTGGGCTGAAGATATATAGAAAATTAGTTGGGAGTATAAAGAAGCAAAGATACCCTTTACAATTATAAATTTATTTGAAAAATTAAATCTCCATTCTTTTCTATTTAAATAAACATGAATAACAAAGTTAATTGCGTGATAGAAAATATAAATAACATATTTTAAATATGTTTCTAATAAAGATCCCAAGATATACATTAGATTTCTTTTGTTTTTATAAGTAAAATTATATTTTCAGTACTTAAAGCAAACAAAATACAATAAACAAAATACCCCTGAAGTACCTTGTAAAATTACTCAGGGATCGTTGGCAAAGAAAACATTTTCTTTGAGTTTTTCCACGACAACCACAACGATGATGATGATGAGGCACATACGCCGACCTATGTCGGATATGGAGGGATTGTGCTGTGGAGGATGGAGGAGGAGCCAGTTAGACGAGTAGATAATGATGTTGTGATGTCAAGACATCAGCCTGTCGACTGGTTGACTGTCAGGTGACGGATGGCGCGTGAGGATCCCACAGCCACTTGTTGTATTGTTTAGGCTTGGGTTTCGATTTCTGTTTCGGTTTTGGGTTCCCCCTTTCATTCATCTAACGCCGATCCATCTCTCGGGAACCCAATCTCGGCCACTTGACACGCACGAATCACTGCAGCGGCGCCAAAGGATTAGCTGCATTTAATAAGCGTTAATGATGAGTGGGCTTCTGGGTGGGGATTGATCTTTTTGTGGACTGCAGCAGACTGTGTGCCGAGAGTCAACAAACAGAAGGCGTTAAGGGTGTCGTGGGAGGGTATACAGTGGCTATTGTTAATCTGTGGTTCCCTAAGGGATGCAGTGCAGCCTTCTGTCCCGGGGGTAGCAGGTGCACTGAGTGCAGTGCAGAGAGGAGAATGAAATTATGGGGCAAACAAAGGGCTTAATGAGAGTCTAAAAGCTTGTCTGACTTTTTCAGTGAATGTAACATTTAATTAAATATTTTAAGAGACCTAAACTCATAATAAAAGGATTTTATAATTATTTTTTAATTAAAAAGTAACCTAATTTAAGAGTATTTAATTAAGAAACCCCTCAAAGAAATCTAAATAATAATTTGTAGATGCTTCACATATCACATTGTCTGGCAAAAGACTCATCTGGGATGATCCTATTAATTGCAGATCTCATTAATCACCATCAGGCCCTAGTTGGCCAGCTCACTTCCCTTTTCGGTTACCAAAATGGGTATTCCTCTACGACCTCCTCCTCTGCTTCCCCTTACGAACGGCATTTGAATGTCGCTGGGCGTAGACGTCACTTATGCACCCATTACTCAAGTCGCGTCGCGAACGGAGCGTCGACAAATCCATCAGCGGACGGACTCAGCCAAGCCAAAGCCGAACCAAAATTGGGCAGATGCGAAGGCGGCCCCGGGGCAGGTTAAATAATAAACGAATTACGGAATGTAAAATAATTCATTTAAATGTTGTAGTTTGTTTTTTTCTTTTTTTTTCCTTCGTTTGTTTCGTCGGACTCTGGGGCTGGAAATGCAGCAGTTTTCCACTGAATTTAATTAGCGGCCTCGACAAATTAACGGAGGTGGATTCGGTTGCTTGGACGCTTCGCTGGGTTTTCTTCAACTTGAAAACTCTTCTTTTCTTCAAACAAAATACACAAGGAGAATTTATAAATAAGTTTTATAGAGAGATATAAAAAAGAAGATATTTTGTATAATATTTCATTCAAACAATTGAATTTCTAGTTTTTAAAACCTTGAAAATACTATTTATTTGTGGTAAAATATATAAATTCATTTTTAAATATTTTTTTGCACGTTTTAAAATAATTTAAGATTGAAACTAACCAAAATACTTTAAATTTATGCAACTCAAACAAATCTGGGAATTTTTTAAAGGTATAAGCCCCTAAAAAACTGTTTTTGCAAGCTCCTTGAGAGGGTAAATATTATTTTTAACCCTCACAAAATATCTTAAATAAATAAAGCCCAAAATAGAATATTTCCACAAGAGTATAAATATTTTTAAAATATTTTTCTAGACCCTTTTTCTATAAGTGTTGACTCCATATAGATGAAAGTAGTTTCCCGGGGCTTCTTCGGTCACTGATCGTTGAGCAAAGCCACCCTAGCCCCGCACTCATCCCCCCCTTTTCGGGTTATCGCCTTTCTAGCATCAGCTGGAAGTGACCCAAGTGAATTATTTAAATTAATAAAATATGCTAAAATGTGTTACAAGTGTGCGAGAAATATGTATGCCCCTCTACATATGATATGCGTGGATCTAATGTAATAGATCATATAATTAAAAGAATTATGGTGGAAACCCCAAAGGCAACAACAATTGCGCCCAAACAATGGCAAATAATTTTCCAAAAATGTGTTGGCCCGTTTCCCCTATCATCCGGTCAGCAACTTTCCGGGGCTAAGAGCAGCAGCAGACGATGGCCACTGGCCAAGATGGTAGCAGTAAGATGATTTAGGGCCAATTGAGGCGCTAGTTTTTTCTTTTTTTTTTTCCATTTGGGAAAGTGCGTTCCAGTTTGGTGTCCACGATTTGCATAATTTCGAAATGATTTTGCTCAAACAGAAAATTTCGAAAGTAAATATCTAATAAATATATTCAAAAAGGAAATTATGTATTCTACAGGAAGGCGTTGCTGGGTTTAATCGGTGTGAAAATATCTTTGGCTGATTTATAAATCTATTGGACTTAGAAGTCTAGAAATTCCCAGGCTTTAGGTAAATATTTTTGTAGCTTAACTTGCAAAGCTATATTTAAGCATAAATTATCAACAAAATCAAATTCAATTTGTATAGTCATCCTGGAGAAGTCCTGGAGTGTGAATCCTTAATTATTGCACCAGTGTTAAGTGCTTTTCTCTGCTTCAGAAAGTGATTTCCCGACTATCCTGCCGGCAGTCTCTCTCTCTGTCTCAGTCGCAAAATCCCTGACAGTGCCAGTGAAATATAATGTTTCACTTGGCATATTTGCAGTGCATATTTGACGGGGATATATGTTCACCTACATCAGAGAAGCGAGAGAGAGATATAGTGTTTGTGCACATATGCCAGTCAGGGGGAAGGATGCGGCGACAGGACCAAGCTCTTAGGCGCTGCGCCCTGCACTCGAGTGTGTGTGCAAACAAAGCAAACTGGGAAAGTGCCACTAATTACAATTCCCACACGCAGGACCCACCAGCTACATCCTTACATCCCTACATCCAACATTCACCGCATTTGCATCCTTGTGCATCTGCAAGTGTGTTTGCCCGTGTGGGGGGCCGGTCAACAAATGCCATATCCTCTTTGGTCTAGTCTGATGCCTGGTCCTTGCGCGTCCTTGCCTAAGGACTCTGTTTGCCTTAGCCCCCCGAGCAGGCTGCAGATCCTGCCGCCGATATCATATCATATTTCTGTGGCCCAATTCCCTACGCTGACCTTTAGGCGCTGCTCCTGCTGTCGGCACAACGGAAATCGATTGGAACCCAAAACTGTGGCACGGAATGTCCCTCGACCGTGACCACAGTCGTCGTCGTCGTCGGTGACTCGCTCGATGATTTCATTTGTGGTCTATCTACCTGTAGTCCTGCCTCCTCCTACCCTGTATTGAAATTTGAACAAAAAAAAACTATTTACCTTTTGCACTGGGAGAAACAAAGAGATCTTTTAAATAAGGTTTAATTTGCAGACATGAATTTATAAAAGATTTTTAAATATATATTTAATACATAAAATATAAGAGTTTCAAAGCAAACTTATAAAGTTAGTCCTTGTTTAATATAACATATTTTTCTCTGTGTAAAAAACCAACACGAAAAGGAAAAGCCAGCGGCAGACAGACAAACACACAACTGTCCCATTCACACGCACCCGTAGGAAAAGCAGGGAAATTTCCACCTGCGCCGGTGGTCAACGTCATCACCGCATTCGGTCGCCTGAAAGTCGCGCGGACAGGTGAAAAGCGTCACCGACTTCTTCTTGGCCAATGTTCCGTCTGTCGTCCCTCTAATTCCATTCCCCTCGATGGCGGATTCAAGTGCGAGAAGCAGAGCCCAGCCAGCGGAGCGTCCAATTTGAGGCCATTTAGCCGGGCAGCCCAATTAGCCTGCACTCGCATCTCTTCACTGTCGTCATTTCTGGCCAATTAATTTTCCCCCGGTCTCTGTCCTCTGGAAAGTGTTAATACCGGGGGCGTAGGAGAGCGGCTAAATGGTGGGGATCCACCCGAAAATTGCAGACAACTTTAGTCAAAATCTGAATATGAAGACATTTATTACGTTGTTAGGGAAATTCAGTAAACGTTTTTAGGAATTAAGTGGATGAAATGTCCTAGAAGTTATTAAGTTTAAGTAAATTTAATGTATTATTGGGGCAACTGAATGGAAAAATGTCATTTATCTTTATTTTTGGTAGCAGAATTTAAAGTCAATCGTTTAAAGCAAAGCAATGAAGTCAAATCAAGGGGGGAAATCTAAAGGAATTGCAGCTCAGTCGAGAACTTAGCAAAAGGATTTTAATTATTTGTAAGTCTGGTTTCCATCTCTCTGATTTAACTACCCATGAATACCTCTAGTTGGAAATGCTGTCTATTCTGAACTCAGCAAAGCATGAAGGACGAAGAAGGAGTTGCCGCCAGCGGAAGACCTTCAAGTTGGCGGTTCGGCAATCGATATGTCTTGGAAATGCTGAAAGGCGCCTCGGAAGATTGATGGTGCTTTAGAAGCCAGCAATTCGCTTGAAATTTACGTGGGCAGACTACACTTAATGTGATATATATAAGCATATATATATATATCCACATATCTGAGAGCAATTTGCCATGCAACCAAACAATTAAGCTGCGAAATTGGTGCGCTTGCAATTCCCGTTTTGCGGGATCTCGAGATCGCCAAGATCTGCCTGGGCTTCGGGCCAACCTCAATTAATCTCTTTGCCAAAAGCCGACCGGACTTGACCCGACGAAGCTGTAGCTGGACCTGGAACGTCACACTTCAATCAGACAATACAAAAATATTGAAATGAGCTTGGAACAGAGAACTGTGCAGCGGCGGCGGTGGCGGCGAAGTAAAAACGAATTTCGCAGAATCATTTTAAATGAAGTTCATTTTTCGCTGAGCGCGTTCTCAGGTAATCCGGCAAATGAATAATTGATCGCGCTCTATAATTAACGGATCCACTCAATTGCCAGCATTTTAATGCAGTCAGCCGGCGAACAAAAGGCAGCTCTATTCATGGAGTTTATATATAAATTTATATATGTATACCTCATGGTCGGCCCGAAAAATCTCATGTGCAGTATTCACTATTTTTCAGCCACACACCGATTTTTGCGGAAGCCATGAAGGCAGAAACGTAGTTCAGCGAATTTATTACGATTTTTATGACTATTTTTATACAGTTTCTAACGGTTTATAGATTTTTGAAGATATTTTATATAATTATGGAACTTGAATTTAATTTTTAAGCCGCCAAACTTTACCTTTTATCCTACTTTCTTAGCATTATTTTATATAATTATCTATGGGAGATATTTAATTTTTGTAATCTTTTTTAAGCAATACATAATCCATAAATTTAACGAATATTATTATTACAATCAGATTCCTTAAGATATAATTAAATTTTGAAAAATATATTAAAAAAAAACTCTCAATCTTTAAAAGATTTGTTAAAAATATAAACCTCATTATGTATTTTATTTAGGGAATTAAAAATCCCTCCTATACCCTCAACTTCAACTTCAACACTCAGCCATTCAGGTAGCAATTGCAATTCATATTCCTAGAAAAGCCACGAATAGAGTCAGAGCTCCAGGGAAGTTCATCTAATGAAACCCCACCATCAAAACCAAACATAATATTTCCACCAAAATGTATAATTGATAATTTATTCATGCATAAGTTGAAATGTAATTTCTGGGGCTATTATTAATTTGATTACTCAACGTCACACTGCGAGCCCGAAGGCTGTGCGCAGATACAAAGATACAAATGCAGATACAAAAGTTTTTCCCCTGCGGCTAGTGTGTGTGTGTGCGTGTGCGTGTGCCTAAGACACCTGTACATATACCTGTACCTGAGGCCATGTGACATTGCCACAAACATTTAATTGGCAGCGACATACGGGCTAGGGTCTAGGGTTTAGGGATTCGGTCCACCTTTCTAGCTGTATTAAGTTTCTCCTATCACGGCGTAGGATCATAATGGCTATCAGGTTCGATCGTTCTTTGAACTCGGACAACCCGACATGATTTATGAGACCCTATATGAGCCCATCTAATTGAACAGAATTTAGTCAACCTTTGGAGTTCATTATTCAATAACTCCGCCGTGGCCAGGCTTGGCATTTTTGGGGCCGAAAACTGGTTTAAACGAAGACGAGATCGCGTTCGAGCACCTCGAGATGTCGAGTTAAGTAATGCCGGCGCGATGATTGTTCCATCTGCGTACTGGTTTTTTGCGTATTTACGGAAGTGTTTCGGCCCCGTGAATGTGTGACTGTGACTGAGGACTGGGCCCACCTGGCCCCGCCCCAAGCCAATTGCCGAACGATCGATCGATTGGGAACCAGTTCTCGGCGCAGCCACTTAGCCATCGTCACCTCGTCAACGTCATTAGTCGAGCCGCGTCGAGAATCTCCAAGGAGCGAACTTATTTACTTTATTTAATTTGGCAAGTAGGCATTTCCTAGAATGGAAAGGAATTCTATTTTGAATTTTAAAATTTATTTTTAAATTTTGTCTATTTAGCCAAAGTGACCTTCTTTTGAAAGATCTGATTTTAACTAATTTATTGGCCTTAAGGTGATAACTATCGGACTGAAACTGGATTCTGCCGAAGAGATTCACAAATTTGTTATGCATTTAATAATATAATCTCAAAGAGTTTGACTGATTATAATAAAGAGAAGATGATTAAAGATTAAATGATTAAGGAAATTTTTAAAGATCACATATTATTTTTGAGTTATAAATGTTTCAAACTATATTACATATATTATTTTTATTGTTTTGCAAAGTAATATTCGGCTATTTTATAAATAAAGAAGCCAAAGGAGCTACCCTTCACAAATGAATAATAAATAAATATACTCAAGTAGTGTATAATTAAGAAAGAATGAAGAAGAATATAAGCTTCTGAAGTATATATTTAATATATTTAATTTTATTTAGTTTTAGTTTAGTTTAGTATTGTTTTCCTTTCCCTTTCCTAGTTATTAAACTATCTCTAATTATTTTCAAATTTTCCCCCTATTCATCTTCGAAAGAGAAACTCAAACTCGTTCTCAATCACTTCTCGAATGCTTGTAAACCTAAATAATAAAAGATATTCATACTCGTATGAACCAATCCAAGCACCAATCGTAGCCAACTTTGGCACTTAAAGGCAATTACAGTGCGAACGATAAATGCTAATCAAATCGTCCAAGTCTCAGCGGCCAAAAGCCGGCCTTAATTTGAGTTCGAGTCCGAGACACTAACTATATATGGATCATGATCTCATTGGCCGTTACTTGCGCATAGCCAGTGCCCATTCCCAATGCCAAATAGCCAGCGATTCGAATTTTGTGGCCCGCAAGTAGTCTCAGTTTGGATATTCGGTGTTAGTGTTCGACTTCAGTTGCCAATTTAGTGACAAAACACAGATAAAAGCGATTCGATTTGAATATTGCCAACACACACACACGCACACGGCTCTCGGCTCTCGGCCATTCTCTCTGTGCGCGTAAGCTGATCTAAGCCAAAATAGTAAAAACCTATTAAAAATTATTATTGTCCCGTCTTCATTAAGCCAGAGCCACAAAGCCACACCGAGCCAATCGAGGCGAAAATACGATTTCGTATGCATAAATTTTCGATGGCAGCGATTCGGATAAATATTGAACTCAATGGAGGGTACAGTGCGTGTCATAAAAGCTGAAGAGATCAAAGGTTTATAATATAATCAAATATGAGAATTTATTGATGATTGTTTTATTCTTTATTCATTAACTACTTGGCTTAATAGTATAAATACATTTTTCTTTAATATTTTATATCTTATATAATATATTTTCCTATATCTCACATTGATATTCATCTTTCAAAAGCCACCTTATAGCTATGTTTAAAACTGTATCTGATCAAATATGTATGTGTACAAATTTATAGGCAAGTTTTGTTTAAAATTCGTACTTTCATGAAATTTATTGCTGAAACCCCGACAAAGCCGAAAAGCAACTACTAGACAATACAAACGGCTTCTTATTTACATAGAAATCTTTTTCGAGAAAACAAAAAAAAACACCCAACAACATTAACAAACATACAAATAGATATAAAATTCGATTTGAATGGACTAATCAGAGTGGAGTTCTTACCTGCTGGTCGCTGATGGTTCCGCGGCTCGATTGTAACCTGGCCAAAAAGAATCTCTTCTCGGCGAACTGACGTAATTTTTGCACTCACATGGAGCTAGAGTCTAACGCGACACTTTCACGCAACACAAAGTCGGCGATCATTACACAAATTCTTTTTTATTTAAATAGGAGATATTTTGACTTGAGGACTTGCTGCTTTTTGGGGAAGGGAAAAGTTTAAGGGAACAGAGCCAGGCAAATGGGTGTTAAAAATAGCTTTAGAATTAAGAATTTTTAATCTTTTTAATTCAAGAAAGTAACTATTAGGTCTCAGGTATTAAGCCATTGATAAGCCCACTTTAAAATACAAATTTAGTAGCTGAAAACTATAAAATCTAACAACTAACTACCCTTTAATTATTACAAAAATTAAAGCAACCTCTTGAACAATAATTGACAATCATTTATGACTTTTCTTCGGAAAAAGTCACTGTATTTCTGGAAATAAATAAACTATTAAAACTCCTCTACCTAATCAACTCGAAATAAACTGATTTTCTATAAAGTATTTAACCCACTTTGTCACCTTTTCAACTGCAACTTATATTTTGTTTTCAACTAATAAACAAACTTTTGCCATGAATAATTCCAACTTGGCTATTGATTGGTTGATTTAGAATTCCTTTCATACTTTTTAAAGTTTTCGTTTGACGCATAAAATCCATAATTTCCTCCATCCTATGCTCATTTTTCCCTTTGACATGATCAAGAAATGTCCAAGTTTCGCTCAAAAGAACTCAAGCAGCTTTGGCTCTTGGCATAATGCCGTGTATCCAGCGCTAAGATGACGGGCAACAGCCTCTCAGGCTCTCTCAACCTGCTGCTGCTGCTGCTGCTGGTTTGTGTAAACACTACAAAGCCGCGGGGAATAGTATCTCAGCGACGCGGCTTCGCTGCCAAGTTGTCACTCGTCGTTGGCGGCGTTGCCGGGAAATGCAACTAAAAGCGACACTAACCCAATTTCTGTAGGGCCTAATAAAATTATAAACTTTTCTCGGCGTCTCGCGAGTCGCAACAAAACAAACAAAACCTCGGGCTGAGGGGGCGTGGTAATTGCTTTGCACCAACGAGAAGGTAGAGGTGGAGGCGGATGAGGCGGGGCCAGCTCTTGAGGAGGATGGCTGCCCAAAACATCAGCACACGGTCACGAGAGATGGCAGCCAGAATTTTATAGATACGAGGGGAGTACAAAAAATATCCATGCCAAAGGAGCTGCAGAGTAAATAGGAGCATTTGGAGGCGTGGCAGCCGGGCAGGAGCAGTAGGAGCAAAGCTAAAACAATGGGCATAAATGCAGGGCTCTGCTTGCTGCCACCCTTCTCTTCAAAACGGGGTTAATAAAGTTGCGCATGGCAGGGTCTGAACAGGTCGGAGCCGGCACTTGGAAAAAGCCATCATCAATCAGCCAGAAATCCTGCCAAATATATGATATTTTCCAAGGATTTTAGAGCATGTTTTGAGCTCCCAAAAATCACTTAAATCCCTCCCAACTTTTTAACTATTTTGCTAGCTTAATAGCAAAAATATGAAACCCGTTTGTAGCAGTGTAAGAGCAGTCACCACAGGAGCCGCAGCTGCAGCTTGCATGCAATTTGTGCGGTAAACAAAGTGCCATAGTCGCAGTCGGAGGACCTGCCGTGCTCCCTAGCTACCTAGCTCCTGCCCCAGCTATGAGTTCCGAGTCCATGCTGGGTGCCCAGTCGAGTGCATGCTCTCGGTGCACTGCCCTGCAGGTGTGCTGCAGGGAGAGCAGGCCATGGGAGCCACCATGAGGAAGGTGTCGCCGCTGTTGGCTCTGCCCTGATTTAGCCTCTTGGTGAGAGAGTGTGTCTGTGTTTGCTTGTTGGTCTGTTTGTGCGTCTGCTGTGGGTTATCCCTGGCGCCTGTCCCAGAACTTTTCATTTCGAAACCGATTCCATATCGGTTTTATGCATTATTTTGGCACTGAAGCTGCGTAAGCCATGGAGCCGCGAAGTCAAGGCTAGCTGGTTGCCAAAAGGAAAACTTGACCCATTTGGCAGGATTTTACGCGGTTATGACTGTTATGAAGCTTTGGCTGTTGCGTAATAATGGTATTTTTAATAGGCTTTAAACTAAATTAAAAAATATAAATAAAGGAGGTTCAAGAAAGTTTAGAATGGCAGGGGAATTCAGAGGGAGAGGTTTAGTAAAACCAAAATTAAGGGAAACAAGATGGACATACAGTCGGGTGTCCCGACAGTAGAATACCATGTACCATTACAAGGCGCGTCCCAAAATTATATAAAAGAAAGAGAATAAGAATAAAAAACTGAGACAAATTTACATATAATGCAAATGTCTTCACATTCAAGAGCAAAGTCGATAGCTCAGTGGGTAAAGCTACACATACATTTTTGTAAGCAATTGGCCTGGGTTCGAATCAACCGCAGGCATAAGGAATTTTTTCATTTTCAAAACATTAAGTATAGTTCTTTGCTTGCATTTTTTTATTTTTTAGTATTAAATACTGTAATTATTTTAATGTACTGGAAAAAAAAAAAATTGCTAAAAATAAAAAAGATTTCGCTCGTCGCCGACGGGATTCGAACCCGTGACAACTAACATTTGAAAAAGACTTCAGCTTAGCCAGCTGCGCCACCAACCAATTCAAAATGAGTAATCCTATTTTCATAGTAATATGAACATAAGTAAAATGTTTAATGAACGTTTTGATTTATTTGGAGCCCTCTGCCTGGGCTGCCTCTTGTACACGTAATGTGTATAAAGTAAAAAGCCTATATCTCCGCTATTTATGGCACGATCGCAATAAAATTTGGACAGTCTGTGTATTTTGATAAAATGCATTAAGCTTTTTAATATGGTTTACATAACTTTATAAATTTCGGAGATATACGTTTTTTTCAAATAGCTCCTCCAAAAAGGGGAGCAGCAAAAATTTAAAACAAACTTGATCTGCGTGCAGATATAAGAAGTCTAAATCCCAAGTTTGGTGTCTCTAGCTCTTATAGTCTCTGAGATCTGGGCGTTCATACAGACAGACGGACAGACGGACAGACGGACAGACGGACAGACGGACGGAGGGACGGACAGACGGACATGGCTATATCGACTCCTTTAGTGGTCCTGACCAATATTTAGGTAACTTTTGGGGGTCTGCCACGCCTCCTTCTGCCTGTTACAGAAAATCGCACTCGCACAAAACTATAATACCTTTGTACCTTTGGTACATGGTATAAAAAAGGAGTTAGAAGCAATTTTTGAATCGTTTTTTGTAAGCATTAAAGTAATTTAAATTTTTTAGTGAATTAATAATAAAATTTACGTTTAAAAATATGAATCAATTTTTCCTTCCTGGTTATTCTTAATAATATTAATAATTTAACAAAATATGTTCTTGAAGTATTAAATAATTTTATAGATCTTTCAATTGCGGCAACATGGCGTATGCGTAATTTCTCTAATTTGTCTAGGTTATTCTTTGACAACATTTTCATTTGGGAATCTAATAAAAGTATTAATTTAATTAAAATATTTAATACTTTTATGGGATTTTCAATTATGACAACATGTCGTATGAGTAATTTTTTCAGGTTATTCTTAGACAAATTTTTTACCTCTTTTTCATTTATTTTAAAATCTGTTTTAATAGTGAGAACAAATAACAAATTGTAAAGAATTTGTAGTACTAATATTTTTTATACTTTTTATTATTAAATTTAAAACCAGAACTTTATTTTTAACCGAAATTTAAATGCTTTTTTAAGTGCCTTCACTTAAAAATTTAAGCATTGCTTCTGAATCTCAAATAGATCTCCCGATAGCCAATTTATTGGGCTGCCTGACAAAAGCAGAACAACCCATTTTATGGATATTCCGGTGTGCATGTTCGCTTTAAAGTTTAAACAAAAAAAAAAACGAGTTTTATGCAATATAATTAGATCTGCTGACTTCACAGCCTTTGCCTGACAACTAGTGGCATTTTGAATAGCATTTGTTGTTAGGGCAGCGTAATCAATGTTTATGCATTTAAATTTTAATTGAAAAGACTCACACAAAGAGACACACACACTTGGGACAAAGTAAATACAAACACTGTTAACGTGCTGTTTTTTTTGCTATATTTTTTTGCATTATTGCGAATACCCCAGCAACTTGGCAGCATCATTGATTTTTCCTCTCTGGCCTGCTCTGCCACCGCTGCTTTTCTTTCATTTCCTTTTGGGCCTAATGTTTCGCTCTCTCTCTCTCTCTGTTTTCTCTTTATTTTCCCCACTTTGTTATGTTTTTTCTTGGGTTTCTTCAGGTCTCTGTTTTCTCTGCTGCTGCTTTTCAGTCATTTTCACTCTGGCTTTTCCAAATTACTTTCTGGCCTGAAGACTCTCGGCAGCACGTGCATGCAAAGGATATATGTAAAGGATATACATATGTATGTGAGTAGTCCCTGTCTTTGGAGCGACGAGTCCTGCCAGCTGCTGTGGTGGCACAGTTACCAACTCTATGTGTGTGCTCCGCAGCTCCGACTTTTCCGAAAGGGAAACAGGGGCAAAGGAGTGGAACAAGGGAAAAGTGTGTGCGTGTATTTGTCTCGCGTGCCCCACAATCCAAGTGAGGAGGGGCAGTGGCAGGGGCAGGTAGAGGAGAATGGCTTCAACCGGCTGCCATAACCCCTCGTAACGAGGGACAACAATTTAATTTTAATTGCCGCACTTTTCAGGGGCCCCACCCCACCCCCCTCTTGTGCTTTTCATGCTCCTCCCGCTGCTGCTGCTGCTGCTGCTGCTGCTGCCGCTCAAAATCGATCATACGCACCGTGCGCCGGATGCCCAAAACGAAAACAAAACAAAAAGCGAGACGAGAAAAACGGGCACAAGGCGGCCAGCCAAGAGCAAATGGGGGAAAAAAATCAATTTGTATTAAGAATGAAATTTCGATTTGCGTTCGACATTATTTGACCACGAATAGAAATCCAGCAGGATATACACGCGTGTGTGTGTGTGTGTTTTATGTGCCGCGCTGCGACGCCCTGCGCTGCTCTGCTTGGTCCTTTTACATAATTAAACGGCGGCACGCGTTAACTGGGCTTTAAACCTGAGGGGAAAAACGGCAGCAGGCAGCAGGCAGGCAGGACACCACGGACATGGACACTGTTCCCATTTGCCTGGACTCTGCCTGCAAGGACAAGGAGGATGCCGAGCCACTCGGCCATGATTTCCCCCGAGCTTTGTTTTCGCCTTCTTCCACTTATCAGCATTTGCTTTTCTCCGCCTTTTTCTCAGCTCTTTTCTCTTCTCTTCTTTTCTTTTCTTCTCTTCTCTTCTTTTATTTTCTCACACATTTAGCACTCACGCCGCAGGATCACAGGATCTGGCTCAGCTCTTCACCATTGGCCTGAAGCTATGCAATCCTGGCTTCCACAAAACACTGACACAGACACTGGGCACCACACACGCACACACACGGCACACACAGGACACTGGAGGACATACGCGGCGAACGCAGAAAGAGAGACTCACACGCAAGGGCGAAAGGCTGGCAACTAATTTGGGTGACTGCCTGGCAGTCGCGGCGAGTCGTTCAGTCGCTCAGTCTTCGAGTCGTTGGTGCTGCTGCACTCGAGCTGTTCCGAGTACCCGAGTTCCGAGGAGGCGGTGTCGCTGCCCACGCTCACATGTCTTCCAGTTCCAGGCCATAGCCGGGTTTGCAACCCCTGGCCAGAGAAAGCTCTGTGCCAACGGGGTTAAATGGGGCCACCCTTAACCCAAGGCACTGAGAGAAAATTTATTTATAAATCAAAAAGGATGTAAAAATTCTTTGTGAGTCTAGAGAATTGAGTTATGCTTTCTTTTTGTCAAGATTTTTGAGTAAATTTTAATTCTATCATTTAAATGTATTAAAAAATTATTTATTATCCTTAATAATTTCCCGAAAACTAACTTTCAGTGGTATATCCTGCTAAAGGCAGGCCGCAAGCTTCCGAGCACGACCTATCCCAAAGCTTTTGTGCCTCAATTGGCATCCACACGCGGCGCCTTCCAGTGCGCAGTGTTGGCTCTGCGCGGAATTGGCGCCAGCACGTGCCACGCCGCAGTCCAGCTGTTGGTTACCAAAAAATCCACCTCGCCTCCTGACCCTGCCCAATGCAGCCCACTCCTACTGCTGCTCCAGCTCCTCCCCCTGCTCCCCCATCACCATTCCCGCTCCCAGAGGCTATTCAAATCAAAGCCGAGCTGTGGGTTGACTTCTGACCATTGATGGCGCACGCAGGCGGGTCAAATGGTGGCTTCCAAGGAGTCCGGGGGTCGAATGCACTCACGGACTCACCCAAAATAGACCGAAGCAGGAGCTGGAGCTGCTAAACTGGAGTAACTCCAACCCCTTCGCCCCAAAGTCGGCCCTTTGCCGAAGCATTCTTTATTGGCTTTGGCTTTCCAATTGGGTTTTTGGGTCAGCCTTTAGCCCAGCAAATATACACAAACGTACACACACATACACAGATATATATATTGCACGAAAGGATGCAGTCAGCTCAAAGGATCTCGGACACACACCAATCACCCAGCCTGCCTTGCTGGCCAACTGCAACTGACACTTGTGGATCGATGCCAGCGAGTGTCCTGCCTCGCACTTACTTTCACTGACCTCCTAATTACTTAACTTTGTTAAATTAAAATTATTTGGTTAAGTCAGCATGTCAAAGGCCAGCCTAAAGTCAAAAGCTTAAACTTTCTTAGGGATTGAAATAGGTGAGATAGTTGCTTTACATAAGATAGCCACACAAGATTCAATTATATTGGGTTTAGTTTGAACATTTAGCCAACGAAATTCAATCATTTTCTTAGTTTTAATTTACTTTGAGGTTTATTTACATAAAATATATATTGTTTTTAACTCAGAGCTTAAAGTAAAGAGAATAGGGATAATGGTATTTTATTCTATATAGAAAAATGCGTTACAAAAAAATAATAAAATGTTTGGTTTCTATAATGTCTTAAGATATACAAAAGGATTCGCTTATAGATTTAATTACAATAAAAACTTTACCAGAAAAATATAAAAGGAAAGGAAAAACATGTAATGGAAAATTCAATAAACAAATGCAATTAATAAATTCAGTAAAAACTTTACCAGCAAGCCCTAATTGTTTATATTAGTATTTATTATCATTATCAATATATGATGGTCTTATTATTTTGCTGTAATTTTATTCCGAAAAGATTTAAGCAAAATATTTAAGAGTAATATTCAAAAAGTAAAAAAAATATAATATCATTCAAAGTTCTATACTTCTCCCCATATATTTTATCTAAAAATGCACCAAAAAACTATCATGTTCCATTTTCAATGACCAACAAAATCCATCATAATTCCACAGATCCTAAGATTACCATCTAATATGTGTGCCTTAGAGCTTACTTGGCTTATTTATTGTGCGGCTGTGAATCATCGGGTGAATGGAGTGTCCTCTGGAGCAGAGGCAAGGGGGATGCAGTTGGAGAAGCGGCCAGGGGGATGCAGTTCGAGGACTTGACGCATTCTGTGAGCTTTTTGTTCCGAATTCGATGCCCCGGGCCAAGCACTCGAGCCCCCAATTGGGCAGGACCCAATGCCGGCGCATCCTCATTGGGGATAATTCGTTGGATCCGATGGATCATCAACACAAAAGGAAAGGCGATGTCATCGGCGACAAAATGCAGCAGAGCTTTCACACTAAACGGAAGGAGGGAGAGCCCAGGCTGGGCCTCTAAACAATGCCGACCAATTTCCAAAACAATGTCAGCGTGCGCAATTTTAATGATTGCAGATATTTTAATGCGGCACCAAGTTATTGTTCTCATGCTGCTGAAGTACACTGAAGGAAATTAAGTCTAGAGAGTCTAGAGTGGAATGGATAATAAATCTATGAAATTAATAAAGTACTCCTTAGTAATTAAATCTTTTTTAACAACATTCTATATGATCTGACAGAGATTGTAAACGTTTTAGTTCAAATTTTAGACATGTCAAACATTCCCAAAGGTTTTCTTTATATTTCTGTAAAGAGAAACACCGAATTGGATGACTATAACAGATATACATATACTGTGGTATATCAGAAAATAGTATCTCCTTCCTTTTTGGTTAATCAAGTAACTATTTAAGGTGGGAAAACATCTCTAAAAATGTGTTTTCACAACTTAATAAGAATTCGTTTTCAGTGCCTGTTGTCCTGGTAGCTGCATAGTCAGCAATGGGTGGCCAAAAACAGTATGAAAATTTCTATAAAATTAGTTCATCCAAAGCTATATGGCCTCGCCTGTCGCAGCGTCCTCCTCAGCGGATGAATCGATGGATGGATAGATAGATGGATGTGTGTAAGTGTTTTTGCACTGCGAAACTGTTTTGGGGCAAATGCAAAATGATTGATTGACTCCCGGCATCATTATTATTAGCATTTTTCGGGTTCGGGTCTCCGTTGTGCCTGCGTTTCTGGCTAATTAACAGAGCTCTGACTCTAACTCTGGCCAACTCCGATTTTGAAGCTGGCCTGGTTCATTCAACCCACCTGAGCTGATGGTGCTGATGGGTGAAGTACAACCGTTGGACGCAACTCCCAGCAGCAGCTCAGCTAATTGAAGCCAAAGAGGAATTACTAGATAATTTTAATGTGTTACGGTAGCCCGGCATTAGCATTAGTGGCAGCCCAAGCCAATTTCCACTTTGCATTTTGTGTTTGGATCTTTAGAGAATTGGCTTTAGCTGTGAAAATCACCGATGGATGCGATGCGGTTTAATCACCCCATGCTTATGAGCCATTAAAGTAACTCAGGAAGATGAGTAACTCCTTGGTTCACACAGTATTTTAATTTAAATTTATTATTACAAAAGAGTTTTGTAAAGCTTAAATGGATATTGAATATATTTTGTTATTTATAGATTATAGTATATTTATTTTTCTTTTCAATTCCTATATTTTCTTATACTGCATATGATTTTATATTTAGGTAAGCTTTAAATAATAATAAATACTAATTATAGTCTCTGTATTATATCTTCATTCCATTTTTTAGGAGCTTGGAAACACTCAAGAATTTTTTATTATGGTGTTAATTATGTGTTAATTAATGTATAGTTTATTGTTATTTGGTAAGACAAAATAATTATATAATGGATTAATATTTATAGAACCTGCGCAAGCATTTATTTATATTAACCATTGCTTGCCTTATCTTATTTAAATTTGTATTTAATACAAGTAAAAGTTTTTCATCAACAAAATAAAAAATATAAAAGATGAAAAGGAAGGAAAAGAGATTTATTAAATTATATTTAAGGCATTTTGCATTTATAAAACAAATTATAAATAGATCATTAGACAAAGATTATTATTTTTAAAGTTTTTTAGACTTTAGTGGTAGCGTTAGGATATAAATACAATTCAAGCTCCTTGAGATATACAATTCTTACAGATTTATAATTGACAGGAAAACGATTTTTTTTTTATATTTTAAGCTAAAACTAACAAGTTTTACTAGGTCCCAAAAATACCGTAACCACTTCTAAATCAACCATTTCCATTTGAACTTAATTTACATCTCGTTTTGGCCAGATAAAACCGGCAGCTGTAATATTAAAATTCGTTTTAGTAACTATTCGTAAACTGCGTATATCTAACGTATTTCTGTTATTGAATTTTATGAGGTATGCCCTACCGGAGCTCAGAGGGAACTGTATCTCAGGTGATTGCCTTGTGCAATGTGATCGCCGCCATTTTGAAAAGCGTAATAGAGCCAAAGGCACTTTATTCGTTGACTACTGATATGGCTAACACACTTACGATTCGTGCATATAAAGCACTCACACCATTACATATCCACTTATAAACTCAGAGCGGATAGAGTCTTGGTTCATTCCAATTTCAAGTCGCTTTCCCACTTACTTTACATAATAACAACCACACAAAATAAAAAAAAACGCCCGTAAACTGGTATGTACATACCACCACAGATATACAGATACATTTACACAGATACGTTTATAAGTCTTTATTTGCGTGCTTTTGTTGGCTATAAAATTGTTTTTTCTTTATCATAATTAAATTCATGGTTCGTGTATCTTCTTCAAAAAACCAAATCCGAAAGATACACTCTCTGGATCTCTCTCGCTCGCCCTCTTTCTCTGTCTTTGGGCACTTAATTCGTGAGCCGCAAGGTGAGTTATGTTCATATATACATACCTATGTATGTACAGTCATATTTACCTCGATCATTTCTATTGTCCGACCATGTTCGCTAGACAAGGCCAGCACGAGGGAGCAGAAAGGGAGGCTAGATCGATTGTGTGTGCGTCGGCGTTTGCTGGAAAATGATGTTACATTACAAATTTTAGACTAAGTCCATAACACTACCTTTAAAATCATATTAAATTAAATAAAAAATTAATTTCAAACTTATTAATATATAAACCGAAAATAAAAGGGTTTATATAACAAAGAAACTACTCTAGATATTTATAATACAAAAATCTAGTCTTTCTTCATCGATAAATTAATTTAAAGCATATAATAATGTTTTCTTCTAAATTCCCCAAGGAAAAATAAATATATATAGGTTTGCTATTTCTATTAGTAATAAATTTTAACCAGTAGATACATATGTTCGATAAGGAAAAACATCTCGACAATATCTTTGTACTATAAAGTTTATGGGAAAAGATATTTCACTTTGACAAAAATAAGGATATAATATTTTATGCCTTTATTATTTATTTTAATATACATAACATATATAACGGAATCTAAAGATGAATGTATCTAATATCTTTCATTTATTTATTAAACAACGTTACGTTTTCGAGAATATAATATCTGCTTTAAAAATAATTTATCTTAAAGTGTTTTATTATTTATCATATTCTTCAATATTTCCCAGGGTATCTATCTATCGTTAGTCTTCCCCTATTTCTACTTTTAGTTGTGTTTGAATTTAATTACGCCGCCGCTGGCTCTACGAGTTCCATCATCCAATCTAAGGCCGTGGGGTAATTTCAAGCAAAACGAAAGCGCCACCCATCCGAAGATCTCATTTATAATGCCGCTGCCTCTCTTTCTAACGCCCTCTCTATCTTGTTCAGGTTTTCCCCCCACAAACTTTTCACGTACACATTTCTTTTGATAATTTCATAATCGTGTTTCTATTTTTCACATTGATAACTTAGCCAGAGATCACCGGAACTGAGAGCTTTATGCAGCCCAAAATGCGAGTGTCAATAACTCATCGATGACATAGAATGCTGGTCGCCAACGCAAATGCTTTCCCCTTACGGAAAATGTACAAGAAAAACTAGGAAAACCCGCTTGGAATTGCTGAACGAGCTGCAAGATAAATGAAATGTCATTTGCCCCGTGTGTTCTCTAGGATATATACAGATATATACTGATATATTCCCCTATTAGGCTCTGGAGTACGCAACCTGGATGACTCCATTAGGGGGAAAATTGAGAAATCTGCCAGATTTTAAATCCTGATCAATGTTGTGATTTGTTACGACTTCTAACGTGTATATTTATAGGGGATTAGTCTTTGATTTTTCATTTTAATTACTAAAAATTAATTAGGAATAGCTTGATTGAAGGGAATTATAATTATTTTAAGAGATATTTTAGGCATATATAATATTAAAACTAAATAAGAAATAAAAGAAAATATATTATTGGACACCTTGTTTATAAATTTATAAATTGGTTTTTTACATGTATTTTTTCTTTGCAACAATAGTGTAATATTTAATTTTTTAAAAGGTTTATTTTTGATTTATAAATATAATAAAAATAGTTGGAGTTTGTTTTTATATGAAGTAAGTGAATTAAAAGAAAATGTTCTTCTATTTTTCATTTCCAAAAGGCAACCAAAAGGCTTCATTCTTTTGGAAGCTCAAAAATATGTAGCTAATATCAAGCTTAATGTCCTTATATACAAAATTATTTCAATATCGCCTGCTTCACTGACATTTATCAAACAAAATATAGAAACCTCCAAAAAAGCAATGAGCAATGGATCAGCACGAGGAGGAACCATTCGAAATAATATCAAAATCACACATATGTCATAAACAGATGCCATTAAAAACAACAACCTGAAAATACTGATTCCTCTCTATTAAAAATAAACTTGAACCACCCACGAATTGAATTGTTGTTGTTTGTATTATTATTATATTTTTTATATTTCTTCATAGCAATTTCTTTTGACTATTTGAAATGCGTACAAAATATCATTTAGACAGATCGTGGCATTAAAATATATGTACACATGTGCATAACATATACTATATATGTATGTATATGTCGAAAAACAACCGAATATTTTAATTAGAGTGTAGATAAAAAGCAGCAACAACAAAGGAAACATTCAACAAATGAGAAAAAAGAGCAGCGATGATGAGCAGCGACTTTCAGCGAAAGGGGGGATGCGATGCCAGCGGTGGCAGCAACAAATATTAACAATAATTATACCCAAAATATCAAGGCGCGACACCTATTCCATATAAATTTTAGCTTTCCACAATTTTTTCGTTCACTCTCGATAAAAATAACATTCCACACGTACACAAGCCAACGGAGGGGGGTATAGGGCGGAGAAATAGATTTGGGAAGTGAATTTCGAATAGTACCTACCCATATATACTCATATATATACTATATGTATACATATATACAATATATATCGTAGTGAGGTGGGGGCTGTGGGTAAAAATAAATACAAATGTCGCCGGCATCAATAAGATATAAATTAAAAGTGTACTACAATCCCAATGTTAATTAGAGAAGCACGAAATTTGGGGGGAAAAGCACGAGGGGAGGGCGGGAAAAAAGTGGAGCGAAGAATTAAAGAACTTCACGGAGAAGAATGTGATATAACTTGGGGATTATATATATCTTTGTAACACCTACTATTAATCAATGATTATTAATTTGTGGGTTTTTTTATTTTATTTACCAATCATAACCTTTGTTTTATTAATTTTTCTATTAATATAATTTTAATTAATCAAAATACAATGTAAAAATATTTACTTTCTCATCTCAAATCATATTTAAATATATATTTTATAATTAAATAATTATTTCTCCAAGTGCCATCACCTTATGATCATATCCATCCTAGGCATTCTCTCTGTAGTACTATTTAACGCCATCTCCGCCCTTCCTTTAAGATATCATACCTCTCATCCGATTTCGTACCTCCCATTCAGCCGAACTTCACGCGCTTCACTGGATGCGTTTGACATGCTGTCGTGTATCTATTAGATACATTAGCCACCGCATGCCGCCAGATACATCCATGCTGCATCCACGGATCGCTGCATCTTCTTCGGGCTGCCCCAGCATTTCCAATGTTTTCCTATTTGAAGTGTTTTTACACGTAAATTTATTTTGTTTTTGTCGCGTTTAATAAAGTCGGGGTGCTGCCTGCCACCTTATAGCTTTCCCCAAAAGCAGCAGCAGGGAAAAGTGGGAGGAAAACTTTATTTATTCCAGCCTCAGGCAGCTTAATGACTTCCTGCAAGGAAAATCGGGGACAGGGCGAGATTATAGTGCGGTAGCAGTGTTATATATCATGTGGTTATATATCTACATAAATCTAAAGAAGTCTCAAGTTTTAAAATTATATTTTGAAATACTTGGAGTAAGTTGATTTAATTATTAGCTATATAATATACATTTTTATTGATATATACCATTATACAAAAGTTTTGTACAACGAATTCAATTCCTTAGACCTTCAAGACCTTAAACTATTTAAATATTAATTTTCTTTAATCGTCTTTTATTTTTCCTCTTATTGCAAAATAATTTATCTAAACAAAACAACATTGTACTTTTTTAAATCCAGAATAATTTGTATATCATTATTGAAGTATTTGCAGTAAATCCGCTTTTAAGTATCTGTGGGTGGAATTTACACAAATAAAGTCTATATGTGCTGCGTCATTTGTATTACAATTTCAAATGAGAGCACTTGATTTATTTAAATCCGTGTCCGATTACTCACTAGATATTCCGATGAAAACAAAGCCGGGCTTAGTGTACCAACCAAATCGAGCTTTTAATAGACTTTAAGTGTAAATAAAATAGAGATTATTTGTTAATTTTTAAAAATATTTTACAGTGGACTTTTATTGGATTTCTTAAACTATAAAATTTATAGTATAGACTTTTATTAGAATTTTCAAAAATCACCAAATATGTTTTATATTGGTTTTATCGGTTATTCAGGATAACTAAGAAATGCATATGTATACCATTTATAAGTATATTTATTTTTTAGTTCTGAAGATAATACAATTTTACTGACTTCAGTTTGAAGATTATGTTTTTGAGATTTATACAGATTTATTTAAAATTCTATTGGTTGAATTTATCGAACATTTTTGAATGCTAAAGAGGACTTTTGTGCTTTATCTAAAAATAAGTTGTATTGATCAAAGGCGAATTAATTTATTGTTATTATAATTTTTCGCACTTAGCACCAGATAAATCAAATGGAATATTTTTCTCACTCTTTTGCTCAAGCGTGTCTACAATTCAAATTTTAGTTTTCATCAAACTTTTATTAAAGTAATTTATTATATGAAATCTTTTTATTTAAGAAGATAATTTTAGCAAAAAAGATTTATTAAGATTTTATTAATTTACGTGTATTTAGCACCAGATAAATCTGTTTAAATTCTTCACTCTCCGCTAGCATTTCTTCCCAATATTTTGGTAGCAATTCTGCAATTTCAATTGGTCGGCTCTCTCTAGCTCTTTCTTGGTTCTTCGCGAGCGTTCTTCTCCATCTTTTTCAGCCACTTTGTCTAGTTGGAAAAGTAAACACAGTCTGAGTGTGTGGCTTAGATAATAGTAGGAGTGTGCGTGTATCTGTGTGCGTTCACTGGAGTGGCTAAAAAGGCGAAAAAGAAAATCCCCCTTTGCATGCAACATGTTTGGAGCGAACATCGAACTAGTGGCCATCGAACATTTTGGTGCGCAACGCTCGCTTCGTGTTTTCATTTGTGCCACGAAAACAGGAATCCGTAATTCTTATTACTCGCAGTAAGATTCAGTTTGTGGCGAAGACTCAGTACAATTTCAGACTCATCAGAAATCAGACGGGCAGCAAGTGTCGTAGTTCAAGTGCGGATAATTTGGCTTATTTCAGTGTTTTTTGACACTTTGTTTTGGTTTTATTGAGACTTTATTGTGTTTAACATTAGTGAAATAAATAAAATAAAAAAACAAGAACAACAACAAATTATACAATAAACAGAATAATTAAAACAAAAACAAACAAACAATTAAATAATGAAAATAAACAAAATAAAAACATTAAACTGAACTCAGAAAGGAGTAAAACTAATAAAACTACAAATAAATACAATCTAAAACTATTGTTAAAATTAACTGTGTTATTCCTAGAAATACAAAACTTTAAGTTAAATAAATACACAAAACAAACAATTAGTTTAAAAATAAGAAACTGTGCAAATAACTTTAAATAAATTGCTACAAACATCCGTTATTAATTTCTTTACAATTTATTGTAATTAGAATTAAACAATTTTGTGACAAAATATTACAAAAATAAATTGAGAAACATTAGTTTAAAGTTGTATTTCAACTATTAAGGCAAAGTCAGAGACAGCAAACAGAACTGCAGCAACGCGTCGGCAAATTGGCATAAATAAATAAATAAATAAAATCCGCTGCCTTTTTGACTTTTTTACTCTTTTTTTACAACCTGAATTTTTATGAATGAATGCAGCGAAAAAAAACCGCAACGTAAGAGCGGGATAGAGCGAGTCGCGTGCACAGGAGCAAAGTCGGGTGAAAGTGTGGGTGGCGGGTGGCGGGGAAAAGCGGACAGGTTGTCAAAGTGGCGGGGCGACAAGAAGTCACCATTCGATCCGATTTTCCCGCCCACCACTGCCGCCACCCACTGCCCCATCATATTTTTTGTTTTTCTTTTTCGCTCATCACTTGTCACTTTGTTGTTATTGTCGCTCTTGTTTTTTTTTCTCCCCCCTGCTGCTGCCGTACGTCTGTCAGCGGCTGTCGCACTCAACAGTCACACATGCCGACACATAGATACAAATAAAGCGACACTCGCATGCAGCAATTGTTGTCGTTGCAAAATTAATAACGGAAGTTGTGCATTTTATTAATAAAAACGAAATTCGCTCAGAACCAGATTCACACAATCAGAATCAGAAAAACCAGAACACGAAACGAGCTGCGAAAAAAAGCCGAGCGGAAAATAAAAGAAAACACACACAAAAAGTGCAGCGCGCTTCTCTATGGCTTTTCCGTTTTCGTTTTGCTTTCACGCTTCTTGGAAAATCCAAGAAACCAAGAAATTGGCGTTCCTGTGCTTAGTTGTTGGTGTTTTCTTTTCGCTTTTGGCCTTCTCATTACCATCGTTGTTGTCATTGTTTGCAGTTGTTGTTGTGCAGTGTTAAAAAAACCAAACTAAATTCCAAAATCGGCTAAAACAGAAGGAGAAGTGCTAAAAAAAGAAGTCCTATCATTCATACACACAAATTATAAAGAAAACCTTTACAAAACCAATTTAAAAAAGGACGAAATCCTTCGAATAATAAACCTCAGTGTTTCAAAAGTGTTCAAATTTGATTGATTGAAAAAAAATCGGAAAACTGTGACCCTGACAACTGCTTTATAGTGATTTTGCTAAAGACAAATTAAGGAAACATCATTTCCAAAGGTAAGTTTCTTTTAAAGCAGTCTTCCTTTAAATAAATTACTAAATAAATATTGTATAAAAAAATCAGCTCTGGAAAAATGTTTATTTAGAGAACATACTTTTAATGGGTTTATCAGTTCTTTTTTTTTAATTTTTTCAAACTCTCAGAACTTTGTGGAAATATCTTTAAGGCATAGATACAAATGTATCTGTAAATTATTTAGGGATTTTATAACCTAAATTTATTTATTGTATTATCTTTATGTTTATATTGTATGATCTCTAATAACATTATGTTCTTCATTATTATCTAAAGAAGTAGTAAAACTTGCCTCAAAATATTAATAATTTATCAAATTAAAATAAAATATATCTAAAGTTCGAAGAATTACACTTAAAAATCTATCTTCGTATAACATTAACCAGTTTTAGCCACATTAAACTGAACCTTCTATAAAATAGAACTTTCTCAATTGTTTGGATTAAAGTTTCAGCTTTTAAATGGCGTCCGATTTTGTTTTACATAAATTAAATCGGTTTATCAAGTTTTTAATGACGCCAAACTTTATTTGCGATCTCTCCCAATGATCGTAAAACGAACTTAATGGCTTACAAATAAAATACGGACTTACAAAAGGCGTTAACATTTTTCTTTCTGGGCATCTTAGAAATTTCTTTGAGCTGGCAAACTGCGATATGTGTGAATCTTCGAATCGGTTTTACACGCTTCTATGATTGGTGTCCTCTTTGGATTTTGATAAATGAATCTTTTGGCATTTTTAAGGGGGAATTTCGGGGCGGTAATTGCCAACTTATTTCAGTCAGTGGCAGAGAGTGTATGGCCAATAATGGTGATAGCAGCTAATGAACCCCGAACTCTCGGTGGGATTTGGGATCTGCTGGGATCCCAGTGCGATGCTGCGTAAGTGTGGATTCCTCGCCTCGGCGAGTGTTGCTTTTTTTTCAACAGCGCTGAAAACAAACACAAATATTAGATGTGTGTGTGTGTGTGTGTGGTGTGGAAACCTGTGAAAACAAAGGGGGGAAACCCGAGTGCAGAGGGGGCCAAACAATTAACGCTTCGCTGTAATTACAGCAAATGGTAAAAAATAGAAAAAATGTTTGGAACAACTAACCCAAAAGAGACACAGCGATGTGGGGAAAAATACAAAATATTAATAATCAATAGCCCGCTAAAAGGCAGCGGCCAAGGCTTGGAGTCGGTCGAGTTGGTCGCGATGGTTGAGGCAATTTTATCGGTCATTGAACGACCCAAGTCCGGACCAAGAAAGACTTTACTGCCAGAGTCTTGGAGCTAGGAAATTATGGCAAAAAAAAACACCAACTTGCCGCCGTAAGAAGCGATCGGTTTTTGGTTAATTACCCCGTCTTTGGGCCCAAACCAAATCTCCGTTAACCCACAGGCAGTTAATTACATAAAAACAAGTGATTTGCGTGTGCGCTGCCCACCGGCATCGATTCCCCAGTTTTCAGCTTTACGTTTTCTTAGATTTTTGTTCGTATTTCTTTATTTTTTTTTTTCTTCTTTCGTTGGGTAATTTTCAACTCGCCAACTTTCGGCTGCGGCTAATTAGCGGAGAAAATCTTTGGCAGAAGCCGAAGCAAGGCCCATTTGTTGCTTGAACTCTTTGGCGGTTGATTGAAGTGATTGAAGAACAGGTGACCTTTTGAACTAAAAGCTCCATAAAGATCATGCTTATAACAAATGTTCTAAATGATCATTTCTAAATGATGATTTACTAAATTGGATCGAAAATCCTATGATTAAGAGATTTTCCCAAATTTTATTTGTAATAAAAAATACTCTCCAATTATTTCTATTGCTCTAACTTTTCATTTAGATATTTTTTATACAATTTTCCCACTATTAAATCCTTCCATTTTCGTTTAAAAACTGTGTTAAATGTTACCGAGAATAAAGAATAAAATTGTGTATCATTTCATTATGTCTCAAATCATTGCTCCTTCTCGCTTAGTTCTCCCTTTTGCTGCCAAGCTTCCGAATGACCTTTGGATGGCGCCGTCTTCTCCGCCCCATCAGTTTCCCTGGCCCTCCCATTCCCACAATTTATCATAAAAAATAAAAGTTCTTTTTGGCTTTTTACGAACCTTTTCATGGAGTTTTTTTTTCGGCCCCCCTGCGGTCAAAATTTTCGGAAGGAGACGGGGAAGCTGGAGCTGGACAATCGGCGCCGTGACTGCGTTCTAGATAAATAAGCATTCTTAATTATCCCTTTGCCTCGTTCTCTGGGGTGGTGCAAAAAAAAAAGAAAAAATTTTATAAACAATGGAAAACCGCGCACTTAATGCGTTTTCTGTTTTCCACAACAGACGGGCGGCGGGGCAAGTATTTTTCTTCATATTATTCATTATTTCATGGCGCAAAAAGAAAATGTTTTTATTGCCTGCGAAAAAGGGTATAAAATGCCCCAGCGCCATTAGCCAAGGACCGACCACCAACAACAACAATTCCAATCAAAAGGCGGGCCAAAAAGAAATTTCAAAGTGGCCAAAAGGCGAGAGATATGCAGTGAAGGGTGGAATATATCGTACACTCGTACAAATTTTATACATATATATATTTTTGGGAACTCCGAAGGAATGCCGTCGGGTGGATGAGATTTTGATTTGGCTCTGGATTTCTGGCCCATGACAGGCCAGTGACTTTTCACTTTTTCGCATGTGAGCAAATGTGTAATTGAAGTTCCGCTCGGCCAAAGAAACGAGCTGGGAAACAAAGAAGAAAATTGGGCGAAAGGACTTCGAGGACCTAACAATCGGATTCAATTGTTCTTCCTTCACTCGCCGACGGCGGCGCCTTGGTCGGTCGACCGGTCGTCCCAAGTCGTCGCGATTCCTGCCACATGAGTTGGCACAAAATCGACACACAAAGAAATCACCATCGAAAAGTGCACGAAAAAGTGCAACGAAAATGAAAATGATGTGTCACTTTCTCAATGCCCTATGCTACCTGCCATGTAAATCATCATCATTATCATCGTCATCACACAAAAAACATCCTTCGAAAATATTATTATTACTGCAGGCAGGAGCCAAAAGGGCCTAGGGGGGAATATCTGCATCGATTTGGAAAAATATTCTCATCATAATATTTGCAGTTCGTCTTCGGGAACTTGTAACGTCACCGATTTAGGGACGTAAGCCAGCCAACGTAAACACTTGCCGTAAGGCGCTGACTAACAGTGGGCACTCGAAGGTTATTTCAGCTTGAAAAATGATTAAGTGCATGTTTTGATTGAATTGAAAAGGGGTTTAGCAGCTAAATAAACTTGTTGTTAACAAAGATTTCATAAAAATAAAGACCAAATTTATTTTTATCTAAAAGTATTAAAAATAAATAGCATAAATCAATTGTTTTCCAGGAGATTTTCAATTTCTTTGCCATATTAACTTTTCTTCGGTTTTAAATATCTTAAACAAATAGGAAATTATATAAAGAAAGTCGTAATTGTAGTTTTTTAGTATTTTTTGTATTCCTTTTTAAAAAATTTAATATAGACTCATTTAAATAAAGTTTCGATTTATTTATTATGCATTAGAAGAATTCATTTCGGAAGTATCTCAACATCCTTCAAATATTCTCCTGAAATGTGAAAGATACATTTACTCTCGTAACGTAATCACGACTTCCACCGTTAACACGTAAGGCAACTTAAATAGTTGGCGTTACGAATTGCAGATTGCAGGTGAAGTGACTTTGTTTTCTTTGTGCCTCCCCTTTCTCCACTTGCCCTTCTTCTTCTTCGTCTTCTTTTGGTGCTGCTGCCCAGCCCACGACCTAAAAAAACCAATTTCTATATGTTATAAAGCGAGTGGGTGAGTGGGGGTGTGGGTGTAAGTGTGTGCTGTCTGTGTGTTTAGTATTATCAAATGCAATTTTCTAACGCAGTCGCACTTTCAACGATGACAGCAGCAGCGACGTTGACGCTGGCAGAGGCAACGACGGCGACTGCAGCAGTAGCCCCCTCCTCCCTTCCGAAACAACAAAAATGATGCCCCCGAACAATTGCAGTTTTAAGTGAAAATAAAATGCATGACAACAACGGTGGCAGCAGTAGCAGAGGGGGGGGCGGTGGTGGCAGCAACAACAATGCATGCCTAAAACCTAATAAAAATTCAAATTAACATTTGAAAGAGTGAGCCAGCATATAAACTAGAACGACAGAGAGAGAAAAAGATGGAGAAAGCACTGCAACGTGCGAAAGAGATGGACGCAGGGAGAAAGCAAGAGAGCTGGCCAAAAGAGCGAGACAGCGAGAGCGACGCAATAGCTGAAAAAGCTTATGAAATTCTATTAATTTTTGAACAAAACGGAATGTAATCCCTGCGAATGACCCATAGCCACCCCACCCCAACCACGCCCACACGCCACCCCCCGCTCGTCCCCCTTTCTAATCGGAAAACCGAAAAGTTCCGATGATGCAGCAGCGTCCAAAATACCCTTTTGTATGTTTGTTTTTGCGTATTTTGTTGCACTTTTGTTTTTGTGCTATCTCCGCTTTTGTAGCTGTATTCGCAGCTGTGTGTCTGTGTGTGAATGTGTATCTTTGAGGTTGTTTTTGTTGCTTTGGTTGTGCAGATTGCAGACACTCGCATAATAATGCAATTTGCCATCTGCCATTGGAACGGCGCGTCGTTCAGCGTTTCAAAGTTCAGTTCCGATCCAGATTCGACGTCACGCGCCAAAAAGACGTCGTCGACGTTGTTGTTGTTGTCTGGCCTTTGGATGTGTCCGTTTGTCGGTGTGTCTGCCATTTGTCTGTGTGTTTGATTCGCTCCCCTTTGGAGCCCCAGCCCCAATCATGCAAACTCTGCCTCAAATATACAGTAAACCATCGGAAATGGGAGGGCTATATATAAAATTATATTAAAATTAAAATTATATTGGATTTTCTAATAATGATAGCGATAAACAAGATCATTTTTTTCTAAATTATAATAAATTTATAGAAAGTTATAGGCCTAAAAAAATGTGTTTTTTATGGTTGGTTATTTTAACAAAAAAGTATAGCCTATATTTTAGGGCAACAAGAAAAAATGGCTACAAAACTGGTTATTTTTAAGGCGTTCTTTCTTTTATTAATAATATTAATAAAATTCATTCATTAATAAAATTCATTGCTAAAAATGTTCTCCTTTCGAGTGATTACTGTACCCATAAGGAGGACACCGTGCTGCACCGGAACACCGGGCCTGCCACCTGCAGGCTGGCTGCTTGTCTTTGGCACTCGCACACTGCCCCGAAAACCAACACTCTCTCAAAGGACTCCCGTGCTGTGACTCCTGCCGTTTGATGTTTTTTTTTTTTGTGGAGTTTTTTTGCTGCTCTCTTTGCTCCCATTTATCGCCGAGCTGCTCCATCTCCCCCACCTGCCCCTTTCCGTTGCCTCTTTTCGCTGCTGCAGTTGAAGGCCTCGAAAATCGCCTTCGGCTTTTGTCGGCTGCGAAAAATCGCGGCGCGACGCGACGCATTCGCGATTCTTTTTCAGCTTGTTCTTGTTTTTTTTTGTTGTTTGCTTGCTGTGTGTTTGTGCGTTGATTTTGCGATTTTTGTTTTTGTCCTTTTTTTCGCGCAGTTTGCGAGTTTTCCACGAAAAACAGCTGCAAAAAAGCACGTGTCATCGCTGACTCGCCCATTTCAGCGTGTGCGTTCCCCCAACCCTAATTTTCCTCATTTTCCTCCCACTTTACTCCCTTTTCATGGCTGCTTTTCACCGCTTTTCCTCGCTTTATTTGATTTTTATGCTTGCGGATTTTCTTTTGATTTCCTCGTTCGCGATTGTTGTTCTTGCGTGAAAACTGTTTTCGTAGACAGGACAAATCGGGGGAATCCCCCACGATGATGATGATGATGATGATGATGACGATGACGAGATGATGACGTTGTCTTTGGTTTTTGGCGGTGAATTCGCATTCTCTCCCCCCCCCTCCGGAAGCATCGGATTTGCTACTGCAGTTCTTTGGCAGACTTTTTGCCATTTTCTTCGCCGCAGCCAAATTATTGATTTGATTTCTCGATTTGGCCGCGAGCCAAGCGCCAACTTACTTGGTTAAAAGCAAACAACGAAAATACTGCTTAAGATTGCACATAAGGACAACACACCCAAAGGACACAGTGGATACAGCTGCGGAAATTAGATAAAAAAATTAATTGATTAATTAAAGTGCAATTAATATTTTATTTAGGAAAGCGTTGATGTTACCATTGAAGATTGTTTTATAATGTTAATCAATTGATCTGAAAAGTGGGATACATGTTCATGAGAGTTTAATTCTTGGGTTTTAAACAAAAATTTCATTAAATACCTATAACTTAAACCTGAAAATCTCAATTAATTTATTATAATAAAAGGGTTTCTTGAGTTTTTTGAAGTGACCACTGTTTCCTTTACATTTTCGCACACAAAGACGCCCAAGACGATGGCATAACCCAAGGCACACCCAATACCAAGACTCCTCCCTCTCAGCTTGGTGGTCGAATCGAAGCTGCAATAAATAAAAGGCATCTCAGCCCCCTTTTTAAGCCCTCTTTTCCCACAAAGGAGTCGCCATTCGGACTGGCCTTCTTCCTTCCACCTTCTATAACTAATATGTTACATCGGTGTTGGTGCAACTTGAGACTTGACTGCTGCAGTTTCCTGGAATTTCGCTCTTGCTTGTGCCTCTTTGGTGGCTTTTCTTCTCTCTTCTTCGGCTGCTCTTAAGTTTTCTCAGCTGAGGTTTGTTATTGTTTTTCTTGCCATTTTGCCGGTTGGCGGCCACATGAATGAATATGAATATGGGGGGTGCTCTCTCTTTCGCTCAGCTGCCCCTTCTTAGCACACGTTCGGTGGAAACTTCGGTTCGAGTTGGAGACGATTTCGCTTGACTTCGTGTTGCATCAAACATGTTGGAAGAAGTCTAGTGCGGGAAGGGGGGCTTCCCTCCGATAACCGGAAACGGAAATCATATTTGGGCAAGTTCTAATGCCATGAGCAATTGCAATTAAATGGCCAAAACGCCAATTGTAGTTGAGACAACAACGACAGACAGACAGAGAGAGCGTGAGAGAGAGGAACTGCCATTAACCATTAATGCAGGAACCGTAAATCGAATCGCAAAAGGAAGGTGTGTCACGCCGACTTATAAATAAAATTAACAACCAAAGTCAGGCGCGGGGGTAAACGCGAGGTTAAAGCGGAAATATTTGCGCCACAGCTACAACGAGGAGGTAACTCCTCCCTCTCTTGTTGTTGTTGCTGTAATTAATGGCAAACAATTACAAAAAAAGGAAACAAAATAAAGCAGACAACACACACTCAGCGGTCGAAAGACAAATGAACGCAGAAACGAAGAAGAAAGCATGAAGGCCCCCAAGTGGAATTACAAAATAAAATGCGAAGGAAGAAGAGCAAGTTAAAAAGTGAATTACCTGATAAAGGACAAAACGCGCGATTTGAGGTGTGTTTGCCGACCAAACAACCCCCCTTTCGCAATCCCCCTTTTATTTTTCTTTAGCTCGATGTGACTCCACAGTCAATCCGTCCCGAGAACAATGCGTGTGTCGCGGGTTAAGCACCAGCGCCCAGCATGGTGCCTCCACAGAGAACAGTGGAAAGCAGGGGAAATTTTGTCAATAAATTAAGAACATTTCAGAACATAAAGCTGATTGGAAATTGACTTAATTTGGTATTTAAATAATATGATTAAGTTGAAATACATAGATCCTTAAGGATATTATAGATCAAAACCCCAAACTCTCACATTTTAATACCCACTGTGACTAAAAACATATCCCCTCCCCATCTGTCTACAAAATACACTCCCCATAAATTATAATTATTTCACTATTTAATTTCAAACTTTGTTAAATCATCCCTTTTTCCTTTGTTCCACTGTGAATATCCTTTCATTATTGGTTGCTCCTCCTCACCCTTTTTGCCCCTCGATGTAACAGCCGCGGTCAGTGTCCAGCTGACTTGCTTAATTAATTACGCGATTGTATTTGTGACTAACTGCTTACGATTTCCTCTTGCCCGGCTCCGTCTTGGTCTCAAAATTCTGTGGTAATGCAATCGCTTGTTTTGGAAGGACATTGGCAGCGGGGGCAAGGACGCCGTGTCACTGGGGAGAAATTAATACCCACTTAAGCTGAACTGGACAGCCGCTGTTTCTTCGGCGAAAGATTCCTCTTCCGTTCTTTTTTTTTTCTTTTAGCCGCCAGTCGATTCTTCTTATTGCCAAAGGTGATTCACAATGCGCATAAATAAAGTGTTCTTCCCAGTATGGCGATTCCATATTTATTTCGTTCTGACTTTACTCTCAGTGAACACCTTATTTCGACACCTCTTTGTTCATATTTTTCAGGTAATTCTTTGAGTCCTGCAATTATCCTAGCCGGGTTAAGACCCAAAACACCTATTATTCTGTGGCATTTTCGAAAAATTATGAAGTAAAAAGCGTTTTTATTACCGAAAATTACAATGTGCGAACGGAAAGAGGAGGCGGCTTATGGCGAAGGGGTCAATGGCAGTCGCAAGGGAAGGAGTACACTTAAGAAAAATCTAAAGAGTAATGAACTTATCAAAATTATATATCAGAAATGATTTATAATAATACAAAACCATGCGTTTAATATTTTATTTAAAACTATGGGTTGAAAATTCCAGGATTCGTTTTAGTAAGAAGACATTATCTTCCCTACATCTCGCTATTCTTTCTCTGTAATAGTTCCAGAGGACCAACAGCAGGCAAGGGTCCCCCTTCGATTCCAGCTGTCCTTGGGTCAGTCTGGCTGGCTTTTTTGGGATGGTTGGATAGTTGTGGGCCCGTCAGCAAATAAACACTCTTCCTTCCCCGACGGCCAAGCATAGCGGGTGGTTAATTTCATTAGAAATTCATAATTTTTCTGTTTTTTGGGTTCAGTGCGCTTTGGGGGTCGAAAGGGGGCAAGCGGGGTGGAGGACCCTGTCGAAGGGCGTTGCTTGGACATGTGTAAATGTGGGCAATAAAAAATAAATTTCATATTTTCAGCGTTGCTGCTGTTCGTGTGGTTGTTGCTGTGTTATTATTGTCGTAATTTGTTTATAACGGTATTTACGAAATGGTCACAAGTCAACGCGTTCCAGCAAAATAACAACAAAAACAAAAACAACAACTAAAAGGACTTGGCAACCCCTAAACACGCACCAGAGCTATCCCCATCCTGTGAGCCCCCTATCACCAATTATTCTTATTACGCCTATTACTACTTTTTATTTTAACCACTTTCCATTGTGTTGGTGTTGTTATGGGTGTTGGGAGGTTGTTTCCGAGGATCCGGGCTTTCCCCCCGCCGCGTTTGCTGACCTTTTATGTTAATCGCATTTGGCTTGTAGCCGGGATCAAGCTGGAGGAGAGAGGGGGGTGCTTGTAGCCAGTAATTGATATGCGTCCTAATCATGCAATCCTTTGTTACCTCCTTCCAGCTACAGAAATTTCCACCCACTCGGGCCAACTTTGGTTTGCGGCTTGTTAGTTGTAGTTAGAAGAAGTAATTACAAGCATTGCTGCTGGGTTTATGTTTAAGCCAAATGACGTCAGCCCTCAATTAATGATCGAGGAAAATGTCTGGAATTACCAAGCCATTTTTTTGGGTAATCAAGTGGTGAATCAGAATAATTAATGTGTGCAAAAAAATAAAGGGAAAATAAAAGAAAGGTTTGCTTTTATATAGAAATTAAAGTTATTATTAAGGACATTATGGTCTCATCAATATTCTAGATTTCCTCTAAGCTGGAAATATCGATCTCTTAGCAGATCCCTCTCAGAGCTCTCCTTCAAAATAAACCCCTAACCAGCTTTAAGCCAAGTTTTAAATTCCACAACAAACTCTACGTCAAACTGCGCCTCAGTTTCGGTCTCTCACACATATCTCTGGCATTTGCTGGCTAATTAATAAACTTTCACATATCTGATTTCGGAAATCTTTTCACTTGCAGCCGCTTGAATGGGTTTGAAATCTAACCGAAAATCGTTTTATGTAAATTATCGAAAAGAAAGAGATGTTTCGAGACAGAGAAAGAGAGAGAGAAATAAGTCGTAGATAAGTTAAAGATGCCGTGAGGTACGATGTGGGATTTTTTCTGTTTTATAATTTATTGCATTTTGATAGTTAGAGTTTAATTACAGCATTTCACTCGGCGCATGTTGGCAGTGAAAGTGCAAGTGGAATATGTGTAGTATATGGTGAAGAGGCTACCGATCCCGATCTACAGATTCGTTTCGGCTCACCTTTGACCTATCGCCGCCCAGGTAGAAACAGTTGCACTGGTCGGGACCCCTCTGAAAATCATAAAACAATAAATCTTTTTAATATCTCTCCTTGTTCTTGGACCCGAATTCTTTTGGCCTCTTTACTTGGACTACTACTACTTCTTCTTCTTATTATTATTTTTTTCTGTTTTTTTCTCTGTTTCGTGGGCGTTCGTTTTCCTTTTCTTTTCATTTCTGGGAGAGTTTCTCACGTCCTTCGGGGTGAGGGTGAGGTCAGCGAGCGGGGGCGTGGCCATTACTCAAGTTTGTGGATTTCAAGTAATAACTCAGTGCGTCATAAAAATTTTAATTGCTTTGGGTTTCTTCTGTTTCGCCTGCCTCCGCCGAGTGCGAAAGCAGTTCGGGTAATTAACATTAACCCAAAAATGTCCAAGAAACAAAGCCGGAACAATGCAAAGCACCCACAACAACATCGGCAACATCAGTAGCAGCAGCAGCGGCAGCAGCAGCAACATGCCACGAACAATGAGGCAATAAAAATTGCAGCGCATAATTTTCCACCACCGAACCCTTTTTTTCTGGACGTTGTTATTGCTAGAAATTTCCACGCGTATCAGTAATTAGTTTGCTTATTGTTATTCTTATTTTTTTTTTTTGGTGGCTTTTGGTATAAGGTTTGGGGATGTTTGGAAGGGTTTACTACTTTAATTAGTGTTTGGTTCACCTTGGAAGTGTTGAATTTGGGGGAGAAAGGATCTAAGGATAAACAGATATCGATTTAAATATAATGAAATAGTTAAAATATAAAGAAAACCCTTTTCCCAATGGTATTATAAACTCATTGTTCAAACAATATCCTTTGGCAGCATAATATTATTACCGGATATGTCATAATCAAGGCTTATATTCCTATTTTTCCCCCTACCAACTCTTTTCTCTAAATAAAAGCAACTTTTGTTACTAAGCCTTAATCACTAAACACCTTGCCTGGTCAAGACAATTCTTCCTGAAGCCTAGAGATATTTTTAGGATTCCCTTTTTCGATATCTGAACAAAGGCCAGGGGCGGTCATGTCAAGCTGGAAATTTATATGTGGGATCAAAAGGGCCAAAATCAACAGCAATTGTTGCACTGCCCCTCATGTCTGTGCCTTTGAGTGCTAAGTGGGTGCAATTAGACCGTTGACCGGCGGATAGAACAGGTAACAGGTTTACCTGCAATCGGCACTCTATTCTATTCTATTTCTATTCCTATTTCTATTCCAACTTCGGTTTGAGTTTCGGACAATCTTGAAGGTCTTTGATCCTCTAATGCAACGAATTGAGCCACGCATCGAAAGGTGGCAATAAATTCTGATTGCAATTGACACTTTTATCGCAGGCTCAACGAATCGAGAGAAGGGAATTTAAACTAACTTCTAATGGTCAACTGTATTTCATGGTTCTCTTGTTGCAGCCGCTGGGAGATTCAGACTCAAGGTTGCAGCTGAAGGAAGCTGATGTGTGGCCACTGCAGTCGCATAAAACAATAGAGGGAAAATCCATCTGCAGCTCATCGAAACCCAGAGACGCAGCAAGCATCAAGAGGCATATTGCTACTGCGGCGGCATTAACCAGCAGCAAGCAACATGTGAGTACCACTCAAATTTCCATTAAGTGGACCGGGCAAATCAATTCGCTAATTGAATGCCGCGCAATTGAAAAGCTTCTTAATGTTGTTAAATGTGAACGAGTTGGCATACCCCGGGTACTATATATGAACATACATATATATATAGATACTCCTTTAGTGCCCCTTCCCGGTTAACAACCTTAATAGAATCAAAGAGCGACGCAATATTACTTTTAATTTGGCGTAATTGTGGCGGTCTCAGGGCTCCTCTTGCCGCCAAAGCCTCAACCCCAGGGTACCTCTAGTTTATATATGGACTAAAGATATTCTCTCTGTGCATATGCACTAGAAAAAATTAATTTAAAATGTAATTTTTGAGGTAATATTTTCATGAAATTAAAAGAAAACTTGGTAGTTTTTAAAAAAGGTATCTTTAACAACTTCCCAATGATAAACTAACAGTTAACTCTTAACTCTTGAAATAAATATAAAAATCTACATTTTCTTTAAATGTATTTATACTTTAATAAAGCACTGAAAATTTGAATTAGGATTTTCTTAGATGATTTTCATTAAATCATGGGAAAAGCCTCTTCTTGCCTCTTTTAAAAATGACTTCCTCTACAAAATCCTAGCTTTTGCTTCTAAGATTGTAAGATTTTCTTTCTAACGAACTTCAAACTCTTAAATTCAAGTTAAAGATCTAGATTTTCTTCGAGTGTATATCCTCCTGCCTTCCCTTTTACACACACATGTCTAGTTTTACCCACAGATTTACTTGTCTGTGCGGTTCTATGGCAACAATAAAAGAAATATAAATTCGAATTGGTCAAAGCAAATGCTAAAAAAAAAAACAAAAAAAATATATAAAGGGAAGACCATTGAGGGAAGATGGTGGGTGTGGGTGGTGCAGGGGGTGGTGGCCCGGCAACGATGAAATCAATTAACCAAATGGCGCGAGTACTCGACCGCCGGCTGACTTTTTGCATTGGTTAATAACCGCTTGCAAAAAATACAAAAAATACAGACAGACAGCAAAAAAGATAGAGAATTGAAATCAAAATCAAAAACATCTCTAAAGGGGTTTGCACAACCCCTTACTTCCCTTCACCCACAACCTCAAAGAAAAAATATCCGCAGCCGAAAAATGTCTGCGAGGAGCTTCTTCAATTGTCTGCACTTGAGTTCAATTTCTTTGCCCAAAAAAACAAAACAAAAAAATGCTTTTAAAGCTCGCCTGCAGAGTCGCCGAGCCGAGGGAAGATATTTTCGTCATAACTATAAATTTTATTGAGATTCAAATGGTCTGCGTACAAATTTAGACACAATTATTACTTACTTCAATGACGCCAAGCGGAGCCAAGCGCCAAGGGAATGGGGGCAACATTTGTGAGCTCTAGCGGGGGTTCATTCCGGGGAAAATCATTCCATGGGGTAGGTTTCAACTCAACTGATTCAGTTTTATATTTTGTATACATTTTCAGACATTATTTGTGTCAAATTAATATAGGTTTTACCTAAAATATTAATTGGAAATTGATTTAAGATTTACTGGTTGGTTTTCAAGTTAGGTTTGAGACAAGTTTTGAAGATTTTAAAGACTTTTTGCTGTTATATTTTTTTGAAAATAAGAAAATATATATTTTAACAATTTTTTTTAATTAAAATGTAGTATATTCAATTCTTTCTTCCATTAAACCCCTTTCATTGCTCAAAAAGATCTTAAAACCTAGCCTTCCACCCACCCACCTCTTCCACTTAATAGACAGTTCGTCAAATGACAATTACAACGACTTAATTACTTTTAATAAAGACGTCCGTATGTGCAGCTCTTCATTAGCGATACTCGGACTTTTTTGCATAATGCCTCATTATGCTTAGCCCCCAGTAAAAAAAAAATAAAATAAAACGGAGGGTAGTTCTAGGGGGGTGCTCGCCTTAATACATTCAAATTGAAAATTGATGAATTTTTCCGGTGTGGAGGTTCTCCTCCGCCTGGCCCGATTCTCAAAACAAAATGCAGCTGGCCCCATCGCTCTCGAGTATCAATTAGTGCGGGATTACCGAGGCGATCGGTTGATCGAGCCCATCTATCGATCTATTTGCCGATCGCCAACAATCAATGGCAATTGCTGGCGAAGGGAAATTACTAATAATAATGACTTTAATTGAATATTGCGCACTTCATTCACTTGGGCGTTCTAAATTTGAATTCAGAGCAAAAGGGGGGCACATCACAGCCCAGCACAGCACAACAGCGCATATTATCCATTATAGACTTCCAATCGACCATAAACACTTGGGCGGGAGCCGGGAGCTGCGAGGAGGGATCGATCCGTGGCATTGTCACAGCGATTATATTTGGAAATGCCGGGTAATGAAGTTCGCCGAGTACTCACTCAGCTCGGTTCCCGCCTCCCCCAACGAACGAACGAATTCAAGCATGAAAGCAATTTTTAATTTATTTTGGTTGAACGATTTACTTTTTTCCTAAAATTATGACATAATAACAGCAGAAGAAACGCTACACTTACAATAATTTTTTTACTTTGAAAAAAATAAACAAAGAAGCGGGGTTATTAATTAATTTTTAGGAAAAAGAAGAGTAATAAGGCAATTACTTATTATTTTTTATTTGTATTTATTTTTATAACTCGTTATAATTATATATTATTTAGATGTTTTTTGTTTGCTTACATTTTGGCATTTAATAATTATAAAACACTTTTAAAATTTCAATTCAGAAACAGGGCTCAAAAACTAATTTCTGTTAATCAAAAGACAGTTTAGAATGCCTAAAAAACAAATTACCTAACTTAATTTTAAGATATTTAAGATCTTTCTAATTTTCTGAAATATTTTCACAAGAAGTTTATAGATTTTTATCAACTGGTTTCGAATTTTTTCAAGTGCAAAGCAGCGAACCACCTAATAATGTCATATGAAAATTTACGAGTACCCGAACCCGAGATCCCAAAAAGCCAGCAATCCGAGAGTAGGGGGGAGCAGGAAATCGGGGGGAGCTGAGCAAAATGAACACCTCGACGGCGACGACAACACACACAGTGTGGGAAAAGTATATTTGGATGCCGCTGGCAAACACCTTCCGCTTCAGGAATCAGCGGTGTGCTGCGATGCGGCATGTGTGTTCGATTACATCGATAGCTTGGGAGCTGGAGAGCTGCGAACAGCGAGATGAGGACCCACCGTACTGCCCTGCCACTGACCAGTTGTCAGTCGGTTAATGTTATAATTAACCCGCTGGTCACAATCAATCGATATCCCCCGGCAGTTGACCCCCGAACGGCAATCAAAGCCGCTTGGCCAGATTATCCCGAATGGACTCGAAAATCGGATTGACACTTTGTGAGGCAACGAGAATAGACTCTGAGTGTGTGTGTGTGTGTGTGTCAAAGTCAAGAGAGTTTCTAAATATTTAAAAATATTATAAGATATTTAATATGTCAAATTTTAACTCAAGAAATTAGATTGACAAACCACAAGATATTTCTGGTTTATGGAAACAAACTAGTTTTTGTTAGTATGTCAAACTCGAGATAGAAACTGTACTACAGGTTTGGAACTCAATAAAAGAGTCCAAAAGCTATAATTGATTTGAATTTTCGGGGGTCTAAACAATTTAGTTGGGAATACCGTGGGCGAGGGAGATGGACTGACTAAGTATGTAAACACGATCATTAAATAAAACATTGAAAACGAACAAGAAACGAAACAATAAAACGCACAGAGATACACCAGTACAGATACAGATACACCGCTACAGATACAGATACAGATACAAATGCAGAGAGCAGCGACAAAGCGAGAGGCAAATAGAAAAATAGAAAACCGAGGAGAGAAGAAAAAAGGAAACAAGTTAACCAATGAAATAAACGCAAATTTAATGACAACAAGCGCGCCACGCACAACTTGGCCAATACGCGTTTTCCATTGTGCCACAATGGCCCAAAGTAAGGAAGAAGATGAAGAAGAGGCAGAAGCCGCCTTACAAGCCGCCAGATCGAATGGGTTAAGAGTTAAAAAAGCAAAAAAAAAAAAAAAAAACAAATGCCAGAAAACGAAAACTACAAACTACAAAATGGAATACATAATACAAATAAAAACCCCGCCGAATAGTGAACAATGAATTAAATGTTATAAGATGTAGATACGACACACTTACAGCCCAGATACATATGTATCTGTATCTGTATCTGAGCGATCCACTGGCTGTGATCTCTCCCACTTTGACTCGTTTTTACTTCGTTTTTTTTTTTTTTGTTTCTTCAGCATTTTTTATTGCTTTTCAATACCGAAAGTTGGCGGGCATACCAGAGGAAAATTAATGCCAGTATATGCGGTGTATCTGCTAGATACGTACGTATGTATATACATTCTTAGGTCCATTGTTGCTTTCTCTTTGTGTTAATTGTATTCGAATAATGATGATGCCCGGCCGGGCTTGTCGGTCGCTAGTTGGCCTGCATCTTGTATCTGTCCCTGGCTCTCTCAGACTCTGGCTAATTTAATTTATGGCCAGTTTATGTAAATCTCAAATACCATTTAGTTTGTCTCTTCCCCCGGCTCTCACCCTCAATCTTCGACCGCTGCCAGATCAATTTCTGTCTCTGTATCTTTAATTTCGACTTCTACGCTTCGGTTTTTAAGTTCTTTTTTAATATTAACCATTTTTATTGTAGGACGACAGACAGTTCATTGACATTATGTATCTGTTGGTGTATCTAACCATATCTATCAGTATGTCTGTCTTACTGTCTAACTGTCTCTGTGTGTGCGTTGGCCAAGAAGAAAGTTGAAAACTCTTTGGAGTGACGGCATCTACGACTCTGAGCTTTGTGGCATTTGCATAAATTTTGGCCACACATTTCTTGGCCATGCGAAACTACAAAAGAAAAAAAACTAGCAAAACTCTGGGGCCACTATCTACCACCTAACCCCCGAGGCTAATTGCGGCCCATTGAGATGGCTATCTACGGACTTATAGTGGACTCGCCCCATTAAGAGAGCCATTTCGGTAAAGTTGGAAATTAATTAGGACAGGTTGCTGCTCCAAATAGTGGGTGCCAATAGAGACGCATTGCAGTGTATCGGAGCTGGGCGATCCATGAGTAATGGTCTCACGCATCTGACGGATGAAAACCCCGTCAATTTTAGAGGCCATTTCAGGTTTAAGTTGCGATTGCGCCCGCGATTATTGCGCTTCAAAATTTAACTTTGCTTTGCTTTGGTTTAGTTTTGTTTTATTTTTTGTTGTTTATGTCTCTGTCTTTGGCAATTTTTATTTGCTCATTTAATTTCTGAATTTCTGAAATTACTCAATTAGTTTAATTAGCAGCTGGCTTCGAATGCCCCCCAAAAGTCTATCCATGAAATGGATCGCAGATTTGTCTAAGTTATGCACTGGGAAAATAAATTCAAATAGAGGTAAATTAATCTTAGAAAGGTGCTTAAAAATATTTGTAGAAATATTTTGCTAAAGCAGCGATTGAATTGTCTTTTAAATTGAGTCTTAAAATATACATTTTCTCGAAGGCTTTATTTTATTTAAAAATAATAATAAAGATTGGCTTTTTATAGTTACAAAAATCATTGTTTCATAAATTATATTCAAGTTCTCCTAAGCTTCAGTTCTCCTTCTCTCACCTTGATTGACTTTTGTGTGTAATTTAATGAATTTAGCAAGTGGCAGACTTCCCTCCTAGGTTTTTCCCCGATATAGTTTGGCCTCTCATCTGCATCAAGTGGAAGACGACGTCAAAGTCAAAGGCGACTTTGGCGACGGTCATTTGTCAAAATCATTAATGCAATTACGCGCTCAGACTGCGACTGAGAATGAGTCTGCTACCGAGGGCTGTCTTCGCTGGCCTGCTAATTATTTTGAATTATTCAATTTCATGTCTCAATTTAAATTCTCCGAGGCAATTAGGAAAAGTCATAGCTACGACTACCATCTTCCATCTCAGTTCTCTTATCGTTTTTTTAGTTTTTTATTCTATTTTTCCCACCCTGCCATTGAGAGGCACTTTGAAGCTATGATATTGTATCGAGGATGAGGGGGAAAAAAAATCGAATTCGATCCAAAAATGCAAATGAGTCTATGTGTGTATGTGTGGCGAACGAAAATAAAACCATTTAAATAATTGAAAATCGAACAGCTGAAAAACACAACAGACAACAGGAGGATATGCCATGATGAATAATAAGGAAAATGGAGATAGAAACGCATGCAAATTTTCGAATTCTAAACAAAATGGTGTCCGGCAAACTAAATTCCAACTATGACGTCCAAAAAACAAGCATTAGCCTAGTGTCCGTGTGTATGGTAATGTGTACATCTGCTTTTGAAATGCCACCGTGAGGGAAATTTAATTGAAAATTGCTGGAAAAATATCTAAAACAGGAAAACATAGCAAAAAATCAATAGGAAATACAAAGGTCTTGCAATGAAACTATACACTAAATTAGTTTCAATGCTGAAATTTAACCAACAAAGGCAAGTAAATAATATTTTTTAATGCAAAACGAACTCACGAATCACGAAGGCAGCTGTGCAAATCGTTGGATAGACATAGAAAACATAGATACACATGCCTTCTGTGTGTGTGTGTGGTTGGAAAATGCGTGTTAGATTTGCTGATGTGCAAAATCTAATTAATTATTTCATTAAAAATGGCATTTTATTGACATTCTAATTTGGATTTTTAGAATATTTCGCCCTGGAATAATACATATATATGTATATATCCTATGTACGGCTGCTATATGTGCCTCCCCCGCACTCATCGTGTGGCGTCGTCGGCCTGGTCAACACGGCGGATGAGCGATTTTAATTGGTTTTTAACTAATTTGCTTGCATTCAGCGAGGGTCAACTGACCCTCTCCTCCTCTCTACACCTTTCCTAAATCTAAATAATAGAGAAGAGGGTATGGGTTAGGCATTGTTGATTCCACTGCCATATAATTCGATTTGACATTTTGCCCACCGCCACAATAGACGACATATAATCGAGATTTTCCCCTGAGTATTTGCATTTAAAATTCAAATCTCATTTCCAATTGGAAAGCTATAATATTATAGTTCGATTTTCCTATCCTTAATACACCCGAAAAATTGTCTCATCCTAAAGCAATTTGAGTCAATTTCCTGATTTCATATTTATGCGTGAATTTTGTTTATGACTTTCCTGTCACTTTATCCTTATACAAGAAGGATACGCACTCGCCCTACAATATGAAGTCATAAACGATATAAACATAACTGTAAAAATAATGAGAGAAACAACAAAAACAAAAAAAGGGCAACGCACACACACACAAAAGGAGCTACTTGTACCTCGGACTTTGTGTACATTCAATGATTCTCCCACTGACAGCTAAAATGCAAATCGTAAAAATAACAATCATCATCATAACGCGCCTGCCCTCGTTCCTTGAATCCTAGTTAGACAACGGATCCATGGGTTATATAGATACTTAGATGGATGGATGGATGGAGGGTACATGTCAGGAAAGGCTCGGATATGAGGGTTGTATGGCGTGCTGCGGAGGGGTAAAGTATTTGCCAAGGAACTTAGTTCACTTGCCAAGGCGCCGTATCAATTTACCAAAAATAACAACGTGACGAAGCTAGGAGTTATTAAAGCCTGATGTTACCCTGTAATTCGGGGAGGATTGCTTAAGAGGATACTTAAAGATATCTGAAAATAAAAGGCAATTTGGTTTTCTTAATTTTTGTCTGGAAATAAATTGGTTCTTTTATTGTTAAACTGAGATTAAATGATGAAATGTGCAGTTGATTTGTTCTTCTATATAAAAAACTATCCTTATAAAGTAAAAATAGTTACTTTTTATTTATTTTTTAGCTCTCAGACAACTTTCAGCTAAGCTACAGCTCATACAGAAACAGAATTCGTATTAAATGAAAGTTTAATGTAACTCAAATGAACTGCCTCTTCAGATAAACTTTAAAATGATAATAAACCACAGATAGTTCATATTTCAATACAGCTTATAAAAATTATTAAATATAGAAGATATATAGATAATATTTACCCCATTAAAAATTACTATTCGGTGACAAAGCCTTCCTTAATTTCAATATACCCTTTACGGCTTGTAAACCTTTTTTTGGGGGGGCGTACAAATAGTTAGTACAAATTTGATTGTGCCCATGGCCAACAGGAGTTGTTGCTGCCATTTCCGCAGCTCTAGATACCAACGCGTGTTTGTTCAGTCACATATATATATAGCATATAGTATGTGGATCCTTATATAACATATATGTATATATCCCGATGTGTTTTGCCTAGATATCAGTGTGTCTGTGTTTGCAGATGATTTCGTGTGTGTTGTTGTTGTTTAGTAATTCGTTTTTTATTTACCATTATCATTTACATTTATTTGTTATTATGTTACGCTCAACTACCACACCCACCCCCCCCCCCCCCCAGGACATGGCCCAACCACCACCCCTTCGCGGGTATCCTTTCAATTGCGCCCAAACACACAGGACGATAGTGAAGCGTGTTTTGGCCTTTTTTCGTCTGTGTTTTTGTGTTGAACGCAAATTTTGAAATGTTTTGTTTTTAGGCACTGCCACTGCTGCCATTTGAAAGTTGAACATTTGAAGTGTGGCATGCAGAATGCAATTGCGTTGTTGCACATCCACACACTACACACAACACACACATCCTGCTGATGATTACATGTGAAAAGCGTATTTGTTGGTGCCTTTTTTCTCGTGCCCTACGCCCCCTTTGCATTTACATATTTTTCGGTTACCAAGCCGGAAACTATCTGTTGTTTTATTTCGTTGTGTCTTGGCCGGGTTAGTTATTGTAGTTATTGTATGTAGTCTCCCCTTCTGAATTTATGCGATGTGCGAGGCGAGGCTAAGCGAGGCGAATGTTTGTTCAATAAACGAAATAATTGCCAGCAAATGTGTTATGATGAAATTGTTTTGGGTTACTTCATAAATTAGCGCAAACAAATGCACGCAGTCTGACAGAAAGCAAATGCAAAGCGACTCCATGGATATTGTTGGGGAGTAACTGTGCGTATATCAACTGTAACTACAACCAAATTTCCCACGAAAAAAACTATAGGAAAATAGTTTTAGGGGAAAAACATGGTCTGTTTAATGGAGTTTCTGGGAATTAATGTTTATGTTTTACCTGAGAAAAATAAACAGGTGTTGCAGGCTTGTTACCAATAAAGCCCAAGCATGAAACGAAGCTCCTTGATTTCCTTATAGATTTTTTTAAAATTACAGTTCAAGATCTTCATTATTTTCTTTAGTCTTTGCTTAACTTTTGCTTCTCCAAAAACTTCAAGTAAACTATTTTCGCCATTTAAAGTATATCAAAACCTATTACTTTATAATTAAGGTAATTTACTCCACAATCAAATCATTCGAAATTCCCCAAACTACACGTGTGTAGTTCAATTTCCCAACCTCCACTCTCCGTTCACTCATTACAAAACTCACCCTTACCTGGGTAATTCCAGAGTTACCAATTAAATGTGTGCACTGCTGACCAGCCTCCTTCGATTGTCTTAGTCACGGCCAAAAGTGATGGCCATAATCGAGTTTAAAATGCGCCATCATTAATCAACAGACACCCATGAGTCAGAGTGAGTAACTGATCGAGTACGAGTGCCCATGAACATGATTTTCGAACGGAATTCCACACTAAACCATGAAGAATTTCCACCAACCTGCAACTGCAGGCGCCAATTGCAGGCCAAGGAATTGGTGGGAAGTGAAAATATATTTACAAAAAAAAAAAAGGGCAGTTCCGCCCTCTCCAAATTCGATCGCAGAGATTGTAATCCGAATCTCCATAGCGAGCGTAATCCAAGCCAAGAGATGAATGCGTTTATAAATATTTTGATGGCGGTACATCGATCAGGTTGATGGCCAGGAGGAGCAGGAGGAGGAGAGCAGAGCACACAGAAGATGGATGGTTACCTCTTCTAATGATCTTGTACAATTATTTTGGGTTGATGCACTTGAAAAATCCATTTGAAAATTGTAATGGGAAATAAGTATTACACTTGATTGAAGTTTTATCGATAATTTTAAAATGTTTGTCTTGTCAAAGTCAAAAAATCATCATCAATTCATATAAAATTTTCCAATACAAAAAGTCCCAAGTTAAATTGATCACAATTTTTTTCTGTAAGTGTATGTCAAAGATCTCAGGAGTGGCGGGCAACTTGAGCTCCATTGTCTTGTGGCTTGTAAACGGTTAAATTAAATTGATTTGCGTCTAATGCCCCCGACAAGTGGCCCGCTCTCGGTGGCTGGCTTCGTTGGGCTCCGTGGGTTCCGTGGGTTCCCTGGGTTTTCGTGGTCTCCGCTCGTGTAATTAATGGTTTCATTAGACCAACCGCGGATCCAGCGGCAGTCGGCAGCGTCCCGGTCCCGCTGCTTATGTATGAATAATTGGTAATAATATTTAATGATTGGCCCACCTGCCCGAGCAATTGTATATTTGGATTTGAGGCGAACTCAAAACTAAACTCGATTTCTTTTTTTTTTTTTCCTTTTTTTTCCCTTGCAGCGATTTCCAGCATTTGTAGCTCCGTCCATGGGCGCCGCGGCTAACAGGGTCCGGTGAAAATGGACAAAGGCCGTGCGAGGTTGCCGCCGAATTAGCAGAGAAGCCGCCGGAAAATCCAGCACAAATATTTGCCAAGTTCCCGCAGAAGAAAAGAGAGAACGAGGAGGAAACACACAAAAGCCCAAGCAAACAGAAGGGGAAGCCTTTGACAATAGCCAAGGAATTAGCCACAAAAGAAGCAGCGTATACGCGGGTCCATTAAGACAGCCCCATCATCAGGCCACTGAGATATATAGATCCCATCCCGGCTAGACTCTGGTCGTGGTCCACTTAAATGACCGAGTCCACCCAGCTGCAGACGGCGGAGAATAATAACGCGAGCGTGGTGAAAATGGAGCCTCCGCCGCCGGCGACCTCCTCCGCCGCTGCCGCCGCCGCTGCCCACGCTTTATCCTCGCTCTCCTCACTCTCGATGGCAGCCACCGGCTCCTCCCTTTCGCCGGCCACGCCACCACCCTCGCTGAACCTCTCACATGCGCAGCATCAGCAGCACTATGCCCTCAAGTGGAATGACTTCCAGAGCTCGATCCTCAGCTCGTTCCGGCATCTGCGCGACGAGGAGGACTTTGTGGATGTGACGCTGGCCTGCGATGAGCGTTCCTTTACCGCCCACAAGGTGGTACTCAGTGCCTGCAGCCCCTACTTCCGAAGGCTGCTCAAGGCCAATCCCTGCGAGCATCCAATTGTCATATTGCGCGATGTGCGCTGCGATGATGTTGAGAATCTGTTGAGGTATGAAAATAAACCTGAGAAAAAATATATAAATTTAGGTATTTAAATTTATTATTTATTTGTATTTTTTCCTTTCTTTAGCTTTATGTACAATGGCGAGGTGAATGTTAGCCACGAACAGTTGCCCGATTTCTTGAAGACCGCCCACCTGCTGCAGATACGCGGCCTGGCGGATGTCAATGGCGGTTATCCCTACTCCAAGGCTCTGTCAGCTGCCCTCAGTCACAGCAACAATAACAACAATACTACTGGCGGCAGCAGCAGCAGCAATCACAGCCACAATAATAACAATAACAATCTGGCTGAGAGCAGTAACCACAATAAAATCAACAGCTACTTAACGCCAAATCAAACGAGCGTCACTAGCAATAATAATACCAGCAACAGCCACAGCAGCAGCGGCAGCATCAACACCAGCAGCAGCAGCAGCGGCAGCAACAGCAACAATAATAATACCAGTGGATCCCTGAACAACAGCCTAAACTCCCCATTTAGCACGCCACAAGTGCCGCCTCCAGTTACCGCCTCGAGTGCCGCCGCAGCCGCAGCAGCCGCTGCATCGCTAACTGCCGCCGTGGCAGCAGCAGCCGCTGCAACAGCCAGCGCCGCCAGCAACAGCAACAGCGGAGGCAGCAGCAGCTCCGGTGGAGGGCAGAGCGGTGGGGCCAGTGGCACGCCAGCTATTCAGGAGCTGAAGGCATCGTCGGCAGCGTCGCCCGTAAGAACAACCAATCCCAATCCCAGCAAAGTAAAGTGTGCAGTTCCAAGCGCTTGCACTTGACTTGATTTAAGTTCTTCTCAACTCAACTAACTCTGGCGTGGATTTTCCACCTCTTTTTTACTCTTTACAGGCCAGCAGCAACCATTGGGACCTGGGTGAGATGGAGGGCAGCCGAAAGAGCCACCTGACGCCGCCGCCACAGAAGCGCATTAAGAGCGCTGACTTGTTCCGCGCCCAGCATGGCATTAGCCCAGAACGACTGCTTATCGATCGTGACTTTCCGGTGGCTGGACAGCATCCGCTTACCCGCAACCGCAGTGGTCGAGACACTTCCAAGGATCGAGAGCGGAACATGGAGCTAAGGGAATCGCTGCTGGGACAGGCGTTGGAGAACAGCAATGGACAGCAGGCCAGTCAGGTGGGTTTTTAACTATAATTTTCTTATACAAATATCTATCTTTAGTTATTTTGTTTATTTATTAAAAATTTATTTATTAAAAACTTTTCACAGAAGCACGATCTCGGCCAGAGTGCGGGTGAGGACTCGAATAGCAGTGATACGGAGCCCTCGGATCGGGGCGATGGACAGCACGATGGAACCCTTGATGGCATCGACAATCAGCGCTCGCACTCGTTTCCCAATGCATTCCTTGGCCTCCAGGGCATTCCCGGGCTCCTGCCTGGACCCTCTGGCATTGGCAGTGATTTCGGTAAGTCCAAAATTCTATTTAAAATTTCAAAATATATCAATTTAAAGCTTGCTATTCGTTTTATATATGAAACCAAAATTGAATATTTGCCTCTTGAATATTATTTAAAAATCAATTGGTTAAAAAATGTGCAGAAAACAAAAAGTTTACATATATAATTTGCATTTTGCCAGAAAATTAGTAACTAACTAACGATTTATCGATAAACAAATAGGACCCAAGCACACTGAGAACCTATAAAAAATTGGCATAACAAATGAAAAAATATATTTGTAAGATTTTTAAGATAAGAAAAATATAAAAACAATTGGCATTCTCATCTAAAAATGTAAGAAAATGTTGTCGATTGATCGAAAATTAGCTTGTTGTATTTAATTTATGAGAAACGAAACAAAATACTTTGTATATGATTTGCATTTATGGATTTGTAACTAACTATTTAAGCCGATAAAAAGATTACAAAATATTTAAAGATATTTCTAGAAATTATTTCGATTTATTGGCTTATGGCAAATCAGTTGCATTTAATTGTCATGTGTATTAAATTATAGCCATCACCTTAAGCCGTAGTATTAGTCTCTCTTTAAGCAGTGCAGTGAAACTCACATATAATGACCCCTTGGTAAACAAACCTAATTTGTTCCGATATTCGATGCTCCTAACGAGCTGACCAGGCCATATGGAAGGCAGGCAATCATTAGGCCCATAACCCCACTAAGAACCTAAGAGAACCTACATAGAACCTAGACCAGAGATCCCAATCCCATTCCCAATCCCAACCAGAGTGTCCAAGATATATGCGCGAAGCACGTGTCGCATTATGGATATGGATATGCGGCGACTGTTGGCCGTGTGATTATAAACACATTCGGCTTGGGTTAGACGTAATGTCCGGCCATTCACGTATGTGCAAATGTTCTACGTAACGGACAACAAAAAATGATTATTGCCATTACCAAACACTATTGCCATCGACATAACTACGGCCATTGCTATTGCTATTACGGTTATTGTGATTATGATTACCATTCGATTGGTAACGGAAGGATAATATGTGCAGTTGAAGAAAATCAGGCTTTGAAGGGGATACTTTTGGGATATGCTTAAAAGGGGTTTGGAAAATTATAGAGTATTTATTTTTTTATATAAACAGCACACTAGTTTGCAGGATATTTTATTCCTTGAAGTTTAAAGAGTTTTTAGTTTTGTTATTTAAATTTTATGATTCTCACTCCTTAAATAAATTCCTTTCATAGTTAAACTCATATTTCTCAGTGTAAGAAAAAGCGTTACAAATATGATTTGACCAGATCCTTATTCCTGCCTCCGTTTTTTCCTTCGGCTTGTTTGTGCTGTTAAGCACATGACACGCACTTTGTTCGATGTCGCAAATGTCGCATTTAACGCGCATTAAAATGATAATAGCCTCGGCGTCCGTCTCAGACAGAGGATTCCTGGAAGGATTCCTAAGCCTCGGAGTGCCGTTTAATATTCAGGGCACATAGATCATTGCAACAAATGTTGGCCGGCACTTGGTCAGTTTAGTGAGACAGCCAGCCGGCTGCTGCTGCTGGTGGAAGAAATCAAATTTAATAAAGCATAAACATTCAATAAGCTTCGGGGACGAGCCAAAGTCATTTGAAATTCCGAGCAGTTGCGGGCCCCCAAAAAAGGAAAGGCCGAGGCGGGACTCTAGGACTCTTCCTTTGGCCATTTGGAAATCCGAATCGAAAATATTAACGGCCCGAGCAAAAAGGATAAACTTTTGCGCAATGATAAAAATGATAAGTTTTTTTTTCCTCTGCCTTCTGTCCGCCCACAGCCTCCGCTTCGGAAAAAGGGCGACACTCGAGACACACACACACACTCCATACATATTTAGATTTTATTTCGTTTTATTGCTTTTTTGTGCATTCGATTTATTTGGTGGGCATTGGCAATGGCCGAAAACGGACTTGGAAATTGCGCACATGTGTGCGCAAGGACTTGAGAGCTGAGTCCTGTACGCCCCCAGCCCCGTGCGCCTCCCCTGTCCTTAGTAATATGAGTTGGGTTTGCATTTTAATATATTTACTTGGTCCTCGCTCTCCGCTGCCCGCTGCCCGCTGCCCTCTGGAACGCCCCCACAAATGTCACACACTCGCAATCAGATGCGGGCCCCAAAAACTACAAAAGACGAACGAGAAAAGAGGAAAAAGTTTACTTTGCAGAAATCCATTGCAGAAACATTTATAAAGTGGCCCCGGCCAGGCCAAAACCGGGGACCTAGCCTCCCCCCGAAATTGTCTTCGAGGAGCAGAAGGCACAAAAAAAGGACTAGAATAACAGGCGAAATTATGCAGTGAAAGAAACTGAATTTAGTTTTATATTGAAAACTATTTAAAATATAAGAACTCATTTTTATGGCTGTTTAAAGTTGAATTTTACAAAAGGGAGAAAAAGGATATATAGAAACGTTAATTGAGATCTTAAAATATTGTTTTCCCTTACTAAAGATGGATTTTAAGGGACGAATCTTTCGCTAAACAGTTGTAAATTAGAGTTTTTCTTTTCCAAAAGTGTACATTCCTTGCTCTTAATAAAGAAAACATATTCTAGAATCCTGCAAACTAAATTATCCAACATTAGCTTGCTAGTTTTTCTCTCTGTGTTGGCAAAGAGCTGTGGAGAAGAAAGCAGGACAGCGCAAAGCTGGACCGACCCTTGCTAGGAGGAGGCGTCTTTGCTGTCGTTGCCGAGGACATTTTAAAATGAAAATGATAGCAGCGAGACAAAAAAGAAAGCGGACAGCCAGGCCGGCGGCTGCGGCGTCCTCCTAGTCCTCGACGTCGTCAGGTGGGTGGTTCTGGGCTTCAGTTTTCTGTAGAGGATTGGGTGGTGGCCCAAACATTGACAGCAAATAAATGGCAGCCAAAATAATAACAGCAAAGGGGTGGCCCATGTGTGTTTGCTTGTGTGTGACACATAAGATAGCTTACTTCAAATCAGGAAAATCTTTTGCCCAAGAAAAACAAAAAAAAAAAAGGAAATTTCCTGGCAGCTGGCGAGGTGCGAACTCAACTGCAGTCAGCGTGGGCGAAGCTAAAAATGCAAACAAATGGAATCAAAGGGCTGGAATCGCTGACATATGAGGCCAGTGGCTCATTTCTTGGCCAAAACCAAATGCAAAAGTTTTGCGGAAGTCGAATCATAGCAGGACCAAGGACCAAGGACGCAGGAGGGGCCGAATCGAACTTGGCTGGACCAACTGGCGCTGTCTGTTGGGCAAGCTAATGCGCAAAGTTTCTTTCGGGTTTGGTTGGTCTTCCATTTGCCAGCTGCTCACAAAACTGCACTTGTTTTTGTGCCTTCTGTCCATCTTATGCCAGTTCCAGGGACTGCATTGCTTGGATAGGAAAAAAAGAAAGTATTATTTATTTTGGAAAACATTGCCACCAAGGAAATTCTGATTAAATCGCAATGCCCCGTATCTGTCATGACTTGCCTTGATGGCCTAAAAAAAAGGATTTAGTTTTTACAGAGTCATTCAATGGGTTGAAAGTTGCTGATATTAAATATTTTAGCTGCCTTAGAAGAGTTCAATTCGAGATATAAAAATTATATAACAATCTTTTAACTGTTCAAAAATATATAACAAAAATTATATATATTTTATTCTAGTAAAGGTAAATGAAACTTTCTATATAGCTTATTTCCCCAGATCGATAAGATCTCTTCTGTCAAGTGCATCCTTTTGGCCTTTAATTATATTCCAGTGACTTTGGCATATTTCCCGGCTCAAAGTGTGTGTATGCCCACGAAGGGATTACAATCTGTGTTCAAAGATAATGGCTGGCAAGAGCCAGCAATAGAGACATTTAATGACGTACGCTCCCAGGACTCTGACTCCTTCCTCGTACCCCCCCCCCCCCCCACATTGGGAGCTGCGTGAAATGCGTAAAATTAGCAGCCGGCAATCGAGGCAATAAGCATGCGAGAAACATTATTTTCCTGGCCAAACAAAACGCACCCAAAACTAAACAGGGCTTACTGCCTCCCCTCCAGCCGAAAGGTGCGTGCCGGCTCCCTGCTCCTGTTTCGTTGTCCTGGGGGGGGGGGGGAAGAGGGAGCTCCATTTGTTGGCGTGTTTGCATTTAATAAATTCGATTAACAACGGAATAAATACGCTTAAATGCGGAAAATAATGAAAACTAACGAAAAGCGTTTTGTTAGACGAGGGACCAAGCCGCCCTTTGTCGGCGTCGCCTGGGCGCCGCTTTCATTCCATCCGGCATTCAATCATTCATTCCATTCAGTTATTCATTTTACAAGCTGTGTTATTATTGTAAATATGTGTGTGTGTGTGTGTGAGTGTGGGTTGTTGCTGTAACAAATACAAATACATTACGTGAATAAACGCACCCATTATTTCATTTCATCAAGAACCATTAACGCCAACACGCCGCACACTTACATGGTGTGTGTGTGTGTGTATGTGTGTATAAGAGGAGTCCTGTCCTGTTTTAGTCCTTACCGCGCCTAGTGTGGCCAGCCTCACTCATTGCCTTTCCTTCCATCTGCTGCAAATGAGCGAAGGACATGAAAATGTTCAAGTAGACACACACACAACACACATACTTCGCACTCGCATGTTGTGGGTGGAAGGGGGAGCGCAAAACTTTTCCAGGATAATGAGTAAAATGATTGGAAATACATTTGCAGTGCGTGAGTTTATCGCATGTATCTGTATCTATAGCTGTATCCTTGTATCCTGGTCCAGCGGCAATCGTTTAATGTATCCGTGTCCAGGACATGGTTATGTCAATGCCAAGTTGCCAACTAAAATAAAAGCGGAAAAAAGGTTGATGATCCCAACGTCTTGAAGGGAAATAGGTTTAAGATATAGAAAATAAATGTAAAGTTCTAAAAAGATATTCTATAAAATAATAAAAATAATATCTTAAAAAAGCAGAACTTCAAAACCAATTATTCCACAAAGCTGAACATTTCAAAAAGTTTATTTTGTGCGAAACAAATCTCGTTATTTGTAATCCACCTTTTGTATTCTATAACTTGGGTGGTTTTTTTATATTTTCTAATATTCTTTTTCCTTAAAACTTTCCCTAAAACAATGCTGCAATATTCAGATAGCTAAAATTTTAATTGAAATCCAAAAACGAATGCCTCTAAAAAAGGCTAAGCCGACGCATTGATCAACGAGTCCAAAAGAATTTACTTTTTGCCAACTATATTCCATTCACTGGCCCGTCTGAAATTGTTGCAGATAATTTTCAAATATATATGTACATATATGCTGTGGATATATATAGAGATTTTTAGGGAGGGGCCGCGCCTCGGCTTTGAAAACTAAACAAAACAAAAATGTTATCAAATTAATTTCAAAAACTCCATCTGCTGCACGTCACACTCAAGTGAGTGTTGGTGAATGGACACGGACATGGATGTGGGTGTGTGGGTGTAAGCGTTGGAGTATATAAGTTGAGTATCCCCTTGGCCTATGCCAGGACACAGGATATGCGACAGGAGGCTGGGCAACAAAGTGGCAAAAGTGCCGGGAACGGAGACACTTTCGTTCGCACACACAAGGATATGGAATAGATTCCGGGGGATGGACCGAAAACGAAACCGAAACTAAAAACTTTTGAGTTAAATTCCAGCTCTAATGTTTATGTAGATGAGGGATTATGTCATTGTGCGCCCCACACACACAAGCTCTCGGGCAAAAGGAAAAGCCCAGGACCAGAAAACCCAAACGAAGGACTAAGGACTATGGACCACATGGACAACGGACAGGTTTCCACACATGAGGAATGGTCGGAGGGTTGGAAAACCCATTGCAACACTTGAAAATTCTAATTTTCTGCTTAAACTTCAAATGAAATTGTTTTGCACGCACACACACTCGCACACACACCGAAAACTGTTTGGAAATAGATGCGAAAAATGGAAATGAAAAACCATTATTATTATGTATGTGGGAATAGGTCGGTCGCTCTGTCTGTCTGTCTGTCGGTATCTGTATATATCTATGCTGGATGGGTGGGTGGGGTGGTGTGTGTGTGGACAAGTGTTTGCCATAGAAAATACATTAAATTTAAACAAAATTCCCTCTACTTGAGCTTAACGCACACAGCGACACGAATGCCAGGCCAAATGCAAAAGTTTTGCGTTCAAAACTATTCAGTGAGCTTGCCGGGCCGGGGTTGAAACTCGAGTTTCCAAAAAACCCGAAACCCAAGCCTAGTCCAGTCTCCATCTCCATCTCCATCTCAATCCTTAGCCAAGGGTTTGGCCCTTTTTGCCACGTTGTATTTTAAATTCAAGTGGTCGTCGTTTGGTAGCAACAAAGCATCCATCGGCACTCACACACACATCCTCTATGCCTAAGGATTTCGTTTACCGAATCGGAATACGAATACGAATCCCAATCCCAATCCGAATCCGAATCCGTTTCAAATGCGAATTTATTTCTAACAAAAATATTACAAAAGTCAAAGACAGAGCTACCTACCCGAACTCTCCACCTTGGCAAAAAGGTCATTTCTGGGCATAGAATTTACATAAATCCATATGGATGCCGGTCTGTGTCGCATATGTATGTGTGAGTGGGTGTCCTGCTCTCAAGTTGAGTCCTTAGACCCGAGTCCATTTGAGGTCCTTTTTGGCCTTCTTCTTCGGCTCTAAAGTTCTTCTTCGGCTTCGTTCGCTTTTGGCGACTGCAATCTGTCGGCGTTTTTCGCTTATCACTCGGGGCTTCGGCTTTCACTCGCAGCTTCTATTGATAGCTACACTGAGGGAAAATTTTATAGGTTTTCAGATAAAGTAAAGCTTATTTTTTAACAGAGATAATTTCAAATTAAAAATTGATACATTTCCTAAACTAGATTTCTTTTAGATATGACTTTAAAGTTCCCTTAAAATTATAATATTTAAATACAAGATTTTCTTTCTGTGTTTATTAAGAAATGCTAGAAATTGGGTAGGTGATGTGGGTGGCTTTCCATGTGTGTCTGTGTGCATGTGCGGTTTTCAAACGGAAGAAGACGAGTAGACTTTGCTTCGGCTTTTTCGGCCTTTTTCCATTTGACCCCGTTGCCACCGCATATCCTTTGCCTCCCTTCTTGGCCCCGGCTTTGGTGGAGAGGTCTCAGCTTGCCCAACAAGCTGGCCCAAGCGTCCCACCGAAACCACCTCCACCTCTGACGCATTGATATCCCTTTTAATGGATGAATTATTGCCGCACATGCGAAAGTAGTTGCTGCCCAGGACTCCACCCTCTGTTCCGGGCTTCCACTCAGCGGCCTCTTCTTACATCTTACATATCCTTTTCACACACACGCACACACACACACTCAGAGAGGGGAAGACGGGGCATTTGTTTGCATTTCATTTCCTTCAGATCTCTCTCCCCCCTCCTGGGTGGGTCTGTGTGTGTCTTTCACATCCCAATGGGTTGGATTTGGTTTTCGAAGAAGCAAGATAGATGGGACACAAAGGATACAGGGGGGGGGGACCCGGTTTAGTTGACAGGCCACGCTGGAGGTCAGTTAATTAAGGTTGGACACCGAACAGAAATAACTCTTTTGCGGTTTCCAGCCATCCCCCCGCCCCCCCCCCAAAATTCCGCTTTTTGTTACATCAAAATTCAGCTGTGCGGGAATGCGCCAAATATCCATAATAATTGAAGGATATTACATCAATAAACCAACACGTACGCGCTTACATATGTGAGGGGTAAGCTCTGCATTTTAATATTTCCAAATATCCCATGCCAACGCCACACACACACACACACGCAACGCACACACTCGCATATAATTTAGGCTTTGACAGGCCACCTACAACGAGGTTAAATGTGCGTGTGTATTGCAGGGGGGATGGAGGGAAGGGGAGAGGGAGGTGGCAAATTCCCCCCACAGGGCCACAGTAGAGGGGTGTCAGTCAGGCGGGCATTGGAGCGCCAACAGCCGACGCCATAAACTAAATTTATTGCAAATATTTCCTCAGCAATGAGCAATTTGTGCGATCGAATCCTGCGCCTAAGTGGGGCGAGCAGGAGGAATCCTTTGCTGTGTTGGGGTTCACAACGAGGAGTTCGTTATGCCCACCCATGAACGTGTCGATGATGTATTTCCCAGCCGCCTTTCACTGTCCAGTATTTGACCCAAAAAAAAAACGAAAAAAAAAATAAGAAAAAAGAGTGTTGGCTACGCCTCTTTCAAGTGTAAGAATATTAAATATGACCAGACAATGAAAATACCTGGTAATAAGTCAATAAATAAGCATAATAAGTGATAAATAAGATGAGGTAGATAAATTATAATAAATAATTTATTAACAAAATTAAGATTTTTCTACAATTATTAGTCTCTGCATATGAAAACAACAATAGTTTTAATATTTAACAATAGAGAAAATGTATTCTTTTCTCTAAAATATTTCCACAAGATCATCTTCCCTTAACTACCTTAATACCCTCCCTAAAACTGAGGACCATGAAATCCCCATTTTCCATCCCTTTATTTCAAATAAAAAATTTACCTTTTATTGTTTCTGTTGTATTTATTGATTTAGCTTAGACCAATCCTCACTCTCTGACTGCCCACCTTTTATTTTCTATTTCTGTATTATTATTTTGTACTATTTGGTGTTTGCCAAAAACTTAAAACCCTAACATTTCGACCGGAATGTATAGAAAAAGTGAGTTTTTCGGGGTTTTTGTCAGAAAATTACACGCAAAAACCAAAATAACCCAAAAGAGGCAGAGGCAGTGGCAGTCAAATGAAATTACTCATACGACCAGTGGGCCGCAATCAAACTCAAACACACACACCCACACATAAAGAGAGATAGAGCGCGTTAGATAGAGAAGGCAAGAGAGGCCGACAAAATGGTTGGCCAACGAGCGACAACTAAACAACAACTAAAACAGCAATAACAAACATGAATTTTAACAAAATACAATTTCAATACAATTCAAAGTTTCTAACACACACACACACACTCATAGAGAGCGAAAGAGAGAGAGATCTAACCCCCCTCTAGGAAACCACAGTGCCAACATCGCCAGCGCCCAAGCACCGCCAATCTACCATGTCCCCCCCATAACCCCCTCTCAAATACCCCCCTCTCGACCACCACCCCTGGAACCAAACCGTGCGAATATGAAACTAAAACTTCCTCTACTCATTTCCTGTCCTGCTTCCCAACCGCATTGCCTCCCACCTCCCATGATGATGAATACAAAGATGAAGAGGGGCAGGGTGTAGGTGGGTTGCCTCTGCCAAAGGGTGTGGGCAATGGGCTGCTGCTGCTGCCATCGCTGGGCGTTCAAAAACTATCTCGCCCGATTGTCTCGCCAGTTTTGCAGTTGCGTTCTAAATTCATACATTCATTACCATCGCATTTCAAAGCCACCCACTTTGGCCACCCCTTTGCACCTCCCCTCGCTCTCCGCCTTCGTGGAAAAGTTAAATACAATCGTTGGTCCGTAAACAAAGCGGAGGGTAAGGGGGTTATCCGGGTAGTTCGCTGCTCATAAAGTAATAAATTGTACCGTAAATAGTGCGGCGCAAGTGTTCGATGGAAGGATGGATAGCTTTGGATAGCTCGGATAGATAGCTGGGTAGATGGACAGATGAATGGATGGGTGGGTGTATAGCCAGGCCGCCAGAACATGAAGGAATCAAGAAGGGGGGGTAGGGCAAGGAGACCAACTGCTCCGACCACTGACTGAAGCAATTCATCTTTGAGGCGAGACGCTCTTCTTTCAGCCGAAGCTTTCCCATCAACACAGCTGCTCTCTAACCGCAAAGGATCCTTTTGCCAGTTGAGAGAAAGATTTAGCATCATAAAGAAGGGTTTGGGGTTTTATTTTTAAGTCCCCTTGAAGAAGGATTATAAGCTGGTAAAACTACTAATTAGTTATTGTTTAATTTGAATTTTTAAGGGATTTAATTGGTTATTGGGGGGAAGTCTGTATATATAAATTAATAGGAAATCATTTTAATTTTGGTTAAAAATCTTTAAAGAAAGCAATTAATAAAATAAGTAAACAGTTTTAGTTGCTTAATTTCTAAAAATTTATTAAAAAAAAACCCAAAGGCTTAGCCTTTAGATTACCCAAAGATCAACGCACAATGACTGGAACTCCTTGAGCTATTTAAGCTATTCGTTGAATGTTCCCGGCATCTAAATCGCCACACACACACACTCAACTCACACACACCTAAACAAATCCCCAGAACCCCCAACCCATCGAGAAGCATCCTCTCTCATTGCCAACTCTTAAACCCATTCCCATTCTCCAGTTTTTGGACCATCGCATCGCCTAATCCCCGGCAACGTTAACCACATACGACCGCATCGTTCATCATTTGGCCGTGCGTGCTGACGCCTTTTGTGGGGGTTGGGTTGAATCTGGGGGGTGGTGGTGCTCAGTCCAGGGTTCGAGTCCAGTCCCATAGGGGTGCGAGCATCAGGCAGCTGCTGCTGCTGCTGCAGCCTGTACTAATGAATTACGCAATCTAAAACTATGTACATTTAATTCAAATTCACAAAACTGTACGCCAAACTAACCGAGACGAACCCACTCACATACACACACAGGACTTTCACACACTCAGACACACACAGGCACACACACAGGGTGAAAGAGAGAGAGAAAACACAGGGACAAACTTTGGGCAAACTTTTTTGCTGTCGACGTCGCAGTCGACTCTTTGCTGTATATTTTGGAATAATTCAAAGCGAATACATTTCGGACCCTCGCCACATATACACACACACACCCGGCGCACATCCATCTTCGCTTCCAACCCCATCAGCAGCCGCCCCTGGCCTGGGCCTAAGCATTCTCTCGCCCATTGCCCATTGCCCATTGCCATTCCATTACCGACACCATTGGCGTCAACGTCAGCATCCATCGCACATGTCCTTGCAATTGTTCCGACCAGGCCCAGGCGCCCATCGCCCCTACTGACCCCCTTCTCTGCGGGCAAAAGCAAAGCACGAGAGCGAAAGCGTGCGGCGGAAAAAGCAACAAAAAGCACCGAAAATAACAGCAACAACTAGGCGGGGTGGGGTGGGGTGGTGTGGGGTGAAGGGGAGGCTATATCCTTACAACAACAACAACTTAGATTCCCATATAATATTCGTACACACTTTGCAAACATGTTTGTCGATGATGTATTATACAAAATGCCCATAAAAAGGCCCGCATGAAAGAGATGGGAACAGCTTGGGGGAAAAACCGGTGAAAGAGATGGCGCTAGAAAGGGAGACAGTGTGTGTGTGTGTGTGTGTGCCAGAATGAGAGCAAGCCATGGCGTAATCATCGTTTGTCTCGCTTTTAGCCAAGCAAAAGTGTGTGTGTGTGTGAGCCACTAAATCGAAATGCCAAAATGCCCATTTCTATTCCATTCCATGGCTGTAGAGCCCCGCATAAGCGATACAGACATTTCGTTTTTTGGGGTAATACATCAAACTAGCCGCATCAATAGCAAACACATACACACAGACACATAAGGGTCCTGTGTGTGTGTGTTTAGTTGCATGAGCCAACAAGGACAACGAAAAACAATGGGCCAAACTTAATATATGTGTGTATGTGTGGATGAGAGCGGAGAGTGTATGGAAAAAGAGTAAAATACTTCATGCAGAACCGAGCCAAAAAACCGAATCGAATAGAACAGACAACGAAGAAGAAGCAGCAACAGCAGCAAGGACCAAGAAGCAAGGATATCTTGAGGGAACACGAAGGAAACGAGGCAAAAAGTTCTTGCCACCAAAAGTAAAGGAGATAATCTTGGCCCAAAGACGATGTGAGGAGGCGGAAGGGAACATCGCTCACCGAACTGCCTGTCTACCGCCGCCGCCCCGTGTCCTGGCACAACCCTTCTCCCATCCTACCCCATCCTACCCTACCCCCTTCACCTTGTGAACTCCGTTCTAATGACCGCCAAGATAGAATGACATTTGGGGCTGTCAGCTTTCATTGTTGGGTCCGTTCTTCTATTGTGTGGCTACATGTGTGTGTGTGAGTGTAGTTGTGTGGGTAAGTGAGTGTGTGTGCGGATGTCGAGAAGAAAACTTTAAGTACACAGGACCCCAAGGAGTCGGGTTCGGTTTTAAACCAGGCAAAAAGGACAGTGGGTTGAGATTTTAAAAGGTTTTAGAAAAATACATAAATAACTTATTTAAATTTAAGTGAAAATTACATACAGTTTTGAAAAAAATAAGTTTTAAATAAATTTTAGAATTTATAAAGTTAAAAGTTATAAAAAGAAACAATGCTTTTAAGATTGAAAAGTCATTAACTGATTCACTTTTCTTTATTCCTGAATATTACAACAAAATTCAATTTATTCTAGTTAACAAGTTTATAAATAAAAGCAATTAACTTGTAAAGAATATATAACATATTCATGGCAACTAATTAATTGCTAATTACACACATTATCAATCAAAATCCCTACACAATTTTGATGCAAAATAATAATAATAAATTTTATAATTAGTTGCTGAAATCAGGCTTTGTCACAACAGATTTCAATTGAAAAAGCTTAACAAATGTTGGTCTATTGTAAAATCTTTAATTATTATAATTCAGATTCATTGTTTCACCCCATATTCATCACTATAATTAATATTTTGCTACCACTGTGCGCTTAAGTTTCTTGGCCCACGGGGAAAGATGGCAAAAGGCAACATTTCGGCAATAAGACGCCTTCTTCTTTGGTCCAGACACACAACACCATCACACACACACAATCACAATCGCCGAACCCAAGCTGCTCTGGTGAGGCGGGCAAGGACGAAGGACGAGGGCAGGGGCAACTGCGGTCCAAGTACGTGAAAATTGATAGATGAGTTATGGGGCCGCGAGAGGGTGAGAGGGCGAAGGGTTCGCATGCATATGTCCTTACACGCACACCCACCGTCTGAGGGAGATGGCAGGATAAAGGACTGCTGAGACACCATGCCCTCCCCCCCCCTCTGCCTCCCCCTGCTACGCCCCCCCCATCCTGAAAGTGTTCGTGTGTAGTTGAAGTCTGTCTGTCGGTCTGTCTGTATGTAGTTGGGTTTTGCAAGTGGCAATGAGTCCGAAGACGTTCATGTGTCCGTCCCAGCTGTCCTTTGTCTGTCTATGCGTGTGAGTGAGTGTGTGCTCTATGTGTGTGTGTGCTATATCCATGTGAGTGTGTACGAAGGCAAAGCATTTTTCAACGTTTGCCTCGGCAGCCGGGGGCATTAAAAGTTTTCGTATTTATTTTGTAGTCGGTTAACAATATTCCTTTGCTGTCTTGCCCCGAACCCACCTCCTTCCCCCTAAGCTCGACCATTCACACACACACACACACACAGATACGAATATACAAGGATACTGGCATAAGGGACACACCACACATACGTGTGTATCAGTTTTGTAATTGTATGCGTGCGTTTTGTTTGCGGACGTGGTCTCGTGAATGTCTTGGACTTGCCCTCACACACACACACACACACAGACGAAAAGGGGGTATGTGAGGGAGCTGGGGGCATAGATAATATATAGTACATGGATGCTCGAGTGAGCCTGTGTGTGCGAGAGCTGAAAACTTTTATGTGTAATACATCAATTGCAAAAAGATAGCCAAATGCTGTTAACTTTATATACAACTCATACATGAGCTTGTGTGTGTGTGTGTGTGTTACTCTCTAGTTGTGTGGGTGTGTGTGTCTGTGAGTGGGTGGTTTTTTGGGGGCAACTTCTTGGGCATCCGCACGGTGGGAGTTACTTACGCTCCTCATGCGGCGCAAGTAAAAGATACATTTATTATGTGCGAAGAGCGATGAACACAAGCGATTTATCCTTTTTAACTTGCTCGCTCGCTTTATCTTCGTGTGTGTGTGTGTGTATATTTGAGTGGGTGTACGGGTGTGTGTCCCAACTGGACCGCCATCTCCACTTCGGGCCCCGACTGACTAATTTATGGCCACCACCAGCTTGGCTCCGCCGCTTAAAACGGGGCTAATTCCGATTTTGGGCCTGCAAGTGCCCGGCTAAGTAGGCAACACTTTTTGAGCGAACTGTGGGAACGCGTTTTTGGTTGGGATTTCTTTTAATTCACATAAAAATAGGTGAAAATGTTAATAAATAGTTGTTGATATTTGATTTAAATATTTAAAAATACTTAATTAATTTTTTTTCGTAATAAATTTTGAGTTATTTGTTGACTATTTGGAATTGCAGTTTGTGTAAAGTGTTTCTCATTTTCCGCTTGAGGTTTATCCTTTATTTTGTTCCTTATTAAGATGTTCAGTCGAAAAACTTAAGTTTAAACTACAATAAAATCTACAAAAAATACAAAGGAAATATTTATTTTATTAACAATTCGAACAACTCAGTTTTTTCCTCAAAAAAACCATTCACCTTCTAAGAACTCTACAACCTTTAATTTTATGATATTATTATTTATAAGTAGTTTAATTATAATGACCTCATTTCCATTAATTGGGGAGATATTAATGGATTTATATTTATATTATGATTTATTAAAACAGGATACCACTCCCATCATCCCTCAAAATTAGTACCCAAAATTTGATCGCAATAACTTGGCCTTAGTTCGAAGGACATAAAAATCTGCTCTCAATCATATTAAAAACACGTTGCCGCACTAAAACTTTTCTCATTTCAAAAGTTAAAAAAAAAATAAGAGAAAACGAAAGAAAAGGCAGACAAACAAACGGCATTATCGGCCGGGGCCATCAACATTCGTCACAGGCCAAGGAGCAGCTGTCGAGCTTTTCCCGCATCCTGGAATCCTTGATATCCTCCAATCCCCAAATACCCATCCTGCCATCCCCATCCCGGTGTGCACACAAAACTTCTCGACTCGATCTTGGCATGTGTCCGCCTTGAATATGCATCCAAAGCGTCACTTACAATTTTTTTTCTTTTTGTTGTTGTTGTTGTCCTGCTGCTCCTCTGTCGATGGGCGATGTCATTGCTGATGTCGGTATTTTTCGGTGGGGAAAATCGTGGGGCAGCCGCCGCCTGCCAGTTCATATATCACTCGGTGTCCACCCCTCCGCCTCCTCCGTGCGCAACTCCACTGTCGTCACACATGCTCAACGGCAATTTCGCTTTCAATTTCAAATGCTATCTATGAGGGAATGCGAACCGAAGTCGCCCACACGTACATGTACATGTGTATGCAGGGACAACAATAAGATAAAAAAAAAGGTGCAAAAAAAGGGTACCGAAGACCCTTGATACTCTACGATTTCCGTGAGTAGCTGGGATTATGGCTTACTCTAATTTTAAACACACTTTTAACAGAACTTTTATAAAAAGAATTGTAGATCGTAACTAGTAAGCTATCTTGGGAGAAATGAGGATTTTAAAAAGATATCCTATACATTTTTTAGGAACTTATGTATAGAAACCTTAAAGAGATACAAATCAAAATTAAATAAATATTAGAGTTAGCTAATATCTTAAAGTTCTTAATCTAATTCGAAATATAGTACATAAAAAAGGATCAATCTCACTTTAATAAGCTTAAACTATGTTCCCTTAAAACATTTATTATTTTATATATATTTTTTTGGGAAATTATCCTTGATCTGAATCCCTTATCCTAACCAGAATAACTTTTGGCAGAGTATTTAGAGAGAGCGAAAAATGTGAAAGAAAAGAAGGCGAACAAGCAAACTTGTTTGCAAAGTTTAAACAACATTTCGTTTGGCTTTTGGCTGGCCGTACGTGCCGCTGGCCCCGCCCCCTTTCTGACCCTCCCACCTCCACTTCTCAGCGGACAAAACTTTGCCATTTTTTTGTTGTTTGTTTGTTGTTTTCTTGTTTTATTTTATTTTTTTTTCGTTGGCTGTGTGTTTCTTTTGTGGCTGCGTTTTATTTATAAGATAAACAAATGCAGAGATGGATTGTCCCGGCGTGTGTCGTCTGACATCTGGGCAGTTGCTGGCAATCTAAAGTGGATTCTCCGCAGATAAATCTAGCCTCCCTCCACCTCCTTTATCGGTTAGGGATAACCCCCGAAAGCTAATTAACTGCGGAGTGAAGGGAACAAAGTGCGTATCTAATGAATTCGGTCAGCGATTTTACGACACTTGGTCGCATATGAAATTGCCGTCTGAGTAATCCACTTTATCCATAATTCAATCACAACTATTTCGGCGGAGATCGTAAAACTGCAAGAAGGCTGGCCGGGAGGCAGGCAGGACTTGGCCAATTTGTATCTCATATCCTTCAGATACTTGACCCGTTTTATGGCACAAATTCGCAAATAAAACGGGGCCATAAAAATTAATAAAAACCCAGGGTATCCGCACAGTTTTATAGTTTTATTATCCCCGCCAAGATTTTTTTTTTTTTTTTTTTTTTGACGAACCGATTCCTGGTGGTCACTCTCAAAAATTCAAAAGGCAATGGAAATATTGCTGAGCGAGCGCTCGTAAAAATCTGACTGAATGCGGGCGGCACCCAAAGCAACCCCTTGGAAAAAAAAAACAAAACCAAAAGAGGGATAAGCAGGAAAGAATGCCATTTCCTCCACCCAAAAGAAAACTTATTAAGTAATAAATTCCAATAAGAACAAAAGGACGGACAGAAAAAATTACAGGGAGGCTTCGCTGGAGAAATATGCATAACAGCAATAACAATAATAATAATAAGCGAGGTGATAACGATCGCAAGACATCGAGAAATGACCGTTAAACACACCTACGACGCACCCTTGCTGGGGTCTATGGTCAACCCTTTTGACCCCTGGACAGGGACAAAGCGGTGCTTGGAAATGTTTACACATTGGCCACGAACCGCTAACCAAAGGCCCGCCATAATATCAATGGGCCCGGCCCATTGACGCGAGTGATTTATATGGAAAAATTCATTATTTGCCGGCACCTCTCCACCAGCTCCCCTCCTCCTTCTCCACTTTCTGCAGTTCATTTTCGAAATGCAAAACGGAACACGGGGACGCCGCAGGAGGGGGAGGAATCACCATAATGGCCCCTTGGCGCGAAAGGAAATGTTACCCGAGTCGCGTCGCCGCTTTATCTTTAATAAAGCTAATTTCTATGGCCGCTAACAGGGCTGCGACATGCGAGTCCTTGCGCAGGGATTGGAATCTCGGAGCGAAGACTTGGAGTGGGAGTAGAACCAGTCGAGTGATGGCCGTTGCGCTGCGATTGAATGCTCCGCTGGTAATTGATGTGGGTGCGGAGGCCTCGATGTCTTGCATAACCCAATGGCCATAATTGATGGGCCCGTGGCAGGTGCTTACCAAGCCCAGGACTCGCCCAGGAATATCTTTAATCGTACGGGGGGGTTGGCTTTGTGAACGGAAATTAACAATTACAAAAGCCAAAAGGAGATCATTTCAAAGTCTAAAGACTTGGATATTTCGATATTAATCTGCTGAATGGATATGCAGTTCTTTCTTAAATAAGTTTTATATTTTTTTTTGTAATTTAAACGTTTTCAAGTCCTAAATTATTTGGTTCATTTAATTCTTTACAAATTACAAAATGACAAAGCTTCACTTGTGTCACAAATCGATGTAAGGTTTGTCCCACAACCCTTTGTGTCTTTCTAATATTTATTTTTTATTTATAAAAATAGACATTTCCAATGCATAATTATTATCAAAACCAGCACTCTTGCATTTTATATTTCATTAATTATGCACAGCCACAGAGGTGGCCAAAAATAAAAAGAGAGACAGAGGCATTACGCACAGACCAACGCTCACAAAAGGGTCCTCTTTCAGGGGGGAGTTAATTCCTAACCAAAACGCATCCTTGACGAAAAATGCACCTGGCCGAACGGAAGGATGTGTAAATCTTATGCCTGATTTGATACGGGGCCACACACACAATGTTCTCTTCGTCCTCGTCAGGCTCTAGGATACTGTTCTTGTGCCTGTCACTGGCACACACACACCCTCTCGCTTCGCTCGGTCTCCTCAAATGTGACAAATTCGTAATCTGCTTGGCTGGTCAAAGGCGATCGGCAGCCGGCAGTGTCCTGGCTCTGGTCCTCAACCTCATCCCTTTGCCGGCTGCACTTGGCCAATCGGGATGCTCACTGAAGAAAACTAGCGATGCGGCCATGCATGTTTCATGTGCATCTAAGCACATGCCAAACTCATTCGCCAGACAGAGCCGGCTATAGCCTGCACTGCATATTGCATATTGTATTTCTGCATTTTATTCGATTGGATTTTATTGTATTTTTCACTTGATATATTCATGCAGTCGGATTGTTTGCCTTCTCCCTTGAGTTGTCACGCACAAAGGCAGAACAAAATTGTTTAATTTGATTTCAGTTCTATCTTTTTTTTTTGTGCTTTTGGGGTCGCCTTGCGTCATGACACCCACTAGGTCCATCCCAGAAATGACTCAATATTGGGCATGGGCCTTGGCAATTTCGTAGACATTAAATTGCGTTTTATTTTTCAATATTTATTATTATCGAATATTGAAACGAAACCCCCGAGGCGGGAAAGTGGCTGTGGAAATGGAAATGGCGCTGCAAATGGGAGCGGGCGGAATGCAAAAGATATAATATCTGTTACGGTTACGGGTACGGGGCCAGGTGTGTTCCTGCACGCCACTAGGATCGGATATGGGGTATATATATACATATATACAATATATGCACAATCGCAGTTCGCATATATAGAGTCGTACGCCTGTCCAATCTGACAATGGTGCCATAACACGCGATATGGCTCTTCACCCTTTCCTAAGTGACTCTCTCCCTTTCTCCAATCCAATCCTCCCAAACTCCATTGTCTATAAGCCACTCGATATGGTGCGTCTTGCAGTTTAAGGAGTGCTTCGAAAGGAAGCCTAAGCCATTATTTAAAACCCAAAATTCGATGTCCAGGGGGGAAAATAATAATAAATAAAATTCTAGAAAATGTATTTCAACTTTTTGTAGTATTTATTTCTAAATACAATAAATTTTAGTGAGTTTCACTGCATCTTCTGGGTAACAAATTGTAAATAATTATTACATATTTTTAGTTTTTTATATTGCCTGCACTTTTTTGTAATATATATTTATTTTGCCTGCCTGCCTGTTAAATTTAAGAGCCATTTTTGTAGAACTCCTTGCTATAGTCTTAAAAATATTATAATTTATATAAAAAACAATTGGCAAACCATAAAAATGTTACCAAAAATTGGCTACAAAACTGCAGATACCTCCGTGTGTGTGTGTGTGTGTCTGTCCTTTCGATTCAAGGAGTAGTTGAAGCAACAAAACCCCCTTAAAACTCAAAAATATTGGCCATAAAAATACAAAAACTCTACTGAAATTCTGCTCTGGTTGTTGTTGCTGCTGCTGCTTACAAAAGGAATTACAAAAAAAATTAAAACACACACACTGAAAAAAAAGAATAAATAAATTAAAACACTTGAACATCAAAATTGAAGCTGCTGAATGAATGAACCAAAATAGAAATGATTATTTAGCTTCTGATTCTCGATTTCCCATTGACTTCCCCGTTCTCTCCTCGCTTGGCTGGCACAGGCACATTCCTGAGCGCCAAAAGCGGCATCAAGCAGGAGGTCATCGAGCCGGACACGGCGGAGGAGGAGCAGCGCCCGCGTCAGAGTCAGCCGCATGAGGCCCATGCCGCCGATCGTCGTCCTTCGGCCAGCAAGCTGGCCAAGCTGATGCAGCAGCAGCATCAGCAGCAGCAGCGTCAGTTGCTCGAGCAGCGCCGCAGCCATCATCAGCCGCATCATCACCACCAGCCGCATCCTCGCCACCAGCATCATCATCCTCACCATCAGCATCGCGTCAACCACAACAACAATAACAATAATATCAACAATAATAACAGCAAGAAGAACCGATCGGCCAACTCCTCGCCCACGCCTTCGGCACGCTCCTGGAACGACAGCGAGGAGGAGCAGGAGATGGACTGCAGTGGGGGACATAATAACCAGCAGGATGACGATCGCTCCTCGTCGGCCTCTTCGGCCATATCGCTGACCATGAAGAGAACGCGCCAGGACAGCGAATCTACGCTCTACCAGACGCTGCTCATGAAGCAGGAGCAGCACCAGCACCAACAGCAACACCAACAGCAACACCAGCAGCAGCAGCAGCAATATCTGGACGAACTGCAGCAATCGGTGTCCGTGTCGCACCAGCAACAGTTGACAGCCAATCTGTTTATGGCCAGGACCATTGCCCTGAGCCGGTCTCGGGATTTTCCGGAGCTCTTTCAAAACACCATTGCAGCGGCGGCTGCGAATGCCACAGCGGCGTCTGTTAGTCCCGGCAATAATGGCACTGGACCTGGTCAGGTGGCAGGACCCGGGCCCGGACCGGGACCCGGTAGCGCTGCCCCCGGAGGAGTCGGCGGAAACGGAAGTGGGGCCGCGGCCGGAGCCGGAAGCAGTAACTACATGCTGCCCTGCCCGCTGTGCGAGACGCCGCTGGAGCAACGTGTCTTCCGGCAGCACCTGGACCGCCATTATCCGCGCGACAGTCCCGTCTGTCCGGTGATCGAATGCGGTCGCCGGTTTGCGCATCCGAATTCCGTGCGGAATCACATGCGGATCAAGCACACGCTGCAGTGGGCCAAAATGAAGGCCATGCGCTCCTCGGGCGGTCCCTTTGCCGGCGGTCCCGACTTTAAATGAAACTGCGAGGCTGCGAGCCAATGCCACTCCGGGTAGTCCCGCTAAAAGCTTTCTAGGTTGCTGCTTCTCAGTCAGTCAATGGCGACAATAAATCGAATCTAACCAGGCATTCGAGCCGAAAAAAAAAATAAACACACACACCCAGTCTCGAGACACTCGCATCTATCGTAGATAGCCAAAAGTAGTCCAAGTCCAAGTCCAAGTCGGAGTCGGAATAGGAAACGGAGTCCACTATAACTAACTGTAACTGTAAGCGCACGAGAGAGGTCCTGCAAATGCTTCCTGCCCGCCAGTCAGTCAACGAATTTGTTTAGCTTTATTTTTTGTCGTGATTATAAAAAGGTTTCAGTCTCTAAGAGGTTTAATTAAAGTTCCTGATTTGTAAGGATAAGGAAATAGTTACTGATTAACTCCTAATGAATGAGTTTATTTTGTGTTACAATTTGTAGAAGATTATTTCATTGATCATTTGCTAAAGAAAGTATTTTTTTTGTTACTGTTGAATTAAATTAAATTAAACTTCGTTCAATCATAAAAGAGTTCTTCCTTTTGCTTTTATATTTTATATTATTTCAGTCACTAAAAGGATTCCATTTTATAATTTATTTTTGTATATTAACTTGCAGAAAATACATTAATTAATTTGATAATCAGAGTTTATCTGAATCAAATTTCAATCATTGTAACTTCATCTTTTATTTTCCTATTTTATTTACTTTTAAAAGTTTAGTGGCAGCTGAGAAACAGAATAGATTTTCGTAGAGGCTTCTCTGAACTGGCGGCGCGAGATGAACGCTTTGGTTTAGGATACTTGCAACAATTATTACGTTCCTATATGCGATAAACTATATTACAGACACCTAAAATCTCAAACTTTAAATTCCTTTACGTTAGCTGAGAGAGAAAAGGAAAACGCTGTGTAGGAGACTCGGCTCCAGCAAAGCATGTGCAGTATTAAAATAAAAACAGCAAAGAAACCCAAAGAAATACACACAAAGTATAATAATAATATTAATTGATAGAGTTACATAAGCGAAATACGTATAATTAAGCCATAGAGGGTGAGACAACTATGTAGATAATGAGCTGAAAACGAGCAAACAGAGAAACATGATATATAGAAGTATATAAAGTAGCTATTATGAATATTGATACTGAAACAAAATAGAATGTGCCTGCGTAATATATTTTTAGCCAAAAACCAAAACAAAAACGGAAACGTAATTACAAAATAAAAACTGAAACTAAACTAAAGTTGAGCGTTGCGTTGAAAGGAAATGCGAGCATAAAACTAAAAATCGATTTGTATTAGGAAAAAGTTCAAAAATCGAGGAGATATTCTGTTGATTTAAATTGTGTTAACTTGTAATTCGATTCAATTGGCGGCATAACACTCCAAGAGCAGACATACGTAAAAAGGTTCCTATAATGTTAATCAAAAAACAACACAAAAAACTAAAACCGAAACTCCAGCAAAAATTGCTAAAAAAGAAGAAAAATGAAAACCTAAGAATGAGAGTTCGATCGAGATACGATTTTCGACTAAATATAAATTCTATTTCGATGCGGACAGTTTTACAATTGTAGTTTATAAACGCCTAAAAAAAATGAAACCAAGCAGCCATAAGTGCACGCGAGAGTGTACCCCAGTTTGTATGCCATTTTAGTTTGCAAAATTGTTTGAGGGCAAACCGAGAATGTATCTAGAACGAGTATCTTGTATCTGCGTTGCCTAGTGGAATGTGTGTTCGTTCGGAGGCGGCAAATCTATTTTGGAGAACAATAAAGAGCAAACGAAGACTTTAGCTGGCTTTTCATTGGTCCATCTCCCCCGGCATTGCAATCCAACCCAAAAATTGATGAATCTCCCTATTTGTGTTTCTTACAGTTTCCCGCCGCTCCCTGGAGATGAGGGTACGCGCCACCGATCCCCGGCCCTGTCCCAAGTGCGGCAAGATCTATCGCTCGGCCCACACACTGCGCACCCACTTGGAGGACAAGCACACCGTCTGTCCCGGGTATCGGTGCGTCCTCTGCGGCACAGTGGCCAAGTCCCGCAACTCCTTGCACTCGCACATGTCGCGCCAGCATCGCGGTATCTCCACCAAGGACCTGCCCGTGCTGCCCATGCCCAGTGCCTTTGATCCCGAGCTCGCCTCGCGCCTGCTGGCCAAGGCGGGTGTGAAGATCTCCCCGGCCGAGCTGAGGGCCAGGGCTTCGCCCACCGGCGGCAGTGGCAGCAGCGGCGGCGGTGGTGGCGGCGGCAGCGGCCAGGCCAAGTTGGATTTGAGCAATGCCAGCGGTGGACCGCTGGACGATGCCGAGGATTCTGACGAGGATCCCGAGGATCTTACCACCGGCAACGGTCTGTACGGGATGGGCAGCAGCAGCGACCTTAGCCGTTATCATGAGAGTCTTTTGAGCAACTTTGGTCATGCCAGGATGCGAAACGAGGCGGCTGCAGCGGCGGCCACGGCGGCTGCTCTCGGCCAGCCCAAGGATTTGGGTGTGCAGCTACCCACCAGCAATGCGGCCGGTCAGTCCCTATTGGACACCTATCTGCAGTTTATCACGGAGAACACATTCGGTGAGTGCTTCTTTGGTTATTGCTTTCTTGTGTTCTTTTTGCGAATTTTCTAGAACCTTGATTAACTTTATTTGATTATAATTTTTAACGTACCATCTTCTTTTTTCCTATTTCCAGGCATGGGCATGTCTCAGGAGCAGGCAGCTGCCGCCGCGCTGCGCGCCAAGATGGCCCAACTGAATGCGATGGGACACAGCCTGGACAGCCTGCCGCCAGGCCTGCTGCCAGGACAGTTCGATCTGAGCAAGCTTGCCGCTGGTAATCCAGCCTTCGGCCAGAGCGGACCCGGACTGACCATAGAGCCTATAATGCGACACGACCAGGGCCCAGGTAGCCTCTCGCCGCACGGCCATGGACCGTTGGCCCTTAACTCGGCCGGACGGATGCAGGGGCACGAGGAGGCAGCGGATCATGAGGGCGAGATGAGGCGCGACGGTTCAGAGCCAATGGATTTGGGTCTGGACAACAACCAGTCGGGCAGCAACCATGAGGTGGCCAATTCCGATGCCGAGGACAATTACTCCGAGGACGAGGGTGTGCACAACACATAGGTGGACCGTCGATGAATATGAATACGAGAAAAAATGAATGAAATGAACACAAAAAACGAGCACAAACAGTTGTATACCGATTACCCATGGAACATATGTAACGAGTAGCCTTATCCTCATGTATACCAGTTTATGTGTACGATACGATACAATACGATAGTGTACTAGAATAGGACTAAAACCATATATTTGTGCCGCTGCCAGAGCTGGCCTAGTAGAATTCAATGTTGTGCTTTTTAAAAACTACCTACTACCTACACCGATATATATATATATATTTATATATACACAAGTACCTGCTGTGTATACAAGTCGCCGAGAGGAGGACGAAGAGCTAGTTGCATCAGGAGCGACAGCCCCCAGACAACCCATCCCGCATGAGAATGAAGCGTATAATGGTAGTCCGTACTATATAGAGTCATAAGTTAGATTTCACATTGAAAGCGAAGCCTGTAAATACATATTACGGATATATCGATGTTAGGCCAGAAGCAGTAGTAGCCCCCAAAAACGATCCGTCGCATTTAACACTTAACACGTATGTTAGTATTGTACCAGCAGATAATTCAGATGTGCCATGGATGCCACAGCCTTCCAGTTCCAAGTCTTGCCACTCCATCGATCGATTCAAAGTGCTTACCATATCTCAGGAGAAACACACAAATCCGAACCACTCACTCAACCGAACTACCTCAGCCAGCGACAGCAGAGTTGAAATCCTGAAACGAGCCCCGATACTTCCACGAGTTGTGACTGGTCCCTGTTGTACTCCACATCTCCAGGAATCTTGCCAATTTTCAAAAGCAGATATCTGCCCGTAGTTTTAGGACTTGTCCACCCCGCGGGACGATCAGCATAACAGAAATTGATTATTTATATACTATACTATACGGTATACAGTGCACACACTCGGTATACGTATATACACCCTCACTTAAGGATACATATGGATGAATGCCTGTACTTATTTGTCAGAGAGAGAGAGAGAGAGAGAATTGAATACCTCAGCATACTCAGCATTCGGCGGTGGATCCCCGTTAATGCGGATCCTATATACATACATATATATATATATATAAATATAAATATAATAAAATAGGGTTAGCTAGTTTATGTGGCAGAGCACTGCAAGCAAGACATAGATAGATGTAACTAAGCGTTTCCTGTATGTATTTAGTTCGAGCCTCAGTTATCCTAGGTTTATGGTTAGCTTCAATCGAAGACGAGCACAGAGACAGACTCTACAAGAGTCGCTACCACTTGCCTTATATAACCAGCAACAACACATGTGTTACTTTAGTAATTTTCTACCTCAATTAATTTAAATGTGTAATTTATTTATAAGTTTGCAATCGTTGTCTCGAACATGGAACTAACTCATCTGACTTGACCTGTTCCGAGTCCTTGAACAACAACCTCTTCTTACTCACGAGTCGGAGAACCTAGCATAATATTTAAGGAATGAAACAAAAAAAAAATAAAAGAAGTAACCAAGTACATGTTAACCTTATTTTGATTTAATCCGTTTCTTTGTACTTTTCGGTTTTCCTTGTCGCTCTCTCGTAGGTGGAGTGCAATAGTTCGCATTTTCCTAGGCTTAAAATGCATTAAAAGGCTAATGCAATACGGTTAGGACGTTAGCTTAAAATCTATTAGTTAAAAGTCGTTACATAAGCAATATATAAGTAGACATCCATGTGCTTAGAAAGTTATAAATATTTATTGACATTACAATAAAGCCGCGTTATGAAGAACAATTTGTGCGTATTTACTCAATGTTTTTTTTTAATTTCAGACGGCAGAAAAATTACTTAAAAAGGTAAGATAAATAATTGCCAAGCAATGTACGAAATAAATTGCTTATTAGACACTAAAACCGGCTAGCGGCCGAAGAACATAGAAAGATGACTTAGATCAAGACATATTAACATATATATATGTACATCTAAAGAGTAGACGAACTGCCTATTTCGGTGCAGCAGCAGTTGATTCAAAGGCAGCCAGCTTATCGCGCATCTTGACCATTTCATCCTTGCGCATCAATAATACACGCTTCGATGTTTCATACTTTTCCCTGACAGCCCCCAGTTCCTTCTTCAGCGTTTCGCATTGTTTCTGCAATATAATTTTCCATATAAAAAACTATCAACAAAGAAAGTTATGAGACTTACCGTAAGTGAATTGATTTTGCCACTGGTCAAGGAGGATACATTGGACGTATCTGTGTTTTCGTTCTGCTTCAACTTCTCCTCCAACTCCTTGATGAGGTGGTAGCGAGAACGCAGCAGAACAAGAGCATCCTGGTACTTTTTCTCCAGTTGAGCTTCCTGACATTCGGTCTGTGTGTGGACCGACGCAAGCGGAGGCACTAAGCTCGGATTAGGCTCTGGCACTGAAGCCGGTGCCGACTTGGCAGCATTAGAGAGATCATTGATTTTGGCATTGAGATCCTGAATCTTCATCTTGAGCCGCTTTTGCTCAGACCGAGCCTTCTCCTGCTCCTCCAGTACCCGTTTCTTTAGTTGCGCATTCTCGTCCTTTAGAGGATGATGCTTCAGCTCCATGTTTAAGGCTGTAACCTGGCTCTCACGAATAAATAGTTCCTGCTGACAAGCCTGCAGCTTGCTATCCAGCTCCGTGCAGTTGCAGTTGTTGTCTGAAATGGAATATATTGATTAAAATAACCTGCAGGTTAAGGCTTATGAATGGCTACTCACCAACTGGGTCTGTCATGGTGCCACAATCCCTAACGTCGTTCCAATAGGACTGCCTCCGGTGCTCGTCATAAGCCGAGAGCCGCCGACTCCTCCGCATCTCGGACTCAAAGCCAGCCGATTTCTGTACATTAAAGCATTCAATTAAAATTTGAATTAAGGTTTTTGTTTTTTAATTGAATTGCTTAGAAACTTACTCTTGGAAGATTGGCCGTAGGATTGCGATCAAGACTCTTCCTAGGCGCAGAACCTGACGATGTATTCGACTCGAAGGAACTGTTGGTTTTAAGAGCTTGTAAGGTAGATAGCTCAGCCTCCAGCTTGCCGACAATATCGTTCAGAACGCACTGCTTCTCCTCAAGGTTGCGCTTGTCCTCGAGAAGACTAGAAATTGTGGCATTCATGCTTTCCCTCTCCGTTAAGATGCTGGCTTCCTTGGATTTCTAAACACATAAATTTCAATTACATGAAAGTACAATTATTTTGTATTAAATATTACCAGAGTTGTTCGCAGCTTTTCAATCTCGTTTGTGAGTTCCACTTTCTGCTCCATGTATTGCCGACATTTAATGTTGGCTTCATCAGCAACTAACTTTTGATTAATAGAGGCTTCTCGCAAGGATTTTAGCTCTGCCTCCTTGGCTCTAAGCTTCGCTATGAGTTCAGCATTACGGTTATCATTCTGATTAAAGGAGCTGATCTTCTCTTCCAGCAGCTTTTTATCCTTTGACAAAGTGGATATAGTTGAGTTCAAGCCCTCCTTTTCGCTCTGAAAACTTTTCGTTTTGGTTTCCTATAAAAAATTAAATGTAAATTAAATTATTTTGTTAAAATGAAATTAATCTTGCTTAGTTTACCAGATCGCAACGTAGTTTTTCGCACTCTTTGGCTCCAATCTCCACTTGGTGACTCATTTCTAAGAATTTTCGGTTGACCTCTGCATCTTTATTCCGCAGCTGCTCCTCCAATTGCGTTTTTGACGCCTCCAACTTAGTGAATTGAGTTCGCAGGGTGGCGCACAGTTTCTGCTCTTCTTCCAGCTGGTTTCGGAGGTTGTGGGCATTTCTGAGCTTCACCTTAAGCTCATCATTCTCAGTCTCCAGGATATCCTTTCGCTCTTGCAGGGATTTCAGTTTGAGCTGCAACTCGTTCATAGAACTGTTGAGATCTGCAAGGTCCCTTTCGAACTTTCCAGCCTGACTGGCCATTTGTTCCTCCACTGCTTGCAGCTGCGTTGTCAGAGCTAATTTTTCCGCACTCACAAGATCTTTTTCCTCCAGGGTATGCTTCAGTTGCGAGCCAAGTTTTTCCTTTTCGAGATCTCGACTGGAGATTTCCCTTTCAGAAGCAAGCAGTTGAGCCTGCAGACTGTCCACCTTCTCCTGCAGAGAGCAGGACACTCCCGCTGCCTGTGCAAGAGATAACTTCAGCTTTTCATGCTCCAAAATCAGATCGTCTAGGCTAGCTGCCTTTAGCCTAGCGCCTTGCAGTTCTGTTTCAAGGTCTCCGATTTTGGCTGCCATAGTGTCGAGCTTCTCCTCTAAATCGGACTTCTCGGTTAACCTTTGCCGGCTCATATCATCCGTTTGCATTTCAAGTTCGTGGAGTTTCTTTAAAGTACTGGAGTGCTGTGCATCGGCGTCATCGATTTTGATTTGCAGGAATGCCTTCTCCTTCCCTAAAGTATCTATGTCACGTAACTGCTGCTCGTACTTTTCTTGGAGCTCTTGAATCTTTTCGTTTGAGGAAGCTATCAGCTCTTTGTGCTTCAAGACCAGGTCGTCATGGCTGACAGCGTTCAGTTGGCAGCTTTCTAATGCTTCTCCGAGCTCGCTGATTTTGGCGTTGAAAGCCTTGCACTGCTCGTTAAAGTCCTTTTCTGCCATCAACTGTTTCTGGCTTTCAGCATTCATTTTCAGTTCTAGTTTCTGGAGGCTATTTTGGGTGCTCAAATACAATACGTTGGCTTCATTGATCTCTGTCTGCAGGTTAGTCTTCTCCTGCCTCATGTTACTCAATTCCAAAGCTTGCTGGTCGCACTTAGCAGTAAGCTCTTCGATCTTGTTATTGAAGAAAGCAATCTGTTCGCTGTGCTGTTCGTTGCCTGCCTGTGCCATCATCTGCAGCTGCTCCAATAGTTTCTGATTTTCTATCTTTAGCTTATCCAAAGCGGATTCTTGCTCTGCAACTGCGGCTTCTCTTGCGTCCCTTTGACCCGTTATGTCATTAATTAAAGCCTGTTTTTCTTCGGCTTCAGCTAGCTTCTCATTCAGGGTTTGCGTGATCGCCTCAAGTTCCGCTTGGTGCTGGGCAGTCTGTGCATCGGCTTCAGCCAGCTTCTCTTTTAGGGTCTCTGTGGCCGCCCTAAGCTCACATTGGCGCTGCTCAGCCTTTGCTTCGGCTTCACCCAGCTTCTTCTTCAAGCTTTCCGTAATGGCTTCAAGCTCCACTCGCTGCTGAATAGCCTTTTCTTCGGCTTCAGCCAGCTTCTCCTTAAGGCTTTCCGTGATGGCTTCAAGCTCCACTCGCTGCTGATTGGCCTTTGCAACGGCTTCAGTTAGCTTCTCCTTGTCCTCGTTCTCTTCTGGCTTAGCCTGGCAGCGATCCTTTAGTTCCGAAAGCTCTTCTTTGGCCTGCAAAAGCTGTTCCTTTAACGTTCCCATCTCATTTTTGTACAGATCCTTGCAATCCTCCAATTCCTTGGTGTATTCGCGGAATTTCGCACGGTTTTCGTTCTCGCTTCTTTCGATTTTTACCATGTACTCCAGCTGCAGGGAATTAATCTCATCAGTTTTAAGTTTTTCCAATGTTATGAGTTCATCTTGGACTCTACTTAATGACTGCCTGAGTTCCGCTATTTGTTTTTCATACTCAGAAGAAGGAATCGTCTGTTCCTGCTCTGTCTTAATGTTGAGCTCTTGAAGCTTTGCATTCTTTTCCTGAAGCTGGTCTATGAGCAGGGCGTCATTGGATAATTTCTGACTCTGGCGATCCAGTAGCTGCTGCTTCTCCCGGACATCGTTCTCCACCTCCACCAGCTTTACCTCCGAGGATAAACAGCGCTCGCCCATTTCTTCAATTTCAGCTTTTAGCTCGGCGATGTTTTTGTCCTTGACCTGCATCTGCTTCAACTGATTCTCCACCTCTGCCTGCAGCTCGGATACTTTAGTTTGCAGCTCTTCGAGGGATGCCTTAAGGGAGGCTTCCTCTTGGGATTGCCTGGCAGACGATTCATTGGCACCTAAAATAGTATCATCATTAGGCAGAAGATGCACCAGACTTTCGCTCATTGTGCTGTTCCTATGAACTTTATCCTGCAGCTCCTCATACACTATGGTCATTTCAGCATTCTGCTTCTCCAGGGTCTCGATCTGACGCTGGTACCCCTCCACCTTATTGACAATCAGACTCTTTTCCATGAGTTCAGATTCTAAATTGGTCATCTGCTCTCGCATCTCGTTTATGGTTGCCTCTGTGGCCTCCATCAGCTCATTTTTCTCCTTGATCTCCTGTTCCAGCTGAGAAATGACATTGAGGAGTCGCCTGTCCTCTGCGGCTTCAAGCTGTTCCTGACTAAGTGCCACAAACTGGAACATTTGGTGTTTTAAAACGCCTTTGAGTTGAGTGCCTTCGGATGCATTCGCCTCATGAGTCTCGCACTCAATGTACTTTGCAGATTCGAGGCAAAGCTTTAGAGCTTTAACATTATTCTCCTGCTCCTTCTCAGGCTTAGATACTCTGAAGATACGGCTTAAGCCAAGGTGGTTCTTTAGTTCGATCTGATGAATCGATTCTGATAGCACAGCGAACTGCTCGAGGAGATGATTGCTCTGCTGCTCGGGTTCCCCGAATTCAGTTTCCACGCCAGAACTTTTCATGGAGTCAACGCCAGAACTCCTCATGGATTCCAAGTCGTAATTAGGAAGCGGTCGCTGCTTCAGATCGTTTCGAAGAGCATCGTTCTCCTGGACGGATTCCATTAGCTGGCTGGAGAGATTGTCGTATTCCTCTTGGATCGCGTGGAAGTTGGACGTCATCTCAGTTAGCTTCGCTTTTAGTCCGTTGTTTTGGGCTTTTAGTTCTTCGGCAAGGGCTTCTTGACTACCCGCTTCCATTAGCTTACGCTGGGCTTCTTCCACTCGCTCCTTCAGAGTTTTAATCTCGAGCTGCAGACTCGTGTTTTCAGCCTGCAGCTGCTGGCACTGATCATCAGAGGTGTCCGAAGTGCGTCCCAGGGACTCGTACTCCTCTTGCAGCTTGTGGTACTTCTGCTCAATTGCCTGAAAGTCTGCCTGCATGGTTTCAATGGCTCCCTTTTGATCTTCGCACTTCTTCTGAATCGCCGCAAAGTCATCTTGGGCCTTGGAAATCTCCGCTGATAGACGCTGACACTCTTCCTTCTTTTGGGACGCCTCGCTCACGGCCACATCGAAGTCTGACTGCATCTTCTCCAACTTGGCTTGAGTCGCAACGATTTCAGCTCGCAGCCTGTCGCACTCGCAGTCAGCTTTCTTTGAGTCTTTATTTGCGTCGCCTTCATTCAGCGTTGTCTCTCCGAAGTCGGCTAGATTGGGGCACATGGAACGCATGAGGGCCTCTTTGCTGTTGCGCACCATATCTCGGGATAGCTCGTCGAGGCTCTTCTGCAAATTTTTAATGGCCAGCTCCTTATCCGAGAGAGCTGACAGCAAGTCCTGCTCTCGCAGGCTGGACTTCTTCTTGTAAGCCTCGAATTGGAATTCCAAGCTGATGGCCTCGCGGTTCTCCAATTCCATCTTGGCAATGGTCTGCTTCAGATCTTTAATTTCCTTCTCGTAATCTACAATTTTAGAGTTGGCAGCTTCTGTGGCTACCGTCAGAGCGGAAACCTTAGCCTGCATGGCCTCGCAACTAGGATAGATAATAAAAGATAATATTTAATGAAATGTCTTAAAGTCTGCTGGAAATTCGTGTTCAGGATGATTATAATTGTGTGATGTTAGTATGTGCAATGGCAGAAGATAAACAATGTGTAAAAACGAAGAATTGGAAAGATCAATCTGCAGCCAGAGAAAATTCATAAATAATTCCAACTTATTTTAGGAAAGCGAAGCCAGGCGTAGCTGGTAATAGATACAAATCCCTTGGACATAGGGAATTGAATGCCTCTTGAACTCACCGCTCGGCTTTGGACAAGCAATCCTGCTCTAATTGATCGCGCTGAGCAGTCATCTTATCCAGGTTCTCCTTCAGAGAATCCCACTCCACATCAAAGTGTTTTTCCAAGCTGGTGAACGTTTGCAGCTCCTCGATTTCTTTCTTAATCTTTTCCACTCTGCGTATGCAGATGACAGCAGGGATTGGATTACATGAAGCCAGGTTTGATATGACATGGTTAGAAGAAGTGTGCGATGTGGGATGCTCAGAGTAGGTTAAACTAGAAGATTAGTACTCACGTTTCGGGCCCCATCGGATTGGGAAGAGGAGTCAAGGCCAAATCTGGCAACTTTCGGCTTTTTGGCTTGGCCTTCTGGGGCCACAGTTGTGGCGGCGTATCGAAGTTGACGCTTTCCGCAGGGACAAAGTTTTCATTGATGACGCTGTCGTTATCTGTGGTGATATCCAGGGAACTGAGAATGTTAACTGTCTTGGGTACGGCTATCTCGCGATATGCGATATTAGAATTGGCAAAAAATGTCGGCTTCGGTAGATTGGATAGATTCGAGGGCCGTAGCAGACGAGACTCATTAACCATGCCGGTCAGCGAGGCGTCCTGGCCGCCGTTAGGCACTGGGCACCAGGTGCGTCGGCGCTTCTGCTGGCGCTGATCACTCAGCGATGTGCTCGAGATGATCTTGAGCATGTCAGTCTTGAGACGACGCTCCAGGTCCTGCACCGTCAGCTGACTCTCTTTCTTTCGCTTCTCCTCAGCAAGCTGACTTTTAAGCGTCTTGATCTCGCGTTCCAGTCGCTTCATCATCGTGGCGTCGGACACCATCTCGTTGACCTGCGGCTTAATACGGATCTTCTTGGCGCGCATGGCAAAGTTAAGCGTAGACTGGGACTCCTCCATAATCGAGGGTTTGATGGTGCAGATGATGGAGGTAAAGGCATTTCCGCCCAGCGACGCTTGAAGGATGCGCGTTAGTTTGGAGTCGCGGAAACTAATGAACTTGTTGTCCATGTTCTCGGAAAGATTCTTAATCACGTTGCTGAGGAACATTAAGCTCTTGTTTATGTGCGCGCCCTCTTTGAGTCGCGCCCCAGTGGCGCCGGTCTGATCTGCACGTTCCGAGCCAGCCAGGTCCACCAGATTCAGCACACTCTGGATTACAGCATCGTCGTCTGTGCGGTCAGACTTCCTAGACTCGATGATCTGGCGGGGAATCGCAATTAGTTTTCGGGAAAATGATTTCCAGTTTACAGAAAAAACTTACTATGCGGAATATGGCGTGCGACCGACTCGAGCGCTCGTTCATGTTGGTCTCGCCCACGGTGCGCTCCTTGTTTCCCAAGGATAGGAGACGCAAGAGGTCGTCCTCACTGGTTATGATGCACTCCTCACAGTTCACGTTTACTATTCCGTTTCCAGCCTCGTGAATCTTGAGGTCCTGGTTCTTCTTGTTGAGCAGGTCGTAGATCTTCTCGTTGTAGATCTCGATATAGCCCACGCGCAACAGAAAGTCACGCTCCTTTTCGTTAGCGATCTGCTGGAATATCTCTTTGGCCGCCAGCACCATTACGCCGGGGTTCTGGCCATCGCCCATCATTGTGTATGTCTTGCCTGCGTAGAGAGTCGATCAGCGACCGTGAGCCGGAGAGAGGGAGAATATAAATACTCACCCGACGACGTCTGGCCGTAGGCAAAAATAGTTCCATTGAAGCCCTGCATGCAGGCGCGGACGATGTGCTGGGCCATTCGGTCAAACACCTCCTGATTGCCGGCGCCCTCATCGAACACATAGTCTGCGGGGAAGCGCGTCAAGTGGAGGTTCTGAATGAAGGATCAGTGCATCACTTACCAAAGACACTGGGCTCCGCATGGCTATCCATCAACTGGATGGAACGGCCCTCCTTAACCTGCCAGAGGGAAGATTGGCCGGGCTCGCAGGGACGCACCTTGATGCACACCTGGATAGAGTTGGCCTTCGCAGACATCTTGTGGTTTATGCTTATTGCTAACACTTTGCGACACACACTATTAACAGACACGATTTTTGACGATGCGCTTAATTTTTAATAGAAGGGAAAATTATCGACATCTTTGTTTTTCAGAATTCCGCTGTTAAATTCGAACAAATACCGCTTTGCGAGCGTTCCGGCATTTTAGAGTGCCCAGATATGGGAAAACCGGAATTTTTCACACTTTTCTATAGTATTTAGCGTCCTTTTTAGTATTTTTAACACTATCAGCGGATAAACGGGCGGAAACTTTAACATTTTCAAATTGGAAACTAAAAATTAAAATATAAAAAAAATATTTATTTATGGGTCGTGGGCGGCTGACTAACAAATTGTATAATTATAATTTTTATACTTTTTAATTTTTATATAATAATTCTCTTAAATTGTTGATGTCACGAATGCAATTCTGTTAAAAAAATGCTCCGTAAATATTAAAATAAGCTTTCTAAAAAGCTATAAACTAGTTCATAAACTTTTCCATTTTCAAATATTCCGCATATAGCTAAACTGGCAACAATGCTAGTAAAGCGGTATTTGTTCGATGTCCGTCTATCATTATTCCATCTGTCAAACTGGACAATCAGTATTCGTGTGTCTGTCACCTGTGTGCGTCGTAAATTGTTAGCAATAAGAAATATGTCTGCTGAAATTTCTGATAAGGTCGCCAATTCTGTTCAGGTGTGCATCAAGGTGCGTCCCTGCGAGCCTGGCCAATCCTCCCTCTGGCAGGTCAAGGACGGCTGCTCGATCCAGCATGCGGACAGCCACGCGGAGCCCAATGTTTTTGGTGAGTGAATCCTTCATACAGAACCTCCAATTGACGCGCTTTCCCGCAGACTATGTTTTCGATGAAGATGCCAGCAACCAGGAGGTGTTTGACCGGATGGGCAAGCACATCGTCTGCGCCTGCATGCAGGGCTTCAATGGAACTATTTTTGCCTACGGCCAGACGTTTTCGGGTGAGTTTTTATTGTTTCTTTCTCATGCTCACGGACACTGATCGTACCTCTTCGCAGGAAAGACATACACAATGATAGGCGACGACCAGAACCCTGGCATAATGATGCTGGCCGCCAAGGAGATGTTCCAGATCGTCAACTGGGAGACAAAGCGCGACTTTCTGCTGCGGGCAAGCTACATCGAGATCTACAATGAGAAGATCAACGATCTGCTTGACAAGAAAAACCAGGATCTCAAGATCCACGAGGCTGGCAACGGGATCGTGAAGGTTTCCTCTGAGGAGTGCATCATAACCAGCGAGGACGACCTCATGCGGCTTATCAGCTTGGGCAATAAGGAGCGCACTTTGGGCGGGGCCCACACACCTGAGCGCTCCGGCCATTCACACGTCATCCTACGGATAGTGAGTTAGTGAGATATTTGCGTGGTTCCAGCATTATAACCTCGATCCAAAACAGATTATCGAGTCGTGGAAATCCGATAGCAGCGACATGGTCCTCCACAGCATTCTGAATCTGGTGGATCTGGCTGGATTCGAGCGACTGAGTGGAGGTTTCCCGTCTGGATCCCGAGTCACAAGTGGCGTCCACATTAACAAGAGTCTGATGTTCCTGAATAACGTAGTCAAACAATTATCCAATAGTGCAGACAACAAATATATTTGTTTCCGCGACTGCAAGCTGACGCGTTTTCTGCAGGCTTCGCTGTGCGGCAATGCCTTTGCCTCCATCATCTGCACCATTAAATCCTCGGTCATAGAGGAGTCTCAATCCACCCTGAGCTTCGCCATTAACGCCACGAAGATCCGCATCAATCCGCAGTTAAATAAAATGAATCCTGGCACCACAATGATGGAGCAGCTGGATAGCGCGATCAAAGAGCTGCGGGATCGGCTCACTGAAGAAAAGCAAAAGAAGGATAATCAACTTAAGGTACAGACCCTGGAAAGTCAACTCAAAGCCGAAAAGCTTAAGATCATCAGAGGTCATCCGTTTGTTCTAAAACGGCGCAGTAATTCGTCTACAGACTTGCAAAGACCCAAGACAACTGATGTAAATGACGTGTCGATGGATAAGGATAAGGATTCTATTCCAAAGTGAGTACACTCTTTATGTTTGATTTGAAATTTTTCTCATGAAAACCAACTTTATTTTATGCAAAGATCAGTACCAGCATAGCTTTACTCTACAATATTCAATTTAAATCAGCTAATTCACCTCTGGCGCGCGCTTACCTGACTTTCGGATTTTGTGTGTGGATTGTGTGGATCAACTGTTCCACTCCACTAGACTCTACTCGACTGTCTTCTCGCGCTCTCTTCGCTTTCTCGGCGCAGTCGCTGGGAAGAGGGCAAGCTAGCTCCACTCACCGTGCGGGCGCGAGTCGCGAAGAAATCGAAAACGAAAACAATAACAAACGCCAACGCAAACACACACACCCTCAAAAAAAAGAAGCATTTCAGAGAGAATCCGGTAGCGACGGGATGGGGCGGATAGTGGGAGCCACTTTTTGCGCATAGACTCGGCTGGAAGCGATGACGCTTGGCCCTGTCGATCGTTTCATGGCTCTGAATATGCGATAAGGCGGCCGATCGAGCAGTCAGTTACTTGGCCAACTTGTTGATAATTAGATCGTTGGAATTCGACGGAATTCAACGGCTAACAGCACGTTCACCTCCACCTCCGCAGCTTGTCTTGGTTGATCGGTGACGTCGTTCCTACTGCCCATCCACCACCGTGCTTTGACTGTGATGTAACGCACATATAGATTTGCTGCCTGCAACCGAGAGAGAGAGAGAGAGTGAGTGAAAGATCTGCATCGACAAAGCTAAAAAACAAAGCTAAAACAGCCGAGGGCGAAATAGTAGCTCTGGTTGAAGTTTTGGACTTTAATTGTCTGTCCAGTGAGTTCAATATATGCGTAACCCGCACCTTTAGTTAGGCAGAAACTCATTAATAACGATAAAATCAAAGTGAAAAACCCCATTAATTCAGCTTCTGAGCCGAGAAAAGCCCTTGCTTGCTTGTTTAAGGAATTAGATTTAGTCTCAATATCTTTATATAGTCATTGTTTGATATACGCGCTCTACGATTCCCCGTCTTCAGTTGTATTCATATGTATATCTGTCTGTCCCACACACCTCGTCGGGTGCAACTTCAACTTGCCGCCAGCTGTGGCTATTTTTAGTGGCCTTCTAAAAGTGCTTGAGACTCCCTTTGAACAGCCAAAGACATTTAGTCTAAACGAGTAAGCAGTTCCAATTTGTGACTGGAATATTAAGTTATTTTCTTAAAATAGCTTTATTTAATTATTTATTATATATTAATTAATGAAATAAAAATAATTACAGGTGCGGTGCCCCACAGGCCGATGTCGCAGCTCTTACTGCATCCAATCAGTTACACCAGGAGCAGGTGAAGTCGCTGAAACAGATCATCGCCAGGCTGGAGATGGAGAACCGCAGGGCGGTGAACTTAAAGCAGCAATTTGATACCCACAAAGCCCAGACCAAGCAGCTAGAGACCCACCTGCTCACGACCATCAACAAGAAAGATTTAACCATTGAGGAGTTGCAGCAGTCCCTCAAGGAACTGTCACGGGATGTGGTGCGCGTTGAGAGCATGCAGGCGGAATACCAGGTGATACAGCAGAAGTACAACAAGCTTCAGGAAGAATATGAGTCTCTGGAACGCACCTCGAATGCCTCCGAGGAGCAGTGCCAGAAGCTGCAGACCGACAACGCAAGACTGCAGCTCGAGATTGGAACTTTGAAAGATCGAGTGGAGGAGGCCAAGCGTAAACTACTGGAAGCTCCCAGCCAAGAAGTCCTAGCCGAAGAGATTAAAGTTAAGCGGGAATGTCAGACTGCAGAGCTTATTAATTTTGAAGAAATCAAGAGCGAAACTCCCCAGGCGAATGCAATCGATGGCATCCCTCTCAAAGGTCTTCTGAAGCCAGAGTATCAGGCAACAAGTCAGGAACAGCTTGAAGCCGAGGAGAAAAAGCGGCTCTTCAATATTATAAATCAATTGGAGAAGGAAGTCGTAGGAAAAAATTCCCTAAACAAGGCTACGGAGGCAACGATATGCAGCCTGCAGAAGGCACTTTCGGAAAACAGGGGCCTCGTGAGCAAGGTGGAGGAACTCCAGCAAAAAGTCGAATATCTCGAGAAGCAGAAGGAGGAGCTTCAAGGCACAGTTTTTGGGGAAAGCACCATGAGCGAGAGTATGCTACAACTTCCGCCTTGTGAGGATACCCTCGTAGCTCCCTATGTATCCCCCGTCAAGCCATCAGGGGAAGTGATTGTGCTCAGGGCGACTATCGCAGAGCTCAACGCCAAAGTGTGCGAGCTGCAGACAGAAACGACGAGGCAGTTGAAGCAGATGCAGCTGAAGGACACCACCATCGCTGAACTGAAAGACGAAATTGACACTCTACTGATCGGCAAGCTGCAGGATAGAAATGAAAAGTTGGCTTCCTCTGAGTACGAAAAGCAAATCGAGGGACTTAGGGAGTCATTGAGTAAAGCCAAAGAAGCATTAAAATTACAAGAAAAGCAAAAGACTGATGGGATTAATGCCCTGCGACTTGAGCACTTGCTGAAAATGAAAATAAGCGAGAATGAGAACGATGCGAAATTCCGCGAACATGCCAAGGAGTTGGAGGAGAGCAAGGATCGGTACGAGCGCGAAGTGGCCACGTGGAAGGATTCCCTGTTGCTAAAAGAGAAGCTCCTTGAGGCATTGAGGGCCCAATTGGAGTCAGTTAGCAACGAGCACAAAGAGCTAGTGGCCTCCTCGAAGGAACAGATTCAAGAGCTTAAGCAAAAATATGACCAGATGGCTATATACACGGATAACCTGAGGGAAGAGAAGTTAATCCTCCAGATAAAAATCGATGAAGTCGATACACAACACTCCAGCACTTTAAAGAAGCTGCACGAGCTTGAAACTCAAATAGATGGCATAAGTAAGCAGAAGGTAACAGAGAAATCCGATTTTGAGGAGAAGCTCGAGACTATGGCAGCCAAAATCGGAGACCTTGAAACAGAACTGCAAAGTGCTAGGCTAAAGGCAGCTAGCCTAGACGATCTGATTTCGGAGCATGAAAAGCTGAAGTTATCTCTTGCACAGGCAACGGGAGTGTCCTGCTCTCTGCAGGAGAAGGTGGACAGTCTGCAGGCTCAACTGCTTGCTTCTGAAAAGGAAATCGCCAGTCGAGATCTCGAAAAGGAAAAACTTGGCTCGCAACTGAAGCATGCCCTGGAGGAAAAAGAACTTGTGAGCGCCGAAAAATTAGCTCTGACAACGCAGCTGCAAGCAGTGGAGGAAAAGATGGCCAGTCAGGCTGGAAAATTCGAAAAGGACGTTACAGATTTCTACAGTTCTATGACCGAGTGTCATCTCAAACTGAAATCTCTGCAAGAGCGAAAGGATAACCTGGAATCTGAGAATGATGAGCTTAAGGTGAAGCTCAGAAATGCCCACAACATCCGTAGCCAGCTGGAAGAAGAGCAGAAACTGTATGCCACCCTGCGAACACAATTCAATGAGTTGGAGGCGTCAAAAACGCAATTGGAGGAGCATCTTGCGAATAAAGAAGCAACATTTTCGGAGATGAGCCATCAAGTGGAGCTTGGAGCCAAGGAGTGCGAAAAACTACGTTGCGATCTGGTAAACTAAGCAAGATTAATTTCACTTTAACAAAATAATTTAATTTACATTTATTTTTTTATAGCAAACCAAAACGAAAAGTTTTCAGAGCGAAAAGGAGGGCTTGAACTCAACTATATCCACTTTGTCAAAGGAGAAAAAGCTGCTGGAAGAGAAGATCAGCTCCTTTAATCAGAATGATAACCGTAATGCTGAACTCAATGCGAAGCTAAGAGCCAAAGAGTCAGAGCTAAAATCGTTGCAAGAAGCCTCTATTAATCAAAAGTTAGTTGCTGATGAAGCCAACATTAAATGTCGGCAATACATGGAGCAGAAAGTGGAACTCACGAAGGAGATCGAAAGGCTACGAACAACTCTGGTAATATTAAATATAAAATAATTGTATTTTCGTATAATTGAAATTTGTGTGTTTAGAAAACCAAGGAGGCCAGCATCCGAACGGAGAGGGAGAGCATGAATGCCACAATTTCTAGTCTTCTCGAGGACAAGCGCAACCTCGGGGAGAAGCAGTGCACCCTGTACGAAAGGGTCAGCAAGCTGGAGAACGAACTCTCTGTATTACAAGCTATTAACAGATGCAACTCATCCGTCGAGCCAAATGACCCACCAGCTCCTCCAACTTCTGTAAGGCCTCGTACACCTATCAACTTGGATCCCAAACCCAGTGTTGATGCAGGCGTTGTAAAGGTGAGTTTTTAATCAATTTCTCGGAACTGCGATTTAAATGCTGGAATGAATCCTCTCTGCAGAAATCGAGCATAATCGAGTACGCAGTGCGCAGGGAAAAAAGAAAGACGGTGCATGATGAGCACCGAAAGCAATCTTTCTGGAACGACTTCCGGGACTTTGGGACCATGACGGATCCAGAGGGTGAGTGCCGTCATAAAAACATGAAATTTGACGGCCATTCAGATTCTTAAAATTCACAGAGTGCCGGGCCACGGCATGGAACATGGAGCTGATAAAGAATCCTCTGAAGGCAGAGAATAAGAAGCTCAAGTTCCGGATGTTCAAAGCGCATCAAAAGGCGACCATAGAACAGAAACGACTTCGCAGAAAGATCCATGATCTCACCAAGAGGATCGCCCATCCAACTGACCCCCAAACGGTACGTGAATTACGATTGTTTTTTACTTAATTTATTTTATTTTTTAAAATATTTTTCCAGGTTGATCTTCATAAATAGAAATCGACATGGTTCGGGAGAAGGTTTAGGTCGTCCAGGATATTTTCAAGTATTAGGGTATTTTGTTAAGTGTTATACTTATTTATGTAAATTATTTTTCCATTTGTCTGAATTAAAATACTACAAAAGTATAAATCCTTGTTTATAACCTTCAATTAAATATATTATTTTTAAAATTATCAGTTGGATTGCATCCCTCGTTTCTGGCATTCGATTTATCGATTCCAATATAAATAAAATGTACAGTGCGAAAAGAGGTTATCGAGCCGACCGCTTGAGTGTTGCGAACGTCAGCGGCCAGTGTTGCAAAAGACTGGACACGCTTACGAGTTGGGGCAAAACAGAAAATTACTGCAAGAAAACAGCGCAAACGACCCGCAACGCCATGAACTCGGCAACAAAGGTAGGTTCCGGTCTTCCGCCCAGTCCGCCGGCGACAGCAACACTTATTTCCGACACCGCGGCAGCCGGAGCTCGGCCCGCGGGAAAAAGGCGGCGCGGGAGAGAGTCGAGAGTCATTCGTTTCGTCTCACTCCTGCGAGTGGGAAATTTGTTGTTCCATCGTCGTCGGGGTGGCGGGCGGTGGGCGGGGATGCGTTTGTTTTGAATTTGCACGCGCGCCGACAGCAACAACAACGCCAATAACAATAACAAACAAATTCCACGTCCAAATCCCGGTGCACTTCCAGGTTGGGGAGATATTCACGGCCGCCGGACAGGCGTTCAGCAGACTGGGCGACCTCACCATGCAGCTGCATCCCAACGCGGAGTCGCCATCGGGGTAAGTGTGTCCGCTTCTGGGATCCGAAGATGCTAATTTCAGTGTTTTCGTGCTCTTGTTTCCGCGTTCTCGTTCTCCATCTCGTGTTCCCTCGCCATGGCGCCGCCGCTGTAGGAAGTGGACGGACGAGGAGATCGACATGCTGCACTCGTCCATCATGCGCTTCTCGGACGACCTGAGCAAGATCAGCCTGAGCATCAAGAACCGCACCGTGTAAGTGATCCAATGGCGAGGGAACACTGGCCAGTAGCTGGGCGCCAATGCTAATACCTGGAATACCTTTCCGCTCGTTGCAGATCCCAGATACGACAGGCGCTGAAGAAGAAGGCCTTCGAGGACGCGGGCATTCCCGCCAAGCAAGTCCCCGTCCAGCAAGTCCAGCATGTCATCCAAACACTGCCCCTCATTCAGCCGCAGCTGCATCCTCAGCAGTCCCAACAGCAGCCACAGCAGCTTCAGCAGCAGCCACCTCAACAAGTATTTAAGACACAGCCCATCCAGCATGTGCAGCTCGTGGCGCAACCAAAGCAGATCATTCTGCAGCAGCCGCTGGCCCATCCACAGACCACCGCCACGACGGGAACGACTGTGACCGTCAAGCAGTATCAGCAGATGCAAAAGGCCGCGGCCCTGGCGGCGGCACAAGCGGCTGCTTCGGCGGCGGCCAACACGCCAACCATCACGGAAAACATCATCATCCAGCAGCCCACGTCCACATCCACAGCATCGGCGGCGGCTGGTACGACGACGGTGGTGCTACAACAGCCCCTGGCAGTTTCGACCTGCTCGTCCACACAGCTCGTGCTGCCTGTGGGTGGTCCGGTGGTGTCCACAGTGCTCTCCCCGACGGTTGTGATTGCCGACGATGTCGTGAGCACCACCTCCACTCCACCAGTGACAACAGCCTCGGGAGCAGTGGGAACGGTTGCGCTGGTAGCCGCTGGACCAGCAGGAGGTGCTGCTGCTGGAACGGGCACGGGAGCGCCAGCGGGCTTGAAGTGCGGGCCGGACGTCTCCATGACCCTGAACCGCATCAATGTGCAAGAAAACGAGGTGGACGTGGAGGAGTGCCTTCCCGCCGAGGTGGTCAAACTGGATTTTGTCAGCGAGGAGGTGGCCGGGTGAGGTTCAAGCCCCCGCACTGGGCTGGACTTCTTCTACTAGATCCTGCAGTCGCAGTCGCAGCCGCAGAACGAACGAATCGCGTAAAATGGACGGAACACGCAGCCGCACACCAATCTAGTTCGAGAACTCTTAAACAAACGGTTGAGATGCCGCCCTAGCCCTAAGCCTAATCTGTTAAGTGTTGTCATATTTGATATACCTTGAAATCACCTTGTTCCCGGCCCCCGCCCCGCCCTCGAAAGACAAATGGATTGCTTGGAGAATATGTAGATGTGGGAGTCGCGTCGCATACGGCGGGCGTAGATATTAATTTCCGAGCGTGTAAGCTGCGCCTAGACTTAAATATACGCAAGACACAATAGTGCAAAGTACATAAACGAAGATCGTGTAAGTTGAAAGTGAAATAAACGATCATTATTTTAAGTTCCACTGATCTCGGGGATTTTTCTTTATCCAATTTTTCGAGGGGGGATTTAATATTATTCGTGGCATTTCGCTATTTAGATATTCCTTATTGATATTATATTAAAAATCATATAAATATACATTCAAAATCAGAAGTATTACTTTTCGTTTTAGTTAAAACACAAATTTTCAAAAAATGTTGTTTACCTAAATTTATGAATTTTTTTCCAAGGATTATCAAAAGAAAACAATGCCTCGAAATGTGCGACTTTTAAGGAATACAATTATAAATATTGCCAATTTTATCCTTTTCAAAATGTAATATACGTATGAAACAAATAAATTAAGCAATTTAATTTACAATTAAATTCCTTTATAAATAAATATTTAAATTTAAAATATGTAATCGATAGGCGATAACACGGAACATCGAGGTTTCGCCATCACCAAGAGCCAGCTGAAGATACGGATACACAACAACAATTGTTTTAAACGAAATCTATTGTTCGCTGCGAAATGAGGCTACATCTTCACATCCTGGTCTACACGACACTGGTCTTCTGCTCGATCCTCAGCGGCACACTGGCCTACAAACCGGTTGTAATCCTTCATGGAATCCTTTCCGGACCCGAGTCCATGACCTTTCTGGTGCGGGAAATAGAGAAGGTTTGTTATTGCACTCTCCTTGTTATTGTTTACAAGCAAAAGACCCCAATAACAAGGTCAAAGTCTATCCAAACAACGCAATTTACGATTATTTTTGTAATTTTACGGTTTTTAGGCTCACCCCGGAACCATAGTTTACAACTGCGACAAATTCAGCGGATGGTACAGTCTGGAGAACGCCTGGCGGCAGGTCGATCAGGTGAGGGATTACCTGAACGAAGTGGGCAAGCTACATCCGGAGGGCATAATTGTGCTGGGTAGGTTGTAGACTTAACTCGCTTAAACTTGCAACTTAATTGATGTAATTTTAAAATCTTTAATTCCATTTTCCAGGCTACTCCCAGGGCGGTCTGTTGGCTCGGGCGGCCATCCAAAGTTTACCCAATCACAATGTCAAGACCTTCATATCCCTATCGTCACCACAGGCGGGACAATATGGCAGTAAGTTTTTATAATTCCAAAGAAGTTGTCAATATAAATCGAAACGCGATACTTATCTTGGCTTTATGGACAAAGGAGTTGTAAAAAGTAACGATTTTCATGATTTCAATGACTCACTTGGTTTCTTTTCTTATTTATATCGTTCCTTTTAAAAATTCTTCAAATAAATCTATATTCAAATGTGAAATTATATAACCTCACAGAGAATTCTATAAATAATATAGATATTTTTCATTCATTCGATGACACAAGAGTGTTCACAGAGTAATTCAACTAATAAACAATATAAATACATTTAATTTTAATTATCCTCTCTACTTCCAGCCAGCTTTCTGCATCTAATCTTTCCCGATTTGGCGGCCAAGACAGCATTTGAGCTCTTCTATTCCCGTGTGGGTCAGCACACTTCAGTGGGCGGCTACTGGAACGATCCGAATGAGCAGGATCTGTACTTGAAGTACAGCGAGTTCCTGCCGCTAATCAACAACGAGAAAGTAACCTCCAATTCCACATCCTTCAAGATGGGAATGGTGCGGCTCGACAAACTGGTCATGATTGGCGGACCCAATGACGATGTAATCACGCCCTGGCAGTCCAGGTAAGTCATCCACAGTGCTTACTCACAAAAGAAAGTAAAATAACGCAATGTTCATTGCTCTTTAGTCACTTTAGTTACTACGATGAGAATCTGGATGTGATTCCATTTTACAAGCGAAAGTTCTTCACGGACGACTCCATCGGCATCAAGACCTTGCAAGAGGCGGACAAACTTATTATAGTGGTCAAGCCCCATGTCCATCACCTGGCCTGGCACACGCGAAAGGATGTCATCCACGAAGTCATAATGCCATACCTGGACTGAAAAAAATACTCAAACTTTACTTAGGCGATCAAAGGGCTGTGATCGATCGGAAAGACGGAACAAAGCTCACTCTCATCAAAAAGCGTTAATGTGAAGGCAGGATACACAATGATCTTTTATACATAATTAAGCTATTTTTAATTGTAAGTTTACAGCCATAGCGAAATTTATATGAAATTATATATATATATTTTATTTACTGATATTTTTTAATGTGTTTTTTTAAATTAACTGGTTGCGACGGAATTTGAGTTGCAGTGTTGAATTACTTTAGTTTTGCCAATTTAATTGAGGCGCCTCATTAGCGATAACGATAGCTCCCTAATGCTAGGTCTTCGATAGCTCATACTCTTGCTATCGGCTTGCTTCTGGCGAAATTAAGGCGGCAACAAACAATTTGTTTTGTTTTATTGTATTTTAAATAAAAAAACAGAGACATGGGCGACACCACGGGAGCAGAGCAGGACTCGGACAACGTGATTCGCATCCTGGTGGCCACTGACAACCATCTGGGGTACGGCGAAAAGGATGCAGTGCGCGGTGAGGACAGCTTTAATGCCTTCGAGGAGATTCTAGAGCTGGCGGTGTCCGAGGACGTGGACATGATCCTGCTGGGCGGCGACCTCTTCCACGACGCAGTGCCCAGCCAGAATTCCATGCACAAGTGAGTGACGAACCTTGTATTAATGTGCTTTGTATAGTTTTTGTCTTCCCTGTCCAACAGATGCATCGAGCTCCTACGGCGGTACACTTTTGGCGATCGTCCCGTTTCCCTGGAGATCCTCAGCAACCAAGCGCAGTGCTTTCACAATGCCGTCAACCAGTCGGTGAACTACGAGGACCCCAACCTAAACATTGCCATCCCAGTGTTCTCCATCCATGGCAACCACGACGATCCCAGTGGCTTTGGCCGTCTGAGCTCCTTGGATCTGCTGAGCACCACGGGCCTGGTGAACTACTTTGGTCGCTGGACGGACCTCTGTCAGGTTGAGATCAGTCCCATTCTGATGCGTAAGGGCGAGAGCCAGATGGCCCTGTACGGTCTAAGCCACATTCACGACGGTCGGCTGGCCAGGCTGGTCAAGGATTTCAAGGTGAACTTTAACTGTCCCGACAAGATACGCGAAGACGGCAAGGAGGGCGAAGAGGAGGATGAGTGGTTCCATCTGCTGGTGGTACATCAAAATCGGGCAGATCGCGGGCCGAAGAACTATCTGCCCGAAGACTCGCTGCCGGCGTTTCTGCACCTCGTTATATGGGGCCACGAACACGACTGCCGCATCGAGCCGGAGATCAATGCCAAGAAGGGATTCTATGTCTCCCAGCCGGGTTCCTCCGTGCCAACGTCTCTGTCCGAGGGCGAGGCCAAGAAGAAGCACGTCGGATTGCTCGAGATTTACAAGAACAAGTTCAACCTCAAAGAGCTGCCGCTGCAGACAGTGCGTCCCTTTGTTTACGAATCCATTGTCCTGCCTGATCGCGCCGAGGAGCTAGGGCTAAACGAGGGTGATGCCTCCACCAAGGTGTTTAGATTCGCCAAGGAGCGGGTGGAGGCCATGATTGCGCAGGCTGAGTCCCAGCTGACGGGCCATCCCAGGCAGCCCACACTGCCGCTCATTCGGCTGCGGCTGCTCTACACCGACGAGTCGTGTATGTTTAACACAATCCGATTCAGTCAGATGTTCGGCACGCGGGTGGCCAACGTCCAGGATGTGGTGCTGTTTAGCAAGCTGATCAAGCGCACCAAGATGGAGGCTGTTAACCTGGACAAGGAGGCCTTGCGGCGGGCCTTGGTAGGGATAAAGGAGCTGCTCCTTTGAAGATCTTGTAATCAGTTATTACTTTATGAATTAATTTTAGGAAGCGGATAATGCCACTCGCGTGGAGGAGCTGGTAGATCGATATTTCGAAGAGGCAAAAACCAAGAAACCTTTGAGGCTACTACACTCAAAGGCCTTGGCCGAGATGACCTATCGTCTGGTGGAACGAAAAGATGCCAATGCTGCCGAAAACATTGTCAAGTAAGTCAGAAAATCATATTTTCTATATTCTTTTACCTATGTTTAAACTCATATAACGCAGATTCTATAAGGAAAAGGCAGTGGATCATTTAATGGAAGCCCTGCCCAGCGATGAGAATATTGACGACGAACTGGAGAGGTTCCGGGTGCGGCACAAACATGAGGACCTCTTAAAAATGCTCGATGCTAGGGGAATCAAAGTGAAGCCGGAAGATAAAGCCTCAACTATTTTGGCAAGTGAATCGAACACAGCCGATGTCCCCACGACGGGACGGGGACGTGGTGGCCGTGGCCGTGCCACTAGGGGACGTGCAGCTGCCTCAACCGCTGCCCGTGGCAGAGCCCAGTTAGATGTGTCTGTCAACACCACGGTAGGGAATATTTTTTCTAGAAAAGTTTCTTAAAAGCTTACTGAATTTTCATTTTCGAACAGCGCTCCTCGGCAAGGCAAGCAACCCTTTTGAGCAACGTTCGAGGCACTCGAAATGTACCCACCTACGATTTATCGGATTAATTAACATTCCACTGTTGCAGCCAATTGTTGTGATTTCGTAAGCTGAATAAACCGTATTTATTATTTTTAAATTCTTCTTGGAATGACGGAAAATTTCTATAAATAATATTATATTTTTCAATATTTTAATATTAATAGATTCTTACTATATTTACGATATGATATTAAGCGCAATGTTTTTGTTAATGTATTATGTCGAAATACATCCTCGATGCCCCCTAGATCGCACCCCCAAAGGTCAAAGTTGTTGTTTAATTATTAGTTTATTATTTAGGTTAATCGGCATCAGGCCCAACTGCAATATAGATTAGCCTATATCTTAAGAGCTACATTAAGGTGAACGGCTGCTGCCAGGCGGCTGTCGGGGCTGCACTTGGGCCCCGACTGGTTGTGGATCGTTTCTTTGGTAGCCTAGCTGCTTCAGGACTCCGCCCGCTAAGCGGCGGAGAGTTCTCCAGACACCCGCCCGACCAGATACGACGGCGGAAAAGCGTTACTGCTGGTGGTACTCGTAGTAGTAGCGATATGGATCCACCGAAGAGCTGCCACCGGCGGCTGTTACACCCACAGTACCGACTCCTGCTGCCCCAGCGGTCGCCTTGGTGACCGGCCGGATCACATAGGTGTTGCGCCTGAAAGGTAAAAAGGCACATTTAATAAACATTGCTCAGTCCTGGTGGAGTTTTTGCACAGTATTTTTATCTGCTATGGTTCCCTGATTGAATACCTTTGTTAATCATATTTAAATTTCTTGCAGACTCACCTGTTGCTATCGCCGGCGTGCACCTGGAAGCTATGCTCCTCGCCGCCGTCGGTCGAAAAGAGTTTCTTCAGCGCTATTATCCCTGCAATGGTCAGTGCCACCTTGCTGATGACCAGCGCTTTGCCAGCAATTGTCGCGAGAGCCTTTAGGCCCAGAGGACCGGCAATTCCCATCGCCGTGAGAAGGGCGGCCACCACGTACTTGATGTGGCTGCCTTCCTTATGCTTCTTTTTCTTTTTGTGGCTGTGTTCATGGCCACGTCCCACAACCTCATTATCGTCGGTGCCAACGTCCATGTTTATCTTCAGCGTGTGCGTTCGTATAAGTTTATCCGCCTTGGAAAGAAGGGCTCGATCGATAGGGGCCAAACCGCCAAACTGCCGGGCGTCCGTCAGAGAGGACAGGATACTGTCCGGTTCGGTTTGGTTCTGCTTCTCCAGCACAAGGCCGTCGACGATCTTAATAGAGTCCTGATCCAAAGCGCGAGAGAGTGCATGGAGCGCCTTCTGCTTGAGGCAACCTATAAAGTCGTTCTTATCCTGGCAGTCATCGTAAACCCTTCTCACAAGCGCCATCTCTGGACCCAGATCCCATCCCCAATCACCGAGACTGGAGGAGGGCGACTCCACCGTACTGTGGCGTCGTCTTCGCGGAGCCACCGCCGTTGAGACGGAGGCAACCAACGCCAGGAGCAGCAGCCACTCGAGACGCTTCATCGTTTAATAGTTGTGCGTGTGATGCAGCTATCCAGTGCCTTGTCTAAGTGTCCTCGCAACTGATCTCTGCTATCGTAAATCCACAGCCAGTCGCCGGCGATCTTGGGATGCTACTGCAGCGAAATCGCTGGGCGGCCAGAGCTTTTATAAATTGCGTCCCGAGACCGCGAGGCACTCAGACGGAAAAAACTGGCGTGCTCGATGGGATGCAGACGGATCTCGGACCTGGCTATGGAGTTGGAGATGAAGACGGATCGGCAGCTGCTTTGCGAGGGCAATTAGCATTGGGCATATGTATTTTGCGATGCCTTCAGCCGGCTGTATGCGCTGACATGTTTTCGTTACCCAACCACGGATGGATGCCCAATGATGCTCCGGTCTCGCGTTCATATTCGGCGTCGACGGGCTGCTGGCACTTTTCGATTTCTATAAACATTTTGTATCCCATCGGTGGGTATGGCAATTACCCTCATCTGTTAGTGATGCCTTTTGAATAATTCAAATTAAATCAGTTTTCTAAGCGCTCCTTCAATCTTTTGAATTGAAACTTTTTCAAGTGCTTTCTACGCCAAAGGATTTGCTTTATTTAATTAGGTTTCTTGATTGCTTAGGAACTATCTGTTCCAGAAACCATTTGTATAATAGTTAAGATTATGTTATTATTCATTTTTCTAATCTAACAAATGTGAACTGTGAAAGTGTGAATATAATTGTATGGCTGTTTCTAGACAAGGTTTTAAACTGTGACTCTCTTCTTTTAAGGTTCCTACATTATGTTTAGAATTATATTTTGATTAGAATAATAATTTCGGATAGTTTTGGCTTAAATACTTAATGTTTAATGCTTAAATTTAATGTTTAAGCCATTTAGTAGCAGGTATCTTGTATTCGAGCCCACTCTTTTGTAATGTTCTTACTTATTTTTTATATGTTTATCTAAACAGAAATATAATCATGTTTCTACTTTGTAAGGGCGAAGAGAGTCATAGGAAATGCATGTAATATTAATTAAAATAAATAGGAAAGAAAAATATAAAGAATTCTATCTATAAGATAAAATCGCGTAAGACCAGTGCTAACCACCTACTGGCCGTTTCTCTTCAAAAGGCGAGCAGTAGATCACTAGAACTGCCCATTTCTCATTTAATACTCGTAGTAGTTTCCAGTTAAAATAAAAGAACAATGGCTATTCAAACAGAGAGAAGAGACTGGGTGTGTAAATATGGTTATTAAGTGCCTCCAAAAAGTAGCAGATCTCCGCCAGGCGAGTGCGCTCCCCGCGGAGGCAACAACCGCTCCACACACCACACCGCCACTTCATGTATAAATATTGGCTAGTAATGGCTGATGATCTTAACGATGCGTGCAGCAGAGTGATTAAGCCCAACGGCTACTGCCCCTGGCAGTGTTTCGACTTGAAATCGGTGCCTGCTGGCATAACATATCGCTCGTGTGCCAATGGATGTATGTAGTCCGCAAATTGGTTATCATAAATTGCATCGGCTTGGAGGCGGCGTCGGGGTTTATTCCCCCGTCGATGCCGTGCGGTGATCGCTGCACATTTGGCTCACTGGCCCACTGGGTGAAATTGAGTTGGATACCGTTAAGAGGAGATTTTCTTTTCTGCGCACCAACTGTGAAAATTAACAGCTCCCATCCCCATGGCTACGCCTTCGCCATCCCCAATTAATTCGCTTTTGCAGAGCTGAGACAGTTCCAGCCCAACGTTGGTGACACATGTGTGCTGAGTGGCTGGGATCGTTGGGAAAAGTGACAGACACTTTCCATTGGTTTATCATTTCCACCAAGATCGGATCTCATAAGCCAACAAGCGGTAAGCTCAAGAATTGGCGAAAGTATATAGCATGGCGGAGGGAAAACGATGATAGACTAAAGTAAAGTTGTTTGTATTTTTAATTATTTCATTTAAATATGAACCAAGAATTAAATTGTTGTCTGGGAATTTAGGGTAAACACTTCACATAACTTTTATTATTTATATTTTATTATATTTATGAAATTGTTTTTAACAGTCCAATTAAATTCCAGAAACAGTAAAGCCTTTACATTTCCTTTAAATTACAAACCTCAAGTTATTACAGACAAAAAAATCCAACTGTGAACATCAAGCTATATATTTCTCTATGTATCTACATATATAAGTATACTTACATCTATAGTATATATGTACATATATATCCGCACACGAATACTCTGCTCAAGAGGGTGTAAATAATTTAATACATCAAGAAAATTGGAAATGTAAGTTTCTTTGTTTTGGTTTGGCGTGGCCGCAGCTAACTTTTAGTTTCGATGCTCGCAGATAGCTGGGAGTCCTGCTCCTGCCCGAAAACGTAACGAAACGAAAAGGACGAAACGGACAAATGGACGCAGCCGGACGGACAATTGTGCGATTTATTTGCACATTTCGGCTGACCAAGTGGGATTCCTGGGGCGGTTGGGAGTCCCATGTCCGACTCTTATCGTCAATAATCATCATATGCTCAAATTTTTGGTCGCTTAATTGGAAAATTGTTGTTGTTCTTGCGATACGCCTGAGCGATTGGGTGATTGGATGTCCAGGATGCGGATCTGGATGGATAGACACACGGATGATTGGTTTGGCTGGCGTCTGCCGTTTGATTGATGGCCTCCACATTGTTCTGCGGCCTTGTTGTGATAATATTTGGCCATTGCCAGAGTTTGATTGGCATTTAGGCCAAGTGCCTTGTGGTTTGTTGGCTTAAAGCCCAAGAGGACAGGACTGAGTATAAAGTTCAAGCTAAAGCAAGCTTGTTATCTTAGTAATAATATTTGTTTAAACTTTATCTCATTAATTATAGAAATAATTAAGTAAATAAGGAAGTCAGAATTCGCCTAAGAATATTATTTCAAAATATTTTCATATTTAATTAAATCAAACATTAAGGTTCTGATTTATGCTTATTTTTAAAACCTATAATTTTCAGAGATGAAAGCCATTTTGATATGAAATCACAAAACCCCCAATGGTTGACCACCAACCTTGGTCATATTTTTGTTTCTCTGCAAAAATCGCGATTGCGCAAAAGCAGGGCAAGGACTCTCCCAGGGGTGGAATATGAGTTCATATCTCGTCATATTTCATAACACCCACTACTTCCTGCTTGGACTTGTGGTTGCCACTTCCTTTTTGTGGGCGTGAGCTTAGCCAGTTCCTTTCAAAATGGCGAAGGACCTGGGGAATTCCCACCCAAACTCTGCACGTGGAGTTCTTTGAAGTTTTTAGTTGAATTGGCAAATGACAGGCAAAGTCGGGATTGGGGCAAACTCCTCTGGAAAATGCTCTGCTCATCGCATATCAAAAGAAGTCGAAAACCACAAAGAAAATCTCAGCAGCGGCAAATTTTCAGCTACATCAAATCATCGAGTCCCGTATCCGTATCCGTATTCCCGTCTTCTAATCCGTATCTGCCCGTATCCGGGGTCTTCCTGTTTGCACCTGCACCCTTCTACGCTGAGGGACACACAAAGAATTTCCCCCATTTTCTTCCATCTCCGAAAAATGGTCTCTGTCTCTGGCGGCTGCTGCGGTTCGTCGTTCTGCCAACTTTCAACTACTTGCAAAGTTTTCACATTTTAAATTTGTTGGCTTGTTGCTTGTGCCCAGATTTTTTTTTTGCCTCCATTTGCTTTTCCCTCCAAAAGTTTTCTTTGTTTTCCTTAGAGCTGCTGCTCTTGAGTGCAGGGCGCCGCTTAACAATGAGCACTGCGAAAAGGAGTTTAAGGTACGAAGAGGGGTATTTTATTAATTTATATCTTAAATTTTGTTAAAATAAATATTGATTCAATTTTTTATCCAAGTAATATACCAATCTGCTACCTTAGAGTTTTTAAATTCAAACTTTCTGTATAATATATTTTCAATTTAAAATAATTCCAATTAAATAGCACACGAAATAAGAATAAATCTCTTTACTTTTCCCTGAGTGCATTCAAGATTTTGAAAAATCAAATGCACTTGTTTTACATTTAAGTTGCCTCCTCTATTTCCTTCATTGTGTGCACATATTTGAGTGGAAGGACAGATTTGAGTGTCCTTCGTATGCATACACCTGGACGCAACTCAAATATGGAAGGATATGGGCTAGGCTAGCTCCTTCCTGCGGCTTCTCTGAAATCTGCGGTCTCTCTCCAACTTGGCTTGCACTAAATATTTTCAAGTTTACCCTCTTAGTCAGGGCTTTCAAGTATATGTATATATTCTATATCTATAATAAGCTGAGGGAAGTCTCGGTGTCGATGGCTCCTTCTTTGTCTCCCCTTGGCCATCGTTATCGATTGCCCAACGAGTTGAGCTGGAAAAATACTTTCGTGGGCGTGGCAGTCGAACGAGGGGCGGGCGGTAGAAAAAATAAATTGTTGCAAACACAAACAGAAATATAATTTTTGTTGCCTCGCATCTACATGGGCCACATATTTATGGCATGCCAGCACGTACGCGATATATTGCAACCCAATCGCTGAACGAGGGAGGAGCAGGAGGATGAGGAGGAGGTGGGTGGCTCAGGGGGGGCAGCTTTTATTTATTTGGTAAACTTCGTTTATATCGCACACAAACCGAGTTAAGGGGAAACCCCCACAGCCAGCGAAAAGAAAGTCGAGACCGAAACAGAAACAGAAACCGACGCCATGTTGAATGCGTCGCATGTTGGGTGGTGGCATCATAAAAGCCTGGCTGAGACCCCGGACCCAGGACTCGTTCCCCGGGAACCATGTACTGCTCTGTGTTTGTTATGCTTGTCAAGCATTTTGCGCGGGACCGTCTAACGATATTTCGATTTTGATATCTTTGGGTGTTATCGTTAAATGTCTGTCTGGGCGACGGTGGCAAGGGATGGCGTTGGTGTGGGCGGACACACAATGTATACAATGTGCCATGTTGATTATGGTCTCATTTTTGGTATTTACTTTTCATTTGGATTATTACACGCAAGGAAAAAAAGGTATCCTGCAAGAGATGTTGGGAATACGCAAGAGAATTTATTTATAGAATGAAGAAATAGACTTGAATTTGATAAAAATGTCATAAATACAATTGAATGATAAAATTAATCCAGTTCCGGAATTAAACTTTATATTTAAATATATTACATATTAAATATTTATTATTTTCTACAAAAAGTACATTATAGTATATTTGCTTTAAGCCTTTTTTCCCTTTCTATATAATATTCGGCAAGGTTAACGATCCATCCAGAGATCGGGTGGCTTCTTAACACCTCTTCCCTGCTGTCCATAATCGTTGCCTTCCTGACTGGTCATGGTCATGTGCGAGACTTTTAAAATTAGCACTCAAATGTGTCAAGAGTCCAGCATCATTATTCCACGAACCTAAGACCCTCGTCCACGTCTCCGTTCCGATCCAAATTATGCTCGTGTTTACGGGTACATTTTGACATGGGTCGTTGGTCCTGCCGTCATATGTCATAATTATAGCTGCTCCAGTTCGAGATCCTTATGCCGGCAACCGGCACCAGTTCCTCAGCTCAGATATATATTGATAATTGGCCGAGAAGTATGACCAACTGAGAGCCTGAGGCTCTTCAAGTCTAGACGAAAAGTGTCGGTTTTTGAATATTTTGACAGTTGGTACTTGATGGCCCCTAAAGGAGGCATAGATTAAATAATTCTTAACAAGTCCAAGGCCACTGCTCAAACTTTCATAAACTATATAAGATTTTAATTGGGAAGCTTATTTTCTTATTCTTATTTTGAATTAACTTAAAGCTTATAATAACATTTAAAATTAATGAAACAAAAGTGAAACGTATTTCCTTTCCTCGTTCAACTTGAAATTTAGTCAACTTAAATTGGAGGAAACAATGCAAAGCACAAAGAGGCAGCTCCATGAGGCTGGTAAACCCATTAAGCTGACTGCCGGCAGATAAAGTCCACTGGCGAAGGCACGCGATGCTCCCGGTTCGGTTGTGATTTATGTGGCTTTTAGGATATTTTATTAAAATGCATATTCGTTGCTCGGATGTCACCGTCGGCCGCCGTTCAATGTTTATGATTTTCATAAGCTTGCCGGCCATTGGCCAGCAGCTACTGCGGCATCCATTGCTGGGCCAAAGGAGGAGCCGGAGGACTTGCAGGAGCTGGAGTTGCTCCAGGTTGTATGTCATAAATTGTCACCACACCGCCGGCCGACGTCCAGCACCAGGATCTGGTGGACCCAGTCGCAGTGTCAGGTGAAGATACTGTATCTGATCGTTGCGACCGCTGCGGGTCATAAACAAGCGACTTCGCGAGCAGGTCTGCGTTCAGCAGAGCCACCATTGCAACGCTAACTCCGCTTGGCTTTTGGCTTTAATTAAAGGTATTTGTTAAGTAACAAAGGGTATATAGATTTCTTCAATATATAAAAGGAAATAAAAGATTTCGATTGCTGACAGAGCACCAAAATGGTTTTCCTGGATTTTCAAAGAAATATTATTTGAGAATTAGTACTTTTTTGAATATCCTAGGTATTCCCTGGTCGGATCTCGTGACTTTAGCCTTATTGTCTTGCCGGACGAGAATCTTCTGCTGCTTCGGCAAAGTTGAATCTTTTGGAAAACATCAGCTGAAACAGCCATCAACGTTGGCTGGGGCTTAGTGCGGATTCGTTTATCAGTTTATTTAAATTTTCCTCGCATGTGTAGTGGGCGGGGGCTTGGCTCGTATTTATGCCCATAATCAGGGCGCGGGGAATCCCGTTAAGTCGCGTCATAAGGCTGTTCGCCATTTTCGCTTATCGTCATCTCAGTCTGAGCAGAAGCCTCAGATTCGGATTCGGTTACAGCCTCAGTCTCAGAGCCTCAGCTCCGCCCCCACAGAAGGATGTGCCGAGTATTTTATTGTTGCCGCTGAGAAATTGGATTCGTATCAGTCGCACATATATATACATATATATATACATTTATCCAGATATACATAAGCCCCCGAACCAGCACGTACAGTTTATGGCAACTCATATCTGACAGATATAAAAGTAAGTATTCACATCTAAGAGAAAAGAAGCGGCACAAATCGAAGGAGCAGATGCAAGCACCGAAAGAAAAATTCGAGACTATATGGGAAATATATATATCTCCGAGGATAAATATTTAATAAATTAAATAAACTCAAAGGATCCAGGATGAATGGGATGAATTTATAATATATTATTATTCCATTAGCAATATATTTAAATCTTAATATAAATGAAATGATAATACTTAATAAACAAAAGAAACTGAAGAGAACAAATAAAACAAGCCGCATTTTGTGGAAAAAGCGGGTACAAGGACACAAAACCTCAAAGAAAAATGATAATAAAATAACACAAATATGGCAGAGGGAAATGCTCGTTATGGTAGGATTTTCCCCCTCTCACTCTCTTGCCATTTGTGCTTTCCATTTTATTTTTATTTTATGTATTTGCCACATAAGCAGCTTAAGTGGCAGAGCTCCAGCATATACGGATTTACATATGGACAGACATACGCATCTATATAAATAAATACATACATACTTTGTGTGCCATATCAAAGGCAAAAGGATCAGGACATAATGCCGACGTCGCCGCATGTGCCATAATTTGCAGAAAAGTGCCAGGACATCCAACCACCGCATGGATCCAAACCCAATCCCAATTCCAGCCCCCAATTCCAATCCCTCTGCCATGCCATTTTGCACCCAACCCCCCACGGTCGGCATTAAAATGCCTTTCGAACAAGGATAACATTCGGCCTTCTTCCAGGACGAGGGGTATACGTACATATATACATATATGGCACTTGGGGGCGAAATGGGTGCATGCCATAAAAACAATAGCGCACATAAATTTTGCACAAATATATATGTATATAAAGTATGCAAAAAGGCATAAAAACGAATAACATCAACGACCGAGGGGATGGGGGTTACCCCATCAAAATGAGCTAGGGGGAAGCCCCCACAGCAGGCACACTCGTATAAACACACACAGACACACACAAAGAGCCACGAATATCGTAAAACATATGTAAGAAAGGATACGAAATATTTATTTTTCTCTTTTTTCGCCTGTTTTGTGTTCATTTCATTTCGCACTGATTTCGCAGGAATTTTAACGAGACCCCGACTTTGGTGAGAACTTGTTAGGTCCTTCAAGTAAATGGTAATTACGCTAAAACAAGTGGTATTTCAATATTATTTTTAGGGATTATCAAGACTAATGTGTTTTTTAGTATATAATATAAAATGCTTATAATTTTTTTGCTTTTAATTTTTTTGAACAGCTTTAATATTGTAACCCAATTTTACATTTTGAAAATTGAAGAAATTTTTGTTGTTAATTTTTGTTTATTTTTTTATTAATTGAGAATTTAATTACGTATCAAAATATAATTCGTTTTATGTATCTTCTATGTCCTCAAAAAAATCTTAAATATTTGCATTCCATAAATTGACATTTTTTATATGATTTATTTATTGTGAAAAAGCGAAGCCTAAAAACCATTACTAAATCAAAAAATAATAATTTCCATTCGGCAAGCTGTGCTTGTTATACCCTTGCAGGGTATATTAGTTTAATCAAAACAAACCACACATAGGTGTGCCGCCATGGCGCACACACACATATTTGATATTTGCCCATTTAGTATTATTTCCGAATTTTGGTTTTAATTTCATGAAAATCGGGTGACTATATCCTATAGCTTCCATAGGAACAATCAGGAAAATAAAAGAAAAATTCATAACTTTGTCAGTTTTCAACATATTTTCACCAAATTTGATAGTTACCCATATTTTAGTATTCCTGAAATTCGATTTTAATTTCATGAAAATCGGCTGACTATACCCTATAGCTTCCATAGGAACAATCAGGAAAATAAAAGAAAAAACCATAACTTTGTCAGATTTCAACATATTTTCACCAAATTTGATATTTAGCCATATTTTAGTATTTCTGAATTTTGATTTTAATTTCATGAAAATCGGCTGACTATATTCTATAGCTTCCATTTGGCAACAAATTATTATTTCAGAATTTCGTTTTTAATTTTTTGTTTAAACTCTGCAAGGGTATACAAGCTTCGGTGAGCCGAAGTTAGCTTCCTTTCTTGTTTTTATATTTTATTAAAATATATATAAAGCTGCAATATAAAATGTAAGATTTTAATTACAGAAATATTTTCACTAATTGATAACTTTTCTAAGCTCGAATCAATGCCTGCAATCAATATCCTGCAGACCCGCGCATATTTACTTAATGACATCAGCTGCAACCTCTCTGGACGATTCCGATATCGGTGACATCCATCTCGTGCATTAGACGAGGAGTCGCAGGAGCAGAAGGCAATCGGAACAAATGCGATTGCCGGAGGTCATTCACGCATCTCCATCTCGCACGGGGTCACAGATGTTGGCATTCCTCGTCGTCACCCGTAATTGGACATTGAGTGCTCCGTCCAGGATGCAAAGACCCTCCCCTTGGATTCACCCCTCTCACCTCGCCGCATGGGCGCACGTAATTGTGATTTTCCGTGTTTTCCGTTTGATTTTCCATTTTTTTTCCCCTTCTCCCCCCCAGAATTTGCCAAGTGCATGAATTTGTCGTTTTCAGAAATTTATGCTTTTTAGTTTATTGCTGGTGCGGCACGAGAGGGGGGTGGACGAGGGTAGAGGGTGTGCCGGCATAGTTTTATGAGTGGACCTTTGGTGTGCTGGCCATCAGACGTCCGATGTCCCTGGCCGGGCCAAGTCCATGTGTAATTGGGAATTTATTAGTCGCTGGAGACTCATTTACATTTCTTCCTTTCGGGGGAGGAGGAGCCAGGAAGGATATGGGCCTGGCCAGGCCAACGGACAGTGCTGTAATTATTAGCCATTCTTTTATTTATGGCAAGGAAAGTTTTGATTTATCCCGGACAGGCGGAATACTCAAGACAAATGCCTGCAGTTGAGCAAATAAATTTCCGAAATGGTCTATCGCTCCTCCAAACGCCTCAGATTTATTACTAATTGGTAGTCATAAAGTGGGCGGGCGGCAGGTACACCTACCTAGGCTTACTTGATGTGTTACATGTTGTGTCCAGAGGGACTTTGGTGGCAAAAAGGATGAAATTAATCTCACACGCAGCAATGAAACCCTATAAATAATTCAGATTACAATAGATTTCTGTGAATTTGTTTATTCAATGTTTCTTAATATCCACTTCCTGAATGGCAAAATGCGCAGGTATGCATCTATGAAAGTAAATGAATTACGACCCCCAATCGTGCCGAAAGATTTTATTCCAACGAGATAAAAGTTTTGCGGCTTTCCACCCATCAACTCAAAGTCCATTAACGGTGATCCAGACTGCAGAAAATTCGTTCTGCTCCCCACGGCACACAGAAGGTTCTGGCTGAGGTTCGCCTTGACCAGTGGCTCCGTCAGCGAGGTACAGTACTCCAAGCTGGTCGCGTGTCTAGTCGCCTTTATCCGCCATTCGAGCTCCTCGGGCACTTCCTCTTGGTTCGATGAATGGTACTGGAAGCCCGCGACCTCTAGTCGCTGCCCAATGTAGTTGTTTTCTATCTCCCGATCCGGCGGCAAGCAGAGAAGCTGCACAAAGTCCGAGAGCTCCACGTTCCGGACCATCTTGGCCAGGGCGATGTCATTGCCGCGAGGATCCTTTTCGAACAGCGGGTGAACCACAATCTCTTCGATGTCCACCGCCTGCGGAGGCGGAGTGCACTCCGTGATGCCTAAAATCGTGCGACAGTCACCCCTCTTAGTGTTGGGGTTGGCGCGCCAGTCCCCAAAGAGGATGTATTTGGGAAAGGTGCTGGGATATTCGAAGAGAGCACAGTGAGCGGTGATGATGGCGTAGCGTTGGTGGATCAGCACCGCCAGGCATTCAGATACCGGTTCTGACTCATCCGGCTCCTCGTGGAACAGGCGGCCAATCCAGGTGTGCTCGTCCGGGGCTGTAAAGAGCTTGTGATTGTAGAATTGACTCTCTCTTAGCTTTCCACACTGCTGTTGCTCTTGTCCCTGGATTTCTAGGAAAACAATAATGCCTTATTAACTCATTGATTTCGGTTTCAAGTCAATTGATATGAACTACAGCAAATAAAATATATTTCATGTTTAAATTTCATTTCATGTTTAAATATCGATTTTACATTTTACGGGTTTTCCTTCGCTCGATCTGTAACTTACCCGATAAGAACGCTGGCAATAACCCGAATATGAGGAAAAACACTGGAAAGCCTTCAATCATCTTTCAGCAAGCTTTGATTGAAACTGAACCCTCGATCAGTAGTAAGAATAATTTGTATACAGGTTTTCAAAGCTTTTGCTCAGTGTAAATCGGAGAGTCTATGAAAATCAGGTTGCGTTTATTAATTTTAAGAATTTGTATTTATTTTTTTTTGTAAAATTTGAAGAATATAATATATATACAATCGTTTAGTTTCTTAATGATTTTTATGTGTTTTTTTAATCTTCAATATTTTCAAACATGAGCACCGACAAACCTATTCCAAAGTTACTTTTTAATAAACTAAATGGCAGTGAATTTAACAACTAATTTTTACAAAGATTACAAAAGCTTTTTCTCAGAGTAAATATATTCACTGAGAAATCTCAATCTGAGAGAACTTGACATTTGCGCATTTTAATAATATTTACAGAAATCTCTACTAGAATCAAATCAATCTTTATAATTGTGAGTTCACTTTCTTTTACTCCATTTTATTTTAATTAAAAAATTATAGATAAAATAGTTAATTTAACAATTTTCTAGGGAAGGGAATATTCAATGTTTTTCAAAATCCAGTTCCTGAATGGCAAAATGCGCATGAATCCGTCTATATAAATCGGAGAGGAAGATTCAGAAATTGTTCCAAAGGTGTTTATTCCGACCAGGTAGAAGCGGCGAGGCTTTCCGTCCACCACCTCAACGTCCATCAGCGGTGACCCAGACATTAGGTTAGTTGCTTCCATCTCAACGCCACACAGGTGATTCTGGGAGAGGGTTATCTCGCCGAGAGCCTCCGTTAGCGAGATGCAGAACTCTAGGCTGGTTGTGTGCCTCGCCACCTTCCGCCGCCACTCCACGTCGAGGATCCCCGCCTTCGCCCAGAAATGCTCTTGGATGAATCCCGTCATCTCCAGCCGCCGGGATATATGATTGCCCTCGATCTCGCGGGCGGGCGGCAGGCACAAGGGCTGCACGAATTCCGAGAGTTCCACGTTCCGCACCATTTTGGCCACGGCAATGTCGTAGTCGTGTTCACCCAATTTGAACTGTGGATGCACTGAGATCTGCTCCATGTCCACCGCTTGCGGTGGCGGAGTGCATGTGGTGAAGCCCCTCTTCTGCCGGCAATCACCTATCTTGAAGTTGCTATTGGCGCGCCAGTCCCCGAAAAGGATGAACACGGGTGTGCTGTTATCGGAGTTGTAATCTGCCAGAACACAGTGAGCGGGCAGGATGGCAAAGCGCTGGTGGATCAGCACGGCTAGACATAGAAATTTAGTGTCCGGATCACTCGAATTCCCGAAGCCCACTCGACCAACCCAGGTATACTCATTCGGGGCGGTGATCTCCTGCTCGTTGTGGAGTTGGGTCTCCCGCAGCTTGCCACACTCCTGCGGCAGGTACTGGCTCCGAGTGGCTGTAAAAAGCATTTAAAGTAAAAATATTATAAATTATAGGAGCCATCATATGAAGGAGAAAGAATTGCTAACTATGCACTGAGTTTAAAGCTATTACTCTTTTCTTTTAATTGATTCTCATGCTCTCTGGAATTCAGAGAGCATATTTAGTCACTAATTTTCAATTGATTTGCGAATTTGTCACTGATAAAGGAACTACAAGAAAACAATTTATAATATTCGTAAAATGCTTTCGTTTTGATTGAACGCTGATTTTCTAAAGGTTTTTCTTCACACGATCTGTAACTTACGCGATAAGAACGCGGGCAATACCCCAAATATGAGAAAAAACAATCGTACGCCAGCAATCATCTTCTAGCAAGCTATAATCGAGACTAACCTCGATCTGTAATGAGATTATTCTATATACAGGTTATCGAAGCTTTTGCAAATCGTTGCATTGAGAAGGGAAATCTGAGAATCTATGAAAGAAAATCCGGCTTGGCGAGCTTTTACTTTTAAAATAAATTTTATTGTTACTATTTAGTTGCTTTAATTTTTCCTGTTAGATTTAAAGATTTAAATTGCACAATTTTGTTTGACTTCTGTTTTCAGCATCTTCACTTTAAAATTAAGTATTAAGAAAACAACGATTGATATTTGAAATAGCATTTCTTTAATTAGTTCACATTATATGTATGTTTTTATAAAAACGTTCTATTAAATGGCTTAGTCTACCCGATGTTTTTCAGTATCCAGTTCCTAAAAGGCAAGATGCGGATGAAACCATCTATGGCGATCGGCGAAGATCCAGTAGCCGCTTGTCCAAAGGTGTTCAATCCGACAAGGTAGAAGTTCCGCGGCTTTCCGTCAACCACCTCGACGTCCATCAGTGGTGCGCCGGACATGAGGACGTCCCCTCCGGGACTAACACCACACAAGTGGTTCTGGGTAAAAATCGGCCTACTAATTGGCGACGCTGACATGCAGAACTCCAGGCTAGTCGTGTGCCTCGTTACTTTTCGCCGCCACTCAAAGTCATCGATTTGTTCCTCAAGTGAATGATTCCATCTGGAAAATCCCGCCATCTCTAGCCGGCGGGATATATGATTGCCCTCGATCTCGCGAGCGGGCGGCAAACACAGTGGCTGCACAAATTCCGAGAATTCCACGTTCCGCACCAACTTGGCTATGGCGATGTCGTAGTCGTGTTTTCCAGGATCGTACTGCGGGTGCATCGCAACCTCCTCGATGTCCACCGCCTGCGGAGGCGGAGTACATGTGGTGAAGCCCCTTTCCAGGCGACAGTCACCCACCTTGGTGTTCTCGTTGGCGCGCCAGTCCCCGAAAAGGATGAACTCGATTGTGTAATGACCTGCTTGGACACAATGAACAGGGAGGATCGCATAGCGTTGGTGGATAAGCACAGCCAAACATAGGAATGTAATTTTCGAATCATCCTCTCGGCTGTAGCCCACACGACCAATCCAGGTGTATTCGTCCGGAGCGGTGAGCTTCTGCTCGTTGTGGAGTTGGGTCTCCCGCAGCTTGCCACACTCCTGCGGCAGGTCCTGACCCTGAGTGGCTGGGAAAAAGGGTTTCAACAACAAATGTTAAATATAAACATGTTTTAACTTAAGATATAAGAATATGATAAATGGCTTATGCATTAATCTATTCCATATTGTATGTTGTATCATACATTTGTACATATATATTAACAAACGATAGCTTTATTAACACTCTCACATATTATTAATCATTATTAGTTTGCGAGTGTGATACAGTTTTAGTAACCAACATTAAAAAAAAATAGGAAAACTGATGTTGTTATTTAATGTTGACTGGCAAATAGTTTTCTTTTTCTTTGTTCCGATCTGTAACTTACTCAATAAGAACGCTGAGAAAATCCCGAGTATCAGGGAAAACACTTGCACACCGACAATCATCTTCCAGCAAGCTTTGATTTAAACTAAACCCCGATCGGAGGTGGGATTGATATTAATACAGGTTATTAAAGCTTTTGCTTGGAAACTGCAATCAGAGAATTTATAACAATATATGGCCTTGCTTTGTTTTCACTTTCAAGAGATTGTTTTTTATGTTTTTTTATTAAGCCAAATTTGCTGCTGTTTTTATAAATAATCGGTTATTTATTGTTTTGGTTATTTTTTTATAATGATTTGAAACGTTTTCTTATAAGCTGTTAGGTAAACTAAATTCTAATCAGTCTGGCGAATGATTTAAATATAAGTTTATAAAGCTTTTGATCAGGGAAAATAGTTTTTTTTTGAAAAGCTGCAAGCTGCGGTTCAAGATCAACTAAAATCAACTCATTTATTATCTCTTAGGAACGAGAGAAATACAGCTTTTTATGGTATAATTTATTATTATTATTATTTTAATTGAATTTATTATATTTATATTATATTAATTCCCTTTTCTTTCCTTCGATGCCGAGCTTAATATGTCCGTCACAGGTTCCATTTCAGCCTCAAATTGGAGCCCGGCGAAAGGTCCTTGTTAATGGATGCTGTGCTCGTCGGGTCACGCATAATCTTATTAAGCACCGGACTCCAAATCCCCTTCTGTTCCGTCTCAATTGGAGGGCAGAGAAGAAATTTCAACAACGTCACCAATTTCCGGCAATTATTTCGACTGTCGGTTGATTTAATTTATTCGTTGCTCAAAATTAAAACCAAACCAAAACAAAGAAATCCCCTTGTCCAAGTCGAGCGACATTGTAAACAGGCCACATGCCACCACATCCCCACGCTGAAGGTCCTGCCCGGCTCCTGTTCCCTGCCCTTTCCCGCCTGCTGGGTTTGTTGGCGCGATTTTTCATTCCCATCGCAATTGGTTTTCAATTCGGGGCCATGTAATCCCCCAGCTCCATGGGATATTTCTGGGGATTTATGTTGCTTTTTTTTTGTGTGCTCCTTCGGTAGACGAGGGCGGAGCCTGGGTCTCTTTGCATATTATTAGCGAACGCCGCGTGACTGTGAGTTCAACTTTTAATCGAATGCACATAATTGCCAAAATAAATCAATCAATTCGGCCCGGCTGCCTCCTAATGAGAACTGACAGCAGCAGCAGCAGCCGGCAAGTCATCCCCACTTGGAAGCACGGAGAAGTCCAGTCCTTTTTTAGGTTACACCAATCCATGTAGGTCCTTTGCACAAATTACAGTTGACAAGAGATGTTGTAAGCCCTATTTGGCATTTAAAACATAATCAAATGGTGAATAACAATTTTATTGGGATTTATGTAACATTTATAGTACTGTTTATTATGCTTAAAAATATGTTTTTAATATTTAATAGGAAACAATGTTTAATTTTTGTGTTTTTCTTTGAACAAAGTTAATCCCTGGGCTGAACTCTGTGGCTCAGTGTCAGATTCCCAGCTCTAGATCCGCCTTCTCTGGTTTTTTCTCTTGCTGGGCAACCTTTAACGACTTGGTTTACGTGTCATTAGACCTCGGCAGGAAGAACTCTGGCTAATGCCCCGTCTTAGGTGAACATAAATATCCGTGTTCCGTCCGATAGTGATCTCTAATTCCCGCTCCTCCTCCAACCAGACACGTGCCCTTTGCCGCGCCTCCGTCTCGTTTTGTAATTCGTGAGATATGGCGACGATGACACGCTCCACCGGCTGACTCTGCGCCCATTATGAAAATGACAAATGGAGCGCAACTGCCACCGCGCAACTCTCCTCCAGCAAACTGTAAACAGAACGGGGTAACTTCCACGGAGGAGATCCCGGAGTGCGTGCGGGATTATGTGTCACAGGATTAGCGACAGCACCAATTCCAGTGTTTCCACCTCGGGGTTTATTTGCGATTGGAATTGATTTAGCTTTGCTGGGAAATAGGAAAGATTACCATCGACTTGGCATCGGATGGGATTTCATTTTGGGAAAGCTTGAACTATATATTATTTATAAGATTTTTAGTGCAAAGTTTCGCCTTTTTGATACCAAATTAATCCTACAACTCTTTAGTAATTCAACTATTCTACACCAGATTTTATTTATATTATTTTTAATAAGTCTAATTTATTAATTTAATTTTTTAAGTTCAAATAACATTCTTTTATAATATTTAAATATATCGAGGGTCCTTTTAGGGGACATCCCGCTGGCTTTAAAACACAAACAAACAAATTTGCGTTAAAATTTCCAACCATAATTTGGTGTTGGCACCAAAAAGCACAAGCAGGAGCAGGGATTCATCGAAACTGAAAGGGGTGAGGACTTCCAGGACTGAGGACTGAGCTACCGGAACTGACGAGGACGTTATTAGCCGCAGGGGGAGTCAAGGCGGAGGCCAGATGAGGATAAGGCAGATACCTTCCAAGGGGTGGTTTCCTTCCTATTTTTTTTTTTTATTTCAGCGGGCTGCGGCCGTCCACAATTGAATTTTGAAAAAAAAACAAAACTGTAAAACGCATTTTTCAAAATGACAAACAAACCTAGCGAAAAGTGAAACGGAAACGAAAACAAACAATGGAGGCCAAGGAAAACAAAGTAACCTGAGACCGATTTCGACAATGATGACGATGATGATGATGATGAGGCTGTTGATGAAGGGGTGGCTTTGGTGGCGGTAAGGAAGACCCGCAAGGGGGTGTGAAAATGAAATAAGTATAAACAAACGCAGGGCACAGTAGGCAGCTCAATTTGGACAAAGTCAAATGGACTGACTGACTGGGCGACAAGGGTTCGTCGTCCCAACGCAGGGGTGGCTCTATGCGACTCTACAGTTTGGCAATTATAGTTTCCCGAAAAGCGGGAAATTGAACAAACAATAAACTGTTATCAATCAGTTTTACATGTGTATCAACATTGAAAACACGGCGGGAGAGTTGTGACTTGGAAAAGGTACGAATGAGAGAGGTTTTCTTTCAGTTTTTGAATAAAATCCCTCATTAGAAATTATATTCCAGAGGTACAAAAAGTACGCCTTAAATCATATAGAAAAATGCGGAAGTAGTATATATCTTGGTTTATTCTACAAAAGGAATCCTGCATGAATTTTATCGCTTTTCTCAGCTCTCCCACATTGCTCCAACAATATCCTTTTCAACGAGGAGACCTCCCAGCTGCTGAGACCCCCAACTTCCATCCTTGACGGCGCGGAACCGCAGATGTCCGGTTCGAGGGAGACGACGGCGACCTTATTACGCCGCCAAAAGTGCAGGGCAATTGCAGGGGATGGATGTGGCTCTCGACAGGGACTGGGATTGGTTCCGTGGTGCACTTGGCCGCGGGCATAAATCACGCCGTTTAATAACTAATAAACGCCATCGCTCAAGTGGCAGCTGTCAGCTTGTCAGCGGCGTCCGAGAAGCGTGAAATTGTCGCAACAGGACACACCAGGACCAAGGGTCAGGGCAAATATGTACATGCGAAGGGACAAGGACAAAGGCAAGAACCCAACAGTGCTCGTGTCAAGTAAAAAACACCCCAGAGGAATCCATCAGTTTTCGTGATTTTCGTATATTAAGTCATCATTTTTGGTCCCAGTTCAGGGCGCGAACTCCCTTGAGAGAAAGTACGATTCGTTCGGGGAAAAACTTTAAATTGAAGCTGGGAGAATGGATGGTCGTTGGATGCCTCTTTCTCTCTTGTGTCCATCCTGGCTGATTACAAGGAAAGTTAAGTGCTTTAACAGGAATGGGACGAAACACAGCTCGGGGATCGCTTTCTTGTTCATGTTTCATTAGTGGTTAATGTCGGACACAATGGAGCCAGATTTGGGTAGGTTGAGATATACGGAAAGGGAATAACATAGATAATGTGACATAAGATGTATTATTTATTGAATTTTTAAAGGTATTAGTATTATATATTCTACAAAATGAGCAAGAAGAAATGTGTATTTTCGAATACAAGATGATGATTTAGATTCCCAATTTTAGAAGCAATGGGACTTTAAATATTAATGTAAATCAGTTTCAAGTAGATTTTAATTCAAGAAAATTATTCATACTTCGTAAATTATGTAGATATAATAGTATAAAATTTGAATTTTTTCAAAGAAGCTATTATTCAAAGGTTAAAATAAAAAAATAATTGCATATTTGAAACTTAAATAAAATGGCTGAACAATGTATTAATACAGTTAAGTTTCTCTAAATAAATTAAGCAAATGTAAACAAAATATAAATTCAATTGTATTATTTTATCAATACAAGTTCGTTTTGCTTGTTTTATAAATCGTAATTGTATAAGTTTACATTATTACTTTAAAATTCAATTGCCTCCTAAAAGTATGCCAAAGTCGTGCCTTAAATTCTATTCTTCAAGCCTAGATAATATCAAATCAGATGGTTTCTACCAGTTAAACACCTTAAATGTATAAAGTTTATCTTTCCTTAAACCTCTTCCACTCCAATTTATTTATTTAGCATCATAAATTTTCCCTATTTCCCTAAATAAATTGAAAGCCTTACAATGTGTCGCCTTGAGCATCACGTGAAACTGCGGTGGGTAATTGGAGTCATCTCCCAGGGCTCTTCGTCACCTCGTCATCCATTGAGATGAACTACAACAAATGCACTCATTTGCTTGCAGGTGTCCAACACCCACTGCCTCCGTCCAACAGTTATCCTTCGCTCCTGGGGAAGCACTCTAATGCGTCAAAATCCTTCAACTTTTCGCAGCATTTGCGCACAATGCGGTGGGCGCAGGAGGAGGCGTGGCTGCTGCTGAAGGGCCCTTCAGCTCTTCATCGAAAACAAAAACAAGGGGAAAAAATATATATATACATATATAAAGCGTAGAGAGACTGACAAAAGTATTTGAATTGACAAGTGCCATCAAAATAGAAGCGGAATTAAATTTATCATGCCAAGTGGCGGCTTCGTGAGGTGAGGCCAAAGGCCCCTTAAAGCTATGACAGCATCCCGGGGGATGGAACACTCCCCAATCCCTTAGAGAAAAGAGGCGGGAGCACAGCATCATCGATCAACTCGAGCGGAAGAGAGTTGCGCAGGAAGGAAGCTGAACTTTTAAATATTGAATAATATGTTTTTCTTCTTTCCCAACCACCTTCAGTCCCAAAAGTCACGCCCCTTCTTTAGACTTGGCTCGTTTTTATGGCCAAAATCTGGACATAATGATGGGGCGAATGATGAGCGGAATATTGACAGCATTCAGATGATAATGACGACAATGACGAAACGCTTTCGGATTATTATGCACACAAATCAGGCCAGACTCCAGCGTTAAAGAGAGGTAAATGGTAAGGGAAACATGGCAACGGAAAGCGGCACAAGGACGATTCAGGATCTGCTTGGAAACTCACCCAGCTTGCTGGCCACTTGAATTGGCAACGCCAGCTCTTCTTTTACAAAATACTTTGAATGAGATTTTTAATTTGCATTTAATTTCATAATTAGACCTGAGCCCCGACACGTTTCTTGGCTCTGCTCTCAGATTTCGGAGCACGGCACGCGACTCCGGCTGTGAACTGATTCAGGCTTTTAGCCCCTGACACCCGATCTGCTCTCCGGCGAATCGTGTTAAATGTAATCCGCTTAGCGTTCATAATTTCTGCTAATATGTCAGGACCTCAGGTTCACATGATGCCCCTGTATGGACTATAATTCCCACACTCGGATAAGGTTTCATCCTTGGTTTTGAAATAATTTAATTTAAAAAGTTAGAGTTTAAATAAAGCTTAAAGAAATCCAAGAAAATTCTATTCCTTAAAATAATTTCTTTATTTATTATTCATTTAATATATTATAATTTCTTTATTTATTATTTCATCACAAGATATAGCATACAAATTAAAGCAAATAGTCCCTGCAAGTCTCTCGATAAAGCCAGTTTCACAGTTCAGAGTTTGGCTTGAAATGTGGCCTCCCAACGAGAGGATTCAATGTAAACATCGCACCAGAAGTGGACAAATCGTTCAACTAAAAACGACAGCAATCAAACAAAATTGAATATCAGCGGAAACGGAAGCGCCGAAAAATCGACAGCAGCAAGTGCCGCCCGCCAACTGGGGGGTAAAAAAACAGAACGCCGGATGTTGGCGTGACATTCAGAGAGTTGGGATTGCGGAGGCTCACGGCGATTGTTACGTGTCAATAACTGCAATAAAAAATCCGGCTGCAACAGCCACCGGGCTGCGCCTCAATAACTCTGCAACTCAAATCAAAATCAACGTTGCATTTCAATTGCGAAATTGCCAACTGTCAAACGTCCACTGCCCATCAATCGCCCCCCAGGAAAAATCGGTGCTCGGCTTTACCTTTATCCCTACCTCAGAGATCCGATGGCAACCAGCTGGGCGAATATTAAAATAAATGTCCATCAGTTAGTTATTTTGTGGAGTTATTTGTTTCGTTTTCAGATTAAATTAAACTAGGTTCCAAATTGCCTGTTATGTGAATCCTTGGAGTTGAATAAAAATAAAATGCTTTCGATTTATTTCTGTAACAAAAAAACATTGTTTGATTGGAACTTAAAAGGAGGAAACATTATTATTTGCAACTTTAATCCACAAACATGTTTTCTTGATATAAATTCTTTATGTAAAGACATAGAATAGAAAGCAAAAAAGCATTCGTTTTTATTCAAATGTAATAAAGATTTTTCGTAGAGATAGTCCACACAAATTTCTATCCAAAAGATCTATTTTGTGCGTAAAAATCGTTTTATCCGTCAATCAATATGAGTAATTCATGTAAAAATCTCTCGTTTTGTCGAAAATCAAAGGCAATGCAATGCAAGTGAGGGTATCATCGAGTGTCTAATGGCATATGTTGTGCTATCTGGACTTGCAGATCGCACCAGTTAACTGGCTTTTAGTCTGCTATTATCTAATCTGGAGGAACACATCTGCAGTGATCTATTGGGATGTCATGTCGTTGGACAATGGAAATTGCAAATGTATTCTCCGTTTATTTTTGCATTCCGCCGGGGTGACTTTGATGGGTTCGTGTTGCAGCAGTTATTAACACTCTGGTAGCGATTTGTCACAAAAATGCCTCGTATGACATGTGTGCAAACAAGACCAGAAAAACGATGAAAATAGGATGACAATGCGGGGTTGCAGATAGTCCTCGAAAGGGGTGTTATCCGGAGATCCACCCTGGGAAATGTTGTTTACTTTTAATTTGACGCAAAACTTAAATTTAAACTCGATAAGCGCTGTCGGGGAGGGCTTCAATAGAGATTTTCATCGTGCTTCGGTCTCCGTTGCAGCCATATGCCAAGTATTTATGCATATATGTATATATATATATATATATATATCGGTACAAGTTTAATTAAAAACACATCAAACTGCAGCAGACACACAGGAATCAATCACAATTACCAGTACCCGTCGTCGATGGTTGTGCTGAAAAATTGGCAATATGTAAAAAATGCACAAGGATGAAATGGAATCAAAGGAATGCTGTACAGGCCAAAGGGGAAAAATTCGGGGGAAAATGTACCCCAAAGGCTTGGACCGACTTCTGCGCGGATGTAGCCATAATAAACGTGGACTAATTAAAAATTCCAATGATTAATCTTTTCATTTCGATAAATGAAATGAATTTTCTATAGTAATTCGTAATTTTATATATTAAAACTATTATAAAATTACGAGAATCCCCTCAAAAAGGAACTGGAATCTGAATGTATAGCTCCTGTAACACTGAGTCCGTGCAAAGCCAAGGAGAAATTGCTTCCACGCCGCTGGCCTCATTAAGTGGCAACAACACAAAACAAAAGTCGACCACAACATTTCAAATCAAATATAAAAGTCAAAAATCCATCGAAGCCGAAACGAGGGCGTTGAGGCCATGTGGCCAGGAGTCCTGCGGCCCAGGACCTGCATGCAAATGGCTCCCAGGGTGGCGGAGTAAGGGTTGCGACTGGCAGTGGGGGGCAGTCCTTAAGAGGAAAGTCGGAGAACCTGACCGCAGTCGAGGCACCAAGACGCCGGCTATGAATGAGAATTCGCCTTTGCGGAAAAACTTAAACACCGGAAACAATTAATTCCACTTGAATTAACATATGCACAGATTGGACGGAGGTTAGCAGTGGCCACAAGGAGGCGGAGGGACCTTCGAAAGTGTTGACTGCCCGAGTGGGTGGCTCGAGGAGGGGTTGGCTCCTGATTGATCGCCCCTCGGTCCTTGGATGAGCCCACCCCGGCGAAAGTTTCGCCATAAGCGTTCCAGGAGCCATTCGTGTTTATGAGCCAAAACTTTTGATAGACTCGCGGTTAAAAGGGGCACCAAAATACACTCAGGGAAATATTTATAAAATGGGGCAATTGCTTCTCTAACTTTACTTAAACTTATCTTCAATTTAATTAAAAATTTTAATCTTGCTTTAAAGAATTTTACCCCAATTTCACTTCAGCTTCTTTACTCCCACAAATAAGTCTTATATTTTTCCCAGTGCATATTCACAAAGATAGAGTTTAGGGAAATAGTTCGGTGTACCGCATTGCGAGCAAACAGTTTCAGAAATGAGTTAAAAAGTTAATTGTCAGCGGACAGGTAATTTCTGGCACACTTCAAGTGCAAATGCCATTAAGTAATATGCAAACAAGGGTGGTCGCCCCCTCCCTCTTCCTGGGTGTCCTGTCGAATTCCACCCTCCCAGGATCGCTGGCCAAGTCAATCAAGGAGCTGACAGGCTCGACGGCCGCGACACGAAAGCCATAAAGTCACGAAATGCCTCCAACTTCAGCACCGATTCTGGAAGCCAGGATGGTTCCTTTTTTGCTACCTTTCCTCCACCTCGTCCCTTTGCGTGTGCCTTGCGGTTAGTTATAGACTTAGTTTCAGGCGGAATATGTACTGAGAGAAAATATCCTTAAAATTAAACGAGCATTTCAATTACATGAGGTTCCCTGCAAAGTAGGCAAAGTTTTTTGTTTAAAATATAAAGCAAAGCAACAATATTGTTTCTTTTGGCTTGAATATGATATTGTTTGTGCCTTAAATTTGATATATTTTTCACACATATTTTTTCCTTGTGTAAGCTGTGAAAAGGAGGGGTCTCCAAACAGGTGAGCTCCTGTGGTAGGCAGGATTTTAGGAACGTAGCAAGGTGACCGCACAGCGCGTGCTCACGTTTAGGCGTAACAAATTACCATTAAACTGCAGTCGCCGTCGTCCCTCTGTCTGACTGATTATTATTTAATGATGAACCCGGGGAGATTGTCCCAATAAACAAAAGTCTGGGCCTCGAGGGCTGCTTCATAGTCGAGTTCCTCGTCTAATTATACGTCATACGTACACACAGACATTTATCCAGTTAACTTGAAGCGTTCAGGGAGTGAACTTGAAACTCACAGGTTTAGACTATTTTTAAATTTTCAGAGCGTGTTCCGTATCTGAGATCCATTTTGAATTGGCAAGATTTGGATAAGAAACAGGATATAGCCAAGCAGAGGGTTTATTTGTACTTCAAAGTTGTCTGATTTAAAAGTAAATTTGTTTCAAAGATTTAATCAAATCCCTTTCTCTTTTTATTGTATTTCTTATAAATAATAAATAAATAAATAATTTACCAAAACCCCAATATAAAATTCTAGGTATTTTTCCCAGTCTTTACATTTTTCTCCCTCTATTATTCCTTTATGCATAAGCTTGGCAGCTATATCCCTTAATCAAGAAGATATATATCCTCCACATAAACAATTATATAAATGAGTCTCTGGCTGTGTGGGTGTTTGTGTCTGCATCCGCCGCCGGTGACTAATATCATCGAAGGAATGCAATTATTCAAGTGCTGCCAGCCAATTCTGGAAAATGCCAAAAACAGCCAAACGAATTTTCCGCACCGTCAGCAAACAGGGCGCAGGGCAATTTTTTAATTTCTTAATTTTTGCGAGCTCATGGAAGAATTAGCCACGTTGCCACTTGGGCACACGTAGCAGCCAAGATGTCGCTGGACGTTCCAGCGGTCCAACCCCCGGCGAAGGACGGTAATATTTCTTTATCTCTCCAGTCAAGAGAGCCAGCCAGCCAGCTAAGACAATGGGCTAGATCGAATGGGGGTTTTTCTTCGAGGAGGATATACAGTTAAAGGGAATATTGACATAGAAAATGTTAATAAAGTTCTGGGTTAATATTTAAAAATATTTTTAAGAATTCCAGACATTAAGTAAAGGCGTGCGGGATTTCTTTTCTAAATTTCTAATATTTGCCTGAATTTAATTTAATTTATTTTCAAATATTACAGAGTAGATTCTTTAGATTTCTTAAAAAACTCCAAAGATCTATCAATTTTAGTAATAGCGACTCCCTAGAAGGCTTCCATCTCTCTCTAGAAGGTATCTTTCAGTCGCTATCCACTAATTGTTATTTTCTTAATTTTTCCTTTTGCCTTTTCTTTGGGATTTCTCTGCTGGCAAAGTTTATTCATTTAGAAAATTTGCTCATTTTCACTGTTCGAGGGGGCGAGTTATTGTTGCTGCCAGGCAGGCGTCCAGCATCCAGCTTCCCGCGTGCAAGGGGGTTAATGTGGTACGTGAGCACAGTTTTCATATAAATTGCGGCCAATAACATTTTTCAGTTGGCATCACAGGAAAAACGCGCACAAAGCACAAGCGCAGGACGAGGCAGGACTTGGGAAAAAAAAAAGATGAACAAAAGCTGCTGATGATGGCTTCTTTTTGGTTGGTTCCCAGTTCCCTGGCCGAAATCCGGCTCATTAAGCCCTGGGTGGTGGTCAGCGCGGGTGTTGGCCTTGTGGCCATAGAGGAGGAGTGGTGGTGCTGCTGCTGGGGAAATCTGGACACTTGGGCCGAGTTTTTCCTGCCCTCCAATCGTTCTTTTTTTCTTTCTTTTTTGTGCGGCCATTAGCCGGGGGAGCGATGGGAGCGGGGGCGATACGCGATGGACGGGCAAATTATTCCCCAAATACCCCGAGGTAATTATAAATGTCATTCCACGCTCGGCTTAGGAAGCAACGGACGGAGACAAAGACGGAGATACGAGCCGGAGACAGAGAAAGAGAAAGGCGAAGACAAAGATGGGAATATACTTTGGATCAGATCCCGTCAGCCGGACGCCGTGTTTTGTCTATCATAATGAGTGGCAGTCGGACATTTGGACATAATTGTTCAATTATTTTGTTACTTATTGCCTGCCAGCACCACTGGCATTGCCACCACCCCATATGACCCAGAAAAGCCACCAAATGCCACCCAGAAAATCAACAAAATCCACCCCTACCACCAATCAGAGGAAGAAAATTAATTAAAATGCGGCTTATCATCTTGAAATTTTGGAGAAATTCTGTTAAAATAGGAAATTTTACTTAAATTTGGTTTAATGATTAATAAAAATAAATTTAAAAAAGTGTAATTAGTTAATTAAGAGTTTTTCCATCTCTTCAGAAGATTGTTATAAACTTTTATTGGGTCTTCAATAATGACTTAAAGCTCCCTTTCTTCCAGTGCACTTGGCTTTTCTGCTCATTTTGTTGCTCCGTCTTCTGTCCTCCTTTTCGGATATTTGTCAATTAGATATTTTCGGCAAATCTTGGACTTCACATGGAGTTCATTTATGTTGTATATGGGCGAGTGGGAGTGGCCCAAAAAAACATGGACCATCGCCGCACCACATGACAGCCAGTCAGCGGGAGGACACCCGCAAATGGAACACGCGACAGTCGAACGTCAAATTCAATTACAAAAGGAACTCCGAGGGGAATTAGAAAAGGGGGCGGAAATGTTGGGCGTAACCAGGCCTCAGGTGTGCTCCGCCATTCAATTATAAATTCTCAATAAAAATTTGTGCCACTTGGCTCGCTCTTCCTTTATTGTTTTTGACACACAGCCCCACCCCAAATGCCTCTCATTTCCCAGGACATTGCATAAGGGAATCCCACATGACGTATTTAGGAGTTTGTTTTCCACTAGAGCTCTGGCCCGAGGCGGAGGAGTTTCCTCCTGCGAATGACAGTTTCAGCCGAGAAAGTCAATCGAATTGCAAGGGAGATGTGGCCAAAGACACGCGACTAAACTCACAGTTCACATCCTTCAAAAGCACTCCGAGGAGTTTTATTAAATTATTAAATTGTTAATAAGTTTAGCTATTATTAAGTTAATAAATATCAAATTAATCGAAATATAAAAAAATAATCCTCAACCGAAATGTAATTGTAAAAGTAGGGATACTATTTCCCCTTTAATCCCAAAAATCCTGAAACTTACTTCCTATTTACTCATAACACAACACATTTTGTATTTATTGAAAGCGGCACCAAATTCCAAGAAGGCCGGCTTTGGGCATGCAGATTTATGCATCATCTTTCGATGCCTTTGTGCCCAAAGCCCCATCCGCGAATCATTCAAATCCCATCCGAGGGTGACAATTCGTGAATTGGCGGCGGCTTGAACCCGTTCGCGACCAAGTCCGCATCCTCGCCCGCGTCCGAGTTGGAGAATGCGTGTGAATCGCATTGAATCGCTCAATGACATATCGGTAAATCAGTGCCAAGGAGCGGGGGCACCACCGCATTCCGTGGCACATAAAGCAAAAGTTCGGCCAGGGCACAGACCCATCCCCAGTCTCCCTGCCGCCCAGAGCCCAGTGCTGACAGATGGACAAGAGGGAAAACAAAGCTAAGACAAAAAAAAAAACAACAGCCATGGAGAAACACAAAAATATCGCAATGATCATAAATATTATTCCGTTTTGATGTCCCCTGGCAGCGCACAAAACTTGGATGGTGTGGAAGTGGAAATACAGTCAAAGTTCGCTAAGGTTAAAGTTATTTGGAAACTTTAAAATCAAGAAAAAAAATCAAAATAATTATATTTCTTATCAGTGGTGTAATAAACTTTTTAGAATATACATTTAAATTATGATATAATTATTTAAAAAGTCAATATTTCAAGGTGGATACCTTTCTTTATGGATTTAAACTACAGAGGCTCCCCTGTAATTCTCTGCGATTTAGTGGGTACAGAAACATCATCTGCAATGACCAGCGGGCGACAGAAGTTGCCAAAAAGGGCTTTCCATTTTTCACACAGATGCAGATGCCGATGGAGATGGCGATGGCAATGCAGATCCCCAGTGCGAAGTCGTCAAGTGATCCAACGGCAGCGGCGCAAAAAAGGTGTCGAAGAAATTGTTCGACAACAAAGTCGCATCCAGAGTCAGCACCAGACTGAGGCTCCCAGTCAAAGTCAATGTCGGAATCGGAATCGGCATCGGAGGAGACCTTCTGGTCCGATCTGCTGCATAAATGAGGCAGCCAGAGACACGCTGTCTGGCAATTCTGATTCTGTTTCTGGACCCAAGTCGGGCCCCAGAAAAAGGCCGCCCGCCACTGGGGAGCTGTGGAATCCTCGCAGGCGTCGCATTGTCTTCTCTCGCCCATTATTAGTCGGGATGTTTGTTAAGGCTGTTAAGGCGGCTGACTGGAATTTGAATTTCAGCAGGGGTAAAAAATATTAAAATAGTCTAACCAAACGGCCAGGGATTGGGCAGATGCAATCGTCACCAGGTCTCAGTTTCTCCTCTCCGATCGAATATGTTCGTATATAGCGGGGCATTCTATGCAAAATATGATAGAAATCTGAGGTTCGTTGGCATTCGGCGCGAACAGATTCAAAATCATGCATTTCTTGTTCTCCGTATTAAGTATACGTACGAGTATGTACATATATGAATGTCCTGATAGGACGACTGTGGGGCTAAAACCGATAAAGGATCATCAAATACTGGTTACTTTTTACCCTTCGGAAGGCAGTTTTATAAAATTGTTTATTTTTAAACTTGTTTCTTTAGAGAAAATCAAAGATTTGTATTTTTTTCTTAATGGAATTTTGACTTTTTACTATTAATTATTAATAAAAGATATAATTAAGGTCATTTAAACAATTGATCAACCTCAATTTCGGTGGTTTTTTAGCTCCTTACACAGCTTAAACATTTACGTTTTAAGAGCGCTTTCTGCAACAATTTAAAACGATTATAATTATTGTTTACATGTTTAAATTTGTATTCAATTTCTTTTTCAAAATATTTTTAAGCTTTAATAGATATTTTAGTTTCTCATTTAGTTTTAAAATTTTTTTTGTACAATATTTTAGCTAGTTTTTCCACTGTGCCTTTATGTCTGCCCAAAGCTTGGATCTCCGATCTAGTCGATTGGCCTGCGAAATATGATTGCTGTTTGGCATGGAGGAACAAAACTGAAAACTCCAGTTACCATGTGGCGAACGACAGCGGTACAAGCGACAAGCTACAAGGAATGTCAACACGGATCCAGCTCTCTACGCAGGAAGAAAAAAGAATATATTAATAAATTATAATAATTCAAAAAGAGTCAAGGCAACAGACCTTCAGGAAATAATGTTCAGAGAAAAGTTATTTCTTAAATGATATTTTTCATTATTATTTCTTACCAATTTCAGTTTTCCCCATTTATTTTATTGTTAAACATTTTTAAAAACATTTTAAACATTTGTTTTAAAATCGATAATTTTTCACAGTTCAACTTTGGCCACTGGTCTTCCTGCCTCCACTGATCTTGTTACCGATTTCGATTTTGATGGCGATTTTGAGTGGACCGGCGGAGCGCTGACAATTCCTCTGAACTGCGGCGGAGGACGCAATGGGATGGGATGTGAGATCTGTGGGCATACATACATAAATCCCCCGAATGGGGCAGCATCAGAATGTGTCGAGCCATTGTCACTGCATGCCGCGGATCCATGATACTTTATTCATTTATTCCAATAATAATAATGCAATGCAAACATTGATTGTCATCGATTGTCAGCCGAAGGCTGCGCACGCGCATTCAGCCCCCGGACCGGATTCGATTTGGATTCGGAATCGGACTCTGTATAGGAGGGGAGACGAGACTTATGCCCTTTTAGGGCATTTTTGATAGGTGACAGATTTTGTGCGCTCGCCGCGCGATTTGTGAGCAAAATTTATGAGTTGTTGTCAGCCAGACCAGAATGTCGCTTGTTTTTGCTTTTCTGGCCATATTTACATTTAATTTAAGTTTATTATTTATGCCCTCTTTGAGCCCCTGGCCCTGGATAAGCCGCCTGTTTTACATAAAAAATTGTTTCAGTTTTTATTTCATGGTCATCGGCCGGGAAATCGAGGCGGGAAGGGTCTGGAGCGTCGTGTAATGGCTTTTTGCGTTGGTGAATTTAAATGAAAATGAATTCAATATTGCATTTTCACGCCGAAATGCTTCCAAAAACAGATTTTTCATTTACACTTTCTGAATGGCGCAATCCGGATTACGTGTCCCACGGGCCCAAAGCATTGATTTTGCTCCTGCGCAATGAATGAGGGGATTCATCGCCGCCGCCGCCCATTTGGCTCAAAGGATTCGCTTCAGCCCTTGCCCCCCCTCTTTTCGGCACAAAAAACTGACGGACATTGGCAATACACATTGGTGCAAAGGCTCTTCGTATTCTGAATGCCCTTTGAGGGACAAAGGACTCGCTTTCGCACACTTTTTCATCGCCTTTTCTGGGGAAATTAATCAACAACGTGCGAGAAATTAAAGGCAAATCAATTTGGCCTCCGAAGAGCTTAACTTGGCTTTCATTGGCTTTTTTCGATCAATGGTCAATGTGGAAAATTTGATGGACTTTAAACTCAGGTTCTACTGGTTATAATATTTTATTTTCAAATATAATAAATATATTGATCAATGCTGAAAATACTTAGTGTTTGAAAATACATTTCAGATCGTTTCCGCATTCCGTATCTTTATCAATTGTATATATAATCAAGGGTCTTAGCTCGGATCCGGGTCGGACTCCTTCAGTTTTGTGCGACATTATGCATACAGTGGCTGCGGCGGCGTGTTAAATTTATTTATTGCCATCGAAATTATGGGGTTTTGTACCCTCAATGACGAATGATCTACATTTTGATGGCAGCGGTTTTTTTTGTATGGCCATTTTGTCAGATACGGCATGACTTTTTAATGTACCCCGATTCGGGTTCGGATTCGAGTTCGTTTCGATTCGTTTTTGTCATTTTAATGTGCATTGAATTTTAATTTCCACAATCAAAGCACTTTCAAAAGAAGACACACAGAGGCAGAGACACGATCTAGATATACGATACAAGCCCCAACGATTACGGGACACCAAGAGTTTGTCAAAATTTTTAAAAAGCAAGCCCTGGTTGCCTCTCAAAATTTATGCCAATTTCTGTCTTCGTCTCTGGGCCATAAAAACAAAAATACTTTGCCTTTTTTTTTGTTTTTATATTTTTTTTTTTTTGTATTTTCGATTCGCTTTTTGGGCATTGCTCTTCGGGCGGAAAAAATGATCTGATTTATATTTGACACAATGGTCTGACGCAGACGGCGTTTTACAATATATCGCGCTCCAGGCCCCTACAGGTACTGCACAGTAAATAAAAGATTAATCTTAAAATTAAATAAATATATATGGTATTAAAAGAATTTAAGAAAGTTTTAATGGGAGTTTTTAACTTTAAAAAGGTTTTAAAATAAAACTGCATGAAGCCTGAAAGAGGCAAAATAATTCCTTAATAATTTTCTTATTTCTTAATTTCTTTTCTGTTTATTAAAATTTTGTATTTCTGTTTATTTTAATTAAAAATACACTTTTTGCCGTTTTTTCTCTTTGTGCATATCCACCTCTATATGTATTGTATATAACTTAGTTGCTCGCTCTGATACATAAAACATAAGACGGATACGTGGGCGGAAAGGGAGCGAATGGATCGGATTGGGGATTATCGGGGGTGTAAGGTGCGGACGGACCGTGGTCGTAAATCGCCGGCGGACGACATATGGCGGCCATTATGATGCGCCCAATAACTTGAATCGCGAATAAAACGGCCAACAAAAGCAAAAGCCTCGCTCATACGCCACTTGAGGCCCAATTATATCGCAATGAGTGCTCGTAAAATATTGGGGTGTTGACAAATTATGGCAACGCCTTTGCCGGATCACGACTTGCACGTTAATCAGCTTGAGATCTTAGCTTGGAGAAGCTGGGTTCGCATTTTTTTGATTTGAAAGCTGGAATCGTTTGCCCATCGTTTACTCATGTTTGCCCACTGAGTAACATTCAAACAAAAGACTTAAGCAACGAACTTGACTGCAGAAACATATTTTGAAAGGATCGCTAGAACGAATATATTGGAATATATAGTATTATAATAAAGTATAAAAAATCCTTAATTAATTCAAGTAAATTTCTATAATATTCCCATTATCATTGAGTGCTCTAAATAATTGATTAACGTCATTGTTCCACTTTTTAATATCGTAAACAAGGGTTTGTTCAAAGAAAAGTGCATAATTTCTGTTTGTTTCAACCCGCCCTTTTCGGAAAATAGAGCTGACACTACACACAATGGATGTGTGTATATGCATAATGACATTAGGCTTATCTTCCTTACTTTTTTTGGGGCATGTGCAACATTTTTCGTTACCTTTATAAGCAGCCTCGCAGCAGGAGGCAACCATGTCGTGCTCCTCGAAACTGTCGCGCAGGTTCGCTGCGCTTCTAATTAATGTGCGCACCTTAAAAGGTGTTAAAATGACAAACAAACCATAAAACTCTGATAGCGTTGCGTTTTTTACATAAAATATGCCCCAAACCGAAACAGCAGGCTCGACGATCCAAAGGCGAATGACACAAATGGGCAGCTCAACCCCCGGGAAATGAAATACGACTCGAGGAAGAAGGGGTCAGGATACTAAGGATATCTTTTCGATATCTCACCCACGAGCAATGCGGAACAGGTGCTTGAGATCGGGGTACTGCAGGATCACAGGATCGCTGGATAGCAGGATCCCGCCTCTGCGCAATGTGCGTTGATGTGCGCTTATCGAGTTGTCATTGTCCTGGCTCAGGACCTGGACCCTTCGCGCCAATTAATTCCAAAGGGGATAACGCCGAAACGCCACGGAATATGCGCAAACATGAGCTTAATTAATTTGTGCCTGCAGCGCAACCACTTCGACGCACGTCCTGAGTCTTGTAGTGTCCTGTTCCTGGCTGCAATTTCCGTTCGCCAGCTTAGAAGCTGCAGGCGCGATCCCTATCGATCTGAGCATTTGGTATTTTGGCTGTTTTCTCGCTCCTTCGATGCATTTACAAGGGGGAGATTGGTGGAGAAACATGGCTACTGGCGTTTAAGCCGTTTAGCAACAGCTGATTAATGGCCAAGAACGCGTAGAGTTAAAGTTTAACCATGCCAGACAGGTGCTTTCTCAAGCCCACATTTATTATGGCCAGGCAGCAGCCCACGCCAAGGATTACATTGCGAGAAATTTATAAATAAATAAATGCATTAAGAAATACCCTAAGCTAACTTATAAAAAAGTCATTTAATTTCCCACAGTGCAAATTCTCTCGCCCGCTTTCTTCAAGACGATAAAAAAAACGGCTCATATTTAAGAGCCTGGCCAAAAGCCGGCTAGCCCAGGCCTAGGCCAAGCCTATCGGGATCTGTGCATTCATAAATCAAGTGCCTAATTAATGGAGTCCGATAAAGAGGGCCAGAATTAGAACTCGCCCCGGGTTTATCAATTATATTTTCCCCACTTAATTTGCTTGCCTTTCATTAGCCGGCACGGGTAATCTGCATGAGTTATTCCTGCAAATATCTGTTTATCATCCACACACGTACTCGTCTTGGCCATTGTGGTAACCGAAATGGAGCCAGTTTTGTGGTGTTGGCCATATCGTTGCCTTGGCGAAATTCCGCAGTCAATCACCGATTACGGCGCCACATTCAAATGAGAAATATTCGCTGGTTGCATTGTTGATAATTTGCAGATGAACTTTAATTGAGTTTAGTGGATTATGTGGAGGATTTTATGAATTTAACTTTGATGAGAGCTATTAGAGAAAACAAACTTTTATTCAGTTAAGCTTTAGCGTCTTGATCCTACTTAAATTTTTTATTTTTTCTGAATATTAATTAACCTTGTTGAAGCTCATTAAAAAACATAACTGCTGACAGACACACACTTAGCAAGGAGGGCTTATTTACATTTTCTGCGTAAATACTTATGCCAAAGGGACATTCTGAAATTCTAATTCGAGTTAATTAAACACAGTCTCCGAAAAACTCGACGACAATCTGATACAAGGCACGAACAGAGCTGAGCTGCCAATGTCCAGGGAGAAGCCTTGGACTGGTTCCTCCTATCGCAGCCATCGATTTTGAGTATGTTGAGTGTCCTTTCCTCCTCCTCAACTCTTTTGAAATGCAAACAAAACAGGGAATTAACAAGGGCATTTAATATTAAAGATGAATAAGGAATACTCTTAGAGGAAACTTAAGAAATGTTGTTTTTTTTCGGACTATTTTTAATCAATTTTGTTGTTTTAATATGGTTTATTTATCAAAAAATTGTCTTAAATTATTTAATTTTCAGTTCATCTTACTGGCAGAGTATTTAAAGGCAAGTCTTGGAAATACTCTCCAACGATCTCAATATTTATTAGCCGAAAACGAAATTTTAATGAACTGCAGTGGGCTCAATAAAATAAAATCGATATAAATATAAAAATAAAAGGCAAATGGAATAAAATAATGAAGTGCAGGGAGTTCGAAACTGATTCCCGGATACCCGGCAGAAAATTATCAAAACAAAGTTCGTGCCTGGGCAGGAGCAGCCCCCGATCGTCTCTCACCTGTTCCGATCTCGAGCTGATCTTCTCGATCCCTACTCGACTCCAGATCAAGTTTCTCTCTGCGGTTTCTGATTTTCTTATTTATTGATTTTCTACAATAAATTTCGCATGTTTGCATCCAATTTAAATAAAATTCGACAATTCTAAATCACCTCGTTTTGACGTGGGGCTACTGTATCTGGATCTGGCTGGGATTCTGGGACTCTGGCTTACCTGTTCCTGCTCCAGCTTGCGTGTGTGTATGTGGAGGTGAGCTCGGGTCCCGAGAGGCTGAATGCGTCGTCTTGGCCTGGCCTCTCTGCGCTTGGCGGAAATGCAAAACAAGGCCAAAGCGGCAGATTTATTGACATCTTCGTTGGCTCTCAACCACTGCTTTGCATATGAGCTGCCAAGACGGACGGGGACAGTTGCAGATTTCCCATACGTGGCCATAAATACGGGGACGATCTGAATTATCGGCACGCTCGCTACTGATTCGAACCAGTTCCATGACTCACTCACCACCACCTGTCCGAGATCCCAGTTCGATCCGCTTGATTTTCGATTTCAAAATCAAATCGTAATCACCACCGAATCGGTGGTCGAACTAGAAATTATGAATAGCCAATGAGAACGAACGATCTGAAATTATTGCGTGCGAATTGGGGTTTTTAATCTGGCCCGACTCCAGAAAGATATATATGCTTATTCCCCGCCAACCGTCGTCGTGGGAAGCCGTTTATTCAAATCAAGCCTTTTGTCTCTGGCTTCGGCTTGCCATTATTAATTAAATGTAGTTATTTGTATGTTAAAATCAATATATGAATTTTAAGTTTTTGGCCATCTCTGCACTCATGATTCCCACGTCATGTTAGCCAAATTTATCGCTCTCATTTAGACAAAAGCCATTCGACGGAGATGTTTATGCGTTGAGCGTTGAATTTGCAATTTCCATGCGAATTTGTCGCCAATTTGCTGTGCCACCCGCCGATTTGATGGGTTTATTCCCACAGCTAGATGTATCTCACTCTTGGATTAGTGAGTCTATTGGCGGTGATAACAAACTGATCAGGAAATTCAACGGGTGTTTCCCAGATGAAGTGACATCTTAGTCAGAGTTTGAACGTTCAATGAAAATGGAAACAGAAATATATTTTGATGTATTTTAAATATATATTTATTTATACATATAGTTGAAAAATGTAATCAATAAAGGACTTGTAAAAAAGGCGATCAAACTACAACTCAATAATTGTTTTAACAAACATTTCCATGGCTTGGCCCGCACGGTTTTAATTAGTGTTCGGTTTGTCCATCGGGACACTGCAGGCGGTTCCTGTTTCTGGCCAGCTTCCCTTGAGTGATTTCATTAATTAAAATCGCTGTTAATGCGGATAACGGATTATGACATCGCCATGAGTGTTTGTGGGTGTATCAATCTGTTTCAATGGCCGCCTCCTTTCCGCTGGAAACTCACCCGCTTTGGGGACAGCTGGCGCTGGCTTTATTATGGCATATTATGCGGTCGTCGTTTGTATTAAAATTGTTAATTGGTTTTGTTTTTAATCTGTCAATTAATTAAAAAAACAACTGCGATTTAATTAATTAAATCAACAAAGACCGCAATAATGCAGCGCCAGCAGTGCCGGTAGCTGCAAATATTCATCTCAATGAGTGATAATAAATAATATTACCAAGTACAGTGCGAATCACAAAGATATATGACTGTTTTCTAGTTTCGAAAGTTTGTAATACATTCAAAAACCCAAAAAACATTTCAACTGATTAATAAAGCACTTATTTTGTTTACTAAGTAACTTGAAGGAACTTTTAAGAATAGTTTTATTAATGATAAGAACTGAAGTTTTATAATAACTACAGGGCACTTAATGAGCAAACTATGATATATGTGACTCGAAACACTTTAAAACAATTTTAAGTGCTTTCAAAACAGCTGCAAAACTGTTTTTTGTTTTGTTTACAATTTTTTAATGATTTTTTTAACACTTTTTAATGGAATCTTTATCAACAAGCTAACAATTAAAGTATATGTAATTGTTTAAAATTAATTAAAAAATTACAAAAGTACCAGCTGTTTTTTCAGATTTATTGATGTAAAAATGATTTGATTTTAAATGCATAAAATATTAAAGAAAAAATCAATACAATACAATACTTCTTCATTTAATTCTTAGAAAATTTATATTCATTTCAGAGGTTTCATCTGTTTTTCAGATTTAAAAAATCTTTAATTTTAAATGCACTAAATAATCAAGAAAAATTCTTTTAAACTTATTGATTTAATTCCTAAAAAAAAATCATATAAAACTGAGTAGATTTCGAAACAATGTAGAACATGAATTCCTATTTAAATGCTTCATAAGAATATTATTTATATACAAAATGACGCAAGTGGTGGGCGTGACCTCAACCAAGTGACCATGTACACCGAACTGGCATTAGCCAGGGGGAAGTGAAGCTCCAAGTGGCACGAGAGTCGCCCCAGAAAGAGACGTGGCGAGTGTGGGAGTCACTTAACGGGGCAGCAGCCTCGGCCCGACCCAATCCTCAACTCCAATTCAATGGCGGAGGTGGAGAGAGCCAACGCCATTTGAAATTCGAAATTCGTATGCAAATTTCCATACATTTATTTTCCACACTTTGGCCAAACAGCGCCGCCAGCTAAAAATGATAAAGCGACTTCATTTTTTTCCCCGTTGCTGTTGTTGTTCGTGCCTCGTTTCATTTTCGTGCACTCTTTTCCACTGCCCCTGCCCCGCCCCCAGCTGTGCACTTCAAAATATATATTTAATTTTTATTTGAGATTTAATAGATTATCTCTAATTTTAAGAAAAAAATTGAAGTAAATCTTTAAAGAAAATTTTCTGAACATGTGGGAAAATTTCAATTGAAAGTTTAAAGAATTTATACCTGTGACTTTAAGTTAAATTTTAATTTTTAAAATACCAAGAATAATAAAAAATATTCTAAAAATTATTTTTATCTCTCGATATATTATTATAATACTATTTTTTTCAGAGTAAAGATCCTTGAACATGTAGAGAGCCAGAAAAAATAAATTCAAAATGTAGATTAAGGTTTATAATCTAAAATTGATGGAATATACAAGGTTAACAGTAAGGTCTCAAAAATAATGTCAAAATAAAGTCTAAAGTCTTATTATTATTATCCCCATTTATTTTCAGTGTACCCTGCCATCAGTCAGTTCTCCGGCATTGGCTTACTGAAAATGCACCACGACCCGACCCCTTATTCCGCCTGCCCCACTCCAACGTAATTATGCAAATTAACTCTTTTTTTTCGGGGCCTCTGCTCAGCGGGTCTGCCTGCCTGCCTGCCAACCTGGCCAGATCCCACTCCCTACCGCACTTCACCTTGTTTGCACCTACTATGTAGTATATATATTTGTATAGATAATTCCGCCTTATGTAAAATGTCGGTTCAAGTTTAGGCCGCTGCTGTGTCTGTGAGGGAGTGCAATTTGTTGCTTAGGCGGCAGAAACAAATTTCGTTGAGCTCTTTGTTCGTGCGCACTCAATATGACAGACTTCCTGGGCCCCGTGGTTTCGGATGCCCATCGGGAGCTCTTTGGGAGTTACGGAGAGCCACGCATGGGGCACTTAATAACCCCATTCTGGCCTTTTACTGGCTAGTTCCGGCAGCAATTCTGCGAAAAAATCCCACCTGAGCGGATCTTCAAAACATAAATCTTGGTTTCGGACATTTATAGTTTGAAGTAATTACTAAAGTTGGAATATATCAGTTTAAATACAAATCTCTTAATTGAAAACCTTTAAAAAACATTGATATATCGCTGTTCTTCAATCATTATGATCTCTTCTCTATTTTCTCTTATAAATATTTATACAGAATGTAAATGCGTTGGACAACTTGTGGGGGCCAGCCGGCAAATTACGTATTCCGCAGACCACAAAAAGCGAAAAGTTGCAGACGCAGCTCCTCATTTGGTGAGCCACCAACTAGGCGGCACTCCACCTCCAACCTGTGGTTACTATCTGTATAAACATATACATATATCTATATATGACCGTATATATACTGGTGCACCGCTGAGCGGCACAAATCACCGCGACCACATCGCTCAGTTGGACGAGGCAGGGATCTGATCTGGGCCAGAGTTTGGGTCTGGGGGCGGCATTATGACTGGGAGCTTGCAAGGAGCTTCAAAGGAGAACGCGTCGCATAAATTGGCCAGAGCGGCGGCTTTAATAATTCAGCACGAATGCGAAGCGGAGCCGATATGGCCAGGGAGTTGCAACAGTCGCCGCAGTGGCTGCCCCAACAGAGTCATACAAATCACAGTTATGATTATTGCCGCGATTAAAAACTGTCGCCCGCCACAACGATGTCTCCAGCTCGCTGTCACCGGGCGACCACAGGCGGAATGGTCATGCCACCAGACGGCACTGGGGAAAAAAGAAACGTTCCTTAAATAATATTTTAAATAAAATTTATTAAAGTTATGCTGGGTTTTAAGCAAGAAGTGTATTTGGATTAAAACTTGATTTTTTGAGTAATTTTTAGAGAGATACCTTTTCTTTATGTTAATCTTGATTTCTAAATATATTTTTTATGTTCAAATTAGTCTCCATCATTTTTTTACAAGTGTCGTCTGTCTGCGGTGGCTCTCTGGTGGTGGTCACTGCGCGTGCGGCACTCAATCCCGGCCAGAAGTCTTGCGAATGAGTCTATCGACGTCTCCGTTTGGCTCGGCACAGTTCGGGGAGCTCTGTCAAAGTTGCCATAAATATCATCTTTTCAAAAATCTCCAGCTGAGCCACTTGCAGCAGTCGCTGTTGCAAGTCGTAGCTGCAGTGGCAGTGGCAGCGGCAGCAAGGCAGTTGCAATTGCGGCAGTTTGTGCTTTTTGCTTATACACACCGCTGGGGCACAGCGGTGATTAATTAAACCGACTGCAGCTCCAACTCATGATTTATAATGACGAATTTATTTAAGCCTTGGCTCGAATCGATTCCGATTACGAGTATGGCCTCCATTGGCGGCGCCTTTCAATGCGCTTTTTCAGCTCTGAGCTGCGGCGGAGGATGGATGGAAAGCGTATCTCCTTCAATGGGTATTCAATGATTGGATTGCGAAATAGACAGCATGTGAGTGTCATGCTTTCACATTATATTAATTTTATAATTATTATCAAAGAAATATTTTTAATAATTATTTAAATTATTTGTAAAAGTATTTCTTTCTAATGCGATCCCACCAGTTTTTAACCTGGTCCTATTCATGCCCCTCTTTTAACCATAATCGAAGGCTGCCTGGGACACAATCTCGCATGGTCGGGCCGCCGGCTCCCTGCCAGACTGAATCCCTCCTCCTCCCTGGATGATTCGCCCGCGCCTCGTATGCAAAGCATTCTCTCAAAAGGCGAAACAAAACGATTGTGGCCGGTGGCTGCGGCTGCGACTGTGGCCGTGGCCGGTGCTGTGTGGTTTAGTTAGAGCTAAAATACATTTGTTTATGCTAAAATCGCCCAATTAGCAAGATTGTTATTTCTTGTACAGTCCGCAGATGCTTCATCGCTGATACGAGAGGAGGACCATGGCCAGGAACACAGGAACAGAGCCTCCTCGAGGCTGGGAATGCGACTGCGACTGGCATGCCCATTTGTTTGTATTTATGCATCCGAAACAATATCAATTGTAATGAATTTTGAATATCGTTAAGCGTGAGGCCCTCGGTTCGCGATCCTTGGAAAATGTCGCAAAACGGAATGTGTTCTCTGGCTGGAGATGTGGCGATATGGCCATGGTTCCCACAGGCTGTTCCTCCAGGTGACCCTTGGCGAAGAGCAGGAATTCCTTTGCTCTGTTCCCTGTTCCTTATTCGTTTCCATATAAATTATAAATAATTATTTGGCCGGCAATCAAACAACTGGATGGCACTTCCTTGTAGGAAATATCATCATTCCCCTCTGGCTGACTCCGATCTCCATCAACGCCAACGCCGGCTTAGGGGCAGGCATATCCATCCAATCATCTGCTCTCCTCATTCCTCTCCAGCAATTTCCCAACACAATCGTCGCCGTTTTGTGTGTCATCGTTTGATTTGTCATTATCATCGCGCACATTTCGTGGCCGCCATCTCTCGGGTTCCCTCTTACAGAAAAACACGAAAATTACAATGGCTCCGCTGGCAATTGGGAATATAGTATCAGTAATAACCGACTTGTACACGTCGCCTTTGTTGCTGTGTGTGGGACCCTATCCATGCCCCGACAGGGTCTTGAGAGGAAGGGGGCCTCCGACTGGCGAATCGTGGCCCTAACTCCGCCTGAAGCCGTCCGTTGTTATGCAATTTTCACAGCGGGGATCACAGCGAGGCAGTTTCTATTGTCGGAGAGGAGAGCAGCAAATAATCATGTTGTCAGGCTTTTTAGCTTTAGCTTAAATTATTTGTAAATATAGGTAACTTTATATTACAATTCGTAGTCATTATCTCAATATTATTTCCCTTTTTATTTACCACCTAAATTCCACAGGAAATCATTAAATATTTCAAGCTTTTTCTGTTGCTCCTTTAACCTTTTTCCCAGGGCCCGAATATGACTCCACCGCCTCATATGGCTTAAAGTACACACTTGCCCGGATATATATTTACGATAATTTAGCGAGAAGCTCAGGGAACTGTCAGCCATAAAATATTCGTGTCAAACCAGTCCAATTTTCTGCTCATGCCGAGAGAACAGCCACCAAAATCCTGATTTGGTTGAGAGAATCGCAATGGGAATCGCTCTGGAAATAAGAATGATCTAAGACAAGTGTCAGACAGTCGAGGAGGAAGACAAAGGTGCATCAGAAATTGGAGCTGCATCGGAGGAGGGGATGTACCCAAGAATTTTTAATATAGACAAAACTTGACATTTAAATTATGGGAACAAAAGATCACACAGATTTGTGCGAACCCAACGAGGCCGAAGAGGAACTGGCCAATAATTTGAGGCACTGCCACCTGCAATCTCAACCTGGATTTTGGACACTTATCAACATGATTTTAGTCAAGGCCTATTTTCTTGGTTAAAAGTTGCAATAAAAAATTCTATATTCCAACAACATTTTTCTTGGTTTACCTTTTCAAAACTCCTGACAAATTCAATCTGTTTTGAGATCTGTAATTAAATTAACTAAAAACCCTACAAAACCTGTAAAATTCCTGTAAGTTAGTGTAATGATTATGCGATCTACATCTCAGACCAAACTCAACTGACTTTGCCTCGGTTGAATGCTCTTCTCGACTCGTTTTCCTTCTTTGCCTTTCAGTTTTGTGCTGCAAACCCGGAGAGCTGATTATTGTTTAATTGGAAATTGGCAATTCCTTTCCCAGCCTCCACCTCCGCGGGCTATTAATTTTCCGAATTAGCTAAAGACAAAGAACAACAAAACACACAACGGCTCATCGGGCAATAAATATGCTGCTCATAATAATTCTAATTGCTTTCCAAATAAACAACCGGCGGCCAGCAACTCTAAAACAATAAACAAAGTTTTGTGGCAGCAACGAGGCGGCAGGCGGCAGGCAGCATTAGGCGGCCGCCGAAATAATATTTACAGCAATTAGGCGCCCTATCAAAATAATATTAAAGAGATTTATAAGAGGCCGAGTGAGTTATGAAATAACCAGTGCCTCCACGAACGAGTTGAAGGTGGAAGTGGAACTGGAACTGGAGACCACGGGGGACCCCATGCGGCGCAAAGCCAAAGGTGTAAATGCCCAGAAGCGCCAGTCGATGGCTACCACAAGTGGGAGCTGTGTAACGTTCCATTCGAAATCCCCGAATCCGCATCGAAATCCAACGACTTTGACTTGGACTTCCACACAGCGGGGGAGCCAAGTGGGATCGGAGCCCGCTGAGCTAATCGGCCGCTTAAAGATGTTTTAATCGCTTATTACATTCGCAGCGCTTGTCGTCGTCTGGGGGATGGAGGAGTCACCTCTGGTAGCCACTGGGAGCTACCGGTCTCGGATCTCCAGGTAAGGAGCACAGTGTTTTATTAATGAATGGCCTAAAGAGTGCTTTCTACATTCAGTTTGTCTCTGGGAAAGCACTTTACTATCAAATTCCTAAATAATTTTAAGGCAATCGCTTTGGCAAATCAAAATTCCCGTCAAAAATGCACCTTCAGCCGAGGCTATTGGCCAACAAATTGGAGTTAAGACCACGAAAATCCCCACTGCATCCGGTTGTGATTTTTAAGCGTGGGTCGAACCTGGAACCCCAACAAACAGAGGATGGGGATCCAGGGACCAGACACCTTCAATGTCCAACGACCACCATTCAAAGTTGTACGTTTATTTGTTGCATGAATTATGATCATATTCCGGCGACAAATTTGCATCTTTCCCCCTGGCGTGTCCCTCCGGAGCTGGCCGAGTTCTCTCATGGCCACTAAATGGACCCCCTGAACCCCCTCTGTTCCCCTGATCCCCTTGAAAGCCAACTGCCATATTTTTATGCCATTTCTCGCACATGTTTGTCGCGCATGCAAAAGTGTCGAAATATTTATGTTCGGCGAGTTAGCAACACCACAACGCGATGTCGTGCATTGAACATTGCTCAAAAAAGGCTTAAAAAGCACAGGAGGAGGACGATGAGAATTGAGGGGAAGCGGGCTGTTCGTGTTTTATTGAATGAAATGGCGCGAATGGCGTTGATTCATAAATGTGGCTGAGTCCAGCTAAGCTGGATTTAAACAACAAGGGGCATATGAAAAGGGTTTAATAAATGTTTAACTATTAAAAAATATTTTCTAAAATTTAATTCAGATATTTTCAAAGCTAGCTAGGTTGATAAAATGATATATTTTTATGTTGCTTGGTTAAACATAAATAATAAATAAGAACAAGGCAGCATTTCACACGAGAAGGTCTTGGTCAAACCTATTCACCTGATCACCACTGTTTGTGCCCATTCAGTCTGGGTTTGGCTTCGGTTGGGATTCGTTCTTGGATTCTGGGACCCGGAGTCTGCAGCGTAGCAGCGGCTTATGCAAATGCGGACTCGTCCTACGCATGGGCACTCTGAATAAAATAAGATTTGTGGCCTGGACGCGGAGCGAGGTGCAAATGATGCCCACAAAATAGCTCCAGCTCCAGCTGCAGTCCGTCTCCTGGCCATTTTGCTGGCCGTGGTGGCTATCGGATTTCGCATGCAGAATTTATGCTGCGACCGAGAATTACAAATCAATGAGATGCGCTCGCCGAGGAGCACTTGGGATCATAGAAAGATGGCCGCAGGGGCAAAGTAGACAACGTTTAGAGCTAATTTGAATGGCTCGAGAGGTTCGGATCGGATCGGTTTGGTCTAGAGATCAGCCTGATCTATCTCCCCGTACGATCTTCATAACTCAGGAAAGGCGATTGATTTCTAAATAACTCGTTAGCGGCAAACAAATACGACTGCGAGCCAGAAATAAGTTGGGTTCTGTGTTGAGGAATGCGCTGCCGTTCCAGCCGTGACCTCCACCTCTAATACCAATTCCATTTCCATATCCAAGCCACTCAAATTTTTGTGTACGATATATTTTTATTGATTTTTCGGTTGGCCTCATAATGAGCTGCTGCCCTGATGGTGTCTGAGGGTCTGGGCCGCTGCGCAAAGGAAGCCATAAATTAGCTCTATGAATCAAAGAGATATCTGATTTCTGGCCACTGATAAAATATTTATATACTCATTTCATTCAAGGCATAACTCTTCCACAGGCCTCCGATTCTGGTGGTTCTCGTGGTGACCATTTTAATGGCCGATATTCAAAGACGATCCGAGTTCATTCTCTGGCAGACAGTTGGTCTCGATTGCATTCCCGGCTCAGACCCACAGGAGACATGGATCGGGTGGCCAGAGATGATATCGTGTCATAAATATCAACGCGGGCTTATTAGTTGTGCTGAGTTGAGTTGAGTTTCGTTATTTTTTTGGAGGGGAGATTATGGAAATCACAGATTGCTGATAGCATAAATATCATGGAAACCCACTTATCTAAGGCATATCGATATTAACGGTTTTAAGAACTCGGCTAACAGGTAGAACACACACGTGAAACTTAGGTGAGTCATGGCTAAAACTTACAAGATTTTACCTTTGATTAAAGATCATTCAATACAAGTTTTGGGAGAAATCAAACCTAAATTTCACTTAGTTTTTTTGCCTAGATATATTCCTCTTTATATATATGTGCGCCCACCACCCGCTGGCAACTGCAATTAGAGCCAAGAAATAAAAGACAGCAAGTTGGGAACATAAGCTATAATCCATTTCTACACATAAATCCAATTAGGATTTGTGCCCGGGACTTGCCACTTCGTGCTGCCACTTTGGACTGCCTGACCGGCGGATGATAAGGATGCGTCCACTCCCCTCCCCTCTCCCTGGAACCATATGTGGTGGAATCAAAGTAAATGGGCGATGGAGTAAGACAAAAGTAAAAGTAAATCACTCTGGCGCGATTTTCGCTAATAACAAAAATGATTTGGCCAAGTGCTCGGCTCCGGGAAAAGCTCCTGGGAGGCATTACCTCCCATATGTGCGAAGTGATGCTGCATGGCGATAAGGAAACTCCTCCTCCTCTTCCAGCTCCAGGCTTCCGTGTTGCGGCATTTCGACTTGGCCTCTAATGAACTCAATCAAAAATCGATTTGTAGAACTGGATAAGTTTGGCTCTGGCAGCGGATTGGGGGGGGGATGTGTTATCCTCAGGGACTCTTCCTCCCCGGGTATCTGTTTCCTGCAAGCACTTCAAATGGAATCTGTAAGATAACCTGGCAACCATATTGACCGAGGCTTATGAAAGGGAATTATTGATACCGTCATAAGCTGAGAGTTTTTACGAGTATCCAACCCCCCCTCCTCCCGCCCATCCATGCTTTCCGCAACGAACTTGTCAGCTGTCAAATGCCAAGGCAGGGCCATTAAGTACGGCGGAGACCCGGGCACAAAAATATTGTCATCATAAAGCGAGGCAAAGAAGCCGTTAAATATTATTAAGGAGACCATTTAAATTCATTAATGAGCCCAGCAGCTCTCTGGCCCAAACGAGCTGGGATTTACATGCGACCTGGGAAGATCTGAGCTCCTACCTGGGCCCCAAACGCGAGACTTCCCCGCCATCCCGGCCCAGACGCGTCGGTCACGAAAATGAAAGACGAGCGGGTCCGGTCTCAGTCCCAGACTCCTTGCCAGCACAGGCACTGAGGGAAACGGATATTAAAAAATCAAATGCATAAAAGAATTTAATTTTGAAGTTTCATTTAAAGTTTTGTCAATTTAAAATACAGAAATCTACAGGAAATACTTTAGAAATTATAAACAAATATTTTATTTATCAGAAACAATAATTTCTTTATGCAAAACAGAAATTAAAATTCGTTTTTAATATTATTTTGTTAAATCTTGTAATGCTTTAATTATATTTACCTCAATTATTCTTAAAAAAGAAATTATCAAATAATTTATTTAAAGTATTTTCAGCTAAGTTAATAATTTCAAAAAAATCTAACTTATTTTCTCAGTGCATCTCCCATACCCCAGTAGGTTTGTCTGGGTTCCCCAGTCACAGTCCTCGTTAAAACGTTAAAACAAATGAGAGACGCGACAAAATACAAAGAGACGAAATTAAATTAAGCAAATGAAAGCCCACGTTGACAATTTTCATATCTCTCAACAGCTCGGCGGGACCCGTGACTGCGACTGGTCCTCGATTCGGGTCTGGATCGGTGCCGCTGTATTGGCGAATATTGCTTAAAAACGTCAATAATTCATTTGTTATGCCTGCACATTGAATGTCCCCTCGGACAAGGCTGAGATATGGTTGGGTCTGCGAATGAATCCTCCTTTATGCACATCCCGAATCCATATCCAACTCCGATTCCGAATCTGAATCCGACTCCGAGTCGCGTGTTGAATGTGGAGCGCGGATTTGTGCGCGGCGCTTATGCAAATTAAGATGAAACGGAAGGAGAAATTGCACAACCTGTTTTCTCTGCCAGATATTTTTTATATATATTTTATATATTTTTTTTTGATAATTTGTTGGTATAATTGAAAGGATTTTAAAAATGAATCGACGTGTATTTTGCGTTCTAAATTCGTATTAAAAGATATACTAATTTAAAGAAAAATTCTTCTCATGGTTAGAATATTGTTATATATTTTATATAGATTTGAATTTATTAATGTCCTTTTAACATTTGTTAATCTATTAGTCAAAAGTTAGCCATTGAAATATTTCCACACCTTTCAAGACCAACTTAATCCCCTTCGGTTCTATCTTTTCCACACCTTCCCCAAATTTTCCACAAATGTTTTAGAGAAATAAAAAGTTTCCCCTGTCTTGCGGCATATAATCGAAACAATTTTTCATTTTTGAACTTTTGTTTTTCTTTTTTTTCAGCCCGTCAGCAACTCCGATTGTGCTACTGATATTGATATGGTGATTCGACGTCACTTAGCTAACAAATTCATCATTAATTTTCCACATTATGTAAACACAGGCTGAGACATCGAGGGGGGGATGTTCAGGGGGAGTTTACTCAAACCGAAACTGAAAACATTTTCAGTGCGTTAAAAGGCCAGGCAGCAGCTGACATTTTGATTTCCGTAATAAAGTAATTAATGATCTGGCTACTCGTCGTACAATCGCACAATCTGTATCGGAATCGGATCAGTGTCGCGTCGGACACGGCGCACTTTCCCCTTGACGGCGCCACTAATGATGACATTCAAATCCCGAGTTTGCACATGTAATTAAGTCGCTCCTGTCCCGCCGAGTCGGATGCCTGAGGAGTCCGAGGAAGGGTTTCGAGTGCACCCTGGAGGCGACTCATTTATCACCGGGCCCAGGACTCGGTGGCGTGATTATTTTGACATAATTTTTATTAATGAATCGTCGTTCGATCGGCACGCAAATAACGGATCGCAGGGGCTGAGTTATTCTAAGCCAAGCCAAGCCAAAGTCAAAGCCCAGTGACCGACTATGCAGAATTCGCTTTTCTTTTGCCTTTTTGCGGAATGGGCATTTTTGCAATAATTGTATTCAAAATTCATATTACGGTCGCGACTGTGCGTAGAATAATTTAAGGCCGCGCGGGTCTCTCAAGGCCCCAGGGAGCTGACATCTAAGCGGCGACGTGAAAAACTCTGACGAAATGACATTTATGGGACAAATGCTCCACTCCTTCAATGGGCCACAGTGCAGACAGGCTGTATAAGTTCTTTAGTTATAATATATTAATAATTAATTTATAATTTTTACAATATTTGTTCACTAAGCTTTATGGTTTAATCAGTTGGAGAGTCGAAAATATAAACCATTTCCCTTTAGAAGAATTTCTTAAATCTTAAATATTTTATTAAAGTTCTAAACTATATATTTATATATATATTTATGTCGAGCACTGTCCCGCCATCGATGTGGGTATGGTTATGCGAATGACGGCTGCCGTCTGTCGCTGCCATTCCCAGGCGGACTGGACTGGGCACTGGTTACTGGGACTACGCAATGGCCTCCGCTTCCAAGTCCAAGCGCGGAGCTTCTTGAATTTTGGCGCCATCAATTTGGCTGCGGAATCCAGCGGAATGCGCACGAACCGGCAAAAACGATGAAAACAGAAGAGGGACGACATCTGAAAGTGGCTTTTCACGTTGCGGGACGGACGTTAAGTAGGCGCCAGCAAAGCAATTTTCAAACGCAGCAAAAACCCAAAAAAAAGCTCTTAGGATCGGCAAGAGGAGAGCGAGGGCGGCAGGAGCAATTCGTCAATGGAATTCCGACTGTGAATTAAGGATGCGAAATCTCAAATATGATTTACGTCGGGCTCCAGCGACTTCTCAGAGAATCAGAAGGCCAAAAACTTGGGCAGAAGCTTCGCTAAAATTTATACAACCAAAAAATAAAAGGAGAGACTTAAATAAATATGCATGAATAGCTGGTAAATTAAACAAGAAATACATTTCAAAGAGACTGACTAAGCCTTAAGATATTTAAAAGGTATTTAAGGGATATTTCAGGAATATATTTCCAAAGAATTTATCTAAGTTAAAATGGGAATATAATTTAAAATATATTTAATCTAATTTAAATTGGCCATATTTGTCATTTAATTAAGAAATGATTAAGAAAATTATTCAATAATTCAAATTATTACATTTTCGATGTGTATTTAAATAATTTTTAACGCAGGAACTAGATACCAAGCAAGGCGATTTTGTTAATAATATTTATTTCTATTGTTATTTATAACATTGATTTGCTTTCAACTCGAAAGACAGATGTTAAGCAAAGAAAATCACTTGATTGTATTTATTTATATATCTATAAACACTATATTCATGGCAGATCAAGATGGAAACGTAAAAAGAAAGAGAATAAAGGTTCCTACAAATCTGTGAGTAAGTATCTGGACCTATCGCCACACCAGCATCGACGATTTGTAGAACAACAAATTAAGCTGCGTTCGATGGCCTTCGTTCCAGAGCCCAGAAGATGGGATATCGAAGCAGGAATGAATAGGCAGACTCTACTCGAACCTTATAGCTCGCATGGCATAACGACCACCGGATCGTGTGGGCACCTATCATCGATATAGAGCCTCGAGTGTGTGTGTTTCGGGGACCGGGAGCTTTGGCAGCGTTTACTTCTAGTCTTTGATCAGAGATAATGCCACGGCCGGCTGCATTTGCATTTTGCATTTGTTTAATAATTTAGTTTACCATTCTATAGTTTGTGTTATTACTTGGACATGCTTTATTCGTGCCGGTGCCCCTGCCTGCGTTTGAATTGCATATTTATGCATATTTTATATTCATAACTTGTCGCTTTTCCACCAGCTCAGCTGCACTCGCAGTTGCAATTGCAAAAGTCGTTTTATCGAGCGACGATCGATGCAACTCGCTGCTGTTGTTTTCGATTTTTATTTGTATTTTATTTTTTTTAGCAAAGCTATCCAATAAATTGCCGAAGCAGAGACAAAGTCAAGTCAAGACACCTTGACACCGTCGTCAACCGCAACAACAGCGACTGGGTAAAGTCGATCCGCCCCCCGCGTATATCCAGATATCGGTAGAGTTATGCGACGACATCGAGAGTTATGACAATTCGCGGCGACAATTCGCGTTCGATTGCAGCAAACGCTTGAATATGAATGCCGAGTGCTCTGTAATAATTTCAATACCTAATTGGCCGGCAAAATGCTGTTCTGGGCCACGATCCGGCTTTCAGTTATGGCACGAGATGGGTCTGCTTGCCGAGAATCGTTTACGAATTTCAATTTCTTGAGATACATTTCCGTGAAAACAGATATTTATTATTATTATATATAAAATACAAGAAAAATATACACTCTGCTTAGGCAAGTTTAATGCAAAAAGTTCTTATCTTCCCTTAACAAAAATGTTGTTATTTATTTAAGAATTAAAATGAGTCTAAGAAGGGAATTTAACAATTAGTTTAACATTAAATTTTTCACAACTACTACGGTTCGTGGAAATGTTGGTACCCCCTTTAAACGAAACGACAAGTAAAAGCTCTTAAAGAATATTGAAACTAATTCTAACTGTCCATCAAATAGGGTCCAAGAAAAACCATAAATTGCTGAGGAAATTTATCTAAATTAGAAGGGTCATTAAGGCATATTCTCTATATTCATATATGTATACTTAAGTATATTTGTAGAAAGTGTTTAAATGACTTCTTCAATTTTTCTTAAAAGTAACAGCTTTGACCTTTGGTTACCTTCCTGCAGCTAATTAGTTCCAAATCAGTGACTTTTCATAATCGAAATAAATTCGCATTTACAACGCTCATGAAGAAGTTCTGCTCGGTTACCTGGGACTGTCTGGTCCTACACCTTGTAATCGAGTCATAAAGCTGGAAAAAACATATTTAAAAATCGAATAATTGCCTTTCTGTTGTCCATTTTAAGTGTCCATTTTGCCATTTTTGTTTTGCCATTCGACTCACTGCTCTCTGGTGGTAATGAAGCCTACTACTGGATGTGGCCCTAGGCCAACGGCTGCTGCTCCTTCATTTCAACCGCTCAGTTCTGGGACACCTTTGCCCCTGGCTATCCACCCACCGCAGCTTTCGTTCCGCTCCGATCCACTGGCCTGGCTTTTCAGCCGACTTTTTTACGAGTGTCTCCGTGGCTACGCCTAGTTATGACATATCAAAGCGGGGCTCAGTGACAAGGGATAGAGTTCTTTACAAATTACAAATATAAAATACTTGACATTTCACCAAAAATTTAATTTTAAAAATCATATGATTCCATGAATTAATTATCACATAAACAAAAACAATTATCTCTAAATTTCTATGATTTTTTGAAGGCACAGATTCTTATGATTTCGAAGTATTCATAATATTTATATTATTTTAAAATTTTAGAATATTACAATAATATTTCTTAGGATATTATACATATATCCAACCCTGCTAGCCCCTGCAGAAGTCTTCAACCTTCGGCCCATATTAAGCCAGGCGGCGGTTTTATGTTCCCTGCGCGATGATTTATATGCGTCAGTGTGTCTTGCACCTTTATGTTGCATTGCGAATCGCTGCTGAGATCTTTTTGAACGGATCTTCCCAGAGCGGAAATTGCACATGGTCCGGATTTGTAATTTGTAATTTCGTTTTCAGTTTCTGTTTCACAAAAGAAAGTCAAAGTCAAAGAGTGGGATCTGTGGGAATCTTTGAAGCGGTGCAATTGCTCCGATGGAGCTTACCCTCGAGCTGATTGCCTAAAGTCTTAATGCTGGTCGACATTTTCACACGATATTTCGGCCAAGATACGGGCCAGTGCTCGGCGATTAATTCAATTTTCGTCAAAATTTTGATGGCAGATTAGAGAGCGATCGAAAGACGCCTTTTATGGTCGGGACGTGTGCGCGAATTCGGGTAGCTAATCGGCCCAGTTAGTGGTAAAAAAATATAAAAACGCAACAACGCACACATTTCCATTCACTTAGCCATTCCCATAGCCAAAGTAATTTATATGCACTTTAAAATATTTGTATTAAAAAATTGTACTTAAAAGTTTAAAGGGTTTATTTAAGCTTATGTTCTTTGCTATATGATTTCACTCAAAAAGGCATACAGAAATATGATATAAAATCAGGAAATACATTTTTAAGAATATTTTAAATTAGAACTGGATACAAAGTTGAGTTATTACAACTCTTTTTCTCTCACTGCCGCCACCGCCGATAGCTCTGTCCCTCACATTTCATTTATGAACACTTTTTTTTACATATTTGCGTCCGCTGCCCGCACGAAATTGGGGTAATTTGAACGTGTGACTGCGGCATGTCTGGGTCGACATTAGAATTATGGCGGGTTGTGTACCAGGAGGAGGACGGGTGAGTGCGGTACCATTACTACAACTACAACTGCTGGCTGGAGTAATTGTTATGCACGGCGCAGCACCGCTGATTATTGCCAACTAAAATGAAATAAAGAAACCGAATTAAAATATATACATATGTAACAGCAGCAGACACGTCGCAACTTAGTCCAACTCCGACTCCGACTCTGGGGGACAAATGTAAAGCTAAATGCCTTTCCAAACACTCACGCACATCCACGAATCCCTTCCCCAACAGCCTTATGCTAATTTCCCACAGGTTCTGGCTAGAAGAGGTCATGTGAGGTTCATAAAACATAATGAATAGCAAAGCTAACTTCTTGTTTGTCATTAAATTTAAAAGGTTTAAGTTCGAAAAGCTTTAATAAATAATGTTTATAAAAGTTTATAGAAAAGTTTATTATATTTATGGATTTTTGAAATATTTTTAAAGAACATTCTGATATTTATTTACATTATTGTTTATAGCATTCAACATTTTATAGTATAAACAAAAACAATAAACAAAAGAAAGGTGTCTTAAAAATATATTTACAAATTTATCTTATCTTTTCGTATCTTTAAAATATTAAAAAAAAATCAAAGAATACATATACTCGTATTAAAATTATTTAATCCATATCAGGAAACGCTGATATTTAAAAGAAATGGCGAAAATTTAACATTAAATTACTTCCTTTTAAATAAAATAAATATATTTGTATGTATGTAGTAAAACTAAATAAATAAGCTCTCGTCCCTGTAAATGAGAACCTTCCCGAAATAACCAAAACACTTTTTTAGCAGAATGTCAACCGCATTCAACATTTAACAAGGTTTAATTTTATATCGCATTAAATAAATAAGATCACTAAGCAAATTGGTATAAAGATATTTGCCGCACATTGACAACTTGAAGGCAAACGAAAAGACAGAACTAGACACAAATTAAAGAAATCCAATCACTAGACAACAAAAAGATTTAAGTGATCGAAATAATTGTATAATTGTAGCTTGGCATTTAGCGAGCAGGATGCGCAATCCTAAAATTAAATAAATAACAAACAAGAAGAGCTAAGTGGAGTCGAGGGGATTAATACCTCTTTAAAAAAATTTACAATATTTGAAGAACTGAAAATAAATATTTGTTTATTTTTTAGGACTTTAAGTCCTGTCTCTTTGCCATTCTCCAATGATTAAACAGGCAAAAATTCATAATTTATTCATTATTAATTAAATTATGAATTGTAATATTCCCATTATTTAGAAATTATTTTCTGAATTATTATTAAAACTTCAATGCTTTCTTTATTTTTACAAATAAGAGGTAAAAACTTTTCGTCCATTTCCTAATTTATATATTCCCAAGACAAAACAAGAATCCTGTTAAAAATAGATCTTACAAAAAATGTTCTTTGTAACACCTTAAAGAGATTAATGCCGCCAGAAATTTGCCTGTTTAATCATTGGGGAATGGCAAAAGAGACAGCCGCGGTCTGAAAATGCATCGGAATCGGAGACAAAGTCGAAATTGCAGCGATTGGATTCTGATTCTGAGTTGCTGACTGATGGGCAGAGGCAGAGGCAGAGGACTGCTGCTTTAGTGCAATTGCAATAATTATATTTTTATCTCTTAATTGCCGCATCACCAGAACGCTTTTCCCTCCTATTTCCCTTCCCCGCTACCTCTCTCAGTGTTCAAAGAAACCAATGAGCTGTCATTACAATTAAAAATAAAGGCGAAATGCCAAAAACAAAACGAAGTGAAACAAGAACAACTGTCGAGCGGCGGCCCATCAATCCGAATCGATGATGCCGCCGCAGATACATTTACAGATTCAGAGGCGCAGATACAGATACACAGATGCAGAGATACAAAATGAAAAACAGCAAAATGCTGAAAGGCAGCGCGGCAAAAAGAGATGCAACGTAAATGCAAATGCAAATGAAATGCCTCGGAACCGTCGCTGCATATTTTGGCCAATATCCAAGGAATGTTTTTTAATCAGCACATAAAAAATATTGCGCGTCTACAATTTTTGCCTCTTTTATTCACCCATTTTGCAACAATTTCAGGCGATTCGATTGGACTGGGCACGACCCGCCTCGACTCGAATCGAATCGTATCGAAACGAATCGCGGCGAAAATCGTTCGATTTATTTAATTGCATTTTAATTTATTTGAATTATTTTCGTTGGCATTAATCGCCGCTCGGGAATTTCAATTATAATAAAACTTGAAAAAGAGCTGAAGCATTTTTCAATAGTGCAAGTGTGCAATCGAAAACCAATTATAAGAAAGCATTTTATAGTCGGTTTCGAGCATTACATACTGCCGCCCAATTCCCCCAGCCGTTGCATATTGGCAACAAAGAAGAGGCCATCCACCAATCCCCACCAATCAGTCGGCAATCAAATGAATCGGAATAAGAAATACCAAAAATTAAATACGTTTTTCACTTAGTAATTTTAAAAATGAGAAAACTATTAGTTTTCCAGGGAAAATACAATGAATATAATAAATGTTTACCTGTAACAATTTTTATTATGTTTTGATTTGGGAGTAAATAAAAGTAGAATTAAATTTTAGTAAGTACCTAATAATTATAACTTTGTATATTTGAAAAAAAAAATATTACTTATAAAGTAAGCAGACTTTCCCTTTAGTATATTAACCCTTAAGACTCAAAAGAAAATCTAAAAAAATATGACTTACAACTTTTAAAAATATTAAATAAACCCATTTTTTCTTTCCCTTGCAACAACATTGCTTTGAAAGGCTTTTAAAAAATGAATAGGTAACTCCCCAAGGAAATAACGCATTTAATTCATTTACCAAAGAAATAAAATCATTTTAGCCACTTTTGACCTCAAGATTTGCCTCACATTCAAGGCCATAAAACCACTTAACCTAAAAGCCTCACAAACTCAGGGAAATGTGCATAAATCGCACAATTTATAATTCATATGGAATCATTTTTATTTTCAAACTTCAACCACACAGAGACTCACACACAGGGTCTGTCCAGAATTCGATTGCAATTCGATGGCGGAATGGGTTGCTACACCCCAGGATCACGTACATCCCGTATTATGGCAAATAAATGTGCTCAAGGATGCCGTTCAGATGGGGGGGATTATTGCGAAAAGTTTAAAAATTGATTTTCATCTGGCCAAATGCCGCAGAATAAAAGGATTTTTCCTCATATCGGAATTGATTTCTTGTATATGTAAACATAAATAAAATATGAACTTCCACCCTGCGAGACCTCTCTGTGAATCTCCGGCTGGGTAAATATTTTCTCTCGTCCGAAGAGGTGTCCTCCAGCTCATCAGCAGTCCGGTGGCGAGCTGGTCAAATAAAGCCGTTAGTAAGTATTTCATAAGTCCAGGACTGGGGCCAGATAAGCAAGCAATAAGCCTCAAGCTGACGGACAGCCCAACTTTTTCAGAGAGCCAAGAGCCAGTGGCCGCTCGCTAGTGGCTTTAGCCAGGACCAAGTCCTCATTGGCACACGTCCGCCTAATACAAACAAGGACATGAGCCCGACTCGTGACTGAAAAGTTTCCTGCCCCGGCGCATAGATTCCGGCGATACTCGTACTTTCCGTATTTTATTTCCATCATTTTTACTCGAATTTCGCATCTCGTATTTTTATTTTCGCTCCACGCTCGGTCGAGCAGACGTCCGAAACTTTGGCGCTCGCCCTGGCGAATGTTTCAGATAAAAATTTGTTATTTATGGCTTAAGGTTTCAAACTGAAGAGTTCTGCTCAATTTGCGGCCCCATGAATGAAGGAGCACAAGCGATGGCATCAGCGGGAAATGTTGAACGGAAATAAAAATTCACTAAAGGTCTTTAAGCTGAGTAACTTTTTACCAAATTTATTGGAGAAAAATTCTGGAGTCTTTGGAAATTAAAAGATTTTTATAAGTTGGAGAAATAATTCCTACTATTTACTTATTTTTTAAATTTAATTTGTTTGAATCCCTTTGAAGGAAGATGTGACTTAAACTTCAAGAGTTCAGTGAACATCCTTAAAATGCATTCCCAAAAAAAGCCTAAAGCTTGACTCTATTCTCAAGACCTTTGGCTGTGTCAAAGAGAGTGTGCTAAGACTGCTGCGGAAAGCCAATCAAATTCAAATTCTACATTCAAATTAAAACGTCGAGCGATTAATTGTGCACAATTAAAACCAGCGCCTAGTCAGTAGTCGGAGCAGCAGTGGGATTCTGGTCTCATTAAGCGAAGTTCAACAACTTTTTAGCCGTGAGTGAGGCAACCATAAAAAGCCAAAACCGAGCACAAAGGAGAAGGTTGAGGACGTCGACAGGAGAGGTGCCAAGGCAAAAGCCAAAATCAAACCATCAAAGTGCCGGTAATAGTTTCGGGTTGTAAAACTCACACGAACAATAAGTTAATCAATCTCAAATTTTAATTACAAAGTAACAACTTCCTTTAGCAATTTCAGGCGCGATGAACCCGCTGTAGCTGTCTCTATCTCAGCCTGAGAGGCCGTCTCTGTCTTGGGTTAATGGGCATTCGGCTGTCTCAGCCGGCGGCGCAATTTACATAAAAAACGCAGCCGCAAGGTGTGGGCCGTCGTATCCACAAGATACTAGCACTGGCACAGATGCGCCTAGAGATACATAGGTGCACAGAAAAAAATTCAAGTAATATCCATTCATATTTCAAAGGATTTAAAAAAGTTTTAGAAATTCCTCTAAGCTTGCTGCTTTAATAGATTTCCTCTAAGTCCACATTATATACGATCTTAGCAGAGAAATTTTTCCCAGTGTATGTGCAACTGAAACTGGCAAACATATTTTATGTAATTTGTCTTTGTTTCGTGTAATAAAATGAAAATAAAATTGTGAATTGCCGCTCACTGAGCTGGTCTGGGCAAAGGGGTTAGTGGAAGGTGCTGGGGGGATGGGGACCCAGACCCAGGGGCTGAGGAAGAAGTCTGTGAGGATGAGGAAGAGGAAGCTACGCCGACTGAACGTGAATGGGAAAGGTAATGCCCGACCTGGAGAGTTTCAGTTAATGTTAATTTTAATGCTCGCTCAACCCCATTGATCATGAAAAATGGAACTCGCACAGTGCCGGCGAACGAGTTGGAAATTTATTTGAATTTTATGCGTCTCCGCGCAGGCGTCCTAAGCCTCAGGCACTCACCCCTCACCCCTCACACTCCCTGGATCCCCTATTCACAGCTCTGTAAGGCAGATGCCCAGCCAGGATCGCCGGTGTAATCCTTTGTCCTGCAAGCAGGTGTTGGCAGCCTTCAGAGACGGAGGCAAATCGATTAGCAAGTGGCACAACCTGCAAGCTCAAACACCCTCATAACTTGGATACTTAAAAAAAAATATGTCTGTTGTGTGTAAATATGAGCATTTTATCTCATCTGAGTTGCACCTGTGTTTTGAATTAAGTATTGTATACGTTTCAGGTATTTTTAAAGATGTTTTATTAGCAAAACAAGTAATAATATTTCACTAAAAGGGGTTACTTCCTTATTTCCCGATTCTTATTTAAATTAACAAATTATTTTTAGCTAACTTAAGATTGACACCTCTTATTTATTATAAATATCACCTCCTAACTTTATCATCAGCACTTCATGGAAAGGTGTAGGTGTATATAAACACCGCCTCGAGTTGTTCAAGTTGAACGCATTGCCTTAGGGCCTGTTCGTGGATTTTTGACAAGTTTATTAACTTGTTTGTGGCACGCACCAGCGGCTTTAAGCCAGAAAAACCCCCAGAAGCCAAGGCCCACGCTCCTCCGCAATTACCAACCCCGGGAATTTATGAATGCCGTGGAAAACCGCCGACTGCTCCTTAGGGGCGTGTTGCCTGCCAGCCTGTCTGTCTGGCTGAATATTTCTGGTCAAAGTTTCGGCGCGATTTTCGCCGCAGCCGAAAGTCAAAAGCTTTTGTCAACAAACCCCCCAACCCCTAAACCCCCAAAGAAGGTGCGGTCGCAACCCTTTCGCAGGCTCTGAAGGAATCCCCAGGGGTACGAGTATCTGGCGGATACGTGAGCAGTGCGGCCAGAATTTTGATGGGATTCGAGGGCGCTTTTCCTGCGGCAAAATCTGCGTAAACTTGGTACTGGCAGAAGGGGTTCTTTTCGCAGTTTACTTTATATCTTATTTGTTTATGAAATAAGATATTCTCCGACTGCCGCAACCCAATCCCAACTGCGGCAGCGCGATTTATGCATAGCCATAGGTAGTAGGTATGAGTATCTTCCTCTCGATTTTATGTGCTGTTTATGAGACTGCCTGACACTTTTATGCATTCGCCTGCTTTACGGCAAAGGGTTGGCCCCCACAACCCCACATCATCAGGCTCCGTTTGCCAGTCAAATCGAATGAGTTATTGCCGGGATTGGATTTGGGGAAAAGGATGCTTCAATATGGATATTGAATATGCTGCTGGAATCAATTTCAAAGATGAAATTTTAATATTAGAAAGCTTAGAGATGATTGAAAAAGGATTTGCGGAACAGAGGCACAAGCTTTGATTTATTATTTAAATTATATTCAATATACTATTCAGTTTAAGGTATACAGTTTTAGTATCTCATCTCCCCCATAATCACTGCTTCAGTGGACCAAGGATTCGACAGAGTCATCGCCACGTCAACGCCAGTAGAGCTGGCCATTGTCCTCAATTGTTTCCCATTCAGTTGCAGTTACTGCTGGCGATGAAAAATCGATGCTTCCAAAATAAAACTCAATCAAGAGCAATTAAAGGAATTCACAATGGACGGGACCCTAGAGAGGCGAGACAATGGGGGATTGTGCACCCAACTAGACGATCAAGGGCGTTGTCCAGCTAAGGTCAGGGTGCACCTTTTTGGCCCGTCCCCTTCCCCTTGCACAGGCGTAGGTGCCGGGGGTCAGGGAACACCTGGCTGGCTGGCTGACTGGCCGGCGTCTGAGTCGGGATTTATCTGGGCGTCAAAGCCGCCACCAATAAAAGTGGCAAACAAAGCGAAAAGTCGCCGAACAGATTTGAAAGTGGCGCGTGTTGGCACTGAAGGAAAATTGTATTAAAAAACAAATTTAGTTTTTAGAATGAAAACATCAGAAAAATGTGAATTTAAAATCATTGAAACTCTGAACATTTTGTGTTAAATATTATTGATTAAATAGTCTTAAATGTTGGTGATTTATTTATTGTTTTACTTATTTATTTATTTTATTTAAGTATATCCTTTAACGAATTCATTAATTTTTTTGATACTTTATTTAGAGATCTTTGAATACAGTTTTTGTAATTAAAAAATATTTTTTAAATAAGTTTTAATAATACAAATTTTGATCATGGATTGTACGAGTAGCAAGATTACAGAAAAATCTAAGCTCGAAACCTTTCGTTCAGTGCACCTTTCAGCCGGAACCCTCAGCGTGGAGGTGCCAAAGGATTCCCGGAGCTAGGTTCGGGTCGAGTTATTGGAAAAACCATAGCCCTCGAGCTGGGCACACGCACTCCTCTGGTCCCGTGCCATCGCCATTGTCCGCTGGCCGTTACAAATTGTTGTGGGCGTTCCAAATCCGCTTAGGTCTCATCTCATCCCTTCACTTGGAATTTAATTTTGTGTGAGTTTTGATTTCGTGTGTTCGTTTCGGAAGCGAGTCGCATTTCATCTTGTGTTTGGTTTTTGAGCGTTAAATCGCCAAATCCTTCGTTAATTTTGACGTTTGTCTTTGTTTCGGCCAGAGAAGGAGCAGGAGCAGGAGAGGCAAGGGAGTGGACGAACCTTCGATGACCGCCGGTCAGTGGATAGATGACCCGTACTAGGGGTGAATGGAATGACCGGAAGGAGCCACACATGTGGGTGGATAATGGATAATGGGCCCAGCAACTGCTCGTCGGCTGGAGATTAAAAATTTAATTCGAAATTAGCGCAATTGTTGGAATTGCTCCCTTTTTTCGATCGATTCGAGTGGAAAGACAAATAAAATAAAATCGATGGTCATTCATCTGAAGGCAGCTGTCGCTTACCCGCTTCGAAAATAATGGCAACAATTTTCTGATTACTTTCTGAGCCATCGAATGGGTTTTTATGGTTATCAAGGAATGTCAAGGTTTCATTCTTCAGCGATTTGATTTGGTTGGTTTTTATGCTAAAATTAAATAAAGGGAGGGTAGTTCTTGAAATTATTATACTTTAGGAATTAGAACAACCTAAGAAAGGATGAAACTTCCAGGTTAGAAATAAGATATGATCATTGAATTGATCTTCAAATCAATTTAATATTTAAAATTAAAAGAAGTTGAATTAAAATTCTACTAAAAAATGTGGAAAAATATCCTCCAAAAGACGCGAAGTTTAAATAAAAATCCTATAGTCATAGAGTTTGAAAAATATATACAAAACTTAAATAAAATACAGAAAATTCCTCAAAATGCATACGATTATTCATCGAATTACTGGCTTTCCAAAGAGATATCTAATTTCTGCCCCGCCCATTCCTGCTGGACATATCAATCAACTATTAAGAAATTAGATCGGGGATCCGGCCTATAGTCCCTGGGAATACAATATATATATAGCTTGAAAAGACGCAAAAGATGGGGGTGAAAAGTGACCATAAAGGCCGAGAACAATGGCGTGTTAATGGCAACTTTAAACTGACACCACTCCGCGCGAAGGTTAATCGCTTCCCGGCCGGACACTGGCCACCACCCGCTGGTATCTAGGCTAAAATTCGGGACTCGGACGCGGACTATTACTCGGATTCGGATTCGGGGTGATAAATGCAGCGGGCGCCCAGCGGGTGGACACCGAATAGAGTTGTCAACTGGCCCTAACACAGGGTTAGCATCCCGGTTTCGATGGCAGCTGGAATTACACAAAACACGAAACATGAAAAATGGAACCCGGGGGACTAATGGGGGGAAGCAATGTCACCTATGATTCAATTACGCTCCAATAGAAATGTCACTAAAAAGTGGCGAATATTAATTGATTTGGAACAGCGAAGGAACCACTGCCCCGGGACACTTGAACCGACAATTGATATCTGCGGTTTTTCAACAAAAATGTTAAACAAATTGCTGGCAACTTTTTTTTTGGTTTTCCAGTATTGCACCCGGGGGACACGCCCTTATTCGCACATGCATTTCGTTTTTTATTCGCTTAAAAAAAAGGCAGGTGTGGCTAGTTGCTGTCGCCTCCTGTTTGTTTTGCATTAAACGGTTTGTTTTGCTAACCAAAGTGTTGATTTTATGGCTGTTTTTTGCCAGCGAACAGCGCGAAATCTGAGCCCCTGAATCAAGCCAGTTAGCTTCTAACAGATGTATCATTTCAATCTCTGCGATTTGCTTTTGTTTGCAGATATTCGTATTAAAATATATACACACGCTCTTTGAAAATCTGTGGGAGTGCCGACTTAATGAAATTATTTCTTTGAAATTAGCATTTTTATTACAGAATAATAATCTCTGTAAAAGTATCCTATATTTTCCAATGAGGCTGTTGGGATTTTGGTTTATTTTCTTTGTTTCCCGACAGTTTCTAATTTCTAAACAGAGTCTGATATCTATAAAATCGTGTGACGCAGATTGATAGCCTCGAAAAGTCATCTAACAGAAAGTATCACCTCAACACAGGGCTCAATAAAAGCCAGCCAAAAGACAATACACTCCTGGAACTGGGCCTGGTACTTAATATAGCTTCGTGTAGTGCCCCATAAACCCTTCATTACACGGCACTAAAGCCGCGGCAATAAAAGCTACAACTACAGCAACTAAAGCCCGAAAATAAAAACTCAATTTGAATTCAAAAACCACCAAAATGGTGCGTGCTTATCGCCATTGCCTTTTCCCGTGGACCTAAACCTAGACCCAAAAACCAGAGTCCGAATACGAATCAACTGAAATTAAACCTGAACCCGATGAGCTCGATAAAGCGACAAAAGCAGTCTAGAAAATAAATTAAAAACACATTTTTACGTAAATGTGGCGCACATTAAAAGGCGACTTGAGAAAAGCACATAATAAATATAAAAACACAATTAAATAAGTGCATAGAAAACAAATTCGAAACGAAAAACAAAACAACAAGAAGGGGGGTAAACAGAGGAAGAAATATAAATAAAAAGGTTAACGAATTAAAATAACACCAAGGTATATTTCAAACTACTCGATGTGAAAGGGCAATGGCAACCACAGAAAGAGCGATTTCCCAAGTACCCTATTCCTATATTAAAATATAAATTTCTAGATATTTTTAAGCATAAAATATTTTAAATAAATAAATTACAATTAAATCTATGAATTATGGAATAAATTATGATGCCAATTATTTCTTAATAGTATTTTATTAAGAGCTAGTACCATATTTAAAGAAATTTATAAAATGTTACAGATTTATCTTCCAAGAATACCTTTTTCTAATTTTATATGCCCAAAATGCTTTGCTTCCCTTTGATCGCAGCTGTAAGAGAGGTGTGAAGACCCCACTCTGGTCGAAAAATGTTAATGTAAATTTCAATTGTTTTAATTTATTTGTGACCCCTTCGTCACGGATTAAGTTAATGTTACATATACATATCTAACACAAAAAAACGGAATTAAAATGAAGGCGAGAAAAAGCGAGTGATTACTGTATTCTTTGGTTAAGACGTGACCGGCATTCTGTCCCGGTTTCAGTCAAAGGGTTTTCCAGCGTAGATCGGAGCACAGCGGAACCAACTGTCGCCGGGTATTTGGAGCACGACAAACTGTCTCATAACCGGCAAGCAATTCCAGATAGTTTACTGAACTTCCTCCCTCCCCGCCTAGTACTGTTGCTCCTGCTGCCCACAAATAAATTACATAGTTCTTCCGAAAAAGCGAGAATTTCTCGCATAAAAAACACAGAAAAAATCGAGGAAAAATGCAACAGAATGTTCGATGAAAAATGTGTTCGGTTTACCATTAATCCGGTGCCCTGATCCAGGGCGACAGATCATTACACACGCGCGTGGATCCAATGGTAGGAGGAGTCTCTGACAAAAATGGGGCCCCTTTTTCGTAGTCGTATAAGTATATGGAAATTTATTAATAAAAACTCCCGAAAACTGAAGAAAAAAACGGATGCACATCGTCCCAAAAGCGAGAATGCAGCCGGAACAGGGCGCGGTGCAGTTGTTGCCTGTCCGTAATTTATAGACCCGCTGCCAAATGACATGCTAACTAATAGTATCATCATAATTTATACATACAAATACATTGCATTTGTTATTTATGCCCTTGCGACATCCCGAGCCACCCCATTCCGGCATTCCCTCCACTGATTTCCATGCAGATCCCCGCTGACAGAGGTCACAGCACCGAGCACTGCTGCGAGGCGGAAGGTCAACCGGCGTTAATGGATCCTTTTGACCCAAAGGCAATATTTGAATATCGATTACAATTAAATGGTCAGGGATATGCCAGAGGATATGTGATTAGCTTGATAAATGTGCCACATATTTAGATGCTTTACGAAGTTATTAATTGAACAGCGAATCAGATTGAAGTACTATTTGTATTTATTTAGAAAGATTGAAGAAACCCCATTTAGCCATATATAAAATTTAAATTTATTAACCAAAGATGTATATGCATGCATGTCTATGTCCAAGTCTTAGTGGAAATACACTTAAAGCTATTTTTTGTGAAATAAATTTCCGGTGAAAATGGTCCGAGTTGAGATTTAATCAAGAGTTGTGGATGATATTAAAACCAGCTACCTCTGTAGGCTTTGGGGGCGTCGTTAAGTCCTAAAGAGACAAAAAATATTGAAAATTAAGCAAACGGAAAACCACTTTTACATACCATTCGATCGCCCTGAGTCGCCGCCAGTTAAACGCTGACCCCCACCCATGGATCCGAGGCCATTTCTTATGCCCTGACCCATGCCTTGACCCATATATTGATCCATGCTTTGTTCCATGCCCATGGATTGATTCATTCCGTTGCCCATACCCTGATTGGAATCGTCAAACATGGTATTGACCGCAGCGGGTCTAAAAAACGATATAAAAATAAATTCATCGAACCTATATTTAATTATTAATGATATTAGCTCACCCCACTTGGGAATGTCCGTAGGAGGTCTTGAAGTTTGCATATTGATTCGTAATACTTTGGTTGTATGCGGCAAAAGGATCACTAGGTGAGGAGTAGGAGTTCTGCCCTGAACTTTGCATAAAGCCAGAATTGGCTTGGTTTGAGTGTAACCATTGGCGTCCACCACCAGGAGTCGATCCGTTCATTCCCATCTTTAAACAATATTATTTAAACAAATTAAAATATTTATCAATTTATCCTCACAACGACCTCAGATGTTTCTCAATTAAAACTCACCTGGGAATAGTTGTTGCCCTGACCTCCGCCATGACTGTATTCCCAACTAAATTCAGGACCGTTGGACATTTTGCTTACAAATTTTTTCTTTCCCAAAAAAATAAAGAAAACTTAGAAAATTTTCAAATGTTTTTGGAGAAATTTTGTTGCCCGGTGGCTGGTCTATCCAAATGCTACCTCAGTGAATACCGGAAAATGACTGAATAATCCAGCTTTTCACAACGAAACCATGACAGTATGCTTGACTTTTCGTTCTATGATTATATGATTTCAAATTTGTAAATACAAATATTACTACAAAGCCATAAAAACATTTATATTGAATATAATTAGCAAAAACCAGTCGAGCTATGATCTAAGGGCTCTTCGCTCTTTGGCTTCATGCTGAGAATTCGGATTCGTATCTTTATCTATTTATTTCCCACATAATCTCTGTCATAATTATATTCAAATTGTGGTCAAACACAAAGTCATAATATGCATTTTTTATGGCCAGTTCAAGTTATGGCCAACAGACCGCTAATCTATTAAATTAAATTAGTCATTTAGGTGTCTTGGCAGCTGATTTATGAAACTAATATCGATATGCCGGTAGGATATTTATAAAAATGTGGCGTAATAAATGATAATTATAGCTTGAATGTTGAGATAAAATATATGAATAATTATATTCATTATCAATATGATTTCCGCAGTATTGTAAAGGGTTTCAGTTAAATAACTATTTTCCTGAATATTTATCTTCTCATATTTATAAATCAATAACTGAATTAGACTTCTGTTTTTTCATTTATTTTAATTTTTAAGTCAGCAGATCGACTTAAGAATATTGATCCCACAATCTTTTACCAGTTTAATTTCCAATTAGTTGCAAACTGCATCCTCGGCTTTCTGCCTGCTATTGTAGCGACTTCCACCTGTAGACGCCGCATGCCGCATGACACAGCTGTGCCTCTTGCGTGGCCCCTGGCAAACCAGTTCTCCATCGATGCGAGGATTATTTATGTGTTTTGTCGATCGGCGAAACAAAAGGCCAAAGGCTGACCTACAAAGGAGCGGCGGACAATGGCAGATGACCTCATAAAATGCATCGTTATGAGGTTCATAAACATATTATTGCTTCATATTCATAACGCACTTGAGATCCCTGTCCTTGGGCCGGCACTAGAGTCTCTAGAGCCTGCCTGGCTGCCTGCCTACCTGTCAGCCCAGAAAAGCATCAAAGAGATTTATGGCTGGAGTGAAGGGAGCTGAAGGCCTGCCTTTATTTTTTAGCAGCAATTTAAAATGCATAAAATATTTGATGGTCGCTCTAACTCAAAACAAGGCATCAGGAGACGAACGAGAGAGAGAGAGAGAGAGCTCCCTCTCCTTTGATCATCCACTTCTTCCCCCCGAAGGCTAATCCCATTTTATGGCATTCGTGTGGTTTTTGGGCCGTAAAATTGTTTTGTCACCTGTTGAAAACATTTTTTATTTTTAATTGAACAAAATCTGGTCAGAAATAACCAGAGAGCACACAAGAATTTTATAAATTTCCCTCGCATTTGGAAAGTGTGTGTTTTCTTGATCTATTTCTATTTTTGCCCCGAGTGCTTCGGTGTATTTTAAGACCCCGGGAAATATGAATTTCAACCGCTTAAGGTCCAACCTAATTGCTGCCCAATTAACACCTTCAATAAGCCAACAGCTTGCCAGCTCATTTGTCTGACACAAAGAGCTTGAGGCATTTTGATTTATCAACTCTTTTTACATTCCCAACACGAGTGCATCGATCAGAGGAGCGGGAGGACACGAAAATAGCTCCACGGAGTCATCGGAGTCATCTGCATTAAGATCCGACAGCGACAACACTCGGATCGATTTAACTCTTTGACCCCACCCACCCAAGACTCACGACCCACGACGAGTCGACAGCCAACACATGCGAGGGCCTATTAAAAAAATTGTTTATGAAAACAAACATTTTCGGAGCAATTAATCATCGGCAGACTAGCGCGTGGGGGAACTGCAGCCATGGAGCACAGCCTACATATTCCTTACCCCTTTATGTTCCTCCTCTGCTCACGATGCTGATGTTGATGCTGCTGATGATGATGATGATCTCCATCTCTCCCGTCTGCGCTGGCAGCCTGAGTGCCTCCAATTCTTATTTGGAAATCGTTTTATGGGCTCTAGTTTGGGGGCGGAGATCGGAAATGGTGGGGGAGTGTTAAACGTCTGCCAATTAGTGATGCTTGTTGGATCTCTTGTTGCGATCGTTCCTTCTAATTGGCTAAAATATGAAATGCCTTTTGGCTTAATCAAAGGGAATAAATCGTATTTGATGGGAGCATATCAAAGAAGATGTTTAGGTAACGCGGGTGGGCCTGGCCATGTGCTAGGAAGTGATAATAAGGCATATGTTAAGGGAAAATCTAATTTCCTTACTAAACTCTCATATATTTTTATAATCTTCTCCTTCCCCTCAAAGACTTCTTTTTCTTGTATCTCAAAGATAGATATTTCGACACATGGAATTTTATATGTATTCGTTTTAGTACTTCTTCCTTGTTGATTGCTGTTTTGATGCCGCTCTCGTTGACAATTTGCGATATAAAAACTGATGTCCTGTCCGGCAAATAACCTCGGGGGATGACCGGGTTGGATAGATAGATGGGATGGATTTCTGTGTGTGATTTGATTGTGAAAAACCGAAACAAACAAAAGTAATTTTTGAATGAAAAGCAATAAATTTGGGAACATTTATTGGTTTTTGGCTGGCTGTCATGTGTGTGCCAAAAGCAGCAGCAGCAACAACCGAAGGGGCATTCCTTGCATCATTTAGCCTCGGCTTTATGAGTCGCAAATACAAGGAGAGAAGGATATACAGATATAGATACATCCACCCACAGATGGACAGATAGTTGACTCCTTTTTGGGGGTTGAGGCTGGGAAGTAGTGCGCACTGAGAAAAAAAAATTCTTATACCTTGAATTTGACCTTCTGCATTATTATTCATTATTAAAATAAGGTTTTTATTTAAATTTAAATTATTTATATTTTCTTCTCACTAAAAATAGTTAACTACCAAATGTATCCTCCATTTTCCGCCAGTGTCTTTCCAAGGAGCACTTGAGCCGGCTTCCGTGGTTCGGGCCTCGTCATTAGTACCCGTATGGCGCGTGTCCGGGGCTGTGCGATGGGTCCCCGTTCCCTCCCCTTCTCCTGTTCCCAAACCGATTCCGTCAAGGCCGTAGAAGTGCAGCAGCAACAATGGGCCTGAATACTTCCGCTCGGCCGTTGCAGGAGGAACACTTTCGAATAATAACAATAACAATAAACTCGAAGCGGGACGCCCAGGACAATGCAGCAGGACAATGGAGGTGGTGGCGGCCAGGACCCGTGAAAGGGGGTGGACAGACCTATGACCCGATGACCAGTCACTAGTTCGAGGGTCGAGGGTCAGGCAGTTTAAATTGTGTCACGTCCGCAGTTGTGACAAACTCCCCCATCCTCCAAGGACCGTTGACCATTGTGGCCGGTTCAAAAATTGAAATATTACACTTTTCATTCGAATCCGGGGCTGTGTCAGCAGCAATAACTGTGAAATCAATATAGAAACCTCTGACAATCGGACAGATGACCCGAATGTCCGTTTTGCAGGACATTAACCCAAACCAATTTCCAGTGAAAATTAATGTGCCATCTATGAGTGGGATCTGTCACTTCCGATCCCCATAAATGTGATCCTAATGATGTCACTTTTCCATCCCGAAATGATTTCCACACCGCAGCTTAGCAGCTCAGCAAACTTGCTGAGATTGAGAATGTCATTCGAGTCCTGGGAGAGATCGTATTAAAATGAAATTGCAGCATAAGCGGCTTTGGTAATAGCAGTGTGTTAAGGGGAATTTAATATTTGATATAGAAAACATAATAGTATACTACAAGAAACAGCCAAGTGATTAAAAAAATTCTTTTATTTCAAGATGGACAAGGCTTAAACCTTCAAACTATTTCTTCTAAATCCTGTGATAATTGTTTGTAAATTCTTTTAAAAAAGAACTTAAAAATTTGTATATTTTATAATTTAGTTCTTCAAAAATCCTTTACTAATTTTGACTAGGAGCTCTTCTACGATTTATTGAAGTATTCATATCTTCAGCAATTAGTCCCAGGAATGTGCCCTGAATCCTGGTGGCCATTCCGCTTCCCCTGTTCTCCTTGTTATCCCCTTCCCCTTCTACCAATACCGAGACAACTGTCAACGCATTGTCAATTCTATTTTTATGTTTTATGTTTTTTCCTCGTTTTGTTTTCGTTTTCATTTATGTTTTTTTCTGTTGTTCTTGTTCTCGTTTTGCGTGGCTTCCGCTGCGCTTCGTTTCGTCTCCTCAAGCGGCTGTCGCCCGTCTCTGTCCAAATGTCCTCCTTTTTGACTACACTAAAAAAATATATATATTTTTCTAAACTATATAAATAAGCAATAAAAGATGAGGGAATATTTTTTGTCACTCCTTACAGGTTTTATTTTAGATACAATTCTAAGTCTGTCTTGTGAAATGATTTCTTATTGAAACAAAAAACAGAATTTTTCCTCAATTTTTTAAATAAACTACTTTCTGCATTTAAGTATTTAAAGATTTTTCATTATTTTAATACATTATGTAGAAAAATATCGAATTACTTATTTATTCTTGATATAAATAATATTTAAAATACAATTAAAGAAGAGCTAGATATTCTCATCCACAAATTGATTTATTAATTTAAAGGAAAATCTATATATTTTTTCTGGTGTACACCCCCACCATCTCAGTCTTTTGTTTTTTTTTAATATTCGAGTGTAATATTTCAGTTTTTTGTGTTTTCTTTTTTTGAGCTGCCTCCGTTGTTGTTTGTGAATGTTTGTTGACAATTTGTTGGTTGTTTTGGAGAACCGCTAAATAGCTACAAATTTATGAGCGTAAATAGGCGGCGTAAATCAATTTTTAATGCATTTCCATTTCCATTTGGTGGCCGGGAAAATGCCAGGCAGTAAATTGATGAGGCGACAGTTATGCATACGAGGAAATGTTTATCGGGAGGGAATTTGTATATATTTCCCTTGCTGCTTGATTTCAGTTTAAGGATGTGACTAATGCAGGAACCTGGAAGAAGTTTATATTAATTCAGACGTGGTTTTTAAAAAAGGATATAAAGGAAGTCCTAGATTGTTCAGATTAAGCAGACCTTTAAAAAACCTAAACATTTAAATATTAAAACTTGGTGAATCTTAAAGGAGCCTTTTTTCTAATATCAAGGAAATGATCAATTTAACAGATTAAAAGACAATTTAAAATAAAATTGTAAATATCAGCAAAACTAAACAAATGTAAATGAACATCAAATCTACAGAGATTTGCAATCATTTTATAAAATTTATATAACATTTGCAGATAAATTACTTTTACGCTTATGCATGATATATTTCTGCAAATTTCTGCAAATGCAAATTTGTTCAGCCATCCTTACACACACACACATGCATATTACTTATCCTTTTTGTGTGTGTGTGTGGCATTTGTCGCATGTTTGGTTGCAGCTTTTCCATCAAATCCAATTTAATACGCTTAAGTTCTTACTTTTTGTGTTGCCTCCTTGCTTTTTGCCTGTGGAAAAAGGCAAGCGACGTGGCATACCCACCCATCCGCCAATTGGTGTCGGCTCAATTTAATGTTATCGATTTTTAATTTTCCTATTCGAACTTTTTGCTTATTTTGCCGACTTGGAACATTTTTCGTGTTCTATGGTTTTAATGTGAATTACAGACCCCCTTTCACCGTTAGTGTCTCCTCCCACCTGCTTTTCCCAGCACGTAAATAGTTAAGGCTTGTAATTTAATCGCATTTGTATCGATGCTTTTTTGTTGCCATCGTAGTTGTTGTCTCTTTGCCATTTAGCAACTATTTTCCTGATGTTTTAGACCCGCTTCGAATTAAATTCAAGGCGTGGAATAATAGTCGCACAAATGTTGGATCATTTACGTACTGCACACAGAGACCCGTAACAAAATGATATACATAAGCAGGCATTTATATGGGGCCTCCGCAGGCGAATCGAAGGGGGAAGCCCTACAGATGACTCGATGTTGTGTCCACCGAACTGAGTCTGCATTTTCAGTCGCGTTATCCATATTGTTTGCATTCGGTTGCATTGTTGTAATTAACGCTATTGTGCCAACCGCCAATGGGAAATATCAAATAAATGCCTTTTTCTGCAACTTTTTGCAGCTTAATTGGATTTGTGGCGGCTAAGAAAAGGGAACAGTTTCGCATTCTTCGAAGGTAAAGAAAAATTAGAGATTTGGAACGTATACATATATCGTAAAGGTTGAAATTAGAAAACATTTAAAGCTTTAACTACTTAGACATTTTATCATTAGAACAAAGAGAAACATATTTTAATGTTAAGTAAATCTCAAAAATATATACAAATTGCTTTCGGTTTATTTAGAATTTCTAAATAAATATTTATTTGATTAATTAAGTCTTCAAATTTTAAGATCCCTTTTCATCTTTCTTAAAAAAATAAAAACCAACTTTCTTTTTTACTCATTTTTAATGACTGTAATTTGCTCTTTACAATTATCTCCTACTTGCCCGCAATCGGAATTAATTCTGGGATCGCGCAATGCTCATTGAACACACACATTGCCGTATAAATGACGTCCAAAAATATTTCACGCTTTAATTAAAAATCGAAATTGAACTGCCAATAAAATGTTTGTTAACCAACATAACCGCATCTGTTAATGTCCGCGGAAAGGGGAGCGCCGTCGATGGTGTGCAATGGAGGGAATCCGAATCCGATTCTGGAGTAGGAGCAGCCCGGCGGCCGTGACGCTTTATCAAATTTTGATAAAGGGCCGCGCCAATAAATTAAATGTATAAATTCATTAAATGAATTTCATTTTTATTGTTTCAGCCGGGAGACCAAACCCAAACCCACAACCCAAACCCAAACCAGATGACGGCAGCGGCGAGGGCGGCTGTGTGTGTGTGTGCATATTAAAAAACCATCAGCGTGTCAATATGTAATTTGTGTCGTCAATGGTCTCTCTCTCAAATAGGACATAAATTAAATATCAATAAGGGATCCCGATCCCCCGCAGCTGGCAATGTTTTCCTCCCGGCATAGATCTGAGGGCTGACCGAAATTGATTTGCTCCTTAGCCGAGCAACTTCTCAGCTTCGATTGACAAATTTCCTTGGGATACAAAGGCAACGGATCCCGGACTCCTTGCCACTGAACAATGGTTGACAGCTACTGTAGCCTTAGGGGCAAAGACAATTACCAGGCACTCGTAGAAAGTTAGTTAAAAGTGCCCCCGAAGGATGCCCGAGAGTCTCTCTCTCTCACATCCTTGGGATCGTGTGCAATCAACCGCAGTTTGCCTGCCAAACAAAGGACGGCGACATGACGGATGAGCTGTTTGCGCAACCTAATGAAACACGCTTTTGTCTGGGTAGGATCAGCAAGGATCCAGAGATTTCAAATTTGTCAACCGAGTTCATTAAGCCGGCTCTCGGTGCTGGGATCTTGGGCCCCGTCTTCGGTCCCCAGACCATTAAATTCCAATCCGTCGTCGTCGTTGTCGCCGCCCTTTGATGGTTCAGAAATTATTAGGGATTTATTATGATTATTATATTAAGAGCACAGCATGCCAGGCGAGGATCCCGATGAACAATGAATGAATGGCGGCGGAGACCTGTATCTGGGTATCATTATTAGAGATTTAGTTTTGTCAGTAACCGAAATATTATTTTACATATCACTTATTCCCATTGTCCTTGTTCCAATTGTTCTTTGACAATCTGGAAAATTGCATGCTAAAAATCTTGAAGAAAACCACAAGATTTCCACATAATTACTTTGGTTTTTAGTGGGGAGCCTGTGTCATTGGGAAATTTGATATTTTTTTGGGTATTTAATTTATGGTTTGAATACGGGAAATTTGTTTTCCATTTTCCAGATTTGTCGCAGATGGAGAAAAGCGCAAATGGAGATCAATATCGAGGGATATCAATTACAGCAGGTTCCCATAAATCGAGCACCGAAATAATTGGTTTACAATCGACAATATGTCATTTATTTTAGGTTTGTGGGTGGCTGCACTGATGTATGTTCTTATTTGTGAGATATCAAGTTCTGAAGATTTGATTTAAAGAGGAATTAAAAAGAATCTATCTAAATTGGAATTCCACTTTATATAAAATAAATAAAGAAATACAGAGTTTCTGCTTAACTCTAAGAAGTTGTTTTGAGATTATTAATAAGCTATTTATGCTTCAAGTTTTGATTTTATTTTGAAGTCTATTTCCACACTTTTCCCGCCTTTTTCTTAGAATGTCAAAGAAAAATTGAATTAATTTTAAACAAATACCAAATGCAAGTGACGTCTTCGATTCGTTTAATGAGAACATTAAAAAGATATCAGAAATGCTTCAAAACTCGTCTTCGTTCGCTCTGAAAAACACCCACGAATCCAAAGACCCCTGGGAATGGAAACCCATCGAAGCCAAGATTCACGGGCTTTTCTTCCAACCTGTTCATTAGCCATGCAAAGCGTGTGTCCGAATTTAATTTCAATCAAAATCCAAATTATATGAAAATCAAATAAAAATGTGGAAAAAATGGAGGCACTTGCTCGCATTCTAAACAGAAGCGGAGGTTAAAGTCTGTTTTTTACTTTTTTGTGTGTGAATCGGGATATAAACTATTTCACATTTCTTTGTCGGCGGGTTAAGAGACGGCTTCCTTTCAAGGTGGGTTTAGAGTAATGGCGGGAAATCTTTTTAAAGGTAATAACTCTCGTCACCTACACTTTACTCTTTGAACTTCTTTTTGAACGATTTTTATGGAGGAAACGTGCCTGAAGAAACTATTTATAGGATTTCAATTAATATTGTGGATATGGAAGTTGAATAATTAAAGAATAATGGTTCTTCAAGACTTTAAGATATTGAAAAATTCATTATCACTTTAAAATTCATTATTTACAGTGATAAAAACATGTAATTTAATATGGTTTCCTTTAGAAAAATATTTTCTTATAAATATTAAGTGAATTAAATTATTTCTTTCCTATTTTGTATGTCAAATAAATAAATAAATTGCAAGGCTCTAGTAAATGTGGCAATTGCCTGGCTTATCCTTAAAAGAAACCCATTTTGGATACACTCAATTTCAAATCCTTGAAGCACATTATGGCCGCATCCTTGTTATTGCTTTTCATTTCATCGATTTGCATATATGGTATAGGTAATTTCGTTTATGCCTATGAAATTGACTCGATAAAAGTTTTTCGTTAAATCCGCGAATAAAGTTTCATATGAGGGGGATGGAAATCCTTACACTTCCTTTGAGGCTCATGCCTGTGAGTCCTTTCCCTGCATTAGGCAAATGAATTGCGCTGCTGTGGCTCTGTTCTTTGGTCTCCTTGCTCCTGCTTATGAATTAGCTGTCGAGCCACGCTCCTTGGAGCAGAGGCTTAAGACCTTGCCACACTCCTCCCCATCCTTGAAGCCCTTCGCCCCTCTCAGTGGCATTGTCACAACACCCACCCGAAAGTTTATTGTCGCTCGTAATTCGACGAGTTTTGAAGGCAGGGGGGAGAGGGTGGCTTTTTTAACGCGACACCCTCAAGGGTGGTGACTGATGTGCGGGGGTGTGCTGTGCTGTACTGTGCTGCGGGCAGGTTGCAGGGTGTCATGCGTGACGGCAAAACATATGCATAATTATTTAATTGAATTAAACAATTTCGTAAATGGTAAATGATGCGACAATATGGCGGCGTCACTCCTGAGTCTCGTTCCGCCGGAAATTTGCATAAATACATAATTATGGAGTTCGTGTAGATGAGTGTATGGAGTGTGTGTGTGTGTAATAAAATTTGCATGCTTGGCAGAAAAAAGCTTTTACGCTTTCAATTTTATTTTTTTCTGATACTCCGTAACACTTGTCAGTTGCTATTTTTGATGTCTTTGGGGATGGAAACTTTTTGGCGGGATTTTGCAATTGAATGGATCATTAAATCTGCTAGTTATTTAAGATTCAAGGCAAATTTGAAGCTATAGATGGAAAGAACAATGATTTCAGTATATTATTTTGGGGAAATTTGAATTTTTAAGGCTTTTATTGAAGTGATTTTACTTGAATTGATAGCTTGAAATGTTGAAATGGGTCTTGGTATTACATAAATAAGTTAATGGAAAAAACAAAGCCAAAATAAAAGCAAGAAATTAATTAAAATATCTCAAAATTATATCTACAAAATATTCTTTGAATTATATTATATTATTTCCCATTGAAATGGACTTCATTTTCCTTACCTACAAACATCCTTTAATATCAATTCACAATAGTTTCCTTGCGAATTATGCAAGGACTTAATTCCCTTGCCGAAACATTCATAATCTCTCTATAATCCGGAATGAAAAACCAACTTACAGCCTGGAATTTATTTCGAAATTGTCACAGCAACGAATCCAAAAAAAAGGGAAGTTCTTGCTGGCTGTATATGAAATGGAATCATAACAGGATCATCGATAACAATGGAACTATGGCATGTCCTTGTCCCTATGTTCGCTCATCCTGCCTAAACAAATATCTCGGTTGAGAGCACAACAAAATGACGAGATCGAAAAGAGTTAAGTGCTCTTCCACCATTTCGAATTGAGGCAATTCAACCCCTGGATTTCTCGATCCCGTCATCCCAACTCCTTGCTCCTCGTCGTTGCAATTTTATAAACTATAATAATTATTAAAGTTGCTTTAGCCAAAACGAAAGCTACATAGTTGTTCTCTTATTTATTTTGTGGCGATGGTATAGTGGCCTAATTTTGGCTTTAAGGGGAAATGGGGTTTTCCAGCGTGCCATTGACCTGATTAACATAAAAATGCCCGCAGTTTTTCCTCTTTTTTTCGGATGGGGTTTTTTCAATTTCCTGCTCTCGGTTTCAGTTGTTCAGCAGATACATATATATACACATATAGCCAGATATATATAGATATACATATACGCTGGTATATAAGACATCTACACCCATACGCAATGGAAATTTGAACGGTCGTTGGGGAAATAGCAGCTGGCAAAAAGTGAAATTGCGAGACGATGGCGACAAAAAAGCCAGACCCAGACACACTGAAGGGGGGAGCTCAGGGGGTTAGGGGTGGCGTAGGGACTTGGGGGGCGAAACAGGAGGCGTTCAGACATGGGGGCGTGGACGGACGAAAGTTTTTTTTTTCGGCGCGAGTCACTGCCACTGAGGACACAGCAATTGGCAAGGACTCTCGCTTAGAAGCCGCCGGAAATCGTCCCAGACAGAGAGGGAGAGATATCATGGAAAGTAAGAGAGATAGAACTAAGGATATACTCTCACATGTGCAGGAATTAAATGAACACACTGATATTTGACTAGTGTTCATTGTAGATTTATTTATAAAACTAAACACAATAAACGCTTATAATTTTGCTTAAAATAAAACAGGAAGTTTGGTATTCACTTTACATTTATTTTTAAAATATTTAGTTGACAGAAAACTTGTGGTAATTGTTGGTTTTGATTCGGAAATAAACCCAATAAATGCTAATAATATTTTCTAAGCCATGAAGTTCTACGAAAGTTTAATATGGTTATTTAATTGAGCTCGAAAAACGTTTATTTTTTAATTAATGCTCCAGTTTTGAATCTATACTTTAACTTATATATAAATTTTATTATATTATATATCTTATACATCATTCTAAATATTCGTCGTATATCCTTTAATTCATGTGTGCTGGACCCACACAGTCACCAAGCATCAGCAGTGGCAGCAACAATTGCGAGGGCAAGGACGTCCCTTTGGCACAAGGTGGCGTCGAAAAAAGGGGGGCCTCCTCCAGTCACTTTCGTCACTCCTCGACACATCCTGAAATGAACAGGGAATCCCCCTCATAATGAAACCAGCTAATATATCTTGTTGACGTTGCCGGCAGCAAAGGCAACAAAAAAGGAGGAAGCGACATTGGAGCACCAAAGCCCAGAGCCCAGAACCCAAAACCCAAAGTGGAAGCAGAAGCAGAACAGACATGTCTATTTTGGACCTTATCGATTTTGTCGGGGCTCCGACCCTCAGTTTTTGGAGGGAGGAAGGGTAACCAGGGATGCGGGCAGCGGCTGTAGAGCAGGGAACGAGGGGGGTTTCTGAAGGACCCGTCTAAATGGGCCAACATTTAAATGCAACAATTGTCATTAAAGTTTCATTGGACGAAAGGTTTGTGCCAAAAAACGCTTAAAGTCGCCCCAAAATATATGTTGGAAATTTGTTTTCATGGGAGAAAATAGAGGATTTCAATAAGTTAACATTAAATTTGATGTATAAACAAGTAAATCAGGAAGTAAATGTAACTCTATTTATTGAATTTATTATATATTATAAGATTTCGTATAAGAGCCTGAGTTATAAAAATAATGTAATATATTGTACCCATATTTTAGGTTAATAACTCCCACAATATTTATGTTAATTGGAAAATTTTAGAAATTTTGAAATAATATTTATGACAAGGCTAAAATGTGACCACTTTTGCCACAATTATTTGTCAAGCTGCCTAAAAGGGCCCTCAATCAGCTCGCCACATTTGCTTAACAGATTTTAAAATATGATTCACATAATTTACGAGTCTTTTTGGAAATTCCTCAACCAATTCGAGAACTTCACGACATCTGCTGGAGGCTCATAAGATCCCCCTACGGGGCGGGACTTGGCCGATCCACGGATGATCTCCGCCGATGGAACATGTGGCTGCCACGAGCCAAGAATATATACATATATATTCTTAGCATATATCGCAGCATGAGTGTTTTATGTTGGCTCGCTTTATGAATTCCATTTTCATTAGGAGAGAATGCAGCGCCACATAAATTTGCCATTAAGCATTCGAAATGATGATGGTTTTTGGGGTCTGGTGGGTGTGTTAATTGCCAAAAGTTGAGTTATGAGCAAAAGTTTTGTTTTTGGGGGAGAAAAATCGATGGAAGGCACTTTAAAATGGACGCCCCAAAACAAGGACACTCCAATGTGTATCCAGCAGATACACAAACGCCCTGTATCTGTATCTGTATCTGTGCCTGAGTCCGTGTCCGTGTCTGAAACTACGACTGTCTATTTACCTAAGCGAAAAGGACTCCGGCCTTACTTCCCTCTTTGCACTACAATTTCTTAGTTTTCTTTTCGATATATAGATTTTGTGCCACCCCGCAAGGAATTCCGTCTTTTCTTGCCTTTATTTTTCTGTCTTTTTTTCCTTGGCTCGTTTAAGTGTGTAAATGTTTTTCCCGCTCGAAAGGAGCAAATTTCATCGTCCTTTTTTGCCAGCCAGGAATTTGTTTATTTGTGCGAGTTTTCTGTGCTTGTACTGAGGCTGTTGACATTGGTTTCCAGTTTACAAAGAAATCGATTAAACGCAATTGGGTAAATGGCCCAGAGTGTGCCGGGGCCAAAAGCCCCGCCCACCACAAGGTCAACTCTTAAATGCTTGCCAGCTTCGCTTTCGACTCGGGTTTTTGTTTTGTCTCCGGCATTTTCGGTTTAAATTTAATTTACCCAGAAAAGGGCATGTATTTTCTATAAACTAAAGCAAGGCTGCAAAGAATAAAAATAAATAAAAAGCAGCAAAAGAGAGGCTTAAAATATATTCTATATTTTTCAAATAAAATAAAGTGCTTAGGTATACAACAATATATAAAAAGAACAGGAATCAATTGACCAGAAAGCAGTTAAACGACTCAAATGCATATTTTCTTCAAAAATATAACTATGGAAAGGTAAGAAAAATACAGAAATTGAGGAAAATGGAAATATATTTGATTCACTAAAATAAATGAAAATAAAAGACACTAGGAAACCACAGTTGATTTGAAAAATACACAAAGTACACAGAAACCAACTGACCAGAAAGCAGAATTTAAATTTAAAGTAAACCCTCGGGAAACTCGGGAAACCTTAACCCTAAGTAGGTATCGATTCTCCCGAAAAGTGTCATCGTTAACATAAATCACTCAGAAAACATATCAAAAACCCATTCAACCCACACGCAGACGAAGAGGGGAAACCTTTTGGGTACTCCGGCAAGTACTTAATTTTACGGCAAATGAGAAAAATAAAAATAAAGAACTTTTCCAGCTTTAATTTCAATTTCAATTTATTTTATTTCATTTCCCGCCACACACAAGCACACACGTGATATATAATATATTGAAAGGCCCAAGTGAGTGATCTTGATCAACGAGCGACGTGCATTTCACATTTTATAGATTTTCTAGGGTTTCAAATTAAAACTGAACTTTTGGGCTGAGTGCCTAATGAGTCAGGCAATTAGACGTGACTACAAAATATATATCTATTTACTGGTATTAATGGCAGTACATAAATTGTGTGGGAATAAATGTAAGTTGGAGTTAAATATGTTGGTAATTTGATTTTAAATAAATGCAACTTTGAGAGCAGAAAAAATATACTTATACTTCCAATTTATTATTCAAAATCAACATTTATCTTTGTAATTATATTGTTTTTAAATCCTTATCTACATATAATTTTCCGATTGGAAAAGCTACTCTCTACGCTCCTGAGTAAAATATTATTTCCCTTTAATTTTTCTCAGATCCCACCGACTTCTCCCATAACCTTTCCTAACCTTCTCACGTTCTCTTATCACAAATGGGACGAAAATTATAAAAGATGTTCCGATGGCCTCTTCGGACCTTGAGGGTCAAGCGTAGATTTGTAGTAATAATTTATTCTGAAATTTAATTATGTTTTTTGTTTCAGTCGGGTAAAATTCTTTGATTTGTCTTACCTTTTCTTAGATTTTTCCGTCTGTTTTCTTGAACGATTTTTATGATTGTGGAGACAAATCGGCGTCATCAAAAAATTGTTGTAGAAAAAACGAGTTTTCAAAATGATTTGCATAGAAATGCCACTTGCTGTCTCGCTCCGTTTCATTTGGAGAGGAGGAAAGGGAAATACCGCCATGATTATTTGAAGATTTCGAGAAAAAAAGAGAGAAGAAGAACGGGTTCGGTTTTGGTTTCGGGGCATTCTTTTGTGATAAATGATATCGTTGGGGGAAACCTCATAGACTTTCTGTCTGCCATCTTATTAATTTTTGTATTCATTAAAGGTCTATCTATGTAGCTCTATCTGCGTATAAAAAAATGAATTTGAATGTCCTTTCGAGTGCGAAACCCGCGTACAGCCTGCTAATTCGACAAAAGCCTCAGCAGGGATCAAGGGAGAGGGTTAGTTATTATTTGATATCATCATATACATCATATAAAGTACATATATAGATCGGTGAGTAGGGATGTTCCAGGGGGGTTGGGAAGCGCACAGAACTCTGATGGCCTTGCGTGTGTCCTTTGTTTGATCTGCTGCTCATTCCCTCTCACTTTGTTCTCATTTTAAAATTCTATTTTTTATTTTGAGGACCAACCATTTTGAATTATTTGTTGCCAGCGAGTTGGTTTTTTGTTAGTAATTCATAAGTGGCAGCTGTTAATAACCCCTTGCCCAGTTTAATAAGGGAGGAGTTCTCTATATAGAAATATGCAGATATATCTGTTTTTAGATACATATTTAAGGATTTATAGAATGTATATGAGTAGATCCTGACAAGGATCTCACTGAAATCAATTTAAATGCAATGGAAGCAAATGTAATCTTATAAATTTCTTTATTTATGGTAGCTGTGAAATATTTAAGAAAGCATTGGAAGCATGAAAATATATTTAAATTTATTTAAATCAACAAAATTTATAGAAAATGATTATCAGGAATTTTAAATTTACATAAAATAAGAACCTAAACGAAAAAGACGATGAAACTACTAGATTATTCATCCCGAAAATAAGCATTTATGTAATGAAATCTTAACTGAAAATATTTAATTTAATCTGTAACAATTTAAATAAACAAATACAATTATTAAAAGGGTATCATTTTGACTTCAATTAATAATTAACTCGAACTAAGGTTTGCCCTCTTTAGATAGTCAGTTTATCAGTTAGAAAAAGTTACCAAATGAGTGGATAAATAAACAAATTTAAATATATTTTTATTTACTTTATTTATATTTATTAAATTGAAATGTAATTTTGTAAAAATATAAAAGAAATAATGCAGATACAATAAATAAATAAAATAAATAACTTTTGCATTGTTCACCCTTTTTATTTTATTTAATAATTCTATAATTAAAAGAAATAAAATTGAAAGCGAAAATCTAAGATATCTAAATGAATCTGCTAAATATTGTTTAAATAATTATAGAATTCATTATTATTATTAAAATAAAGATTATTTTGAATTATTCAGAAAGCCTTGAAAGGATATCAATAAAGAAACTATCCGATTCTCCTTTCACAAACCCAAAAAAGTAAAACCAAAATGTTCCCTGTAAAATTCCCGTCGGCAAAGTCTTCGCAGCGAAAGGCCGAAAGCCAAATCCTGCTGCGAAATCCTTGCTACGAAAAAAGGACATTCGCCAGGCAGAAGACAAGACGAGGCAGCAAAGTTAACATAAAAGAAATATGGATAAATAAAGGCAGCAGCGAAGAAGGCAGCACATAAAGGAAATATGATTGAGATTCGCAGCCAACGAGGACGTCGAAAATACGAGAAAAAAATACAAAAAGGAGGAGAAGACGCGAGTCCTGCGCCGCTGTCGACGTCGACGTTGCTCCGCCTAAAGTTGTCATAATTTGCTCTATATGCGTTTTTATTTATTTGCCGATCCGATGCGCGCACGTTCATAAAAAACGAAGACGTTTCATTCGGTTTTTTCTCCCTCATTTTTTTATGTTTTTTGGTTTTTGTGTTTTTTGAGTTTGTTGCTCACAGAGACAGAGAGTGCCGCCGAGCGAGAGGGAGGAGCACAGCTATAGTGCTGCTAGCCGGTTAACAGCGCAATTACATTCGAAATTCAGTCTTATACGCCATTTCCCCAGCTGTTATCCGCTAACAGGGGGAGAGCGCTGGCGTGCGAGAGAGAAAGGTGGTGCAAGAGTGGAGCGTTGCGAGCGAAGCTTTCGCTGCTGCGAATTTTGGCGGCGACTCCTGTTTCTTTAGTATAGAGCGCTGCAGTCGCTCACAGGACGTCGCTGCCGCTGCCTCTGCTCTTCTCTGCTCTGCTCTGCCCGCGCGGGGGCGCCACTCGAGAAGCGCTAAGGACATTCCGACGCCGACGTCGTGTTCGCTCGTTGTCGTGCTCGTGCGTTTCGGACTCGGCCTCGGATTCGCACTCGAGCTGCAGCCTGAGATTGCGATTCCGATTCCGTTCTTGGCCGTGGTTCAGTCAGCAAGCGAAAGCGCCTTTTTCCCAGAACCCTGAATCCTGAAAGCGCCTGAGCGCCTCACAAAAAAGAAAAAGGACTAAACGCACACTCTGAAGGCAGCGGAAATTTGCAAATATTAACAGTTAACAGTTAACGGGACCGCAGTGCGTTTTTATTACCGCCGCCTCCGCCGTCGCAGCCAACGCATGTATCTATGTGTGTGTGTGTGTTTGCGAGTGCCTCTGTGTGCGTGCGAGGGGGCGGGGGCATGTGTGCGAGTGTGTTGGTGTGCGCGCGTGTTTAATTAATCATAAAATCTCCATCAAAATGCAAAGCCCGCAAAAGTAACTCGCCAAAAGCAGCTCCAACAACAACAGCTGAAGAGAGGGGGCGGGCGACACCAGAGGGGAGGAGGATAGAGAGAGACGGCTAACGAAATGTGCAATAAACTCAATTTTTCTGGCATCTCAACTAAAAACTAACAACTCGCTTTGCCGTCGGCATCCGTGAGATACTTTCCGAAGAAACAACAAGATGCAATAATGAAACAAGGATAACGAAAGAGCAGCAAAACCAAAACAAGCGAAAGGAGGAAAGGCGCCAAAAACGCAGTGAGCAAATGTTAAATATTTAAACTAATTTTTAACAGTTTTCGCAACTTGCTATTTAATATAGTTAAAGTCTTAAACCAAGTTTAAATTAAGTGCTTATTACAAAGAAGCTTAACTTGTATACACGAAATAATATTTCAATATTTATACATAAATATTTACAAATGTTTTAATATCTTTAAAAAGTCGTAGTTAACTTTAACATATTTAATTGAGTTTTCGCTTTAAAGCTAACCTGGAATATTACTAAAAAATATTTTGAGTTAGAATTAAATAGTTATTGATTAAGTTTGTAAGGTTAATTTATTTATAAGATAATTTTTAAATAAAAAAACCAACATTTATTTACTTTACTTTACTTGTATAGAACTTCAAACTAAGTTTAAAGCCAAATAATAATAAATACCCAAAAGTCGGGATTTAAATTTACTGATAAAATGTACTCTTAAATGAGCACTTATTAGTATAAATACAAAAATTCCAATAACAGCGGTAAAAATTAAGTAATTTATTAAGTTGCTAAAGAAGTGGAATTGAAGTAATTTATTTTCTGAGCATAAAATTGAGGACAAAGTCTTGTATAATTTATTCGTTTCGTTTTTGTAGGAATAGTGACAGGTTTCAACCCCTTTATATATAGTACCAAGTTCCTTCCTGGGTTTTTCTTCCCTTTCAATTGGTAATATGTCCAGCCAAGTGTAAGGACACTTTAATTTGGTAAATGTGTAATGAGTTTCACTCAGGAAAATATAAAATAATATAAAATATATAAATATAAATGGTTGTGTTATGCCATGTCAACCTGGTTTTAGCTTTTAATACCTTGAATATAATCATATTTGTCTCTTTATTTTCTTATTGCTTATTATTAAAATAATATGCATAGATTAAAATGTGAGATTTTATTTTCAAGAATCAGTTTCAATTTGGTATTTCATTTTATAAATATGATAATATATTTTTTTCAAGTTAAATTCTTTATTCCAAGAAGTCGTTCCCCCCTTGACATGGTTATTTAAAAACAAGGACTCATTTGAGCTTGAAATCACTTATTTATCCTTATATTTAAAGGACCAGTTTATAAAGTATATCATACAATTTTAGATTTAAAATTGTGATTTTGTATTCCTACTTTTCGTTATATTGTTTATTGATTAGTTTGATATACATACGTAAATAATACATCCTGATGGCTGTTGACTCCTCTAAACACACCGAGATCCCTCCAAGAGTGCTTGATATATGGGACTTGGCACTGCGAGTAACCTACAAATTGGGAAATACATATTGCACCAGATCCCAAATTGAGCCTGGGGCTACTTGCAGTCTCTCCCCCCGAATTCCCGCCCATCTCTTGTGCCCATGTTGTCGGGCTCTCCTCTTGCTTGCGAGATTATTTAACTTTGACACTTTATGCGAGGACATGCAACTGCAACGGAGCAGCCCGAAAGTTGCATGTTGGGCTTATGTCAAAGTTAACATAAATACAACTACTTTGTGCCCCAAAGGTGGCTGTCGAGGGGTGGGTCAAGGGGCTGCGACATGGGCGTAAGGTCGTTGGCCAATGTTCGAGGAGTCTGTGCCGTAGGATATGACAAGGGAAACAAGCATCTGGGAGGGGGGGAGGTAGTGCAACGACAACCAGACGAGAGCAAGTCGAACAATATTCCAGGCCAAAGAGACAACAACGCATGTCAAGAACGAAATTAACATGGCAACAGGGGGGGAGGACAATGGGCTCATAGCTGGCAGTGGGTGATGCTGGCCATCTAAGGTTAAACGAAAAGATGACAGGTGTCAAGTCAGTGTGTCACAGATACCGAGTATCTGACAGATGCACAGCAGAAAGCCAGATAGATAGAGGAGGAGAGCTGGCAAAACACTTCAATCAAGTCACAATTGATGCAACTCATGCCGGGCATAAATAATTCTCAATCAGGCACACATACTGCACACTTGCAGATACAAAGATACACAACCAGAAGCTGGGGAAATGCTCAGACTCGGACACGAGTCCCCTAACCCGTCCACTTATATTGTTTTATTGTCTTAATTAATTTATGACTTGCGCGATTTCATTTCTATATGCCTGCGGATTATTTGTTCGCTGTTCGTTGGCTTTGCCATAAATTCATTTGTAAAAATTCGAAGCGCTCTTCGTGTACATAGTACGCCAGTCAGTCTATTTCTCATTCTGGCTTTTAACACCCCCCTTAACCCTATCCCTGCCCCTTGTTCCTATTATATTTGATATAAAGTTTATTTTCATTTTAATAATAAATACGCGAGCGGCGTAAAAATCGCTAGCCAAGCGGACATCGGACGGATGAAATATTTATTTTGTGTTATGACAGAAATGTGCGGCCATAGTCGTCGCTATGTGTGCATATAAAAATGTATCTATCTATCTATCTATCTATCTGCGCCCATCTCCCCTTCTCTGCCCCTTTTGATAGTTCATGGCATATTTTGTAGCGAATATTTGGTGAAAATGTTTTTATTATTCGCAGCATGATGCCGTAATGTGGGCCATTGAAGCTGACACACAGCCCGTCCGCACATGCAGCTAACTATCTGTCTATATATCAATCCATCTGCAGCCCCAATTCTGGCCGAATATCATTGCATTTCTGCATATACGAATTTTTATTTGATTTCATTCCGTTTTGCTAATTCAATAAGCCGCATAAATTGAATTTTTATTGCTCATTCATAGCGCGAATTTATTAGTTAGAACCAGCCTCGATTTTGAGTTGGCTTTTTATGGTTTTCTGTCGAGGTAATAAACCAAATTCAATTCATATTCATCAAAACACAAATTACGGAACTAAGAAATCAACAAATTCGATTGAATTAATAATAATAAATTATTTACTAAAATTTATTTAATGGCTGTTTCCGTGGAATGACTAATTATAGAAGAAATTAACTTGAGTTTAGTTATTTTCAATTAAAGAATCCATAAATACTGAAATTTAATACGATAAAAGCCTTTGCCATTTAAACAAATTAATTCTATTATTTAATTATCAAATAAACAACAAAATAGTTTAGCCTTTCTATTCAATTATAAATTTACTTAATTAACAAAGGAATTAAAAAAAATAAATGCTCTTGATTGGTTTAGTATTAAATACTTAACATTAAAAGAAAATTGTTGGGCCTAATTGATTGTATTTAATATTTATTAACTAATTATATATTTTGAAAGGGTTTTGTGTGAAGTATTTCAGGTAAAAAAGGACTAATGAAAATTTGTTGAACTGCTAAATATTATTAGTCTTCTTTTAGTTTTATATCATTGGTTTTTTTGTATAATATTTAATAATTAATATTTTATATTTAAATATATATTTGTACCTAAATTGACTTTTCGATCTTTATATTCTGTTTTAAGTCAAGCCTTTCTTTAGAATAAAATTCTTTCTATTTTCTTTCTTTCTGGATGTTAACGAATTTATAAACTTTTGGCTTAAGAAAAGAAGTATCTAATTAATTTTTTATCTAATATATTTTTTATTTAAATCATAAAAGAAAGCTGCATTTAAAATTTCAGATTCTATCATTTGCTCAATGTCTCTCGTTGGTATTAAAAATTTACCAAAGTTAATTTAAGGCATAAATCGAATAGCAAAGTCACAGGCAAATTCAGAATTGAGTTACCAAATTTTTGAGTGCCAAATAATTGCCAGAAATGGAAGCCAAACAAAAGGAGACGAGGCACAGGTAGAGGCAGCTACTTGAATGCAATTATTTCCTTCGTTTATGAGTAATTAAAACGAAACGAGAGCGAGGCGAGGCGAGGATTGGCAAAATATCAAAAATGGCCATCATTGTGTTGTGTGTGGGGGAGGAGGAGGCGGAGGAGTGGGGCGATAAACAAGTGTCTGACCAGATATACACACACACAAGTGTGTGTGAGTGTGCGAGTGTGCGAGTGGCCCCGGTACTTTGCATAGATTGTCCACTTTAGATTAAGCCATGAATAATTTATGTGCGTCTCTTATGATTTTAATTGTTTGCAATGGCAGCTCAACAACTCCACCGAGCCACCGAGCCACCGGAGCAACCCTCCTGGACCCCAGCCCTTTCTTATATTCCTTTCAAAGCCGAGGAAAAGGCAGGGCAGGGCAGGAAGGGGAACGAGCGAAAGCGAAGGCAAAAACAAAGTAGCGCCCCAAAAGCAAATGCAAAACAATACAAATTCATCTACACAAGCCTCGAGACTGGACTTTCCTGGCTGGAGTTTGACTGTGTCTGTGTCTGTGTGTGGAGTATCTGTGTGAGCCGCGTATCTGTGTATCTGGCATTGGTCTGCTTATGTTTCTGCCTCTGAAACGGCCTTCTTCCCAGGCCATTCATTCATTTCAAGTCCCCTCAGCGGCAGGCAGCAACACAGACATTTGCATTTCCCCCACACAGTTACATAAATATATATATTTTGTAGAGGTGTGTGTGGCGCTTAACCCTCGAGTGCCGGCACCCCGCTGGCTCAACTGGTTGACCGTCATCGTCGTCGTCTGGCATCGTTCCATTTCGCTTCTTTCTCAAAAATTATATGAAAATTATACCAATTCAACTCATAAAATTTTTTCAGCTTAATAAATTTGCAGACATTTTGTAAGGGAGCTGGGATCTGAGAGCTGGGAACTTGGAACAGGGTTCATTGTCGTCATTGGTCTCTGCGTTCTCATGCAAAATGGTCAATTCCGCAGTGGCTTTAAGCCCCTTCCCTCGACTGCCTTCTTCTGGCTTTTATATATATGCACACAGGAGTAAGTACATTGTACATCGGGGGGAGCGTTAACCAGACGCAGTTGCCTCGCTTAAACGAAGCTCATAAATTTGCCTCAAACAATTTCCACTGTTTTTGCTTTAACCATTTTCATTTCCCATATTTTCCTTGGGTTTTTTTTTGGGGGGAAGTCAATTTGGTAGTGGGAGGTGGGAAAAGCGTGGGTTTCACTTTTTTGGGGGTTTTTTCCAAGAGCACAAGTCAGGTAAAACTGAAATGGCAATAAATCAGACAATCCTTTGGCATGAATCATGCTTCTAAAGGTTTTTTTTACATCACTAAAGAGTGCTATTTATTTATACAAATATTTATTTAAGGTATTGCTTGCATTTACTTGATTTTTTTAAATTACTTTCTATCGATAAATATAACAAGCAGAAAGGGAAATACTATCTGCCAGTGTCCTTAGAAAATCTTAGCAATTACGATATTTGACAGTATTGAAAATATGCCAAAATATAGAAAATATTATTGTTATTTAGTAAAATATCTTAGCTTAGTTTAATATCTTACAAAGTTATATCATTACTTCCCAAGAAGTACTCCCCCAAATGGCTAACTTTACCTCTTGGAAATAATCAAAAATCTCACAATTTTGTCAGCCTGTCAGAAATGGCGCTAGCTGCCCCCGAAAATCGACCCAATAAAGTGATATGCGTCTGCCAGTCTTTCGTTTGCGATCGACGGGTTGAAACAACAGACTTCAATCAAGATCTTACCACCCATTTTCCATCCAATTTCCACTCCACCCGCTACAGAGACTGGCAAGTGTCTGTTTACGTTGGCTCCCGGGTTCATTCATTCGATGGCTCCCAAAACAGAGCTCCGGATATATCTATGTATGTTTGGTGCTATCAATCAATCAAGCGAATTGCAATGAATTTTTGATCAATATCCGCTGCGAGGGGGAAAAAACAGCAATATGTTTGCTACTTACTATATAGCGGGCCATAATTCACGATTTGGCCGAATGATTGACGCCGAACTTTACTTTCGGAGAGATCTCCAGATCTTCCTCCGACAGGGACCACCTGCTGACAGGAAACTTTGGCTATTTTCCTAAGGCTTTTCTGCCGAGTGACAAAGGAAATGAAGGCTTGAAACTTTTCTGACGGAAACCCACCGCAGGCTGGAGGGAACTTCTTCTTAAAGCTCCGGCCTGGCAATTGCGGAAGTTTTATGTTTTTGGCTGTGCGTAAATCGCTCAAGAAATCAGCTCAAGTGGAATAAGTTGTGGCCTGGCTGCTGCTCACTTTGTCCTCGGTTAACACTTTCGCCCCAAGGCCTCGCCTCGCCTCGCCCCGCCTGGACTCCGTTTTCTGGGGGTTAACTCCGCACCGAAAACGAATTGATTTCGGATGAGTACATGGCCATTGATGGAAATAGTACTAGTGTGTGCGCCGCCGATGATTTCGGATTTCGAGTGCCACCGCCACCTCCAATCGATACAATGGGATCTATATCTGTATCTGCATCGGCCAGTGTGTTTACCTTTGCCAATAAATTCACTTAATTGCCGGGAAATAATCATAAAGCAATCGGCCGTAATGCGGATGGGATACGATATCCACACACTCTTGCTGGAGAGAATTTGTGGCCCTGTTGAAAATGTAACTCAGAACTGAGCTGTGTGGAATTATGTTGAAATCGATTCTCCCGGAAATTTATGCTTCGAAACCTTTAGTTTGGGATTTTCGATTGGGCAACACACGCAAACACACAGTGGCCCCCGAGTTGGCCATTCATACAACGCCACGTGTCTGACATAAGATGCCTCCAAATTCATTATAAAATTCGTATACCAAAATTCGATCTAACATGCCAATTCCAACGAAGCTTTTATATAGCTGGAGCTACTTGGGTGTCCGTATTGCATTTTTCCTCGCAGGACGACGGTTCTATAAGCGGCCAGCATCCAATACGCGGGTGGTCATGGATTTTCCCACTCTTCAACAGCTGTGTTCGTACTTAAAACTGGAAAAGTAGATTCTGATTGAGAACTAAGCACAAATGTTTAATAAAGTCTTGAAGGAGCAATGTACTCAAGAGGTGGTTTTATAAAACGATTGTGGTGTTATTTCCTTCTTCTTTTATGTTTTCTGTAAGTTTTTGATGCCTTTTACATAACTTCTTTTCAAGAAGTTAAGGATTAAATATTAGAACCTTTACTTAATTCCTTTCACTTTGCTTTTTAATGGTTTTTATTAAAATTTAGTCACTTAAAGATTACCTGTTACAACTACTTTTTTATATCCTTTTCGTTTTCCAATTAAGATTCTTGGTTTAGCTTAGTTTAGTGACCAATGTGGGTCGGATTTCGATAGTGTTTAGTTAAGTTATATCCCCTAGAATCGTCGATTTCTGCCGGCGTCAAGTAAATTAGCCAGAGAATCGATTGGAGGTACAAATCCATTGGCGGGGAATGAGGTGTATGGGTGGACCGAAAGTTATGCTGAGTGATTCCGTGTAATACATCAATAAATTACCCACTCTTACGGCAATGGGGCTCATGCAAAACTTTACGGGGTTCCTACAGTTGCGCCGGGATTCTACTCCAAGTCCGAAATATCCAAATTTCCCACTCCAGCCTCTCCCCCGCCCGCACGGGAAAATCCAGATCAGAGGCTACTATTTTAAGTTATACGCAGACTAACCATATGCGCCCTGTTCATTTATTCAACGTCTAAAATTGCGACACGCCGCTATTCATATATTCAAAAATTTATCATAAAGTCTGACCGGGCCGCTCCTTACGTGACGATCCGGCCATATGCATATATCATGGAAAATTACACTGCGCAACTCCGAATTTATACGGCGATAATTTGGCACAGTTCGGAAGTCCAAGAGAAGTCTACGAACCCCAGAATTTATTTATGTAAAACTAAGACAGAATATAAGTTAAGTTAAGTCAGGATCTCTTCACAGAACATTTTGCGATCGCACCTTTGTTGAACAGTGTGCGTTACGATCCAGGAAAATGCGGGAAAAATCTACGTAACTTACGAAAACTTTCCCAATATCTTCTCCTCCCCTTTCGTTGGCAGGGTGCAGTCCATGCGCAGACTTCAGAGGCAATCGGGATCAGGAGGTGAGCGCTTCCGATCGAGGGGATAATGTGTTCAATATTTCGCAACCGCATCAATTACCGTGGGACTAGCGGCGGCACCAGGAGCGGCAGCGGGGAGCGGGACAGGGATCGAGAGCGGGATCGGGACAGGGACAGAGACCGGGACCGAGACAGGGACACCCTGCTGGCCAAGGAGCTGGATGCGGACAGCAATAATAATGGCACCGAGCCGCAGGTGGAAACGGAAATGGATGCAGCTCCCGACTGCTCCGACACGGAGCGGGAGGCGGAGCAGGAACAGGAACAGGAGCTGGACAACAGCAATGAGGCGCTCGATCTATCGGTGATCTCGGCCAGCGGCCGGGGAACGCTGCCTGGCAGTGGTCACGTCTCGCTGGAGGCTTTACAACATACCAAAGTGGCGGTGGCTCAGTTCGCGGCCTCAGCGCTGTCCGGAGGAGGCGGAGTTGGCCACCAATCCGCCGACCTGGCCATGGTGCAGTCCACCATCTTCAATGTGCAGCGACAGCATCTGATGCAGCTGCAGCTCATCCAGCACCTGCAGAGTCAATTGAAAAGGGCCGAGGCCGTGGCCCTGGGCAGGCAAGTCCCGAGCGACGAGGAGGAGGATGAAGCGGAGACGGAACCCAAGGCGGAGCCAACCAATGGCCTGAAGGAGGAGGCCCAGGAGCAGGAGCACGAGGAGGAACAGGAACAGGAACAGGAAAAGGAACAGGAACAGGAGCTGGAGGAGAGTTCAAAGACTGACAAGGCGACGACTGAGGAGAGAAGAGTGCAGGCGGAGATTGAGGGCTCGGACTACCAGCCACTGATGTGCGACATCAGCTCGAGCCTGGCCTCGAGCATCATTACCAACCACGATCCCCCGCCGGCTCCCAATGAGCCCAACTGCCTGGAGATGCTGCAGCGCCGCACGGAGGAGGTCCTCGACTCGGCCTCCCAGAGCCTGCACGCCGCCCAGCTGCAGGAGGAGTACTCGGAGTATGCCTCCAAGGAGGCCCAGAGCCGGGGCGAGATATTTAAGCATCGCTGCAAGTACTGCGGCAAGATCTTTGGCAGCTATTCCGCCCTCCAGATTCACCTGCGCTCGCACACCGGGGAGCGGCCCTTCCACTGCAACGTCTGCGGCAGCAAGTTCACCACCAAGGGGAACCTGAAGGTCCACTACCAGCGGCACACGCAGATCTTTCCGCCCATGCTGCTGCCCCCGGGAGTGGCACCCAATGTGGGTCAGGCATCCGGACAGGGACAGGGACAGAGTCAAGTCCAAGCTGAGCAGTTTCCCATGCGACTGCCCTTTGTGCCGCCAGCGATTCCGGCGAGTCAGGAGCAGGTGCAACAGCAGGCGGAGGATCAAGAGGAGGCCAAGCCGGAAAATCCAACTCAGCAGGCCGAAGATCTCAGCAAGCCGGCGGTGAAGGAAAAGGAGAAGCCACAGGAGAAGGCTCACTCGCCCGTGGAGCGCGTCAAGACCCCCAAGGCAGCAACACCAGAGGTCAAGCCCAGACCGCCACCCATTCTGGCGGAACCCTCACCCGAGGAACCGGAGAAGGAAGCTCCTGCCAAGCCCGCAATGACTCCATCTCGCAGGAATGGCTCCGTACGCAAGCGACAAACAAGCAGCGCTGGCAGTCCGCCGCAGGAGGACAGGGAACGGGATCTGGCCGAGCATCTGCACATAGCCAAGCTGGTGAGGCGCTCCTCCTCCAGCCGAGAGTCCCAGCAGCCGGCCGAGTACTCGCTCGCCCAGATGGAGCGCATCATCGACAAGTCCTGGGAGGATCTCATCGAAATCGACAAGACCTCGGAAACCTCGAAGCTGCAGCAGCTGGTGGACAACATCGAGAACAAGCTGACCGATCCTAACCAGTGCATCTTCTGCCAGAAGGTCATGTCCTGCCGCAGCTCCCTGCAGATGCACATCCGCACCCACACCGGCGAGCGACCCTTCCGCTGCAAGATCTGCGGCCGGGCCTTTGCCACCAAGGGTAACCTCAAGGCCCACATGAGCATACACAAGATCAAGCCGCCGATGAGGAGCCAGTTCAAGTGCCCCGTGTGCCACCAGAAGTTCTCCAACGGGATCATCCTGCAGCAGCACATTCGCATCCACACCATGGATGATGGCAGCGGTGGCCAGGGAGGGGCTCCGCCCAATCCCGGCGAGGCGGAGCGGCTGGGCATCGAAGATCAAAACTCCAACAAGTCGATGGGCACTTCTGATACCCTGGACTTTTCCACCACTATTTCGGATCACTCGGGCCAAAGGTCTGAGTCCTCGCAGGGCGGCGACTTTGATGAGTTTATGACCATGGACAGTACCGACGACTCCAGGGATAATTTGAGTGCGGCAACGGCCACGCCACATCCTCTGGAAAGGGATAGGGAAAGGGAGAGGGAACGAGATCGGGACAGAGACCGAGACCGGGAGCGAAGGCCACCCAACGATGGCTCCGACGAGAGATCCCACTCCAATCCCGACCTGAGAGCCTCTGAGAGCGGTGAGATGCCCGCCATGGATCTGTCCTCGCCTTCGTCCGCCTCGGGTCGCATTTTCGGTGCTGGAATGGTCAATGGTGCCGGAGGAGGTGGAGGATCGGGAATGCCCATGCTGGGAATGCCCATGCCCCCGAACCTACTGCTCATGGCGGCTGCCCGAGAGGAGATGCATGCCTTGGGCCATGGCCATGCCAAGTTCCCGCTGCTGCCCTTCGGTCCACTTGGATTTATGGGTGAGTTGAGAAAATATTAATAATGTTTTTGTAAATTATTTGAAAAGTAGCTACTCTTCCCTCAAGAAATCTTTTATTGAAAACAGAATAAATGCTTTATTTATTTATTTATTCAACTCGAGAGATTTATATAAATAAATCCAACCCGCTGAGTATATATATCCGTGACATTAACTTTGCTGTGCGTCTGTGCGTCTGCAAGATGACAAAGTCCCTTTGTCTGCCACCTTTGACCCCGTCAGCGTTTGCCACTCCGCGCTATAAATTCAGCGATCTGGCCGCCGCGACATAACTCAATTGGACCGGGACAAAGCAATCCGGCAATTCGAGGAGCACTTTCCTCTCTCGCCAGCTCCATTCCCCAGTCCTATGCCAAATTCCGCAATTTATTTATAAACATTTGGCGCATTCCCGCGAGCAGTCGCCCAGCCAGCGATCGAGTAGCGATCTGTCGCCTCATTATGTCACAACCTCTTGCGCGGATGGATATTTATTATATCTCCGATTGCTGCCAGCACGTGGCGGAAATTATGTGCACCCTAGTTGACCTCCTCGAGTAACTCTTTGTCTGTGTACCGCCTTCCCTTCTTCTTTATTCGCAGGCCTGCACCCGCCCCCCAATGTGTGCAATCTCTGCTTCAAGATGCTGCCCAGCCTGGCTGCCTTGGAGAATCATCTGCAGAGCGAACATGCCAAAGAACCGGCCACGGGCCATGCCCACCGCCCCCACTGTAACGATGCTGGAGCACCCTACGGGGCCAAGGTGAGTGTAAAAGGATTAACTAAAAGTTGGAAGGGTTTATAGGGATTTATTCTATTTATTATTAATTTCTCTACAAATAATACATATTAAACTATTCAAGTCTCATCTCCTTGTGCCCCATCGAAAAGCATTTTCCTTTCCGATGCAACCACTAATCACCTCCATACAGTTCCCTCTCTTGCGCCACATTCCCTGCCCCAAATATGGTGGCACTTACAACACATCCACCTAGCCTAATCCCAGCTCAAACTCTCGCACTGAGAACTAATGCCATCTGGCGCGGGGACTGAACCAACTGAGTCGACTTCATCGGTCCCTGCCTTGGTCATGATTTATTAAAATGTTCACGGGTTCATCTAGCTCCTTGGGGCCGTCTTGATTTGGCCAAATATGGAGTGGAGCTTGGCCCGTTTGTGGCCGCGACCATACAAATTATGAGCACATTATTAATTGCCCGGCGTGTTCGCCTTATTATGAAGAAATTGTGGCCAACTTGCATAGTTTGCCTTAATTGTTGGCGTTCCGCTTTGCGGCCTCAGAGCTCTCCCAACTTGGAAACCCGACCTCCGGCTCCCAGACTCCCCCTTCAGGTTCACAGAGAGAGAGAAAGAGCTTTAAGTGCCCCCGGATTACATTGCCCAACAATGCCAATTATTTATTAAAGTGCGTTTGCTTAGATGGAGGGGAAGTGGGGATGCTGGCTGTGCCCATAATTTAAGTACAAATGCGAGTATTAATATTTATTTCTAGACGAGGCACTGGCACTGCGGCATTGTCTCTCTATGACTAATGACATCGTTCATTATGGCTAACATTCTTGGAGAATTTCCAAAATTGAAAGTGAGTGCCTCGATGAACAGGGAAGGAATTAAAGGGGGTTGTTAAAGGGACTAAGAAATATTATATTTATTTATTTTGAATTACTAAATTATAAATAATTAAATAATAATGAAGATATAATTTGATTTTGTAGAATTTAATGCCTTTAGAAAAGGGTTTTCAGGGGACTAAAACCTTCATAGCTCTTCTGATAGTTTTAAATTGTTATTGAGATAGTTCAGTTGAAGTAAAATAATTTCTTATAATTTTATAAATTTAGTTTTATAAATTTCCTTAGTTCCAACTACCCCTCCTGGCACCGCTCCTGTTCTGGCCTTCTGCATTGTGGCCGAAATGAGAATGCAGTGTAAATGTCATAACATTTTTAGTTGGTAATCAGCAAATGCCTTCGGATGATTCCCTTCACCCTTTTCCCCTTGGCAATGCCAGACAGCTCTTGTTCCTTCTTTTCCTCTTTTCGGGTTTCGGGATGATGATGAGGACCAGCCACGTTCCGTTTTGCTCGCTTAGCACATTGTTGATGATCTAAAGCAGACGAACATTGGATCAGGAGTAGGGGATACTGCAGCCAGGACATATATATATATATATATATAATTCGGATTCAGTTTCGGGTTGGAGGCTGGGAATCGGCATCATCTTTTGGGCTTGAAATTTCTAAATGATTCAAAAATCTTAAGTAATTACGAGAATGCATTCTGATGATGCGAAATTTACGACTCCGTCTGGTATGCTCTCTGTCCCCTGGATTGCGGAGAAGTCTCCTCCGATTGTCTGTCAAGGCATAGGAAAAGATATAGAAGGCCCTGTGTGCCGGATCGGTGGCGGTGTGTGCGATGCATTCAATGCAAATAAATTATGCTACGCTTTATGCAAAATTATTTAATCTTTTGTTCGTCGCGTCTGCTGGGGACACCGCCTGGGGGAAGCTGCGCGGCATGCATGTAGTTCGTTCTCCCGACTCTTCGCCGAGCAATTGTTTTGCCATAAAAATATGAGACCCGGCGGCATCGTCTGCTCGAGATAATTAGTTGCCATTATTACACGCGATGGCATAGAATAATTGTGAATTATGTTTCTTGCTCTCTCTCGAAATCTCAGAGGAAATAAGACCGCCAGAGGGGCACGAGTCTGCGGCAGTGGGATTAACGGCACATTTAACCGAAAATGCAAAGAAATTAGCGCCCGTCGTGAATATACATATAGTACATAGTCGCCCTGTAACATTGTATCTCATCTCATCGTTTCAGCTGACTCTCAACCCAAATCTGTTTGCAAAGAAGCCGCCTTCTGCGACGGGCGACAAGCTGCCGCCGGAATCATCACCCCGCTCGGAAGCAGCCGCTGCGGTCAAAGAGGAGCAACCCGATCAGGATCATCTCACCCTCGAGGAGGGTGCATCATCCGCTGGCGAAGGTTCTGCTTCAGCTGCTGGTGGTGGTGTGGCCTCTAGCTACCCGCAGGAAGCCGGCGATGCCGAGCAATCGCTGATGAAGATGCAGCTTCGTAAGTTATATATATATCTTGCCCCCTCTGGTTGTGCCTGACTCTCCCCCCATTAGATGCCCATCGCTTCCCGGCCAGTCCACTTGACTTTCAGCAGGCTTTGATGTCTGCCGGTCCGCCAAGCTCCAGCCTGGATCCGCCAGTGAATAATAAGCACTTTTGCCACGTCTGCCGGCGGAACTTTAGCTCCAGTTCTGCCCTCCAGATCCACATGCGAACCCACACAGGCGACAAGCCCTTCCAGTGCAACGTCTGCCAGAAGGCCTTCACCACCAAGGGGAATCTCAAGGTGGGCTTAGAGGGAGTCCTTGTTCATTTTCTCATTTTATTAATCTCATTTTCCCCTCGAAATATCGTTGTCATTCCTCTCCTTTAGGTACACATGGGCACTCACATGTGGACGAATCCCACTTCAAGGCGAGGACGTCGCATGTCCCTGGAGCTGCCCATGCGTCCGGGTCCAAACCAGGGAGCTGGACATCCAGGATCGAGTGCCGAGCAGGAGTTTATGCAGCGAAGGCCAGAGCTTTTCTTTCCCTACCTGCCGCCTTTCTTTAATGGATTGCCACCAAAGGTGAGTTATAAATTAAGATTCTTTGGGATATTTAATAGATTTTTAGCTGGTGAAATAATATATAAATATTTTTAACTATTTTTGTAAGTAATAGATTAGTTTATCTGTTAAATGGTAACCTCTTTTGACCCTTCATAACCCCTGGGCATTTTTTTGTGCTCTGTTTACAGCCTGGTGAACTGAGTCCCGGCGCCTTTCCCAACATCCCTCCGCCGCCTTTTGCCAACGGAGGCAAGTATCCCTATCCACCCGGACTTCTTGGCTTCCCAGGCTTTCTGGGACAGCATCCGTATGGCATGGATCCCAGGAGCAGCAGCAAGTCACCCACGCCAGAGCCGGCGCAGAGTCCCTCGCTGAGGGAGGAGGAAATGGGGGCCGGCAGCATTTGGCATCCGCTGAGCAGAATCAAGGTGGAGGGCAACCAGGGCGAGGCCTTGCTTCACGAGCAGGATGAGCAGGCGGAGGCCGAGACAGAGGCCACAGGAGACATGGAGGAGTCGGAGTCCAGAGATGGAGAGAAGTAACTGATTAGATCGAGTCTTAGTCTTGGAACACACATGGTTTTTGTGGAGTACATATCTTGAGCATTACCCTACGCTAAGCTTCAACTAGCACTGACACACACACTCAACGCGAACACTCACACACCCACACACACATATATACGAATATATCCTTTGTGTCTATATATATATATATATATACGTTAATTGATAGCGATCTTCAAGGCATTTAAATGCATTAAGTCTAGCCGTTAAGTTGTAAAAAAAAGAAGAGGATCGAGAACTTGGCCGGGGGGGAGGGCTCCTCCCCGACCTCGGATCAGGCGGGCTGCAAGGTCAGAACTTAACTAATTTTATGGCTATATCTAGATAATATATTAAAATACATATACATACATACACGTAATGTAAACTGTGGTAGTTGCATATAAAAAAAAGAATTGAAATTAAAAACCAACAGCGACGAAAATGATCAAAAATAAAGCCGGCGTGCGAAATTGCAAATGAAAAACTTGTGACTTTGTGACATTGCTCTTCCGGGAAGTGGGTAGGATTCCATTCGGAATTGGGGGATCCCCCCTGCACCACAATGGATTCAATAAATTCATGCAAATTGGCAGCTTCGGTAAGTGCGTCGTCGTCGTCTCCTTCGATCGGGCCACATGCCACGCGCAGGCCATACATCATCCCATTCCCTCCGGCCGGAGAACGCCCTCGCCTCGCCCCCGGGATCTGCCTCCCAGAAGCCTCACATCCCCATCTCCATCCCCAACCCAGCAGATGTTGGCCTTTTGATTCATTTACCCAGACGATTTTTTTGGGGCGAAGAAGTGTCGCTTTGTCTTGCAGTCCGCTTGGTCGCCGAACTTTTAATTATTCCCTTGTCATTTTTGGCTCTGCCTGTGCCCGAATCTCCGCTAGCGACGACGGAGACAATGCCACAAATAATAATTTTTAGACCGCAACAACTTGATGTCGCCGCGAATTATAAATGTTGGCCGAAGAATATGACAGGCGTTGTCTGGCAGAAAAACAAAAGGCTCGGACACGGATATCTTAGTTGAGATTGCAGTCCCACAAAGAATAATTTTGCTAAGAGGGAATATTAGTTTGAATAAAATAAATATCTAGAAGATTAAAGTGAGATATTTGCGAAATTTTTTTCTCAGCAAGTAATTTATTTAGTTGAAATTAAAGCAAAGAATCTTTCAATACAGAAACGCCTATTTGTTATTAATAATTATCGAAAAGAAAGAAAGAAAGATAAATAATAAAAGTGTTCTTTTTTTTTGGAGGCTCTTTAGAGTGCAAGTATCTGGCTCTACAATTTCCCTCCTGCCAGCTATCAACTTCCACATAAACACCTCTAAAACATTGCAACCCTCTCTCTGGTGGCATGTGGCATTTGCTGGCAATTCCATTTCGCATTTTCCATTTTCCACAATGTTGCGCTTTTCCCGAGAAATTTAGCTCATTTCATGGACGCACATATTTCATATGCGGCCGTAAAGTGTGTTGTCTTGTCTTGAAGGGGGTGAAAAAAGTCCGGGACTATTAACACAGCCCCGCGGCTGGAGCCATTAACTTCACGGAGGAGTCTTTGGCTAACGAATCCGGCCTCCTGCATCGAAATGAGCGATGAGAAATTGTGCCATGTCTGTGTCGCCGCGATTTCAAGATCACGCCGATTCGCAGACATAATTTTCACGATCATAATTCCGCCAGTCGGGCAACTTAATAACCTCATTTCACTTGCACCCTCCGCCTCCCTCCGGGCCAAGCATTATATTTATTTTGCGTGCAATTTGTTTGATCTGTGCGCGTAATTAACTCTGTCTGCAGGCGACGCGTCGTCCGAAAATTGTCTATGAATAATAACCCAGCCGCAGTCTGGGCAGGAATTATGATTTTTGTTAAGAGATAGTGGCATGCCGTGGCGAACTTTGAAGTGTGTCTAATTGGGCGCCGCTTAAAAGAGTGGAAATTTTGGGAAGTGAAAGCATTTTATGTATAGAATCAAGTCGATAAAAAGGTTTATACTTTGCATACCTTTGACAAATCTTAAGAGTGGCCTAAAGCTGAGATAGCTGGGCGGTGTGTAACCACCGTTAGTCTCCGGAAAAGCCAACGGCCATCGACACTGCAGTTTTATTGATATGAAAATGGAAATGGCAATGGTTCGTCGTAGTCGTCGTCTCCAGAGAACAAGCGGCCATCGTGTAGCGCGTTTTATGGCACCCACAAATTCCGTGCTAATTGTTGCACCGCGAACCCGAACTGGTTTTTAGTGGAGTCTCCACCTCCACTCTTCACGGAGATGCTGCCATTGCAGCAGCCACCTTCTTGTCCTCCTCCTGCTCCTCCTCTTCCTCCTCCTCCTCCCTGGCTGAGTAGTTTGCTTCAATTTTGCCTCAATTATTTCGCTTGTTTGTTTATGGAGGAATCTTTAATCTCGGCGCTGCAGCTCTGGTGTCGCTCTGCAGCCTTGACTCCTGCGGCTCCTGGGGCAGCTCCCATGCGTGGCAAAGATCTAGACAACACCTCCGAGCCTGGGCCCTGTCCCGGTCTCTGTATATCTATGATCGTTGGCGACGGACGAGGTCGAAGCTGGACAAGTGTTTCGAAAAATGGATTATTCATGTTGTCCTTGCCAGGCAATCGGCGGCTTTTGGTCTTTCCCTGGCGATCTTTACTCGTTTCTCGCCTCTCGCTCTGTGTTTCTGTTTCTGTTGTCATTGTTATTGAAGTTTCTGGTTTGGTTTTCGAACTGAAGATGGGTGACCGGTGAGGCTCCCTTCAAGATGGAGTCACTGATTGTGGCAAAAATATAAAGCTAAAGAAATTGAGATTTTCCTATTAATATTATCACACTTTCTTGGCTATATTCTTGGTGCTCTGTAAGTGATTTTCAGGGAGAGTTACACATGCTATCAGTGCCCTCTTCTGTGTGTTTATATTTATCTATCTGGCTAAAAATATATCTGTGGCTCCACCACAGCCACATACTATACCTATGGCTGGCCCTAATAAATTTATAAAGCTTGATATTATCGCAGCATCGTAATCGTAACTCACGCCCCTCGCCCCGTCCCACCAGATCGGGCTTGGGTTCCGCCGATAAAGCGGATGAGAGGCCATAGAGAGCCATCATTTGCATTTGAAGGAAACGATGCCACACGCACGGAATCCAGATCTCATAAGAGGCGGAGGGGCTGGGTCATAATGATGATGTTCAATTGCAGCTCACGCCGAAAGCATTCCCAGATCGATTCTAATTTCGAGGCGTTAAGGTGTGAAAATACCTACAAGGCAGCGAAAGTAATGGAAATGGAAATGAAAATGAAAATGGGACTGCGTATGGGACTGGGTATCCCTTCTCCTTCAGCTGTCTGCTTGTCTGAGAGACGCTGCCGAGTCTGGCTGTCATTAGCGGTATTCAAATCATAACATAAATACACTTGTCGTCTGTCGAGGGCTCTTTGGTCCCCCCATCCAATGCCTCTGGAGGATTATGACAGGGCTAAAAGGGGGGCAGCCGTCTGTCTGTGGCTGCCTTCATCTTCAGCAACTTGTTGGCTGCTTTTCATTTTGATAACTTGTCAAAATAGTCTGGAGCCCGCGGCGAGTGGCATGATAAATGCGGCCAGACAGCGCGGAAGCCGCTGACAAAGTGTTGAATGCCAGGGCCACTTTATTATTGCCATTAAGAGGCACTGTGTGTGTGCCGTGCCGCCTTGCCAGTTGGCTTTACGACCCGCACTGGGGGTGGCACATGCAACTTTGGTGGCATAAACTTGTCAGGCAACGTCATAAAACCATCCCGCCCACCCTCATCCTGGCCTGACCCAAAAAAAAAATCGAACTGCTCACCGAAGTTCACCTCACTCCCAACTCCAAGGTAATTCCCTTCGGGACAGAGGCACGAAATATTGTTGTAATATTTGCCAAAATTATTTGCCGGTCAGCGGTTATCGATTGGAGGAAAAAGAGCTTGGCCAAGGTCTACACTTTGAGAAATTGTGTGTCCAGAATTTACCAGAATTTAGTACTTGAATTAGATTTCATTTTTTAGTAAATTATTATTCATTAATTTTCAGTTTTCGAGTCAACTAAAAAGCGAGAATATTTGTGAACTGAAAGTTAACCATCTTAAAAGAAAGTGTTACATTTTTTGATATTCCTGAATATTTTTAAACTATTTTAAACTAATTCACAAACAAATATATTCTGATAAAGAAAATTATTGTAACCCCTTTGTAACCTTTCCCATATTTTTTACAGTGCTCTCCCGGGTAACCCAGTGCCCGCCCTGGACCTTCGCCACTTACCTTAATGCCGGACTGATTGGAATATGATATTGGAGTCTGGTTTTATGGCAGTTCGACTCTTATTTATGTACAAGTCGATTTTTGGCCTCTCAACTCCCAGGGGAGGCGACTCCCATCCTTCGCTTTCCCATTGAACTAATAAAGTCCTCTCGTGCCGCTTCCTTTGCCGCTGCTGCGGGACACGGCTTAATTTGTTAGACGTTATCGCTTCCGCTTAAAGCCAACTGCCGACTGGCGGCGAGTGCAACAAAATGCATTGCCAGTTTGCAACTGCAACTTGTTTTGGGAACTCGACGGTGGAGGGGCTGAGTCTGGGACTAGGACTAGGACTGGGGCTGGGCCACGGTCACGTGCAGCGTGCAATAAGCCAAACATATTCGCATGTTGTCCGATCGCCGATGCCGTGCGTTATCGATACTTGCGTGGCCTTGGCGACCGGCAGGAAAACATTGATATGTGCATGGGGAGGGATTATCTTGTGGGTTAAATGTAAATACAAAAAGTCGAGTGGAGTTATGAAATTGAGAGAGATTTCAATGTCGATTGCAATTAATAAAATGATAGACTAACAAGGGATTCAGATAAAAAAGTAATAATCAAAAAGGTTAACTCAAAATATCTCTGTTATTAAAGGGAGAATCATTATGTTTTTCCATTTTATGCAACAACGAGTGTCTCTGAGGCGTCTATGAAACGTGTCAGCTAAAATTCTATCCATTTTAGAACTTCGCCAATCAACCTATAGCTCAATCGTCCACTGGAAAAGCCACCTATATAAAGTTTTCCCATCACAAAAGCAGAAACAGAACATGGCGATGGATAAGCGGCAGGGTACAAAAAAAAAAAAAAAAAAACAGCGAAAGGAACATAAATTGCATATGAACCTGCAGCCAAGTTGCGGTTGGCTGCACTCCATCTCCTTCGACGGAGGCTCCTGCTCCATTTTTGTTATAACTTTTTTGTTTTTGTTTTGTTTTGCTGCTTCTCCCAGCTCCTTGGCCTTTTCCGGCTGCGCTCCACTTGTCGCTGTGCTGCCGTTGTCATTCCTTTTAATTTCATTTATTTTGCAAAATACAATTTAATTTGATGTGAATGCAACTGACAACTGGCAGCAGAAAAAACCACCGACGAGCGACTAAAACGGAGGAGCCGGTTGCGGAATGGCCATAAGGCAAATATTGAACTACAATAATCATCATCGGCATCGGCATTGGCAACGGATTGGCATCGGTATCGGTGGAGCGGCCATATCAGCCGCCATTTCGTATCCCATCATCATCATCATCCGATGGAACATCATCTGCAGCACACGGAAGGAAAATAATTTTTGATACCAAAGAAAAGAATTATTTTTAATAAGAAATATTTATTTAAAGTTATATAAAAATCTGAAGCTTTAAAATCTTTCGATAGATCTTTGCTTACTTATCTTAAAAACCAGGAAACGAAGGATATTTAAGGATATTTTATATTTTAAGCAAGTTTTTTAATCAGACAAATATAAAAGTAAGTTAACTCAATTAAGATGATTTTCTTTCAGTGTAAAAACATGGCAAAAAGAGACAGCAGACCAGAAGACAGAAGACAATCAAGCGCAAAAAGCGAACGAGCAATTGTGGCACACGGATGAGCCGGTCCAATGATTGTCATGAAGATAACAAAAGTTGCCTTTTTGCATACCAAAACATCGCCAGCGAAACAGCAGCAGCAGCAGCGGCAGCGGCTGGAGTTGCTGCAGCAGCAGTAGCAGCAGCAGCAGTTCCTGCACCGCAGCAGCAACATGTTGCTCAAAACTAACAAAGTATTGATTGCGCCGATTGCAAGTGGATGTGGATCACTCGTTGGCGATGTCGCCGACAGTCGTCGACAGCGACATGGATTGTCATCCGACTCCTGCGATGGCACAGCAGCAGCAACCAGCAGCAGCAGCAGGCTCCGTCTGCAATCATACATCCTCCGCATGAAACAAAAGTCATTTAGTTATTGTTGCCGCTGAAGCCCGGCTCAGATACAGACACAGATGCAGATACATCTACTGCGATGCCTCGATGACGCCGTCGACAGTCCCATCCGCTTATCAAACTTCAAACAAATCATTTTGTTGGCGGCCTTGCAGTCAGCCTCCGAGGAGGGACCAGTGCAGGGCAGGACAGGCCAGGAGACGGCTGGGCTTTAAAGGAGGCCAGCGGGAAAGTTGGTTGCCAACTGAATGGCTGATTAACCGCATTGTTCAGATATAAATACATATAGACATGAGCAGGTAGATTATACTTTAAGCATTTCTGCTGCATGAAAAATATCCATAAGCAATTTAAAAATAAAATATTCTAGGAAATTCCAGGAGTAAAACTGATTAAATTTCGTAAGGCACGATCTGTTACCAAATTCGTTTTAGCCAAAGATGATTTCATTCTTGAAATGTTGCCAATTTCTGGTAGATCTGCGACATGCCTCAGAGCTATCAGCCGGATTCGTGCCGTCATTTCAGCCAAGCTCCGCCATTCGTAGTTCCGCTGGAGTATCTCCAGTATCGGGGACAGGAGTCTCATCGAAAAAATCGAAACAAAAATGGAAGAATCGCAAAACAGGAAAAATGAAGCGAACATCATCATTATTTCAACAGCGACGGGAGCGCGGAGAAAAAAATTATTGAATTTGAATCCGGCAGCTGCCATTCGCATCTTGAAGCATCCACTTCGGGATGCTGAGGGGGCTAAGAGGCACCGAACGCGTTTTGCACTTTGCGTTGATTGGAAGAATTCTGAAAGGAGAGGATGGGGAAGTAGATGGGAATGAGGATGAGTGTGAGGATGAGGATGAGGATGAGGATGAGGATGAGGACGAGGACCTCGCAGTGCAATGGAATTATAAAAGCTGCAGCGCTGCTGGGGCGGGGCAACATCGAGCATAAAAGAAAACTGCACGAATAAGACAAATATTTCTAGGGCTTTTCTGCATAAAATAGATTGAAAATAAATAATTGAAACTGCAAGAAGATGAAATGACTTTTATATTAAAAATATATATAGCACTTAAAACCATCTATATTTAATTCGTTTGCCATTTTGCGTATTTATCCAATAAATAAACTTTTATTTTGGCGAAACTCTCGCAACTCTCACTAATTTGATAAGTGAAAAAGGGTACCGGCATCGGCCGAAATTATTCATATTTACAGTGTCTCGGTTAACCGACAGACCAAATGGCAGCCAGCCAGCGTTTCGTCCATTTATTATTTGTGGCCGTCGCGCGGACAAACACGAAATGGATATGGAGGCGCCGCCCCCCGAATTGAGGCCACTAAACAAATGAGCTTCGCAGTCCAATTAAAATAATAATTACATTTCTAATGTAACTGCTATTTGTGTTTGCGAAAAAGTGCGCCCAGTCCGGCATAAATATTAATGACGTCGAAGAGAAAAGGGGTCCTCAAATAGAGGGGGGGTTTCCAGGGGGGGTGGGGAGCTCTCTGCAAATGTGCGTGTCGATAAATGTTTGCATTTCCCAAACACACACCACACACACACTCGCTTTCGCACAAATGAAAACTCCGACTGGAAATTGTTGGCTCAGTGCGGCAAAGTTAGGATAAAATGGCTAAAATACCTGTGTCCTGTGGTCAGCTCTGTTCATATTTACATTCTAAATAAATAATATTCTAATTTGACAAAGCAAACGGTAATTTATTAAAATTGTTAGTCAGGCCAACGTCGGTTGCATTAATCCCTAACAGCCGAGGCCTCAAAGGGCCATCGAGGTTAAGCCAATTACAGCCAACTTTCTGAACCGGCTATATGGTAAGCTAAAGCCCAGGTCAGAGTGGGAATAACAAGAATAATGGCCTCGACTTAAGTGAAAACTTGGATGTAAGACGACAGTAACTGCAGCAGTGCTTAAAATCTTGAAAATATAAAATAAACTTGCTTTAATTTTCTATCCCGAAGCTTGCCTCTTTTCATATTTAAATTTCTACTGAATTTCCATCCTTTAATAAGTATTCGTGATTATGGACGGGAACCACTGAGGTTGCGACTTTCGCCCCAAAATAGTCCTTTTCAGGCGGGTTTCGAATAAAATGGAAAACCGCCAGCACCGCAGCGGTAACTTTCCCGGCCAGTTGCCAGTCGAAGGGACAAACAGAAGCTGGACTTTGCGTCCCGAAAACCTGCTGCATCGAGGTTTTTGGGGGGGTTGAATGCATTATGATTATGCCCGAATGTCCTCGCTCCAAAGGATTACGTCCAGGGGAGCCGGGGAATGCGACAACATTTCATATGCTAAGCTGGGCGGTGTCTCTCTGAGGGAATTGCGCACCCAAAGCCAACCACCAACATGGCCAACCACCACTAGACCCAGACAAGGAGGGGAGAGTGCCGTGTACGCTGAGTTGGAGCATGAGCAATTTGCATTTGGAGCCCGGGCCAGGATTGGTTATTAGCGAGATTTATGGACATCATATTTGCGTCTGTCTGCGGCACCAAGCCGCAATCCCCAAAAACGAAATCAGAACGAGCAACCGAAGCTGTCGCTTTGCAACCCCATTGTTCAGTTTAAGGACACTGAGGATAACACTTTAAGCTACAAATTAAAGGGTTTTAAGAATAATAATTTAAATAATTAAACGTCCAGGAATATCCCTTAGCTTTTCCTCTTGTTTTTATTAATTTTCTATAGTTTTATATTGTCTTTATGAAGACACTTTTTTGCAGTGTTTCTAGAGGGTAGACCCCTTCATGGTTGTGTGTGGATTGAAGAGATATTAAAATGAATATTTTGCGGATAACATGAAATTGAAATTGCCTGCGACTCAACTTGGATGACGATGTGGCTGTAGATGCGAATGGGGCTGGGGCTGGGGCTGAGGCTCAAGCAGAGGCTGTGGATGACGATGGCGGCCTGTTTAACTCGCCAGCGGCCGGGTCGTTGCTTATGGCCCAGCATTCCGATAACAATGAGGATGGGGATGAGTGGCGGCATGGGACGGGTGTGGAGCTGGGGAGATGGGTATGGGCATGGATATAGGTATAGGTAGGTATATGCGGTGATGATGCTGGCTCCCATTTGCTGCTATCGTGTAATGTGTTTACCGGGGAGCCCAAGGGGGATCGGGCACAGAAGCTCTGCCACTGCGCGGCTCCTCTGTAGATTTCCATATTAATAAATGGCCACGGCTGCCGTTGCAGCATCCCAGGATCGGTGGAGATGGGGCCGGCGAGGCGGCGGGGAAGAGTTATTTATTGGCAGGCGTGCTCTCAATAAAATTATGGTTCATGCAGATTATGCGAGTGCAGAAACTTGTTTGCCGCCAGGCGACACCGAAGGGGAGCTTAGGGAGGGAAGATCCGAGGACCAGGCCAAGATTATTGTGGCCATGTTGCAGAACTCAAGCGGACACAGAACAGGCAGCAGCAGCATCAGCAGCAGGAATATGTAAAGTGGACTTATCAAAATGGAGATGATGCCGCAAGTTGAGGATGGTCTGGAATGATTTGGGCAAATCCTTAATGGGATTAGGTGTGAGTGTGTGGGTGAGTATCTGTGTGGCCCATGTACTTGCTTGAATTTGTGTGACGAGGCTGAAGCAGCATTCTATCGATTTGCTAAGGCTCGAAGTTGCATTTAAAGAAATCTTTATTAACATTTCTGGAGCCGTAAAAGTACAAGGAAATATTTAAAACTTTATGAGCATTCAAAAATTTATAAATAAATATTAATTACGTATGTTAAATGTTATACAACTCTTTGTAATTAATTTAGTGACCATTTAAATACTCTTGAGTAAATAATTACCTTTAAATTAATTACCTTACCATTAAAAATTGACATAAAATATAGCTAAGCAGCAAAGCCATTTTCATAATTTAATTTCTTGATAAAAATAAACACTTATTACAATATTTGCATTTAATATGTGACAGGAAATTGCCGGACAAGTTAATAGACTCAGCTTTATGGTAAGTGTTCCAGTCACGCAATCGCCTGCTGTAATTATTCATATGTTGTGTTTTTATTGAAATAAATTATAGGAAAAGCTTAAAGATTGACGCATTCATCATAAAAGTTGGCAGGCAGTGGCTTGATCTAAAAGCCAAGTGTAGAAATAAATAAGTAATTGCAACAAAATATTAAAATAGAGCTCATTAAATGCCTAAATCCCCAACAACTGGTTTCGATCACATCACAGACCTTCAGCTGCGGCTGCCAACACTTGGCGACTAATTAACCTTGGTTCTAGCCCGATGCCATTTCTTTTCTCAGCTACGATAAGTACGAGAAGTTCTAGAGCCCAGGACTTCTCCAGGCTCCCGACTCGACTCCGTCTCAGCTTCTCAAAAATTTGCATATCAATTTGTACACACAACCCGGGCTAAAAAGTCTACAAAGAACACCAAATAAAATGGCGTAAGAAACTGAAAAATCTCGCTGGTAGCTGGCAGAAACCAAAGCCGAGAGCAGAAATCATGATTCTCATTATTTTGCTAAAAACGCCAAACGGCAAACGGTGACTCCCACCGCTCGCCGTCGCTGCCATTGGAGGAGCATTTAAAAGCGGCGGACTCAAATGAAGATATGCAGATTAAAGGAGCGAGATCCAGTGCCAGTACGAGGAGCAGCCGGAGCAGGAGCCAGCGTCAATGTGGAAAAATTACGATGAGCATTACCAGGCACATTAAAAGGTCCCACAGAGTAGCCCCTCAGCGTCCTCCTATCCCTCCCGAGGTCACAATGCCAATGGGCAACGGTAGCCGCAGACCAATTCTGAGATATGAACATGGCGTTTTTTTGAGAGCCATATGAAAGACCCACAGCACGAGCAGCCGCAGAAGCGGAATATAGCATAAGAATGCATTGGGTCCAGTTGGGTCTCCAGCTTCCAGTTCCCAGTTTCCCTCTCCCTGAGCGAGGCGCGCATCTCGTGGAGACGATAACAATACATGCGCCACGACAAGAGCGGCTCCCAAGCAGCCTAAGCCAAGGCACAGTGTTGGCCGAAAAGAGAGTTTAGTAAATATTTAAAACAAAATCTAACATATGTAGAAGGAGTTCAAGAATTATTATAATACAAATTTCTATCACAATTCTTGTTAGAAATCAGTTAAAGAATTTATTTTCCTTCTTTTATTTTGGAAATTTCCTTCATTCTTTATAAATTCTAATCACTTTTATAAAATTGTTTTATCAAATATGTCCTATAATTTTCCCCTACTTTATTTAAATAAAAATATATTTATATTAAGCTGAAACCACTGTTCCTGGGACCTCCAACTCCAACTCCTGGCTGGCGGGGGCGACTTTAGACCAGTGCCGGCCTCGTTTGCTCTGGCAATTGTTCTCGCCGCGTGCGCTTTTCCTTTTTCCATGTCTAGCATTGGACTTGGACTTGTAGCTGGAGCCGGACTTGGAGCAGAGCTAGGCCTGGGACTGGGCTGTAGCTGTGGCATGAGCTGGAGTTGGGCGATAAGCGTCTGCGCGCCAGTTAATAGCAACAAATAAATGCAACTAAATGCTCGCCGAAGCTCGGCTGGGATCCGTTGGAGCCTCGATGGAGCAGTGGCCGTGGCCATATGAAGATATCCAAAGCAACGACACAATGCGGCAGTTGCCGTTGGCATATCGTCGCCACTTGGTCCACTTGGAGCTCCCCCTCTGGGCCGCTACATCCACCCACACCCACCCATTGTCACACACACACACACACACACTCACATTTCTTGTACCCGCGGCCATTGTCATTGTCTTTTGGCCATCGGCCGAGGACTGTGGATTGCGGATTTGTTATTCCCGTGGCATTGTCTCGATTCGTGTAGTCTTTTGCATCTTGGCTTGGTTCTTTTTTTTGCCGGGAGCTAGCCAAATTTGGTCCTGGCCGCGTGATATAATTCATAATTCATTCCCGGCGACATCTTTATTTGAATGTCGCAGCATGCATCTAATAGAGTCGGCTTTGCAGGCGTGAAATATGGCCAGGCGTGTGTGCATTCTATGTAAATAAATTGGGAACAGGAAGGGGTCAGCTTTGCAAAGAGGAGAGTTGGTTGAGGAAGAGGTATTAGGCTTCATCATGGATGAACTTTAAGTCAAAAGGAGAAACTTAAGGGAGTTAAGTTACTGAAATATATGTTTAAGGGTTTCCAATTTTCCTTTTTTACTTTCTTACCCCTCACAAATTAATTACAGCTGCTGACTTCAGCCCTACTTTACATTTTTATCTCCATGTTGACCGCTGAACACCTGACATAAACAGCCCCGCACGCTAAGTAGCCATTCATCAAATATCTTTCAACACATTTCAAGCGCCTGCGCTAATTGTCACAGTGGTGGCTGGAACGAGGCATGTTTGGGAACCAGTCACAAGTCACAAGCCGCGAGTCGCAGTCACCGAATCTTATCTGTGCATCTCGAGGCAACGCCAGGTTGTCGCCAACTGCCAAGTGGCGAGTGGTTAGCCGGTGGTAAGTGGCTCCGGTAGAGGTGTCTGATGGCAAGTGGGGCGTTGCATGCGCAGCTTAAAATTTAATAAGCGCAAACAACTTCATAAATTCAGGCCCAGAGATCGCTGCCCGTCACCTGACACCGCCAAGTGCAAGAGCCGAAAGCCAAAGTCAATGCACAGCTAAAAAAATATGTTAAATATGACTGATAATGGGTTACGTTGCAAAAATAATTAATTTGAAAATTTTTTGTTTATTTTACTCGTTTAATGAAAATTGTATAAATTTGGTTAAGCCTTAAATTATGACTTGAAGTAGTTTTCTTTAAAAAAAAATCAATTATTCTTCTATGTGTAGTGTGTTTGCTGTTCCTCAGAGTCACTGAGCTCAGCGGAGCACATCGTGGATCCCGACAAGATCGCGTCGCACAGCACGAATATACATTTAATATTTAGCCATTAAATGCATTTATAATGGTCTTATCGTGTCCGGATCAACTTTATCACACAATTTAGTGTGACTTTAAGTTATGAGAAGTTTTTAGAGAATGAGACCTAACAATCGAATCCTGAAAATAGTTTCTAATTCTGGGATAAAAGTGAAAAATCCAAGGCTAGATTAGATGCGATTTCTACCTTTCAAGAAGTCCTCAAATATTTGCATTATAGGAATTTTAAATCCATTATTAGAATTTTCTTTTTAGTCAAAAGCTTTTCTCAAAATTCATTGTATTAACCACCGTAATAATAATTAACAGCAAACACAAATTAGCACTTGGCGATGGCATTAAAATTCCAGTCGGAACAATCAGCGACCGTGAATTCTCTCACGATCATTATCTGGGGCTTGGAACTGGAGTGCGCCATTTGGCGGCTAAATGAAGAGGCTGCCAGGGCGGAGATGGCGGTGCAAATGTCACTGCCAACAAATTTGTAAGCCACCTGGCGAACCGGGGAGCTGGGGAAGAAGAACCAGGGCTCTCCAAGCGATTGCTCCAGTTAGAAATTCTATAACCAAACTGCAAAATGAGTTGCACAGAGAGAAAATAAAACATTTATAATTAAATCTTTAATTTAATCTACATCCTTATAACAATTTTATTTCATTTTCACTATTAATTTAATTATTTTAGAAAATATCACATTTCTTTTGTGTGATCTATGCAGTTAGGGGATATATTTCTTCTTGTGTTTTAGTTGCCTCGTGCGGCAGGGTGTTGAAAAATTGCCGGCACCTCTGGTCAACCCCCCCATCTTGCCCCTGGCCACCAGCTCGCACTTGTGTCACGATCGCTTCTCAGCCGCAGCATCAGCAACAAATACAGCCACACGCCCATTGTTGCATCTTGGCCGCGGCTGATCTCACAGAGATTGCGGCTGCGCGGCACTTTTTGGGCTGGTCATCGGGACATCATCGCGCCCAAGCAGCGAATTGATGAACGCCCCAGAGTTCCAGTTCCTGGCTGACACCGTAAGAAAATAAGCAGCAGTTTCACGCCACAAAATAATTGTAAAAATATGATATATTTATTTTAGATGTAGAAATTAACTAAAATAAAATTCAACCTCAATTATGGGGTCTAAACGAGTTTGATATCCAGATCAAAGTAGTGCCTATATCCTTCTCTGAGTGCAGGACCTAGGCCAGACCCCATCTGCATGTGAGTGTTACTCCAAGGCCCGAGTTGAGTTGGGGGTCGGACTGCGTCTATTTAAGGCCGAGATTTGATTGTCAAGCGGAGATATGCCAATTTCTCAGCTGGTTCCTGGCAGCTCACAGCTTGTCGGACATTGTTCTGGCTATGAGTGTTGAGTGCTGAGTGCTGAATGTTGAATGCAGTATCCAGAATGTTGCATGTGGCGGCGATCGGAGTCGCCTCGATTGATGCCGATTGCCCGGTTGGCCAGCCAAGCGAAAGTGTCAATATAATTGGCCGAAATTGATGCTGCTGTTGGGCTCCAAATTAGGCAGAGGCTTCCAGGAACATTCCCCGAACTCGTACCGGGACACATTTCAATCAGTTTTCATTCGTGCAACGAAATGCGATAAATAAATGACAAAAACCATTTCATAAGAAGAAAGAAAAGGAGTCAAGTGACAGTGGCATCTGCTGGCAAACACTTGCAACTTCCAGTGGCAAACATCCAGCAGCCACATCAACGGCAGGCACTTCCTCAATGCAACTGCAACTTGCATAAATAGAAACAAACTTGCGACTCGTTTGCATGTTTCTTTGCCCCAGCAGCGGCGGCGCGACTTTCACATTGTGACGTATTTATGGATATCAAGTGCCACAATTTCTGCACTCGCGGATTCATCTTTGTCCCACACTCGCAATAGAACCGACCTGGCCGGAGTAGCATTTCCTTTTCGAACCGACAGCCCATGGAGAAATCCAGTTAGTTATGTGCGACGATCCCCTCCTGCGGATCGCAGCTCGAGCTGGAGCGGAGGCTTCTCGCCGGGACATTTGCATATCCATATTTGCTGGCTGCTCTCCCGTATTGATGGATGCATTCGCCGGGCAATTATTTCGGCTGGGCTCTCTGGGGAAATCTCTGCCAGAGCTGAACTCACTCCGATAATAAGATTTAAATTCCTCCATCAAACTGGCGGACTTTTATCTTAATCGGCGACTGTGTAAGATATGCCAGGCATTCGTGCGGCTCAAATAGGAATTTCTAATAGCCAACATTGCGGCATTTGCCGTTTGTCAGTGGTAATAAAAGGGGCTTTGAGATGGTTTCGATTGATGATAACTGAAAAAATTGGGAATTTAATCAATCAAATTTATAAATAAATGGAGTTTTTGATTATTTCTCTTAGTATAAGGTGAAATTGAAACCACAATTTTAACGTTTGCATAAAAAAGAAAAACTCAATGGATAAACAGACATAAAAATGACTTTGTTTGGACAGATACAAAGAAATATAGCCATCGTTTCGCAATGGCCTCGGAATTAATTAATTAATCAATTATGGAAAACACATTCACCTCACCGGGCTATCCTTTCATTCACATCCATCGATGATGATCGTCATCAGACGATGAGGAGGATTCCTTGAAACCCATCTGACTTTTTATGTGCCAACAGCCATCATCCCGTGTGTAATGCTCGTTAAACTTTTATTGGCTGCCGCTCCCGATGGGACACTCCACTCACCCCCCACAATCCTTTGGCATATTTTTACCAATTATTGAAAGTATGAAAAATGCAAATCCGAAGAGGAAACAAAAGCCGAGCACAGCTGGAAGTGCTGATAAAAAGCCGCCGTTTTGCATTTGAGTGCGGCTAATTAATTTTCATACGCCAGGTGGGCTGCCACCCAGGAGGCATGAATGTATCTATGCGAGCTCTGACTCACAGGATCACTGAGAAAAAGAACAGAATTTCTTATAAATTGATATTAGATTTGTATATCAAAAAACATTTCTTTGAAGGCTCTTTATTTCCCATAATTAATTCTGTTCAAAATTTCTAAAGCAACTATCTTACTCTATTTTAAGCACACTCCAACTTTAATTTCCAGTGCATTTTCCAATCCCTGAACCTGCTGACCAAATGGCCAGTGCACTTTTATTTGCGCCCCGGCTCCTGTGTGAATTATGGCCAATTGTCATTCTTGCAACACATTTGCCACTCGATGACCTGTCAATGCCACACCGGCCCCTTTGTCCTGCGGTATCTTTTTCCCCTTAAAAAGGAAACCAGTCTCTGGGCTTGCATGTCTTGCGGAGATTTCTGTGCAATTTTCATCGTGATTTCCTTGTATTTTTTTTTGGGGCTAATGCCTGGCCAATGTTGCCACCAGCCAACAGTCAGTCCCTGACGTATATTATTTCGGCATAAATCAAAACTTTCACTTAGCACGCTCATTTGTCTCAATGACCACACTCTCGTCCCTTGCCCGGCACTCGAATAGTGATAAAAATCTATTACAAGCTCATATCATATTTTATTTCCGCTCTTTCTCTCTTTTGTGGCAGTTGGAGGGAAATTATGAAAAAGCTTTTTTATGGTCCGTCCGCTTTTTACGATGATGAGGAAAAGAGGAGCGGCAGAGCGGAGACCGGAGTGTCCTTTCCATCTGCACATTGTCCTCGGTGCTCGATGCTCGGCCAAGTGACATATTAAATTTAATGGAAATTGATGAGCGCTTATTATGATATGAGATAGCCAGCTCCATTGTCCTGCCCTCGCTTCCTGGACTGTCCCTTCGGGGTGGGTGGATGGAATGGAAGGAATGGATGGATGGATTTTGGGTCCGGGCTTTAGTATCTTTTTTATCATAAAAGTAATTTCTGCTGATGGTTGCAGTAAATTCATTGATTCAATTTCCTTGCTGGCTTTGCCAGCATCAAGGCAGCCCCAATAAATATGGATATAATATTTCAATATTTGTGGAACTTTTCTTTTGGCTCGAACGTAAATCACGATTTGGACAAATAATCGGGTGATTGTTGAGCGAGTTTTTGGCCCAAATAAAACGAGAAAGAAAAGAGAAATAAATAAGAAAATAAAACAGGAGAATCAATAATAGATTTCTATCTTGTTACTAAGGCTTCCCATGGGAAAAGGTAACTTTTTTTCAAGATTTTTGCTTATAGTTTCCATTTTTATTTCTGCAAGAATTTGATATTTCCCCAGCCTGCAGATTCCAGGAATATCTCCATTCGTCTTACCCCTTTCCTCCGACATATTATGGCCATTGTGCGAGGTCATAAATACTCACGAGCCCTGACAGTCGTCATAAAAGTGCGCATGATTCATATGCCAGGCTCCTCGGCCATTTAACGACACTTTAATAATTCTCTAATTGCAAAAAATACGGCGAAATGTTGCGCGAGCCTCGATTTTTAATGGCCGGCGAGTGCCTTTTAATTGGGTGGCGCCCAATGCCATAAAGCAGCACGAGGGGATCGGGTTCGATTCGCCCCGGGATCCGTGGGGTTAGGTTGCCTTGCCTTATGCAGGGACTCGTGTTGGTCTCGGGCTCTTCTCCACCTGCAGAGAATGGTTATTCATAATTTCTTTTTTGTGGCCCGAATGTTTGTGTGCATAATTTAAAGCGACACTAAAAACAAACAACACAAAAGTGGTCGTGACTTCGTCAGGGGAAGAGAAGATATTCGAGTTAAGTTAAGAAATTTAGACTCTTTTTTTATTTAGGAGGAAGTAAATGTAAGTAAGTAAAGAAAACTAATCTTAGCATAATTTCCATTCGTATTTTAGTCTTGCAAGTAACACTAGTTTTATATTAATACTTCAAGCCTTTTCATCTTACCAAAACTTTAGTTTATTGACTATCCCACAATTTATAATTAAATAAAAATTTTTATAATATTTAAAAATCATTGAAATACCCTTGAAGAAGTTAAAATATCAATGAAATTTAAGTTCCAGTTACCCCACGAACTTGAAGGAAAAATGCCAAGCAGACTTAACGTCATAATTTTCTGGGCATTTAAACTTGGTCGTGAACTGAAGGTTTCCCCTTTTTTCGAAGAGGGTTTTCCACTTTCACCCCCCCAGTTCGGGTAATAAGTTTCCACTTCGTCGCCAAATTTCATTACGAGCCTTCGCTCCGATGTTGACATATCGGATTACGCACTAATTATCCTTCTAATTAACCCTTCTGTCTTAATGTTCTTTTCGCCTGCCTCACCTTCGAGGCCAGTCCGAGGAGACCCGTCTTGTTTTCCACTTGCCTACGGACCTGAGGTTCAGTTTCAGTTTTCCATATCTTTTTTCCGTCTCGGTCTTGGCTCCGCTGCTCAGGCATGACCCCGCCTTGGGTTAGCTTTCCACCGTTTTTAAGCCTATTAGACAGACTCTCATAATTACTTTGTTACTCTGCCACCGGCAGTTGGCTCTTGGTCCGGCTTAAAGCCTTTAGCCAGTTGACTGCCTGTCAGGCATATCGATATCAATCAGGAAACTACGGGAATTTAAGTTTATCAGAGGGTATACACCCTTACTTAATGCCAATATTTATATATATCTGCCTGCCTAATTGTAGTTCCCAGTTGTTGCTTGTAATCAGGACATGTCCCTATGGACGCACTTAAGTCCAGGCAGCAAAGTCAAATCATCAAAGCAGCTGCATTTGGGGAGGCAATTTAAATATTGATTGTTATATCAATGCATCAATATCAGAAATTTGCATATCACCAGCCGCAAACTAGCTGCACTTTCCCCCCGAATAATCCTTGGGAGGCTGGTGGGGCTGCATTAGGAGGATTATCGTTAAATGCAGGTTTGGCCAGGCTCTGTTCGCTCCCTGCAAATAATATCCTCTGAACTCCGATTTGGGGGGCGGGGCACATTATTATTGTACGTCAGTTCACAAAGACCACAATGAAGCAATCAGCAGCAACAGCCCAAACAATCGCCTCCATTGTAATTGCAGTTGCAATTGCCGCACAAGTGCGAAACTTAACCCACTACGCCCATTTATGAGTGATTCAGGTTGTCCCACTCTGTCTGGCAATTGCAGATTCCGTTCAAATAAATACAATATAGATATGCATATTTATTCTCGATTGGTATTTGCTGGCAATAAAAATATCAGAACCGAAATTCGAGATATTTTCCTTTGCCTTTGAAGGGCAGCTCAATGAGTTTGTGGAGCTAACAAAAATATATAATCTGATCTGTAATGGTAATTTATTGATTTTGAATATTGATTTTAAATAGCTAAAATATTTCTAAAAATTTTAAATGTTAGAGAAACTTTTTTGTAACCAAATATAATATATTTCCAGCTACTTGTCAACCTGCCCACTTTCAGCCAAGGCAAAATATTATATTATTATTATGTGTATGTGTTTGTAAACCAACATACCTTTGGTAGTTGTATGTGTTTATGCATTGTGGAATGTGTTTGAGAGCAAATATTTGTTAGGAACAGGACTGCAAGAAGCCAAGATGTTTGATGCCTTGACAGTGAGTGGAATATCCGTAGATATCCTTATGGATGGCCTCCGACCCCGAAGGCTCGGGAGTTGTGGGCCAAGTGCAAATAGCAATCTGCCACTTTCTCCGCCCCTCGAGTTGTGTGGAAACTTTAGATGTTGACCGTTGTTTACAGTCGTCGTCGTCGTTGATTAAACAGACACAGGAATCCCCGACTCCAGTCTAGGTCTCCCTGCCCCTTTCCCTGCCCGGGAAATTGATATGCTGAAATCAAAGATGTTGATTTCCGCTGGGAATACACTCGCTTCCAACAACTTAACCCATTCGGCCCAGGCCGAGCACAATTGCCAGTTGACCTCTGGTGGTGACCACCGGCTGGAGTTGGACTGGAGCTTGAGCTGAAGCTTCCTTTGACCCTCTGCTGCACTCGTCATATTCAATTACAGGCATTCATTCAGCGTGCGACTTCCTGCCGACTCGTACTCAACTCGAACTCGCACAAAGTTGTGAAATTAATGTGCGCTCTGATTTACATCGACCGCACCCAAAAGGGAGACCTTTCCCGGGGGGGGCAAATGATATGTTAATTCGCAAAAACAAAGCCGAAACGGCTGGCTACACAGAGCGAAAATATAACTGATTTATTAAGATATATTATTTATAACAACACTAATTTCAAGCTGGACAAATCAGTTACTTCTTTGGAAAATGTGACATAAACAAAGGGATAAATAAGATTAAATTTACTTACCATAAATGTCAATCTATATTTTTCCTACTTCTTTGTAAAGAGTAAGTTTTAAACTAAGATCTGTAATTAGAATTTCTATACCTTCCTTTCAGTGTAAAGAGACAGAGACAGTGAAAAGCGCAGACACGCAACAGTGACAGCGAAAACAAAAGCCCCAAAGGGGGGTAACAATTGCACTCATATCCGCAGGGCAAGCATATGGTAAATATATGTATCTGACCGCTGACCAGGGAGGGCGTGGCCCCGCCTCTCTACCCAACCGGATGCACCTGAAATCGATCGCCGTGGCGCGAATCGATCCCTCACCTTCGATATCTGAATACTCAAACCTCTTTAATTATTGAATAATGAGTTGTTGCTGCTGCTGACAGACGAGGCTTCGCTTCCCTTGAGTGCTGTTTCACACATTTCAATTTCATAATTGATATGCGGTCAATTTGCTTAAACGCCGGCTAACATACGAAGCCACAATTTGTCAAAATTCCCAGCCAGAATTGTGGTTAATAAAACGCAGAAAGGGACCTCGGGACTTCCCCTCTGACACTCGATACGCCGAGAGGGATTTCTTTTTGGTTGCAGAAACGGGAAGTATCGCGTTTTTGGCTTCATCAACTCGAAAGGGTTAAAGTCAACACAATTATTTGTTTTTGGAGACTTGTTTCAAGAGCTTCTGCTGATATTCAATATATCACACTTATCACACATGAAGAGATGCGAAATAAATCAAACAACTTAAAGGGTGATAAGTGAATACAATGTCTTTAAGGGTGATTTCTTTACTTCAATTTTTAGAAGAGGGAAAAAATATAAATAAAATAATAGTAAAAACTTTAACTTAGGTAAACCACAACCTAAATAAATAAATCTCCGGATTACCATACATCATGATTTTATGAATTCTTTAGTCTATAATCCCACGCCTTCGATTGACGCATTATCCGATTGACTTGTTGGAATTCACACAGTAAAATTCGTGAAATTATTACGACGACACTTTCTGTATATAAATACGCACATCCATATATAATCCGAATGTTTGGCATATTATCATTTTGGCACGACGGCCAAGAAATGTGCAGTTACCGTCAACAGATGTCCCAGAAACCGCGAAATCGTGTAGGCTTCTCCACCCGCGAAGCCGTCTGAGCCGCCACTGCTTATGACCAACGAAAATGAGGATAAGATCTACGAGCCAAGCAATTCGCTTTTGACATTTATGATGAAATTTCTTAAATCAACTGTCATGTCCGACTGTCATATTGAATAATTTCGGTGGCTTTATGTCCCACCGTTTTGTAAATTTTGGTAGGAAAGTGCGGGAATCGCCGCACTTGCTATGCATAATTTATGGCCACATTATGACCAACTCTTCGCAGCGAGTGGACTCATTCTAATTAAGTGGCCCAGACCTCGGACCTCGATTCCAGTCTGATTTCAAGCCGAACGTACCCACACTTTACCACTGAGTGGACTGAAAGTACACAAGAAGAAATAAGTAAATAAAGAAATTAAATATTTATTTAGAAGCTTTTATTTAAGTTCTTAGAGATTTATAGTCTCTGAATATCTAATTTTTTAATCCTTTTTAGATAAAATGGATAATAAAATTTGTTATTTTTCTTAGAAATATAATTTTTTCCCCTCTGTAGAGGAGCAGTGACAAGGCCCATCTGGGGCCAGATACGTGAGCTGGCCGAGCGGGGAAATTAAAATGCGCACACGCATTAAAAATGCGAGGCAGGCACAAAATTTAATAATTTCGCTTTTTGCACAACATCATCAACACAGAAATTGCTGTCGATTGACGATTGTCCGATTTGGCGGAGCGTTGGAGCGGCGTTCCGTCGATCTGGCCAAGCGGCGACCTGGCCGTAGACGTCTGCCTCGTCGTTTTGGGGCTTTATGATTTTATTATTCTCATTTTTAATGACAACGCACGATGATAATGACCAATAAAGATATTAAAACGGCGCATGAAATGTGCCCCCGAAATGGTTTCATAAATGGCTCTGCGCACGCCTTCGCGGAGGGCAGGAGGAGGAGGAGGAGGAGGTGGAGCCTGCTGGGGCTTTCCCCGCATATGCCACGAATACAAATTTGTTATGAGGGTTTTTATGCCTCGCCACAAATGAATATGTAAGAGCACAACGCATTCACAATCACAATCTTGGCCCTTTCTGTTTTTGGCCAGTTTTTGCTGCACTTCAAGGCAGCGGCGTGTGGCGCTCAGTTTGGCAGGAGATTGCATCTGGAGAACATACATATTGGGGGCAACTTTATAATGAGATAAAGGTCCTTTTTGGGTTATTTTATGATATGCAATACATATGGTAAATTTAAGAATTGATTTTTTAAATCGATTCGCCAGGTGCTGCTGATGAAAATTGATTATATACTTGAAGGGGAACTAATTTATATAGTATAACCCTCGATACGGCATTTAAAAACTATGCAAATGCATACAAATGCGTCAGTTGAATACAATTTAGAAGCTTAAAAACATTGTCCTTCGTTAGAAATTGTATTTAATGAATGAATTGGTTGACTTCTGTCTATACGTTGTAAGAATAAAGAATATATGAATATTTATCACCTTTGTGTGTCCTCTGTTTTGCAAATTCTTTTGAATTGAAAGTGCAGAGCTTAAATATTTAAATATTTTCATAAAGGATTTTGATTTCCTAATGAAAATGGTTCGTGTTCCTATGCTTGAGTTTTTCTTAAATATTTTCTTTTGTACTCCCTATAAATGAGTGGAAGGGATCGTGAACCCATCCCCTCCCACTTGGATTCCCTCTTCGTTCGCTCGTTCCTCTTCAGATTCAAAATCGTAAAGATCTGCTGCGTTGCCGGCACAGGAATCAGGCTCTGATCTTGGGCTGGAACCTCCTCCACCTCGGCTCCACTCTCCTTCGCCTTCGCCTTTGGGCCTGCTGTGTCTGTATCTTTATCTCTTCGTCGGCGGGGCTCATTTCGCGGATTGGGGGCCGCGGTGTGTGTTTTTACGAATCACGGATTCGATGTTTCGCATGAATACGTAATTAAATCTATAAATCGGCCAATTAAAATGCTTTGATATCGTGACAACATAACATTGGACATTGCCGTATGTTGCGATAGTCACCGACTGCGGCCCATCCTTCTCTCTCCTTAGCGCTCGGTGTTGGGACTGAGAATAAAATGAAATTATTATACGAAAACAAAGTGGGCAGAAGCCTTGCTGGAGGACCTGCTCCTGCTCCTGGGGACTTGGCTTACTTACTAAATGCATATCTACAGCCGCGACAACGATCGCCGGCATATTATGTTATAAGCATTCTTTTAACGATTGTGACAGTTCAATGCCCAAGGCAGCCTTTTAATTGTCCACTCCCTGGGCAGACTAAACATGAATGAGTTCCAGCTGGTGCCCCAAAATAAAAGTAATCGCAGCGCAGAGGACGCACCCGACAGGATCTTTATCTCTCGCATACACCAAAAAATATACCAAACGAGATTTATTCCCAACCAAGGATGCGAGATAAACATATTCAGACGCAATAAAATGTCTGCAAAAGTGTATATATTTATTTTTATAAAATGTCTGTTTCTTAAGTTGCTAATCCAGTTTTTTTTTGGGGGGGACAGAAGACAGCAAATCTTTTCCTTTAAAACTTAACCTAACTTTTTATAAGTCGTATAATCATTATATAATATTCACGATTTTAAAGAACTTTAAAATATATTAATTGTAAATAATGAATCTCTGATCCTGATTTATTGCCCTACTGTTCATTTGTATCAATAAAACTCCCTTTAAAGAAAGAATTGAAATTTATGGTTTCGATAATAAATACATTTAAGATCCTTCTCCTTCGTAACCCCTTGTTTCGTTTCCCTTTTTCCTATTCTCTTTTTGGCTGGAAACCTGTTTGCCTTCGTGGCTAATATGCATATTAACTTGACCATCTCGAAACGCAGCCAGTGGCCACTGAGCTTTAAGCAAATGCCTCGACCGCCTACGTCTTGGACCCCTTTGGATACCTGGATACCGGGTACTCGGCACTCCGGCGCGGTGACAAACTATCCAATTATAAAATGGACAACTACCAAGCGATCGCATCGACGACATATGCAAATGGGGCAAGCGCCACCACCGCCTGCACCACCTCGGCCCAATTGCGCCTCATAAAAGTTGTGGCAATTAACAGAAACGAGATCAAGTCCATGGGCATCCGCGTCCACAGGCAGAGCCACAACCACATCCTCTTCCACTGCGCCACCCACACACTCGGCGCCTGCTGACTGCGGTTGGCAGGAATTAACTAAAGCGTCGATCTAGCGATTAATCGCAACAAGTGGCAGTGCAGTCTGCAGGGGATCCAGTTTAGGCGTTGCTTAGAACACGTTCTGGCTGCTATGGGGTTAAAACCAAGGATACCTTTTAAAATTAGAAGGCAGAGAAATATAAATATTTATTTAAACTTGCAATGCCTCCAAAAGCAGTCTAGTTTTTAATATTTTCATACTAAAATTTAGCTCAAAAAGAAGAACGCTTTTCCTACTTTTACTATCTAAAAAACCAACTTTAAATAAAGATATTTTCTAATATAAAAACCCCACCAATCACATACCTCTACCACCACTGAGTAGCAAGGATAACAATTTTAATTTTCGATTTTTGACTCCGATCTCGAATGGATCGGGGGGATATGGTGGTCTCGTCTAGTGCTGTTTGCTGCACATTATTGCCGCCTGTGGCGCCGACTTGAATGCTCCGGCCAGAGAGTTACAACGGCAACGGAGGATCGGGAGACTGGGATAAAGGGCCACCAGCCAATCGAAAACACATTTGTCGCTGGCGAAACAGCGACGACGATCAGTTCGTGGGCTGTTTCGGTGAATTCTCGGCATTCCCTCCTCGCTGCTCGCTCCTTGGTCCAGCGATCCTGGCTGGCCCCCAATGCCAATCGTCCAGATCGTGAGAGTTTCGTGCGCAGGCAGGCTCACTGAGCCGGGCTATACCGTCGTCATCGCATGTTTGTTGTTATTGTCATCATTTTATAATTGTCGTTGTAAGCTCCTCAGCCATGCCAGTTTGCTGTTGCCTCCGCAGGCTCCTCGCAATTGTTGCTGCCACAGAGAGATGGGATGGCCAAGAGGCAGTGTCGCAAGCTGCAGGCAAAGCCAATCGCATTACCGCCGCAGAGAACTGGAGACTGCAGAATGGAGATCGTAGAGCGGAGAGCGGAGAACGAAGATGGCTCAGAAGACGGCGACCAAGTCGACATCGACGACTGCCAGACGCCGTCCGAGTTGTTAGCTTCATTTGTTGCCGCGAGTGTAAGCTCAGCCGGGCTTAAATCGCGAACAGGAGCGGAATAGGTAAAGGTATATATAAAATATATTCATTATCGAGCTCAGATTTTTGATATTAAATATATTTTAAATTTCTTAGACTTTCCTTGTTATTTTGCAAATCTAAATGATTTAGTTTCTAATTTATAAAACTTAGAATGAGCTCGAAATTTCACGACTTTAAACCATTATTGAAATTTTCCTACAATTGTGTATAATTTACGACAGATATATATTTGTTTAAAGACAATTTTCTTTACTTTCCCACCCATGTCGTTTCCAGAGTCAGTCCACTCCTGTCTTAAGGATTCAGGAGAGTTGTATTGCCTCCGCTCGAGTCTCCTGTTTGGTCTTTTGTTGCAATGAGCGCGAATGCGAATTCTTCTGCGTCTCTGTCTGCCCCTGAACCCCTCCTCACCCACCTCCCCTGGAACTCTTGTTGTTGTTACTGTTGTTGTTCTGAGCATTCTGCAGTTGTAGTTGCTGGTCGCCTTAAGCGGGCTTTAAGTGGGCTCCGCTGCAAGTTATTTTTGTAACTTGTTGGAATTTTTGATTTTGTTCATGTTCGTCGCTTCAGAAATGCTCGCTTATGTTTTCCATAATTTAAATATGGTTGAAATTCTACATCGGCCATCGGCGTCGTCGGTATGGAGTATGGCTGCCATAAACTGGCCAAGACGAACGTGAGATGGAGGAGATTCCTCAAGCAGCAGCATGAGATAGAGAGAGAGAGAGGCAGGGACAACGGGCACTCCGCGTTGCCTGGCATCCAAGGGTAATGAGCGCTGCATCCATCCAATCCAGTCGAGTTTGAGTCGCAGATTAAGGTACATGCGATTCTCACATGGTTTGATGTCTCCTTCGGTCATGCCTTCTAATCGCAGCTTGGTATGTGTGGAGGATAAGGGAGGCTGCAGCACATAAATATAGAAACTATTTGAAAGGCGCATTTAGAAATAAAGGAATAGCAAGTGGTGGGTGGAAATTCGTTTTTGAGGTTTTCTTCTTTAATTTATTTAAAATCTGTAATAGGCATTTATTTATTATTATTATGTGGAACAATATTCTGTTTATTTTAATTTAAATCATTTTGGTTGGAAATATATAAAATATAAATAAATTATAGGCTTTAAATGATGTGCTTAAGCATCAATAAAAACTTCTGGAACCTTTTTTAACCTCATAATATTTATTATAAACATTTTAAGAGAATTTGGATTATTCCACAATTTGTAATAAAGGTTTAAAAACCTATTTTAAGTTATATATTTAAATAAATTCCTACTAATTGATTTTAAATCTTATTCTTAAGGATATTATATCTTGCCCTGCAATTTTTCCCGATTCTCTTTATCCTTGGTATTTATTTTACTTTTCGATTTAACTCATTTTCACTATCGTGCGTATCTGACACTTGTTTCGGATTGCCACTTACAGAGGCGATAACCAGGCAGGCTGCACCAGCAGCAGCGGCAACAACATCAACTTGCCACACAGCAGCAGGCACCAGCAGAAGCTGCAGCACCAGCAACAAATGCGACAACAACAAATAACATTGTCTGGAGGTTGTCCTGTCTCTGCAACAGCAGCGGCACAAGTTGCCACCGGAATATTTTGCCCACTAGTTGTTGTCGTCTGACTAACAGCAGCCACATCCAAACCTGGCCTATGATGAAGTGGCAATGGGCCTTAAGCCCAGACACCACCGATATTGGCCAGCTTGGCAGCGAGCCCTGGCTTAAATTTGAGAAAAATACATTTTTAAATAGGCACAAATCAAGGTTGAGCATGCGACAACAACGGCAACTACTTTGGCTACTGTGGGCCAACCGAGTTGATCCCCGGGATTCGGGATACTTTGAAGTCGGCTAGGAATAGTCCTGCTGCTGCGGGTCAACAGGTTGCCATTGCAGTTGCTGCTGCTGTGCTGCTGCTGCTACTGCTGTTGTCAGCGCAACACAACTCGCAGAAATTCCTAACATCCCGGGCATGTTCCGGCTGCAGTCGGCATTGCAGGAGCCTCCGCGGAGTGTTCTCTAGTTCGCCAGGACATGGCCAGAGCCGTTCCCTAATCGATTGTCATTGTCGGCGGCAGTGCGTGTTGCCCCAAGCGCCACCGAAAGTCGAAAGGCTACAGCTCGGGCTCCGGCTCCTATTACTATTACAACGCCATCGTCTCGAGCCCAGCCGGCAGTTGGGATAAACAAAAAAAATTGTGTTTCAAATCATGTTCGTTTGGACAGAGTACAAACAGCTTGGACAAACTGCGGAAACGTCTATGAGATTGTCATTAGCAGGCGACTATTGCTGCTGCTGCTTTTGGCTTTCCCAGAGAATCCAAAGAACAATGCCCACACGGAAAGAAAAGATTACCAAAATAAGGGAATTACTTAATTGTAATCAATAACAAACTAAAGCTACATTATTATGTATATTTCTTTGAATTTATAAGAGATTTAATAAGACCTTAATGGAACCATACGCAGCTCTAAACGCATAATTAATGAATTTAAACTAAACTCTTTTAATCAAAGATTACTTCTATGAGTTAAAGCTAATTTTCCGTCTTTCTTTATGTGCAACAGCGCTGCAGCATTGGCAATTGCTGAGTTCAGCAGCAAAAAGTCGCCAGTGGCAAACGAAACGTAACGAAATACAAGCCGTGAATTTCATTCGAACAACGTCGTCTACAAGACAATCGAAGGCGAAGGCGAAGGCAGAGGCGCTGCTATGGCGATGCTTAAAGCCAACTCCGGCGACATTGGCGACACGGACACCGAACAATAGCCACAATTCCGGCCCATCCAGCACAGCACTTGGTTCTCGACTCTCTGGGTTCTATTGCCGCAAGAAAAAAAAGAAGAGCCAAGTCAAGCTGGGTCAACGAGAGCGCATTGGGCCACCTCGGGGCCGCGGGTCTTTAATCATGCCAACTGCATTGCAATTATTGTCACAACATCCAGCGATCGTTGCCGCCGGCAACATGTTGCCAACTTGTACAAATTTACGCAGCAATTTTCATTTCAATGTCGCCGACGAGTTCGTCAGGTGGACTGGCGTGAGATTATAAGAAAAACGGATGAATCATTTTAGAAATGGTTAAAAGGAGAAGAACAATATTTTTCACAGCAGCTTTTAAATAATTTAAATTTCTAAAACTCCTTGTTTTTACCTTTCGACGGTTAGGATAAAAAATATACTAAATAAACATAAGCTGTTTGCCTTCAAACCTTGACCATTTGATTGGTCAAAGTTCAAAGGAACAGTGCGATCGAATACTAGCCAGAAGCTAAGCCATTTTCATCATCGGTTAATGGCAATTAATATTGCTCCGATATGAGCAGAAGTCCGCCCGTTCAGCAACATCAAAGGTGGAAATAACTGCGCTGTCATCGCGGAAAACTGTTTGGACAAACAAATGATCAACAGTCGAGGGGGCAACAGAGGCGTACGAGCCCCATTCATTATAGTCAACAAGGAGGCATCTGGAAGGCGGTGTGAGTAAACAGAATTTAACAAATTTTCCATAATGATCCCAGGCATTCACCTGGGCTACCGATCTTGCGATCTCGTGTTGCAAGCCCATCTGGCCAAAGGGGGGAATCCTAAGTTTGCATAACTCATCTCTTTAAATGGGGGCCGAATTTTTTGGTATCGAACACAGACGGACGGGGCATTAATCCATCAAATTGAAACAACTAGCAACTGCCACGAGGGCAATTATTCATTCATTCATAAAGAGATCGGCCATAAATAAACAAAAACTGACAAATAAGTGATCTATGCTATGGCAAACCCCTTGGCCCAAGTCCCGCCCTCAGCTAAATCAGCAGAGCCACCCAATCGAAATGTTTTACCCCTACACCTGGGCACAGTGGTTGGAAATTTATGATTAAATTTATAATATATATACATAATGTATAAAATAATATAATTAATATCTAATAAGTAGACAAAATTCTATGTGTTTATCATAAAAAGTAACTAAAAAGAGTGTCAGAAAAATATTTCAAGTCATTAAGTCCTCAAAATAAAGTAATTAAAATTATTATATGCACTAAAAATATAAAAATAAATATTTAAATGTATAAATATATCCCTTTAAATATTAAAAAATCATTTAAAAGATATTAAAATCACTGTGCTTCTTTATAAACTGGCGTCACAAATCGTCGGCTATTGGGAAAATGGATCGAGGGACGGGAAACGCTGATCGGGAATCGGATCTCAAATCTGAAACAAACGTGGGCGGCTGGCTATATGTCCGGTCGAGGAGGAATGAATGAAAAAATCTGTTTTTAGATCAGACAGCCGGCGAGAGGGGATGGAAATGTAGCCAAGGAGCTATTACCGAGTGCGTATCTGTACAAGATCAAATTATTAACTGTGAAACTGTTTGTTTATTGTGATCGAAGCTCATTCATGTGCTTATCCAACGGGGCGGCGGCCAAACAAATTTTTACAAATCAATGTCTGACCCTCCCAAATGGCAAAAAAAAGAAGGAGATTCCACTAAAAAAAAATAAAGGAAAAAATTTAATATTCCAAAGGGTTTAAATCATATCAACCATTGAACTTTAAACTATTAAGTTTGAAAAATATCTCTATAATAAAAATAACAATTTGCAACGCCACTTTTGTTTTATATTTGTTTTATTTATATTTACAGCTTCCGGGCTTAATCATTTTTCTAAGATTGTAAACCCCAAATTCATACCCTCTTAATAAAGATAATTTAAGAAATAAAACACAGCAAGAAATTCAATGAAATATTATTTATTAAATATTTTATTAAACCTATTTCATCAAATTTCTTGCTGTGTAGCATAAGTGAGATGGAGCATAATTTTGAATCGACCAAAAAGCATGGCGAATACAAAAAGATCTTTTGCTGGGCGCCAAATCAGAATGCGACTCGCAGTTGTCTCCCACTCGATGTATCTACAGATACATTTATGCAGAAGTATCTACAGAATCGAACCTAAAGATATCAGTGGGTCTGCGAGTGTGGGTGAGCATCCGGCCGAGCCAGTCCGATGATAAACAGACACAGATACAACGGCCGAGATACAACTACAGGTGGCTCCAGCAAAGCGCGTTTCCGGCGGCATTTTGCATGGAACACACAATTTAAATATTCATTAATTTTATGAAAATCGAAATTCACGCGAATCGAAACGAAACGAAACGAAACGAATCGAATCGAATACGAATCTCTTGGCATTCTGCTACTGTGTGCCGCAAGTGTATCTTTCTATCTTTGTATCTGTGCGATTCCACTTTTGTTTTCAATGATGTTTTGTTTTTCAAATTGGACCTCTATGTGTGTGTGTGGGGATTCAATAAAATTATTGGGCGCGTCTCTATTCGAGCGTTAACAAATATTATTGTTCATTTTGCTGTTATTGTGATTATAAATTTCGAATGTGTTGCTTGTGTAAGCAGCAGCGACAGCGACAGGCAGCAGAAGCGGCAGCGGCAGCTATTTTAAAGGTGCAGCCCGTAAATTATTGTGCAGGTGAGCTTTAAATGGTTTTATTTTGATTTTAATAACGGAAATACTAAATTAAATATAAAAATTCCCAATAGCCAGCAAGTTGATTGATTTACATTGTTGCAATTGTTCGGGCTCCCTCGCCAATCGACTAACTAAACCCAATGAGTGAGCAACGAGAATGGTTTTCGACTCGACCCTCGACCGGAACACACCCAAATCCCCGATAGATACCAAATAGATAAATGTTTATAGCAGGCGGCCATATAGAAAGAGATATTGAACAACTTTTGCCATGGCATCTGAGGCAATAAACAATATGGGCACATGCGATTTACATATCAATGAAGCGATCATTGGGAACAGGCCTCAATCGTGTTCCAACTGAATGGCTAAATGCCCGATGTCTCGTTGACAAATTGTGGATCATTCCAATATATATATTTCCATACCCATCATAACATTTGAAAGCCTCAAACTCACGCCCACTTGATGTTGGGGTTTGTGGTTTCATAAGTACAAATAATATATAGCTTATAAAGGTATTTTAATTAATGATTAACAAGGTTTCTTGATTTTCTATTAAAATAAAGTCAATAAAATAAATTCTTTCTGATGTAAAAAATCTTTTATTTGCTTCTCTGCCTTTTTAATTAAAGAATTTAAAAGTATAGTTCGTTATTTGTTGAAATTATCCCGTTTTAAAAAGGATTCTATGGTCAGTAACCGCCTAGTTTTTTGGTTCTTTGTTCTAAATTTCCCTTTTTGCGGGTATTAAAAATTTATTAACCAAACTCAAATTCGCTTATCCCAAATTTTTTACTGAAAAAGAGAAATCACATACGCATACTTCGAGTATCTCTGAATATAGAGTTTCTTCTCATTATCATATATTAAATTTGCCATATATTTTCTTAATACTTTCAGTAAACTTTTTGCAACCCAATTCCCCGAACAGCTTCTTCCTAAAAAAACCAACAAAAAATAAATAAACATTGCTTCTCTATCGGATCGTGCAATCGCTAAAGACCAGCAAATTTTCGTATAAGTAGCACTTGGCGCTTATGAATTTCATTCAGCCAGAGGAGTGGATCCGATCCCAAAATTGTTTTACCCAAAACCGGCAACTTCCGTTCGAAAGCGATGGCCAGCCGCCGATTAGCCAAACCTCTGCGCCTGAAGATGCTTTATAATAATTCCAAATATGTATGCCGGAGAAGGAAAAACTCCGATGCGAGAAGATGGCGAGAAAAGCATTAAAAGACGAACATGGAAATTATTGTCTCGGCCGATAAAACGCTTCCGATAGGGGCCAGTGAAAATGCCACAAACAGCTCATTACAAGCGTCAAAACAAATTTATGCAAATAGCAACCATATAGCCATATAGCAGCATAGCCGCTGAGCCGCAGATCGGAGCTGCGACCGGGACTTTGAGCGGAGTTTGGAGTGGTGGCAATTAACATTGCGCCGTGCGTTGAGCATTAATCATTTTAATCGCAATTTATGTGTCGTCGACGTCGTCAACACGAGCCGACAAGGCAGCAGCAGCAACTCCACCAGTAGCAACTTCAGCAGCAGCCTCAGAAGCAGCCCCAAGTACAGAGAAACTTCCATAGATACAACCATCTTTAGGCCTATTTTCTTAAGAAGAAAAATTAATATACCTTTCACAGAAGAGGAAAGAATTATTTATTTATTTTGTGCTGATTTTTAAACCACTTTTCTTAGTGATGATCTCAAAAATGGAAAATTATGATGAAGCTAGAACATTAATACAACTTTTTTGGTAAAAATCAATAAGGTTTATCTCTCATTTATTATTTCTATATCCCAAATCTTTCCCCAACAACCCCAATTCAATGAAAGGAAGCCTTACTGTGGCCCATATTCGCCGCAAATGAGTGCTAAACGAGCTGGAAGACTTTTTGGGGCGGCCAGAAGAAAGCCAGCTTGGGGTTTTGATTCCGCAGTTTTTCGGGGCGGTCTTTCAAAGCCATCCGATGCCGGGAGATCCGATCCCCCCTGGTGAAGTCTCTGCTATCTGGACATCTTGCCGGCTCGGTGTCAACGTCAATGCGACACCGAGGCATTTGCTCCGATCAAATTATGTTTCATAAACGCTCGCATTTATGGCGAATGGAACAGCGACAAGAGGAGCGATCAGCGGTTAAGGAGCAATGATTTGTTACAATTCTCGAGTTATTTGAACTTTTTCGAGATTCCTCGGCCAGTCGGTCGTCGTTAGCGTTGGACTTTTTCTTTCCAGCTTTCGTGCTAAATGCCTAATTATTTTTTATTTGTCAGGCAATTGGCAAAAGGTCTCCTGGAGTGGTGAGTTGAGGCTGTGTAATCGATGTGCTTAAGAGTTGCAGGTAATCGATCAATGGATCAAAGGACAACGCCAAAAGGATGATTTTGTTGAGGATTCTGAGGGGTATGAAAGAGTTGGAAGAGATTTGCTTAACTAAAAGACTTTCATTGAATTATTAATATTAATAACTAAAGATATATATCTAACTATGTGTAGGTAATTCCCTTGAAACCTTATCTAATTTTATTGCCTCGTTAGAATAAATTCACGAGAGACTAACCTCTTCTCCTCCTTGAATATCCTTGCCCATTTATTACTCTCCTCCATTCTCAGTAACAGCCATTTAAGATCCTAAGTAAGCTTGCTAAAAGCTCAGTTTTTTTTTAAGAACTAGAAGAACGCATTCAAAGGAGTTTGAAGCTACCGGAGAACCGTATTTCCCACAGATGAGTTAGCCTTTTACGACCGCCAGCTGTTGGCCACTTGTAAATTTGTAATAATTGCAGAAATTTTAACTCCACTTAAGACTGCCTTAGATTTATGGCCAGCTAATTCGCTTTGCATGTCAATCGAACCCGAGAGGAGCAGCCGACTTCGTCGGAATGGAGTCAAAGTTTGCCCCTCCGACGTTCGCATGATTTCTAAAAACTTTTATTTTATATTAAAATTTAACGAGACTGCCATAAATCTTCGCTGAAAAGCAGACAATTCAAATTTCGCAAGGCTGACCGGCTGCAGAGGACTCGAGGAAAGGAGGGACAGGTTGACGGAAGACGAGTCTCCGCCGCTGAAATTGATCCAGTTGCAGCTTCAGTGGCAGTGGCAAGTACGAGTGCCAGTGGATGCCGCACATCGCTGGAAATGTTTCCATCATTGGCCGGGCAAAAGGGTTCAACTGAAAGAGGAGGGGGGCACCCATAATTCTTGTGCTAAAGGCCAGACAAAAAGCGCTGAGCGATGGCCATGTCAGCAGCTACTGACTCTGACTCCAAGTCGGACTTTTGCTCCTGCTCCTGCCTCCTGCTCCGACTTCAAGGCGATTTAACCAAATGGGCAAGCGGACAGCAGGCAAACTGGCCACGACCGCGTGCGTCGCCGGCCTGACAATAGGCGAAATATCATCGAAAACCATAAAAAACTGACAGCACAAAAAGAGGTGTTGACACATTGATTTATCTGGCATGCTACTGGGCACAGCACAGATGAGACGAGATGAGGCCGGACCCGGGACCACGTCCGCTGCCCTTCTGCGAGGATAAACGCTGCTCGGTGGCTGCTGTTTTGGATGGATGGATTCATATGCGGATGCCGCCAGAAACCAGTGGCAAAGGCGGCAACAATATCATAACCATAACAATGAAGACACTGTACAAAAAATGATTTAAGAACTATAGAGATTCTTAAGTAACTAAAAAATATTCTTCTTTGAATGTCACAGAAATTTTATTTGGATTAGCAAAGCTTTAAAAATATTATTTCTTCATGCAAATACATATTAAAAACTTTATAGAAAACATAATCAATTTTTAAAGTGTATATAAATTTAGAATAAAATCCCTGCTGACTTTCAAGGAATCCCAAAGAATATAGAGACTATATAAAGGAAGCATATTTTTCAATATGTGTGTGGGAGCAGCACCCCCGGCACGCCCTTTTTATGACAATCTGGATATCGGATCCCGGATCCATTTAAGCCACTTAACACGCACTCACACACACACAGATACACAAGACTGAGGAGCAAGCAAAGGGCCGAGAGACGAAGAGATATCCGCTGGAGTGATCCTTCGGGGCCTGATGGGTCAGCGCGATATGTGCCCGAAAAACGTTACCAATTTAAAAATTCCAAATAAAATATAAATTGACCAAATTAATATTGGGAATACATGAAACAATTCTGGGAGAAAAATGTTCACATTTTTTGGCTTCTTTCTTTTCATTTCGATCTTCTTTCAGGGGTTTTTGTGTTGTCTTTTTTTTGGTTCTTGTTTTCGCTCTGCGGCTGATCACAATTTGGGAGCCTGCACAATGCTTATCCCTTGCCAATTTTGGGCCTCAAATTGGAATCTTGAAAAACTTTGCAGAATCAAAAGCAGTCAAATAAGAAATCTTAGTTTTTTTTGGGAGGGGAGACATCGGGAAATGGAAAATGGAAAACTTTAAAATGGGATTTCGGCTTCCAGCTTGCTTTTCTCTCGCTCAACTCTGCGGTCGAAAGAGGCGACAAGGCATGAAACCGGTAAATTAAAGCAAAAGGATAAAGTTTAATTGGAAAACTATTTTTTGCCCGTCAACCTCCCCCCTCCCCCCCTGCCAAGCCCTCTTTGTTGGAGCTTCTTTAATCTGCTTACCTTTAGTTTTCTTAATTTCATCCATTCTGTCGTGGCATTATATCCACGAGTGTGAAGACAAAAGTTTCGCTTCCATTTCCGCTGCCAATATGACTGCTTGCCAATCCCGCTTACGCCCAGCCCCCCTCTCAGCCATAACACACACACACACACACACATTACACACACTCACATGCCTATTTGTACACAGAAATAAATAATTGGTATTATATTTAAGGACATCTTTAAATACAATTTGATTTTACAGAAAAGTTTTAAATCCTTTCATGATATCCTTGGGAAATACATGAATTTATTTCCTTTTCACCTTTAATTTTCTCAGTGCATGCACCGCAGTTGCTCCCAAGCTTCCCCCTCTTTTCTCTCGGTGAATGAATTTTAGCAAATGAATAGAAATTAAGTTTCGTTGCCGCTTGAGTGCTCTCACCCAACTACTGCAATGCCCCCTCGGGGTATTCCGTTCGTTCCCTGCTTTTGGCCAGGTGAGATAATGCCGTTATTGTCGAAAAAGTTTAAAATATGCCGCCTTTTATAAAATTTAATGAGAAAAGTTGGCGTTATAAATTTTTGTATGCGGTGGATTTATTTGCTCATTGCAGCAACTCACTAAACCCAGCGGCAGCAGGCAAAGAGATGGCAGCAGCGATAGGGCGACACTGCACAGCACAATTCAAAAAGTTTTTTCGGGTAGCCAAGTATCAGGTAAGACTGATTGCTGTTTGAATGATACCTGAATGGGGACAAAACTTTGAAAATGGCAACTGAGCAGGGCGAAATTTATAGAAATTCTAGATGATTTTCATGGGTATTTAAAAAGGTGATAAGGTCATTGTAATTGAAGATCAAAAAATCCTTAAAAAGATTTTTATTTTCTGTTTTTTATGTAAAAATAAAATCAATGAAAAATACAGTTAACAACTGATTAGGTTTCTTGGTAGGAAACAGCAAGAATTTCGGCTTCAATCCTGCTGCTTTTCCTAGGATAAAATCCTTGCATCATTAAAGTGGAATCAATCTGTATGTGAATAAAATCAGCATAATAGATATAGAAAAATACACCCATTGTTAATATTTCTCCTCCCCCTTAATACTGTGCATTCCATAACTCCCCATCAGATATAACCCATAACCATATGTACTCCCCCATTGATACCACAAAGGCTAGCCGCGATAATTGTCATCTGTTTTGCATTATAATACAGCTCGCGGCAGGCTGACCGACAAGTGTTGCAGATTATTGTGTGCCCTGTGTGGCGGGATACCTCTGATTAGGCGTTGTGTGGCGGAGGCATAAATGAAAATTTCATTTTCACAACGCGGCCTCGGCGGTGACCAGCAATATTTGCCACTAATATGTGGCCGAGCGGCACAATGGAGCCAGGGAGCCGCATCTGAAATGCATATTTATGAGCCCTGCGGACGCGGCTCTACTGCATTTGCATTTTGGCCGATTGCCTAGCCTAGACACAATTCCTCATAATTCGCGGACTGTGCGAAACTCTCTCTTTTTATTTTATTTTTTCTATTTTTCTTGTTTTTCCAGCCATTGCAAGCGGTGGTGATGCCCTTGCCACAGCTTTGCCACATTCTGCAGCACGTACGCTGGGCACTGTGGAATCAGAATTGAAAATGAATTAGCCCGAAATGAATGCAAAACTTTTATCGCCAGAATGGAATCTATAAGTCAGCCACATGGGTCCAGTGATTCTGGGATTCAAAGGGGGTCACAGCCCCAAAACAAAAATAAATACATTAATAAATATCATCCTAAATAATTTGTTATAAGATATTCCAAGATGTGACAAATTATTTTCACTCTAATTTTAATGACTCTTGCATTCAAAATAAATATTAAAGAAAATGCCATTAAAGACACTTTGAAAATATGATTAAATAAAGTGAAAAGTGGTAATTGCCTCACGTTTGAACCCACACATTTTTTCAGGTACGCAATTTAGACACAAAAAAGCTAGTGACTTGGATTGAAAATCTATGTTTCGATTGGACTAACATTATGCCTGATGTGTTCATAAATTACAAGCTCATTACAAGCCCCGCACAGGTAGTGAGTGTCGTGTTTTCGCGTACTCATAACACGACACATGAGAAGCCATAAAATCAAATTTCATATTTCATATCGTTTGCGGGGGAACCCTCATAATCATCAGCCTTTCGCCTCACGTCGACCGACCTGCCCCACCCACTCGCCTGGAAGCCAGAGTGGGGGGGGGAGGGTAATAATAATCACGCATTAATATCATAAATTCATGGCTCTAACTACCAAATTCGAGGCAGGCTTCTGCCACACCGCGCCCCAACTGGGGACTTGAACTGGGGCTGGGCCAGAAATCATAACAATTTGATATATTGTGCGATAGATATGGCCAAGCGTTGTGCATGGCAATTGGGATTGGGAAGTCCCAGACACAGCTTTCATTATTTTAAGAGTTAAATTAGAAATATTTACAAGTATTTAAAACTAGCACAATTCTTGCTGAGAAGCTACTGTATCGACCCTGCAACTTTTGCTAATGAATTGGTTCGTGGAAAAAGGCCAACCCCATAACCCTTTGGCACATCGTTAAAGGGTCCAAGCTGGGTTATAGTTATGGTCATGGGTCCCACCCAGGACAATGCCGGATCCTTTATGGCGGCCTCTTCAAAAGTGTAATTGAACTCCATTGACCGACCGAGGAAGAGGACTGTCTTCAGTACAACTCGGACCCACAATAAACATAATGGAACTGCTCGACTCGACCCATATGGAGTATGAAATTGCCGGCTGACACAATGCCAAGGCGAAGGACTCATAGTTTGAGGCCGAATATGATATTTCCCCCCGCCCAGCCGGGTTGACATTTCAATTTATTTCGCCATAAATAAAGCAATAGAGCCGAACCCTTTCTGCCGGCAAGAAAACCCCCACAAAAAGTTCGCAATTCGCATTCACAATTCACAATATTTTGCCATTGATGGAACCCCGGACCCCACCAGTTGTCCGGGGGTAGATCCATTAATTATACGCCCACTTCACAAAGGCAGGCTGGCTGGCAGGCAGGAAAAGTCAAAATATTGACAGCTTAAACTCTTTGCAGGATCCTGCAATTGTTGTGCAGAACTTGGGCCGTCCTTGCGACTTGCAATTATTCAATGGCAGTCGGAAAAGGAAGCGAAATAATATCCTTTGCCCATATCCGTTTATCATTTTTGACCTTCTGCGCGCTTTGGAACCCTCTGATTTGGTCCTTTGTGGCCGCTGATTGAAGGACATGGTCTGGGAGTTCGCCATTTAAGTTATTGTTTCGCCATAGGTCCAGGTTGCCTCTCTCTCGCTCTTCTCGCAGGACTAATGAATTATTATGCCTGGGGAAACGGCGAAACGCACGCCCTTCTATCATTTCCGAAACGCCATTCATATCGAAAGCAGCGAGCTTTGTTGCGAAAATTATTAAATGGCCCGGAATGAATGATTTAATGACCGATGCCGAGGCATAATTGCAGGTCCGCAGCCAAGGGTTCGATGGCCCACAAACAAAAAAAAATACCCAAAAAAAGAAATAATAACGAAAGGGGTTGACCGGCCTTAAAGTAGACTTAAAGCCCCAGGACTCTCTTGCAGGTCGGAAGTCACGGAGTGCACATAACAATTCTCGGGCAATTTTCCGGGAAAGTGCCAAAACGGATTTCTTCACACCAAATGTCTTTGTTTCGCCGGCTCACATTCATAAAGTCATATGCCATGAAAATTCGACTGGCCAAGAAGCCCAAGGAGCCCGGCACGGCACGGGAGGGTCCTTTGGGAGATATCACAATCAAACCGCTGTGTTCTTTACTACCGTTGTGCCACTTCTAGCCAGGACGTGGCCGGGTTTGGCCGGGGCAATTCGCCAAATGGAAATATTATTGGTCTGCATATAAAGTGAATTTTATTCAGAGCTCATAACTTCCTGCCAGGATAATGCACACGTCCGTGCTCGAAGCTTTGTTTCGTTGTGCGGTCCAAGGATGTGGCAGGACCTGCACTGCAGAACTGTTGACGTAGCAAATGGGTAACGACTCCGGAGCTCGTTTTGTGTCAATAACTGGAAGTCGGCACGATAGTTTGTCCATTTATGTTGATGCTACATGACATTGGATTGTTAACTTTATGGGGGAAGTTGGAATAATTCGGTTTCTGGCTGAGAGTTTCCACCATAAATTACAATTAGTGAACTATTTAGAACAGGAAACAAATTTTTAAGCCCTTTAATCTTTCATTTTTAAATCAAAAGACTAAACCTTCTCTTCGCTGTCACCCCTTTGGCTTTCATCCTGTTTTCATGGCCACTAAAATAGCAACGCCATGAGTTATCCTTACTCCTGGCTGAACCCCAAGTTATGCTAATTCTTCCAATCGTTAATTTCACGAAATATGCAAATAGTTAATTCAACTGAAAACTTTTCCGCCAATAACGACGATGATGAGACATAAAACGCAGACAGGCAAATAACCAACCAAAAGCAAAAAAAAATCCCAGTCGGGTCAAACCTTTTTTCACATCTCAGCGATTCGATCGGATGACGAACCTGCGCATTTCGCATTGTTATTAAAAAAAATGAAAGAAAAAGAAGCGAAAGTCAAGCGGAAAATATCCTTAGCCCCGACGGCATTATCTGCCTGACTGGCTTGGGTTCGGGAAGGAAGAAAAAAAGACGATGGTAGGGGAAACTCAAATGAAAATGGAAATGAAAAGCAGAATGGAATGGGTGGCGATGGGATCCACTGCGATGGCCGACGACGAGACCCAATCGCTGTGAGAAATTATCATAAAAATCGCGCAAACTCCGTGCGTGACTTTAAAGTCAGCGACAGCATCCTTGGGGTGGCTCCTGCCTTGCTCCTTACTTCCTGCCTTCCTGCCTTCCTTCAATCGGTGGTGGCTCGCAGTAGCATCCTTTTTAATATTCCCGTCATACGCGTTGTCATTTTTGTTGTATTTGATTTTAATACGAATTTCACATTTTACAATCAAATTAATTGGTCACGCTGCCGCAGAATTACACCCGTCGAAAAAGGGATACAAGGACACCCAGGGCTTAAGCCAACAAACAAGTTCCGGCCTTTCGGAGTTCCATAAGGGATGCATCCAAGGGGGATGGCCAAGGAACTTATTGCCATTGTCTGGCCGTGCACGTGAGACCCACGGAGCGTCGCTAATTTATGCAAATATTGACTCAGCCCAGGCCCTGGTTCAATTAGTTCCGCGATATTTATTATTTTGTTCAGCCGATTTTTGAATATTCAATTTCACCCGATTCTCTCGCGTTCAAAATGCTCAATTTCATGGCTGCCGCCTTGAGCCTCCAAATTAATTTGTAATTCGTTGGCAATTTGGCAGATGAATTATCTTCAAGGCATATTATCCACGCCCGTCCGCCGCTGCTAAATGCCAGAATTTATGTACGACTATTTGCATACATACGAGGTGTGTTCAAAAAGTAAGGTGACTTTGTATTTTCAAGAAAAACTATTAATTTATTTATCAATATTTATGTTGTCCCCTTCAAAGTAATCCCCCTCAGATACAATACACTTATGCCAACGGTTTTTCCAATCCTCAAAGCACTTCCCATAAGCACTTTTCGGTATAGCCTTGAGCTCTTGCAGCGATGCAGTCTTTATCTCTTCAATCGTTGCAAATCTCCGTCCTTTCATAGGTCTCTTCAGTTTTGGGAAGAAGAAAAAGTCACATGGGGCCAAATCCGGTGAATATGGTGGCTGAGGCATTATTGTGGTGTTGTTTTTGGCCAAAAAATCTCTCACAAGCAAAGATGAGTGAGCAGGGGCATTATCGTGATGCAAAAGCCATGAATTGTTTTTCCACAATTCTGGACGTTTCTTTCGTATTGCTTCTCGCAAACGGCGCATAACTTCCAGATAATACTGTTTATTGTTCTCTGATAGTGATTCGACGATTTTCCAAAACAATTTTCGTCACTGCTTGAACGTTTTCATCAGTTGTTGACGTGCTTGGGCGTCCAGAGCGAGGCTGGTCATTGGCATCTTCCCGGCCATCTTGGAAGAGTTTGTACCACTTGTACACATTTTTTTTACTCAGAACAGTTTCACCGTATGCCACTGTCAACATTTCAAGTGTTTCAGAGCACTTAATTTTATTTTTTACACAAAATTTGATGCAAATCCTTTGATCCATATTTTTCGATAGCAAAAAATCGCCGAGCTCGCAAAATAACTTGTAACTTTACGCCTCTCACAACCAAACAAAAGAGGATGTTCCTTTGAAACTTGGTACAGATGTTAGGGAAGAGTGTACCAATATAACAAAACAAAAAAATTGATAATCGAAAATATGTTGCCCGCGAAATTTGAAAAGTCACCTTACTTTTTGAACACACCTCGTATATCCCGATCTTGTATATGGGATTCCCAGAGTTCAACACTCTGATTCGATCCGACACGCCCTGTGTCATCATTTCATATTTCATCCGGCGATTGAGCCCGACGGGCGGTCTTCCGTCAAATCGGCGGAGATTAAAGATGGCCAGAAGCTGGGAGGCCCCCATAAATCGCATGGATTCCTCTTGAAAAGTTCAAAGTGAACTTGAGTAAATTTAGACATCGGCCAGCGTTTGATCGGCAGCAGAAGCGGATGATCACCAGGTTGGATCTAATGAAGATATATCGCAAATCGCAGCAGGACACCCATCAAAACTGGTGAAGGTGGTGCTTGTTTAGGACAGGAATGCTAGACTTACCATATCCCCCAAGAAAATTATTATTATAAACTAAGAGCAGTGAAAGACAGATAAAGGGAAGAGTTTTATTTAGAGGTTGTACTGGAAGGTGTAATAATGAATTGTCTTTTGATTTTTACAGCTCAAAAGTGCACAGACTCTGAAGGAAACTTTTCTAAACTAAACTCTCTCTGAAAATGATATTAGTTTTTACTAATTTTGGGAAGGAAATTAATCATTCTTTGCTATAAAATTCATATCAATAAAGAATATAATTTAGCTTTTCCAGCTGATTCTCTGTAAAAAACTTGCCTCTTTTTCTGTGAAATGTTATGGGTTAATGGTTAAAAGTATTCCCATATCCCAGATTGGACCATGCATCACCTTATTTACTCATGTTTTTGGGTTGCATCGACAGCATAAACAAAGGCCCATTGCAGATGAGAAACTACGTGCCCCTTCACCCCGCCCACGCCCTGGCTACCAGCACTGTTCAATAAAAAAGGAAAATAGACTCATAAATCAGCAGATTAATATTTTATGAAGTGTATTGTATCTTTCTCTCGCTTGGGCTCTGTCCGAATTGAGTTGGAAAAACTCTAGCAAACAGAGTTGTTGGATATTTTTTTGGGGGGGGGGGGGGGGGGGGTATTTCGGGTGGCAGGCTGACTTTCGAGGGCCTCGGAACAAACGACTTCCCTTTGTTTACCATAAATTCGTTAATAGACGCTGCCGCGTGTAAACAAATCACTTAAACATTTTCAAATTGACGCCTGACATGATTTTTTCGCTCCTCGAAAGGCGAGCGAGCGAGCGAGAGGAAGAGCCAGAGCAATCCACATCGATAGATGAATATTTATTTAGTTGTTGAAGTACGGGAAGTATCACAAATTGTAAATCTACTTGTTGTTACATCGGATTTTCCTGTTACCTTGCCTTGCCTTAGCTTGCCAACCCAGTCCCAGTCCCAGTACCAATCCCGCCGGAGATGGCAAGTGGAAACTGGCTCCGAGTTCCGAATACCGAATGCCGGAGGTCCAGCTGGCCAGCGACTGGCCAAGGGGAGGTGCTTTTCCGAGGTTGGAATGTAGGGTTTAAATATTGCAACCAACTTGTTATGAAACCGATTCTTTATGAGGATATATTTTCTTACTTTTTGCTAAAAGGAAACCTCTCAATCCACCCTCGCTGCAATGAAAAAAACCTAGCTGCAGTGCCTGCAATTAGTAATCAAGCATCGAGCATCGCGACTGGCCGAGTGAGACATTGGCTCGCTTCAGATACAAACTCGAGAGCGGCGGTGGAAATTCGGGCGGGGAGGGAGAAAGTAGCGAGTATCTCAGGAGTGTCAGATACAAATGCGCATACGAGTACAGATACGAGTACGACAATCTGTCGGATGGAGTTTTATGAAAAGTTCAATTAATTAGCGACGATTTTCGCCACATGCATTCCCATAAATTTATAATCAATGCATTTATTTGTGTGTGTTTTTCCAATTTTTTATTTTTTCAACATTTTACAACTGCTACTGCTGGTTGAGGACGTCGCGCCGTCTGCCAGCTGCCAATACAATTCATTTGCGCCACATCACCTGGCAGCCAGCCCTTCCCGCCCCCCCTTCGAACCATATAGAGCTGCGCCAGTTCTCGATGGATGAAAACAAATTGTGGCCCTGCATCTCTGGCTTCAGTTGGGATTCTATTCCGTCTGACAGCACACGTTCTCTTTGCCTTTTTTTATGTGTCTTCTTCGGCGCATTGGGCTTTCGTTTTCAGTTTTTTTTTTCTCTTCTTTTTATTTGTAAACAATAATTTTTTACAATATTCGAGTCTGAGGTGCAGATGCATCTGCAGCATCAGCACTCTGACATCTATCTTGTGGATGCAACTGGCTCATACTTGGGACCTCCACTTCCACATCCACTTGCTTTCTATGCTGCTGCAGTCTGTTTACGTTATTAAATTCGTTCTGCAATTGCCTCTAAGCACAAGGTAAATATCGTAAATTTTATGCATTCCGAATATCCAAATTTCGAGGTCCATTAACTCGGGGAAGTTATGTACATATGGTGCTGCAATTGCTGTTAATATTTTTATGATAGCTGTGAAAGTACTTTAAATAAAAGGGGGGAGAAAGGAAAAGAGAATTCTAAAAGAAACCAATTTAGGATTGGACACAAAATTAAAGTTAGAAACTTTATCAAAGTCCGCATTCTTCAAAGACTTTAAAGTATCTAAACCTCAAAATTCAAAACTATTTAACTATTTAAGACTTTTATAATTGTAATTGAAAATTCTTGGCCATATTCTAAGACCCATAAATATTTTTAATGCCTCGCCGAGAAAGCTGGTCGGCAATTGGTTACGCGTGTTACTTTCGTGGCGATCACTTTTTATGGTTAATTGGCTTTATGAGTGGGTGCTTATGCTACTGGCGGCTATTTAAATTAACCCATGTGGCACTAATTGGTATTGAAGACTAACCACAGGCCGGCGGCGCCAGCGGCGTCTTCTGACAATCCCAATCCGAGTTCAGCGGATGAAGCGGCACCTCCAGGAGTCCGAGCTGCAAGATACACGCGATAAGTCAACGCGAGTCAGAGCTTTGACAATTATTATGGCTCAAGTGTCAGGGACAAGCAGCTACAAACGTTGCCAAGTTGCCAAGTCGAAGGTATCCGTGAGATACGACCTGTGGCAGAGTACACTGAGACTGAAGGAGAGAAAGGTTTGAAGCTGTTTGAAGGATAAGAACTCTTTTGATTCTTTTCACACAACATAATATATATTTAATCCTATTTAATTCCAGCAATTTCTTTCAACTTTTATTTAATACAATCTGCAATTAAATTGCAGTAATTATTCCCAGTGTAGAAACTCCAACTCCATATGCGCATGCGCAGACGTTTTCGACATATTCGTGGTGTGATATGTCGCCTGGCGCTGCCAGCACTGTTCTCACAGATTTCAATCACGTTTCTAATGATTTTTATGACGGAAAATTGAACCTTTATTTATCTAGCCATCCATCTACCCATCTATCTATCTATGTATCTACCTATCTGCCGGCGTATCTATCGGATGTCTATCGGCTGAGCGATACCTGCACCGAGGTTTGCGGCTGTAATTTTAATTCGAAGCTGTCGCCAATTGGCTGCCAATGTTTTGGGGACTTATAACGCCGCCTAATTGCGCCGGATAACTCTGCCTACCCATAAAGCAAAATTTGTATGGCTCGAATGGGTTATGGGGGACTTAATTAATGGGTTTGCTTCTGCGCGAACGTGCTGGGAAATTGTGGCTTTATTTGCATGTTCGATACGATTCGAGTCGAAAATCCGGACTCCGGTGATTTGTTGTGCCCCGGCCCGGCCCGGTCCGGTCATGGGAATTATTTCTGCAGCTTTATGCCAGCTGAATATCAAATGGTATTTATAAATTATTAGTTTATTACAAGTCGTTCAAAGTGTCGTCGCTCCGCTGGACAGGGCAGTCCAGAGTCCGTTGTTCCCAGGCCGAATCAATCGAGGTGCTAATTTGTTTTATCGTCCACGGATCTCAGCCAGCGACATGAATTTTTATGCCGCAACCTTTGGATGCCATACGGAGTTCTGCGTAATCCAAGCTTCTCCATCGACTGCCCTTTGTTGTTCGATTCCCATAGTTGGCGAATCTTATCTACGATCGCAGAAACAAGTTCAGGCCATAAGCTATTCATATTGCGAATATCCATATTCAACGAATATGAAAACAAGTCTCGCTTATATTTATATTTTCAAGTTAATGCGAATGACTATCTTCGTTTGGTTGCCTGACTCATGCTAGAGAATATATTAATTTTGTATTAAAAACTAAAAATCAAGTACTTAGAACAATTTCCTGGCAAGTCCTTTAAATTTGTTCCCTTTTTCTCCCTTTTACCCTTTGAGAGTTTGACAAATTTCAATATGTAAGGCACCAAGTCCATGTGTCCATGTGCGGCGTCTGTCTATCGGAGCTCTTATCAGGCTGCGTAGTCCGGCTTACCTGCCCGTTTAACTCATTTCATTTGGGTCTCCGTCTCTGTCTGCCCACAGACTGTGGGCTCTAGAAGCCAGTTGGTCATTCTGTGTGAGTGGGACATGCGTCATCTTTGGCGACAATGTCCAGACGAGGGACGATGGGTTATAAAAAAGACAGCAGCAGCAGCGGCAGCAAGGCCAAGGATGGTTTCGGGATCATCTGGGTGTAGGCTCGTCGCTCTGTGTAGCCTTATCAATATTTTCCGTCAAGTAATTTATTGTATTTCTGGTCCCGGTCTGTCCTTAGGGCCAGGCACGAATCTAAACACTGAAAGAAATGTACAAACTAATTTTTATTTTGTTCTAGAATGAGTAAAGTATTTATTGTTTAAGAGGTTAAAATATTTTATTTCAAAATTTTATGCTGACTTTTAAATCGAAATCAATGAAAGCCTTTCTTAATATAATTTTTTCCAGTGCATTAAAACTGAATATTCCATCTTAGCCCATAGCAAGTGCATCACACACAATGTACGCTGTGTGTTTGTGGACATTTGCTTTATATCTTGTCACATTTTTATGGCCCTGGCCCAGAGCTAGGTCCTCCTTATGGCATCGATTTTTATTATTTTTCCCTGGATAAAATAAATATTTAACCATTTTATGATTGGTCGGACCAGGGGCTCCATTGTCTAGGCCAGTATTTTAATGCACTTTTAAAGAACGTCAAATTTAATAGACTCGAGCTCGGAGTCGGACTCACAGCAGTTAGATGGAAGTGAGCGATACTGGTGTCTTTTTTTCGGGCGATGTTTGAGACAAATAACAGCGCCCTAATGTCGTCGGCCCCTTGTCGTCGCCTTGGCCGGGTGTTAAATGTTACCAAAACATTTCTGAAGGCATTAAAAACAAACTCTTTTCATTGTTTTCAATTAAGAAAGTTAATTATTTGATTATTATCAGCATTAATTGCACGGCTCTGCCGCTCGGCTTTAGTTTCTTTATTCATTCTGATTTATTTCCATTCCGCCGCTTTGCATTTCGAGGTATGCCCCAAACGTATAAAATATATACTTCTATATATATATACACTATATATTTGAATGTCTTAGATGGTTGCATTGATTTCAGTCTTTCCCTTTCCCTTTGATATATTGCTTTTACATGGAAATTGGGGCCAAGACTCGTAAAAGAGCCCTCACCTCTGGGCTGATGAGATTGACAGGGCCTTAGCTCACAATTTTCGGCATTCATTGGATGGTTTATGGCCTAAAACATTGTATTAATTGGTTATTCCAGATTCTTTCATTAGCTTTAAATTTGGAAAGTGAGAGATTGCGAGAGAGTTCAATATCCACTTAATAATGATTATAATTCCTAGGAAATGAAATTATAAAGTGTCGTATTTAAGATCTATGTAAATTTATGTTGATTGAGTATATTTTTTTAAGATATTTCTACATAAATGATAAACTCCAAAGAGTCCTTAAAGAATACCCACTCAAATGCGGCCTAATCTTTGTTTAGAACTATTTCCAGCAATCTGTGCTAAGCTCCTCTTCTGCCAAGAGCCACTTGCCAACCCTCTGGCGATATTTCACTTGCCGCCGAACAATTTGTCATAATCATAAATCATTTCTGAGCGCTAAATCCAGTGCCTAATGCAACCCACAGGAACACCAGCAGGAAGGAACAAAAGGTCTGGACGGAATCACCGCATATTTCACAGCAGGATATTGGCCTCTAAATTGCCCCGCAAAACATAACGCTCGCAGGACCTGCCAAGGGGGGAGTCAGTGAAGTCAGAACTTCCTTTCCTTTCCTTTTGGCTTTGGTCCTTGCTGGGTGTATATGATTTTCAATTATATGAAGCACCGCACAAAAGTTGTTTGCACATATGTCGTATCTCATCAAATTATTTGCCAGGACACAGCGAGGCGCATCCTTTTGTGCCCGGTGTCCTCGGCATTCTTGGTGTTCCGCCCCCGTGGCTCATTTAGTGGTGACAAAGTTTCACTAAAACTCCTGCAAATGTGCAAGAGTTGCTGGCCAAAAGTTCAACGGGGGTTCACAAAGCCATGGATTTTTTTCCCGAAAAAAAAAATATATATAAAAGTCTGCAGATGCAGGAGGAGGTGCTAAGGGGGGTGCGGGGCGGGGCTGGGCAGACACAGACACAATTCAATTAATTGTGACAAATAATTTATGAAACTGCTTACATGTGTGTGCGGGTGACGAGCATAAAAATGAAAAATCCATGTATCAAGGAGGATAAATGAAGGATATGACAAGCATTTCCAATTTGACGCTGATGCGCAGTCCTTGGGGTAGTTTCCAGAGTTCGGAGTTCTGAGTTCTGAGTTCCTTGTCATTTAACCCCTTTTAAGTCCTGCACATCCTGCAGTAAGCTGAATGGCATCTGAGCTCGTTTCGCACTTCAAAGCTGTCATCGATGCTGAGATTTCTTTATGGCCTTTGTGGACATTCTACCAAAACCAATAACTGGTTGGAGGGAAATATCTTTTTTTGTGGGATGCAGACTTAAAGGGAATCACAGAAAATGGGTGAAGAAAAAGAAAGACTATCTACAGATATAAATGTTTAAAGTAATTAATTTGAAACCCTTCAAAAACCACAACTCAGCACCAGCTCAACCTTAAAATTCCCACCAGTTTCTCACCCCCTAAACCCAACTCCCTTCACTACTTTGTCCTCAGCTGTTGAAAATCTCTTCTTATGACATATTTTGATATTTATTTATTATCTTGTCACTCTGATTTGCAAGGACATAAGCCACCCCTGCTTGGATTTTCCGCGGTGGCCGGCGCTCACTTGTCGCGTGTCGAGCAGAAACAAAGCAAACAAAGAGCTGTCAGCAAGTGCTCTCAAGTACATTCTTTTTCGATAAATATATATATTTTTTTAAATACACTTGAGCAAAATTAAATGCACACTTATGTCGTAAAAAGGGTGGGCCGGGATAGATAGATAGGCGTTGAAATTATGGCGAATTGACGAAGCGCACACAAGTGGATTCCGGGCTCTCGAGTCCCTTTGTCAGTGCAAATATTTGACCAGATGCGACGCCATGGGTTCTGGTCCTCTTCTAGGATAGCCACCGCTGCTGCTGCTGCTCGGGATTCACTTAATTTTTTATGACATCCATGTGGGGGATCAAAGCGGATTTGGCAAAGTTCGATGTTTTGGAAATTGCTTCTCGGCTATCGAGGGCCAGCTTAGCTGCACGAAATATGAGCGAAAGTATCTATGAGATACGATACGAGAGATAGCTGGCTGGCTTCTTGTTACTTGGCTTATTTCGATAATTTATGGTTCAGCACAGGCAGAAATAATAAAGCTATTAAATCAGGGGGGTTTATCTATGGTTTATATTGCCAATAATATTAAAAATGAAATAAAATAGGTAGCTTAATAAAAGATATAATTATTTTAATTGTTGCCGCAAGGAAAAACTCAAATTTTAAATTCTTAAAAATAATATAAACGATTATATATTTATACAAAATATTTAAAGAAGAAGGAAAGCCTTTTTAATACATTTTCCTTCAGTGAACTTGCTAAATTTAAGCTTTAACTTGGCTAAACCTTTTTTCTGCTCTCATCTCCCCTTGAATTCGGAGCATTTCCAAGCTGCGTGCCAGGTAATCTAATGAGTTGGGCGCTCAATTAGCTTCAAGGAGCACGAAACACGGGGAATTATTGGGCAGGAAAAATGCTCTCAACTAATGGCAATTAGTCGGATTGCTTTATATTTCATGCCGCAGCGTCATCATCATTTATGAGCCTCGGCCTCAGCTTCCCCCAAAAACTAATTGAATTTTGACGTTGGCCCGTTCATCATTAGACCTGGCGGCATGTAAAAAAAAGGATACTTAACGCAAATGACTCGAATTTGTCAGACGGTCTTTCTCCCTCCCTCCCTCTCCGACAGATACATCCACAAATGACTGCAATAACTGCAAGCCTGGCGAAGAGGGAGGAGTCACAGGAGGTTCGATGGTCGGTCTGCTAATTTCCTGCAGCGGCGAGTCCTTGGGGGAAAGAGCTTCAGGGACGCTTTTCTTTCCCCGCCAGTGCTTTCCTTTTTTTCGTGTATGTATGTGCGCGGAAATGCCGAAAGTGCATCTGATTTATGTGCGTTGCAAACTTTCAACTTTGCTGCGAAATCGTTTCGATAGTCGGGGTCACCACTCGCACAGATACACACTGAGGCACGTGAGGGAGTTACAGAGAAAAAAAATAAATACTTTAATTTTACAAGCAAATATTAGCCCACAAAAACCTGCAAAGGTTAGTCTGTATTTTAACCAATTTACCTTGAATTTTCCCCCAGTGTACACGCACGGCTGGCGAACAATGAAATCAACAAAGAGGATCACGAATGGCGAGCCAAAAAGTTGGCGTTAAAACTAAAATTCCATAAATTAAACCTGGCTACTGGGAAACAGGATGACGGTGGGTGGAAATAAAAGTTTTGCTTTTACCCTCGCTTCGGTGATAAATCACAGATCTTTTTACATAAATTTATGCTTTGCCATTTGCTGCGGGAAATTCACCCTCCATCTCCCCCTCTCACTTTAGATTTTTCCAAGCTATGTAGCTTCACCTTGGTCCTGGGCTAATGGCCGACACTTGGGTGGGCGGTGGTCCTTCGGTGGTCCTGCTAAGTGCACGCTATGCTTACACAGATACACACACACACAGTGGCAACTGCTTATCGCCAAAAATATGAAAACTACCTTTTTCGAATGGGCGGACGTGGGCAGCACAATCGCCGGGCCAAAGGATATGGCGCACTTAGGCAGCCAGGACCTCACAGTCCGCTGCTCCTTGTATAACTTTTGGCCCAACACGCTTGATAAAGAAGGAGAGCTGCATATAGAAAGTTTCAACTGCAAACGAAAACTTTTGACCTTTACGAGGATGTGCCACGAATATGTTCCATGTACTTTCACACATATGTATGTATATATATATATATACATATATATACATATATATAGTCTGTGATATAAATACATTAGAAGTCAGTTTTATATAAATATTTAAAACTCACACTAAACTGAAATATTATATAAAAGTCAACCTTTGTTTAAGGTTCTTTTGGATTTTTAATAATTTTTATTAGATTATTTAATTAATTTAATATTAAAGTTAAATTTGCCTTACACATTTATACCGCACTGTACCTTATAGCTTCACACTCAACTGAAAGCATATGTGCAAACATTTGTGTGTATATAAAAATGTTCATATAAGCTGCACTTTCTTCATATCCTGATGCTAGTTTGCGCTGAGTTACCAATGCGTTTCCTTTTTTTTTTTTTCTATTTTTTGTTGTAAACTTTAAGGACTCATACACAAATATACTTAGCTGGCGGTTCTAGTGAGTTCTGGAGAAAGGAAAGAGCAGAAAATACTTTTCCACATGACTGTTTCAGTTCGTATTTCTATTTATCAAGACTTGCGAATGACAGGACCCAAGGATAGAGGGTTATTTAAGCTTGATAATTTTATATAATATAAATATAATATAATTAAACTATTACTATTATTACCTTTACAACTCTCGGGATATTCTAAACCTCAATAATAAGTTTTCCACATTTTCCCCCAATTTTAAGACTTTTAAATTATATATTTTATAAAAATTAAAAATAAATTAGATAAGATTACTTTTCACGACTCGATAATTATATAAAACAAGCTCTGATTCTCCAGCTAGAGCAGTCAGCCCCTCCTGGATCCTAATTGAGGAACATCTCTGCAGAATGGAGCCCAAATTAGGGGCCAATGCAAATGCATTCGCGACCACCTGCAGCCGGATCTGGGACGGCATCTTCTTGGTGGCCAACTGGTGGCAGCTGGTCGCCAGCTCCAGGAACTACGGCCAGTTGAGATCATAAAAAAACACACAGCGAACTGAGGATGGATGCACTTCGGGGCCGGGACGGGAATAGAGTCGTAAATAAGTGAGCCTAGAAAATGTCGTCGCCGCTGTCTGCAGTTGTACTTGGGGCCGATGTTGGAGCTACGGACGGCGCTTCGTGTCCGCATTTTGGTATTCAAATGAGTCTAAATGAGTCTACACGACGTGGCCAACTGTATTCGCATTTTACTTTTTCATTTATTTATTTTTATTTATGCCACTTCAGCTGCTGCTGCTTCTTGGCTCGCATATTTCATGAATCAAGTCGCTGCTGCTGCTGCTGCTGCTGCTGGTAGCGTGTGTGTGAAATGTGCGACGTTTGTTTAATTTATATGTGAATGCGCACGCGCAGAGTCCGCTCATAGGTAGCGGCGACACGCAATGTCCAAATATTTTGCATATTTTTTATTCGCTTTCCAATGTCCCCCTCCCCCGCCTCGATATATTTATGGCCCACGCTGGCCGTAAACTAGATCACTTTGATGATCTAACTGCGAATCGAATCGAGGGAGCTGCACTGCCAGTTGGAGTTGCAGTCAAAGCCCGAGTTGGAGTTGAAGTTGGAGCTGAGGCTGAGGCTGAGGCTGGAGGACCCGCCTAGTGACTCTCGGGGCTCTTCCCGTTGTGGTGGTGGCCTCCTGGCGCCGTTTTCTCGGCCCGAAAGCCCTGTTTCGGGTGGAAGTCGTGACTAATTACAGAAATTAAAACGCTGTAATTTAATTATGTATCTGCGATTTGTTATCGGCCCTGGCGTCGACCGTCTCAGCTTGCCCCAGCTACACTATCGCCGTATCAAAGTCAATATGCATCAGTACAGTGGGAGAAAATATATATTCTTTAATTGTAAATAGAATAAGACGATTTTGTGGCTAAAAATATGTTTGTTTGATGCTCACAAAAATGATTCAATAACTTGGATCTTCTTATATATTATAGGACATTATTCCTGATAATCTCCTAGTTTTTCCTAGTGCATCAGGAATATCTCGGGGGTGTTCTCCAATGAACTCAAACTGACTCAATCCACCGGGAAAGCAAAGAGGCAAGAGGTGGACAAAGTGCAATTCATTTGGCCAAATACAAATGCAGGAAAGTTCACAAAAGCCCAGCAAAAAACAACAATACAAAAAATCGAAACACAAACGTAAAACATTGGAAAAAAGTCAGCGGACACTGGGCATTGAATCCGAGATAGACAGCTTCAGCTCCATCGATATGCACTGATTTCCATATTCAAACGATTTCGGTTTGTTCAGTCTGCCATTTCGGTGGCGGATATGGAAGCCAAGACTAAGCGACCTGGCCAAGTTGGCTTGTTAGATAAAATGGGAAACAAATTTGCGCAGCGATTAAAGTTTGAGATACGGGAAATAATTGTTGAGCTTGATTATGGATATAAATTTAAAAGATATACACATATAATAATTATGTTTAATTCCTAATAAATGTAACTAAGATGTTTTTAATTCCAAACCAAAACAGACAAGTAGTCAATGTAATTTACATTATTTTTAGGCCAAGTCACTTGCCAAAGTCCACATCAATTTACCCAATTTGGTGGGAGGTTTTTTTTTTACAAAACTTTGAACATTTCCTTGAATTGCATTCACAAAAGCTAACACGTGTCTAAATCAAATTATTAAGGGAACTGACCATGTTAAATATATACCAAATTCCCGACAATGTTGTGCCCCACAATATTTACCAAATCGTTTAATGCCAATTGAAAACTATTTCCAACGATAATGAAGCGAATTCGATGAAAAGCGGGAATTGCTGCAGCTGCCATAATGAAAACAAACAAGAATTTCGCGCAGGGCAATAAAAATCGGTGCAGAGAACGTCTATATCGGACATGGATATTCGGCGAGCGACAACAGAGTGCAATTTAAATTGTATATTTTCCTTGGTTGCGTTTCAAAATGGAATGCGTCTTGGGCCGGAGGTTTTTGACAGCGATTTTGGATTCGGATTCGGATTCGAGTTGGGCTACAGCAAGTGCCATTAGGTTAAAGCCGAAGGCTTTTATATCGGGCGGGATGTTTACATATGTTATGTATGCATGGATATGGAATTAGCTAGAACACATTCGTGGAACTGGGCGGGCGAGGATTTTGCAATTTGTGAATGAAACGAAAAGTGGAAAATTTCTGAATTAAATTCTTTTCGAACTGGCCATTTGCATGGAGAACAGAGTCCACTTGACGACGGCTAATGCAAATGCGATGCCACTTTCCGAGAATCGATTGACAATCTTTTTTTTTTTTTGGGCGGCTAATGCATCTCATTTCTGCTCAAAACTGAGCAATTCAAGGGTCCAGCAAAGACTCTTTGGCATCATTTGGGTGCATTGTTATTGGAGGCTGGAAATCAATAAGTACGATTTATAGGAATTTAAACAAGGTTGGTTTTTTTAGGGAAATTAGTTTATATCTGACTCACTAATGGTGACTATTTCACTAGGTTTTTCTATAATTAAAAACTTCTATAAAACATTTACCATGATTTTGAAAGCAAATATATAATTATTAGTATACTTACAGAGTTTTCTCTTATTTGTAACCTCTTCCAATTATTACAAAAATTTAATAAAAAGCGTTAAACAGAAAAATCCATTATATCCAAACGTAAAATGTTACACATAACCCAAATCCCCAGGGGAGCACAGACTGACAATGGCCAAAAGAGCAGCGTAAAAACAAACAAACTCCAATCACGTTTCTCAAAGCGGCCGAAACCGAAACGAGACTCATAAGAGCGCGAAACATTTTGTTGTTATTTTGTAGTTGACACCCGAAAAGCACCCCTCGCCACCTTGCCACTGCTCTCACCTGAGCCTCCAATAGAGAGACTCGCACCTGTGCACCACCGGTCGCCAGACTTTGGCTAGATGCTGGGCTAGGCACTCGCACTGCTGTCGAGTGGCGGAAAATACGCTGTAAAAAATAGAATTTATAAATATAATGAAAGCCACAAATTGTTACAAAAATACTCAAATTACATACAAATTAATCAGTAACTCTTATATGACATTCTCAATAAGAGCTTCCTTTTATATTTAATTTATTTACTATTTATTTGTAACAGTGCAACTCCCAAAGCAACCTGAGTCTCTTTCATTGTATCTCTGCAATGGCAGACAAATGTTTCGCAGTGTTTCGGGCCAATTCAATGAATTTTCGGCTAACTGTTGATGTTGCGGTTATTTTCCAGCCTCGGTTCGCAGCAATTAAGAGGTGTGCACGGGCCGAGTCAATTAAGCTGCCGGCATTTTGCCCGATGCAAGGGATTCCCCGCGAAACCCCGCCACATCAAGTCCCCCCATCCCACTTCTTCGGCTAGACAGACATCTTCCATAATGCCGCACGATTGCCGATAATCGCCTGAGATCGCCCCCCTTCAGCCAGTCACCATTTTGGCCGTTGATGTGCCTGACTGCCAGTTGCTACATACACTTGGAAATTAAATCTAAATAGTCTCAAAAATATGCAAACAGTTAGTTAATTTTCAGAAGAATTTTCTAAGAATTATTTCTCGAATGTTTTTATATAAGTATAAAATATTTATTTTAAAATTTAACTATACTTCACCGTCTTTGAGTGGCATAAATAGTATTACGTATACGTCAAATTCTTTTACAACTTTTCAAACATTTAACAAAACAAAATACTTTTTTGAAGTTTATAATTATTAATTAATATTTTTTGACATCGTTTTCAAATCTGTGCTTCATGGTTTTGGTAATGGTACAAATATTACGTATACGTTTTATTCTTGTAAAACTTTTTTAACATTAAATAAAACAAATACTTTGAAATAATTGAAATTCACAGAAACCCAAATGAAAAGTCTTTTTCCAAGTGCAATTGCTGTTGCCGGTTGTTGGCAATTTGCTGCAGCAATTCATAATAACTGTGCCCGCTACCACCCACAGGGCGGTTGTTAGACCGCAGGAGGAGCAGGGGCAATCAGACCCAAGCCACCAGGGTTGCCGGAGCACTGCGTCGTCCCCCTTGTCCCTCTTTCGTACCCCGGACAAAATGGAGTTCGCGTCGTCGACTCCAATCGAGGCGAGTCATAGAAAATTGCTGCAATTTTATATTTACAGCAATTGGGCGCAAATGCCGGGGCCCGAGACCGGGGAGGGAGCAGGCGGGCAGACGGGTACAAAAAGCACAGGCAAATGTAAAAACATGAACTTAAAAATACATAATTGCATATTCCACCCGGGACCAACCGACCAGGCATCCAACCAAGCGATTGGGCCAACGTTTGCTGCTGCTGCTGCTGCTGCCCCCCACAGTATCTGCCCCGTTCTGGGTTCCAATCCCCAATCCAATCCCTCCCCCCGCAAAACCCAAGTTGGACACACAGAAAACTCGGAGCTGACAAACAACCAAACACTCATACGTCACGTTGATTGGAAATGCGGCACCGTGGAACCAGATTAAGGATTATTTTTATATTTATATGGGTTTCTCTTGGATATTAAAAGAATTTATAGATAGGATATTGATGGGATATTTTATATTATATTATAATTTGTTGCCTCTAAATATTTTCTACATTTAAATAATCATAATCTAAAAGAGACCATTTAAAGATGTCTTCTGGAAAATATAATTTACGTTATATAGAAATTTAGGTTCAATATAATTTTAGGTATTCTAATAAATATAACCAAAATAAAATCATTAAAGTAACTTTCTACTTGTCCTATCTCTCCTAGTTGTTCTTTTATTAAATCAATCAAATATTTATGTAAAATATTTTAAAATAAATAAAATTTGGCTAAATATATGATTTTATTTATATTCCTTGTACCTTCTACAATTCAGCTTGAAGAAATAATTCCAACAAGCTTTATTTATTTATAAAAAATCTCGTTTTAAATAAATATCCCCAACCTGGGGCCACAATAAATATTCCAATTCAAAGCTTTGTTATTATTTCAATATATTTTTAAGCAAAAGAAATGGCACCAGTGTCCTGCAAATGATTTGACGTAGCGGAAGGCGGCCCACTGACTGTAAATTCAAATTATACATACACCAAAAAAAAATCAGAGAAAAGTTAGGAAAAACAACCTCAAAAGCACATGAACACTTTGCACTCTTCGGCTGCCGCTTCTTCTCCTTTTGAGGGGCAAGGAAGACGAAATAAAATAGCAAAACGTTTTGCATCCACAAGAGCGGCAAACAAAAAAAAAATAAAACCAAAAAAAAAACAAAATACAAGAAATAAAAATAACAGCAAGAGCAACAACAGCAGAGAAGAAACAAAATCGAGGCAAATTTCATGACAGGCAAGTAATTTTGTTGTGATTTTTTGATTTGACCCAAACACTCACACACATGCAGCTCGGGTTGAAACGTGCAATTTGTATTTGTGGGCTCCCCCCCAACCCATTTTCCCCATTTCCACCCATTTTCCAGCACTCTTTTCCATCCGTATCTTCCGAACAAAACGGCAATTATGCCGCGCTCCCGCTCCCAAAGCGAGGGGGAAATATATTTGAAGCGCTTAGATTTGGACAGTGGGTGGCAGGAGGAGTCGACTGGATTGGATTGATTGGAGCCGGGTGAACCGGGTCCGGGCTCGGGTTCGGATTGGGTCTTTGTCCCGTTGATTTACAGCGCAGCACAAAACGATGAATCGATGATTCCGCCATGAGAAATTAGATCGACTCCCCGGCAAACTCATCATCAGCATCCGCTAGCAGCATTGGCAACATTGGTTGGCCCCAAAAACACAAACACAAATAAACAAATCAAGGACTCGATACTGAAAGGCGAAGAATTACGAAGGATATAATAAAGTTTTAATACTTTTAATAGAATCGAAAATATAAAACATATAGTTAAAGATTATAGAACTTAAATGTTGAAAATGAAAGCCATTAAACAGCATTTTAAACTTTCTTTATAATTAAATTATAATACAACTCTTATCTTTATAATCATACATAAAACATAACCCCCTTCGATCCCTTAATAAACATAATTTGATTCAATTTTCCTTACTTTTATTACCAAAACTGTGTTAACCCTTGCTGAGAGTATAACGAGCTGCTCTGGGATTGAAATTTTGGAAAATTGCTGCTGGGATTGCGGGATTGTGTCCTCCGCCTGGCCCACCTCCTCTGTATCGGGAGTATAAACTGTAGTAATTTTCTACTTGGCTCTCCGCCCTGAGCTGAGCGCTGAGCTGTGCTGCCGCCTGGCAAAAATTGGTTTGAAAGTTGACTCGCTCTTTGGTGTTTTCCATGTAATCGCCCACCACCAACCCGCCTCCCATCGAAGGGGGTAAGCAGCCAAGCAGTAAATCGCGCTGACTGCTGCAAATGTCCAGCGCCTGGCTTGGTCCCGCTTAGAAATCCCAATCCCGGAATTCTCTGCTCCGCTCCGTTTTGTTCTGTTTTAGCAACACGCCCCAGAGGCAGGGCCGATCGGCCCCGATTAATGCCTCATCATTTGGGTGAAGCGGAAAAGCGGGAAAAGCGACGCAAATTATCTGACTACGACTTCGACAAGGCGTGCCAGCCAAGTCAATCGCCTTCGATTGTCTCGACGACTGATGGGATGTGTGTGTGTGTGTGAGTGTTTGTGGAGGTCCCAGGTCTCATTTGGCCTAATGGCTGCCAGGATGCGTGCCAGCGGAAAGTGGACTCCCGACTCCCCTCAAGCAAGATGGGTCCATTCATCGGCTTCATGTTGATCATATTTTACTGGGGGGGGACTTTATTCTAACAAAATTCAAACAAAGGACAAGCAGCTGTCCCTTTTTATATCGATACTGCTTCTCATAACTCTAGAATGTAGCTTAAACAGAAGCCTCTTCTTGCCTAGCTTTTGTTGTCTCGCTAATCCTGGCTGCTGTGTCCTGTTTTTCCAAAAAGTGTGCAGAGGGCAACCGCAGGACTAAATCAAATAAGCCGCAAAAATATCATACAAATAGCACACAAAGACAGCTGGCAGACATGCCTATCATAAGGCCAATTAATCTCGCAGTGCAATATTATGATGGTGTCGATTACCCAAGCAGACAGCCACGAGCCATCGACACGTGACCGGGGATATATTTATGTGTACATAGCTTCTCCTTCGAGAGGACGTTGCTCCATCGAAGGCTGGTTGTCAGCTAAGCCCGTGCATAATGTTGCCTAAATGCGAACGCATGTCAAACTCAGCTAGTGAATCGCCCAGGTCTGCAGACTGAAAAAAATATGTTTTGTTTGATAAAAACAAAGATTTTATCTGCAAATAAATAATCAGTACTGGCTTAGATATTATTAATAGCTTTTAAGATTTGGAAATTCATTTTAGAAAATCTTTTGGCATACAGAAATTGTATTTAAACCTCCCATGATTTTTCTGCGTGCATTTTGTGGCAAGTTGGTTCTTCAGAAGCATCTCCAAGCTGCCGATCGCTGGCAGACTTCTCTCTCCAAATCTGCCGACGTCAAAATGCTGAGACTGAGACTGAGACCGGAGGAGACCAACTCTTTGGGCCTCCTTAGCGGCGGCTCAAACGGAGGCCGCCATTGTGTGTCCGGGGCCAAATGATGTGCCAAACTGACACTTGCCGATACACAGATACGGCCACTCAAACACCATTAAGGCGGGTGTTGCATCGCGGGGTGGTGCTATATGGCTATATAGCCATATATCGGGGAGCATCATGGCATCGGGGGAGCTCTAAGCTGGCATATTCCTGTTGATATTTGCCGGAATGATTGTTAGTTTTATTTTTATTTTGTGACAATTTCAGCAGCAACAGCAGGAAATAATAAAAATGCAAACAAATCGTTAGATTTTCCTATTCAAGTGTTTTTCACCACCTCGATTTTCCCCCTTCCCAGCAATGGTTGTTGTTGTTGTTGGTATTATATTGCCTTTTGTTGCTCGTGTCGATGTTGCTGGTGTCGTTGGGCATGTTGTTTAGGTGAACAGTGGGTAAAAATGTACTAAGACTGGGCTAGAAACTAGTTTTCATAGATTTTAAAAGGAATATTACTTGTTTATTAAAAGTCAGTAAAAGGAAAACAAATAAACTCAAGATAATTTAAGTCAAAATTGAAATTAAGTCTCATTAAACCCAACTTAAGTAAGTGCAAAAAAAAACTGACTCAACATTCCAAGCTAAACCCTTCAACCTGAAAGCAATATGAATATTATAATTTGCATTATATCTTTCGAGTAAAATCTGCCATGCAAAAGCTGTTTACATTTAATGTGATGACAGCAGCGGATTGTAACAAAGATATATTTAATGAAAACTGGAAATTCCATGTCAGAACTCAGTACAATAACAATTTGAATTCATTTTTAGATATCCAGCGGCGAATTCAAAGTAAACGGAAGCAATTAAAATGCAATCGGGGTATCATTTATCCAAGGCAAAGGACAACAAAACGGGAAACATCTGATAATAAGGTTTCATAAATCCAGAAATTCTCTTTTTTTAAGCACTAAAAATCCCAGTCAGCCCATGGTAGCCTTGGGTGATGATGACGTTGGAAGCTGCGCGATATCAGAGGCTGAGACGACGACGATGGACACGGAGCTGAGAACCAAACTGAAGCCCGGGCAATTTGTGCAATTTTTCTTGTTTAGATTGTTTTCGGTGTTTGCGTTGTAGCTGTGTGTGTGTTTGTTTGGTTTTATGCCTGCGATAAGCCCGCACACTGCCCATAACCATTCTCATATTATTTGTAAGGATTTTTGCATTTATTGCCAGCGCTTTCAAGGATTTGCCTGGCTCCCAAAACCCAAACAGAGAGAGGGAGAGAGTGAGACCCAAACCTAAGCCCAATCCGATCCCGATTCCGGTCCGAATATGGCTGCAGTAGTTATCTTAATAGTTATCAGCCGATTGTTGTTGTTGGTGCTGCCTGCAGTTAGTGCGTGGAGCGGCCACTTTATTCGCCAGTTAAATTTGATGCCATTTAACGGCTGCGGCAATGGAGACATTTTGCCCTCTTGTGCCGTAAATCCATTAAATTGCCCCAAATTAAACTAAACTAAAATGCGAAGCGGAGGAAAGGGGATAATATTAAGGAGAGAAAACAGTTGGCGTTGAGGATTGACAAAATAGTGTTGAAAACTTGTAAATAAACTGCCCGGAATGAGAGCAACAGCAATTACACGCCTCGGAATTATATATTTACAAAGAAACCATAACTCAACTCGAACGCCAACCCTCGCGAGGGAACAACGACAAGGGTTGTGCGACACCCAAGAAATGCATCTTTAAGGTGCCCGCTGACAGATACAGGGACTACCTACAGCAGATCATATCCTCGGCTGTGCTGACACGAGTGATGAAAGGATCCGGAGTTATTTCCCCATTCCCTGATGATGGCCTGTCAGTTGACAACTTGGCATATTAACCGTGTTAATTACTCACTGATGGCATAACTCTGTCATGTAGCATGAGGGGTTAAGTAGAGCAGATGTTAAAATGGAAGTAAATAAATATTACAGGATCAGGCTTAATATATAAATATTTTCAACAATTAAATATCTAAAAGTAAATATTATTTCCCTATGTTCTCACCTGGAAAATTGTTAAGTTTAACTTTCTAAATCCCAAATTATATTCCATTATTTTATGATCCACCTGGCGGCTTCCATGTAACTGGCATTTCCCAATCGAAACCAGTTCAAACATCCATCAGCTGGCACAAAAAGCAAATGAGCCACCAAAACATATTGCTTTTTATATATTTTTTTATAAGCCCAGACCAAGCACACACACTCAGAACTCAGCGGGTGTCCGTCATTAAAAAGATGACAAAGCGATGTCAACAAGAAATTTTTTGATTAACGACTAAAATGCCAGAGAGCCAAGCGCGATCGGTCGCTGCGATCGAAGTGGACTCCGGAATGGAGACAACACATCCAAAAAATAAGTTAACCAGAAAAAAAAAAACAAAAACCAGAGAGAAAAAAATAAAGCTAACGATAAAAAAACCCGATGAAACCAGGCAGCAAAAATTTGTTGTTGAAGGTAAAATATCAATTTAAAAGGCCATACAAATATTTCATTGCTATGGATCAGAGATCAGGCTCTGGTTGGTACGGCTTGGATCTCGTCGATATTCTGTTTCGATTTCAAATTAAAAGATTATGACGATAATAAACTTGACTAATCATTTTTATTACAAAACCATCGCGACATCTGTTACCACGAAAAATCTTGGAGATGGTTTTCCCAGAACTCCTCTTCGATCGAGATAAGTGCCAATGCCAGCCCAAAAAGGAAAACTCAAAGATGGTTTATTAATTTTTCATAACTTAAATACATATATTTATTTGTTCTTCTCAATAGATTTACTTTTGTTTTTATGTTTAGTTTTTGTTTTGTTTTGTTTCTTGTTTTGGGCTGTGTAATAAATTATGAGACTATGCTTAATGCTTACAAACAGAGAGTGATTTTGCATTTGTGTATAATTTAATTGTGGTAATCAATACGCTTACGTCTAGGGTTATCCTTCAGGTGAAGGGAAATTAGAGAGTGTGTGTGAGTGTGTGGGGATTGTCCCCTTATTTTCGGCTAACAACTAAATTAACTATGAATGTTAGATATCTTTTGTGGTTCTCTCATCTGTGATATGGAAAGCATTTAGCTGGAACCTCTGCTGGGGTCCTTGCAGTTCGTAATTTGTATTTGTTTTTATTTTTTAACATTTAATATCACAATTTCTCATATATATTTTTTTGTTGTTGTTTAGATTTTATTCAGTTTTTTTTATTCCTAACCCATTCGCGAAAGCAAAGCATTTGGATTTCGAAATGTGTGTTTAATAATAATAATAATAATAATATAGTGTATGCGTGTGTGTTTTATACGAATTTTATGTACAGAAGTGGAAAATAAATCTAATTTACGAATAGTAGGAAACAAAAGCCTGCGCTCGGCGTTCGCATCTAAATTTATAGCATGTCATATTATTGCACATTCCAAATAGATTATTAACATGTTGTGTCTGTGTGTATGTTTGTGGGGTTTGGTTATAATAATATATCATATATATATATGTATATTTACACATATCTGCTTGAATCTTGCTTAGGTACCTATTATATTTATGTTAGCATATACCTTAAGTTTTGCTTTAAATTCGAATTTTGATTTTACTACGCCTTCACTGCTGCTGCTGCTGCTGCCACTTTAGATACGGATGCAGATACAAAGATACAGATACACTGTGTGGTGTGCCTGCCTCCGTTTTTAGTTTTGGTTCTGAATGGAACATGAAACGCCATCAGTCTCTCCATCCCCAGCCGCCTTTGGTTCGCCTTTTTCTTCGGCTGGAACACAAATCGCTTTTGATGCATCTTTGGATACGTTTCATGATCCCACCCAGTATTGGTATATAGGTATATATTGTATGTATATGTTCTCCTGGAACGCTCATAAAAAATTGTTTATGAATTATTCTCGGGTAGCCAGGAGCGATCGATCATAGATCATGGCCTAGCCCCGCAGCATTTTCACTCGGCGGCACGAACAACAATCAAATAATATTTTTCTGTGGGCCACATTTTATAAATATAAAAAGATTTGTGTGTTTGTGTACACCGCTCTCTACCCTCCTCTCTTGAGATCATTTGGTTGCGAGAATCGATTGCATCTTGACTGAGTCTGGGCCACCGGGATGAGATGATCGCCGGCCGTCTTCTGGGAGCAAGCAGGATCACAGACTCGCGATCTTGATCGGGATCGTGCTATAGCTAGCCGAGTGTTTTCTTTATTTGTGATGACCATTACACTCACTCAACTGCAATTGAAAAGAGCAAAAAAGGAAAATGGAATGAGTAAATATGAAATAATGGTGGTTTTTAGGGGTTAAAATAAAAACTAATTAAGAAAAGAAACCCTTCTATTTAAAGTTCTAACTTTACTCAAACAAAAATCTAACTTTTAAATTAATTTTAATTATTAATTCTCCATTCAATGAATTAAAAAAAGCCCTTGCTTAAGTTATTATTTTAATATAGAAACTGCCTTGGAAGACTTACATTTTACGGCACGATTTCTGAAGGTCTCCTGCTCCATGTCGCGGATCTTGTGGGTCAGCATGTGCTGCTTAAGGTTGCCCTGCAAAAATTAAAAAAAAAATTATATACTTTAATTAGTATTTTCTTTGACTTTAACTGATCGAATCCCTGAGCTCGAATTTTGAGCTTGAAAACCCCCCGCCGTCAATGTGATTGCCACCCGAAACTCACCTTGGTGGTAAAGCCGCGATCGCAGATGTTGCACTTAAAGGGACGCTCCTTGGTGTGGCTCCTGTAGTGAATCTCCAGCGCCGAGTGGCAGGGGAATGTCTTGTAGCAGATGCCGCAGGTGGTGCTGCCGCGGACGCCGCTGAGTGCCAGCGGATTGAAGGGAGCCGCCGGCATCACGGACTGGGCGATCTGGTTCATGGCATTGCACATATTCTGCGTGGTGGCGGGCGGGAAGAGTGGCAGATTGGGGAACATGCCGAAGGGCGGCCGGGCGCCCATCAGCGGATTGGGTGGACCACCAGCTCCTGGCACCGCTCCTCCAGGTCCACTTTCTGTCCGCTGATTGGGTTGCGGGGAGTTCTGGCGCTGAGCTGCAGCTGCCGCTGCCGCCGCCGCTGCTGCTGCTGCGGCCTTCTGCTGCTCCTCCGCCGCCTGGCGACGCAGTTGCTCCTGGTGCTGGTGCAGCGCCGCCATCTGCTGGTGGTGATGATGCTGAGCAGCCGCCGCAGCGGCCACTGCAGCCTGTTGCTGCATCAGGTGCTGGTGCTGCTGCTGCAGATGATGCTGCAGTCCGGGTGGCAGGCAATCAATGCCCACGGTAGGCGGCAAGGGGGATGAGAGCAGGGAGGCGGGCGCATGGACATTGGGAACACTGGGACTCCTTGGCCGGTTGGGTGGACTTACAGGCTCCTCCTTTGGCAGCGGTGATCGTGAGCTGGAACTGGAGGTGGGCGCAGCTCGTGGCGTGAGGTCCAAAGCTCCCTGGGAGGCCTCCGAGCGGGCAGGCGAGGCACTGCGCTTCGGCGCCAGGTGTTGTTGGTTCACCGAGGGCGAAGTGGGCGCCGAGGTGGAACCCGCCGAGTGGCCATGACTCGAGGCAGAGGATCGCGGTCGCACGGAATTGGTGGACGCCGCATCCAGCCGCAGCTTCTGCTCGAACAGCAAGGACTTGAAGTCATCTCCCGACCGCGGCCGTTCGCCCTCCTGCTCCAGGTGGCTGTTGGAGAGATGCTCCGAGGACACATCGTCATCGAATTCCTCCCCGCAGTCCATGTTATCGTCCAGATCCCCCTGCGAGGACTCCGAACCCAGGCCGCCGTTGTGCGCTCCATGGTTGGCGGCTCCAGGAGGACCACCAGGACCGCCTGGCAGGGCACCGAAATGGAAGGCAGCCGCTGCGAAGGGATTGATGAAGTGGCCCGGCATCATGGAGGGCGGAGGATCCCTGATCTCCGCCGCCTGGATCTGCTCTGGCGTGAGGTCAGTGGGCTCGCCCGTGTGCAGCCGGATGTGCTGTTGCAGGACGAGGGCATTGGAGTACTTCTTGTGGCACACGGGACACTGGTGGAAGTTGCGCATCGGCGGCCGGATTTTATGGACCGCCATGTGGGTCTTCAGGTTGCCTTTGGTGGTGAAGGCCCGTCCGCAGATGCGGCACTTGAACGGGCGTTCGCCCGTGTGGGTGCGATAGTGCATCTGGAGGGCACTCTTGCAGGAGAGGACTCGATCGCAGACGACGCACTGGTTGGGATCGCTGATCTTCTTGTTCTTCATCAGCTCCTTGAGCTTCATGGTCTCCGAGGTGTTGGACACCTCAATGAAGTTCTCCCACGAGTTGTCGTTGCTGTGGGGACGCGGCAGCAGGGCGGCCATCTCGTGCTTGATGGGATTGAAGAACGGCGACCTGGCCATGTGGTGCGGGTGGTGGTGAGGCGGCGGCGGGACTCCCGGGGGCAGGGCTCCTCCAGCTGGCGAACGCACGGGGGAATGGTGCTCGGGTGAGTGGGTCTTGGCGGTGGTAAAGTTCAGGGGGAAGCGCTCGGCGAAGAAGTCCTCACGCGGCGGCAGCTGACCCGGCGTGGGCAGGTGATCCAGGTGGGATTGGGAGCCCGGAGAGGGCTGCTGGTGCATCAGGCCAGCGGGCTGGATGGGCTGCACCACAGGCGGATAGCCCAAGTGGCTGCTGCGGTGATGCTGATGATGCTGGTGGTGCTGATGATGATGCAGGTGGTGGTGTTGGTGGTGGTGTGGCGAGCGCTCTGCCTTGGGCCTTGGCGAGGGGGTTCGCGGCGGTTCCGAGAGGCGATCCTGCTCCTGAGCCTGATCCGGCTCATATGTCAGGCGCTCCTCCTTAATGCTCACCTCCAGGGGCAGGGGCTCCGGCTCGGGATCCGAGGCATCCGCATTCTCCTCCTCTCGCTCTTGCTCCTCCTCACGTTGATCCTTCTCCTCCTCTACAGGCTCATTTTTCACCTGCCTTGGTCGCTCCTGCTCCTGCTCTTGTTCCTGCTCCTCCTCTTCGTGGCTTGGCGAGGGCTTCCTCAGGTCTGTGGGCAAATCTTGCGGGAAGAATGGATGTGGAGCAGCGGCACCCAAGCTATTGAGGATTCCCATGGGCGGGCGATAGAGGTTCTGCAAGCCAGGGAAGGCCGGCGCAAAGGAGCTGGAAGCAGCGCTCACCGGAGGCGGAGCTGGCGAGTGCGTGGGCGAGCTGTCCGTCGGCGACATCTGGTCCAGCAGCGGCGGATGGAACTTGTCCATGTGCTCCGGTATGGGCGTGGCATTCATGGGCACGTGCGGAAACTTCTGGGCGTGGCGCTGGAAGTGGACCTTCAGGTTGCCTTTGGTGGTGAAGCGGCTGCCGCAGACGTTGCACTTGAAGGGTCGCTCACCGGTGTGCGACCTGATGTGAATCTGGAGGGCGGAGTCGGAGCCGAAAACCTTGCCACAGTACCGGCAGCGGTGCTTGAAGAAGGGCTCGTTGCGGCTCTTACCATCCGCTGACTTCTCGCCGAAGGCAAAGTCATCGGCCATGTTGTTGGCCAGGATGCCCTGCGAGGCGGAGTCGAGCACCTCCTGGGCGCGCTTCTGCAGGAGATCCAGGGAGTTGGGCTCCGGCAGATCGTCGTGGTGGGTAATAATGCTGGAGGCCAGGTCCGAGCCGAAGGGCAGTGGGGTGTTCTCCATCTCGAGCTTGAGCTTGGCCAGCGCATCCTGGGTGGAGTTCTCCTTGTGCGATGTCTCCGAGCTAAGCCTTCGACTCGGCTGGGACTCGTGGTCATGCTCCCGCCTTCGCTTCAGGGAATCGCTGGGGGAACCGGAGGACTCGCGCAGAGGAACTCCAGCATTGATCAGGTGCTGGCGGGCCTTGGCCTCAGCCATTCGTGCCTCTGCCTTCTGCCGCAGCTCCATGTCGGCAATGCGCTCCTCCTCCTCGTAGGTATCTGTCTCCAGCTCTTGATCCTGGTCCTGCTCTTGCTCCTGATCCTGTTCCTGATCCTCCTCGCCATCCAGCTCCTGCTTGGCCTGGTTGAGGGCCAGTTGCGACTGCAGCTGCTGGATGAGCTGGATCTGGAAGAGCTGCTGCTGCTGCAGATTGAAGAGGGTCTGCTGCAGGAAGGCCAGCTGCTTCATGGCAGCCTCGTTGTCCGCCCCCGAGGATCCGTTGGCAATGGTCTTGGCCGCAAACTGGGCAATGGCCATCTGCATGTTTTGGATGACCTCGAGGGTCACTGGAGCACCAGCCACCCCTGGTAATGCACCCTGCGTCTCGGGCAGAGCACTCTGCGGTGTCTCATCTGACATCTCCACATCCACCTCGATGTCCTTGCTATCTTTGTCCTGCTTGGGAACTCTCTCAATGGCCGCCTCTTCGGCACTGGCCTCGGCCACCGGGGAACTTGGCATGGAGCCACTGGCATTGGGCTCCCGCTCCTCGGATTTTGGCTTATTCATCACCACCATGTTGTTGTTATCTTCAATGGTTTCTAAATCTGATTGAAGCGCTGCTTGGCTCTCCTTTGGCTGCTCCTCCTGCTGCTGCTGCTGCTGGTGGTGATCCTCCTCCGGCTCGGGACTGCGACTGGGACTGGCCGTGGTGGTGGCTGTGGTTAGCGGCGAGCAGCCGCCGTTCTCCTCCTGATCGCTGCCTATTTCTGTAAATCAGAAATAAAGAGAAATGTTATTTTAAGAAAGGTTTCCTAGGAAATTAAGTTTAGGAAAGAATTAAATTATATATTTTTATATAAAGTAGAATTACTATATCTAAATATCTATAGAATTTTTTAAAAATAAAACTCATTTTTCAATATATTTCCCTTTGTGTTTTCCACAGCATTCCATTGACTCTGTTGGTTGCAGGGAAACTGAAATAGTCAGAGGCTTGTCGGGATTTCTGCCCATTTCCCGATAACTCAACTACCTGTTGGTCACCCCCCTGTCTCCCCCCCACCACCCCCTTGGGCTGCATATGACTTAATCGCTGGCAATTGTTCGCTGCAATGCGTTGAAGTTACTGGCGGGAGTGGGGATGCTGCCTGCTAGTTGCTGCTGCCAACTGAATGCAATTACATTTCTTGTTGAAGCATGTGTTCTCTCTCCTTTTCCCGCAGTTGCAGATGTTTTTCTTTTTTTCTTTTACTTTTTTTTTGCTGCTGCCCACAATTAGTCTTTGAGGCGATCGCTGGTCTGCTGCAATTGTTGCTGCTGCTAACCGACTGATGCTCACTTGTTGCCAGGTGAGCTGTCCAAAGGGGAGAAAGCAGTTGACAGCCGTTTGGCCTGGTCCAGTGCCTCGCTGACTAATTAATCGCGGCGAGCCTAAAAAGCAAACCAAGTCACAGATTGGTCCACCGCCGCACACGCACATAAAATATAATTTATGATAACTCAGAGCCAACGAACTGGGGCCACCACACTCGCTCCGAGCTCGCTGGCTGGGCTGGATCGCTTCGATATATATAATAAAACATATTTCTGCACAAATCAAACGAGTTGGGCGAGTTTTCTGTTTCTGTTTTCTGTCCACAAAAAAAGATACACAGATACAGATACGGAGGAGTACAAAAGATACGCAGATAGAGCGGCCCGGCCGGGAGACTATCAGCGCCATTTGCATATCGATCGCATTAATATTATTTTTATTATTACTTTTCGCTGGCGAATTAATTTTCAAGATTCCATGGAATTTGTTTTTAATGAATTTTCGTGACTCTTTGCCGCAATTGCAGTTCAAAAACGAAACCGCTCCGGCCGGAGGAGTTATGATTATGATTGCCGATAAGTAAAGTGTATTTTAATTAATTGAAATTAATTATAATGCCCGCCATAAACCTTTCAGGCGGCGGCTCACAAAACGCTGCCAACGAAAAAATAAAACAACTTCCAATTATGACGAACATAAAATTGTCTCGAACATGGTTAAGTCATTTTGCAATTGGTAATAAAATTGTTAAATTTACAATAACAATAAACGCCGCTTGTTTATTGTGTCCGATTGCTGCTGCGTTTGGGGCCAATGCCTTTGCTTTGGCCCCCGGTTTCGGATTCGGATTCGATTTTTAGTTTGCCGTATTTTAGTTCCTCAAACGCGTGGGCGCCCCAAAACAAAATATATCCAAACATTTAACCGAGTCCATCTATATATGCCTAAATATATATATCGATTGTGCTGCTAGTCGTGGACAGAGGGTCGGGGGTAGCCGTTTAAAGATTTATTTTTTTGTCTTCCCAAAAAGTGTATTTTGTTCTACTGACAACTGGGCGGGCGGTTGGTCCGGGGTTCATTCCCGCCAGATAAATAAATATGAAATTGTGAAACGAGAGGCTGCTGTCGGCAGGAAATTATATTTCCCATTGTCGAAACTCACACACGCACTAACCGCCTTCTATATAAATTAAATCGCGCCAGTTTAAAGGTGGATTAAGTCAACTCATAAATTCGGCTGCGTCTGTTTTTGCTAAATTCGAATGAATTATTCCCGTTCTGCATGCGCAACTGAAGCGAATAAATCCCCGAAGAGTGTTGAGTGTTGAATTGTTGTATTTCCCCCCCTTAGATACTCATAATTGCTAACCCCCCTCCCTCCTCAACAAAGGTCTGTCCATCAACTCATTAACCAATGTCAACTTTTTGGCATTTTATGTGTCCAAATATTTTCAACGAAATTGCGGTGCTGTGCCGACTTGGTTTGCTCATAAATTTTGTTTTGGTTTATTTTAGCTTTCAGCAAATCGATTTTTTAGCCCAACAACTGAAAACTGGTAAATTAAATTAAACAAAATACATTCTAAGAATATTGCAGAAGAAGTTTATGCCAAATTAAAGCTGGTAAATTTATTATTATATTTATTTTTAGTGCCTCTAACATGTGGTTTAGTGCAGACTAATGCAGAGATATTTTCCGAATTTAAATGATAAAAGAATAAACTATTTAATATTTATAAAAATATATTTAAGATTCTTGTTAAATTTGTTATATCTTCAATTAATAAAACAGTAATTGAACCATAAAGTATATATTTAATAGCTGACAAAACAAATGTATTTTTGGCATTAAAGTTTATGATGTATACTATTTGAAAATAAGAAATATACCAATAAACAAATTGTTTTTAGAAAATAATATAATACACTTTAATTTGCATTAAGATTTCCTCATCTTTTCGCATTTTAATAATAAATTTCTTTGAAATTCCCATTAAAAGTAAATCCCTGTTGTACAAAACTGACGACTTCCTTGGAGTCGTACCTCCACCTCGACATCTTTCAGTTCATTCCTCTATGCATCGAATTTTGCATATGCGACGACTTTGGTTCTGGGACCGACTTTCAATTATTCCATCGTCATATTCAATATGCAAATCGCTGCGAGCCAACCGTGAGCCCGGTGGCCTGAGGTGAAACAAATGTTCAGCCAATTGGAAAATGCAAAAAGGAAAAGGCAGAAATAAATCCAAAAACAAAATGCGAATTTCGAATCAAAAAGAAAAAAAACTACATAAAATATACACAAAACAGTGCGAGCTAAAAACAGCAGAGGTATAATTGAATAATATATCCCCAGTCCCAAGTCCTGCCATAGGTCAGGCCCCGTGGAAGCTCCTCCGTTTTAGACATACATTTTTCATGGGTACTTTGTGGCGATATGTTGGGCGAATTAAGGCAGTAAATGGAAAAAAGCTAAATCGCATAAATAAAAATAATTAAATAATTAATGTCATTAAGTTATGCGAGCGCGAGGCACTTCGATTACAAAATGTAGCGACACAAATTGATGGGCATTTCCATATTTACAGGAGATATATGTATATACTATATGTTCATATATAAAAAGGTGTGTGTATATACCCTATATAAATCATATGGAAATAAGAGCCAACTCGCGGCGAATCTGCTTCGATTTTCATTTTTTGCGATATTAATTTAATTTATTATCCCGCACTAATGAGTTAACATTTATTAATGCCGGAGCAGCGAATATACAACTATACAGTATGTATATTCACCTCCTATATGCCATCATATATGCGGTGTATAAATAAAAACCGCGCCAAACAAATTGATAAAACAAAAAATATATGTATATATTTTCACACATACAACTGAAAATGTTTATCACCTTTTTTAAAGCTTATGGGCAGCAATTTTCCCAAATTTAATGAGAACTCATTTGTAATTAAGAATATCGACGAATAAAAATATATACAAATTTTGAGGAACAACTAAGGAAACACCTTTGCACTTTAATTCAATATTTAAAAATTAAATTGAGTTATTTTTTGCGGCCTGTATCAATAAATATAATTAAGTCCGAAAATCGAAGCTTTCAAAGCCAATTAAAGAAACACGCCTGCCACAAAGGCCTCCAAAAAAAAATCAAAGACACTAAAAACATCCAAACTTAAACTCATTTCTGTGCCTTTCCCAAAAGTTATTTCTTCTGTATAAAATGCTACGAAGCCATATTTAAATCATATCGATTTTAAGTTGCTCCATTAAAACGAAATCGATTTTTGATTTATCATAAAAACGAGATCGACCAAGAGGGGGACGGGGAGTACCCCTAGCCAATGGCAGCTGTTAACGTTCAAATTAAAACAAATCACAAACTGGAAATGCTAAACCAAAAGAAATATAATTTATTTGTATAAATTTGTCCATATAACCGAGAGAGGGAGGGGGGCTGAAGGGAAACTGGTGCAACACGGGGCGCATGGCTTAGGTCTTCTGAATGTTTTAAGCGCATTTTAAAAACGTATTTAAATGGCCTACCTACGTCTGCCATGGCTTCTGATATTCAAAGTCCCAAAGAAGTCACAATTATTAATGTTTTACCAAAAACTAAAAATTGTGGTTTCCATTTTCAAGTCTTATCAGTTGAATGGAAAACGGTTTAAACCATGTCCGTAGGCCGATCAAGAAATACAAAAAAATATGGCAAGACGAAAGGAAACAACAATAATGACAAATTTGATAACCAATTTGAAAATGGTTCAGTTATGTATCAAAATCGTATTTCTTTTGGAAAATGCTTTTAAAATTTATTTTATGCTTTAGGTTGTTGGGGGAAAGACTTTCTAATTTTTTGTAGCTTTGTGTTAAAAGCGTTTACAAATGACAAATGAAACATGTGATAACATAATTTCAAGCAGACAGCTTTTATTTTTGTTAACAAATTTTTCTGTGTGAAGCAATTATGTCAAAAACAATTCGAAATATTTCAGTTTAAACGAGAATATGTATTATTTTTATGTATTTGAGATTTTGAAATTTAAGTCAATTAGCCTTTTATTTAATATTATAAATTCCTCGTTTGAAATCTATAACATTAATTGCTTTAATTTCCACATATAATTTCACCTCTTCAATTGAATTAATATAACTATAAAATACCTTTTATTTCACCTAATTTTCCTATTGCTTCTAATCAAATTTCATAGTTTTCCCTATTTAAACAGATTTATAATTTGTTCCTTTCCAAAGCTCACCTTTGTCGGCGCTGCGAGCGCGATCCTTCAGCTGTTTGACAATGCCATATTTCACTGTACCAAATTGTATCATTTTATTGATGGTCTCCTGGTGATTATCCTTGAAGTCACTACGCATCGCACACAGAACGTTGGACAGGTGATTTTTCATCAAGAGAACTTTTTCGAATGCACTTCCGTTTCCCGTGTGGTGTGTGTGTGGGTGTGAGTGTTGCTTTTGGGGCTTTTCTCAAATATATTTTCTAATCATGCTGATTGAACATTGATTGCACTGTGTTTGTCATATTTTCAAAAACTTTGAATTATTTTGTGTGTTTTCACCGAGCGGAAAAATAACAGAATTTTTCGATTTTTGTTTTTTTGGTTTCGGTTTTATTCTCGACACTTTTGCGTTTTGCCGTCGGCAGTGGTGGGCGGCGGCGGCGTATTACCGCTGGCCTTTGCTCGCTCGCCTCGATTGGGTTTACTGATTTCGATACGTAACTCTGTGTGTTTAGCGGAGGGCTAAACTACGGCTGCCCGTTGATTGTCATCGTTTGTCAGAATTTTCGCGGAAAACGCAGGAGTCGTCGTCGGCTGGCTTGGGAAACTGTGCGCGTTACGCATACGCAACGTGCCTCTGCGAACGTTCAGCAGCGCGAGTCGTCGAAATCACACTGCCACAAACAAAAACAGCCGCTCGACCCGACACTTCGCCTCGGCGCTTGTCTGCCTTCGGCTTTCACCGCCGTGCCGCTCGGCTTGCGGCGCTCGGCACTCGGGAGCGCAGCAACCGGTTTCACTGTTGTGTGTGTGTGTATCTGTGTATTTTTATTATTACAGCAACTGGCATATCCTGACAGTCATTCAGATTCAGCCAACCCACCTTATGTTCACTCACACACACACACACGCTCTCTCGCTCGCATTTCATATAATTTTTCATATGCGCCCTCTCGCTCCCTCTCATCATAATTTTTATTAAATCGCCCTGCCTCCTGCTCGCACACTGTTACTGTTACTGTTGCCAGCCCTCTCGCTCTCAGGAGGGAGTGTGTTGCAGCTATCTTTTTTTTGTTTTATTCGCTTTTGCTCAGTCGCAGTCGCTGTTTTTACCTGAGAAACGAGAGAACTGAGACGTTTATGAAACTTGTTCGGCAAATTATGAGCTTCTCTCTTGCCACAAAAAAAAAGAAAGAAAGAACAACAACAAGATATGGGAGGCTATAGTGCACAGACTATAAAAATACCGGGGACACACTGTGGAATATTAGGTGAAAGCTTGATGAAATATGGCTTAGATAATTGAAAATTGCATACTTTTGGCTACTGTCAGCAAGGAAGATTATGAAGAGAGGACTATTGGTGGGGATAACTTATCGGTTTATTTAAGGGAGTTGAAAGTAGTTGTAAAAAAACTTTTTACAGATACATTTCACTTTACAGATACATTTCACATCCCAATTGTGGTATCTGTAGCTCCTGTAATTCCCAAGATCTTTATAGAATATCTTTCAGATAAAGCCAATCCCCGTACAAGCACACTGTATATGCCCCTTGAACTCTTCGAATAGCGGCTACAATAAGCTGCGTTGACGTCGACTGCGACAGAGGCAGCGACTTCCTTCCGCCTTTTGCGGCTCACCTTTGCGCCATTGTTGTTGTTGCTGTAATATTCTTCACTCTTTTTAGGGGCAAGTTCGCGCTCTCTCTCTCTAGCTCTCTTGTTCGCTCTCGCTCGCACCACCCGATTAATAATTTATCATAATTTATGGGAGGAACCCCATCCCCTCTCACCTTTGGGCCCTTGGGCAGACAGCCATCTTGCTCGCACTAGTTGGGGGCGCCTGTCATTTGTTGCGCTCTCCCGTTTCCGGTTTCGCTCGCTCGCTGCCTGTCCCGCTCTGGAGCGTAGTTATGAGCGCTACTATTGTTGTTGTTATTGTTGCCTTTTTTTTAATTTCGGTTTTATAAGATTTTGTATTCTTTCGCTATTGTGTTCGTATATGAAATCCACCACCACCACCACCACCTACGACGCTCCCCCGCCCCCTTATTATCGAAGAATTCTGACTTGGGTGACTTCGCTTATTCGTCGGCTTGTGAGTATGTGTGCTATCAGTGTGTGCGTGTGTGTGAATATTATGAGCCATTCATCAAAATGTATCTTTTTTTGGTTCTTGGCATTTCGTATCTTTTTGACTTTTGGGCAACTCCCACTTCTCTAATTGTGTTTCCCTCCCTCTCTTTCTCTTTCAGGAATTTTTGTCACTTCAAGTTTTTTGTTTTTTAATAAGAGAAACTTTCGTACCAGTTCTGAAAATTTAATTGCAAAATGTTCTTTTTTGTGTGTTTTTTCATCAACACCTGTCGGCGATAAAAACTTTTTTGTTCTCGATTTTAATTGCAAATTCTTGGGCGACTTATAGAAACGTGTGACAAATGAATTATGATTAATTTTCATTGTCTTCAAGGTTTTAATTGAGGGAATGTGAGTAACCTTCAATTGTTTATGGAAAATCAATTAGGCAATGGGAATAGTTATTATAATTGAGAAACATGTGGGAGTTGAAGGAAACTTACAAAATTAAATTGTGTTTTTAATGGGTTTTTGGATAAATCACTAAATGAGGTTTTATGGGAATTAAAATAACATAATAATTTTACTATTGAAAAAATATTTTGTATAACCATTAAAATTATAATTGCAAATTAAATATTTAATTTAAAATGTTTGAGACATTTTGTTTAATTTTTAAAAAAGATATCCTTAACCTTATCAAAGAGGTTCTAATTTTACCATACACATTTCCAAGTCTTAATGATTATCTTTTTTAAGATTTCTGGCTTAAAATAATGATTAAGAAGGACTCTTTTGACAGGAAGCTACTTACCCCTCCAGGAAAATCCTTGGAATTCTCCGCTGCAAGTTGACTTTATTACGGAACCTCCGGGAATGTGATGGGGAGTCGCGTGCGACAGAGAGGCCACGATGGGGCGCTCCTCGGGAAAGAACAACAATAAGCTGGAAATAAAAGGAGGCATTAATAACGCTGTCGATGTTAACGTCGCTGCCAGCAGCATGGCAAAGTGGGTGGTGATGGGGGCCAGAGGCTGTCATAAATTCTGGCGAGAGCAAAGGAAACCCAAAGAGAGCGCCAATAAAATGAGCAGCAAGGAGGGTGGAGAGGGGGCGATAATACATATTAAAAGGCGAAAGAAAGACGGCAAGCAGAAAAAAAAGGAAGAATAGGACCCAGGAAGGGTGGGGGAGCCAGAGCCACCTTGCGCACCAGTAAGAAAAACCCACCAACACCAGCATACATCAGCCGAGGGCATGTGTGTGTGTGTGTGCGCTGGAGAGAGGGTTTGTTTATGTACAAGGCAAATACATAATTCATAACGCTCATATTCGCTCATTTTGCGCCAGAGTATCGACCAACGAAAAAGCGGATCTGCCCTTTTCATATCTGCCATCATATTCACACCCACACTACGGTGCCGCATCCAAACACACAGATACACACGCACACACGGAGACGCCAGCACAGCAGACAAGTTTTTGATAGACTCTCATAATCATAACGAAAACAACAACAGCGAACCGCATCGCTGCCTCTCGCTCTTCGATTACTGCTGCCTACAGGTTGCCTTCTCTCTCCCTCTCCCGCCCTCTCGCTCTCTCGCACACCGCGCTCTTGCGCTCATTTTCCAACCGCCTGCTATTTCTATCGCACTCTTGCGCACTGGCGCGCTGTTAAAAGTCTTATACGCCCTTACGCTGCGTATACGCTATTTTCGAAAATGTTAACAGACTTACCGGAAATCAGGGGAAACGCGATGTTAGCTGCTGTTAAAATTTGGAATTCGATAGGAAATTGAAAATGGTTTTTCATTGATTGATTGATGCTTTATGAAGTCAAAATTATGAATTATGAATTTACTTGTTATACTTCTAATTACAAAGACTACTGTTTTCTATTTTATTTTGAACAAAAATGGATAAGAACAAATTTGAAAAGAGAATATATTGAAAATTCTTTTGATATTTACAATTTTACGGAAGAAAATTTCATTTTCTTGCTTTGGTTTCTATTGACTTTATAGGCTCGTCTCAGATAATTGAGGTTAATCAAGATGGGGCTTTTTTTTGATTTCTTCTAAGCTTCCTTTTTAAGATCTGAAATCTTTTATGTCTATGCAGATTGGGTGGCCGCCAGCCATCGTTAAACGTTAGCAATGGATGTCCGATGTCTGCCTATGAATAGCGACAATCTTTACAATCCATTAGCTTCATAACCATAAACAATGGCATGGATATATTTTATATTTATTCGCTAAAACTCAATAAGGTCAGCCATGGAATTGCCTAATTAATTTTTTACGTTTTTTTTTTTGTTTTTTTTGGGAAAGAAACTTGTCATAAGAGTTGAGTTTTGTGCTAAAAGCCATGGAATCTCTGCCAAAATGGTTCCCAAAATATATTTACGACTTTGATCTGATGGATTGCCTTGAAACTTTAATTCTAGTTAGGAAAATAACCAACTTATTTCAAAATACATAAATTAATAAATTAATTAAAGCTGGAGAAATAAATATTATCGATGTTGACGGTACAACAGTTCTATTTTAATTCGTAAAATGTAAATAGTATTTTAATTTCTGTTTCTAAAACTCTGAAAATAACCCCCATGTCACTTGCATACATTGTAAGGTAAAGGATTACCATTGTGATTACCTTGGCATTAATTATTCATCGCCATCTATCGATTGAATATTTAGTAATTACAAATGCAATGTCACCCTGATTTTGATTTCGATTCCTGTGCCGACCTTATCGCCGGGCGTTAATCTGTAGCCGAATTTCAATATCCCACTGCGGTCTCTTTGTTGCCCTAATTTAAAATCCAAAATGGAAACAACAGCAATTTCCCAGAGAGGGAGAAAGAAAGAGAGAGTGTGTAAGAAGGAAAGCCGAAATGAAATGCAACTGAAATAAAATAAAAAACGGAATTACTTCCGCTGGGTTCGGCTTCCCCTTGGGCAGATTTATGAGGCAGGCCACTCAGAGGATCCTTTTGCGGTGGCCTCAAAGTCCCCGAAGGAAAACCCCTACGAAAAATCGTCTCGAAAGTGAATGGGAAAATGAAAATGCGCCAAGCATTCCAAATGCCCGGCGATCTTCGAACATAATTATTGCCCACTCGGCGGAGTCCAAACAAACTTCTTTTTCGGGCCTCAGGCACGTTCCTTCTCGGCTTTTATTCTCCCCCTTTTAAGGCCTTGTTGCGTGTCCTTCTTTAAGGATTCGGCGCAACGTTTGTTCTCTGCCGCTCGCGCTTTTCACACTTGTCGATCATAAAAAATTATGGCAGTCCAGTTGCCACACAGCCCTTCTTTTCCAGAGAATATTTGGAAAACTATATATGGTTATGTGAAGTCTTAGGGGGTTTAGATGTGAGGGAGAGGGTCTTGAGATATTGGAATTCAACAGAATATATAATATTATTTCTACAAAATATATTAAATATTTAGTATAAATACTGTAAGACAGTTTAAAAATCAACAATATGTTTTAAAAGGCATTTAAAAAAGAGTGAAATATTCAACTGAGCAGGAATTTATATAGCAACACAACAGATTCTAATTTAAAGTTTGAAAAAAGATAAAAATTAATATATTTATTTGTTAATTATTAATGAATTATTCATATTAATTTTATAAGTTTTAATAAGCAAACATTTCTTAAATTAAATTTAGTAGAGTTCCAAGCCTTTCTTTTTCATAACTCCACCAGCTCTATGATCATAATCCAAGGCGCATGCGTGACTCCATTTCAAAGACGTGCCCACTTTTTGGGGAACTACAAAAAAAGAAGAAGGCTCTACGTGATCGTAGGCAGGAGATTCAGCCCGACTTGGGGTGCGTTTTATAGCTTGGTTCGAGCTACCGTTTTGGAATTTTAAAAATTCAAACAAAGTTTTATTCGATTTTAATGTTGAGCATTTTTGCCGCCTTCGCGGTGCACCCCTCACCCTCCTCCCTCAATTAAAAATTCTGATCACATTCATCTGAGAAATTTTCTATCAAAATGCGAACTCATTTAAATCGCTTCGAAAGCGTTTGATGTTTGGTTTATGAGCCTCTTGCCACAAACACATTTCTCCTTTAAATCTGTTTTTGTGGTCGGGTTATAAATGAAATTATTGTCGGCATATGCAGGTTCTCTAAAAAAGAAATTAAGTTCTTTGAGATGGAGAGTTAAGATTAGCGGATTCATGGGTTAAGCATACATAAGTGGGGGAAGGGATTCTTCTGTGCTTTTTTGGACAGAAATTTTAATGGGTTTTGAGTTATATTAAAAGAAATTTATAAAAAATAAAACTAAGGTTAATCTAAAATAAATAAAGAACTTTAAGTAAATATACATATATAGCAATCCATAGAACTAAATACAGTTCAGGATTTAAGGGTACCAAGATCTCTTGGGAATTAAAGAAATAATTATATTCCACAAGATTTACAGACAAGAAATGTATTTTCATTTTATGCTCACTCTAAAAGGATTTCCCTTAAATCAATAAAAACCTTGATAATCCTTGACTTTAAGTTTACTTTATTTTAATTTACTTCACCTCATCAAACAAGTCGTAAAAACTAATTTCAAATAAAATCCTTTTCCCAGAAATGAACCTCAAAATAAGTTAATAAATTCTGTGTTTACCAGTATCTCTCTTTTTCTCTCTTAGAGCCAAGTCACATGTCAATCACTGTGTGGATGGGTTTAAAATCGGTAGTCGAATGCTGATTTGGGGACACCAGTCATTCGGGAAGTGCCGAAGACCATAAATCTCTGCAGACTGGCTAATAAAACCCGAGGAAAAATGCATTTATGGAGTCCTTTAATAAACCGAGCCTCAAGATCACCACCGAGGAGGAGAGTTCCTCCAACATTTTACAACTTTGCGTCGGGGCGGAGTCGATAAAGATTTTTATAGAGCGACATTTAAATAATTATTCCCGACATCTCTCGGCCCAGGTATAATTGCATATAAATCAATGAGAGGTAGAGATGCATAATGATATCTTCATAGGACCGGCTGGACTCCGGACTTGATCAATATTTCATTGATAGAGGCGAGGACACTGCGGGCAAAGGAAAGGCGAAAGGAAAATACGAAAACAGATAAGGAAAATGTCAACAGCTACGAGGCTTGGCCATAAATTTGACCCGAAACCGAGTCCTATTCCCATTCCCTGTTAGGCAATATTAAAAAAGGATTTCCCTTTGTCTTAGGTCGAGAAAAAAAAACCAAACACAAACATAAACGCCGGGCAATAATAATTAAAAAAATCGACATACCTTTTTTTTACCTGCCCTGATTTTCTATGTTTCGCTTTGCCTTGGTTTTTATTTTATTTTATTTTCAGTTTTTGGTCAATGAAATGCAGGCAATTGGCGACAAAACTATCGAACAAGTTGACAAATACAGAATTATGAACTCGGACAGGTACAGGATGGGATCGTGAGGCGCCGTGCCCAGTCTGGACCCACTCATAACTCTCAAGCGACCGACTCCGATAAGGACTGGGTGCCCGCCATGGCGCCGTTGTCCTTGTTGCGGATGTCCTGTCGCCGAGGGAGCTGCAGGTGTCCCGGCCACAAATGTTATCCTTACAAATCCTGATGGCTGGCTTCGCAAATCGAATCAAATCAAAACTCATGAAATATTTGACATAATTTGATTTGATTGCCGGCAAACCGCAGATGGGTGGAGGAAGTCTCGAAGTGTTGCCAAGGCAGCGGCGAAATATCTTGACAGCCCTCTCAGGGATACAGAGGGGAAAACAGGATGTTAACTATGAAATTTATAAAAAAAATTATAGAGAATGGATAAAGTCAGTCCTAGTAAAGTTAGTCCTGTAAACCTTTTTTAATGATAAATGTAATTTAATTTTAATTTAAATTAGATAAAACTTGTTTTGTTTAGCAGATACTAAACACGAACTAATTTGGATATTTATAACGCTTTAAAAATCAGCTTATTATCCTAATGAAGTCTCAAATAATAGGCTATGCTTATGTGAATTTCATTTACTGTTAGTAAACTTTACATTTTTTTAGTTTATATTTTAAATATACATATTTTTGGCTAGTTATTGTTCAATATTAAATATCTCTCAGATTTCTTAAAATTATTGCAAATTTATAAAGAAATTTGTCCTCAGTGCATCCCCCATCGCTGCTCACGCACGCATAATTTCTGAAGAGCTCCTTCAGCTCATCACCGTTCCCGCTCCTCTCGCCCGATTTGAGGGCTCTGCTCTCATTGTTGGCTTCCTTTGTCAATTGCACTCACTTAACGCGATTTCTGTGGAACCTCACACATTTGTTGCATTTATTTATTTATTTGCTGAATGCTGCGAAAATTATATTTGCCCAGCCCACTCGAGTGTCGTTCGTTTTGATTGCGATTGCTTCTTGTGGCCAGCCGCACAAATCACTTGAAAAATTGTCGAGGACATCAGCCTGGCAGGGGGAAATGTGACACAATCTTTTATATATTTCCATTCGCGTGTGCAATTTTTACAGTGCAAATATTGTATGTTTGGGGGGAGAAAAAAAAATGAAAACGAATTATGCTGTCAATTAAGTTGTCTGCAAAGTTAAGGGCTTTTCATTAGGGGAAAGTGCATCATTGAAAATTATTACATTTTCGCAGCTTCAATAGTCTAGGGTTGCAGTTGAGAGCTAGTTTTTAAAGGGAGGAAAGGTTAAAATGGTTTAAATTGGAGTGTTTAAAAAATGTATATAAAATTTTATGTTTTAAAAATTAAATTATGTTGAAATATGATAATAATAAATACACTTTTAATGGGATTTTATAAAAAAAATGTATTTTAGAGTAGTTTTAAAAATAAAATAAATAAACGGCACTTGTTAATCCATTAAAGATCCTTAACTGCTCATTAAAACCTAATTATTAGGCCCTAAAAATAGAGAAAACAAATTGTGCGAAAGGTAATGAGATTACAAACAAATAAAATTAAAGTGTTTGGGGATGAACAGGACAAACAGTGAGTATGTCCTAAAGAAAGCCGCCCTAATTATTATCATTTAAGTGCCTCCAACTCCTAATTGCAACTTATCCAGCTGAGATTCTGATCCTGTAACAAAGAGTTACCTGATGTCCGGCTCTCTCTCTTCCCAGAAAACACGAAATTTTTAACTATTAACCTTTCTCTCCCATCGATCCACAGTAGCCGCTCGTCTTTGAGCCATAAACATGAAATAAAATCCAAATTAGATCTCGAAAATTAGGCGCAATTAGACTCGAATTTGGTGGACTCTTCAGAAAGATAAGACTGCGAAAAATAAAAGCAGAAGGCGACGACATAATTGGTTTTAATTGCACAAGAATCCGGGAAATAAACAAATGCTATCAGATCGATCCGGTGAGAAGGGGGTTTTACGAGCGCGTGTCAGAGGCGGACTCGGGGTGAAAGCGGGCTCCGATCAGCCGGGATCAGATCTATATATCCAGGTATCCAGAGAGCTATCCCTTCGACGAAACGATAAAGGAGCGACTGGCCGTAAACACATCGCTGTGAAGCGCAACATTGTCTATGTTTACGACTCACCCATTGTCGATCGCTGATCGCGCTCATTGTGCCCGAGCCCTGTCTGCTCTACATATAAACCAGACGATTTATCTTTTATTGTAGGTAAACACAGCCCTCGCCTCGCTCTAGTCCTCCGCCCAAACGCAGGCCCAAGGCCAAGGATGAGCCGCGAAGGAAAATCAAATTTTTATGATCGCCCAACGAGCGCGCTTGCGGAAACATTTGAAAAGCCGTAAAATGCATGAGTGCAACCCTATGACTACACAGAGAGGAAAATTGTGAGGGAAATGTATAACTTTTTAACAAAGAAATTCAAGTTTTCCTTGAGCTTGAAGTAAAGTAATGTTTCTTGGGAAAATTTGCAAAATAAATAAGTTTTTTAATCATTTAAAAGGAAAACCTTTCCTATAAATATTAATGGCAAATATAACTACACCATTCTTTACTAATTAACCAATTATTTTTCCAAGTGCTTAGCTTGGCCCCAGGGTCGCGACCTGAACAGTACAGTATACATATATATATATGGCCTTTGGCATATAGTTGATCCATAAACGCGTTGCTAGTTGCGTTTTCATTTCTTCATGATTTTATGGCCGGTGCATTTGTTTTTCTTAGCACAAAATTGCTTCAATTTTTCCCAAGTTTTATGGGATTTCTATCGAAACAATGCTATATACCTCCGCCGATCCGCATTTCTCTGTGTGTGTTCGATATTAACGAGTGTTTTTGTGATCAGCTAGGCAGCGGTTCGATCTATTTGTCTATTTCCAGCTCTCACAACATTTTAATTTTCCCTTTTTATTATCTATCACCCGATTGCGGTTCATTATCCTCCCTGTCCCCCCTCTTGTTGGAATTCCCTTCGAATGCTGGCTACCGCATTTCCCTATCACCTCCTCCTGGCCGGGGTTTACGACTTTTAATTGATGTTAGTTTTTCCATAATTTATTGTTGCATTTTACGGTTTCATTTTAACCCTTTAATGGCCCTGACTCTGGCTCTCTTCGCTGGAAATCAAAAATTATGATATTTTTGAAAATTTTTATTGCACGCCAGCCGGGATTTTGAACCGCGGGACCACAGAACGTGCCTGTCATCGGCGGCGTCTCCACCTCGGTCCCCCCACCCGGTTGATCGTCGTCATCATCATCTGTTCGATTTATGGCATTTGTGTGGAAACACTGGCTCCACAAAGGGCACTTTTACGATCCCAAAATCACGCTGCTCTGGGAACGGGAACGGCAACTGATATAACCCATAGTTATAGTGGGAAATCGTCTGCAGACTTGTGAAAACTTTATTAATTGAGTTAGTAGGAATTGGAATTCCAGATAAGAGTATAAAAGATAATTACTGGCTGATAGTTTTTTAATAAAACATTTTTTCTCCTAAAATATATTTTTTAAATTACAAAACAATTCAATAATTTTGCTCGCATTTCTTTGCTGCAGGACATACAGGAAACCCCCCTGGTTAATTCTCTTCCTTGAAATTCAATTGAATTTGATCTACTTAAAGTGGAATTTGCGAAAAGTTCAATGGCAAAGCATTCGCGGAACGTTGAACAAACTCCAGTCGATGAATGGCGGCGCCCAAGGAGGGCAGGCTTCTTGTTATTTTATTCCCCTAAAAATAAAAAACCCTTGAGAACCCATCGTTCATGGGAGATTCCTTAAAACCAGTTTTCCAAGTGGCGCTTAGACAGTTCCTTTCGTCCAGACAATTTTCGGGCATTTCTCAGCAGCAATTTTTGGCGTTTTCCTTATTTTTTTTTCCTGTGGCAAAAGCGATGCTGTGCTGCTTTTTAATAAGTTATGCGAGCTGAAGGCCAAAAAGGGGTGATGGCGGGGCAAACTGCCTCCTGCTCGATGTCGTTTTATAAAGTGGCCGTCTTAATATGATTTTTGTCCCCATCGGATGGACATACGCAGGATTCCAGAAAGCATCTTTTAATGCTGGAGTCGCCAGTTGGAGTGGAACCAGAGCGGGGGACAAGGAAGCGGAGGCTGGCTCGTCAGCGGCTGTCTGCCGTTTGTCAAACTGTCATATGCTTGTCGCACGCTGGTCCCCCCAAAAAAACATCCAGCTTCAACCTCAATATATTAGCTGAAATTTTAATTACCAACTGAGACTTGAAGCGGACACAGACACAGCAAGAAAATATTTAAGAAATAATTTATTGTTGCATTTTTATGAGTAATTATATTTTTAATCAATATCAAACATTAATTGGATTTAAAATTAAATTCCTTTAGGACTAGAAGTTGTTATATACTTTATAAAAACCATAAATAAATTAAAAGGAATGCTGAAAAATATTTGAACTACAATTTAATTTATAATAAGATATTTAGAATACATTTCTATCATTAATAAATTAAAGGGAATGCTGAAAAATATTTTAACTTTATTTTAATTTATAATATGATATTTATAATATATTTCTCCGATTTCTAAATAGTTTTCCTCTCTGTAAATCTGAAACAGGTCCCGCTGACGCCACTCGAAACTGTCCGCAAAGCCGGCTCCTGCTTTTTTATTGCTGGCTGGCATCGCAAATATTTTCCATGCGGAGCATTATAAAAGTTTAATTGATTGATTTATACGTGGGGAGTTGTCAAAGGGATGCCATTCGCTCTGCGGTAGTCCAGTCCGTTCTTGGTCCAGTGGATCCATCTCCATCCAACTCCTTAGGTAGGTGGTCAATGGAATATCTGAGTCGAATTTTGCTTGGCTGACAAATCAATTTCGTATTGCCGATCCTCGGCGGGCGCTGGGCAGAGCGGCTAAGCCGAGCTAAGTGTCCTGTAAACTGTCTCAATAGCAACGCCCCGGCAATTGTCCTGCGCTCCTTGTAAGCCGCCCAGCTGGAGATGGAATATCGGAGATCAGACAACTTGAAAGGAGCTGGCACAATGGACGGAAGATGTCCATTCTTTCTTTCGGGTCACCGCACATCGGGCCAAACAGGATCAATCACCGGAATCGCTCCCTGATCCGCAGGATCATGCGCGAAAATTAGTGCAAACTCGAAGCGGGCCCAGCAGGTAGCAGGTAACCAGGATCTGACCGGAAAATCCGATCGAAGGGATTATAATTCCTAGCTAGCTGCCCAGGCAGCCTCACTCACTCACTCGCATCGTTTTTCCTTCTCCTTGTTTTGCGACAATTAAGGCAAATATTTTGCGTACTAATTAAGCATGGGCTCAAGGGCCCGAAGGATTTGCATATGGCGCGACGGATTTGCAGCCATTACCCTTTTGTTGGCCAAAGGATTTTGCCCGGGGGGCGTTGCGTTTTCCTTCGGCTTATCGGGGATCGATACCGATCCTCATTGGTTCCTTCCCGGAACTCGCATCCGTCACGCACCGATCGCGTCCTGGGAAATGATATGCAAATATTGACACCCATCATTTTTCAATATTTGAGCGTGAAATTGTGCCATCCTTTTGGCGTGGGATCGGTTAAGCAAAAGGAGTGCCTTGGCAGAGGCTGAAATTCATCTCAAGGCTGCCCCGGACAATGGGAAATTGATGGATGAATTGCCATAGCTGGAGGTCATCCTTATGGCTGTGGAAGCTGTTTTGAGGGGCGGTTCTGAAGTCGACTGGCCGCTGAGCGAAGCGAATCGGAGTTTATAAATATTGTGTTTGGTTTGGCAACTGGTTTTTGTGTTGCTCTTAAATAATATTTAGTAAATTAACTAAAATACTTCAAGGATATATAAAAAATTCAATGTTTAATCTCCATTAAAGCCTTTTAAATACATTTATTATAAGGATTTCCCTGCCATAAAATATCCTCTTAATATGTAAATAGAAAACATAAATCAAATCGAACAAGCTCATATATAGAAAATTAATGTTTTCACCCAAAAAGTGCCTCCTCATCCCCATTATCCCATTCAATTCTTAGGCCTGACTCATCGCATTTTATTTCTATTCACCGGCTAATCGCAATCACTTGCCTGCAAGCCGGAGAGATGGGTGACTTAAGGCTCGACCGAGTCGAATATGGCCAACATTTCCGCAAACCAAACTGACACCCAATGGAGTAAAAAAAAAACCTCCAAGAGATCGAATCGCTTCTGTTTTCGGCGGAAGCTAGAAATCATCTTTGGACGGGGCACGCGGCGCTGACAGGACTCGCAAAGGATACACGACTCCTGCAGACAGACACCCAGACGTGGGGCATATGCTGGCAGGATAATCGACGCTAAATAGCGGCACGCGACCAACATTTCCCGGCCTGCGAGTATGAATATGATTTTTATCGAAAGTCGGAACAAAACGCCGACTTCTCGTCGACGGGGGGTGAAAGGCAGCGGCTCATTATGGAAAATAATTTCATAATTCGTGGGGTTGCCGGGTTGCGTTCCGCCCTGTCACCCCTCCGACTTCCTTGACAATGTGCGAACGACACACACAACACACAGGGTGGCTCCTTGGTGTTGCTATAATTTTATGAGCGATTTCGTTTATTAATATGTTAGCCAATGTTGCAGGGTTAAATAGGCCACGTGGCAGGAAGGCGTTATGTTTACATTTCCCCCGGCCGGCGATGTTATGAAATGATTTGCTTGCAGTGTAAATATTTGTCCAGCCGAAGGCGAGGGATTTGCCCACGCAGATTTGCACATTAATGTGCAATTATGAAGGATATGTCGCACAGAACGGAAGCAATATAAAACTTCTAGACATTGCTTACATATAGAAATATAACATTTACTTTGGATTGGTGGCATTTTGGGGAAGAATAAATAAATAGGAAATATGTTTTTCTAGACATGTACAAAATTATATAAATATTGAAGGGAAATAAAGCTCAAAAAAGTCCTGTAAGTAGACAATAAATATTTCTACCAATAGTTGCTGTGTGAGGAAACTGAACTTTACTAGCAATAAATAACGTATGTTTTTAAGCAAATATTTAATAATAATTAATTACTCTTTACTACTTTTATTTTTTCTATTTTTTACATAAAATCTATTAACTTTAAAACATAATTTTTCCTCTCTTAACTATTATTTAATTCAGGCTTTTCCAACAAATCAAAGTGAGTGCAAAAATATCTCTTCCTCTTTTTGGATTTATGAAAATATCGTTTCCCCTCTAACAGCCGCCGCACATCTGTTGACGCTCCATTTCCATTTCGAATCCATTTCAAGTGGAGTCACTTTCTCCGCTTTCCTTTTCCCCCGATTTCCCCGGCTGCAGGCTGCAACAAATCGAGGCTGGCGTGTAAACAAGGAAGCCTGGTGTAAAGTGTCGCTGTTGGCAATTGAGCCTTCGCCCCGGAATTCTGCGCCTGGGTCAACAAACTGCTCGTCTCCAGCCACCCCAAACCCTGGAGTCTTCTAGTCAGATTTGGAATCCGGATTCCGGAATCATCCCCCAAGAAGCGAATTGAAATCGATGCGCCATGAATTCTTAGCCAATGTTTAAGGATGAGCATCAGGTAAGTGGCAAGTAAGCTCTACAAAATCTACTTTAATTTTAAATTTTTCCTAAGGGTTTTATTTATAAAATTTCACACGAAAAGATATACGAAATTTCAGTTACTTGGAACATTGCAATTTAAATTGTGTTTATAACTTACTAATATCATTGAAGATGAAAAAAAGACATAATTAATCTCCAAATTATGTACCTACATAAATTGCCTCCAAACCATCTCAGGGTCACGGCTAACTCATTAAGTTTTAAGCCCAAAAATATCTTTGAATTATATTTCCCAAAATAAATCCGCGGTCGCCAAGTTAATTACTCATTTCCATATATCCGAAAGCATTTATAAAAACGCTCATTTGGCAATTTAGAGTGTTACGAGTTTAACCGGCACGTAAAACCATCCATTCGAGTGGCGAGAAAGGATTAGTAGTATTCCCCAATATTCTTAGGGAAACCAAATCGGGACATTAACGCGGATCACGCAGTGCGGCGGCCAAGGCAAAGCTTCTTCCAAAAATAGGATCCATCGTTAGAGGGACAAATTTATTGGAGGCACGGGACGAACGGCGGCGGCACGTTCCAAAACAATTTAGAAAATAATAAATAGCAAACATAAATTAAATTATTGTAATATACATGGAAGCGGAGAGTAAGCTCCCCGATGCAACGCCTCCAGCGTCTGGTGGCGTGCAATTAAGTTAAGTCTCAATGGGCCGTCCGCAGCGTTCCCCTCTGGATTCGGTGAGTCCCGAAATATGGAATATTCGGCCGGGGGGAATGTCAAAAACGCAATTATTTATCCAAGCTGAAACATTTTAAAATCAATTAGAAAATGTGGCGACGCATGGCGCATGACGAACCAACTGCCACCGACTCGAGCGGTTCCCTCTTCCAACCAACGACGGAGACGGTTCCACTTTGTTTATCCAAGCGGCACAGATGAAGTGCCACGGTGCAGCCCGATTGTCTGCCGCCTTTCCTATGGGGGAAGATCCAGCGATCTGCCGAATCCATATAATGATGTCAATGACAAATCACGGGCGCACGTCAAAAATCTGTCCTGAAATATTTCGAGCTGTCAATTTGCTTCTAAAATTAGTTTCCAAATATTGTTACAAATGTGTTGAGTCCAAACAACTGGAAACTAATGAGAGAGAGGAGCCCGGAACCTCAAGTGGATGTCCGCAATTTATGCTTCATGTGAAAGACGAAGGCTCTAAGGATAGTCAATTGAACGGCAAACTGAATTACTTGAACACACAAATAGTTGATGGAGAAATGTGCACAAATTATAAGTGTAGGAGACATATTATATAGGGGAGTTGGGAAAATATTATCTGACAGCAAACATATTTATTTTTAGTAGGTCTCCAAGAAAAGGGGGTTTTCAAATGTTTCTCATGTAGCTTCAAAAAAGGTTTTTAAACTATCATATTTAAAGCAAAATTGTACCTAAAAAACTAAACAATTTCCTTGGCAAAAAATATCTAACTGAAGCAAAAATACTTTTGAAATAATGTAAAAATTATTCCTTAGGCGACAGGCGTCTCAAATCGCAAAATTCCCGCGGCTCTAAGAGGACACATCACATCCACTGACAGATGACACGGAATTTCGCTTTTTGCCCGCTCAGCGAACTCTTTTGGCGAATCGAATATGGGGTAATATTAATCTCGGGGCCCCCGTTAACACGGTGATGCATCAAACAAGATTGACAATGCCTCATTCAGATCAATAACGCGCTCTGCCCCTGCCTGCTTCTGGTAAATGTTCCGAGAGTCAACCCCCAAATGAAATTTGGTGACACTCGCATTAAAAAAGACGCCTGCCGTTAACAATTTTTGCAACCCTTTTGGCGGAGTGGCATAAAAAATTGCGCTACTCGAGGGCAGGCGGAACGAACAAGTGCTGGACACTGTGCACTGAGGGAAATATTGGGTGAAAAATGAGGGAAATTTTACACAAAAATATTGAAGAAGATTTTGAGGAAGGTTAAATCAAGAATCCTTTAAAAGTTTAACAATGCATAAAACTCTTCCTGAAAGAAAATCATTTTAATAATTTGAAGGAGTTGTATTTTCTATTTAACGCTGTCACTTATTTTCCCAGTGTAAATCCCTAGTAGCAGGGGGTTGTGCCATGGCTTGGCAAAAGCGGAAATGAAATTAAGCGAAAATATGTTCCCGGCCACCGAACCACACACGATTATATATACTTCTTTTTTTTTTTTGCTGGGCTCTCTCCGTAGATTAAATTAATCAATTTAACCAGCAGCTATAGCAGGCGCAGAGACCCCGATCGAGGCATACCATTAGCATGATTTAGTGCGGCGACCCCGCGGCTTCATTAACATAAAACCGTTCTTATGGCCATTCTAGGAAGCCGAGGAGGCAGCCACTTTTCTCAAACTCTGGCCGAGTTTACAGCTGAGATTGGAGCCGGGATTGGTTGGGATCGGTGAGAGCGGTGGTGGTTACTGTATAATTTTTATGATATTGCCTTTTTTCTTATTTATTTCCCTGTCATTCCCGTGGCCAAAGACATTTTATACTCAATTAATTCATCATTATTCGAGGCTTCTCCCCTGCCGCCGTTACATGGCGACAGTCAATCTTCTCAGTCATCAAAATTTGTTTGGTTTTTATTCGATTTCAGGCGAAATGTTTTGATCTTCGTTTCTTTGTGTTCCTGAATCTCGGACTGAGTGAGTGTGTGTGTTTTTTGTTTAATTTTAATTTATTTACATTGAAATTCAATATTTGGTAAATGTATTTTTAATTTTACTGCCGTTGATTATTATTGACCGATCTGATGAAAAGGAATGCACGTTATATGGCCTCGGCCTGTAGCCGTTAAAATCCATCACCCAAATGGTATAGATTCCCTGATCGAGATATGGACGGGTGTCTGAGACCTTCGCAATATGACACATGGCAAACACCTCGTAAGCTTTTCCATTTTATGGACTGTGAAGAACTTTCGAAGGAGTTCAACGACTCGATGGGTTTTTGTGTGTGCTTTTTGGGGAAATCTTTTGAATAAACATTTCGATTTAAATGCTTGAGCCTTTTATGAGTGAGATGGATGAGGCCTCAAGGGGTGCTGATTAAGAATTACTGGCTAAAAGTCATGAAATCAAGGCTTAGAAAATGATTAAAAGGGAAAAGTGGTATAGTTTCCTCAAGAATTAAATGTTTTTTAATATACTTACCAGGCATTGAGATCTTAGCCTTATTTTCATTCCAGATTTAGGTCTCTTTTAGATCAAAATACTGTCCAAAAATGTATTTATATCTCCTGCCGATTTCTATGGTAAATTTTAGCTAAATGGCAAACAACTTCCGATTAACCATTCGATTGTCCGCATCAATTGGGAACCCGATAAGGTGCAGCTAGTGCTTTCTGGTCTCGTTCGTTCCAATCTGGGCCCCACAAAAAGGGAATAGACAATGCACCCGATACCTATACCAGGCAAAAGCCGGAATCCCAACTCAGTTACAGTCCGAAAAGGAGCGCAAATATGCGCAAAGGTAAAAGGAGTGGTGGGGTGGCGGCGGTGGCGAATGCATTTGCGGAAATGTGTGCACAACATGCAACATAAATGGAAATGCCGTTTGGAAAACATATTGTTTTTGGGCCCCACCAACCGTTCAGTCGGCCTCAGACCCCCCTGCCCGAAAATGCACTAATTTTCCTAACGCGCCCCATGAGGCTGCAGGGGGGTTAAGGTACTGAGAGAAATAGTTTCTATAATCACTGACAATAGTTATTTAGAAAATTAAATAGCTCACATTGTGATTTGCTATTTAATGTATAAATAATTTGAATTTTTTATTAACCTTTTTATTTATTTAACGATTTATTTACATTGATAAGAATTTAAGTGAAATTTTAGATAGTGAAGTAATAATTTCTAGGATCAAGAAGCTAGGACTTCTTGATTTCCCATTAAATCCTTTAATTTTCCTCTGTGCTGTGGGTGGTATGGGTGGCCGATGTGGGCGATGTCCAGTGGGTGGTATCTTTGAGCCGTTTGCTGCAGCGGCGCACATTTTAGAAATTGGACGGCATTTTTCGTTGAATTGTGTGCTGATTGTAATTCATTCCATGTGTATGTGTGGGTGTGTGTGCTTGGCCAGAGTACACACAGGCAGGACCTCCTCCATTCTCCTTGCTCTCTCTCCCCATCACACAGACAGAGAGGGAAAATTTGAAAATTTTGATTGCATGTTTCGATACAAAATGGCGCTGCAAAAACGAACTCGAACTGATGATGAGGCATGCCAATCCTGACGAGGACGAGCAGGAGGGGTCCTTTTTCGGTCCGGCCAGGAGCCAGGGCCAGTGGTCAGTTTGCCTGGTGGGAGGTGGAGGGAGGGGGTTTCCTGGTCTCCGGATTGCAGTGCGTCCGTTGTTTCGGCTGCCCAGGACGCTGGACTTTTGTGCGTTTAGGCTGCGCCTGCTGCAAATGTGCATTTTAGATCGTCGAAGCGTAAATTAGGATTTCAAAATGACATTTGGAATATTTACGACTTTGCCGGCGCAGGCCCAATACCCAATACCGAAAGCCTGCACCGACTGCCTACCCCTCATCCTGCGCGTTGTTGTTCATGGTAATTGCGTAGCCGGTTGCCCGATGATGTCCTGTCTGTTTGTGAACAGGCAACACAGGCAGGACCCAGAGTACAGGAGGACAGGTGAGTGTGGGGCGGGGTGTTTCCCCCATCCGCTTCGGTTTTTGGAAATTGCCAAAAAGAGCCTGCCCTTTGTTGAATTATGCAACTTAAAATTTGGCACAAGTCCGTCTCAAATTTGGCCGAAATAGAAAGCTTTTGATTGGAAAATTGTTTGATTGGTTGCAATTTCGTGTTTAAATATTTTCACAGGGCCCCGGCACAAAGTGCAGAAATTGCCAACATTTTTCTGCCAAAACATGCAAAACCACTCACAATTCCTCTGAAGCTGGCCAAGTTCTTACCGAAAAGGCAATCAATCTCGGCCATTGGGTTTTCATATAAAAGTCAAACTTGTCCCAAGCCCCAGGGCGCAAAAAATGAAATCGAAACCAAGGCCTCAGGATCCTGGATGCAGGATTCAGGATGTGGGATTCAGGACTCGGTATATCCCCATCACCGTCAGTCATCAACGTCCACCGACTTCAAAATAGACTCTCGACAAACGCAAAACAGCAAAAACGCTGCATAAAAACAAAAAAAAACAACAACAAAATTATACAAGTACCAAAACACACACACAGTCACCCACACAGGGCAAACAAAAAATATAAATACAAACAAACTTACACACTTCTGGAAATACATTTTGGCAATGCACTGCCCAAAAAGGGGAAAAGAAAATAAATAAATAAATAATTCAAGTAAAGGGGACACTATAATCAGCTCTAACTTTTTGAAATCAAATAGTTTTTAAAACCGAAATATTAGGTGAATTCTATATGTTCAATCAATAAGCCCATCACTAAATAATATACAAAAGTCTCTAAATAATTGATTAAAAATATGTCAAAAAGGTGATTTTAAAAAGGTATTTTAACACAGTAAGTTAAGACTCTCATTATTTTCCTCAGTGCACATATTGCAGATATATGTGCTCACACATTTATTTTGTATATTTTCCATTTTCACCGAAATAAATAAACATCATCAATGTCAAATGGAAATCACTCGCATTGGCAGGCACCCCGGGAAATGAAATGGAATTGGTTGGGGGGGAGGTGATTGGCGGGGGCTGAGTTGGTGGCTCCTGGGGTTGGGTTATCGGGGTTGGCCGGTCCATGGCATTTGCTTTTTATGAAACTATTTCAAAATGTGAAACCAATTCGCATAAAATTTTGTCAGCCCGACACTCCCAGTGACATTTGAAATAAAATCAAATAAGAAAAGTAACGCTGCCCCGTTTTGGGTGGCTGGCTGGCGGTGCGAGAAATAAAATATATAAAAATAAATGTCAATTTCACCGCTGTCCATCCATTCGGGTGTTTATTGACATTTTGGCAAACGCAAATCTCGCCGAGCCTGCAAATTCGCCAGGGAGGTCGTCATCGTCATCGTTGATTCTTTTTTTCTTGTCCTCCCAAAAGCCTGGATACCTTCGTTGTTTTTTCCCAGTCAATGGCGGAAAAACATATTTGAAAACCATTGGCACATGTCCTTATGAATGATGTGCTAATGTGACAGACGGAGGTGGATATTTTTTATGTACTTTTTTTGTATTGAAGAGGAACTGTGAGTGGATTTGGAGAGAGAAAACAGTAACAGGTTTTGAGACGTGAATCGTGTTTGTAATAATGAGAATTTTGATAAGAAATGAAGGTGCTTTTTGGTCAAAAACAAGCTTCTTTGTGAATTAATAAAAATGATAATAACATATAAGGAGCAGGCCTCGCCGAAGTCCTATTTTAAATCTTGTAAAAAATAGACTTATTCAAAAATTCAACATCTTATTTTCTTAATTGAACTTAGCTATACAATCCCCTTTCTTAATGGCTACCTAATGGAATATCCCCCCTCCATATTAGACTTCTTTATGAGTCCCCGAGTATTCCCCATGATTTCACTCCCACTGATCTCAATTACAGTCTCGCCCTTTCTCCTCCTAGAATTTTCCCCCAACTGCCACTGGCACCCGCTCCACAATTAGAGGCAATTGCCGAGCCGAGCTCCACATCCACGAATCGTCTGAAAATCAAAACCTCCCCAGGGCTGCATAAATTAAAGGCTTGCCTTGACGAGAAAAAGAAAGAACAGCAACAACAACAACAAAAAAAAGTAAAATAAAATCTGCAGCGGTTCGGGGAAGTCCCCGTCCGCCCTTGAACCACGTGCTGGCATTGCGCGGCACAAAGGCGAGCAACAAAAAATCGCTCTGGGACAATGACAGGCCCCAAAAGCGGCTGCCAGGACACTGGCAGCAGTCCCCCCTGCCCGCAGCCCTGTAACGGCATATCCTTGGGAGAATGCTGCACCACAGAATTCCAAGAAAATGCGACAGTTTCCCTCCGAGGAAGGAACGCATTTGACACGCGGCGTGCGACATTTATCAAAAAAGGTAGAAGAGCGGAATAAAAAACGGATAACTTAAAAAAAACAGAAACCGAAATGGAGACAGGAATTGTGATTGATCGGCGGGCAAGTGTGCTCCTCATTCACTTCTGGGATGGCTTTGGGAGTGCCTATTACGGTTGACCTCTGGCACGTGTGCCTCTTGAATAACCCTTTTGGAATGCGGTAACCCATTATGGTTCTCTTTTATTTTTTTTTTATAGCAGCAAATCAATCATTATTGGGGAACATTTACTCATAAATGAAAGCTCCATTACACATTGAATAAGAAATATATTTAAGAATTTATTGGTAGAGGAAAAGAGAAATTTATTTTCAATTTTAAGAATTGCAAATTAAAGTAAATTTAAAAAAAATTCCATTCTTTACATTTCTAACAATTGCTCAATATTTTTTCTCAGTACCTTCATAAACTGCAACGAGTTTAGCACTTCCATAAACCTTTCGAGCGAGTTACCGATTTATGCGGGACTAGGCAGAAATTTATTAATTGGCAGGGCCAATAAATACGCTCGAGTTCCAGCCAGTTTATGACGAATGTCGTAGGTAGAACTGAGCTGGTGCCACATGCAGCGATTTATTGGCCAAGTCCCTGCTGCAATCAAAATCGAAATGAAAATGAAAATCGAACGGCATCATTATCTTTCGCCCAACGCTCATAACTCAGTGCGGAGGGCAGGCTGGAAGGCTTCACCTCGCCTCCTATTTTTGCAATCCTACCTTGGCGACAAGTCCCCAGGCTCCAGCTCGAGTTTCGGCCCCCCTCTCAGCGGGCATTGTCATAAAACTGTATTCATTCATTTATAATTTAATATCGATCGGTGTCTGATGGATGTCCCTTGGCCCAGGCTTCGATTGCTGCACCGGAGCTGCACTGGCCATCGTAAACTTTTATGCCAGCCCCCATTGCCACGTTTATGGCCGGCAAATGTTCCTGGCCAGCTTTTCCCTGCGAAGGCAGGCTGGCGGGTCTGCGGCAACTGTGACTGCGACTCATATTTTTGTGGCCTTTATGGCGTTTGGCAAATCGAAGGCCATAATTCACAATTTAATTAAGAGCCGCAAATAAAGCGAACTGCATTCCTGGCCTCAGTTTATCGCCCTGTCTTTGGGCATCAAAATCTTAACATGGATCAAATGTCTCGAATGGCACTGGAGATGAGTGGGTTCCAGTCTTAGTTTCAGGGCTTGATTCCTAGAGTTTTTGAGGAGCTCTTAATTTGCTTAAAAACTATTTATTTTAGAATTAACTTAAAGCAAGTAATTTAAAGAAATACAAACTGAACTATATTTTATTTCTCTGATTTAAACATATATATATTTATTTACATTTATATATAACCACCCATATTCATACTCTTTCCATAGAACCGCATTTCCGGCTGAGATCCCCGCAGATGTCAGAAACTTTTCACCGCACAACATCACACACACAAAAGGCTCACAGCCTCCGAGGAAGAATGGGGCAACGGAGCGACTTGAAAGGAAGATGCGTAAAAGTAATTTTAATCGAAAATTGATTTATAATTGAAAAATCTCATTTGCAGAAATTGATTTACCGCAGCATCCGCAGCACCAAGAAGGAATCCTTCCTTACTGCCTTCCTCCTTCCGTTGCTTTCCGGGAAAATGCGTGCAATATTTTTCTGTTCAAAGGCAGTTTTCCGGCGGATAGAAAAGTGGAAGCCGAGGTAACCGAGCGTCAAGTGGTTGAGCCAACAAAACTTTTGCCAGTAGAAAAATGTCTGCTAAGGACGAACAGCTGCAAAGAAGCTGCAGGAACTTGCTCAGGGAAGGCACTCTAAGAAAATTCATGGAAATTAAAAAAAAAAATAAAATTAAGGTAATGAAAACCTAGTATGTTTTCAACTTTTTATAATTTGTTTAAATTAAAAGGGAAATAAATCTTAGTAATATTTCTCATTAAGGAGGCTTATAATGTTTTCTTACAGTGCTCAAAAAACCCAGAGACTGGAGGTTTGGGTGAATATCTTGGCATCCTTTGGCCCCGGCCCGTTATCTCCTGGCGCTTTGTCATCATCAAAGGAGCTGCCGCCGCCGCGCCTGCCAACTTCGCCCATTGACTTTGCTTACGTTTAGATTTTTCTAGCTATTTTCCAGCTGGTGCGGTGAGCGGCACGCTTGCGGCAACATTGTAATTTTGAAAATGAGTAAAGTTTGAAAAACCTTGTGGTTTGCCCCGATTTCCCTCCCCTCCCAAGCTCCCGGCTCCTTTCTCAAGTGGTTCTTATTCCTGCTTCCTTTGGCCGGCCTGGTCAAATCAAATTCTTATAGAAAATCCCCTGCCGACACCGCTTCCGTTTCCGCTTTGACACTTGTTTTGAGCCAGCTTCCCAGCCCATCCGCTGCCACTAATTCAATTATGCAGCGAGTGCAGGAAAGTTTTAAAATTATTTAGCAAGTTTCCATTCAGCAGGCACTGCATCCGTAAATTGTGTCCAAGTCCAAGTCCTGGTGTCTCAAGTGTCATCTTTCTTTGTCTGCGCCATCCTGGACCTTGGAGCCTGGGCTCTGGCCTCTGCCAATTATTGCAATGCGCACTGCGCACGCACCTCCGGCAATTAAAATTAATTTCCTCGCAGACGCCATTGTCTGGCTGAGAGAAGAGCCAGAAAGGATAACGCGGGGACGAAACATTGTTTCCCGCCTGACTGATTTATCTTGATTCCGATGGCCCGAGCCCAGTGACTTTCGTGGGAGGCCACGCTCCGCTGGTTGTCTTTAAATTTTTGTCGCAGGTGCAAGTGGGTTTTAAATTAAATCAGAAAATGTTTTCAATAGAAAGTATATAATTTACTTAGATTTTTATAATTGTTTTATTATAAATCTAGCTTAAACTTGGCTCTGAATTGAATAACAGGATTAAAAGTCATATTCTCCATTTTAATCTAAGCCTAAACCCCCTCAAAGTCCCATCATTGAATGTTCGACATAATCAAACCGCTGATATAAATCTCATTTGGCAATTCATCAACGAGTTAGGAAACAATTAAAATATTTGAATATCCATGGATCAATTTAAACTCGGCAAAATGAAAAACCAAAATTAAAAGACCGATATAAAAGGCTATCTAATTTATTTGCATGCGGGAAACAAAGAAATATTATGACCAGAAATAGCATGCATCAAATGCGAGAATAATCAAATAAATTCCAAAAAGGCAAATCGAAAAATTGAAACATTAAAAACAAAACCTAATCGCTTTTGTGTATCCATCACGCAAATTTTTATAACGCTCATAAAACCAAATCACAGAAGGCAAATACCAAAAACAAAACCAACAAAATCCAACAAAATATATATAAAATTCACAACGAGCAAATGCAAATGGGACGTAGATGGCGATTTGAATGACAAAACAAACACCAATCGACGCGTAACTCAAATCGAATCTTCAGTCCGTCGCCGACTTTTGGCCAGACTTGTCTGGTGTCTGTGGACCAAGTCTTAATGGTATGCGCCAGTCGGGAGAGATATGGCTTGTTTTATTCGTCCGATTAGCCCCTGGCCGAGTCAAAAAGCTGTCTAAACGAGCATTAGGCCGTAAACAATTCAACTTCCGTTGGACGCAATCGTGTTTCGAGTGGGTGTTATATCTATATGCATTAGCGATGCTAATAAAGTGGACAAAACTAACAAAACTATCGTAAGGAATACTGTGGGAAATAATGCTAGAATATCCGATTTTTTGCTTTTAAATATTCCAAAATATCAAAGTGTAGATTTTTAGATTTATAAATATATTTTACGTAAGCTAAATAATAAATAATACAACATCTACTTCTCGTTCTTTGCGTTCTTTTTCGTTTCTACATTAATCAATATTTCTATTTATAATTTATAATTTTATTATACATATTATATTGTTTCCATTCCAAAATCTGCATCTCGACATTTTCGCTGATCACGACTTGTGTTGCGCTCATTTACGTTGTGGCACGTTCTTCGGTTGCACGCGTAATTTAACCAAATTTGTCGCATTGCGGCAACGCTGCGTATGCGCAACCTGCTCGTTTCGATTTCGCGCGATATAAATCATGTTGCCATAAACCATGAAGCCGCCAATACACACATGCCCATGTCTCGCCAATCTGTATTTAGTGCATCATGTGTTAAATTTCCCTAATAATAGTCAAATGTGCTCAATAAAATGATCACGTACGAGGCGATCGATGGCGACCGTTTTTGGACGCTGAGGTGACACAAATTTTGAACTCGTTTTTGATTTATTGCCAATATCTGTGATCGTCGCTTGCCGTTGCCTAATTCAATAAAGTCAAATCAGTGCAAACTCCAGCGACTTTGCATCGGCTCCGATCCCAGTGGACGCCTCCTAAGATGCCACTGTGATTGCAACTATGTCACTATTGTCACGCCATCCGCAGTGCAGTTGCAGTCACTGTTTTAATGTTTCGCTTGCCGTGGCATTTCCTTTTCTGACCGACAGCCGTCAATCAATTTGTTAGCTCTGCCGGCTAGTTTTTTTTTTTTTTTTTGGGTTTTTTGTTTGCGATTGTGACCTGTCATTAAACAAATGACGACTCATTTCCAAATTCGTAGCAAGTAATTTTGCTTAATTTGTAATATTTTTTGCGTGCTTTACGTATTTTAAATGGGTATTTAACAGGCATTCAATTGGCAGATAAATATTTGAGTGAGAGCTTGACATGGTTTCTCTTTATCATAATGACTTGAACTTCTTGTTCCAATTCTTTTATAGAAACACTTAACTTTGAGCCAAAACTAAACTAAGGAAGCTAGAATACATATATCACGATTTGATGTCTCTGACCGACCACACAGAGACTGCAACTTCAACTTCAAAATCTAAAACCAAAAAATCAAACAGTTATCTTTTGGCAGCAGCAAATGAATATTCGCCTGCCCCCAAGGGAGGGGTTGCAATACCCAAATCACCCCCAATACCGCCAAGCGGCAATCCGTCCGCCGGCTGGCATTTGATTTGGCCAATTTATGGCACGTTCCGCCGCCCGCTGCTGGCCAAGAAGAATTTGGAGCGAGTTGGCGCAGCGCATGACCATAAAGCGGCGGCAGTTGTCGGTCGGCGTTCAGCGGCAAGCGGCAAGAATGCCGCTGCTGGCCAAAACTAAAGCCAGACTCGGTCAGAAATTATTGCAATCACTGATGTTGAGACAGTGGAAGAGGGGAATATACAAAATTAAGAGTAAAACATGAATTTTCAAAACATAAAGTATTCTTTAAGCAGATACTACGGCTATCATAGTTTGGGGGATTTAATCTCATAAAATAACTAAATAAAAAATAATACATTTAATTTACTCACCTTATAAACTTATTAGTTTAACAAATAAATGTTTTGGATTTGCCTTTTTAGCCCCACTGTGCGCTGCAGTGGCAGTTGCAGCTGCCGCCTGTGCCCGGCGCATGTCAACATGGGTTTCATAAATGGCAGCGGACAGCGTTTTGTCAACGCGTTATGTTCTGGCTTGTTGTTATTGTTGCATTTGTTGCTTTTGCTGCTGCCGATGTTGCTTATGCCTTTATGTGTCGCCTCGGTATTCAGTTCAATTTTTTTGCTCATTTTTTTCGGTTTTCCTTTTATTTTTTGTATGTTTGTTTTCTGCTTATTTATTTAATCTCTGTTTTTGTTTTATTGCAACGCATTTGGCAACTGGTTATGAAGTCTCATTTTCGTATTTCTCTTAATTAAAAACTGCACTAATTTTTAATTAGGCTTTTTTCATGCCATATTCGATGCAGCCTGAAGTCCGAGCGGTGCTTTTGGTGCGTCGGATTCGAGTTTTGAGTCGCTCGATCCATTTGTGCATTCACTTATTAATTAATAATTTATTTTTCCTTGATTGCCAGTCGATTTATGTAATTGCTGGATGAACTCCGAATGGAATCAATTAAAAATCAATTCAATATGGTTATGATTATGGGGTTTATATAGCGGAAGTGAAAAATGGTTAGGCAAAGCAATGGGGCAAGCTTCGTATCATCGAACTTTCCCGGATAATCGATGGTGGGTTGGTTTTGGTTCGAACAGTTCTCCAGTTTTCTCCAAGTCCGCAAACATTTGTTTCCTCGAACAATAAGACTAATACTACTCTTATAAAATTAATTAATATATTTAACTAAATATCAATATCCCATAAATTTGTAAATTAAATATATTCATGTTAAAGTTAAATTTCCATATACAAATTCATTTTCAAAAACTTTTAAATCATTAATTCTGCTTCATTTTTCATTTCCTCAGATTTATTAGGTCGAAACTTGAGATGTTCAGACACTTATATACATTATTGCATTGTACTTGTACCTTCGCCAAGGCGGGAGGCACAAAAAATTAATGGCCCTGCGAAGGAGCACAACGCTTATAATGATTTCGACCCCAATTTATCAAGCGATTTCCCCGCATTTTCCCATCGAAGGTTCGCCGTGAAATGCTAAACGAAATGAAAAGTAAAGTTTTCGGCGTGTGTACGCGTATATATAAAGCACGAGCCATCAAACAATGATGATGCGCAAGAATTCACATTTTCAAAATGGATGGATGGGCCCATCCGCCGGCGAATGAATTATATGGAAATATATCCTGAAATACTGGGGGGAAGAAGGGGCGTCGCCTGGGAGGGGAAGGCCATGTCAAAAAGTTTGTGACTTGAGAACTTGGGGCATGTTTGTTATCATTATCATTAGCCGGCTCTACGGGGGGTTCGTGAATTTTTCAGCGTCCTCCAAAGGGGGCGTGGGCGTAGCCACCCACCGCAGACGGTCATGAATTATGGCTGTCAGTATTTCTTGAGGTGGCTGCCAGGACTCAGAGTCGGAGTTGGAGGTGGAGTTTGAGTCGGAGGCACTTTCATTAGCTTTAATTTGCCGGAAATATTTCCCCGCCTACTTTCCTTTATTTTTTTGGGTGGATTCTCTTTTTGCCTGGCTAATCTCTTCGCTTTTCTTTTATTTATATATATATTTTTTCGTTTTTTGCTTTTTCGACCCTTGGGGTCGGCGGTTCTGCTTTGTTGTTTCCTCTCGGACGCCCTTGAGCTGTTTTTAATTCGGTTTACAGATTATTAGCTGTTCATCGCTTAATGCAAATTCGATTAAGGAATTTCGACTAGGTGTTGTTGGGTCTCCATCTCCTTGGCTTCCTATTGCTGGAGCAATATGGTTTTAATGTCTACCGGAGTGACGTTTCATGGTTTATGTAATTTCATTTTAATTTTGTGAACGTCAATGACATTTTAATGCAAGCCTCGTTCACCTACGTGTGATTTACAGGTCGCGATAGGCAATGTCATATTTTCTTGTATGACAAAACCTATGGGGAGACCTTTGGCACTATAAAACTAACATATATCTACACGGGAAATTATAGTTTTTAACTGTACAAAATGTGGTAATGAATAGAGAATTTTAAATATTTTTAATTATAGAATAAAATTTTTTTAAAGGGGTTTTCCTGATCAAAAACAAGTTGACGTTTTGCAAATTGAATGTGGAATTAAATATATTTAAGAGCTTAGACTTTAGAAACCTTAAAATCTCTACATTTCTCTCAGTGCCTTAACCATCTCGGCAGCAGTTTGTGGCACGCGTGTGCTACACTGTGATTCCTGGAACAACAAGTCCAACTGCCTTGGAACGTGTTTGGTTTGGGGAGCGGGAATGGGAATGGGAATGGGATCGAGCCCCGCTTATGACATGTTCATTGAGTTCGCTCCATATATGCCAGACCCAGACCCACTCCAAGCCAAAAGGCCGTTCAGGCAGTTGTTGTGCGACATAAAATTTTCATAATTTTATCGCTTTTCTTGTAAACGAGGCACTCACGCATTTCCCGGGCGCACGTTTCGAGCGACACTTGATTATGAGAAATAGCTATAAAATGTTGCCCCTGTTTAAGACTTGAATGCATAAATTTACCCCTTGGCCCCTCGCTGACCCCACCCACTAGGTAACTGAACCTTAAAGTACCTGAACTGTGATATAGAATGTCGACAAGGTTTATGTTCTGTTTATTATGCACATGAATTATATAACTAGTGGCATATCATATGCAAAAGGTTTCGAATAGTTGAGCAGAAAACCAAGTTGACATTCTGCCAAGATAGGCAAATTAATGCGGTTCAAAAAAGCATAAGGTTTAATTGGGGTTACGAGGGGGAAAAATAATTCATTGTTGATAAAGTTAAGTCGCTAAAACCTTGGGAATAATTACAGCTTTTTTGTGAAAAAAGTGATAGAAGCAACAAAATGTTGCAATATTATTTAGTTCAATTTACATGCTTCAAAAAAATTAACAACAAATGTTTCAACAAAGTAAGGAATTTCTTTTTAATTTCCAAATAATATTTTATTTGTAAATGGTTTTTAACCATATTTTAACTATTAAAATATACGTTACATATTTGCATAATTAAAGAGAAGTCATTAAAGAATACTAAAACCTGCATAATCTTTAGTCTGAAATTTATTTTACAATATTTGCAATTACTTCTCAACCATTGATTTTCGATTAAGAGTTAATTTTAGTCAGCAATGAGGACGAAATAATTTCCACAGGATAGGGAAACGCGCGTGAAAGGTTAGTCTTTAGTCCTAATATTCTTTAAAAGTTTAAATAAACGGATTTTGTTTTGTAATATTCTAATGTATATTCCAGGTAAAATATAAATATGGTCAGTAAAATACATAATAAGAAAATCTTTAATAAATATGAATTATTATTTATTTAGGATAAGTAAAAATATAATTATGTACTTCTTGTCTTTGTTAAGGTTTCTTTTTATCAAGAGTGTTTAAATTGCTATTTAAAAAATGTTAATGTTTTTCAAAATATTCCCAAAAACACCTCCTGAAAAAACAAACAGGGCCACGGGAGTGCCCAAGGTCTTAGCTGTTCAACACCCTTACCGGGGGATGACTGTGTCCATGAATCACTTTTTAAGTGAGTGTCGCACACGTTCCCGTTCCCAGTTTCCCTGCTAAGGGATGGTGTCAAAAGGACAAGTGCCAGTGCCGGGCGAGCCGTTATGAAAATTCAATTTTGTGTCGAATTTATTAAAAGCAGCTTAAAAATGCTAAGCGCATTGAAAAGTAGACATTTGGGAATTCCGACAAGTGTAGATTTGAGTTGAAGTTCATCCGAATATCCCAGAACCTGGGGCGGTTTCAGTTCTCCTGATGTTTTGGCCGCAGGCTTGGGTCCCGCCCAGCCCTAATGGAATAATTTTTGGCCTTAACTTAATCAAACGTGAGTTCGATATGTCCGAAAAAAGGGAGTGGACTGAAAATGTAGTTCATATGCCGGATATATCCCAGATGGTCTTAACGGGTGCATGGCTTGCAAATTGAGTTTAATGATGGCAAATTATAGAAACTCGATTAGGATACCTTTTGGGAGTTGTAAGAAAATTCATGTAATGGAGATCAGTTCTACTATCAATTAAATTTAAATGTAATTTCTAAAGTGTATGAATTTAATTAAGTTTCACAGGTTATACTTTATATATATTTATTTAAGCCAAATCTATTATATAGAACTCTGAATGCTGAAAATATACTACAAAAAGAGACCAAAAAGTGTTATCGGTAAACTGCTTCTCCTCAAATTTTGATTTAACATAATGTTTCTGCCTCCAAAAAACCCGAAAGTCATCTTTTCACAACTTATCTAATCCCTGACAACCCGGATCCCTTGCCTCACCGTACTTAATCCTCAACTTTGCTCACTTTTTTCCAACATTTTAATGTGCGGGAGGGAGGGGACTCACATATTTTCCCAATTTATGTAAATCTGTTGGCACAAATGGCAAACCGCCCTCGGGGAAGCCCCGGCAAACCCTCGAACACTTTGCTGATTATTAAAAGCATACTTCTGGGCGGCGCTGAGATGATGAGGAGGACAAGTGCATAATTTTCCAATTGCTTTGTTTTATGTGCGACTTACGGGGTGTCCTTTTGTGCGTCCGCTCCTTTATTGCCGTACAATGTAAACAACAGCATCGCCACAACAGATCTCAAAAGCGTTTCAAAATTTCATTACTTTAATTTAATATGCAAAAAAAGGGGGAACGCAATGCTCTGCCAGGGTTGAGCCGGCATTTTGACATATTTTCATTTTCATTTCCATTTACGTTTTCATTTCACCGCTCACCATAATTTCGTAGTTGATTGTGGAGATTTTTAGAGCCCAAAGTGCGCAGCTTCGCACGCAGCCAGCAGGTTGACTTCCGCACCAGGACCTGTGGCCAAAGGACAAAGGGGTTGTTTTCCAGAGATTCAACCCCTGCGCTTATGATTATGAAATTATTTGGAAATTATCCGCTTAGCTTCACGGCCCGGAAGCGGGCCATATGTGCGGCCGTTGTGACGGAAAATGGAATCATCTCAGTGTTAATAATGATGACATATGATTTTCATTGTCAAATTTGTTGCTGTGTTGTTCGCCGGTTAAGTGAATTGGGCGCTTTGTCATCTTTTTTATAGAGTCAAGTCGAGTGGAGTCCGTTATGGGTTGTTTTTGTAGCCGGTTGCGTTAAATTTGTTGGCACATCATTAGTCAGGGCCATGAAGGTGTACGTAAGTAGCAAGGATCCTGTCTGCTTGCCGCATCTGTTTTGATATTTGTCAAGGGGTGAGCCAAAGGGAAAGGGTTAGTTACATCACACAGACAATTGACTGAGCCAAGTGGGCGGACATTGGGTGCACTTTTTGATTTATGATTAGTTATCTTAATGTTTGCCATTAGCTAGAGTTAAATTTCGGATCGGCAAACCCGTTTAACACAATTTCCAAACAAATCACTGTTTCTGCTTGCATACTTACAGGATTAAAAAGAAAGAATACTTTTGTCTCTCTGAAGCAAATAATTTAATTAATTTGCTACGAATTTTCTGATTTCTAGAGAAACCAATACCCCCGTCCAGCTGGTCGTAACTTTTCATTAAAATTCATAAAACTTTAGTGGTATATATCGAGAACAGATCACGTTCGGACCATCAATCACATGACTGGCGGCACACGAACGCAATTCTTAATGGCCGCCAATCAAAGTCGGGCTGAAAATTACGCCAGAAAGTGACACAAAATCTCCGCCACCACGGGGGGGAACAAATTTTCCCCCTGTCCTTGGTGTCCTTCGTCTGCTGGCAATTTCCACCTGCTGTGCGGCAAATTGGTCCTTTCGCCTTATTGAAAAACGCAAAATCGGAAAATCGCCGGGACACGACGAAGGGATTACGGATTACGTTCGCCTCGCAGGGGGGTTTTTTTGCAGAGTTATTCGAGGCAAATTAATAAACGGCCAACGGGGGGAAGGGTGTCCTTTGGGGTGGAGTTGGGGTTCCTGTCGAGGTGAGACGCCGACAATGGACGTTTACAAATTTCGTGTTATTTGTTAGCGACTTCGCCACTTCCGTGATGTCTTGCCGCTCATTCGCTCCTTGCTGGGATTATAAAAATAAAAACTGCCTTTTGCCATATGCCATTTGAATGATAAAAGGATTTCGTCCTTCCCCCCAAAAGCTTGTATATACACAAACACACACACACACATGAGCAGCGGGACTAAGGCTGACCGCCCCCAAAATGGACACGCACACGTGGTCAATTGCGTTTGGGGTCAACCCTTTCGCACCAGCGCCATCATTCTGCTGTCCAGCCTTTTCTCCAGCTCCAGCTCCAGACTTTCCCCCAGGCAACGACTCACAGAACACTGAGAGAAAAAGAGTGTACTGAACTTGAAGGTTTATTTTCACAAAACAAATAAAATTCTAAAAACTACGGTTTAAAAAATTATATTTTATTATATTTCCTACTTCTAAACAATTCTATTCTATTTAAGGTTCTCTCAGTGTAAAGCTCCTGGCCGGGCTCGAAGTGTCAGCACATTTTTCAAAGGCGCATATAAAATGGCAGTCATACATTATGGCCATATCTGCCTGGGCCAGTCCGCAGTCCGCCGGCAGACCAACCGTTGTCAGTGGAAATCGGGGAAATGGCAATGGAAATGGGTGTGGGAAATGGGGTCGGAATGGGGTCGAAATGGAGCTCGGAATGGGGCCGGAGTAACCCCTGCTTTTTATGTGTGTAATGCCTCGGTACAGATTATGCATTAAGCGCTTATTTAGCATTTTTCTTACATAATGTCGCTTCCACTTGGCAATGTCCAGCACGAAGGGTGGTCCCTCTATATACTATACATATATACCCATAAAAAGTGGACAATGTTATGTGCCTTCTAATCTGTTTATGCTTATGTTACCGTCAGTACATTAACCCCTCTGTGGGTAAACGGGGTGGCCAATGACTTACCTTAATCGCTTTCAGCGGGAAGGGAGAGAGTTTCAAGTATCGGAGTTAAAACTTGGGCTGTGGCACTTAAGAGTCGTATATAACTTATAAAAAATAAGGTTCCGAAAGCTTGTTATAGTTTGTTAATATTCTTAGATCTTCTATAATAATATTCTATTTTAAACAAATGGCTTTCCTTCTTATTCTAATCTTGGTTTTGACTGTAATTTCCCCATTCAATTGGGCTCAATGCAAATGGATTGGAGGCACCCAGGACGACGAAGGAATAATTACTTTTTTCCCTAATTAATTTGTTATTTTGACTTGCTCCTCATCTGCCCGTTGGCAGAGTCCTGCCAGCTCTCTGGCTCATTTCTTTTTGCCTGTCCGAGCCGGGCTTATTTCGCTATTAGCGAAGAGCTCTGGTAGGCAGAATGGATAATTAAATAAAGCACCGGGCATTGTCACAGAGGAGGATTGCGTCGATTTAATGAAAATTGCATTTTAATTTCATAAGCAGAGACTCTAGAAATTTCGGGCCAATTAAAACGCCAACGCCCTCAAGGCCGGAACCTTCATAATTTCCCTGCCCAGCCTATGCGGCTTAAAATAATTGCCCAGTTGGCTTAAAGTGGACACACGAGCATTTCATAGTTGAGACTCTGGCCAGCTACAACCCACCGAAAAAAAAAGAAAAGAAACCCAACAACTGTGGGGGAAAAAATGGTTGCTTGAAAGTGTCCGTTTTTTATTTGATTTCGTTCCTTTTTTTTTAGCTGCCTTTGGTTAGCTGTCGCTCACGTAGGCAGTGTCCATGTAATTAAATTAAAATGGAAAATTTACTCGTACTGCGGATTAAATTAATTTTCATTTGCATTTGCATAAGTTCGTCCCGCTCCTCCTCCTACTCTCGGGCTGCCTTGGCCCTCGTCCATTCATTAATTCCTTCATTATGCCATTTATTGCTGAGCTTGCTGAAAATGTGCCTTAGTTTTTATATTTGGCCCATGTATATTAGAAAGAAGGCCGAACTTTGGGCTTAAATAAAGAACATTTGAAACAAAGTATATATAAAATACACAATAAACTCACTGTCTTATCGAAAATTCTTTTAGGTACTAAAATTCAGTGAAAACAATCCAGATAACAGACTCTCTTGACTGCAAAAATAATTCTAATTCAAAATAGCTGTAAGGAACTTAGAAATAATAAAAATTTACGAGTAATAGACCGGAAAATATCTCTATTTACCAGCTCGTGTTTTCCAAATGTTATCTCAATCAATACAAACCTACCAAACTTCATTTAGAACCAATCAAAGCCATAAACACTATAACACTAAGCTACATGAAAACCTCACTGATCATCATGATACTCTTCTTCTTTTTAAAACAATAACAATAAATTCGATGTGTTTATATTATAAACTAATTATTGTATTTATTTATTTATTATATATTTTTCTTACTTTGGTCTCATTTAATGTTTGTATTGTTGTAGTTCTGATTTATGAATAATTTTGTTATTTTAATACATTTTTTTAACAATCAAAATATCTGATGAATGGTGTAATACATTTGGTTAACATTTTATTTGGACTAAAATTTTTTTTAATAACCGTTCCATTAACATCTAATTTTTTTTAAATTGTCAGTTTTATTTTCAAATAATCCTCTCGGTCAAATAATTCTTGATTAGCGATTAGTCTTACTGCAACTATTGAGGGAATATGATGAATTCTCAGCTATACTTTTTGTTTACATTTATTTTGGCAATGTCTGTGCTCAAAGAGGTAAGTGTGTCCGTATAAAATAATAATTTTATTATTTAAATAAACTAAATACTTTTTAATTTTAATTCTAGATTTCCCCTTTAGCTGAATTTACAAATATTGTTTGCACATCAATGAACAAGAATTATGGCGACTTCGATTACTGTTTTCTGAAAGCTGTAAATCGAACTTATAAGTATGTTTCCCTGAAGTTTACAATTTATGAGAAGCCTATCACGAATATAAATGTTAACTTCGGAGTTTACAAGCGCGCTAATGGTTATAAGCCATTTCTGTACAACATTACACTAGATGCTTGTAAATTTATAAAGAAACCGAAATCTAATAAAGTCATTCAATATTTTTATGGCTTTATTAAGGACGTTACAACCCTGAATCACTCGTGTCCCTTTAACGTAAGTGATCAGTTATTGTATATTTTATATAAATATGTATTTATGATCCCCCAACAGGAGGATATTATCATAGAAAAGCTTTCCCTTGATATCGTCAACCATCGAATGATGGATATCCTACCTGTACCAGCGGGCGATTACTTGTTTCAGGCATATTGGACCTTTAATAACAAATGGACCGTCGTTTTTAAGCTCTATATTCAATTAAAAAATGTAAATAATTAAAATAAAGTATGTATAGGGCAGCATACCAATTGAAAATCAAATACACCATAAAACGATGAAAATTAGGACATGAAAGATATATTTTGGGAACATTTTAGATAATACAAATGTAAAAGTATAGGTTGAAAGTTATTATTGTATCTACTCTTAATATTTGCTTGTAAAATAAGTTTCACTTAAATTCAAAGTGGCTCCTTTACACCTTCCACTTTTAGATATCTTTCATCAATGGAAGCCTTCTGAAAAGGGAAATTAAGAAATATATGTATATTTCATAATGGCGTTAACCTATGATGTTTTACTGGACTCACCGGATCCTTAAATATACGCTTGTTGGGATTGAATCTTAGCATCAGAGGAGATTGAGTCCTGGGATTTCTAACAGATTGAAGAGCAGTCGCAGCTTGAAGTAAGAAGTCGCCTTTGATGAACTGCATGGGAAAACTGAAGTCCAGATCTATCGTCTCAAGAGCCTTACACGCTTGAAGAAGGTCAAGCAGATGATGGGAAAGTTCACAAAAATTGTCCAGGGATCGGATTTCCAAGCTTTCCAGCTGCTTAAGGTTGCACAGATACGAAAGCCCACTAGAATCCTCCAGTCCGCACATCAATCTTTTCAGGGAGGAAATATCACCGATTCTGGCTACCTCTTCCGAGCTAATATACCTGTGCCTTATGACCAGTTGCTGCAGATTCAGGGAATTATTCAAAGCCAATACCTCGAAGAGAAACTTAAGGCAGTGGATTTCCGGCGGAAGTTCGATTACTAGTCGATGGCGATCTAGGTGTTGCACCACACCGTCTGAGCCATCGAAAGAAAGGAGATTCCCCTTAAAGTCTTGCGGTAGTCGAGCAATGGTACCTGCAGCGGAATTATCCTCAAAATATGCCAGACTATGCTCCCTCGAGGTTATGACCAGAGTTTGCAACTCAGACGACAACCTAACGAGGTCGCTTATAATGCTTGGATCTTGGTCGAATCTGTAAATCAGTCTTTGCAATGACTTCATTTTTCGGATTTCGTTAGCTTCCTCCCGGTTGATGGGCGCTCCTTTCACGATCAAGCTCTTCAGAATCGGTCTGTTCTTGAAGAGTTCCACCTGGGAGATGTCCTGTCGATCATTCGTCTCTTCGCACTCGGGTCTCTCTTGGGATCTTATGACAGCCGCTTGCAGCTCTTCCCCGGCAGTGAGAGGTGGCGAGTCCATGGAGTTAATCTTCCGCAGAAGACCTTCCAGGGATCCCTCTGGGTGAGTGGTTATTACCAGTTCGGTTAGCTGGGGAAGGCCAGCGATGAGTTCGATGTTCTTAGCTTCCGAGAATCCGCATTTCAATGTTCTTAGAGACTTAATAGAGGCAATGTCTTCCAGCTCAGATGGGCCAATGGTCACCTCGGGAAATTCCGTCCCCTCATTTTCCACCACCAGTTCCTGCAGAGTCTGACACTGCCTTGAGGCAAGCTGAGATAAGAATTGTTCAAGGCAACTCTCCATTTCAATACCAAAAATTCGAACGGACTGCAAGCTCTTCAGCATGGCCAGCGCAGCCAAATCAGTGGCATCTGTTGAGAAATTAAATAACGCATCCAATCTATTATTACTCAGGATCAAGTGGCCAGTTTTGATGTTGTAGCTTATTTCTTTGCCCATCCGATTAATGGTTAATTGCTCCTCAATTGAATCAAGTATGGGAACAATGCGCTTAGGGAATAGATTTTCGTCGTAGTCTTCGATTTTCAAATAGCTCAAATGACGAAGGTGTTCGAGGCTTTGGATGTTGGTCAGTTTGCCGTGGAACTCCTTTAGGGACTTTATTTTGCCCAGTTCCTTAGTCTCGTTGGAATCGAGAAAGCCCTCGTGAATGTGGAGCTTCTTTAGCTGACAAATTTTACTCTTTGAGATGGCCTTAAAAAAGGCACAAAGATTAAATGGTTTAAAATCAATGTCCAGGCTCTTAACCCACTGCAGATTGGTCAGAGGGTTTAGCAGAGTCCCCGACATATGTTCGTCGTGTATCATTTTCAGCTCGATGTGATTTTCCTGGCGATTGATCCTTATATCTACATCCTGATTATTTATTAAGAAAAATTTCCCGCAGAAGTTTGATACCTTGAGTATCGCATTTGATATTTCCTTAAATTTGATCTCTGATGAAAGGCTTAGAATCTCTAGATTGGGCCAACCAAGACTAGAGAATAACTCAATATCGCCAGCATCGGAAAAATCGTAATCCAGGTACTTCAATGATCCTATTTGCGCCAAGGCCGAGGCCTCTTGGCAATCGATTCTTCCACTTCTTAACTTAAAGCCCTGGAGGCTGGGGGAGTTACTTGCGGCCATATCCGTGAATAGTTTTACCAAAGAGCCATTTGCAGGTAATGTTTCAATGGTTAAGTCTGCAAGCTGCGAAAGTTCAGCTAAGAGCTCTATGTTTCGGGTATCCGAAATGGCGATAACAAGGCTCCTAATCGAATTACATCTCGACAGGGCCACAATTTCCTGGGCGTTGATCAGTGGATAATCGGGATAGGACAGCTTCCAACCAGAATTGATTAATTCCCAGTAAACAAGGGCATCCATTTCTCCCATCAACAAGACTGACACTTCAACGCGGGCTAACTCATCGAAGAGCCCAACCAAAGTGCCCGGCTTAGGACGTCCACTAATTTTCAAACGATTTAAATTTGGCAGCCTCATCAATGAACTATAATCTGCGGCATTGTGATTTGGCAACAGGAAAAAGAGCAGCAAATCATTTTTCTCGGGATTATATGTAATAAGACAACCTGGCAAGAATACCTTCCTCGGTATTTGGGAATGCTGTAAAATGTGACAAATCTGATCACCAATAAGCTTGAAATCAAGCTGGGAACGTATATCCAGAGTTTCAAGGTTGGTCAGCTGGGCCAAGGGTTCCATGGCTTGGGGGTCGACATACTTGTATCTCAAAATTTTCAGGGACTTAATTCGCGACAGCTCCGTGGTTTCTGCGGATACAAGAGAGGCATCAGCCACAAACAGTGTGGAAAGGAGGTGACTGGTTTCCCTTCTGGCCAAACTACCAAAGAGTGCCTGAAGAGTCCCCTGCTCGTGCTCCCCGTAGATGTCCAGCTTTGTCAATTTGGGCAACTTTGCGAATGGGGTGTATCTCGAGGCATCGCAATCAAACTTCATTTTAAAGGCGAACTGACGAACCTGGCTGCAAAATGGCACAATGTCGGTCAATCTCCTGCCTCCACTTTGTTGATCACTGACCATGAGGGTGCTAATTTCATAATTTTTCCGACAGCATTCAGTTAGCTCTTCAATATCTACATTCACATCCAAGACGAGTTCTTCGAGACTGCCGAATCCTTTAAGGTCTTCCAAGGTATACCCTGAAATTTAAGAAAGGACGAGCAGTCAAGGATTACCTTACGAAGTTTATTCAGGATTGAGGTTAAATTATGAAAAAGAAAAGCCTGAAGTTATGAAATAATCTTTAAAAATATGTGAACGTTATATATGGTATACATATTCCTTGTCAATTATTTCCACTCACCTGCAATATTCACATTTAACCTTCGTAGACCCTTCTTAGCCCGCAGTTGCTTCATCACGGACTCGAATACATCCATGTGCTCGCTATAATGCGTTTTTGGATTGTATCTTAGCTCCACGCTGGTCAGACCATCATTCTCTTCGAGGGCCAGGTTAAGAGACTTCCAATAGACTTTCTTCACCTTCTCGGGAATCCCCTTCAAACGTTCGTACATCTCAGCAAAGTCGATACATATGTGTCCCAACGAACTCACGTCGAGCAGAAAGAGTCTCTTGCTCAGTTCCATGTCCCACTCATAGAAGAGCGGGCGGAACGGCGGATAGCTACAGAGGAAATTTTTCAAATCCATATATTTCAGGTCGTCAAGTGCTTGATTTTTATATGTTTCCTCGCAGTTCCGACGGATTTCCTTGAACAAAGCAAAAAAACAGAACTTATTTAAATCTAAAATCGAACTTTCTAACATTTTTGCCCACTAATAATTGCACTTTCTGGTATTGTTTATATTTCTTTTTGTTTAGATTATCAGCGGCCAGAATTCGTATGATAACTGAGAGTAAAACCCGACTGAAAAGCGTTTAAGAATTTGTTTATAACTAGGAAAAGCTTTATCGCTCTCACTCTTATCGCAAATATGAAAAGAGAACTGATCGCATTCTCTTATTTTTGCATTATTCTCTTATTTTAAAAGTATTTAATGACGTCATAAGCTTGTTGCTGGAATAGCATTACAAATTTTAAATGTACAAATTTTGAATAAATGAGAAAGAAGCCTATTTTTGTATGCTTCCTAGAAAGTTAAGGTAAAAACTTGCAGCAGTTCCTCATACAAGGAATATGTGTATACCTTGCCACACCTGTGGGGTTCCTTTTCACTTTACAACTGAAGGCTGGCAACCCGAGTTTATGATGTCCTGGTTAGACGACAGAGGCATAAACATTCCTTTCTCTATAGCAGCCGGCAGAGCTGAGAAATTTATTGTGCGAACAATGTTCAAATTCCAAATTAAAATCCCTCAACGAAAATTATTACATTTCATTTAAACCGAGCGAGCAACTTAGGGCACATCATAATTAATCCCATTCCAGGCCAGACCAGACCAGACCAGACCAGGGGACCCACTGCGAATGGGATATGTGTTACTGGGAGGATGTGGATGTCATATAAATTCCATAATACGATGTAATTAAATTTAAGTCAAACTAACGCACGTAAAGCTCCCCATAATTGAGAGGCGTCATATGAATGCCATGGCAGCTGCCATAGGCACTGGGGGAAAAAGGATTAAGTTCTATGTGGCTGAGCTTTAATGTAAGTTGAGAATCTACTGAATATACACAATTTGTCATGGATATTTCAACATAAATACCATATACGGAAACAGGAATATGTTGCCATGGCAAGGAATCCTGAATAATTTAAAGATAAACGTTAATCTCTTTTAGAAACCCAAGGATAAAAATATATTTTGTATAGGAAAATCTTGGTTATATTTTATAATATACATTTCCGTTATTTTCTCTGTGTATATTTCAGTGACTGAAGCATTAAAATGTTCAGTATCTTGTGGGGCATATGAAGTCATAAACAAAGTGAGCAATTAAGCTGGTTTGCTGACAGGGTCTAACCAGTTCGTCCTTCTCGTACCCTTTCCCTTACTCACATTTTCCGAGAGGAATTTCCTCTTCTTTTTCTGTTAAGCTTATTTTTACAATTTTATTGTTTATAATTTACGAGGCAGCAGGCAGTGCGGTGGAAATTCCCTCAAGTCAAAGTCGCGGACACGACATGGCGGCCGAGTGCCAACCTTTGTCCACTGACAGCAGCTTGGACCCCCTGCTCTCCACTGACCCACCACTGACCCTTCGCTGACCCCCGGCTGACCCTTCGCAGGAGCTCATTACAAAATGTTGGCGTCGCCTGTCAGCTACACATGAAAATTGCACAACTTTTGCCTTATTACGAGCGGAATGTGCGGAAGAGCAGGGGAAGAGCCATGAAATCCTTCCTCTCCTGCTTGCCTTCAATTTTTTTTTCTATATATATTTAAACATTTTTTTGTTGCTGTTGTTTTTCTTCGTTTCAGTTGCCTTTTGCTCATTTTATTTTAATTTTGTGCCTTACTCTCTCACTTTTCCTTTGGTTCCGCCGCCTCGTTCTTTTTATTCTAATTAAATTTTTTCTGCCCAAGGGAGGGGGAGCGGGGGGCTGCTGGCGGCCCAACAAGGCAAATTTATTCTTCTGTAAAAACAAGAAAAATTACGCAAAATAAATAAATTTACATAAGCTCGGAGTGAGCTGAGACAAAATATAAAAAAAAGAAGTAGAGAGAAACAAACATTTGTACATAACAATAAATAAAATTGCATTTTCATTTGGGTTTCGCCCTCGTTGGGTCGGGCTTTGGTCTGGGCTCTACTTGGGTCTAGTACGCTTTTGTTGGCTTTGTTATATTTTTACCAAAAGAAAGCGAAGCAAAAACCATGAAGAAAAAAAGGTTCCACAGAAAGATCGCTAGGCATTTGCCTGTTATTCGAAAGTAATTAAAAGGCTAAGACTTTGAGTCTTTACATGCTCAAAAATGTTATTTTTTTAAATATTTTGCTATGGCTTAAACTTAGTTTTTCTTTGGTTTTTCAATTTAACTTGAAATGTTTATTATGCTCACTATATACAGCTTCCTAAAAAAAAGTCATTGTTTAATAGGAGGAGAGCGTCGAGTTTTGGTTTCAGACTTCCATAGTTCGTTGGCTTTGATCCGGGGAAAACCTCAGCATTGTTAGGTAATTTCTCTGGAAAATTTCCATGGTTTAGTGTGCATTTGGTGTCACCTGTTCGGAATTGCTCACTGCAAAATATGGTCACGTAATTATCGCTTGCTAATTTGAACGAACCCACCGAACTGCCCCACCGAACTGAACCACAAATTTAGATTACAGCCTTGTGTGCAGGTGAACAAAGGAATAAATCGAGTATCCTTCCGCCTGTTAACATGAGCTGAAATTGGGATTGAATCATTGGGATAACTGTAAATAAAAATTGGAGATACTCTACATTAAACTACTTGTCTATAATATAATTATCTCCATAAAAGATAAGCTGTTTGAAATCGTTTCTAAGTTTTAAATGTCAAAAAATACAAGCAGAAGTAGAAAAAACCGAAATTAAAATACAAATGCTCTATTCTATATATTATATTCTTATTTATAATTATTCATTTTTTATATATATATATTTTTTTGGCCCTATGTTTAATATTTTCCAAATTAACTTCCATATTACGTATACGCACTGTAGGCAGATTAGAGCTCGGGGGCTATTTATTATTTTCAAGCTTTCTATACACAAGTTACCTTAAAAATTAAATGCAGATAAGATTAAGGTATAGTTCAGTAGAAAAGTTAATTCTCAGATCAAATCCACTGCTATTTCCATTATAAAGCCTACATCTAAGTCCTTCAGACTAGGAGGTACATGCCGGTGGAAATTTTCCCGCCTCATTTTCACTCGGCCTGCGATTGTCGACGGTTTTAATAACGTGCATGCTGCGCATTTGGGATAACATCTGAATTTATGTAACGACACGAACGGAAACACAAACAAAGATGGCAGCCAGACGGGCGAAACGTGAAAATGGCTAGAGAAAAGCGAGACAGTTGTGCCGGGGAAAATGGTGGGGAGCAGAAGACTCAAATGAAAACTGATGCGGATTAGTATTTAAAATAATGTCCTGCAGGGATATAACTTGTCCCCCCCTCAGTCCATGGGCCTCATTCGGGTTTCTTTGCAGTTTTTACTTTTTCTCACTTGATTTCTTTTTTTTTTGTATTTTTTATTTCGGGTGTTCCTTTTATTTTTTCCCATTTTAATTCCTTTGCAGCGATTTTTCCTTTTGGGGAATGTTTCATAAAATTTATATTTGCAGATAAGTGTGCTTAAGGAGCGGGCAGGACATTTTTATTACGGGACAATTTACATATTTTTCTTGTTAAAATTCCTTAACATTCTCTTTACCCCCCAGCTCCTTCGTCTTTCGTGTCATATGGATTTTCCCCCATTTTCCTGTTTCTGAATTAATGTTAATTTTTATTACACTTACAGTGTCGCCCCTGCCCCCCGACACTTCCTCTCCTCACAAACCTCCCAAGTTTCATTCTCATTTAAATTCAAGTTTGTTTGTTTGAGGGAGCACAAAAAGGAAGAAAAACAAGAAGGAAAATGAGGGAAAATACAGAGGAAACGGCAGAGAGTCCAGATGAAAATGTTAATAATAAAACAACAAAATCCGAATGAATGCGTTGCAAATCGAAAAATAATAAAAATAGAAGCTCCCCTCCCCCCACTTATCTGCTGTCTGCAGGACACGCTATCGCCCCAGTCGATGTCTCATTATGTATTCCCTGAACAAATTCTATTAATTATCGTTATGTCCTTCTGATGGGTGACCTGCAACAGTAAGGTTTCCTGCTGCTTGTCCTCCTGTTCGTTTCCTAATAAAAGTTACACGGTGTTTTAATTCCTTCGAGTAATCTGAATAAATGTGTTTTGAAAACAGCACGAAAAAGAGATGTCCCTTAAAGTCCCTAGCTTTCTTATTCATGCTTGGAAAAACTCAATTAAAAAGGAATTTTCGTGGGGAAAATGTTAGCATATGAATTCATATATCGGGATACTACAAAAAATCGGAATCTAAGATTTCTACATAAATTTTGAAAGCCTTTTAAGCCAAAATGTACTCCCTTCCTTCGGCGTCTGGAAAGTTAATAAAAAAATATATATTTTTGTGCATTTCCCAAATGAAATCCAGTTGCTAAATTATTCCCAATTCAATTTCAGATGACCAAATAAAATCAGAGGCAGCCAACTAAGGAAATGGGACATGTGTACATATGGTGTATGGTATATATGTATACATATATCTGCTGGGATCTGCAGAGATGAGCAATTTGTTGTTCTGGCGCTGGTCATAGAAAATTCTAAATGTTTCAATCAACAATTCGCAATATTAAATATTAACGTAAAACTCGAGTGGAGTTGTCTCGGACTGACCCTTTCGATGTCAGACCCAAAAAGGTCATCATGTGTCTGTGAGCAAACTGGCTTGCGAATCAGATTGCGAGTGAGTGCACTGAAAATAAAATTGTTTAATATTTTTCTTTCTATTTTTAATGCTAGAATAATATGTAATTAAGTTCCTAATTTATGTAATTAAATATTAAAACAAATCAACTGGAAATCATATGTTTAAAACGAAAATAGTAAGCAAAATTCTTGCTTTCTTGAGCTTGTTTTACCTTCATAACTTTAAAAAATATTTGTATATATTTAAAACTAATCCACACCTTTTTTCCCTGTGCACCGATGTTGGCAAAAGTAATTTTGGACATTTTTCATCATAAACAGCATCGAGGACGCCTGCTTGCAGTTCGGAGTCTCAACCCCTTCTGGGACTTTCCTCCTTGGCCGGGCTTTGATTTCGAATTGGATTTGAATTTGGAATTTTTGGCTTTCAAGGACCGTCGGAGGTCCGCAGGCTGATTCAGAATCGGAGTCGGAGTTAAATTGGAAATGGCACTGGAGTCCGAGTTGGTCAAGTTGGTCAACGCATAAATATTTCTCTTTGTTCAGGGGCCAAAAAAGAGCATTACATAGATGTATATATGTCCGTGTATATACCTGTGTATCCTTGCTGCTTCTGCACTCATCTCTGGGCCTTCCCTGTCTGGAAGCCACCCCATAGCCCCTCTGCACCAGCACAAACAAACAAGGAGCAGGAGCAGCGAAAGAGCAGGAGCAGGGGAGCAGCCTCGGATGGAATGGATGGTCAGATATGAGCAACGGTCGAGTGGTCAAGTCAAAGTTATTGTCATGTCATGTAAGTGCCATCCCCTCCATCTTCTGTTGGGATTTTCCAATTTCATCTTCATCTTCCATACAGAGAAGGCATCCCATTTGGGGTTTTCCTTTGCTGAAAACAATGAAACCAAATGGTTTGCCAGAGAAAGAAAATTGAAAATATTATTGAATTTGAAAAGTTGATAATAAAAGCAGTAAAAATAAATATAAATATTATAGAAAAATCTTTATTTTACCTTAAAAATTTAATTTAATTGATGGTTTAAATAATATTTCATATAAATATTATATTTTTTAACAATTCTTTACTGAAATAATTCCAATCTCTTCAATGACTCGTCACAACCAGGTGACAAAGAACATGACACACGTGTCCTTAAGTCCTATGTACATGGAACACCTGGTAAAAAAAGTGTCATCAGAAATTCAGTGAAACTTTTCATAAGAGGGATGTGTTCCAAAAAAGGTTTTCTCGGGAGTTTGGGTAAAATGTAAATATCGGTTGTAATGGCCTGCGCCCCAGGAGGCGGAAAAATCAACTGACCAGTAACTTTGCAACCAACTTTGATGGCATCTTTGTGAAAGTTGAAAGTGACTTAAGTGAAATTTCCACCTCAGGCGGCCCCATTTTCTTTTTTTTTTTTGCTTTTGAGAGGGTCACGCCATGAACATGAGTAAAAATTAAATTGATTTTCCTGGGACATTGTTCGGACCTGGCAAAAGTTGGCTTTTCTTTTTGACAACCCTATGGATTTTCCTTGGGGCGGCCTGTGTCGCATATTAAATTGGTGTGCAAATAGTTTTGTGACTCTCTTCTTTTAACTTTCAGGTTGTCTTTATCAACTTATCCATATTTTAAAAGAAATATAATCTCTCCTCCCCCTTGAATAAATTGAATCTTCCACTTTTCTTAAGCGACAATTTCATTTCAATTAAATTATAATTATATCTTTAGCTGGGCCCTCCATCAAGTTTCTGACAAACAAAAAGTACAATTTTCATTTTCACCTTATTGCCAAGGACGAGGCGGGCGTTGATAATTCCCCAAAATTGTGTGACACTTCAAAGTCATTATGAAGATAGCAATCACCAACCCCGGAACTTTTCCTCGAGGACCCGACATTTCTTCACGCCCAGGCATTCACCATTCCACCTTCCCATTCCAGGAGCTTGGCAATCGGCAATCCTTCAGGCCCACGCCTCCCTCGTCCTTCTGCCACTTAACTCAATCCGAATCCGGAGTCCGGAGATGGGCCCAGCCACGTCTGTGTCTACATGCCTACATACCCGCAGCGCTTTTTGATGTAATTTTGGCATAAGCCAAAAAATGTTTCCTTCCTCGAGACGTCTCTGTCTCCACAGCGAGTGGTTTCCGAAGGCGACACGCTCTGACAAACTCATCAGGGGAAAAATTAAGAAAATGGCTGCAAATTAAATTTGGAATTGAAATTTTAGCGTTGCGCACATAACTTTATGCCTTCGCTTCGTTATTTTCCTCCAAAGGGTTTCCCTGAAGGAGGAGAGAGGATGGGGAAAATGCTTGGCTGAAGACAGGTTGATAAAGACAATTGTAGGTGAAGCTTTAATTTAGATTCTATAAATGAAAAATCTATAAAAAGCTGGCTTATAAAATATATTTTATTTAATATATTTATTTTGTGAGCTTGTGAATTATTATTGATTAATAATCATATTCTCAGACTCTTCAGAAGGCTTATTTTCAACACCATATCCATTTCTTTGGGGATTTCTTTTGGGGATGTATACATATATCGCATTGATTTGTTTCATAAAATAAATAAAATCTCTCCCCTATATAATGCCCACTTATTTACAACAATGTGAAAGCTGTGAGAACCCCAACTTCCCGGCAATCGAAACTTCCTGCTCAAATTTCAGCATCTAAAATGAAAAATCAAGGTATTGAACATAAAATCCAGGAAGCAAACAATAAAATGCCAGAAAATAAGGAAACGGAACCCTTTATACTGTCCGTTCTGGTCGAATCTTCTATAAATTATTTCGCAGATAAAACATATATATACTCCTTTCCACCACGTGTGAGAGGTTTTTTGCAATCGGAGAAAAGGCTGCTGTCCTGCGCTCCCCAGCGACACTTTCTGACCGACGGAAACTGACAGAATTGAAAAATAAGCGACGGGAGAAAGGACCTCCGGTGGAGGGGAGGGGTCGAAGGTGTAAAATAAAAAATGGCGTCCAGTCGAGTGCTCAACCTCAAGATTTATAACAAAAGGAGAAAAAAATTGCAGAAAATGTGGCAGGGGGCGGGGTGAAGCGCAAGTTAAAATAATGCGAAAGCCGAAGAAGACTAAAAAAAGAAGAACACCCACTCACATAAGCAGGTAGTGGAAATGGAAAGGATAAAATTAATTTTTCTCCTTTATATATATATATTTTTTTTTTGCCATTTGCTTCACCTGCTGCTTGGCTGGGAAAAAGGGGGTGGCAACTTTGCTGACGCTATCAAACGCCACAAACACATTTAGTTTGCGGCGAATTTGTTTTTGCGTCGCTCAGTTTTCCTTTTTTTTTTTTGTGCCTCAGCCTCATCCTCCAGCCATAAAATGTGAACAAAAAATGGAATAAATAAAAAAAAGCCATGAGAAGCAAAAGAAAATTGCGGACAAATAAAAATGGCATAAAAATATTTAACTCACCTGAGTTCCTGACTGGAAAAGGAAATAAAGATCTGAGGAAAGGCAGTTCTGAAAAAAATTTAATTTCTGATAATCCTAAATGATATTCTTTTATTCTTCAATATTAAAAATGAAAATGTAGCAATTTATTCCAAAATATATTTTTTTAATATTAAAAATAAAATAAATCTGTGATAAAAAATATCTATAAATTATATTTTTGTCTCAGCATTCCCACATAATATATTTTGTAGACTTTAGCTACAAGTTCTATTTCTCTTCCGCCAGATGAAAATGAATTCTGTACCGGGTCACGTCCAGCAGCCGCCCCCTTCTTATGGGCGTGTCATTCCCGAGATCTGCACGTAGCCGCAGGACTCGGACTCGGACTCTTTCTCCCACTTCTGTACATTTTTCTCCTATAATATATCTATAATAAATCTACTTTTAAAAAAGAAAAGTAAAACATAGAAAAGCTCGTCAAATACAAGGAAAAAAAGGGGGAAAAACAAAAAATTTAATACAAAAAGTCATGGCACATGTGAGGGGGAGAAGAGCCGTGTCCAGTTCAAAGGGAATAAAAAGTGGAAACCAATAAGAGCAACAACAAAAATACAGATAATCCTGGGGGGGAGGAGGAGCAAGCTAGCAAAAGGAAACAAAGCGAACCAAGGCGAAGTGAAGCAATAAAAATGAAATGGGACCTCCGGAAATGGGAAGAGCAGTCTGTCAAATGGGAAATATTATGTCCCCTTGTGGATCAGATAGCCAGATGATAGTGGAAATGGGATGACCTCACCTAGAAACCACCCAGAACTCTTCTCTTCTCTTCCCCCGTAAAAACATATTGCGCATACGCAGTGGGTGACTGGCTGAGGGGGGAATTATGAGAGTGACCGCAGGAATTATGAATCGCTTTCAATTGCCGCCCAGCCAATCGAAAAGGAAGCAAGGAAGTTGGCCAGCCAACCAGAAAGGAGCTCAATAAACCTGCGCTTGTTGCATAAAGTTATGTGTATATATCATAATCCATAACGCGGCCAACACCCCCGCCGTAGAAGAGTAAAAACCTGGGTTGCCTTCAAATTACAACCACAAACACAACGGAAACGGGGTTGAAGGTGGGGTAGGGGGGGTAAACAGCCCTCGGAAACACACACACACACACACACACACACACCACGTTATTTCGCTTAAGTCAACAAAGAGGGGGAAAAAAACGCAAAAGGAAGCGATTTTTGGGGGTGAAATCCAAAGTCGGGGGCGGCTGGCACCCTCAATGCCACCCAATTATAACTGTGTGTGCGTGTGTGCCTTCCAGGGTGAGCTTGCCCTTGTTATTGTTTCATTTTTCCCGTTTTCCCTTCGATTTCCCTTCTATTTATATGTCTGTATGTACGTGCGCTTGTGTTTATCTGAGATACAGTCCAAGACGCACACACGTACGCACACACGAGCGTTCTGAAAAAGTTACTGCGATACGTGCAACATCATAAAAAGGACAAAACAATAACAATAAAAATCATATATACTCATAGCCAGAGCACACCACACCACCCCTACAGCCTCCCACTCACCCCGCTTTGGGTGTACATATGTATGGCTGTGTGGGTTTCATATGAAAATAAACGAAAACCGTTAAGATATGAGCGTCCACAAGGAGTACAGGCCAACACACCAGTCTGCTTTTCTTGGAATTCGACTGCTTCGATGGTCACTGCCCTCTCCATAACTTTTTATGTACACAGTAAATAAAAACAGAGACAAAACTAAGTTTTTATTTAAAGAAAATATATTTAATTCATTGATATTGCACCCTAAACTTAAATAAGGCCAAGTATACATTATTATTAGACTTCCTTTTAATGTTTTTGGCACTAAAATGTTTCTGAAAGTTTGTATACTTCAAAATAAAATTACATTTTTCTAGTTTTGTGTCTTATTAATATATATTTTTTTTAGATACTTGAAAACATATATAAAAGTATATTTCCTAGCTTACAGCTGCTTCAATCAAGCTTTTGAAGCCCATATGGACCCCTAACAAATATGGAAAAGTCACTTCCTTTATCCTTAGCTCAACCTGCGGCTGCCTTAAGCCATGTGGCATGTCAGCGCCTCCTTGACTGGACTCCATCGATTTCTTTCAGCCACAAATGAAAACACATTAGAGACGAACTAAGAACCCCATTTATGAGGAGGAGGTGGAGGAGGAGCAGGAGGTGGAGAAGGCCTGAGCGGAGCCAAACAATACGACGTTCGCTGTTTGGCTTGATAAAATGCGTTAAAACGAAAATTAAGCAACACAATTAATGGACCCGCTTTATCATACAATTTTAATGGCTCAAATAAATTGGCCAGGAACTAGCCAAGAGAACAGAATGACCCAAGACGGTTTTTCTGGAGCACGAGCCCACACGTCCCCCGGCCTTTCTTGAGTTCCTTGAGTTCGTGTACAAGTTTCTGTGTATCCTTGTGGGCCATAAACACATATATGTATGTATATATGCATTTATATATATGACTAGCTTCCATTTTCACGATTCAATTTGGCCTTAAGCTTAATTAGTTTCAGGTTGCTGTTCATAGCTCATTCGAGTTTTATATGCCAGCTGATCCAATGCCCTGCCAACTTCAAGGGGGATTATCCCAATGATAAACTCATTAAAGTGAAAGTCTGTTATTATATCTAGGCCAGGTTTGACTTGTTCTTCTATTAAATTTAATTACGTTTTCTGGAAAAACCTTATATTATAATATTAATTTTCTTGGCCTTATATATAAGTTATCTGTGTAGGTTAAAGCAGAGTAATTTTGCAGGCTTCTGTTGAAGTATGACATCATATTTTAGGACACCACCCCATTCCGTATACTTAACCTCCAAGACAACAAAAAATATAAATCCACAATGTGGCCCCAGCTTGGGACTGGCCAACATTGTTATAAAAGTGCAAACAAACATGGCCGGCCGGTCGGTGGAGTCGAGAGGTGGTGCTGGTCAGACTCCCATCCAACCGAGCTCAATCCGAGCCGAACCAAACTAAACAGAAACGAGTCCACTGAGCCTGACCAGAGCGAGGAGCCAGGATTCAGGAGCTGCGGCCGCAGAAATATTCAAGGAGGAAAAGCGCTTTTTTTTTTTGTGCCCAAAGCCACCCACCAGTGATGGGAGAGGTATTAATTTTATTTTACAATGCAATGAATATATTTTAGAAAAATATATATTATATTTTTCAGATACCGGAAGGCAATGGAAACTTTATTTTTTAGCTTGTAGAATTTTGTAATATAATTTTGGACACGTTTTAATGAGTTTTTTAAGCTCTAATGATTTCTGATTTTAAAAATGTCTTTTATTACTTTGGGACATGGTAACGCATATTTGTGGGCTCTATTTTACCTGTTTAACATACTAAACACCTTTGTAACTTTACCCAGAGTACTACCAACTACAATATCTGATAACTGACCATCACTGTCCAGTAAAAACGAGAGAGATGGCGAGGTCCTACTCCTGAGGAGAGAGCGAGCCAGCAAAGCGAGAAATTATGAAGCTGAGGGTGGTTTGGGGGAAGGAAGTGGTTTGAGTCCGAAGTAGGTGGTTCTGTGGGTGGCTCCCCGGGTAGTCTCCTGGCCAGCTTAGTGTACAGGACACCGCCGACCTGAGCAAAGGACAGCGGAATAACAAAAGGAAAAGCGGACGCACACACACAGCGACACTGGGAAAAAAAAAGAGAAACCGTGTGGTCCTTTGGCTCGGCAAAATAAATCGCAGAACATAAAAGCAAGGAGAGTGCGAGCGAGACAGCAGAAAGGAAGAAAGAGAGACAGGACTACGGGCAGAGCTGACCAAGCAAGACAGAGAAGGAATGAGAGGCAAACGAAATAAAAAATTGAATGAAATATTTTTATAACCACACACACACATACAGTGGACAGCAAGGAAATAGAGAAAAAATATATAAGGAACCAGAGAGAAAAGGACACAGACACAGAGAGAGGGAAAGAGATGGCCTTAGCTGAAGGATATTGATGGGGCGCAACAGTAAAAGGAACCCAAGGAAAAAAAGCAGCGCCGACTTGCTTATCAAATATGAAGGAACCGAAAGTGGGTCGAGGTTTTGGGTGGTGGATATCATAAAAGCCATGAGCTCACCTTGCGAGGAGTGGAGGGAAGGAATCGAGGGTATGTGGGTGGCATTTTGGGGGCGTCGCACAAGAGGGTAGTTGGGTCGAAAGTTTTATGGATGCCCGATGGCACGACAGGTGGTCAGAGCACGCCCACTAAAAACCCCAACCTGCCCCCTTTTGGGTCTTACACATATTTTATTTCAGTATTCTTTTACACAGAAGAAAATATATGTATATTAAATAAATTTTGATTGAGTTTTTAGAATTAAATAGATTGAGGTGTGGTCATCTCCTTTAATTAATAAATATCTTTTTTAAAGATAAACCTTTTAATTATTTTAATAAAATGTTAATTATAAACAAGAATAAGTTCATAGCCACCTTTAAATGCTTTAAAATATTTATTTACTTACTAACCTTTCTTATTAAATTGTATTTAAACATACTTAGTTAGCTTTTAAACCATTTTAGAAAAGTTCGTAAAAACCGCATTCGCTGGCACATAAAACGGAATTTGTTTCGGTGTTGTCATAAAAGCAGGATGCATGGAGGACCGAATGGGAGCTGAAACACGTGCGGATAATAAAAAATGTTTTACTTTTCAATCGACCAATAATATGGCGTTCAATGGACAGGCCAAACGTGCTAAACCCATAACAAAGGACCACCCCGAGACCCCACAATCCCAACTTCTCCCGACTCCAAGCTAGGGGATGAGAGAGATCCTTGCACACTCACATACACGTACGTAGTTCAATCATCGTTAAAAAGAATTTCATTTTGAAAAATGCCAGAACTTCAATAAATTATATTGCCTTCTCGCTTGGAACACACAGCAGGGAACGCAGGCAGGGGCAGCGACTGGAGGAGGATGTGGCCAGCGGTTCGGTTTGCCGGCCACCTTCGCTATCATAACCACAATACAAAGAAATTGGGTGGGCAAACAAAATAAATAAAAAAAAAAAAATAATAGAATAAAAAAGGAAAGGAGGAAGGCCAGAAGCATTCGCTGTGGGTATCCATAAGATACCCGGGTGCGGACAGGTGAATCAGGTCATCGGGGGAGAGCTTCGAGGCAGAGGAGGTTGAGGATGAGCAGCCGGAGCCAATGGCATCCTGAAGCGTCAGCGTCTCCAGCTGCCCGCTCGATGGTTATTGGTTCGCGTTGCAGTAATATAATATACACACTCACACACACACACACCCAAGAGATGTGTGGAATAAAAATTGTGAAATGAAAAGAAAAAACGGGGAAAAGCTGAGAAAAAAGCTGAGGAAAAGCCATAGAAAACTATTGGAAACAGAGAAGGCGAGAGAGCGAGCGGTGCAGATTTTAACTCAACTTTGTTGCAACGCGACATTTTTCCGAGAGCTGTGGGTGGAAGTGGGTGGTAAGTGGGTGGAAGTGGGGTATAAGTGGGTGGCAAGTGGGGTGCAAACGGGCAGCCGCCATTGTCATAATGACGCGCATTCCGGTGCACTTGGCTATGGATTGCCGGATCCTTTGTGTCCTTCCCGGCATTCGCTAATTAAGTCATGGCATGTCGCGGCTCCCACTAGCCCACAGCCCGCACTGAAAGAAAACTAAGAGAAAGCCGCAAAACTAAGTTATCTACAGCCTTAAGAAAATATACTTTAAAATTAAGGATTTCAAAGTACATATAATTAAATAAACTTTAATGAAATTGTGGGAATATAAATATACTACATTTATTCATTTAAAAATAATCCTATTCTTTGATTAAGATACCTTTAAAATATTATAACCATATTCCTTACATATTCTTATTCACCTAGAATTTGGTTAAAGAGTAAAATACATATATTTTTATGAAAGGCTAAAAGTCGGTTCACTTCCCTCCCACAAACCAAATCACATCAAATGATATGACAAGGGAAATGTTTAACCCAGTGAGAGTGTGGATTCCCCAAGAAGCTAATCAGGCAAGCCTAACGAAATTTGCCTGGAAAATCCGTCAAAGTCAGGAGCATTTGGCCCGCGGCAGCCATCGCAGGCCATTAGCCTATAAAAGCGCCCACACATGTCTGGTGAAAGTCCTCGAGGCGCAGCAGCACTCGGCACATTGTCATCGCCATCTCGGTATCGGTATCCACAGGGGTATCAGCATCATCATCATTTCTGAAGTCAGAATCTGTGAGGGGCTGTGCTGAAGAAACAGAGATTTTTTTGTGGCTACAATTTAAACTTATGCTTGATGTTTTTTTTTTTTTGTATATTTAACTTCGTTTTTGAATATAGAGAAAGTTGAAAAATACATAACATACAGTATGGAATTTTTTTGTATTTCCCAAAAACCGACAAAGATATTTCTGCTACTAACAAAATTTTAAAATATATATTTTATATTTTTAAACTTTTTCCAAAACAAATATATTCTACTAAGAAGTCTGGTAAACATTCTAAATATTAAATCAATATTATTAGCTAAAAATCATCACAACAATTAAATGTTTATATATTATACCAATTGTATTTAAATATATTTCATCCATTATTTTTGGCAACACTGATATCGTAAAAGAGAAAAAAGGGAAATCTGATACTTGCCCGAAAAACGCGTCAAACTTTTGGCAGCCGCTGGCTCAATAAGGAGGGCAGGAGGGTGGATTTCTAAAAAATGTGTTGCATGTTTATTTGAAAAATCGCTAAAGGATAACTAAAGGATTCCCCTAAGGGTATTTCGCAAGCTCGAGTGATTTGTTTGCGAATTTACATACACACTCTTTATCATCGCCCCGCCCTGTCCCTGGGTATTTTCCAACTCGTTGAGCAGGCTCCCCACTTTTCTTACTTTCTTTGGGCCAACTTATCCCACTCAATACGCTGCGGCAATAATTTTGCATAACGAATAAGTTGAATAAGTAAAGGTATCCAAATTGAATCAGTGCCGAATTGAATCCTCCCCGGGCCTAAGGGCCAGGCCAGTGTTAAGTGGCAAATTCAATTTCGCTGGCAGTTTTCAGCTCCAAGTTGACATTTATGAGAAGCCATTTTCGTGGCGGTGTGTTTGCCAAGCTGGAGGCTGTATCGATTTCCGTCTGCCCTCGAGCGAGGGTCGAAGGAGAGGGTAGCACAATCCCCAAATGGCAGCATCATTAACTAACCTGCCCCCGAAGTCGGTAAATAATGTAATTTATGAATTACAATTAAAAATACACACTGAGGCTGGGATCAGGATAGCTGCTGAGCCACATGTGTCCGCCCTTTTTTTTTGTTTGGGGTGGTTCCCCTCGACTGTTGGCTGGCCACTTTCGTGCTTTGCTCATCAGTCCATGCTCCCGCTCCTGGTCCAAGTTCTAGTCCGGCAGCTGTAATAAAACTCCCCATTTGGTCATTTGGCAATTATCCCGATAAATTAGCAGCCGGACAATGGCACAACCGAGTCGCGTCACATTGCCAGCCAAAAACCCACCCACTAATATTCCACCTCCTCGACTATTTCTGGAAAAACGGACAAGGGTTGTAGCGAAGTTCGCACAGCCTAGTTCGTGGACTAGCTTAACCTCTGAGTTTATACGGATTAAATTCGTTAATTTGTGGCTTAATTAGAAGCATTTTTAATTGTTAAAATAGTATTTTTCCTTTAAAAATGTTTATTTTTATTTATATAAATATCTTAAGTATATATCATATATTTTTGCCGTATTATCTGTTGTTAATTTGTTCATCTAAATGAAACTAGACTATAACCCAAGAGATACTCTATATTTATTGCCAAAAAAGCTTTATTAATTCATAAAAGTTAACAATATTCATGGTTTACAACCCCATAAATTAAGCTAAAAACCTTTCCCAATTAAAACCTTTCGTTAAAAACAAAAATCTTTAAACCAATATTTTATATTGGTTTGCATAGGAACTGCCACAAAAAAAAGCAAATATCTCTCCATATCATGTTCATTTTTTTGCGTAGTTTTGCAGGTGTGGAAAATCGGCTTTTCAGGTTAACAAAATCAACTTGGCAGCGAATTAAAACGAACTGAAAAGGGAACGGCTGGCAAAAACAGACAGAAATGCAAACAGAAGGGGGTGTGGTGGGCAGGGGTACCATGGAGGCACCATGGAGGCTTTTGAAAAATGCAAAATAAACGGGAGGCTTGCAAAAACGGAGCCAGCGAGCGTGTAAAAAGCCTCACACAAACTCAATCAATCAACGGACGGGAATAAAGCGCGTATACGCAGTGTTGTCCATGGCCAAAGTAACAAATGAACACACACACACACACAACGACTGCAGCACAAACACACACACTCATACACACACTGGGAGGCTCAGGTTGTTAGTCGCTTGTTTCGCACTGCTTGCCAAATACCACAAAATCTATTTCGATTCGCAATCAAAATCCCAAATTCCATTTGTACTATGACGATGGCCGAGAATGGAAAACGGAAAACGGACTCTGGACTCCATGTGTGTGCGTGTGTGTGTGTGGAGTAGGCCGGAGAGACTGCGATTGGGGAAATCGTGGCCAACTTGTGCTTGAGTGCTTTCGTTTGTATTTAGTGGTGGACTTAAAAATACAGAGGCGGTCCCAATCCAGATCCAGCACTGCTCCTCCAACAACTGCCCTGCCTGCCCTACCCCCTTCGATCGTAGCCCCATGGAAAGCGTTGGTGCACCCACAAAGGCCGTGGCCACAAACGCATCCGGCGCTGACGTTGAACGATGAGTCGCCGCTGAATGCTGAACGCACTCAGCCCATGCCCACGCCCATGTCCATGTCCTTATGCCTAGTCGTATTCCAAGCACTCGGGAAAAAACTAAACAAAAATATAAATATCAGGGGTTTTTCACTTTGTTCTTTTTTAATTATGATATGAATTTATTACTTGGTTAATAATTTAATAATTAAATATTGTATAATAACAGAAAATTATTATTTAATTTTACAAAACGATTTATTACAGTCTCCTCTTGTTTGTACCTTTGCTGTGCAGTGTATCCGTTGGGTATCCTGCCCCTGTCCACTAGTTGTCCATTCAACTGCCATGTTTTCCAATTTTCAGCGCACTGCGTTGCATTCAGATTCGTTCAGATGCAACGGCAACCCAAACGAGGGCGAGGGAGGAACCGTAGCTGGCTTTGCCCCGAAAATTTAGTCATTGTTCGCGAAATTGCTTATAAACGCCACGGTCCTGGACGCCGCCGTTATTCCCCTGTTTTCCGGACTGCCTCTGACCGAACTCAATCTGACCTGCCATGTCGGCGCTTTAGTTAGGAGATACTCGCTAGGGAGTAGATAAAAGGGGAAAGGGGAGCTGATTGCAACGAGCTGGCTTTGGTGTTGGCTTTGGCGGTTGGACAACCGCAGCGAGCCGCTTTTTGATCGCCGGGTGGCAAAGTAAAAATATTATTGCACTCTCGCGGCCCCACCCAAAAAAAAAAATACGTGCGTCTCCCCAGAGTGGGTCAGCACACACTCCGGCTCCGGCCTAAACTGGGAAAAAGCACTCGCGCCTCATCGCGAGCTTAGTCGCCTGGAAATTTTGTAAAATTAACAAAACGATTGAGTGGAAGATCCACTGGGGGCTTCACCATTACGAGCCTTGGATGGATGTTACTAGAGGAGGTAGAGGAGGAAATATAGAAGAATACAGAAGAGCTCTTAAATAGTGTTGTACCAATTTGTAAATTTGTATGATTTCTTCACGTTAATTATCACTAATTCTGAAAGAGATTTTGAACAGTATAATATTTATTTCATCTTAATAAGTAATCCCTGAATGCATCCGTATATTATATATATTCTATAGATCATTTATAACATAAAACTATGTTTTTCAATGTCTTTTAGGCTGGACAAGCCGCTTTCGGACTCATAGACGACCTTATAGCCGTCAATTCAACCTTTTCCTCGGCGGTAAGTAGCTCCTCCTTTAGCTCGAAATTCTCCAGGGTGGAACTTCTCCTCGAGCTCAGTTTTTCCAATAATCCCCTTAAGGATCCCTCTAAATGAGAGGTTATGACTAGTTCAGCTATCTGCGGTAGCTCAGCCAAGAGTTCAATATGCTCCGATTCCGAAAAACCGCATTTTAAGCTGCGCAGGGACTTCATAGTGGCCACTTCTCTAATTTCCGATGAGCTGATACTAGAGTCAACCAACTTGGTGCCTCTGTTCTGCTTCTCCATTGCCAGTTCTTCAAGAGTCTGGCTTGGCCTTGCCGCAAGTTGGGCAAAGAAAGGTTGAAGAGTGCCCCTTGTGTGATTTCCATAGATTCTAACAGATTTCAAATTTCTGAGGCTGGCCAAAGGAGCCAAGTCACTGGCATCGGTTGTGGGTCTTTTCACATAAACGCGTTTTCCTTGAATTCGCAAAACATTAGCTGGAAAACTATTGTGGATAATTAAGTGGCCGGTTATTGTGTTGTAACTTATTTGTCTATCTCTCAGTCGGATGGTTAACTCCTCCTCAATAGAATCCAGAATGTCGCCAATGCCTGCCGGAAATCTGTTGCCGATAGAATTAAAAATTCCCAGAAAGCTCAAATGGCGCAAATGATCAAGGCTTTGAGGGTCGATAAGCTTGCCATGGAAAACTCTCAGAGATTTAATTTTTCCCAGTTCTAATGTGTCTCTAAAGCTCAGAGCGCCCTGTTCGACGCGAATCTTCTTCAGTCGACCATCAGTTCTCAAGGCCAAGTTGTGGAAAAATAACCTTAAATCGCACTTTATGTCGATGTTAAGGTTTTCCACCCATTCCAGAGAAGTCAAATTAATCAGCTTTTTCATATTTATGATGGTCCCTGTTAAGTTCGTTATTTGCAAGTAATTCTCGGAACGATCAAATACGAAGGCAAAATCGTGCGTAGAAATGGACATTCTGAACTCACAAATCTCTAAAACCTTAAGTATATCTTCACATACGTCTTCAAACTTTCTGTATGAGAAAATTTCCAGTTTTTCAAAACTAACGGCTATGTCAAGTTTGGAGAACATTTTAATGTTGGCTACTTCTGAGACCGTCAGGGTTTTCAGTGTGCATAAGAGACTAAGTGCTGAAATCTCCTTTGAATTCAAAGTCCTATGCCGCAGTTCAAAGTGTTGCAGGACGTGCATATCCGCTAAAACCATTTCCTCGAATAGAACCTGCAGGCATCCTCTAAACGGCACTCGGGTTATAATCAAGCTCCTCAGATCTGGAAGCTCGGCCAGCAGTTCAACGTTTCTGGCCTGCGATATTCCGCAAACAATTTCTTTAAGCGACTTGCACTGCGACAGAGCTGCGATTTCATGGGAATCGATCAGAAGCGGTTCTTGATATGCCCTCTTTCCACAATCCCGACTGAGGAAGTCGTTAGTGGGATCTTGGTCAATTATCAAGGTAGACACATTCGCAGTAGCCAGCTCTTCGAAGAGCTTTACAAGGGTACCAGGTTTTTAATTGCCGCTAATCCTTAGTAATTCGAAACTAGGCAGGGTTACCAACAAGCTGTACTCGGAGGCATTGCCTCTCTTCAATATAAGATGCAGTTTTTCGCCAGGCTCGTAGTCAATCAAGCTGTCCGACAGAGAGACTTTCTTGCCTCGCCTGGAGTGCTTTAGAACGGTGTAGATTTGTTCCGAAATACTCGAGAACTCGTGGCTGGACAGGATCTCTAGATGATTTAGGTAGTTCAGCTGAGCCAAAGGCCCAATGCTCTCTGGCTCTAGAAATCTGCAACGCAAGTCGGTCAACGTCTCGATCTGAGCCACCTCCGTGGACTCTTCCCAGTTCAGGGTGGCATCGTCTATGGATAACTTTGTGAGAATCTCGGGTACCTTTCTCGTAAATCCAGCGAAGAGTGGCTGCAGAGTTCCCTGCTCGTGTTCACCTCCTATTTTTAGTTCCTTCAGACTGGGCATTTTGGCCAGGGGGGCATACTCGGTGGCATCGCCATCATATTTCATGTTGAAGGCAAAAACGCGAACCTGACAGCAGAAGGGTACGATCTCGGTCAACCTTCGTCCCGCTGTTATGCTATTAGTGACGGACAGGTCTTGTAGGTTACCATTTTCGCGGCAGCATCTGGTTAGCTCTCCGATATCTGTTTTCATATCCAGGGCCAGCTGTTGGAGGCCACCGAATCCCCGAAGGTCCTCTAAGGTGTAGCCTGAAATTGACAGAACAGTGAACAGAGGGTATAATTTATAATGTTTATGGTTCGTACCAGCAACATGCATTCTCAAAGCTTTTAAGCTTTTTTTCCTGCGCAACTGATTCATCACAGACTCAAATACGTCCAAGTGCTCGCTGTGGTGGCTCTCTGGATAGTATCTCAGCTCGACACTGGTCAGACGGTCATTCTCTTCGATGGCGAGCGCAATGGACTTCCAATAAACTTGCTTCACCTTCTCTGGGAACTCTTTAAAACGCTCGTACAACTCCGCGAAGTCAATGGTCAAGTCCTCATTGGAACCTACGTAGAGCAGAAAGAGTCTCTTGGCAAGATTGGAGTCCCACCGGCCAAACAGTAACCGAAACAGCCTGTTGGACACTGTAAAGTTGATTAAATCAACGTATTTCATCTCTCCCAGCGTTGCACTTTCATTATTTTGCTCGCAGCTCCGTTTGATTTGTTTGAATATCTCAAAGTAGCAAAAGTGATTCAAGTCCAAGATCGTTGTGGAATCCATTTCGATGTGGTTGAGTTTTTTTGTAACTCCACCAGGAGACCGTAGCTGATCTAACCATATGGGAGTTTCGATTCAGACTGAAACATAGTTACTGAAAGTAAAGTAAAGTATCTTCAACGCAGTTCTTCTTTGTTTACGAGTTCTCTTCTGAATGATAAGAAAATGAATTAAGAGCGTATCAATGGGACTCTCTTCTCTTATCTCTTTCAGCGCGACTCTCCCACTTGATTACTCAAAGATCCACAAGCTGAAGAGTTAAATGACTTCAAAGTACATACCTTTTGCAATAAGTTTGTAATTAATTATGCTTTACAAGTTATAAATATTGGAATTCCGATTAGAACTACATTTTTACATATTTTCCAGCATTTAAATGCTCGTCTGACTCCAATTTCCTTATCCCTCAGCCGGAACCGCCACACCTACGTTAGATTTCGCCTCTGTGATTGGCTCCTGCACCAACACTTTGGTGGGTAGCAGATGCTTCAGTGGCTCCAGAATGCGCGCCTGCTCTAGGTAGGTAAGCTGCTGCTGCTCCAACTGTAGCAGGCTAATGCCCAGGTGGACCGTGAGGGACTGCGGCGGAAAAACACCGTGGATGCAGCGCTGAACGTAGGGTACCAAATCATAAGCCAGGCACGAGCAAAGACGGATAAACGCCTCCCGTTCACTGCCAGCAAAGGCTTGCTGCTCCTGCCGATAGAAGGCAAGGACGCGTTGGGCGGCCAGTTGCAGGGAGTTTTGCAGGCAGTGGGTCACATCGGTGGCCAGGGCCAGAGGAGCACACAGACGCAATTCGTTCAAGGCACCCAGATAACCATTGCATAGAGCGGCCAGAGGATAAAAGTCGAGCAACGTCTCCGGCGGGGCAAAGGTCTCTTGATCGGGATCCACATGCTTGCGGGTATGCGAGTGCAGAGACCCCTTGTTGATCAGCGTAAACTTGTCAAGTTCCCGCTCGAATTGCTCGTTCACCTGCTGCACACTGGTCTCGAAGCGACGTCGGATGACGCCCACAAAGATGGGCGCCATGAGAGCACGGAAATCGGCGCCCACGCGGCTGAAGGAGAGTCCAAAGTACATGCATTGGCCCAGCACGGTCTCAATGGAGCCCACTCCCAGCTGTAGATCCCGTTCTAAGGTCTCCAGAAAGGCGTTGATCTTGTTATGGAGCCAGGCCTGAAAGAGGCGATCCCCGTTGCAGCTTACGCCCTGCAGCGGCTTCAGACTGGGCTTTCCAGGGCCCTCCTCCTCCGGAAAGATGGCCCGGTACTGGGTAATGATATTGAATAGGTTTATCCTCGTGATTTCGATAGTTTTGGTCAAGTGTTGTTGGGCTGAAAGAGGGCGAAAAGAGGGTTAAATAGGACCTTTTAAGAAAGTGTACCCACAACTCACCATCTCCTGTAGGAATAGCTTCCAGGCAAGATGTGAGCCAGGCATCTCGGGCTTGGAGGAACTTCAGGCGCAGCTCGTTGTCTCCAAAGGCCTGCATTCGGCGCAAATATCCCACAATTTGGAGGCACTTTGGCAGCTGCAGGTCCGTGCGCAGCTGTGCCACCAGTTGTACCAGCATTGTGTGCCACAGGGCTTCCACCGAGCGGACAATACTCTGAAATTTCATGCAATGAATTATATAAATTCGGAAATTAAGATCTAAAACCCACATTAACCACCGGGATGTGTCCCTGGTGCTGGCCCAAGCGCGTGGCATAGGCGGCCAGTTCGAGAGCCTCCTCGTAGCGACCCTCGCGTATGCAACGCTCCATGAGCTGCGGCAGCTCTAGCACCTCCAGCAGCTGGGCGTTCTTCTGCAGCGTAATTGAGTTGAGGCGCCGCTGCTCGTTCAACTCGGCGGAGTCCTGCAGGAAGCGCTCGCATTGGGTGCTCAAGTCGGGCAGCTTGCCGACCAGAGTGTCCAGCTGCTGTTCCGAGCGCAAGAACTCGCTGAAGATGGACCGCGAGTTCTCGGCGGTGGTGATGAAGGTTTTGTAGTTGGAAATGGCCAGGTCCTGCGTCTGCTCTAGGATAGTACGCGCCTCCTCCGCCAGCCGTGTCTGCTCCTTCTTCAGTTGCTCCACCTTGCAGGTGCCCAGCTTAGCCAAGTAGTTGTCCAGCTCCGGATTGCCACGCAGATTGTCTGTGGGGAAGAAGTGTGAAAATATAAGATTCCTTGGTAATTCTTGGGAATCTGAGTCACCACTAACCTGGCACGCCGTCGGGAAATATAAGCTTCAGCACCCGCTCATTCTCCAGATCCATTTTGTCCGGGAAATCCATTGGCTTTCGTGTTTTTTTAAATATTTTCCTTGGTTTATCTTGAGTTTGTTTTTCGATTATGAAAACAGCTGATTTCTATCGATTACATTCGCGGGTTCCAGTGTGTGCCCACCTTTAGTGTGCCCATATAACACGAAAGCGGAAACAATGGTTACCGGAAAGAGAAATTTAAATCGAAAAAAAATTATTTTCCTATTTTAATGAATTTAAATTATGAATGATTTAATGATTTAAATAATAAATAAAAATAATTTTAGAGACTAATTCACAGTTAAATATACGTTTCATAACAATGTCTATAGGGCACTTTCGAGGGGGTATAGGCTATGGAGCACTTTCTTTGCAGTACGGGAGGCGTGTGCTCCGCCAGTCGTTCGACAATCCACGGCATATACAAGGATACGTTGGCATTGAAGGCCCCACCCTCCAGTCCGCACTTAAAGCCATTTCTGCTGTGGGAAATGATCCCGAACTGAGTGCTACGTGTGCCGCCGGCGTACCTGATCACCCGGGTCAAGGGACCACCTGAGTCACCCCGACAGGTGTCCACGCGATGGCTGGTGGTACAGATGAACATGCCGTAGGTCTGGTAGCGGCATGGCGTGCCCTGCACTCGGATTTCCATGAGAGCTGTGGGATAGGAACCATCCTCGATCTCACCCCAGCCAAAGGCTTTGTACTGAAGGTTCAGTAAGGAGGTTTCCCGCATCAGGGCGTAGTCCAAGGGCAGGCAAATTGGGCGAATGAAGCCTGTAATTAGTTAAATTATTTAAGAATTTTGAGTAAAGTATATTAATTCCATTCTCACCTGTATTGTGCACAATCCCATTTAGCTTAAGGAGCGCTATATCATTAATTTGTTCAAACAATTTAAAATCCCTGTGCAGGATGGATCTTTCGATGGCAAAGTTCCCTAAGCAATTGCTCGGAGTGGCTATATTGTGGGAGCCCAGACAAACCCGTAACCTGTTTGGGTATCAATTTAATTTATTAATTTAATCTAAGCTAACCCGAAAAGCTTACTCCTGCCTCCTTGGACAAATCTCCCAGCAGTGGGCGGCGGTGAGGACAAAGTCTAGGCAAAGAAGACACAGCGTTATCTCCTAAATCCCCGAGCATATGGTTGTACCTACTGCTGGTGATCAGTGAAGCGCTGCATCGACACAAGACAGGGTCATCTGAGAGATAAAGAAGAGCCATCCAGCCAGCTGAATCTGCTTTTGCCTTTTGGGCACCGTGCAAGCGAGAGCCAAGTGCCGCATTGGGAAGACAATTTCGTCGCAACTGATGGATTATGCCGTTCACAGTGGCCGCAGATGTTGAATTAGGAAACCAGACAATAATCACCCAGAGCAGGGAAAATGGAAACTTAAGCCAAGCGTTCATATTCACGGTTCCAGCGGGACTAAAAGCAACGAACGCCTTGTTCTTTATCAGCCTGCGCTTCAAGTCAAAGATCTGATGGCCTTTGATGCACATCAGTTTCTTCTGGGAAATATTAACAATTAAAATGTGAAACAAATAATTCTATTCAGTTTTTGATTTATTATGGGTTTAATACCTAAAAGTATATTATAAATTTAAATATAGCTGGAATAGTTACAATAATTTCTATTAAATTAAAAAAAATATATATTTCTTTATTAAAAAACTTTAACTTTAGTTTAAAATACGGGACTTTTATAACTTTTTATAACTTTTATAATGCATAGTTTGTTAACAAATTATAAATACTATCAGTAAGACTAAATTTTTTAGATTATAAATATTTAAAAGAAATCTTAATAATATTTTTTTAACTGCATAAACCCATTGCTCTTAAGTATAGATAGTAAATTGTGAGAATCCGATTAAGCTGTTCAAATAGCGTGAACCTGCTTCCCAGACGCTCTTTATTTATACATTTTGGCACTTTCACTTGCTTTGGCCTAAATATCCAAGTGCGAGGGTAAATTGCAATAGGAAGCAGAAAGAAAACAGCAACTAAAAAGCTATAACTATTTACAAAATTGCTTTTTGGCTATAAATAAATACAAAGACAGAAAAGATGTTGAAAGAATCGTAATAAACTGTTAAAAGTACATAAAATATTCCCTAAAATTAAAAAAAATAATTTGTTTAATTTGCAATAATAGTCCACCTTCTAGAAACCACTTCATGTTCTGTAGAATAATAATATTAATAATAAAGCAAACATAGTTTCTGTAATTGTTTACCCTCATACCTTCTGTATACCATTTCACAGATTTCGCAATTCAAATAATTTGGCAAACGCCAGCAGAGAACCCGTTTTGTGTCCAGAAAAGCCCCACGGGAAACGGGAGGAGCCGAGGAGGACCACCCACTCCACAACTGGACCCGAAGTCGGTCCACCAGCCGTTCCTCCGGTGGCGCAATACTTACTCAATGAAGAACTTCGTGCCAATAAGAAACGGAGGATGACGGAGGAGCTGCAGTAACACAATACTGATCGTGCCGGGTTTCGTGGGCGGAGATGGGGCATCAGTGGGCGGTGGGCGGTTCCGAGGGGAGTTGGGCGGGCGAAAACATAATAAACACACAACGATAATTAAACGGCGACCAACAAGCCGCTTTCAACAGTTCACTGATGAGTGCTAGGCGAGGGGAGTCAAAGGAATGTTAAGGGAGATTTCTAAATAAATATTAAAACAAACATTTTAATAAATAAATAAATGTTATAATTAAAGGGGAACATAAAAATTATGAACAAATTAAATTATGGACTGGAAAATCAGCTGACAACTCCTTAGATCACCCCTCGGCGAGTTTCTGGGCTCCCGTCGCAATCAAGCCTCGAAGATGCGCGCCAAAACAAGCTCTCGTCGCGACGTCTAATCCCCCGCTGCAGATGGAGCAACAGCAACTGCAACAACATCAGCGGCAGCGCCAGCAAATGAATCAAAACAAAACCCAAACAACAACAAATGTTTGGGTCCACTACTGACCTACTAAGCTGTGGCGCGACGCACTCTGCTCCATCATCAGTTGTTGTTGTTGTTGTTGTTAAAGGGGGGCTTCGGGATCCACTCGTGCACACGAAGCCACTGCTGCAGCTTCGGCTGTGGCGTTGCGTGTGGCGCTTTTACTCGTCGGTGTGTGCCAGTACTCCTCTTCTTTCTTGCTTTTTAATGCCCTTTCCAGGAATTATTATAATTTATAGAAAACATTTTTAAAGCAAAGGAAGAAAGGAAGGATTAAATACGATTGTAACAAGCCGAGTCAATCTAGACCTGCTAGTAATTCCCTTTATCTTATTTTAATGCAAGCATCTTTTAGTTGTAATCTTATTTTGTTTAAACATTATTTCTAATTTCTATTTCTAAATAAAAAATATAGACATTTTTTTTAATTTTTTACAAATTTAATGACCTCCTTATCAAAGTTTGTAAATGTTTTTTTTTAAGACGATTGGGTTTATAAGTGTAGTCAAGCTTCTGCTTCTTAAAGTTCGCTTTTTTACTTGTTTTTTTTTGCGATGGGTCGTTTTTTAGCGTTTGTCGTCGACGAATAATAAATAAGAAAAAGTTTTCCTGCAAAAGCAAACCAAAAGGCAAAAACAAAAGCAACATGAGCCGTAAAAATAAAAAGCGTTTTCGCTGGCGAGCAGAGCTGAGACCCATCGATGGATCGCTAAGCCACTCTCTTCTTCTCTTGCAGAATTCGTCTGAGTCTGTACTGGAAATAAGATTGTTAAAAAATATAAAAGTTTAAATATATTTTGCACTTTTTTAGAAGAAAATATAGAAATAAATATTACAAATAATATAAATAAGCTCTTTAGTCGTATTCAATATTTTGAGTTAAAAGCTAGTAAATTATACCAAAAGTTTTTAAATATTGTATTGAAGATAATATAATTTAGCAGTGCTTTTCTCTGTTTATATTAGATCACTTTTTATTAATTAATAATATATAAAAATTAATTACTTTTTTTTGACCATTTTTACCTCCAATATATTTTTGTGATCTTAAATATTTAAAAAAAAGATAAATAAAAAGTATAAAGATCATATTCCAAAAATTATAAATTTTTTCTTCGAGTGTATGGAGAGAAAGAGAGAGATGGAGGCCGTGGTTCCACAGTGGGGACTTGGAGCTCGAGCCGCCGCTGCTGGCGTCGCAGTTGCAAACGTGAGTGCGGAGCGTGTGAACGTGATTTTCGGTTTTTCACTGCTGCTTCTCCTCGATTTCCTCGGTTTCCTACGGAGCGGTGGGAAAAGCCCACCCGAAAAAAAAGGAAAAATAAAAATAGAAACAACAGAAGCGGGACCCCAGAGGTCGCGGCAACTGCATACGATTTGCAGCAGTGTGGAAATATGGATTTTACCACTAATTTTCATAGCCCCGAGAAGAGAGTGTGTGCGAAGTGTGTGAAGTCCGCGTAAGCTGTCGCGAAGTGAAGCATTGCCAAATCCTTTGACAGATTTCTATTTGCCAGCTATTTTGCATTCGGCAATCGGCATTTGGCATTTGGCATTTGGCCATTGACGCGACACGGCGAGTGTCGATCGAGTGAAAGTAAACAATGGATCGCACCCAAATGGATAGGCGATCGCGGATCACTAAGCTAATAACGGTAAGTGGTGGTGGGCTTGTGTAACGGCCTGAAATTTCGGGGATTGTCTTGCATAATAAAGTGTCAAAAAATAAAAAATAAATAAAGACAATTGCATCAGAAAGTCAGGTGTTAAAAGGTTTATGGATTTCGAATTGAGGCGGAAGAAAAGTATTAAAAGAAATTTATAAATATAGAAATCATTTTATAATGATGTCCTTTAATAGCAACTGAGCTTTTTATATACTTGTAACATTATTCAAGAGAGTGCAAAGTTTTTTAGTTTCTTCAAATAAAATACAAACAAAGTTTCTTCCTTTTATTTTTTTAGTTTACCAAAAATCTATGTTCAGATTTTCTCAAAAAATCGTATGTCTTACAAAGGGAGCCAGTATTATTATCACAATTAAAACAAGACCCGTCATTAGAACATTAAATCACAACTGCCTTAACTAAAATTAAACTGCAACCATTAATCAAATCCATGAACAATTTAATCTTTATTTTCCCATTGATAAAAAAAAAAGGTAAACGCCATTAAAAGATGGTCACACGTCTGTCAGGCGCAGCAATTTTTCAAAATGTGTTGAAATCGATAAACAATAATGCTAAGCGTTTTATGCATATTAACAGCTTCTGGCTCCCCCCTGCCAGGTCTGTTTGTCTTTTATTATTTTTTCTTTCTTTCAACGCATGACCACGCAATCATAAAAGCATAACCAACAACGAAAATGCTTAAAGTTTCCGCTGTGTTTGCTGTTGTTGTTCGCATTGCCGGTCCCCAAGAGAAAGATAAAGAAACAGAGACCAACAGAGAGAGACAGAGAGAGAGAGAGAAGCGGAATAAAATGAAAAGTTTCACTTTCTTCGAGAGCAAATACGGCCGGCTGGGATTGACTCGTTGGATTTGGCCCAAACCCAAGCGCAGGCACAAGAGCTCAATAACAAAGACAAAAGCTAAACCGAAAGCGAATCGCCAGCCCCAAAAATATTGACTTGCCAAATCGGGAAGCTACCTTTTCCGGCTCCTTTTCAAAATCAGTGAAATTTTACGTTTAATTAACCATTTTGCCATGAATATGCATTGCTAAGTTCTGCGCAGAGGAAATGCCAAGTTTGTCGCTTAAGTCTTTTGTTTTGGTCGTGAAAATTTCACCATTCGCCAGCTGGTGGCTGTTGCTGACGCTGCCGCTGATGCTGCGTCTGGCAATTAGCAGAAACAGCAGCGACTTGGCCAAATTTGGTTAAGTGTAACATCAACTTCATTTCCAGAGCCAATTGAATTTATAAATAATTCATTCTAGCCGCCAAGAGAGTTGGCCAGTTGCAGCTGAAACTGGCGGGTACGGGAACGGGAACGAGAACGAGAACGGGGACGAGGACGGGTACGGGTACGGAGGACGGGCAACATTGTATTTGGGAAATGAAGACATAGACTGGAACGTGCTCTGCCTCATCCTCCCGCATCCATTGCACCCTCCCCACGACGGACTGGGTTTTCGTAGAAAGTCGCTGACACATTAAAGTGTTGCAATACGTTTCTCTGGCGACAGCTCGGCATCGTCTGCGATTGACAAATGTCTTCCTCGATGCGAGTTGACTTAATGCCCATTTGCACTGCACCGCAGCATCGCACCGCTGCTGCACCACCGCCATCCACTCAGTGCTGACCACTGTGGATAACGAAGCATAGCTGACTTTATAGCTATAGGCACTTCTCATAAAGCAAGCTTTAGGTTTTCAGATTAAAAATCAACGACTTTTTTTAATTACATTTTATTTGTTAATTAATTTTTTTTACAGATAAAATCAAATATAATTTCTACTTCAAATAAAGTGTCAAAACTTTCTTTAGAACTTGGTATTAACACCAACATTTAGCTAGAACCACAACATCACTGACTACACCAGTGGCTAACTCTCACGGCTGATTGGACATATTGATTTGTTTCGCCGACTTGGGACGCTGACAGCAGCATTTGCTCCAATTTCCCTGTGGCTCCTTTGGCTGCTTCCAAGAAATATGACAATGTTAATGAATGATATTTGGTTTAATTGTCTCGCTGCACATGACAATCGACACTAATGCCAAACAGCAGCGTTATTTATCTTCTTTTTTTTTCCATTTTACCGAACAAAGCGAAAGTAATTCTGCTTTCCATTTCAGGCCAGGCATCGGTCTTCTCTCGCGGTCTGACCTGATTTGATTTTCAACACAAATTAGTTCGCAGAGTGCCGCCATTTGTTTCGCACCCAAGTTGCGGTCTCATCCTCGGATTTCAGCCTCGGATAACTCACTTTCTTCACGTAATTGCCATGGTCTGGGTTTGCCCTCAAGCACTTGATTGAAGTACTTGTCTAAATCGGTGAAAAGGGAGTTATTAATGCGGGCAAAGGAATTCCACACAGTCATTGATATCCAAAGTTGACTGAAGCACATGATTCTTAGGGGTTTATGTCGAGTTTTTTGAAAGTTTCTTTGATCTCTTGATCAAGTTTGAAGTACATTCTGGTAAGGGGTCAGTGAAGAAGAACTGGTTAAAAAATTCCTGCTTACCTGCTTACCTTTATTTAATTTATATGAAGGCTTTATATTGAAAAACTTTCTTGTCATAAAATATACAAATTGCATAAAACCAAGCCCACTCTCACGGAAATTTCTGGATAAATATTATGAAATAGGTTTGACCTTGTCTTACGTATGCTAATCGGGGCGGGAATTTTCCCCGAAACTCACTGATGGCCACAGATCTCCGTTACCTAATCATGGAGCTCATATTTCTGGCACACATCCGCCAACAAAACAGCCCACAAGGGAGTCGAGCCAGAGTCGATCACTTTCTTTTCTCTTGGACTCTCGCAGCGAGTGATTCACCCGCGATCGATACCACATGTATATATAGGTGTGAGCCATATGTGATGGGCAATAACTGAACACCGAATGCATATCAATTTTGGCCAACCAGTTTGCCACAGCGATCAGAGACCGGAGACCCTCGAAGAAGACGCGAAGAGACGGACCGAGAGACCCTATTTAGGAGCAGACCAAACCAAAGTGAACTAAACTGGGGACTACGGCAGCAATTGTGCAACCGAAAAGGAAAGTTGAAAGCCCTTGGAAATGCCTTGGAAATGCTTTTCCAGCTCGCCGCAATTTACTTTTACTTGGGTAACCCATTTCGCTTTTGATTGCTCTTTGCATTTCACTTTGCCGGCTGCCAGTAACCGTTGTGTTGTCCGGTGACCAGTTGTCCGTCGTTGCTCGTCCGTCCACCATTATCCATGGCCAGCTGGCCAGCTGCCGGTTGCCGGTGAACCACTCGGCTGGAGTGGGGCCTCCCGAAGGAGGGGGGAGACACTGATCTGCAGTGGTCGGCGGCCAGTCTGGCTTGCCGGTGCAATTGCACGGTGAGAAGTCGGGCTTTTTAGGTTCTTGAGAGCTTAAATAGGACTTTTTTGTATTTATGTTCCTTGTAAAATAATATTTTAAATATCTTATAATAATTTTCTGAATGTATTAAAATAATATTTTTCAAGATTTATTTTAAAATGTTGCCTTTAAAATGGTTAATCTTTTCAGTGTCAGTCGAGTTTTCCATAAAACAAGGAAGATAATAGCATTTATAGGTTTATTATTTTATTTCTTGAATCAGAAATTGAAAAATAAAATCTTTTGCTGTGTAATGACGGCGATGCAATTGCGGCCATTCTCTCTGCTTCTCTCTCCACTGCAGTCTGGAGGTGGCATGCAAATGCACATCGATCATCTTTATGACTTGTGATTGTCCAGTTGGCTTCGCGTGAAAGTAAAATTTGATTTTCTACCGGCAGCCAGCAGCCGAGACTCTGGCAATTTGCTTAACTGAGTGAGAGCCGCCCGGTCTTTACGGTCTATCCCGTCTTCCCAGTTGCCTTGGCATCGAATTTTGTACACAAGCCACATTTAAGATGATCTAGCATGTCCCTTGCCTTACAATTTGTTCTTAATTTAACAATATTTAACCTTATAAAATTAATGAATAATATTAGAAATAATACCAAAAGATTTATAAAGCATGAAAATATTAATTTTCATATCTCAACTTTTACAGAGCCATGTCATCTGGAGTCTGCTGCTCATCGTAGTGGTAGCTCTGCCAGCCGTCTTCGCAGGATTTGGCTTCGATTCGGCCAACTCTTGTAGTCCCAATGGCAAGATGTCGCGTCGGGGACGCGCCCAGATGCTGGCAGCGATTCCCTGTGACCTGGGCAAGCAGGCCTTCTGCCATCTGCCCGGTACTGCCTATCCGTGGCATGCTGTCCGTCGGTTTGTGCACGAAAATCAGGGCCTGATGAAGCGCATGTACGGCGATGTGCGGCATATCTCCATATTGCGGGATGAGATTCAAAACAACGAGGTGGATGCCGATGACATAGAAGAGACGGCAGAGCGGTACAGCAAAGATGCTGGTCGACGGAGTGCCAAGTATTTGATGCGCGGCAGGGATCGGGATCGCGATCGAGATGAATTTGGTAGTTTTAAAAACAACGATGTGCTAAGGGAACCACATTTTCGACCAGTTTCCACCAGCACGACGAGCACCACGAAGGCCACAACGACGACAACTGCAGCGCCCACAACTAGTAGTAGCACCACGGAAAAGAGCACCAGTGAGGTGGCTTCAACCACTCCTGGAAATGTGACCATTTCGAATGCCACAACTACATCTACTGCGGCTCCACCTTCTCCCAAAGAACCTGAACTAGAGGCAGATATTGTGGAGATCCAGCCGAGTCCAGAGTCGAATAGCGTCTACGAGGTAGTGCCATCTGCAGATCCGTCAACCACCACTGGAACACCTTCAACTCCTGTTGGTGAAAATATCGAGATTATTGATTCACCGCAGCTGGGATTACGAAATCTGAGCGGAGAGGCTCAGCCCTCGCAGGAACCACTCACTGCCACCACTTTAAAGCCAACATCGCTGCCCAAGAGCTCTGCGGCAGCTCCTGCTAAAAAGAGGAAGCCCGCAGAGACCACTACAGCTGCTCCTCCGAAAACCCCCAGCTCGACCACGGCTCCAAGCACTACAACAGCCACGCTGCTGATTCGACGCAACATGACCAAGTCCTCGCTAGCCTCCTCGGCTTCTGTGACGACACCCGTGAGCTTTGCCTCGCTCTTCTCCGGCACTTCTGGCGGAGCCTTTAGTCCGGAGAGGCTGCGCAGGCCTCTGACCACCAGCAGTACCACAGTGCCAGCTCCAGCCGCGCCACCGGGCGGACTCCAGACGGGTACCAAGTCGGGTCTGCTGAGGGAGGGACAACTCTTCCAGGATGCCATGAAGCAGGAGCCCGTCGCTGTGGCAAGCAACCTGCGGGGAGTGTAAGTTTTAACGCCGATTCTTATTAAATTATTATTAATAATACATCCTCTTCTTTTGCAGTAATGCCTGTCCCGTAAAGGATGAGGTGGTGGCCCCCTTTTGGGCCAACAACACCCGCGGCGAGGTGCTGGCCCTGCTCAACCTGTATCCCTTCGAGCAGTATGTGCACTGGGAGAAGTGCACCCACGAATACAAGCAGATGTTCTGCCGCGACGGCTGCAGGTGCGAGCAGCAGTATCGCCTGCACCGGCTGCTGGCCTACGATCCGCACAACGAGTGCCGCGGCATCTTCTCCGACTGGTTCAGGTTCCCGTCCAGCTGCATCTGCAAGTGCTACAACATCCCCATGGAGTTCCGGGCCACATCCCGCAGTCCGCGCTCCGATAGCAGCTTTGATAGTCCAGCCCTAAAGTCTGATCCCATCGAGGCGGCCGAGGCGGAGGTCCAGAGAGCGATCTATGAGCATGCCACGGATGAGTGGTACCGTCCACGCGATGACTTTGACTTCTTAGAGGGTTAATCTTGGAAAGAGATAGCTTTGAGATGATAAACTGTACAGTAGATGTAGATTTTATAGAGTTACTATATTTCGATCAAGCTTAAAATTGTATTCATAATCAGGGATGCCACAGAAATAATCGAAAATCAATTAATTTTAAATGCACAACGATTTCTGAGGCGACCCTGTATATAAACAATATTTGTAACAACCTTTACAACTCAAAATACTGTTAATTTCGAAAAATATATAGTAATAAGTGCGGCATTATGTTAATGTAAATATAGGCCAACATAATGCCCAATGTAGCACACAACTTGAAGAGCGAATGTACCTTGAAATACTTGCGAACGCACCACGGCCCCAGAGCCGTGTCCGATGGTATTTACTAGAATTAAATATTTATTTATTCACATTTTATATTTAAGAATAACCATAATTGTGGCCATAACATCAACTTTACCCAAAATCAATCCCCAGAACAAATAGCTAAGGCGTTTTGGAAAAATATTTATTGTACGCAATCAAATATATATATATTTAAATATATGTATGTAGTCTGTATATTTAGAATGCTTACGTTTTGTATAAAATAGATTTTATTTGTATTTAATACGTTGATATATTTTAACTGTTTACTCTCTTTAAGGCATAGAAGGGTACGTTGATAAATTAGATTTATAAATTGTATTTATGTGTAGAAGAGGGTTTGCTTTTTTGTATTTATTTTGCAATTTGAAGAAGGCATTTTCACGCATTTCAATTTCAGTTTAACCGTTTACCACTTAAGGCTAGTGATAGCTCTTTTTTGTCAATCACTTAATTAAATAAACAATTTTAATGTTGCTCAACAGGCCGCCGAGTTCTGATTTTCAGTGTCGGCCAGAAGTAGTGGTAAGTAAAGCTTGATTTTGAAGAATTAATTAATTAACTTGATTAGTCGAAACTATTTAATATTCACAGTTGAACAGTTGAACAGTTTGAGGGGGTTTTGGGTGCATAAAAGGCATTTGTATATAGATTTATGTACTTATAAATACATAATAATAAATTGCATACAAAACAGACTTTTGGCTTAGCATGTCACCTTAGACGTTAGACGGAAATCTAGCTCCAGACGAAGTATATATATATATAAATAAGATATATAAATTGCATCATACATCCACCTCGATTTTGTGATCAACTTTAGCTTGAGAGAACATTACAGCTACAGACATAAATTAGGTGACACGAGACAGAGACATGAAACAGGCAAAAATACCGCGCGTTGCTGGCGACGCTCATTGAATACTCTGTGTTGAACGAAACGAAACGAATCGAATACGAACGAGCTCGATACTATTGATGCGCTTTGAAGAATACTAGGCGTGAGTGTCGCGCTAAATAACTAAAACTAGAAAGCCCAGGAAGAAGCTCAAGAGGACACCGGCACCCAGAGCAGTTTGTCCTGCTCCTTGTCGACGGCATCCTTGATTTGGGTGCACATGTGCTTGATGCTGACGCCGGGTATGACGGCTGCAAAAAGTAGAGTCAAATTAGTGATTTTACGGAGATAAGTAGGCATCTCTCTGTGACTTTACCTGATATGTACTGCTTGTAGTCGGTCTCCAGCTTCATGGCCCGCTCGTACATCTCCTTGGCCGCCTTGGCCGAGATTTTGTCGGTGCCAAAGTCGCGTATGTCCCGGATTTGCTTTGCCGACTTGAAGCGCAACAACAGGACAATCGGATAGATTTGTAAGCGCTGCAGACGCTCTACGGCGGATATGGAAACGTCCAGAATGCAGTGACGTCGATCCTGCAGAGGAATATATTATATATTGGGCTTTAGAATAAATTCCTGGTGAAAATACATACATTCTTGCAGGCATTGCCAATGGCCTCCACGGTGGTGCACTCGAACTTGTTGCCTCGCCGACGATAATCCACAAAGATGTTCTCCTTCAGACCCTCTTCCATGGCCTCCTGTGAGCAGTCCATGGCTGTCACCTCGCACAGCTTAAACAGGTTGGAGAAGTCAATAACCAAGCGATCCATTAGGCACTCGGAAAGAGGTCCAATGATAAGCACGGGTCGTCGAACGGGAGCTAAGGTTAATAAATTAGCTGATTTCACACTTTTCTGGTAAAAAGATTGTCTAAATGGGAAACGTACAGTCCAGCAGCTCAACACGCTGATAGCTCAGGGCACCGCCATCATCGTTGAGCAGGCCTAAGTCTGGAAAGAAGCTAAGCTGCGTATTGCTAAAACTGGCAATCTCCGTGGAGTCCCTGGACGAGCTGCGCTGGTTCTTTTTGCGACGAAAAAACGATCGCCTGGCTGAGGTGCTGCCGCGTCTGGCGGTGCCCGTATCACAGTCCACCACCTCACCGGATCGTAGTTCCTCCTCCACTCTAAAGAAAGTATATTAATTAAAAAGAACTCATAACTTTAAAGCTATTTAGCTTACTTCATTTGACTTGGTATAATGCCGCACTCCTTGCGGTGCCCCATGGCGTCCAGTTTCCAGGCACGCCACAGGCCAAAGGTGCCATTGAAAACAGTATTGTCCACGTAGAGCACTTCGTCCTTGACAAAACGCAAGTCGTCCTCATTCAGCTCACCAATGCGATCAAACCCCACGCGTATATAGAACGAATCTCCGGGCTCATCCTTGATTTGCTTTAGAGCTGTTTTAGGGATGAGATTAGGTTACCTTTTTAATCAAAAACTAAAACAAATATTTACTTACTGTGCAGTTTATTCTGCACCAGCATGGTGACCGTGTCCGTTAGCTTGGAAATCTCATTGGCTGCCTGCTCAGCGGTGACTGCGCTCAGATCCACGCCATTGTATTCCAGGATTTGGTCGCCTTTGCGTATTCCTGCATGATCCGAAGGCGATCCAGGAGCCACATCATGCACATAGATGCCCACCTTGTTGCCCCCGAACAGCTTGATGCCCAAGTTCTTTGACTTGTCCATGTGCAGAGTCACATACCTTAGAGCTGAAGGATTAAATAATATAATTAATTTAATAAATAAATAAGAGTTTGAATAGGGATATGGGTTAGTGGGAAACAAGCATAGGATTGGGAACAATACACATTGCAAGCCCTAATAATGTAAACTTTAGTTTATGGTCATGACATATTTTCTTTTTAAAGGAAGTTCCTGCTTCTTTGGGTTTTAGATTTGTTTTATGCCAAAGAGTATAGATCCTGCAATATATACCTTACTCAGCGCGGTTGGGAGTGTGGTTAGTAGTAGGAGTAGAGTAGAGTGGAGTTGTGTGTTGTTTGGTAACTACGTACTCTCTGAGGGCACGGAGACGGGCGGCGGTGGCAAGGCTGGTTTTGGCTCTTCATCGTATACCGTCGACGTGGCCGAGGCTGTCGTTGTGGTGGTGGTGGCCGCCGACGAGGGCATGTCCTGGCTGCTGCTAATATCCGATTGATTCTCCAGGCTGTCGGCAAAGCTCTGATCCTTGATAGACTGATGGGAGAGCGGAGCCCTGGAGCCAGAGCGCGACGACTGGGGCGGCTGCAGCGGCTGCAGAGGCAACGGGAACAGGGAGTTGCGAGCCGGTGGACGCGGCGAGTTTCGTGGCGTTGGCGAGCCCGAGTGATTGATGGGAGATTCAGGTTCCAGATTGTGCGCTCCCTCGTACTCCATCGAAGGGAACTCTGTACACAAAGAATGGAAAAGATTAGCTTTGAAGAGGAAGCTGGATATTCATTAACTTACTCTCCGGATTGTACTGCACTAGCATTGTAAAGGAATCGCCGCATTGGCGCAGCACGTTGGCCGCTATCTCCTGCGTGGCCGCTCGCATATTGATGCCGCACACTTCCAAGAGTTGATCGCCCACCTGGAGACCGGCACGCATCGCTGTGCTCTTGTCGGCGACGGTGGACACAAAGATGCCTCCGCCGTTGTTGTTGCACTGAATGGTGATGCCGAGCGACTTGTCGCGCTTGTCGATGGTGACTCTTCTAAGGTCTCCGGGGCACAGAAAATCCGCGGGCACATTGGAATTGCGTTTTCCACTCCCGCCGCCGCCGTGGCTGAGGACCTCCACGTGGACCTGCGGCATCGGTGATCCTCGCCCGCTGCCGCCTCCTCCGCCACCGCCTCCTGCCACTCCTACTCCCGATCCAGTTCCACCATTTCCGCCTACCATATTTCCCCCGAAGCTGTTGTGAATGCTGGAGCTCATCAGGGAGATGGGTGCCCGGTCGGAGGAGGAGGCAGACATGGAGCCACCGCTGGCCTGCGCCGTGCTTGTCACATAGTGATGATCAATGCTGCCCGAGCTGTTCTTTACCATGCTGCTGCTCTTGCTGGCCACACTGGGATTGGATGGTATCCTCAGTCGTTGGTTGTCCTTCTTACGGGGAAAGGTGCCGCCCTCGTAGATGACGCCGCCCACTCCGGACACGCCACCGCTGGCGCCGCCCACGCCCATGTACGGATAGGGTCCGTGGCCGTAGTCCAGGTACGGGGCATGCGGATGCGGATGGGGATGCGGCAGCTGGTTGGTTTGCTGCACATGGTGGTGGGGATGGTAGCCGTCCAGATCGGTAGGTATCCCCACGCTGTCGTGCGGCGGCTGTTGGTTTGGCAGCTGCTGCATCTGTTGCATCTGCTGCTGCTGCTGTTGCTGCTGTGGAGGCGGCGAGGGCAGAGTCAGAGGACTGGATCTCCTGTTGTTCCTTACCCCAGGCCCGAAGCTGGGGAAGAGCTGCGTGTGCCGATTGCCCGGGAGATGGGCGGATTGAAGAAAGCCGCCGTAGCCGCCGTGAATCCCAGAACCAATGCTCTCGCTATCGCTCGGATACTTGGGCACATGTCTCACCGCCTGCGGCATGGGTACATGTCGCTTGGCGTACACCCCATACTCGCTAATCGCCGGACTCTTTGCGGAGAGTATCGACTCAATGGAGTTCTGTGACTTCAGAGACACCACGTCTGCATGCTGGCCCCCGGGAAGCGGGTGACTGCCTCTGGGCGGATTTAGTGGCATGAACACGGCATTGGGATTGGATCCAGAGCTGGACTTGGGCAGTGGCGGCGGATGAAAGACGTCGAAGACTTGCTGCTTGCGCACCGGAAACTCGCCAGCCGCCGGACCCGTAACCCCGCCCAATCCAGTCGATCCCGTCAAGCCAGTGGAAGCGGAGGAGGCGTTCATCACCTGCTGCTGGGCCTGCTGACCGCTGGTCTTCGGCTGGTAGAAGTCACCGCTTGGTGTGATGTTCAGCGAGAGGCGATGATTGCTGTGCGGCCGAGTGCCATAGCGTTCCTGCGACGGCATCTTTACTCGGGCATTGGCGCCCATTAGGGGGGCAGCTCGCTGCAGGGGCTTCTGAGGGCTCGGCTCTTCAGGACTCATGGCTCCACTGTATAGCGAGTGCCGCGGATGCGTCGTATATCCAGCCATGGGCATGCCTCCAGAGGAGCCGGGCGGAAACAGCACAGAGGCGCCAGAGCTCACCGGATTGGAGTTGCGGTTGGGATGCGCCTTGATGGCACTCCCATTTGCGCCCCGAATGTGCGCCAGGGGCTTTGACATCTGCGGCGGCAGGGGCGGAGGAAGTTGCTCCTGCATCAGCACTGGCGGTGTATGCTTCTCGGGAACGCCCACATCACTCACCAGCTCATCGTCCTTGTCCACGTTAATGGGTCCCGCAGTGAAGAGGGACATCAGGGCGCGCTTCTTCTCGTTGCCGCGCATGGTGCCAGTGGGATTGTCGTGCGAGATGTTGGTGCGCGGCCAAGTGCCCATGCTCTTGGAGGCCTCTTTCTCCTTCTTGGTGCGTTTCTTGCGGTTGAACAGGTTCTCCTTGCTCTTCTCCGAGCTGTTTTCGCTGAGCACCGAGTCTAGGGCGGCGATGGCGTCGTCGTGCTCCTGCTCAAAGTTGTCCTCCGGCGTGCCCGGCTTGCTGAACTTTAGTTTGCGGAAGAAGAACTCTGCAAACTTGGACGGATGCTTGGTGGCGCTGCTGGCTCCACTTCCTCCTCCTCCTCCACCACCGCCGCTGCTTGACACATGCTGCATGGAGTCAATGGAGTCCGTCTGCGCCGATGAGGTGGTCATGCCCGGCGGCAGCTGATCCTGCACATACTTCAAAGCGAAAAGGTTGAGGCCATCGCTGCGCGGATCGTTGAGCAGCTGCATCACCTCCTCGATTGACTGCACCGAGTCCATGGACTTGTTATTGATGCTTAGCACGCGATCACCAACGTCCAGTTCCGGCTCGTAGAAAGCCAGCGAGTTCTGCTCGATCTTGGCGATAAATACGCCCATGTCCAGCTGCAGGCCGTGCGGGCAGTCGCGATCCCTGGTCTTCAGCTGGACGGAGTAGGCGTGCCGCTTGCTGTGGCGCGTGCGTGAGACGAGAAGCAGTGAACGCGGGGCACAGGCGCGTATCTCGTCGAGGACCATCCGCTTGGACAGTGACTGGCAGTCCAGGTTATTTACCTTGCAGATCACATCGTTGATCTTGAGTTTCCCGCAGGCAGGCGAGCTGTTGGTCACCCCACAGACCAGCTTCCGCTTGTTGCTGTCATCCAAAATGATGCCCAGATCGGAGGTGTGCTCGTAGCCGCATAGCTCCACTTCCAGGAGATCCTCGCCCTCGTAGCTGCTCAGCCGGAAACTGCGTCGAGAACCAGAGGCACTGCTGTCCAGATTGTGACGCTCCTGCTGCTCCATTTGCTCTTTTAACAGATCGATCTTCTTCTGGGCCTCGTCTTTCTGCTTCTTGATCTTCTCGCTGTCACGAATGGCCATCAGCGAGTCCGAGATGGCCTTGTCCCGCTCGTGGCGCATCTTGTCGCAGAGCGTCTTCACCGAGTCGCGCTCCTGCACGATCTTCTCGCGCTGCGAGATGGCCCAGTCCCTCACGCGCTTCGCCTCCTCAGCGTCCTGGCTGGAGCGTTCCACCTCGGACAGAGCCTTCTCGAGGCTTTTGCGTAGTTTCTCCAGCTCCTTGTTGTTCTCCAGCTCCTTGCCGCTGGGGAACTCCTTCGACCAAGAGCTCTCGCGTGACTTAAGTAGGTCGCGCTTCTTTAGCTCCGCGTTGGCTAGTTGCAGGGCCTTGATTTCGCCCCTGGCCAGCTGTTCGTCCTTTTTGAGGCGCTCGATCTCCTTGTTGGCCAGCACCAGGTCGTCGGACATCTTCTGATGCTCCTGCAGCACATTATCCTTCTCGGATAGCAACTGGTTCAACTCCTCGGTGAGTGAGACCACGTTCTTGGTCTCCTTGGATAACAAAACCTTCAGCGTCTGATTCTCGTCACCCCTCTCACGATAGTAATTGCGATCCTTCTCCAGCTCGATATACGACTTCTTGTACTTCTCCCGCTCCACGGCGGCCATGGTGCGCTCCTTCTTCAGCTCGGCCATCTTCTCGCTGCAGCTGCCATCGCAACCCTGTGCCTTGCCGAAATAGTAGGGATTGCCACTGCCCACGGGCGCCGCTTGGCTATTGCCATTCTGGCTCTGTTGGTTCTGCTGCTGCGTCTCCAGGAGCAGCCGCTTTAGTCGGGCGCTTTCCTCAACGATGTCCGTGAATTTATTGCGATCGGCCATATAGTGCTCCTGGTAGAGACTCAGTTCGCTGGACAGCTCGTCGCAGCGCCGCTTCGAGTTCGCGTGCTGGTGGCGCACTGTGGCAAGCTCATGAAGTGCAGCCTTATACTGCGATTGCAGATGGTCGTAATTGGTGCCGTTTCCGCCGGAAACGCCGGGCACGCCGACTCCACTATTAACGCCCTTTGAGGGCCCATTGTTGTTGGCCATGTTGGCGGCGGTGGTGCTGCCACTGGAGTTGGACGGCGGCCGGAGGGTATTGTCGTAGCCCACATACTCCGAGCTCTCTTCTGAAATGGAAGTTTCGAGAATTAAATGGATATTCTGGATGGAATGGGTTAGAGACTCACCTTCCTGACTGCTCGTGCTGGTCAGGGAAAGATCTCCCGATGCCATCTTCGCCATCACAGCATCTTCAGACACTGCCCAACATTAAGGTAAGCTGTGTAAGAATAAAATGAGTTATTTTTTTAGAACTTTTATAACACTTTTAGATAGTTCGTCAGACCTGACTTTAATTCAATTTCCATAATTTATCAGAGCAAAGTGATAAAAGTGTTTATTCAAGAAACACTATCTATCAGTTTACAAACATTGCAGTTGGGCTGCTGACTATAGTGAGTAATCAAGATACTAGACAAGGAGACCTTTTGTAAAGATAATACTGGAATACTAGTTGAAAATCTCTAGGGTTAAAATTAAGGACAAAAAAAAAAAAAGAGTAGGAATTATATGAAATATTTGAACGTATCATTTTCTTAATGATATTTTACCAAAAGAAAATTTGAGACTATTATAATTTGATTTTTATATTTATAATGTTCTTTTTATTTGTACAAATGTTTTAAAAGGAATTTTAATCTATTTTTCAGGTACTTATTGCCAAGGCCGTCGATTTAACAAGTATTTTGAAAGACAGATAACGATGCCTAGATTTATTGGGAGCCAATTGGAGTTAAAGATTAAAGACTTGAGTCGAAATCAAGTTGCAATGGAATGGATTGTGGGGAAATATTACTTGTGGGAGTCATAATTACACCGACTTTAATCTTAAGTATCACCGTGATAAAGCAGACGTGAGCATAAAACCGAAACTCTAATCCAAAATACGCTTATTGTTAAAAAAAAACTTGCATTAATTATCTCCCTCGGATCGCGTGTGTCTGTGTGTGTGTGAGTGTGTTTGAAAAGCCAAGGCAGCCGCCGCTGCCGCATTGGGAAAACGAAACTTTCACAATTTTTTTGTGAAACCGCGATTTTCACAATTAAAAAAATTTAAATAAAAAATGCAGAAGGTGGGCAATGGAAAACGGCTTAAATCTCGGTGCTTGCGAAATTAAAAAAAAGTGTGGTAATTAAGCGAAGAGCGGAGAGAAAGAACTAATAATATTAATTGAAGCAGCCGAGCAGAAAGCGTAAATTAATAGCACACACACACACACACATGATCGACAGCGACACACACACACACATTCACCACACACACGAACGAGAGCAAAACAAGTTGGAGAAGAAAATCGAGACAACAACAACAGCGCACAAAGGTGGAAAGCAAATCGAATTATATAAACTGCAGAAAAACACACATATAGAGTCCGCGATGGCTTACCGTCTGTCGGTGGCACTTTTCGGCCCTAATTTGGCCAATTAAAGTTGCTTAAATTTCCTTTTTTTGCGGTCAAAAGTCTACGAATACACGCACGCAAACGCAACAGCTGAACGGGTGTCGGAGCGGGCGGGGGAGGGAGGGCGAGAGCTCCACCCCAATTTCAACCCCGCGCAGCAGCAACAGGCGGAAAAGCGGAAAAGCAGCGCGGCGACCGGAAGTTCTTTTAGCGCGGCGAAAGGTCGGGCCAAAGCGATGACGAATGGCAGCCGAAAAAAGCCCAACAAAAACGAACGAAAACTAACGAAAAAAAAAAACAACTACACAATGCAACAGCGCTGCCAGTTTAGCTTTCTTCAGGCTATATCCGGCATATTTGAAAATGGATATGCCTTATGAAGTTTTCAACTAGCTAATCCTATATTGCTTATTTTACTATTTGTAATAAAATTACATGCATGACAATAACAATTTGTTTTATAAGAAAAATGGCTAACATTATCGGTTGGTGTTCCATACGATAAGGACCATTTTCACATCATCTTTTCATATGTTGCAAACTCAAATGATTTCATTTTTTTTTAATATTTTAACATTTTCACAAAATCAAATATTGATTCTTTAAAATCCGAAATATATAAAATAATCTTTTGAAATTAACACAGGGAAAAATATGAATTTTAAGACTAAATGCAGTAAGCAGTCCCTTGCGTTGACAATTGACAATTTCTGCCTTTCTTATCAAGGTAAACGGGTTTTTAATTAAGACATTATAAGAACAAAATTGCGCTACATTTCAAAACTTTGCTTAAGTTAAGTGTTTTTTTTAACATCCAAATTAATTAAAAAACATAATATGTTTGTATGTACGTTATGTTGTACTAAGTTTTTCTGTTAATTTTTAGCTTGTTTTTTTTTCTCAATTTAGCTATTTTGAGAACTCATCACTGGCAAAACTGAGAGTGACTGTGTTTGCTACGAATAAAAATACAGAATATGGGACCGTAATCTGGGATTTAAAAACATCGATAATTATTAAAACTTACAAAGCAAAATAATTTTCATTGTTTTTATATAAATGGAGGTTTCTTCCTTAATTTTTATAAAATATAAGAAAAAAGAAAACAGAAAAAATTAAAAATAATCAATTAATCGGAAGTATATCAGAAGAAGGTTGAAAACTTGACTAAACCACTCGAAACAATAAGTTCAGCCAGTGTAACCACACTTCAAAATTAATTTGCTTAACGGATGAAATTATGTTTAAAAATATAAAGAATTTAATTGTTAATTTATTAATGTTTATTTATGAATCATTTAATTGTGTGATTTTCAACGATTTCGAACTGTTTGGTTTGCAAAGGAGAGGCTATTCCAACTGGGGCAGAAGCACTCCGAATTATGGGATAAAGTCCTTTGGAGAAAAATTTAAGTTGTGTTTATTGGGAGTTCAACGATCATTGTAAAATACTTCGCAGGAGTATTTGAAAAATTTAAAATAAATATTTAAAAAAATATTTGAAATAATATATATTTTTATACCCTTGCAGGGTATATTAGTTTCAGTCAAAAGTTTGCAACGCAGTGAAGGAGGCATCTCCGACCCTATAAAGTATATATATTCTTGATCAGGATCAACAGCCGAGTCGATCTAGCCATGTCCGTCTGTCCGTCTGTCCATCTGTCCCTCTGTCCGTCTGTCCGTTTCTACGCAAAGTAGTCCCTCAGTTTTCAAGCTATCTGAATGAAACTTTGCAGTTAGGCTTCTATATACTCTCACTCGTACATATGTCGGAACGGGCCGGATCGGACGACTATATCATATAGCTGCCATAGGAACAATCGGAAAAATCGACGAAAAAAAATTATAACTTTGTCAGTTTTCAACCAATTTTCAAAACATGGCTAGATCGATTCTCCTATTAATTCTGATCAAGAATATATGGGGTTTATTTGGTGGAAAAAGACACCTTCTCGTGTTAAAACGGATTTAAAAGTCATAATTTAAAAAAGTTATGGTTTGGCGGGCATTATTACTAGCCTGTCACTTGTTCTAAGCTTCGATTAATATCGCGGTTTTATCAGCTCTAATGATGGCCGCCACACATACATACAACACAAAACCAACTAACACATATGTATGCGTGTGTAAGCAATAATCAAAACAAACCATAATCAAAACAAACCACACATAGGTATGCCGCCATGGCGAACACACACATAGAGCATGAAACCAACTAACACATATGTATGCGTGTGTAAGCAATAATCAAAACAAAACAGAGAGCGCGATGTATTGCGCGCGCTCTCTCCCCCCTCGCCCACAAGCCGTAGTTCCAAATTTGTCCGCTGGTGGCTTTTTCGGTCTGACGACCATTGTTGCCATTTTAGCTTATTTCATGCTAGATTTAGCATATTTTAAAATGAAATAGCTTGAAAAATACTTGAAATGCATATAGCTTAAAATCTGGCTTATTTCAAATTTCATTTAGCTAATTTCGGCTTAAAAAAATTTAAAACAAAAAATTTTTTGTTTTTCGATTGTATTATAATTTTTTATGAAAATATATGAAAATATTGATGAAATAGTATCCCAATTTGGAAAAATCCACCTTATTAATTGGGAAAAAAAGGAAATACCTATAGAGTTTTGGTCAGAAGTTTTAATGTATAAGGATGCTGGCCAAAACAAAGCTTTCGAGCAACTGGCGTTATTTGCTTTGCACATTCTTTCACTGCCATGGTCGAATGCTGCGGTTGAGAGGGTATTCAGCCAAATGAACATGGTCAAAACAAAGTTGCGCAACAAAATGAATTTAAAAAGCTTGAACGCAATTTTAAGAATAAGGTTTGATTTTGAAATTTTAAATTATTTAAAATATACTAAGTTTTTTTTTTATGTTATAGATATGGACTGCGACGTCATGGCAAATGTTGCCATGATTACATACTTCCAACGAAATACCTCGCTTTAGTCAGCTCATCCGCTAAATATATGGAATCGACTGATGAAGTCGATGAAATTATTTCTTTGCTCTAATAGCTATATAAATATAATATCAATAAAAGTAAAAAATCAACTATTTTAATGTTTTCCATGGTAAGCTTATTTTTAGCTTATTTTTTTTAATTTTTAGCTTATTCTAGCTTATTTTTTTCTTCAATCTAGCTTATTTTATCTCTCAAAATCTGGCAGCACTGCTGACGACCCTTTCAAACCATATTTTTAAATACGTTTTAACACAGGAAGAAGTCATATTCGACCACATAAACCTTATATATTCTTGATCAGAATTATTGGGAGAATCGATCTAGCCAGGTTTTGAAAATATAAATGGAAAATTGTAGATTTTAAAAATCATATCTTGGCCAAAAATAAACGAAATTAAATTTTGAATGCATTAATGTGTTGGTTTTTTTCCCCTTAAAAAACGTGCAAACCTTATTTAAGGCTAACATTTTTTTTCGGATTTTTAACAATTAAATAAATATTTAATTTTTTGTTTAAACTCTGCAAGGGTATACAAACATCGGTGAGCCGAAGTTAGCTTCCTTTCTTGTTTATATTTAGGAACAAAATTGACGGGCTAGGACAGTCCCTTCAAAATTGTTCAAAATCAACACCTAAAAATTGTTGTCCTAAAAATTTAAGTTAATGGCATACCTGCTCTTTCGCATTGCCCTTGTGGCAGGAACTGTGTATGCCACCAAGAAGGTGGGGATCTGGGACAGCGCCGACCACTCGGTGACTCTCTACGAGAATGTCAGGGGGGCGATTGTGCCAATTGTGGACAACATAATGGATCGCTTCTGCAGCTGGCGTTGCAGGGACAGCGAATATAAGGAAATAGAGGTCAAGCGCTGGCGGGAGTCCATGAAGGATGCCTGGAACGATACGGTGAAGAAGAGCTTCAGTATCTTGGGCATCGATATTCCCATTTACTACCACCGCTTCTCGGACGATTTGGGGCACACCTTTGAGAGTTTGAACAAAAAAGATGAAAAGCCTGACAAAGGAAAATATAAAAAATAATAATAAAAGTTTAGAGTTGCTTATTCTTTTTTATTTATTTACCAAATAAAAAGACGCATTGATTTCAGATAAGATTTTACATATTATTCATATTTTTATGGCTTCAGTTTCCCAGAACAATTAAATATATGAATGCCGCCACACCTCGAGGTCAAGCCTCGCTGATAGCCTGGGTTCCGATTAATTTTATTTGAAATGCATTCATCTCGAGCCCGTCAGTAGGTTCGTCGCTCTCTCCGAAGAATGAAGTTAAAGGAAGCTGTATTTTTGATCTGCTTGGTCCTGAAAATTCTGCGAGTTTGGGGAATCCCCCACCTGCTGGATCCTCAATGTGTGGCGGCCAAGGCATCGGCTAAGGTGGTGAATGGTCAAAATGCAGATATATTGTTTAATCCCTGGATGGCATTGATTATAGAACGCGGCCAAATGATTTGCGGCGGCTCTTTGATTCACTCTCGTAATTATTTTTAAAAAATAATAAATATGTATAATATTTTATGGCGAGACTGTTGCAGGTTTTGTGCTGACTGCCGCTCATTGTACAAGCAATCATACTTTGTGAGTTATAATTATTTTACTCTTATAATCTATATTAATTTCCATTCCTTTTAGAACAGTGCGTCTGGGAGATTATGATATTAGTCACAAAAACTCAGATTGCACTAGAGACGGGTGTATTCCTGGACCCAAGGATTATACTGTAACACACACATATACCTATGTGCCTTATACGGATTTCCATAACCATGACCTGGCTCTTCTCAAGCTGAATAAGACTGTGCATTACAGCGGTAAATACTATAAACGATATTTCATATATATAGTGATCAAAACTTATACCTCTCTCTCTCTGTATAGTTCACATCAGACCCATTTGCCTGCTGGTGGGGGTGTTACCCAACATGGAGGCACATCTCATGAATATTATTTCACGATTCAACATCACCGGCTGGGGTCGCACAAAGTCCAGTCAGGTCAGCGTGGTCCTGCAGCAGACCACCTTGCATAACTATCCCGTTAGCCATTGTGCCAGGTTATTTGGCAGAAATATAGACTCTGCCCATCTCTGTGCCGGCAGCTTCTCCAGCTCTACGTGTTCCGGGGATTCTGGTAGCCCTCTAACCGCCAGGATAGTGTGGGATCGCATGAAGCGCATCGTCCAGTTCGGAGTGGTGAGTTATGGCAGGCAGAATTGTCAGGGACCTACTGTCTTTCCAAATCTTTTGAGATACGGAAATTGGATTGAGAAGACGATAAACCTTGTATTAGGAAGAGCCTCCAATAAATAACGTCTTTAAAATAAATAAAAAATTTAACTTTAGGTTAATTGTTTATGAATTGAAGATAGATAATGCAGGCATTCAACTTGAAGTCAAAGGTAATCAGTAAATTCTTGGAATTTTCATTATATTTATAAATAACTAGCGGACCCGGCGAACCTTGTCTCGCCCCTAATTGATGTTTTTTGTCTTGGTTAAATTTTTTTTGTAGCGGACCTTGCGAACTTTGTCTCGGCCCAATTTCACGACTTCATATAACCCCATAGTAATAATAGAACACTGGTTATTCAAATTTGTTGTTAAATTTTTTTTTGACTCGAAATCAGTGGAGAGCGATCTGATAAACAATATTTTTTGTTTTGTTATCTGGTGCAAAAATATATAATGATGACGGCTTTCCCACACGTGAACAGGCTACGTATAACTGTCCATGCGAAAAACATTGATATTCCAGATTTATCCCGCAAACTTCCAACGATTGGCCTTGCGATTTATTGATTGTCATCGCAAATGCCAATCGAACTGGGAACTGAATCCTCTTGAATTGGAATGGAAGATCTGTTGGAATAATCGGAATTCGTGGAATAAGAACTTCTTCTCCTTTAAACTTGCCCTTGATTATAGTCGCTTGAATCACGTTGTTCATTAGTTTCTTAACGGACAACCGCGTACCGTTGCATAATCTCGGATGATTTAGATTCCGCAGCATTATAATAACTGATCCCACCTTCAGTTGCACATTATGCGGTGGAGTTCCTGGCACATCCAGTGAGTTCAAAAATTCTATCGGATAGTTGGTCGCTTCATCCTCGTTGGTCACGCTGTCAACGGATCTGTATGAATGAAGTTCTCCAGCGATTTGACTTTGAATAAAGAAATTCAAACTATCTACGTCCTTATTCTTCGGTGCTAGTATTGCCCGCTCACTAATCCAGTCGATATTTTTATAATTTTCTGCAATGTCTGGAAACACTTTTGTGATGAGTTCCTCTTTCGATGATGTAAACTCGCAAAAATTTGTTGGGAACGATATTAGTCCAGTCGAAACATCAACAGGAATTTTACCATTTCCGAGCGCCAGCAGTTGTCTCGAGAATTCAGCAGCGGATGGATCATTCTGCAATGCGACTCTCATGTTCCTGGTCAATATCAAAGCCCCACCAAATAGTCTCGAATCACTTCTTAAATCCTTCATCGTTCGGTCAACGGCCTCTAAAGCTCGTTTATGCGCCATCGTGCATTCATCCCAAATGATGATTTTGCATTCTCGCATCAATTTTGCTGTCGCTGAATTCTTGCTCATCGTGCACGTTGGCTGGTCAACCGTCAGAAGATTCATGGGTATCTTCAAAGCGGAATGTGCAGTTCGACCGCCTTCCAACAATGTAGCAGCAATGCCAGATGATGCAACAGCCAACGCAATTTGAGATCTTGACCGAATCGTTGCCAGAATCAACGAAATGACGAATGTCTTGCCTGACCCACCAGGAGCATCGATAAAGTATAAGCCTCCCGTTTCATCGTCAACAATCTTCATTATCGAATCGTACACTTTCTTCTGCTCGGCATTCAAAAGCGGCACATTTGTTCGAACTCTTTCGGCCAGGTTATCCTGATTGTAGTGTTGCTCCCGTAGAAATTCCCGATTGAATGTATTGTGCACTGAACGATTTGGCGCTGGCATTCCCAATGTCGATAGTAGACTGCCGCACATGAACATGCATATGTCTTCGATCCGTACTAATGCTTCGTTGTACATATCTTCGTTAATGCCAATATTGAAATTAGAACTTGTCCTTCGTACTCTGTTCAAAATATCGTCCACCATTTGGTCCTTGTATTTTTCCCACAATGCGGTCGGGTTCGACGGATGACACGTAGCTATGATTATTGCGAATAATGTATGGATTTGATTCATTGACGCAGATACAGTGGCATCGGCGAGCGTTGAGTCCCAATGAGTATCGTTTTCAAGCAAGTTCAAACGTTGGCAAGCCTCCCGAAAAGTGGCGCACAGCACACCATCCACAGTACGCAGCGAGTCGAAGGATGTAGGACCTCTAATGTTCACCAAAAGCAAGCGAAGATAGAAGCATTCATCTTGACTTGGATGAACTGTGTATATTCGTCCGAGCGCATCAGTCGAATAGACATCAGCGAAGCCAGCAACAGTATCACCTCTTTTCCGGCGTTGAAACTTCTTCGATGCAGCGTTCCATGTATAATAGCGTGGCATCTCAGAATATAGTAAAGTCCTTGCGAACGGATCGCTTTCGCATGTCGAAAAGAAATTTGTCAACGTTGTCGCTGGTGGCCGTTCTGCTCTTTGCGCTGCATTCGCGTCCGTAAAGTAGACACGCTGGCCGTTCTCTAAGTGAATAGATAAGTGCACGACAGTCGGGTGACGTTCATGAATCGGAAATGAAAATATCCTCCAAATGGCCTCGTTACAACTAACGTAGCGTCCAAGTTGAAATTTCGTCACCTCGTCGTTTGCATTCGGATCAGCCAAACACCGCCATGTCGCTCCCTTTGTTCACATATTTGCAAACGTATTTGATGGATTTGATAGAGTTGCAGTACTCAACATTGCAATGCGTTGAGAATGTTTTCGACAAAAGCGGGCAATATGGAACGATCCAGCGGTTATCCACGATTACTGTTACGTTTGTTTCGTTACGTTTCACCATTAATTCAATCCATTTGCCGTTATCATCTGGAGAACGACGCCTATACAATGGATATCCATCGTTTCCACTGATGGTTTCAGCCGTCAACGGACGGGGAAATCGTTTTGTGCATTTTTTCGTTTTCCATGCATATTGATTCTGGGTTGTGGACTCCGCAAGGGCCATGGATCATGGTCGTTGTCACAATGGAATACAGCTCGGGATCAGTTTGTATATCTGGTATTTCGGCTGAAATAATCGAATCAATATGATCTGGTCGGATCTTGTCGAACATCCAGAGCAGAATGTGCGCATGTGGTAAGCCACGCTTCTGCCACTCAAGCGAGTACATCCAACAACGAACTGCGCCAAAAACCTTCTGCTTTACAATATTTACTGTGATCTTTTGCTTGAATACTCGTGCAGTGATGTCAGGTCGATCGCTTAATGTTTGTCCTGGAAGCAATAGATTGATAATTTCGGGCCATTTTGGATTGCACGTGAACGTTATGAATAAATCCGGGCGCCCGTAATTTCGGACATACGTCATCGCATCTTGTGCATACTCATGCATATGGCGCGGGCTTCCAACATAAGTAGCTGGGAGAATGGTCAAACAACCGATGTTGGCCGCGTGTCCTTCAGTAGCGATTGCGTCACGCAAGTGGATGTACTCGTCTGAGCGCAACTTCGACTGATTAAAACGAATAAAATTTAGACGTTCCGTTTCTACTTTGACGTACATGTCGACACAGTACTGTTGAAACAAACGGCGGTATCTTAACAGATGATTGTCAACATCTTGTCGAATCATCAATCAATACGCATAAAAATTCATAGAGCTAACCTTCTTATTCGTTTCTTCTCCTAAAATTTTAATTGAAACTTAGTTGTAGAATCAAAAAGAAGTGATGTAAGAAATGTATACAAACCTGTCATTGGATTGACCATCTTTATGTTGAAGTGATACCCATCTTCTCCACGACAGAACATTAACGGGTATTGAAGAGCATCATATGACCGATGAGTCTCATAAACTCTCTGCAATTGGCCATCATCCCGACGCTTAAGAACAATATCGCGTGATTCCACATTCTCACCAACAATCACCACTGCGACTTCATTGATAGTGGGAGCATTAAATTGTCTTGCATGGCTACCAGTGGGTCTTTTGTCAGCGCTGATAATGATTTTATGTTCGTCATTATGCATTATATCCAATGCGGTTTTGAACAACCTGACCAATTCATTATGCTCATGGAGAAGATTTTGCAATTGTTCTATAATTTCACGTTTAGTTGCAGTGTAAATTGCACAGCGGTGATTTAGTTCAACTACCGAATCACCAATGAAATAGATCTGAAGGAATTTATGATCTTTGTTTTGTGGTGGTAACAAAGCGCCCGCTCGGTGGTGAATTTGCCCATGAATCTGAATATTGGGATGCAATTTTAAAAAAAATTGGAGTTGTTCATTTTGATAATAGAGAGACGCCATTACCTTATAACTTGGATTGTAGCCTGGTTGATGAACAACCTCGGCTCCAAATGACGTCATTTGAAAGCATCCGTTATATTTTTGTGCAAGCCTTAGGAAACTGTTTGATTGGGCTGAATTTCCATAAAGTAGCGAATACAATGGCTCTGGTGGATGAGCCAAAACGGGCAATTTAATTTTACCACCTGCACAGCATAAGCCGGGGGTTTCCAATCGAAACTTCAGTGCATTACAATGCTGACATACCACAGACAATGAACCAATAACAACGCAGCTATGATCCTTGTAGGGTGTTTCAGAATTGTATGCGAATGCAGCGCGATTCAAGTTTTCATTTGCGGTTCGACTTCTTCTATTATTTTGTCGGGCTTGAGGTGGGTTTTGTGCAGCGCGATGCTGTGCCATTCGAGCACGTGCCGATGCATTCAAAACTCCACTTTCCTCTTGCGTCCGACTATTACGGAAATTCCGACTACTTATTGCATTGCGCGAACGCCGTCCAAGTCTTGATCGTCTAACAGCAGGCATTATTTTGCTGACTGTAGGTATAGAACATATAAATAATACGTATAACCATCACTCCGAAGTGACAAAATTACTTATCTGATGCGCAATTTTATTTCATGAAATTTTCTGTCTTGCAATGCTCAACTTTAAAATTCGACTTAAATTAAACATATATGTACACTATATTATGAATAACACCACATCGCCTTCTATTGTTCAATAACAGTTTTACATCAACTGTGTATAACTCTTGAGCCTCTAGCGACTTTTACAGAAGGTTTTACCAAAATTTTCTTATGTATTTGCCTTATTCTGGCAATTACAAACAACTGGAAAAAATTTGATCCAAATCGGTCCAGCCGTTCTCTTGTGATGATAATGCGAACATTTTTGCCACCATTTTTATATATATAGATAAATTAATTCTAGAGATTAATATATATTTATTTGGGGTTTCAGTGACGTTTGTGCAATTAACAATTATAAATATATATATTTTTACGATTTCCATCTTTTAAATATTCTTTAATTAAGTCGCATCTTCTTAGGAATTGGTGGAGAAGTAGCAGAAGGCTTGGGAGCATCCAAACTTGGCATCACAGGGGCAGTCTTCACAGGAAAAGCCTTCATAGGAGCAACCTTCACAGGGACAGTTTTTACAGGGGCAGCCCGCATATTTACAGGACCTTTAGATGTTCCTGGAATAACTTTAATTTGGGGTCCACCAGTTTTTCCCATAGCAGGCATCGCTACGAGGTTTTGGCCCTTTGGCAGGCGACGAATTATCGCAGGACGAGTTTGTACAACCTTTGGTGATGGTCTTTTCTGGTCCATCTGTAGCTCAGGCATCATACCCACCTGACAATTGCGCCAATTGGGCAGCATGAGTCCTTTTTCCATGCACGGCTTGGGCAGAATTTCTTGGGCAACATCCGCATTCTTCAGGGTTGGCACGCAGTTCTTCAGTTCGTCTGTTTCATCCAAATGGACCATTTTCAGGTCCTCAACGGTGACATTGGTGCGATTGGAGAGCTTGGCGAAGCGCACAGCCTCGACGAGCTTATCCCTGGCCAGAGCTGATAATGAATTTTGCTATAATATTTAGCTGTCTTTACTTGGAAATATTGAACTCACTGTAAGCAATATCCAGGACTAAGCCGCGCACACCCGGCTCGACCTCCAGTCGCAGGTCCTTTATAAGTTGGTCTATGAACTCCATATCGGCCTTAATATCCAGGTTTCGTTCGACCAGCTTATAGACTGGTTTTTTGCGATCGTTTTGGCTTTTGTTAGCCTCCATTTTGGAAAGAAAAGTTCTTTTTTTTTAAGAGGTAATTGAAATTAAATCACTTAATAATTGCGAGAATATTTTTACTTTTGCTTTTCAACTTGTGATTGCATTTGACGTGCTTCCTTTTTGACAACCTTTTGTTTTATCGAAAATTTTCAACACTTTATTTTAATGCCAAGAATTTTAAAACACTTTAATTGGAATAATTAAATATTCTGCAAAATGGTATAACACTTATTATAAATTTAATTTAATTTAAAAGCTATTTTTTTTTCATATAAATAAAAATAATGTGGTTCAAGGAAAAATTCTAACCCAAAGTTCAGTTCCTAATTCAAAGTGTTGGAAAATTACATTTGAAAAACAAGGATCCTTCTTGCTTCCCTGGATATATATGTTAAAAAACAATACCCAAAAATAAACACATAAAAAATAATATACAAAAATAATTCCGTACTTATTTGTCTTGTTTTTTTGTTACATTTATTGTTGGCTTATTTTGAGGTCTAACAGAACTACGAGTATATATATCAAAAATTCGATTTGTTTACAAAATATATGAAGAGGACCGATGGGCCAGGGGTTAGACATACATATATATTTTTTGTATCCGTGCGAATCTCGTGTCCACAGATTGGCAATAAATTAGTTAAAGCTTTCTGGTTGCCAATGACACTGCGTCCTTGAGGGAGGAAAGAGATGATGGGAATCGGGAGAAGGGATTCTAGTGGAGACAGTAGGCCACCAGCAGGGTCACCAGCGTGGAGACGAGGCTGTAGTGACCGTAGCTACTCCCGGCCACATTGTGGGCATCCTTGAGACCCGACTCGGCGGAGAGACGAGCCGAAGTCAGGCCCGGCATCTTCATAATATCCGGCTGGCCTCCAGGCACAATCGGTGCCAAAGGCACGGATCCCTCGGGTACGGTCACTGGTGTAGTCACCTGGAATGGAGCCAGGTTCACGGATCCAGGGGCGGACACGGGTGGCGGCACGGCTCCCTCGACGGCCGTTCCATTGACCGGTGGAGCTGCCTCTGGCGGCGGTGCCGGATAGCAGGCAATCTTCTCCACCTCAATTGTCTTGGTGGCGTCCGTCGGATCCGGTTCGGGCACTTTAACGGGCACACAAATGATGCCGCCTGCCGGTGGAGCATTCGGATCAACCGGTGCACCAGGTGCTGGTGGAGCATTCGGGTCTGCAGGGGCACCGGGAGCTGGTGGTGGTACTGGAACACTGGGATTGGCAGATGCTCCGGGAACTGGTGGAACAGGTGCTCCTGCCGACGCATTGGGATCAGCCGGTGTCTGCGGCAAGGGAGGACCCAGAGGTGCCAACGGGACTGCACCCGGAGCAGGTGGCACAGGCAGGGTACCAGAACCAGATGCAGCCGGGGGAGCGGCATAGGCAGGAGCAGGGGGCACTGGCAAGGAGGGAGAGGCCGCTGCTTGGGTGCCTCCGGTATTTATCACCGTTGTGCCAGATCCCACATCGCTGGTGGTCACAGAGCCGGGTGGTCCGTTGTTGATAATAATGATCTTGTCATCGCCACCGTTGCTGCCACCACCCATTCCACCTCCGCCGCCGCCAGAGTACGAATGATCAACCACTCGCGTCTGTGTGGGTGTGAGGGCATGGCCCAGGATGGCTCCACCCAAGGCTCCAGCAATGAGACCAGTTCCTAAAGAGAAGCAAAATTCAATTAAAATAAAGCACAGCTAAAAAAATATTATTAAAACTTACCCAAACCAAAGCCTGATGAAGATTTTTGCGGCGCCTGCGGATAATAGGTGGCTCCGGCGGGCAGGGCTCCTCCGGCGGGCAAGAAGGTGGCTCCTGGCGGCAGTCCTCCGGCAACTGGAGCCTGCGGATAGTAGGTGGCTCCGTGGGGAATCTGTCCAGCGGGATGATATGAGGCTCCCACGGGGTAAGCACCAGCAGGATGATAGGTGGCACCCGCTGGAAACTGTCCAGTTGGATGATAGGTGGCACCCGCTGGAAACTGTCCAGCTGGATGATAGGTGGCACCCGCTGGCAGCTGTCCGGCTGGATGATAGGTGGCTCCCGCTGGCAGCTGTCCCGCTGGATGATAGGTAGCTCCCGCTGGCAACTGCTGACGCGGATAGCTCGACTGTACGTTATGGGCATTGGTGGCCGTAATCGGTGTGTATCCACCCGAGGAGCCGTATCCACCGGTGGAGTTATTGCGACCCCTGTAAGCGGTGCCTGTATGTGCTCCGCCGTAGTAGTGGCTGCCACTGGAACTGGAACTGGAGCCGGCAGCTGGTCGGGCTGCACTCTGGAGATTCGTGTTGCTGTGCGTTTGGGTGGCGGCCGTATAGCTGGGTGGTGCTGGCTTGTAGGCCGGATTGTAGGCTGGCGGACGCTCGTGGATGTTGGTGTGTGCTCCACCCACAGGATTCGAGGCGGAGTAGGCGGGCGGAGGGCCTTGAGGCTTGGCGGGCACATTCCAGCCAATCGGTGATGCAGTGGCCGCTGGCTTGGGCACACTGTGGCTGCTCTGCGACTGGGAGCTGCTCACCCTGCTCGGCTGAGACTGGCTACCGCCGCCATAGCTCAACTTTACGTTGTCCGAGTGAGAAGGGGACGAGCGAGATGGAGCCGAGAAGGAGTGGGAAGGCGCCGAGTAAGAGTGGGAAGGCGCCGAATAGGAGTGAGAAGGAGCCGAATAGGAGTGAGAAGGAGACGAGTAGGAAGTCCTTCGACTGGAACTAGAACTGGAGCTGCTGCGACTCTTGCTGCCGCCGCCAAACCAACGCTTGGCTTGCACATCCTCCATGGTTAGGGCCAGCACCAGCAGCCCCGCCACCAGCAGGCTGCCATTGAGCCGCCTGGGTATAATGGTCATTCTGGAACAGAAGAAGGGAAGCCAGTTGGTTACTCCCAGATATCACAATTCGAGTTAAGAGCTTACTTGATATTTTATATATTTATTTTTATGAACAGAACTCGGTGACTGTTGTAATACTGAGGGTTGCTCTTATCAAATTGCAGTGTTTGTTTAATTTAAAAGGAAATATATGTGTATATGGTTTGATTTTCTAAGAATAAAAATCGTTAAGCTTAACAATATTGTTTAGTTTCTAAATGATATGGGTATTTCCATAATTTAGTAATAAATTCATTAATTCATTCATTCTGAATCCATTATTCTCATCATGTTTTCCTTAGCAAAATAACGTTTAAAACGAGAAATTAATAAAATAAATAAAATATTTAAATATATATTTTCATAAATATAAATTTTATGAATTTAATATATTTATTTTATGAATAGTATTTATTATATTCAAAGGGTATTTAAGGCTGCGACCTTAACAGTTGAAATTTGTAATATTGCTCCCTTCTGCACCCCGATTTCCATGGCCCATATTATCGGTGGTAATCTGCCAGCGAGGCTTTATTTTTATGTTTGTGTAAAAAACAATTTAGTCAATTTGCGCTAATAATAAACCACAATTATGGTAAGCCAACTGAGACATGATTCCCCGTTGGATTCCCATTCTGGATTTCTCTATTCTGGATTCCATGAATTTCAAGAGCTTAAAGTGTCATATTTTATATACTTGGAAAAATAGTTTAAAGAATTTTTTAGATACAAAAAATATACTCATTTTAGGTGCTAAAATTTCGGAAAAATATGTGAAAATTAAAATATAAAATTTGTTAATAAAAGGGACTTTTCTTTATATTTAAATATAATTATACTGTTCCATAAAATTTTAAGAATTTCAATCAAATTTTCTTCGAAAGCCTTCAGATATTTATTTCTTTGCTACTTCAGAGATTGAACAGTGACGCCAGAGTCACGCCCTGATTGCCAAAAATTTACAGGAGGCCCGCCCTTTTATTCGACCAAATTAGAAGCGCGTTATGCGTGTCTTGGGCGGTCGCCTAATGGTAATTAACTTGCTGATTTTGGGGTCGCCTGTCGCGTGGCTGCGCTCCATTGACTTCTGGTCTTGCCACCCAACCCACACCCAAGTCCCGAGTCCCTGAACTATAAACACTCGAGAGTTCGGAGGTCAAGTCTGTGCGACCAAGGCGAACGGAAGTCTCCTTTATGAGGCTCGAAGGCGAAAGGAACTGGAAAAACTTTGGCGTAAATTAAAAGTGGCGTGAAATGTTGTACTAACCAAATTAATTTATGGACTTGTCGTCATTTGATTTCATAAAAAAACATATTTGTGACGTCTTTTTCAAGACAAATATTTCTAAAGAGACTTACGACGGATGTGAGTCATGTTTCAAAGGAGCTATGATGGTTTTTAATGAAATTTGTTTTGATTTAATTCTTGTTTATCTGTGGTTTTTTGGGAATTTGAAAAAGAAATGCTATGGCGTAAATAAAATACGTCACGAAGTGTTATCAATGCAAAAATTATTATACCATATGAATTCAAAGGAAACCCAATTTAAAGTCTTTAAACACTTCTGTTGTTAACCCGCGGGTTATCTTTAAAAATATAAAATTTCCAAACCAGACGCGGTTTAAAGAAACTTAAAAGCAGTGCTCAATTCAGAACTGATTGGAATGTTAATGTTTATAAGTCTAATAAAAAGTTAAATCACAAATTGAGGGTTCTTAAAAACCAGTCATAATTTTACGACTCATACCATTAGCATTTAATTAGTCCCAAAAACAATTGTTTACAAATTGCTGGCCTGGAATTTCGACAAAATAAACAATAGAGAGTGACACAGTCTAATTAAATTAAACCCAACTATTTACTGGCAGTTGTAATTGTAATAATAATAGTACTTTATTGTTTGGGTCTGCAAAACATGCACTTGCTAAAAAAAAACTGCAAGCGATGCTAAAAAACGTGATAAACCCGTTTCTAGTGAGTCATGAAAATCGAAAAAAGCTGCAGCGCATGCGCAGCTATGACGTCAATGGGGAAATGGACATGAAAACGTTAAGCGTTAAGCTGTTTACCCTTAGTTTGTGTTTACTCATTTTCTCGGTTTCTGAGAGCTTTATGCAAAGCCTAGGTCTAGAAATTGTCTACTTATCACCATCCCAAAGTCAAAGATCAAAGCTAATTGAGATTAGCAACAGATCGAAGAGGGTGTATATGAATATTGCGATCGAAATGAGTACTAAACAACAAATGATTCATTAACTCATGGCTTGACAGAGCCTTGGAGAGAGTTTGCTGGTTGCCCAAGGCTTACATAATATATGGGAAGAATGATGCAAAACCAGAGACCATAATGCCGCACAACAAATACGTAAATATATAAAACTGAAAATTAATTGGGCGTTAAAAGCCGGTTAGTTATGTATGGGTATGTATGTCTATGGGCTTTGAGTGGGTGACTCTCCGAAATATTTTTGCCACGAGATGTCTGTTTTTTTTTTCTCTATATAAAGGCAACAGATCTGAAACTATTTAAAGTAATATTTACCCTCAGACTTAATGAGATATAGCAGCTGTTCCTAAGCGAATAAATACTGGAAAGGTGATCTAATAGAGCTACTTTTTTTACACTTCACTGCACTATGCATAAATTTAGGCTGGAACAGTACATATATAATTTATTCCCGCCCTATCAAAGTGCTTCTCAGCAGAATGTCATAAAAAATGGGACTCTAACAATTTCTATATTTAAATCAACCTGTTGAGTGCCTGAAACAAAAGCTTACCAATTAATATAAATTCTGGATATTTCAAAACATGAAAGCTATGCAAGATATCAACACAAGGCATCTGTTGACATATAAATAAATATATAAAAAAATATATTTTCAAAAATCGGTTTAGAAGAAGTCCCAAATTGGATTGGAAGAATTGGGGAATTGCCTTTTATTAGTATGTCTGAGAGTCTTCAGCATTTATATATTGGTTTCCTTTAGTTTCAAGTGACCTTGATGTCGGCCAGCCAGGCATTGCAAAAAATAAATAAACAAAAGCCACCACAATTAGTGACTAAATTAATGCAATGCCTGCTTTGAACTGAACAAAAAGTTGAAAACAATTGCGTTTGGGAACCTGAATTTTGTATTCCTGACATGGAGCACCCGCTGAACACTTGGTTTAAAATGTAATAAACACTAATTTATTTAATATTTACTTTGTTTTACTGTTTATTCCGCTTGCTTATTGCTGCCGCGTGCGATTTTCGCTTTTGTTTCGTGCAAAGTTTGTCGTAGAACTGAACTGCGGCTGAAAAATCGTTCGCATTTTGAGTTTTTCTCTAGAGCGGACGGTGGCAGAGCTGCGGCTGAACGAAGGCAGCGACCGCGAGAGTGGAACCACTAAATGTTGTTGTGGTCAGTGCACAGAGAGAAAAAAAATTGATTAAATATAATATATATTTAAATAGTAACATTATCATATGAAATATAATTATGATTACAAATTTCATAGTCTTGTTAACTAATTAAATATTTTCATGGTTTTGAGTGCAATATAAATTCAAAATAAAAATATAGAAAATTTCCTTAAATGTTATATTATATTTAAAATATTTTAATTAAAAAAACGGATCAAATAAATATCTTATTAATAATTAAATACTATTTCAAATGAAATAAAAAAGGGTTATGTAGAGTTCACAGATAACATTCCACTTACCGTACTCAAAAATATAAAATAATATATAATATACAAATAATTTTTTTTAATAATTCATGTAATATTTTAAAGTATGATTTCTTGATTTTTCTTATACTTTTTCTTAGTGTTTTTATCTTTCCCACAATCTTGCTCTTCTTGTTTGTATTTTTGTCAATATCTGGCGTTGCTTTATTGTCTCTTGGGCTCTTCAGTCAAAATGTTTTTATTTAATTTCAGCTTCTGTTGCGTCTCTCCAAAGGGAATATCTGGTATCTAAGCGGGAGTATCTCTGAGATGCTGTAAAATCATTTGCCCTGAAATTATGATTGCCAAAGATTAAGATACACATTTTGTAGAGATAATAGTTTGACGTAACTTCAATTAAGGGAAAGATACAAAGATAATAGGACTTACAAAGATAATTTAAGTAAATAGTTGTAAGTTCCATTTTCTAAAATCTTTATAACATTTTCATTATTATATATATTATTTTTTCAATTTTGGTGTGAATGATATAGCTTGTCATATTACATCCATATTATATATATTGTATATATTCTCTTCACATTCTCTTTGGTCTTTTTCCTCTCTGTTTCTCTTTTCATTTGGTTTATCGCCAACAAATGTTGTGGGGGCTTTAATGAGCGTCAAGTGAGCTTCATTGCTTTTGTTGGATCATCGCACCACCCCCACACACTCCCCTCCTCGTGAAGGTGGTTTGAGCTCGTGTCAACTGAATGTGTTTTTGTTTTGATACCCTGTAATTGTAGAGTAAAGGGGTGTGCTAGTACCTTAATATATAAATTTAAATTTCTTATTCTTTTAAATTGATCTATTTGATTTTTAATTTTCTAGGGGGGAATGAGTATAGTATTTATTTTATTTTGCATGTGAGGCAGGCTTTATTCCCAAACCCACATAAATGCCAACCTTTATTTTATTTTCATTTTAATGGGTTTATTTGCCTTCAACGTCAAAGTCAGCGTCACAGTTTATGTCGCCACAACATCGCAGCCCCTGTTGGCGTTGCTGCCCCATTTTTTATTATTTGTACACTGTGGGCATTTGTTGAGCTTTTTGTTGTTATTCAGCTAAACTATTAAATTCATAACAAATTCAAGTAGCAAGCTTACACTGAACAAACCAAGAAAGTCTTTAAATTTTAGTGCTCGATAAAAAATAAAATGAAAAACATTCAGATATTGGTTTTACACATAAAAACAAAATTTGTGATCTTTTTTGTTTACAATCTGAATATCTGTTAATTAATTTTAAATAAAAATTATGAATATATTGTTGATAATGCTGTTTTAACTGTGTTGAAGAAAGGGCGAGTTCCGCCAGAAATGTCAGCCTGTTGATAAAGCACCGGGGAGTCTCTGACGTAGGTTCTATTCCTGGTATTTTCTATTTTAGTCCGTCTACGTTTGGTCTCCCAGGAATGGAATATTACTAAAGAATCCAAATGGGGTGTATTCAGTATAATTTTTTAAACATTTTTTATAATCCGATAAAATTTGATTTATATTCTTCCCATTTCTTTTTTTCATTTTGTAATTGATTAAAAATATATTTAAAAAAAATAGTTCCTTATTAATTAATTGGCTTTTATTTACTTTTGTTTACATATAACTTAGTTCCTAGCTGAAACTCAACTCAAGAGGAGTCCGTTTTGAAATTGGCAGCTCTGCCAGCCACAAACCTGGCCACCTCGACGGCGTCACCTGCACCTGCACCCTCGTCGTGTTGTCCCTCCGCACCACCCATCGAGCCACCTGCCTCGGCACCACCCACAATATCGCCGGCGACAATGGGGGGTTCAGTAGTCGGGTGGCTCCAGGGTGGCGAACTTGCCGAATTGTGGGGCGGCACTGGGAAGCAGGCCACACGCTCCACTTGTCGTGTCACCTCCGGATTCTCGGGATCCGTTTCGTTCATCATGATGGGAAAGCAAACGATTCCGCCATCGAGCATGGGTGGTAGGGTTGCCTCAGAGTCTGGAGATTCCTCACTGGACACGGGGGCACTCTCCTCGTCCCCATCCCCATGTCCCTCCACAGTCTCCTCCTCTCCCTCGCCTGCCGTCTCGTCCTCGGTTAGTGGATTCTCGGGAGGAACTACAGCGGAAGCCTCCCCTGAAATTGTAGTTTCATTTTGAGTCACTCCTTCGAGCTGCTGCCCATTGTTGACGATGATGATCTGTCGTCCATTTCCCTGAGCAAGCTGCTCCTCCTCGCCACGATTTCTGATAATATGGGAGCCATGGTGACGGTGGCCAAAGAGCAGGTTGTTCATCATGTGACCTGCCAGCATTCCGGTTAGGAAGTCTCCAGAGCCTAAATTATGATTTTGAGATATATAAAAAGTTATAGGATTTAATTCCAGTAACTGAAACCATCTCCAAGTTAATGACTCACCTCCCAATCCCCGATTCATACCCACAGGCGGCTGCGAGAGGAACACGGCTCCCGGTGGCAGGGCCTGGGGACTTGCATAGACCGTTCCGCTTGCCTGACCCATTGGATACGAACCGTAGCCGTAGCCCGGCGGCATTTGCTGGCGCGGATAGCTGGGCACTTGCTGCTTGGGCACCATCATTGGCTTGGGTGGCTGTGGAGGTGGCGGCGGTGGTTTCGGCACTGTCATGGCCGTATGCACTGGAGATCCGCTGACCACGCGACGCCCTCCGCCCGACGACGAGGGTTTCTTGTATTTACGCCAACCGCCAAATAATCCGCCGAAGGAACCGCCACCGCGACCCCTACCGCCGCGTGCCTCGGCGGTGTGGAATGTGACGGAGGCTGCGAGGAGCAGCAGACTGAGTGCCAAGGACCAGGATCGCATTTTAAATCTCTGAACTTAACGAAGAGATGATCCCAACTGAACGAGTGGCGCGGGCGAACTGGCGGCATGCGGCGCAACTGCGACGCGTATATCCGCGCGAAAGTGATAAATGCGTGGGCCGATGCCCTACTATTCAGATGTGGGGTATATATCTAACGAGGTTAGTGATTTGTTTCAGGAAAATTATCCTTAAGAAGAGAGGGGGTTATTTAAAAATATGTGTAAATAAATAAATGATTATTTTATAGTAATAATTAATATCCTTTATTTAGGCAACAAGTTTACAAAGTTCTTTAAAAAATATTCTTTAAATATGTAATGCATTTTATTTTATTCTAGAAAAATGTATTAACTTTGTGGTTTAAGTATTTAAAGCTTAAATGTTTAATAGTTTTGTCAGAAATATTTTTTAAAATAGTGGAGATTAAATAATGTGATATATAAATCAATATTTCAATGATGAACCTTTGATATCAAGGTTGAATACTTTCATTATATTTGTCTTTATTATTATTTCAATTGAAATAACTTAAACATTTGAATATTATAAAATATTAATCCAGTTAGAAGCTTTTATTTTGTTTGCAAACGAAGAATTGTAAAACGAATTTAGTTAATAGATTTTTCTGGATTTGCCAAAATACTATTTCGAACTTGATATTCTAGAGTTTTTTTTTTAAAGGATTAACAGGGCATTCGGTTACTCCTTTCACCCACCCACTAGTCAGTCACATTCACTCTCATCTTTCACACAACCTGACAACACTTGCCCGTGGGCCTGGTCCCCCATCGCTGAAAATTGAATGAGTGTCGCCGTGTAATAATTCAATTGGCGCTAATTGAGACGAGCTCCGAGTTCTCGGATTTTCTCCTGCAGTCCAATAACAAAAATAATATTAAAAAAAATAACACAGAAGGAGAATATCATGTGCTGGAGCGGTGTTGATGTTGATGCGACGGCAATTTGCCAAATGTGTCGCATCTAGTTTCATTACGGCTGGAATCCGAATCCGAATCTTTGGCTGTTGCCAGTCGCCGGAGATACATAAATATCAAGATATATGGCGTACTTGGGGCTCGTCACGTTGACGATGACGCCGGCGATCGCTCATGAACCCTAAGATGACCCATTTCGAAGGCGTTGCATTTGCATCTGCACCTTGGCGAGATTCTGTGTGAAATTGTTTATGTAAGCAAACTGAGAGTAAATAAGCTTTATGCTTAGTTAGTAATAAATTTATATATAAATTACACGTTCCTATGATGCATCTAAGAAATTAAGCAAGCTTGGTTCTGTAAATCAAAAATAATTGAAATAACACTAAATAATAAAAGCAAATAAAGGTCAATCATGGAAGTATCGGATTATCCCAATGTGGCAAGTAAACGAAAGCAGGGATTATTACAAATATGATCTCCTTTTCCCTCCCTTAAGTATTTAACATTTAGTAAAATGTTTATTTTCAGACTCTATGTTCCCTGAGCAGGGGAACCCCACAGAATGCCGATGAATACTGCCATCTTGTGGAGAATGCAATTACCTGCGGACTGTTTGTCAATCTCATTAACTTTATGAAGATATTCTTTTGCAAGCTGCAGCTGTCCTTAATACCAGTTTATGGCTTATGCAATGCCATCATGTTGTTGGTACTGTTCAGTTTGCTGCATATGATGACCAAGTACTTGTGCGTAGATATTTAAATAGAAGGAAATCCCTGTTATTGTTAAAAACCTTAACACAGCTTCCTTCCGAATCTATTGACACTTATTGATTTCACTCCGGCGACACTGTTCGGCGCTTCCTATCTGATCTCTGGGCCGTGTCTATTGACACCCTATTACACGAGGAAGTGGATGATCTGTGCGGTTCAAGAGGAGAATCTGAGTCCCGTGCAGTTCGCCATATTGGTTGGGGACGTTATGAGGAAATTTGTGATCGGAATTATGGTAATATGTTCGCAAGGATACAAAACTGATGGAGTTACCTTGTGGTCCAGCATGGGATTTTTGGTAATGGGCATATCCTATCTGATGGTTCTGAGCAATCGAAAACATCATATCAAGGAGAATGAGTCAACTACGGATCTTATTCTTTTGGAGTTCAGAGTCCTTGCATTTGTATTAACATTAATCATTGCCTTACTTGTGGTCCTGGCGTCGTCTTATACAACTTTTGCCAGAAGTGGGCTACAGAAAAAGAAACAGCCGGAGACTTTTTCCGATTTGGAAAGCGATGATGAGATCCTGGGCAGTTATCCAAAGCAAAGATTCATTTCGAGGCGTAAAATTTGGTGGGGGACAGTGAATGGATATAAGATTATGAGGGATAGCCATGTGGTATACAGGATGTCTATGGTGGGTGAGCTGTCTTGATATCACTTTCCAAATTCTAATTTCTACTTTCCCTAGGTACCTATATTTTTCGTCTTGGCCCACTTCATTCCTGTCATATCGAAGGAACGCTACCAAATTGGATGGTTCAAGTATATCAATTGCCTCTGTTTCTTGACCCTGCCGGTGTTGTGTTTTTTGCACAATTTCTCAGCAGCCAATTTAGTCGTTGCGACCATCGTTTGCTGGACAGCCTCTCTTCTGGTCTATATTTCCACGCACTCGATGAGACGGCCCGACCATGTGTGGCTCTATTCTCTGGTGGGACTGGGCATTAGCTCGCTGGCCATGTGTGTGTTGAGTCGGGAGATCGATAACCTCATTTGGCAGTTCATGGGCCTGCGATTTCACCTGAGCCCAGATATGAACGCTCTGTTGTTCCTGGGACTGGGCGAGGTGTTCAGTGCGGCGCTTGTGGTCAAGGGTCTGCAGCGCCGAAAGCTGTGGGAGGCCTGCTACGGGGTCGTGATGAGCCTGACCACCTATGCGCTCTTCTTGGTCTTTCCGCTTATCTACTACCACGAATGCTACAATATCAATTGCCAAGTGAATATTATGATACGTTTGTATGTTTCTCTAATCAAATTTTTAAACATTTTCCTTGCAGGTTATTGACACGGCTTCATCGGGAACTTGTATGCTATTTATGCTTCTCATTCTGTGCACAACTTTACTACATATTTCCATGAGTGGCTTTGAGTTTCGCATATCCCTTTTTTATTACCTGATGGGTGAGATTTTTGTCTATGTGATATTCCAGTGGATGCGGCACCACGATGCCGTCTTTCCACTTACCTTTTTGGAGGAAAAGGATTAATTATTTGAAGGAAATTTATTCAACTTAACTTCGTCCCTAAAGAAGCCATAATAATTCCCCGTTATTCTCCCATTAATTCGCTTAATATTTTCTTAGCAAAGATTGGCGATTAAAATGTGTTTACCTACCACTCTACCACTCTCTCTAGGGGAAAATCAGAGCTCGATATTAAGTCATATTCATGGACAACTTTCTCGGCATTGGGCCAAACATAATCGCCATAAATTATCATGGCCTATTGATTGCTCCGACCATTAAAACCCAATGCCCAAGTCGATGCCCTGACCAGAAACACGCACTTACTCCATTTACAACGCTTGGGCCATTTTGAAAGTCATTTATAATGAAATGTAGATGGACCCATCCCCCCCAACCCCCTCCCCCCTCTCCACTCGACAAAAGTGAGTCATATGTCATCTATAAGAGGCGAAATTAGTTGCCCGGCAAAACTTGTAAAATATTTACGAGCCCAACTGAGCGCAAAGGAAAACAATCACGGCTTCCAGGCCGGACTCCGGAGCGTGCTTGAGGTGCGTAAAAAGTAACTACTTTGTGGCTTATGGTGTCGAGTGCTCGAAAATATTGTTTATCTGTATGTGTGTGGGTGTGTGGGTGGGTGTGTGTGTGGGTGTTGGGCGGAAACTAAAACAAAAGCATTGCCTGCTTCTGGGCATATCCAAAAGGTGTCGGTGTATGCGTACGTGTGCGAATCTAAGGGCTTCGCTTGTGTATATATGTTGTGATTGTGCAATAAAAAATATCCAGCTGACATTTTGTGTCAAGCACCTTTTTCATTTTGGCACTTCACCATAGCTCGGACCAAGTCCGGCACTCCTGGGAGAGAGAGAGGGAAGGGGGGTCTAGGTTCCAAGGAAATCGGTATGTGTTGCTCATACCAAATACTTCAAAGGATTTAAGGTTTGGACTGAGCTGTTATACCTTCAGGAAAACCTAAAAATATTTACAAAAAACTATTAAAAATGTATATTTGTCATTGTGTTACATGGTTTGCTGTTTAAAGTTTAATTAATTTAGTTATTTATATTTATTGACTAAAGAATTCCATTTCTTATTGCAATAAAGTGAGCTAGAAAGACAAGCACCTTCAGTCTTGTTTAAAGTTTAATAAAATGATAAAATTACCATATAAAATCCAAATACTTTTAAGATTTCAAATTATTAATATAAAAATATTATTAAGACCTTAATATCAGGTATCTGTTAGTCGCCATTTTCCTTTTTCTTCATGACTTTTTTTTTCTGTCTTTGGGTCCTGGAAAAGATTGGGGTGATGCTGGCCCCGGTTCGCTAGCTGCTTGAGTGATGACAAATTACATTTGTCAGATTTATGACCAATTATGACCACCCTGGCGGTGTAGCGGTGTAGCAATGGCCATAGCCAAATGGCAGTGAGAGCCACCTTAATGGCAAGCGCAATGAATAAGTCGCCGTCGTTTGTTTGCGGTCTGGGGCATAGCCATACATATATGTATATATATATACATATATAAACGCATATAAGTCGGTGTCTAGGTCCCCCTGGTAATGCCGGCACGTCCTTAATGCCTTTGTACAATATCACATTTCGTACATTTTCTCGCGCCCATTTCGCGTGCCCCAAATCCTCAACTCATCAAAAATTGGGCCGCCTTTTTTGAGAAATGTCTTTGGATTTCTTTTGCGTGTGTGAGGTTTTTTCCTGCCTGAGAAATGGGAGCCACAGAACATATCGCGTGTCTTTATTTTCACACTTTCGCCTCATATTATTTATGCTGTTAATGCGTTGCAAATGGCCAAAAATCGCTTTTATTACACGCGCAGTTAAACTTCAATTATGGCCGCTAATCATAATGCATATGGCTTGGCATTTGCAGCGAGGGTAGTTATTCATTTGGCTTTTTTTGTTGGTTAAAAATATTTGGAAAAATGTGGTTCCATTAGGAAATTAATAAATTTAAAATAAATGGGGTTTTGTGACAAAATTTTAAGTGTTATGAAACTCTTTTAAAGTAATTTGAGGTTGCTTTTCTTAATTTATTAATGCTTATTAATGTCTTCAATTCATATTAATTGGTTAATAAATATTTAAACATTTATTTAAAAGAAAAAATCCAAAATATAATATTTAAATCATTTAAGAACTCATACGAATTTATTAAGCCTACCTTTAAATATCTCAAATTAGATTTAAAATCTGTTAAACTCCTCAATCGACTCTCGTTCTAAATCATTCTCACATTTCACTGTGACAAAACACAGAAGGCACGCAGGAATATGCAAAAAAAAAAAATGAAAACTCCCATAAAACACGCGCCCAAGTGCGCAAATTAAAATCGAAAACCATAAATTATAACAAAAAAAAAAAAGAAGGAAAAATAACGAACCAGCGGTAACTGCGAGGCGGTGGGCGTGACAGCAGCTGTAAAACAGCGACAAAAACGGGAACAACAGCGCCCTGGCAAAGGCATTTTATGCTTCACTTTACAATTCAATCAGTTTCAATTTCCACCTGCCGAATACATTTCCGTTTTACAGTTTATTTCCACTGCCAAATGCCAACAACTGCGGCCGACTGGCTGTTGGTAATTTTTTAATTTCGACTTGAATTTCAAAATTCAATTAGTTTTTGCCACGCACACACACACACACACACACACCGACAAACAGGAAGGAAGAACGGCATAAAGCAGTCAGCCCACAGATCCTGTGGAAATCAGTATCCAGGCACGGGACAAGGGGGAGGAGGAGGAGCAGGAGCAGGAGCCGGAGCCCACACCGCAGATGTCCGCCTGTGTCTGCTCTGGCATTGTTGGTTTCACTTTTTAGATTTATGCTTTTAGATTTTAATGAAAAGCCACATTTATGTAGATGCCTCCACACTTCCAGGAGCCCAAAAGATATAGTAGAGCAGACATCGGGGTGGGCGGTGGGTTTTTCTGGCGGGAAATGCAAATTTTGTGGTCCAAAGGGGGGGCCAACCAATTTAAGCTCCATAACTCAGACCGTAGCGTGAAAGAAATTAGTTCAGTCGGCGGAGCAACTCCTCTTCCATATCGAGCCTGAGAATCAGAGATTTGATTTGTGGCCAGGCCAGCCAAAAATTGGCAAAACTGCCAGCTAAAGTGTAAGGACATTCAGTATTCAATTTAAATTAGTTTTGGAGAGACAGAATGCATATAGGATAATAGATAAATATATAAAAAATAGAATAACAAATTTAAATTTATTTATCTTTTGATACCTAACTATTTGCTATATTCTGAGCTCCCTTTATGTGAAGAAGATATACTGCCATTCACAGATTTTACCGCGAATATGCGATATCCACTCATTATTAATGAAGCCTTGATTGACCCTTGATATGTATCAATAACACCGATAATTTGCTCGATGAATTCCCATTTGAAGTACAAACGCAGAGCTTCCAATTAGTGAAAAGTTTTTCAAAATGCGAGTGCCTTTCGTAGTTATATTTTTCTTTCGTTTTTTTTTCTGTTCATTTGATGCCCTTACGCGCCAGGGAAACAAGCTGCAATATCTACGGTTTGTTAGTCAGCCGTCCATCTATCTGCCGGCACCCAGCACTCTGCTGCACACACGCAACTGTTGCTGGTGGCAACAACTGCATGGTGGCAGATACATTGGATATTGCCACAACATTCGAAACCCATAAGCCGCTGGCTGGTTGTAGGCAGCGGCAAATAAACAGCGAGGGATGTGTGCCACGCCCTCGTCGGCATACAAAAGCGTCGTGCAAAAAGTGTAGCATACAACTCAGGGCGCCATCATCAGCAACATCTGCTGCTCTATCCTGCTACTCCTGCTGCTGCTCTTGCTGCTGTTGCTGCTGCTGCTGCTGCTGCTGTTGCTGCTGCTGCTGCTGCTGCTGATACTGCCACTGGGCCACTGCTGCATGGCAACTGCACATTACCGTTATGGAGTTTTTCATGCATTCATTGTGATAGTTAGCCGGTCGGCAGGCAACTCCCAGAATATATTGTTCGGCAGGGACAGAGCATCGAGGGAGCATTATGAGACTTCCCCCTTGCACAGTGGCTTAGCATCAAATTCCATTGAAAGTTAAGGCTTAAAATATTTCAATTTCAATTTTTTAGTAGAGATAAGAAAGGCAGTTTTAGTTTTAGTTTAAAAAATATATACCTAAGCGGATAAATAAAATTCAATTAAAATTGTCTAAATAAAGAAAAATGTATTCTTTATATTCTTTCCTTATAATTCTCTATAAAAAATTCAAAACTATATTTATTCCTTTTTTTATATTCAAACAAAAAACTAAGGCTGCAGGGAATTGGCTGAACTGATAAGTAAGCACACGTCGCATTGGCCTGCCTTCACCTCCATGGCACTGTCCTTCTGATCCGATGTCTCTTGTTCCGGCAATGGAATGTGGATGTAGATGGTGGGGTCGTGGAGGGAGGATGTGCTCTGGCCTAGCATGGCCTGGCATGGCATGTGTACCGTGGATCGCCTGCAACTTGACCCAGGGTCAAATGCAACAAGATGTGGTGCGTCGAGTGGCGATGCTGCTGCTGCTGCTGCTCCTGCCGCTGTTGAAAATGAAATTTTTCTTCAATTAGTTTATTTTCACACCAATGATTTTGATTTCAGGTCCGATGCCCACAGCCCCAACGCCCAACGCCGCGCCGTTCCCCTGTCTGCTCGATGGGTATGTTATTGTTGGCGGTGTTGCATCGGCATGTTAACGAGTGGGGCAAGGACACTGAGGGAAAAAGGGAAATTTTACACAATAAATATATCAATACAGGTTGATCTTGAGTTAAATAATTTAATCTATAATATTATCAAGAGCTTCCTTCTTTCCTTTAAATGATTTTTTCAGCCTTGCACTTCCAGCCATTTCGCTCTGTGTCCTGTGCGGCAATTAAGGCGGCGCGTAATTGTTGCCAGTTGCTGGCTGATGCCCGGCATCGTTGCAACAATATCATTCCGGCAAAGTGGACTCCGGCCATTCCTTGCCGAACATTGAGCATTTTGTTGCAAAGCGCCAATTTTCGATTGCCTTCCACTTGATGGACCGTCGAGCGAATGGAACCAGAAAATGCCAGCGGAAAACTAAAAAAAAAACAAAAAAAAAAAAAAAACGAGAAAACAACAACGTGGCAACGGAAAATGAAAGTGATTGAAGTGGTAGCCAATTTGAGGAGTGTACATGCATAAACATGGAATCAGAGCCAGAGAGCCTTCCTCCGCAGGTAGGAGCCATCGCATTACCTTTAGTTGCTGGCCCATTACGTATACGCCACGTAAGGCGGCAAAAAATGAATTGGATTTGTCAGCGTGTGCGCAACTAAAAGATATCAGCGGGAACAAGTCCTGGCAGCAGGAAAAGAACACAGACCAGAGCGCTGGAGAATCAGGCATATTCCAGAAATGAGCATGCGATACACGTGCTGGGGCAATTTGTCACATGAGCCTCTAAAATATGCCCAAGGGTGTTTGGAAAAAGCCAGCGAAGAGGTTTCAACCACACACAACACACACTCGCACACAACACACATTTTGCACGGCTCAGTAATTGTGTTTTAAAAACCCATTTCGCTAAAAAATCAAAAGGTTTTCGCACAGCACTATAAAAATACATAGAAAAATATATAGAAGTACATTTTTAAAAGCTTGTTTAAATTTAAACTCACATAAAGTGAGTATATTTTTAAAGTTGTTCAAGGTCAAGGCTCAAAAAATATTTATTTTTAAATGAGAAACCATTTCTTAATTTTTGAGGAAATTGCAGATTCAGAGAAATCTATCTTGGAACTTAGAAGAACATAAGCTTTGACGGGGAGGATTATATTTAGATTAAATATTATTATTATATATTTAATTACCCAAAATCCTTCTCTTAAGAATTCTACCAAAATCCTTTCATAATTCCTGAGAATTCCCAGTGATTTCGGAATTCAGAACTAACCTCAAAAAGCGATACACATTCAGTTGGCAGGCAAGCTTAGCGTTGGGAAAAATATGAAGTCTAGCTAAGATTAGATGATTTTTCAAGATAAACGCAGAAAGTTCGTAGGCACTTTTCGGCTCCAAGGAAAAATTTTCCCCCGCTCTTTGGGGTGTGTGTTAAATGTGAGTGTGTATGTGTATTTAAATGAAGCAATCAATAAAATGCTGCAAATATTCCATTTCGACTGTGGAAATTTTCAATTTGAATTTTTCTTTGCTGCATTGCTTGCCAATGCCAGACTTTTGGCCTTTCGAACCGAGTGCCGGCTGGGTATTTACCTTTCGTTTCAACAGCTGTTTTTATTTTTATTATTTTTTCTCCATACTCGCATACATGGCGCAGACATAATTTAATTTCACATGCCTTGGCAGCGGCGAACTTGTGCGCGCCTTTGCCCTCGCGTCTCATTTGCAAATTTAAGTTATGTAGATTATAATTAGAAAAGTTTTGGCCCCCCAACAAAAACTTTGTTTACAGGCAACACCGGTTTCCCACTTTCCAGCTTCCCATTTTCCATTTCCACACGCCGCCCGCCCCTTGGCCTACTCATAAAGTCATAAAATTATAGGTAAACGCTTACGTGCATTGCCGGAAAAGCTTTTTCCCGAGCCACAAGGACCACGCTGGCCAATTTGAATGGGCGGAGGCTTGGCTAATTAATTACCACAGAATTAAATAAGTAAGGTGAGTATTGGGTATAAAAGGTTGGCGTACTTTTCGCCATCAAAACGGCCACAGAGAACTCGAATTGTATAAATGACACAATTCATAACTAATCACATTTAATTGGTCTGCAAGGCAAATTATGGCAATGAACCCTTTTAGGGGCCAACAAGTCAAAAGGAAAGTTTTAAAAGTTATGTTTGCTATTAAAAATATTACATTTTGTTGCTTGAAGCAAAGCCAAGAAGTTTTGTTAACCAAGAAATTTATGATCCAGAAATGAGAAGCCAAGTTTGAATTATTTAGGATACCATTAAATGCAAAAGGCAGAGTGAAGTTTATTAAGAAATAAATAAATTATATAATATATAAATAAATAGTATATACATAATATAATATTTAGTATTATATTATTATAAATAATAAATTATTTAGTATAATATAATTATAAATAATAAATGAAAGTAAATCAAATAAAATATAAGTAAAACCAAGTCTTGTTTTACATATAAATAAAACATAACAAATTATTTTATTATCTCTAATGATTTAATATTTGTATTTATTTTTGCGTCACCGCGTTTTAATACTCTCATTTTTGCTTTTTTAATTAAAATTTAAACACAAAAAAAAGGCAGCGAGCAAAACATAAAAAAATTACGTATACGCCGTGTGGTCGAAGTTGATTTTGTTAGTGGCATTATCTCCTCTGTGATATTTACATACAAATTTTTTTTATTTATTTAATTAAAGTAAAGTTTCTAAAAAATAAGTGAAATCAAGTCTTAAGTGATGTTTTTCATATAAATGAAAATGAAAAATATATTATTACCTCTAATGATTTAATATTTGTGTTCATTTCTGCATCAACGCCTTTTAATATTCTCATTGCAAAAGGTTTTTGCTTTTTAAACTAAAATTTAAACACAAAAAACCGCCAGTGAGCAAAACATACGAAAAATTCATTACGTATACGCCGTGTGGTGTGCAGCTTTGTCGAAGTTGTTTTTGTTATTTGCATTGTCTGCTCTGTGCGCTGATTTACAGCTGTTTTTTTTTTTTATTTTTCTTTTTTATTATTCGCATCGTGTTTTTGCCATGTCTTTTGCACCTTGCGTGTTTGGGAATTTTTTACGACTCACGTGCACCCATAAAGTGCTCGCTGGGTGCGCCGTGTTAATTATGCTTTTAAGCAAATTAGCCAGTGCATTGATACACGCGAATAATGCGAAATCGATTTTGGTGAGCAGGCCAATAAATTACCCACAAAACAAGCGCAGGCGTCAAAACAGAAATCGGCAAACAAACAAACAGGAGGAAAAAGCAGGTGCCAACATGTGTGTAAATTTGCCATCTTTTTACATTTTTTTTTTGTTGAATTTAAACCGCAGAAGGACACGGCATGTGGGTGGCGCTTAAAGCCTGTCGATTCTTTAATTTATTTAACAATTTTCATGTTTTATGCCTGGTTCCTTTTTACTGGCTGCTGCCTGGCAATTTGATAATTACAAAGGAAATCCTATTAGCGCCGCTTATTTATGCTAATTTCGTTATTTTCGCTTAATTTTTAAAACATGAGTGCCCTGTTATCTGTGACCCCGGAGCAGGGGAAGCTGGGGGCTGTCTTTAATTTCATTTAGCGTCCCTGACAGCATTTCAAAGGTGGCACAGGACACACGAGGCGAGAGGCAGGACTTCAAGCCCAGCACGCACCATTCAAATTAAGCAATGCGTACATTATAATCTTCCATTGGACGGAGGCCCAGACAGGACGAGGACCAAGAGCAGGAGCAGGAGCAGGAACCACCTGCTCATACGTGGCAGCCGCGTGTCGCCTTCAATTATGCCACATGCGCACTGTGCGTCTTCATCTGCGAGGTGAGGAGCATAACAATCACGATACACACGCCTAAGATTGCCATCTATTAGGGGCAAATGTCCTCTGCCACTTATCCCCCTGCCCGGGACTCGTAACAGCGACACATCCTTGGCCAATTTCTGTTGAATTTTTACCTTTTTCACTTTATGGGATAATTTGGTGACATGAATAGACATTGAAATTCGTGCTGGAAAATTTCCCATGGCCTCTTAATTGGCAAACCTTATTAATATTTAATTATGTCTTATATTCTTAGAACTTATATATTTTTTTACACTTTTCAACAGCCATCAACGGGAGCGTGGGCTAATTAAAAATTTAACGTGATATTTCTTATATGAAATTGGGTTGAAGAGATGAAAATAATGTTAGAAGATGTTAGGCAATGGCAATACAATTGATTTCAATGTAAAAGGATATTGGAAATTTCTTGGAAAATGTTTTAAATTCATTTTAAAAGCAAATGTCCAACTCTTGGTTTTTACTTACTTTTAAAACCTGCTTTAAATTAAAAGCTTTCTATACATCAAGGACTTTTAATCAACATCTTGGATTCTAAAGTTTAATTAAATCCTCTTCCCGTTCAGTGACTAATTTCACATGCCCTTCTCCTACCAATTACCAATTTTATTGCCAGCCATAAAAAGCGGACGAGATTTTCGTCTGGCCCAGCGCAGAGATCAACAAAATTCGCCTCATTGTTTCAATTTATTATTAACTTTTATACCTTGAACGGAACTTTATTTACCAATAAATGTGCCAGACTCTGCGCCAAGATGCTGAGCAATTTTATAGCTTTTTAAGCCAATTTCCGTTAACGCCCCAATTGTTGGACCATTTATGCGTTGTTGTCAAAGTTGAAGGGCATTAAAATGCCGGTGTCCGGGCATACTAGTTCCTCATCCGATTTGCCAGCTTAGGCAAATTGGCTCTGGCTCTCAGGTGAGCTAAAAATTTGTCCTTCTTCGACTTTTTTCTACGGCAAAAACAAACTTAAACTACAAGTTGAAAATTTCTGAGAAACAGGATTCCTTCCATCCGGTTGGGGAGGTAAAGTCGACAGTGCTTGATTTAGTTTTAATGGCTGTATCTCTGGTTGATGTTGTTACTCTTTTTGTGTTTTTCTGGGAAATGCTTGGCATTTTATGACGAGCTGGCGAGAGAGCAGGAAAAGCTGCCACAGGACTCGGCACTCACATGCAAGTCCTGATTTTGTCATCCCCGCCCGGGGCTAGTGAAATAAAAATGAGCTACCGAACTGCGACGACAACGATGGAAAACCCAACCGCCAACTAGCCAGCCAACAACAACAGCAGCATCAGAGTCCTGGCACAGGCAAAAAAATAACAACAGAAAAAAAAGGAGGAAAAATTACTAGCATAATAACGCAAATATTTTACGATATACAACAACAACAACAACAAAAGAACATAGGGAGGAGGGTTTGCGGGTGTGGGAAATCAGGGAAAAGCCAAGAACTTAAGTAGCTCCGGGCGCGCAAAGAAACAAAGTAAATAAAATTTTCCTTTATTTTTGCTGTACAACATTTATGGAGACTATATGGACTAGTCCTTGAAAGTTGTAACCATGGCAGTAATAATGGGATCATCGAGATGATTCCATATTTAAAAGAGATCTTTGATCTTTAAGTGTTTGCTTGTATGTAATTTTTTACAAATCTCAAAAGGCTGAGGTTAATTTTTATGAGATTTTCCTAACTTATAAATACATTTTGTATTTTATTTCAAATAGAATAGCCTCGAAGTAAGTTTATAAATATAAAATCACCATTTATAAGAAGTTTACAATTAATTGAATTTAGAATTACTAAGAAAATGCATGTAATAAACCGCTTGAAAACCTTTATACAAATAAATAAGGAACTCTGGAAATTGTATTAAAAGAGAACCTGAATGCAGCCTTAAATTACTCTTTGTTTGCTTATAAATCTTGAGTCTTGGCTATCAAAGCCTCTTTGCTCTAAATTTTGTAAATACTTTAAGTGAAAATATATAGAATAAACCATAAAGAAAGTGTATTCAAAATTTCAGCAAGGGAAAGCCTTAAATTTCCACTTTGTGTTGTTCGTTGGCTCGTTTCTTATTTATTCGCTGCTGGCGCACGCATAACTTGCATTGAGGTTAATTTTTTGCTGGGGTTGTGATTGGGGCATTTTTTTTGCGTTCTAGAGGGCAACGAGGGTTCGCTTGATGGTGTGTATTATGGACTGCAGCCCCAGCCAGCTGATTGTCAATCGCTCGCGGCGGAGACACAATCAGTTGCGCTCGCTTTGGGCCAATGACGCTTCATTTAAAAAGCAAATAAAATTAAAATACGCCCATCCATCCATCCCATCCATCCATCCACGCGGCTGTGCAAATGTACGAATATATACATTTATATATATATTTTTTTTTGCCAGATCAAACAGTCGAATTATGGGCAAACACACACACATGTCTGCAGAGGCTTCGCAGCGACTTCATCCTGGCAAATTAAAAGCAAATATCGCTTGCGAAAAAATCAATTAAAATCAAATAAGGCTTTGGGTAAATATGCAGCTGATTTAAAATTATTTTTATGCAGCTTCCGTTTCGGCGGCAGCTGATCCCTTTCAGTCGCCTCCCCTTAAAGTACACAAATTATAATTATTGAAGGACCCCGCCCCAGACCAAGGACCAAGCCCTCGCCGTTCGCCATTCACCATTCGCCACTCGATAGTGTTTCAATGGACGCCACTTGACGCGGCATTCCACCAATTCCACCGCCAGTCAAGTGCAGTTCGGTGCGGGTTCGTGGCCAAAGACGACGACGATGTCGATGGGAGAGTCCGATCCGAGGGCAAACAGGAAAGCGGACAATTAATAAAAATGGAATTTACTTTTATGTGTCTCGTCCCGAGCTCTCCACCAGAACTCCACTCCTTTTATGTCCCGCCAGTTCCTCGAATGGCAATGTCAAACAATCTTTTGGTCCTTTCGTGCACTCGTGTTGGTGTTCTTGTTGGCAAATTATTCCGCATCTCATCATAATGATAATTACGCGGAGTGAGTGTCAGAGTCGAGAGCGAAAATGTTTTCGCCAAGATTGTTGAAATAATCGATTGACCGAGGTCTGAGCATGATTTATACGGAAAACAGTCAATCAAATTACGGCTCCAATGGCCAGCGGAAAAGGAAGGTCCGTTGCGGGACAAAGGAGCTTACAATACGCTGCCTGATTGAAGCCTTTTGTTGATCAACATCCTGACGGACATCTGAGCCTTTATTTACTTTAACGGAATACGGGAAAAAGTAGCGATTGAACGGAAAACAAACTGTTTTACAGCGCTGTTTGATTGCCATTGTATAGATCAGAATTCCAGTAAAGTCAGCTTAAATTTAAAGGCTTTAGCTAATATTAATACATTTTCTTATAAATACCTCTTAAACTCATTAGAATTATAAAGCCTTAGCAAGTTGTTTCTTCTTTTACACTTATAGAAACCGCTCTTAAATATATAATTTAAATTTCCTCTATTAATTTCTAACAAAAACTACTGATTTCAAATTGGGTTAGCCTCCATAATGTGCCCGAAATAGTAACCGAAATACCACAAAAATTATCTCGTTGATCGGCCATCAGTTGAGGGCGGCCTCAAAGCCCTTCCGCTTACCATTTCCTCTCAACAATTAAGTGAATTTGTATTGAAATCGTTCCACAACTGCCAGAAGTAATCTGGCAAATGACATCAGACTCGGACTCGGGCCTTTGTCATAAGTTTGGCCGGTTATTTACTCCGCCAGCGACATCTCATTTGGTTATCTTGGATCCGCCAAGTACAGGCACTCCGCTGACTCGTTGTTGCCACATTTATTTGCACCCGACCTTCTTCTTCTTCTTCAGCTGACCCTAAGCCCGCTTAAGTGGCTAAAAAAAAAGTATAATATATATGTATACAGGAGGGACATTGGGGAAACTGAAAACTTTTCCTGGCCGCAGCGAACTAAAAATTAAAATTAAAAATTATTACACGCAAACCTTTTTTTTCGCCTGACATTTTCCCACTCAAATTACGGCGACAAGGTATTCGGCTTAGAAAACGGAAGGAGTCTGAGATGGAGGCCAAGACCCGCCAGTTAAACAAAGGCCCAAAGGCAACCCTTGGGCAAATAATACTTAAACCCTCATTAAAGAAAAACTGAAAAGTAAAACGAAAAAAGCCGAGCAAATGAAAGGCAGGAAGGAAGAAAAAAAATGTCACCCTTGCTCAGTTAATATAAACAAAGAGCGGCAAATACGAGTGCAAACTTGCCAGCAAGTCAAGCAAATTTGGCCAATTTGTCCCATTTCTGTACCCATTTCCCTCCCCTCTGTCCTGGCAAAATAATTAAGTTTTGTTTGGAATTTTTCTTATGCCTTTGTGCCGGACACTACTTGGTGAGTTTTACACATTTTACATTTCCCTGTCTCCTGCCCCGTCCCAGTTTGGCAAATAATTTCCTTCTCCGAAGTGCAAACAAAGGCCAGCGACCAACTCGTAAATAGTTCAAGTTTCGGGGGGGTGAGTGAGACTTCAGTTTGCGGGTTTTCCGCCAGGTTTTCCCAGGCCTCGCTGCGGGCTCATTAAGCCCGGCTCTTTAACGCATTAGGGTGGCAAATGGGCTTTAATTTAATATCTTCTGTCAATGGCCAACCGATAATGTGACGGGAGCGGGCGTGAAAATGGCGACTGAGGCGTGTGGGGGTTCAAGTCAGCAGTGGCTCGGCGCCCTGCATCCTTGCGGCTCGGCCCGGATATCTCTTATCCTTGTCGATGACCACTGTATGCCATAAATAATTCGTATATTTCGTTGAATTAAACCAAAATGATAAAATGGATGGAATAAGGGAGAAGTTGGTGTACTCTTTGGCTCTTGGAAATAATTTTCAAAAGGTGAATGTGATGATTTTAATATTATTTTGTATGGGTTATTTATTTACTTTAGGGACAGTCAACCCTTTTGAATAAATTTAAATCTTATAAAAGAAAGTGTATATCCTTCAGTTTATTCCTTCAATTTTCCTATAAACCTCGGCAAAAAAATGAAAAACTGGGAGTGCGAGCGTGTGTATGCCCACTTTTGTCATCATGTATTTAATTACTCAGGCAGTTTTCATTAAATGTGTTTGGGTCCCGCATCCTTGCACATCCTGGCATTGCACAGCTCCTCCCACTGCGACCATAAAGTATGCGAAATATCCTCCAATTATTTTTACCCGTGAACTGCATGTGCATGTGTGCGTGCTGCCGGTCCATGTGCGAGTTCAAAGTGTTTGGGCAGCAGGAGTCGAAAGGAAATAAAAAAAAAACAAGTAAAGGACATGGGGAAAAGGCAGGCAAATAAAGGAGAAATAAAAATGATTCTGCTGGCACTTTTCCCCCCTTGCACTGTAAATTTGAGCCGAGAATGCATTTTTCATGCGTTAATTTTTCATTTTTAATTATTCGATTATAAAGACCTTAAATAATTGAAGGCCTGCCCGCAGGCAGCCTCCTCCTGCAGGCCAATAAAAATATTCGAGGTTCGTGTTAAAAGTCGGGAACGATAACAAGACAACAGCGTTAAATATCCTTGAAGGATACTTGAAATTGAATTTAATGTTCTTAAATGGTGATGTTTTTCTTCTTAATGGCAATGGTTTCGTTTGAAAATAAATAATGCTGAAAGTATAAACTAGAGAGTCGTGGAAAAATATGTGAAATTCTTTTTATCTTTATACTTAATTTTTATGTCTAACTTTTTGCTTAAGAAGAATTTACCTTGACCGAAGAAAGCATGTTTGAAAACTGCACCACAAGGCTCAACTCAACTCTCAAAAATATGCATGTTTATTTGCCGGCGTCCTTTGCACTCAAAGTCAACACAGGCCACAAAGTCGCAAAATATTTAACAGAACACGGAATGCACAAAAATAAAAGTAAAAACAAAAAAAGACAACAAAAAATACACAGAGTAACCAACAACAAAAAAAATAAATAAAAAAGAAAAATAAAAGCATAACTGCCAGTAAAGGAAAGCAGTGCACGGTACGGCATTTTATTTGGCACTCGAGCAGCTAACTTTATAACGAGTGCAACTATTTGCCCAGTAAATAAGTTTGCTGAAAAATCACCGAGCATGGACCATGGGCAACTATTTGCCAGCGTTTATAAACTAAACTAAACTTGATGCTTAACGAAAGTAAAGCGAAGGCAAGGCCCCCGAAATTGTTGTGCTCCAACACATTATTTTTATAAAAATATGTTGCTAAAAATGCAAGCACAAGGCAAACATTTGTTTCGCATATTTGTTGCCTGTGTTTCGGCATGAGTGTTCGTATGTAGGTTCTTTTTTTTGTATATTCCTGTGACGCAGGACCAAAAACTATGTTGCCGCCGCTGGCGCTTGCCTTGAATTTTCAGCAGGAAGCGTTGTCGGGGGAAATCTTGCGCCAATAACTTGCAACTGCTTATGAGACGAGCCGAAGAGCTCGACATCCTCGCGACAGCCATGTGAGCTAGTGATTGGTGGATCCAAGGATCTGTGTGCACATCAACAAAATAAAATTGAAAATGGAATGAAATTTGTTAATTATGAATATCCTTTGAACATAAGTGAGTGTTTTTTAATACATTTATTATAATTTAAAGGCTTTTATCAAGTATTGCATATTTCCATCTGTTTATATATTTACTATTTTAATATCTTAAACCAATCATGAGAATTTATAATTTTTTTCTGTGTTTTAAAAATTGTTTAGGGATTTATCTACAAAAATTCGCTAGTTTTTATGCGCATTTCTGAGGCACCCCAAGCGCCCAGCTGCACTGCATGCATGAGCCAGGTCGGTCTCAGGCCCCGAGGTCTGCTTTCGGTCTGCTCCAGGACCTCAAGTGCCGACTGCCGGTTGTCAAAAATGTTCGAGTGGCTCTGACCCGCAGTCTCACTGACCCCAGTGATTGGGGGAACAAATTTCAAGGAGTCTCGAAACCGCAAAAAAAAGCTCTCACACACTGCTAAATAATTATATATTAAATAAATAATTATATATATTTGAGTTGAATACAAAAAATTCCCCAAAATCCATACCAAAAAGTAATACAACCTATCAGCTTTTTCAAGAGTTTAAATGTCCTTGCAAAAATATGCTTAAAGTTGTCAGCATGAAGGGAAATTCTCAAGAAAAACTTTGCTGCTTTCCCTAAGAACGGAGAAAGTCAAACGGATTCTCGGGATTTCATTATCGTTGTGCTGGCCGACAAAACTAAATGCGACTTGATTGATTGTTCGGTACACTTAATTTAATGAATTATTTAAGCAAGAGAAAACAAAGCTAAATGCTTATAACTTTTTTGCGTTTTTTTATCCGGCTGCGTCCACTTATTTCTCTTTCTTTTTTAGACTTTTTTGAAACTTTTTTTTTTTGTAACTCTATGAGGACGGCATTAGCGAGAGGCAGAAGAAATAAACCATTAATAAAATCTTTCATTTATTTTGCTATTCTCTCTTTGGTTGCGTGTCTGTTTTTCCGCTTGATTAACATAATCCTCCATTTATTATGACTATATATGTATGTAAGAACGTGCGTGCGCTGCTGTGATTTAATTATGTAATAGTTTGACTGAAGTGGACTTTAGCCTAAGCTGCGAGCTGTCTTTTGTGTGTGTTGTAGTATTATTTTAATTGATTTGTTTTGCTGCCTTCGCTTGGCCTTGTCTCGTCCTGGCCAAAGTCCTTCTCGCAGACAGCTTAGTTGAGTGGCAAAGCCATAGTCGTAGCCACAGCCGCAGCCTGATTGCGAAACGGTTGAGCTACTTGATTGCTTTTCTCTATCCGGCTGAAATATGAGCACTTGATAGGTGATGGACACACTGGCTAGTTAATTAACTGGCTTTAAGAATATATTTCGAAATCATTGAAACGTTAATTGCGTAATTTTCAATCACTTAATCGGCTTGAAGCACACAGCTTTGCATTTTAAAAGAGATTTCTACTTGTACGAAGTAAACTCACTTGGGAAAGCAATATTGAGTTAAATAATTAAGTCGATTAACCTAAAGCCACAGTAGCTAAGGTTGCTACACATTTAAATAAATAAAATCCATAATCAATATGAGTTTCATTTGGAATTTATAATAAAATCATTAATGGTATTATATACATCAGTCACAGATTACTTCTTCAGAGATATATCTTCAATGAAAGCCTTGTGAGGGAACCCCCACACGTTTCCCCTCCGCGAAGTATAAATAAAAGTCACAAAAAGTTCGAAAATCCTGGCACAACCGTCCCCCCTCCCCCTTCGGCAAACAAAAAACTGTCAAGACTCTAAATACTTTTGAATACTTCTTTTCAACTCGAAGAGAATAGAAAAGAAGAAAAAGGAGATCTGAAAAAAAAGGAAAACAATAAATAATATAAATGTGTAAGGAATTCGAAGAAATTAGCATAATTTCAGGGTGTTGCGAGTGTCCATCGAGAGTCCTGTCCTTCTCTTACCGCCACCATTCTTCTCCCCTCTTCTCCAGAAATTGCCCTGGCATATGGGCCACGATTTCGGCCAACTGTCGGCAGCTCCCTGACCTGACCCGACCCGATCCTGGCCACTTGCCGGGCATTAGTGTCCGGTGGCCGGCATTGTACTCGCAAAAACTTTTTTCCATTTTACCATTGTGCATTGTGATTCCGAAACCAAGACTGCTGGCATACCCTGTTGCCATTATGGCCAAGGAGTTTGGTGGAATAAAGGACATTGAAATTTATTATTTTAGATATTAACACAAGCTTTATATGGGATAAAAACTATCATAGTTTGTTATTATAAATGATGAAGAAATATTTAATCGATGTTCCAAGATTTGTATTATTAAAAAATCAGTTTTTTGTTATCTTTGTCTATTAATTGGTTAAATTCTTATTTAACTACATTTTCTTTAATTAATTGTGTATTACTTTTAAATTCTTTAGGTAATTTTTAGCCCAATACTTAATTTATGTTTGTTCAGCTGCTTTCAGTTTGTAGAAAGTTTAAACTTTGGTACTTGTCCTGCGCATAAGTCAAACACGTGCCAGGAAGAAGTTGCCAAGTTTTATTCCTGGCCATCCTTGCACTCACACTCCCTCCCACACATACACCCATACACACACACACCTGCTAACTGGCCAGGACAAATTTAAATTCCGCTCTGGCCGCCGCGTCCGCAGGGTGTAACAATTTTGCTTCGACGTTGGAGCTGAGCACTTTTTGGGGGCAAAACAGTGAAATGAATAGCTAATCTTTAGAATAAATTAAATGAATTTTCCTTTCTTTCTTTATTGGTAACACTTTCCCTTCCCCTGTGTGTGTGTGTGTGTGTATTTGTGTTTGCGTGAGTGTGTGCTGGCCAAGTAAATCGCATTAATTTGGTATGCTGACCACAAAACTGGGATTTATTAAATAGTCAACTGGAACTCACACCAAGCCAGGGCCGTGGCCAAGTGAGACGTGCGTGACACACACACAAATGCCGGCGGCGAGTCTTGCTTAACGGAAAAGCGCCACCCACTCACTCCCCCCTAACAGACACAAGCACACTCCCTGTCTGTGTGTCGAATTCGCTGCATGCGAGATAAAGTTAAAAGGTTCAACCATACACACACTTGCCTACATATGATTACACACGTACCCATACCCTTTATTTTTCTTTTTTTTTTGGTTTCTTTTTACGCTTTTCCGCTTGCCACTCAATACAGTGGAAAATCGGTGGAAAATCTGTTTGCGATACTTTGGTGTGGAAGCACGAAAGTATGCTATAAATTGTGCAATCTTTGGGAGTTGCAAGAGTTTCCAATTTCTGTTACAGCAACTTTTTCAAGGGAATTTTTAATCTATTTAAGTTATATTTTAATAGGTTATCTTTAAACTAATTAATTTTCTTAGATTTTCCTGTAATAATAAATTAAAAATAATTTTAAAGTTTCAAGGAAGTCTTAAAAAGTCGGGTTAATAAGTCACAGAAGGCACTCAGGGCTCTCTTGCACTGCATTAAATAAAATTTAATATTTTTTTAACTTTTTTTTTTTAATCTTACAATAAAACAACATTAATTAATAAAGATTATATTGTATACTTTATAAATTGCAATCTCTGGACCACTGTGATTCCAAGGCAATCCTGGCATTCCCTCTTCCCAGCAAGATCAGCTGCAGTCCTGCGACTTTCATTATCCACACCCTGCGATAGGAGGGGGGCCCAAGAGAAAGGGACACAGAAAAGGAGCCAGGGAGCGTGAGCTTCCGCTGCCGCTGGCGTTGCAAGGGGCTCCATCGAGGCAGTGAGTCAAAAGTCTCTCAACTGGAATGCAAATGCCGCTCCACCAAGTCAATAAATAAATTCAAACAATTTGACAACTTGCTCAATGGAGGGCTCCCGAAAACTGGGTGCGGATGTGGACAGGATGGCGGCTGGTAGCTGGTGGCTCCCTTTGATTGTCACTGGGTGCGTGGCTAGCAATTGCGTTTGAGCGAATTTAAATTAAAGTGTCATTCGAATTGGCAGCCCCTCAACGGAAATAAAATTTATAGTTTCGGCAGCTCAAAGGAGCAATCCCGATGCCCGAAGTACACGGGATTCCTTTCGGCTGCCTTTCTCCGTTTTCAATTTCTGTAAGTGTTGGGCACACTCCCAGTCACCCTCACACCCACACCCCCCTCTCTCTCATACACACACGCACACGTCCAGTTTAGATTTATCACTTTTGATTCGGCGAGTCCTTCATCCCAAAGTCCTCTGCTCCTTGGGTAACTTGTATTGATTTAATACATTTATTTGCTTCCCGGATTCGAATTCGGTTTTGGACTCGAACTGGCTGGAGCTTTTCCGCCTTTCCCCTGGCCAATTCGATTTCCCCGAAAAAGCTGAAAAAAAAGTTTTAATTTAATTTCGTGTTCGGGCTGCTGGCGATGTTTATCAGATTAAAAACTTGCCCTTTTCCACTTGGATAGTGGATGGTTATGGGCCGGGGGATGTCCACTGGAGTTGCTGAACAAAAACAGGACACACCTCAGGTGTGAGAAAAAAAATAATCATTGTATTTAAGGCAATTTATTTTATATAATTCACACGGATTAACATAGATAATTTTATAATTATCTTTTGCTCAAATAATTCCACTAATTATTCCGCATGATTTGTGATACTTTTTTTTGTAGGTTTTGCTGTCATGAAGCTTTAATAACTATTGTAAAGTTAGTAATTATATTTAACACAAATTCATATTTATTCAAAAATGTATTTAAAACTTTACACTTTTCTCTCTTTTGTGACTTAAATAGTTTAACCATAAAAAAATTGCTTATCTGACTAATTTTCAATTTGTGCAAATATGTCTAACAATTTTGATAATGCGACAGCTAATTAGTCACCAATTTATTCCGCTTTTTATGGCCATGTCAATTGTATAAAATAAATTAAATTATACAAAATAGTTGCACTTTTTTTAATGCATCATAAATGGGATTTATTCAGTTGACTGCGTTTATCCACTAAGACTCATCGAAGTGCAACTCATTATGATGCTCTTAGCATTAACTAGTCTCGGTGTTTGACCTCTTAAAAAAGGAAAGAAAATGGCCAAAAAGAAACCAAAGAAAAACCCTCACAAAATCAAATAGCTCGGAAAATGAAAGCGGACAACAATGCACTCGAAACCCCGAAAAAAATAGAAATACCTGAAAATATACGCATTTCGCTGGGGCATTTACTAGTTAAGCCAAAATGATGTGTCTGGCTTTTTGGCCAACTCTCTTAAGCTGAGCTGACAATGCCAGGGAGTTTGGGAGGAAAACTGCAATGCAATGACCGCAGAAACTTTCATTTCACCTTCAAAGTGGGCTTTGCATTTAGTCGAATATTTCGGCGGAAGTCGTATATTCCATTTATGGTTGAGGGCGGTGGAAATGAGAAAATAAAACCATAAAACTGACACTGGAAGCACACATCATCCTGGCCATTTTCCATTTCGCCATTTCGCCAGTCTGCCATTTTTCCTGCTCACCCTGTTAACCCCTTTTGGCCTACCTTTGGCAGTCTCGATATATGCCATTCTCCTTTACGTCCAAGCAAAGTACATTGCAATTTTCTTATAAAATTATAATGTCCAGTGAAAGATTCTCTTTATTCTCTTATTTTGCAACGAAAATTGAATGAGTTTTCCGTTCGTCTTCTGCCTGGGCCATAATGCGAGATGCTAACATGATTTTCCAGCTTCTTACTTTGCATATGTACTCCGCCCCCCGTTTTGTCCTCTTGGAAAAAGTTGTTGTCTGTTTGTGTTTTGCTCGGGGCATGTTCGCAAAATTAGAAAAATATTTCCTTTTTCCTGGACCACCATCGCTGGCTGGGGACCAATCAATGGCAATTTGCGAAGGAGCTCAGGGAAGATGTATGGTATGTATGCTTGCTTGTGTGTGTGTTAATTTAATTTAATTTATTTGCTTATTAAATTATGTCATTATTATTGCATTTTCTTCACATACGCCCAAGACATTGTCAAGGCTCCTTCACTTTACGTGAAATAATCTAATTAAACTGGACATTTAGCTGAGGGCAATCGAGCGTTTTTTTTTTCTAAGATGAGTTTTAAGGGAAATAAAGGTATTTTCCTGATGTAAAGGAAAGTTCCTTATTTTAAAGTGTTTTTTGTTTGTTGAAGTTGTTGAGTATGACTTTCTTTTATTTGATTTGTCATTAATGCACTGATATAAAAATCAAGTGCTACAGGACCTAAGACAGACAGGGACAGCAGAACGCTGCAGACTCCGCTGGGATGCTGGCAACACACAAATGCCATTAACTAGTTGGTGGCGCGACAACTTTTCACATTTTGGCCGCTGGGCACAGCCCACCCACACACACACAGAGGACACCTTAGCTCTCAGCTCCGGCAACTCGAATGCCATAAACACCGAGCGGCAGGGGGCATCATCGTCGTCGTCATCATCATTACCATCATCGGCGGCATCCGGCAGCAGGAGCAGCGGTGGAAGCGGGACATCATCCTTATGCTATTATCAACAACATCAGCCATTGTCAAAGTTTGGCGCATTTATTTGGTTGCTCAATCAGCGCCCAAAGCGCTTTCGCTCTCAATGCTCCTCCATGCCGTCCTGCCCACGGACCTTGGGGACCCGTTCCTGGCTCTCATTTTTATCAAAAGAGCCGGCAAACTCCCACTGCCACTTCCACCTGCGCCGCTGCCTGCCATTTACAATAATTACCATCAAATGAACAAACAAACTTTTGTGCGCTCTTGTCCAGGACGAAGCGGTGGCAAAGGCAAAAGCCGCGGCACAAGCGCTGCCTGACCCCGCGACCTCCAACCCCACTAACGCCCAGCTAACCACCCAACAGAGCCTCATTTACTTGCTCTAATAACACTGTGCAGCCAGGATTTCAGTCAGGATCAGCAACAGGAAAATCTTTAAAGGGCAAACCTTGCTTTATATTTCACAAAAAATAGAAAACATTTTTAGATTGAGAATGATGCTGGAATGTATATTAATATATTATTATTATTGAATTCATCTGGAGAATTATTTAATTAATTATAATTTTGTTATTACTTACACTTGATATTAAATTAAAATTTGTTATTTTTAATAACATTTTAAGCAAACAATTTAATTCTATTCAAACTTCCCATTGCTTTGCAGTCAAGTGAGGCGGTGGCAAAGCCTTTCCCAGGACATCGCACCACCAAGGCGGCTTCAGAATCTGGTTAGCTGGCGGTGCTTATCGTCCTGCAAGCATCACTCAAAAGTTGCGTTCTTTTTCCCTGTCGTGTTCTGTGTTCCTTGTTTTGCCCTGCTTTATTTTCACTTTTACCAGCCAGCCGTGGCTGTCGGCTCAATTTTCCAACATTTGAACATTAGGCCGCCGAGGATTAACAATAAGTGGACGTGGTTTGCCTTTGGTGGACTGGGAAGTGAGTGTGGCTGGTCCTTGAGCCGCGGGCGAGGCGAAGTTAATGAGGGGTTGGGGAAATGCTGCTGCTGCTCCTGCTGCCTGTCAACTGTCGTTAATGTCGCCGGCCACTTGAGCTCAAACTTAAACTCCAGCTCAAGCTGCAGCACTGAAAGATATTTGAATAAAGAAAGAAATTTTGACTTATTGGAAGCTACTTAAAGCAAAACAAATTAACTGTTTGTCAGTAAAATATTTTGTATATATAAAAACATTTCTTATAAAATGATTTCTATTAAAACAGTGCAAGTTTTCAAGTCTTAACTGTCTTGAGATATTTTTTCCAGTGCCCTGCCCCACTCAGGCCACTTGAAGCTGAAGGCCAAGTAATGGAAAGTAAACAGAATGATTTCGATTTAAATAATTTATGTCACTCCAAGTCCAAGTCCAAAGCCAACTGCCTTCGCTCGCCTCCACAGACCGCAAGAAATTAATTAATAACCCATGACTTTTCCGAGGACCAGCATATGTGCAATTAAAAACCGCGACAAAGTCAAAAAGTCGATGGAAATTACGCCACCAATTACGCCTTAAGATGCTGCCGAAAATAGACAGTCGACTCGGCCCGAACTTTTCCACTCAGCCAGTGCACGGCAATTAAGCAGACTCGAATTTTCGTAGTTGGCCAAGGTAACAAGCTGCTCGCAATTAACGCGATTAAACAACTGGCGGAGAGAGAGAGTCTTGCGGGGAAATCTCTAGGGAGTGGAGTAGGAAAATCTCCTTGAGTGTGGGGGCGTCAGCCAACCGTTGAGACGTCAGTGTCGATGTCAGGCCATGTTTGCACTCGTATTTGTGTTTCGCCCAAACGCCTTGCAGCTAGCTCAATTTATGAGCCTGCAACCCACTGGCTGCATTGCCTTTCCCCTACTAACAATACACTTGGAGAAATTGTTACAAATTAATTTCAATTGAGATTTAAACCAATTTAAAGATGTTTAGTTTTAGCTAAAGTTTTCTTTAAATAATTTGAAGGATTATTAATTTAGGTAGATGTAATTATCAAACTTGTATTTAATTATTTGTTTTTTCTGAGTGCATCTGCATATGCGTGTGTGCTCTGTGTACCTTGTAAATATTTATGCGACCCGTAATGACGAGTTGGCAACTGCCAAGTGGCTGCTTGAAGGTCGCAACTCGGTGAATCTTAAGGCTGTGCAGGCTGCCATTTCAGCTGCCTGTGTTGTTGACTTGAAATCTTGAGGTGTTTGCCGAGGTCCTGGCCAACCTTCAACGACCACATGATATGCCCCTAATGAAATGGTTATGGTAAACTAACTCTCAAGTGTCTGGCCAAAGGATAGACAATTGCAACTTCCTGGTTGCCGGCTTTCCCTGAGAATCCCTGAGAATCTTTAACTTCATTACAAAAGTTTCAAGTGCATATATATGTAGATGTGTATATATATATGCAGAGCCAAGAGATTTGCTTTCCCTGGTCAAAATGCAAATTAAGATACTTTTATAGATGATGATTAAAGACAATAAAAAGGGGTGAAATATGGTAAGATTTCATGCTTGCTCTTTAATTTTTTAAACATTTAAATCTGTAAAATAAGTTGAAATAAATTCTAGTTTAAATATTAAATGCAAATGCCTTTAAGCTTGACATTATTTATAGATCCTTTACACCTATCACCGTATATCATGTAACATTACTTTCCCTGATATTTATATCCATTTCAGTTCCTTGAATTTGTTCCATTTTAGAGCCGGTAATCCATTTCCTTTTAATATGATAATCCATTTTGCATCTTTGTATGTATATATTTAGCATGGCGACGATGCGCATTTCGTGTTTGCTTTGGCGCCGAGTCGCAGGTGCCACTGAGCGTATACTTAATATGCCATTTATTTCGCTGGCAGTGAAGGCTAAGCGAACGAAACGAAAACCCACTGCGATGAAATGAAACGAAACCCATTCACACAGATGCGACCAGCATCTCCAGACGACATACATAAATACTCGCATCTGGAGGATCCTTTCTCGAGGAGTGTCCTGCATTCGATAGTCGAATTCATTGTCGCCTTCACTGCTGCTGATGTGGATGTGTTGCTGTAGCCTTTGCCGATTCCTCAGCTCCTGCTCCTCCAGCTGCTCGGCTGTCGGGAATCAATTTGGCAAAAGTCATTGCATTCAATTGTCACTTGACAAACGACAAATGGTGTTGATTCACACACTGGAGAGCGAGGAGCCTGAGAGCCTGGCACAGACAATTGAGCCGGGGGGAGGAGGCCGAAGATTATTTATTTTGGACACATGTACTTTGAAGACTTCCAAACCTAAAATTGCGCCTGCCAAGGCGTTTAAAAAGTTATTGGCCCTGGCCAAGTCAACTTTTCAATTGCTCGGCAACTTTGGCCTGCCAAAAAGTGCATTTAAAGAAGACCAGTCGCTGGCCCAGAGCATAAATTTGCAAAGTGCATAACTTTTGTGGCATGCCAAAAGCCACAAAACACCATGCAGCCCATTGCCGGCATGAATAACGCACTCACATTCACATTCGTATTCGCATTCACAGAGGAGCACTTCAAAGGCATTCAGAGAGTGTGGCATACTTTTGTGGGCTATCAACCCCACCTCCCGGCCTAGTCGGGCGGCGACAGAAGTTTTTGTACGTCTGGGTCTCGTCGAGTGAGTGACAGGTCGAGGGGTCATCGAACCCGGATCCAGACCTGAAAACTAATTACCAACCGATTCCGCAATGTGACCGCAAAGGCCGCAAAAAATATGTCAATCTTTGGCAGGCTTCATTATGCAGTTGCATTTTTAATATCAAATAAATGATTTCATCATTTAATCTTCTACATTTCGAAAAAGGAAAACTTAAAATTGGTTTGGCGAAGTACCTGAATTTCTTTTAAATGAATAACATGTTTAACTAAAAACAAGACCAAAGTTGTCCACAAACGTTTTAGACATTGATGTAAATAGTTTATTTAACAAGTTATTTTTTAAAGAATTTTACTTTAAAACAATGATGCTTAGTCTGTATTTTATCACCTTTAGTCACCTGGGTACATTGTGGGATAAACACACTGCCCTATTTTCCAGCGAGGAGGCAATGACTGAAATGCCTCGAGTGACGACGGGTCACAACTCACAGCTGTCGACACCCAGTTAACTGCATTGGCCCCGGATTCTCGGATTCCCGGATCCTGGAACCCCGCTTGTTCCCTAGATCTCCCTGGTTACCGATCCACAAACCTAACCCCCTTGGAAGGCACATATATACTATATAGTAGTACATATGGTTAATGAAATTGTGCACTCAATCGAGTGTGGCGGGGAGCGAAAAGTCAGCAGATTCCAGAGACTGCCTGATGACGATGTTTGTGCAATATGTGGCTCTCTGCGCGCATATTTCCACTTGCCAATCCGCCCATCCTCCCACCTCTTGGCTGGCTACAAAAATTAACATCAACGACACTAAACCGCTATCACTGGCAGCGTAAAGCTTGCCGGCATGCGGATTGTGTTTGTGAGTGGGCGCGGGGCCGGCTTGGCACATAAAACGCTGGGAACGTCTAAGGGGGGGAAGCCACAAGAGCCAATCCTCGAACCAAACCTGGTCCAATGTGGCTTTGAATATTTAGCGTATTAGGTAAATGGCTTGCGTTTTTTTACTTGCCGCATCCGTTGCAAGTTGGCTTTATGCATCATCTCGCGCGATGTCGTGCTGGTTCCTTCTCCTTCTGGCTGGCTCCCCGCCTTTATATTATTTCTTTTTGGCTCCGGTTAAATGGCATTTTGAATTTTAACGACCATAAATGCAAGCTTATCTTAAATGCTCTTTTATGGCTGAATTTATGTCTGGTCTCCACGAGATGGCTTCTCTTCGTGGCAGCATTCCTCTGTGGAGCAGCTAGAGATGATGACTTTCAATTATCTGTGTGCACAGGTGCACAGGTAAATAGCATGGACATGGATACTTGTATGAATAAACTAACTAATTGGTCACTTGTTTGGGGGGGAAATATTTGTTTTGTTTAAAGGACATATAACTATACAAAAAAATAAATGAAAAACTTGAATATTAACCCATGACTTACCTTCGATTTGCTTGAGTTATGCTTTCTTTTATTCTATAGATTAGCCGGCATAAATATTCGGGCAAGTGCTGTGATGCCAATAAATCGTATAATTTATCTAACCATAATTTAGCTGGCTGCGAGTCTGCGAACTTGTAACGCCGCTTCATGGCTCAATTTTTCAGCTATCCTGCGCCGCCATTTGTTTACCTTCCAGGCAAGGCAATTGGGCCTCCACCTCCCTCGCTCCCCACTTGGGTGGGTGTATGAAAAATGGCACTGCCAATGTCTATTATTAACACAAATGTATTTTGCCCCAGCCGACGGGCCGAGTGTCCCCATTTATCGCACATGCTAAACGGCACTCGTGGGAACTATCTGCCAGGACATTTATCTAACACACGAGCGAGGCTGTCCCTATCCATATCGGTATCTACATCGGTGTCGAAGGACTCTTTGCCTGCCGGTTGGTTGGTTGATCGGCGCATGTAACTGTCATCGGTCTGTCGGCTAATTAATTACCGAACAACCGGAATTGTATGTTTGTTTAGACCAAATATAACAATATTAGCAATTATTATTGAACTGTTTTATGACCACTTTCTAACCAACAAAAACCAAAAAAAAAAAGCAATAAGGGAAATCTCTCCCAGCGGCCTATTTAGCGCGATTTGTGGCCCAGAGCGTCGATTTGCGGCGCGTGCCCGCAATTTTCTATTATTCATTTTGGGGGGCTTCGAACAATGGCCGGACATTTCCCCAACATGACGCTCATATACGAACTTTTCAATTAAATTCATTACACCTTCTTCCGCCGCCTGTCGCTTTCCTGTCGCTTAATTTCCCAGCAAAACACTAAGTCATTTCCGGCCAAACGGCCTAGCCATTACCTTGATTATCATCTCAAGTCAGAGCTCGGCATGGAAATTCCTTTTTTTCTCCCACTCTCCAGACACGTTTTCCCGTTGGCCAGGTTTAGGCACTAGCCTAAAATAAATAAACTTGAAGTTGTTGAAGCTTGGGAAACGACCAGGTGATGTCCTTTAAATGAAGTTGGCTACTTTTTATAGAAATTCTATAAATAATTAAATGATATTATAATATTTATAGATTTATAATGGGGAATTTATTAAAAAGACAAATGTCAATGAATGTGTTGTGGTTTGTATATCCTTTAATTTCATTATTCTTTTATGCAATTTCATTGTAAAGAAATTTTGTTTAATGAAAAGTATATAAGCGGCTTTATTCTAAGAAATCGTCTTAAGTACGGCAATGCTGAGTTCTCAGTCTTTCCACTGAAACCATATACCTGTTCTCGTTTACACGTGTAAAATAAAAATATTTTCTGGGTTTTTTCACTCACATTTTTGTGACTTGCACGCGCCACAACAAAAGTTGAGAAACCAAGCGAGACAGGGGGCCAAAAGGTAAAATTCTCCCACAGCTCTCAGATGCTCAGAGGACTCAAAGGACTCCCAGGACTCCAAGCCGAGCCACCTGCTCCAAGTGCTATTCGTTGCCATTGTTGTTGCTCCGCTCGTGCTGTGCCCAGTGAATTATTTTTGGTTTTTTTTTTTCCACGTAAATTTGGTGTGTTTTCTATTATTGCCCCGGACTTCCGGCGTGACACAGCGGCTGTCAGCGTGGCAACAAACAACAGCCACTTGTTTCAAGTCGTTTAAGTTATTTTAAATTTGAAACGTGGCCCGTTTCGGACAATGCCCCAGCACTTGATATGAAATATATTTCCCATTTTTTCCGCTCCAAGTTTGCGCTTTCACTGGCAGTTCCTCTTCTTTTTTTTTTCGCCTTCTCACTCTCATCTGACGACCGCCTGTCCGGGCGAAAAATATGACAACTCAGCCAGAAAGTGACCAACGCAATCCCATCTAGATAAAGAGGAGGATGAGGAGGAGCAGGAGCAGTAGCAGGAACTGCGGTGAGTCCAGGAAGATGTTGAGGAAATTAAACTCATTGTCGACAAGCACTTTGGATTTTGCTCTTTAAGTCTTCTTTATTTCTTGGTCAAGAATTTATTGAATGTATTTTGGTATTAGGGCTTAAAAGTGGGGAAATAAGGTTTAAAAAATAATTATTAAGCCCATATATATGTCATCTAATAAATATTAAATTCATAAAGATTCTTTAAATAAAAAATTTAGCTTATTTTTTATCATAAGCCAGTACTCTGTCCCCATTTTCCATGCCCAACCTTGCCGCATTAATCCACCTCACACCCACTTTTAGAGGGCAATTAAAAAACATGGCACACTTGGCGGGGCAGGGAAAAGTGCACTTTGTCAAGTGCTCTCACCTAATCAATTATGTATTGCTTTGCTCTTTTAATTAACCCACACACCCACGCGGGGCAATCCACAATCAATTTGGCCTGTCACATTCGACATTTCCCATAATTTGCAGGATAAAGAAGGCGGCAATAGGGGAGGAAAGGAGGAGGAGTGGCCGATTGGATGGTGTACTAGAGCCTCTCTTATAATCCCGGGAGTTCGGCATGGCATTTTGTTTAGAAACTTTTAATTAGTGTTGCGAAAGTTTTTCAATTAACACCACCTGCACAACTATTTATTCTGCCCGCCGTTTCTAGAGCGTTGAGGCGACGGGGGCATCCCCCAGCTTCTTGGAAACATTTGTTGTTGCCCCCCGCCATTGTTGCTTGTGCCCTGGCTGTCAACTGTAAATTATAAAAATATTTTGTGCCCTGCACCTCCGAACAGCTCGGAATAATTCACTACAAATGCCGGCCGAACGGCGTTCATTCCATCCATTCAAGCAATTTTCCGTTCAGGGAAAAGAAAGTAACAAAAATGGAATGCGGGGAAATTGCGGCAAGCCGCTTTTATGGAATGTTTTCTAATTGATTTTCACTCGATCGTAATTTAATATAAATTGCGCAAGTTCTGACAGTCGAAACAGTTGGCCAACAAACGTTCGCCTTGTGTTCCAATATTAATTAGCCGGCGAAACAAAACCTGATGTTGCCCTGAAATGATGCCGTGACATCTGAAATGTCAGTGAAATTGAAAACGACTAATGGGAATGGAGAATCGAAATGGAAATGAACAACTTTTCCAGCTCTGACGGAGGAGAGAGCAAGCACGCCATTAGCCCCGAAATGACAATCAATTATGACAATTTCTCAAAATGATAAACACGGCATGTGGCTCGCTGGTAATTAACCTGAAATGGAGTGCCATAATAAGGAAATTGTGGGAGGCTAACAGCGGCTAAAAACTGGAAAGGAAATTACAGAAATATAAAAGCAATTTCTAAAAGAAGGAAGGACTTTTAAGAAAGAAGATAACAATACTTTTTTATATTTATAGGGGATTCAAATGAAGATAAAGCTTTTTAAAGGAATGAATAGTGTTTAATTATTTTTAGCCTTTCGAAACTTAAGAAAATCACCTTTTGATTTATTTATTTTAGTGTTTAATTATTTTTAGCCTTTCGAAACTTAAGAAAATCACCTTTTGATTTTATTTACCTTCTTCAGAATTGAAGGAAAGCTATCAGAATATTTTGTATATTTAAATTAACATGCCACACAACTCTTTATTTGCGCCATCAAAGGCTTCAGTAAATATCCTTTAATATTCATTTTAAATATGAATTTTCAATCAATCTTCCTCAGGCTGTGCAAAGAAACAAAGAAATAAAACAAATTGAAGAGAACTTAATGCCAAATTAAACCGATATGAGAACACACATTGGAAAAGTTTTTTTCCCCCTTTTCCAGCTTTCCAAGCCAAAAATATATTGATTTCTGTTTCGTCCCAGATCATTATACATACAAAGCCGGGGGAGCACAGCGGAAACTTAATGAAATTTCTGCTTATGCGAATTCGCTTGTTGTTGACACATAAACCAGCCAAGGACATCAATAATAAAGGCCATTTGGCCGCAAATAGAGGCCAGAGAGATGAAGTCATTGAACCGATGACGATGCCACTTCCTAGACAAACAAAGGAAGCGATCCAGGGCGACGGCCCTGCGCATGCGGATTAATAATAATCATAATAATAAATATTAAATGCCATTACAGCTGCTTCGGATTTATCTCAATGAAATTATCTAAACGACGTAATCTGCTATTCAATTGCGAGTCCGCCATTCAGCATTTGCCCGATGAAGATGCGCCGCCAGGACAAACTAATCCGGATCCGGGTCCGGGTCCGGGTACGAGTCCGGTTCCGACGGTTCCGTCAAGTATTTCCCAGGGCAAGCTGCAAAGTACACGTTTAGAAAAGCTTTATTTATGCTTGGACATAAATTCAGCGCTAACAAGCAGCCAAAGCAGACGCGCCACGCCCGGAAAAGGTGCAAGTGAAATTTATTTGGCTGATTTTCCCTCCATCGCACTTGACGAAACAGCGAAAATGGCGAAATATATAGTTGTTGCTGCTGCTGCAAGATGCAGCTGCAAGATGCGCCAAGGGTATAAAATTAAATTTCAACTTTTAACGAATATTTACGCGTTGCCAGATAAAAGTGGCATAAAAACTTTCCGCAAAGTGCAAAATAGTTGCCCCAAGAATGGCTCCGGCCCTCAACAACTCAACCCTCGACCTCCAAAGCCTTGGCAAAAAGCAGAAAAAATATAAAAAAAAAACCCAGAAACGCAAGTGTTAAGTGTGAATTATAGAGCTGCACGTGGAATGCATGGAAGGAGCTCAAAGAACAAAGGGCATTCATTGCGATGGCCACACACGTGGCAAGGAGTGGCAATTCCGGCGATCCTTAAGAATCGATTAACAGCCACGAAGATACAAGGGTTCGGGGCAGGTCGAAATTGCTCAACACTTGAGGCAATATTATAAGTCTGTGTGAAGTATTTCCAACATTTTTAAATTAAATGCCTGGCGGAGTCCTGCAGGGGGATTCTATCATTCGGTGAGAAGTTTGTAAAAGTCTTAATTAAAAAAAAGGTAAGGCAGCAATATAATTTGTTGACTTTTTCAGTAAATAAAGGTTAAAATTAAAAATTTATATGCTACAAAGGTAACATAATATTCAACTTTATATATCTGTGAGAGCTCAAACTTTACATTTCGCTTTACTTTGACCACAAATAAAAGCATATTTCTAACTAACAACTCCAACCTTTTGACCAATGCCTGTTCACTAATTAAAAGTAATTGTTTTATATTAGCTTTGCTTTGCAGCAGCTTGACAACCGTGTGTAGCTTTACAACATACAATATAATATGAATTTTATTAATATTTAACTTGGACTCTACAATTCGGGGGCAGTGGCTTTGTTTTAATTGTTTTGCGTACGAAATATTTGTGAAATTTTGCTAGTTTGTGTCAAAGGCTCACATCGAAAACTGTCGCACAGACAAAGCAAATACATTCCGAATTACTCACAAATTGTTTCTCAAGCCAACTGAAAATGGCACAGTTCCCTTTGCAGCCCGAATGCGCCTTTCATAAACAAGGGAATGCATATGAGAAATGAATCCAGCTTCACATGTGCATTAAGGTGAATGTCGGAGAAGTGTGGGGTTTTCCAAGGCGACCATAGCATACTATACCAGGTACTTGTTAAGTTTAAAGGAGTTTTACAATTGTTTCCAATAAGAAATTGAATACATGTTAAATATACACACAAATAAACTATTCTTCAACAGTCTTGACAGCAAAATTAACGTTTTTACCCTCATAAAATAGGTAAATAAATAATGTGCTTTTATTTCTAAGCACCTTAACTGAAATACTCGGTATTCCGTAGTCGAGAGCCTCGATTTTACCTTATTTCTTGTTGTGCGACTGGAAACTGTGACTGCTGAGGCTGCAGGCCAAATGCTTGCCAGCCATGCAGAATTTTTCAATTTTCTTGGCAGCCCGGACAAATGTAATTTATTTTGCCACACACACACCAGCACCACCAGCAAACACTCGCACAGATCCCCGAGTGCAGTCAGATACGGATGCAGATACAGATGCAAGATACTAGATACAAGATGGGCCCCCAGCCATAATGCACCACAATTAACCTTCATGTCTTTTTTGGCAGTTGTGGCGCACTTGAGAATATCTTCAAATTATATCCCACACATATATGTATCTGTATCTATATCTGGGTATGTAGGATTGTCGGCACTGTGTAGTATTTGTCGGCCACTTCAGGCTTTGCAGACTGCAAGTTTTTAACCAGCTCAGCTCAAAGTCTCAATGGCCTGCAATTAGCTACCAGCTAGGAGCTGTGCGTTTACCTGAGCTATTTAGCCGGCATTTATTTCTTTTCGGCTAAAGGGCTGCTAATTGCGCACTCAAGCATCCGCTTCGAGTTTCCCAACTCAACTAGCTCGAGCCGGGTTTATGCCTTTTAAATGCGTGCTCGACTTGAGGCTTCTTCTGCTTGTCTAAATGATTCACTTTTGCGAAGTGCGCAACGCAACAAAAGTAGGCAAATGGCAATTGCCTTAGCCACTCTCCGAGTCTGAAGTCCCTTTAATTGCCTGAATTTCTACCTTAAATTGAGTTATAACAGTCAGCCAGCTCAGAAACTATTTCCCTTCCCATTCCAGGTCCCTGCATTTGTTATGCAATCCGTGCCAAATAGAGCCGACGGAGCGAACATTTTTCCCATTTGGCAGGCAGAGCAGCCAGACAAATCCCAGCCTGACAACGCAGCGCATTTTAAGTATTAATTTTAGCAAATCTCTGAGAAAGGCGAGGCGAACGAATTGGGGATGCTCTGAGCTTAAATGGTAAATGAAAAGAGTTTACTTTAAATCAAAAATATACACCTTAAGTTCCTTATATTCTGAAACAATAAATATTACATTAATTATAAAATATGTAATCAGTAATCTGGATAAATTTTCTTTACAAACGTATTTTATTAAATAGTTTATATTTTTTAATAGAAATCTAAACTTATATCTAGACATGCTAACTATACTTTTTTGAGTAGGATTTCCCTACAAAATATAAAAAAAGTTAGAAAACTCCACCTTTCTCACCACAACTCCCAGTTCGCTGATATGTTTTCCCCCCACAGAGGTCTTAACACATTGACTGGGAAATTGATATGGCCAGCGGTTGATACCATTTTTATATCCCTATAGAGTACAGACAAAGTTTCGGTAATAGAAATTCGTCCTTTGGTGCCTGCGAATCGAAACAAAAAGCTGCAAATACCGAATAGGGAAAGGGGCCCCGAAACGAGCCAACTGCATCACGGCTTTCGGCCGTGGCTCGATGCCAATAGCCATTCTCATAAATGTGTGTCTGTCTCAGGACGACTCCCAGTCCTCTCTCCCTTCTAAATCTGTGTGTGTGTGTGTGTGTGTGTGTGTTGTGTGTTGTGTCCTGCCCCGAAAAGAGAGAACAAAAAATCAAGAGCGAAAATGTAGATTTCCAGGAAATTGTGGGGCGTAAAATATTTTGCACAAAAGTTGTACAACAATAGCATTAACAAGGGGAACAGAAGTGAAACAGAAACGGCGGAAAAGCTGGAGCGTGTTGGCAAATATTTGAACAAATATTTGGAGTGCATCGAACGCTCGAATGCGTTGAAAACAATCGCCAACTATTTCCCATGAATATTTTTACTGTTCACTTTTTGTCAGTTTTTCTATTACTTTTCTGGATTTTATTTGGATTTTTTGTTCAGGGGAGATTGAAGCCGACATCAAGGTCAACTAGTTTGACTTTTAATTAGAGCGGGTCATAATTACAGGCAGGCTGGGAGCAACGCCTACGCATACCGGCAGCACTTGGACGTAATTCAAAGGACCTGCCGGCTTTGTCAACTTCCTTGACAGTGCGGCCACGTGCGACACGCTCCGGGCGGAAATTAAAATTCTGGCGGCGTTTCAATGGCGGAGGCGACATCAAGGCAACAAACATACAAAAACAAAGCCGCAGTCAAACACAAAGAAGGCAGAGAGCATCTAATAAACTTTCGCGAGCGCGCGTCTCTATGAATTTTCCCAGCCGAGTTGTCTTTTCCGCGAGCTGCCAAGGCACGCGCTCCTTGGTCTAGACACAAATCAAAGAACTACGTCTCGCAGTGCCAATCAATGTTGGTCCTCCGCGGGGCTTAGACTTTAGATAGGTACGATCCTTGGGCCTTGGGCTCACAGTTGCACGTCAAATCCCGGCTAAAGGCGACTTTAATTAACGGCAATAGCGGGGGGCAAAAATGATGTACTCGAAAAAATCATGCAACAATTTTATGCCAGCTTTAAAATAAAAATAAAAATATATTTTATATAATGGTAGGAATTTTAAACATTTATTTAAAAAACATACATATACATTTTCCCGTTTTTATATTTCTTTTCTTTAAGTGCAAACTATAGAGTTCCTTGGCCGAGATTGGTTTGCATGCAGCTGCTGCCACTTCTTCAATTAAAGTCCTTGGAAAGTTCGTTTATTGACCGAACCTGAGCTGGGGACAATTGTAACAGTTTATCCAAGTAAATAAACTCTTCGAAGCGGGTTAATGAACGGCCAACGGGGAATGCAACTCTGCCTTTAGTGGCCTTATTTATTTGGCTCTCTTGGCCGAGTTCTTAATGGGTTGGAAGATGGGAGCTTTAAACTTGAAAGAAGTACAAACCAGCTCTGAGGGACATTTTTTTTTTTAACTTTGTTTCTATTAGAAATACTTTTTAATAAGAAATTCTATATTTTTTAGCTTAGTTCCAGGATTATTACTATATTTACCAAGCAGCTTAATAAGTCCTAAGATGCTTTGGGTTCAAGTAAAAAATTGTTATTCTAGGAAAACCCAACTTAAACCTTTAAGTCTGCCAGTGATCCATTCAATTGATATGCAGCAGACAAAATAATTTCCACTTTTGGTGTTGACAGTGCAAGAAGGACGACTCCCTCTCGCTACCCTTCTCTTTCGCTTCCCTTGTGTCCCGTCTCTTTCGCTGATGGCGAAACAAAAGAGCTCTTAACATGTATGCCTGCACGCTTGTGTGTGTGTGTGTGAAGTAACCTTTGGCCGATTAAACATAAATCCCTATAAAGCAACAAAGTAAAAATTGCCAACGAGCCAAGTAAAAACTTTGGCAAAGTGCTCAACATCTTGGAGCCTCGCTGCCTTGCTTTCCACGCTTTCCCCCGCTTGATGGCAAGGACGTGGAGCGGAGGCCGGACGAGGTCTTTGAAGCTGCGTTAATGCAAAGGCAAGTTGGGCCACGGGGCGGCTGAGTAATTTATATGCCAGGCACAAGATCATCGCTGTTAGGGCATTAAAAACTTAAATAGTTTTAATGCGACACAAACTATGCGGGAGTAAAGCCGGGAACACGACGACGTACAAGCTAAGGAGTGCCTCGCCCAAGGTGCGTATACTTAACGCAGCCATAATTACTATGGACCCAGGCCAAGAGGAGGAATTTCTCGCAGTCGCAGGGCTAAGAACTAAGAGATTGTAAGCCAACATTCATAATGTGCAATGGCTCGTTTACTCGGCACGACGACGACGACGACGACAATCCCCGGCTGAAAGTAAATTTAAATCAAAAAATGCAGATGGCAATGGAGATACAAATAGCGCCACAAGCTGCCGTCGGAATTGATTCGAATGACCAGGAGGGATCGCAGGGGAAAGCCCGAAGAATAACAATAAACATTTCTATCTGCTTCATTGGTTATTTACTCATTTCGGGGGACAGGGGAACAGACGGAGGCATCAAACAAGAAAAACAGCGTAAAACGGAAAAATCCCATCTCTGGTTTTACTTTTTTTTTTCCTTTAAAAAAACGCGAAAAGGACTTCGCTGGCTGGAAACTAAAGCAGCCAAATAAGCAACCGCAGGGCAGGGTCGGCTGATTTTGTATTTTTTTTTTGTTTTTTGCCTTTTTGCTCAACGCTCGGACCGAAGACTGAAGACAGAAGCTGCTTATAAAGCAATATACAATTCGCTGTGGGCGGCCAGGCCAACAACAATCGAAGCGAATCGATATTTTTCGCTGGTGGCTTTCCTCTCTCCCCAGCTCCCAGCACTTTTCTTCGATTTCGTCTTGACTTTTTCTTGTCTTTGTGTTTTGGCCCAAATGGATTTTTCGACCCCCGGGTGTCGGGGGCGGGGATTGGGCTGGTAGCCTTTTGAGCCTCCAATTCCGGCCACATGTCCCCACCGGCGACTTCGGCTTGGGAGTTTTAACGCCTGAGTCCGTGGTGAAGTTTTTCCCATCAGCTGCGAGTTGAGGTTGGCTTTTCCGACTCTGCTTTTTCCAGCCCGGCGCCGACTCACTAAACGAAAACTTTGTTATACCATTTGTAATACTCGAAGAGAGCCAAATAGGGGGAAATTGTGTGGGAACAGTTCTCGGGGCAAACTCTTATACAAAAGGAAGAGAGAGGATACAAAGTGTTGATAGTGCTTATCAAAATAGGTGGAAAGCCAGCGGGAAAGTCATAAACAATAACAAATCATAAACATATTGGACTGTAAGATAATTAAATAGTTGAAAATATAGTAATTATCTTTAAATAATTGTATTCATTTAAGCTGTTTAGATTGGGTGTTTTTTCTTTATATTATTTTCTAGATTATTATAAACTTCACATTAAAGTCATACATTTATAATGTATTATTTAAAACTACGGTACACAAAGGTATATTTTTTAATACGTCAATTCCATTCAATTTATTTTTAACCAATTAATCTACGAAACTATTAAAATATTCATTTAAATCCGTATTATTTCTTATACATATATGGATTATTTATTTTAAAAATAAATTTATAAATGACCTCGATTTTATTTAATTGCAAAATCTTCAAGTTAGTTTAAAAAGATATGATCCAAAAATCTCATAAATCTCTCCTGATTCGCACTCCTAAAACACAACCACTAGTCCTATTATTTTATTTATGTTTTTATTCTCCATTAAATGACTGTTGCTTTGAAAGAGAAAAGTAAACAAAAATAATAATTCACCTGAAATGAAAGTCATTTAATATTTATAGGTCAATAAATATAGACTAAAAACACTAATGAAGTTAAGCTTAATGGCAATTTTCCCATTGGGAAATCTTTTTTACCAGAAACTGTGATTTTTTGTCTGATTTATTTGTTTGGTTTCCCTAATTGTCATATGTATTTATTTTAATTTGCAATTGATAAATCACGTTTATTATGCACTTAACAGGCAGGGATAAATCTCGTGGAAAATAAAAATAAACCCAGCTCTCTCTTTGCGATGCAGGGAAAAACATTTTCTCCCAAAAGAGAGAGCGCGTATAACAGTTTTCCGAAGTGGGAAAACGAGGCACGAAGACGCCGTCGAGCTCGGGAAGTCCCACTGCCTGGAAATCCGTCGAGCTTTGCGGGCGCAGCAGTTGAATAGCGTTCGCCGTGAGCGACAGACACGCCGCAGTCGTTCCGCTCGAGAATCCGCTGCCCACATTCCGCATCCGCCGAATTCCAACCCTCTGACCGCTCCGCCGGCCGGAGAGTGCGAGGATTGTAGCCGCAAATCTCCTTAGAGGAGCTCTAGAGGCGCCCCCCACAAAAAAAGAAAGTGACCCAAAAAGGTGGCGGCCCCCAGTTCGTGTCCCCAAAAAAAAAAAGAAAGTGCAGAAAGCGGAGAAAAGTGTACGTGCCTCTGTGTGGATTTTCCGAGGGTGCCGGGTAACGTGAGATACGGATACGGGAAACGGGGACGGAGAACTCCGGAAAACAACCTGAAAGCCATTTGCCGCAAATCGAGCAGCCCGGCGACAACAACATGTGTAAACGCTAACGAGCGCGAAAACGCGAACATTTTGATTGATTTTGATTGACATGCCACTCAGCGCCCTGAGCCACCCACCACGAAAAATTAACGAAAAAAGAAAACACACAACAGTAGCGGGGGAAAAGATAAAAACATATTTCCAATAGGGGAGCATACAACTTGAGAGAAACGCCACTAAAAACCCAAACAGATAGTGAACTAATATTAAAACGTTTGAAGCACTTTCGGATCTACAAAAATAAAAAATAATTGCCCCAAGGGCTGTCAGCGAAAGTGCCAACAAAACCGGAAAAATATATATATATATTTATATATATAATTTATATATATCCCACGCAAGCCCAGAAAACAAAATGCAATCAAATCAAGGCCCATAAAAACCGCACAAAACAAGCACGCATAAAAGCAAAGCCAGCCGACAAAAAATCATACAAAATAATAATAAAAATCCACAGCATCAGGCGGCTAATCAACTACAACAAAAAAGTATATCGGAAAATACCAAAATAAAAAAAGAAAAGTAAATAAAGAAAAACGCTGAGTTGGGCAACAGTTTTTTTCCCTTTTGGCATCTCAGTTAGATTTTCGTTTGGCATTTTCCGCCCTCGCTGTGCCAGTGTGTAGTGGTGTATTTTATTTGTAAATACGTATCTGTGTGCCTCCTCCAAAACCAAACATATATACATATAAATATAAATATATATAAAAAAAGGATAAAATATGCCGGCATTGATTTTCCCCGGCGACAGCAACAGCATCGGGAGCAGCTAAGCCGTCGAACCGTCGAACCAGAACAGCAACTACAATAATAATAAGGAGAGCAGGAGGAAAAGTTGAAGGAATCGAAAAGTTTTTCGGACATTTTCGGTATGTTGTTTCTAATTTCTGCACTGTTTTAGTTATTCAGCTTGTTGTACATAAAACTCAACAATATTGCTGTCAAAGTTCTGACAGTTTGAACTTTTTATGCGCTCGAGCTGCCATTTTTCCCCATTCGCTTCCCCTTTTATCCTTCGGCGGAAGTTCAATGTTCGGCTCGGCCCCGATTCGATATTTGTTATGCGGCAAGTTGTTTGTATAATTAAGTTAAATGCTTGTAAATAAAGAAAAGCGTTCGATTTAAAAGAGTTGCCCACGAAAAGTTTTGGCAGTGTGAGGATAGACTTCTTCTGGGAATTGGGAATGAAGTTATTTCTTTCTTACTTTCTTTTCCGGAGAAAAACTTGTTTGCTGTTTGCGGGAGCAGGGGGAGTTTATCAATAAAAATAAGTTTTTATAACTTTGGACAGGAGCTTGAAACAATAAGAAATGCAGGAGCTAAAATGACCAACCTCATAGAGGATTATATGAGACTTTCAACATTCCTTTCGTCGATTTTTAATAAAGTTTCTACTCTTAAATTCCTGAAATTTGAATTAAAGCTAACATCGGGCGGAAAAACAACCTCTCATTAGTCAAGTCCGACAGCCTTTGGACCTTTCACTGGGACTTGTCATTAATTTGTCCAACATTCAATTAAGCCCGTGTAAATTACGGATGTCAAATGGTGGCCAGGCCTGAACCCTGCCCTCTGATTAAGCCCCTTTGATAAGGCCATTTAATTGGGAAACACACAAAGTACCCAAAAGTAAAACTTGCAGATTTTTTAAAATGTTTGTGTTGTGGCTTCGGTAAATTCGTTGAAAATGGGGGAAGGGGAAAAGGTGAAAGAACCACAACAAAGGACCTCAGTCCAGGTATGATACAATTCGGAGCCCCCTCAGAAGCTGTGACGTCCACAATTCGATGTCGATGTCGGCACTTTCCGGGGGGAGGGCCAGCCGGGGGTTAACCTGCAAATATTTGGGAGCCCACAGAAAGAGTCGTGTGTTTGCCTGGAATTAAAATGGAAGCCGGGTACAACGAATGCCGAAGGCATTGCCTTTTCACCGCCGACGGCGTGTAAATGAGAAAATTCATTATTTAACATTAATTAAGGCTTATTATGCACATTATCAACACAGTCAAGCGTCACGCACACATGCACGCACCGAAACATGTATGCTAACCGCATTAAATGTCAGTCAAAGACTCGACTAAGTAAACACAAGCCAATGTAAGTTGTTTCCCTCAATGGGTGTGGGTCCTGTGTTGTGTGGTGTGGTGTGGTGTGCGGTGTTTGTGAGGGACAACTATCGGCCCTGCCAGCGACACACAGGTGAAAGTTTTACTTTCCCGCACAGCCTCATGCTCTCAAAAGGAAAGTCAGGTTCATAATTCAACGCCCATCGGCGGAAAGGTGGCAGGCGCTCTTGGGGGTGGCCAGCAAGGAGCAAACAGGAAGCGAAGCAGAGGCAGAAAAAATACAGGAAATACATATAGGAAGGAGCTATATTAATAAGGTTAGGCTGGGCTGGTACCTCGCTTTCAGTAAATTTCTCAAATTATTTTAGGGGATTTCTTGAGAAAGTTAAATCAAACCTTTGATATACGAGATGGAAACTAAGAAAACTATTAGTTGGAATTAATTTATTAAACGCCTATAAACTATATGATCTTTAGGATGAAATATTTTATTTAGTCAAAAGTACCAGCAATAATAAAATATAATAAATTTATAGCTAAATCCTCACATCAATGTCGTTTGGCCTGGCCCTATATGCGCGTATTTTCTGGTCTCTCCTCTCTCCTGTTACGATGGAAAGAGGTGTTTAAATTATTCAGTAAATTGTTAAGTAAATAACACGAGAGGCACACGTTAAAAAGCAACCAAAAGCCAACAATAACAGCGGCAGGAACAACATGCACAGACATCAACACCGTCATTGCCCGCCCCCTCGGTGTCTATGGCCACTGAGGAAATTTACCTCTCATATGGCGGGAACGATGATGATAATGGCGGTGATTCCGGCGCTGATGGTGCTGATGATCATTCCTGGAACTGGAGCCGGAGCTGATGATGACACGCCGCACAGTTCACGGCTCAGCGGAGTTGCCGGCAGCAAATGTACAATAAAATAAACACCAAATGTGGAAAGCTAGCCTCGAGGCTAACGCGATGGAATGGGGTTTGTAAAGGGGCTGAGAGTGGGTGGTGGCTGAGAGGGTGGCTGCCAGGAGGGGTGCTCAAGCAAAAACGAAACGAAAACAAAGCCGGAAACGGAAGCAGCTATGAGAGTTCAGGCGGCTGGAACGACGCACTCTGAACCAAGTAAACAATAGCGAGAAATTTGTTAGCACAGAAGCAGGCCAGGAACCGATGCAGGAAAGTCGAAAGTAGACAAAGGCCCCCATTGACTCACCTCAATGGCAAAGGCTCTGGCCTCAGACCGCTGATAATTGTTAAGGGTTGAGGGTGGCAGACCCAGAAGTAACGAAAACAAGTGCACTTCACAGGAGTCGATGAATTATTCCGCATAGAAAATTAAAAGCAAGCTACGCCTTTGGTAAAGGGTTCTTTAAAATGCTTTAACTGGAAGGTATTTAAACAATTTGTGTTTGTTTTATATATAATTTTATTTTAAATTTAATTTCTGGGCTTTAAGCAAGCCATGATTAATTTTATGTCGGTGTTTCCTTCAGGGTTTTAGGGAGAGGCGATTTTTGACAAATTCTATTTCTTCTTCTTAAAATGTTGACAATGAGAGGTAAATATAATTTTAAATATTTTAATGGCTTCATGTAAAATGCAAGATTTTTTAAATTTAGATTTTTATGTGGCAAGAAATGTATTAAAATTAAAGCTCATCCTTGAAAGTTTTCTAGAAAACGTATAGCTTTTCTTTAACAACAAATAACAAAAGAAATTGAGTTTCAATGATTTAATTGTTAACTTAATTTAATTGTTATAGTTTTCACGTCTTAGTAAATCAAGTTTTGAGTAAAAAGAAAATATTTATCACACTTAAATTTTTCCACAATATTTAAACACTCCCACTGGAGACTTGAACTACATTTTCGTAATAAAATCTTTTCAAGAATAATATTTGAAATACAAACAATATATTTACTTTGTATATTAAAATATGCTCACCTTTTCTCATGGAAAGAATATTTTTGCTGCAAAGTAATGATTCGGCTAACTGGGATTTAATACTCCTTTACATTCTGTAAAGCAAATGAAAGCGCTTTTTATTTTTTGAGTTATTTTTGAACCTATAAATATTGAAGATTTATCTGCCGTCCAACGAATGCAAACAAGCTGGCCAACTTGGCTGCGTCCGAGCCCCCGCAGGGCTCCTGCACACAGAGCTCCTGGCCCGAACCCAATCCCATCCCAATCCCAGAGTGCTCAGACGCAAATGACATGCAAAATAAGCAGCGGAGGCTGCGGCAGAGCCAGTAGAACCAGGACCAGCAGCAGCCGGGCCACTTACGAAGCCCCAGACATCCGCCAGATAGGGTTTATTAGGACACCGAGCAGCCGAACCGAGCCAAGCCGAACCAGTGCGAATGTGCCGGGCACTGTAATTTATGCGGGTTTCGAGTAAAAATGTTTGCATAAACTTTATGCAAAAATATGCTCTGGCCAACGCATGCTGGGCTTACGGGTGGCGGCGGGTGGCATGAAAAGGGGTTAGCTCTGTGGGGTGGCAAGGTCTTTTGGCAGCATACTCCTGGCCCGGGCACATTAACTGAAATTGATTTTCGATTTTTCCCCCCAACCTCCTTCCCTGCAGAAACAAAGTCTGAAAAATGCTCTCTAGCTGAATTAGAAAATAAAGCAATTTGTTTTTCGCATTTTGTGTCGTTTCGGTTATCCTGGAAAAAGTTTGATTAGTTTGTTTTGCATTTGTTTTCGGTGCTCGGGGAGGGCTCGGGCTTTGGCTCCAGAGTTTGAGTGCGGATAATGTTATTAATGTTTATATATATAGTGAGGCCAGGGGAGTTGATCGAACTCTCGGCCAAACATTCTATTTCCGAACACACTTGCCGAAAAAAGCTTTGGCAACATATTTTGCCGAAAGTTTGGGGTTGGGGGGTTACCAAAAAAGTTTGCCCGAGTGTGTTTGAGGATTTTCCAAACTGAGTGTTGTTTTTGTTGCACACTTTTAGCTACAATTTTGAAAAGCCTTTTCCGGAGGGTCGAAAGGGAGAGAGTCAAAGGCCCAGGGGTCAGTTGGCACCTGACCCTTGAGCATTTTGCAGAAATGCACTTTGACTTTACGCGGTTTACTGAGAGAGTTCGGATGGTAGGGATTTTAGGGTTAAATTGTGCGAAAAAGTGGTGACTGGGATTTTGGACAAGGCTAATGGCATAAAATAAAGGTAAAAACTATTTACTTCTGGTTTTTCGGATATCGGATAAGTATCTTAAACTTAATAATATTTGAAGAGTTTTAAAAGGTTTCTTTAGTTTGGCTTGTTTCATTTCCTGGAAGATAAATTATATATCTAATTAAGCATTTGTTATTATTATTTAAAATTTGTTTAGTATTTTTGCATTGCTTTCAATCTGAGGGAATTAATATTTTAGATTACATTTATATTTCTGTGAAAGTAAATAATTGAACAAATATTTAACCACTTTGATGGACCAATATAATAATAAATATTAGGTTTCTTCTTATTATTTACAATGAAAAAATTTATATAATATTTAATTTAACTTAATTTGCATTTTATTTCTATTAATTTTTACTTCACTTCAAATGAATTTCCTCCTTAGTTTAGAATCCAATTGGCACCATCGAAGGTGCTAATTTTGTTTCCACTTTTAGCCAAGATCAAAGGCCGTTTTCATTTATTTTTGGCACTCCTCGGAGACCATTCGTTAGCCTTGACCACATTCCGCTTCCAAACTGACCGTGACCAGAACTAAATTGGCGTGCAAAGTGCTCGACAAATCAATTGCAATTACCCGGCCGGCCGACCTGCCATCGCGGGGAAATGGGAAATGGAAAACGGGAACATGCCAAATCGTGGCGGGGTGTCCAATGCGAAATGTAAAACATTAAGTAATTCCGTTTCGCTCCTGTTTTGCGCCGCAATGAGCCACGAGCTCAATCAGAAAGTTAGCCAAACAAATTGCGGAGCGAAGGCACAAATGAGATACGCTTTTCGCCTGACTTTATTTTTGGCTTTGCTCATCGCTTTATTTTTCCAACAACAATAAAAAAAACAGAGAGAAAATAGCAGGAACAACAAGAAGGCGGAAGGTCGGCGGAAAATCAGGCAACAATAACAAGCAAGGACGGCAAGGGCTTACTCCACTTTTCCGCGGAGAGCGAAAGCAATTTCCGTTCGTTAAACCTACATTTCGAAATTAAATTTTTTACACTTGAGAAGTTTGCAGCTTCAAATATTTTCATTTTGCCTCAGACGCGGCGCAATTATGCGCTGTCAGTGGTAGCTGGGTGGCTGTGATGGCAACCACCCAGCCAAGAACCAGGAAGCAGGAAACAGGGCAACCCCCAGGTCCAAACCGGAATCCACAGCGAGTGAGTCGTTGTAATACGGTGGCGAGGGCGTGACGCCTTTAAAACTTTGCCCCCTTGGCTTACAGGGAATGGGGGGAATGGCATTAAATCAACGACTAAGTGCTACCCATTGAGGATACGGCCAAGAAAGCGCATTTAATTTGATTTTCACGGGTAATTATGGGCATTGGTAACGGTTGCCATTTACAGATAAAAGTTACTTTTGATAAAAGAAAAAAAAAAGAAAACAGAAAGATTAAATGAGGTTTTTAAGATGTTCTTGAGTTAATCAATGAGATAAAGTTATATTTAACATTCCAAATAAATTTAAGCTATACTTTACAGTCTTTTGGTGTCTTTCACTTTCAGTTTTCTTATGAAAAAATTAATAAAACTTATCAAATATTAATAAATTATTTAAGAAAAATTATTCAAAACATTTTAGTGTTTGTATTTTAAAGAAAACCCTGCATTTTAAAGCCCACCAAACAGAATACCCAACAAAATAACGCAGAGGGTACGAACAACAGCCATCAACAACGTGCAGAAAAGCTGAAAAATATACACGAAAATATTGCTGAAACAAATGTTGGGTCCCAGACCTTCTCACTCTCGGCTCCCCACCCATCTCCACCTCCAGCTTCTGCACTTGCCACCCCCAAAGCCCTCGCACTCATTACGAGCGGCGTGGCAAGGAGCCGGGAATACAAAGTTTAGACTCTGTTTGCTGTGGTTGCCCCTCGTGGTGGTCGGTTGTGCGGGGAGGTGGGTAGGTGGGTAGGCAAACAAAAAATTCTGCCGAGTATTAAATATCTATTGGGAAAATTGCGTAGAGCGTGAGTTGAAACCTCGACCGCCAGGCAATGAAAATATTATGCTTGCTTTTCATTACGCTTTTTTTTCGCTCCGCACAAAATTGCGCCGGGAAGCTTAATTAAGGCATTATTTGTGTCATCGATTTCGGGTGCGCTGCTGCTGCGGCCTAGACCTAAAATATGTATGGGTGTAGTATCTGATCACACAAAACCGACCCGATCCCATCTAATTTATATTATCTGCTTAATTTATATGGAACACGAAATTGCAAAACAAAAACCCTACGCAAAGTAGATAAGTCTCGTTCCCCACACTTTCCAAAACGAGCTGAAAAAGGAGGAAAACAAAAATAAAGAAAAAAGGAAACGTTGGACGAAAATTGGAATAAAGAAAAAGGGACCGCCAATAAAATCTGTTTTATTTGCATGCTCCTGGCGAGGACAGGGACGTGGTTTTATTTTCGGCTATCCAATGGGGGCCCCGGGCTAATAAACGGCCAATCAGAATTCGAATAAACTGAATGCAATTTGAGTTGAGAGGAAACGGAATTAATGTCTACAGTTTACAGCGCTTTTATGGCAGTGCAGTGCGAGTAAACGAAGTAATCGGAGGCAGCTCAAACTTCAGTTATGGAGTTATGAAGGGGTCAAGGGTCCAGGATCAAGACCGTGGCCCGCATTCTGCCGGAATGCAAAAGTTAGGCGACGCGTCTGGCATACTACGACGCCATTAAATAGAATATTTAATTTTATTGTTACCCCTCGGTCCTGAGGCATTGTCCTTTGTCACCAAGGATACATCACACACACACCGATGCCACAAAAAGGGTCAGCCTGGCTGCCTTCACAAAATGAAGCGACGCGCATTTTTCGAGGCTTAGCTACAAATTTAAATTCCGAGCATGCTGCTGCTGCGAAGGCTCCGAAGGCATCCAGCACATATTTACATATTCCCCGCGCCTCGTATTATTTTTTTATTTTTTTGTGCACCCAAAGCCATTTTATATTACCAAAAAAAAGAAGAGAGGAACAAAACAAAAAAATGAAATGAAAAGTTTTATACATTTCTAATATGGAAACCCTTTTGCGATGCTTTTTTTTAAAGCCTTCTCTTCTCTCGCTTTGCAGGTTGCTGTTGGCCAACTAAGCCGCGGATGATTAAAACGCTAAAAAGGTAGGTTTCCAGAGTTTCAGACAGCTTTAACTCACATTTTTTTGGGGTGAAAAACATAAAGCTGTCTCATTGGGGGAAATTTTTATAATTAATTACTTAACAAAAAGGTGAATTAATAACCTTTAAAAAGAAACATATTTACATTTTAAAGAAATTAAAACGAATTAAAATTTCCAATTTCAGTTGAAAATTGTTTTATGCTTAATCAAGGCTTTTTACTTTAATTTGTTTTCGTTAACAACAAAAAAGTTTTGAGTTACTGCATCTCATTTATAAAAATTTATATTTGCCTTGCAATTTATTAGGTTTTTTTTTTGTATTTCCACCTTTTATTTTATGCAAATCAAATTAAGTATGGAAATCAAAAGCGACGCCACGGCTTTGAAGTAAGTTTTCAATTTTATGAAATATTTATTTTCCTTTGTGCCTTTTGCCATCAAGCTGTCATGTGCTTGGCCCTTATTTATTTATGATTATATTTATTTATTTATAAATGTTATGTGTGCATATGGGCGATTCGTCAGAAAATGCTTGCAATATTTCATTGGGGTTTAAAAACAATATTTATACGCTTGCGGGCCATAAGTAAAACCGAGAGTTTTTTATTCCAGGTTTTGTGGAATTTATTTCAATTTTTTTTTTCCTTTTTTAGCTTTCGGGCTATGGAGTTTATTAACTGAATGACATAAAAATGGCCACAAAAATCGGCGGCAAGCGGCAATGGCCATGTAAAAGTAGCACAGACAAACGGCATTGGCAATAAAAACGAAATTGATTTATGAGTGGGCTTGAAATGTTGCCATTCTGCCAAGTTGATGCCGGCTATTTGTGGCCATATGAAAACGAAGGGCAGTTTTTATTTTTGTTTATCAGATTACTTGACAAGTGTCTAGGTGTGCTGGCTCCTTTTTCTAAATTCAAGTGATTTAGAAAGACAAGAATTCAATAAATTCAAACTCCTTTCCATTATTCAGCAGCTACTTAAATATGTTATAGTCAAGGGTTAAAAGGTATTGTGCAATCGGTAGCATTTTCATCAAGTAAATGAATATTCAGGCAGTATTTCTCGCTGTTCATTATTATTCCTGTAGACTCAATTCTCGGCCGCGGCAGTTGTCTCCAAGTTATCTCATTACAAGTACTTGAGGTTGCCGAGGTGGAAAATGCCGAGGAGAATGGCTACATTTTAATTTCTTTTTAATGCCGTACGAACTCATGGTCTTAGCTTCTCTGGCTTGGGGTAGGCCAAAAAATTAATTATCGTTGGCAAACAGGCTCACTGGAGGCTCAGAGGAGGGGCAAAGACTGGAAGGTATCATTGCAAGCGAATTGAAAGCCGCTGCCGAGTCCCGCGCTTTTTCATTATATGAGCGTTGTTAAGCTAAAAATAAATTGCTTATTAAAAAGCCTTCCCCGGCACATGCATAGCCAGGTGGGTGGTGGGTGCCGGGTGGGTGGATGGGAGTCACTCATTTACACTTCAGGAGGCAGCAAAGCGAAAGGCGGGCGCGGTCGTTGGCACAGACAATGCGGAATAGAGCGATGGAAGCAGGCAGTCAACTGGGTGTGTGAATGACAAAGCCGCCAGGAATCTCTCACTCCCAACTGCCCCTTTCTCTCTCCGCATCCCAATCCTAGGCCGTATCCCAGCTTTCTCCATTTCTCCCTGTGTTGGCTCCCTGCGTTAAGCGCGAGAAAGTCCTTGAAGCAATCGACTTAATGCCTGGCTGTGGCGTTTGTACATATTTAGTTTGCATTTACATGGCACACACAGACACAACAAGGACATCAGCACACACAGGCACTGCAAGAAAAGTTTTCGTAGGGATTTTTATATAAGAACGAATAATTTATATAAGATATTTTATTAATGTTTTTTATGGAATTATTTATTTGATGAAACAAAAATTGGTAAATACTTTCCTTTTATAGAAAAAGAAATTGTTTTATAGTATTTATTGCTTTATTGTTCCTAAAGAATCAATTCAACTTCCCTTACATAAATATCAAAATCAACAATCAATTTGTAGTTGAATTGTCTAATAATTTCTTTAGTTCCAAAAATCTTTTTCCACAGTGCCCAAGACTGAAGCTAGCACATTTAATTTTCTACACACTGCACCATGTCCTGATAGATTAACTGGGTATTGGGATGCCACTCCATATATGTATGTGCTTAGCACGGAATGAGCGCTTTATAAATATGTCCTTGTCAGCGTCCGAGGTGGAGACAATTTGCCAAACCCCTCTGCATACTTATCTACGCAGGGATCCTAAGCTCTGGGTTCTGGCTCCTGGCTGCTGACTCCTATATATATCCTATATATCCCTCCAGCAGGCCTGATTGGATGGCAGAGCAGAGTTCGAAAGTCAAGGTATTCCATCCGTCCAGCAGGAGTGCGTGAGTGTGTTCGTGTGCGTATCCTGCACGCTTCAATGAATTTTTGTCAACGTGATTCGCATTAGAATGTGTATTCAAATGAGCACATAATTTGTTTGTTTGTCTGTGCTTCCTAGCTACCCGAGTCTGTGTGCATTAAGACATGTCCTATATGTGGGATTGGACTTTCTGGGTATGAGCCTGATCGACCTGGATGATGCCAACTGGAAGATAAGAGGATTCAACCTCAAGTATTCAAGTATTTAATTCTGAGAACTACATTATCATAACAATGTCAACTTTATAGAGACTTCTTACAGCCAAGGGATATATTTTCTATATCCTATAATGTTCTAAAACTTGTCCATCATACCCCTACCTAACATCTAAAGGGTAGCAATCGAGGACATAAATATCGAAGCATTCGGAGCAAGACGAGGCTCAGCATTTGGCATTTTATGAGTGCAATTATGTGTGCCGGGGCGTGTATGTGAAATAGAGACCCTCTGGGGCCCGGAAATAGGTGTGAGGCGTGCGTTTGATATAAATTTCGAACAAATTACAAATAAATTGGAGTTGTCGTGGCTGTGCCATTGTCAACCCCAAAAGCAATCGCTGCCAAGAGGCCCCACTAGTAATTTAAAATATGCAAATTTCCCAGGGCTCTTACCCCACCACACCACCCTTCTCTCATTCGAGACACACCCTCCACTTGGCTTGGGTATTTATTGCGATTTGCGCTTTGTCGTCGCCGAAAACTGTTTTAAAGACAATTTTCATTGGGTCCCAGGAACACTCCCCACCTACCCCAACAACCATAACATTTAATTTACTTAAGTTGGCTAAGCCGCTTTCGGGCCAATCACTTTGACGAATATTTTTGTGTGTCTGGGCCGCATTTTAATTAAATGTATAAATCCATGTGCGGGGCTTATCCTTTCGCCATTTTGTCCTGTCTCTCCCCCTTTGTGTGTATGTATGTGTGAGCCTTATATTTGATTGATGGGGCGCTTGTGCCACTTTTTGTGGTGGCGAGCAACCAACTGAAAATTAAATATGAAAAATTCAAATATTTCCTGAACTTTTCTAAATACAAATTCACAACTAGAAAACCAGAAAAGAAGTACCACGAAAAAACCTAACTTTCGCTGCATTTGTTGCTATGTTTTAAAAATTTAAATTGCTTGCTGCAGACAAACTTATACTTTAGTGGCATTTCTGTCTGACTTTCACTCAAAAGACAACAATAAAGCAGAAAATTCAGTAATGCTTTTGCTCCTCCTTGGCCCTTTGAGCCAGCTTTATTTTCGCGCATTTGCCGTTTATATAAAACAATAACAATAAATTGTGTGGCAGTTCGGGAGACGGCTTTTCTCGCATTGGCCACGCCCTCATTTGCCCAACCCCCTCTCCTATACCAATCCACCCTCCTCCCCCTATCATTGCTGTAAACTTTCACTATTTGTGTTTGTGTTTTTCGGGACCGGAAAGTTTTGTGCCTCTTTTGCATTGAATTTATTTGTTTGTTTTGTGCGCCAAGGGGATTTTGGCAAATTATTTAAGCCTATTGAACCTGCCGGTTGCCTGGCTGTGGTAATTGCGTAACCAAATAATTGTTGGCTTCTTGATTTTCGCCTCAAACCACCACTAAAGTCTGGCTTTATTAAATTTACAATGGTACAACTTGTCGTATACTTGATGCCGGGCACTCGGTGCGAAGGGAGGGGGGGCAAGTGAAGCCAGAGCAACGTTATTAAACATTTTCACCAGAACTGAGTTCGACATTTCGGTTTAGTTTGCTGGCTTGTCTTTCCGTCTTTCAACCCGGATTCCTTGGCCTTGGGGTCCATGCGTTGATAGACTTTTCCGACGATTGAGATTGAGGCGAACCGAAGGATGCAGAGGGCCCAAAGGCATAAGGAAACTGGCGCCATTTTGTATTCCACACACACACGCACACACATATATGTATGTGTGCACTTAGAAATAAAATTATATTATTATACTTAAAGCCCAAAAATATTTTTATTATATTTGTATGTACATTTTTTACTATTTTTATGGATATAAATAAAATAGAGTAAATAAAATATGTTTAAAAATAGTGAAAACTATATTTTAAAGAATCATTTGCATTTATTTCAATCTTTTCACAATCAGAATCTTAGCTAAATATTACTATTAAATATATTAATATTATTAACAATTCTAACCATTTTTTTGTTTCATGTGTACGAATATGTATTCTGAGAGTGTGTGCGGCAAAGTGACGATAAAACATTTGCCTCGATTGCTTAAGTATGCCATATCAGGAAAAGAGCTGGCAAAGCCCTGGAAATGAGGGAAATCGGTGGGAAAAACGGGGGCAGGCAGGGTGATGGGGAGGCTGATGAGCAGCTTGTTCCCTGCACCCCAGTGAGTTGGGTATTATGATACCATTACGTAATTCTATGTGCGAACTTGGAATTTTATATGCCATCAGAAAAATTGTGCAAACTCTATTATTGATGTGCCACATCAAATGTGAACTCAAAGTCTCAGTTTTCAAGTGCCAAAAAGGGATTTCTGCCTTTTGCAGCTATCATGTTCATTAAGTACGTTTCGTTATTTTGTATCTGAAATTAAGCTAAGAGCATTCGAATATCCACTTACATTTGTGCAAGCTTCAAGAACATATATTTCAAATTGATTTTGTGAGTGACGTGCCCAATGTGGGGTTGTAAGTGTGGCTTTATATATCCTTTAACTTATCTTGAATAAATATACAAATAAATAAACTTTTTACTTTAGAATTCAATTCTTTGAACTCGTTTTAGTAGCCATTTTTACCTCGAACTTTATACAAAATTTAAAGGAACTTCTCTCTCATTTTCTTGACTTCCTTAAACATAATTTATTATTTTTTTCAAGTGCGGCCACACTGCCATGAAAGTTAATGACTAACCGTTAGTTGAGAGTCCGAAATCCGAAGCAAGCTGCTCGGTGCTTTGTTAATTTAAGTAAAAAGCATTTTGGCTGATGTGTTTATTTGCCACGCCTAGCTAAGGGCCACGCCCCCGTCCCCAAGATACACACACACACACACACCGTCCCAGGCAGACACAAGGACTCTCCTTCGCAGAGCATTATCCTGGCGCTCCGATATTACTGATAATTTAGTTGGTCTCTTGTGCTGGCTGCGTACATTTATTGTTTGCCATGTACCAATGGCTCTATATAGCAGCGCTAAGCGAGTGCCTCTGTGTGGGTTAGCTATGGATGTGTTAGTGTTTGTGTGTGTGCTGCAGGATTTTTGGCCTTTTGCCAGGCCGACACATTGGCGTCCTTTTATGCGAAAATGAGTTGAGGCAATGTGTTGGGTTTGCTATTTTTCGCATGTCTCCCCATTTCTTTTTTTTTTTTTGCGCCCTTCTCATATCATTATGAAACGCTTGAATGGCTTTTTATGTGCACAAGTGTGAGTGTGGCAGTCAGTGTCTATGTATTGGCTGAAAGCGTCGTCTATATACGGCGGCTAATATATTTGGCTATTGATTTAGAGCGGCGATAAGTTAAATATTTAATAGATTCTATCAGGAATTTAATGCTTCACTGGCACAGAGGATGCAGGAAATGGTGGAGATTAAATGGAGTTGTAATACCTTCTTGGGAATATATTAAGATAAATATTCGTATATGATATATATAGTATGATATTTTTGGTAAATTCACAGCATATAACCTAGATTTTCTGGTGTTTCGATGTTTGGCTCACAGTTAGCTAAATATTTACCCAACATTTTCATTATTTTCCAATTTGTCTAATTCCCAAAAATGCACAGACATCACCCAAAATGTTGCACTAACACATAGCACGCGTATCTAGTCTGCTGTTTGTTTAACAATTATGCAAATGCCCCGCACACACAGACATGCAAATACATTTTTCGGTAAATAAAACATTTTCGCGGCAGCTTTTAATGCCGCCAAATAACACAGAGCCACAGCCAGGCAATAATAAAAACAGGCGGGAGCATAAGAAAATAAATAAAATAAGGGAAAAGTGCACAAACATTTTTTGGGGCAACATAAATTATGCCCAAGCATGTGCCGGCAACAAAACAGTCGGCGGGCAGGCAGACAGACTGAAGCAGCAGCAGCAGCCTCATCCGAGCCGCAACATCATTGTCGTTGACCTACAAAACGGCGGGGCTCCGGCGAATTTCCATTTCCATTTTCCGCAGCAAAGTTTTCCGCACAAGCCCGCGCAAATTGCGGCCAATTAATTAGCTGCAGTCCGCGGCCAGTCGGAATGTGTCCTGCGCCCTGTAATTTAAGGTCTGAGCGACACTTTAAGCATTTTGCTTCTGGGCCTGGCTTAAAACTGTCTCGACCATGTTCAGGTGCCAGGCAGCAGAGAACTTGCCATAAAATATGCACACCCTTACAGTGTGCACTTAAAGTGAATTTCCCCAAACTATTTTAATCGGTTTCACTGTGTTAAAACAATTATTTAGCTAGCGTTTATTTCTTTTTGGAATAATTTGTTATTAAACTATTTAAAATATATTCTTGTTTTTTTTATTATGATTTTCATGGATACTTTCATCGCACACTGTATAAAACTGACCAAGTGTTGCAAAGAATAAATATTTTATACAGATTTTCCCGGCTTTATTTTATTTGTCAAGTGGTTTCATTGTCTGGTTGTTATTTTGTTAACAATTAAAAGGAGTTATTGTACGGATACAGAAAACACTTAATTCAAAAAAAGAAAGAAAGTAGAATTGGGGTACCTCTCACATAGCCAAAGTACTTGTAATCCTCCAGATCCACAATTCTTATTATTCGGATTACGAAAATATTTCATTATGTGTTAAATGAAGCACAAAGAGCCACAGAATATTTATGGCAATTTAAGTTTCCCTTAATTTATAGCAGCATCTTGTAACAATTGGCGCTTAGGTATCTCTAATCCAAACTAAGCCGCCAGATGCTGACTCTCCTCACCAAAACTCTTAACAATGGGAGGAGGGAAATCGGCTTTATTCCCACGCAAAACATTTAGTGCTGGAAATCATTAGAATACTTGCCTTGTTAATAAGATTACGCTGATGTATGCAGCACAAAATTCAACCAAGTTGGGTGAAAATTGTTTGAAAATATCCAAGCTGCCAGCTGTGCTCGGCGGTGAGTGAGGCCGAGAAGTGGGGGGCCGAGAAGCGACCCTTCGCCAAGTGGAAGCCACGATTCCGACCCGGGGTAACCTGACATTTAATCAAGGCACAGCGCAAAGGTAAACAAACGGAAATAAGCGAAACTTCCTGTTGCTGTCACCGGTCTTTGTTGCTTTTGCCTTTGCTGTTCCTGCTGCCTGTTTGCTGCCTTTCTGCGCATACGAAACGGAAATACAATCAAAATTGTGTAATGTTTGCTTGCCACCAAAACACTTGGAAAAAAAGTTGTTGAATAAATGGTAAATTAAAGGAATAAGAAGTAAAAGATATATATTTTTTATCACTGCTAATTTAATTTAAGTCAAAATTTGGGAATGTTTATATTAAACCAATTAATAATCGAAATGAAATTTAGATAAAACAATAAGTAAGTTATTAATTTAAAAGAAATTCAGCTTTCTTTATTGCTTGTTCTATTCTGAAAAATATATATTTAATATTATGATATTCTGTTTAAGAAAATATTCTTAAATTTATTAAAAGCTGAAATATTCTTTGCCCCTTAAACCATTATTTTCTCTAAGCGCACCGGCAGCATCAGCTGGCACCAGGAAATTCCTGATAGCCGAGGGTTTAGGGGGCCACAGTGGGGTAACACGTGCCAGATTGTGGTGAGGGTTTTTAGTTTGTTTTTTTTTCTGCTTGATTTTCAGCCCAAACCCTCCATAAATGGGATTGTTTTTGGGCTTTGATGGAGGGCTTTTTTGGCTTTTGAGGTTTTGCTGCGCGGCGCCGTGTGCTGACAGATGTGATCGGCGAATGTGGGGAGCGCTAATGAATTTTTGCCAGCCATCGAGTGATTAGCATTATGCCAATTAAATATTTAACGCGCCCATTTATTTGTCATGTCGAAGCGGGCATTCGATATGCAAAGGGAGAGCCGCAGAACAAGAAACTCACATCTCGACTTATTGCCTGACTTGTAAATGCAAATGGCTTTTCCGGGAAAAAGTAAGTGGGGAAAATGGTGGCAGGAGCGAGCTAACATTCGACGAGTGTCAGTTATAATTGATGTTTTGACAAGTCAATTGTCAGCTAATTGGAGCGCAAGTGAATCGTGAGGAATTGAAATCAAGAAATCAAGCCTGAGTTGTCATGTGAGGAATCTGACAGTGACGTGGATATAATTAAGTTTTCAACTGAAGTGCAAGGAATCAAATTTATCAATAAAATATGTTTATTTTTTTGTGAACAACCAGAGCAAATCGTAAACTTTTATTATATAGCTGCAGCCCCATTTTAATAAGATATCTACAAAAAATTCGATTCTTCCATCGAAAACTTTAAGTTTAGACGCCAATATGGCGCCTTCATTTCCCTCGATAGCATGTAAATGAAAGTTTGGCAAAGTTTTTCGAAATTGTGAATGTTTTAAAACTTTCTAGCGAAAATTGCAATTCATTTGCTTTAAAAACTGCCAGAAACAGTTTTCATTTGAATGCCATTCAAAGAATTTAGTTGCTTTAAAACCTGAGCTTTTGCTCGTTAGCAAATCTTTTTCCAAATAAACCAATCGATGGACATAAAAAACCCTCTCAATAAATATTTCAGAAAAATCGTTCGTCATTAGTGAGGGATCAGGAATCAGAAACTATTCACACGCAATCTCTCGGTTCCACTCCCCTGATTCATGGCCTATCCTGGAAACGAACTTAACAAATAAACCCTTTCATGGCAATAGCAGCGCCCATTTTATTTGCTCCAAAACAATTTTCAAAGTCATATTTTATGCCATCAAAGGCATTTGTCATTTATGCACAAAATGTGTGCCAATTTGGGCAAACAGTTGCCAAAACAGAACTACTATGTACGAGTATGTTCTGTAGTTCGCTGCGAGAGTATCTGACGACACACGATGTGGATGTGGAGGACCTTGCCTGCTTGTCATAAAAATATGGGCAGAAAGGGTGAAGACCATAATGGAGAATGTGGATATACGAGCTGAGGAATGGGGCCAACAGCAGCTGACAATTTAGCAAAACTTCTGTTATTTGTCTCGCTGCGCAAAAATGAAATAAATACAACAAATGTGTACGAGCAGAAAAAGGAAATGGTTACGCAAAAAGTTGACAGGACAGGAGCAATTTGATTTTGGCTTTAGTTGCCAGGAGCCGCCGCCTGACTGACAAATTTTTGCCATTGCTTTTGGCTAATAGTAAAAAATATGCGCGATGGAGTCTCTGTGTGACAGCTCTCGAGATTGCCATGAATATATAAACTTGGCCGGGAAAAATGTATATGTATACGCATTGGGACATGTGCACCACTCGGCCTTTATTTTTGATTTTTTTTGTGTTGCTCCTTCACAAACAAAAAGTGTGAGCAAACAAGCGATTTTATTAGAAATGCCTGCCATGGTATCTGCTTACTGGATGCTTTCTAGGTATACATGAATTCTGCTGAAAACTTCCTAGCACCATAAACAATTTTTTTAAATGAAAAAATTTATAAATATGATTTAAAGGTATTTCTTAAATTTCAGTAGGAATTTTTCTATTGAATTTATTTACTTTTTAAAGGCGACATTAAATAAACTCTTTTCTATATGACAAGCATGGAATATCTTGTTTAAAATTGATTATTTAAATTTATTTTCGATAACCCAGGGTATTCTCTACGCGTATCCTTAATATCCTTTTTTACAGAATCTTGTTATTTCCCCTCAATGTTTGGTTTCGTTTTTTTTTCCCCTGTTTTGAGGCCTCGTCAAAATGCTTCATGTTCTCTAAATGTTGTTTTTCCACAGTTTGCTGTTGCTGGAAAATTGCCAAGCCATGTAGCTGAGATACGCACACACACACAGAGAGAGAGCTATTCTCTCCCACACACACTCCTCCTGCACTTTGCGTTTATTGTAAGGCAATAAATTCGCAGGATAATAATTTCAGTCTGGCGTCATAGCAATGATAAACTGTAGATGATATATTATTGCGTTTTTAGTAGAATAAATAGGGACAAGTCCTCGGCCGACTCCAGCTCCTGCTCTGGCTGCTGATCCTGGCTCTGCCTTTGAGTGCGTGGCAGGATTTGGCGGTAGGATGCGATGTTTACCACAAAATACAGGCCGGAGCTTGGTCTAAGCCTCTGAGTACATAAATCTCATCGGTGGACCCTCTGCTCCTCTGCTCCCCCACAAAGCCCTTTCACATGCAAAGTGTTGTCTCGTGTTTGCAGCCTTGCAACCCCCTCCCCATACTTTTACGGTGGCATTTTAAAATTCCACCACCCCCAACCCCCGGGTAAGAGCGCGTTTTTATGAGTTAGTGTGACGAGTGCTCATAAATTTGATGGCTAAGAACTGAGTGGCAGCATATATATTTATGCCTTGAATCCGGCTGAAATTTACAAGTATTTTGGGTGCTTATAAATTGGGCGGATGAAAGGTTGCGGTTGAGCGAAACCAAAGAGCAGAGAGCACGGATTACCCAGGAAATAAATCATGGAAAGAGGCCGGCTGAGAGGTTTTCCGGGAAGCATTTAAAACGGGCCAAGGAAAAGGATTGCGGAAAGAAACTAAAACAAACAGAAGAGCTCCCTCTTATCTCAACCTATCAGAAAATGAAATATATATATATATGAAATATAAAAAAAACGGAACGAACCCACGCAAACAATTGAAAGGCGCATGGGGCTGACATCGAAATTCGGCGACTGTCAATGGCAGGCACGCCAAGAAAAACCAAAATTAAATGAAATTTTTTGTGTGTATATTGAATATGCACATAAAACGGAAGCGAAAAGAGTTCAGTGGTTTGCCGGGCTGGGGTTTCTTTCTTTCTTTTTTGATTTTCTTTACTGCTGGGGGATGTGTTGAAAGGTGCTCGACATCGCCGATCGATTTCGCGAGGGATGCAGGCCAGACAAATATTTGCCAGCTTCTCGAAGGGTCTGGAGAGCCTTTGTCGGCCGATGTTTGATGTTCGATGTCCCGGCGTAATGTGATTGACTTTAAGAAACGCCGAAACTCGGCCATTCTCTCTGTATGCCCGCGGCGTAAAAAATTAAAACGAAACGAAGGCGGCCCCAAAAACCACGGTAAATAAGACCGAACCTCTCTCTACCCGAAGGAGGAGTAGGAGTGCCTTTTTCCGCTTTTCCATCGGCGGTCAATGGAGCGTTGTGCCGACTTATCCGACTGTCGTAACGTGAAATGAAAGCACGTAGCATTTTCATTTCGGTCAGTGTGCGGAATGCCAATTACAAGATGCGGCAGCGGCCACTTTGCCAGCCAGGAAGTGCTACCTTGAGAGAAAAATTGGCAGGATATTGCAGGAAATTGCATTAGAAAATATCTTAAAAGGGGCTACTTTAAGGATTTTTTATTGTATTTTATTAGAGTATATTTATTTGTATAAATTCCTTATGGAACAACTTTAAATGTGAATTAATCTTAAACAGTTTCGAAAGATTTTAATATGTAAATATTTGTTTGTGTAACGAAGATTATTAAAAATTATGTTTGAAATTCCTTTTTTATAATGCAATAATTTTGACGTGTACATTTTACATTCTTTTCAAATATTTTCCTGAAAAATGGATTGCAACTTTTTCTACCAGTGCCTGGTGCCTTGGAAATTCTTCTCACTGCTCCAGTTTCCTCCGCCGAAACTCATTGAAATGAGACGCGTAATGTCGAATCGAGTAGGCCCCCATAACTGATAGATGCCTCTTGGGCAAAATTTTTAATAATCCCCAACAGATGTGAGTGTATATGAAAGTCTGCGGAGCACAGCAGTACTTATGTATGCCATATCGGTCGGTGTGGACTCTTCGTATGGGCTGTAGAAATGGCACAGTGGCTAAAAATTTATTTCTTGGTGATTTCATGAGTTCGTTTTCTAAACTAGGTTAAACCATTAAACATTAAGAGGCCTTGATATATTGCTCTTTTATTAATTCTATTAAAAACAAATTGTATTTATTAATCGAAACTTTATACTAATAATTAGTACATTACTTCTTTCACAATTTCTCAAGTAAATATTTATAATTCAATGGCCACTGTTTCCACCTCAGCTCCCAACGTTTGGCACCTTTTTGATCAAACGAATTTCTGTGAAAATAAAAAGATGACGCAAGCACAGCCGCACTTAAAAGTGTTTTATTATTGTGGTTTGCAATTGGAATTTTAATTTGTATTTTATAAGCTATGCGGGCGGAATTTCAAGCATCCCATAGAGTATGCGACTTGCTTTCTATCCCTTTTTCCCAAACATTTTCCCAGCTTGACTCTTCATCTGCTCTCAATTTCCCATGTTTGTGTGTGGCGGTAATTTATTATATTCATACGTGTGTCTGAGTGAGCTTTCTGGTCTGCTGGTATTTCGGTTTTCCCCATTTCGCATTTCCCTCGTTTGCTAATGGCCTGCGCCCAAAAAAGTATGCTACACGGCTTTGTCCCACGGCAGACGTGGCGGCTACTTGATATGCACACCTGGCAACGCCTTCTGGCCCAAAACGCTCCAAACGCCAACTTGGTAACTTTAAAGCCCAACACGCGCCTTCTCGGGTAACTAGCCGAGAAAAGAAAATGGAAACAATGATGGAGAAAACAAAGAAAACAGCACAGAATCCATGAAATACTAGAAAAGCTACTTGTAGTCAGACCGAAGGGAAAATACTTTCTCAAATTCAAAAGGAATGTGATGTAAATACAGTAGAAAGTCAGGTGAAACCTTAACATTTATAAAGCGCAACGATTAGTTTAATATTTAATCTTAGTTATAATGAATTTCATCTTCTCTTTGCTGCAACTTAGTCGCTATTAGATAATAATATAAACAAAGGCAACCCATTCAAAGTAACAGTAGTCATACCCCGTTTTCCACTCGAGGGTAGCGAGAGCCAACTATATACCACAATGTCAGCGCTCTTAACATAGTTTATCCCCTTGTCCCCGTCGTGTTCGTGTCTCTATCTCCTTCAGCTATATCTCCTCCCACTACCTTGCACTTCGCCATTATGCACACGTCGCGCATAACGTTGACGATTATGTTAATGCTCTGCGGGGTTGGAGCCCAGCAAGGGGGAGCTGGGGGTTGGCCAGGTGTAACACCTTACTGCAGACTTGTGTTCTTACGCTGCTTGTCAGTCGCCTTGGCTTATTTTTGCGTTATTTACATGCCCCTAAGTAGTTGTAATGGATGCTCCACAGTCGCGACAAAGTGTTGGCAATAAAGCCAGATCTTGTGTCCTTGGTTTTTGGGCCATGGAGTGGCTATAGAAACTATGAATGGCAGCGGCTAGTTTTGCCATGACACACACGAACACAATTACGCGGCTCGTGTCGGGATTTGGCTAACGAGGACCGGATAATGAGTGACGCAAGTGAATTATACAACGCACTGAATGGGCCAAAAGGATTTTCTTTTATGCGCCCGAAAATTCTGAAAATGCTGAGCCATTTCCATCCCATGAAACGTCATAAAGAGCGCATTGCGAGTCGCAGACCCGAAAAACTCAATTGCGCATGCAATGGCCGATGGGCGGGCGTAAAACTTTCAATTTGCGTTAATGGCATTAAATAAAGTCACACTCACACGCACCCATACACCGGGGGACGAGGGAAAGGACTGCGGAAGGGGCGACATAATGCCGGTAACGGAAACGGAAACCCAACCCGTCCAACTTCCATTGGCTAGCCACTTAAAAAAGGTTGCCAAAGCCGCTCGAATGGGTCCGTGTCCGTGTCCGTGTCCGTGTCATGGGTGTAAGTGCAGGCTGTGATGTTTCACCCTTTTCGACTCCTTTTTTCTTGCTTTATAAATCGCATTAAAAATCATTGGCGAGCCATTTGCAAGGTGGCCAAAACACGACACGAGCCGAACTGAACCGAAAAAAAATAAGTAAATAAAAAGCGAGACAGCAAAAAAATAACAACACACGCATGGCAGCGAAAACAGTTTCGTTTTCGGCTTAAAGCAGGTGAAATCTGGCAAAAAAACAACACAACAACCATGGAGCCCACCAATCAGGCAGGAAAATAACATGAAATGTCGGGCGGTCGGGGATTGTTGTTCTCGTACTTTAGATAAAGTTGCCGCTGCCGCTCGATGTTTGTGCTTGATGTTTTTTAGACTTTGTTACAAACATTCGACATGCAATGCACGTAATGCCACAAAACACAAAAACACAAAAACACACACATACACGCAGCACCCCCGCTCGCCTTCAAACACCTGGGAAAAGTTTTGCTTGTGAGACTTTTATCCCACTTTGCCTGTTGTGATATTTTCTTTTTCCAGTTCACTCTCCTTCTCGCTTGCTGAGAGTGTGATAAGTTTTTCTAAAAAGTTTTCCAAGCCCGAAGCAGGAATAAGTATACAAAGTATATATTTTTCCCTAATCATCCTTAAGATATTTTAAATGCGTGCCGGTTTCCAAGAGTTAAAGAAAATTCAAATGAAAAGTTCTCAGTCAGCTGGAAAATTGAGGTTACAAAATTCAGGGAAATCAGTAACAACTCTTTGAAGGAAATACCTTGAAAAATTTATATAGAAAGGGGCTTATCAAGTCTATCGAGTCCATGAAAATCTTTCAAAATCTTTCAAAATTGTTTTTCTGATATTTTTCACAATTTTTTTTAACTTTTCAATCCAACATCTCTCTCTGAAAATAATATTATTTATAATATTTGTTAGCATAGGTAAAATATTCATTAAAAAAAATTCTTTTTAATTTAATGAATAGAAAAATCATTACAAAAATAATAATTATTTCTTTTCCTCCAGCTTTTATTTCCTAAATCACATTGAAAGGGTATTTATATGGCTCGTACATACTTTCTTGATACGTTTTCCATTTAGCCTGATTCGTTGGTTGCTATTGTTGTGTTTAGAAAGAAGAATAATACACGGGAAGCCAAGGAAAACTCAACCATTTGCCAGGACAAGGCTCAGATATTACCACATCACGCATCCGCCCCGTGGGCCGTGGTACGTCAAAGAGTGTGGCTCTCTTTTCGGGGCAAGGCCAAACGCAAAGAACATGATTTGTATTTTACTTACATACCGTTGTGTAAATCACATGCACAGCACACAACCAATGCCACAGACACTTTAGGAGCCAGAAACTTGGGCATTTACAGAACAACAAAACTCGAAACGGCAATGGCAAACGGCAAACGGCAGGCAAAACAAATTCGAATCTCTCCCAGAGAACTCACTTCGATGTCTGCCCTCGACTCACTGCAGTAATAATAATAAAGGGAATTGTTATTGTTTTCTATTAATTTACTTTTGTTGTTTGCTGTTATTGCTGTTTCCTACAGTTCTTTAGTTGCCACCGTTGCCAGTTGCCACGTGTGTGTGGGCCGCAGTGTGTGTGCTCTTCCTAAGTTGTAACATTTTTGTGCTGTTGTCTGCATTTGATTTGATTTGTTTGGTCTTGATTTTATCTCTTGAAAAATTGCCCAACCACGAGATCTGTGTCCGGGCGGGGTCTGTGCCTGGGAAATTGTCTGTCAGGTCGGCACTGAAGTGAGTAAATTGATATAAATAGATTTGAATTCGGATACGGAGGGAGAGTTGTGCGTAAGCGGAGTTTAAAGAAAGTGGCAGGAGATTTAATTTGAAGTCAAGTTAAACTCACCTCTGGAAGCTGGGCCACTTAATGTCTCAATGAATGTAAACGAAATTGAATGAATTTCTTACTGCATTGACTTAGAAATTGTTGCATTTAATAAAATATATATATTAATCACTCAAGTTTTCATGAGTATTTTAAAATAAATTTAAAAGAAATCTAAGCACATCATTAAAATCCTAAGCCAAGGGATAAGCTGCATAATTTGGCCAAAAATCTTGTAAATTTAATAGCCTCAGGTCCCTGCCAACAGAAATTCCTTTGCCAAAATGCAGTTGCAGGAGGGAAAAGTACTTGGCCTAGACTCGCTTCGGCCTCAGTCCTATTTTAATAATAAGAAAAGCAAAATACCTCTGAACGATAGAGAAATATTTCTCATGAAATGCCGCGCTTACATAAATATTTAAACTAAAGCAGCGGCATGAAAAGCATTTCTCTATCTGCACTTAGGGCTCAGCTAGAAATGTAAAATAAAAGCCCGAGCCAGCTGCCGGCGTTGTATTTGCCCAGCAATGAGAAGGAGAACGACTCGACGGAGGAGCAGCAGCATCTTCGCACGAACCTCTGCTCCTTCCCTGCCACATTTCCATTGATCCTTGGGCGGCACGCTGACTAAGTGAGTGAGCGATGAATAAGTCGCAGTGTGTGTGTGTCTGCGTGGATGTGAATGAGAATGAGAATGCGAATGCAGGGATGTAGGCCAAGCCAAGCTGTCCTTGGGCTGGAAAAACGGAAAACGCTTTTCAATAGAAAACTCAAACTGGCAACATGTTACAGATTGCTTACTAAGACTCCAGCTTTGGCACACTCTCAACAAAACAGAAAACAAAAACAACAAAATACTGCAATGCTGAAAGGTTGAAATGAGGCTGTAAGTTTGGTGCAAAAAGTCGATTACTTTGTATTTTTTATAATATAGGGAAAGTGGCGAAAACGAAGGCCATATAAAAGAGCTATAAATCAGAATAATATCACTTGGTATTTATGGTTAAATTCGATTTTGATGACAAATAAATTCATTTAAATTAAATCTATTTAATACATTATTTTATATATTTTGTATATTATTAATTATTTTATATCTCAATCATTTATGTACTTCGTTCATCGAAAATCGATAATTAAGTTAAGTTCCTTAACAAACTTCTTCAAACTTTAAATAATTGATTTTGAGAACATTTGTTTACGTCATGACTTTTTCCCTTTTCTTTACATTAACTGAATGCTTTTCACAAAAATTGTTTAGAAAGTCAACGGCTTTCTGCTTTGCCGAATTTCCATTGAAAGCATTCGCATGGCTGTCAGTCAATTGGCATTTGTTGTTCACCAAACTTGCCTCAATTTGCTGCACGCACTTTTGACGCCCCTCGGTTGCAAGATGCTATTGTTATCCCGGAGAAAAGGGAAAGGACAGGTTGCGGAAAGGACGAGGACCAGAAGAGAACAGAACTGATATAAGCCAAGTGTCTATCTCGCATCTTGTTGCTGTCATTCCAGGCTAATGTCTTCGCTCCATTTTCCCTTTTCGTGTTCAATGTCTATCGTCATTCCCATTTTGTTTTCCTCTCGGCCTCAGCCACAGCATCCTTCTGTAGTCCTTTTTTTTTGTTTTGTTTTGTTTTTGTTCTGTTTCCCAAGCAGACACTGCACTGTGTTGCTGTTCAGCGTTTCCTTTTTTGCTGACACAGTTGGTAGTTTTTTTGCCGCTCGTCCTTGATACACATCATTCAAGCCTGCTTAACGTGTCCCATCATATTAACTTGGCCAAGACGCCAGCGAATGTTTTTCCGCCAGTGTTGAAATTTATGCTGAAAGAAAAGAGACTGTCAGCCCGGGGTGGATTGAAGAAGACGTTTCTTTGAATTAATTATTTTATTAAAATGAACTTTCTTGTTTTCCACTTGCAGATCCTCAAACTGCGCGGAAAGCTCTTGAAAGGTATGTAAATGAATGGGCGTCAAGTTGAAGATGATTCCCCGAACCTCTGTGAATCAAATAAGACATTAAAATTCCTGCTAATATTGGTTGAGAGATTTTAGCAAAAGAATTCCATTCAAGGTTCTGAAATTTAAAAAAATATTTTGATAAATTCAAGGAGAGGGGAATTTGTTCGCAACATTTTAAAAAAAGGCACAGATATTTCAAAGAATATATGCATATTCCAGTTGAAAATTATATATGTATATTGGGGCTATACTTTATAAACTTAATTGCCGAGGCCATGGACCATGTGTGCTCCGCAGAGTATGTGGCAGACTTAGCAAAGTGAGCAGCAAATTTTCCAAGAATTGGCCAAGTACCTCGCAGCAGGCACGAACACCTGATTCCGGGGAAAAGAGCCGGCTCCACGGGTGGCTTGTGCACCCGGCCAAGTTAAGCAGCTTATGGCCCCCCGAACTGATCAATAATAAACGAATTTAGTTTCGAGCTCCGGCCCATTATATGTATATAGCAGCCCGGGATGACTGGCTGCCAGGGGGCGATTTCCACTCGGAAATTTATAATCCACAAGGCAAACTGCAATTAAAACGACTTAATTGTTTATTAATGCGCACTTCCCAGCCGGGGCGTGAAAAAATAAATTAATTAGTTGCTATTTTAAATATGGCGCAGACAATTTAAAATGCCACGCCAGTAAAAATAAAAAACAGCGCTTTTCCGAAGGGGGAAACTTCTTTGATTTATGCTGCCTGCACTTGTTCGAGCTCCGGGGTCTGGAGTCTGGGCATGGAAATGCAAATGGAATGGAACTGGGGACCGCACTGCATTGGGTGGAGCAGCAGCCACTTTAATTGCTGGTTGGATTTTCACACTAAGTCCATGTTTCCTGCAAACAGTACAGAAATAGCCCCTTGAGTCGGCGAACATCACGAACGCGCGCAAGAGCCCAAGAAATGTGGGGGGAACCGGGAGTCCCCTAGTTTGAGGCATGTCGTGTGATGATTAATGAGACAATTTTTATGACATCGCACAGTGGGCGATGCATGTTATTGTCAACCAGCATAAATAACACAAATGTGGAGGCATAATGAGGAAATGGGCAAATATTAAATTGATTACTTTGCCATAGCAGCGGGAAAACTTACGAGAAAATAAAAATGCTCTTAAATCTTTAATAGAGGAGGTTTAGTTTAGAAATGTTCATGAATTATAGTTGAATAATTTTTATTTAGACAAATACAGGCAGTGAAATACTATCTATAAAGTTGAGAAGTTTGTTTAAAGAGAATTTCCAGATTTTATTTTCTTCATTTTTAGGTTTTGAAGATAAGAACAACTGCTGAAAATATTACATAAAATTAGATTTAAAAATCGAAAAATACACCTTTAACTTCAGCTTTTATAGTAAACAAAATGCACATATGCTGCCAAGTGCATTGGCAAAATTAAAGTGAACTGTCTAGTCAGCAATGCAATCAATTCGGCTGTCACTCGGAAGCCCATCCCCAACCACTGTGCATCTTCTGCAGACTGTGATCCAAGGGATGACTTGTCGCTGGCACATGAATAACATGAATTGCGTTATGAAAAATGTACGACAGAAGTTCGGGTGGATGGATGGATATTTGGGGGATTTCGGGGTCTGCTGCCATCATTACAGAGCTGAGCGATAAGCGACGTTGCATGCGGCGACACAACTGACAATTGCAATATGATGGATATATGCTGGATATATACTGGATGCTGGATGTATACATACATATGCAGGGAATGAAATTGATGTGTCACGTGGGTGCAGTGCTGTTGACTTTGAGGGATTTATATGAAGAGCGCTGACAGCTGGCAAAAATTAGCTGCCAGTCGGCAAACTTGTCCGATTGTAGATGCCAAAATTTTGGATAAACTCCTCCTGGCACAATTAGCACAAGTCCAAAACTTTGCGACTCCGATGGCTAGTGCTTACCATTATTATGGCCATTGCAGGCTGCATGCATAATACGGCGAGGAACTCAAATTTTGAGTACGAAATCCCAAAATGTCAGTGGCCGGCAGCCGACAGTGGAAGGCTGTCAGGGGACAGGACATCAGACAGGAGCAGCTGCTGCCTGCCAGCTTGCCAGTTTGCCAGTTTGCAGCTTCCAGCCTGTGGCAACAATGCAACAGAGCACTCAGCAAAACTGCAGCAGCTCTCAACGCTCTCATTATTCAAATGTGTTTTTCGATTTGACCGAAAAGTTCTTCTCCACAAGGATCTTTCGTTGCACATGCATTCTTACGTTGTTGAAATTGTACGATGGAAAAAAGACATTGCTTTTGCGAATACATTTTTATATTTATTTTTGCCTGACCTTCCCACCTAAACAGTCACTTTAAAGCTTGCAAAATATAATATAGCGATGTAAATGCAATTATTAACGGATAAAATTAAATCCCTTTAATTTGCTTAACAATTTCATTCATTCATTCTACTTCTGAGTTTAAAATGAATAGGTATTGTTTACTGCTTTTGCTGTTGGCGGTGTATATGGCACCTACACGCGGATACACGGGAAACGACACGTATTATGATTATTGCATACCATATCCAAGATGCAAAGCGGACAAAGTATGTTGCCAGTGATCTGGATCGGATGTCTCCATACTTAAAGCGATTGTTCATCTCCTACAGTCTTCTAATGTGCAAACAAAAGCTCTAATTTTGATTTTATGTAATAAATCTTTATTTAAAGCAAGTGATAGAGAATTTATTGTTATTTTTCAAGGGAAAATTATATATTTTCTACATTTTATTATTTGAAATACCGCCAAGTCCGAGCATTTTTGGACAGAATGCTGAAAGTGCTTCTGCAGTTAAAAAAAATAATCCTATTCGAACGAACAAATATATAATTTTAGAAAGAACGATTTTTTTATAAATATCTATTATAATTTGTTTTTTTTTTAATTCAGTTTTTAATAAATGTCTTTGCGCTGGTTAACGAAATAGCTGAAGCAGAATTGTTCTACAATCCCTGTTTCTTTCCCAGCTGCATACCCACCAACTTGTGGGTTATCTTCTTGCCCACCTGTCTTGCATTCTCTTCCCTTAATCTCCCCAGCACTCCCAGCACCTGTCACCCCCGTCCAGTTACCTGTTCTATTGCCGTAACAAATCCATTTTACCTGTCAGCTTTAACGCGTAAGCAAATGGCAAAACGGCAGCAGCTGGCTAAGGAAGAGCGCCATGAGCGCAAAAAGCGCAAAAAACACCAAAGTGGAGAGCTATCTACATACGTGAATGGGAAATTGTGTGTGTATGTGTGTGTGCTAGGTGTGTGTGGCAGGTAAGCGGCAGGTGAGGGGCTGCTCTGATATATTGCCAGGGCGCAATTAGAGCGCAGACCGCAGAATGAAACGAAACGCTGGCAACGCCGTGTAAACAAGCCACAATTGCGCTGGCAGCCAAGAAGAAAAACGAAATAATTGCACAGAGTCAGACTGTTTGTTGAATACTCTTCCGGGATAATAAAAAAAATTTAATTAATTAAATTAAATCATATAGTAAGCAGTCTTATAAATGCTTTGGAAGCTTCTAATTCTTGATTTCAAGTAAGGGAATAATTTGTGCTTTAAAACACAAAACCTATCAGTAGCTCAGTTAATGTAAAGAACTTTAAATAGAATGTAATAATACCAGACATTTTCTTTTTATCCCCTTAAAAAGTTTTATTAAAAGTGTTGTATCATTATGTAGAAAAGTGAAAAAGGGTTCTTATTTTAGACAAATTCAGTTATACTTGAAGAAATAATACAAAAAACTATTCAAAAATATATTGGTCCTTAAAAAGACTATATTTAAAAGAATTGAAATTGTATAAAAATACTTTTAAAATATATATATTTTTAATTTTAATATAAAATAATATAGTTTGTATTTTTTGTTATATCCTTTCCAAAATTCTTACTGGTCCTGGCGGATGTAGAAAAAACGGAAATAAATTTTTTGCGCAAACAAAATCAAGCGCAACTCACACACACTCACCTTTAGACAATCAGACTTTTGTGTTCCTGTTTTCTTATGGCTGTGTGTGTGTGTGTGTGTACTGTGCACACACAATTGCGAATTAGGAAAACGAATTCGGAGAACGACACAAATGGAATCGCATTAAATCAAATCAAACGAATCGAAATGAAATGAAACATTGCTGCAAAGCTGACTCCCAGGGATTTCGCGAAGAGCTCCCCATTCGACTGCCGTGCAAATCTCAGATGACAGCCGAGCATATTGTCGCCTAATTAATCGCATGTGCATTCCTATAGCCTCCCAGTCATACAGTAGGTGCAATAAGTATGGCACAAGCGCTAATTAGTCTCTGGACGGTGACAATGCGCCGGGGGCGCAGATCAAACGACCGACTTTCGGATTTGCGGCGTTTTAGGGCCTGTCCACAGAGGCCCACAGGTCCTCAGTTACTTTGAATCCCATTTTTTCCCTCGACGGCGCTCTCTTCTCTTCCTTTTATTTTTGGATTTTGTATTTTGTGCCATATTTACCCCTCTGCATTCGAGTCAGGACGAAATTAAACGAAAACACAGCATTCGCGGGAGATCAAAGCAGATGCGACAAGTCTTTGGGGATCCGAAAATGTTTCAAGCTGTCCGGGACGGGAAATTTAAATTAGTTGCATCGTTTAGCAGGGGAACAAATCTGCAAATATTAAAAGAAACTTAAACAGTTGGAAAAAGTACGTAAAAATAAACTTTTACCACTACAAATGTTAAAAACTGCTCAATAATTTTCTAAATTTTTCCCTTTTTTGGCTATAAATGCAATGAAAGAGTTCTAACTGCAATCCCATTGACTAGTTTCCTTAATGGCGACACTTGACCACACAGAAAAAAGTGAACGATAATGGGACTAAAGGAATTCAATGAATCAAATTTAATTTACCAAGAAAATCGGTGGAAAGCGAACAATTGCTAAGAATAATGAGGCGAAATCGCATTAGATGCGGCAGCATCTGCGAAAGTCTCTAATTGTCAATGGCTAAATAATTGAGAGCCAGGAGCTAAGGAGGCGAAAGGAGCTAGCAAAGTGAATAGAACGTAATAGCATTAAGGAAAAATCCAAATGAAAATCACTTTAAATGCTAAACAGATGGTCGCTGGCAGAGGCGTAATAAAAACACATAAAGCGCCTTCGGGCCTTTAAGCATCCATTAAAAATTTAATAACTTTGGCCCGGGCCAAATGCAATTTTGTGAAATTTTCTAGCAAAATTAATTAGTCAAACAATCCATCAGGGCCGGACCTCAACTTGGCCAAGCCGGCAAATTATGCCAGTCTGAAAAAGGTACGAAATCCCGTTGCGAAGGCAGCGACGTGAACGTGACCAAAGCATCCTCACTACGGCCCGAAGGATATTTCATTCAAAACGTTCACGTGCGTCGCCCAAGCTGCGAAAATATTGACCCGGCCAACAGGCTTTCGGGTGGGTAAATTGGGGAGGGGATAACTGAAAAGGGACTGGGACAGTGGATGTGGAAGACAGACGTCCAAAGCCCAACACTTCAAAGGCCGCACCAAAATGTAATTTTAATCAAAAATTGTTCAGCCCCAGGAAATCCCAATACATTGCGAACAACGCAAGGGAATTCAGCCTGCTAATCCTTCTTAAAGGCAGGCGGTTGGCTTAAGTGAAGGATATTGCGACGCATTTAATTTCCATATATTTATGGCACAATCAAGCACAAACAGAATCCTTAACGAAATTTTAGCATTTTAATTTTATTTTCTTTCATATTTTCGGGGTCTCTCAGTGAGAGTTTGATGAGCATGAGCATAGTGACTCCTTAAGCCTTAAATCGATATTTTCAACATGTTTATTATAAGTCCTTTGAATGAATAAAAAATTCAGCAGTCAGTACTTTTTTTTAACTTATTTGCAAAATTAAAGAAAATATTTAGAACCCGAATTGCTTATTGGCTTTTAAATCTTACTCTTCAACAATGAATTTTTATACCCATTACATTTCCTAGTTACTTATGGCTTGAACCTGAATCCTTAACTAGCCTCAAAGTCAGTTTTAATGTCATGCTCAAGTATTTCGAGGTCCTCCAAGACTCCAGGACCTCGACAATTTTCCGGTTTAATCGACTTTTGTGCTGCACAATCACTACCCAAAACAATGTCAGTGCAGAGCAAAGAAAGGACCAGACAGACCGAGGGGCTGTTTGCCGAGCCACAGACAGGACAATTAATTTTTAATGCAAGCCGCTCGGTAGATCAGCAGCAGAGGAGAGCCGGACACAAACAAAAACGGCATCGTTTGGGGGGCAAGTGGCACTGCTAATTGCACTCATTCACACGGCAAGCGACAACAAAGGCGGCGGTCTGAAGAGCAACGAGAAAATGGCAGCAACAACTGCAATGGCTACGAAAATTGCAGCAACTTCAATGGCAAGTCGAGCAACAAGAGAGCCGTCGTCTCCTTGACGCACGGAAACGGAAGCGTTAGTTGCAAGGATATGTTGCAGTGCTGCACAATAGTGAGCGAGACAGTGGGATAAAGTTTTTAGATTCTGTCTACCATTTTCTATTAAAAAATTTTATTGTACAAGAAATATTAAGAGGATTAATAACTGAATTTGATTAAAGTTAAAAATAAATAAAATAGGATATTCAAGGCCATAAGGAATTTCTTTAGACATCCTTAAGCACATCTTTATAAAGCACCTCTTTAGTAAAATATCCTTTCCCTGAGTCCTTAGGTCCCACTGTGCCTGCCTCTGTGTGCAGTGCAATTACGTGCCATTGAGGCAACCCCATTGTTGGTGCAGTGCAGATAGCAAATAGTCGCATCCAGAGAGTCCGGCGCTTACATCCGCCGCCCACGCAACACTCCAGTGTCATTGCCTATTTCCGGCGTAATTGTTATGCCAATTTTTAGGGCCAGCCAGTGTGTGAAATTAAATGAGAGTCAAATAAAGTCGGTAGCGTCCCCAAAAAAGAGCGCATAAATGCGGTTAAATTTGCAGCGTTAAATGTTAACAGTCGATTTTCCAATGCATACGGCAGACCCATAAAAATATCAACGCGTATTTTGCCTGCTCTCGTCTTATCTACTTGAGTCCCCCTAAAACCCTAGCCCTAACCCAATCCCAATCCCAAGCCCAAGCCCCTCTATTAAGCCCCCTTCAACCGCGACGCCGCTGACATTCCTCGTCATCATCATTCCGGCTTAGACTTTGGGGGAGTGCAAATTGACAATTTCTGTGAAATTGCACAAATACGAGCCTGTGCTCCAATTTTTTATGGCAAATTACCCAGCCGCATGTGTGGATAGCTTGGGGCGAGGGGGCGTGGCTTCGCAGGGATCTCACAGCCAGGAAAATGTCATAAAAACGTTTGGCAGACGCTCTCCTACGGCAGGGTTTTTATGATTGGTTTTTAGACGGGTTTCCCTCCCAAAGAGTCGGGAAAATAAAAGGGAAAAATAAATAAAATATAAACTGCGTTATGTTTATGCGCAAAAAAAGGACGAGGCGAGCAGAAAAAGCTATCAGGACATCATCAGCCAGCGTATAATTAAACATTACGCAAAGGCAATAAAAATGTGAGACAAAAAACGAGAGGACTTTTGCTGCATTTGAATGATCCTGAAAAGTGGGATAAAAATATATGGCCTACGTATTTGTGATTATGGAAAGGCCTTTTTGTTGTGTTAACAAAAAACCCATTCACCTAAGGGGGTTAATTAAAGAGTAAATAAATTAAATTAAATATATATTTTTTGAGCAACCCAAACAATTTTAAACCAAAACCGCAACTTTGAAACTTCCTTGACAATGTTGTTCAAGGGGGGAAAACAAATAATATGAAAAGCAAATTTAGCTCAATGTTATGCAAAAATATTTCCCCTCGACAGCTGTTGTTTTTTCTTGGGGAAAACTTTTTGTTTATATTAAAAAGCAATTAATCTGCATATAAGAGTACATGGAAAGTTAATAAACAGCACAAAAGGAAGTCAACGAACCCAACAATTTGTACTCCTCTGTTTAGTTATATTTTGACAATTTTTTTTAAGTTGGGTAAAAAATCCGTTTTGATATTTGTTTTCGATGGCCAAAATGTTCCACGATATTTGCGAAACTTTAAAAGCAATTAAAAAGTTTGTGCAGTGCTATGATTTCCCCTCTTGAATACCTTACGGCCAAAATGAACTTTCCGGGCAGCAGCTGCTGTTGGCCAAGAAAGCGGCATACACACACTTATATAGTACTCGTAGTATAAACATAATGATAAACATAATACGCCGCTGAGTGCCTGAAAGTATGCTTAATTCTGTGCAACTTTAGTGCCTTTAAGTTGCAAGAAAAGGGAAATCCCCTTAAGTGTGCGCCGGACCCTGGAAAACTTTTTCACCAGGCACCCAACCCCGGGCCACACCTCGATGGCTCCCATTCGTTTCTCTAAGTGCACATGCCACAAACAACTTAAGCTCCGCTAGGCAAATGTACAACGAAATGTGGAACTCACTGGCGGCAGGACGAAAAGTGCTCAAAGGAATGCCGACAGAGACGGAGGCAAAAGGCGTTTATTTGCGTTTATAATGTGTGAGCTATTAAAATTTTAGAGGCTGTTAGTGAGGGCTGCGATGGGTGTGTAGACGCACTTGAATTAAAAATGTTTCTGCAGCAGCATAAAACGAAAATTAGTTGATTTTTTTATACGTCCTGTGTGTGTGTGGGGATGGGGGGAGGCGCGAGGCTCTTAAAGCTTTTAGGGCGGCAGCAGCTGCTGCAAAAATCTTTTAAGTGAAAATCCGCACAACGCTTGTGTTTGGATTACATTCATATTCATATATTTGTACTTGTGTGTTGCCGCTTGTGTTTGTGTTGGCAAGCGTAAAGTGGAAATTAACATAAAACAGGCGGGGCCCGTTACGTATACGTAATATCGAGTCGAAGTCGTGATGCCCTCGAAGAAGGCAAATGACTTAATAAAGCAAAATACAGCATATATTTTGTAGGTTTCTCTATAAACTATAACCTGTGGCTTATTAATTATGCAACCAATTTACTGACTCAGCCCATGGACCCTTCATCGCTGCAGAGCTTAACGAACCCAAAAGTCCCACCAAGTTTTATTTACTTTTATATAAATATTTTTTGTGCTGCAAGCCATGGCATTTTTTGCACCTCTCGGATTCAGCTGCAGCTTATTTTTGATGCATATTTTATTTTGCCATTGCATGCGTAATTTTATTTGCTGCCACGCCCATCTCTCCACGGTGCTGTTGCTGCGGCTAGTTGCGGGCTCGTAATTCGCGGAGCAGGTATAAGTTTTATGACCATTGCAGCGATTTTGTTGCTCCTGCTGCCAGGGCAGTCTGAATGGATATTTTTCAGCTTAATTTTTTACTTATTTTTTGGGATTCATAACGAGAAAATTAAATAAAATATCTTTAAAATGAAAGTTAAAAAAATAATTGATTTGTACTCATTTGTTTAATATTATTTTATTATAAGGATAATGTAATGCAATATAATGCATATCCCAATTAGTTCCATAAACATTTAAAAATTTCCCTGGGTAATATAATGAGGCATGTAATAAACAATATAATTTAGATAAACATTTAAAAGCGTCTCTTGTCTTATTCCTGTTTAAATTTTAAAAAATAAAACCCTTCTCTCCTCTAAGCTACACCTGACAACACTGATTCCGGCTGATGACACTGCTCTCCTTTGCTGGAAGCTTGTAAAAAATTTATGCATTCTACAACAAAATTCTGCTTGTTGTCGCCTCTGTGGCTGCACCTGGGCGGATGGTTGTCGTCATCGTCGTCCTGCTGCTGCTGCTGCCAGGATATGCACGGCAATGTGCCAAATTAAGTGCTCTGCCTGCCAAAAAAAAAAGGAGGAGCTGTGGAAAAAAGCATGAGAAATAAAGGACGAAAGCCTGCGTCCGGACGTCGCTTAAGTTGTGATGTAAATTTTAATTTCGCCATGTTATGACATGTTCCCAGGGCTCCTTTGAAGTCCTTCCAGGACTGACTTCACGTCCAAGTGCAAATTAAAGAGGCCTATCCTGGAGCTGGAGCCTTTTGAATTAGTCTTTGGAAAATTCAGTAATGCAATTTGTTGGCCTTCCACGAAGCCGCCTCGAGTTGTTTACTGCGGTCTGGATTCGCGTTGCCAACGGCAACTGGCTAACGCCTGCAAAATTGGCATTTTATCGCAGCTGTTGATAAGTTTTTAATTAGCTTAGGCTTATTAGGCGGCACTTTAGTCGTAAAACTGTGCGGTTGCACGAAGACTCTCCAAGCTCAAGCGTTTAAATTGGTATTAGGGAATAGAGTGTGGCCTAAACTTGATGGGAGAATATATTTAATAACCCAAAAGGCAGAGCGGATGAATTGTTTACATGTAAAAATACGTATACATTTTATTTATGTTTAAATACTTCATTTGCATTCTTTACAATTCTCTTTTGAGGCAAGAAATAAATTCCACATGTAATTTAAATAACATAAATAACTCCAATGCAGATAATTAATACTGTTATTGACAAAATAAACGTCCAATAAATTTCCTTCTTTGCAACTTACACATTTAATTATCACGCATACGTCATGTTGGACGAGCAGATGGCCAAAATAACTTGTAAGCTGCAATGAAATCCTTTTTCGCACACAAATTACCAAACACGATTGCCGGTATCATCGGAGCCATCAATATTTCAAAGGGATTTCACAGCAAACCCGATAGCACAATCAATTTCTTATGAAATTTTCATCTGTTCGTGAGTGAAAGGTCAATTTGGTGTAAATGCTTATTGATTTTTTTTCGGAGCAGCAGCTAGAATGAAATTGAAATTATTTCCAATGACAGCAGTTTAGGGGACGTGTCAGAGAGACGGGACGACATGTGAAAATAAAATAAATATTTATCTAGCCCGTATAATTCCGGCAGTAGCCGGACGGAGTTGAGCAAATCTCTCGAATGGCCCAAGGCTGCTGCTGCGCTCATGTCGTCTTATTAAATCACACAAAATATAAAAAGTTTCACAGACTTTTTCCTGGCCATGTTGAGGTTGAACTGGCTCCTGGTCTCCTCGACTGTCAAATCATTTTGTGATAAGGATATAACAAATGGGTGCACGCACACACGCAAATGAATGCCAGGATTTTCTATCTCGTGTCTGTGTGTGTCTGCTTCATAACTGACAAATGAAAATGTCAAAAAATGTTTGCTGACAAGCTACATAGCTACCAACCAAATGAGAAGGAAAATTTTCCATTTTTCTATGCAAACGCACCGAAAGTTGGCCCGAGAGATGTTTCACCGAAAAATTTAATTAAAATTTCATTCTGGCTTAAGCTCAACGAAAGCAGCAGGAAACTGGAAACTGGAGAACTCTTAAATTAACAACCAATGAGAATGTTTAGAATTGTCAAAGCGGCATTTAAAGTAATTGTTTTCAGAAATGGGATATTTATTGGCGCGGCTGGAGATGAAATATCCAAGAAATATGTATGGTAAATTGCTCAAAATCTACAATAACATAAATGAATTGAGGTATTTCAATAACACAAATATGTGTTGTTTTCCGGATATATGGTATCCATACATTTTCCTAATTAACAAACTCCCATTTTGAGTAAGTCAGAGGCTTAAGTGCCCTCTCCGGTTCGGTGTATCATTACAATCTCGGCTTCAATTACAAGCTAAGCACTAAACATTTGAGCGAATGCCGAAAGCAGGTGGCCATGATTAATGTTTGGTTATTAATAACGTCGCAGGACAGCCTCTTCAGGTGCCTGCCACATCGAGTCACTTTCTGGAGTATCCATTACGCATTTGCATTGGCGCCAGACGGTTTGTTTTCGTCTCCTGCCAGCTGAAATTCTAGTCTGTCCGTAATTTTTAGACCAGGCCAAAATGGCCAGCTAATGAAGCGACGGAATCTTTTCCGTTTTTGGATACGTTTTTGTGTTTTCCTCCATCTCGGATTTCCAAAGAGCAGTTTTACTCGTGTAAAAACACAGAGTTCGGGGAAATCCGGGGCTTTGTTTTATGCGAACTCGCAATTTCTTGGTTCTCGCAATAAACCTGCATTTAAGTTAATTTTCCTGTAATTTATCTGTTATTTAACTAAGGCAGCCACCGTGCAATATGTTGCATGATTTATGCCTGACATTTTCAATTGTTTATTGCTCTCGTTTCCTGTTCTACTTCGGTCTGTCTTTTGTTTTCCACTTAGATTAATTTTGACAAATATAAATGTCAGAATGGTCCTGGTTTTGGTCCTGGACTTGGACAATTTAATGAACCCCCCCAGTGTGCTCATAAAAATATGAATAATACGTAAATAACGGCGGGGACAAGGTGGAAACATAATGATGTGCCTTAATGGGGCCAGCAAATTATTGGGATTATGTCAACAAAGCGACCAATCCATTTCCATCCAATTAAAGTCGGACAATGCCAACTCAATTCGAGCTTCGCTGTGTCAACGAAGGGATGCGATTGCCATTGCGATTGCGATTTTTATTTCATTTTATCCAGCTGAAAGGATATGCATTTACATAACATCGATTCGTATAATAATTAGCTTATTGTTGCTCTGGCCCCGCATTCAGGCTGAAATCGAGCCAACTTCATCCGATGCGGATTCATTGTAAAAGAAAACAAACACTTGAATAATTCAGGAGCCTCGTCGAAGCACGAACATCGCGGCTGTGAAGCGTATTTAAAATAAATCAACCCGCGCGTGTGAATGTGTAAGTTTATTATTGGGAATAAATTATCTTGTCCAAGGACAATTTATGGAACCATGTCACGCAGATAATGGGCCAAATTATTTTCAATTTATTTGCGCGTTAATCGCACGCTAGAAAATTAGTTTTACTGTAATCGTGAATTGCAAAACATGTCTGGGGATTAAATGAAAATATTTCATATATATTTTCCCTTGCTTATATTTTTGGATCATCGATTTGTAATTAATATTTGTCTGCCAAACGGATAATAAATGGTATATTTTAATATGGAAATTATGTCTAATAAAATAAAAAAATGAAAATAATATTGAAGTTTAGAAAATATTTTCGTTACCTAATTAATTGTCTGATTAATTTTAAAGCAAGATTAAAAAAAAGAAACCTTAAAACCAATATGAACACAATTTCCTTTTCGCTCCCAACTAATCCCTTCTCTTTGGCTCTTTTTTAATATTCTTGCAGGAACCGCCATTTAAGGACACACAAAACAACTTCGACAAGAACACGCGGCAAATGCATTACATTATAATTTCATTAAGGACAAAAGCCTTTCTCTGCCAGCGGTGAAACAACGTTGCCAGGAGATAAAAGAGCGCCAAAGGATAGCGAAGGAGAAAGGCTCACGAGGAAAGTCGGAAAGCCACAAGGGGCGACAATAGCCGCGGAGCCCATTGCCTACTTCTGGGCGCTGTCAAGCGAAAATCAAGAGCCTCGCATTTTTATGAAATTAATACAAAGGACACGGCAAGGAGCAGCAGCTGAAGCCGAGGCGGTAGAAGTGCCAGCGGAAACTAGAGTGGAAACGGAAGTGGCAGCCATGACAAAAGCCGTGGCGGCGCCAGGACAACGATGAGCGGCACTCCGATAGCGACAATAATGGCAGAAGCGCTCCTCCTCTCGAGGCCCGACACCGCTAGACACCGCATAGACGTGACCGCCGCCGATCGGCTAATAGCATTTACCCGCGGAGCCGATTCCACGGCCTAACTTGACATGCCAACGTGACCCAGCTGGCGAAAATATTTACCCAAGAACCAAGTCAGCGAAAGAAGCGAAAAATCACTCAAAAATTCTCTAAACATAAAGAAAACAGACAGCCAATCTCGGAGCACTTGAGACAATGGGTCGTGGCCAGCAATTCTCGATAGTGCTCCTCGCAGCGGTTACCCTCATCCTGACCCCCGCCCCGGTGCGCAGCTGTCCGCCCGAGGTGTGTGTGTGCAAGTGGAAGGGCGGCAAGCAGACCGTCGAGTGCGGGGGCCAGCAGCTGTCCAATCTGCCCGAGGGCATGGACCCCGGCACCCAGGTGCTCAACTTTAGCGGCAACGCCCTGCAGGTGCTGCAGTCGGAGCGCTTCCTGCGCATGGACCTGCTCAACCTGCAGAAGATCTATCTGTCCCGGAACCAGCTGATCCGGATCCACGAGAAGGCCTTCCGTGGCCTGACCAACCTGGTGGAGCTGGACCTCAGCGATAATGCGCTGCAGAATGTGCCGAGCGAGACGTTTCAGGACTACAGCTCCCTGATGCGCCTCTCGCTCAGCGGCAATCCCATCCGGGAGCTAAAGACCTCGGCCTTCCGCCACCTCTCGTTCCTCACCACGCTGGAGCTGTCCAACTGCCAGGTGGAGCGCATCGAGAACGAGGCCTTCGTGGGCATGGACAATCTGGAGTGGCTGCGCCTGGACGGCAACCGGATTGGCTTTATTCAGGGCAATCACATCCTGCCCAAGTCGCTGCATGGCATCAGCCTGCACAGCAATCGCTGGACCTGCGACTGTCGCCTCCTAGACGTCCACTCTTGGCTGGTCAACTACAACACTCCGCTCGCGGAGGAGCCCAAATGCATGGAGCCGGCGCGCCTTAAAGGTCAGGTGATCAAAGGCCTGCAGCGGGAGCAGCTGGCCTGCCTGCCGGAGGTGAGTCCTCAGTCCAGCTACACGGAGGTGAGCGAAGGCCGGAACATGTCCATCACCTGCCTGGTGCGGGCCATTCCAGAGCCAAAGGTCCTTTGGTTGTTCAACGGCCAGGTGATGAGCAACGACAGTCTGATGGACAACCTGCACATGTTCTACTACATCGACGAGACCATCGGCAACAGCGGCGCCGAGGAGAAGCGCAGCGAGATCTTCATCTACAATGTGGGCGCCGAGGACAACGGCACCTTCTCCTGCGTGGGTCAGAATATCGCCGGCACCACCTTCAGCAACTACACGTTGAGGGTCATCATCAAGGAGCCGCCGGTGGTCAACGAGGTTTCCTTCCCTCGCGACTACATGAACTACATAGTGGCCAGCAGTGCCGGCGGTGGCATCATCTTCGTGGTGCTCCTCTGCACCATAGTGGTCAAGTGCAAGAAGCCCTCGGAACCGGCCAAGCAGCGAAAAAAATGTGACCAGGTGACGAGCATAGCTGGCGGTACGGACTCCTCGACGGGCAGTGGCCAGGATACGGGCATGATGAAGTGCGCCTCGATCCTAAACGACGGCGGCGACAGTCTGAATGGGAATGCTGGTCTCCTGCTAGGAGACACTCTCACGCCAACCAAGGCCGCAAATGGAGCAGCCGGAGGTGGCATCATCCTAGGGAACCAGATGAAGCAGAATCTCCTTCTCTATGCCACACCGAATCCTGCACAGCAGCAGCTGCAACTGAACGTGAATCTGATGGGATCTGGTCCGGGATCGCCGCCGTTGCTCCTGAGCAACGGTCATGGTTTGGCCGCCGCCTACTGCTCGCCGCCAGCCTCCTTGCGGAACTACCAAGAGAAGAATCCTGACCTCGTCAACGATGCGGAGAGCGTGAAGCACAAGCTGAAGACGGCGGTGAGTCTGGACGGAGCCGGCGAGTACGAGACCCAAAGCGACTGTGGCCAGTACGAGGGTTGCTATCAGCTGGCGGCTGCTCCGCATCCCGGACACCCCGGGCACCCTGGACATCCCGGTGTGCACCCACATCAGCTGTCGGGACACCCGCTGATGGGACGCTTCACCCAGGCGATGACCACACTGCCCAGGGGCATGCAGCTGAAGCCGGCCCCACATCAAGTGGATGTGCACCTGAACCCCGTTTGTTTCCTGGGCCAGGACGGAGCCTTCGCCTACGACTATAGCAGTGCCCACCTGGTGCAGCAGTCACCGCAGCAGCAGCAACAGCAGCACCAGCAGCAGCAGCAACAGGTGCAGCCGGCCGCCAACTTCTACCGGACGCTGCCCCACAACAGGTTGCACAAGCAGCAGCAGTTTCAGGCAGCAGCGGCAGCCGGAGGTGGCCCCGGAAATCCCACCCTGCGCTACAGCCTGGAGGCGGAGTTCATCCAGCGTGGGCCCACGGTCAGCTACGAGAAGTATCAGCTGCCCAATGTGCGCTTCACCGCCGAGGGATATCCGCAGCAGCAGCAGCAGCAACAGATTATGCAGCAGCAACAGCAGCAGATTCTGCAGCAGCAACACCAATTCCCATCGCCTCCAGAGGGCTACAAGAGCGACCTGGCCGTGATGCCGGCACCGTTCCAGCAGTGGCCCAGTTGCCTGCCCGGCTATCGCTTCGCCCAGTCACCCACCAGTCAGCCAGCGGTGGCCACTCCGCCCGGACAGCCGAATCCACCAGCATCGGCATCGGGCCAGGCGCAGGCTCAGACCTGCAGCATACCGGAGCTGGACGAGAGTGAGTCCCAGTCGCCGCGTTTGGAGGAGGCTGCCTCCGCCGCCGCCGCTGCCGCCGCTGCAGTGCCTGCGGCCAGCGAGGAGGGAGACTCGGAGGCCGCGAAACTTAAACAGCTTAACGGTCCCTTGGCCGACAGTCCCGACGAGGGATATGTGGGCGATGGGCAGGAGACGAGCGACATTTGACCCGGCCAGCAGCCAGCCCGGAGCCAGGAGGAAGCGGCCTTAGACGATTCAGTGGCCCTGTAAGCGGCCAGGCTGATCACCAACCACTCATAGCCTAAGTTCACCCTACCCAGCAGGAGTGACCTCTTGCCGAAGTCCTCGCCTGCCGTTACTTACACTTCCCCCTTTTTTTTCTGTTTGTTGGTTTGCCCGCAAAAAAAAAAAAACAAGCAAACAAAAGGCAGACCCAAGTTTAACCTAATAATTGGCAGAGAGCGAGGGAGAGAAAGGGAACTCGGAATACAAGACCGAAAAGGAGAAGTCCCAGAAAAGCGGAAGAAGCGTAGAAGAAAGGACTTTTGGGCAGACCGAAGGATGCCTTGCTTTCTAGGATATATTTTGTTTTATTTGCTTAAGGATTTCGATTTATTTTCTATAAATACTTAAATTTAAATATAAAATATTTCCTAGGTTTGGTTTCCTTAAGAATCTTATTAACACATTTATTTCTATAATATTTTATATTATTTATTTAACAAAAATTATGATTATTTCAAGACCCACTTCCTTAACCAACTGCACCACATTTTCGAAGGACTTTTGCGGCTTTTTAGGGTACCTGGCAGAACAATGGACAGGACCTAACCTAATAAAGCCGAAAAACAAAGACGCCGCTAAACAAAAGCCTCTTGTCGTTGTTTGTTTCTGTTTGCTGCGTGCTTCGAGTGGCAAGCTGGCAGCATTTTATTTCCGCTGATGTAATTGAAAAACTTTTTCATTTAATATAAAGTTTTCAGCAGCCTCTCCCCGCAGCACAGTGAAGAGAGAGCAAAGAAAAGGCAAAGAAAATCCGGGGCCTACGACTAGACATGTGTGTGTGTGTGTTGGGGTGTTGAGGGACTGCTGTGTCCTGTATGTGTGCCGATTGAGTTGTCCGACTCTCGGAGGCGTTGTTAGTTGACAATCGGTGGCAGGGGGATGGGCGGAGGCTTTACAGCCCTTCACCACTTCCTCGGGATCCTTGGGATCCACTTCGCAGCGGTTCCGAGCCGGTGGCTCACTTCAGAGCCAAGTGGCATGTGTTTTCACCATGGCGACACCTGCTCTCCGGAACACAAAGGACTCCCCGGCTCGAGGACTCTGTTGGCTGTTGAACCTTTTGCAGAAGCCGTGCCGGAATCCGAATGGGAATCGCAATCGGTGGCGAAGGCGGAGGCGGATGGGCCTGGGTCTGAAAGGCTAAGTGGGGAATTCCGGACGAAAATCGCGAGTGGCATTAAGGACTTCCCCCCTTTGTAGTGTGCTCTAGTTTATGAAATTTTAATTTGGGCCACATCCGCTTCACTGTTGCATTTAAATAATTTATCGCCTTTACTTTCCCCGGAACTTTCTCTGGGTCCTAAGCAAACTTCACCTCACCTCGCCTCATCCAGACTTTAATTCTCCCGCCTTAAGTTTGTTGTACCGAATCGAACAGACAAGAACACAAGTGTTTCCGGGTAACATTTAACGTAGATATCGTAAATTATAGCGGCTACCATTGTAAGGACTAACTAAATATAGGCTAACCCCCGACCGTTTGAGACTTGTATGTAAATCGTAGCCATAGGAATCGTTTAAGCAGCGCCCCGGCTTTCCCCCTTAACGTAAATGTTATGTAAAGTACCATACAATATTGCAACTCTCTCCCCTCTCCCCCATTGTAAATTGATGCAAAAATAAAAACATGTAGCAAAGTGTTTGCAAAATATTTTGAAGGATGTAAGTAACCACAAACAAACAATTAGCAATAGAGGAGCTGCATACGAGAAGGACGACGAGCAGAAGCAATCATTTAAGCCGTATGGAGGAGTTCTGTAAATTGCATAAATAAATCATTAGCTGTAAGAACAAGGCAAACACTAACACCTACAGGACACACACTCACACTCATGCCTAGCGAATGGTTAAGTTTTATTTTCACCAAGTGAGTTAGTTGGCAAGCTGCACCCAAAGGAATATAGTAACAGAAACTAAATTAAACAAAACAAAACCATAAAAAAAAATATACATTTTAGCCTAGAAAACAGAAAACTGTTTAAATCTCAACACGAACACAGACAGACACTCAACGGAATACTGAACAAAAGAATTTGCTGGCAGGACTCTGCCGAATGGAAAGTAATTTTAAATATTATATGGAATACCCTGCAGAAATAATGAAAATGTTTAGCAATAAGTTTAATGGTTAAGCAAAGCAAGACATATATTAAGAAAATATGAAGTCACAAATATTTAAAGGATAACAAATGAGAGAAAACGTCAGAGAAAGAAAATACAACAAAAAAAAAACAGTCTAGTTATAAATTAATTTTTTAAGTTCAATTAAAATTCAAATGCATTATGATAATAACAGAGGCAAAGTGTAAAAAGGATAAGAGAGAAATTAAACCGAATAAAAAGCATTAAACCGAAGAAGAATTTAATAAAAACTAAATTATGCCGTCTTTTATTCAAGCCAACAAAAGGGATGCGAACAATTCCAGCGATTGAATATTAAATAGACGAAGATGGAGCACTTCATCTTTTCTTTTTTTTCTCTCAGCGCGATAAAGCCGAGATAAGGACGAATGGCGTGGGAAATGCAAATGCGCCACTAAGTAGGCAGCAGAAAAAAATTCCAGCTGGAAGGACCTAGCTAAATGCGTTGGAGTATTGAAAGAAAATTAAGTAGAGGATAAAGTGTGCTGGGAACAAAAAGGAGCGAAAGAAAGTGCAGATAAATACCTCCTTGGGTTGATTAAAATCATCGTAGCTTCAACTTCAATCAACTAGAGAATTTTTCCAGCATCTGGAATCGTTTCAAAAAGGATTTGAGGGAGAGAGAGTAGAGGTCAAGAGGCTATAAGATTGAAAACGAATTATTTATAATATTTAAAAAATTGTTTTTCTTTAATCTCGTTTAATTACAGCAACTTAAATCTTATCCCAAGGACTTGGTGAAATCCTGCGTGTGTAATGACTAGTTTACTTAGCTTACCAAGCTTTTCCCTGCAACTAACCCGCTGCAACGCATCACCAAGGTCGTTTGCCTGCCTCAAGATGCGCAAATCACGCATACGCAGTGTGTGCCCGAAATGAGCACAACACGGCGCGGCAAGGTCACAGCCCGGCTTTAACTCAAAGCCAAGCAGATCCACAAGCACGAAAAGACCCTCACAAGACCCCAACCCCAACCCAAACCCCCACCCGCAACCGGTCCGTACAAGGAGACGTAGCCAGAGGCGAAGGCGCACTGAAAATCCCGGACCCGGCACTGACGCATTATACGTTTCAGTGCGCAATAATGTCATTAAAAGGCGCAAAAGGAGCACGGCTGCGAGCGCCGAAAGGAAAGCACAACTGGGTCAGTTAATGCAGCCAGTTGTTACCTCGACCTGACATTTATGAGCGTGCCGTAGTAGATAGCTGGCCCGGAGCCCAGGATCCCGGGATCCAAAGACCCCTTGCCGGCGTCGAGCAATTAAGAGCAGGGTTTAAAACAGCTCCGCTCCGGCAGCTCCACACGAGTCGAGTGTCGAAATTTATTGGAAATGCCTTAAGCCTGCACACCCGAAAGTCATCTAAAGCCGCCAGAAATATGGGCGCCCCTCCCTCCTCGAGCCACATCGTTGACAGCGATGGAGAGAAAGCAAAGCCAGGCAGGAATTGCGGTGGCGGCATCAAAATCAAAGACGGGACACCCGGCTGCGACCAGAAACCAAAGTCAGAGGCGCGCATAATTAATGTAGGCATAAAAACAAGTGACTTGTAAATATTGCCAAGGCAATGCACAAGTTGCGGATGAGGAGACACGCACACACAAAGCCGAAGGCACAACTCCCAAATGCCAAGTATCTTTGGGTTGCGAATATGGCCGGGGTTGCCTTTGGTGTGGCCACTTACAAAGTGGCAAGTACAAGGAAGGACTGCGATTCTGAGGTTACCAAGAACAGTGGGACTGAGTTGGCAGAATATGAAAGTAAATACAAATTAAAATAATTTAAACAATTCAATAAGATAAAACTTTGCGTTTCTGATTAAAATTTCTGCAATTTCAAGACTGTAAAAATTTTAATAGATTTTTTTTCTTGCCACAACTGCAGAAGGGACACCACTGTTCTGGATCTAAGTTTCACTTTGGTGGCATGGTGGCCCGAGTGGGCAAGACGCAGAGCCACTTAAAAGCGAACATACACACACACACACATGTGTGGGCGTCCTTGTTGTTTATGTATGTGTGTGTGTTGAAGCGTCCCTCTTCGTCCTGCCATGGCAGGACCAGCGCTTGCTTCCTGGCGTTTATACGGTCTGGCGATTGTGACATTGTAGCTACAATTACAAGCGGAAGTGACGCACATCAACGCACAAATATGGAGGCGTCTATCTCTGCTTTATGTACGGCTAATGCGGCACTAAAGCTGCGCACAAATTGGGCTTATCGTATGGTTATTCCGATTCTATTTTATGCCCCCCAACTCACCACGACCCAGCTGCCTTCGGCCCCGAAACATTGTGTGAAAAATGTTGAGTCAAAGTTTGTGGCATTAATGCGGAACATCCGCCATGAGCTGTGTGCTATATGCTGTGTGCTGTGTGCCGGCGGATGTGTGGCCCAGTCGTTTGATATCTACATAAGTTGGCTAGTTTGTCTTATAAAGTTATTAACCAAAATTAATGTTAGTTATAAAATTTGCTCTGTGGTTCGGAAGTGCTTGTGCATAAAATAAACGATTCAAGGCAGTCCATATGCATACAGCAGATGTCGTAATTATAGTGCTATTTATATCTTAAAGATTTGTAAAAGGAAACAATAATATCTTTCAGTGGTTTATATACTCATAGCTTATTGAATAATAAATCAAATGGAAATAAATGACTTAATTTAAATGCATTTATTTAATATAAAACAATTCACTCTCCTTTAATTAATTTAAGACTTGAAATTTATTTAATTTACTAATTTAATGCCATAATCATTCGACCGCATCTGTTTCTATCTCCGGTTTTTGTGGTTTGCAACCTCAAGAAAGGCAATCAGAGTCATGCATAAGTAAACCATCTCAAAATGCCAGGTGATACATGGCAAGCTTTGTTGGTCATTAAGGCCTGCAGATATTAGGCATTGAGGGGGCTTAGCTTGCCAATTAAATATTGACGAGTGCATTATACATACAAGCTTTAGATTTTAATTTAAAACTAACACTACTTAAAACTTTGCGCATAAGTTACGCCATATTTGAGAGCACGTTTCCTGCAACTGGAAAACTTGGCCAATTTCAAATCCCTGACATCACGAGAGTCGTTGCCAACTTGCCTCGTTTCGGGCTAAGCCATAAAAAGAACGGATCCCGGGGATCTTTTGTCACATGTTCCTTTTTCGGAGTCGGAATTAAATATTCGCATTTACGCATGCATGCACATTAATTTGCATAACTAATAATGTCCTTCCAACGAAAAATGTACAAAACTTTGGGTGTCCCAGGCAAAGTGGAAGCTGGACATTGGACTCTGGGACTGCGGAAATATGTCAAACTGCAAAACTCGGATGACAAACAATGGACGGAGACCGAAACGTGCCCGGCCACGAATAGAGCAGCTGCGGAGATGTCCTCCAAATTAATTCAAACTCATAAAATATTGACTATAAACAGACCTGGCCTGCTGGCCAGCTGGCCCAAAAAAGATGATGGGGGATGTCGTGGGATGGCGGCCATCTATCTTTGAAAAACCTACACGTATTTTGGGGCCGGGCTCCCTTTTTTGGTATTTGTCTAGTTGTCAATTTTTAATGTGGCTGCTTGACAAATCAATTTTGCGAGACTGCGACAAATGAAACGAACAGCGCCGAACAAAGGACTTCTTCGGAAACTTTCTATTTGCCAGATCCGGCACACAAAGAGCAATGTCAACGTCTTTAGGATAATTTGATTCGGATCTTGCCATGTCCCCCACTTTCCCACTTGCCCAGCTTTCTCACTATTTTGCCAAATTGATGGAATTTTAAATTTGTTTTGCCAGGCAACGTTCATTGACTGGCAATTAGAATAATTTGCCCAGCTGTTGCCACAGTCCTGCTGCTGCCTCGAAAAGGACTTTGACTTGGCCATTCCTGCCGGTGATTACACTAGAATATTTGCCAAAATATTTAATAGTCTCACTTTACACTGACTTTGTCAAGTCTTCGACTATCTTACACTTAAATTTAGTTAATATCAATAACGTTTTATAAATATTTTCCCACCTAACAGCAAGTGCAAGTAATAGGATATTTAAATGTTTTAAAAAAACATTTTCATAGATTAAATAATGATTTTTCGCCCAATTTTCCCTTTGGTTGTATACGTTTATCTTTGGCCAAAAGACTGCCCAATATTCTCAACACACACACACACACTCTGGTACAAACCCTTTTGCAAGGATATTCCAAACACTCTCTAAACACAAATCACCAAATAACCAAACAGGTTTCTGGTCAAAGCCATCCTTTGGCCACACACACACACACTATTTCTCCATGCGTATTAAGTGTAATTAACTTGGCCAACAACTCCGACTGAGCTCCAAGATGGCCCGAGGGCCTGGCCTAAGCCTTTGTTTGTTTATTTCTAGCCTTTGTTGTATAATTTAAATGGATTTTGTGGTTATTTTAAAGATAACAGTTGCAGTGCTCCGTGTATCTGCTCCATAATAAGTCTAAGCTGGGCAAGCGGTTCCTTGCAATCCTTCCGTTTGTTTTTTCGGGTCCGGGCCAGGCTCTTTTTGTAATTAATACTATGTAGTTCCGGCTGACCTAGTTTCTGAGGGGGGAATAAGCGCTAAAACGATTTACGGGCCCAGGCAAGGAGTCTTTAGAGTTGCGGCCATGATATAACAATTATTTGCTGTTTGCAATTGAATCTTAATCGCCCCAAGGAGGTAGGCAAAACCAACGCACTTTTGCTTTAAGCGAAGGACATGGTTCTTAAATGCTGCTTGTAATGAATTTACAAGTCGGCCACCTTTGGCTCACATTGACAATTCACAAAAGCTCAACACTTTGCTGCTGCTGCTGCTGGGAAAAATCAATTTATATGTTAATTCGTAAGCAAAATCCACAACGTGGAGGGAAAGTGTGTGAAAGCTTTGCCAGGACTCCTCCTCCTCCCTTTTGGATGCCAAAATATTCACTCACGCAGCAAAAAAAGAACGAGAAAAAAATCTGTAAGCCATCAGTTGGCAGAACAACATGACAGCCCTGAGAGGCGTCACTTTGAGCCAGGATGCACGCATCCTTTGTTGAGCTGCAGTGGGGCATGTATTTAAAAATAGGTCGAGAGGCAGTGGGAATTGTTGAAATATTAAGAAATTAAACAAACAACTTTCTATACATATTATAAAAAGAAAATTTAAACCCTTCATCAACATAAAATTAAGTTAATCTTCTCCCATTAAAAACAATAAATTACTTTAAAAGCTCAGTAAGAAAATGAATTACTTGGCAATAAAAGTGTATTTCAAGTTTGAAACATCATAAAACTAACTTTCCCTTTCTGCCTTATTGTGTTTGTTTCCCACAACAATTGCAACAACTATAAAATATGGCGCTGGATCAACAGAGAAACCTCGGACAAGTTAAAAGGATGACAACAACAAAAAAAACAGCCAAAATATGGTTGGCTTTAAAGCATTTTATAAGGCGTTACCCTTCAGGGGAGCGCAAAAAAGGTCGCTCATAAATCTCGGACGGGGAAATACCTACAATTTTTGTATTGTCTTCTAACTTTTGGCTTTTGAATCGGTCGGCAAGCGTTTAAGCTATGTCGAGTTATCCTTAGACCTGGTAAACAACTCGGGTGGCTCTCCCCTGCCTCGCCCACACCCGCGCCCCCTGCCCGCCCTGCCAGCTAACCCAACGCATTCGCACAAAGTTCAAGATTTAGATGCGTTAAGCGTTATTTATGGCCGCAAATAAATAAAGCTTAAACCATACGCAATGCCTCATTGTGGCGTTGAAAGTTTTCGACGTTCATTCCAATTTGGGTGTGTGTGGGTGTCTTCTCTCCGGGTGTGCGAGTGCCTGTATGTGCGAAAGGATATGCCGCAGGGCCGCAGGACCTCTGTCTAATTAGGAAATGTTCGCATGCCACATCGCAGTCGGAATAATAAGTCCGCATTCAAATGGACACAAGGATAAGTAAATTTATCTCCAGCTTCCTGGTGAAAATTTAAATTTTTTAAGGGAAAAATTAACACAAAACAGACAAGAAATTTAAACAATAAAAACTTTAATATTGCAATTAAATAATACAATTGATTTAGTTACATTTCTAAATATTAATTAAATAAATACCCCTTCAGGCTATTTTAATTTTAATCCAACTTCAGTCAGTTTTTTCGCAATAAAATAATTTATATAAAACACTAAACTTAATCAATAAAATTACAAAAAAAATTAAAACAAAAGTTTAATTAGTTCAAATTTAAATTTAATGCGATTACCTAATTGAAACACAATTTCCAAAGTCAGCTCACTTTAGAATTTTTATTAATTTCCACTTGAAACTACAACTGTTTGCATGGCTAATTAAATATCCCTTCAAAACCTGCACTTTTTGCTCAGTGTCAGATAAATTTCCTAGCATTATTGACAAGACAGCAATAATGTAAATAAAATTAATAATTGGACGAGCAGAATTAAGCTGTTCACAAATTGCTCTCGTCTGGCTGTGAATTTTTTATAAGCGAAACAAAAAACACACAGAAACACACGCACGGCAGACACAAAATCTTTTGAACAGAAGCATTATGAAAACACAATAAAACCGCACTGTTGTTTGAACTAATTAATTTTGAAATTTTAAATGTGCGACGAGCTAATTACACAAACTCTATTGAACGCAAACAAAAACAGGACGAACTCTGGGGGGCAGGAGTTGAAAAATCGCTTCAGCTATTACAATTACCTGAACGTGGCTGGGAGCGAGAGCGCAGTCAATAAAAGCGATGCAAAATTGTTAATTAAATTCCACCGAAATGAACTGCGCCCAGCAGTCGAGCGCCAAATCAAATCAACCGCCACTGGACCATATTAAATAGAATACCGAATGCCAAATTCCAAATCCAAATCTGGCCCGGCCGCAGAGGCCAATCGGTTAAATTTACCTTCGATAAAATGCCATCGACAAATGCCCAGCCGACATCGTGCAGTTTGACAAAATTACCATAAATAAATTTTAGATATTCGCCCCCCCTAGGCCACGGTCGTAGAGTGCGGACAGGAGCATTTCTGATGTTTGGTCGTCATTGGCAAATTTGTCAAATATGCGTGTGTGTGTGTGTGTGTGTGTGTGTGTATGGGTGTGCGGCTAAAATTATTGAGTTTTTGCCAAAGTCGCAAAAGAGTCGTCCATACATTTTGCAACATTTCGCGACTGCGCGGAAATTGCAATTAGAGTCCTGGCTGCGCATAAATAACTCGCAAATTGTTGTGTGTGGCGGCTCCTGCGCTGAGAAATTTATGGCGGAACATCTCGAATGGCGGATACCAATTGGAAGGCAATAAATAGTATAAGGAGAATAGGAAATGAAATAAAAGGCAGCGGCAGGGTTAATTTATATACCATAATTTATTGTTATTTATCAAAAAGATAACAATTATCTTAGGCAAAAATATGACTTTAAATGACAGGCAAGGCACAAAAGCATTTCTTTTAATTGATAGAAATAGAAAAGTCACGGAAATAAATGTATTATTTGTTTTAAAATAAATTTGCAGTCACTCTAATAATACATTAATTAAAAGTAGCTTATAAACTAATGAACAACCGAATCCTCATCAATGCCATTGATCATCTGAACTCCTATCTCCTTTTTATGATGTTTTTCTTCATTAACTTTCAGCTTTTAGTCTATTTTTGACTCTCACATTGGCCAGTGACCATCCATCCTGGCCCATCCATGGATAGAGTATGGCCATGGACAGCAGTTAGGCACATAAATTATACAAACAAACTGAACGCAAAAGGCAAACAAAATTGTTACGGGCCATGGCAACGTCGTAGGAATCGAAATAGGGTTTTTCCCGGGATATTGGGTTATTGGCTGTGGGGGGGCGTGGAGTATGGAGCGTGGGAAAAGCTCCATGGAAATGGGTTTGAGAGCGGCACCATCAGCGGCGTAAAATGAAAATCCGGGCGGCCCTTGTCAGCATGATTAATGATGACGTTTACAAAGGCATCCTAGGCTGGCCAGCGGGCCATCAGGATCAGAAGGGACTCGTTCGCTCCTTTTTCCGGGCTCGAGGCGCTTGCAAAGTGTCCGTGCTAATCCACATCATGACTGCAAATAATAGAACTTAATCTATTTTCAATATGGCAGCGGCAGCGCAACACAAATTAAGAACTCATCAATTTTTAATGCCGCTCCGTGGGAGATGGGCAAAAGTTTCGCCCACGCCGGGCTCCACTTGAAAAATACACCCCGGGGAATAGCTCGGAAGTCTCCGGCAACTTTGCTGCGTAGGAATGGGAAATGCGGTGTATGCTGCCTGACTGCCTGTCTTGACCAACAAGAGGGCTTAAGGTTATATTTTTACAAACAACATAAAAGTTTCACACTTTCCCTTCATGCTTCCGTTGCCCTTGCGGGTGTTGATACAGCCCGTCGTTTGGACTTTAAAGGCAGGAATGAAACTGGCCAAGATTATTGTTAAATAGAAATGAAATCTAAGTTAGGAAAGGACCTTGAATTTATGATTTTAATTTAAACAATAAAGTTTAGGTGCTTTTAATATTTTATTTATTTATTTATTTATTTATTTCTGTGAATGGATTGCATTTCCCTCTGACTAACACAGCCAGGACTCATGTAGGCACGAGTGACCCTCCTCCAGCGGGAAACTGAACTCTCTTTCATTTCCTGCTAGCAACTCTAATTAGCATTTGTCCATTTAGCACTTCAAACAAGTCGCATCCGGAGCCCCGTTGCTGCCGGCTAAGCGATTTTAAAGTCGCGAACTGCAAACAGTTGCCCGTTGTCAACGCAGTTTGCTCGGCTGTAATTGAAGACCATGGACAGGGGGCATCACATCACGAAATAGGACCCAGAACTGGAATACAGAGACAGAGCGTGGCCCAAAAATTCAAGAGAGCTGCTGATCAACCGCCAACAGCAAACACAGGCGTTGCCAAAGCAGTAACAGCTCCAATCCCAGTGGCCTGAAATGACAGACGCAGATGCTCCGCCCAGCGGATACGGATTCAGTTACAGCTACAGATACAGATACAGATACACAGAGGCAGATAGATACTAGATACACGAACAGATACAGAGAGATACAGGAGGCACGGGACAACATACTGCTAAACTAATTAACTAAGCGCAGCTGTGGCGACGTCACCTTCAGAGCCGCTGTCGTCGACCGCATTCGCGTCTGTTGCCGGGGGTCAGGATTTTTTTTCCGCCTCACTGCTGCACAAGTGCGTGCTGCAGCCCTACGAGAGTGGATTGAAAAGGTTACGAAAAGGAAGGGAAATTATCTACCAAGCATAGGGAGTGTGATAGATTTTTTAATTAATTTTAGGTCTGGAATCGCTGGAATTTCTCGAGAGAAATTCTATAAAAAATACTGATTAAATAAAATGTTTTCAGTATAATATTCCCCCCAAAATGGCATTCGAATAATCTCCCTTTGGGCCAACTTATGTGACATCCCTCGCTCCAACTTTAGTTAGTGTTTTTGTGAGGCGGACATTAGGCTCGGGCTTGTTGTGGCCGCTGGTTTGGGGCGGCGGCAATTTCCAGTTGCCAACTCTGCACTCACTTGTTTGGCAATTAATTTGCCGGCGTCTGTTATTTCTTTTCCCCGGCATGAGTGTTTGCAATCTAAACACGGTTATTCGCTAATTAGCAAAAAACAAGCACACAGATACGATTCCGGCGACGGGGCAGAAGGGGGGGGCGGGAAAGCTACAATTCCCTGTGGTTCTCTGTTTGTTTTCGGAGGTGCTTGGCCTCGTTGCCATTTATTGGCGCCTCCCCAAAAGCCCCGAACCCCGTCCCCAGGCCCTTGCCATGGGCTTCCTTTTTTTTCGCACTCTCGCAGGGAATTAGGTCGCCTTGTAATTAGCTGCTGCTGCTTTAATTTTAGCACTTCACTTTTTGTTTTCCTATTTTCTGTATATTTGTTTTAAGTGACGTCGCGAAAAGCGCAGCAATTGCAGGGAAGGCTTCAAGTGTGGCTGCTATAAAATTCTAAATTAGGCCTACAAAAAATTGTTACTGGCACGAAAGGAAGGCTTAAATGTTTAGCTCTTAATTAGTGAAAAGTATAAAGACATTACATTTAATATACTAAACAAGTTTCAAAAGAAATATAACATTTTTTTAACATAAAACTTTAAAAATAAATGCAATTAAATTTCTCAGAGAGCAGCCACAAATATGACCTTTTAATTAGTCTGCCTTCAGTGCACTTCAGTGAATAATATTTTTCATTTTTATTGAAAGCTAAAACTGTATTTTATTTGTGCCGAACTTTTCCACTTGAACGTCTCTAAAACAATTTATATTTCGGTTAACGTGGGCTTTGATTCCATTACGCATACGCCGCATGGTACGCAAAGTTATAAAGGAATATTTAAAAGACTCGAAAATGCTTACTACAAAACCTATTAAAATAGTTGGCAGCACATAGCTTTTGCTGGTGGCCTCACCTTTGCCCCTAGTTGTTTATTAAAATGCCAGAAATAATTTCTATTCGAAAATTTCCTTAGTCTTGCGGAGGTAGCAGTTGACGTTTCTGTTTTCTGCTGAGGTGTGTGCGGCTGCTGCTTCTGCTGCTGCTGCTGCTCAACCGAGGTTAGTTGAGAGTTTTGCTCCGCACACATGGATAATAAATATTTGCTTTGGTATTTTGATAGGAAGTTTTATGCATTCGGGGATTTAAGGGGTTTTGCGAAGTCAGCAGCACAAACATCGCCGGGGCGGGGGAGGGGGTTTCGAGATTTCTGAACAAAGCGCATAGTTCATAAGTTGATGCTCAGAGCTATGCCAGGAAAACTCGTTTTTTTCCTTGTGCAGTCTGCCGGGTAAAATGCCTGAAATGCCTCAACTCTTTGCCGGATGCCCAAAAAACGGATGCTCTCGTATCAATTTGGCTTGTACATACATATAATTTATGCATACACAATTTATGCTGCCATTTTTAGCAACATTTCAAACGCGTTGCTCGCTTTTCAATTTGCACAAATTGACTTTATCGCACATGGCCATAAATCGGGCCGAGAGACGAACGTGGAAATCAATTTAATTATGTGCTGCCTGCTGCGGAAGGGCCTTAAACTTAATGTATTCTTTATGGCAGGCAAATCTATTGAACTGCACTTTGAATATCTCGATATCTTGAGCGGTGGGCAAAACTTTCCTTTCCCGTCCGCCAAGAGTCAATATCATGAATAACGATGTAATAAAATACGTGATATGAATACCAAATATTCGGCCAGCACACATGATGAACTACGAGGGCTGTTGCACTGTTTCTGGCTGGGGATAAGCCCGAGCCAGCACATAATTCTTGAGTATTTTCTGTGAATTAGCCGGGTTCTCTGGGCCATAAACAGGCCTCATCCTGCGCATCGCTTATTTGCCAGCTCCCGTTGCCGTTTCTGGGTCCCCAAGAGCGGCAGGCAGTTGGAAATTCTTGCAATTTTGAAAGCACAAACGCAGTGGCAGAAATATGATGAGATAATGCTAGAAAATAATAGCTGTGACTACTCCAACGACCAGCAGCAGGAGCAGCCACAGAGAGTGCCATCCCCATAGGCCCGGCCTCAACCAGTTTCTGCTGAAAAACACTCCGGACCGAAGCCATTCCTCTGCCGTATCCTGCAGTCACTGAGAGAAAATCTATACCTTAACATAATGGTGATAAATTTTAAAGCCAACTCCCCTCAGCGAAGGTAAAGTTCTATCAAGAAAATTTCTTCATTTAGAAATATTTAAATCCTTAACTTAACTTTCAGTGTAGCAAACTCGTGTACCCCCGCAGCTACCACTGAAAAGTCCGACTTTGGCTGCAGATTTTGTGACAGGCAGCAGTTGGGAACGGACTTGGTCCTGGTATCCAGATCCGAATTCCCATTCCCCGGGGGTCACTCAAGTCCAAAGCGTCTGTGTTTCTGCATATGCAAAATGCAAAATATTCGCTATGCTTGTATATTTCCTTCTTCTTTTTTTTTGCTGCGGTCTTAGCCTAGGAGCTGTACTTGCCACAACTCTATCTGGCAAGAAGCAGAGGAAACATAAATTAACTTCCTATTTGCGGCATGTCTTCCCAATGGGAAATATTTATATTGAAATATTTGGATTTAATCATTTAAGAAAGAGGGGAAAAACAATTCCAACTTCTAATAAATGAAGAATGCAATTTTTTGTTTTTAATTAAGAGCATTGAGAAGTCGGTTGCTCCTATCGCCGTAATTCTTACATTGTTTTCTGTTTACGTTGCTGTTTTCGTTTTCATGCAACGTCGCATTAGGCAAAATGCAAACCACTTTTCTCAGTTTTCCCACAGAAAAAATACGAGGAAAATAAAGAGTGCAAAAGAACACAAGAACGAAGGAAAATGCTGCATAAATCCGTTGCCGGGCCTTCAAGTTAAATGCAAACGCTGTCAACTTGGCTAATTTGTTTCGTTTGTGCTGCATTCGGCTCATAAGTTGCAATGACGAGTGAACAAAAGAGTGCCTTTAAGTGCTAATTTAATGCCTGGCCGTGACAGCTTGACATAATGCCTCGATTATGCTGACACAAACACAATCGGATATGGGTGAATCAATAAAGTGTAAATTGTAACATTAAATAGTCATTAGTGTCTAGAGCCATTTGACCGGAAATTAATCAAGCAATAACCGCATTGCCCCGGCACAATCGCTTTATATTTGACCACTCGCCTGGCTGTTGTTTTCCACATACACACACTTCCTCACTTCCTCACTTCCATACTTCCGCGCAACGCAAAAGGGTTAATGTTTGGCCAGCCTTTGTACATATCATTAAGCACACAAATACGATTACGAATACGGATACAAATACTGGGGAAAACAAGGACAATCAGATTGCGCCTTGTAGATATGTCAAACAAGTGACGGAAACTGTTTATTATTGCCCCATTGCGGGCCGCAAACGGAAAAGGATAAAGGATGTGTCAGTCAGGAGGGTGCAATGAAATGCGGGGGCGTGTCCGCCCAATAAATTTAAGTCCTGCATACCTCGGGGCAGATGAACTCGAATTCCATGGCGAAGCTTCCAAAAGGGACATGACTTCCGATTCGTAGAATTAAAATAGAAAATTGTCAACAATTTTCGGACTCTGGCTGGACTCGACATCACTCGACATAAAATAAATACCATAAATGGTTTTTCTCCTTCATTTTATTTTATTTTTTTGTGTGGCCCCTTAAAGCCGGAACTGCTAACAACACCAAAATTCAAGTCAGCAGGACGTTTGTCTTTCGGATTGTGATTGCCCCCACTAGCACATGGACCCATTGCCGCACAGCCACAGAGAACAGCCATCATTGTGCTCAAGTGCCGCACATCTACATGCATACATACATATATCCACATCCGGTGGCCAACTTCCGTGTGTCAAGAAGCGCTCAAGCATTCATTTATGAATTTTTATTATTTTTTATCTTTGCCACCATTCGCTCTCGACCACACACACAATTTCCTCCTTTTGCATTCAGTTTATATTGTTTTTAGTGGCAACTGACAGCTATTGCTTAGAGGGCGTCATCGTCATCTCCCAGGGACGAGGTGGGACTCGGGACTCGGGCCTCGGGATCAAAGACACAGGTTGAACGGCTTGCTGGAAATGTAAACAAAGTTTTCCAGCCACACACAATTAAATTTCCGGAAATCGTCTATGCTGAATCCGATTTTAATTAAAATCGTTTCGAGCAGGAAGGAAGGAAGCCCCATTTTCGGATGGCCAGGTAACCGCACTCACACTCACACCCATTACTTGAATGACGATGCACAGGTAAAAAATTATAAGATTGTAAATACAAGTTTTAAAGTTGCTGGAAGAAATTAAAAATATTTAATAAATATTTCCTTTTAAAGAAAATTATTCCTTGTCTTAGGATTATTTTATATTTGTAGAAACTGTTTGCTTGAATCGATAAACATATTTTTAAATACCAAAACCGTAAGTAAACTTGACTTTATGACCTAAAAGCTTTTTACTTTTTCTTTCTTATAAAATAAATCCTAAATCCCAAATCTTCCTTATATAAATAAATCCCAAAATTATACTTTAAAATGTATACTTCCACTTAAAAATTAATTAATACTTCATAAAATCGACAGGTGATTAATATTATAGGAATTATACATACGGAAATAGTTTTTATAAAACTTGAACGCATCTTTTAAATGCTTTGCGAAATATTGAATCAATATTTTCTTAGCAAATTAGTGAAAATAAAATATAGTTTTTAGTATTATTCTTTAAAAGACTTTATTTATTTAATTTATGAATCAAAACCCAAGACACCAGTTGCAGTTGGCCAAACCTTTGAGGCAAGTGCAGATACCAAAATAGATAGGCGACAGAAATAGACTTCGGGAAACCGCAACCGCTAACAACTTTTGAGAGGCTTCTAAGACAGAAACTTTTGGCTGCAGTCCTTAGCCTGGCCGAAAAACCTCCAAAGTCGCAACTCTGCGTTGGCATCAGAAGTTAAATGCTGGCCGCTGATATTCACATATCTACGTGTGTGCAAACAGCAAGCAGCTGAGTAGCGCTAAGCAAACACAAACACTCGGGCAAATAGCACACACACCCACAACACCACACACACGCAGCTGTCCGCCCACCCACACAGCACCTACATTGCACATATGTACGCGTTGATTTCTCAAAACCAAAGTCATCCAGCCATGAGGCCAACAACAACTAGCAGCAGGCCCGGAGCAGGATCAGCTGGGCGCACACTACAGCTTGTGGCCTTGTCTCAGTTGGGCCAAGGGAGCGAGGGGGCAGGGGAGCAGGGCCCCAGATAGACAACCATAAATATGAATGCATGCCTCTGGAGGGGAGGAAGTGGGGCAGGATGTGGGCGAACAGAGAAGCCTGGTCCGGCTTGTTATTTACAGTCGCTTTTCAGATCTTGTGGCATAATTTAAGCACCTTGTTTAGCCACTGTTTATGGTCGCTCATGTCACTGGTCCATCTGCGTGTGTGTGCACTGGAAGAAAACATCAGTTAGAGCTTTTAAAAAATATATTAAATATAGTATAAGATTCTAGAAATTAAAAAGAGAAAGGCATCAAATGGATTTTCTACGTCTAAGTCAGAATAATGCAAATTTAAGCTGGCTTACATGGCGTATGCGCAATTTTTAGAACTAAGAACTCAAATTTCAATTCTTTATGTATCTTTAAGAGGTGATTTTTTTCTTTCAGTGTAGGGTATTTTTCAAAAGTAGTTTGTGCTCGAGTGGCCAGTGTTTGCTTACATATATGCCACTGCTTTTAGGGTCACGGGGTCAATGATGGTCAGCGCACACATTCATCAGGCCAAGCCAAGCAGCGAGCTGGCGCTTTGCCACTTTAAATAATTTATAAATGCGACAAATGTGAAAAACAACTTGCCCATAAAGCCCTTCCAAATGGGATTTAGGACCTGGCCACGCCCCTCAAACGCTACTTACGCAAATCAACAAACAAATCAACGGGACAAAAGTGGAAATCCTTTTCCCAGCTCCGTCTGCTGTCAGCAGAAAATTCCTGTTCGGCTATCAAATTGTAAAATGAAAACCGCTGACTTATTCTTCGCTTCAACAATATGGCAAGTAAGTGCGTGTGCGTGTGTGTGGTGTCGACTGCCTGGCATTATGCAAACAAGACAGATCCTTGGCAAAGCCAAAAGTCCTTTACCCCTTCTCAGCTACGCAAATGCGTGCTGTGCACATTCAACGTGTTTCGTTCTCGCGATTTTTTCGCAAGTTGAGAATTTGCAAAACATCACACAGTGAATGCGAGGACAAAGGGGGGCAAGGATACAGGCGAGAAAAAACAGGCAGCTGGCAGCAGGTGCCACTCCGTTTTGCCTGTTATGATTTTAAAGTGGCGCCAACGATTTCATTTTGGCTTTTTGAATTCGGTTAAGAGTCTTTGGAGGGAGGCTAAATTTGCGATGTTAATGCAGGTAAATAAGTCATAAGAAAACGAAATATAAAAAGGTAAAATTGTTTATGTTAGAATGTATGGGAAAACTAAAGTGTAAGCTACACTTTAATTTATTTATTTAGAAAATCTCCCATAGAGACAAAAAAGTTTTATAAATATTTAAATTCACTGCCTGCTAAATTGATTGTACAAATACAACCAAATATTCAATATCTGTTTTCCATTTGAAATTCCCATTAAAGCCTTAAAAAAAAACCCCGTTTCGGCACTTAAATTGCATTAATCGGAAGCGCGAATCGCGAGGAGTTTGGCACGCATATCGTATTGATCGCAGGACCATTAAATATGCATTTGCTGATATCGCCTAAATCCGCAGCGAAAACAGCTTATGCGGCGTCAGTCGTGTGTGTGTGTGTGTACACCACTCCTTTCCTCTCGGTGTGTGTGTGTGTCGTAAAGAAAATACATGACAATCCCAAAAAACCCCAAGAAAAAAGCAAACAAAACAATAGAATTTAAATGATTTTAATGCGACCATTGAATTTTATTGAAGCCGACGGATGTCGAGGCATTTTCGGGGCTCGGTTATGAGCTACACGGATGTCATGCAAGTATGAATACCAACCAATTCCCCAAAAAAAAAACCAAAAATAAAACCCCAACCACGGCACGGCGACTGCCTTTCATTCGCACTGACAATAATAATAATTGTCAATTGCAGCAGCTGTCGCACAGGCGGCGCACACGAGCGTCGCTTTTTTTCATATTCAATTTCAAATGAAATTTTCATGTCACACCCGAGCAAACATTTCCTCCGCTCCTGCCTGGCCCGAACCAGCACCCGTCCCCCAAATCCATGGCCATTCTGGTGTAAATTTCACGTTAGCTCTTTGCCAACTTAATTCCAGGCGAAATCTTTTGCATACTTTCCAGCGGCATAGGCAGCTGTTGTAGTTTTTGCCAAGCACTGCCACCATCCCATCCATTCCCATCTACATTTTTATATATTGTTGTACTTTTTCGCAGTGGCTGTGCTATTAGCTTCGGCTAAGAGCTGGAGATATGTGCGGTGGCTGAGCTATTTCGGTATTAACTTGAGCTGCTTTGCGTCTGAGCTGCTTAGGTGGTATTTGCATATTAGCCTGTCCATCGCATATTTTGATCAGAAATTTTGCTTAGAGTTGCCGAGCCACACTCTGGATCCTTTCGTTTGGCCCAAGGTTGAGCCAAGCTTGGCATTTGGCCTTGTTTCGGAATTTGGGCATATGAAATTCATATGGATTAATGCATATTTGAAGGCCGTAAAGGGAACAGGCTGTTAACAGAATTGTTTCTGGTAAATGGGAAATAAAACTATGATTCTTCCTTCTATTTAAGTTAAGTAAATATATAATTCAGCTAACTAGAAGCATTTTCAAAAAAAAGATCATTCAGAGTCCAAGTGTCACAGGAAATGCTATCTGTACCATTTCAAATTGGCGTCCAGCTTTAATTTCATTTGCTGTTGTTTTCGGCGAATGGTTCCCATCCGCCCCCTCGGGTGCAGTCGCCTAACTGCATCACTTTGAGTGCTGTCAGACAGCAAAATTCGCATAATGCAAATGCTAATGACATGTGTTCGCAGCCGGGCGCAAAATCAGGCCCTCTCAGACCTCATCGACCCTGGCAGTCGCCGCAGAGCCCACAAACAACAGCCATAATAGGCACATAACAACATTATCATTACCGAGCGCAGCCAGCACATTAAATTGCAATTGTTGTTTCGGCGGGGCGTAGTGGAGGTATATTGCAAATGCCATCTGCAATCGGAGGATGTAAATGCATTTGTCTAATTGATATTGTTTCGCCGGGGCGCCAAGAGTTTCCTTTCGACGGTACACACACGGCGTATGCGTGATGTTGTGCGGATGGAGCATAGTGTGTGGCATCGAGTAAAATGCATTTTAAAGCCGTCTTAAAACATTAGCAGCATGTGTCCCCAACAACTACCTGGCTTGCTTACTTGATTCACTTTATGTGTTTGCTCACAAATTTCATTTTGATGAAGCCAATGTGTGTCTTCCAGTGTGTTTGTGTGCGTTTGGGTGCCCAGTAGCCGAGAGTTGTTGGCCTTAAACTAGCTCAAAAGCCCCAGCTGAGTGGCTGCTGCCCCACCGCCTCCGATCCCCATCAGGCAGCCTCGTCATTAGCATATGTAGTTGAGGGTCTGCCCCGAACAAGACAAGCAAAAAAAGTGTACAGCATCCCCTTGCCACACACCCTTGGCCATACTCCCAGAGCAGGCATCCCGATGGCAGCCCAACCAACACCCTCCCGGCTCGGTTTGAGTTGAGCTGACAGGCGAGCTGTCAAAGCGGATTTTAGAGCACTCGCTGCCAGGTAAACAAAAACACCAGAACACAGCCGGGGGGTTAGGATAACGACTAGTGAATGCTCTAAAGAAGATCGGGGTTGAAAGGGTAAAACATGAAAATAAAGATATGGGAGATACAAACAATAGTTTAATGGTTTAATATTTTTTTGTTAATTATCAGATTAAATTTTCTGTAATTTATTGGTGAATTAAAGTTAGTTTGTTAAAAGAAAATATGTTTAAAGTCAAGCTTTTGAAGTTCAATGTTTTTATTATTTAGCTGCAAAATTCAGAAAAATAAACCAGCTTAATTTATGGGATAAATAAAAACACAAAAAGCTCTGTAATATTTAAAGCTTAAATTTCAAAACATTTACAAACCATTCCCGATATTTCCTATGCCCCTGAAACGCTATGCAGAGCAAACACCTGTCATGGGTTGAGTGTTGGCCAAAAGGGTTTAACTACGTATCTCACTTGTTTCTGTTTTGTCGTTGTTGCTGCTGTCGGTTTTGTTTTTGCATTTGGTGTGGCGGTTTGCCCTTGGCCAAAAATGCATTGTGTTGGCATATTCACGTTTGTGCCGCCGTCGCTTCCGCCGCTCTGCGGCTAAAATTCTGACAAGCGCCAGCACGACGAGGCAGGCGAAGGACATCGAGACCGAAATGCCTTGTTAACATATCGCACAAGGCTGTGCGTATGTGGACACTTAATTCGGGCTAAATACGGGCTCTAAATTTTAGTTATAAATGCGGCTAAAACTTGATGAAACGCGTGACTCCAGATGTGTTTACTTAGGACGCTCTACCTGTCGGGTGGGGGGCACAAATAAAATTTTCCCCCAAGATATTCGAAAGGCTTTGGTGACGCCTCCTTACAAGCCAAAGATGTTGGGTGGATCCAAATATTCAGCGGGATTTCCATCGTCATCGACCAGCAGATGAACATCCGAGTACTTGATCTTATCCAGCTCTGCGTAGACTTGCTTGCTGATGTTCAATTCGGGGTACTTAAATCGGTAGCGAATATTAAACGTTATTATGAGTATTTAAGTTTCTGTGTGTTCTTACCATTTTAGCCACCTTCCAGCACTCCAAGGCCGTCTTATTTCGATTTAATCGCAGGTTGATTGTGGCCAAATATCCCCAGACATCCGGAAGGAAGATGTCAGCTTCAGTGCAGCGGGAAAAGAAGGGAATGGCTTCTTCCAGACGATTCAACTTTAAATAATTAAAGTTTCCTAAACTAATTTTATCTCCTCTTAATTTGGAAATACTTACATGATATAAAGCCAAACCCTTGCAATAGTTTGGCAGAAACACTTTTTGCTTCTTAGAAGCTGGAACACACGTGTCGAAGGCCCTAATGGCCAACTCGTATAGTCCTCTATCAAATGCCAATTTTCCGAGGCGCAGAAAGCTTAGCTTGAAATTAGGTCTGTCTTCCGGTTCAGTCACCTCCAGCAGTTTCTCAAAGTATTTCAGGGCTTCGTCGCAGCTTCCACGGGTGTACTCCGCATTGCCATTGATGTGCAGTTGATAGTTCCGCTAACAAATAAATCATAATTTTAATAAATCAAAGGAATTAATCAAGGAAAAACCCACCATCATCGTTCCGTTCTGGCTTTCATCCGTGGGAAATGTTTCTAACTTGAAGTTATTATCGATCTGTCGCTGCAGCATCTTCAGAGTGGTCTTTATAAGATAAACCTCGACTATCGTGAAGCAGTGCTCGATGTTGGCAAACACAGCCTCGGCGAAGACGTATGCTCCCAGGCGAGCAAAGAGCTTGAAAACGGAATAGAACTTGGTGTTCATCACCGTGCTGGTGATCTTCATCTCAAAGTCCGCCGGCAGGCACAGTTCGTAGAGGGAGGGGGGCGAGAAGTCGAGCAATTGTTCGGGAACCTCGTAGAGATTCTCAAATTTCCAGCGTGTAAATTCCATTCCTGGCAGGTAATTCGCTTGTTTGTAATAGCAATAAAGCAGGATCCATGAATCCATTTCCATTTTTCTCTTGGTGGCGAGCTGGCGTAGATTTTCCAGCATATTCGGAAAAGCTGTGTTCGAATTTTCCTCGTCTTCAGATCCCAAATCGATCATGTAATCCACATAAAGCTGTACCAGCAAGCTGTGCTATGGCAGGGAAATATTTTAAAATTAAATCTTGCTCTGAAATCGCACTCACATGAAGTGTTCCCCCAGCCACTCGGTGCTCCTTGGCTTGATGAAAAACTTCGCCGCCTGCTGGAACTGCAGGTTCTCCACACTATTGAGCAGTGTCATAAATTCGAAGAGGGTTCGATTGGTGGTGGTTCTCTCGATCTCATCGTACATATTAATGGCCAAATCCAGCTGGCCAGAGTTGGCCAATAAACGCATTTCGTCCATTAACCGAATCAGATTCAGATCATTGGCATTTTGAGCACTGGGAAGACCTTCATAGCAAAAGGCATTAAGGATACCTCGAACACGATCTATCAGCTCCTTGTACATGTGTGTTAGCATTTCCTTAATTGGATTATTTGTAAATATATTTCTATAATTTATAAAATAAAAGCTATGCCCACCCTAAACTCAATATTCGTTTTCGTTGGCATTCGAATGTTGAAATCACAGCCACATATTTTCATTAGCAGATTACTCAGGTTGCTCAGCAAACAGCAGAAAAAGTCATTCTTCTCCTCGATGCTCTGCACATCCCTCTTCACAATAATCTGAATCGTGTCGGATATAAGCTTATCAAATTCTCGATATAACTCTGCTAGCAAATCGATATCGTTCTCTTCCTCCTTCAGCAGCTGAATGTCGAAGCAGCGGCGCAGCTTGCTTCTTTTCAGTAGACTCTCATTAAACTTGTCCAGGGGTTCGTTGCGTTGACAAATCGGCTGAAAGAAACAGATTTTCAAGGTGCAAAACATGGGGCCCATACGAGGGTCTGCTGATTGCGAACGAAGACTAGCTTGGGGTGCATTAACTGGATGTAAGCTGGTTGCAAATCGGCAATGATTGACTAGGAAATTGTTTCAAATCTTACTTCAAATTCATATTTTTCTTTTTCTAAAGACTCACCGCCTGGATAGCCAAAGATACTTGGATTGATCACGCCCTCGTACAGGACATTTTCGGGTGTGTCCTTGTACAGTTGCAGCAGCAGCTCATAGTTGTTATTTAGCACAGATTCCTCAAGGATCTTTCGCATCTCCTCGTTGATGACGAAGCGGTGCAGGGAGTTGTTGATGAGCGCCCTGTCCATCAAAGGATCAATCTGATTGCTGAGATAGTCAACATCCTGCTCCCACAGTAGCATCCAGAAAATGCGAGGCAGCTTTATCCGCATATTGGTCTCCATTTGGTTGAAATTAAAGTTCACATGGGGATTCAGATCCCGCTTGAGGTTCTCCCAAACGACGCTCGTGCTCTGGTCGCTGATGACCTGCGATCCGAAGCCCGTAAAAGTGCACAAAGGAATGACCTGGCAGACGCCGTCCTCACCCTCCACCTGCCTTGATCGAAAGGAGACGCTCAAGCCCAGGTCAATGGACTGCTCGTGCAGTTCCTCAGGCACATTGTAGATCGACTCCAGGGACACAAAGGCCAGGTTGGTGAAGTCAAAATTCTTAAGGATGGGCAATATGGAGTACATGTGCCAAACGGTGGTCGAGGTGACTTTTTTACCGGATGACTCCTGTTTCGGTCCCTGGTGCGATGGATATAGAAAGATGTTGATGTCGCTAATAAAGCGACGCTGTTGGAAGAGCTGCAGCAAATCGCAGTGGCCCCGGGATATCAGTTCCAAGCGTTCCTCCACATATGCACCGTCCTCGACCTCGCCCTCGCCCTCCTCCGAGCATGGCAACAAAATATCGGAACTCTTTGTACCAGACTTACGAGATTTCTTGGACTTCTTCGAAACACTGCTCTGCGATGCATCTGAGAACGAAGAAGAAGCTGCCAGTTGGTTCAACTTGGTCCTGGTTGAGTCACCTTTACGGTGCCGGGGAATACGCTGGTAGAGCGAAATCAGCAGCGGATTATCACTGAAAATGTTCATCTCCTCGATGTCATCCTGCATCACACCCATGGCAAAGACCGGCTTCTTAAGATTGAACTCTTTTTGATAGATAATCGTCTTGGTGGTATACCGCTCCTGCATCTTCTGCAGCGTCCTCTTCACATGGTACAGGTGCAACTCCAGCGGATTGCCGGTGTCCGGCAGCTGGAAAAGCTGGTTCAACTGGATGTAGAGGAACACGCGCTGCTGAATGATCCTTTTCTCGGGCGATTGTTCTGCTGGTTCCTCTTCGATGGTCTCCTGGACCTTCTCGCTTGGTTGGACGGACTGTCGGCCACGACGGGACGTCCGCGATGTGCGAGCAGTCTGCCGGACTTGGTTACTATTCGTTGACATACCAGCTTTCTACCTTCTTGGGTTCAAAATATAAGTGTGAAAGGATAATATCTAACAGTTTTTGACATCTGCAGCTTGTATTACTCAATTCATTAAATAAACTAAATTATTAAAAAGAAAACAACTATAAATCCATTCATTGCCAAGGTGCTCCTCTAGCTTAATTGAATTCCTAGAAACCATTTTGCTACTTAAAACCAGAATCTAATTTCCAAGAATCCTCCGCAATCATTTTAAAGGATATATATATTTCGCTGTCTCAGACTATGCGTACCTTTGTATCTTTTATTTACAACAAAAATGTTTTATGTATTTCGATGCCGACGCCACGGGATTCTAAACAATAAACACTTCAACAAGTTGGCTCCATGAATGCTTTGGCCTAAGATTCGTTTGCCATTTGGTTTGGAATTGTGCGGCTTCATGGGTTTTTATGGCTCCCAGACATATACGTTTTATTAGACACGCTGGGGTCGTAAAGCATATTTTTTGGCAAAGTGTTAAAAAGCCCCGGCAACGTGAATTTTATATGACAGGTGGCTGCGGATTAAATGTGCTAGAATCCTCCTTGGCAGCTGCACCCAAACAGCCAATCTAATCAGACATGATAAGTGCGAACAATCATCATTGATTCCAGACAGGAAGTGCAGGTCCTTGAGAGAGCAATGCACCTATCAAGTGAGCAGGTTTTAATAAAACTGTTCTCCTGCAATTAATTAGAGTAGCAAAAACTAAAAGCCAAAATAAAGCTTAAAGTACGGCAAGTGAATGTTATTTTTTTCTATTTTTCATTTACTTTGCATTCTTACCCTTTTACATTTTTGCCTTCTAAAAGTTTACATACATATAGACCCAGAGAAAAAAAAAAACAATAAAAATTTAAAGCAAAAAATAAAAAAAAGAGCATGAAAATTAACACTTGACCTGTAAGTTGCCGGAAAAAAACTTCCAGCAACTGCAACCATATAAAAAATATGGCAAATTTATACCGGAGAAGAGGTCCTTTCTTTTTTTTTTGCTGCCCAAGTTGATTGCAATGCGTAAACTTATGCCATATATTGCATTTAAAGCGTGCCCGGCATTCCGAATATTATTATTATATAAATGTGGGTCAGATGAAATTTGCATAGCGCACTTTTCGGACTTTTCGGCCGGTCGGGTGGTTGGGTGGTTGGGTTCTTTATGCCGGCGAAGATCCTGTGCGGATTCCTTTGGCCAGGCCGCAAGGAGGCAAGCTCGATGTGCAGCGCTCACAACTTTAATATAGCTTAATCCTTTTTGCGGCGCCTGTGTGTGTGTGTGTGTAACTTACGAATTATGGCGTTAATACCACTGTGTGCTTATGGCTCCGCTGTCTCAGGGTGCGGATGTGTGCGGATGCTGGGGCTCTTGTTACTTTAGCAAGTTGACTTTAGGGATCATCATTAGAGAGCGGGGAGGGGTAAGCACACTACTATGTGCAACGTATGTATGTATGTGAGTGTGTTTGCCAACATGCAGCCGGCGGCTTACAATATTTCCAAGAGAAGTCCGATGACGTCAAGAGCTTAGCCCTGATGGTGAGCCACAAAGAAAATTATTTATAGAAATTATGTTAATAATTACAGAAAAAGAGGGAACCTGATCCCGACAAGGCGAACTTCTTGAACATTACAAGGAGCTTAATTAACACAATTTGCTGAGATTCTAAGAAGATTTTCAAGGAATTTACAGGATTTTATAAACTTTAATTAAATTTAACGACGATATCAACTATTATTTGCGTTCAGGGTTTGTTTTTTTATTAAGTTTAATTTAAAGACAAGCCAACTTTGTATTTTTTATCGTGAATTATAAGTTAAACAAGCTTTTATAGAATAGAAATACTATATTTCGAATTAAATTCAACTGCATCAATCAAATCGTTGACCCTTTAGGGTATCATCATCAGCAGTGGCAAAGCCAGTGAAAAATCGGAAACCACTACCAAACCACTTACAACCCACATGCAGCTACATACCTCCTGCAACTCGTTCAACCTGAGCAAGTGTCACCAACAGCACCGCATCAGGAGCTTCGGTGGCGAAACGGTGAGTCCCCTCTCTCTTTCCTGGTGCGCCACGTATGCGAGAACGATTACAAAATGCTGAAAACGGAATTTGCAAAATGTCACGTCTGACGTTCGTTGCCAACTAAGACGGAAATTCACCACTAAATGACGAGGCCCACCCTCCGGAACGGCGACAGCTCCTCCCGCCGGAGGAGGGCAGCAGCCTCAGAGCTCGATGAAGTGCGAAAACGGAGGACAGATGCCTGGGGCAAAATTATGGCATCGATTTCCCTCAAAGCAAAAGGAACACAACTTTAGAACCACTTTAGCTGCATTTTCCGGCCCCAAAGGGTTTCATTCCCAAAACACAGCTCTTTTTTCGCAACTCCACTTTAATGCTTAATTCGAGACGGACAGCGGTCAGAATGAACTTCAGCCGAAAGTGTAGGGTTTGTGCATGTCAGTGGGCTGAAACATGGAATAGCCATTCCAGCTTCCAAAGTCACCGCTCGCACTCGTTTGATGGTTATTGTTGAAGGAGGTATAGGAACCGCTCATTGGCAACACCTGTGCCTGCTGTCGGAGCTGCAATTGTTGGTGGTTGTTGAGCGGCTGCCGCTGCTGGGTCATGGAGGGAGCAGCAGCGACAGTAGCTCTACCGAGGGTCCGAAGATTTTGGGTGTCTGCTGGGGCATCACTTCGCTGATATGCCCCCTGAGGCGGCGGCAGGGGCTCAGGAGAAGTCTGGTGGAGATGGGGACCCTGTAGCCGCTGCTGCATCTGCATTTGTGGCTGTACCACCGACTGATAATCGCCCGCGGGCTGCTGCATGGGCTGCATCTGCATGCGTTGCTGCACCGCCGCCTGATGAGCAACCGCGGGCGGCCGTATAGGCACGCCATCGATTAACACGGGATACACTTTGCCACCGAAGACGAGTCCGCTGCCATACACTACCGGGCCATTCTGCGGCACTGCAAGGGCTTGATGGCCGCCCAATTGCTGCTGATTAACTGCTGATCCGTTCATGCTGAACTTAATTTATTAATTTGAATTTTAACATTAAATTTTTTGAGTCGAACCCCAAAATGTTAATCGAAACTCTAACCGAAGAAACTGAAAACTGTACGCTGTAAGTCTGACAGACTGACAGTAAATGCTCTGCCCCTCAGAGAGGATCCCCTTTGAGAGCTCATTTAATTATGGCATGCTAAGTCTGAAGAGCAGGCAGATAAGCCTTTGTTTTGCGGATGTGACTGTCAAAGGATATTCCGGCTTATCAGCACGTACCCTCTCTAAGGACAGAGTAACATAAAAATGCAATGGGAAGGGGCTTTTTTAATTAATAACAAGTACAGGACTTGAAGTAACCAATCTACTGTGAGGTACGATTTAGACAATAGGAGGTAAGCAAGTGTAAACAGTATTTTGTTATAGATTTGCGATAATAACGTACAAAGAAATTCAAATTGACTTCATTAGGGAAACCTCTTTTTAAAGTAATAAATTCTGCTACACCAATTGAATAACTAAGCTTAAACTTTATAAATTCAAAATAGAACATACAGACTTTTATGTCACTTAACCTTGGAATTTGTAAAAGAGACAGTTCCAAACAAAAAACTGCAAAAATTCCATTTGGCTAATCAACATATAATTCAGGCCCAAAAAAAAGAGAAAAAAAAAACAAAACCCAACCAAGTAAGTGGCCACGAACAAGTCACAGCTTAAAGACTTTAACTAGATCATAAAACGCTGTCCCCCAGGCAATTGACATTCGAAAAGGACAACATGTTTCCCGATCACTGCGACTTGGAGCCCTTCAATCCCTTTAACGTAGGTCCTGCCAACAGCGGAGCCCGCTCAGAATTCAAAATCCCCACCAGTGTTACGTATCCGCCACCGGTTTTTGTGGCCAAGCCGGAATATGTAAAGGCGGCCGAGGAGCAGGCTGCCCTAATATCAGGCTCCCAAGCTACCGTCAAGTCGACAAGATCCAAGCACGGCGAGGTGGCCATGTCAAAGGCCATCAATGATGAGATGTCCGTGGCCAAGCAGCAGGCAGCAGCAATTCATGAATCAGATCGAATCGACGAGGACGTAAAGGTCAAGATTAAGCAACCCCTCAAGGCTAAGAAGATGGAATCGAAGGCCTCAATTCGTACTTTGCTGCCTGTGAGGGCAAGTCGTTTGGTAAGCGGTGCGAAAAATGCAAAGAAAACCACTTCGGGTGGGAGTGTGTCTGCCAAGCAGCACAAATCATCGAAGGTAGAAATTGCTTCCAAGGCTTCAAAAATTTCAAGTAAGCTTGACTCGAAGTCACTAAAACCCTTCGAACCTGCAAAAATGTCCTTCTCTTCTATCAAATCAAATGTATCCGAAACATCCACTGAAAGTTCTTCCTCTGAGCAAACCGAAAAGTCAGATAAATCCGAGCTAAGCACTCGACATTCCCTAAAATCGAGTAAGACAACTGTCAAGTCTGCCAAGGAATCTGCCTCCAAGGTGACCGTAAAGTCGCAGGCAACTGTCAAGGAAGTCCCTAACGCTCCGATATCCGAGAGCTCCTTGTCCTATGGAAAGCCCTTGACTGAGCAGGCCGCAGATCTGGCATATCGCCTGAACTCCGGCAATGAAAACTATCGGCGCTACAATTCGGTGGCTCGCAACCACTCGACCACCGTTCCAATAAAACTATCTGAAGGAGACCGCATGACATTCTGGTTCAACGACGCTGTGCTCTCCTAGGCATTCATCGAAATATAAAAGAGTTGATGACAATTGCTTGCTGTTGAGTTTAACCGAAAAATAAAAACGGAAATTAGCAGTTTGAACATTCATTATTTGTTGGAATTGAAAACTATTTTTTTTAGATACGCCAAACGGCAGGAAGAAGAATACTAACCTGATTTGCGGTTTAAAATTTTTTTTGCTGACATTCGGTGTCATTAATTCAAATGCGCTAAAAATTTGCGGTCAGTGGTGCGTTGGGAATGCTATGACCTATAAAATATGCGGAAAAAAAAAGAAAATGTTGCGCTTAATATTGTAAAATAAATGCAAACTGATGTGAGATATTGAAAAAAAGGTCAACTGGAAAAGGAAAAATATTTGCATTCATTAAAAATACAACGAAAGTTGTTGGAAACTTTATAAAAACATCAGAATTACGCTAAATACTGTATAAAAATATTCTGTTCTTTAATTAAAAGACTAATAATATAACATAATTTAGAAAATAAATAAATGGTTAGAAATCATACATAAAAACCAACATTAAGAATATTTAAAAAAATTTAAAGTCAATCACAAATAATGCACAAATATTCAGTTTAAACTTTTGCAAATTTAATTAATGGCGACAATGCGGTCAAGCGTTTTGTTTGGTGTATTGTGGTTAATTTTAGTTTATTTATTACAGCGCAAAATGCTAATTGCAACTGCCAGAGGACGACAACAATGTTAGTGTGCTGCTGCCTAATCAGCATCAACATTTGGCCAGAGGCTCCCAGTCCCCGGAAACTGGTGGAGACGGTGGGGGCGGGGGGCCCGGGCCCGAAACAATTATAATAAATGCTTGTGGCTTACATTTAATTGCATGTCAATTTGTTCGCCGCTGGCCCAAGCACACTCGTCCGTAAGTAGGCCACAATAAATGAGGCGAAGGCGAGTCGAGTGGGCAAAATATTTATATGGAAATGCGGCGATTTTTATGCTTGTACTTGTACAATAAAGGAAACAACTGCAATAATGGCCATGGCGCATAAAGTACCAGAAATAACAGCAACAAACAACTTTGCCAAAGTGCAAAAACCAGCAGCAGCAACAGCAACAACAACGACAGCAAAAAGGGCTTCGAAATGAAACAAATGTTGAGAGAAAAATATATTTAATACGAAAAGTTTTGCAATAACGGAAATGAAATGGAAATGGACGCGCGCCAATAGACATAAATGCGACTGAGTGTAGGTAGATAGTGTGTGTGTGTGTGTCTGTGTGTGTGTGTGCGGCCGCCATCAGGATACAAATAGGACACGGCAGCCGGAGGAGCCTGCAAAAACCCGGATCTCAATGCCGGCCGTGTAAAACAAAAGCGCCATCGCACAATGCACAAACAAACAGCGCGCGCAACCAACACGAATCTCAAAAGTAAAACTAACAACAATATCCGCAAAAAGCAATTGCACAAAGGCAAAAGTGGCAACACCATCAGATGCAACCCACATTGCGCCTATAAAGAGCATAAAATATTAAAAAAGGTGGAAATACGTAGGCGGCGGTTTCCTTACAAATATTTCTAGGTGTGCGCACAGCCTAGCAGAGGGAAATGATAAATTAGTTCTGCAAAAGTTGTATCCTTTCGGAGTTAAAAGGAAATAAGAAAGGGGCAGAAAATGGATACAGGATAAATTCTAATATTTCTGAAATGCCTATTGAAGTTTTAACTTAATTAAAGTATCCTGTAAGCCATGACTACAGAGTAATAATGAAACCTTCTATGTTTCTTTCTTTCTTTAAATTAAAATTCTTATTTAATTAATGATTAATTTAGAAAATAATCTTCCTTATATAAATATAAGTCCAAGGTTGTGTTGAAGCAATAGGTTCGCATAGATTGGTAATCAAGGACTTACTAATTAATTGCTCCTGCTGGAAAGTGAGGCCAGAAGTAAATCAACAAACGGACACTCCTGCTAAACACACACTTCAATCTGTCGCAATGCAGATACATTCTCATTCAGTTGGTCTTCAAAGGCACACTCCCAAAAGCAGCCTTAGTGCACATGTCTTTTTGTGCCCGGCACACACTGCGTATGCGTAATAAAATTGAATTAACGCATTTTGTGGCACATGGTCGCCCAAGGCAGCGGCACGGCACAGTAAATAATGTGTTTGCAGTAGTGTGGGTGTAAATTTCGGTTATTTGACGTTATTGCCCATAAATGAAAACATAAATTCGAGACAAGCTTGTGACACTAACGGCTGCCCCAAGCCATTTATCCCTGTGTTCACTTTTGTAATAATTATTAGCTAAAATTTGATGTGTGGCAAGTCTCCGGTTGACTTGGACTGATATCCGGACAGCAAAGGCGTAATATTATACAGCCTGCCATCTATAATGCAATTGTATGTTTCATGTTTACTTGACAGCCTCAAAGGAAAGTGAGTTCTGTGCCTGCAGCTTCCTATTAGATGACCACATTTAATTACCTGTGTGAGAAATGCTCTGGATGTAAATTTAATTTTCCAAAATCTCTGGACGGATATATAATTCACTCTTGTGGAGTTCAGCCCAAGGCGACCACTAATCAAGAACTTGTACATAATTATTGAGAGCTGAAAGGAAATCATTGATGTAATTTTGATTTACTAAAGGCACTCATAATATCATAAGGAAAATTTAAATTTGGGTTGTAATTTAATAAGGATTTCTGTAAAATTATCTACATATTTTATGAAGAATTAATAAATATCTCTAAAAATTCTATCTTTTCCCAACATTCCCCAAAATCTCCTTTATAAACACCACACAGCCTTCACATTAACTGATTAAATTTAATATTAAATTGCCTCATTTGTGTATATATTGTATTTTTTGTTCTATCCGTAGTTTCAATTAAGTCTAAATGCAGTTGATTAACAAATTCAATTTGCGTGCCGCGACAGTGGCTGCGGTCGAGCGTGAATTTTCCGCCGATGCAGCAAGACTTGCATAATTATCAGCCAGGCATTAAAGCATTTACATTATTATCTGCAGCATTGTGGCCCATCCGCGATTCGTTAAAAATTAATTTATAATTTGCATAATGATAAATGAAGAGAGCGCTTAAAAGCGACTACAAATCAAGGCGGCCAAATGGCAAAAGTGAATTCAGGGAGCGCGTCAAGTCAGCGGGAAGTGATTCATGGTCCCATTGTGGACCCGAGTCTCAGCTCCGGCTCTGATTTCGTAGTGAAAGTCAACCGAGTCATTTGTCGTCATAACTTTTGTCATTAAAAGCTGGGAGGGAGACTGGGCGTGGCCGGCTACGTGCCGGGCGGACAAAGCCAGGACGACATCCACCGACTTGACTCGACTCCTTATTCGTCTCCGTCTCCTGTCTCCCGCCTGGGCGCATACATTTTTCATAACATGCTAAATTTATATGTGTGCTGCTGTCTCGGGACAGGCAAGTCACGTTTCTTAATATGTCTGTGTATGCGGCCACCAGGATAAGTGTCCAAGTTGCTTTATGTGGGGCTGTGTGTGGGTGCGAGTATAACGCATTTTTAATTTATTTTCATGCCACTTTTTCACACACACCCACAGATTTGGCCACAGCCTCAAGCAGAGGGTTAAGAGCCTTCGTGAACCCTCGAGTGCCGGTCAGGCGCAAGTCCCTCAAAGTCTGTGTCCTCCCCCGAAGTGAACAATGCACGCTTCCCTGTCTTTTGACTTTGTTTCAATGCTTTCAAATTTGGTATTTTAATGTACACTATGAAAAATAATATATTTTCTAACAAATATAATCTTTAGAAATTATTTTTACTCAAACAGATGTAGTAGAAATATTTATCAGGGTTTTCTTTAATATCTATATAATAAAACTTAGCTTATAATAATTTACGAAAATCTTAAAAACAGCAGGCGTATAATTTCCTTTCAATCATAAAACATTTTAAAGTTTCAGTTTCGAAAAAGTTACTATCGAAGCTAGTTGCAACTGTTTCAAGTTCAGTTTTCCTTATTGAAATATTCAAAAAAGAAAATTATTGGATAATCTCGCCACAATGCTAAGTTTATCGCAAGCTTTCCTGTTCGGAATGTTTGCCTTTTTCGTACTTTACCTGTTAAAGTCCTGCCTTGAAGGACTGCAATTTGTACAACGAGTGAAAAATCTAATCGGAAGAAGACTAGACGTTTTCGAGCAAGTTCAGGACTCTGATGAGGATGAGGGCATCGTCGACGATGAATTTCTGTTCTCTGATTTCAACCCAGAGCAGAGTGTTGAAAAATATCGCCGAATGCGTTTCGAAGCGGCGGTTGCTGCATTAAAAAATGCACGCAGCACAAAATCGAATATAAACTAAAGAAATGTATCAAATAATTAACAACCAGAACATCGTTCAGCCATTTTAATCCTGTGCAAGAACCCAAGAAACCTAAAATATTTCAATAAATGTAATTTTGGCGGCCTTGATTACCCTGCCACCGCCGAATATCCTAGCGAAATCAACTAAATAAAATTCCAGGCCGGATCGTAATCCTTTGAAATTAATTTGCTGCCATTGCCTTCGTGTCTCGGGACTTACAATTCCGTTGGCCATTTTAATTGGTTTGCGAGCACATAAGCCGGCCATAAGTCGCCAGGTGGACTGCGGCAAAGGGTAAAGCGGTTATATATATATATTTGTACAGCTGACTCCGAGCCAAGATGCAGGTTGGTCCCCGGCCTGCTGGACAATTGTGGCAAATGGAAGGCGCTTAAGATTAAAAAGCTTCCCATGGTCTGGATGCGATGGCAAAACCACAAAGCAAACACAAACACAAATAGCGATGAGAGGGTACGAGAGGGTCTTTAAGGGGAGAGGCCTTCAAGGGGTTCCCGGGACTGGGGAAGGCAAAATAAATATGTAAGTCATAAGTAGGAGGATTGTCGAGGGTGTAAGGGCATATCGATGTTACTAGGGACACTTACGATTTTCCACGAACCGGAAAAATGGATGAGCATTTAAAGGTAAAAATTACCATTGCTATAAAAAATATAAAAAATTAAATATATTAGAAAAACTTTGGTTTAGTTTAGAACTTTGTTTGAAAGTACTTTTTAAGTGTTATAGAATAATATTATAATAACAAAAATATGCGAAAAATTAAGTTAATATATTAATGAAAATCATTTGACAAATTTAAGTTTCAAAACTTGTAAAAAACTGCCCCTGATCGGTGCTGGATATCAACTGGTCGACTCAACCCTTGAAACTGTCACCCACATGTCCGACAGCAAACATTTTAAGGTTCAAAAGAAGGTCCTTAACCTGCTGCCGCCGGCGGATTGCACTTGCACTCACGTTCATCACACGCTGCAGTTGATGTTGTTGCTGCTGCTGGTGTTGCAGGAGTTGCTGCTGCTGCTGCTGCTGTTGGCTTTGTGTTGCAGTTGCAACTGCAGCTGCTGTGGGCTGCTAAATGAAGTGAGTGTCAACGTAAATGCAAACAAATGGGAGGAGCGCATAAAGCGAAAGGCAGGAGGCAAAAGGCGTCGCAAATCAACAGAGGGCTTCCATCAAGTGAAGCGACAGGATGCGAGGACTCTCTGTTTCGCCAACTCCCCCGGCCAGACAAATGGGGTCAGTGCTCCAGGCTAGCGCTCTACCATTGTGGCTTAGTTTTATTTTTAATAATATTAATGCACACTAATGTGCAACCAAAACAAAAAACTAAAGAAGGGGAATACATTAAAATATATCCCGTCGAGCTGTGGTTACAAAAGGAGTTTTAATGAAAGTCCTAGGAGAATGAAAAGTGGAAATTGCATTGACAAATATGCAGGCTTTCAAGTACGAAGTTAACTTTTTAAAAATTCAAATTCAAATATACAAATTGGAGTTATATAAAATATTATTATATATTTTACTCGCCATTTCAAATAATTTCAATTAAATATAGAGCCTAATGTCTTTAATCCTAATTAAGTGGATTGAATAACTTAATAATAAGCTGATAAGCAAGCTGATTACTGATTTTATAGAAAAAGAATACTAAATAAGTGTAGAAAAGGATTTAAGATATTTAAGAAATCTTTAAGAACTCCTAGAAATTCAAACCACACTTATCGCTGCGGCATCTTCAAACTCCTTTTTTGTTCTCAAAATAAAGTTGGCAATTTGCTTTTGGCTTAACGCTTGAGTAATTATTTTTCGTCCTCGCATTTTCCATTTCATTAGCTTGCCCGCACCCGTTTTTCATTGTTTGCTGCTTAAATGAAATTTTTAATTAAGAAAGCAAACTGCAAGCTCGCTTGGAGAGTGGCGTGCAGTCTTCGACTTCGATGAGTGGTGGTCGAGCGGCGAGTGTACATATTTTATGAGCCCCGAAAAACTTGGAGCTGCAAGTTTCATGCCATTTGTTGGTTTTCACAAACTTTATGCATTCTGCGTCCGGCGGACCGAGAGTTTGCTTGCAGTTCGCATTCCATTTTAATTTATTTTTTCCGCTCAAAGCTCATTAAGCGCATTTGCACGCTGCTGTGGTTCGATTAACAATTGAAATAATAAAAATTAATCATATAATGAATTTATATTGAATTAATATTAAATTTAGTTGGCATTATCATGCGAGCGCGCCAAAGTCAACCAGAAATGATTAATTCCATCAGGACTTTGTGCTCCAACGCGTTGCAACGCTTTGGTGGATTAAAACATTGTGCTCATTGTTCGATAAATATCATAAATAAATACAGAATGCATAATGCAAATACATGCCAAAATGCATAAATGTCCATTGACAGGTTAAATAATTGCCGTGTGACCTGTGCATTTTTGTGCAGTATAACCTTCAATATACTAGTACTGATGCCCTTAGTTATCGCTTTATATCAATACTTTGTATGAGTTTCATGCAGACCCACTGTATTTACCGAGAATCACAAATATTTATTTTTATGGTAAACCCCTTGACGTTTAATTTTTCGCAACTTATTTCAAAAACAATACCATAATTGCAGGCCGACTGTTAAAATTCCTTTTTACCTATTCCCTTCGATTGTTGCATACAAATTAAATATAATTGTATTTCATGGCATTGTGCTATTTACATAATAATAAAAATATTTATTTCATTTGCCGATATGTTGATTTTTGTTCAATTTTATTTGAATACGTTTTATTTTATTATTTCGCCTGCTTTTGTCCTCAGCCTTGGCTTATTATGCCATCAGAGGAGCCCAGCTCGGATATTCCTTCTCAGATATTTCCATGCGAGTGTGTGTTTCGCCATCGTATTGTCGCGATTCTCGCATTACACAATGGTGTGAATATATATAAATTGAATAAATGGCAAATTGCACGCCAAAAAGGGGCAGGGAACTGGGGGGCTGTCTCACGTGTCGCCTGGCATTTGCCTTTGCCCCGGTTCCACAGTCCTTTCACCGCCAGCTGCCAGCTGGCTGAATTCTTTTCCCTTTCCAAGGAGCGATTTGCAAATCCCTGCTCCGGCACACACGTCTGTCTGGTGTGCTACTCAGCTCGGCGTATTATTTCGTTGCACTCACTGAAAAGGACCATACGTGTGAGGGCATAAATGAAAGGATATTTCAGGAGCTCCAAGGGGCAGTTACAAAAAACTTGTATTATAAGTTGAGTTAGGCGCTATTATTATTATTATCTATGAGCAATCGGAGTATATTTATTGAGTTATCAAGGTATTAATTGAGCCTGTAATCAGTGTGTTCTTTTTAATCTTTGATAAACTGTATACATATTAATAATAAAAGATATGCTATCATAAATCCAACTTTAAAGAATTCAAATGGAATTTATTTCAACTCCTTTGTATGCCAAGGAACCTTCGTGCCAACCCTCTCTCCTTCTTGCAACACATTCGTTTCCATTTCAGCATTTGCGCCAAGCAAACTCATCCAAGTGGCATTATAAACTAAGTTAAGGCGACAATTTCGCCGTGCCTTATTGCTTGTTTGTTTGCCTTCGCTTGTCGCAGCAAATCGAAGTTCTGCCATTGCCATGTGCATACAGTGCACTCCTCCAGGCAACGCCCAACGCCTTCCAGGCTATTCTCTGTTACCTGAATGGGTCTGGCCTGAACCAGCCTCCGTTTGTGGATTCAAATCAATCCTTTTGCGTTACCAACTTTGTTTAAATTCATTTCAAGCTACTTTCTCTGTTGTTTAACGCTTGAGAAAGTCAATAAAAACCACATTTTGTCTGGAAATTCGTGTAGCGAAATTACAAAAAAAGGCCAATTAGCTGCTCGTTCCCATTAGGTTGCCCTAAACCAAAAGGTTGTCTTGGCTTAAAGGTTAGCTGGCGTCTGAGTGGTACACACACTTCACTTTGTCTCAGTTGGCAATTTGGATGCACATTAATCATACGCCACGTTGCCAATAAACTTGTTGAAGACATGAATCAGCGACAGTTCAACGACATTAGCATTTAAGCCCAACCACACGCAGAAATATACTTTGAATTTATTAATTTAAATAATAATTACAGATTTAACAAATAAAAATTCAAATAAAATTGGTAAATTGTTATTAAAAAGTAGCTTACATTCATTAAATCAAATGTGAATGAATACAATAAAAGCTACACTTTATATATAAAGTTCTTTAAAGGCTCTTATTTTTTTAAACTGTGGTAATTCCTTTTTTTTCTGACAGTGTTTCCCTTCCACTGCCTCGCCACTCGATCACTCTGAAGAGCCTTGCCTTGTTGACTTTGCATTATCTTAATTGTGGTCTGTGTAGGTCCTGGCACGTGTTCGGAGTGCGTGTGTGCCGCTATTTTCGTGTGCTTCGGTTGAAGTGCAGCTAATGACATTGTTTGCCATCTCCTGGCGGCCATGATGGATCGTCATCGCCAGCTGGCGGCTAAAATTGCCTAATGCCGCGCCGAATTCGCAGCGCCAGCAGGCTCCCTCACTCACTGGCCGACTGGCTGCCTGTCAGTTCGGTTTGCTTGCATAAGAATGACGGACCGCCGCATGGTGTTTCCATCTTAGCTGCCATTGTGCCGGAGGCTGATGCTCTTCCATTTTGTTGTCAGGCACCTCGGTCAACGGATTCTGTTGCTGTTGCTTGGCATCGACTCTTGCACTTGCTTCTATAGAGGCAGGATGAAGCCACCGGGGCTTAGTTATCCGGTAATATATGGAAAATAGTTTAGTTACTTTTCTGGAGAAGCAAGTCTATAAAATCGATTCCGTTGTGAAACGAGTTCAGCTGCAGACAGCTCTCTTCTTAACTATGCAACACACACTCACAGCTCCTGTGGGAGCTTCATAATTCGCATGCAGGACACATCAATTCATTGCCCGAAAAGCAGAAGGCTGACAAAGTGTTTTCCCAGTGACCCACTCCAGCTCAACATTTCCAGCTCTCGACTTTTCCCCGCCGACTGTCGACTGTCTCTTGTCGTCTGTCGTCTGCCGACTGACTGACTGAGTGACGGACTGTGGGACTTCCTGACAGCCAATAAATGTCACTTTGGCCCGGCTGCTGCATGAATACATCCGTCGCCCATCGGCTGGTGTCTCCCCAAGCAGGACCTGGTAACTCTCCGAAGTGGCAGCTTATAAAGTCCTGCTGTGTCGCCCCGATAATTGACAGCGATGTGACAAAGGAATTGAAACAGACAGTTGGCTAGATGGAAATTTAAAAGGTAAGAATTTGCAAACGACTCCGTAATGGCTTCGAATCGAAAGTTTCGATGTCACAACTACAAATCAAGGGACAACACTAGCATGACCACCGGAAAGTTTTCCAAGTCATCGACATGTGGATGAGCCATGACAAATAGTCGCCTCCTCAATGGCTTTCCCTAATTGCCGAAAAGAAAAACACTGAGCACTCAAAGAGCAGAGGTCAGCGAAAGTCAAAAGTCTAGACAGCCGACAAATGTTACTTTACTTGCGACTGCCATTAAGACAGCGACCACTGCCATAATCTGCTCCATTGGGTCAGGGGATAATGTGGACTAAGCTCTATTCCCGCACGAGAAAAATCCGATTTCATATGCATGCAAATGCAATTGGAAAGCATGAGATATGAAATTAATTCAGTGTTGCATAAAGCACACGTCTGAAACTCATTTCGTGGGGTAAGCGTTAAAGCGCCGACATGCATACAGCAGCCACGTGAAAGGATATGCCAGCTGCTGGTCCTGACTACCGACTGTGGACACTGAACACCGAGCACCGAACACTGGACTCTGGAACGCGGGGCAAACCAAATATTAGCTCTGCAGCTGCACAGTTTTTCAAATAAATTCACCGAATGCTCCTTCAATCGTGCATTAAAATGAAAATTTAATCACGGCAACGGCAATGGCAATGGCTACGAAATGAATCGCATCCGCTGACCCCACGACACATGCTGTCGAAGGAATGATGTAAGGCTGCCGCCACTGGGGCGTATACGTATTACGTATTGTGAGGAAATATGTAATTAAATTTTTCTTTCGCTTGTCATGGCTCTGAGCGGGGCATCACTATGATGCTGGCATTTGATGAAGGCATCAAGGGGTAGCCAAGGAATTCCACTTAGTTAGTGGCTACTAAACAACTGGAATGCAAATGATTAAGGGGTTTACTAGCTAACATGAAGTTCAAGATCTTTAAAAATGGATAATGGAGTAATAATTTTAAATATCTGAACTGCAAACTATTAAGCAAAAATGAAAGGAAAATATTTGTGATAATTATATGCTTATACCTTCTAAATCATCTCTTAAATATATGTAAAGTAGATATAATTTAGTACATTTTAAAGCTTCTCCTATTATTTAGTTTACTATTTAATAACTGCATATATTTTTGATATCTTTAAATGCGCTCGTTGACCTCTCCTCCGGCTTTTCACTGGCGACAGCTAATGGGTAATAATTAATCGTTTCCTTTAGATATTTTCCTCACGTCCTCGTTCATTATTTTAAAATGCGCATCACAAGTGTTGGATATATATTTGTTTATCGCTCGTCCCGACTTGCAGCCCGTTTAAAATGGCTGCGGCAAGACTTTGACCGCACATCCCGCACAGACGCACACACGCACACACGATTTTCCACGCTGATAGAACGCTGAATGAATGGAAACGAATGAATGAAGAATTTCACTTACCCCCCATTCGCCAGCCAAGGCAAGCTGGGTCCTTGTCCGCATCCTCATTCACATCCACATACACGACTGCAGCTTCCTTATCGCAGCTCTGCGCTGGCTGCATTTATATTTAAATGTATTTAAACGACCGACAATTTGAGAGCATCGCCGTTGTCAGTGGCAGAGCTGCGGATTCTCCGGACTCCGGACTCCGCTATCCCCTCATTTGCAGTCCGAGCAAGAAGCCGCGAAGGATCCAGTCCGAAGGATCCGCCTCCTGGCAGCAACAGCAGCAGCAAGCAGTCCCATTTGTTTGTGCGTACCCTCGGCTTTGGCGTTGGCTTTGGCTTTGGCCCTCGGCTCTGGCTGCTCCGGCTGAGATAAAAGTAAATATGTGGCATTGGTTGCGGCTCGGCGGTTTCATTTTGGCTGCGCTTCGGTTTTCGGACTCGCGTTCGCTTTCCCCCGGAAATGCGTTCTAGCGTAATTTTTAATTTATTCCCGCCCGTCTTCTGCTCCGCTGAATGGGAATGGAATATTCCTTGGCTTGCCACTTAATTAATATTTCCAAAAATATTTCCATTTGCTATGGAAACATAATCTAGAAATTCACGTTCCACTTGACAGGGGCTTTTACCAAAGAAAATAGATTTTCCGTAAAGAAATTTCCAAATTTTAAATAAACCCAATTTAAAGTTATTTGAAATCTATAAAATACATATTAAAATTTTAGTTGTTTCATAATTAACTGGCGAATAAATTTAATTAAAATTTTGTTGAAAAGTTTAGCAGTTTCTGGCAACTTTCGAGACACTCTCTACCGCTCTCTGGCTATTTGAAATTGGAATTTTATAGTTGCGAGCGAAAGAAACTAATTGCTGGATAAATACTACAAATGTTAAATGCCAAACGCGTTCACGAATATAATTAACTTTCTAGAAAGTAAATAGAATCTTGACTGAAAACTAAAGACAACAGCTGTTAATGAGTGGAGTTTCTGGCAAGTTTCTGGCCCCTGCAGTCTCGAGAAGTCATTGTTCTCCGTGCAACTGCATCTGCACTCGTAATTTACGCAGCTGCCATCCTATGCCACCACCACCGGATCGCTGCTGACTCTTGCTTAGTTAATATTTGCCAAGTTTATGGCAAGTGGAAAAGTTCGAGGCTGAGCCGGAGTGCTTGAGACTGCCGCTAGCAAGTGGCTGCCACTGATATGGGCAAGAAGTGCGAGTATTGATTTACCGTAGCACAAAGCCAAGTCCCGGCCCAGACCCGCTGACGCTGACAACACTAACAACGCTACCAGCAGACGTCGCGCCAATGTCCCTATCCATTCCCCCCAATCCAACCAACTAACCCCCTGGAAAACCCATCCCATTCACGTCACTGTCCCAGTCGCTTGGCGTGGTCGTCGCCATGTCTGCTGCCGGCAGCAGGGCGGAAACGGAAACCGGCAAGCAAGTGAAGCGGATTTTTAAGGGCATTCGAGAACCGATGAAGTTATGCCCTAACTCAATGGCTAATAAAATAAATATAGGTTTTTAATTATGACTAAACAGTAATTAGAAACATTACATTAAAATTCACAAAAGCAAATAAAATGCTTCTTAAATCTGTACAACTTTTTGTAAGATAATTTTTAGGACTTGAACAACTCCCTCCCTTAGCTAATGTAGTCTTTTTCCTGATAGTTAGAGCACATTCAGACCACAACAGCAACAATCGCTGTACATAACTCGCCGTTTTTAGCCCTCGTCACTGTTGTTTTCCTGCCGCTCGCTACTCGCAGGCAAATGCTGGACATTTTTACGGTTTGGCAAGTGTCAGCAGTGTTGTGGCTGGGAAAAGAAAGAATGAAAGGAAACGCTGTCACTTTGCTCTAAGACAAACATTTTATTTATCGTTTCCCCAAGGGGAAGACCAAGGCGCGAAAACTATCAGCTGTGAATATTTTACAAGATGCCACAACAAAGCTCCCTTAGAGTTCAGACACTCAGACATTGCAACTGCAATTAACTCACTCAAGCAACAAAGACATAATCACTAGTTCTCCTTCTCGAATGGCAGCGGAAAGTGCAATCGCATCCAGTTCCCCTTATTAGGTTGGACATCTAAATGGATTCGGAAACATTGCACTCGCCAACCAATTTCATTTTGTTGGATGATATTTCAGCTATTTTCAGTTTTAGGTTTGGTCGAAAAATATTCCAGAGGCAATTGATGCCATTGCTTTTATTATCATCTACGTACGCTGGGATGACAAACAAAATGCCGCAAAATTGTGTGAATTGCTTCTGAAATGGACAATAATGGGATTAGGCCAGCAAATGCTCGTACAGCAGCGGCGGCGGCATACAGAAAAATGGTCACAAAAATACAAACCAAATGAAAATAAACGGAAATCGAATGGAAATATCAGGCATATTTCAATTTTGTGTTTTGGTTGAGGAAATTTCAATCAGCTCTAAAATGGTTATCAGTGCTCAAAGCCTGTATATTATCGCATATTGCGAGGAATATAATAATTTGCAATAGTTTCCAACCACCAAGCATGAGAATTGCCAATTTCCAAGCACTAGTCAGACGGTACTTGAGAGCTCTGTGGGAAACATTAGGAAAAATTAAATGCTGGCAAGTTTTAAGCCCCGGCATTTGGCAGGAAAACAATGAAACTTCAGGCTCAAGTGCAGCAAAGCTCTTATCGGGAAAACAGGGTGGGGAGAGATAGTCGGACGGCTTGGGAAAAGTGAGGCGAAAGTTTTAAGCGTCTTTGCACGCATACAATTTCTCATGAGCAGCAAATACAATTGCACAATAAAAATGCACAGGACCCGGACCCGGACCCGGACGGGAATAAGACTCGGAATCGGGGCTGAGACCGGCAAGCTCCTTGCAAAAGGCTTAAGCGAAAGGATCTTAAGAGCAGCCCTGACTGTCAGAGCTAAGAGCAGAAAACAGTTTTTCCCGACAAAATAAAAAACAGGAAAAAAAAACAAGAATAATAACAAAAAGGAGCAGTAAAAATTCATGCAGCGACGCTTCCCCATAATGTCTTTAGACCGCGTTTAAAAATTGCCGGAGCACGCGCTTTTCCAACTGCAGCAGCAGCTGTCATTCCATTAATGTTTTTATGAGGCTTCAAACTGTTGCCGAAATGAGTCCATCGAAATTAAAGGTAAAAACGACCCAAACTTGGGCCATTAAAAAGAGAGAGAGAGAGCCACTGAGTGAGGGCGGCATTTATTTGATTAACTCTTTCAGTTGCCAATTAAAATGGGTCCTGAGAAGGCCCCTCAGGGCTGGCTTACTTTGTTGTATGCAAAGCATATGGCTGACCTTTTGCCTGCATCTACTCCTATATATATTTCACTTTTTATTGAGCCTACTATAAAACACAGAATGGTAAATAAATTTTAATTTTACTACTCGCAAATACATAATTTAAGAGTCCTGCCGGCGAAGGACAAAGCCAAGCTAAGCCATAAAAATGTGTATGGCAAATAAATTTTAAGTGAAATACTTGTAAATGAAAACAAATGTAGCACACACATAAAGCACAACAACACACACACAAGGGAAAGAAGAGAGGAGGAGGAGGAGGAGGACAATGGCTATGGGCCACAAAATTCGATATTACGTATACGCCATGTTCGTGTACAACTGTGTATGTAATAAATATCGCAAGGACACACAAATACACACACACAATTAGATCGCCAAGGACATTTGAAAATGTTTGTCTTTGGCTGAAAAATGCGCCATAAATTCGTTGCTGGCATAGGCCCAACAAAAGCGATAAATATCGAAAATCAACTAAAATTGTCCAACAATACTTTATTCAATTGCGGCTAAAAATTGAGAGGGAAATGCCTTTAATTGATATGCAGCTGCAGTGCAAGCCAAACATAAATTTAGCGTTTCCATAATTTATGCTAAAATAAACACAAATTAATTTCATATTATTATAAGTTTGCCGCTGGCCCAAATCCAATTCCCATTGGCAAACAGAGTAATGCGAAAAGTGCTGAGTGCTGCACAAATGGGAAAAAAATATTAGCACTATTGTTGCACAAAAGCTGCTCAATTTAAATTATGCATTGTGTAATTTTACCTCAATAAGAGCTAATGAATTCCATAAGCATTTGATGTGTGCGCACTGAAAAACAGATTTTAATACAAGTAATTGAAATTAATTAAATTGAAGGATGCCTCAATAGGTCTTCATTGCACTTAACCCTTTCTAGTCGTCCGGTCTAGTGGCCCAATTTTGTCCACTTGATGTACAATTAATTTAACTGCACTATCGATTTCATGAACTATTTATTACCCGAACATCGAGCCGAACAAATTGTACATTTACATTTCTAATTACAACCACAAACAATATCAGGTCGGGCACTATTAGAAATAAAAATTTGACAAATAAATCCAAAGAAAATAAATTGCGAAAAATAACAAATACATACAAAAATATATATATTGAACATAAATAAATATTTCATATGCTACGTTGGCATTAACAGCTGTCGTCTTTTATGAGACCGCCACTGCCAATGAATATTCAAATAACACAAACTTTAATCAATGCAATTTTTATCCCAATCCTCTCAGATATATAAATGAATATATATCCCGATGCTGCCGCTGTGGCCGACCGCAGTGGACATAAATTCCATTTGTGTGACAGGTGAGCTCAGCCAGGGAAGCCAACCACAAAAACGACAGGAGCAAACGTTTATCACGGCTGTTTTGCAAATGATTTAGAAAAATATGCAGCAACCGCAACAGAAGAGTTAACAAAACTTTAAATTTACCATTGGCCACAATCAAAAATGCTTTACCATTTATTTTATTTCAAATTATTTTTAATACGATCTTGTCATAAGTTTTATTTAAATGTCAAACAGCGCACTCGCCCGCACAAATCAAAAAACTTTATTCACTCGACAACTGTGCAAAAGCTGTAGCAAACTATTCAACTGAAATAACAGATAATATCCAAATAAGAGCTTTGTAATTATTTAAAAATAAAAAGAAAGCAATAAAAATGAGGAAAATATTGCAATCATTTTCTTGATGATTGTTTGCCTGTGGAAACTTATAAACCCTGCTGCCTTTAAACTGATTTTGACCTCCATTTGTGGAGTGCACAATATGGTATGAAATATCGAGGCCAGACGGAGAGTCACTAGCCACAGCCAACCGCTCGGATGCCAAATTATAATGGGCGCACATTAAGCGACACGTTCCCTTTATCATTTGCATGCCGTTGGCGTAATCACCAGAGAAAGCGGAGGACACCAGACCACCCACTCTACTGGAAATAGGAAAATCACTGGGAAAAAGGAGATGGAGCAGGAGCAGGACCATGAGCTGGAGCACAAGCAGCAGCAGCAGGATATCCTGTCACGTTTTCAGTTGACTTGACTGCTCCACGCCGTGGGAGTGTGTGCCGAGTACTTAACCGTTCAAGTTGCTCCAACTCCGACACCGTCTCGGTCTCCAGCTTACTTGCCTCTGGGCCACTGTCGTCAATGTCTGTGGCTGTTACGATCTCTGCACAGTAAACAAAAAAATGTATTTAATATATTAAAGTAAGCAGATTTAAAAACATAAAAGCAATCAAGGAGTGTGCTTTGGTCAAAGAATATTTAAAACACAATGATTTTATTTAAGTAAAGAGAAAAATCTTTAAGGAAAAACTTAATAATATTTGAATTTATATTAGTTTCCTATTTATCCTTTGATTTTAATGTGGGTTTTCCACTGTGTAGCTACCTCTAGCTGGTTGGCTTGCCACCTCGCCTTGTAGTGGTGTGAAAATTAAAGGCATTCCGTTATTATTTTGCCTTTTTCCCCGCAAAGCCAGCTTGTCCCCCCCCCAACCCGCTGCATGTGCATATTTTGTAGAGCACTTCGTCGCAAATTATGTCGGTGCAGCGAAAGCAAATGCTGCATGCTGCTGCTGCATGCTGCATATGCATGTGGCGTGGGGCCATGTCACAAGTGCTTAGTAGACTCATGACAGTTTCTTTTGCATAAACAACAACACCAACCGCCTCACAAACCCTCTCAAACCTTCACCCTGCCGCTACAACATGCAAGTAATTTGCAAAGTAGAAGTTGTAGATGCGAGTTGCAAGATGCAGCTCGGTGGTGCAGCCTGCTGCACGATGCTGTGCTGCCTTTTGCTGGCAGCTCATTATGTGGCGGCTTTTGTGCGGCTTTGATATATGATTATGACGCGCTGGCTTGGGAGAAAAAAAAAACATGAAAGAAGGCGTAGTTCCGTTCCGGTGATGAAAGACAGTTCAAATTACTGACAGAGTAAAGCAATCTAAGCTTGATTATAAAACATTTCCCTACACTGATTTAACTTATTTTCTCTGCAGTATGTAGCTCTTTGAGAGCTTCTAAATCGATGCCTTAAGTCCTAAATTATTGAGCTATTTCGTTTGCATTTCCGTTTGCCATATAACCACCAAAGATAGTGGCACCAACTGCACCCGACTTCGACCAACATCATCAAGCATTTATAGACAGCGGGCACAGAGTGATTTGTGGGCTTACCTGGCGATGCAAAAAAAAATGTGGTTAGGAGCATGGGAACATTGGGGGACCAGGCTTAGCTGCACTCTGCAGCCAATCGAAAAATGTCACCAGCAAAAAATTGAAGGGACTGAGCCGCGCTAAGCTCTGCTCTGAATTCGCCTTTTTCTCCTCTTTTCTCCGCGGGCTTCTGGCGTCTAGACGGCATTTGTCATGCAGCCAAAGATACATTTGTTTGACTGCGGCCGGGCGACAATTCGGGGTTGAATTTCGGATTGCTTTAAAGTTCATAATCCAGATCACCTTTGACCCTTCGGCCTGGGCATTATTTGCACACGCTGCTGGGCTAATTACCAGGGAAACGGTGACTCTGCTCATTAGCGCCAGCTCCTTGGGGGGTATTGGTAGTTGATTTAAAATCAAAATGGCTGGCCATAATCGTAATTACGGGGGCAAGGGTTAAAGTGCAGGTGGCAATAATTGAAAAACTTTCGGCCAGCCTACTAATTAAAAGTTTTCGGCCGAGTCATAATCAGGAACAGGAACAGCAGCAGCACCAGCAGGAGCAGAAGCTAAACCAGGAATGGAAACTGGGAATGGCTCTGGGAATTGAAGTTTATTAAGATGGCATGACTGGCGCTTATTAAATTAAAAGTTTGCGGGGCCTGTTTGGGCTGTTGACACGATTAGGCCAAGGACACGTAGCGACGCCTGACTTATGGCCACTATTTGCGGCAGGAAGAGTGTATTGATTGCCACTGAAACCACCAGCAGGAATTCTCCCCATTGTTGCCGCTGACATTGGGCAACTGCAGTTCAATGGTTAAGAAGGCGGAGCCAGATCGGCTCGTCCCTTAATCTCCTTTGGGGAGAAGTCCTTCTGCTGCTGCTGCTGCTGCTTGTGGCATGACTGCTAATGAAATTGTGCATTCAATCGAGTGGAACGATGGGAAAAGTCAATAAAATTGATGTAGCATAGAGAGAAAGGCGTTGCCAGAAATGCACTTCACGACAGGGGCAAGGGGGTTTGCCTATATATATAGTATATAGTATATATATCGGACGTCCACTGGCAAATGAACTTGCGCTGGCACAAAATGGAAATTGTTGATGGGGAGAATTCGAAATGCAAAAAGCGCACAAAGCCCAACTATTTCGGAATTTCAACAGTTGAACTCAGCGATTGCAATCAGCAAAAAGAGGAGAAAAATTAAACTAATATTAAGTATGCGCCTCGCTCAATGGCAACGTTTAAGGATAGCCGCAGAATACTAAGATCCTTGCAATCCATCTCCAAATTTGACAAATTCAGCGGAATTAGGAGAATAATTTAGTGAATATTTAAAGGCTGCCCTGAGAGATAGTTTATAGAATGTTTTGTGAATACTTAAAATAAAATATTTTTGTTTATTTCAATGATAATGTTTACTCTCTTATTTAACTACAGAAAACCTTTACATGAGAAATTTCATTTTAAAATCTTTCTCCAGCATTTCCAATTTGCAAAAACAATAAAAGAATTCTGTTTCAATATTAATGCCTTTGTTACATGAAATATTTAAAACCATTTCGCTTAGTTCAAGACACACACAATACAATTTTCTATATTTTTTTGCGCGAATACTTTTGCGTCTTTTCATATCTAGAAATTATATATTTTTTTCGTAATTTGAAGGATGGCCAAACAGAAGGCGCCGCGGTGACCCAACTCAACCATGGCTTACACAATTGGCGATGGGAAAACGGGAAAAAGCGGCAAGTGCACTTAGCTAATAAATCTTTAATGCTGCCAACATTTTCTGCAATGGCGGGCATTCGTTTCAAGGTTGTCCTTTCAAGTGCCAGGAAACGGAGAAGAAAGAAGCAGAAGGAAAGCGCGAGTGCTGTCAAAAATATTTCTTGAATAATTTGTGCGATTCGGTGGCAGTTCTTTTTTTTATATTTTATTCCTGCTGCTTTGCTAACCTTCGTCAGTAAGCCAATTATGGTATTAAAAAAGCGTAAGGATGGAAGGCATTAAAAATAAGCTCGAGTCCAGGGAAAGGCAAGGTCAGGTCACAAGTCACAAGTCGGCAGCCTGTCGCCAGTCGACGGACTGCATTTATATGTAAATTGAAATTAATTTCCTCGCAGCAGAGCAGCTTCAAATGGCCAGGTTGACCTGGTTAGCCTGATGCGGGTTACCTCAGCTTTGGCCGAGTGAAACTATTGACGTTTTTGACACTTGACAGCCGGATTGGCAATGGGCGTCAAATTCAATTTAAATTTAATGCACTCGACCCCCAAAGAAGTCTTTATTTCGGCCTTCCAAAGACGAACAAGCTGTGACGGAAAATCCCAGCGCTTGAAAAAGCCACTCGAAGCTAACTCCTGGATTCCCATTCTAATATCCCTAAGTGCTTTCAACTTTCAAATTGAAAAGTCAACAGAGAGCATTGCAAAATAGCTAAAGTTGAGCACACAAAGGAGGCTGTATAGCGCGACTTGAAATTACAAAAGATTAAAAAGCGAAATATAAATATTTATCTGCGGTGCGCTGGGTTGGCTTTGACATGGCAGGAGGCAGGAATCGGCATTTGGCATGCAAAATAGTGCCGGGATACGGCCAAAGGGCCGGGAGGGGGATGAAAGGACGGGCCAAAGGTGGCCTTTGTGACCGGCGGCCTGGACACTCTGAGCTCATGTAAATCCATTTTAATTAATTCGAGACAAAGGTTATTTCCCCGGCATAGTAATGAAGCTGGAAAGCTACTAGCTGGGGACTAGGGACGAGCCCCAAAACCCTTAGGTGCGGCCGGATTCTGTAAAGGATTTGCATTTCATTTCGAGTGGATGAATGAATCTGAATTGTCGCTGCTCCTGTCGCCCGGCTGGGGCTACAAATTAAAACTGTGCGATTAGAATAAATAGAAGACAGAGCAGAGAGTCAAACTCCAGTCGCAGCCCGATCAAAAATGCCAAATTTTATTACAACGAATTGAAATGGCAAATGGGATTTGAATATTGATTGCAGCTTAGCCCCGTTGAAATCGGTCTATTTGCATATTGCTTTCGTCCCGACACGAAACTTTTCTAGCTTGCCAGACGACGTCGAGGACGAAGACGAAGACGAAGACGAAGACTTGTCCTCCTCGCCCTACAATGCTGCGTAAATCAGCTTACCGAAATTACAGGCCACTCGGGCGTATGCTTGATGTACCCCAACAGTCCTCGGTCCTCTCCAGTTCTCCCTCTGTCTCTGCACTTGTATCCTTTATCCTTTATGGCCGGGCCCTGCATTTGCAGGCCCCAAAATCAGCACTTGCTTAACTACATTACGCTCGTTGCGCAAATAAAATAAAATTTCAGGCCCAGCAGCAACCGTTCTTTGCAAAAAATAACTTGGAACTAATAGGGTCGACTCTTAAATACCTGTAAAATGTGTTGGACTTACACCAGAAACATTAAATATCACCTGAAATCTTTAATAATTATTATATTCTATTAAAATAACTAAAGTGGACTCAGAAACCTGTGTATTCTATATGTATGTTTCCATTAGTTATGCTTATATTCATTTATATACAAAGTACACCCCCGTTTTGCACTCTTACTGGGTATAAAGATACTGCAAAGTCAGGCTCGTAAAGGTTTTTGGCACTGTGAAATTGCCTAAACCGATTGGACTCTTTCCTCCAGCGTCAGTGTGCAGCAATTTAGCCAGGCTCATAACAGTTGGGGCTGGATCGAGCCATCATTTATGCCTTTGAGCGCATAATTGCCTTTAATTAAGGTGTATTGCCGACTCCTGGCCGAGAGGGCCCAAACAAAAATTCAATATCTGGTTGAAGGGGCGGACGATGGCAGGGCTTGCAAATTGCCAAGTTCTGGTGTGCTGCTACTGCTGCTGCTGCATCAGCAAAATTTCATCCAATTCGGGGCAAGTGTCTTTGAGCTGTCATTAAACGCCAATCTGCAAATTGACAGTCTAGTTATCCGCAATGAGCTGCAGCGGAGCCCTGGCTCACGTCCAAAACGGACATTGGCAGGGCACACATACTTTACCTCGGCCTATACAAGTACCTTAAATATTCAACGATTAATACTCAAAGGAAAGTTAAAATTTATTATTCGTCTCTGACATTTATTCACTGAAATTCTGATGCACATTTTAAATTCATTCGCTGCAGGTTAAATTTTCAAGCGGCAAGACAGCTGCGCCGTATGCATATGTAAACGTCTGTCTCGGGGCTAAACACGAGCAGGATAATCAAACACACACTTACACTCCTACCTACACATACATAGATATAAGGCAAAAAGGAACTTTGTTTGTTAATTAAGAGCCAGAAACAAAGTCATAAAGAAGACAGCAAGCAACATCACAAGTGGCACAAGGTGGAGGAGCAAAAGCACGGCACAAACAAAAGACCAGGCAGGCAGCAATTTTTTTTTATTTAATAACCGAAGGATTACACACCCTTAAAATGGATTAGATATATAACAAATAATTCCTTTTTGATTCTTAATAAATAAAGAAATATCTTATAAAACTTTGCTTTCTATTTAATCACTTTTAAAAGAGGTAAGATTTTGTTAAATTTAAAACCTTTTATAATGAATACAAATTTGAAGCATTTAATAATGTAACTTCTGTATTTAAAGTACTAATAAAATACTAATATTACTAAATATACTTAAATGCAACACAATTTTAACTAACCCCTATCAAGAGTAAAAAAGCAAAGGTATGAAAATCAAAGCCTTACATTCTGCATGCAAGAATGTCTGATATTCTTGAATATGCAAACATGAAGAAAAAAACTGATGAAGAGAAAAACTTTTTCTGTTTTCCCTTCAGACCTTTCTCAAATGCTCGCCTTGCTTCACTTGTTTATTCATAATTTTTGCAAAATATTCAAGTTCCCTGTGATATGGGCTTAAAGCCCTTTGCTTTTCCATCGAATGTCACGTTATAATGAGGAAATTCGATTTCATTGTCACGCATTTCCAGCTGCATTGCGTCAGCTACGCAATCGAAAGAAATTACACATACGCCCCGTGTACGGCAAACGTGTCTGGGAATCCATTCTGGAGCACATCACTTAAAGTAAAACCAGGGGGCTGGCACACGGCAGAATTTATTAATATATGCGGAGCGCGTTTTCGGTGGCCAGTCGAGCGCAGATCCGGGCTCCGATGGTTTCTGGACATGGACTCGTACCCCCAAGCTGAGTGTATAATTATGGTTGTGCGTGTGTTCGTATTTGCGGTTGTCAAAGGCAGAATTCATAACCAGAAAGCACTGTCAGAGAAGCGTGGAATATACATATAGTCAATTTGTTCAAACTTAAAAATGTATCTGAAAAAACAAAATAAATTTGAAACCAATTAAAGCTCAAGATCTAGCAAATTTATTCCCTTTTAAGTTTCCAGATCATTTTACTAAATAACTTATGCTGTTGACCCATAAAAGTTGAGTTGAAAATCTCACTTAGGTCTCAGCTTTATAAAGCCAAGAGCGCTAATCTCGTTTTGAAGCTATTTCATAAGAGACTTCGACCAAAATGCCAGGCAAAACTGCCAACTGCCTGACAAAGAGCCGAGCGAAAAAATTCCACTTTCAGCGCTGTGCAACATCCGCAAAAATATCCCCAGCTCCTGCAGCAACATCTTCCACAAAAGAAGGCATCAGCAGTGGCAGCAGCGGCAAATGCATATGCAAATTCGATTTCTTTTTTCTTTTTTTTTTTAGTGAAAGCCGCACATATTTGCATGCCTCCGCTGGAGTAAGGGGCGATGAGACCTCTCGACCCGACCGACATTGGCGGTATTCCGGCTGTATTCTCCATCGAGTTGGCCAGTAAACAGCTTCTTTATCTAAACCCGTTCTCGGTGCCTGTTTCGTTCGTTCGGGTTGCAATTTTCGGTTTTAAGTAGAGCGGAAAATTAAAAACAATTTTGCCACAAATTTCATGTTTTTCACTTTACTTCTTGGTATGCCATTCTCTCTTTTACCTCTATTCCTGGAATGCTTTTCTCGGAGCTCTTTATTTGGTGCTTTTCACCTACAAATTGGATTTTTTTTAGGGTTGACTTTTAAAACGATTGTTGATGGGACACATAAATTGTAGAAAATACAAAGGGATACAAAGTTAGGATGTGGAAAATACTTAATCTATTCTTTATTTTCTATTTACCAAGCTGTATCAAAGACAATATCCTATATCTGCAATAGCAACGATCTGAAAAATATTAGAAAAAATCATACCTTGTCTATATATTATAACTCCTTACGAACTTAAATTAATTTGATTGAGTTCTGCAATTAAAAACCTCATTATGTTTTCGCTAAAGCACACCCTTAATGTTTTCCCAGCATGCTATTGAGCTTTTTACCCCCCGACAGATGACTCCATTCCCATCATTTCCATTGATTCCTTATCCTCGTCATAACTTAAAGCCAACATTTCATAAATACAATGCCAGGCTGCCTTTGAAGCCATTCGGATGGTTCGTGCCTGGGGCATGTTACCTTTAAATGGAATCGACTCGGTAGCACGCTCCCTTCATTGCGCATTCATACAAGGACATTTAAAGCAATTACGCCCCCGAGTATTATTCAACTGCAACTTGCTGACGATGGCTAAGGCAGTGGCAGAAAACAAAAGTGACTAGAGCTCCGCTTTCAGCTCCTGAGCCAGCCCCAGCTTCAGTTTCAGTCGAGTTCCATTTGCAGGCTGGGGGACTGAGTCAGCAGATCGAAAGTCGGGCATGCCGCAGAGGCACCAGAGCAGAAACAACCCAGAGCAGCAGGGACAGAGGAAGGGGTGCTCCCAGAGACAATAACATTTAAATGATTTTAATGGCAGCTGTTCGATTTTATTGACTTACGCCCGTCGAGGACTCGTCTTCTGTTTGGCCTGTTCGGGCTGTGCGGGCCCCATTGTGTGGAATGTTATTTGCTAACCGAGAGTAATCAGTGGCCTGGGCTCGAGGTGGTCTCATAATCATAAAAATTATTGTTACTAGCGGCAAAATCTATGTCACTGGGCTGGCTCCTTCAGCCGAACGAACCGAGCGCCGAGTGGCCGCCGGCGGCAGTTGAAATGCGCAGCCAAGCGAAAGTTGCTCGAGTGAGAATGCAATGAAAATATCCGAGAGTCAAGCGAAATGCTTGCGGCGCACCAAGATAATCAAGATTTCGCTCCAGCACAATGTTGTCTCTGCGTTTTCTTTTTTATTTTTACTGATTTTCCTTCCAGCTCAAATATTTACCCGTACATGCAGCATTGTGAAAGGCAATTTGGCCCGCCTTTGCCAGCCAAAGTCCTCTTTATTTTTTCTATAATCGATATATAAAGGAGCGGGCGATGAGGCGGAGAGATATTAAATCTGGACTATAAGCCATTGTATTTTATTTTCATATTTCCGGCGACCAGAAACACACATTTCCATCTGTCAAAGAGTATTTGCTGTTCCCTTTTATTGGCCCGAAAAACAAACATTGATTAAATTATGAGCACACTGAGCACTCGGCACAGTTTAAAAACCTACAGTTTTTATAGCGGCTCAGTTTTTTTTCCACTCGCTGCTACGCAATTGACAATCCAGCGAGTTTGATTTAAATAAATAAAAATATTTTTCGCAAATAAATGGGGTTTTTTCACAAACGGAGTAGCAGATCGTGGAAATCAAACTGAATCAATGGGGGATAGTGAAAAAAATGTGTGTGCCACAAAAATCCGAATGCCAATGGCTATCATTACCTTGTGTGCTCAAAGTAAATATAGTGGCTACCAAAAAAATATATCACTATTTTACGATGGGTAAATGTGCTGTGAAAGGTATTCGGTCTGAAAGGCAGATTAAGCCAAGCATAAATACTAGATATATGAATAACGATAATAATTAACAGGTATAATTGGGTGACCTAAATGGGAGCTATAATATTTTAAAATAGACATTTCATAGTCTAAAACAATAGATTTCTCTTCTAAAAGCAAACTTAGGACTTCTTCAAATTCATTGTCTTTTGCAGGATACGTAATAAATATCTCACTTTCGTGCGCTCATTGTTCTCTAATATCCTGAAGCCTTTCAGCACACACGATTGGCAGCCAGGATAATTAATCTCAGCCGGCAGACCGCTTTTCTGCTACTGTCATTCAGCTGGTTATATATAAAACGCTCATCGTAATTTCACAGTCAATTTAAAATTAATACGCGCCCATCATCCTGCCGCCTGCCGCCTGTCGCCTTGTAAGACCCGGCAAACGTCTTTGCAAATGCAAATTGCATTTTGTCATAATCCCAAATGCAGCTGCACAGAAGGCGGCTAAGGGGAAAGAGGCGGGGGACTGCGGCAAGGACTGGATTCTGGGCGAAAAGCTTTGGCAGGATAACAGGCGGAGTGGCAGGCTGACGGCAGGGATGTCGGGGCTCACATAGGTGCAAACAACTTTCAGCTGGGATAAATGTCTTGGGCCAGATCCTTGGAGGTGTGTGCCACTGTGCGTGTGTTTGCCCAGTGTCTCTGTGCAATGTAGTGTGCGAAACCTCAGCTGCGTGTCAAAAGCAGCTAGGCAAAAAGGCTGGCAACAGGGTTCTGGGATTCTGGGATCTGGGTATCCTAGGTATAGGGTGCTGGGTGGTTCCGGGTTTGGGGGAATGACTTTGTTTGCAGTTGAGTTTAATTAAAAACGGATCTAACATTGGGTCTCAGGCTGAGCTCGAGCCTCACATGGCAGGCTTGTTTGCAAGTTTAATTGAAGCGCAGCGAAGGCTTGCGAACTTGACATCACTACAAATTTTCGGCATCTACCAGAGTGAAGTTGCCCCGGAAATACGAGGCAGCGAAAATTAATTTCATTCAACTTTTCCGGGGCGCATAATTAGTTGAGGGAATTTGTAAAGCAGGACTGTTGGAAATTTGCACAATACAAATGCAATTTTCATTAACAAAATCTATATATACTTATATATGTATTCGTATATGTTATTTTGCAGATATTTTTCCGCTGAAAGTATTTTGTTCCTTCGCACTCTGCACACACACCCACATGCTTTTAAGCTTATTTACAAATGGATCGTGATTACTTGGAAAGTGCATGAAAATAAATTAAAATCCGTGCAGCTGTTTACCTTTTTGGCAAGTGTAAAGCCATGAAAGGGAAACGGGGATGATGGTAAATAAGTCAAATTGATTGAGACTCGGTAATTGCATGAAATGTGTTTTCATTACTGAATTTCGCGATTGACGCTGCGGTTGTAATTGCCAACCCAGAGTACACAATATTTTGACTTATTTCACATCTGCTCGTTATGGCATTTCGAATTGGAAGTTTTTTTTTTAAATAAGAGGCTTTTAAATTAACATTTTTATTGTGCCTAAAGGGGTATGATAATTTTAACAAACTGTTGACTATTAATAATAAAATTAATCAAAGGTGTGAAGGTTACTATTTATACAATACATAAATACATTGTAAATAAAATAAAATTAAATTCATGCTGGGACTCCATTTATATTAATTTCTGTTTATAGAAGAACATTTTCCCTTCACAATTTAAAATCTTGAAAACCCCTGTCAAACTTAAGTCTGGTTAATAGGCAAACGAAAAGTTTTAATTCCTTCTTTAAATTTTCTTCTAAGAGACCGCTCTCCTCTTGCCTGTGTCCCCTTTCGCATTGGCCAAAATCAAACACATTTAACAAGTCATTTAAGACTGGGCCTGACCGCCCACTTGAGCCATCAATCCCAGGCCGCCAGGGCAAGGAACTCCTTTCTCCGGAAATGTCCCCAGATGGATCCCCAAATAGATGGCAGGACTCCAGCTGCAGCTTCGACTGCAACTGGCTGGCAAACACTTTGGCAATTTGACTTTCGGTCAGCAGTGTCAACAACATGGCATTTACCCCAAAAATCACACACAGGAACTGATACTGAGGGGAGGGGGCGGGCAGGAGCGAAGGACCAAGCAGATTCATTAATTTTCGCCACAAATTTTTGCAATTAAAGTTTGCTGTTTGTTTATCTATTTCGACTGGCATGAAAATCAAGCGCCACGAACACGAAGTCAATAAAACTTTTGGCGCTACTTAATGCGAATTTATAGTGTAAACATAAACACACATAGACAGCGGGGCGGAGAGTGTACCAGAGTGGTCCTTGCCTCTGTTGACAAAAACGACAAAATTGTGTTACCAACAATTGCATAACAATCATTTCAAGTTTTCCTGCAAAATTGTACAAAAAAAGTTTTTATTGTTATTATGAAAACTACAACAGCAGCGGCAGAAGCTTTGACTTTGTGTGGGTGTTGGCCAGGGTTTTTGGGGTTTTTGCGGTATAAATATGTATAAATAAATACACTGAAAGATTAATGAGAAGACCTTCTTTAAATTAAATAAAAATTAATTATATTTTGAACTTGAGTCACAATTTAATCCGATTAATAAAAATAATTATATATTCAGATTGATTTTTCTTTTAAAAAATTATTTAATTTGAGCTTAAATTTTTTATCCTGGTGTATGTATGTGTATCTGTGTATTTAAATGGCCGCACATCCTTTTGCCGGCGCTCATTTTGGCACCCCGAGAATCCAGAGACCAGAAACCAGAACCCAGAACCGAAAACCAACGGCGGACAAGCATTCGCATAACTATGCAAAATTGTTGTCATTGTCTTTCGCTTTGTTTTGTTTAGCTTTTGATTTCGCCGCCGCTTGTCAGTGTCCCAGTGTGTGTGTGTGTGGGTGTGCATATGACTTTGCTTGGAGGTCGACGGTTTTTGGGTATCTGAAGTTCCGGGGGAGTGCGTCAATTGTGGTCCGTTTTGCGGTTTCCGTTTGTTACTTGCAATTCCGTTTGCCTTTTTGCCCATTGCTGCCATTTTCCATAGCGGATGCGGATGTCTGCCATTCAGCGCGACAACTTGGCCTGCGGCTCCTTGCAACTTTTGCAACTCCCTCAGTCGCCCTTGCCACCCGCAGCGATTGCTGATGATTTTTTAATTGCATATGCTTTTTGGGTCGTTGCGAGGCGAGTCCTTTGCCGTTCCGCTTTTTTGTGCGCTTCATTAACGCAGAGCTCATCATTAAATGCCAATTGACAGCCGGACACTGGTCGACAAAGCAGGGACTATCCCAGGGTGGATTAAGGAAATGCTTATTAACATTATAGAAGCATTGATAGAAATGACAGGGAGACATTTTAAAAGGGAATTAAAATTATTAATATTCAAATAACTAAATGGGTTTGTTGCTTAGATATTTTTAGTAGCTCAAAGTTGATCATTTTAAATTTCATTTATCTTTAAAGTTTAAACTGTTTTATATTTACTTAAAATAAACTCATGCTTCCTGAAAAGTCATTTGTATTTTTATTATTGATTAATATATTCATATTTTATATTTAATATAAAATCAGATTAAATTGTAGAGTAAATTGAATATAATTCCCAAAAGGGCTTCTGTGACATTCCATTTTTGAGCTTGTTGTGGCATTAACATCTCTTTTTTTCCAAACTCTGTGCTATAGTGCAAATTATCAGCGGAGTTTACGTGCTATTTAGCACGTGCCCATATGGCCCGTGGCTTTCGATTTGCTTCTGCTTTGGTTGCCATGCCGCTTGTGCCGCTGCGGCTGTCGATATCCATAATGTTAATGAAGATGCGGCTGACGAGCTTGATGGGGTGATGAGAGCGATGATTGCGATATTTGGGGCTCGCCAAAGGGGCCGGCACGGTTCGCTGCACTCTGTGGCCAATCGAAATTGCGTATTTCGGACGATCTCGGGCTTAATTATGTGCTGGCCTCTGAATATGCAATGCCGAGTTTTTGCATTGCCCCTCAATCGAAGCAGCAGACTCCGATATGGGGGGCGATCGGTAACCAATGGAGGTCACAATTTAGGGGAGTCGTGTGTGGGCGGGTGGCGAGCATTATGGAAGCAGCTGGCGTTCATTGCTGGTGCGAATTATGCATGCGCCTCAAGCAGTCCGCCAGCCTCAACACACTCAGGAAATAGTTCAGATATAAGAACATATATAAAAAGGATAAAAAATGTGCCTTGCAACACTTAAACCATGAAATAATAAGAGAATTCACAATATTTACAAATATTTTCTAATAATAATTCAACTTTGAACTAAGTTCTTTAAGAAATATAAGAAACTTGTAATGTTTTTAATTCAAAATTTAATTCTAAATAAAAAATAAAAGCAATCTTTGACTAATTCTTAAATTTCCAAAATTTGTATGTATTTTTTCTGCTTTTGTATAGATTTTTCCAAGTGTAATAACCAAGTCAGTCAGTTATTGGTATGGCTGATTGGCCAACCGGTCGGCTACGCAATGCCTTCTGTTGCCAAAGTCATAGTCGTGGCTGTTTAGCGTAATTGAATTACCAATTTTCCGTTCACGGACTCTAATTTATGGTTATTAATGCGAGGCGGGGCCACACCGCCCTCCTTCAATTCGTTGACTTCCTTCTGCCAGTGGTTCGGCTCGTTCTTGGCCCCAATACTGCAGGAACTTTATCTGGCTACAAAGAAAAGTTAAAGAATTTGTATATCCAGAGGGGTGAAAGCTGAAAATATGTGCAAAAAGTTGAGTAAACCCGACTGCATGGCATGGATAAGGTAGGAGGCAGGCAAAAACGAAATGCGAATGCGAATGCAATCCAAACTTCAAATAACAACAGGAAAAATGCTTGGCGAAAGCAAAACTCAGCACAAAGAGGTGACTCCAGCGAGTAAAGAGCAAAAAGCAGCCGCAAAAATATTTATAGAAATTCGAAACAGCAAAAAAAAAAAACGCAGGCAAAGGAAAGAAATTGAAAGCTCAAAATGCACACAAGCGTGAAGAGCAATAAAAAGAAAGCTGAGGCGAATACTTTTCCCGGGGAATGTGAAGAAGTTTGAATACTCTAAGCGCTGGGGAAGTGAAACTGAGCTGGCTACAGTGGATTTACGGGAAAAAGGATAGGTTCTCTGAAGTAATAAAATAGTGGATTAATTGAAAGTCTTAAGGATTTCCACGAACAGCCAAGTACTTCCTTCCTGGGAACTGCCACGCACTAATTGCGGCCACATTTGCCTAACTGATTTCCACAACTAATGAAATCTATTGCCGGCGAACCGTTCAGAATTTTCCAAGAACCCTTTCGCTCTCGCCCAAGTCGAAGCTGAACAAAGTCAATGGCAGGCTTTTGTGGTGGCAACCCTAATGGATTTCTTGGCATAATTAACCCATGCTGCCCCCAATCCCACCGACTACAACAAGGTCAGCGGATGGTTGGGCCGGGACAGGGGTCGGAAAAGTGTTGATGGTTTTCGGCAAATGCCAAAGGCAGTGCCAAAAAATATATATATATATATTTAAGCCAAGTCATGCGTGGCAATTTTCAGCTGCCCCGAATGGGAGTGGGAGGAAATCGGATACGGATTCAGACTCGGACTCAATGACATTCCTCGTGCGTGGCCGGATTTAAGATATAATTTTCGCCAAGGAAAACTTTAAACTATTCGAAGTTGCGGCGAAAGTTGTTGTCGCACATAAATCATCTCCCCAAAGCATTTATGTTATTTATACAATTTTTGCTTATAACATTTCGGAGCTTGGAAATCGCCGGGGAAATGCCGTAATAGTAGTGCCGGCTGCTCCCATGGAAAATCCATAAAGTGCCCGGCCACTCGTATCTGTTTCAATTTGCATATCTTTGATTTGCCAGCCATTGTTGTGGGCCCACGCAGCTCCTCGACGTCTACTCAGTTTGGTTGTTTCTGCTGTCAGCGCAAGTCTCCAAGGACCTCCACAAAACCGGCCACGCCTTTTGCTCCTTTTCGGTCCTCGAGGTCCTCGAGGCTCTCTGGATTCTGCGGGCTTACGCTCAGGGCTTAGGACTCTAGGCTTGGGGCTCAAGGCTCTGGGCTTTGCAGCCAATATTCCCCACTAATACGGAGAAACCATTTCATTTTACGTTTGACTAATAGAAAGGATTCATTATGAATTATACATATGCGCTCTGTGCGTGTGTCTGTGTGTGTGTGCGTCTTAAGCCCAACCCATAAGCACGACCAGGCCCTGGCATATATGCGTGTCCTGGATAAATTTGCTTTCGCCGGAACGTGTCCCCGCTGGCGTTGTGGTAATTTTTTAGCCCTGGTCATGGCCCAAGTCCCTGGCTGGCAGTTTGCTGTGGTTAATTTTCAGCGGAGATTTGCTCGGGCCTCCTTTCGGCTTGATTAGAATTGATGAAGTTGATGTGGCCGAGTGTCAAGGGTTGGTCCTTGCCTCCCACCCCAGACCTGCTCTCGATTTTCTTGCCCTGCTTTTATTATTTACGACTCTGGCAGCCCAACTGATTGCATGATGAGTGCTGTGACACATTCGGTACTTGGCGGGGGTTAACTTTCTATTGTGTATATTCCCAAGTTGTGGGAGAAGGGGAAATCTAGGAATATATATAGAATAAATGAGCAGATTCCTAGACAAATAGTGGAAATACAAACAAAATGTAACACAATTTAAATAGGCAATGCAAGGGCTTTATTGCATTTTAGTTCATTTTAAAAAAGGTGAACAATCTAGCAAAAACTGAACTACTTTTTTTGAAATTTCTTAACCGTTCTTACCTATAGTCTAAAGAGAATGGTGCCCAGGTACCTTTTCCTAAGTGAATTCAAAACAACTTCCGAGATTAATTCCCAAAATTAATTCGCTCTCTTTGAATATTCCGCTTTATTAAGCTGGGCCATTTATTTCTTTGACCAGAAACCCCAACCACTTGGCACATAAATAACTTTCAGACAAGGCACTCGAGTGTGTGCACACACCCAGAGAGAGAGAGAGCTAAGAATGCAAAACTATTTTTGATATTAATTGTCGAGGCGACAAAGTTTCGGTTGCCAGAGACCCCAAAAGCAAATGGGCGGCCATTAATTTCCGGTCAAGTGGCTGATAGACAATCATAATTATTTATTTAGCACACATCAAATTGACCAAATGCACACGTGGTTGTGGTACTGTTTAAGGGGTGAATTTGGGGGGGTTCACAGGGTGTACAGGGTGCAGGACCTGGGTTAGTTGTGCGGTTTGCCAAGGTGTTGAAATGTTTACTTTGTTCGAGGCCGGCAACTACTGCGACTCGGAGTTAATGATGCATAACACTTGCGGTTGTCAAAGGCGTCGGCAGGATGTGAGTGTGGAATGTGTGTGCGAGTGTGTGCCACCGATTTATAGACCATAATTGCAACAATTTTGAGCCCCCTGCAATTCACCGCCGCTTTGATGATCGCACACGCACTTAACATTTTGATTTATCCAGTAAATGCACTCTAAAAGGAGGGGGAGGGGAGGCAGGTGGGCGAGGGACCAAGGACGAAGCCAGGCAGGCGGTAACTGCCGTGGCCGCAGGATGCCGAGCGATTTTAATGACATGCTGGCAGGCATCCAATCTATATGTTAAAACAAAGAGCAAGGCTAAAAGGAACCTTCAATTTGCGCAATAGCTTGGAAATAATTTATAACAGTTTTGCAATGGCAGCCTGCGCATGGAGAAAGCTAACGGAAACAGGATCAAAGGGAAGGGGCTAAGGGGAGGAAAAATGGGAGAAATCACAGCTAAAGACATTCGCAACGACATCAGTTTCTTATCATGACTCCACATATGTGTATATATATAGTATATAGTCCGAGATTTATTTCACGCTGTGCAATTTATGTTTACTATATTTTAATGCACATAATAAATTATTACCCAATGCGTGGGTTTATAATAAACTACAAATAAGAAAATGTATAAATAGTCATTATTTAAACATATTTGTTCTAGAAAATAGTCAAGAGATAGTTGTTTTTGTAACCATATACAAAAAGTTGTAGTTTTTAGGATATTTAACTACAAATAATTTATTTGGACCTATAACTTAAATTTGAAATAATTTAGGCCAAAAACCTCTTAATTTGTACTTTGAATTTACCAAAATTACTGTAAGAAAACGTACCTTCCTACTCAAATTGCAGATTGGTCAATAAACCCACTTTTGTAACCAACAAGTTGGAGTGCACTTAAAAAATATGCTTAAGCCTGGCCGCTGGCGCTCATTAAATGCGATTTAATTTCTTTTTGCGCCGCGGTCTGTCCCCAATATATCATGTCAGCAATCAAGTCGCAGAAAGAAGGGAATCCGCTGACAGTTTGCATTCTGGTCCCAAGCCCCTCGTCCTCGTCCTTCCCTCGGGCCTGGTAATTTCATGCTTGGCAACATTTCGCCGGCTCTTTGCGCCACTCCACGCCGCCGCGTCATGAGTTTTCCATTTGCCATCGGTCAATGGGAGACAAATTAAAAAGTTTTACGCATTTGACCCGCCATGGAAGTGCTGGGGCATTATTAAAACTTTTATAATTTATCAAATATTCTAGGCTATTCTTGGACGCGACGACAATTGTTTGCTGGACACACGACTGACACATCGCTGGACAGCCGTGTTGCCTGTCGTCGGTCATTGTGATTGGCAATTGGATGGGAAATGAGGAGTCCTGGGTGAATCGATAGGGAAATTATAAGTACACGCTTCGGCAGTTCATTTTTTATGCATAAACAGCGGCGGAGCAGCTGGTGGGCCCCATTTTCATTTCTATCGGCATTGCCATCGCCAGGTTACCTGCCACTCGCCGGCCCATCAATCTTGGTCTATGATAACGCCCGGGCAGGTAGCTCGTAAATCTCGGCGCTATCTGGCAGCTCCTTGGCCCACCTAGTTTTTGTCCTGCGCGGTTCGTTCCTATTTGCGTAGCTGTCAGCCCGCACATGTGACCGTGAGTGAGCGATGAAGAGAGGGAGAGAGAGGGAGGCAAGGACCGAAGACGGGTTCCAGGAGTGGCTTCAAATCAATTCCGGGCAGGCGGTGACGTCGCCTCACAAGTTGCCCCTTGATGAACGTTCGTCTTCGGTGGGGCTTCTTCGATCAAAATATTCATTGGCCAAGCTGGTTACATATTCATATTAGCAGGCAACAATATAGCACTTCATCAGGTTAAGCTACACTATGGGAAAAGTTCATTTTTCGAATGGGAAAATATTAATTTCTAAGGAGAACTAACATGAGGAAGAACTGTCTTTGTTATGGGAGTTTTTCCGTTAAAACAAATGTAAGACTATTTAATTTTGATATAAATTAATTAGTTAATTTATTTGTATTATAATTTTAGTTTCATCCCATTATTTTCAGTGCATTTTCACATTATCTCAACTTGGAACAATCGCTGTATTACCTGGTGCAACTATCTCATGTATGAGTGCACTCTAGCTCTGGTCTGGGGCTTAGCACGCATCGAAGCCTTTCATTATTGGTAATCACACAGCGCCATGTGGCATCGATCAAAAGCAGCTGCGGTTTCTCCGGCCAACCTCCGGTATTATTAATCAATGGCTAGTTCGGGTCAAAAGGTGCAGTAGACAGTCTCTTCCAGTAGTAAACTCTGATAATGTTAGGGCGTTTGTGTGTGCATCTGAACGCTTGACCGTTGCATTGTTGCCAACGAGGCGTATACGCAATACGTATACGTAATGTGTAGAGTCCAGTGAAGCAATTGGTTCAAAGGTGTGGGCGTGGGAGTGGGTGTGGGCGTGGGCACTGATTCTCATGGACCAAAGCAAATAGACACACGAAATGAGCTCACAGCGCATTATTAAGTTGCTCGCAATTAAAATTACGCGCGTAATCAGAGCGAAAAAAAGATAAATTCGCGTGATAAATATATTTTTACGCTCTGGTTGCTGCAGACCAACGGATGAGGGGCGGTTGGGAGTAGGGTTAGGTACTCCGGCGTAATCAGGCTGCCGCACTGGGGGCTAATTAATTTCGCCACTTTACTCCGTTACGGGATCTCCCGGGAGGAGCTTTGGCTTAGCAGCCAGCTAGCTCCCTGTTTCTGTTCAAAATTATTTTCCTTTTTTCCCACCATTTTCCATTTTCCGCTTTACATTCGGTCTGTGTTTTCTTGTTTGCCACAGCTACACGCTTTATATTCTGTCTGGCAGTGAAGGGTGTATCGGACTGACAGCCAGGCGGAGAAAATGAGCGGACTCTGAAAGCGAAGAGCACTACTACTATTTTCCTCTGGCCGGGAAAGTCAGGTAAAATTTCTAATTGCAGCTGTCCGAACAGTTCATTTTGATTGGATACTAGCAATTATTTCCCTTCATTATTATTCCCTAATTCTGTATTAATTAGGAGTTACTCATAGCTTTTAATTGAGAGTTATAAAAACTTTAAATTTGTTAAATGCTTTTTTGATTCAGTTTTGTATATATTTATATAGACAATCCCTCAATACCGTATCAACAAGTTGATTCGATACTTTCAATAGATTAACTCTTATTTAATTTTCACAACCTTCCATTGTATTTACAATTTTTTGCCGAGTTAATTAACCTGGCTTATATAGAGGCGGCTGCCACAGCAACTTATCTCCAATAAACTAAAGTGCAACAAAAGTTTAAATGAACATTTTCAACGTGCATACTTAACTCGCCTAGCACACGGTCCGAGCCATAAAAATGGCAAAAGACAAAGAACTTTGGTAGCAAGAATCTGACTGGCCTCAATGCGTACGCATAAAAGTTTTTTTTCGGCGAAAAGTATCCGACTTTCAGGCTCGACGGTCTTTCTGATAAAAAGAATTTATGCACATGGAGAAAGAAGAAGAGTAAATATTTAAAATAAATTTGTAATATTAAGAAACCTTTACTTTAAAGCCAAATAAAGAATTTTTAAATGCATTTACTAAGTGTTTGCTTCTCTAGAACCAAATAAGTATGCTATAACTTTTTGTTTAGCTTGAAAATTACGATAGTTTCAAGACTATCTTTAATTAAATATCACAGAATATAGGTTATAATTTATTCTCCTTTCAATATTCCTATCTTTTTTTGTGTGTATAAGAAGGTGCAGATAAAATGAAGCCTGGAAGAGAAACTGGAAAAAAGTGTCAGCGGGCAAACTACAAGTTTGAGCACAAAGAGTAGTAGGCGAAGAAAACGAAGTTTTTCTGCGGCGTTCAGATGAAAAGGGGGAAATCGAGGGCACTATAAAGTTGCCCTTAGCCCGGGGACCGATGGTTGTTGGCCAACTGGCGACACTCTCCAGCAGCAGCATGCAAAGCGAAGGCCCGGGCGAAGTTGGCAAACAACATTAGTTGATGGCCCAAATGGGCCAACATGGCGCTCGTGGCAGTCAATAATAAGCAGGCGACATGTTGGCCAGAGCACACTTTTGGCCATCTCCGAATAAGAAGAAAGAGCAGGCCTTCAGCTGGAGCTGAGATGGATGCAGACTTCTCAACAAGTTTAAAGTTCCCTGTCGAATTTTTCTTCATCTTTTTTTGTGCCTTCCCAAAAAGAAAATGGTACAAAGTTGCAACTGGCTAACAATTTATGTAGATTCGTGCAACATTTATGACAGAAAAGTAGCAGAAGTTCAATTCATTGAAAACAGCATTATAAATAATTCGTTTTATTCGATTGGGGCAAGCTTTTACCTGAGCAAGCTCTACCTTTAATTCCCCAATCCGCATCACTGTCCTGGCCAATTATAAGGGTCAAGCCCTGGCACACAGTTGAGATGATAAAAATTCACGTAATTAATGAGTGACACTGATGAGCTGGCCAACTTCGTCCGTCCAGAAAGCTCTCTCGCATTTAACCCATTTAACTCCTAATTAATACACTTCACACAAATTCATTTTAATTACATAAAATAAACCAAATATTTATGTAAATGCCGGCTGTCACTCACTGGAGCACACATGCATATATTTTCCATGTTAATTACACATCTGTTCTCGGAAAAGTCGCCGCTGTGCGGGAGTAAAGTGGAAAAACCAGCGCCAACGGTTGTTTGCCTGTCAGCAGCATTTGGCAAGCGGTAAAATTACACAAAAGAAAAAACAAAAAAAAAAAAACACAATATACAATATAAATAAAGCAGTAACCAGTCGACAGCATTGGCATCGTCAAAATGAAATAAAATTTATTTGCGGAAATAAAAAGGATTGCAAGGATGTCAAGGCCGTTAAAGCGCACAGACTACAGTAAATACAGCTTAAGGGGTAAATTTAAAATGCGTTTTTAAGGGATTTAAGGGCAAACTCTAGTCCTTAAATATTAAACTTTGCTTTGAATGCAAATACAGCTAAAGGGATATAGCTTAAACGATCTGGAGATGTGTAATAATAAGTTTATAAATCAAAGAAGATCCTTAAAATTAATATACTATATAAGTATCATAAATTATTTCCCCCTGACTTGCCCTACACATTCTTAATGAAGATAATCCCAACCGTGAATCTATTGCTCAATTAACCATGGTTTCAGATGCTGTAATTTGTTTACTACATAGCTGGTATCATAGCCAGCTGTTCGAAGGCTTTACCTCGCTGGAAAAGCGTGGAAACTCTCAACCAAAAACACAGGCAACACACACACATGACACCCTCACACACACACACTCAGGATAGACGCATTTCGTTTGTAATTAGTGTCGCAGCGGCTGTTTCGCTTTTGTTGCCGCTGCCGCGTGTAAATTCAGAACATTAATTTTCTTAATTAGGAGTATGCGAGTGTCCTTAATTGCTAACAAGGCGTCTCGCATATGCGACCATGTGTTTCAGCTGGCAAATACAGAGTAGCAAATGCAGATGGTTATTAAATTAAATATGTATCTCCGAGGCATTCGCTCTTATTACCATATAATTGAGTCGCAAAAACGAATAAGTCAGTTGGTCCGTTTGCAAATCCAATGCGATATATACTTATACTCCTTAAAGGAAATACCAGGAAAATGGGTGGATAAAAAAGTAGAAACGATAAAGTAGCTGGAACTTAAGCCCACATGCTGCTGGCCGGCGGCGAGTGTTGCTCCATTATTTCATGATTTCTTTGCCATTTATCACCTGCAGGCACTGACCGCAATCGTTGGGCGAAATTACAAATAAAATGAATTGCGACCGGCATCAGAATGAATGAAAATGGCCTGCGGAGCGACGGGGGGGTGGACTTTCTCCGCAAAACAAAAGGGCTCTCCACCTGGACAATTTGTCAAATCGCCACCGCAATTGCTCTTGCCCGAGCTCTTCGATTTCCGGTCTCGGTCCCGGGGCATTAAGGAAATCGGACTCACTCACCGCTGCCATTGTGGCTGGAAATTAATTGAAAAACTTTCCTCAATACACGCGGTCAGCTAATCGTCAAATACTTGAAATAATTGACCGAATTAAAATCCAAATCCGAGGGTTCTTCACTCATTTTCACCAATTTAAGGTGAGTTTTCCTTTGTTGCATGCGAGAGGGAATGGGAAATTGTTGCTGAAATCTCCACAAAGGATGCTGGTTAAATTCTATTAGTTAGGTAAATTTGTGTCTCTTTAGCATGCATTCCAAAGCTGGTTATGTGATTCTTTTTCTTATTTTTCAAGCTTTTCTTATACAGAGAGCAAAATTTTATGCATTTGTAAAAGTAAAGTTTAGTAAATACATTTTTTAAACTTTTTTAAGCTGTTAACAAATCGAATTTTTATTTAATGCATTGAAGATACTTTGAACACTTTTATATTTAACATTATTATTATGATTTCTAAATGAATCTTGTTAAATTTAGTTATTCATCTTCAAATGTCAATGTAATGTTATTTATCAAATTATTTACCCTGCAACATTTATTACAATTTATTTAAAATCAAGATAATTTGTATCTTAAATTCATTTTAATTTTTCCGTACATTAAGTATTATTTTAACAAATTATTCCCTTCATTTTTCTAGTGTTATTCTGTATAGTACATAAACGTACCTTTTGTGCCATGTCAGAGACTTATTTGTCGATAAAGGTACTAAAATTCTTTCATTTATTCTGGCAAAGACCTCGCTTTAACTGGACCCTCCACAGAATGTCAGCAGTGGGTTACTTACTGGCCCACATGCAATTCAAATTCCAAGTTTTTGGGTCACAAGGCCGGACTTTCTTTAGAATATGAGAGAAATCTGTAAATTGTCATTCTGAAAACAATTCCCCCGACACCCTCCTGTCGATTCTCTACTGCATTCTACATTCTACTCCCTGGGAGGCCCAAAAATTGTACATTTTCATATGCCATGTTCCCATGCCGGAATTCATATTTCTGGCCATATGCATATATATGCACATGCGAAGGCAATTGTTTTTGTTCCATACATATTCCATACTGCCCTCTAACTTAACACGATTTTGCACTTGTCCTGCAGGACTCCTGCACAAAACTAAAAACTAAAAAAAAGGAACACAAAAAAACTATACGTATTGCATATCAAGTGAGGTCTTCGAGAGAGAGAGAGAGAGTGAGGGAAACTGGGACAAGTGAACAACTATGTAAATGGCTTTTCATTTGGGCCATGTGACAGGCCAACTGCAGTCGCACTTATTTTGGCACATTGCACTGGAAATATTTTGCAATATTTGGCTATTGATTTGCGCCAGTGCAGGGCAATTTCCCTTTAAATTGATTCCGGGGCCAAACAATTTAAAATTTGGAATTTTGAAAACGTGGGCGAGCGAGCGAGGTAAATAAAATCAGCAGTTGCCAGTTGCCAGTTACCAGTTGAAAAGCTAAATTTTCACCCCTGACAGACCAATCAAATTGGCATAAAATGGCCGAGAACCTGGCACTGGTCGCCATACCAAAATCCGAAAATCCGAAATGCGAATCTAATTGAAATTCACGCCGATGTTGGGCTTAATTTTAAATCAAATTGCGAAATGCCAAACAAATTAATCGCCGTCGATGTATTTAAGTCGAAACTGATTTGGCCCCGTGAAAACAAAAGCGGAACTCATTACAATTTTTAATTAATTTTGACAATAAATTTCATTGGCCAACTGGAGCTTACCCGCCCGATTCCCTATACCATTTGCCCGATTCCCGGCTGACAGTTTGATGGAAGCCGGGCAAGGGTATGGGCTTGATTTCGGGTCGGTAGCGGTAGCCACCGGTTTTCCTTTGATTTCCCCAGAAATGTAAAACAATGTCAAAAGTTGTTAATGCCCGGCAATCAAAATCAAAGCCCCCCCGGCCCAGTAGTGCACCTTTGTTTTCAATTTGCGGAAAGGTAAAAATGGTATTTGCATACACAACTCTCTCGACTACGCGTGTCCACAAATTAAATTCAATATCGGCGCTGCTGGGAAGACGAGAGCCCGCCTGCTGGTTAGCTGGGCAGAAGGAACGAGATGATGACCACGGCGACTTGGCCCTCCCTGGCCCTCCCTGGCCCTCCCTGGCCCTCCCTGTCCATCAATCAATCAAAGCACAAAGGTTACCTGAGGGAGAAATTTGCATGGGTTCACGCAGCGATGCCGGCGACGTCCCAAACAATTTGTGCTGCTTGCCTTTTTTTTTCTCTTTCTTTCTTTGCTTTCCATTCCCCCGGGTGGTTTTCTTACGACGGAGAAGGATATCCCCGGATAGTCCTGGATGAAAAGGAGTGGGTTGAATGCTACTGTCCGGGGCCAACTTAACCACAGACGTATGGTCAAAAAGCTCCGGAGAATTGGCTCATGTTTTTTGCAAAAAGCATTTTCTTTGCCTGCAAACTTTCAGCATACCTTGTAAGCGCAACAGGGTAGCAAAAGCATATTGGATGAGAATAAATTCTATAATTAAGATATAACTAGAAATGCATATAAAAAGATAAACCAGTGGTAATTAATTCTACAAGAAATGTATCATAACTTTTTGTGTAATTTTAAAACTCCTTTCGCTGAAATCCAATTCCACACTCTAAGGAGTATCCTTATAGCTCATTCCGTTAGTTCCGCTTGCCAATTGCTTTGCATGTCCATTGCTGATTTCTTTTTGGGTTTTGCTTTATGCCGGGCCCAGGCCTGAAGTGGCCAGAAAGCGAGCACAGACAGCCAGGAGAAGCAAACAGCCGGCGGGGCAAAAAAAAAAAAAAATAAAGCTCGATGGCCGGAGCGCCGTGTGGTAAATGGTTAAGGGCATGTCATGGCAATTTGCATTTTCAGCTTGACAAAGGATCTGCATGACTATTTCCTCGTTCCCATTCCGAACCATTCCGCCGTGAACCCACCTCTCCTATTCAATTTTTGGCCGGGGCAGCAGCTGCTGTTAATATGCAAGCTGGGATTTCTTTTGTGGCTTTGATTTCGGTCCACGGCCATGGGCCGCCAGGCTTCATATTCAATATCATGTTCAATAATTTCGCTTCGTCCTGGGCAAAGGGGCGTGGCGGGGTAGGTGGAATATATGTACATGCATAAGCAGATGGGCATTATTTGTGGCCCGGCCAGCGTTGATTGCCAGCGCTGAGCGTTTAATAGACTTTCAAATATTGCCACTTTGGCTGCGATAGGAAGCAACTGATACTGATGATGATGATGGTGATGATGATGCGGCGAGCGGGGATATGGGCCAATAAGATAATTAATGTCCTGGGAGTAGGCCAGATCGCCCCACGAACGGGGCAAACAATGCGCTCAAGGCGCCATGCCAAGGACGAGCCGAGAGCTGGACCAACTCGCTGATTGCCTGCGTTAATGTTAATTGCCCTTGATGAGTTTTATGCGCTGCGCTAATGAACAAATGACTGCACATCGCCAATATGTGTTCCAGTGTGTGTGTGTGTGTGTGTGTGTATAACCAATAGCCCGGCATATCCTTGCGCGCAAACTATGGACACCGACGCACACTAGCGGGTGGTGTATGTATTATCATGGCATTGTTAGCCGACGGTCAGGCAACATTTAATTGCTGGCCAGGGTCCTTGAATTCGGAGAATTGTGCTGTCGATGGGTTCTACCTACAAGCGAAAGTGCCTAATTGAATATTTAGGAAAGCAAATTAAAGTCACATCTGGTTGGAATAGAACGAGGATTTAATGAAGGGATACCTTTCAGGATGACAGCAGAATTAATCAGATTAACGTAAGTTTTTCTGAACTTTCCTTATTCATTGAGACGTCAGGACTCTTGCTATTTCTTAAAAAAAATATATAAATAAATCACTTTATTTAAATTAAATAAAACTTAGCTGCAAGGAAAAACGGGGCTCGCTTAGTGCACTTTTCATCTAAAGTGAATTCAATATTCATGCATTTCAAAAGCCTTGAGCAGTGTTTTCCCTTTTGAAAAACTTTCCATTAGCAGACAGGACTTCCGTTGGCGAACACTTTTCGTTGGAATCGCTTTTCCATTATGTTTGACAAGACAGGCAGGCACTCCGGCAGGACTTACAGCTGATGTCCTTGCCGTGGAAGCCAACAATTTGCATACAAGAGACACTAAAGGAATCTGAGATGGAGACAAAACCACCGCTGATGGCTGTCAAAAATAAAGAAGCAACGTTTGCTAAATTAAGCCGGAAACCAAATTCCACCGCCCTTGCTGCTGTCCCAAGATCCTGTTGCAAGTTGCAACGTCGCCTTTTTGCGGTAATGGCGGCGACTTCAACTTCATTTCCTGGCCGCAGGACCAAAGACCCAATTTGCGTGGCGCGGTCGCATCTGCTTCGTAGGCGTATACGTAATATTGTGTACCGAAAAATGCAACAGCAAAAATGTGTGCCACTCCACAGAGCCCGCAATCAGGAGAGCTCCAAGAGCCAGCAATTTAAGCCAAGACATTGCATTCCCCGGCCAACCAGCAGCCGCCAAATGACTTCCGCAAATAAAACGCTTTGTTCGAGTTTGGGACAAGTTTAAGGCATTAGCACATTGCCCCCCAGCAGACACTATATATATATATATACGTAGATATAGAAGTTTGTGCGTATTTATCAGACTGTTTTGCTGCAATCTGCTAATGCATTTGGCTGGGCGACTAATGAATATTAATGACGCCACGATGGCAATAAAAATATTTCAATTAGAGCCCAGCTGCCAACACATGCAGCAAGATCAACGACTTTGTTAATGCCACAACAAGTTGAAGATGCAGCTGGAAAACCGCAGACCAAACCCGACAATCAGCTCACAGAAAGATAAACCGATGCCAGCACGATGGCATGCATAAATGATGGCCAACTAGGGGATTCCCCCTGCTGAAGCTAACATTTCGTATGCTCCTCCAGTTTCCCGGGACAGCTGCCCCCTAAAACTTGAAGTCTCTTGAATGGATGCCACGGCACTTTATTGTGTATTATTAAATGCTTTTTGGATACATATACTGCAAGTAGTTTAAAGATTTAAAAATAAAGAAATGTAATATAATTTTATATTTTTCTTAATCTTTATTCCTGAAAAAAATTGAGTGATTTGTAGGTTAAGTATTCAGCCCTGAAACTCCAATATAAATATCACTATATATCCAAGAGACATTATTTTATCAAAGTAAATGCTGTAGCTGTAGCTCAACATATAAATGTATCAAATAAACAATAAATATATATTCAATATTAAAAGACTGCATATACATGTCCAGCTTACAAAATTGTAGTTTTAGCTTTCAGATTTTGTTTAGTTTTCATTCGTGAAAGTGCTGCAGGCCCCCTGCGATATCGGTGACTATAAATTTACCGCAAAACAATGTGCAGCAAAACCAAATTTTGTTGCTCCAATTTTGCACTCACCTGGACGAGGGCGGCGGCTGTGCGGCTGTGTGTGTATTTGCGGCAAACCCTTTGGGGGTTATCAGCTAACATGGGGCCACCTTGTCAAAATAAACCATTCAATTAGTGTTGGAAAATTGAATTTTCCATGCAGCCTGTTGATGCGGCAGCTGTGATAAGCTGCGGGCCATCGACACCTCTTCCACCTCCGCTCCACCGCCAGGGCACTCAGAAATTTCATTAGCCTAACGAGTTGTTTGCTCAAAAGGCCGAGAGTAAAAACTTTGTCATCTCTCAGAATACGGAAGTTGGGATGTGGAAGCACTCAGGGCTTGTTTACCACCAGCCGGTTCGTCTGAGCAAAATCTAAGGCTAAGTGCTTTGTGAGAAGAAACCAAGCGGGAAAACTGCATCACCTTTGACTGGATTTTGATTGAAATTAGTTATGGTTGAGTGATACTTTAAAGCATATTTTATTTGTATTCAATAAGAAGAAGAAGAAGGTCTTATTGATTTGCTAAAAGTACATTAAATTTAACAACAACCAAATGTATTATTTAAACAGCAACAAGAAGCAATTGAAATGGAAAACATTCTAGTTAAGCCGTCGACAGACAACAATTCCTGGCAATATTAATCATGGCAATTCCCAAGAACGACATTAATCTGTATTCAGACAGGCGACCTTAGTCGCATTATGGTTCTACGCAAATAATGTTAACAAGCTCGTAATTAAATATTTGCACAATATTTTGCGTGATTAAAATAAAAGTCAAACAGAGTATTTATGCCAAAGGAAAAAGTTGTTTAAAATGCACAGCACACATAAACATAAAACGCTGACATTCCCGGCATCATCAGGTTAACCGCAAAAACGGAGCTCACTAAAAATAAAAATTAAGCTCCTCGCTGCTGATTACCCGAAAAACCAAAACAAAAAACGAGAATAATTTGAATGGGAAAGGTTAACAAAATTAAAAAAAACAAGAGGGAAGAACAAAAGTAAACAAAAACAAAATGCTAAACAATCAAGAACGTAACTCCGTTCTACAGCTGCTGTTGCTCTTTAACAAATTCATTATAACTTTTGCTATTAAAAACATTAGAAGCCACTGCGCACGCATTCCATTCGGAATAAAAAAAAGAAAACGGGGGGACTCTGTCTGCCATATATTCACATTTGCCAGGCGGAGCAATTTAACCCAAATGCTTATCATTTAGCCATTTAATTTAACCTTTTGCCCGGCACATGCCACCGAAAAATAAACGGGAGCAGACATTTGTTACCACGGCTATATACTGAGCATGGGATGGTTGTGATGAACAGGAAATAATTAAGCAAAAAACGTACCTTTGGTTCAAGGCTTATTCACCCAAAAAATGTAGTTTAAAAATTATTACTACTAAAAACTTAGCTAATACAAGAACCTATTTATTTATTTACTTTATATTTACCTATTTAAAATGTTATTAAATTTTCTAATAATATTTTAGCAGGGTATTATGTTATCCTGTTCTTCTCTTTTACATCCTCCCAACTTTTTGCATATCACAGCTCATTCCCCTTGGCTCTGGCTTTGTTTTTAATACAAACTGCTGCTCATATTGCTAATGATTTTGGGTCACAGTCAGCCGCACACATACTCTCCAAACCCTTTGCAGCCCTTACACCCTTTAGCACCCACCCAGTTACTCACTCGCACACGTAACACTTATGGCAACACGTACTCGGGGTCCGTTGCCAGTTTTTTTTTTTTTGGTTCCTCTCCCTTGCGGAAGGTCTGTTGCCAGCCGATGTTAAGTATACGCCACGTTGCTCCGTTTTTCGGTTGTTGTGTAATATGGCCGCTCCCACACCCCTTTCACCTTTGTTGTTGCACAAATTAAAAACGCGCTACTCTATCTCATTTGCTGCCACAGCGACTGTAGCATTTTAATAAAATGTTGTTGCTATAAACGTGATGCTGGCTTTAATTGTTGTTGCCACAAGGATCCTAGACACCATGTGAGTGTGGAACGCGCTAGAGGAAAGAAGGATTTTCGAGAGCAAAATTTCGGTAGCTAGTTTATTTTTCAGTAAATGGAGCAAAATTGCATGCAATTAGTTAGTCGGCAACTTTTGCAGATGACTTCCTTTTTCAGCTGCAAAAATTTGTGAGCAGAGTTGTGTAATTGAGAAGTTCTGTGGGTTGGAAAAAGTGCAAGAAGCGGAGAAAGTAATTGCCGGGTTCAACCCAATTTATTCCTTAAAACTTAAACCGCAGCCAGCCAGCTTTAATGTCAACATTCGGTGCCACGTCTTCTATCAATGGAATCCATATACCATATAAGCTATCCCAGACTGTAGAAGGATGAAGTGAACTCGGCTGTGGCATTTGCCTGCTCGGGCCAAGCTGGGAGATAACTATCCTGGAGACGAGACGGCATTAGGATGATTTTGTTAATTGAAATTCGACGGCAGAGTGCACAGGAACAATTTCCTATTGTTGCACGTGCGTTGCGTATACGCAATGGGTACACCAACGAAGACGATGATGATGATGATGATGACGACGACGACGACGACGGTGCTGCCGGTGCTTTCCTGCTGGAACAATGCCCGGTATGCGCTAATATCGAAGAAGCTTTTGTAGTCCACACTATGCGCTTCATTTGATGCAATCCAAGCCTTTTGTTTGCCTTCAGACCATCAGCCCATCAGGCCACCACCAGCTCCTGTAGCTCCTGACTCCCGGGTTGCTGTTATGGCCACGTTAAGGGCACGTCCAGCGATTGTATTTTCATTTTGCTTGTAAGTTTTACTATCCTCCACTGACACTCCTGGTCCTCCTTTCAGACTCCATCCGGCCCTCCGCCACTTGGGCACTCGTTTTCCTCGCGGCTTTTCTCATTGTGTGTGTGCAGCACAATAAGTTGCCTTCCGCTTGCCTTGCACGCCATTGAAAATGTTAAACTTACGCTTATTGGTTTTGCGAGTATGCAGTTCACTACGTAATTACACCAGCCGACAAACCAAAGGACTCAGACTCCAGTTGGGTCAACACAACTACGTGAGATATAGAAAATGTATAAATGGATTTTTGAAAAGGAGTATATTTTATCTGAGAAAGAATAATTTTTTCTTCTTGAAAATAAATTGAGTTAAATTGTTTTCTTCCTTTTAAAAATCTGTAATGGCGGTAGTAATGTTTGTTTGCCTGCAAGGTGTAATTTTTATTTGATTGTACAAGACCAAATGATTGACAAGCTTTTAATGAAAAATCCCTTGTTTTCGCCAATAAAAATACACAGTTTCTATGGTTTATCTAACAAGCAAAGCTATAAATAACCGCCAAGCGGATATATGCTTCCCAGTAGGTGTAGTGAGAAGGCATCCCTTAAAGGGATAAATAAAAATGCTTTTAATGTAATGAAGGTTTATCCAAAAATATTAACACTCAAACGTATATTCTTACTACAAATATATCTTTAAGAAACGGAAAGTCCACCTACGCTTCTTGTTCAAAAAAGAATATCTTGATATAATAATACAATTTGTAATTATAATAATTTCTATTACTACTATTATTATCCCTCCGGTTCTTTCAAAAACCCTCCAGCTCTTGTCAGTTGAATTTCAGTTGTCCAAATAGTCAGTTACATTCCTCTCCCTGGCACATAGCGATTCTTTTGCCGACCTGCTGGCTGTCATAGTGACTGTGACAACTCAGTTCTGAATGCTGACATCCAGTTGCTCAGTGAGTTCGAGTCCCGAATGAGCCTCCCGAGCCATGCATTGCTAAAGCCAAATAGTCGAGTTTACGACGAGGCTGGGAAAGCAACATCCAGGGGCCGAGCGAGCACTTTGTCCTGATTAGGAAAACGTTTCAATAATCCTGGTCCGGAGCTGGCACTGGGAATTGTCTCTGGACAAAAAGCGGGAACAACAATTGCAGTTCGGAACACTGGAAACTTTCAAGCGAACAAACTTGGCCTTGTCCGTAATTAAGGCTTAAACATCAACAATGGACAATTGTTGGACGGAGCTCACTGCTTAATTAGGCAACTGCCTGAAACAAAGACGTTTTGTACCGATTTCGCTTTCGCTTTCGTTTTTTTGGCCGTCAAAAATCATCAGTCAGATTTAATCAGGGCTCGGGAATACCGCATTGTTAATGCGACATCAATATTAATTAAGCCTCCCTCGCCCACGGGGCGTATGTGCAATAAGCCAAAGGGAAAACGTTGACTTGGCCGATCTCGGTCGGCTGACACAAATCTGACAGCGCCCTGACATCGAACGCATTCTAAGCATGCTAACACAACATAAGCGACATGTCAAATGCCAAAAGTGACTCGCCAAAGATTCGTCCTGCGATAGCTAAAGGACCTGGCAGCGAAGCTAAGGCAGGAGCTCTCAAGCTGCTCCGGAGCTGCGAAGCTGAAACTGCCGCTGAAGTGGCTGACAGTTGAAGGCCAGTTGACAGCAAACCCGATAAAATTAGAATACAGTGGAATGCCGATAAAGCACGCTTAATTTGGACAGGTCTATATATAGCCAAGAAAAAAATTTAAAAAAAGCCGCCATAAAAGCTACATAAAACACATTTAGAGGGTTTTAACGTCTTGCAACTTTCAGGCAGGCTTTAATCTAAGAGAGTTTAATATTCTTGTCTGGCTTTTGGAACTATTACTGGCATATTTAATAATTAAAATTATATTAAACAATTAACAATTTCAAGGAAAAATATTTATTTTTAATAGATTTTAAGATATTTACAGTAATTTCTAAGTTAAAAATAATTTTATTTGCAAAATGATTAAAATTCTTAGCAAACACTATTGAAAGATAATTATTTTAATGTTTCGCTAATTGATAAATTTGTTTATATTATAAGTAATAATTAATACTAAAATATTATTATTATTTAATATAGTAAAACGCAAATTTCAGCTCTCTTCCTGCTTATAAATACATATAATTTCCATCCACTGTTCCACAAGTTTGCGATGTGTGGCAGCAATAGTTTTTCAAGCCTGGCAAATATTATTAATTATTTTTGCAATTAACGCGTCATTGTTGCTGCATCATGTTGGTTAAGCGGCTGCGTAAGCATTTTGCTGCTGTTGGTGGCCTCCGGATTTGGGCTTTTGGGGAGTCATCGACGGTTTGCACGCGTCATAATTAGCGGGCTTTGTGCGCACGAGTTCGCTCATTTGGCGCCTTTCAAGCCAGGTCGGGCAGATAAACTTCGCAGCTGGCAGTCGTGGTAATAACGATGGCAATGGCTAAGGCTTATCCACCGCTCAGCCGGGCGAAAGCCGTCGAAAGTGTTGCTTATCGGGCACCGGCAGTGCGTCGTCACATGCAAAAACTTCCTAAGGGCAAAAGGAACCGGCGGCAAAGGCAGCGGAGGTGGCAGCGTTGGCGGCGCATAAAAAGTTGACGCAACACGCCCAGAAGACATGTGAACGTTTTATTGGCATTAAGGGATCAAACGAGAGCTGCCAAGTGGGCCGGGGGTAAACTCTTTGTAGCGCCCTCGAGTAAAGGAAAAAGCGACGGCCATGTTTGCACAGGCAACCATGGGTACTTCACTGAAATTTTAACGCTGACACAAGAAAGATTTCAACGACTCACAGAGGCTGACAGACAAACAAAAAAGAGTACACACAAAAGAAAAGATATAGTAAGATAATGTCTTACAAATTAGAAACAATACTTAAATATTTTCTAAACTCATGTTTAAACCAAGAAAGTAATACTTTTCCATCTTGGTTTAATCACATAAAATACCTTTTCTAAAAATAAAAATATAATCTTTAACCATAATAACAAGTTCAGAATTCAGATTCTTCTTTCTTAACCTCTTGTTTAGAATTTGTTTTGAGTGCAGCCGTTGGCAGGCAAAAGCAAGTAACGGCGACAAAGGCAACCGTATACTTTTAGGGCCCACGCTGCGTATACGCAATCAGCGCTGGGCAAACATTTGCCCAAATAGTTTTCGCTTTTAAAGCGAGCCAAGAACGCCAAAAGCAGAAAGACGCTTGCTGAGCTCGGCATTTTATTAGCTGCTTATATGTGAATGCGAATTTAGTCATAAATCTGTAGACACGCCGCCGCTCTGCGCACTGCCGCATGAAATTGAAATATAGTGTGATTTTCACTTTAGCCCCCGTCGGTGTAGCTTCCGAGGCAAGCAAAAATCTACTCCTCCTCCATATTTCGTGACCACTGAATAGCACCGGCAACGGAATTCGGTGTCAAAAGCTTCGAAATGCCAAAGAAGCCAACAAAACAGGAATGCGAAAAGATTAAATGAACCCTGGGTTACCCTCTAGCTATGAATATGTATGAATAAATCGTATTAGACATTAAATTCATTCGATATTTTATGTTAAAACGAAATTTCTATATAAAATATTACCGAAAATATTTCACGATTGGTATTATATATGTTTTAAAGAAACATTAATGCTACCTTGTTTACTTAAAGACTCTTTAAAGTATTCACTTAAAAACGTTTATAAAAAATACTCATAATAGAAATTTATATTTTATTTATATTTATTTTCCTTTTATTATTAAAAACTTTTTATCTCGATATATGTACCTGCCTGAGTAAACTTTATTGGAATAGAAACGGTTGTATCGAATTTCTTCTAAATGCCAATGCCGGCTGGCAAGACAAAGGGCGGAACCATTGCAAAGGAAGCCATTATCCTTGCGTTATTTATGACAATTTCCTTATGAGTATTGCTGCCTCCCCCCATCCACCTACAATTGATCGGCACCTCCGACCCCTAAAAGGCCCCCGGCTCCTCCATTCTTCTTTGCTATTTCCCCGGACGGACACATGTGGGTTTTCACTTCTCGAGGCAGTTTTGGAATCGAATGGCGACGCCTTTGCTGGGTTGACTTTAACGCGGACAAAGGAATTGGCTGAGTTGCGTGCAGTTTTCTCCGCGGGAAATGGCCATGGAAATGTGAAATGGGAAATGGCGAACGGCAAAGGCAAAGCGTTTCCTTGCGTGTCTGTCTAAATGTTATTATTAGTTATCAGCGGCGTTGGTTATTTGCCTACTTCGCCACCAGATTAATGCCTTTCTACCGTGTCGCATGCCATTTTGTCCAGCCTGGGGGGAATATTTTAGCAGGTTGTTTCATCTAATATGCAGAAATGTGATTAAAACTGCCCTATTAAATGCAAATAAAACAGCATGTCTCGCTGTAGTTACGACACTTAAAGTGCTTGCGTGAAAAGTGTTCTGTGATGAGCTATTAAGGAATTTAAGTGCTTCAAGGGTTCCACTTGAACCATTAGTCAAATGAAAACCTATTCATTGTAATGAATAGAGAAACTTTTGTATAAATATATTCAAGTTTATTTATACATAAAGAAGCTTATTTAAGGGTTCTCTAGCTTAGCAGCGCAAAATTCAGAATAATTTCAAGGGTCATAAAGTCAGTTTGCCATCTTGATTGGCATAAATTGTGGGAAAAATATTTCGCATTTGCAGTTGTCGCCATCGCAGTCGCCAAATGTATATTTATACATATTTGCCTTTGTTTTTTCCGTGTCACAATGGCCACTCAGTTAATTCATGTTTACTTGTCCGACATGTGGGTGCCAGCGGTGCACCCCATGTGTGGCCAAATGCCAGCCAGCAAAAAAGATATATCGTATATCCTGCATGGATATATGTATATGCAGCCAAGGGGCATGTCAGTCTGTTCAAGTCATAATTCTAAAATTTGCGGTTGTCGTGCCACGAGGTTTTTAAAATTATAGACAATGGAAAGAGCATATTAAAGCCAGGATATATATACTTGTTTTCTGTGGTAACTAAATATCACATTAAGATAACAACTAAAAGAGTTTTGGTTTTTAATTTCAGAACACATTATTCTATCATATTTCTTAAAGTTTAAATTAGGTAAATTATATAGTGTGTATATTTAGTTCCTGATGTATTTAAATTAATTTTAAATTACTACACTTGTAGCTTCTTTTATTTAAAATCTGTTTGTTGAATAAGACAGGTTCTTTTGAAATCATCATTAATCATGTTAAAATTATAAAAAATTGTATAAATAGAGAACAAAAGAAATCCTTTGTAGTAAAGGGTCCTGTGAACAATCTCAAATCTATATATTTCTGTGAATTCTAATTTTAGGGCCCTTTTTTTCTTGGAAACTTGACTGCTATTCCGGCTGGCAAAGACGAGACTAGATAACAATAACCCTGGCACCCACATAGATGTGCGCCAGTTAAAGGACCCCGCCAATCCTTGTATCAGTCTCGATAGTTTGAGGTAATTTGCTGGGCTTAAACCAGACGAAGGCATGGATGCTGCAGAAGGGTGGCAACAAGGGGATGCTGTGTAGTTGGCAGGGGCAACAACACTTTTCGGTTGCATAACAAATACACTTCAATCAATGCCAAATGGTTGTGCCGGCAATCACAAGGCACATACACGGGCAAGGGGCTTTTCCTAGCGTATGTGTGTGTGTGTGTGTGTGTGTGGGCGCCACAAAAATGAAAACAAATTTTGGCATGATTGCTGATTGTTTGTCTTTTTCATTGTTTGGCACGAATGCGGCCTCTGTCGCTGCCTCTGCCAACGCACGCGCACATTTATTGCTTCCCAATTGGAAATAAAAATGGCGGGCGGCGGCAGGCAATAAGAAAAGCCGGCACACCATATAAAAAAAAAAAAAAACAGAAGAAAAGTCCAACGCCCGACTTCAATTGAAATGAAAAGCATAGGAATGTGGTATGTGCACGATATAACTGTAAAAACAAGTGTATTCCGTTCGGGGAGAGCTTTTCTCGTTGTGTTGAATACCCTCAGAACAAGCAAGGAATCAAAGGATATAAATTTTGAAAATTTTATATGTGAAGGAATATATGTTTTGAATTTTGTAAAAAATAGAAAATTTGAAAATGAATTTAAATGGCAAATAAATGCAGACATGGGATTTCTGGTAATACATTTCATTAGGATATTAAATAAATCAAATTAAACAAAATATTTTAAAATTTTAAAGGATATTTTAAGGTGCTTATTTATACTTAAAAACTTATAAACATTTTTTCAATATTAGGCTTAAATTTCACTTAATCCTCTATATATTTTCAAGAGTTTTATGTAGTTAAAATTTCAATTATTGTTTGGCGTACTTAAATTTATATAAGATGGATCTTAAAAGGAGATATATAATTCCTAAAATGTTTATTGCTTATGAAACTGAGCTATTTAATTGAATTTTGAAAGTATTAGTTTTTATATATAGCGATGTTTATTACAAAATGAAAGATATAGTAAATTAAGATGGCATTCGACATTATATTTTGATTGTTTGCCTTTTTAACTTACAAAACCTGTAAGAAAATATAAAAATAAGTAAAAGACTTAAATTAGGAACAAATTCTGTCCACTCTATATTGCTTATATTTAAAATTCTTAAGTAATTTATTATTATTATAAAAAAAATATAATAAATTCCCAACGCAAAGTCAAGAACCCAGGACAACTCCATGTTCCCCTTGCACCGCAAAGGGTAGCTTGTAACTCTCCAGATACGAGTACACAAGGCTTTCTTCTTGGTCTGGCTTTTGATTTGATTTGCCCGCCAAGGTCTGCTTTTTTTTGCCTTTTTCCGTGCTTTTTCCCCCCTTTATTTTTTTCCCCCTTGCTAGGCCGCAAACATTTGCCGCTGACTCCGGGCGTTGCCGTCACCGCTGATTAAAACAAACACAATGCCGGCGTAATGACGACATATGTACGTACATACGTAGGTCTGTGGCTGGCTGGACCCCACAATTCGGTAGCGTTGCCAGCGATTTCCACCCACCGACAGCGATTTCCCAACCCATCGCCTTTTTTCCGCACAATTGTACAATTTCGTCTGCGTTTTTTTTTTTGTGCCCTACGAGAGGTCTGTGTGCCTTTGCCGTACGCGCTTTGATTTTTTCTTCGCTCTTGAACATTGATTCATAATTGATTAGCATTACTTTAGCTATTGTTCGATTTATACATACATATCTATTATATGTATGTATATATATGTGGGGAATGTTGAATGTTGCCCTTGGGCAACGTCTGCGCTGTTAAATTAAGCGTAAATTTTTCGGTTTGCTGGCGCATTTTTGATGAATTTTATTGCTTTGTGCAATTACTTTGCTGATTTTATGTTTATTTATAGTCATGCAATACATCTTTAGGTTTTTGATTAAACAATAGATATGCGTGTGGCATCGTAAAAGCCAGAATATGATTGCTATTTCCACGATTGATTAAATCTTCCAAGGAAATGGAAAGAGGAAAGTCTTAAATTTATTCAATTTGTTCTACGAAATTTTCTGTATTATTTCTTTATCCTAATAAAGTCCGAGGAGTGTTCATAAATATTCATTTTGGGGAAAGAGTGTTCTTTAATAATTGCCAGAAATTTTTGCAGCTCCCTAGCAGCAGCTACATCCCGGCATTAACTATTTTTAATTAGACTGGTTGTGCATAATCAGCTGCAAGTTGTTGCCTGGCTCCAACAGCTTTTCTTGGCCAACTCCTGGCCAAGACCTGGACTTTTGCTAACGAACTGCGTGTGGTTGCTGCTGCTGCTGCTACTGCTGCATGTTGCATTTAAAGTTTTTTTGTAGCGTGCAATGCAGGAAATCATTTTAACAATTTTCCGCCTCTCCCGTGCTCCTCCCACTTTAACGGTTTTATATTTCTCCTTCTGTTTCGCAACTTTCCTCGTATTTTCTATACACCAGTTCAGTGCACCCTCAGCACAGACAACATGAAAAGGCGCCCGAACACCAACTTTGCCTTTGTTGTATGCTTGGAGGCTATATATAATACCTATTAGTGGAAAGGGTGTATGGAATTCAACACTAGGAATCACTAAGGCAAAAGATAAAGAGCTTCCTGGGCTTTGAGAGCACTAAGGATAGTTGTCAAGAGCCAGGCTAATCCATAAACTAATGGATAAATATAATAAACATTTAAAGGAGTATCATTTAGTCTATAAATTTGTATATATGACCACCGATTTTCTCTCTTTTTCGTGAGGCCGCCATAGCCACAGCTCCTTTTCTCCATTTGCGGCGGCAACTTGTCGGTAATTATGAATGGCCAGCGGGTTAAAAACAAAATAAAAAGAGGTACAAAAGTCATTGACTCGCAGCTCCCACCTTCCAACCTTTTTTGTTCAATTAAAAGTTTATGTGAGTTATCTGCTTGTTTCATTTAATTTGCCCGCAACACTTGTTAATCAGCTTGTTTAATGGGAATCGCAACCTTTGGAAATGACAGGTCAATTGATGCCACCTGACGTTGCAAAGGAAGCCCCTGAATGAAAAACATGTGTTGCAATTTACCACCTTCGCATTTTACCTGCCACCTCCGCAATTTGTACTTGTTACTCGGAAATATGTGCATACATAAAAAAAAAGGAAGAAATTTGTCACCAGCAACCGACTGGCCTTAGGTCAAATATCCTGAATGTCCTTGTGTTTCGAAGCAACCCCATTCTATCCTCTTTAATTGCAATGTAAAGTGTTTAGACTCAATTTGGTTGTTGTGAGGCTCAAGTTCTTGGAATTTTTTCACTATCCATATGAAAACGAAATTGCTCAATTAAAACTGTGAACATAGTTGCTTGTTTTTCCTGCAAAACCATTTTGCAACTCGCTTTTAAAACATGCCTTCATTAGTCATATTCTTTTTCAATTTTATAAGCTTAAATCCCGTTCAGTTTTTACTTATTTACCTAATGGTCACCTGGTTTAAATAGTTGATGTAATGTTAAGCCGCTCTTTAAATTACTTTTTATTCACAACCTAAAAAAAGTGCAATTAAATCCTCAATTTTTCCTAATTAATCAATCAAGTTTCAGCATTTATTTTTTCATTTCTCGGGCTATTTCGATTTTCATTCATTTCTGACCAAATAACTTACATGTCCAAAGCAGAGCAAAGCAAACGTAATCGAATACTTTTCGTATTTATTTCGGCTCACTCCAAGCTTAAATACTCTTAACTGATTCTGGGGCTGGCAAATGTGGAGCAATCCCAAGGCTCTGACAAATAGTAGGCCATCAAGGAGCGGGGCAAAAACGTTTTTTGTTTGCCGAAATTTTATCTATGCATGCCTCTGACCCGAGTCCAAATAACGACCATCAAACAAACTTTGATTTATGACAATCTAGTTCATTTGATTATTGCTGCCAACAACTGGACACACGCAGGGAAAAAGATAGAAAGCAACTGGCTGGGTGAGCGTGGAAAACATTTTCATTTTCCATTCAAATTCAATGCTAATCTACTTGCACAACAAGCCACATTTCCTGCACGGCCTACAACTCGCTCAAGCATCATTTATCAAGGAACTGGGGACCGTTGTCCCTTTTTTTTTTCTTTTGGATTTTTCCCTTTCCTGGGGAGTTCGTCTACGGGCATTATCAACACACATCGGGTTCATTATTTTTATCGTACAAGTGTTTGATACTTCCTTCTATCCCCTACTTTATATCACTGCAGCCAACACGCGCCGCACATTAAGCAGCGAACCGTATTTTAAAAGGGCCAACTTGAGCATTAACTCTGTGCAACTGATTATACGTAATCTAAGGACTCGCTACTTCCGAAGGGGTCAAACGAAATGATACCTCAGGAGATGCTATGGGGATGGTTTATCTTTTAGCTCCCTTTAAGTTACATAATTTCAAGAAAATTACTTGTATGACTTTACTACTGTATTTTATTTATTTTTATTGAAATAATGAACGTAGGAAACTGCACAGCAATTAAGTTTCTTGTGAATAAAAATGTATCTTAGGCGAAACTTCAGTTTTCTTAGAAAACTCGCTAATTTTATTCCACTTAATTAAGTAGCTTCTATATAAAAAGAACCAGAGCCGAGTTGCATTTTAAGAAACATTTCATAAAATGTCTGTTGCCCCGACTGTTGATGACATTAAGTGCTTAGAAACTCAGCCAGGGAAACCTTTGAGTCAACTCCCACCAATTCCTATGCCCCTGTGCGCCTCCTGAGTCTGTTTTTAATTTACTCCGGCTTCTGGCACCGAGCTGAGTCTGTCTTGGAATCAGAGGAATCAGAGCCTGTCAGCTTCATTGCCGGCGGCTGCAGGTTAAGCATCTACTTGAACCTCCAAGTGTTGACGTAACATGAGCTGAGGTGTTTGTTTGGCATCTGCCTTTGACATCTGCACTCGCATATACCACACACACACACACCCATTAGTATGGAGGAGTGTCTGATGCTCTTCGTGGGATGACTGTTATACCGTGGAGTCCTGGCAAATAAAGGTATCTATGATTCCAGCATTACAGCCATGATAAAAATCTTTTAAATATTTTTATTGTTAATTGAAAACCTTAAAATATGAATATCTTCCCCTTTTTTTTAGAGTTTTAATGTATTTATTTATCGAAGGATATCTCATCGTCGTGGCAATCTTATAGGCCATTCCTGTACTTGCTTTGGTCTAGGACCTCGGGGCAGTCTTCGGCATGTCCGCTTTTGGTTTCTTTTACAGAGATTCTGGTTATGGCTTTGCTACACACAAATGGAATGCAATGAAAATGGATTTGTAAATCGTCGCCAGTTGGCTATGAGGAAGTGACCTGACATGAACATAAATTTAAGTGCTCGAAGAGGTCAAGGGAGAACTTAATTCCTTAAGATTAAAGAAAGAAAATTCAATAAAAGTTGTGAAATTAAATGAGACTTATTAATGAGAAGCCAAAACATTATACAAACAGATCAAATAAAATCAAATCAAGACATCAAATTCGGAAGCACAATTAATAAGTTTATTGTATTTTCCTGCAGATAAACTTTACTACACGGATGTTGTGATAGATCTTAGCAAAAACCATTTGTATAATTTGTGCACCCCATAAAACGCCCTGCCATGGAAACTAATCCTTCTCCACACAATTTCACTTCCACCACGGCAAAAGGCTTAATCCGCAAGGACTTTTCTATAATTCCGTGTGTGTGCGTGTGTGTGTTTGTGCTAGCCAGGAGCTGTCAGCGGGTGTCGCTGCCCCGCGCCCAGCAATCAAAGTTCTGGGCCCAGAAGCTGCCTGGCCGGGCTTTCAGATCCAAAAGCCTAATGAAGCAATTTCAGCTGGGCCGCAAGCAGCGGACAGATGATGGAGCTCTGGCAAACAGCTAATTATGTACGACCCGAAAAGAGGGCTCTATGGCAAAGCCGCTTTAATTGGTGCACGCACACAATTACGCCAAAGATTTCCTATATATTCACTTTTATATCTATCAGTCACATGTGCGTTTGTAACATTAGCAGCGATTTGCAGCGAAAGAGAGTCATCGCCAGGGGGAAAACTATAAGTGATTTTTAGATTTAAGGGAAACTGGAAACGGGAAGATATTAGAAAACATTTAATCGTAATCGATAGGTTTTTCTAAACCAAAACCAAACTCAGTAAGCAAGCAAAGCAGCCAACTAAATGTTTGACATCATTTTAAACAAACTAATATAATAATTATAGTTTTTCCTAAGTGCAGAAAATTATTTTAAATAAGTTAATCTTTAAGCCATTAAGTTTCCTAAAAATATTCATTTCAAAATTCTAGCAATACAATTGTTTAAATTATATTTCAAGACCTCCACCCTTAGAGGATTAACCAAAACATTTAATTTGCAACCGCGAGTTGTCAAAGGTTACACTTTTCCAAATAATTTCCCAATTAATCCGTGCCTTCAATCAGGTGTTCAAGGCTTCGAACCATCAAAAAAGGTGTATTTTGCGGAAACAACATATTTTTGGTCCTGAACTTGCACCTTGGCTGGCCTCATGCGCTGCGTAATTAATTATTTGCGTCACTAAGTTGTGCCATTTCCATTCCAGCCGCATATTTTCGCCAGCCTCAATCTTCTGTCGTCGTCTGATGGCTTTTTGCATAATTCAGCCATGGCCAGGCTGGTCACGTATCGAGCGCAAACGGCGTGATTAGGGTTTCTCGGTTTTGGCCAGAGCCCGTTCTCGGTCTCAGGATCCCGGCGGAAAACCACAGCATGCGTGTGTATCTGTGTGTGTTTCGGGTTTTTGTGGCACAGTACTAGTGCTACTTCGTGTTTTTGTTTTTGCTGCTCGTTAAATACCCAAATCAAAGTCTCGCTCTCTGCTCACCTCTTCCCCAAACTTCAAGCTATTTTAATTGTTTACGTTTATTGATATTTGTGTGGCACTAATTTTCAATTATGTAAATGATATTAGCAAACATTTTAATGAATGTAATTTGATGTCTTGCGCTGCCATAACCCATTTTCTCTAAAGAACTCTTCCTTGGCGTTTTTTTATTTTTATTTTTTTGCTCATTAGAAGAATACGAGCCAGACATAAATAATCTCAGCACCGCACATATTAATTGCATATATTTCTCAACAATTCTACCCACTTAGTGTACCCGTGTCTAAGGCTTCATTAGTCTCGAAAGCAGCCGAAAACTTCTTAATTGTTTCATTAATGCAGCGCAATCCGTTTGCTTGCTACTTAATTTAATTTTATTTGCTGTCGTTGCTGCTGCTGCTCCGGCTCCTGCTCCTGCTCCTGCTCCTGTCGCCGTTGTAGTTTTTTAAATAATTGTGAACAATTATTTCACCCAATTTAACAGTTCTTTTTCGGGTAGCATTTTATGCTCGTCGTATACATTTAAATGACGTCATTTATATTCCAGCGGGATAAGCACTTAATGCAAAATTACATCCAAAGCGGAGCGAGACGAGGCGAGACGGGTTGAGCCGGGTTGAGTGCCGCCTGCCAGAATAAAAATAAAATATTCAATTAAACCCGTTCCCGCCCAGATCCGTTGACAGCGATATTAATCTCGCGTCATTTTTATTCGCCTCTCCCCTCAGCCATTTCTGTATGCTTGCTGTACGAATTAATTAATATAATTGTTGCTACCACAACGGCGTCCTTCGGTATCCCAATGCCACCCAAGATTCCTAATAAAATTGCAGGTACTTCTACGCCCTACCAGGGGCATCCAATTTATTATTTTCACAGGACTCGGGAGCTGGGAGCCACTCTGCTACTGAAATAGAGCTGGCAGGGGGGCATTTTAGAGCCCGTATATCCTTTTATAACTATATTTGTGCTATGCATTCAAGTTTACTTTCAGTTTGCAAGGAATTCTTGGAACTATTCAAGGTGATTTGGAATTGTAAGTTTAAAATAAAAGGAGGGCATTATTCTAATAACATTTTACTAAATTTTACTATTAAACTTAAAGCTAATTGCTTCTTCTCTTTAATTACAGAAAAATTATCTTCATTTACGGATTTATTTTTCTCACTTTCCAGGAATAATACCTTTTAAAATTTAAAAACTAGTCAAGTTCCCATATCCCCACTGCAGTGAACTTCAGAATACACCATATTCTACCCCCTTTTCCATTATATTAACCCCTTCAACCTCTTTGTCAGCCTTTTATACATACTCGTACCTACTTTTTTGGTTTGCTGACTGCCGAAAATAAAAAAGTGGACGAAAAAATTCCAAATAAAAACCGGGAAATGCAAGTGAGTGAGTGAATGACTGCAGTGTAAATGCAAACTGCCAGTCAGTCAAATATAGTGAGTGCGGACTGTGCAAAATGAAATAAAAGGCATTGCCTACTTTTTAGCTGAAGTGCTGCGGTTTACGGGGAATGTGAATGCGGCTGCTTTCTTGTTTTTTGTTGTTGCTGCCACCAACTCTGCGCCGCAGGGCGCATTCACAAATGGTTAAAGTCATTTATTTCGAACAAATCATTGGCCACAGCCAACAAACGGAGCTGTTTGGCAGCGCCTTCAAAATAAAAACTAGCAAAGTTAAAGCAAAAGACACGCTGGCTCATTCCCCCAAATGATTGGGATTCTGAAGCCGAGGGCAATTTTTCAAAAAAACGATAGGGGATGAGTTGAAAAAAAAAACTTTGACTGACGCTTGTCGTTGTCGTGCGAGATAAACTTGGTTCGATGCCCAAAGTTATTGAGGCGCAAACAGTTGGCTCGGCTTAGCCCCGGCTTTCTCAGGTACACTCTAAAAAGAATACTATTTAGAATTGAAAATATTAGGGCTGAGTTTTTAAATACATTTTTTTTATTAAGAATTTAAGACATTAAAAACATAACTTTGATGTGATTTCAATTATTGGTATTGTCTTTCAGATGTTTTATATACTTTTAATATGACAAGAATTCAACTTTCATCAGGGTTTCAGCTTTAATAATTTAACTAACAATCAGTAGCTTATTTCTCTTTTTCCATTTTATAAATTTAAATACCCAAACCCCTATTATTAAAGGCATAATATCAAATTATTTGATTTATGTGGTAATAAAGTTAAACGCCATCATCCATATATACTTCTTACAGTGCTCCAGCTCATTCTTTTCTCTGCTTCCCCCCACACACTTGCAGCAAACAAATGTCTGTCGCTTTATATGCAGACATAATAAGACCCCCCCCTGTCCCATGCCTTTGTTGTACAACCCAGTCGGACTTTGCTTCATGCCCATGAACTGCTCAGGAAGAAATTCTGCAGCAGCGGGGATGTCATTTTAGTTTTATTTCCCGAAAGGGAAATTTTTTTTTTCTTTCGGGATTTTGGTTTTACCAAACAGCGGGCTGATAAAAAAGCATTATGCATCTATCTGCATATAAGCGTTGTTAATCAAATCGACTGCGTGGCGCATTGCGTAAGCGGCTGGACTGAGAACCGCAGAGTCCCGGGTTCGAGCCCCAGTCCAGCCGAAACTTTTTATTTTTATTTTTTTGTTTCATTTCCATGTTCCATGTGCCATTTCCCCATGAACGTTGCACATGACTTTCACACGGAAAGGAGCAGCGGCGTGGGGATCATGAACTACCCCGGCCGCCCATGTATAAAAGAGAATGAGGCTTTTCAGAAATGGGGATGCCATCCCCCATGAACGATTCGGTAGGAAAACCATATAGATTTCCTACCTCAAAGTCCGACTGGGAACTCACGCCCCTGACAAAGAAGCCCCCCTCCAGTGCCACCCTCATTGCCGCCGCTTGGAGCTCTCCGTTGTATGATAAACTTTTCTAATTGTCAGTTTCAGCAAGTGACAAACGACAGAAATTATGTTATCTTATCAAAGTTGGCGATACTTTTGCTTCCCTTACCCCATGGCCTCATCCCTTTGCAGATCCCTTTCCCGGCTGGTTTGGGAAATTAAAGAAAATTATACTCAAGTCTCTCTGTTTTCGTTGTCGTCTATTACCTATTAACATTACAAAGCTCATGTGTTTTGCTGTGTGTGTGTGTCGCATTGTGGCTGGAATTGAGTTGAGCCAAATTGACTTCCTTCCCAAAAAACCCCCCCGACTCGTATGGAGAAAGTTTATTAAAATGCAGACAGTTTCCGTTTCTGTTTGGCTTGGCTTTGTTTTCGGGTATTTATTCCGTTTTCCTTTGGCTGGCAGGCACTTAGCCGGTGACAGCTGCTGCATTTCCCAGGCCTACAATTTTCCCAGCCGAAGCTCAGGCCGACATTCACGTTGTGGGGTTATGGCTGCAGTGGCTGGCGAATGTTTTCTTGATTGATAACCATTGGCCGAATGTTTATTTAATAAATGAATTGGAATTTTCAATACACTGAAAAATGCGTCCTTTATTGATATATTTGATATTCCTTTCCAGGATCTTTGATTAGTATATCTTAAATATTATTTATTCAATATGAATTAATATAGTATCTAACCTAGAATTACTCTAATTTAATTTACTTAACACTTAACTATACACCTGCTAAGTATTTTCTTTTGATTTCCAAAGAGTCTTTAAAATCCTGAAAGAAAAACCTAACCATTTTTGTCTTAGTTTAGTCTGTTCTCTAATGAAATTCTTTAGGGTAAGCGAGCAACTGGGGGTTACGGCAAGCTTTTCTTAAATAACAATCCCCTCAAGCGAGCATACAGAGTGGATATCCTCCTTACTTCTCATCTTCATTTTATTTTCTCTGCTTTTTTTCTTCATCACCGTACAAAAATGTCAGAAATGAAAGGAAAAGGTCTCACGTAGCCAAGGATCCAAACTGAAGTAGTAATAATATAAAATAAACTTCTTCTTCGTTTTAGCCATCATATTCCACTGCTTCTGCAATTTTTGTGTAGCGCTCTTTATGGCGTGAAGCGGAATAATTCAATCAGCGCCGAAGTGAGGAAAAAGTGCCAAAAGCTCAGCTTGACTGTGAAGGAGGGGATATAAAGACGAAGAGTTGTCTCGTACAAAATCCGAGCAATTTAAACCCAAAACGCTTGCACTGGAGCAGGGCGCGTGCAACTTAAACAAGCCGGAAAAGCAAACACAACGCAGCGACACAGTTAAGGAGGAACTTCCTGTTTGCGAAACACAACAGCAACAGAAGCACCCAGTGCCAAGGAAGTGACAGACAGAACCGGCGTACAACTGTAGTGCTTACGATAACGGCACGCACTGCACTCCTTCGAGTCGGTGGGTCGAAGGAATTGGCCAAGGACATGTGCGTTGGCAGCTTAATTTCATTTATTTACCTGAAAGCTGTTTATGTGCTTGCGAAATTACGAATTAAATTTTTAATTTGTCAAAAAGAACAACAGCTCGGCAGCAGGAAGAGATGGGCATATGCGTGTGTGTGTGTGTGTATGTGGCGGAGCATCCTGTATCCTGGCGGCTGTCGTTCCATTTCTAAATGATTAACTACTGCTAGCACTCTGATAGCTGGGCCATTTGATGGGGTGGCTTTAAGTTAATTTATTAATATAAATATAAAAAAAAATAAAATGTATAAGCTTATGGGAATTTATTTTATTTATTTTTTATATTTTATAAACTCTCATCACATTAAAGTAATTAAAACCTTAAGAAAAATAGCATTTTTATTCTTTAAAATATTTCTAAAAAGTCAAACTAACTCACTTACCTCAACCTAAGCCATAGAAACATTAATCAAGAGTTTGAAACCATACTTAAGCCATAAATAACATCATTAAAAATAGCCTTCAAAAATTATATTCGTTTATTATTTCGGAAAACAAAGTTGAGATCAGATAAAGTATTCACTACTCTCTTATTTCTTGAGAGCTTCTGCACCATTAATTTTTGGTCCTGTCCCGTTTACGCTTGTGTAGGTGCCAAAGGAGGACACAGCCCCATCGCCGGGATCTTCAATATATATTTATATATATATATATACTTATATATACCAGCTTTCGACTGCTTGTGGACCATAAGAAATAATGTTGTTTATGTTGTGCAAACATAAAATTCTTTCTTATTCCGCGAGCTTGCATACTTTGCCGTACTTTTTTATATAGATATATACTTATATATATATATATATGTGTGTGTGTGCCTATATACACATTGGCAATTTTTGTCGTGTTTCCCGTGCGGCTCGTATTTTTTTTCTGTGGCAATAAAGTTGTTGGAATTTAGCTGAACCGAAAATAGTTTATGGCGGAAGTCATTAAGTGGCTCGGTTTACAGCAGCCGCAACATGAAAAACAGAAGTGCCCGCCCCTGGGCTCTGAGCCAGGATCAGGAGGAGCATAGCATCCGCCTCTCCCTTTCGGGTTGCTACCATTTTCTGGGCCGCCTTTTTTACGAGATTTTTATAGACGAATTATGGTTTTTATTTGCCGCTCTACATGTGACCCTTTATGCAGCAGTTCTTTTCGCCTTTCACCCAGTTACACACTCACACACATATGCACACCCATATTTCTCTTCTCCTATATATATTTTTTGTTGTACTTTTTTTGTGGGCAAATTTAATTATTTTAAAATGATTTGCGCACATATAAATAAAAAACCGAAATGCCAACGAAATGCGCAGTGCAAGCAAATTGCTTTTTTATTGGGTTAGGAGGCACGCTGCAATGGCATTCAATTAGGACTCTTCTTTATGGCTTAGTAATTGAGTTAGCCTTCATAATTCCATGGCATGAAATGACAAAACCGCAGGCTTACTGTGGCGGCCAAGTTTTGTCACACTTTAAATTCTAATTTCATGCATTTTGCACATCAATAAAATGTCTTGACTTTTGCCTAGCCAAAAGCCTCCTCCGGACATGATTTGCTTTTATGACTTGGCCGTGCAAAACGTGAGGAAACTTTCGAAATCTCCGAATTTTGTGACCGAGTTCGGGGCCCGGGGCACCTTATTTGGGGTAATAGGTGAGCGGTAAGCCAAGCTTTTGATGTATTTATTTGTTGGGTCGAGTGGCTGAAGGAGAAACTTAATTTATAGCTCTGGCAGGAGCAGAGCGTTATATAATTTGCTTGTTGGATTAGAAAGTTTCTGAGACACGCTAATAAAATGAGCAAACTTTCCTTTCACACGTCTTTAATTTGTTTTATTTCAATGGCATAAAATTGATTCAGGACAATAAAATAATACTGATTAGAGAAAATACTCTTTAAATATACAACCTACTTAATTTTTACTTTACTTTATTTATTTCTAAAACAGAAAAACAATACTGAGTTTTTAGTTTCTAGACACATACAAAATGAACGCCGTTAATTCAGTGAAAATAACCAGCAGAAGTCATAGAAACCAGTAAAATGTCCTGTACAAAATTCTCGAGGAAGCGGAAATTATAGAGATTGTTTGCTGTCCACTGCAAAAGCTGATTGATGGCTCTAATTAAATCTGCTGCAGCGGCATAAAAACTTTTATTGGAAGCCGTAAAAGCGGTAACCATGGCGAATGCCTCTCTGTGCAATAAGTTCAAGAATTCAGTAAATTTTTGTTTTAAAGTTTTTGCCAAACCACAAATGGCTTTAAGCGTTCCAAAGATTCGGTCAGAAAGGGTCGGTCGATTTTGTCCTTCAATGCCATGTTGTTGTCGCTTTATCAGGCCAAGTTGGGCTACGATTTATGATTGCACACTCAGCATAATCAATTCTTATAAATTATTGTTATTGTCGGAGGTTAGCCAAAGGGACACAATTCCGCCACTCCTGCGGGCAGCTGGTGACAACATTAAACAATCACCCTGAGTTATGGGCTCAATGAACCGCCTTCTCGTCGATTTATATGGTGCCAGTTGCGAGTTAAATGCAAGTTTTAAAGCGGCCCAAAATGGGGTTGAATAGCCCGCAGTAAACAAAGTCTGGCCCACAAGATCAATGACTTCATTTCGGGTTCAAATATACACAAAATATTGTCCTCCGCCATGCTAGACTTCCTAAAAAATGAAGGTGCAGTCAGAGCTCAGTCTGCAGCACTCGCAGACGGGATGCAAAAATACTCGCAAAAAGTATTGGCGCTGGCCAATAACTGCGGCAGACTCAAAGGGCATTGTATGCATAAATAATGCGCTCCACAGGACGAGACATCATGCCGTGTTTTTCTCATATTCCTATTCCTGGTTTCCCTCCAACTTCCTGTTAAGTTCAATTTCACGTTTTGTTTGAAAGAATACTTGGAGAATCAATGATAGAGGTTTCAATCTAAGCACAAAGTTTTATTTTAATAAATTAATCAATCCTAATATTATTTTATTACAAAAAGTAATACAATTACTTAAATTTACCCTATATTTTCCCTTTATTTTGTGATTTAAAATATATTAACCAAACTCCAAACCCAGCAAAGAAATTTCTATTAAAGTTCAAAGGAAAATTTCTAACTTTATTTCAAGACCAATCCTTTTTTTTCAGGGCATCCCGTGGATTTGGTTAGCTTCACTGCCACCAACAGACGATGCGAAGGATGACGACAATGCAAATAAAACATGTCGCAAGGGATGGCCGCCTTTTTTGTTACCTCCTTTTCTGTTCCGGCCATTTTCAAAAGGTAATTTTTTAGCCACAGCAGGTGGCAGGTGGAAAAGGAGCTCGGACATGACTGAGCTTAGTTTCTCGATATTGATTTCCTAGCGGTGCAATTTTGAGTGTATTCTAGAAGCAGAAAATGATAATTGAATTAACCACAGAAAATGGCGATTGTTTGCATCCGTTGATTGAATTTATTTAAGCTCGAGGCTATGCAATTTATCCTTTGATAAAAGTGAAGATACATTTCCAGATAAAAACGAGTTTGAATAAAATTGGAGCTGAGACCCTTTTTATTGCTAATTGAGACTCAGAAATATAAATCCATCACGAAACAAATACACTCCTTAATTTCCAGGACCAATCACGACCCAACCTTTTGCCCGATTGTGCCACATACAAGGGTCATTAAAAAAAAGAAGCCAAGCCCCAAGCCAAGACAACCTGGTAACGCCCACAATGATATATGATTGCCGACGTTGGCCCGCCCGGTGGCAAAAGTGCAAATTCAAAATCAGCAACAATGAATGCAGGGATACCGCTGTGGTGGCCAAACACGCAGCAAATCAGCTAAGCGGGCAAAAAGGGGCTGGGCGAGATTGGCCAAGTACTTGGCAAGTGCCAAGGCGCTGTCAGCATAAAGTTAAGCCGGGCTAAGCAGATGCCAGTTTGCGGAGTTGGCCAATGGTGGCTTCCAGCTCTCAGCTACCAGTTTCCAAGTTCCCAGTTTACCGAGTTCTGTGCACCAAGCACCACTTGCAGCACCTCTGCGGCTGCACATCATCAATCTTCCAAGACAGCCGCACGCTCGCCGAGGCGGCTACTCCGCAGCTCCACCGTCGCTCCTCCACAGCTCCACCGCTCTGGAGTTGCATCGGTTTTGTGTACCGAACGTGCTGCCATATTCTCTGCAGCAAAGGGGAAGAACGAATTGGAGGGGTGAAGGGAAGAGTGAACTGGAAAGAAAAGTTTATTAAAGTTAGAAAAAAGATTAGTTTACTTTAGTTTGTTTGTAATTTTATTAAATAAATACTTTTGAGATACAAATAAAATTAAATTCTGTAAAATTAAACAAAAATTCATCTCAAATTTCCTTTTTTTCGGTTCAGTGTGTCGAGAGGAGTGTGAAAGGTTCCGAGTCCTGGCACTCGTTGACTCGGTGCCTCACAATTTTTGTCATCGCCGGCATGTCTAACCTTTTTGAGTTATGCTCCCCGGGCAACCCCGACTCAACCTGGTGGCCCGGAATACCCGGAATCCCTCTCGTCTGTTGCTCCTGCTGCTGCTGCTCCTACTGCTGCTGATGCTGAGTCGTTGACTTCTCCTCCTGGCACTGGCTGCATCTATTTTGCAAGTATTTTATTGCCGAGCTCTGTCCCCTGAACCGCCGCGCCGGCACTACTCGAGAGCGGTCTGCACTTTGTTATTAATGCGCATTTAAGTTTTTTTTTTCTTTTCCTTTTCCCATTGCTCAGTCAATTTTTATATATTCTTTTTCTGAGTCGGACCCCGTTGGAGGGCAGGGCGACACGACTTCACCTTTTTGGCTGGCGCTTTTGTGTGCCTTCTAATTGAGGAAACATTAAAAGTCAAGTTCTGCTTGCCGCATTGTTATAACCCAGAAAAACACGAGTGCACTGCAGTCTTCTGCTCCTGACTACTGACTGACTCTCCAGCCCGGCTTCCCTTTGTCGTCTGTCTCTTCTTTTTTTGTAGGGAGGTGGTTCTTGGTCCTGGGTCCCTGGTCCTTTTTTAATGAAGTTTCGGCTGCCATTTGTTGGCTTTGACTTTTTGACATGCAGTTGGGTACGTTTTTTAGTTAGAGTTGCCCATCACCACCACCACCACCACTACCACTGCAATTGAAAGCCATTGAAAAGGCGTTGTCACAAAAAATGGGCAGGAGCAGTAGCAGGAGCTGAAGCTGAAGCCTGGCCGGGCGCATCAAGCGCTCAATTAACTGGCTACAAGTTGGCACCCCAATGGAGTAAGACCCTTGGATGTCTGGGTCTCGGTCTTGGATTGTCTGGGGCACATTAATCATCTTTTGCATACAATGAAATCTGCCAGGCAGTCGGCACAAAACACTGAAAGGAACTTATTTCGAAGGCGACCAAGTGGAATCACAAGCGAAAAGTTTAAGAGAATAACTTATGTTTCTGTAAAAGCAGTTACTTAGTATTTACTTAAATATTATAAAAATAAAATAAGTATAAAATAAGTTGAGGAACATAATAATTCGTTTATTCGGATAGTCTTCGACCTTACAGATCAATTAAGTAAAGCGTTACCTTGTGGGTTATCATCTTTTAAATCACTTGTTATTTATTTTATCAATCCCTAAACCGCCTAATATTATATTTTAAAATTATTATAACATATTTTAAGGCCACCTTTTCCCGCAGTGTTTGCAACTATCCGCTAACGAGTCAGCTAAGCAACTTCAGACAAGTTCAATGGGGGTTGGGCTTTGGAAAAGCGCCTCGACCCAGAGCCAAATGCGCAGCGATTATGTGAGTTTATAATAAAGCCGACGAGGCGCATGCAAAAGGGTCCTGCGATTACGAAAGGGATGCACAGGAGCATCCACATCCTTGTCTGGGACCCATTTGTCAAAGTAGTTCGCCGCCGTAACTTCGTCACTATCCCTCATTCGGGGCCGCAGTCATTTATCATTTATGCGTTGCATATCGTATGTGGCACAGATATCCTCTATGTATATAAACATATATATATGTATCTTACCTCTATGTGGAAGGAACAGGAGGAGTAGAATGTCTCTGACCCGTAGTCATCATTGTCAGGCGATGCGTGCCTGACACTTCTTTGAGCGGCGATCCTTGGACGGAAGCCACAGTTGATTTGCAAAGCCCTTGGCCACTCGACCGTTTGATGTTTTAGTTATGTGACATTTGAGACTTTCGAAGGACACCGAAACCCAAAGCCCGCACCAAAAAACAAACTATGGAAAACCACACGCAACCACTGAGGAAAGTTGCGGAAAAAGGGAGCGTTCTTTGCATTCACACATTTCACGCGGATTTCACGCATGTCACACACAAATTTATCAGGATAACAAAGGAAGCTAGACCGCCCGGAGAGTGAATATTTAAATGCCCTTGTGGAGAGGCACTTTCAGAGATTGCTGGAATATTTAGTAAATTTAGTTGAAATTAAAAGTGATAAATAGAGTTTCAGGGACAGGAATATGTGTTTGGATTGTTGTTAAAATTAAATTAAGCTTAATTTAATCAAAGCTTTACCTAACTATTCTTCTTTTCAAAGTTGTAATTCAATTTTAACTTTCATAAACCATTAAATATTTAACTAAAAATATTTACTTACAGCTGTTGTTTATATTACTAAAAACTCCCAAGTCTTATCTAGTAAATTCTATACCCTTAGAAAGGATATTTGTACTCTGAACCAGATGAAATATGGCCCCCTCTTAATAAGCACACGCAGCAAAGGAGATGCTTCGTCTTCAGGACGAGCGGGTGAATCGATGGTCATGCATGTCTATTAGTTGCCAAGTGACTTGGGGGAAACCGAAAGCTGCTATGGGTGGCTTGATTGATGGCCCGGGAAAATGGATTTTTCATATTTTTCCCCCCCTTCAAGTAGTAGTTTTCCTAATACTGTTGTCGCCGCAGCACTTGGCACGTGTAACCGATATGCCCACACGTGGCAGGAGCCAATACAGAAGAACATAATTATGTAGGTCCTTGCTTTGCCGTGCCTGCCTGGTGTAAGTATTGGTTGTGTAACTAAGACGTTTGCCAAATTAATATTCATCTTGGAAAATCAGGCATATCCAGAAGCCAGTGGAAAATGGGAGAGAATTCGGAAAAGGAGCAAAACTTTCTAATGGGAAATATTAATCCAGCAAACAATTTAATTGGTAAACATTGTGGAATATGCAGGGCTTCCAAGCTGAGCAGCTTTCCCATTGGGCACTCGCCTCCTGTGTGTCCTGTGTGCGTGCCAAAGCCAAGTTTACGGAGCGGAAGTCAGTTTACGGTATTTGTGTACATGGCCCAGACGTTATGGCATTTAGTATTTGCTTGTAAAATGTGTTAATAGATTTGCCCAGATGCCGTGTTTACTGCGCTGCTCATAATTCCATTGTGTATGTACTTATGTGTGCAATCCGGGCACATGCTCGGACATTAAAATACCTTGAACAAATTATGTCGCATTATTTGTACATTACTAGCCACAAGCAATATGCTGGGGCTTTTGTGTGACCCATACTACATGGTCAATTTCCCTATATTTCTTAAATGCTTTTCATTCAAGGATATTTTATAAGCTTACTTACATTCTCAGCTTCTGTTGATGAAATAATATTACAAAAAGATTTAAATTAAAGTACAAATTCCTGTATTGTTGCCCAGTTTGTAAACTTTATCCATATTGACCCATAACTTGAATCCTTGTTTCGATTGGATGCTGGTACAAGTGTAAAAATTGCATCCTTAAATGCGATATAGACAGGAGACTTAACCATAGATATTTCCCTGCCGGCAGAAATCTATTTTCCGCCCAAGTTCAGTACTGAATGTGTGAAACATGAGCAATTTCCAAAAGTTGCAACTCAAAAGCATAAATCCATGCAGAAGCTACATAGCACACACGCACACATTTCCTTCTTGGGCACCACCACCAGCAGTTTTCCCAAGCCGAAAACTAAACTTCAAAAGCCAAGGAAAGCCGGCACAGAACTTGCTGAAAATCGTAAACGGAATAGGAAAATGGAAGAAAATCGGTTGGGCGAAGTGGGCAATGTTGCAATGAGCTTACTATGTGTATGCTGCCGGCCACTTGCAATGCGAATGTCCTTTTTTTGGAGGGGCACCCTGCCCGGCCCCCTTTTTGCTAGTTGCATTTACAGAAAACCAATAAACTTAAATGGAAAATCCGTACACTATAAATCATGGCTTAAGTCCATTTCCTTCGTTGTCAATACGTTTCCGTTTTGTTGTGGGTTTTTGAAAATGAAACACTCCCACGCCCAGGGAAACCCCAAAAACTAGCTGTAACCAGGCCTCCGTTTTCCGACTCGCCCTCGTCCCCCTCGATTTGTTAACGAAAGGGAAAAAGTGCAACAAGGATCGAGTTGAGAAATGGTCGTGATTGGACGGACGCCACTCCATCCAGAGCCCAAGCGGCACAGCCCAGGCCACCGACTGCTTTACATTTTTTTGGCATGTCCATTTGCAAAGTCATTTACCCATACCCAGGCCGAATCCATACTCGCAACACACACACACACACGTGGCACTCACTCAATTTCCAAGTCAACGTTCAAAAGTCTCATAGTGTCCTGGTTCCCATCCTCGTCCTTGTCCGTTGGCCATGTCCCCGCCGTTGTCGCTTCATAGCTCCTGGTTGGATTTGACAGTGCTGCCTGTCAGTCAATATATTTGCAGCGTGCTTGTTGTCCAGCGTTTTCGACAACTCATTTTATTAGACCGCACATACACCAGCGATGAGAACTCTAGGGTATCAGAAAAATATAGAAAACAATTTATTAAAATATAAATTAAGTTTTAAATGAAATAGTAACGATTTTAAGCCGCTTCACATGCTTAAAAAAGAACTTTAAAATCCGCAGAATAAGAGAAGAGTTCAGAGCTTTCAGTTAACTATCAAAACTAAGTCCTATTTGCATAAATATTCTAGTTTACTTTACCAGGCATCAAATATTAATTAAACATTTCTCACTAACTTAAATACAACATTTCTATATAGTTTTCAGTATAAGTTTCCTATTTATTTGCCCAACGCTGTGGACATTCTCCAGACTCCACTGATGGACTGATGCACTCGGCGTCCTCACACGTTTGCGGTCAGTCCTAGAAAATTGATGTGACTTTTTATCACCAAGGGTCGGGGCAGTCGATGAACTATGTTTCTTGATTTCGGTTTTCATCTGTTTCATCTCTGTGCACTATGGGGATTTTGCCCGATTTTGTGGAATAAATTAATAACTCGTGAACTATCTAAGATATTTTAGTGGGTTTTTTTTTATAGTGTTCTACATAATTTTACACACCTTTTGGAAAGTGAAAAGTACCCCCCACCCCCATAATTTTAATTTTAAATTAAAATTTTTTATTTAAAAAATAAATAAAATTGTTTATACCCAATTTTAATTTATAATTTTATCATTTTGTTGAAAAACTGTAAATACCACAGCACCCAAATTTTTTATTAAAGAAAAAAAAATTGTTTAATTAAAAAAATTTTTTTTTTTATTATTGAAAATAAAAAATTTTATACAAAATTTTACTTTATATGTTTTTCATTAACAATTTCAATGTTATAAAAAACATAAAATCATAAATACAGCATCTTTTTTTTCTGGGAAACCATTTTGCCTCGCCACACTTCCAGCAGGGCTGCGTTTCTGACCAAGAGGTTGGTTCCTAAAAAACGATATTACGCGACAAGTCGCGCCCAGCGCACGATAAGACGATATGTCCTGAATTCACAATTAATGACTCTACAACATGGATATAGTAAATCACTGAACATTTTTGAACATTTTTTTAAAACTCTATTGAAAGTTGAACTTTCTTCCCAAAACCCAAACGAAAACATCACATGCTACATTTACAAATTGTTAAAATTTGTCGCACATAACAAGAAAAATATTTGTATTTACATAAAGTACATACTTGAAAAATTCAAATTCATTTTAAATTTCGCTTTTTTGCCGTGCCTTCTTCAAGAATTTTAGAATTGAAAATGAGCTTCAAATTTAAGCCGAATGTTATCGATCTACATGCAGTTGCAACAGATTACTTTAACAGCTGGTATTTAAATACTAGACTGTTAAGTTAACATTTCCGATATGTTAAAAAATAGTTTGATGTTTTCTTAATACATAGAAATAAAGAAATTGTAAATCGGCATACTTTTATAAAATACATTTATTCCACAAAATCGGGCAAAATCCCCATAGTGCTGTGGCCGTTGACATTGTTGCCATTGTGGTGGGCACTGCCAAGGCAGAGCAACCAAATAGCAAAGCAAAGCACCCAAAAAAGTAGGCAACACTTTTTTCTTCAAAAGGATAAATGACTCATGAGGGTTTGAGTTGCTCATAAATAAACCTACTCCACTTTTTAATCAACTAATATGCGTTCCACTTTTTACGAGGCAATTTAATTAGGAGTGACAAAGGATATAAAATATATTAAATGAAAGGGAAATCATGCAAACATCGCATAAATTATGTATTCCTAATCAAAATCAAGACATGCCAGGCCCTGGCTCCACTTCCAATCAGAGTCATAACTCAGCTAATAATGCCAAACAAATTGTTGACAGGCAAAGGCAAATTCGTGATACATAAATTATCTGTGAGCATTTTTTATGACTGTCACTGTGTCAGCGGATAAAACACACACAAACACACACAGAGAACACGAGAACTAAACATTAAAGATTTACTGAGCGTAGATTAACCGAATTTGGGATTGGTTTTTGTAGTATTGGAATGCCCGTAAAGCTGGTAATGGAAATGAGAACTTTTCCTGTGGGGAAACCCCACCTTAATGCGGTCAGCAATCCGTATAATAAAAATGTCCAATATTATTAATAACACTCCTAGGGCTTGGGTCTCTGCCATCGCTAAGTAGAGCTGGCCATTTCAGTACCTTATAAGCATAATCCATGGCCAGCCGCAGTCTTAACCCCACACAGCCCCGCCCGGCTGTGGCCTGGTTGTGTATAAATACCACAAAGCAAATAAACACGCGCAGCTCACGGCCAAACAATATGAGATATATTGAAAACGTGCATAGCGACCGGGCCACTTAAGGCGACCCGGCGACAACACGAAATGAAAGGCAAACTTTACACGCTAATAAAATCTGTGCAGGAAGCGGAAAAAGAGGATAGAAGTTGTGGTACTCAGTAATACTTGAAATTACTTAAATTTAATTAAAATACTTGAGAAATATCACAAACTTTACAACATTTTAAAAATATAATATACGTCTACCACTAAGATACTAGTAAAGGTATTTGTTTCTCTGCTTAAAAGATTTAAATTAAGTAAGTAATTGTTTATTGACACAAAAACATATTTATTAGCATAAGCAACATCAATTTTATTAATAAAACACTTAAATAAACAAATAAACAATAAACAAAAAACAAATTTCCCACTTAAATAGTTTTTTAATAAATATTTGGTAAATATTTTACCACAGCATCCTTAATGATTAGCCCAAACCAACCCACTGGAACATTGTACGCGTACACCGTAAGAAAAAGGACAACCAAAGATAGAGGAATGAGGTGGAGCAGCTGGAGGCTTTGGCATTTTATGTGGCAATGGGCGGCTCGACACAAAAGGCTTGGCCAAATGTGGGTTTATGGCTTGTAAAAATCCATGTTAATAGCATCAACAAAGGCGTTGGGCCGGCGGAAAAGGGTAACTAGCGAACAGGAGCCAGTCAATGTCCTATCTGATGCCCAAGGCTGTACAGCAACTTAAAACTCTGGCCAGGCATCCTTTCTTATGATTTTTCTTGGATTTCATCTCTTTTTTTTTGCGCATTCTTAGCCAAACACAAAGGCCTTGGAAAATGGGGTAAAAAGCCGGGCTTTGAGTTGGGCCACCCGGGAGAGAAAAGGTAAAACGTCAAAGCTGGCGCCGCATCATTAGTGTCATATGTGAGCGAGAGATGTTGAGCTATTTATATTATTCACATGGCATAATAAATCAAAATTGTTGCCAATAAATTTATTATTGTAGATTATCAGCACCCACCTTGGCACAGACGTCTGCTGCTCACCTTGACAAAAGCTAAAAACTGCCTGCCGGATGCCGAGTTAACCCTTGGCATCCCAGCAATTTATCAACATCAACACGAGAGCAGCTATTATAAATTACCAAAAAGTACAAAACAAAAATCATAGAGGGTTAGAGGGAAGGATATACGTAGAGGTTTTGTATGGGACTTCAAGATATATGAAACGAAATTGGCAATGATATCATCTCTTTTATAATTGCTAACCATTAGGCATCTAAAAAGATTTCCCAAAAAGTTGATTTATTTATACGTTTTATTTGATAAATATGACCGGCTCTGGCAAATATTTGTTAATAATTTTCTGATTTTTTGTGGCTTTTTAATTTAAAAAGGCTAAAAACTGGGTCAACTAATATGCTAACTTTATTTAGCAATATGTCCCAGCTATTAAACCTATAATTTTATATAACTCTTGATTTTATTTCTGTTTTTTTCTTTAGGTTTTTCATTTAAGCTTTCTTTTTTCACCAGCTTTTTCCCATTGATTTCCATTTGCAAACTTTTGTTTGCTTTGCTCTCGCATTGCCATTACATAATCAAAGGCAAATTAACGTTACCAACTCCCAGTCTACTGTGTCACCCGCTTACCAATCTCTGGCCTGGTTTAGTTTAACACCCTTTTCGGTTCTTTTTTCGTTCCTCTGGAAAAGTCCGCACTGCCACGCCTCTCTCTACTCGTTGCCTCCTGCCGCATTGCAACTGTTGACAAATCTCTTTTTAAGAGCGCGCTTAAAACGTCATTTGAGCGGGGTTTGCTAGGGGTTTTTGCTAAATACTCTACATGAAAGGCAGTATTATACTTATCAAAGGATATGCGACAGTATGAAATAGCCGTGGATGATATTTAAGAAATTAAACAAGTCTCTTTCAGATTAATATAAATTTTGAACTGTGATTTAATTAATAAATTTCAGCTTCTTAAATACCTCTTATTAATTTGATAAATACTTGTCTATAAAATATATTTCATTTTTCAGCACTGTAATGTATCTCTTAGCCAAGCCACTTCGCTAGACCATTATTTCCTGTGCTGTTTTTCGTTGTATTCCTTTGTTACCCCACATTGGTTGTGCAACCATCACGGGGGTGCTCACATCCAGGAGGCTAAACCAATCAATATTTAACACATTTAACCCTTTGACGACACCAACAACGCCACGCCTGCGACTCGCTGATCGTTCTGCGTAAAATTAGCATAAAATTTGAATTTTACAGCCAAGTGAAGCGTATGCAGCGCGTGATTGACAGCAGTCAAATTCAATTGAAGTCGAAGAGGGGGTGCGCCCGCCCTCAATCCAAAGGGGCATGGAATGAAATAAAATAAAATTTAATTCAAATAAAACCAATTTTGGGAGCCTGGCTCAAGCTCTCTCTCTCTCTCTTTCTCACTGGATAGCTATGAGCTAACCTTTTGGCTCTAGGTCGAGCGACCTTGCGGCCAAACTTTCCGCAGGGTGTCAAGTTTTCCTTCGAATTCTTTTTTTTTCGAATTTCTTTCGTAATATTCTTGTTGTTGCTGTTGTGCTAAAAGGATGCATAGCGAATTTGGCAACGTGTCGGCGGGACTCCAGGATATTTTGACATTGCCCGAGGTAGCCAGGCGCGTGTCCTGGCGGGAAATTGCGATTGCAAAGGGGAAAAATCCTGGAGAACTGGCGCAAATCAATGATGCTTGCTTTTGAAGATTTTTTCTAGGGAAATTCAATTTTATCATGGCAATTGCAATATATAAATATGGAAATATCTATTTACAGGGTTTATTTTTACCGAATTTTTGACAAATTTGTAATTAGAAAAGACAGCAAGAAAAATACATTTTGGGTTATTCAAAATAGTTTTAATAATTTTATAGATATTTATGCCCATTAAAAGGAGTAAATAAATCCCTTTTTCTGAGATATTTTTCTTTTGCATTTTAAATTTTGTCAGAATATATACATATTTTCCTACAAATTTCCATCTCTTCATTGCAAATATGTGTTCCCCGATGTTCCATTTTATAATTCAATTTAGACAGAATACACGGCACATATGAGCAACAGGCTGGCCCATAACACTTTAGCCATAACAATGAAAATGAAAATAAAAAATAATCATATAATATAGTTGAGAATACGCAGCGCCAAAGAGCAAATTGAGACAAGCATGGCATATATATATACATACATATGTACACACTCGCAGAGCTACAATGATATTTCTGCCATTGTTTGAGGACGCAACAGTTGACTTTTATGCTCGACATGACGCAGCGCGGCTTTTCCACTTTTCCCATGCATAATTCCAAACTGATATGAATTGCAGTTGAGTTGGCGCACAACGCGGCGTATGAGTAATACTCGTAACAATGCCCATAATTGTCACTGTACCCGAGCAGGTGGTGGCAGGTGAAGGACGAGGCAGGGGTTTACCACACTTAAAAAAGGAAAAAATTATGTTTATACATTTATACATATAAACATTATGGGTAAACAACATTTCAAATATATTAATATAAAAAAGTGAACCAAAACTATTTTTCCCTTCATTATTTCCCTTAATTAATGATATTAACAAACGATAATTACTTGGCGAAAAATTACAACCCTTTAAAACCGGAAATCTTTTGGTTATTGTATTTTGTGGTAACACCCACACACACACACACGCACACATTAAAACGAAATAAACACTCGACCGACCACAAATAAATTCGTTGTCTAGACTGGCCACAATTGTTGTGTAACCCTTAGCATTGTTTTAGCAACTGCGATATATCATTTTGCATGTGGCATGGCATATTAGCGCTGGTTTTTCCAACATTTTCACACATTTTCATTTCTGAACAAATTACGTACATTATTGCGGAAGAGAAGCCACGGGCAACGGGCAACAATAGCTGAAACCCTTTTCGCTTGGGGATTTTCGAGAGAGGGTTTTTTTGGGGGGAGGGCTTTGGCATTATGAAAACGCTTTAAGCAGAAAATTGGATTTTTTCATCTTGAATGGAAAACAAAACACAAAAAAAAACGAGGCGAAGTGAGGCCAGGCAATAACAGTAAAGCCCCCCCTCAGCAGCTACCAAAAAAATAATAAGTATTAAACATCACCCGAAAGAGCAGCGAAACAAAAAATAAATGTTAGATATGCTGACAAAGGTAATACAATAAATACGAAATGACGTTGCCGCCACGGCTGCTGTTAATGTTAAATTTTACGTAGCCTGCTTTCAGGACACCCCTAAGGTGGAAAACCCGGAAAAGGGAGGACTCTCCCTGTTTTGTTAGTTCGTAATCGTGCTGATTGTTCGCTTTTTTCTTTGTTTGGTTTTTGGGTTCTTTAATTTCATTCCCGGGCTATTCTTATTTATTTAACATTAGTTTTTATTTGATGTGCCATAAAGCGGCATCACTTGTACACTTGCCAGCATAGTTAAGTTTGGCATTTTTGTAGCAACCATGCCAAGCATAAGGCAAACAAAATTAAAACAAAGTCAAACTGCAAATGGAATTTAATACCGATTTTATGGCAAAGCATAAATCAAGAACATACTGCGCCTAATTGTTTAATCAAGAGTGTAAACGACGATAAACCTTGGCCATAAAAGATAACCCACTGATAAGCCTCCGTCTGACTCAGCCCACCCTCTCGGTTAATACACAAACATTGAAAATCCAGCCCCGGCCGTGTGTGTTTACCAACTATAAAACCAGACCCGAAATCACTAAAGATAACGAGCTGGCGAGTGCCACTGGAATTGCAATTGCAGTGCTGCAGGGAAATCGGTAGACGAGAATGGCCAGAATCACATCAGAATCCAATTGGCTGCACGTTTGTGTGGCAGACCACACCAAAAAGCTCTTACACCGCCGGCCATTTTGTTGCAGCTCGTACATATTGGCATTAGACTAATCCGGAGCACCACACGCAACAACTTAGTTATTGGCCTGGCCAGGGCCAAAAGCAGTTCGGCACAAGTCCCAGAAAATACCACGAACCAAACACTGGGGGAAAAAAGTGTAGAAACTAGAGTGAAATGGATAGGAAATGAACAGAAAATGTGTGAATCACATCAAAATGATCGTAAAATTTGATCTATTTCAATTTGAAAGTTTGAAAAATGTCTCATATTTAAACTTAAATTAACAGTATTGCCCCTGTAACCGAAAAAAAACAGTTTTTTAATTAATTAAGCATTTTTTTTACCTAAATAAACTATTCTTTTTTAAAACCTACTTAAAATCATATATTTGCTAACCTTTTAAAATGTATTTTCTACAAAAGTAATTACAAAAAACGTTTCTATATATAAAACATACGCAAAACAAACCTCTTTTTTAATCTATAATTTCATTTAATTGTAGCTTTAAAAAATTGTGTTTAATATTGTAACTTGTTATTGATTGTATCTTAAACTGGTAACTCAAACTTTTATCGGTGTTAATTTGTCCTACGTGTTCTAAGATGACAACTTGTAACGTTTTGAAGAAAATAATTTTAAAAATTTAATGGGTATTAAGGTTGAAAAGGGATTAGGGAAAATTAAAAGAGAAACCTTATCAAAATATATACAAATAAAAGACTTTTAGTTATTTAAAATGATCTTACATTTAAACTATTTCAAGGATAAATATAAAATATTTTTAAAAACTCAAATAATAATTTTTCAATATTAATTTTCCCACTGCTCAACAACTTCTCTTGTTCTGTTTTTTTGGCCCCCAGCAGACGGTATGGTGACGCACATTAGCCGATAGTGCCAGTCCATGCATTGCATACCATACTTTAGCCCATGGCTCCTCCTCCCGATTTAATGTGCAACAGCGAAAAGTTGAACGTGCTGGCAGCCAAAATTCTCTTTTTCCTTTTTTTTTCCATCCTCTCAACTTGGCAACAAACACACTCGCACTTGCACTCGCCAACTGATGGCCATTATCAGCGTCATTATGTGGCATTAGGAGCCGCTCCACGCTGATGATGATGATGTTGGCCAGCTTATAGTTGTATGCGATTTATTTGAGGTGGGCCCCTCCCCCCGGACAGAGAGTGTGTGAAAAAGTGCATTTGAGCTCATTTAAATAGCATAAATTAAGATGCTTAAGCTCATTAGGTGGAAATTTTTAATTAGCCAACATTGGGCCAAAGCCATGTAATGACCGTCGACTGGCAGGTGGCCTCTTATCAAACGGAGGGTCAAAAGGAAAAGGGACGGCTTATCAGTCAAGTGGAGGTACAAACTTTACTAATTATATAGCTAATGCAATTCCAGTGAAAATGCGTCATCTAAAGGGATATCATTGCCATGAAATGACGTATTTAGATAAATAAATTCTTTTCCTAGTAATTTAATCGTGCTATTTGATGGTGAGTTAATATGAAAATAAATTCCAGTGAATATATAAAAACCACTAACCATGGCTAATACCGATAAAATCGAGATCTTCGAGCTACTCAATATATTCAAAAAGTCTTTTATAAAAACCTAACGCATGACAAACAGTTTCCTGCCCAAAGAAGCCTTAAATCCACTCAGATTTTCTTTTACTTATACCTACACCAAAATAATCGAATTTCATATAAAAACGCCAAGGGCAAGAGATTACTCTTAGGGAAAGAACTCTATTTGCCTTGACTACACACATGTATGTATAGGCTCCATTTGCTGCTTGGCAATAGTTTAATATCAGAGATTTATGGTCCCATAAAATGGAGAGTGAATTTGCGAATAATTTTTAATGAATCATGTGCTCCGGTAATCAAGCGTTACCATATCAACCAGGGCACGTGACTCGCGATAAGACCGGCGTACTTAGGACGGTTTGCAGAGAATGCTCCCCGATAAACAAAGCACTTGACTCCCCAAGCTAATGCCAATTGAGCAGACATAAGGCTGCCAGCCAGGCAGCCTTCCCTTCACACGTCTCTTGGCCAAATCCTTGAGTAATCCTCGCATATTACACAAAGGTAGAGTGGCTGTTTTGAGTTGTGCCGCTCCCAGCAGGAGATAAGCAAGCGAAAGCTGGCCGAAATTATTACGGTTGGCACTTGGCGGAACTTCGAGACCTTGAAAAGGATTGAAATCTCTGGCGCTTGGGATTTTTTTTTTTTTTCCTTACCCATAAGAAATGGGTGCTTAAATCTGGCATTAAAATCTTTACAGGAGACTTTTTACATTTTCAAATTGATAAGGTTACTTCTCTTGTAATTAATATTTGCATTTTTAATGGGAAATTCGTTGGAGATTAGCTTAGTAAAAGTCTTGGAAATCTTGGCTTTCTGTAAAGGAAAGTTGATTATATTGTTATAATGTATTCATTAATTACTAAAGCAAGCCAGTATAATTTTATATACATTGTTCACTCAATTCAACTCAACCTAAGAGGCTCACTTAATGTGCTGTTTATATATTTAAGCAATAACAAGTACCAAAAATATTAACTAATAATCATACAACAAAATTGAGTTTGACTCTTAATGAATTGATTGCTAGGAAAAAAGATAATAATTAGTAAAGAATTAAGTTAAAGTTCGTCAAAAAAAAACGCCATAAAGCTTTAAATAAAAATATTCTCAAAACTTTTCAATAACTTTATGTTCCAGACTTTAATATCTCATTCAACGACTATCACTGGACTATCACCTTATGTTATGTACGACTGTATCCATTCCCCAATGATTGATTGATCACTCCGTCCATCAATTGGTGGCTCCTTAATAAACACACTGCAGCAGTGCCATATCAGCGGGTGTCATATTGTTGCAACACCACGGAAAACGGACCCACCCGAATTGTGTCAATCAAGTAATGGAATTGTGCGACGACGTTGGCCAACTCGTGCTTACACTCAATCATTGATAATGGCCCAATAGCTATAAGAAAACTGACCGGTGGGCTGCCATAATTGTGTTTCGGTCGCGGTTATTCGCCGATTACCTTTCCCGACCGGGCGATAAGCCAATGCCAGCGCCTATCAAAGGGGTTCTGTTCCGCTGGCTGTGTTGTTGGCTTGTTTAGCAATCCACAATCGCAAAGTGGTACGGAGTGTGTGATAAAAAAATGTAGGCACAAAGATTATAGTCAGCTCTCTCATGCAGTGAAAAAAATCAGATTTGAACAAGAATTGTGCTTAAATGTAGCTCTCTTGGGTATAAATATTTCTTTGACATAAATACATAAGTTTTTTGAACGGTTGATAAAAGTTGAATCATTGATAATTCCATAAACATTCCCCAAAAAGAATTAAGAAAAATAATTAAATTTCTTGATATGGATAAATAATTAAAAAATAAATAAATAAACCCCGCTAAGAGGCATTTTGAAAAACTTCTTAGCTTGCTATTGGTTTAAAATTCCAATTAAATATTTATAATTGTATTTCTTTGTTTTCTCTGTAGCATTTTTCAGCTCTTTCGACGATTGTACATATATACGGGTAAATTGTTTAGATTAGCCCCAGTCTAATTGGCCATCGAGCTCAACGGGTCTTAGGCGATCGCACAGTTCTTTCTGCACCGTTGAGGTGGCAGGTCGCGAAAATTAGTAACTCTTTTTCTCCTTTCTCTCTGGAAATTAAGTTTCTCCTGCCGCTGTGTGTAAGTGTTGTGATCCTTGAATAATCATTATGCCTAAAGTGTGCTCAAGAGTTGAGTGTCTGATTTCTATAAATTATTTGGGAACCACATGTGATTAATTTTATGACCCAATAATGTGTATATGTGCTATTTCGAGACTCATACGCCACGTTGGCAATCATGGTTGCTAATAGGCAATGTTAGCTTAATTCCCAAGCGTATTTTCTTGGCTCATTATCAGTGACTGCAGGGTTAATATTACGAGGTTATCAATGTTGTCCGAGATAAGAGCTTAACTGGCCGTAAATTAGCTATTCAACCGTGTTAAGAAATTGCTTCGCACGAAATGATTTTAAAATTCCTTACAAATGCATTAAAGTTAGTGGTAATTTGGCCAACGATAAGATATCTTAATTGATTCCTAATAATTACTCGCTAACATGCGTTAAATATCAATTTCGCCTGACACTCTACATAGAACTATAAACCTCTATATGGCGCCATAATTGCTATGTGACGTCAGAGCACGTGATGGATCATATGAGGGCAGCAGCAGCAAATTGAACCACTCAAACGTCAAGTTGAAAGTTGCCACAAACACAAAACGATTGCGAGACGTCGATAATATTTTTACGGCCCACGAACGGATTTCTTAATGAGCCTCGGAACACCGGCAAGCAATCCGAACACCAATCCCCAATGAACCCGTAATTGCCGACATAAACCAGCGGGGAATAGAACTCCAAGTCCGGGACTTTGCTATCCGGTAATCAGACATTTGCGTGATGTTCGCCCCCCCGACCCCCTGAAGATTTATGGCCAACTTAAAGGCAATTGTCTGGTCTGTGCAGATTTATGGTTAAGACTGATGTACAAAACTGAAACCGATAAGCACAGGCTGGCTTTGATTTATCCATCTATGACCACAAGCTAAGCTAAGTCCAGGCAGTTGCATTGAACTGTTTCTGGCACTTATAGGGAAATATTTCCATTATCCTTGCGGCTAACATCAAGGAATCAGGTTAATTTGCAAATATAATTGGCATTTAATTATTATAAGAGTGAGGAGACTTCAAATAAATAGTAAATACTATGAAATTAAGGGGTATACTATGAATAGAGTCCTGTAAAAATAATATTAGTTAATTTTAGTAAACTACATACATATAAAATAAAATAAATTTAATATTATGGGATACCTGGTTTTAAGATATTGAACTAAAAAAACGTATTACACAAGACGAATTTTTTTAAGCATATAATTACTTATGCAAGAAATAAATCAAATTTCTAGCTTGTAGAAATCCAAAATAATTTGTTTTAATGCTGACAATTTTGGTTTGAATTTCTTATTAATAAATGAATTACATTTTAAATTTTTCTAAATACCAAATATGTAGCTACATTAATATTATCTATTTAAAAGAAGCAGTGCTTAAAATATTTTTTAAATTATATTTTAAAATGGTTAAATTTATAATAATAGTTTCACAATAATTTAATCAAATTTTAATAAAAATAATACAATATTTCTGATTTTTCTTTACAATAATTTCCTTTAACAACTTGATATCTTCTAACTCTCAGCCAATTTATAATCGCTTTGAAACCATTTACTTTATACTATATATTTTTTTCACCTAAAGATCTCTAACTAAACATTAAATATTATCAACATTTAACAAATTATTGAGCAATTCGGAAATCTATTAAATACCATTCTATAAAGTCACTTCCTGTCGCTGTAAATCAAATCACTCGAAAACTATCTCGAAAAATAGCCCAAGTGAGGCCACAGACAGCGCGTCTCTTTATCGGCCAGTCGAGAGCGAGAGTCAATCATTGCTTTATGGCCAGACAGGCGGGACAAAATCACAGCCATGCCAGTGAGCCCAATCATAAATATCTACAATCTGGCAGGCCAAAAAAGCGGTTATCAGAAGACACCCACTGCCGCTCACCACAGCGCACAGGTCCTGGGCGCGTGGTAATAAGCATTTAATGCAATAAAAGACTTTCGGGGCTTATTTATAAACCAACTGATTGGCGGTAATTGTTAATAATTTCAAATTATTAATGCGCTCAGCGCTCAATGCCCACTCCAGATAGGGTCCCGTATACCGCCAGTAGATAGCCACCGATGTGATCTCGATCAACCTGTAATCTAATCTATACGTTTCGGTTCGTTCCGATTCTGTTCTGTTCTATGGAGTTCCACTTAGCTGATTGATTGCGACATTGGCAGCGACTGCATTGAAGTGGACGACCATAAACAATGTGCGTCAGATGGATCAACAATGTTGAAACCCCATGACAGACGCTGGCCCATTAAAGAGTTGTCAAAACAACTCATTATCCTAACTGATTACACTAATAAATAAATATTATTAATAATATATTTTCATATTTATGAGTATAGTTAATATCTAAATACTTTGATAAATATGCTTAAATATTTTTGTAAACTAAAACCATCAAGGTTAAAAGTTTTTGGTAAATTTCCAGCTTTTCTATTTTTAAAGCCCTAAACCGCTTTTACCATTATTGAGCCATAATTATCATTAGGGGAAATATTGATGACTATCACATTGTTTGTTCCCATGTCTCACTGGGTTATAAAATGGTTAAATACCTGTAAACGCACACGTTTTTATTTGCAAATAAATTTGTGATAAATGCAATAACTGAATAGGAATTTTATCAATGGTTCTACATTGTTTTAAAGTTAAATAACTATTTATTTAAATATCTAAAATATTTATTGATTTATAATTTCCATTACCAAAACACATATTTATCAAATCACTTCAAATTTATTTCCTTCTTTAATTTATTTCTTTACTTATTAATTTTTCCAGTGATACACCCTCGATACCAACATGGGTGACATGTTCCGCAGCGAACAGATGGCCCTGTGCCAGCTGTTCATCCAGCCGGAGGCAGCCTATGCCTCCATTGCCGAGCTGGGCGAGAGTGGATGCGTCCAGTTCCGCGACCTAAATGAGGAGGTTAGTGCCTTCCAGCGCAAGTACGTCAACGAGGTGCGAAGATGCGATGACATGGAACGTCGCCTTCGGTACATGGAGTCCGAGATGAAGAAGGATGAGTTGCAGCTGCCTGAACTAAAGCCCGAGGATGAGCCAAGTGCACCAAATCCGCGCGAGATCGTCGATCTCGAGGCTCAGCTGGAGAAGACCGACAACGAGCTGCGCGAAATGTCCGCCAATGGGGCAAGTCTGAATGCCAACTTCCGGCACATGCAGGAACTCAAGAACGTCCTGGAGAACACCGAGGGCTTCTTCTCCGACCAGGAGGTCATCAACTTGGACTCCAATCGCGCGGTGGACCCCAACGATCCAGCCCAGGTGCAGGGAGGAGCCCAGCGCGGTCAACTGGCTTTCGTAGCCGGCGTCATCAAGTTGGAAAGATTCTTCAGCTTCGAGCGCATGCTGTGGCGCATCTCCAGGGGAAATATCTTCCTGCGCAGAGCCGACATTGATGGTCTGGTAGAGGACGAGGAGACGGGAAGGCCCGTACTGAAGACCGTCTTTGTGGCCTTCTTCCAGGGCGAACAACTGAAGCAGAGGATCAAGAAAGTCTGCACTGGATACCATGCCTCTGTCTATCCCTGTCCCAGCTCCCATGCCGAGCGAGCAGAGATGATCAAGGATGTGAATGTGCGCCTGGAGGATCTCAAGCTGGTCCTCAGCCAAAGTGCCGACCATCGCAGCCGGGTGCTGAGCTCCGCCTCAAAGCACATGGCCCGCTGGTCGATTATGGTGCGTAAGATGAAGGCCATTTACCACATCCTCAACTACTTCAATCCGGATGTGACGGGCAAGTGTCTGATTGGCGAGGGTTGGGTGCCCACCAACGATATTCAAACGGTGCAGACTGCCCTGGCTCGAGGCTCTAAGATCTCTGAGAGCACTATTCCGTCCTTCATGAATGTCATCGAGACGAACGAACAGCCGCCGACTTATACGCGAACCAATAAGTTTACCAGTGGCTTCCAGAACCTGGTGGACTCGTATGGCATGGCCTCGTACAGGGAGGTGAATCCCGCTCTGTACGCCTGCATCACTTTCCCCTTCCTGTTCGCCGTGATGTTTGGTGATTTGGGACACGGCATGATTTTGTTGCTCTTTGCCGCCTGGCTGATCATCAAGGAGAAGCAGCTGGCCGCGATCAAAGAGGAAATCTTTAACATATTTTTCGGCGGCCGGTACATCATCTTTTTAATGGGCATCTTCTCCATTTACACCGGTTTCATCTACAACGATGTGTTCTCCAAGTCGATGAATATCTTCGGCTCCGGCTGGCACATGAACTATACAAGGGCTCAAATTGAGGATCCTACTCTAAAGTCCATAACCCTTAGGCCCAACGATACGGTTTATAAGACCTATCCCTTTGGCATGGATCCCATTTGGCAGATGGCCGACAACAAAATCATTTTCCTGAACACCTTCAAGATGAAGCTGTCCATCATTGTGGGTGTGCTGCACATGATCTTTGGTGTCTCCATGTCGGTGGTTAATTTTGTTTATTACCGCAAGTATGCCAGCATCCTCCTGGAGTTCTTACCGCAGGTTCTCTTCCTTGTCCTGCTCTTCGGCTATATGGTCTTTATGATGTTCTTCAAGTGGGTTGTATACAATGACACTGTCGAAGGACCTCTCTCGCCGGCCTGTGCTCCCTCTATTCTGATTTTGTTCATCAACATGATGCTTCAAGGCTCACAGGACACGCCCGAGCCATGCAAGGAGTTTATGTTCGAGGGCCAGAAGCCACTGCAGCAGGTCTTTGTCATCATTGCCGTCATTTGTATTCCCTGGATGCTCCTGGGAAAACCATTATACATAATGCTTCAGCGCAAAATGAGAGGAGATCCGCCACCAAAGCCAGCTGGTTCAGGAGGCGGTGGTGGTCATGGGGAGGATGAGGCCATGGGCGAGATCTTCATTCACCAGGCCATCCACACCATTGAGTATGTGCTGAGTACGGTTTCCCACACGGCCTCCTACCTACGATTGTGGGCCTTGTCCTTGGCCCATGCACGTAAGTTAATTAATAATTAATTATGGTTATTGTTATTTACAGTCTAATTATTATTTTGTTTTTTTTTTTTTTGTTTTGCAGAGCTCTCTGAAGTGCTGTGGAGCATGGTGTTCTCGATGAGCTTTAAATCTGAAAACTACATCGGCTCTATACTAATCTATGTATTCTTTGCGGTCTGGGCTGGGCTCACTGTTGGCATTCTGGTGCTCATCGAAGGACTCTCGGCCTTCCTTCACACACTGCGCTTGCACTGGTGAGTTTGGAAGGACTGTCGAAATAGAACATATGAAAAATAACGCCGAATTTCTCTTCTTGCAGGGTGGAGTTTATGAGCAAGTTCTACGAGGGCGCTGGTTACGCCTTTGAACCCTTCGCCTTTAAGACCATACTGAATGTCAGTGAGGACGACTAGGGAGGAGTAAGGAGCAGAGAATGAGAATGCGCAGGACGCACTTCCCCAAAAAGCATTTTCCGTTTATTTCGTTACGCATCCTTCGGTTTTTTTACGGAAAAAAAATAAATTTCGTTTGATATGCATATTGAATCCTACCGAGTTCCTCCTTTACCACCATGTTTCTGCTCTTGTCAGTCGACGACAAATGTTTGTCATATGCTTTTTGACAGCCTCGCTCTGGTCAGCCGAGTGACAACTGCAGACAAACCCACACATAACTGCAAATATCCGAAACAATCTCAAAGCAAATGGCTGGCTATCCTCAAAATCAGGATTCCTATCCATGTGTGTGTGCTCGTCTTTGGCTATTTTTTCTCATTAGCAATGTTGTCATATGCTGAAATTATGTTGTCAGTTTGGCTGTCCATAAAGCATTGGATTGTGAAATTGGACACTCACAATTTAAATAATAATAGTATGACAGATGGGATGGACCATAGTTTTGCTGTCATCTAAGACTCTACATTTAACAGGAAATTGTTATAGACAAAAAGATTAAATTTCTACAAGTTTAGATGTTCAATTTTTAGTATAAACTAAATTTATATAACCAATTCCCGTTTGAGTTTAAAACTTCGCTTGCTCTATAACTGTTAAATGGCGCGAAATTCATTTCAATTTCAATTCGGAGTTTCAGTTCGAAGGCTTTGTTGGTTTTATTTTGCAGCCCTTTTACCTGCTCTTGTTTTTGTTGTTAGACTGCCTCCCCAGCAAGTTGCCAAATATTTGCATTCGAACTCAATTGGTTGCGTTTTGTGTTTATTGCCTTTGCTTGCTGGCAAAAATTGAATGTGTTCTCGTCTGAATCTATCTTTTTTCGGTGCCATTGCCGTTGCCCTCCTGCCAAAAATATTTTCGCGAGCATTGGAGTGTTGACAACTAGGCAATGGGCATTGGCCAGGCGAATCCGGAAGGTGGACAGGTGATCCGGGCCAAAACACACGCAATGCAAATACGTATTCAAACAAGCTGACAAACGCTTTGAACCCGCATGTCAAACGCTGTTTTCCCAACAACCGAAAAACAACAAAAGCAGCTAAAAGGCGGAGAATTGGGTAATTTTGAAGGTTTTAAACTGGAAATACTCTTTTATAAAAAGTAGGAAAAAAATGTTTAATTAAATTACGGGAGATAAATATATAGAAACCACTCATAAAGGCATTTATTTTTGTATACGTAAGCACATTTATAGTTTATATAAATCTATTTTTTATTACTTTTTGCATTTTGAGAGTGTGATTTTAAGCTAAGAATGGTTTATTTTTCAAAAAATGCATATTATTCTACAAGTATTTGCAGATATCTATTTTTATATTTAATCTCTCTAATTTGAAGAATAATAATCCTGTTTCCAAGATATATTCCACTAATAATTATCAACAAGAATGGCATTCCTCTATTCCCGATACCAGCTCTGACCCACTGGCTGCCATGGTTTAGCCTTGTTTGTGCAGCTGACATACTGGTCAAGTTTTGTGCGCTGCGAAAATAAAACATTTCACATTACGTATACGCCACGTATCGGCTGCAGCATTGGAAACAAATGCCACACAAAACAACAGCAGCCATCCAGACGATCGGCATATAAATATGGCTACGAAATACATTAAACAAATAAATGTTTGGGAATGCATAGACAGTTGGACTGTGTGGCAGTTGGTCGTAAATTATGTGCCCTGGCCTAATGCATTTGGCCTCGTATTAATCAATGTTTGTGCTGGTCTGTTTGTGTATGCGGCATTCAATTTTTTTGCGCTGGACAACTGCGGCATTTGCTCGTGCATTTGTTTTAATTTATTTGCCCAGCGCAATTATTTGCATTTTGTTTGGCCCCGACTTTCCTTTGCTATTACTATTTTTCGTTTTTTAACATTGTTTTTTTATTTTTTTTGGCAGTTGTCGTTTGATTTTTTATGCCTGCCGCCGCAGCAGCGTAAATATAAATCAAACTGCATTTGTTCGGTGTCGCTGATTTGCATTGGGATTTGTTTATAAATCCGCAAACACATTGGAAATCGAAATAATAGCTATGCTCCATGTATCCATAGATATTGCTTTTTAATTGTTAGACTTGCGCATATTTTCCTTTTAAATTTTTTATGATTTTCACTGGCATATGCAGCCAGTGGCCGCCTAATTGAATAGCAAAGCAAAATAGTTCAGCTAAATGCCATATTTTTTGGGAACCTGACCCCTTTTATGTTAGCTTTTATTTCGCGATTTATTATTATTTGACGCTATTAAATAAATATGCAATTTGTTAAATTGCTTTGATATAAATTTAATGAAATTTGTCAGTTAGTTCTTTATTTTCATTTCGGCCTTATGTACTTTGGCAGCGGCTTTTATAACCATCGGAAATCAAAGCATAAGCTCAGATCTAGATCAACTTCTTGGTGTCCCAATTTTATTATCACTTGCCACCAAAAGCCAGGACGAAATCACCGAATCCCAAATTACCCCGGCATAGGCCTTACCAGATTTTACGACACCATCGTCGTCCGTTGTCGTCCAACAAAGTCCGTAAATCAAAAGCAGATAATTTTCCAACAGCTTCACTTTCTTTGCGGCCTCACCTATACCCATCCAACCGAAGGATACGAAGGAATAAAATAATTGTTCAGTGAGAGAGAGCCACAAATTATAACATTTTTATGCTGCTCCTTTTTCCATTCTCAGCGGAGGCCACTAAATTTACATACTCCATGACGAGCTGCCGCCCACTCAGCTGGACGCACGTTCCAACTTTTACTGTATTTATGCCAGCAAGGGAAAAGCCCGGGGAAAAGCGGGAAAGGGCGGCAGTGCCGGGGGTTAGGCAGGAAAAGTGTGTGAGCACAATTGCGCGTCATAAATTTGAATTATTGTGCTCTTTGCATTTGACAACGACTTAAAAGCACTTGCAGCGATTTGGGCCAGCTCCGTCCAGTTCAGTTCAGTGAAAACTCCGAGGCAGTCAGCCATGAACATGTCCTTGAGACATTTACGAGAGACCGGTAGTACACTAAGGAAAACATATAGGGAGTTTTATTTTATAAAGAAATCCTTACTAAAGATTACAAATTTTTTAAAATATGCAAACACTTATAAAGGGTTTATATTCAAATTATTTCCTACTAAAAAACAACTATTCAATATTTCTTTGTAAATATTTCCAGGTAAATATACACTAATTAGCACCTTTAAAGTAAATTAAATATGAATAATGAAATTAAAAATGTATAAATACTGATTTAGTATAATTATTTAAATGTATTCATAAATGAATTCATTTTGCAAGTGCAGAAAAACGCCTTACAACCTCGCGCCACCGCCATCTTTTTGTTCTCTCTGCCTGGCTGCACAGTGCTGCCACGCCCACAAGAATAGCAACAACAATGCCAGGGACATTTTTAGTGGACATTTATTTTATGCTCGAATCGCATTGAAATTTACGCCGAAGGCGCCAGCTTTGTTGATGATGAAGTCGGTCAGCCCTGTGCGGTGGCCTGTCTTTTGTCAGGCCATAAAATATTCTCCCCGTCCAACGGATGGGCTGCCAGCTTCCTTTCAGCATCAGCATCAGGATCAGGAGCCGTAGCAGGAGCAGTAAAGTGCATTAGCCATTTTAGCACTTGACGCACAATCATCCACAAAACGGTAGTGAAATCCCAAGCCGTCCTAATTAGCCAGAACTGCAAGGCCAAGCTCGGCTGCAGCTGGGTTGTCTTAAAGTGTTAAAGCGTTTTGGCCCAGACTTCATCTCCGGCTTCGTCTATCAGATGGAAAATGACAGACAGCTGAAAACGGATTAATTTGTCACTGAATGCGAGCTGTGCTGACAGCCAAGCCCAAGCCACAAATTGCTCAAGATATACATTCTTGAGTAGCGTCAAAAGAAAGCCAAGTAATTTGATATTTCCACAAATATATATATTTGTTTGAATGTATGTGTTTGGAGTACTAGGGAGAGGGTGTTGAATTGACCATGTTAACAATAAACAATTGACCACATGACATGACAAGCAACGAATGTGCTGGCCAAGAATGTTTCCATCAAAATGTAAAGTGAGTGAAATAATAATCGAGTCAAAAGTACTTATCAATTGTAGAAAATAATAATAAAAAAATGGTTTTTAAATATTATTTATAGCACATAGAAATATAACTTCTGTTGAATTATTATTAGAGATTAATTTATAAAATTCAAAATAGTATTTTGATTATTTTTAAAGTTCGTAGAATAACCAAGAATAAATATAAAAATAAATAAAGTCTGGGTCGTATCTTTATTTCTTCTAAATTTCTAAATTTAAACATGTTTTAATATTTTTACTATCATATCCAGAAAAAAATTTTGATTGTCCTTATTTCCTTATTTATTAAATACAAGTATACAATTTTTATTCAGTATTCCCCGACATCCATTGATTGCTGAGTATCAAAAAACGCTTGTGGGCTGCAATAAAACTATTAAACGTTCCAGACTCATACACAGACACACACACACACATGGTGTGCCTCTTTGTACTCGTTCAATTGTACAGCAATTTTATTTGTACGTTTTTTGGTTCATTTTGGCTCTTTTTTTTGTGACTCTGGGCCATGTCTGCACAAATGTTGCATAGCAATTGCTTTGTGTGTTCAATTTTTGGCATAACAACAAACAAGTGCACCCGCACACATACTCACTCACAGCCAAGCAGTCGCCCACATAGATACTCACACAACACACACACACCCGCAGTTGGACAGCAACAATGGGCAGTCAAACAAATGAACAAGAGCGCACAAATTTTGCAGCTGTCAGTAGCACAAGCCAGGACACAAACCAGGCACAACAGGAGGCACAAAGCAAAATTTTTTATTTGCCAAAAAAAAACGAAAGAAGCCCGAAATTGTGGCTTAAAATAATTTTTTTCTTTTTTCGTCTTATTTTTTAGTTTAGTTTTCTGAGAAATGCAATGGCCGGCAGCCAAAATCGTTTTTGTCCGAGTGGGCGTGGTCGCAAATTGTTAAATGCTTAGATGTCTGCAAAGAATTTGTCGCCAAGAGGCGTTCGGAATGGATTTTCCATTTCCCGGCTACCGTCACGTATACGTAATATGGCCGATGGCAGCTCCCCGAAAGTATGCACCACAAAAAGCGGAGTTCTTCCACGCGAATAGATGTTGATAAATGTTTTTTGTTGAGCTCACTTCACTCCACTCCTGCCGGGTTGTATATATGAAAAATGGGTTATTGATAAATGGCATATTGTTTTAGTTACCGACAAGTTTTTTTTTTTTCAAAGTCTAGCGTACAAATTATGACGAATGCCAAGCATTTATTTTGCCATTCTTTGGGATAGTTACATACAGTTTGAAGACTTTGTTAAGTAAATAATATAATAATAACGCCATCGTTATCGACTGTAATAAATGCAATAAAAAAAAGGTAAAGTCCTAAAGTATATCTAAAGAAAATATTAAAAAGTTTTTAAGCCTTAAACATGCAGAAAATTCTAAGAAATGTATTAAATTATTCAAAATAATAAATATAATTATTGAAATAATTCTATTCACTATCAAATTATATAAATAATATTAAATATAATATTTACAAACATAATTTCTGTTCAAAATAAATTCTTTTAAATATTCTTAAAATCCAAAGAACTATCCTGGCAGCTTTCTGTTTCCCCCCTAACTAAGCAGCACTATTCAGGCAGCTTAGGCAAATCTAATTACGCTTGCAATAAGCAGCTAATAAACCTCTAAGCAGCAATTAAAGGCAACGACTGCTTAAAGGCGCTGAGCTCTGTTGCCGCATTAAACGCACCCGCAGATATATGGCCACGTTATCCCTTGTTGTTATTGCCGGGCGACGCTCCTTTGGCCAGGGTCGCATTTAATTGTGCGCCATGTTCAACAGGCCATTGTACATGCGTATTAAATGTAATTAACTCATTATAAATGATAACGTGGTCGCTGGGAGTCGCATTCAGGTATGTCTCTATGTCTCAAGCCGCCAAGAAGGCGTCCTCGAAGCCACCGGTCAGGACCTCTCTTACCCAGCGCCGTGGCGGCTGTCACAGCTAATTTAGTCGGCCAGAAGGCAGAACGAACGTGTTGGGTTGCCACCATCCCGGGGAGCGGTGAGGTAAATGCGAAATTATTACCGGAAAAGGACAATGAGACGCACTGGCTATTATTCAGTCAGCGGCCAAACGGGAATAAAAATAGTGCTGCCACCGCAGGACCTTCTTTCGCGCAATAGAAAAATCTGCAGGAAATAGGTATGTAAAATAAGGATACCATTTACATAAGGATAATAGAATAGAAACTATATATTTTATGATTCTAAATTGGAATATTAAAAATATATAATTATATATCTTAAACATTCCATCCACTACTGAAAAATTAATAAAAATAATCGAATATTATAGTTAATAATTAAAATTAAATATGAAAATGTATATGTCCTTTTGTAAATATAGATAATATCTTTATGAAGCTAGATTTTATATATTTAGTAATCTCCATTTTCAAAGTACAACTCTGACCGGAAATGGACAACGTGCTAACACTGTGTAGAAACCTCCCAGTCCCCTCTGAAAGCAGGTAATAAAAACTCCTTTATGCGCTCGAGTGTGCCGCTCCCTGTGATATTTGGCTTCTTGGTTTATTTTATAGTTTGTCTCTCGCCTTATTTTCACGCTCCTGCCACCTCGAGTCAGCCTTTTAATTATGTAACACACTCCGGCACAGGAGTGTTGCCTTACGCACCCCGGCATTGGAGGAAAGTAGGTGGCTTTCCCATTTTCTCCCAGCTGGTCTTACGGGTATTTTCCGCATTTCCGCATTGCCGCTGGCCAGTTGCGTGTGCTTCACGTGTGGTCTTAATTCAGATAAAGCGAAATGGCTGATAAGTTTAATTGGTTAAATGGTGACAAAACGTTTACATTTATTTTTAGTAGAGATGGAATTATATTTTATATAAGTAAGGATGCATTTAGAAAACTCTGAAGAAGGAGTAAGGGGATGTAAATGTATGGTCTCTTAAATAAATATTTGTAAATGCATTTAAATTGTATTTTTTAATCGATGTTTTCCCCTAAAATCTCTTGTTTCTTTAAAGCTCTTGAAAACGCAATTCAAACTTTAAGGCAATTACAGATAAGTTTAATTGGCAAAGTGCTTTGCATAAATGGTGACAAAGCACTTTCATTTTTCTCAAGCAAATCATTTGCAATTCCCTTCGTTAAAGACCTCAATTCTGCGGGTGTTCGACTTTAAATAAACGGAAAAATCTTGAAAATTCAATTTAAATCTTGGAACGAGCACAGAAGTGGTAGCAATGGGAGCCAAGGGAGAAGACTAACTGCCAACATTTACCATCAATAGCCGCATTTGCTTATATCAAGTGAAAACTTTCTTATCGGCGGCACAGCGGCAACTTCAATGACAAATTGAGACAGCGATGTGCAGCTGAGGGGCGCAAGAGGAGCCAAAAGTTGGCTAACACACTCACACTCACACTGATATAGATTGGCTTGTCGCTGTGACAACTTGCCACTTTGAGCACGTAAATTTTTGTCGTCTCTCTTGCCTTTTGAATTGATAAGAAAATTCATAAAATTTCCTTGCAATGGCAAAGGAAAAGAGGAAAGCCGAAGGCAGAAAACGCAAAACGCAATCCACCTCAAGTGTGTCAGCAGCCGTGAAAGTGGCATTTGAGCCGGGCTCCAAACTTTTGCTGCCAACTTGCTAATCTAATGAACAATTGTGGCTGCAGGCCACCTTTAACACCTCCATGCCCCGAGGACGAACTCTGGCTGCCACCTGTGCTCTGTGCTCTCTGTGTTCCCCAAACTTTCCGGCATTGCAAATGCAGGAGATTAAAACGAAAATTAAGCTTCCATTCGGTATGTCAAACGAGTGCGTTTTTTCTTTGCCATTTCTAATTGAATTTACCGTCAACGGTTTCGACAGGAATTTAATGCAATTCGTTGCGTTTTTTCTTTTTTTTTTTTAATGGAAGCAAAGTTTGCAGACGTCGCCAAGCGCAAACAGTCAACTTAATTGTCATAATTTGTGTTTACAAGCCTGACGAACTGACTAAAAAAACAAGTAAATTAAAGAAAAGAGAGTAGAAAAAATAAAAAAGGAATGGGACAAGCCGAGAAAAAAAAGAAGTAGCAGGAAGAGAAAGAGGAATCGGGCCTGAAAGGATGCGAAGCCGGGCATATGTGGCCAGCTGGGCTGAGCAAAGTTTTCTGCTCAAAACAAACTAACAAAAGGCCAAAGCAAATAGAACAGAAGCGGCAGCCAGCAACAAGGATTGTGCTGCGGCAGGCAAAAGCCGAACATAGAACGAAGCTGGCCAAAAAAAAGGGCTAGCTAAAGCCGGTGCTCATCCTTGGGTTTTAATACGCTGCAATCTCAATTTGAAAAATTTTCATTAAAGAAAATAAAGTTGTTCCTATATTTTAAACAAAATATCTCCATGTGAATGTTAAAAAACACATATTTTCAAATCGGCATTCGGTTTAAATATCGAACTAGTATATCAAGGTTTTTTGATATTTTTACTATTATACAATTTTTTAAAATGGTAGTAAGTATTTTAGTCTATAATTATTTTAAATTTACATTAAAAATAGATCTTCATTAAATTAAAAATTCTATTTATAACCCCCAGACATCGGCTGCTGGGTAAGAAAACATTATCTCCCCCAAGAATCACAAAGAATCCAGGGAAGGCCCTGAACTAAAATTGGACACTTAATGCTGGGTGGAAGGAAGACGACGGCAGAAGACAAATAAAGACTAAACAAATAAAATCTAATAAAACCAAGGACACAAAAACTTGAGCCAAGTCGGCGAAAATGAGCTAAATGCTGCAAGGGGAGTGGTGGAATGGGTGGGCACGGGGAGCTGTTAGAGTGAGGCGAGAGAGCAGATGAAATAAAGTGCCAGAAGTATGTTTCATTAGCGGCAGCAGCAGCAGGAGCAGCAGCAAACCAGACAACAAACAAAGCTAAGGACAATGGTCGGCCAAGGACACATGCTCCAGTGGAGCTGCTTGATGAACTTCATCCAACAAGCGGGAAAAAAAAACAAGCTGCAAACTGCTGGGGACGGCAATGTGTATTTACTCTCAACTTGGAGTGGTCTTTAATTTATAAGAGGCTATGAAAAAAAGGTTTTAAGGATTTTCTTAATAAAATTAAAGATACCAAATATTTATTTAATTAACAAAGCTTTTAATGTTTTATTTTAAACTAATTTATTCTCTATTATTCTCTATCTTGTGTTAATTTTGGTTAAGGCAGATATCGATGCATGCCTGCTGAAGTATGAAAAATCCACACGACTGCATAACATCTTTTAAGCTTTTTATCGAATGACCAGGTGGAGTTCTGCTCACAATTTAGTTTGCCTGCATTGCTCTGTTACCTAATAATATTACTTACTAATAACCAAAACGGTTATACCCCATTTATGCATAAACTTGAATAAACTTAGTTTAGTTAAATGGAAAAGCTGTCAAGAGTTATAGCTAACTCGAGGTCTGGTGAGGTAATTCGAAGAAAAAGTTTAACAGCTGGCAAAACATAAAAGTATTTAGTTTTTTCACACAAATTGATATTTATTTTCAATTGATTTTCACAGGGGTAAGGTAAGTACAGGCATATTTTATTATTTGCTTTTAAGTTCTTTAGGTCTTAGAATGTATTCCAAGGAATTGAGACAAAAGTCCTTACAACCCTTTTCGCCATCAAAAAAGCCGCATGGCTCCTTATTAATTGGCACAGGATAGCATGTATTATTCCGTTCATCAAATCCCCAAGTATTGTTTAAATAACAAGTAATTGAACCGCCAGTTCGCTTACAAATGGCTTAAAAAAATATATAAATATATATGTATATTATTATTATTTTCTATTACAATAAATTACTTACTGGTGTACACTGGACTAGGGTAATAGACAAGGCAAACCGAAAAATGTAATACGGCAACGAGGATAAGTAGCTTCATGACGATTGCTAAGTGCAGCGGAAAAAGAAAATAATTTAAAATGATAAATCAAATTTTACACAATTTAAATGTCACAACAAAATTAATATTTGTTTTTCGATGAAAAGTAGTTTTCTTAGATTGTTATTATTTTTAGTTAAACACTTCTTTGTAGCTCTGAGTGCATTCAGAGAATAACTTATATAGACTAAGTTTATACAGTCGACCAGCTGTGTTGGAAATAAACAGCAGTTTGAATATTATTTTGCAATTTTCTAGACAACAGCGACAATATACTGTGTAAAGTTCAGTTATAAGCTGTAAAAATGAGGAATTCACCTTCGCAAGTTACTACAAATTTAAGTTCATTTTTAAATTTTCTGGATATATTAATATGTTTATAATAAAAATATATTCTCTTATTTGTGTCTCTTTCAGACTTTGTTATGCGACGAGTGAGAATATATCTTTATACCCAACAATTCACATTTGTCGAACCATTGCCAAACATAACAATAGCAATGTAATCTTATTGCCGACACGCAAAATTCGAAAAATGGAACAATGCGAGAGGCGGCGTCGAAATAAATAAATAAAATTCAACGCGAAATGCCGCAAGTGCTCTCATAAATTTTAAGCGATTTTATAATGGCCGCTATATAGTACTTCTAGTTGTCGCTTTGTGCTCGCTCTTCTGGCCCCTGCGTTTTAATAACATTTTTGTAAAGCCGAGTCACGATTTTTCAATTATGCCACATGGTATGAATTGTGTGACGAAAACCCATTGCTGCCTCATAACTTTAGCCAAGCAATGAAAAATCATTTTTAAAATTAAATTAAAATTCTCAGAAATTGTGTAAATGTAAGGGGTGAAATTATCTTTACAGTTTATTGAGATAATCATAAAACCAACCAACTTATATGAAGCCTCGAATGTGCACAAATCGCTTAATTGAATCAATTCATTGAGTATATTATTTTGGGACAAACTCTACTCGAGCAAATAAGCTGTCGAGCCCAAATCACATTCAAAGCACATCCGACTAACCTTTTACAGATCGGTAACAATTTTCCTCCTTATTAATCTTCATTAATCAAAAGCATACATATACGCTCACAAAACTATAAACACATCTTGAATGGGCGATTAAAATGAACTTTTAGGGCTTAGCCAGAATAATGGGCCAAGGGGGAGTGGGTGAAAAACTAAAATTCTACATAATTATGCAAGAGACATTGGGGATAATTTTGATAATAACCCAGTCGGACTTTGCTTCATGCCCATGAACTGCTCAGGAAGAAATTCTGCAGCAGCGGGGATGTCATTTTAGTTTTATTTCCCGAAAGGGAAATTTTTTTTTTTCTTTCGGGATTTTTGTTTTACCAAACAGCGCGCTGATAAAAAAGCATTATGCATCTATCTGCATATAAGCGTTGTTAATCAAATCGACTGCGTGGCGCATTGCGTAAGCGGCTGGACTGAGAACCGCAGAGTCCCGGGTTCGAGCCCCAGTCCAGCCGAAACTTTTTATTTTTATTTTTTTGTTTCATTTCCATGTTTCATTTCCATGTTCCATGTTCCATTTCCCCATGAACGTTGCACATGACTTTCACACGGAAAGGAGCAGCGGCGTGGGGATCATGAACTACCCCGGCCGCCCATGTATAAAAGCGAATGAGGCTTTTCAGAAATGGGGATGGCATCCCCCATGAACGATTCGGTAGGAAAACCATATAGATTTCCTACCTCAAAGTCCGACTGGGAACTCAAGCAAAGGAAACTTTCTGTGAGGAGGGGGGCAGTGTGTGCGTGTTCGTAGGCTTATTATGAATGCTTGAATAAATTGCTGCTTATAATTTATGCTGTGGACTCGTAATTCGAAAATTATATGTGTGGCTTTAATTGCTCAGTCATTCAGTTGGACTGAAATCTAGGACATAAATAGAATCCTAGGACTCTGTTGATATTTACTGAAAGGTTTCGTCATAGTTTTCCGTTTCATTAGCATTTAAAATGTTAAAAATTTTATATACTTATTAGATGATATCTTTTACAATTGTTTTGATATAAGACACAATGTTTTTATTGAATGAACTATAATAATTAAGAGGGAGATTTCGGATTTAAATATATTCGAGCTGCGATTCAAGCTTAGCTCTTTATGTTAACTAAATATGTATATTCCAAAAACCACAACCATTAAATAAATGATTAGCATTTTATATCATTATAGTACCCTTAGGCATTACATTTTTAATTTGATTCATTAGAATAAATGCTTTTAATTGAGTCAATTAAATTAAAAGCGAGAACATGTAATTAGATATATAAAAGAAGGGGCATAATTAATCGTCACACTAATAATTATATGGAAACCAAAATGGTTTAAACACAAAAAAAGTTATTTCTAAATATTCAAATATATTCTACATTAAATTTCCTCTTATATTAAGCTCATATTTTAAAGCTGCCAGCGGGCTGATGATTATTGGCTTTGCTATTAAAATATTTATACAGTTTGTCAGTCGGAGGAACTCTCTCATCCTGATGGAAATACAAAAACCCGGCCTGCAGGACATGCATATACATGTGACATGTTTTTACAGTTACGTAACAAACAACAACAGCACCAGGCAGCCCTGTTAAAGTCCTGGAGGCCGAAAAGGCTGCAGGCAAATGTAGTGACAGTTAACATTAACACCAATACAAGCATAAACATATGCCAAAAAGGGATGTGTATGCGCGTGTGTTGAATAGCATAGGCAGGACCTTCTAATTGGTTGCCAGTGCAACTGGGCTTCATGGTTGCCATTGCTCGTGTTTGGCTGCTGCAGCAGCCAATTTTAATTGAATTAGAAAACATATAGAAGAGGCACCGAGACACTGCTCAGAAAATATAATAAATAGAAGAAAATGTGGTTTATAAAAGATTTTATTATTTGAAATATATTAGTTTTGGGTAAATTTAAAATAAAGAATAATTTATTCAAGTTAAAACTTATTTTTAAACTAATATTTGAAATGGGTTTGCAGGTATATCTTCTTACTTTACTTATATGGATTTAAGGTAATTTTAAAATGATTATATAATAACTCTAAATACCTGTTGCAAAAATAATAACAAATTCATTATTTAATATAGAATAAGATATATTTAAATTAATAATTAGGACAAATTTACAAATTTAAATTATTTAAATCAAAAATCAAACGAATCTTTAAGTTTACAAATCAACCTCGAAGTACTCTAAAAAAATGTATAATTATTTTATTATAATTTATAATTATAATAAAAATTTAAATAAAATAAAGTTCCTGTGTATTGCAAGTCCACATAAACATGAACACAAATATTACAGCAAACACACTTTAGTGAGCATCCTGTTTTTGGCCTACACCATCCAAACACACACTCATATAAACACACACCCGCAGTCTATGCCACAATGTCACTCAAGCAGGTACTAAAGTTAATTACCGCAATTTCCGTGGAAAATTGTTTTATGCATTGACAGCGTGTGGGTCGAACCAGGGATTTTCCATGTGTTTTTTCCCAATGAGAATGTATGTGAGGATGGGGCATGCCACGCGCTTATTTTATTAAGTGCCGCTATTTTTCGGTTACAGCTACTTTTATGGCCCCTGCACATGCGTAGGTGTGAGTGCATTCCAGACTCTATTACTCCCCTTTTTCCAAATTCCATTACAATATGCGAGGGTTTTCCGAGTTGGTTGTTTTTGTGCGGACAACGTTTGAAAATTCTTCAAGGGGTAACAACTAAATTAGCGACTATTCAGTTGGTGAAGGTTTTTAGAGGAATTAAGCTGATTTTAGAAACTTTTTAATAAGTGTCCAAAAAAATCAATGAAATGAAAGTTGAAAGTTGTTGAAGCTTAAATCTAATATTACCTTAAGATTTTTAATATTTTTAACCGACTGTTTTAATTTTCAGAAACTACAACTTAAAAAAGCAATATCATAAATAGGACACCAGCTTAAGGGTTCTCCATTGAAAGTTCACTGAACCTTCAGCGTAGATCCTTTCAATCCACCGTGAAATCATATTCAAATGGTGCCCAAAGGGCATCCAACCTGCGACTTTTCACTCGATTTCACTGCTTCTGATTGTTTTTGTTTTATTTGCCGCTGTTTAGTTAATGGTTTAGCGTGTTACCCGGCGCACTGTGGCAACAATTCTTGTTTATGCGCCGCAAACATTTTTACCGCTCTCCCCAGCTCCCTCGCCAGATCCTTACTTGCCCACGGCTGCTGATGGCATTAAATTTTATTTCACTCAAAACCGCGCACCCATAGAATTGTTTGTGGGTGTATGGCCCCTCCATATATACGGTATGTTGCTTTTGCTTTTGGCCATGTTGCCATGGCCAACATTGTTAACTTTGACGAGGGACTGCTGACGGCTGCACATGCCGTTGTATTTAAATAAATTGCAGCCCCTTCGCCATTGCAATTGTGGCGCAAATTGCGCTAATTTTGCTGATTGTGTAGTTTCGTTGTTATTTGTGAGTCCTTTTTTTTTAGTTTTCTATTTTTTGTTGCTGTTGATAAGCTGCAAACTTTTATGGCATTCGGCGAAACCAACTTTTGATAGATATATTGGCCAGACAGCTTTGGTTGGCCAGCCATCAGAATGGATTAGAAGCAATGGAAATACAATTAAACTGTCAGTTTTGATTGAAAGAGCAAAATTGAATTTTTAAAGGATACTTTACTGAATTTATTCATACTTTAAGTTTAATTTTTAGAGTTTCGATTTCTAACTCTTTAAAATTATTACATTACTGAAATGTCTCTGGTTTGGCCCTCAAAATTAAAGCTTGTATTTTATTACAGCAACACACTTCCAAAGATGAAGTCAAGTTTTGCTTTTATTTTACTCTTGTTCCTAAATAAATGTTAGCATTTACTGTGATGTCATCCCCTAATATTGCAGCCGAAATGTTGCAATATCTTGGCAGCAAGTTTTTCTCAAGCAAAGTTATCCTGTCCATTCCTTCTCCCTTGTCCAGTTTGTGAATTCTCACGCCTTTTAACTCAAGTTCCCCGAGTAATTGACCTTCTTGGGGGGATATGTCAAGGGGGAAGAGGCAGCCAGCATTTGGAGCTTAGCAACTTTCACATCACTAAACCACTGAAAGTTGTTGACTTTATGCAACTTTTTCGTGGCCACAGACAACTACGTGAGGGTCTCTGCCAACACTTCAAGAGCATCCCTCCGAAAACTCCACCCACCTTTCCCCCCTTAACACCACCCTGCTGAAGGTTGACAAACAAGTTTGTTGTGCCTTGCATTTTTTGCACTCCAGCGACATTTCTTTTTGCACAAATATAAACCCGATAAAGTGGGCGGGGCTGCCCAGTGCCCAAAACTGCTGGCGTCAGTTGCTTTTAACATACCAACACTCTCACGGACTAGAGGCTTACGCATACACTGTGGGAAAATATGGAATAATGCAGAGGAATATGAAGTTCAAATTACTAAGATTCTTACATTTTGTTTTCCTTATTTAGGAACTTATCAATTTTTGTGTGTGATGATTTTTGAAAGGCTCCATGAATACTTTTAGGATTACATAATTATTTAGTAATTATTTCATTATTTAATTTTGAATAATTCGTTTTCAATTGATCATTTTGCTAGTAAAAGTCTACAAGATCCTTTGATTTTATTAATATTTTATGACTCGCCTGAAACTACTTCGAAATATCCATATTTTTGTCATTGAATGTAATGAAAATAAATTTAAAAAAATAATTTTAACATTATTTTTAAAAAAGTATACCTTCTTTAACTCCATGTTGAATTCAAAAACTAAATTTTTACAAATTAAAAATCTCAGTTTTCTCTGTGTCAAAATATATACCGAGACATCCTCTCACATAACTTTGTGTACATGGCCAACGACACGTGCTGCAATTGAATTTGTTCGAAAAACGCAATAGAAAACACCCACAGAGGGCGAAAAGGAAGGAATAGAAAGGAACAGAAATGGCAGACGACTAGAAATTATTGTCCCCAAGAAGGACACGAATTTCTGATGATCCTTGGAGTCAAAACATGAAAATATTTCGTTAAAATATAAATCATATTGGAATTAAATTATTTATCTATAGGAAATATTGTTCAAAATAATGGTTCTTTAAACCAACAATTTTAATCTAAGCTATCTTAAATAAATACTAATTTAAAATATTTTTTGAATTTATGTGAAATATATATATGTATATATATGTACATATAAATGCAATCCTTAATTAATACTTTATTTATACTTTTATTTAAAGACAGACTTTAATTTTCATTTGCTGCACTATTTTTAATCAGTTCTTATAATATTTTTAATTTAATATTCACTTGAATGTATGGCAAACAAACTTTATTTTTTGTTAAGTATTCTTTTAAATCATTAAATTTTAATTTAATATTTTATTAGGTTTTTAATATGTCTCAAAATGCTTTAAAATAACCATAAACAATCTTTACCTTTTGAAATTACGTCTAAATTAGTAGATCTTATATATTCTAATCATTTTTATTTCCTAAAATATATTTGTTTAAAGTCTGTTTAAACCCTAAAATAATTTAAAACATTAAAGTGCCAATATGCCTTGTTTTTGCTCTGGTTACACCATTCACACACACCCACATGGGGGCATGGAAAGCAAAAATACACAAACGCTGCAAATTCTTGTTGAAAAATCTAATGCCACTTGCCGGGCAGAGAGAGCGAGTGTGTGTGTGTGTGAAAAAGGGAGACACGTAACGCGCTGAAAATTCTGCAGTTTGTCGTCCTTGCACGCACGCATGCTTCCGCAGGAACAACATGGCAGAAGGCTTGTGGCAAGCACTTTTTGGTCATGTCCTCGAGTGAAGCTGTTTTTGGCCAGGTCACCGCCTTCACAGAATCAGCTATTAATATGCCGTGAAAACTTTCACGTGGCCAGGACTGTCGGCAAGTGCATTTCATTAGCGTTTTTAACAACATAAAACTATTAATATTTAGTGCACAGCTCCTTCTGCCACCATAAACAAAACATAAGCAGCGGCAAAGCAGAAGCACAAGCAGAAGTGGTGGTAAGAGCAAAAGCAAGAGCAGTTTAAGAAGCAGGCCAAGTCAACACCAACTTAGACAGAGCTGAAAACTTTTGGCTAAGCGAAAACTTTTGCCCGACTGCTGAAATTATTTTGAAATTAAGTTTCTCGTTGCCATTGCTGCTGCCGTTGGCGTTGGCATTGCTTATTTATGGCTGGCATTGCGTATCGATCGATCTTGAACCCCCGGCAGCAACATAGCCCATAGCCCATAGCCCAGCCCATTCAGGGCGAGTAACTTTTCCTTAAATGTAATTAAAAATGTCGTCGAACTTATTTACGAGAGTTGTTTGCATAGTTGCGCCAAGTTTTTCAACAGCTGAAAGTAGGCCGCCAACGAGGGGATGGCGAAGGGGGGAAACCCTGGGAGTTCCTTAAAAATCGCTGGATATAAAAATGCATTTAGCACATAGTTAAGCCGAAATCAAATTAAGTTTTTATGGTCATAGGATGATGCTGATGGTGCAGTTGCAGCTTAAGCGGGCTTCAGCTCAATGAATCGGAAGTAAACTGTTAATAAAAACTACTTTGAGTGCCCAGTAAAAGTTTCTCGGAGGGAAGGCGACATTATCCTTGAACTGCACTTGAAAAATAAATAAAGATATTCTAAGCAAGTGAAGGGGATTTAGCAATATCTAAGTTTAAGTATTTAATTTGTTAGTTAATATATTAAATAATTGTTTAAAGCATAGAAAAAAGATTTATATTTAAAATATTCACTATTTTTCTCTCTATGCACCTGCTAACAATCTGAAATCCTCAATTATCTTTCATGCTGATAAAATCCCCCTTCGAAAAAGATGAAAATCTCTTTTCACGTCAGTTGAGTTGCAATATCAAGGATATGTTCGAAATCGAATTCGCGTCGCTTGACATCTGTGTGACATTAGATCTGAGAGGGGATATCCACGAAAAGATTCTATTTGTTCGCTTTCAATCACATTTTCAGATTTCCGACGTTCGTTGACCTTGAAAAGTGGAAAAATGGAACTGAAATGGAACTCAAAGTTCCATCAAAGCGTCCGTCATTCATGGCAACGTTCGCATTCATTGCAACTTCGGTCCGAAATTGCTTCTCAGCGTTTTACCCAACCAAAAAAACCGTTTTACTTTGCGGTCAAATGTAGCATGTACATATGCACCTCTCCTATGGCACCACCCCTTGCACTTTTCCAACCACTTTCCTGGGTACCGGTGGGGGTGAGGGGGGCTTCAGTCAGAACCAGGTCACGCCCACTAAACAAACGCTCTGCGGTATGCTGTGAAAAAAAAGTTTGATAGTTCTTCTTGTTGTTTGAGGCTACCCAACTTCCAGCACCCCCAGGCAGATCCCACTAGGGTCCTCTGGCCCCCTAGAACCACCCAATGCTACCCCCTTGTGTAATTTATGTGTAGTAAATAACATTTTCCCGTAGTTTTTATACTCTTTGCCAAGCAAAGGTTATTTCAATTAAATGTTTTTGTTTGAAAACCACAAATATGAAATATTTATATTTGCCAAAATGTATTTCCACTCAATCAGCTTTAACTTATAATGTAAAAGTTTAGCAACACTTTAGGTAATTAGGTATATAATATAAATAAACGAAAATAAATAATTAAACAAATTTACAACATTTCTTATAGCTTTTATAAAGCAAATTTTACAAAATTTAGTTTACAAATTTACAGAAATATTTCTTTAAAAAAGAGTATTTCCATAATCGAGTATCAATGGTTCGATTTTCCTTTATTTTTTCAACCCCACTCGTTTTGCGCGAGTTGCAGCTGTAGTTGTTGTTGCGGATTTTGACCTTGTGCGGAAATAAAACTGAAAATAATGGCAGTTAGCGCTAAATGGAAGCAAAGTTGCAGCCAGCATTAGTGCTGAAATGCTGATATGCGATATGATGAAATGAGGCAGAAGCTGGGGAAAAAGCCGAAGAGAGAGTTGCCAGGGTTAAAATGTGCCATAAAATTGGGACTTATGTTTTGATAGTTTAATGAGTTGTGGAATGGCTAAGCTAAAGTACAAAATCTATTATAGAACGCTTATAGGTTGCAATGTAAAGAGAAAAACTCAATTTTATATAACTTAAGCCAATATATTATGTAAATATTTTATGACCATACATTATATATTTTTTCTAAACTCTTATTACAAACTATATGCTTGATTTTCTCTCCACACAAACTGACATGTTAATGGAAACCAAATTAACTTTGTGAACTCTCAAATGGTAAGAAACATCCTATAATCCGCTGTCACTTCCACTGTACAGATTTCACCGACTAAAAACCAATCATTTAAATGGCCATTAGTGAATAATTTATAAACGTTACCATATTCCTAACAAATTTTTTTCACAGCAAATCCCGCTACGAACCCTTTTCAAGTTCATTTGTTGTGTGCTGGCACATAAAATGTTGTTAAAAACCGGCAAGCTGACAGCAATTAATATGCCATTTGCTGCATGTTTTTCATCTCAACCTCGCTCCCACACACACACACCAACACACACACATGAGCCCAGTATTCTGGGGATCTGGTGTCCTGATGTTCTGGTGTCCTCTGTGGTTCCACTAATGTTGATTAAATGGCGTCGGAGTCACGCATGCAGGCGCAGATTGCACTCGTTGCGGTGGCCCTGAAAATCTCCTGGGATAGCTGAATTTAACTACGTGGAGGCGTATATATAAAAGAGTCATCACCATGGAGATGAGCTTGACTAAGGAGCTGAAAAAGGACTCGGAAACTGCACAGAAACTGCCTCGATCTATGGCTTACAGAAACTAGTTATATAATTATTATCAACTTTAAAAAAAATATTTAAATTTGCAAGCTGTTTAAATGTTTTACTAACTACTTGAATCAAACTCTTAGAACTGTTTATTCTTCAAATCGGTATATTCATATTTGAAAGAATAAATATATTATTTAACTATTTTCCTCACCTAATATTTCACCATCTTCTGTTAAAAACCCACTGAGAACAATATACTTTTATATTTTATAAATTTTTTCCAGAATAAATTCTTTATTTTCCTCCCCTTGAAGCTCTTTTTACCAAAAATAGATCAAAGTGTTTGGTTTATTAAATTCTTATACATTCCTTGACATTCTTCGCAACCAACCGATTTTCTCTCCCTCTCTCATAGTCTTCCGCTTAAGAATTACAATGAAAATGGTTGTGAAAAATGTTATAGCCAAATTCATGATACTCGTATGGTTTACCTTACCAGCAGCTCTCCTCCTCCACCACTCTGGCTATGATATAAGCTGTCCAGGCTCAGTTGCCAGATGAGTCAGTGGCTAAGTTGGTAAGCATTTGTTATGCCCACACACACACACACCCAAACTCACACTCACCACACAGCAGGTCCTGGCTAAAGGGAGGCGAAGACACCGCGCACATTTTCTTTACAGCCATTTACCAGGCGATTTACGTAAATCTTTTATTTATACAGAGAACGTATAAGTTGCAATTTATCAAAATCTAAAATGTTTACCCGCACAAGTTATTCACTTGAAATCTCTACACTGCAGCGGGCTCTATGTGTTGGATATCCTTGTACTCCAGCATCCGTATATCCCTATATACGTATGTGTGTATCGCAGATCCTAGACGTATTGTAGTTGGCTGCGTTACGTATACGCGATGTGTGCCAAAGCCAAAGGCGGTGGAACAACGTCCCACGAGTCTGATGCCAGGCAGCAGCTGAACAACAGGGCCATGCATATGCTTATTTGTGCGAAGGGGAAAGAGGGGTGCATATAAATATGTATGTGCATTTAAACACGGGTAAAAAAAATAGTTGGAATTTAAAGAGTTTACTTTTAAAGTCAAGAAAAAATAGAGGAAAATTAATTTATATATATTTGTTATATATTTATATTTACATTTACTTACACCTTTGTACATTGTCAGCTCATAAAATATTTGCTAGAATTTTAATTATAGGTTCTGTAAAAATGCAAAAATTAGGTTCTTAAATATGACATTACTTCAAAAATAAAATGTTCCTTAAGAATTATGTATAAAATTCATAAAGATTTCTATGAAATTCTTAAAATTCTTGTATTTCTCCTTGTTTATTTTTTACAAATTTGATTTATTTTCTATATTTTCTATATATATTTCTACTTTTTCTCAGTGACCCTGTTTGAGTGTGTATTATTTTGTGTTTTGCGCGCACAAATTGTCTTGTGACAGACAGTGAAAACTACAGAAGCGGCGCCGGGGATTTTGTGGCTACCTCCTTTCGAAGCCCACACCAACGAACGCTTCCCATCCTGTTCCTCCATCCGCTCTATCTCCTCCTGTGGCCCCTTTGGGCATGGTTTTAGTCAATTTGCGGTTGGTGGCACTGCAATGTGTTCTGCATTCACATATGTGGGGATATGTATCGCACAAATACTGCTCACTAAAAGTAGTTTATTTCCATCTTATCTCTTAAAGCCAATAATACGCTCGCAAGCTCACTTAAATGCGCTGCCACGTTATTATTTTTTTTGTTTTGCTAAGTGCACATTGTTTGGGTGTGGGAAAATACCAACGACGTAGTATTTTATTTAACTATTTATATACATACATATGACTATAGAAAAAGAAATTTAAAATAATATATTGGTCTACTTTTTCATTTAAATCAAGTTTATTATTTAATGTTCAACTTTTAGAAATGAATTTATTGTTTTAAGCAATAGCTCCTGGACTCATTGCCTTATTATTTTAAGATACAATTAAATATCATAAATTATTCACCTTGATATATTTATTTCAATATCCTTTTTTACTTATATTTTAATTACACAAAATAAATAAAGCTGTCTTAAAGCTTTTAAATAAAATCACATATCAATTAATTCATTTGCTTTCATTTTTTCAAGTCTTTGATTTTATATTTCTCTTTCAATATAACAAGTAGTAAAATAAATATTTGTCACAAAAACAAGAAGCATTTACTTAAAAAAACATCAATTCGTAATTCATGCTAACATTTTTTATCAAGTTACCATATTCATGCGCGTATAAATATCCTTACATAAATAACAAGCATTACACATAATCAATTTATAGATTAAAGGCAATAATAATTGGATATAAAATCAAACTTGATCTTGTTTCTCTTTTCCTTTTTTTTTGTCCTGGCCAAAATGTCACGCGTGGGGTTTTTCCAATGAAAACAAAAGTCCATTGCCAACGGCAAAAGGGCAAACGCATCCGCTTACCTGCTTCAAACGGATGTTTGTTGTCGATTCCTGGAAATCTCATCCAAACTTAAGGCCTTCTCAAATATTTATTTATTGTTTCATAGGTGTGAGGACCAAAGAAATTTCCAAGATTAAAATTGTTGGATTGGTAAGGATAATGTATATGATTCTTGGGTTTGGTCAGGCATCAGCTGTTCTCAGTAGTTGAAATGAACCTAAATTCATGTAGCTTTGCTCGGAGAGCTTTTATTCGGAAAATCATTGTATAATGACACTGGGAGAGAGTATTAAGAGAGCTTTTTAAGGATAAGCCGACCAAGTATAAGAGTTTATAATTATGCTACGATTTGGGTTCAGAAAAGGGAAGTTTTATAGTGGGAACAGTTTGGGTTTCGTTATTATATTAAGTACTTAGTCTTTTAAGGAACATAAAATGATCAGCTAATAAATATTGAATATCAAAAAAATTAAATGCAGAGAAATTTTTAGTTGTGCAAAGTTTATTTTGATAATTTATTAAGATTTTCGAGGCCTCAATTTAAGGTATTTAAATATATATGTACCCCTTTTTCCCAATAATTTATTTATATTTGCAAATAGTAACTAAATTTCTCGTTATTCAAGTCAATAATAAATACGCATAACACATACCATATACAAACAAATATTTATGTATGCATAACACTTTTAAAATACAATCATTTCTGCCTAAATATCATCAACGATACACTTAATTATTTTCACGCACTGATCCAAAAATATGAGGTTTGTGCCACAAGCTTACATAGATATGTGTGGTATATACACCCATTCACCGTATATTAATATCAATTAAATCCATTTCCGTTTTTGCTGAATATTTGTAGAATAAATTATTTGCCAAAAATGATAATTATTCAATAGGGAAAAATAAATTCCATTTGGGAGGATAATAATTAAATATGCGGCCACGAAAAATGTGTTAACAAACTAAATAACATTTAAGTCCGCCTAAATGTGTACATCAGAAAATAATTTGGCAACTATTAGAGGATGAATTTTTCCACAACATGCTTATTATCATAAATGCAATAAATGTAATTTGGCTAATGCCAAAATTCCCAAACGTTTCTAATTAAACGTTTTGAAGGTTAAAGCATTGTAACCAAAAAATAAACATAAATGAAAATGTGATATGAGCTTACGAGTGAAAAAAAAAGAAATAGGAATCAAAATTATAGAGCGAACATTAAATACCTAGGATTCTGTAAGAATTACTTACGTATTAGTTATAAATAGTTATAAAGGTAAATATAGTTCAATAATAAGAAAAGCAAGTTAAATCTTAATATACATACGTACATCATAAAATATTATTTTGTTATCTTAAAGAGATAAATTAGGGTATACCCTCATTCAAATCCTACAAATAATGGCACCAAACATAAAATTAGAAATACGCTTGGCATTTAGTAAACTGGGCTAAACCGCAACCACAAAAATAAGCAGCTCAACGTGCGGGAAATCGACAAACTGTGATAGTTAAAAAATAATTATAAAGCTCATTTGACAAAGCCAAGGGGGCAATTTTCGGAGCTAACTGGCACACGTACACACCAACACACCAACACAAATATAAATAGAAAATTGCACGCACACAGCGAAGGGAGAAACACACGTAATCAGCATCTAATAACTAAAATCCAAATTAGCTAATTCAGAAATCAACACGCACAATTGACAAATTATGCCGCAGCAACATTTCCGGCCAATTGGCTGCGTGAGAGAGCAGATCGATGGGTTCCGGGTCCTGGTCCTTGTACTATATATATATACACCTATATATACCTATGTAATTTGGGGGGTGACCCGGGCACGTGCGGAAATATTGTCAAATTATTGCCAATACACTCTTGTAGTTGTTGGCACTGTAAATTGCCTCGTCTGTTGCTGAGTTATTCATTAAGTGGCATTATTCGCAGACATTTTCCACTCATAAATAAGAGCCGCAAACTGCCACCGATTTAAACTCGATAAGAAGGAAGCAGGTGAGGAGTACAACGCCCTCCGTTGCCATCTGACATTTCCACCTCATTTACAGTTCAAACACGTCGCATGCATTAACCCCAGGCTGCCTGGTTAAGTGCGCGACGCTGTTGATGCGACTGCTGCTGGGTGGTGCGACTGCCTCTGCTTCACTCGGCTTCTAATTATTAACTAATAACATCAAATTGATTTGCAACAACATCCAGATCATGGGACCCACATGGCTCACTCGCTTCGCTACCCTTGCACTGAAAAAATCAAATATAAACTGTAGCTTGAATTAGTTTACTACAATTTGGCAAAAAAAAAAAAACATTTCTTGTTAAATTTGATTTTTATATATATTTTTATTGAAAGGATTACAAATTTAGATTTTTACTTAACAAATTGTAATTTTCTTAATCAAAAATAGCTCTTAAAGTTTTAGTTTTCCTACTAAGGAAAGTGACTTATATAATTTTATTGCACTAATATGATTTCTAACATTTTCAAACCTAAAACTAAAAATTCTGAAAAAATTCTGCTTGCTTTGCTAGCCTTAAAAATGTTTTCCATACATTTAATATATTATATTTAACATTATTTTATAGCTCATAGTTACCAAATACCAAAAACCTTTAATTTCTCCACTCTAGTGACAATTTTTTTTTTACTGTGTCGCTGCGCTTCATTTCATTTCATTTCGGTTGGTCTCGTTCGATGTACTATAATTAACATGCATTCCACATGATTGCCCCTCTGGCGCATAAATCTCTAGCACTCTCTGGTATCAACCCCGCTTGCCCCCCGCAAAAAACAGCCCTAAGCCCCTAAACCCCAAGTAGCAGCCCTTCGACTATAGTCGGAGGCAGCAATCAGTTTTAAGCAGAGTCTAGACCCAGGCCATAGGAGGAAATTAACATTGTAACATAAAACGTGGCCCAAACTGGCCATTGAACGGGCACTTAACTTGCTGCCAACTAACTGGCGGAAACAGAAAGCCGAGCGGACGGACAAGTGGACAGGCAGACTGTCGGACGGACGGACGGACGGACGGCGCTCTAATGCACGATGATAGATGGCATACGATACGTTTCAGCATTTGTCAGCTTGTCTTCGGCGAAGCGCAACACAAAGCCAACGCCCATTGCCTTCGAGAGTCTTGAAGGGAAGATGGGGGCTAGGAGGGAGGCGAGAGGGCGTGGTCATGGGCGACAGCGAAACGAAAAACCATTTTCACGCTCACGCGAATGCTTGTAGCAAGTTTTCGTTCCTTCCGCTTTTTCTGTCTTATTTTTTTGCAGCCACTGCCACAACTATCAACTGACTCACACCTGGCAATCCACCAAGTTGCTCGTCTTGCCTCAACTGGCCACTTTCTTGGCCCCAGAGATAAGCACCAGCACGACCGCTCAAAAGGCATTCTGCATTTTCTTTTTGAACTTGAAAGTGTATATTTAAGAGGAAACTACTTGATACCTCTTAGAAAGAAATTCTTGAAACAATTATTTAAATAAAAAAAAAGGTACAAAATAAGCAAAACATTCCAAAAAGTTAATATAGATATGTGTTTATTAGCAACTAACCAAAAAAGTATGCTTTTTTTGTATTAAAATAGAATTTCTTAAATTTCCCAACTGATTACAGGGTATCTCCTAGAAGTAAACATCGAACCAAGTGGAGACTGAGAACCACCGTCACCATCAGCGCCACCTTTTCAGACTTCACAAGTCTCACGTCGCGCGAGGCATAATTTATGTGGCGCTGTCTACGCCGGAAATGGGTTAATTTGCTATGATTTAAGCGTAAAATTATTGAATTATTGGCGCTCAAGATTTAGTGGCATTTTTCGCGCTTCGTTTAAGCCCCCAAACTAGGTGCAGCTTGAAGTCCAGACGAAAAAATATATATATGTATACTATATAATAGAGACGCCCAAACACATTTCGTGCTCTGATGTTTATGGGGCGTATGAGTAATCCTTTGTGCATGTGACGTGCCAGATAGTTTGCCCATTCCATAAAATGCATTTAGCAAATTGCTGATATTTCTCAGCCACAAAATGATGGGTAGCTCTTAGGCAAACCCAAAAATGGCATGACCTGAGGTCATTCGAGTTTAAATCATTAAAATGTGGTTAAATTGACAGGTTGTGGCCAATCTGTGGAATGCAATGACTCAATTAAATTCCCTTTGGCTGGCCGAAAGACATTTGAATTTTAAAAGCAGCTTACTTACAAATTTTAGTGGTTATTAAAAACTCTTAAGTCTTGGCTTAAATCATATTTTAATGAATTATTTTTGTAAACACAGAACTTGCACAAAATGTTATTGCTTTCATCGTGCAATTTTAATTTCAACTTATTGTGAGAACTGATTTAGGTTGTGTTTTAAAGAGTAAACTGAAAACAAATGCAATGAAATCCCAGGCTCTGGCCTGAAGCCTCCTCGGAGGCACTTCGCTTTTGTTGATGCATTTTGCATGCAAAAAATATGCAAAACTCTGAAGTAAGCTTTTAGAAAATTACAAGTCCAGAGCTTGATAAGGATTTGTCTGTGCACAAACACAACGCTCTATGTGAATGTACATACTATACTTTCTTGCATTATATTTATGGGCCATGGGCAGAAATATTCGTGAGCTTTAGTTTTTGGCATTCGCAATGAAGATAAACGACATGCAACGAAAAAATGTCGCCAAATTTAAAGTGCAATAAATCAGACGGCCAGTGGAGACGTCGAGAGCGAAGTCTGGTCGTCCGCCATTTTTTTAGTTGACAAGTCTCGAGCGGAAGTTGCGCCATTTTGCGCTGCGTGACTGGTTTCCGGCATCAAGTCTGAACCATTACTATCCAAGTAGACATATTTCAGGTTTCAGTCTTCCGACTTTTTAGGAAGATTTACAGGCAAAGATTAGCAATTAGCAATAAGGAAAGTAGCAAAACGATAAGAAAGGTTAAAAATTTCATAAACATTAGACAAAATATGAATAGGAAGTTCGTTTAATAAACAATTTAAAAGAAAATTAAATCCTGTTTATTAAATTCAAACCACGGTTTAACTTTTAAGACCAAAGCCTTTAAAGGATGAGCATTTGAATCTGCTTCTGTATCCTGTTTTTGTCGCAATTTCCTGAGGACTTCTTTGTACTTCTTATGGCTTTTTACGACGGCCATCATTGGCGTGTCGTAAAATGCGAGTGACGACACTCTCGGCACATGGCGTCAAATATTTCATAAGCTCGTGCTTGAAGTTTTTACATGCCCTGCATGATGAGAAGCACCGACACCGCCAGCTGTATGGATTGTAAACACATGATTCAAGTCTGCTGTTGTTGTTGTTTATTGGATGGCTGTCAGTTAGCAGTAGCTTGGTTAATTATTGGGCATTCCAGCTACATGTGTGCATTCTTCATCAAAATGATAATTAGCCTGGACAGAACATTCGAAAATAGTAGCTCACAGACTAATCTGATGGATACACCGTCTGGGACGCAGAAGAACATCATGTGCGAAATGGATTTGAAGAGGGAGGACTTTGATATTTAAGAAAAGGGGTGAGGTAGGTAGGTATCGTTGCCATGCCCCCCGGAAAGTATGCTAAAAATGTCTACAGTCACAGCAGGCGAAAAATGTAATGCACTTGGAAAAGTTATACGAATTTAAGTATTGAAAAATTACTCGAAAAATGTATGATTTTGATTATAATTATAAATTCATATGATTCGAACTTTAAATAATATATTAGAATTTTGTTTGGAATTTAATTTCAAGCCCCAATTTCGAGATATAATTAATTTAAAGATTTGTGATATATTCTTTTTATTTTCAGTATTTATTTTTATATTAAATTATATTAATTAATTCCTTGTTGTAGATCTAATTTCTTTTCTTTTTTTTTGCAATTATCAAACAGGATAACCCCATAACGCTTGTGCGTTGTGTTTGTCTGCAGTCGATGTCAGCAACAGGCATCTTGTTTTCCAAAGCAATAGCAATAGCAACAACCAAAGGGCAATAACAACGACAACAACAACACCAGAGGCCATTCATTATGCGTGAAACATCGGGGGGGAGAAACCGCAAAACCGAACGAGAACTTCATCAATGCGGTTTTTCGCATGCATTGCATCCACTCTCGATTTGATTCGTTGGCAATTCTGCTTTGCCAGGAATTTTGTAATCACACTCGCATATATGCTATAGATTTCCCATTGCCATCGAACAATCCCCAAAATTTATGACCAGCTTAAATATAAAATGCAGCTGCAAGTCAAACACGGTAAATGGGACAATCTATATTTGATATATCCCAAAATAGAGGGTTTACCCTTCTCCCGGAAAACAAACTCACACAAAGTGCTCGAAATAGAGTACTAGAGCAAATCCCCGGTTGCTGTATCAACTAATCCATTTTGGCCAGCTAATGACATTACTTAAGTTATTATTTTCAATGCTGAAATGTTATGCTCCCGCCCAAGGACAAGCTGTGCAACGGCAGGAGCAGCTACAAATGCTACAGAGCCAACAAATTCGAGTGAAAGGACGAAATTTTTGCTTCTTTTAACTTACAGTTGCAGTTGCAGTTGCCTCCGTGCAGCACTTGCTTGAGTTCCCCTTGGTACCCTGGATTCTTCGCTTTGGATTGGTATATCGATGTTGAAATTGATGTAATGTTAAATTTATAATAATCAAGTGAAAAATATATTAAATTAATTAAAGTGTCTTGTTCAAATCATTGGAAAGATTCATCTATTAGCTTATTTTATCATCCGCTTTCTGATTTTCTGCAAAAGTGTAAAGGCAGCTTTGCCATTACATATTTTTCATTTTATATATGAACCTTAATTTGTTAAAATTCAGTTGAACTAATCTTAAAAAGCACTTTTTTAATTCCTAGAAAATGCAGGAAATCCCTCAGTCGACATCTGGAAAACCCCTTTGATGCCGCTTTTGGTGCTGTGTGTGTAAGTAAGTTTCCGCGAAGCGCATTTCATGTAATGGACTTTAATGGAATTACAGTTTTATATACATTTCTGTAGACCTTTGTACACACTTACACTTAAATACCATATATATATATATACCATATATATATATTGTTTGTGAATGTGTTCGAGTGCATGGCATAAGCACGAAAAGGGGGTCCCTCGTATTTAGTTACAAAGTTTACTCGAGCTTGGGCTATTATATTATTTTTAAGTGCCAACCATGTGCGCACTTAACAACACCGGAAGCAACTGCCAAAGCGGCTGCTTCTTTTTTTGCTATTTCAGAGCTTGCCACTTTCTTTTGCCTTCCGCCAAGCAATTTGGCTAAAATGCAACCGAGCCAAGCTTTGGGGTCGAGGTCCAGCTATTGACACTTTGAAGCTCCATTCGAGTGGCATAAATCAATGGCCAGCCAATGGCGAGCACGTAAAATATTTCACAACTCTCCTTGAGGTCAGCACGTGCCACTTGGCCACGCTTAATCTTCGTTAGTTTTGGCACTTTTCTCGGGCTTTGCATGCCAAGCAAACACGCTGCTGCAACACCCACACTAAGCACACACACACACACACACTCCACAAAGATGAAAGGTGGGCAGCGGCGGGAGTGTGGCTGCAAGCCAAACTCATCAAAACTGGGCGACAGCTCCTCCTGTGGCCAGCGTCTTGACACCGGCTTGGCTCCAGCTGAACCCCGGGAAAAAGGCAGGGAAAATATTTTGAGAAGGAAATGAGTTTGCGGGTATGGAATCATTTTTACATCCTTCAGGGTTATGGTTAGAAAATGCCATAAAAATTCCTTATAAATCCTTTAGTTCTTGTAAATTAAATAAATACTTTGGTTTATGTAAGATTTTTTATATTTTTTGTTAATTTATGTCAGCTCAAGGTACAGATCCTAAATGAAAATAAGTATGTTTAATATATTTCAAGAACTTTATGTTTATTTTTTTACCTATATACCATAATTCTGTATTAATCTCACAGCAGAAATAATTAATAAATATATGGCTTACTCCTTTGAATCCTGGCTGACTGAAAAACTTCATATATACCATATATCCTCTGATGATGTTCCACAAAATCAGGGCTATTTTATTCATATTTTATGGGATACAACTCCGATTGCGTGTGCGTAATTTGAATGTATGTGTAACTGCTGCTGTCAGCGCGAAAAAGCCATGCCGGTTTCTGTTTAAAATGCAACAGCGGGAAAAAGTCAGCTAGGGGCTGTGGAACAGGGGTCGTTCCATGTTCAGCGATGTATGTTTTGCCCCGCACAAAAGTTGCATGCGTGGTGATGTCTGCACTTTTTTCTTCTTTTTTTTATTTTCTGTTTCATGTTTGCCACATTGGCAGCATTATAAATGCAGGAGAAACAGCAGCAGGCAGCCGCAAACTATGCAAATCAGACAAATGCATCGCTTGAACCCACTTTACTCCACCTACTTGTCGCTCAGCAAGGCTCCTCCTCTGAAGTCACCCATACCTTGTTATGTTTTTTGTCCAAAAAATGTGGAATATAAATATGTAGTACACCATAAAAAACAGAGATTTATATAGACAGATATTTAAATCTTAAATTGAAAATGACGAAGTCTGTATGCAAACTAAAAGAGATTAACTTTTCCCATCTGGAATGTTTCTCACTCGTCAAATATCTCTCTTTCCTATTTAATTATTTATAAATTAAGAATTTTCGCAAGTAAATCTAATTCTTATTTCATTTTCTATATCTTTTTCAGTGCATTGAAACCCCAAGAAGTTTTATAATATGCACAGCGTATAAAATTGGCTGCTTTTCAGCAGCGTTTGCCTTGCATTTTCTTTGGAAATTGTTCGCCTTGTCTTGGCCAAAAGGCTCACCTCCTACTTGCTGGCCCTTCCCCAGTGCGCTGCATATGTGGCCAAATGGGTATTATCTATAAAATGCCCGCAGGTACTTTTCCACTGTTTTGGCCATATTTCAATGCAGCCGAACTGCTGATAGCAAACTGCTGCTGCTGCTGCTGCTGCCGCTGCTCCTGCCACAGCCACTTCGCATTGTTGTAAATTTTGATAATTCAGAGGGGAGAGCAGAGAGGGGCTAGCTGGCGGGTAGAGCTCATGGTGGAGGCAAAAACTTTGAAGTGGCATTAATACGCCGAATTCAGGCACACTCACTCAAGCACACACTCACACACAGGCCCTTGCAGGACTGGCGGCCTTTATCGCCAGGCGTCGTTTCCGCTCTTGCCACCATTGTTTCTGGGTTATGGTGCACAATGGTGCCGTTTAAATTAGTTAGCTTTTCGGCCCATGTTACACCAACGACAACAGGCTGTGTGTGCGTGAGTGTGTGTGTGTGTATTTTGTGGCTGACACAATTCCCGATGCCTGTCGCCTGCCATTGAATGGGTGGGGAGGGAGGATCCCTTATCCCGAATTCCGTTGCAACATCATTTCCCCGGTTCCATCCTCAAGTCCTTGTGATTGCAGTGGCTCCACAATTCGTGGTTCAAGTTGTTGCTACGTGATGGAGATTTTGGCTACAGAAGAGAGTAGAAAGGGGTATATTTTAGTAGTATAAATATATGAAATAATATATTTAAAGTCTAGTTTAAATCGTCTATTAAATATCTCTCAAAGGAGGTACTATCAATTCATAGCGTTTTTTTAATGAAATATATAATATTTTAAATGTAATGTTTCAAGTGCATTGAAAAGAGACTCAGAGTTAAGCTGAGCCACAAAGTTCCTCAAATTAATTTAAATTATTATCTAAAAAAGGGAATCTCCAAGTCGACTTTGACTCCATATTAAACCTTGTTCCCCCCAATGTATTAGCAATATGTTATAGCACCCAGTTTCGGGCCATCGAAAGTTTTTGGCCATTGTTTGGGTTCGCCCCACCACATGCTGTGCATTTAATAACATTTAATGTTTGGCTACCTCAGCGGTTTCCCCATTGTGTTTGCATAGCGGGGCCAACCTGGAGGGCATTCCATTTTTCTTATAAATATAAATGAAGTGGCTTCTTTGTTGCATTTACCGCATTGTTTGCCTTTGACTTGAACTGCAGTTTGTTGGGTAAAAGTTTGTAACAAAGAATATGCATGTGGTGTATGCATATTGATTGATTGTCAAATTATATTCCTTACAAAAGGGATTGAAAGGAAGCCGCAGGAAGTCTAATTGAATTGGTTTGAGTCAGCAGAACGGAATAGAAACGGGGATAATAAAATATAATCAGCTTAGAATCCTGTTTGCGCTGTTTTGATAATAAAATCATAGAGAAAACTGTTTTTATTACTTTTACTATTTGTACAACTTAAAGTTTTTCTCTGTTAAATCTCTAAAAATTATTGGAAATATATTTAAGATTTAAGACAAAGATGGCATAGCTATGCAGCAATTATTTTAAGTAAAAGTAAGCTTAACCATTTGCTCTGTTTTAAACTTAATCTTATGCACAAAATTATATTCTCTTAATATTTTTTTAAATACCTGACTCACTCTGTTAAATGCACTTTCCACAAGCTACGATGAGCCGAGTGTCCTTCAAGCGGCTTTGGCCCTGTAATTCCCATTTAAATGTTCAACTCGACTTGGTCCTTTTAAATCGTAATCCCAGCACTTGGGCGGGGAGCAATTTAAGGCACTACTTACTTACCTGAGAGCGTGTTGTCCAATTCACTAAACCAACGCATCAGATTCAGACCTCGAATCCCTCCAGAGGGCCTTTGGCCGGGACAGCCCTCCTCGAGGACTCCTCCTTCCCCCCTGTGCTGTCTGCCGGAGGCTGGCTCTCCTTCTCGCTTTCTCCTAACAGAGATGCTGCAGCCAGGCTAGAGCAACATTTCTTGATTGCATTTTGAAAGAATAATGAAAATTAGCTGCCACAACTACACAACACACACACACACAGAGAATGAGAGGAGGGACTGCGAACGGTTAGCATTGGGTTTTCATTTTCATTTTTCCTCTTCATTTTTTTTGTTGGAATTTTTTTTCTTGACTAGAGGGCTGGCCGGGTGTATTGTTTTTACGTATTCCGCGCAGCTATCAAATTGCTTTTGCCGGCGCATTTTTTAGCAGCACGCGCAGCACACAAAGCCTGGCTCCAAGCTGCAAGTTCCACTTGGCCGCCAGCAATCCAGATAGTAAAATTAAATAAAAATGTAACACAAAGTTTGCCACGCAAGGGGATTCGCGTTCTTGGATTATTTGAATTTGAATTATGCTGAATTAAGAATGTTTGTGTTTGCCATGCCAGTGTCTTTGTATACACCACAAGGAAAATGTATTTAATTTTTGAACTAAAAAGATCAAAACTTATTATTTGTATATACAAAAATCAACTATAATAAATTAATTAATAAACTCTCCCAGTTTACAATTAATATTACCAAACGGAGACTAATGAAAACCTTCTCAAAAAGCTTTTATCAACACCTCAACTGTATTTCTACAATATTTATTTTAAAATCCCAAATTATTTGCTTATATATTATATTTATTATATTTCTTTTTTAAACTAATCATCTTAATTTTTTCCAGTACATCTGTATTCATTTTTGTATCTGCTTTGAACTCCGTCTTTGCTTCATTTCGATATGCAGAACTTGATTAAAGTTTGCCATAAAGACAATGGGGGAATACATACTGCTGGCAAATGCATAATTCATTGCAGTTTGCCTTACAATTAGCGCACAACCTAAAAAATGCATTAAACTTTCATCAACAATATAGCGCACAATGTCTGGATGCAGTTAAAGTTTAAAGAATACAAATTCCCAGGGCTCCAGTCTCGGGTTGGCCTTCATAAATCTTCATTAGTGCACTGCTGTGGCGTTGGCGATGGCGGCGAGGTGGAAAGCGTTGAAAAGTGAAAATTCAGCGCTCTTAATGAGCATCGTTGAGTAATTAGCCAACATTGTGGTTGCCAGACCTTATATCCCCCGCACCAGTCCAGCTGCATTCGCCATTCTTGCCGGCAACAATTCCTTTAACTGAGTTTAATCAATTATTTATTGAAGTCGCTTCGCTTTCCTTTTTTTTTGTCTTTGTATTCGGAGTTACTTGTGGCCAAGGCTGCCTGGAAAAAAAACCCAAAGTTGTTTGGATTTAGTTTCCTTTTTCCCTGCTTTTTTGTGTGACCCGTTCAATGGCTGCCAGGGAATATTTACTGCATTGAGGTTGCAGGATAAGTGGACTACAAATGAGCTCATCCATTAACGCTCTGAGTGCACCACAAGAAGGTATTGTTGTTGTACATTTGGGGTGTGTTTATTATTAATGGAGTCATTAGTGTCTGGCTTTAAATCAAATTATAAATAATTCACAATAATTAAGAGAAAAATAAGCGGGAGATACATTTTTTATTGATATTAAAAACTTAAAATTCAAATCAAAATAAAGCAACCTAATATAAAACATAATAGTTTCTAATTTATAATATATAATTACACTCTTTTTTTATATTTATAACCAATATTTAAAGATACACTTAAATCATTGGCTGCCTTATTAACCCATATTTACACCTTTTGTCCTTAACTTCTACTCCATTACAGTCACGAGCTTGTGTCTAGTCCAAATCTGGTGATTAAAGTAAGCCACATTCTATTGGTTCTCAATGGCTTTCCCTTTTAATGGTTACCTACCTACCTGGTGTGTCTGTCTTTGTCCTTCTGTGTTGGCTGCTAAAAACACAACAACGCACTTTACTGCCCCACAAAACATTTAATTGGCCGCTCAACTGTAAATTCACTCGACTGCATCAAAGATTTACAGCTTGGCCCTGCATTCGACCATCAAAGGAGGTATCGGGTGAGTTTGTAACGGGCGTGGGATTTTCCAATTGCTTGGCAGCGCCAGCGTAGAGATGGGCAGATGTTTTTGGTCCATACAGGCGGTTTGCATTTGGCATTTATTGCCACCGCCTGAAAGGGTAATGGGTAACCCCAACTCCGAGCTGCTCAGCTCCCAGCTCCATTACTCGAAATTCACCCGACTTCCCCGAATTTGGTTGCTGCTCCTGTTTGGCTTCCTGTTCCTGTTTCTGTTCGGCTTAACCATGAGCAGCTGCACTTGGCTTTTGTGCTGTTTGCTGATTGTCCTGGCTCCGGCTCTAAGTCGGCAAATTCAAATTCAAATTGTGTTTAGCGTAAGACTGTGATGAACGGCCATTCTGGCCAAGTAATAAATTTACAAATAGTTAGCTGACACTGACTCTGATTATATCTAGAAAGTTTAAGTTTTTGATAATTGATGTTGAAGTAAGTTTATACTCCGAAATATATAACCTAAGAAAGAAGTATATAAATTTACACTTTATTTAAATTCTTAACATTTTATTAAATATTTTAAGACACCTTTTCAAAAATATAAAATTGTTCTTTAACTTCAAGCTCTTTAATTGAAAATACCATAAACAACCATTAATTATTGGAATTTCAACTTAATTCTGCTTGGGCAATTAATTAAATAAAGCGTTGACTGAACTGACGCTTAAAAATTTTTGATTCAATGTTTCATATACGTAAAATGCTGGCAATCCGTTCACAGAAGGACCAACCTTTAGTGGCTCGCATTCTAGATAGACAATCGTTCAGCTGTAAATTTGTATTCAATTAAAAATCATTTCTTTGTCAATTATTCATTCGTTGTGCAACGAGACCTGGCAAATGGGGCGCCGCTCTGGCTCAGCCAGTCAGACAACCAGTCAGCCGTTCATTAAATTTATGAAAATAAAAATAAAAAGAGAAATCAATTTTTATTTATACAACAACAGCTCTGTGCACATTCCCCTGCAAAAACGTAAAACCATATTTATTATATTTCTATTTTATTTTATTTTTTTTACGCCAACTCTCCTTTCGTGTGTGCATTTTGCATTTTTACTTGACTGAAAGTTGCATAAATCAAAATTGTTAATCAATACACAGTGCCTATAGACAAAATGAAAGTGTAAAAAAATTGGCAACTTTATATAAACTTTCGAGGTGTTCAGTAAATACATATATTTGCCATTCCACAGCGACAAATATGTGTATTTTTGTACATATTATTTTATTTGAGTTGAAAATTCATGTCAAAACCAGGCAACATTTTTTTTTTTGTCCATAACCAATTAATTATCCCATTATATTTGGAAAACTATATAACTAAAAACAATGTTAATGACTTAATTAAGTGATTTAAACTAACGATATCTGATTAAAAAGTGTCATGGCAATTAAAATATAATTTTTTTCATGGCAGAAGAGACTGAAGGAATGGTAAATACTTATATATAAAGCAACTGTTACTCTGAAGATTTTCCCAGGATTATCAAATTTAATCTGTTGAGTAAAACTAATAATAAACACTGGATAATCTTGAAAATCTCTGCCATCTTCTATGGTAAATGTTTTCCTTAACATTCAAGGGGCTTCTGAGCTACACGAGAAGGCAATCTGGGGTTCCTCTCTTGTGGTCCTGCATTGGGGCGCACACATTGTGCCAAGTGTGTAAGCCCCATAATATATATATCGATAATATTTCATTACTCCCCCCTTTGCGCCATTTTCTCCCTCCTCCTCCTCCCCTGTGAGTGCGTCGAAGTGCACACATAAATTTGGCAAAAGTAAATGCACTGGCATATTGGCCAAAATGTTGGTAGTCGCCAGGGTCCAACTCGGGCGGGCAGGCGGCTTCTCCTTCAAAAGATGTTGGCAGGGCAAGGGCAACGCAGTTTGCCTGTAATGGAGCTTAATGCAATTTCCGCCCACAGCCGGCACCCACAATCCTTCGATAAGGTAACAAACGCCAACACAATTTCTCCCAGCAAACATATTTTCACTTTGTCGTGGAAACCTTTGGTCAGTAGCTCAGCAAGATAAATTTCTGTCTTTCCGGGAAATTCTCTTTACTCAAATTATAAAACCCTTTTGCAATGACTACAAAAATATCGAGTTTAACACAAACGAGAAAGTAAAGCGGAAAATGCAATTTGTTTGGCACTGGTTACGGGGCGTATACATGATGTCAACATTTGCCACTCCAGACTCTCTCCAGAAGTCCTGCTAATTAGCTGCTGGCAGATTTGCAACCGGAGAAGAAGGAAAAACCAAAGAAAAGCCACCCGGCAACATGAATGGCATATTTTTCCAACTCCTCCGCTTTGGCCGCATAAAAAATCGCTTAAGTTAAGCGAAGCATCAAGTCGTTTGCCTGTCTGTGTGTCCACCACAAAGGATTTGGCCAGTTAGCCAGCCAACACTCGAGTGGCTGCTTCGGTCTAGAGATGTGCAAGGGACTCCCAATGGAGTTCAAACTTTGTTTGGCAGCACTCTTTTGGCTGATTTAACCCCAGCTGGTGTCGGGGGCAAAAGTATTTTTTTGCACAAAGAAAAACTTATTCAAATTGACACTTAGCATTGTAGTTTTATAGATTTTTAGCTTAAAGTAGGCTTATGTTTCTTGGTGATTGTAAATCTTTGTTTTAGTTATTTTATAAAAGGTTTAGTCAGTATTTTTTAGATGTTTGGTTACTTAATGTCTGAAGAGGTTTCGGGGTTAACAGCGTGTTTGTTTACGAACTTTTCTAATGTTATTTGGTATTTATCAATCGTATATTTAACTCTTTTCTCGTCTTCAAATATTTTTAAAAAATCTCCTGAAGGTTTCTTAAAGATTTTTCTTTTAATTATATATATTTCCAACATTTTTCTAACCCCCTATGGTGTTTCAAGCGACCACCTCTAGTTGCAGGCCAGTGCAGAACTAACCAACTGAAATGTTGTCTTTGACATGGCTGTCGGTTTATCGCGCCGCTTTTCAGCACAGCTTCCCCGTCCCGCTACGCTTTTCTCTTTTTCCACCGATCTCCATAGTTTTCTTTTTTATATCCCCGCAGAACAGCTTTTGCTGCATGTTATTTGGCGGGGCCGAAGAAAGGGTTGGTAGTTACGGGAGGTTCACTGGGGCTAATCGAAGGGTGGGGCTGGACAAAAGGGATGATGGGGCAAGCAAGTAACCGGAACAGCCTCAATTTATTTGCACTTAGGTTGCCGAGGACAAGAGGTTAACAATGCAAGTGGCAGCTGCTTTGGTTTCGCTTCTGCTCAGGCTCCGGCACCTGCTCCTCCTCTGGCTTTCACTCCCGCTCCTTGCAGTTCCCTTCTTCCGGCTTATCTCCACCGAATGGCCTGATGGGCCACACACCTGTGGCCAAGGTGAGCCCGTCGCCACTTAATTGCTTAAAAATGCGAAAATAATTGCAGCAAACGCACTCGGCACAGTTCAACCGAAAAAGGAACAGCAGCAGCCAGCAATTGCACAAAGAGCCATTCAAGCGTTTTTGTACTGAAATCGCTGGCCCAAAAAGCATCATGCATTTTCATTACGTTAACAGAGGAAAAGCATACGGAAAATGCAATGCCATTTCGGCCAATGAGCGACAATTGCCAGCCTGGCCGTGCCCGTTTCCCTTTCCACTTCCATGTCCATCTCCGATCCTTTGGCCGCTTAACGCTGGCCTTAGCCTTCAGCCATGCAAATTCAATTTGGCCAAAGGACCAAGGGTCTGGAAAAACTCTCGAAAAAACAAGGCGACATGCGTTCAAAAGTCGGGAATCGCAAAGTGAGTGGCAGGTGAGGAGAGAGCGACAAAAAGTAGCCAGGAGTGAGAATTGATTTCCAGAAAAACGTATACACTTTCCAAGGATCTGTTTATAATTTTTTAAACCTTGAAGGGAATATGATTTACAATGATTTTTTAAGCTATGAGCAAAAAGATTAGAGAACATATTTATTGAATGTAGTACAATTTGTTAATAAAATTCTTTCTATTTTAAAAAGTATATTTATTTACGTTTTACCAACTTTAAACTCATCTCTCTTGGCCAGTTAAAAGTACCCAAACTATCAGTAACTCTTCAAACTGATTTATTTGATTGAATTATTATAGCAAAGGGTATAAAGTGCACACATAAGTCCACTCAAGACTCTTGAGGGTTTATGTCCTTCTCTTTCCAGAAATGTCGACAAAAAAAGGGCCGACAAATGACAAGTGCAATTGGGGCATCTGCCGTTCTCTGTCCCTCCTTTCGACAGTTGAACACGGTGCCAGCTTCGCGGCTTCAAGGACCAAACATCTGCTGACTTTTTCCTTATCTACGCAAAGCGATTTCGAGGTCCTTTTTTGGCTTTGATCCTCATTGTGGCGTTTATCCTGGGACTTTCAGGGCAACTGTTGCCGTGTTTTTCAGGAATCAATTGAAGAAATTAAAATTATAAATATTTATTCATTTAATTTAAAAGTAATAGAAAAAATACCTTAATTAATTACCTATATTATTTAGCTGTAATTATGTTATACAAATAATTTATTAAAATATCCTTCTGAGTAAATAAATCTTTGAAAAATCTAAATCTCCATGTAATTAATAAACTTTAAACCATGTCTAAGCCACAGACAATCCCTAAATACTCTTATTTCTTGCAAAAAAAAGAATATTTAAATAAAAAGATGTGTATTCACAGAAATTTGCATATTATCCTTTAGACCCCTCATCCCTCTCTCTCTCTCTCTCTTTTCCTTTGCTCGCTTTAATCGCTGTCCAAATATATGTGGTATAAATTTCCTTGAACAATTTACAAGCATGCTATAAAAAAGTCAGTCTTGCCACCCACTTTCGTGGTAAAAATTATGCTATAATTCAAAAACAGCGCCAACAAACACACACACTAGCGTACCCATGTGCCGTTCATTAGCACAAAACCCACACATTAATTTCATGTGTGTGGGTGTGGGTGTGTAAGGGAGAACTGGTGCTAATCTTGGGGGAGTAAAAATGCAATTCTGTGTGTGTGTGTTTGTGCTCATGTATGCTGTCTTTGTCGCCATAAAGGATATAAGCCGTGTTTTTAGCACGCCCTGTGCAAGTGTGCTTGTGTTAGTTACTTTATGCAGTGCCAATGTAGAGAAAAACAGGAAAAAACTTTGACTAAGAGTCCCGACTTTGAGATACCCGGCAAATAACAGATAATTTAGGTGTAAAAAAAGCGCTGCATACCTCAAAGGCGCTTGCCTTGAGCACTCGAAAAACTTTTCAAGTTTTTTAAAGAAATTGAAAGATAAAGAAACATATTCCTATAAAGGGCTTTTAGCAGAAAAGATAAAAAATAGAAATTTTAGCAAAAATTTACACATTGAAAATATTTTTATAATTCACTTACAAATTAAATCTCATTAAACCTTATTTAAGGCTCGATTTAAAAAACATAGCACCCCCACACCCATCAATATCTAAACAGTATTAAAGCAGCTCCAGCTTTTGGCCTCCCTTTGCTCTTGGCTTGAGATTCTCCCGCAGCTTTGGCTTAAACGACGACACGCTAGCCAGGAGTCTGGGCCAATTTCAGTTTCGGTGATAAATTTCGTATAATAAAGAAGACATTAAGCAAACGCCGGCAACTGACGCTGCGAATGGTGAATGGTGAATAGCGGGTAAGAATGACAAGGACACCGACAACGACAACAAGGACCGCCCGCTGCCTGGACACATTTTACACCTTGCTGGAGTAGCACTCAAAAATTTTATATTTTACCTCGTTTTGGCTTCAAAAAAAAAAAATAAAAAGAATGAGAAGAAAACGTGTATTTTATAGTGTAAACGTTTTAAGGTTTGCCAGTATATACACAGTGCCAACTAATTGCACTCCTACCAGGGGTAACAAGGATAACAGTGCCCGTTAAGCACCGAAGATATTGAATCGACAGGAATGAGGTTTAAAATACCCTAAATTCAAGTAATTTTGCTTATCTTAAAGAGCGTATTATCTATGCATATTTAAATGCATATTTGGTCATTGAACTCACCCCTAAAATCATTTGTTTAAGCATTGCAATGCTTTTGTGATGAAAGCCTAATAGCATTTCATATTTATGCAAATTAATTATTCATTATGATTATTTAGCTATATGGGTTGGCGATGGAATTCCTGCACCTGTAATGCCCATCGGCTATTTGTACGAAAATACATCAAAAACAAATAGATAAAAAATTATAAATACAAACTCAATATTTACCAATTTAATTATATTTCTATTTGATCTAATTTTTCAGTTTATTACTCGTGGAAAATTATATTGCACACACAAATTTTTGTCTAATTAAAACCATGGTAATAAAAATTAAAAAGTACAATAATTACTAGTAAACATAGGCCAATAATAATGTAATAAATTCACAAATAAAATAAGTCAATGCAATAAAGAATTTATTGTTTATGCATAAAATAAGAGAACACTTGCTATAATATTCTAACGTAAAGTTAATGCTGTATTTTTTATATGAAACACCGTTCTCCAAATTTTTAATATTTAATATTTAACCCAACTAAAACTACCGGAAGGAAGTAAACCAAAAAGCAGACCAAGACCGCAGCTGAACATTGAAAAATTTGCTACCCCACCTGAGCTCCTGTCGAGTTTTCCCCCAGTGACTTGTAGTTGCGTTTGACACTTTTCCATGCCACCGGAAGCAGGCTGCATCAGAGCAATCAAAGTGCACCAAGACAGAGACTTGAAGATTGGCACATTAAAGCCAGACGATAGGGGGTGGGAAAAAATGGTAGCTGCTGAAGGCCATAGCCGCCCAACAACAACCACAAGCCAAACAAGCGGCAACAGCAGGAAGAAGAAATTACATGCAAGCAACAAGACAACATAGTTGTCAATGTCGATGTCGACGTTGTTTGGCTTGCAGAAAAAAAGAACCATGAACACCCTTTCTAGGATGGGGTGTTCCAAGAGAAGCATTGAGTGAAAGCGTTTTTCTGTTATTAAAGAGAAGCCTTCGAGCAATTAGGAAACATGAAGCTAGAGTGATTCAGATTCATTTTAGTGCATTTTTTAAATTATGTTAAATGATGTATAAACAAAAATCATACAAAAATTCAAATAAAAATATATTCAAAAATATTTCAATTAAGGTTGTTGTGTCTAATTGTTTAAACTGTTTGTTTTGATTTAGATTTTTTACTTTTTAAACTCCTAAAAAACTCCACTACCCTGCCCATAGTCCCCACTTTCTCCACGCTCCTGGAAAAGCAGCTGAAACCAAGGTTTAGATAACAATCTGTTAGCCCCTCCCTCCTCCCCTCACAAATATTGGCTGTTAAACAAGTTCTGGCTTTGTTGGTGCCAAAAATGTACAATTACATATGCAATGCCGAAAAGCAAAACGAACAGGACGAGAATTAAGCTCAAATATAGAATGAGAGACAGCTGAAAAATGGAAATGCAACAAGCAACAACAAAAAAATGTGTTGCTTCGTTAAGTTTTTCGGTGTGCATGCGCAAACAGCAGCAACAATAAAGTGTTAATGTGTGCAAACACACAATCACACAGGCTGAAAGGAAGCCACCGCAGAAAATGCAAAATTCGCTCCATTGAAAAGCGAAGGATGTGGCAAAAGGACGCACCGGATGTTGGACTGCATTCGAAGGATCACGGTGCGAGGGCATAAGGACATCCGTACGAAACGTTGTCAGCTCCAAGCACATGCAAATGCAATAAAATGAAATAAAATGCAATACAAAATGGCACGCCACAAGCTAGCAAAAGCTGATGTTTTTGATGGGCTTTGACATACGGATTTATTGATCGAGGAATCAGTTTTATTTAACAAATTGTTATTGATCTTTTTTTATATATTTGAAAAATTTAAAACTAAATTAAGATAGATTTCAAATAGAAAACATTGACATAAAACTTTTTCACTTCGGAATCAATTAACTTTTAACAGAATAAATTTTACTATGAAAACTAAATAAATATTGCAGAATCGCCAACATTTTTTTATGATTTTCAAAACCTTCTTTAGATGATTTTTTTAATAAGTTTTAGAAACCTAGAACCCTTTTTTGGTGACACCCCCGCATAAATCGCCAGCAAACACAGTCTCTCCAGTCTAAATTTGTCCCCTTTTTTAATAGATGCTTCTTCCCCACTCAAATCGAATAAATTAATTTCCGAAAAGCACAAATGCAAGCACACATCCTCGTATTTCCCAATACACATATTTTGCATTCATGGCCGGCTAATCAAACTCAACTCAACTACCCGAAAGCGGAAATAAAAGCGGGCAAGGAAACGAAATTTGCAACAATGAGGGGGCACACACACATACATACAGCATGCATTCCTTTGCACTATGGGGCGAACGACCACTAAAAGTGGCATTAATTAATATCTTTAAAACGAAGCAAGATATTAATGTTCTGTTTTTTGATTAAGGTTATTAGTAAGAATAGTAATATATTTTAACAAAAAACGACATAATTCTACATTCAAATACAAACAAAAAAAATTTTTTTTCAGTGTATACTTTTAAAAACTTTTTTTTCCAAAAAAATTAAGATATATTACCAAAATAATACAAAAAAAAAAAAAAATTGGGGTTGTGGTACCTTGTTTTTACATAAATTTGAAGTTTTACTTTATTGCTTTGCATTTTTTCCAACAATTAGTGGAAGAATATGTAATTTTTCCAAAAAAAACATCAAAATTAAGAATCTAGAATTTTATTTATTTCTAATAAAGTTTATTCGTCATGGTCAGAACAGGGTCCACGTATTATCGCATTAAAACAATTAAAAATTGCATTCGATGCATTGCATTGCCCGTTGTCTCTGCGTTCCATTTCACGAACAAATCGCTGTTTTTCACCTTGAGGTTAGTATCTTAAAAGTTAAATTTTAGAGAAAGTGCGCAAAAGTGCACTTTTATATTAACAACATATAAGAAGAATTGATAACTCTACAACATAAAATAGGTTTTAGAAGTGGAGTCAGCTGGACTCACTTTGTTGCTCTATTTAAAAATTAAAATACACTAAAAAATTGTGGTTTTAATAGGGTTAGACCTTACAGAAGATTATTGGGACACCACGGTGTTTTTCTACAATCGACTATCACAAACACATACTAAAAACCATAAGCAATGGGCTGCATGTTAAAAGTAGCTCTTTTATTAATTGTTAATAGACTTTTTTTGACTTTAATCTTGCGCAATTTTTCTAAATTTTACCAACAATCGGTTATCGCTGGAGTCACGCGTACGTAGCAGCCGATTTAACAGCGTATTACTTAACAGTGACGCGCTCTGTTAAAATTTCTGGTATGTAACATTATAGATTAAGGTTTTTTTAACACATTCCAGTTAAAAAAAATTTAATTTAACGACTTTTAAAAAATTAATTTATGCCACTTTTAGTGGTCGTTCGCCCCATAGTGCTTTGGGACTAGGATGAATGTGGGACGGGATTCCCAGTTGCACACAAGCATAAATATAAGCATATGCAAACACACACACTCATGCACATACATTAGTTGTGGCCCCCGGCATTCATTTCATTTTTATGTTGCACTCACTTTTCACTGTTAGTTATGTCTGCTTGCGGTTTCCTTCTTTTTCACGTTATTTATGTTTATTTGCATATATTTTATTTTATTTTATTTTATTTTAGTTTGCTTGCGAAACGAGCGAAGAGGAAGTGCAGCTAAAACATGCTCATTTATCTCAGCATACACCACGCAAAATTTGTGGTTAAACCAGATGAAACATAGCATACATCTAAGCGCCCTGCGGTGAATATACAATTGCATTTGAATTTGTTGCCATAGGTGTGGCCAGGGGGGAGGGACTAAATGCTGTTTGTTGTTTACTTTATCATAGTTTTTGTATATTTACAATCTTACTCAAGCTTGATATAAAATCAAAGGTTTAAATTAAATTACAAATATTTGAAAATAACAAATACATTTTCCAATTTTAATAGATAAATGTTACAAAAAATAAAAGCTTTATTATAATAAAAATATACCTTAAGTTCCACCTGTTTCGACACCCCTTCGTTGCCCTTTTCAGACCTCTTCCCTGCCTTTTCCTGCGATAAATAAGTACACAAATATCTGTAATGGTCAGAACGTGTAGAGGTGCAAATTTAAAGGTCCTGAGTTCCTTGAACTCTGCCTGGATGTCGGCTAAAATAAATACTAGCAAATGCCAAGGTAAACCGATACAAACTATCTATGTATCTTTGCACAACTTGTTTACGATAATGGCGTTTAGAGCTATGTATATGTAAATGCATCTGAGGTGCATAAGCTTACCATTTAACCAGCCAACAAAAATTTTAAGTATTTGAAAGACAATTAATTGGTAAAGATACAAATGTTAATAATGTAAATACGTTAAAGTAAATAAATTTATTTTAAAGAATGTAAATGAAATTACATTTTTATTCGTTGTTCGTTTGCATAAATATGTATATTTATTTTGTTTACATCAAGGAGGAAGGCATAAAATCAGGAAGTTTAGGCTTAATTTGTGTAAGATAAAAGATATATATAAATAAAACCTTCATTTTTATATATATTTTTAAGTAAAGAAAATTTAAAATACAACTCGTTAAACCTTGAAAGTACATCCACCAGAAAGGACTGCAATTTATGCATAAATTTAGTTGTGAAACAAATTGTAAAAAAATGCTTTCACTTGGACACAAACCTGCTGGCACAGCTGTTGTGTCATAAAAACGAAAATCGGAGAATGCAGCACTTCCCATTCTTCATTAGTGAAATTTTCTAACCATTTTGTTGTCATTTATAAACAGAACACCCAGATTTTTCGTCCTTCCCCCCTAAAAAATCGAGTGTGTTCCATCGTCATGTTTGATTTGCAATTTTGCACAATCAAACTGTTGCCAAGGCTTGCAGGAGGAAGGAACTCGAAATGGAAATGGAAATGGAAATGGCGCTGGAACTCGGGTTATAGGATGCAGGAGCCAACACAGTCTGCAAATCTCCAAAAATGCCAATAAATTTGTGCTATTGACTATGTCTGGCTACAAATTTGTTGCTTGCATATTTTATTTGTGTAGCGTATGTTGTGAAAATGCAAATGCAAATACTCAAAATACTTTTTGTAGATGTAGAACCAAGGATAGGCGTTTGCAAAGAGCAAAGAGGTTATAGGTATATAGGGGGTGGTTCCTTAAGTCTTTTATAATAAAAAGAAAACTATTGGCTTATATTTCACAAGATATTTTATTTACCAAGAAAATTTGTAAGCCATTTAAATACGATTAAAATGTTAGTTGGAAGGATTTTTCGTTTTCGAATTGCTCAACTTTGGCACAATCATTTATTTATTTTTGTTTGCTGGCAGAACACTGTCTACATGTTCGAATTTAACTAATATTTAAAATAACAAAGAGAAAGAAGGAGAATATATGAAAAATATTATTTATGTAAATCTATAGCATGAAAAACATAAATTATTCCGTTTTACTAGATCTATTTAAATATTTAAAAAATAAGCCTTAGCTGAATTCTTAAACAGATTACTTCTTGATTACTTTTCTTAATAATTTATTTTTTGTAAAATAACTTGACAATCCCGCTTTACTTCTCTATATAACCACTTTTTATATTAAAAATTGTATTAATATTTTATAACAACTAACAATTATCGTAAAACTTCGAATACAAAGGCTTTAATTCAATGAGAAAATGATCGAAGCGTAAAATTAATGTTGTGTAAGGTATTTCCAAATCATTGATTAGAGCAAGCTTTGAGCCTTTAAGCAGACCTCGCCCCATGACCATTTATCGGCCAACGCGGCGTATGAGTGTTACGCGAATATATTTCAGCGGCAGCAGCAACAGCAGTCACGCAGCACTTACAACTGGGCGTGGCCAAGGTACAACGGCTATATATATATATACGTATGTATGTGTGTGTGCAATCGTGTGTTATTTGGTGTAAATTATATGGCCGAAAGATGCAAAATTAGCCAAATAATGGCTGCCTAATGTCCTGGAAAGCTGGCAAGCAAAAGTTAATGGCGAAAATCCTTTAGTCCCCCGATGAAAATGAAAACATAAAACGTAGCCACTAAAAGGAAATCGAGAGGGGCACACTCACACACACACACACACACACACACCGAAGCACACATATTTGCTAATCAAATGAGTGTTAGCTGCTTCACTGCCTGCAAAGGGGGCCATAAAGGGTTAAAGTGAGGCCAGTAAATTTTTGTGTAAATTTATCCGCAGACCTCTGGGGGACTTAAGGTTTTACTCCGTTGGGCATTCGTTTATTTTATTTTTGCGCTGTCAAACTTGTTTCGCGGTAATTGAACGGACTTTAAATGCCAGCAAAAAAAAAAAATAAAAAATTTGCACAAAATGCGGGCTAACACAAACGGCTTTGGTCCACGATTTTTTTCCATTATTTTCCTCTTTTTTATTTATTTGCATTTGATGGGAGAGGGGGGACTCCTAGCTAAGGTTAAGGCTGGTGGCCAGGGTGAGGCGGGTGGACCTGAATGCAGTTGGGACTGCATGGCGACTCTTATGCAAAAGAAGCAACGCCCCCGCCAACGCGACGACATCGAAACTTTTGCTGCATTTTTGTGCTTTTCATTTTTGTGGCATTTGTTTTATTTTTCATTGCGTTGGCTTGGCCAGTGAGAAAGTTTGGTCATATAGAAAAATGTGTCAGGAAAAAAATTAAACTGAAAATATACAAAAAAGGAGATGTTAAGGCTTTAGCTTTGGGGGTACGTAAGGAAATATACCCTGGGAGATTTTGTTTTTAAAGGATTAACTTATGTATTTTACACATAAAAATTGAGACGAAATCGTTTGAAGTTAGGAGTTTCTAGAAATATATAAATAAATAGTTGTAGAAATTGTTTAAATATTCTTATATAGGAAACATATTTAATCTTAGCATTGCAGATACATATTTTTCCTTATTTGTAATTGCACCTAATTTTTAATTAAATATAGTTTCTTATATCTTAAATGCATCCTTTAACTAAAAATTTACTGGGCATTCAAACTAACCAGGAGTAGAAAATTCATGCAGAAAACTGACCCCCACAAAGCGACATTTTTTGGGCGGGCAGCAGCGAAAAAGCCAAACTGACTTCAAGTGGCATTTTGACATTTTGTTGAATTTCAACTCGGCTGTCGTTTGGGGACAGGCACAGGGGGAGTCAAGGGGAAGGTGCGTTGGTTAGGAAGCTAAAAAGTGAAAGGAGAGGAGAAAGGGTCAAAGGGCAGAGGACTCGCAGGTGGCTGACCATGCAAATGAAACGCAGAGAGACGCATTTGAATCCTTTTTTTGTTTTTTTTTTTTTTTGTTTTTTTTGTAAATTAGAAAAACAATTGCCAAGCGTTGCGGACAGCAAAAACTGCAACTTTGGTTCGCAGGTTGACCACACAAAAAGTTTTCAAAGCGTTTACTTTTTACACGTTGTATTTCACAACTTGGCAGAGTTGGTGTTAAAAGTTCACCTTGTTTTTTACTTAAACCTTTTCAAAATAAATTGTTTTTTAAGCCTTCAATATCCGAGGAAAATGCTGATTTAATTTTGAAATATTTTTGTGACAGCTTTTGGCGGGAATTATTTTATAGGATTAAGTAGCCAACCAAATAATATACGATCTAAAAAAAGAACTGTATTTTTAATTAACTGTATAAGAGTGTACTGAATTATTTAAATATTTATTAATTTTGCGAATTATGGTCTATAAATATTTATACAAATATTTAATTGATGGTATTTTTAAACATTGAAAAATGATAGTCAAAGTTTTATTAACGAATTGATACATAATAAATAAACTGATAGATTCCATAAAATTAAGTAAAAATTTTAAAACCATATTTTTAATTTATTTTTCAGTGTTTTTAATGTATATTAAGAATTATATCAAGTTGAACTAGAGGCCAACCTTAAAAACTTATCATGGCAGGACTATCGAATATGGCGCTTTTGACAATCGATTTCAAGCTGGCCACTGATTCCGTTAGAAGCAAGAACAAGAGTTGGCAAGAAAAAATACTTTGTACATCTTTTCTGTGTTTGTCTTTTGTTATTAATCATGAATATGGAATTGCGCGGCGCAAGCTACAATAGATTAGTGAATATACTAAAAGGTAAGAGACGTGCACCTATGTACATATTACATTTTCACTAACCGATTCGCGCAGACGCTGGCGTCTTCGAAGATGGTATGAACGAAGAGGAGATGCTTCAGCTGGCGGACGCCATGCAGTTGTCGATGATCAGTACTTGTCAGCAGCAGGTGAAAAACCTCAGTATAATTATGTACATAAATCTAAATCACATGCATTCCCCTAGGAGAACGAGTTCGAGTTTCAGAGCTTGCTGTCGAGTAATCTGCACAGCTCTACTTTGATTGTGGCGCCTCCGGTGCCCACCAGGAATCACTTCGATGGCTGGGCTAGTCCACCAACTGAACCCATTTATCTGACCGTCCAGGCTTTGGTGCATCATGCCATGGATTGGAGCCCGTCGAAGAACGATGAGCCAAGTCACACTCGCAAGAGAAGCACCACGGATAACAATCCGCTTTTAAGTGAGCCGGATGCCAAGCGTTCCTTGCCGATGCTAAGCGAGCGTGAAGAGGCACAGGGGAATCAGCAGCAGGACGAGCAACCATATAATCCGGATGCCACGCCCGTTTCACTGAATCAAGACGATTCGGGTGTCAGTTGGGAAGAGGTCTCTCTTTCCAGCGTTAGCGACACTAGCTCGCTGCCCTCCATTGGTGAGATGCCCAGTGGTCACATGGTCAGCACTAGCAGTGTCGCCGTCTCTGAATCCTCTGAAAGTCACGAAGAAGCTAGCCGCGACTTCAATGCCAATTTTTCGTAAGATTTTGAATACAATCTGCCATATATATTATAAATCTCCATTGCCAAACGCTAAGAAATTCGTTTTCAGAAACTAATAATGTTGAATAATTTGTGTTAAAGCTTACAGACATGTTTTCAAAAGTATATGTCATCATTTTCTGCTAATTTTGAGTCATTCATAATCTTTATACAGTAAATAAAAAACTATTACCAACTTAACAATTTAGTTTTATTTAATTTAATGATGTTACTGTATTTTTAATCAGTGTTTTTATTCATATCTATTATTTTTACATGGAAATCATATACTAGCTTCGTTCTAAACTTGATTAAATTCTTTCAAAATTCCATGTAAAGTAATTTTTAAATATTTTCATCTCTTCAGAAGCTGTTCGTTCAAGTTCAACTTAAACCAAATAGTACAGAAAGCTTTAAGACAGATTTTTCTCTGACAAATGATGCTTTTAACATATATAAAATTGATTCCACCTCAAAAAATCGTAGATACATAGATCTGATCTTCCCTTTGCGCAATCTAAATTAAGCGGCCTTGGTTCCAGAGTGTGTTTTTAGTGAGGCGAAGGTCCCGACCTGGGAATCAACGAGAGGTCTTCGTAGGTCTCAAACAAAAGGCGATCGATGCTGTCACGAAGAAATTGGAACGAATTACGCGTGATCCGATTACGGACAAGATTGGCGGACAACACTCGAAAGTAAGCAGTGATATCGAGTGGTTTAGCCAAAGTATTATCTGAATTTCCTCTAGTTTTCTTCTTGAGTATGCGCCCTGCACGCCCAGCCAGACGTTTTGACATGGTTCCCGAAGCGGAACGTAGACTGCGCAAGGATCGAGTTTGCGCAGCTGCGCTAGCATTTCCCAGGTTCCTTGACGAACCTGGTTTCGGCGACGAGTCCTCCTTGGATGAAGTGCCGGCGGCGACGCCAGCGGTCTTGTTAATCCTTTTGGTAGTCGCCTGACCTTTTGGTTGTAAGTTGAGAAATGAAAAAAGCGATGGCTCCGGCATCTCAACCTCCATTTCCGGATGAGCCTCCTTCTCTTCACCGGCAAAAATAGTGCTTTCCAAACGCTTCTTTACCACAACCGCTGGCTTCAACTGCGGCGTGGCCCCAGCAAAGGTCGGTACATGTCCCCTGCGGAAAATAAGGGATTTAAGACTGGTTATAATTTATGAAACACTTACGGGGTGCCAGCTATGCGAGTGACATTCATGGACCAATCAGCTCCGCCTGAGCTAGAGCTAGAAGCCTCTTCGAATACGTCGTGATCATCTTCGTAGGACGAATCCGAGAGACACGAGTCAGTCTCCAACTGATGGTCAGGTAATATTGGACTGAGAGCACACTATGTATTCCTCGCACGATATTTGCAATTGTGAAAAATAAAAGCGAAAGAAAACTTACGAATTTGTATCGGGTTCATCGTCGCCCACAATATGGGGAACCGGAAGATTTGTTGGCAAGGGCCTGTAATGCATGCTCAAGTATTAAATATGTACATCCACAAAAAAAACTTGTCCTTTAAATTACATTTTTCAAGCAAAAAGAAGAAATTCTTCGAATATTCTGCAAAATTTAACGTCAAGTGACGCCGATAGAAAAAAAAGTTCATGCTGCTTATTCCTGAAAAGGATGTGGATACATTGTTGATCCACGTGTTTGATATTTTTTGTAAAATTTATTTTTAATATGCAATTTTAAAAAACTAAACATCAAAGCTCTTATTATTGTATAACGACATGAAAAGAATTTAAGTAAAAACGTACAAATATTTAAACAACATTTTAGAAAATGGGTATATTTTGTGAAAAATATTGTATATAAAATATAAAAATGTATATGTAGATCTCGAAAATATCATAACGCATAAACGTTGACAGTGTTAGCCCACCATTTGTTAAATAATATAATCAAAGCTGAATTCGCTTGTGCTTGAATAGTCGAAATGTATTTAAAAAATATAAACTATAACGAAAATAAAATAAAAACAACTTAATAAACACATTGTTCATCATCCAATTCGCTGCAATTACAGTAATTAACTTCGGGGGCATTATCGGAGGCGAGATCTTCCTCGCCAATTGTCACACAGCGCACATTGGCAGGATATTTCTAAGATAAAACTCGATTTAGGTTGGATTAAGGATAATGTTATGATATTAAACCCACCACCACGACCAGCGGATATCCATCGTCATCGCTAAAACCATTGCTATAGCAGCCATCACCCATATTCTGTCGGGTGAGGATATATTTGGTCAAACAGCAAATTATGATCTAAGTACGTTAATTTAATTATTTAATTGTTTATTAAAATACGCACATAATCTTATAATTTAAACTCATTTCGATACGCAAAGATATACTCACCAGGAACTTCAAAGCCAAAACCCAGAGTCCTAGCAGGATATACAAGTAATTCCACACTGCCCGTCCAAACACCGGCAGACACCCATTCATGTTGATGGATTCCACAGTGAGAGCGGGAAATGCCTGCCATCTGTGACCCACACCCGGCAGGAAGTTGAAGCAATTCTCGCAGGATCGCTTGCAGCATGTATATGGTGCCAGGATCGAAGACGATCTGTTGTCCTCCCTTTTCGGCATCCAATCTGCATTCGCCCAATCCTTATAGTTTTTAACGCCGCAGCACTCCTTGTCCCATTGCAGGCCATCCCACAGGAGCTTCCACTCCGGAGACGAGTAGTACATGTCGATGCCTCGGATAAGAGACGTCTGCGCAGCATTCTCTAGCACATCAACGCCCCGGTAAATAATCCATACGCATCCAAAGCCCGCTGCAATGATTACACACGAATAGAAGAGCCACACATCTAAGAGCAGACGCACATTGGGCGTGCAGCGGCGCTTCCATAGTCGCCGCCACATCAGAATGCTGCAGAGGAAGATCACCGCTAGCTGGACACCGAAAATGTACACCCCAAACAGGTAGCCGTAGACCAGGCGGCACTGAATCTCCGACAAGTAGCCCGTTAAAAGCTTATGGTAATAGGCGGTTACAGCCAGGATGACCACACCGATCAAGGCCTCGGATATCAACAGCAGAGTGATGTAGATATTGGCACGGCGAAAAGGCTGTTGCATTTGGTCATCGTCGTGGACATCAGCACAAAGTTTAGCTAGTCGTCAGCGTGTTCGCTGTGAATTCGAATATCATTTGGATTGACGCTGATCGCACAGATTTCTCAAAGTAAGGTTTAGGCTTTCCAAATTATATTCATTAGGATGATATGTCAGGCTTCCAGCATATTCTGGCTGAACTTAATCCCATCTTATTTAATTAGTTTGCCAAGTAAAACATTCTAATACATAAGAAAAAAAACCATAATTTTTTAAGCTTAAGTCTTTGAAGCAAGCTTTGCCTTATCATTTTATTAGAATTGTTAAAGTTTAAATGAAAAAGACACTTAATTAGAGTTCAGTTTATAACTTCATAATCAAATCTGAGCCGATGAGTAGGGAGTATAGTATTTGGTAAGCGCTAGGTTATTACTTAGTCTTCAGTCTTCAATCAATCAGCGATCATTATTATTGATTGATCACCGGGAAAAGCTGAACTTGAGCACCCCTGAGAAGCAGTCCATACTGGGTCCGATCTGCTTCGCATCGATCTTGATTAGATTCACATTGTCCAGGCAGCGTGGACTTTGAACTATCTCCGCCTTGATGTCGCTGTGTCGGATCCACAGCTCTAGCGGCTGGCTGCGCCACCTCTGCTTGGCCAAGATCCCGAGGCAGCTCCAAACGATGGCCTCTCCGTGACATCGGGTGCGGGTGATATCCAAGATCCTTAGCTGCCGACAATTAATCACGAACTCCAACAGGCCAAGAGGACTTTCCAGCTGATAGCCACACAAATGAAGTTCGCTTAACTCGGGAAGTTGGGTGGCAAGTTGTCGCAGCATTCGATCTTCCAGGCACTGCAGCTGGCCGCCCTCCTCCTCCTCCACCTGGCCATGCAGCTCCAGTCGTTTCAGCTGACGAAGGTTACCCAGCTCCCGGAAAAACCGTTCATGGTCGTGCAGGATGCCGCTGAAGCGAAAGCCCTCGATGGGTCTCCCGGCTGCGGGTGGATTACTGGGACGCGCTATGCGTGACAGGACATCAAAGACAAAGTTCTTAGAATATATCGACAGCTTTTGAAGGCGCGGCAGGCGGAGGAGCTGCTGCGTAATATCCGACTCCATGCACAAATGATAATCGGCAATTTTAATGTGCTCCAAAGTCGGGCACAGATGCAAGTCAGCGAGATCGCAGCAATTCACCTCATCGCAATCCTCCATGATGTCGAACTTTCGCAGACGCAGCTGACGGAAGAGATCTCGGAAGTGCTGCGACTCAAGAAACTGGCAGTCATCCAGGCAGAGTTCGTTGAGAAACTCCAAGTCGCACAGGTACTTGCCAGTGATCTGACAGCTCCTCAGCTTCAGTCTTCTTAAATTGGGAAATACTCGCCGTAGCAATCGCACATCCTCGTCTACAAAGCGAACACGTCCTCGCCGATTGCCATCACCCAGCCACTCCAGTGAGGTGATCCCCTCTAAGGTGTGGCTGCTCAGGACGCGCAGACGGCGAACATCTAACTGCTGGCAGCTCAGACGTTGCATATAGGGCGCCAAGGCCAGGATAAAGGCCAAAAACTGCCGCGAGTTGGTTCCAGATCGACGAAACATCTCATCCTGGAGGGCAACACTGCGAACACGGGTCCTCCAGAGCATCTGGACTATGCTCTCCAGGCGACGATTCATTCTACCGATCTCATATTGCTGGTAAACATTCACTTGTCGGACGATTAAAGCCAGGACATCGTCATTTAGTTGCAGGAGTGAGGCGGCTGCTGCCGTAGATCCTGCACAAAGTAAACGACTGTTAAATCCTTTCAAGGCTATTTCACGGGCTCATTCCTTACCTGTATTTGCGGTTGACGTCATCTGTGTTGTGCTCGCGAAGGCAGTGTTTGGAATACTAACGAAACTGCGCCGTTGCCATGGCCAGATGATCGCTACCTACCAAGTCCGAAGGTCATTTAGGGGTGGTTTTCCAGGCAAAACAGGCGGAATTTTGCGCTACCTAAACTGTGCCTTTATTCCTTTAGGGATGGTCAAACCAAAGCGATATTTTTACATTAATTTTAATAAATGAATTGGGTGATGTATGAAATAACTTGAAATTGTATTTCAAATTATAAAAGGAAAATAAAAAACATCATTGTTATGCTTATGCTGCGCGTTGTTTGCTGCTCATTTATTTGTTTTTGTTTAGTGCTTACTACGTCATCAATTTTAATTACATTTACTCGTAACTTGTACAATATATACTATATATAATATATGTATATATATATATATTTATATGCATTTCATTTGTTGTCCAATTTCTGTCGTATAGGCATATATTGTAGGTATATATAGTGTTGTATTGTATCTGATTTATAGTACATTATTGTTTCTATTTAGTATTGTTACTGTTTGTTGCTTTTTCTTTAATGTTAATGTTAATTGTGGGGCACTCTAAGCGTTTTCTTCAGCTTAATCCTGGACACACGTCCTCCTCGTACATCGCTGCGTTTAGGAAACATATTCAGCGCTCTCCCAGCGTACTGTGGTTTTATTATTATTTTAAAGTTAATATTTAATGCGTCTGTCTGTCTGTGAGTAGAGTGTTGGTTTGTTGTGGCGTGGCGAAGGGTAGAAAGTTACTTCTATTCTCACGCAACTTACAAATAAATTATTTCCGCCATGGTTTTAATATTGCAACACAAATGGGTTCTCATTACTTAAAATTGCCTTTTTTTTGCATACTCTACACATACATATCCGTTATATATTAGTTAATAATCGTACAATAATATATATCTCTATATGCATTCATTATATACTGCGCTCTATACACATCACAAAAATCCAAAAACACCGAAAACTAACACGGATAAACAGCTACATAATTATAGACGCGTGTGTTGTGTGTTTGCAATTTCCCAAAAATATGAATTGGTGTTTTATTTTCTTTTCTTTTTTACAATTTTCAATTGTTCCCTGCATTCTGAGTGTAATTAAAACATTCACTTCGCTGCCAATATAGACGTGAATAAACTAAGATTAAGATTAAGATTAGTTTAGGTGAAATAAAAAACCAAGAGGCGTCTTTAAATGGTCAAAACAAACAGTTTTACATTTTCCGTTTATTTGTGTAAAGTTACAATTTGTTAAATTAAATTAAACTTGTATTTTAAGCATTTAATTCTTCGACAATTAAATGTTATTAAAATGTGTGTTATTCAAAAGGAAGCATAATGTGTGTGTCTGTCTGTCTGTCTGTCTGTCGGTCTGTTGTTTGTTTGTTTGTTTGTTTCCTCATTAACTTAATAAACATTGTTGACTCATCTTTAATATATTGTTTTATATTCTTCTTGTCCATATTTTTCATTTTAATTTGCATTTATTTCTGTGGTTGTAAAATTTAAAGCAGATATGTTGTTGCTTGTGGCGCTTGTTGGGGCGTGTCTTGCATTTCGTTAATTACTTTCATTACGGCTTCAACTTGTTCTTCTTGATGTTTCTGGTTGTTGTTGTTGTTTTCAACATAAGCACAGTTTACGGGTTATAATTAATTTTAGAGTTGTGCCTAGTCGTATATATATATGTATGGGTTGTTGTTGTTGTTTGTTAACTTTAATAGTGGGGTAATAACTTGTTGTTATAGGTTTTAGTATCCATATATCGTAATCGTAATTGTAATTGTAATCATAATGATTGGGCGGCACCGGCACGCCCAACTAAAAACTACTCGCTCGCCGTCTCTCCTACTTCTGTTCTACTCATCATCGCGGTCTACGTTCTCAATTATTACTTTTAGTAGTTCAACTAACATTAAATATAATAATTTGTTGTGTGTTTTAAATCCAACTCATCTCTCATTATCTCGTTAGTTGTGTTTGCTGCTGACTTAGCCTAGGCTTCTCCTCCGTTTCCATATCTGTCATATCTATATAATAATATATCGCCTGATCGACACTGATCGATTTTTCATTATCATCACGCTCTAAACTGGGTTAATAATATGTGTGTAAAAGTGATCGCACTTGTCCCCTTGGAAAATGCAAAACTAATACAATTGTGATAATTTTCAATAAATTTCCAAGGGTCTTTTTCTTCTTGTTGTTGTTGCGTGTGTTATTTACAAACTATAAAGTATATATGTATATATATAATCGTATGCCTATGCATATCTGCATATGTTTATGTTTATGATGAGGATGCTTTCTATGAATGTCGCTCCGTATATGGATGTTATATATCTTAACTTAGTCGAAACACAATAAAAATACAAGATGAAGCGCTTCTCGCTGGTTACGACATACGAAGCCCGCCCGAAAATGTTGCTTAAACTGTCTAGCGAGAAGGGTGGCATTTAGCACAGCTAAAAATTCAACTCTACGCGGCGCCGCCTGGCACACACATTTCAGAAATGTTGAAAACACGTGAATAAAACTGGACGCTATGCGCCCAAAAGCATTAAAAATACAGAGAGATAGAGAGAGTTGGGAAGATACCGAGAACAAACTATGAGATGATTCGTATTGCACGTTAAAGCTGGCGGCGTCAGACTAGTAGAGGAGTGTTTTGTGTGTTTGCGAAATGAGGAAGATGGCTCGAAGCTGAGCCGGCATTGCATCTGGGACCGTCTGTACTGGACTTTCTGGGGGCGCCTGGATTTTAAGACTACAAAATCGTTTAGCCAATTGAATTCTAAAGTGCTTTCACAGAGAGATAATAAATCTTGAGACTGAATTAAACTGACTGAAAAACAAGAACCTCCACACAGGAAGATTTAATCTGGTTAGTTTAGACCTTTTCCTTAACATTAAAAAATATTTAAATAATAAAAGTTATAGAAAAATGTACAAAATTAATATCTTTGAAGTTTACAAATATGAATAAATTTGATGTTCAATAGAAAATATTACAATCATCTTTACTGTGCCTATTTGTCAAATTGTTGTTTATAATTTACAATTGTATGTGAATAATTCCTAAAAATGGCTTCAGATTGCACTTAAAGATTGGAAGATTGCCACTTTCATTAGTAACTAAAAATCAAGGCACCCCAGAAGAAACCCTCTGAATGCTTCGTTTTCACATATGGGCCATAGATCAGCGTAACCAGCGCGCTGCTAAAAACTATTGTACATACAACTAGCTGCTTATATGGGGGGTGTGCTTGTTATGGTTTGTGTGTCCTATATAGAGATGTTTCAGCCCGGCTCACCAACTAGTCCACTGGCTCACTGGTTGGCCAATCTCACCACGCCGCTTGCGTCGACGCTGTGGCGGCAGCTGCCGTGGTTGCGGCAATAGAGGTGCTGGTGGTGCTGCTGGAGTGGGCTGTGGTGGGTGTGTAGCCGTGCAGGAGGGGCTACTGTTAGTAAACAACCGGGTGTTGCTCCACGTTCGCTGGCAGATGCTGCAGCTGCATGGCGGCGCGGGCCAAAGCACTGGGATCACTTATCAAGGCGATGGGCACTCCTGGTGGCGGCTGTTGCTGGGGCGGCGGCGCCTGGCCTGGATGCTGCTGCTGCTGATGGTGTTGCTGCTGCTGTTGCTGTTGTTGCTGCTGCTGTTGCTGATGTTGCTGCTGCTGCTGTTGACGATGCTGCTCCTGCTGATGATGATGAGCCGCCTGCTGGATGGACAACTGCAGCAATTGCTGTTGCTGCTGCAACTGCTGTTGTTGCTGCTGATGGGCAGCAACTGCCGCCTGTTGCTGATGCTGTGCCGCCACTTGCTGCTGGTGCTGCTGATGGGCGGCTGCCGCCTGTTGCTGGGCAGCTTGCTGCTGAGCCGCTGCTGCCGCGGCAGCCTGTTGCTGGGCCGCTGCAGCGGCGGCTGCCTGTTGCTTCTGCGACTGCTGCTGGGCGGCGGCATTGTGCGAGATGAGCGTTGAGGTGACCAGGGGCACCAGGCCCGGGGTTAGCTGCACGGCACCGGCACCGCCCGCCGCACCAGCGGTTATCTGCTGGATGGTGTGCATCGTGGTGGTCGCCGAATGGTGGGGAACTGAAACGGTAGGAGGGCCGGATAAGTTGAACGACTTGGGCACGGGGAGAAGACTCGCTTGCGCTAGCGCAGTCGTGTTTGCCGACTCACTTATGATCGGTTTCACTTCCTGCTTGACTTGCGTCAGCACACCAGCCGGTATTTGCGGATGCGGATGCACGGGTGGTGGCGGCATCATAGCATCCGGGTGATTCATCTTCATGTGGCGCTTCAAATTGCCGCGCTCGACGAACGCCTTGCTGCACAGAGTGCACGCGTGCGGTTTCTCGCCCGAATGGGAGCGCATGTGCGAGACCAAGTGACCTGCGAAACGGACAATGGAAGCGACATGAAGATCTGATCGTCGGGGGGTTGTTGGATCTCGAATTTCGAAAACGGCTCGGGTAAATTTTTAATTTATTTATAATTTTTTTTATGGGGGGCTCGCTCTCACAGTCGCTGTTTGTTGCTTTTCAAATTTGATTAGGGGTTGTGCCTGGTCAGAATTTGTGCTATAAACTAACTAAATCTTCAGGAATTAATTTAAAAAAATAGATCGATTTAATAATAATAATAATATTAAGTACTTTTTTTAGCTTACAAAATATATGAAACCTACTGAATGATATTTTATTTGGTACAATTAAATAATTTAAAATTTTTCAAATTCAAATTAAAATGTAAAGAATATTTAAAAGGATATCACTGAAAATTTGCAATCACTTGAAAATGTATCGCTATTTATCCCGGATAACCTCATAAATTTAATATAAATAAATACAAAAAGAAAATCATAAATATTAATTAAATTTTAAACCAAATTAAGCAATATTTTAATTTACTTTCTGACTAGGCGTTACCCATCTTATTCATGCCTGTGACAACGAACCCCACACAACAGCAACTGCGAGGGTGGGCAAGACGGGAATGGGTTAGAGGGAGTGTCATTTTTGGAGCTGGGGCTGGGACACTATGCTGACGCCACGCCACGCGTGCCTCCACTGGATGCATGCAAACGTTTAGCAGCAATCATAGCAGATCTCACTCACCTTTGCAGATGAAATTCTTGGGGCACTTCTCGCAGGCAAATGGCCGCTCCATCTCCTGGCCCTTGGTGTGGCTACGCTGATGGAAGAGCAGGTTACCCTTGAGCGGGAACGATTTGCCGCATGTCTCGCAGGTGAAGGGCCGATCGCCGGTGTGGCAGCGCGACATATGATTGATCAGGTGCTCCTTGCGCGTGAACGGCTTATTGCAGACATTGCAGCAGTGCGGATTGTCGCTTGAATGCTGACGCATATGGTTGTTGAGATGCTCCTTCCGCGTAAACGTCTTCTGGCAGTACTCGCACTTGTGGGGCGAGTCGCCCGTATGGAGGCGCACATGGTTCGTCAGGTGCTCCTTCCGCGTGAACGTCTTCTTGCAGTAGGAGCAGCGATGCGGGGAGTCGCCCGTGTGCTGGCGCACATGGTTCGTCAGGTGCTCCTTGCGCGTAAACGTCTTGGTGCAGTATGTGCACTTGTGCGGCGACTCGCCTGTATGTTGCCGTACATGATTAACCATGTGATCTTTGCGCGTAAACGCTTTCGTGCAGTACGTGCACTTGAACGGTGTCTCACCCGTGTGCTGGCGTATGTGGTTGACCAGATGCTCCTTGCGCGTGAACGTCTTCATGCAGTAGGAGCAGCGGTGTGGCGACTCTCCCGTGTGCTGGCGCACGTGGTTAAGCAAATGCTCCTTGCGCGTAAACGTCTTGGAGCAGAAGTCGCACCGGTGCGGCGTCTCGCCTGCTTGCGTGGCAAATGTGTGGGTGTCGCGCGCGGATGGGACAAGAAAACATTTAGAGATTAGTAATCATCGCCAATAACCGCACTCAGGCGGAGCAATGTCGGTCATAAGCTGTGTATTTAGAGGATCACAGGAAAATTTTGGCATTTGGCTTTGGTGCTTGCATCGATGAAGAAAATAACTATCAATTCATACTTCAGATTATTAAGAAAATTAATGGTTTCCTTGTTAAGAAAAAAAAACGTTATTAAAGTGAAGAATTGTATTAGTTTAAAGGATAATATTCATCATTAATTGAATCCTGTAGCAAAATTTGACAATTAATTAGTTTTACTTGACAACAAAAATCAATTTTATGAAAATGATTATCATTTTAAATATTCTTAAGAGTTCGTTATTGCTACATTTAAAGAGAGCTTTCGTTCGTCATCGCTGCTCGTGCACTGGCTGCTGCCGCCGCCGCCAAGTGTATGTTTTGTGTGGTATTTCATGTGTTCATGTGGACTGAAGCTGGATAGGATCGGTTACGGATTTGGGGTTAAATTCAGGAAACGGAATCGGTCAAGGGATGAGGATGTCCGATTCGTTTTGTCTCTTTACCTGTGTGCCAGAGTATGTGATTGGTGAAGTGCTCCTTGCGGCTAAAGCTCTTGCCGCAGATCTCGCAACGGAACGGCGTCTCGTTTGTGTGGGAGCGCATATGGTTGGCTAGGTGCTCCTTGCGCGTATATTTCTTGCCGCAGACATCACACTGGTGCGGCGTTTGACCTGGATATTTAATTTTTTTTTTTGGGGGAGAGGGCAGAGAGCAGAACAAAACGGAATTGTTGTATAAAGGAGGAATGACGTTTGATCTCGTTCGACAAGACAAAATCGCATTCGCATTAGCAGCGCAAGTATATTTTATTTTTTCCTCGAACCTCGCTGGCTTTCCCCAGGGGATCCCCGGGGAAAACTAGTGACAAGTCGAAGAAAAAACAACAAGTTTTCAAAATCATCCCGACCCATACCCGTGCACCGCTCAGTGTTTTTTTTTTTTGCTTTTTTGGGTTTTTTCATGGTGATTGGGTGGCTGCGTGAATGGGTGGGCATTTTTTTAAAATGTTTTTTCAATATTAAATGCTTCATTTTCTTAGCTTTTCTGTAATTTTTTTAAAATATTTTTTTGTTTGGTGTGAAACTGGCCGTGGCTTGCGTTGTTGTGGTTTCGAACGAACGAAGCGAACGGAGGCTGCTGGCTCGGGCATATGGACGTGGGCGTGGTGGTGGTGGTGGTGTCAGATGTGGATTGTATGTGGTGTGGATGATGTTCATTGGATGTGGTGATGGTGGTGTGTGATGTGATGTGTGGTGTGCCTGTCAACTCTGCTTCTACTCAATGCTGATCTTCAGGATGCTTTGTTTTTGTTTTAATTTATTTTTTGCCTAGAACGTTCAGTTCCTGGAGAAGACTGATTCGCCGAAAAGCTTTAGGATTAGGCTGGATATAGCAGGTGAGCTGGACTGTGTGTTGTCTGTGTGTTTCTGGTGTTGTTGTTGTGTTGTGTGTTCCAATTGCTTTGTGTGTGTATGTGCATTGTGTGTGTTAATGTCGCAGTTACACAGAGACGTTGGCAATCGACAAGCAGCAACAACGAACTTTTCTTAATCTTTATCTTTTCATTTCATTTTTGGGCACCCTGTTTAACAGCAGAGAGAGCGTAGACAAAGTTATACAGGCACTATATAATATATATCGAATTGGGAGTGAAGGATTGGACTTGGACTTGGACATGGACATAGTGGAGTTTTGGAGTGGAACGAGCACTGGATGGATGTGTTTTTGGTGGTGCGTGTGAGCATGATTTGGAGTTCATTTTTTTTTGTAGTTGGTGAAGTTTATCTTTTTTTTAGGAAGGTGTGATGCGGAGATCATGGTTGGGGGGAAATGGAGCGGTATGAGCGAGTGAACGTGTTTTCTTTGGTTTTTGTTTTGTAGCGGGATTAATGCGCGGATGCACTGGAGATGCAATCGCTTCAAGCGTTAGTTGGCACAGAGAAGAAAAAATTCAGAACAATATTTATGGGGTGTATCTCAAATTTTGGGTAAATTGAAGATTCTAAAAAAAATATTACAATTTAAATAATGCACAAGGTTAAATATATTATTGCTTTAAATGCCTTTCACATTTTGGAATCGCCACGAATAAAAAAATGTAGCTTTTAATAAATTTGTTGTCCAATATAAAATATATTATAGAGGAAATGGTAATACTTTTTTTCTAGACCAAAAAAATGATGGAAAATGACTTCTTAATTAATGGAATAATATCATAATTGAAAAATTCACATGATTTTGAGCTATAAAATACTATTTAACGAGCTGTTTTGACCAAAATAAATTACCAATCTAAGGCAACCATTTTTTTCTCTCTGTGAGGGGTACAGTGGGCGGGACTGTGGGAGTTGGCGGGTGGAATAAGCACAAGCGATGAGCGAGATAGAAGCGTATGAGAGATATAGATAGACAGTTAGGGAGGAAGAAGACGTAGGACGCACGATGAAGTCTATATATAATTAATTTTTTGCGGTGCTATTTGTCAATTTCTTTTTTTTTTGTTTTGGTTGGTTGATTTTGATTTGGTTCTTGGTTGGTTTGGTTTGGTTGGTGTGATGTGGTGATGGCTGTTGTAGTTGTTCTTGTACTCTATGAATTGAATTTGGTCTGACTGGAGTTGGTCTTGGAGTTGATATTAAAGGTTGGGTTTAAGAGATTGATTCTGATTCTGATCTGTCTTTTCTGTTCTTGTTCTTGTTCTGGTTGTTATTTTTTTTTTGTGGCGCTCGCCGCTCGCATTGTCCGCCCCCACCAATCAATCACACTCACCAGTGTGCCACATGTAGTGGTTAACATAGTGTTCCTTGCGCGTAAAGGACTTCTTACAAATATCGCAACGATGTGGCGTCTCACCCGTGTGTTTGCGCACATGGTTCACCATGTGCTCCTTGCGCGTAAACGTCTTGGCGCAGTACTGGCAACGGAAGGGCGTTTCGCCCGTATGCGAACGAAAGTGATTGTCCAGATGCTCTTTGCGGGCAAAGGTCTTTTGGCAAATGGTGCAGGCGAACGGTTTATCCGTCGAGTGCCGTTTCATGTGCCGCTCCAGGCTCGTATTATTCGCGAACACATTGAAGCACACGATGCAGGTGAACATGGGCCCGCCAATGTGAATCTTGCCGTGGCGGGTCAAATCCTGCGACGTGGTGAAGCCCTGGCCACACACCTGGCACATGAACGGTTTCCGTTCGCTGTGGTAGCGCCGGTGCACGATCAGCTGGTACCGGAACTGGAACATCTTGCCGCAAATGTCGCAGACGTGCGTCCCCGTCGCAATTGGCGTACCGTCCGGCGCCAGCGCCACGTTCTGCCCGCCGTTGCCGCCGCCATTGCCGCTGCCGTCCACGCCATGAATGCCGCCCTCCATTTTAGGCATAAGCAACTCACCCGCCGTGGTCGTGGTGCCCCCACTGGTGGTGCTCCCGCCGCTGCTGGCCGTCGAGCTGCTAGTCGTCGTTACCGTCACCTGCTGGCCCCCATTGCCGCTGGTGGCCGGCGGCAGTCCTCCACCGCCGCCTGCTGCTGCAGCCGCTGCTGCCGCCGCCGCCGCATTGGCGGAGGCCATCACTGCCGCCACAGTGGCATTATTTGTGGACGCTGCTGCGGCTACTGCTGCCGCACTGGCCGCATGACTAGTGGCCTGCGGTGGAAGGGGCGGCGGTGGTGGCAGCTGGCCTCCATGGGCCGCCGCCAATTGATGATTCACAACATCGCCATGGATCTTGCCAAAGACCTCGTGATAGGTGAAGAGCTGGGAGATGTCCTCGATGTTAACCTTGTACATCTCAATGCCGTGCGGCGGCTTGCCATCCTCCTTGTGCTCCGATTTGGGGAGCGGTGGTGGTCCGCCCAAGGTGATCGTCGTCCCACCAGTGGTCACAACGGGGGCTACAACTGATGGCACCGAGCTGGCAGCGCTCACGTGCTGCATTCTTGTTTCCAGAACAGGGCGATCGTTGTGGCGCTTCCCAGTTGCCGCCGCTTCTTCTCTATATTTATCTTAATGTTTTGTGTGTCTACCAGGAGTTAATTTGTAGATTGGTTGGTTGGTTGGTTGGTAGGTTGCTTGTTGCGGGTACTTGTTGTTGATGATGCTGTTGTTATTTTTGCTGCTGTTCTTGGTAGTATTTCGTGTGTGGTTGTTGTACGCTGCTGCTGCCGCTGCTGTTTAGCGCCTACATATTGATGTTGTTGCTGCTGTCGACTGCTTTCGCTGAGCGTGGCTACAACAAACAAAAAAGGCAAGTGGAAGGTGGAGAAGTGGTGTCACTCTTAATCTCTGACTGCGCTCAGGTATATATTTATCTTGGTATTGGTATTATTCAATCGACGTTGACGGGGGGACATTTACCATAAAGTTGCTGCTGCTGTTGCCGTTGGGGGGATTGAGTGTTTTGTCGCTACTCCTGTCCAGTTACTGATCCTTGGACAGTCAATTTTAAAGGGTGTTCCACCTGAAAACATAAATAAAACTTGTAGTAATAAAATCTATTGGAGTAAATGGAGGAAGGAAGGAATGGAAGAAATGAAAAGGATTATAAATTGTATAAAAATCATTAAGCAAATATTTTATTTGTTAATTCCTTGAGTTGACTAACAATAAACCTAAATTAAGAAACTATCTCTTTTAAGTTTACAATTTACAGGAAAGATAAGATACTTAAAGACTTCTGTTCATCTTAAATCTGGGTTCCCTTAAACTAAAGGGGAAAGGATGTGATTTAAGCACCTTCTAACATATCCTTTTGAGACTATTAGAAACAATGCAAAAGTCATGTATCTGTTTGTTTGTATATTATGCAAGTATAGTTACAATTCCCTCACACACACTTACACACAGCATACAATCATCGGCCAGGACTAATTCATGTAAAAAGATGTTGGGCAGCTCAGCGCTTTATTGATTTTGCTGCCGGGCATTAAAAGTGATATAAATTGCCCATTAGCGAACCGCAGGCCCCACCATTTCCACACCCTGCCCCCCACACACACACACCCATATTGGTATGTCTTCATCAGCAGCAGCAGCAGCAGGAAAAGAGGAGCAGAATGAGGAGGTAGAAGAGGCGGAAGAAGGAGAGGCAGGCAGCACAATGAAATAACTTTATATAAATTGTAAATGGCAAAAGGCAGCAGCAACAAAACGGATGACAAGGGACACAAAAAAGGGAGTGGAGCTGGGATTTGAAGCAGAGAAAAACCAAGGGAGGGGCAGGATCCAGGATTTAGATATCCAATCAGAGTATGCAAGCGTTTTGATAGAAACACCACGAGACAGAGAGAGCGAGTGAGCGCCAAGAGAGGGGCAAGCAAGCAAGAGAAACTGGGGGAGGGAGCCGATGTAAATATCAAGAAGTACAAATCGATTAAAGACAACGCGTAAGTGTGTGCATTGGTGTGAGTGCAAGAAAAACTGAGCTGCGAATTAAAGATGAAGATGGACAATAGAGAGAGAGGGGGGGCGGCTATCGAGGGAAAGCGCGCATGAGCGGGAGAGGAGGGGAGTGTTTGCATAGGTCCTGGTTTTGTCCTTTTGCTAAGCGATTTACAGTTACAGCTTACAGCTAAGCACCGCGCTCTCACTCTTTCGCTTCTCTCTTGCCTCTTCCTTGGCGCAAATAATTCAGCAAACACACACAGTGATGAGAGATGAGAGCGGAGCAGGAGAAAAGGACACTGAAAAGGGCGCCACTTTTAATGTGGTGAGGTAGGAATGACTATGTGTGTACAAATACATATCTCTTCTGCACGCACTTGTGTGTTTTTTGGGTGCTGGTGTGAGTGGAGCCCGGGCAACAGAAAAAACTATGAAAAAAGTGGGCGGGTTCGGCATGTAAAGTGCTGATGAAGCCAAGCACAAAACACAAGACAAATGGCCCAATCTACGACCATGGAGATCCACCCATCCCCCAACAAGCTACCGCCCTCCAATTAAGTAACTGTAACACTACCAGCATAGCCATAACGTAAATAAAAAAAATATATTGCCAACCGCAAGCTTGACTCAAAACGAATTTCTAGACGGAACTATTACATTTCTTATTATCAAACATAATAAAGATACTGAAATATACAAAAGAACGATAAACAAATTGATTCGTATATCAAAATAAACATCAATTTTAAAAAGGAATCTAAGCTTTATGGATCCGAAGTCCTTTACATGAATTTTTAGAAAATAGTAAATCAATCTTCACAATGGAAATTAGTTCTAGCGTTTTCCCAAACCCAATAAAGATTAAAAAAAAGTAGATTTATAAACCAATCTATAATATATTCTTTTAATATTTTAAACAAATTTTTAAAGAACAGTAAATAAAATGTACAATCTTAGAATTTGAGGGGTTTATAAAAACCTTTCATATATTATTTTAAACCATGATATCAATGAATTATTTTTATTATAATAATCCTTAGCTTTTTTCCAATACATAGAGTGATTTTTTAAATAAATAAAGGGCTACAACGAAGTTCAAACACACAATATCGATTATGACCTGTACCCAAACATTCTTAAGGATCAATCAAGGAACTGTTACAGATGTTCTATTTAAATATTCTATTTAAATGGGTTTATATAACAAAGGATTTATTAAACTAAGGTACAGCACATAGTTTCCAGAGAATTAGTCAAAAACTATATCGAAAGGATTATAAACTATGGGAAAACGGATTATAAGTACAAACAATGGGCCATATGGCACAATAACGTAAATTCCATGTAATAATTGGGGTTGAATAACCCCTTTTTCGGGTTTGGCCAAACAAACAAACAAAGTCACCCTGTATGCGCGGATGTGAGATGTGAAAGCAATTGAAATCACTTCACTTACCTCATGTAGCGTTCTTTTTGGCCCGAATATTGCTCGCCAGGAGCGGACTTGAAGATATATTTATCCGGCAGATATATGTATATGCAGATATCATCACCTGCAAGCAGAGACAACGTTGAGACATGGCAACAATCATAATAATAACCAGCGAGAGCAACAGTTTGTTTGCGGTGTTTATGTTTACGCGAAATATTCAAACGGCCCGCGGTACAGTCTTCCCCGTTTCCCTTTGCTACCACTTCCACACTCACACAGCCACATTCATGCGGGCGGCAGAACGGACAGGGGGCAAAAGCAAATCAAGCGAAAATTTATTTGCAGTCAATATATGCAAAAGTCACAGACACACACAAAGTAACGAAAGCTGCGTCTGCGTCGAAAGCAGAGCAAAAATGGAAGACTGAATAGGAATATTCTAACTCTAATTGGAAGGGGAACGGGAATTGGAATCTGAATCGAAAAGATGGACGGGGGCAGTGCGAATTTTACATTTCCAACTATTCCAACTAAGAAATCAAATTAATTGTATCTATATCTAGACGGGCGCTGTATGTGCGTGCATCTTTCTCGCCTGCTCTTCTCGTCTCGTCGTCTTGTATTCTAGAATCTAGACGGGGGGCTCTTCGGCTTCTACGCCTCCTCTCCTGCTTCCTCGCTCTTCCCGCGTTGCTTTTGGCTGCCAGCAGGGAAAAAAGTTGTATCTTTCTTGCTTTTCCGCCGTCGCCACCATCTCCTCCTCTGCTTTGCTCCCTTGCCCACTGCTTTTCGTGCACTTTTGTACTCGGTTTTGCTTTATTTTGTTGTTCTCGTTTCGCTCTCCTCTCTCGCTCTCTTTTTGCCTTACATTGTCTCTCATTATTCATTGAACGACAACGCCGTGCCCCATGCCCCGTCCCGTACCTCATTCCAACCAGCACTCTTCCAACCCAACCGACGTTTTGCACGAACGACGCTACGTACAATTCCCAACCGCCTAAAGCGGAAAACCAATAAAAACGAATTGAATCGCAAAGCGTAAGTACAAAATAAAGCGAAGCGAGACAAAAAACGAAAGCTGAGAGCGGTCTGTCAGCAAGAGAGAGGGAGAGAGCGCGCGCAACGAACAGGGAAAGAGAGGAGAGAGGAAAGAAGCTAGTACAGGCGGCGCGGCGATACAAGTTTTGCTTTTTGGCTCACATTCTATATGCCGAGATCCGAAACTCGAGTTATAGTTATAATTATTGCCGCCGCTGCTTGGCTTTTTATTTTTAATTTTGTTTGGTTGTCGCTCACATTTTTCGAGCGAGAGAGCGGCGAACGAGAGGACACGGAGGCAGAGATGGATGTGGCAGGAGGAGGTTCGAGCCGAGAGACACATTTTCATTACAGCCAATTAGTGTGCATTTCATAATTGTTTAACAAAACAGAGCAGGTTAAACAATAAGAAAAGCCAAATGGAAACCGGAGTGGAAAGTCCAATCCGGCTTATTTTCGTTCTAGCCATATGGCAGCGGATAGTTAACATCTGTAGCGGTAGTTTGCAGTTGCATATTATGTTGCCGTTTAATGTGGTAATGCTAATAAATTTTTGAAAAAATGCAACCCTGCGCCTCCTCCCTGCCACCGCCTTGCAAACAAGAATGACACGATGATGACGTTAATGGGAACTCTGTGGCTGTGGATGTGCGCAGCTCACACACACACACACTAGCGACGCGCTCGCACTCACTCACTCTCACACACCAACACAGGGACAGTAAAGTCGACCGCAAAGTCATTTGATTAATATTTCTCGCATTCTTTTTCGCCTGCGAATTTCACAAATAAACACAATTGTTTCCAATCAGCCCCGGCATCCTCTGCCCACTCCCCTCGGCACTCACAGCACGCCCCCTCACACTCGCGCTGCAGTTTTTATAAGCGCTGAAAGTATGGTTCTTATGACGCCAGTATATGAAAATTACTTGATATTGCGATAGTGGTGGTAACAGCGGGCACACACTCTCGGCTGGCTGTGTGCGAGTGTGTGCAACAGTAGTGGAAAAATCAGAATCGAAACGCCGCGCGGGTGAGAGAGGCGGTGGTGAACGATGTACAGAGCAAAGCACACTGAAAATTGAATGAGACGCGGAGGCAGCAGAAGGCAAAAGCAGGCAAAAGCGAGCGATGTAAAAGTTCTTCGTGCCGCGCAGCCGAAAGCACAAGTTTGTAGGAGAGCCCGTGCAGCCGCTTTGGCGAGATTTACTTCAGGCACTTTATTGGTTTTCTTTGTTGTTATGCCGTTTATTTCCACTTCTCGATTATTCTTTAACACATTCACCATTTTTTTTAATGATCTACTTGGATTTTACTTGCTAATAAGCTTAATAATTTTCGCAATATTTTGTTTATTTTTGTTTTGTAGTAACATTCTGCATACAGAAAATTTTAATTTTGAATATAAACCTTTGCCAAATAATATTTAAATTTAACTCAAACAACTATTGTGGTATTTAGAACATACAGTTAATGAGGTTCATTCAATAATAGATTTTTGTACTAAAGTAATTATTATTGCTTCCTCCAGCTGAATATAGCTATAATCCCGCTGGAACTCAGGCAGTACTGCACTGGTAAGAGGTGTGGAGGCAGCGACTGAGATGGAAAGAGAGAAACGGCGGCAACGAGAGACACCCGCAAGATACAGATACAATGCGTGCTAGACCCCTGCATACGTGTGTGTGTGTGCGCGCGATTGCGTTGTTCTTATTAACGACTCGCTGCCTTCTCTTCTCTTCTCACTGCTTTCTGCTGCTTTTTCGGGGCTTGGGCATAAAAAGGCGGCAAAATTTGTTAAGCACAAATATGGCCGGGTCCAACTGGCCAATTTGAATGCAGGATTTGCACGTTCCAATTGTACTTACCCGCCGGTTTGGTTTGTTTTAATCCACAAGATACAAGCTACGGCTACTACAGCTACCACTCCTTTTTTACTGGTCGGTGCAGCAGCGTCCCCAGACGCCTTTCCTGTATCACTTAATGGCGGACGCTCTGCGTCTCCCGCTTATTGCTTATCACACCCAACTGGTCACTAATTGCATTGCGCGCACTGTATGCCAATAGTTGGCTTATTAATTAGTTTGGTTTCTATATTTTCTTAACATTTAGCACGGATCCACAGAGTTTGTAGTTGTAGTTGTAGCGAGAGGAAGAACAAGAGAAGAAGCAGCACTGCCAGTTTAGCTTGCTTCAAGCCATATCTGACAAATTTGAAAATGGAAGTGCTGATGGAGTTGCAACTATCTTATAGCCTAAAAAATAACTATATTTGTATTTTCCTATTCATCTAACGTATAGTAGAAAAATTACATTCGTGCCATTAAGAAATGCTTTTATAAAAAAAATTACTAACAATGTCGAATGATGTTTCATATGATAAGAATAAATTTCATATAATCTCTTCATATGTTGCGGACTCAAAAAATATGATTTATTTTATTAAAATATTTTAATATATTCATAATATCAAATATTGATTATTTAAGATTAACATAGGGAGATTAACATAGGGAGAAAGTTAAAGACTAAAAACAGAAACGTTTCTCGTCGTGGTAAACGGGTTTTCAATTATAAACATTTTAAACGAAATTGCTCTACATTTAAATAATTTGCATACGGCTTTTTTAACACTCAAATTAATTAAAATAAAAACATAATACGCAAACAACATGATTCAATTTTATAAAAATATTTTAATATTTTCACTATATCAAATATTGATTATTTAAGATACAAAATAAATAAAATCATATTGTGTAATAAAGATAGGAAGAAAGTTATATTTTTAAGCTAAAAACAGTAACTAGTCAGTAACTTGCGTTATTGAAAATTTAAGACTTTCTTGTCGTGGTAATTGGGTTTTTATTGAAGACATCTTAAGAACGAAATTGCGCAATATTTAAATACTTTGCATAAGGGTTTTTTAACATTGAAATTCGTTTAAATTAATTTTTTTTTAATTAAAAAACATAAAAAACATAATTTGTAGCTATTTTTCGTTTATTATAACTTTTTTTTAGCTTACGCGAGAGGTCACAGTCTGGCAACAGTGGTGAGAAGTTAGGCGACTGTAAGAAGCGTTGCCAGATGCAAAGAGAGTTTCGACGTCGGGGTGGCAGCCCCAGAATGCATATGGAGCAAAATAAATGAGAATTTAAATGTTTTTAACGTTTTTTGTTTTGCTTACACTTCTGCTTTCAGATATTTTTAAACAACTATAAGAAAATCATTGGATACCAGGATATGTATATTGCTAAATATAACCAAGAACACACAACATGACTCTCTTTGATTTGCTTTTATTTAGCTTTATCGTAAAATAAATTACAAAATAAAATACATTTTGCATATAATTCGTATCCTTATATGTCTAGTACATTAATTTACTCACAAATCTTTTGGGTTAATATTGCGCTGTGCTCTTTCATACTCCTCCTGCTCATCCATTTGTTTTGTTTTCTAATGCTAAGAACCAAAAAACAAATCAGTTTTGCCGCGCCCCCTTCTTTGTGCCTATAAAGCCCGATGTCGGGGGGGAAGCTAAAGTTATATATCGCTCATCGTATAAAGCTAACTCTAAGAATCACACGACAAAATCATATATTAAGAAAATATAGCGAAAACAAATTAAATTCGTAACAAATGTACAGGGAAATGTTCTGTTTTGGGCGCGGACGCTAAGTGAAGATTTCTTCGAGATTAAATTGATTAGAAAGTCAATTAGAATATTTAAGCTTTATCTTTCGTTTTTTTTACAAACAATTTCCTACTAATTGTGTGATTTTTTTGTTTGGCAATTGGTTACGCGTTGCATTTCCGTAGTTGTATCTGTTGTATCTCTCTGTTAAAATCCTCATCCAAATCCTTGACTGCATATCGGTAGTTTCGCTTACAAGAATATACATCCTTCTCATGTATATGTAAAAAGTGGTCCTTAATTCGAGACTTGTGTGTGTGTGTGTATGTGGTTAAAACGCTTTCTCTGTGTGTTTTTCTTGTATATATAAGAGTGTGCTTTTTTATGCACTTAATAATGTGAGGAGGCATGGATTTCTTCGTCCCAGTGCACTGGCTAAAAAACTTTATCGCAAAAAGTGTACTCTAACGAAATGAGAAGGGGCTGGGAAGAGGGGAATGAGCTTGACGAAGTGCTCACAATTTACGGTCGATCGGACTCACTCTACGGACTACAGAATACGGATTTCTCTTGACTTGTTTTGCTGATGCTGCATTAGCTTTTAGTAGGCTAATATAAATCACGATAGTATGGCCACGCTGCGACGCGGCCCGCCCTGACTGATGTTGTCCATGGAGGACCACTTCTTGATCCCATTCTTGAGCGCCTCGGCGGTGACCTTGTCCTGCATTACCCGCGACATGGCCTCCAGCTTCTGGGCCCGCTCCTTGGACAGCGGCTCTGTGGGGAAATTGAGCTCGTTGGCCTCGGCCAGCGTTCGCAAATCGAAGTAGTATTTGGCATACACCGAGGAGGGCACGTTAATGTTGAACTGCAGCAGCTCGAGAAACTGGCGCTCCAGCTCGTTCATGTCCTCCACGGTGATATCCTTGAGTATCTGGCAGTAGTCAACGTTCCAAACGGCCTGATCGTCCCACACTTTTGAGGCGAGCAGAATGGCACCTGGCGGAAAATAAAAATTAATACAAAGGGAAATACCATTAAACTAGCTTCTTCACTTACCCAAAACCATGCGCTTCCAGTTGCAGGGGCCCACATCCAGCTCAGCGTAGGTGAGCAGCCGCTCCAGGTAGACTAGCGTGATGATTGCACACTCCGCCGTCAACTGGGCGGCGTTGAAGAGTGTACGCACAAACTTGTAGATCTGGCGATGCTCCGGATTGTGCGTGTCATAGTTCTCCGGCACCGGATCGTGGGTGAGCGGATGCAGTTTCTCGTCGAAGATGTCCAGCCGCCGATCCGACTGCCGATTCTTGATGTGATAGTAAATGGCCAGCGATACACACTTGACCGTATTCTTTAGATTCGGTTGCGAGACGGTGCTGTCATCCAGATAGATGGTCGAGCAGGAGGAGCTCTTCTTCATCCCACCGCCGCCGCCGCCGCCGGAACTGGTGCCACCGGGAGTACTGCCGCCGCCACCACCGCCGCTTCCCGCATGCTGGGCAATCTGCTGCTGCGAGCGCTTACGCGTCATGCCGCCATTCTCCACTTTGGATCGCTCCAGGAACATGGTGGCCGCCGTGGGATCCACTGAGGGATCTTCTTCGCCCTCCAATGCCTCACGCTCCGAGATATGCTGCAGATTTGCCTGATTCTCGAAGTTGTCGCCACTGCCGCCGCCCTGCTGATTCGACTGCTGGTGATGTCCGTGATGATGATGCAGGTGCACCGCTGCCATGGAGCCATGATGGCCGTCTGTCTGATGGTGCTGCGACGTGTGCGGTGGATGGCTTAGCTGGTGACGTTCCTCGAACACTGGCGGCATGTCCTTGGACTTGCGGTCCGACTGCGGACTGGAGTACGCACAGCACGAGTTCTTGTTGCCCATTTTGCTGATGTCACTGAACGGGTCTGGTTGTGGGGGGCACAAACTAAATGCAACTTGGGTTGGCTTTTGCTTTCTTGACTAGCGGAATGATCTCCGAACCCGGACCCGGATCCTCTTCCTGGCTCCTGGGCAGTCGCTCACGCTCGATTCTCGCTTTTGGCACTTGGTCGTCGTGGGTCTATGTCTATGGGCATGGCGCTGGCGCTGGTGTGCGTTCCTATCGCTCCACAATTACCGCTGCCGAGCGAGCGCAAGTTTCACTGCAAAGAATATAGAGATAACGGCGATTAGCGGCGGATTCTATTCGATCTTATCTGGCAAATCTCTGCTCTACTCATCCCATTAGCCCATTATTATTATTCAATTTGTTGATCTTTTTGTAGAGGGTATTTGGAATTTTAGAAGCAGTTTGAAACAAAGGAGAAAAGTGGAGATTAAGTGGCCTGACAAAGGGATTATTAAGTTAGAGATATCAGTTTGGCACTGGGTCAGGTAGTGAATCATTAGTTTTTTATCGTAGGAACTTAGGATTATAACCTATTTTTATTTTGTAGTTAATTATACCTCTTTAAGTCTGAACAGACTATTAAAAAATATGAATATTGCGAAGAATAGAATATTTACATATTTAAGATAACTAAATCTGTAAGGACCCTTTATGATAATTATTACGGTCTTAAATAAGTGAATATTAGGATCAGGGGAATAGTCATTAAGAACTAAGGATTTGTTTTCTTAAATAGATTCTTAGATTGTCAAAAACATATGTTAATATACATATATTTACTTTAGATTCTTATTCTGCTTGGAATTTAATATTACATATTAATCTTCTTGAAAATTTTAACTAATTAAAGCATAATAGATCTTTAATTAAGATAAATACAGAGAAAAATAGGACTAGTCTATGAAATATAAGATATTTATGATCTCAGGTATATATTATGATCTAACAAAATATTATCATTGATCACTTCAAGTTTTTAAAACTGACTTATGGGATCTTAAGACATGTCACATGACAGATGCATGTGACTGACAACAATCAACTTCCAGTGATAGAGAAACCCAGTCCGGTTTGCCTGCCTCTCATTAGGGTATTTAATATTTCGGCTTTCGCTTGAGCTGTGCCTTTCCTTATTTGACTATCTATGTATCTCGGCCACCGACTCCGTTTATTTGCTCCGTTTATAGGCGGAATCGTTCCGGCTTAGAGGCCGGGGCCAGATTGTTAGGCAGTTGTGCAAAAAATTAATTAACCCCAGGCACGACACTCGCCTGCAAGTTGCCTAATTTGGCGAGAGGCCTTTGTTTTTTTTTTTTTTTTTATTTCTTTTCCTCGCCTCACTGCTGCTCCCCTTTTGAATTTTTCGGGAGGGGCGGGGCTGCGGCGAATGGCTTGTGACTCTGTGTTTCTCTGGCTTGGCGGTTGCCGGGGACGGGTGAGTGACTGACTGAATCGTCACCAGAAACCGATGGCCCAGTTCCAGATTAGGGTATCACTGTCAAACGGTGCTCCGCCGCCTCCCCCGCACATTAATCACGGCAAAGGTAGCGCTGGCGCCGCAGTCGACGTCGGCCGCACAGCTCGGCACTCTGTCCGGAACGGAGCAACACCCACGACCGCAAAAGGGAACCCAGATTCTTGGTCCCGGAGCTTAGCGTCGGTCAGTACCCGGGTCTGGTGATGGTCACGAACTGGTTGGTCAATTAATTCGCCACTTTTCACACATTTTAATTGTTTTTCTTGCGTTTTTTAGTTTAATTACCTGCAACTAGCGATGGAAAAACATCGATGTCACTATCGATAGTATGGTTGTTTTTAAAAAAGTCGATACATCGATGTATTTTTCGCAACATCGATACCATTGATGATAGTGTGCGATATGTATCCAAAACGAAAATAGTCCCGATAAAATCATCCTTTTTTTACATTGTACAAAAAGTAAAGAAGTAAAAAGTAGGTTACGGCACTGGATATCTCCGATATCTGGCAACGCCAATATGATGAAAATTTTACGGAAATTTCGCGCGGTTTTGTATTCAAACGAGGCGAGCGCACTGAAGTGTGCAAAAATATATCAACTTGATGCCCAGATACTTACTTTTTATTTTCCATTTGATATTCAAATATTAAACTCTTGCAAGTAGGTTTAATAAGAATTTTTATTAGTATATTAAAAGTCATATGGTGTTTATTATAATTTACTTGAAAGTATTTCGTAATAAGCATACATCTCAGCCATATTTCTTGTTTTATCTCAAATATTTTGTTGTTGTTTACCAGCCCCGTTAGTTGTTAATGCATATTAAGTGTTGAGTTTTAACATAGTAGGAAAATTAAAAACACTTCATTAGTATAGGCCTTGGTTTTTGTTTTTGCGAAAACTCGTAAAGTACACAATTAGTTGGCTTATAATCGATATATATAATAATAATAATGCTGGGCAATAAATGAACAGATGAAATAAAGTTATTTACAGATTTCGGAGTTGGTTTCGGGTGTTATTATTATTATTATTATTTTGTTACCTTTAGTTAGTGTGCTCGGGTCTACATTATTTGCATTCTGTGTGTATTTTACACAAAATGTTTATATATTTTTTCTTTATATTTAAATAGTGTAGATTATTTAAACGTAATGATTGCTTTCAACTTATTTACTTTTATTTTATTTTTATGCATGTGTGTATGCGACATATATTGATCCTTCGGCTAGGGAATGTGGCTGGATTTATATAGGTATGTCGTTTATATTACTTTATGTGAGTTTATGTTACTACTAGGCTACATTTTGCTAATAACATTGAATCGTAAACCTCATATATATCATCCAATATGCACGCGTTCGATTAGTTTTCCCGTAGTTAGCTTTTCGATTTTTCAACAGAGATAAATAACAACGTTTTTGCATGTTTTTTTTTTTTAGGTTGCTTGCCTCGAACCAAGTGTTAACCCTATTTAATCAGGACTTTGTACAGATTTATATGAGAGAGAGGTATGCTATATATATACGATATATATGCGCATCGCTTTGAGCGTTCAAGTTTTGATATACAATAACATACAATGCTCGTAATTACATAGTTATATTTAGATATTCTGGGCGCTATATTTATCATTTATTGATTAGTATTACATTAATCTGCTGTGTAGGTTTTGTTTTGTGTTTGATTTTAGGTTTTTTTTGTTTTAGTTTTTAGTTTTTATTGGTGGCTACTAAGTAAGTAGACCTGCTTCCGCTATACACATCATCGGCATATGTTCGGTTTACCACTTGTTCGTACATTTATTGACTACCTTAATAAAGCTATGATCCCAATTTCAGCTGATAATTTGGTACCTTACTGCTAAGCACCTTTACCACTGCCCTTTGACGCCATCTGTCCGTCCCGGGTTATCCCTCAGTGTGTTTCTTTTCCTTTCCCACAACGCTGGTAAAGAGCAGTGGTAAATCTTAAAAGAATGGTCCCGCTATCAGACATTTTGAAAAACGTTTGAAAACATTTCAAGTTGGTTAAAAGTAAAGAAAAACATTCCAACGAAAGGAAATCAAAATCCGCTCCGACTCAAGCCACCCACTTTCTTCTGTCCAACTTTCGTCTTTTGCCTCACCACCACGTATAAAAATAAACATATATGTTTTGTTGTAGAAACGTGACTATTATATCCTTAACAATATACATATTAAATATCCTTTCGTATAGGTATAGGTAGCTATGTGCATTTGTAGAGTGGAAAAGTTACGAAATCCTTTGTCTCGGCTTGAAGGAAAGTCTGTTAGTGGTTAGTGGAGAGAGATATAGAGTATATATACAAGTCGTACAGCTAGGTTTCTCAGGTATTTTTTGGTTTAGTTTTGTTTTTTTTTTAGTTTTAGGTACTTAAGATCTACCCAGCTCCCCAAAACCTAAAATTGAGCAATTTGAATCCTTTGTAAATGCAAAAACACACAGTTAAAACCAAAAAAGAAAACGGAACAGATTACAAAAATATGTGTATTTAATTGGAAAGAAAGTTAAATACATTGAACTTATAGAAATCATATATAATAAATTCCACATTTCACTAAAAACTAACAAAAGACACAAAGATATATACGTACAACTGAAGTCTAAGTATAAATGCTCGAAACGAACCAACAAATTCACAACAAATTCAACTCCTTCGCTATTTACAAACTATGCAAACTGGAACTTTACTCGTTTCTTTATCTTTTTTTTTAACTTTTGTGCTTATTTATCGCTTGCAACAACAAAGTATACAGTATTTGTACATACACATATATCGATATTAATGCCTATATAGATGATGTAAGTCTAAAACTACCACAATTCACATAGAGAGCGCATCTGAAGCGATTTGTTACTAATTAAGAGTTCTATGCTGCTTCTAAGCTTAGTAAACATTATTCATTTGCCTATTTGCTTGTCTCGGAATATTCTCCATCAGTTGTTTCCATCTGTACTAATCCGTTTTCGTTCCCAAGTCCTTTTGTGTCTGTGTGTGGGTGTGTGTGTGCTTTCTCTTAATTTTCTGTAATTTAAGTGGCAGCAGCCGCTTCGCCAGCGACACCTGCCGGATCCGCCGCAGCCGCTGCCGCCGACTCGGTTTGCTCGCCGCCATCGCCATTGCCACCGCCCGCTTCCGTTTCCGCCGCGACAGGTTTGTTCTCATCCCCTTCAGCCGCCGCTGTTGCTGCGGCTGCTGCTTCCTCTGCCGCAGTGGCCAGTGCACGGGCCTCGGCATCTGCAACATGGAAATATATATTAGAATTTTTTTTTTTTACACTTTATTATATAATTAAATGTAAAAAAAGGTTAAAATAATATTGAAAAACTTACGAACATGCTTTCGGTTTTGAAAATTTAGCAAAATTTACCAGTTTCTTGATTTATAATAATTAACAGAACTCAAGAATTATTTAATTATCATTTAAATCGCTTAGAAAACAGCAGTAAAGTATTTTTAAAATCAATAACCAATTTTTATAGCAACTTTCAAGGCCATTTTAAATTATTTTTTTCAATTTTCTAGGCTTTCACCTTTTTTTTTAATAACATTTCCACTGTTTACACTATATCATTTTCTTATCATCACCGCTGTCAGGACTTCAATTCTTTAGTTTTAAATGGGATTTGGCTAGTCTTTGTATCGTCTAATGACTTTTCGTGCGCCGTTCCACGAGCTCTGCGTAAGAAGGTTTATGCATGAATAATAAATATATGCCTGTAGCCAGGGCTAAGATCAAAGCAAAGGACAGGTCAAACTCAATTAGCGCTGTTAATGTGACTACAAAAAGCTGCCCCAGTCAGCAGGCAATTAATATGATAATTAAAGAAGCATTACACTACAGGAAAAACTTAGTTAGCATTTAATTTTATGATTACAAATTAATTAAATATTAAATAAACTAGATTTTTACTTCAATTCTTGTTAGTAATTCTAGACAAAAAGTCTGACTTGATGCAAAATGTCCATTGAAAGACAGAGCTGCCCATAGGGCATTCCGAGGGCTCAAACTTTTGATAAAAAACCCATTTCTGTTCCAAAATCAATACATATTTTGATCAATATTTGTTTAACCCACCTTTGACGGCCTGCTCCTTCCAGATCCTTTTGTTCTCCGCCAAGCAGGAGAGCCATGGCTTGTGTATGGAGAACTTAACATTGGTACCCACTCCGCTCTTGCGGACCAGATACTCAGAACCGGCCTTGATTTCGGTGGACGAGCCCACCGTTGCAGGAGATGGCTCGTGCTCGACCAGAGGCGCAGGCTTGCCCTTGCCCATCGGAGCGATGGGGGCCAGGATGTACTCGAGCATATCGGACATAACGCCCATGCTGGGCTCTACGATGAAGTCGATGAAACAGATCTGTGATTCGGCCACCAGAGTGTTGTTGCGATCGCAGAGCGGACTGAAGGGCAAACCCAGCTCCTTCTCGAGGTCGCCCTGGCGGAAGAATTCCTCCAGCAGCAGCATTGTCCAGCGCTGATGGACGCCCCACTGCTTCGCCGGATGCGAGATATCACAGCAGTGGAGTACCAATGACAGAACCTTTTGCTTGTCGATCGTCGCCTCCTGGATGGTGAGCAGCTGCCGCATGGCCTTCATTTGCTGGAAGTGGTTGGTCATATCAGTGCCGAGCACCATCTCGATGACAAGGGAGCGCAGTTCACGGAACTCTTCGCGCGACAAATGCGACAGGATGTTATATTCATCCTCGCGCAGCAGCCGGAAGCTGGCGCTGGCATGATGATTCTCCAGCACCGCCCGATCATTGTACAGCAGCGCCGTATCCGAGCCGGACATTACGTGGAAGTTATTGGTGGTGCCCGTGTGCTCGTAGTCGTGCAGCAGGGCGGCCAGCAGCGAGGCAAAGATCTCGAGGTCCGTCAGCCAGTTCATTAGGCCGGTGTTGCACAAGCAATAATGAATCGTCTGCATGACGTCCACCGCATGCAGATTATTGTGGTACGGATTCCGGTACCGGCAATAGCCCTCCTCCACGCGGTACAGGAACGCCTCCAGCGTTCCCGGCGCAATCTTGAACTTGTGTATCGATCCGTAGCGATTGAATAGCTCATATGCCACATACTTGACCACCTGTCCGCTGGCAGCCTCCGTCAGCGCAAACACATCAAAAGTCCAGTCGTCGAGGTTCTGTGTGGGGATGAGTGCCAATGTTTTATTAATATTTATATTAAAGGTATAGTTTTTTGTTTTTTAAAACAAAATGGAAGACTTTAAAAAGAGTTTTTTTTTATTTTTAATTTAAAAAAGTGGGTTGAGAGCTTGGGTGTGACCAAAGACATTTGAAATTCTACTGTTGTTGGTGTGACCAACAAAATATTTGTTATATTTATAACTCATACGCAGTGTTGACCCTCTTTAGGGTGTTCAAAAAGTAACTCTAATTAAGGGAAAACGTAAAACTAAACAAAAATTCTTAAAACACACAAGAACTATATTGATTTTATTGTTTTTACATAACATTTCAATCCTCTCACTCTCTTTAAAGAAAAGCTATTTAAACTAAATTTAATTTTTTAATCATTTTCGCACACTCACCTTGAGCATCCTCACCACATCCGGTGGAAAGGATGTGAGTGTCGAGCTGGAAACACGCCTGTACATCCTGTCCACAAAAATGCCAGCGCGTATGGCATGGGCCACCGATCGAAACTTGGGCTTCTCATCGCTCTTGCGCCGGCTGGTGGCCATTTGGCGGGTGAAGGTCGATGCCAACCACTCTCGCACCTCCGGCGGCACTGCATCCGGCTGCACCTCCGACAGCTCATCGTCCTCGTCCGCCAGGCGCCTGCACACAGATGATGGGGGTTTCGGGGGAATAGAGAAAAGCACTTGTTAGTTCAATTATATTTAAAGTTCTCTTCTTTCGGGTTAATCAGTTACCAAAAAAAAAAAAGCAATACTCAATAAATGTACAAAACTTAAACCGAATTTTTAAATTGTTATCAGCTTTTGGGTTCGATAAGCTTAAGTTAAATTCAACTCAAATGAAAGCCAAGTTTGTACAAGAACAGAAAAGAGAAAAATGAAAATAAAATTTAAGTCATTGTGTGGGTTAAAATTTGGCAAGGAAAAAAGGAAAGTTTTCTTGAAAGTTTAGTTTTTGTTGTGTAGAAACTTTAAAGTTAGTGAGTTGTTTTTTTTGGTTAAGGTAACAGTTTTTTTAGAAACAGATACAAAGATACAGATACAATTGCTTTAGCTAGTTAACATCTCTATAGAGGGGGAGCGGGACTGGGAATGTTGGAATGGGTGGAGAAAAGGTGCAAGAGTTTTGCTATTTTGGCCAAAAAGCTGACAAAGGCAGGCAGCAGCAGCAGCGGCATGCTTGTGGGTGTTATGGTGGGCGTGGTTGTTGTGGAATTTCTTAATTGCATGCCAAGTACATATGTGTGTTATGTATGTATCTCTGTGCTTAATAGGTGCAACATCAAAAACGTCAAAAACAGCAAATTCAACGGCAACCAGCAACAACTATTTAGTAGAATTTTTGTGCGCTGAAGGCTACAATTTGTACTCGGCCAAAGTTGTCACCAAATCACTCTGTAAACTTTCAATCAATAAAAGGAATAGAAGAGGCACCCAAAGGAATCCAAAGGAACCTCAAGGACTTCTCCTCCTAATTGGCCCACACGCACACGTTTGGCATCTCCACTAATTGGTCTATTATGGATGGGAAAGTGTGTTCCCCCGCTTTGTCGGAGACCCAATCAATGCATTTCCATGCCAACACTCATTCTTGTTTGACCCAACTCAGATTTCGTTTTAAAATATTATGTACACCGTGAATATATATTATAAGTATTTATGATTAAAGTTATTCAGCTAATTTGGGTTTCTCTTAAATAACAATATATTTAAATTAAATTTTGTAGGTAAATAAATTCCTTAAGCAAAGCTAAGCACCTTTTAAATATTTATAGAAATTATTTTAGGGCAGAGCAACATTTATTTACATAAAATGAACAGAGTTAGTTCAGGATTTCCCCTTATTTTCCCAATTTGATTAGCGAATTATATATAGTTAAAAGAACTTCATATTCAGTTCGCCGGCTTTTTGTGATTTCTTGATTACCTTTTTAGGAAGTTTTATTTATTATTATTTTTAAGAAGAAAACCCCGGCACTAATAAGAAAAGAATGACCCCAAATGGTAACCTCAAATTATAATATTTTAATGTTTAAATTAATATTATCATTTCAATAATTTCAGCAAAAAATATTCTAAGGGCGAACAAATAATTCGAAACAACTGGCACAGATTTATAATTCAAATTCAAATATAATTACTTAAAACCATTTTCTTCCAACTTAAATTTTTTCTGCTTGGAAAATGTAGAATATCAAATATCAATTTCTATAAAATGGCCAACAAAAGTTGGAATTTTTTCTGGGAACAAACATTTTTCCTCTAATTTCTCTCGACATTTTCTTCTTACCCAAAGCTTCAAAGCACTTAAGCGCTCTTTAGAAGCCTGGAAGCAGCGGATGGAGAGCCGAGTGTGCGGCCAGGAGACTGTCTGAAGCGCTTTTGACTTGAGCAAATTAGCGGAAGATTCAATTATGGTTAATTAGACAAAACTTCAGAGCTCCAGACAGTGTCCTCATCCTTCTATCAGCGCACAACTAATCCAAGTAGCTCTTGGCTTATGAGATGACACGAGTTGATGCCGCCCACTGTGCCGGGTTATGTGACCACATCATTAATGCCAAGCCACAACATTTGTGGTGTTAAGTAAGAGGCAGGAATTCCGAGATCTAATTAGCTGATGTCGCATAACTAGCAAGGTGTTTGGGTTAACCAAAGGAGTTCTTTTTTACCTATTAACTTTATTGGTATCTGAAGAACTTAGTTAATAAAATTTATTATTAGTAAATCATTACTAGTACTTCGAGTACTACTTAGCACTTGAAAAAGTAAGGTGTTTTTTTTTAATTAATATGCTAAAATTAATTACAGATTTAGGTTTTGCATAAGAAGGCCAAAAATGAGGCAAGAAATACTGAAATAACCTAGTAAAAGGGGTCTTAGTCTGAGCAGAGGGGTGTTTTAATGAAAGTTTTAAGGTAAATAAATTATTTGGAAATTGGAATACTCCTTTAATAATTATAAAAATTGTTTTAGAGCAGAATTTAAGTTTGGCTTCAAGCTGGAATATTTGTAAATAATTCTGGTCTTTCAGAAAGCAATGGAAGCGATAGTTTTAATTGTAATAAAGTAAGTAAAATATCTAAAAAGCTCTATAAGTTGTTTTAGAATTAGTAAATGGGAAATGGATACAGAAAACATTAACTTTTTGTAAAGCTTAGCGCCTTGAATTCAAGTGAATAAGAAAAAGGTAGCTCAAATTAAAATCAATAAAATCTCAAACTTGGCTCTTAATGCAATTATAATTTTCACTTAAAATTTAAGTGAAAACCTCCAACTTTCCCTCTCATTTTCCCTCAACTTCCTGGTCAAGTAATTTAATTTCAGCACTCCCAAAAAAAGGGACTCTCCCCTCTTCAGTGTCACCACCATTGTCCTTACATAACACTTCCCATAAACTGTGGCGGCCATTTGTCATGGGAATTTATTTTCTGTGCATTTCCTAGCCAGCGCCAACCAAGAGTATATATCGTTGCGGTTGGGATGTTTATTTGGCCAACCAAGCTTGGCTTTGTTCTACTCGGTTAGGACTTTGCTTGGTTTTATGTTTTTGAAAAGAATTATTTTGTAATTAATACCATTCGGATAGCAGGGCATGCTGCATTTCAGAGACACAAAACATGGCTTTACTTTTCTTTTTTTTTTTAATTTAGTTTTTAAAAAACCGATCACTTGAACTACACCTTTTCTTCTTCTCCTGCGTCTCCTTGGCGCGATACTGAATTATGAACTGTATCAGCTCGACGGTGATGACGCTTTGTCGGCTGCTTTCACGCCTCAGACGACTCATGGCGCGAACGGCGGCAACGACCACGATGGTAATGACGGTCAGCCGGCTGAAGCGGCTCTCCGTTGGCTCCGATGGCTCCGTTGGCACCGGATCCGGGCACTCTGCGTAGACGCCTGATGGCTCAGATAGAACAACACCCACCTCGTTGTCGCCCGGTTTCAACATGGAGCCCAAATGGGGAATTGACTTTGGGACAATGTCGTGCCCCGGGGTTTTTCTGTTGGTTTTTGTTTTTTTTTTTTTGAAACTTGAAATTAATACATCATCTTTTGGCGCAGCGGGGTATTCCCCTTCATTCACCGTTCTTCACTTTTGTTTTTCGTAATTAGCTGGCAAAACAAAATGCGCTTTTAATGACGGGACAACAACCAATATTTGTGCAGCACTCTTTTTTTTTTTTGTATTCTTTTTCCAGGTCGGAACGGAACAGAGCGGAGCTCTTTCTTTTTCGCCGCTCGACTGGGCGGCTCTTTGCTCGATTTTCGTGTACTTGGCCCGCCGCGAGTTAAATTTAAACTGAATGGTCTTTGGCGGTCCGGAGAGTGCCAGCAAAAAACCAAGTAGTTAGCGAATTTTTTTTTTTTTTGGCCACAAGAAGCCATTTCTAGGTCTCCACTTGCGTGCCGGAGTATGAAGCACGGACGAGCGAGCCAGGAGCCAGGAGTCCGCAGGAGAGTCCCTGGCTCAGCAGGATTGCGTGTACATAGCTCGGCACACGCCAACTGCAGGACGAAAAAGTAACGAAAAAATTGCGCCGGTTTGGGGGAAAATGGGGGGAAACTCGGAGAAAACTGTTCTAGGTGGCCCATATCAATTATGTCAGCAGTAAGACATCGCCGAGTCATGCCAAGCCCAGAAGCACAACTATTATGTACCAAAAGGCCAGGCACTGAGAGAAAAAGCACAAAAGAAAAAGCACAAAAGATGATAATTAATTCTCAATGGTTTTTTTGGGTTAAAAATATATCACTTTATAAAATTTTTATTTGAATTAATTATTTAAATTTTGTTTGCAGTTTATTATGTTCTTTATTTTTGAATGAAAATATTTGTTATATATTTTAGAAGTTTATAAAAGCTGTTTTATAGTTTGGAATTAAAGGAGTAATTCTTGGTTCAAGAACCTTAAATTCTGAAGTTCGAATTCAAGAAGGAACTGCTTAAGCCTGGAGTAAGGAAAATCTCATCTTGGAGACCTAAGTTGGTCTTAAAAATGAGTTAATCTAATTATACAAAGCTTTAAAATATATGTTATGATACATAAAGTTTATTTTTAAAATATTTCCTTGCTAAATGACTCGTTTTTTTGTAGATATATAAATTTAGAAAGATCTATCTTAACATTTTACCAAGAAGAAAATTATAAAGAACACTTTACCCTTGGTTCAAGCCTAACAATATAAATCATTAAAAGAAAAAGCTCCTGAATAAACTCATTCAAATAAATTAATATTTCATTTTTAGCTTATTATTTAACCCCTTATCCTTCCAGTGTATTCCCAAAGCTGTATAGCGTCCACTCAAGCATGTGTATATATGTATATATTTTTACTACTATTTCCCACAAAACAATTACACAAAATGCTAAAAGGCATCCCCGCAAAACAATAGCAACAAAGTAGCACTTTCGTTGTAATATTTAGCAGTCGTGAAAGGGAATAACTGGAGCCTGATAAACACGACAACGTCACGAATTCATTTCAATTCGAAGCAGGCAGCAAAAGTATCTGTGACTGAAAGTAACTTCCTTTCGGGGGGGCCTTGGCGTTTGTGCCTCTTGTTTAATGACTTGCCACGACCAAGAAGGAAGGGTTCAAGGTGGCAAGTACTAACTTGGGTGGCCATAAAAGTCGGTCCAGAAAAGCCAACACAATACCCCAATTTCTATTTGGCCAATTGCATTCCCTTCGTGAGCACTAACCTTATATATTCTTTTGATTCAATTTCATTTCTTGAGCGTGCTTCAAATTGCGTGTGGCGGCATTTGTTGGAATAAATTGCATCAGTTATTGGCACATTTGCATGATTTCTCTATAAGCATTCCCGGTACTTTCCCCTCACTTTACCCCTTGATATGCACGCGAGCTTAAATCTAGCGAAAAACTGTTGAAAGCCTTGCAACAGGTTGCAGTCAGTCACTCGTGGAGAGAATGCAGCTCTTGCACTGCCACAAAATGCATGAATAATTTATTTCACTCGTTTTTAGCTACAGATTTGCCGTGTGCAAAAGTGCAACTTTACAAATGCATTTTAATTACTCAGCCATGGGTGGTTTTTTATGAAGTAATTAACTTAATCACTTAACCATTTGGGTATTTAAGGCTCTTATTTGAAAAAGAAGATTACTTTGTAATTTAAAAATGTTACATTTGCTATATTTTAATGTAAAATACTTTACAAGTATACAAATTGAACAGTATTCAAGATAGTATTTCTATTTTTTAATTAATATGATTTATAAATATAAGAAAAAAGCTTGAAATTCCATTTCTTTTAGATTCATTTCATCATTTTCCATTTCTTGACCTGTCCAACTCTAGAAACCATTAGGAATTATAGAGGTTCAAGAGGGAAATTGCATAGATATTGTTGAGAATAATCCAAAGAAAAGTGTCTTAAAGACTTAATAAAAAATAGTATCAAGTATAATTTCTTAAGGATATTTTTTCCTTATGTTCCTCAACTTCCTGATAATGTCCACAAATTATTTCAACCTTTTTGTTTGCACCTAGGAAATTTTAAAGCATTTAAAAGTTTTCTTTCAGCATATTGGCACCCCCTTAAACTTTTCCTAAAATTTTTCTTTGATGTCTGTTAGGGGTGTTGGCTGGTGTTTTAAGGGTCATTTGATGGAAGAAATTGGGGCAAAAATGATGCCAGCATTGCCCCATAAAAGGGCCAATGATTATGAGTGCCTTGGCTCCCTGTGCTCCTACCACCTTTACACCACCATCAAACCCATTTCCCCTGGAAGCATGCCACTTAATAGTTATGCGTGCAATTTCCTGTGCTTGGTGCCTCAAGCGTTTTGTCGTTGTTTTTGCCATTGCCGCCGAGGTTGTTTGTGGCATTCCTGGTTGTCATCGCCATTGACGGCAGCGGCGGCGGCACACGGGAAATTGCTGGCAAATTGACAGCTTTGTTTTGTGCCAATGATTTTGTGTTGACGGCGGCTTTTTGAAAACCACCCACGAAATCGGCTCACATGTCCCATTACCCACATGTCCTCTCCACCAGCCGGTTCTATGCTGTATAGTTATGAACTGGGAGGAGATGTGGCAAGGACGAGCAGCGTGTAACATAACACAAAAGGCCACCAGAGGAGACAAGGCATATTGAAAACCTGGAAAAACGGGGGTAGTGTTAAGAATTTTGGATAAAAAAGAATATTTCAGTATATAAACAAAGGAGTTTATCATTTTTTAATTTTTGCAGACTGATCTATGTATCTTAAAGTGTTGAGCGATTTTTATACAAATTTCTGGCTGAATTTGTAATTAAAAATTTTAGGAGCCATTTTTAAAAGAAAATTGTATTTTGGAAATGATTTTATTCTAACGTCTTAGGTGTTTGGTATTTCTAAGTACATTCACACTATTAAAAATTTTAATTTATATTTTCCGATACTAATTCCTTGATTTTTTATAACTAAACCCTCGAGCAACCCTCGCATACCCATGTACGCCTACGGCTTTGTGCGATTAAAGTGCGTATTCGCTTTGTATTACCAGCAAAGGCGGAAGGCAAGACAGGATAGGACAAAACCTAATAGCAGGACAACATCAAGGCCCCCAAGGTCCTTTCATTTGATGCGACTATTTTGGAAACATTTACCCACAGTTCTCCCATCACCCCTCCAATCCCGAGCCCTGGTCAGTGGCCCATAACTCCCATAGCTCTTGAGGACGGCAAGTTGCCTATGTGGCAGAAATTGGCAGTTAACATCATTTGTTATTGATTTTCGCATTGGGTAATACCCCAAATATCAGCTGCTTCAAGGTGGAGTCCACTACTGTCCTGTCCCGGGGATATTTGCTTTTTGGGTCACTCCCATTGTCCGCGGCCAAAAGATGATTGATGAGGGAGTCGACATCGCTTGTATGGTAACCTTCAACTTGGATTGCGTGGTGGGGGTTCTTTTGGTGTACTGTTTGACCCAATTTCCATGAGGTCGCTAGATGGGGGTCGTCTTCTCCTCCCACCTGCCTGACTGCCTGCCAGCTCCTGACTCATTTGAATATTATTCGCAATTTTAATTGGTTTTCTGCAGGTACCTTCACTGCTAACCCATTAATTATAATGCACATACATCACTTAACGCGACCTGACAATCTGCCACTTGTTCAATCAGAGTTAATGACTATTAATGATACAGTTTCCAATTACTTGCTTGCCACGCCCTCGCGCCGCTGACGCCTCTTTTGCGATGGCTGCTTCGGCTTCTGCTGCTGCAGCATAATTGTGATTATTGGTAATTCCCTTTGTAATTGTGATTTATTGTATATAATGTAATATATATTTAATTTTTTTGTATTTTAGCACTGTGCACTGCTCTCGCGCATTATTTTTGCGTTCGCCCGTTGTGTGCAGAGTCCGAAACTGAAAACACATTAAATTTATTTCCACCTTATCGGCATGAATGAAGCCGCAAATGGCATTTAATTTGTGGATTTTTTTCAACAATAGATATCTGCCCCGATGATTACGACGCACATACAAAGCATTTTATATCTACCTCAAATTTTACAGAAAATGTGATTTCTTTTCCCCGTACATATATTCTTTTTGAGGTTTTATTATTATTTGTTTTTATCATAATTAAACAAAGCCAAAAGTTGCGTCAGCGACAGCGGCAATGATAAGAGGCTTTCGGCTCAGTGTATAGAGTATGGTGAGTGTACTTCTTTGGGACGACACTGTCTGTCAGCAGTTATGCTAATTGAAGAAGTCATGGCCTCTTTTATGGCAGGGCCAACAATAGTCCAGAGTCTAGACTCAAGAGCTACGATGCTGTATGTCCTTTAAAAATGGAATAAATTATATGAAATATATAGGGGTTATACCCTACATTAAACTGTTGTTTACATTCATTTTCAATACACTTTCCTATAAAACCAATATTTACCAATATACCAATATAATATAGTTAACATGTGATTGAAAAACTAAAAAAAAATCGAAAGTATTTCCAGCTTAGTTAATCTATTATTATTTTACATATATAATTTGTATTTGAACTTTAAACCTTCAAAACATAATATTTTCCTGTTAACATTTTCACACTTTTAAAGGCTTTACAACTTCCATCCCAACTTATTAGTGAAGTAACTACCAAGACTCCCTTTATATCTTCTTATTTTTTTGACATCTCTTTAGGCCATCGGATCGAAGTAATTTGTTAGCGCTTATTTGTAAAATCTCGTTTGACGATTTGTCTTCATAAATCGGAAGTGTGGCATAAGCACGACCTTCCCAAAACCCCCCTTTTAAGAGCTTAAAACGAAAGCCGGGGATTTGCTTGGCCTGATTTGGGGCTTTTAGTGGGCACTGTGTTTCCCCTACCGCGATGGCTGACTTGTGAGCTTTGCCAGGAACACTGACACGCTAAACTAATTTCGGTGTCGGCGGCACATGTAAACCGAATTAAAGTGACAGCCTCTTGGCAGACGCAGTGCTCCTGCTTTATTTCGTTTCCTTATTCCGTATTCTTCCCTACAAGCCGATGGCGTTCTCGGCTTGATTAATTTTTGGGGCCGACAAGTGGGAGACGCAAATCATCATCTACGACGTGGAGCGACTTGTGGGGTGCCGCGGTGCCTCCGATAGCAGGGTGCGGGTAATTGCGTATTTTGCGAGTGAGCACACAAAAAGACAGCCAAAGCAATCATACAAATGCACTCGGAAAAAAGAGTAGTGGGATCTTCTCTTTGAATAAAATATATATGTATATAAGGTTTTAATATGAGCCTGACCTTTCCTGCGGAACTTTCTATGTTTGCTTTAAAAGTTATTGAAATTATGAGTATTTTTTTGGCTTGGGATTTAAGCACATTGTAAAAGACGATCTATTACTGATAAATTCTCAAACTAATGCAAATATATTGCTGCTATAAGACACTACATAGTACATTATAAACAAATATTAAACTTAATAATGTTACCCTTACAAGTTGATAACAGACTGTTTAATTATGACATTAAACATGTCTTAAGTGGTTTAAAGATAAACAACCTATGTTTATCAATTTATCAAACTGGCAATGACCTTATTTATATAAACGTAGTCTTATATTAACAATAAATAAATATAATAAAAAAGAAGTGTTTGATTTGCTTAAAATTCTGAGAAGTTAGTAAAGGGAATTTACAGAAACGTTATCACAATATAAAAGATAATTTTTTGGGTAAAGCAACGAAGACTTTTATTTTTAATATATTTTATATTTACTTATATTTATTTTGTTATAAATAAAAAATAAGAGTAAAATCAAGTAAATTCCCAGAAAACATATAAACTAAACAAATATCCTACAAATGTTCCCCACCTTTAAAAACAATTCAAGGAATGATCTCAAGTATTTTTTCAATATAATCATTAACAAAAACAGCTTTTAAATTTATATAAATATTTCCCAACATTTTTTCCGAGTGCAAAACATCAAGACAGACACACAAAGTGAAGGTGCAGATCAGGATGAAGGGTGTTGGACAAACCGCAAGCGGACGAATCGTCGTTTATTATTGGAGCAGTCGCCGTAGTCGTTCTCATGGATGTGACTGTGGCGACGAGCGTAGCTAAGGACGAATGTCGAGCTGGAGGACGACGAAGAGGGGGCCGAGCTGCATCTGGGACAGACAAAACAAATGACAAATGACACAGAGACACAGAGACAATGCAGCCTGGCCAAGCTATGAGCATGAGAGAGCAGAGCATGTTGCCTCCAAGCTTAGATATTCGATATTATTTATGGGAGGGCAACAATCTAAACCCAAACCCAAGCCCGCGATACAGGACAAAACTAGAACAATGGCTCCAGATTAGCTCCGACTTTGCGTGTCAAGGCTAAGCCCACGACGAGTTCTCGGAATCGCCCTTCGACAACTTAATGCCGATGGCAAGTCGTTCCCAGACAACTTCAGCTAATTACTCACAGAGGAGGGGAACACCCGAGGAGTTCCACAGTGCGGAGGAGATGAAAGGAGTATGTGCGGTCAACGAACGACGGACAAAGAAAGATGCAAAACTCAATCAGCCAAGAACGATGTGAGCTAAATATTGGATTTATTTTTTATGGTACAGCTTCACTATATAGGGATACCCTGTAAAACGGATCAAGTATATGGAAAAACTGGTTTAAAGATGTATAAATAAATTTATTTCCTTTTAGTATATTTATAGTTTACGACTAAACATAAGTTTTTACCTGAGGATAAAATTAATATTTATTTTAAAACCTCTCCTTAACGCCGTTCCTTATAATGACAATATTTTCCTAGCCTTTTATATCTCATAAAAAGCATGAACACCTGTATATTTTCTTTACAGAAATTACATTACTAAAAAAGGGAAGGAAAAGTATGAGAAATTTGGTAAAACACTTCGGTTTTCTAGTATACCTTTTCATCTGACGAAACTGTTAAAACAAGCTATAAAGAAAATCGTGGGAAAAAACACGAAATGAATATTCCGAAATATATTCCCAACGAAAGTCTGAAACCTTTTTCATAAATTTCCCTTTTATGTCCATTTTCCCAACTAGAAATGCGAGAGCCAAAATTCTCCTAATAATAATGAAAGAACAAGCTATTTTCATCAATTTCCATTACCTACACCCAGAGACTGCCATGGCTGCACTTTCATCAAGCCAAAAAAAAAAAAAAGAAAAGCGTTCAATAAAAATCCTGCGAGGGTATGAGGGCATAGCAAATCATTGGGGGTCTCGCTGGCCCCGCTTAATCAGTCTGCTGGGAGCTGTTATGGCTGCCCGCTATGGCTGTCAGCCAAGTGAGGTTGCCCTCACTCATACCGATTCCCGTTGGCTGTTTCAATTCCGTCGCTTTTATTCTGCACATTCCGTGGGATTGGAGCACTCGTCGCCAGTGCAGCAATGCATATAAATGACGTAGCAATTTGGAAGCCGTTTGTTATGCGAAGCTTTGCTTTGTTTCTCCACAATTAGAATCGCCGACTGGGGGGCAGTCAACTTAAAGGCGTCTGCATGGCCTCAAATGGAACACTTTGCCGAGTGATGTCTCAGACAAAAGATGCTTAAAGTCAAGTTTATATAAAGAAAAAATTGGTTTAATCTCCGGCAATCTTGGAAACTATTTATTGGATTATTTGGAACGTAGTAAGTAGAACTGCTCCTATAATTATACCCTAACTCTAAAGTAACTAGGAACTAAATCGGTGAAAATTCTGTAAGTTTTGGCCACGTGAGATTTGGTGTGTGTGGTTCAGCAATGGTGATTATAGCCAATTGATTAGATGGCAGCAGCCTGTCTTCGATTCCAGCGCCACACAGTGGCATCATCGCACACATAGACCAGCACGCTGGCGTCGCGGGAGAAGGCTATCTGTCGCACGGTGGATACGCTGCGCATATTACTCAGTGTGGTCATGACCGCACCCTCTGGATCGCTGGGATCCAGCTCCCATACATACACCTTGCCCTGCTGGTTGCCCAGGGCAATCACCTTTTGCCACGGATTGAAGCCAAACCGCACAAACCAAATCTCACATTCGTCGTACTCGAACTCGGCGATGATTGTGCAGGAGGAATCACTCGGTTTCACCTGTTCGAAGCTCTGGTGCAGTTGACCGGGCTTCCAGCAAACGATGGCATTCTCGCAGGACTTGGAGAGTACAAAATTTCCAAACCACTGAACGCAGTCCACGTAATTCCGGTGTATGTCCCTCGTAGAGAAGTCCGGGAAGTGCTTGGTCACCGTGGGAAAGGGTAAGGTGGACTTTTCCTGGCTGAATGTATTCGAGAGTTCGATTTTGTGGTGGAATTCGGGTGTATTTAGGCACCACAGCTTCAGTGAGTGATCCATGCCGCTGGACACAATGCGATCGCCTCGCATATTGAAGTCAATGGATAAAACTTCATCGCGATGTCCTTCCACGCCACCCAAGATGGCAATGCAGACGTGACTTTGGATATTCCACAACCTAATGGCATGATCCTTGCTGCCCGAGAGCAATAGCTGCAGCTTGTGCGGATGGAATTTGAGCTCATTGATGGCCTGGCCGTGGCCAATGTAGTTGCCCACCGCCTCGTTTTGCTCAATGTCAATCACTCGGATGACGCCGCGGTATCCAGCCGCAGCCAAGAGTGGAGCTGAGGTTTTCAGGTCGTATGACCAGGCGCAGGTGTAGAATACCTCATCGGGCTGGGAAGCAGAGTCGAAATATGTTAACTTAAGCCGTGATAAAGGACCTTCCAAAGGCTAACTCACATCCGGATCGGCATAGCAGTGCAGCAGCTGCATTCCGCCCTGCCGCGGGCACTCATACACCGTCACCCGGTTGCTGCCGGCGGTGGCAAACACCTGGGGCTCATCCTTGCCCAGCAGCGTGTTGAAGGCGACGCCGAAGATATTAGCTCCATGGTTCTCCTTCACATAAGTGCTTCGTTGTGGGTGGAGATGAAATGGAAATCAGTTTGCTAGCTCCTGCGCGTTCGCTGCTTTTGCGCCACTTACTCGTATTTGTAGGCCGCGCGGCTCTTTGGCTTCGATTTGGTGCTGCGGCGGCCGCGACGCTTGCTCCGCGTGCTGGACGAGGGCGACTTGCTGCGCGATGTGGTACTGTTGGTGGTATAGCTGGCCGATTCGTCCTGCGTTGTTGTGCCACAGAAAAGATCATTAATTCCACTTTTACCAGATCCATTTGTCATTCGGTGTTTGTTTGTTACTTACACCGCATGAGTCGTCCGAGTCTTCGACTTCGTTGTTGCCGTTTTTCACTTTGTCACTGTTCATTTTGTAGGCCGCGCACGTTCCCAACGTTAACTAGCGTTTAAATTGCAACCCCGAAACGGCAATAAACTAAGTTTAACTATTAGTTTTCGTTGCTCAAAACAATAATAATAATAGCAATTCCGCGGGAAAATGGAATAAATTATCGAATGCTGGGCTGCAGCATGTTACTATCGAGTGACCTTATGTACTAGAAACAGGTAGAAGTTGGTCATACTCTGTTATACAGGGATCTGCTGTTGGGATCATGATAAATCGATAACACTGCAGCGCGCAAAATTTTGAATTTAAAATTGACAAGACACATGCGCAAGCTAATTTTTTAGTAAAATAGAAACGAAAAAAAAAAACATGTAGGACAAGTAACATGCCATGGATTTGTGTGTGTTAAGACAAACTTTAAAACATGTATGTACACAAATTACACTGCTCAGACGAATTAAGCGATTTTGTTTTTTGTTTTTGCCACAAAAATACAAGGTTTCAGTTTCAATTATAAATATTCAAAGAGTTTTGTTTGCTTGAAGTACATTTGAAATCTTTAGAATATTTTATAAATATATTTTAGAGATATATTTAAGACATATATTAAATGCATTTAAATAGGAAACTATAGATTGATCGTATTGCATCAATAGTACATGGAAATTGTATTGAAAAAATGAGTTATTGCTTATTTTCAATATTTTAAACCTAAATTTCATCAAAAAACTTGTGGCAAAAAAGGGAGCTTAAAGAAATGTCCTTATTTTTTGTTAGGAAATCGTGCTAGCATTATATTTCGCTGTTAAAGTTTTTATACAAAAGACGCGGCAAGGAACATTTACAAATACGCAGAGAGGCGCAGGTGGGGAACGAAACAAGTGTTTATTTTCTTATATTTTTACTTTGTTGTTTACGTCTATAGAAAAACAGATATTTACAACAGAAGCGAGCAAGAGTTGTTTGGGGTTGGAAAAGGGGGGACAGAGGCTAGACAGAAGATTACAGCAGAGGAAATCGGCAGACACGGGTCGGCAGACAGACAGAGATAGAGTTGGATAGAGAATAGAGAGAGAGATATAGAGGAGACAGAGTTTAGAGAGTTAGAGTAGAAGGTATATATAGTATATGGTAAGTTCATTCTGGAGCTGTGTAGGTTAACGCAAAACGTCAAATCAAAATCGCAAAAATTGCAAAACGAACGAACTGAAGAGGCGGATAATAGATAAACTGTTAGCTTAGAAATCAAATTTCAAGTACGTTTTGTTCGTCGACATGGACCTGGCCCAGGTGGGTGTCCGCAGGCGTCGTTGCCGGTGCACGGTCGCTGGATTACCACTGCTACTGCTGCCGCCACTGGTTACACTTTCCGCCGCCTTGGCACTGGGATCTGTAGTTGCTGCTGCTGTTGCTGCGGATGCTGTTGCGGATGCTGCGGTGAAGGTGGAGGTGGAGGTGGGCGCAGGAGCTGCCACTTTTGATGAATTCTCCTCCAGCACGGATTCCCTGACGGTCTCCAAAGCTGGCTGTAATTTGGTAGCTTCAGGTGCGGGGATGGCACTAGGTTCCGACAACGACGACGACGACGTTGTTGCCGGCGGCCCTGTGGGTCCGCTGTGCGTCTGTGGTGCCTGGGACACGCCCTTGGTGCGTCCCTCTATACTAGCCTGATTGTCACCCGTCGTGGCTTCTGCTCCAGCAGTGGCCACCTCCTCCTTCTGCTGCTGCTCCTCCTTGCCCTCCTCCACCTTTTTCAGGCTACAGCTGCTATTGGAATTGTTGTTATCCTGCTGTTGGTCAGGATCCCGGCCGTGACTGTGACGACTGCAGCTGAGGTTCTTGCAATCCCCATTGCAGTCCTCTCTGCAGGATGTCCAAGATTCAATTTCAGGTGAATCCCAGGCAGGCGGCCAAGTGTTCCGTTGCCCAGCAGTTGGCAGTGAGTAACAGCGAACCAGTGCAAAGGGGCAATTGTTAGATTACGATGTTGTTGCATTGCATTCGTTTGGTAAAAATGTGTTTGTATGTGTGAAATTTTATTTATTTTAGATAAATAGTTTTTGTCAATAGAAAGAAAAAAAATATATAAATAGAACATCAGTTGAGAGATTGTGGTAAGGCTTTAAAGTTTAGTAGGGGGTAAGAGGGAGCGGCTATAAACATTGTTCCCAAAAGAAGCTGGCCAAAAATGGGGGTTTACCTTTTATACAAAATACCTAATTTACAGCTTGAAATTCGTCTTACAAATCAAAGGATTATTAAATTATTTATTAATATTTTTTAATTACAAATATGTTTTATTATTATCTTTCCTGAATTGTGAAATATCCAAAGCAGAAAAGTGGTTAAATTTGTAATTATTCCTAATTTGCAGGACGAATTTCCAAAGTGCTGAAAATCTTTACCAACAGACAAAGTTTTAGCCAATTTTACAGCATCGCAATGGCAAGCCAAGTTAACTCGGCAACTTTGTGTGTTGTTACCACAAAAAAAAAAAAAGGAACAGAAACCAAATAAATGGCTTAAAAGGGAAATCAGACTTTTTTCAACCCATCCTCACACTTGACTATGCAAATCGAAGAATCGTGTCGTGTGTGCTTGTTTGTTGGGTAGGGAAATGTTAATAAATTATATGGCACAAAGCACACCTGAAAACAATGGATGTGGCATAGCGGCTCCATACATATGCAGATGACATTCAGGAGTAGATCGGGAGAGGAGTAGGGACTTAATTGAATGTGTGGTAAATAATAAAAATGCATTGTGTTTTTGTGTGTAGATCCCCCTCCCTTCCTGCTGCGGCCGAAAAACAAAACCAAAATCGGGTTTGGGGAAATGCAAAGCTTTTGGGAATATAGTTTATTTAGTTTTTGAATGGAATTTTTGCTTTATTGTTATAAAAATTGTTCAAACTAGTGGGTTTATGACCAGGTCTCTTTAAATAAATTATGAAAAGAAAAAGCGGTTTGAAAATGGATTCAAGAAAACCTTAAAAAATTTACTTGATATTTTTCAGGTTATTTCTGATATGTTCTTGCATACTTAAAGGCAGTTTAAGTATCAATTTCAAGTAGCTAAAATATTTATAATCGTCTTAAAGTAACCCAAATAACTTTGCACTTCTATTCTCAAAAAAATCAAGGAGCCTTTTTCAAAAATATTCCAAAATTTTCTGCACACCGAAAACACCTAAAGTTTCATAGCGAGAAGCTTGTGGGAAACGAAGTTAGAGCTGAAGAGGAAAAGTACGGATTTAGATTCAGAAGATACACAGAGAATTCCATCTGGCGAATTAACGAAGGAACGAATGGAGTAGAAAATATGTAGATACACCGAGAGAAATGGCGAGCACAAAATTAAGACACCGAGACTTGAAGGCAGAGGAGTAGAGGTAAAGTGAGTTAGAGACAGAGATTACTTTAATAAATTACGGTGCGACGATTCGTTAGGGGACGGTGTTTATTTTTATTTTGTTTTTTATTAGGGGTCTTAACCATAACTTGGCAACTCTCAGGATCCGAAGTAGATAAGTACACAGTTATATACCCTAGGTTAGGCTAGGCTAAAACTAAGAAATACGCGATCTCTGCAAACGTTAAATGAGAATGATTTATGATATAGAAGACAGGAAAGATACAATGGATGATGGCTAGAGTTTCTGTTTTACTGGCAGAGCAAGGCAAAGTATAGATTTCGATTCTCGAAATACATGAACTGAAGAGAGCACTACAAAGTATGAGGAAAGTATATAGTTAGAAAGAGTTAGAAAGTTAGAAGAAGAAAGAGGTGAGAGGTGAGAGAGGTAAGTAGTAGTAGGAGTAAAGTTTTTGTGGATGGATATCGGGTTATTTGTATTCGCTGGATATGGTCTTATTATATTATAGAAGAGAGATGTTATAAGAGTTAAAATCAACAGAGTTAACGACAAAACCAAAGCGACAAGTTTGACACGATGGGAAAACTTACTCTTCGCTCTCAACGGATGAGGACGCAATCTGCCCCAACCTTGTTTTACCTGAAGTGGGGCTTCTGATCAACAACACACAACACATATTGTAACAGAAACGGATATATAAAAAAGAAAAATATTCAGATATTTTGTATAGACGGAAGGAAATCGATCTTAGAAATATGTCATGTCAAAGATGATTGATTTTTTGTGATATTTGGCAACTACGCAGCAATTAGTCAAATGGATCCTACTCTATATTTTAAGAGGCAAAGCCTAAACCAATTCGATGTGGAGCCCCCAAGGAAGCCCGAAGCTGAAGCAAGAAGTTGTCCAGAGATCGGTTCGTTCTCCTCTTGGTTAGATGGAGCCAAGAAGCTTGCAAGATTTTTCATTTTTCAGGGGATAGTTGTAGGGGGGAGAGGTGGGAACTCATATCTACTTTTGCCTACCTTGATTCGTCTATGAAGACCGCCTCGAGTACACGAGCCGCATAGTGCAGGTTGCGCTGCATGTCCTCATAGGCAACGGTCTCGTGATCCATGCGGCGGAGAAGACTGCGTATTCTGTGAAGTAAATTAAATTATAAAAATAAATTATTTAATATATTTCGTGTACGCCATGAACCCACCTCAAAGCCGCTTTGTTAAGGGCATCTGGCGTATCGACTGGCGGCAAACTCTCCGTTTCCCATTGCCCGGCACTGAACGACAGAACCGAGGTTGATTCGTACGATTGACGCGACGTGGTCGGAACGTCGGTATCCCCGCGGAGGAACGAACCGGGGCCCAAGGCATTTATCGAGTGGGTGGCGGTATGGTCCCCGGATTCACTTTGCGAGAGATTGGCCGACGAGTTCTGAAGGTTGTCGGCCGCATAGTTGGTGGAATTCGGCGATGACGGCTGCATCTTGGCGGCGGCGACGACGGCGGCTGTGGTGGCGGATGCACCGGTGCTGGAACCCTGATTGCTCGATCGACTATCGCCGGCGGACGCTGGTCCGTTGGTACCGGTGCGGAAGCTTAAACGCTCCGCGAGTGGTTCACTGAGCGGCGTCTGGGCGAAGCTGATGCCCGGGTTCACGGTGCCGGAGGCGGTGGCTGCTGAGGGCGATGACAGTTGCTGGCCGTCGATCTGGTTGAAATTCCGGCTATTTGTGCGTCGGATTATGGTCAGTGAGCCGTGTCCTGCAAGATGGAGGAAGGGAGGATAGCAAAAGAGGCTTTGTTTAGTTTTCGGCTGCTTATTTAGTTACTTAGCTTTTACTATTGACACATTGATTATGGCCCTACTGGGATCTAACGAAGCATAAATAGTTGCCAAAGGAAAGGGTTTGAAATTGGGGGATGGATGGGATGGGAAAAATATAAATGAAGGAATATATTATCCTTTATTGATTGGAAGGAAAATATAAGAATATATTTGAAGAGTTCCTTACTTTCAAAGTTCAAAATTCAGGCTTCTATTGTAATAAAATATATTATTTAATTATTCGACATTGAAATTGTTATTAAAAATTATTAAAATAGAAAACATAATTTTTTCTTATTCATTATAATAAATAAAGAACTAATAAAAAATAAGTTAAATGAAATAACAAAGCCTGATCTCATCCTCTCCAAAAACATACAAAACAAGCAAAGAAAATATATACTTAAAATTTATTTCAAATATTTATTTAACTATGAATTTATTACTATATAAAACACTCACACAAATCATATTTAAAAATTACAAAATCCCAGTAGTTTTACCATAATTTAAGCTCCACTGTTTACTTCCTCTTCAAGACCAAATATCTTTTGATAAAATCGACAAGAAATCAATAATTTATTCGCATCATTTAAGTCCATTGTGGCGCACAATTCTTTATTTAGTTTAACCCCCACAAGGGGAAGGGACAAAAAATGCTTAACGAGCAGCGAACAAAAACCCTTGAAGAAGTTCCTTTCCTCGCCTTGGCTGAGTGGCATCGTCTCAGGACTAAGTTTGGCCCTAAGCTGCCTTGGCGGGGCGTGTCGAAAAAAGTGCAAAGGATTTATCTCTATGTGTGTTTGTCACGACGAGTGGGGCAAGCAGGAGGCGTCAGAGATTTGGCACTCGAAGCAATCTATTTGGTCGAGTTACCTCCCACAACGGGAGAGAATCTTAACTGCATTCCATTTATTTTGGAAGTGCAAGCACCTTCGGATGGGGCAAGGCAAGGTGATGGGGCAGCAGTCATAAAAATCCGCTTTATGTTGCACTTAAATTTATGTTACACCCGAGATTCCTTCGGTTAACTGCTAGATACGCGGGCTCTTTATCGACTCGGGTTTCGGGATGAAATGTTTTATGCTCCTTTTACTGGCGACTCTTCACGTCCTTAATGACTTGCCACGCTTCATTTTAGCCCACAATTTTGTTTTTCTTAAGAAGGAAAATGCTTTGCTGGCCCCACCTGACAACAACTTACGGCTAAACGCGATTCCGGGTGTCTTGACCCATGTGGATAATGGAAACTGTTGGCAATTAAATGGCCTTATGGCCGCATAAAGTGCGTTTTGCAACTGGTAACATGATCGATGGTCTTGTCTGCCATCAATCTTGATTCAAAAGCTTGGATAGTTGGCCTGTCATAAAATATCCAGCTGTCAAAACGGGGGTTTCACTGCTTATGTACTTACTTTTGTTTCTTTTTAATTGTATTTTATATATTATTTGAATATTATCAGAGAAATATCCAATTGAAATTTTAATCTGTTTACTAATTCGCTTAGTGGTTAACTTTTTTTTCAGAGCGAAAAACTGCACTTGATTGTTTTAATTTATAAACAAAAATAAATGACATTTGTCCAGTCTTGCAGCAAAAAAGGAGGTAATCTAATCTAACTTAATTAATCTCACATTTATTGTTGTTAGTCATAGAGATATGTGTGCATTACATGTAATCTTTATTGAGTTAAGCTAAAATGATTTATTCGAAATAAAAAGACCTCGCTAATATGGTTTTTATAATTAAATAAAGAATTGCTAATATAAATTATTTAACAAAATAAAAATCTTCGTATGTTTTTGTCATTTCAATTAGCTTCACGCCCCGGGAGTGCTATCCTTTCTAAATTTCCGCCATTTCCGAGGGATGTCAAATGGACTTGGCCACCGCAAATCTGCACAGCTGGTACAGGATGGATTATGGCGGTGTCCTGTCCGCTGCATAAAATGGAAATTATAATGCCAACCCAGCTCAGATGATGAAATATGCAAAAATAATGCACAGGGAGGAGGGAAGTGGATGCCAGGATGCTAGGTTGCTCGTTACTTACTTGCCACTTGACCATTTATTGTCCCGCTGTTGCCACTGAACTCAGCAACTGTGGGACTGGCGGCTTCTTGGCCCGGCGTGCTAATGCCACCTGCTCCACCGACTCCGATTCCAGATCCACTACCAGATCCAGCTAGTCCACTGGCTGCACCGCTCGCTGCACCACTGCCGCTGTTGCCCGATGCCGCACCACTGCTACCGCCGGTGGTGCCCGCACCAACACTGGCCTCGTCCCGCTTGCTGGGCAAACTCTCTGGCGTGCTGGCAACTGAAAGATGAGATACAAAAACCTGCTTAGTTCGGGGGATTTACTTTAACAAAAAGTGTGAATGAAATCTATAGGATATTTCCGAGAACTTGTGGGTTTATGGGGTTAATTTTCAGTGTAAATATTCTATGGAAAAATAAGATGTATATCATTACACAAAATACTATGTGTTAAATGTAACTTAAAGTCTTCTAAGATTCAAGCTGAATTTAAACACAATTTACTAAAGTATTTCTTTTCTTGTGTTTGCTCCAACAGGTTTCCCTTTGCCAATCAGTATTCAAACTATCTCCGCTTGTGTACACATCCCTGCTAGCCTCAAATCCTTTTGTTGTCTTTCACTTGCTGGGAATCCCCCCCTTTCTAATGCTGTTGGGCTTAGCCAAAGTGTATTTGTGTTGTGTATTTTGTTTACTTCTTGATCCAAAGGGTAGAAGCACTTTTTTGCCACTTTTGGTTATGGCAGAGATAAATCTTTAAATCTTAGATAAACTTTGAGGAAAAAGAGAAATATTTAAGAAATTAAGCAAAAAGATTTTTTATATATAATATAAAATTGTAATATTTGTTGTATATAATTGCAATTTTTTTTTAAGGAAAGAGCATTAACAATCGCGAATTTGATACAATTTTCCTTGCCTTTAAGCTTTTCTTATGCTTCATCTTGTATTATCCTTTGGCCTGGCTTAGACGCCTCCTTTGGCACTACAAGATTAGATGGAAATTGCTTTTTGTGCGCCGAAAGGATTTTATTAGGCCAAGCTAATACGTTTTTTTTGTGTGTGTGTGTGTGTATTGTTTCGTTTTGCTTTGTGCAGTTGCCAAGGCCAACAGCTGCTGCGCGCTACCGTCAAAACTAGGGTCGCAATAAATGTTTATTTATGTATAGAAAGATTCCACATGCTTGCTTAGTTTATTTAGCATATCGCGTATACGCCACGTAGCCCATGAGATGAGAGTACTAACATATATACAGTATATATCTGCATTACAAATACTGTAAGCATCTAATTAATAATATAAACTTGCTTTATATTTAACAAAAAGTTGTCAAAAATATGCATCAATTTGTATAAAATATATATTTATGTGACTGTCAACAACTAGAGTCGCAGCTGAGGTTTTCAAACTACGTTTTATTATTTCTAATGTTTACTTTCGTCAGCAAACTGCGGCTTTCTAAGTTTTCCAAGCTTTGTGCTCGGCTCTATCTATAAATGGTTGGCGATCTGTTGAGGAAACGTCAGTTTTGTCTAGCCAGTTGCTGTTTTCCAACGTTCACTTCAGTCCCATACTCAGTCTTAGAGCCATGCGTTTTATTGCTCTGATCGCCCTGTGCCTGATCGCTCTTCTGGGCCTGACTGCCGCCGAACAATTAAACGCCGAACAATTAAACGAATCGGTTTGCGCCTGTCCCCGGAACTACCAGCCCCTCTGCGGATCCGATGGCAAAACATACTCCAATCAGTGTGACTTGAACTGTGCTAAAGCCAAAGGACGTGCTATCACTGTGACAAAGAAGGGACGCTGCTAAGATGGAAGTTAATAAACCAACTTGTAGGACCCAAGAAATGAGAAAAATACATATTTTTCCGCTTTGAAATTTAATTATTATATTTATGAGGAATATTCTGTGACGAAATTAGCATATTTGCTTTTTGTTTTTTAAGTTTCAAGTAGGGAGGCTTTTCTAATTTAGCTTGAAATACAGCTTCCAAGTGGCTGTTGTCAAATGTTATTTATGGTCATTTTTATTCATAGTCACCCTTAAAATTTAAATTATTTTTTTAAAATGTTCTCTCAAATGTTCAGTCACATCCTAACTGTTGAAGTACTTAAACGTTCAGCTTGCTTAGTCTCCTAGAAGTTTGGAACATATATCTGTGCATTTAATTAAGCTATGCATTGCCTCGCATCAGTTGCTTTCTGCATCCTTGCTCTTCTGGGTATTTTTTCCCGAGGACTAGCCAAAGAATTGTGCGATTGTCCTCAAATATTTGAGCCCTCCTGCGGATCGGATGGCAGAACATATAGCAGTCCGTGTCTATTGGATTGCGCGTCTGAGATGAATGGAGGCACAATTACTATGGATCACGAGGGAAAGTGCGAAATTTGATTACCATATTCAACTTAAATTATTCAATTCTTTAAATCATCGCTGATGATTCACCAGTAATTTATTAGTTATAAATCAACGAGTTGTTTTTATTATTGGTTGCTTTTTATAAAAATGTATGTATGTATGTATGTATGTCGTTATATAGAAAGCTTATGCACTACTCGCCGATGCAATTAAATATTGCAATATTGTAAAAGCTCTAAAAGCTCCAGACACATCTATAAAAGCGGTGAGATCAGGGTCGGAATCTTCAGTATAAAAATAAATAAACTACAATGAAGGAAAATACAGCCACCAGCTTACTGCTTTTTGGTGTGCAGGGGTGTGCCGCATTGGTGCCCCAGATTTTTCGAACGCCATCATTTGAAGCATTATCTATGCTGCTTTTATACATCTTTGTAATAATTTTCCCGTGTTACTTAATGTACCGCAAATCGAAAGAAAAAACGGACGGACGGATAGTTTTGAGGAGTTCGCCGGTCCCGAAAACAGCGGCTTAGCAAGCAGCTCTAAGCTTGCATTACCCAAACCAAAGACATTGGGATTCCAATGTCTTTGCCAGTTTTTTTTTTATATAAATAAAAATTATTTATGTAAATAAAAATTAATAATGAATAAATAATCTTAATTGTTTTATTTCTGTGGATATTTTAAGGTGTCGGTTATTTTTATATATTCTATTGCCTGCCGAATTCATTTACTTTTAGCAAACATATTAGTATTTATAATAAATACGAGCGACATTCTTTATTGAAACCAATTGAAACCAACCAGTTGTCAACTGTGTGTAATAAAGTTTAAAATCCCTTAATTGGGCTTTTACTTTATATATAATTAGGTGAAGAGTGCTCAGGGCTCCTGATTATGTGATTGAAGCTATGATCCTGT